>OY728137.1:996944529-1001944529 GCA_963277665.1 Viscum album | reverse complement strand
AAAGCAGCAGATATTCTATCAAGCATCTATCACAACATCATGCATAATCTACCCAAAGTCTATTACAACAGCATGCAATCACTAATGCACCCTAGATGGCATGACTAGAATGCATGGCATGTGATTTCAAAAAGTGCCTATATGATGCATGAGATGGAATACCCTCATCTCATTGGGTTGCGACAGAAATAGAACCGCAATAGTCAAAACAATAATAACACAAAGCATGTGAATCACTCTAGGTGAAATCATATCAACCGTAAAATCTCAAACCAGAAAACTTCAATAAACGAGGTAGTATTGATTTTGCCTGTACACGGGTTAGCTACTCCTGAGCACAGCTTAATACTAAGTACTGAATCTATCCTATCCCTGGATAAGGTCTCCATACAGTAAATCAAGAGAAAAGAACTCCTCTGATACCACTTTGTAGCGTCCTGGTTCTGGAAGCCACCTAGAGGCGCCCCGTACCCAGTGGGTCACATGGCCTCAAGCACATTTCTCCAAATGCTAGAGGTTGCCGACTAAAAGCGAGGGACTTGGGTGTGATAGTGGGGAAACTATTACCTCATTGGCAGAGTACACAGTTTAAAAGAATAACATACAACATCAGAAGCAGTAAATAATCAATCAATAATAAACAGTGGAAGACTGAATCGACAGACTGGAGCACATGTGTATGTATAAAATGATGCAAGATACATATCTATGAAAACATCCAAACAAGCCACAATGCTGGAAAACACCACAATACCAAAAAAAGTACAAAAGAAAAGAAAAACTGATCCTCAGCGTCACAGGCCAAAGCCTGGCCCCTTGCTCTCCTTCTCCAAGAAATCAAGTACCAGAAGTCAAAGGGCACTTTCCCTTTTCTGTACCTGCAACAACATAGTCAGTTTGGGCCCAAAAGCATAAACCAAAGAGGGTGTGAGACTAAATACCAGTAGTCATTCACCCGAAGATCTGTGCCTAACAGTCAGTGACTATATGGAAGGTAAAATTACAGTAAGCAGTAAACAACAACCGTAAGTAGCTGGCAGTAAACACGATGATACACAACATCAATCAACCCACAAACAATAGTAGTAGTGAAGCAAATTAGCTAACACAAACAGGAAACCCTCTAGGAAGTACCCGCAGCCATCCGCTTTGGTCCAAACCAAGAAGTACCACAACCCTCTGGGCAGTGCACTCAGCCTAACCCCTCTGGCTTGGTCATACGAAATTATAAGACTCTCTGGGGAAGCTCACTCAGTCAATTCCCCTTATATTCTAGGATAGTCAAGAACTCTCTAAGGAAGATCATGCAATCTAACCCTCTTATCCCCAAGTTCTAGAGATTCTATGAGGAAGATATATCGGTCAATTCCTCTTATAGCCTCAGGTATACCACAGACTCTCTGAGGAAGCTCACTCGGTCAATTCCTCCTCCAGCCTAGGAAGGTTCTTAAAGAGAATTCAAACAAGGTAATACTCTCTGAGGAAGCTCACTCGGTCTTCCCTTCTGTAGTCTATAAAAAAATCAAAGACTCTGTGGAAGCTCACTCGGTCCATCCCATGTAGTCTAATGTCCAAGAATCTATGAGGAAGCTCTATTGGTCTACCCTCCTATATTCTATAATGTCTAAGACTCTCTGGGAAGCTCACTCGGTCTATCCCGTATAGTCTATAGCACCAGGTTCTCTCAGTCACATGCCAGTCAATGCATAATAATGCTATAAGGCCAAAGTACACCAATAGAGCTACTTGGATAACCAAAGTAAATTTATAGAGCTACTTGGATAACAGTCTACAGGGTAATCAGCATGTTATACAAAAACACTACATCCTATATACACAAGGCATAGAAACAGGTGTAATAGCCAATTCAACGAAGACCCAAAGGTCAATAACAGAACAAGCATGGAAAGACATCCAAGCACAACAAATTAACCTCTAACATGAACAAATTACCTCTACACCAGCATACATGCAAGGCAGGAAAACCAAAAGGGTAAAAGGGTAATCACACAATACCCCGTTCATGAGTATTGGTGAAATTTGTGCATAAAATTCAAAGAATTTGAACTGTAAGGCACAAACCACCTACCTCGATCCTTGGAGATCGATATACTTGAACCACGACGACTGATTCTCCCTTTAATGTCATAGATCAGAGAAAGTGCCCAAAACACCCAAACCATGATAACTTAAAAAAGAGAAAGAATCAAGGAATGGAACTCAAGAAGAAGGAAGAACTCACCGCTACAGTTCCAATGGAATCGACGATTGTCGAATCGGCAAACAGATGGAGGATCGGGAAACCGGAGAAGTTTCGCGGCTATACGGCGTCTCTCAGTTGAACCAGACTTAGAAGAAGTTGTTTATGGAGATCAGGAATGACCCCATTCTATTTAATGAAAAAAAGTACATGGCGTGTACTTTTAGAGTACACAGCTTGTACTAGGTTTTTCCGTAATCTGTTTAAATAGGCCTACATATCACCCCTACACACCATGTGTGTGGCCCGGACATGTCCAACACACAGCTTCGAACAGGAAAAGAGTACATGGAGTGTACTTAGAAAGTACACGGCGTGTACTTCAAAAATTTCCAGAAACTCCATTTTTCTCAAAAACTCCAAAAAAAGGAAGGCATACCTGAAAACAAAGATCCAATTTCTTACAATTGAATCTATGTTTGTGGACTTTTTTACCCGAGCTAACATAGAATCCACCAAATATAGGTTTATCTCTAATTTAAGAATGTTGTTGAAAAATTAGGCACCTCATGTTAATACGTTGACTGATAAATATGAAAGATAATTTTTAAAATTTTGATTCATCACATCCAACCAAAGATGATTCATCACATTCTGTATGTATAGATAGTGAACATGAGGATAGAAAATGATATAAATACATTAAGGTCTACAATGGATTTGATGAGCTCTCCCTTTCTAGATTTTATGGATTATTTATTAGAGAGTGTGGATAACCTTTCTTCCATGTCTTCTACTTTAATTTCTCCCCCTCCTCTTGATGTTGAGCTGATCAATTCATTTATTAGAGAAGTGATTTTCACTTCTTCATGTGATGTTTTATACATCCCTCGTGAGAGCTTCAGAAAAATCTATCATAATAGTGATCATGTGCATATGTTGGTCAAAGAATATATGAAAGATTTATAATATTATAAATAGACAATAACAAAAGTAAAAAAGCATTACCTTTTTAGGACTTATACTAAACATGAGATCAACTCTCAATTCATGTTCCTTGCTGAGAACCATAGAATGGCTCTAGTAACTCATTCTTTCATATAAAAAGTGAATCGGTAGAAAGTGATGACCCTAGTGCTCATAATTTTTATGGATGAGAAAAATGACTTTTTCAATGCTATAGAATGGGGAGTAAATATCATCATTGAAATAATAAATTTTATAAACCCATTCATTCATGATTCTATCACTTCATCAGTGGATCAAAATTCCATTTAAGGCATTGATCATCTCATTCCTCAAGCCTCCGATCCAGATTTTTTAAATATAGGTTTTACTAGAAATCCAAATGCCCCTATACCTTCTCATTTCCAACTCTTTTTTCTAAATCCCAGAGAATATTTCCATCATATCAGACCAAATATTATCTAAGAGTCTCTTTCTATACCTATTGTTCCTTTATCCATCCCTATAGTTACCACAACTTCTACTGTTAAACCTTCTACTTTCTACAGGGGAAAGAGCAGGGCTACACTTGTTCCGACAACTCAGGCTATGAAACATTGATATTTGACTTTCATTCATTGATGGGTATTTTTGTATGAATGTTAATTTTATATTTTTGGTGTTACATCAATTTATTTTTTTTTTGTTATAAAATATCATATTATTCATATTCAATTTCATTATATTTAATAGTTTATTTTGAAATTTTGATAATCCCAAAAGTGGTTGAATTACTCTATGGAATTTATTATCATTTATTTTATTCCATATCTTATTTTTTTCTGGGGTGATAATGAATATAATTTTATAACAATAATTCTATCCTAGATCTCTTCATTAATAAAATTCCTTCTGATTCCATATATGTTTAAATTCATTCTTCTGATACTATCTTCTCTTTGATACAATCCTTATTATCTACCTTTGATATTTTTTGTTGCTTAATATATTTGGTAGAATTTTTTATGTTTAATAAACATTAATATAAAACCCCAAGTTATTCAATATATGGTCTATATAATTCCACTACACATGATCATTAAAAGGTGGAGATTGTTAGAACCTTTGTTTTAATGATCAAACAATAATTTTTCTTATGTTATTAATGAGATTTGTGTGTTATGATAGAATTTTTAAATATAAGGAAGATTGGTTAAATTTAGAAAAGTATTGTAAACAACCACTATCATACTCTACCCATTGTCAATATGAGTCAACACTGGGGAAGAATCAATGTCCGGATGATAATTTGGCTAAGTATATAAAATACCTACCATCAGAGATGAATCATCTTTATGATAAAAAATTAGCTTATTGTCTATAAGTATTATTTCCATAAAGGAGACAACACTAGAATTGAGTCACCATTGAAGATGACCTTTCAATAAACATTACCTACTACCATGAAATTTGGAAAAGTGATAAGATTACTCCACATTGAGACAATACACCAATGAAATGAGTCACCATTGAGCATGAACTATCATCAGCTAGATTCACTGTTGGCCTGAATCATTGCCCGCTTAAGTCACCACCAGATTTTTCTAGTTGTTCAGAAGATTAACCATCAATATTTCAATTAATTTAAATTAAATACTTATAAAGGATAAATTTTGAAATTGAATTTCATTTATTATTTTAATTATTCTTCTTAAATAATTTCATAGAAAATTAAATAGGATGTCAGGCTTCATTACAATGATAAAAAGATCCAGATGATTATTCTTCAAATGGATGCCCATGTATTCTACTGTTATATTAATAAGTAAACTCACTCTTGCTTACATATAAAGATTTACACAAACATATAAAGAGGGATGGAACCATATTTAAAGAACTAATATATTTTTTTGAAGTATGATATTTTCTAGAGAGCTTACATTCTACATCTTACCTACACATGACTTTAAGAAATTTTAGCATAACAAACATAGAGATTATTTCCTATAGAATAGGAAAGAGAGATTACGATACTATGTTTTAATTCATTTTCTTGAGAAACAACTCTAGCTCCTATCCAAGCTACATCTGCAGAGTCACAAGCTTGAGAGAAAATCATACAGAGATATGTATTATTTTATTTATTATTTACGTTCTCTTTATCCATTCTGCCATTAATATTAAAGAATTTTGTGGATTACCATATTTATTAAACACACACTGACTCATTCCCTATAACTGAAAGATACTAAATAGCTTTGTAACTCTAACATTACTTTTATTTACCCATGTTATTTTGATAGAGGTACCTATGTGGATAGTGTTTATTTTTTCCCATGGTTATCGTAGAAGAGTTCCCTTTTGTGGCCAAGAGAGTTGGCTAGCTATTGCGTATACCCGGTCCAAGTTATGGATAAGATTATTTTTTATAATTTACATAGAGTCAGGTTATTTATAAATATATGGGATTAGGTCTCTTCTTGAGACTGAACCACTTATATTTATTCCACTATTTGTTTTGTATTATTTCATATTAAAGCTTTAAAAAAAAATTAAAACTGTAAACAAACCCACTACATTGATAGGTAATATTAATTAGTGTTAATATAATGTTTTTATTAAGTAAATTAATTTCAAAATTTAAAATAATATCCTTATATTATTTTAGATAATACTTAATCACTCATTGGGAAATAATTTAAAATATCCAAACATATATTGATATGCTATTTTGATTAACTATGATATTTTTATTATTTGGGGGATTTAATTTACACCTGTTATGATAAAATTTATATTCTTTTTGGAATTAAACCCCTGTTGAGATAATCACTCTAAAAAATAATTTTTCCCTTAACACATAAACTAAAAATTTAGGCCCTTCCCTTTTACATAGACATAAATTATGGCACTAAAGTATGTGTGTTTATATTTACTATATAGGGATATATAAGGAGTCCCTTTCATGGGACGGATCCTAACAACACATAACCTCAAGAATATTTTAAACCTGTAAGTTTTAATATATTACATAAAACTCATAAGGAACCTTCACTACTCTATATCCACCAAAATAGGTACCCTTCTTAAATATATACCTGTATTGGTGGGGAACCAATGGAAATTATATTGGTGATGAGATGGCGAACAATAAACCAAGTGGTTAGAATCAATAAACCCCTAATTTCATTGGTGAAAATCTAGTATACCCAAAATATGTGGGTAACCAGTCATTAACCTCTAATGTTTTCAATAATGTTGTAGTAAATAGAAAAATGAACTGGTGAATATCCAGTAAAACATAAATCCATTAGTTATGAGATAGTAAACCCATTTATCTTCTAGTGGTCAATTAGTGAATCAATTCCCCAGTGAGGAGAAAGTACAACCATATACCTATTAGTAATGATATAGTAAATTAATCCACTAGCTATAATTTAGTAAACACATATCCCCAATGGAAATTATTCAGGGAATTTATCCACCAGTGATAGGTTAGTTAGCTATATATTTATTGATGATAATCCATTGAATTAATTTTTTTCTGATGTAATAATACATCCAAATTTTTGTTAATGACAATATAATTGACCAATTTTAAAGTGATGATCTATTAAACCTATAGTTTTGTGTCCATTATGAGCATACATACTAAATATTTTCTAAAATTCTTAAATGGAATAAAATTACACTATTAATTATTATATTAATTTAAACCACGTAGTGATAATACACTTATAAACAAACTATTTTAATTAAAATGGGATGCCTAGAATTGTGACTGTAAGATAATTTACCTTAATTTGATGGTTGTTTTATTCATTGACCAATCATTCCTTAGAATAGTTTGTGTTCTCTCCATTATAATGGAATGTAACGTAAAAAATTGGTATTACTATTAAAAAGGATTTCAAGAACATGAATTAAATATATAAGAGAGTGGTAAACTAGAAAAAAATCCCATTTTATAGGAATAGTAGACCTAAAATCCTCTCTATTTTATTATTAACACCTTAATATATTGATGATCACCACTCATTTTACATGATAAAATAACTATAAATAAGTGTGAGAAGGAAACACATTGAAAAAAATAGTGAACCCAATGTAAAATCCATTAATAATGAAGGATATTAATGAATCATAAAAAATTACATGTGTTATTTAATTTTTGGGCTTTCTTATTTGTGATGAACCATATATCCAAATTTCATTAGGTGAATTCTATGTTTTTTTGACTTACAAAAATTGTGATGGAACCTTTAACGATGGTAGAGGTTTTGTGACGTGTATCTATCCTACCATGTTCCCTTACACCTATACTTTAATTTCTACTATCTCTACTTTTGCTCCTAGGAATTATTTCCCACATTCTACCACTTATATTCTCCATTTATAAATGGTTAGTTCACTAGTACATGTGTAAATTCACAATGGTGTGATCCCAATACACTTTGAAACATTATATAACACGAAAGGGATGACGTTTTGAAGACCAGCCATATTCTCAAGGCTCTATGGGGGCTAACAAACACCATTATTGTGTATAAAAAATTTAGGATTCTTTATCCAAAACATTATAATAACCTTATATCATATTTAGAGGATGTGAATTGGTTTGTTACTTATATATGCTTGGCTAACCACGATTCGCATGAGATATCTTCCACTCATCATGGTTTTAATCATTATAAAGAATTTATAAATTCATTGAAAATCACAAAAGAAATTTGGAAATTGTAAATCCATGAATGGGAACCCAAGTTGATATCCGATAATAGGAATTCCAACTATGATCTTCATAGAGAGGACACATTCTTGATTGTTATTTTGAGGATCCCAAATGACTGCCTTCTAAAAAAATATTGGTAAAATGATAATTTAATATCATGGTAGATAAGAGTCCATAGTAGCCTTATGGTAATTATTTAGAGGACCTATCATATGACCCTTTCTTCATAAGGGAGACCTATTACTATGGAGGTCTTACTAATAAAACAATTATTTATAAGCATGGGAAACCGAATTGTTTTAATGATGAAAATCACTAGGGAGTTCCTCTATATGGGAACACCAACCACTATTGAGTTCCTTCAAATTCTAATAACAATCTTTCCAAATGTGATAAAACTCTACTAAATTTTTAGTACAACTCCTATTTCATGGGATTTATCATGCCAAAGGACAAAATTTATCATGAATCAATGTTTCTCTAAAAATATATTTACACCAGCACTAGAGTTACAATATTAACTTCATGATCTTCTGAACTAGAATAATTAGAGTTCAAGATAGTTTCACCACATAATAATTAGTTCATAAAACTTTTAATCCCCATAAAAGAACCCTCTTACCAATAGAACTTTCAAGACTAGATCTTCCTATGATAGGTATCTCTACACTGGTCGATTATGTAATGCTGACAACAAATGGTGCACTATATTAGTAATAATTATTTATTCCACCATTGGAACACCTAAAATTGGGTGTAGTATAGAATACCTAGAGGTGTTTCACTTGATTGATAAATGTCTAGGGAAAGAATTGATTCAACTCGAATAATCAGATGATTTATTCCAGAAATATGAATCAAAATTGAATAAGTCAATGAAATAGTTGATGGAAGATAAGAAACTCGTCATTTACCAACTTTTTACTACACATCAATATATGGTGCCTAAATAAATTTAGGCTGATCAAATATCCTATATTTTGAAAAACTGGTGGGAAATGCTAAATCACTTTAGTGATTATTATATTATATAAGTAGTATATGTAGAATATCTCAAGATGATTAATGGGAAATATAGGTCAATTAAACTCATTATCATTACAATAGAGGGAAAAACTAAGTATAATAAGCTATATAATTACTGTAAACATACTTTCAAATATATAATTAAGATAATTATTGAAATCACTGAGGAGACATCCCCTGTGTATGCATTATTGGATTGGGGAGATATGTCTCCCTTAACTAATCCAATATTTTATGATGATGGGGGACCCCAATAAATGTTTTACTAATCCCCTACTTGGAACAAACACTATAGGTGACATATAATGTTAAAATATTTTATTTTACCTAAAACTTGAGGCAATATCATAGTCAATCTACTTTGAAATTCTGTTAAACAACTATTATTAGATGAACATGTTCAATGGTTTCATGTATTCAATATTATAATTCCTGAATATATCCATGTTGAAAAGGTTTCAAAACTAATAAAGGAAATTATTATTATCATAATACCCCCACCCATAATTTTTTACCTTTCATTTAATGTTGGTTACACTGATAGGATCTATAGTAAACACTCTACATCTATTACTTGTTTGGATACAAGACAAAGAAGTAAGAATATCAATAAATATAACTACCAATATAATATCATAGGGACCACCACAACCCCTAGTGATGGGGTATTTTTACCCCAACTGCCTTGACCACACAGAAAACATATCATGTTGCAGGTGGATTCAATTTTGGTGGTTCCTCCCCCAAGGATACCATTGTTCAAAATATAGGGTTCACACACATGTGAACTTAATTAGCTAATATCTCCACTGGTACCTTTTCAGTGGAAACCATATGGGGTCATATTAAGATCACATGTCATGTAGAGTATTCTAAAACATCATAGAAATCATTCCCTCATGAAAAAGGGATGTGTAATAAGTTCCAAAAAATGAAAAACCTGTCTAGATTTCTAGTCACCACAGAAAATTAAAATAATACATTTGAGGGGTAATATATATAGGATGAAGCCCCATATTTATAATTTTTTTTATGATGATAAAGTACATACAAAATATGCATTGGTTAGTTTTGTCACCACCAAGATCCATTATTTCTTTAAATACAACACTGGTAATGAAAAATGAATTGATGATATAATGGTAAAAAAGGACCTAAAATATAGTAGTTAGAGAAAGTGTTCGTACCCAAAATCAAATATAGACCATGGATTTAAGAAACCCCTATTATTTACTTTGGTAGATACTCAATATAACTTAAATAAGGTTATGGGGAATGTAATTATTGAATCTTAAACCCACCCAAAATTTAATGATGTTTAGATACAGTTTGATGAGGTGGAATTTTTAAATTTAAAACAAGAGATTCAAAGGATTTATTAATTATATTATAATAACTTATGAATAAATTTACCTAAAACTATTGACATTAAATAAGAAGATCAAATTATATCAAGTTTACCACCTCATAAAGAAGGGTCCACTCATTTTGTGAAGGTAAAATATATACATCAAATAGGTTATAAAAAATAAGACAATATATTATGGTTTGTTGTAATGTACTGAGTTTTCTCGAGTGGGATGAATTCATCATCTATTTTAAATTATTGGAGATTTTTTGTGTAGAATAAAAATTTTTCTTATTTATTAATACTTAATTGCAGTAGTTTCCTTATCCCAATACCTTTTTTATGATTCTTAATTCTCATAAAGTGTCTCGAAGTTTTGGTTGTGTTTAGGGTGCATCATAGGTCAAAAAATCAAATTTTCAGGGTGTATAGACTGAGGCACAATGTTTTTACAAACTATGTGGCCTCCTATGATAAATAATAAGGCCCTACAAGTTCATTATGCATGGTTTTCTAAACAATTCTATCGGGGGTGCATGGGTGTGCGAAACCTATTTAGTTTCTAATAGATTTGATTTCCACAGTTGTCATAGGGTTTGGAAAATAGTGTGGGACAATCGTGTGTGGTACCCCCATTGTACAGTGGGTATCTCAGAGATGGTGTATGGTTAACCAAAATGTGAGAGCCAACTGTGCTCCTCATTTAAAGATACAAATTCACCATTTTTATCTTTTCCCTTTTATCTTTTTTCGTCCTCTTTCCTCCTCCAAATTTAATATACAATAGTTTGGTTCCTCCCATTTTCTCTCCTTCGTGGTATTTTCCTCCAATTTTTATCTATACTTCATTTATTTATCTGTTGAATTTATTGGAACTCCATTGATAAGATATAGGATCCCCTTATTTCTCTATTCCATTTATCTCGTCTTTATGAGTGATAAATTCATAAAATCCAAATTACCCTATTTTTTGGATGTTCATCTAAAATTCCAATTTTATACAAATTGGCTCAAGTTAGAGTCTAAGATCAAAAAATCTAGCATCAACTTACATGACGTAGGTGGAAGTTACCTTTCTTTGTGATTTATCATTTTTTGGGTGGTTGTCTTCGAGCACATCATTGGTTAGTCTGAGCGAGTGGTTCATAATGTAATGTTTGTATTTTAATTATTTAATTGAACTCAGGAGATGCCTATGGACCTGCTCAATCAATTATAACAATTGTTTAAGCCTAGTGATAGGCTTTAGACCATGGAAGGATTAGTCCATGGTGTTTATTTAATTGAAATTGAATTGAATTTTATATATATATATATATATATATATGAAATTCTTATAAGATTCATGAGAATGAGATGGTGTTGGCCCAAGGATTTAGGTGGCATTGGCTATTAGTATTGAGGTGATTTTGTAATTCCCCGACCCTATATACCCATATTCGATGCATTATTACATAACATTGGAATGATCACAAGAGATAAAATCTCAAAATACCTTTTAGTTTAGTATCCTTGAAAGTACTAGATATATACATAAGTTTTAAATTACATCAAGAAATAAAAAAACAAAATTGTGTCCCCCTTTAGTATACTCATATCCATTAGCCTATCCATGCAGGTCAATCACAATATAATTCATAAAATCCTGGGAAAAATAAAACATAATAAAGGGGTGAGCTTAGATGCTCAGTAAGGATAACAATATAGTGGAAACTATCATAAATAAGCATAAACATTTAAGTAAATCTATAAGACTAAAACAAAAGCTTTTTTAACATAAAATTTAGAATAATATGGCAAAGATAAATCAATTAATTCCATTTACTTATTCACATGGATATTATACTAGTTGAATAATCACATTAAATATCAATATCTAATTTTATAATTATGGAATTCATAATTTCAGACATCATAACCACATAGTCAAGGCCTCGTGCCAAGATTACAAAAAATATTTTTTCCAGGCCTTGTACCAAGACACTAGTTTGTCTCATGAGACCTACCGATGCATTAAGGATATATAACAGGATCCACCCATCACTTACTAATTCAATTCGTTTCTTATATGAAAATGATGAATCATAACATATACATTTGCATTAAAACTATCATACGAAATGCTAATACCATAACCATAAAACTTGAATGGTATAAAAATAATACATAAATAGTTAAACATATCACAAAACATTCAATACAATATGGAATATTTAATCATAATAAATCAACTTCAAACAAGTGTAAAATATTTCAATGGATGTTGACATAGAATAAATCAAAACTATTTAAGAGAAATATCTCTTCCTATTTTGAAATCATTTAAAAGTCACATAATTATAAAACAACACATTTATTTTTAAAATATTCTTATAATTTTGTAAGGGAATATTCAGAGGTGTTATAATGGCAGAAAATATTTTCACCCACCGTATAATTTAAAAAAACAATCTTACCTTAAATTGTCAAAAAGGTCATAAAGTACCTTGTTTGGAAAACGACAAAACTATTCCTTTAAAACATTTAATATAAATTCAAAAAATAGTATATATTAATTTAATCCATATTTTTGGAAATATTAAAAATGTTTGGAAATAAATTTTTTAGAAACAAAGATGTGGATGATAAATAATTCCCAATATATTCTTACGTATAAACAACCTCAGATAATGAAGAGATTGTAAAATTAACCATTACCATGAGATTTTCCTTAGTCGAGGGTATGTTAACCTATTTTATAATATTTAAATAATTGTTATTAAATTATACAAGAACCACATACATAAATATGATATCAAATATGATCTTATAATATTTCATTGTTAATAATATTTTTTTAGTATCATTGCTTCAGGCCCTAACTTATTCGTTATACTTTATATGTTTTGTTACGTAAGTCATGTTTTTTATGGATAAAATTTATTTGATTCATATCAAGAATGATATTATGTTCTTAAACATTATTTTTAATCATAATATGAAAATTATTCTCGAATGGTTATGATGGGGAATAAATCTCATCATTTTTGTGGAGACAGTAATATGTACATATGCAAAAGTAACAATATCATTCTATTTATGGTGAAATAGTATATAATTTGATGGTATATCATATATACAGAATAATAAAAAATTTATATTTATTATTTAAATCAATTATACTCATTATTATACCCATCCAAATAATGAAGTGTTGAAAAAAAAATTACACCACGACGTGGAGACGGTAAGTCGTACGCACGCACATATGGTGACTTTCTCAGTCATAAGATGGATGGAATAATGAATATGGTGGTGCCATATTTATAATAACATAATAGTATGTATAAGGTACTAGATTTATTATTTTTTTTGGAGAAAACAAAGAAAGAGGAAGTGGAAGAAGAAGATAACTTTGAAAGTGGTGATGATATTATTACCTCTTGTTTGGGTGCTTCCTTTGGATTTGATCAAAAGGGTTCTTTAAGTTGGCTTTATGATCAAATTAAGGCCACTAGGTTTAAGTGGGGGTAGTTGGTAGGATATTTGAGTAGTGTTTGGCTGAGCCAAATGGATTTGGATATGTGAAATTAATAGAAGGGAAAATACCCTTTTAAAAGAGAGTTGAGGAGAACTTTAGGAAAATTTTGATATATTAATTTATTTTAAAATCATTTTCAGTTTATAATGGCTCAAAATGAATTTATTTCATTGCTAAGGTGGGGATTGGTCTAAATACTCACCACCAATAGGTTTTAGACATGTTTATGTCACTATATTAACTTTATCTTTTAGATTTAACACTTAGTTAAATAGATTAGCTTTTACCATGTCTTCTTGTATTTTTATATCACATGGTTAATAAACTTACTATAAAATTATAAGAGAACCTCAAGTGATTCATTAATGAAATATATATCATTATATAAGTCCTTTGGCTGAACCATTGATTTTTAAGAATATTATAATTTAATAATATAGTATTTGTTTTAAAATCTCATTTATGTCAATTTTGACACTATTTAGTATTTGGTTTTTGGGAAAGTCAACAAATCTTTATTACATAGAACAAAATACATAAAATCAACCCTAAAATGTCGTATTATCCTATAAAATTCGTGGAATCCATCAAAAGTCTCAATTTACATTTATTTTTATATTTATAATAACATTTATTTTATTATTTCATTAATAAGGTAATTACTGCATCATCATTGTGTTATAAATAAATTTAATTATTTAATGTATAACAATTAAAAATTTACTTCCATGATTTCAAAAATATTTTCAGTTCTTTAATGAATATTTATTGTCGAAATTATCTTTTGTATAACCCTATATTAAAATGGTTTAGTAATTAACCTTTGAATTATACACTATCAAATATCTTTTAAATAAAATAATAATGAATATCCTAATGTAATTCTATTGGATCAAATAGGATCTTATTTTATTCCAAAGGTTTTTTTCTTCAAAAAACAGATATCCAATAGAATTAGGATACATGTTAGGGTAATTATAATATCATTTTTACCTTTAATTACCCTATTTACATACTGATGTCAATCATGTCTTTTGGATTTTCTAAATTCAATTCACAGATGTGGTAAAATTAAGTTTTATGAAAATTTGAAAATGTTCTTAGAAGGTGGGTAAAAGATGTTAAAAAGTTCAATAAAACATTATACATCTAATATTATTATAAAATGACTCCACTGAATTATATTAAACTAATATAGGTATTATTTATCTATTTTGACTTTAAAATAAATTTAAATAAAAATATTTATTATTTAAATAAAAGTTTGTTTTAAACAATAACACAGTGTTTTTCACTATTCATCATAAATTGAATGTTTTCAGAAAAAATACAAAAAATTCACCCTAAGCTAATTTTATTATACATAATCCAAAAATGAAGTCCATTTTGAAAAATAAAATTTATAATATTTTAAAAATGAGGTATTACTATTCATAACGGCTAGTTTGTTTGGTCATGGTGTGCTAGAACTCAAAGATGCGTGCAATTAAAACTATTTCATTATTCAAAAAGAAGTGTATCGTGGAAGATTGGGGTGTTACATTCTCCCCTATTTAAAATAATTTCTTCCTCAAAATTTCTATAATACTTCTACATAAGAAGATTCGGGTGGTTCTTCATCATAAGTCCCTCGAGTTCCCACGTTTCCTCTTCCATATTATGGTTTCTCCATAGAACATTTACCAGACAGGTCGTCCGGTTTCTCAACACTTGTTCAATTGTATCAAGAATCATGATAGGATCTCCACAATAAGACATATCATGTTCTAGTTCTATTTCTTAATAGGTGATTACATGTTTTGGGTTGATCATGTATTTTCTCAATTGTGATACATGGAACACATCATGAACTTTGGAGAGACTTGGCGTCATTGTGAAATGGTAAGCTACACCTCCAACTCATTCTATAATTTCGAAAGTTATGATGTACCTGGGACATAATTTTCCCATCTTAAAGAATTGTATAACACCCTTCCATAGAGATACCTTCAAAAAAACATGATTTCCTACTCAAAATTTCAAATCATTCATTTAGTTATCTTCATAGATATTTTTCATACTTTGAGATGCTTTGAGGTGGGTTTGGATAATCTTCACCTTTTCCATTGCTTCCTCAATAATTTTTGGGCCTAAGTGTTTTCTTTCACCAACATCATCCCAATAAGTTGGTGTGCGACATCATTTTCCATATAACAACTCCTATGGTGCCATCTGAATACTCGAATGGAATCTATTGTTATATGAAAATTCTAACTGAGGTAATATTAATCCCACATACCTTTATAGTCAAGTGAGAAAGATCTCAACATGTCTTCTAAGGTTCAAATAGTCTATTCTGATTTGTCATCATTTTTAGGATGGTAGGCAGTGCTCAAACAAAGTTCAGTGTCTAGGGATTTTTGGATACTTTTCTAGAATCTTAATGTGAAATGGAGATCATGATCAGAAACAACATATAGGGGTACTTCATGATGTCTTACAAATTCATTAATATAGAGTCTTGATAAACATTCAAATGTCAAATATTCTCTTATATCAAAAAAATGTGTTGACTTGGTAAGGTGATCAATAATGACCCATATTGAAGCATTCCTTCTAGGAGTCTTTTTTATCCCTATGGAAAATTACATGGTAATATCATCACATTTCCACTCAAATATGGGAAGAGGTTTCCTGAATCCTATAGGATGTTGTCTTCCAGCCTTCACCTTTTTAAAAACCATACATATTGACACATAATATGAAATCTCCCTCTTCATGTTGTCCCACAAAAAATTTTCCTTCCAATCTCTATACATCTTAGTGCTACCAGGGTGTATAGAAAAATTAGGAATATGAGCATCATACAACAATTCCATTTTTAGATCAGGTATATCAGGAACACAATTCTCTTCCCAAATTTCAAAATTTCATCTTCATATACAAAGTCAATCAATCTACCATCATTCAAGGGATTAATTTTCTTTAAAAACTCCTCATCATTAGTCTGATAACATTGTATCTTTTATAGTAATAATGTATTGGAAACCATTTGAAAACTTATCGATGCTTCACCTTCCCTGATTATTCCCATATCCATGTTTACTAGATCTGTGAACATAGGATCCCTTTCAACTCTCATCTTGTTAAAAACTGCATGATCCTTTCTACTCAAATCATTTCCCACCTTTTTTTTCCCTGAGTGGTAGTGTATAGTGAAATAATAATCCTTGTGTAGTTCGATCAATCTATTTTACCTCATGTTGAGTAATTTTTGTGAGAAAGTAATCTTCGAACTCTTTTGATTAGTATGAATCTCACAATTTTCACCATATAGATAGTGTCTCCATATCATTAGTGAAAATATTACAGCTGATAACTCAATATCATTAGTGGGATAGTTTTTTTCATGAATTTATTTGTTGTCCTGATGCATAGGCAATAACTTTATCATTCTGCATAAGGGAACAACCAAGTCCTTTCTTTGAAGCATCACTATAAATAAAAAACCCATCATTCCCCGGTGTTAGAGTCAAGATTGAATCACTGAATAATTTTCTCTTTAGTTATTCGAAACATTCTTCACACTATTTTTTCAAAAAAAAAAATTAACCCCTTTATGTGTGAGCTTGGTTAATGGGTTAGCCAATCCCGAAAAATTTTGGATGAAATGCTGATAATAACCTTATACACTAATAAAACTGTGTACCTTGATTATACTCGTCAGTGCTGGCCATTCCTGTATTGCTCTTGTCTTATAAGAATCAATGGAGATTCTATCCATTGATACAATATGGCCCATAAAAGAAATTTCATGAAGCCAGAATTCACACTTTCTAAACATCCAATATAATTCATTTCTTCTAAGAGTCTTTAGAATAGTGAGCAAGTGATTTTCATGATCTTTGTATCTTTTGGATTATACCAAGATATTGTCAATAAATACCACTAAAAATTAATCAAGATATTACTTCAAAACTCTATTCATTAGATCCATGAAGACAGAGGGTGCATTGGTCAATCCAAAAGGCATTACTGTAAACTTGTAATGCCCATACCAAGTACGAAATGTTGTCTTCAGAATGTCTTCCTTCTTCACACACAACTAATGATATCCCGATCGAAGGTCAATCATTGAAAAATATTGAGCTCCTTGAAGTTGATCAAATAAATCATCAATGTGTGTTAGGGGATACTTGTTCTTTATTTTTATAGAATTGATCTCCATTTAGTCAATGCACAACCTTCTAGATCCATCTTTCTTCTTAACAAAAAGAAAATGGGCTCCCCATGGAGAAAAACTAGGTCGAATAAATACTTTATTACTCATTTCCGCTAGTTTTTTATTTTTTTACACTAATTCCATAGTGTCCATTTTATAAGGTCTCTTCGATATGGTCCTTGAATGAAGAATTATATTAATAGAAAACTCAATTTATCATTCTGGAGGATGTCTAGGTAAATCCTTTAGAAACACATCAAAATATTCTTTCACAATAAGAAAGTCCTCTATATAAACAATTCGTTCCTCTCCCATAGTTATTTAGCTCTCTTCCTCCCCAATAATTGAATTTAGTTGAGCTATTGGGGGTTGATCTAGATGAGAATAAGATGGTGAGGATTCTTCTCTAAAGATAAGGTATTCCTTATATTCATAAAAAATTATAACCACCTTCTTTTTAGAATAAGTTTTCACATCATGGTCTAAAATCCAATCCATTCTGAGGATTATATCAAATTCAATCATGGGTATGATGATGAGATCAGAAAATAAAGTACATTCATATTCCCTAATGGGAATAGATTCACAAAAATTTGTTGCAATAATACTTCCTTTAAGAGTTTTGACTGACAACTCCCTTATTAAATGAAATTTGAAATATCTAATTTTCTTAGAAAACTAGGAAGATATGAAACAATTTAATGATCCAAAATAAAATAAAGCATTAGATAAATTTGATGAAACCATTAAATTACCTTCCACCACATCATTAGGAGCTTCAACCTCAGCAGTAGTGATCACATAAACCTTTCCTTTCTCCCTTGGTATTTTCTAAGGTAATTTTCTTACATGATTAGGACATTCATTTTCAAAATTACCCATTTCATTACAACTAAATAATTCAACATTGACATCCAATTTCTTCCCTTTGAAATCATGAGATTCGTGTCCTTTTTCTCTAAACTTGTAACCAACTAACATTCCCCTCAAGAAAGTACCCGGTTTTTTCTTCCCAGATTTACTACAGGATGAAAATTCAACTTTTCCTTTCATCCCCTTATTTCCATTTCTATATTGTTCACCAGATCTCTTCTTCTCTTTATTTTCTTTAAAGTCGTAAGACATAGATAATTTCTTTTCTATCTTGATAGAACAAGAGGATATATCTTCGTATGATGACAAGGATTGTGAGAACAACGCTCGATGAAGAAATTGTTTTAACCCATCAAATAATCGATCAATATTACTCCTTGGGTTACGTATATAATATGCACCATGCCTTATTAACCTTTTAAAGTTATCCTCACACTTTTCAACATTCTCATCCTCCTTCTACCTAAGAAACATAAATTGTCTTTACATATCCATTGAATGGTCACAAGGAAAATATTTTCCTAAGAAAAGATCTTTAATCTCCCTCCATTCCATATTTGATACTTCATCATCTTCCTTTGTGTTTTGAATTAATGACCACCATTGATCTACATCTCCTGTGATGTGATAAAAAAACATGACAAATTTTTCTCTTTCGCTACTCCCCAAAGCATGAAATATTTAAAGAACTTATTCATTGTTCAGATATAAATGGATTTGTTGTCCTATTTAATTTTGGTGGTTGTTGCCCCATGAAGCGGTCTAACATTGATCCTCCGGGTTGTGGACCAGGGTTCTCTATATGGGTTAAGTTATTATTCATAACCCAAGGTATTAGTCCAAGTATGGTTATAAGATGATAATCACTTGTAAAAACACTAAATCCACTATAATTATCTTGAGTAGGAGGGAAATACCTACATAGATTACATGCATTGATATAATTTCCATTCCATCTACTAGGCACTATTTCTAAACAATGGCATACACTAGATTTGTTGATGAATCACAATACATAATTATGAAGTAGTAAAATACCTAACATAATTTGAATAGTTTATAAATATAATACATGACCATAAAAAATTCTTTAAGGAAGTATTTTCTCATAAATTCTTCATAATGGTTTATAAAAACATGCGAATTATTCTAAGCATATACCATAGGAGTGTCATAACCAAGAGTGCATAAAGGACCATTGTCATGTACCTGAATACATCGGGTCAAGCCTGAAACTCCTTGTTTGAGTTTTCACTCCTAGGTACATATGTTCCAGAGCCTCCTTTACATGCTCGTATCTAGACAGGGATGTATTTCAAGGAAAATTTACAAAATCTCTATATTATGGAAATTCTAGGAAGTTCTTCTATACTAATACATAAATTATATCTTAGGATAATGTTTTCTAATCAATGATTTTCTAAATGTAGTTTCCAAGGAGTGTAATAAACAATCTTTGATAGCAACTGTAATTCCCCGACCCTAGTTACCTATAGTCGGTGCATTATTACATAACATTGGCATGATCACAATAGTTCAAGTCTTGAAATACCAATTAGTTTAGTAGCCTTGGAAGTACTAAAACACAAACCTTTTAAACATAATATTTATCATAATATGGAAAAGATAAATTAATTAATTCCATTTACATATTCACATGGATATTATACTAGTCGAATAATCACATGTAATATCAATAGCTAATTTCATAATGTTGGAATGCATAATGTCTGACATCATAATCACATAGTCAAGGCCTTGTACCATGACTTTAAATAATATTTTTTCAAGGCCTTGTTCCAAGACACTGGTTTGTCTTATGGGACCTACCTATGCTTCGAGGAGCTATAACGGGCTCTACCCGTCACTTACTAAGTCCAATATATTTTTAATATGAAAAGGTTGAAACATAACATAAAACTCATATTAGAACTAGCATATGAAATGTTAATACTTAACTATAAACCATGAATGGTATAAAAATAATACATCCACATTAGAACATATTACAAAAACATCAATACAATATGGAATATTGTATCGTAATAAATCAACATCAAAAAAGTGTAAAATCCAACAAAGGATATTGACATAGGTGAAATCAAGAAATTTTGAGAGAAATATATCCTTTTTTTTTTAAATAATTTCATAGTCATGTAATTATAGAAGAAAACGTTTTTTTTGAAAATATTCTTATAAACTTGTAATGGAAGCTTCAACGGTGTTATAATGGCAGAAAATACCCACACCCGGTGTATAAGTTAAAAAAATCATAACTTAATCCGTCAAAAAGGTCATAGTTTACCTTATTTGGAAAAAAAGAATGATTCCTTTCAAAACATTTTATAAAAAGTAAAACTAGGTTATAAATGAATTTAACCCATATTATAGGAAATATTAAAAATGTTTTGAAATAAATTTTCAAGAAACATGTATGGGGATGATAAATAATTCCCAGTAGATGCTTACGTATAAACAACCTCGAATAATAAAGATATTGTATAATTAATCATTACCATTTACTTTTAATTTGTCAATGGTAAGTAAACCTCTTTTATAATTGTTAAATAATTGTTATTAAATTATATAAGAACCTCATACATAAATACTATATCATATATCATGTTCTAATATTTCTTTTCAAATAATATTTCAGTAGTATCATTGTTTCGGGCGTTAACTGATTCATTTTACATTAGATGTTTCATTATGTAATTCATGTTTGTTATGAATATGATGTATTTTATTCATATAAAAAATGATATTAAGTTATTTAAAAATATTTTTTATCATAAAATGAAAATTATTCTTGAATGGTTTAATGGGAAATTAATCTCATCATCTTCGTGGAGTGTGTAATCTTTGTGTACGCATGAGAACCAATATCATTATATTTATGGTGAAATCATATTTAAATGGATGGTATATCATGTATAAAGAATCATTTAAATTTTATGTTTATTATTTACATCAATTATACTCATTATTATACCAATACAAATATTGACGTTTTGAATAACAAACTACACCATGACGTGGAGACGATAAGTCGTACGTAAAAATGTTTGGTGACTTAGTCATTCATAGAATGGATGGAATAATAAATAAGAAAGTACCATATTTATAATAACATATCAGTATGTAAAAGGTACTGGAGTTATTATTTTGGTATGTAAACAACAAAGAAAGAGGAAGTGGAAGAAGAAAAGAACTTTGAAAGAGGTGACAAAATTATTACCTCTTCTTCGGGTGATTCCTTTTGATTTGATCAAAATTCATCCTTAGGTTGGATTTATGATCAAATTGAGTCCTCCAGGTAGAAGTGAGGGTTTTTGGGAGGATATTTGAGTTGGTTTTGGCCGAGAAAAATGGATTTTGTGATTTGAAATTATGAAAATGTGAGTACCCTTCTATAAGAGAGGTTAGGGGAACTTTAGGAAAATCTTGAAATATTATTTTATTATAATATCATTTTCGGTTTCTAATGTCTCCAAATAGATTTATTTATAGGCTAACATTGGTAGGGCCTTAAATCCTCTCAACTAATTGTTTTTATACATGTTTAAGCCACAATATTACCCTTAACTTTTAGATTTAACTCTTAGTTAAATAGTTTAGCATTAACCATGTCCTCTTGTATTTTTATATTACATGGTTAATAAAAATATTATAAAATGTGAAGAGAACGTCGAGTGGTTAATTAATGAAATGTCAGTAGTTATATAAGTCATTTGGAAGAACGATATATTTTTAGGAATACTATGTCATCTAATAATATTTTATTTGATTTAAAAACTAATTTATGTCAATTTTGACACTACTTAGTATTTTGTTTTTATAAAAGTCAAAATCAATTAATTACTTAAAATAAAATAAATTAAATATACCCTAATATTTTATATTAACCTAGAAAATTTATTTAATGCATCAAAAGTCTCAATTTACATTTATTTTGATATTTATATTAACAATTATTTTAATCTTTCATTAATATGGTAATTACTAAATCATCATTGTGTCATAAATAAATTTAATTATGTAATGTATAAAAATTATAAATAAAATACCATGATGTAGGAAATATTTTTATATTTTTAATGAATAAATATAGTAGATGTTATATTATGAAAAAACATATATTATAAATGGTTTAGTTATTGACCTTTGAATTTTACACTTTTAAATCTTCTTTAAATAAAATAATAATAAGTGTCCTAATATAATACAAGTGGATAAAATAGGATCTTAATTTTTTCCTATGTTTCATTTTGGTCGAGAAACACTTATCCAATAGAATTTTTACATGTGTTATGGTAATTATAATATCATTTTTACCTTTAACTAAACTATTTAATTTTAACAATGGTAAATAAAATTCAAATGTTACTATTAAACAAAAATTATTTTCATTATATTGAAAAACATTTTAGTTATTGATGTCAACTGTGTCTCTCGGATTTTATAAATTCAATTCACAGAAGTAGTACAATTACGTTTTATGCAAATTATCAATTGTGCTTAGGAGGTTGGTAAAAGAAGTTAAAAAGTTTAATAAAATTTTATTCATATAAACTTATTATAAATTGACTCCAATGAATTAAATTGAACTAATATAGGTATTATTTTTCTATTTTTACTTTAAAATAAAATTAATTAAAAATAAAAATTATTTAAATAAATGTTGATTTTAAAAAACAGCACTGTGTTTTTCACTATTCAACAAAAATTTAATGTTTTCGGAAAACTACCAAATATTCACCGAAAGATAATTTTGATATTCCAAGTACAAAAATGAAGCCCATTTTGAAAAATAAAATTTATTAAATTTCAAAAAGTGAATATTACTATTCATAATGGTTAGTTTAATTGGTCGCGGTGTGGTAGAACTTGAAGTTGTGTACAACATAAGATATTGCATTATTCAAATATAAGTGTTATGTGATAGCTTGGGGTGTTATAGATATAATGGTTAGGATAGGCTTGTACAGGGTAATATTGGGTGATGTTGTTCACCAGTTGGGTAACCTGGTCATCTGGATGAGGCGACGATGTCATCAAGTTAAGGGAATGAAGAATGTGGTATGGTATGGGTTTGTACAACAGATTGTGTGAGAAGTTCTCATGGGAAGTAGGTGCAAGAATGGTGTGTCTTAGAGAATTATTTAGTGATTGATGCTCAATCATGTTGTCCAATTCCCCATTTGGAGTTGTGTTCACACAGTAGGACTCAGATGATGAGGTGGTATTGACCACTCATATGGGTACAAGCCTCTGCTAGTTGTGGCTTAGGATGATGGTTGGAGGTTTTTCCATAACAATTTATGGGGATGGTGAGGTGACATCATTAGAAAATGTTGATATTGTCAGTTGGTGGCTGAGACTTATCGTACTTGAATTCGTTGGGCTGGGACTATTTGGGAGGACTAGCACCATTATTCCTAGAGAATGTAATGACTCGGTATTTTTTCAGTGATATTTTTTTCATAACAAAATTTGTTGTTATATTATATTATACACAAAAAACCCATATATCATTAATAATGATGAATACATTATCACCAAAACGTGAAAATATGGATTTCCCCAATCAATTAGAATAATCATCCTCATAGAACACACACTATAATAAAAAAAATTAGTATATCGATTACCTTATTAGAAAATAAAAATATATAACGTTGGGATGAATTTTAGTGAATATTTAATGAAATAATATAGTGTTATTTATTGATTATGAATAGAAATTTTACTGTTGGAATTTTACCATTATAAGACCATTGGTCAAATATGCCCATTAGCCAATATAACCATTTTAGAATTTGACCATTGAGAATTATACCATTTGGTAATAAGGTTACTATTAAAATTAGTGTTTATAAGTAGTAAATACAAATTATAATTTATACATAAATGAGAATCAATGGCCTCAACTAGAATATTTGTGTTGTGTGATGCCCATTTTTCAGAACATGGGAGATAGTTAGCATCACTAGGGTTCTCCCTTGACCAATCCCCAGCTGAGCTTCAACAAGTGAATCCTAAACAAAATCACATATGGTATAATTTCAAGTTATTATAAATTACCACTTGGTCGATGTTAGCTAAGCCACCCAACGAATCTAGCACCATCACACACCTTACCCTTAGGTGGTATGTGGGTGTTATAAGTGTTTACTTGTCTAGGAAATAGTTACTTATAGTGTAATAACTTTTCAAAAATAAAATTTTTATTCCATTAATTCCATTTTAATAATATTGTGTTCTGAATATAATATATGTTTAATTGATATTAGTTTGAAAAATTATTTTTTCAGACACAACTAATAGTTTTTAGAAAATAAATAAATTTTTATAAAACACTAAGGTATTTTGAATAATATATATTTTTATTAAATAGTATGTTAAACACACTATTATTTTAATATAAATGCTAAAATATTTTTATTATGTTATAGGACATTGTTTAGTGTCATAAATTTTAATAATCTTTACAACCTGATATTTTTTTAATAAATATTGATTTTTATATATTGAAGTTAATATTTTCATATTTTGATAATTATTCTGATAAAATAACATAATTTATTAAATCATGACACATACATTTCATTGAGGATAATTTATGAATATTTTCTAAAACTATTTATTTTTTCTGATAGGATTGAAAAAATAGTTTAGGGGTTCTAGTATTTTTAATGACATTGTAATTACATCATAATGATGTAATAATTAATTAAAAACAATAAAAAATCGAAAATATTTTATTTTACTGATATTTAGTATTTTAATTTATTTTAATCAATTTCCAACCCTATAAGTGACTTTCTAAATTCTAAAATAGAAACTTTGACTTTAAAAACATTACTTTGTGGTGACTTTACTTTTCTATTCCAATAGAAGTAATAAAATTTGATGTTAGATTATTGGGGATAAAAATTACATAAAATGTTTTATAAATGTCCCAAACCATTGAAGGAAACTATGGGTAATCCAATGGATTCTCAATTTCTACAACCTAGATTTCGAAGGCCTATATTTTGAAATTTTTAAAAAAATCCTCCACTTTTTCAATAAATACCCACCCATTTATCCATTTATTATCACTACCAATATAGCCTACATAAATTTATAGTGGTTTTTCTTATTATTAGTCCCCCAAGGTGTCTTCATTCCCCCATGGTTCTATTCCTCAATATCTATAACTAACTCTTCATAGTTAGAGAATTACCCGACTTTTCTCTTTAATTTAAGAACCACTTTTTCTATATGTCTTCAAATCATAATGATTATTCTCTTTTATTACCCTTTTTAAAATAAGCATTATTACAAATAATGTTTTATCAATGATATACCATTTTTCATTTATCATCTTACCCTTTTATAAAACAACTTTTAATACCCATCATACTGTTATATTTAATTATCCAAATTTCTCTATTCTCCTTAAGTAACCATCTTTTAATTTTCCTTTCATGAATACCCAAAAAAAATTAATTTTCAAAGGGTATTAATTTAAATGTAATAATTATTTATATTATTTTATTATTTACAAATAAAAACCCACATTCACTTTTCATTGGCTAAAAATGACTTAATGGGCATGTCTTTGAGCACTTTTTTACATGATGATTTGATAAGAACCCCATTATTTATTATATATTGGTTATTAATGATTTGATTTATTATGATATATGTGGATCAAATTAATCGATACAAATAAATTTTATTCAATGAAATCACACCACTACATTGGGTGAAATTTTGAATCTCAAGAGATGACAAGTTTTATTATACCTTGGTGAATAACCTTGGTAATTTTCCATTATGACTCCTTAGTGATAATAATTGTAGATATGATTATTAAGGTTTAATTTAAATTATGTATCAAAATTTACATTTTATGATTCATACTCTTTTTATTATAATATAAGTCATGTTCACTTACTCTTTCCATAATGAAATTCTTCATGTTCTTGTTGATATTCTTCATGATCACATGTTAACAGTTTCCTTTATTCATTCCCTTAATAGGAATCAGGCTCACCAAATTCATTTTCAGTATGACCCCAAGTTATTATTTGAAAAAATGTAACTTATTATGATCCCATTATGAATCCATTAAATTGGATTAGAAGAATGTTTTTTCAGATATTATTTTCCTTATTTATGAGAAACTAAACATTACATCTTTTCTTTTTTACCATGTAATAAGATAATTATGTTAAAAAAAATTAATGATTTCTTAGTTGGTATCAAAATAAGGTATAGTTATTTGTGGTAATTTAGAATATAAATCTTTACTATCAAACCTTTAAAAAAATTTAAATATTGTAAATCATCTGGGAATTGGGGTGAATTATTAAGTTAGTGGTTTCAGAGAAAAGAAATCCATGTCTAGATATGAACAAGTTGATGTGCCTCTGGTACAGATGTATCTAGGGTTAACAACAAAAAAACACATTGATCTAGACTTGATCAGGAAATGGTCCATGCCAATAGGCCTTGATGTACTCATTGTTTTACACTCTAAAGGGATATGTTTGGTTAATCACAAGAATATTATCAACCATTATGAAGGGTATATATAAAATGAAATTGTTATTAAATAATAAAACATTTAAGAAGGATGTTTTTAGTCATAAAATTTATTTAGAGTTAGATTATTCTTAAAAGAAACACATTTCCCACTAATGTTTTCTTATTTTAAAAAAATTGTCATGAAATAGGAGGAATTGTGTAAATGATGTGTGCAGTCGATGATGCCTTGATATCCATATGATATTTGATGGAATGGAAAATATAATTATAATGGTGATTCAAATATCTCAAGTTTTTAATTATAACTTAAATCATGTTTATTTTCGAGATTCACCTTTTAGGGAACAACATTCCATTGATTCCCTCATGTGTCAATGACCGCCTTCTTTTATTGGTTCTACTGGCCCATTGATTTCAGAAAAATTTCTAAACTCTATAATTGGATATTTTATATAATATTCTGTTCAAAACAAGAGAATGTCACCCACACAGTATACCACCTGGAAGGAGAAGATTATTAGTGGTGTATACTGATTAAAAACCTGAAACTAAAAAATAAGATTGGTTATTTGAAGTCGTAGGAGTTCAGGGGAATAATTTTCAATAAATATTTCCTCCATTAAATTCTAAAAAAAATAGAGTATAAATTCCTTGAACTAAATAATAAGGAAAGTTAATATGTGGGAATATATGAGATGAACATTACACCACATTTTTGTTACACACAAATATTTTTTAGGATCCTATGGAAAATTTTGATATATTATTCAATTCACTAACACCCTGTATGTGGAGGAATTTATAAAATTGAGACTATAGAAGACATGAGGGGATAGTGTGGAGTTATATGAAGGTTGAGTTAGAGTCTAGATAAAAACAGTGATCACATAGGCCGAATGAAAATAAGAGAACTATTGATCCATACTGTAATGTCCCAGACTATAGTATCCTAGTGCTAGTTCCTAACTTTATTATACGGGCATAAGATATATGAAATCTCATCCCAAAGGAGAGAATGGTTTATTATTATTGGTAAACTAGATAAATATTTGAAATTAAAATTACATTTTGTGAAAAAAATAAAATAAAAATTTCTTTGAGAACATCCTTACCCCCTTAGTATAACCCTGCATATCAATCATAATAAACTTCGTAAAAACATATTTAAAATAAAACATAATAAATCATTGAGAAAAAATTCCTAGTAAGGGTTAAGTACGATGGAAGCAATCATAAATAAATAAAGGATAGTCATTAGGTAAAGGTAAATAATTGAACACACATGCCATGTAATCAATAAAAAAATAATTAAAATTCAACTATATTTTTTTTCTTTTTGAAAATACAAAAGAACTAAATGCTAAATGAATGAAATGATAAATTATCTGGACTCCATGATCTCATGAAACATGGTAACTCGACCATCAAGTCAATTCACAAGATAATTTAATCATTTTGGGCACAATTCAATTTAATTTTTTCTACATTTTCTTCTCATTATACTACTAATGCATAGAGGGGATATCTATAACCTAGACCCTCTAATTTCTTTATATCCAAATCATTAATTATATATAAAATAATCGGTTAAGTCAATGAGTATCATACCACTCTGAATCATTTGAATCATACTTCCCATGAAGGTATAGCATTTAAAAAAATTATAAATAACAAGAAAATAAATAAATGAATGATATAGTATGTCAAAGTTTATTTATACATACCTCATAAAAGAAGGTTGGTGTATAATGTAAAAATAAGAATCAATGAATGGAGATTGATACATCGTCCATTAAAAATATCATTTAATTAATGAAATGGATCTATTATGTGTATTTGAAGTAAATACATATAAAAAGGTTAAATACAATATGATATAATAAAAATTAATTTCCTACATAACCTTGTCATTAAATAATAAATGAGATAGAAGTTTACCCAAATGAATGAAAATTGAGTTAAGAAATCCCTTACAACTTGTAATCAGTCGAATTGTATGCCACATAAAAGTAATAATTAATAAATAAAACATTTAATACAATGAATACAATTAGATTCATGATATTATATATCAATGGAAAGTATAAATACACCAGAAAACATAAATAAGAGGTGAATAAGGAATATATCTCGCAGAAGTAAAAGTGGTATGAGAAAACCCTTACCTCACGATTCACTTTAGTGTAGCATTATTTAACCTCTAGTGTAGTAGTTTAATGAATTTTATTAAATCATTATAGAAAATATTCATATTTTTAATACATTTTGAGATGATTTTATAACATCTTATTACCCATTCATTAATAATATTTCATTATTTTCATGTTTTTGGTTGCATTCATTTTAGGGTTTATCAGTTCATCTGTGTAAAATTATGTTTGTTCTCATAAAATATGACTAAAACACCCAAAATGGAATGTAATAGTATTAATGACCTTCAATAACTATTAATATTTCCATATATAATTTTAATTTCTTACATGGGGATGATTCATTTGATAAAATGTTAATGATAAATGATAAGTTTATTTTGGAAGTTTTCCTGAACATCACATACAGGTTTCATTTTATTTACTATTATGAGTATAAATTACTTATAGAACATGAAATGAGTTATAATATACCAATTTAAATTTTATATATCCATAAAAATACTTTTATGAAAATCCATGAAGGCAGTAATATAAAAACAACAAAAACATTATTCTTGGAAGTGATTCACTATCATAATTGGACAATAGTTTTGTTAATATAAATAAGATGAGGTAATTAAAGTTATTGATATACGATATTACATTAAAAAATTATAGTATTTAAATGATTATTGAATCATTATTCCTTTATTTATTAAATATAAGTGTATGAAGTATAAGAATAATTGAAAATAAAGAGGTGTTCTGAAAAAACTACCTCTTGAATATCACCTCTTTGGAGGACCACTTGAAGACCTTGTATTTGGTCTTTAGGTGCAAGTAAAAAACTTGGATTATGTGAGAGTTATGAGGAAAAATTATTTCATATTTTTTAGGATAATACAGGCTTTTTAATGGAAATGGTATGGTGAGGGGTGGTAGTTATACTTAAGGAGAGGTGGGTTTAAGTGATTAAAATATTGAATATTTTGTAATTAAATCCAACCACATTGTGGTGTTATTAATTTAAATGAAATATATTGATAATTAATGTTTTTTATTTGGTTTAAGTTTTATAAATACCTCAGAACTCAATTAAAAAGATTATTTTTTATGTAGTTTAGGCTTTTACCTTTTAAATTTGACCCCTTTCTTTATTTTACCTATACTGCGGTAAATAATTTTTTTACCAGGGTACATTTTTTATGTATAAAAACAAAAATGACCTTAAACAAAATGGAACATATTAATAAATATATGGAATCTATTTTATAAAATTCAATTCACATAATTGGAAAATTTTTATTTAAAATTAATCTTGAGGACAAAATGAAAAAGCGGGTTTTAAAAGTGAAAAGTTCAAAAGTTTGAAATGTTATTATATTCAATATCATTGTGAAATAGATAATAATGAACTAAATTATATTTATATATATATATTATTTTAATAAATAGAATTTAAATATAATTTAAAATATAATTTAACAATAGGAGTAAATTATAATAAAAGACGGTTTTAAAAAAAATCAAATTTTTTTACTATTCGTAAAAAAATGAAACTTCTCTAAAAATAAAAAAATTAACCAAAGATAACGTTGATATTATAATTTAGAAAAAATATTTTTTAAAAAAATATTAAATATTTCCAAATATATATTTAAAATAGGTTCTCCATTCAATGGAGGTAAAACTACCTTTAAAAATTTATTGATTTTTAAGCTTAAAATTGGATTTATTCATATATTAGGTCAATAAAACATAATGAATGAATTTCAAAACATTTTAATGAATATATAAAATATAAATTTCATTAATATAATTAACTAATAGTTTATAATTATATTTATTAATAAAATATTTCATTGTGTGCATAGAAAGAGTTTTTTTATAAAAATGCATCCTTTATGTTCAATTGGTTCTCATTCTTATTTATAATTAATTGGTAACAAATGAACTCATTTTATAAACATGGGTAAACTACATTTTTTTAATTTAGTTAATATCATTCATTCGTACCATTCCAATTTCAATGTGATTTATATCATAAATAAAAAATAATATTAAATTTTTTGTTTATGCTTGGAGTTCTAAATATTGTAATATTTCATAGAAATGGAATTTATTTAAGAAGAGAAATGCAATAAAATCTTGTGGGGTTACATTCAACCCCCTTAAATTAATTTTGTCCTCCCCATTTAAAATTATACTTTTAATATCAAAGGACGATACTTCAAAATTTATTTGTGGGAAAAGCGCATCGTTAATAGGGATAATTAGACTTCCCCTTAATAAGAGGGAAAAGGAAATGTGAGGGTCGCCATAATACTTGGCTTTTCAATCAGATAAAATTTGAAGGAAGTGAAAACCATGAAATGTAAGAGAAATAAAATTATGATTTTCTAAAGTAAATTGAAAGAAACATAGTCATCAGAATGTCTACCATCACAAATCTATAAATATATTATGAGTTAAAGAGGTTATTAATTTCTATGTAATAAAATTAAATGAATTTTATTTCTTGTTCCAATTTTCATTCCAAAAGTTAATGGATTCTATTAATATTAAAATAAGAACATTAGAAAAATAAACATACATGATAACTTTTCATTTCATAAGAATAACTCATCCTTTGGTAGTACTTTTATATACATTCAATTCAACCACTACACTAGAAAATTAATGTTCACGATGAATTTGTTTTAATGCCTAAAGCACATTAATGGGTCATAATATCCAAAATTCATTCCATTGGAAATTAAATTTTTACTCAAAACAAAATGGTTATAACAAGATATAATATATAATAAAGTTTACTTTAACCTCTAATAATAATATCCAATGTTTAGCATAATTCATTCTATAAGAAGTTAAATTTAATAATCATTCAAGATACATCTCTCCAAATTCAAAGACCAAAAATGTAAAAAGACGGAAAATAAATTTATTTAATCATCATATTTTTTACATAATTTACATATTATTATCAAATAAAAAATATAGTAATACAAGGATTTATTTTAAAAATTAATGAAAATAACAATGATTCTTAAAATATGATCTGCGGTTGTTGAATATATTCTTTAAATCCAAATATGTATTTAACCAAATAAATATAACATATACCATTAAATCAATAACCACATCTACAATAACCAATAATATACTATAAATATATATTACCATTATTGTATCAACATCAATAAATGATTATGTTTATCATCCACAAATATTGAGCTTTCAAACATATCAACTTACAAAAGAATCAATTCAATTTGTTACTATTACTCTTCATCAGATGATTCCAAATACTAAAATAAGTAGTACTGCAGTACCATACATAGGTATATCTTGATTATTTTAACTATAATATCATTTATAAAATTATTTTAAAATATAATTCTTAAATACCAAACAAATTACATTAATCATTCTTCTTATCTGTGGTAATAGGATAAGCTTGACCATGTTCCTATATTCTCCTGAGGTATATTCCCTTAACTCTTTGGGAAATTTTTTCTTAGTATTCCATTTCACTACAGTTGAAACACTAAATATATATATTTTCATTCTTACCACTACATTATTTTTACTAGTGATCCTTTTCTCTTAACATATAAATAACTCTAAATACATTCAAGCATGGTCTTTGGTCGGCCTTGGCATGCCTTCCAGCTTCGCGATCTCAGCGCGTCCTCATCCCAGCTCGACGGCAGCTCTGGAATACGATGGTGTGCTTGGGGTCGGATCCCGTGCTCCGGAGGGGGGAGGTCTGGCATTTTGGCGCTGCTGTTAGTTTTTCCAAGTTATGGTTTGGTTATGGTGAGTTTTTGTTTGATTGGATGTGAAATTTTTGGTACGGTGGTGGTTCTTTGATGGGGTTGAATCTGCTGGTTTTCTACCTTTTAATTGTTGATGGAGGAATGGATGTTCTGTTGGGGATCCCAGACATTCTGCACGGTTTTGCCTTAGAGGAGGATAGAGCTTGTTGTCTTCATCATGTATGGACTTTCAGATTTGGAAGGATGAGAGGGTATGGCGTAGACATCGGTACCGGGCCCGTGCATCCTTGCACGGGACAGATTTCTGATCAGACATACTTTGGTGGAGATGTGCCTTAAAGATATTGATGCTGGGTAGAGGCACTTCCATGTAGTCTTGTTCTGGGTTGCAACCCTTTTATTTTTTGAATCTTGTTAATGTCATTGTCTTGGTTTTTCCCCTTTACCCTTAAAAGGGGTTTATCCAAAATCAATAAAAATTTCAGCCTTCGGGCTATTCAGCCCCTTAGCATGAACCTATATATGAATCATAAAAAAGTTCTTAAGAACCTATGGAAAATAAAACATAAGAAAGTTGTGAGCTCAAATGCTCTATTAGGGTTTAGTACAATGGAACCTATCATAAATCAAAAATGGATAATAATCATGGAAAGGTAAATAATTTAACACACAATACATGTAATCAATATATAGAAAAAAACTTCATCCATATATTTTTTTCATATTGATAATCCACTTGAACAGAATCTAGAATGAAGAAAATGCTTAATTATTTGGACGTCATTATCTCAATTATCATGGTACATTTACTGAAGCAACCTTTCACGAGATGTTTTAATAATTTCTTGTAAAACATATTTAATTTGAACAATATTTTCATCTCATGAGACTATCGATGCATAGAGGTACTTTCTATAATTGTGCCCCACCCATGTGTACATGTCTAAATAAATCATTACATATTGAATAATCAATTAACAACTTTTGAACTTTTTAATTTTAATCCCCATGATAGAATAGCATTTAAAAAATGTTAAATAATATTATAATAAATAAATTCATGATATGATATGTCAGAGGGGATGTATATACACATCATAAAATAATAAGTGTGTATAAAATCAATGTATGCCTCAATGAAAAATGATTGAGATGAAGTCTATTATAAAGACCATTTCATTAATCAAATAGATCGATTATGTGTATTCACTATAAATCCACATAAAAAAAGTTCAAATACAAAATTATGTATTAAAAATTAATTTGAAACATAACTTTTGCATGACATAATCAATAAAATATAAGATTAACCTAATGAAAAAAAATTGAATTAGGAAATCCCTTACCACTTGTAATCAGTCAAATCATATGCCTCATAAAATTAATAATTATAAATATAAACATTTAGTATCATGAATATAATTATTTTAATGATATTATAAATAAAATGTATGTATACATACACTACACATAATAAATAAATTGTGAATGAGGTATATATCTCCCAAAAGTAAATGTGGGATGAGAAACCCTTAACCCATGCTTCCCTTTAGTGAAACATTATTTTATCTCATATATAATGGTTTAAATAATGTTATTAATTCATTATTGAAATATATTCATATGTATAATAACTTATTTCATGATTATATAACATATAATTACCAATTTATTAATAATAGTTCATTATTTTTTGTGGTTTGAGGTGCATTCATTTCCTGGTTTAATGATCAGTTCATTAGTGTAAAATTAAGAATGTTATTGTAAAATGGTATTAAAAAATCTAATGGAAAATTATTAGTGATATTAAATAATTATTAATGGTCCCATATATCTTTTTTAATTATTATGTGAGTATGGTTCATTTCATAAAATGTTAATGATAAATGATTAGTTTATTTTGGCAGATTTTAAGAACATCACGTACTTGCTTCTTTTTATTTACTATTATAAGGATAAATTAGTTCCAAAAAATGAAATATTTCATAATATAAATATTAAATTAATATTTAACCATACAAATATTTCTATGATCTTATATGTAGGAGGTAATGGTAAAATACATTATTCACGGAGGTGATTAACCAGCATAATTGGACAATAGTTTCGTTTCTTTGAATAAGAGGATTTAATAGAAGGTTAGTAAATATAATATTCCATTAGAAAAATTTTATTCAAGTATTTACATGATTATTTCGTCATTATTTCTTTCTTGTTAAAATATATTTTTAGAAATTTTAATAAGAATATAAAATAAGAGAGGTGTTTTGTGAAAAACACCTCTTGAACATCACCTCCTTAGAGGAACCCTTAAACACCGTGGATTTGGTATTATGGTGAGACCATAAGCCATTGGACTTGAGGAGAGTGAGTAGGAGAATTGTTTTCTGATGTATTAGTATATTCATGCATTGTGGGTTGAAATTTTTTGGTGAAGGGTGGTATTTATAATTGAAGTGAGGGGTTATAAGTTATAAAAACAATGAATATTCTATAATTAAATCCAACCACATTGTGGTGGAATTATTTTCAAAAAAATTATTTTTAATTAATTATATGGAGTATTATTATGTTATATTAATACCTCAATTTCCAATAAAAGATTTATTTTTTATGTATTTTTAATATTTTACCTTTTCAATTTAAACCTTTTTATTATTTTACCTATATTATGGAAAATAATATTTTTACCTTCATAATTTTTTTATGTATAAAAATTAAAATAAATGTAAAACATAATTTTTAACTTATAATTAAAAATATAGAATCCATTTACCATATTTAATTCAAATTATTCAAAAATTTATACTTAAAATTAATCACACAGACACAAGGATAAACGAGTTTTTAAATTGAAAATTTCAAAATCCGGAAATGTTTTTATATCAAATTTCAATGTGAAATTGGTTCCAATGGTCTAAATTGGAATTATTGATATATAATTTAACTAATTATAATTTTTCAAAAATTTAATATATAATTTATCAATATAAATAATTTATAATAAAAAGTAGTTTTCAATAAAAACTCAATATTTTCACTATTCATCAAAAAAATGAGAATTCTCCAAAAGCACCGAAATTTCACACTAAAATAATTTTGATATTATAATTTGAAAAATGAAATTTATTTTTTCAAATAAAACATATAATTTTTTTAAAATTTATATTTAAAATAGGTACACCATCAAAAGGCGGAAAAACTACTTTTAGATATATATATATATATATATATCTTTTTACTTAAAATTTAACTTCTTCTAATATAAAGAATTTGAAACAAATCATATTAATTAAAAAAATAATTTATTGAATTCATAACATATAAATTTCATTAATTTATTTTATTAATTTTTATTAATTCAATTTTTTAAGAAAAATATCATTTTGTGCATAAAAAATGTTTTTTATCAAAAAACATAATTTATGTTTAATTGATTCTCATTTTTATTTATAATTAATTAATAACCTATTAATTAATTTTTTTAAACATGTGTAAACTATATTTTCAATATGCAGTTAATCTCATTCATTCTGGTCATTTGATGGCTAGGTGATAATTATCATAATTAAATAATAATATTTCATTATTTGTTTAAGCTTAATATTCTATGTAACATAATCTATCGAAGAAATTGAATTTGGTTAATAAGGGAAACACTATAAAATATTGGGTTGTTACACAAACATGGAGAGGAACATTGAATGTGGAGGAGGATGAAATCAATTGAAACTTCCCACCTGCAAAAGTTTGGAAGAATCATTCGTGGATTGCTTACTCAAGATTGGAAAATATTACATGCATAGAAGAGATGACCATAGAGCTCAGAAGTGTCATTGGGAGGTGAAGCATCAAATTATCAACAATAATGAAATTTGGAATATAGTACAGGCCTATATTGAAGTTCAATTCTTCATGTGTGCACATCATGGGAACTTCTCCAAAAAATGTTCAAATCAAAAGATAATGGTGGTAAATTACCATCGACCTTATAATAGGCCAGGGGATCTGGTTTTGGAATTTACAATCATGACACCAGAAGTAGAGTCTCTAAATTATGTTGTGGTAAGTACTCTAATTGTTATCTCAAACCTAGAAAGTACCTGTTTTTATTCTCGTTGTATGTATTCCATTATTTCCTCCATATTTTTAAGGTATCTAGAATCAATCTATAAATTTATACGAGTGGAGTTATCAGTCTAGACTCCTTGAGGTATTATCCAAGTATCAAAAGTGTATAGAAACTCTAGTATTGAATTTGGAAGAGAAATATCATTAAAAATATAGTATTAATTCCCATGGTTGAATTTGACACTATATTAGGGATGTACTAGCTCTCGGATTATAATGCTAAGATCAACTACAAAAGAAAGGAAATCACAATAGTCTTAAATGGACAACCTAATGTTATTTTCAATGGAGATATATCCCAACCCGGTCTTTGTCTAAAAGCACATCCCATAGTCTTATTTATGGAGATTATCGGGGAGGAGGAAGAATGAAATAAAGGTATAAATATTGATAATGTCCCAATCATTCAAGAATACATTGACATATTTTCTATGGAGTAACCTAGACCTACCCATAAACAGAGTTATAGTTCTCTATTGAACTCATACCTATATCCAAGATGATATCAAAGACCACATATAGAATGTAAAATGTGGAGCTAGAGGAATTAAAGAAACAACATCAAGATATTTAAGAGAGTGGTTTTATATAACAAAGTGTTTCTCCATGGGGAGAACATGTTATCTTTGTGATGAATAAGGATGGATCGATGTGGCTATGCATTTATTATAGAGAACATAATGGAATCATAGTGAAGAGAAACAAACATCTCCCAAGGATTGAAGATTTATTTCACTAGCTTCAGGGGGCTCAATTTTTGTCTAAGAATGATCTTTGATCTACGTATCATTAATTTAGGGTGAAGAAAAAATATATTCCAAAGACTGACTTCCAAACCAAATATGGGTATTGTGAGTCAGTTTTTACACACTTAATCTTGACTAATACTCCTTCTATAATTATGAATTTAATTAATAAAGTCTTTCAGTATTAACTTAATAAATTTTTTGATGTTTTTATTTATGATATTTTGATATATTCCAAAAGTCACAAGGAGCATGAGGATCATCTTATTGTTATATTTAAATCTTAGATGAAGTATAAGATATTTGGAAAATTAATAAAACATGATTTTTTTAAGAAGGTTTCTTCTATATGTAACATTATAACCGATGATAGAATCATAGTTGACTATGCCAAGACAGGATTTATGGAGGAGTTCCCTCATCATACAATAATAACCAATGTTCATAGTTTCCTTAGATTATCGTGATATTATAGGGGGTTTATGAAACACTTATCATGATGTTCTTATCCACTAACCAAGTTAACTTAGCGAGGAGATTAGTTAGTATTTATAAATGAGTGTGATGATTGTTTCCAATATTTTTAGAAGAGATTGTTTAATGAAACTATGTTAACAAAAATCTCTATTAGAGAAGGTTTATTTATTTTTAGCGATGCATATATGAAAAGGTATGGGTAAGCCCTCATGAAAAATGATAATGTTGTTTAATATGGATCTCGATAGTTAATGAATCATAAAAAGATTTATCCTATGAACGACCTAGATATAGTTGGACTTACTTTTTCTCTGAAGATATGTAGGCACTATATTTATGGGTAGAAATGTGATATATATAAAAAACACCAATGTTTGAAGTATATATTTTCACAGATGGAATTGAGCTTGAGAAAAAGAATATGGTTGGATATTCTTAAATACTATGATTATTCAATTCGTTATCACCTTAGAAGAGAAAATGAGGTCCCTGATGCATTAAGTATAAAAGGACATGTTGTGATGAAAATTATGAGGATTCAAAGAGATCCATTAATCAGGGATCTTGTACGATTAGAAATGGGAATCATAAGTGAAAGTACATAATCAATTCTACCTTAAATTATTTCTCAAACATTTTTACAAGAGAAGAACCTTTGTTACAAAAGATGATAGAGGCTGTGAAGAATGGTATTTTTCATGAGGAAAATATTGATCAAGAAGGTATACAAGATTTTCGTACAAGGTTATGTTCCCCATATATTATGGTGATAAATAAATAACTAATGGATGAATCTCATAGATTATAATTCTCTGTATATTTGAGAAGCGCTAAAATTTATAGAGAATTTTGTGATCATTATTAGTGGGAGAGTATGAAAAGGGAGAATGTCAACTACACTACAAGGTTAGTGGTGTGTCATCAAGTGAAAGCTGAGTGACAACTTCCAAAATAGGTATTGCAACCACTACCCATACCAACATGGAAGTATGAAAATATCACTATGTAATTTTTCACTGGTCTCCTAATATCATCCAAAGGAAATAATTAGATATGGGTTATATTGGACCGAATCAATAAGGATTCCTATTTTATTGCTATTCTAGAAGATTTATCTCTTAAAAACATTACAAGATATACGTAAAGGAAATGATGAACCTACATGGAGAAAGACATTATATTGTTTGTGATCACAATCCAAGGTTCTCATCTAAATTCTAGAGAAGTTTCCAACATGTTCAGTATACAAAATTTAATTTCTGTATGTCCTATTATCCCCAAACTGATGTCCAATATGAAAGAACTACTTAGACACTAAAGGATATGATTTGATCATGATTAATGGAATTTTAAGGTCCATGAGATCAGCACAACCTATTAATTGAGTTCTCATACAATAATAGCTTCCAATAGAGTATTCAATTGAAACCCTAGGATGCTATATATGAGAAGTGTTATGGAACTCATACATATTGGGATAAAGATTGTGAAAGAAAAATACTTAGGCCCGATCTTGTGGATGATATTACAGAAATGTTTCATTCCATCCAATAACATATAAATGCTACTCACAGCCGGTAGAAGAGTTATCCTAACAACCATCGAAGGGACTTATATTTTGATGTTGGTGAACAATTCTTCCTTCTAATGTCACCATGGAATAGAATCATTATGTTAGGGAGAAAGGGGATATTATCCCTAAGTACATTTGACCTTATGAAATCCTTGATCATATAGGATTAGTGGTCCATTGACCAGAACTTCTACAAAATCTTGTAAAAGTTAATGATGTATTCCACGTATCCCTATTTAGGAATTACATACCTAATACTTGACATGTATAGAATTTGTATGTGGTATAACAAGAATATGACCTCTATTATAAGGAGCATCCAAAAGATATCATGGAACATAGGGACAAATTTTTACACAATAGTACAAACCACCATATTAATGTGTTATAGAGAACTCATATGTTTGAAGAGACAACAAGGGAACCAGAGGAAAAAAAGAAGCATTATTACCCAAACCTTTTCGAAAACAATAATATGAGTTGAAATTACTTGATGAAATTTCTAAATTGGGGGATAATTTAATGACCTAGTTTTTTTTAAAATTGATATTTTTTCTTGGGAATATGTTTGTTAAATTATATCATCTACCCCAGACCTAACACTACAAAATAAACCCAAATATTAAAAAACCAATCAACATATTAGAAAATGAAAATATATAAATTTGGGAGGAATTGAAGTTCATATTGAATGAAATAATGAAGTGGTAATTAAAGATTATAAAGGGAATGTGAATGTTTGTATTTTACCATTATAGGATTGTTGGTCAAATATGATTTTTAGTCAATATAATCATTGGAAAATTTGACTTCCCATAACTATACCTAAAATGAATCGAAATTTTTGAATTATAATGGTTTCTTGAAAAAGTGTGACATGTTATTTTATTCACAACAAAACATGTATTTTTTAATGAAGTGAATATAAAGGGAAATGTGAAATTTACATTCAACCCTTATATGGACATTTGTCAATATGATCATTGGGAACTATACACTTGATAATAGTTTTGACATTTTCATTAGAGTTTATAAGTAAAATTTTGAAAAAGGAAAATTGATACAGAAAAAATATTTGATGGCCTAAACCGGTAGATTAATAAAATTTAAAATCTATTTCTCATAGCCTGTAGGGAGGAGATATTCAATAAGTTAATCTTGAATGAAATTGTTTATGACAGAATTTTAAGTTTGCTGAGATTACCACTCATTCGATGTTAACCGAGGAACCCCCACAAAACAACAACCATTGCACACCTTACTATTAGGGTGTATGTTGGTGTAATAAGGGGACACATGTCATGGACCTACTTACTTAATGTTAAATTCCATTGTATAAATAAACTTTTCATTCCATCATTTTCAATTTAAGAATAGTTTTACTAAATAAAATTTAGATAGGATTTGATAAATTGATTTTTTGGATTGAGATTATAATTTTTAAAAAATTAATAATTATTATAATAAAATATGATATTAGGATTAATGTTAATTTTAATGAAATATTATGATTAAAACACTCTTATTTGAACATAAATGAAAAAATAAATTTATTTCGTTTTCAAGTGTTTGAAATTTTTCTATGTATTTTAAATGCGATATTATTTTTAATAAATAATGAATTTTATATTTAAAAGATAAAATTATTATATTTAGATAATTATTGTGATAAAATAAATATCATTTTTGAAACCAAAATTTTAAAATTAGTTTAGGGATAATTTCTTAGAATATTCTAAAACACTTTATTTTTCTTTTAATAGTTAAAATATAGTTTGTCTTTTCTGGTATGTCAATTACTTCATATTTATTTCATAATGATTTAATAATAAATTAATCAAAATACAAGCCATAAAATATTTTATTTTATTAAAATAAATTATTTTAATAGATTTTAATTAATTTCAAAATACATAATTTCCATTCCAAATTCTAAAATGGAAACTTAAACTTTATTAATGTTATTTCATGAAAACAATAATTTTCATTTTCAAAATAAGTAATATAAAATGATGGTAGACCTTGTAGACTAAAATAACCTAAAATTTGATCCAAGCATCCAATACCAGGGAAAAATTCCATGTTCAAGCCCATGGTTTTTCATTTACCACTACCTAGGTGTCCAAGGACTAAATTTAGAAATTAATAAACAAATCCCCTATTTCTTGATGTAAATAACCACCCATTAATCCATTTTAAATCACTCCCATTTCATCATCTATTATTATCAGATATTTTAACCTCCCATATAGTCCTCATAATGTTTCTTTAGTCCCCTACGGTCCTAATCCTCATGTTTTAGGAACTACTCTTCAAGGTAAGGGAAATATACTTGTTTTCTCTTAATTTTAAGAACATATTTTTATATATGTCATATAAATGTTATGGTCACTCTCAAATATTATAGTTTTATATATAACCATAATAAAAAAAAATTGTTTTATCAATGGGAGACCCATTTCCCCTCTCTTTTTACTCTTTTTATAATCATGTTTTATACCCATTATGCTGTCGATTTTACTTCTCAAAATATGCCTATTCTCATTAAGAATTTCCCTTCTATTTTCTTTAAATGAAAACCCAAAACACATTATTTTCTATGGGTGTTCACTAGTATGTAAAAAATATTTATTTTATTCTTGAATTTACTTAACTAATTCCCTCATTCCCGTTATGTGTGTTATAAATGACATAAATATCTTTTCATTAATCACTTAAAAATACATTGATTTTTATATGAAAGTCATTTATTTTTTATTATCCATGGGTTATTTATGAAATAATTTTTTAAGATCTATGGGGATCACATTATTTAATAAATACGAAGGGTGCATCTTGAAAGAACTCCAATGCATTGGGTAAAGAATTTAATCTTTATAGATGACAAGATTTACGATACCTTGGTGAATAACCTTGGTAAATTTTTATGATACCTCAGTGACAAAACATGGTGATATGCTTAAGAATTTATCATTTAAATGTTATACCCTCATTTCCATGTTATTATTCATGTTATTTTATTGTTTTATGTGTCATTTACCTTTTCTCATGCCTTTGTTTTATTCTTGGAGATCTTACTGATATTTCTCAAGATTATATGTAAATCATTTCCCTTTCATTTCTTTAATGGAAATTATGATCACCCTTTCATTTGATGTATGTTCCCAAGTTTTTAGATACAGTAAATTTACTTAGGATGAACCTATGATGAATCCTTTCAATAGGATTATAACAATGTTATAATGTTTCATGTATTATGTACCTTTTCTCAAATAAATGAATCTTTAAAATATTATCTATTTTGTATAATACAATGAAATGTTTTTGTATTCAAAAGGAATGATTTCATAGTTTGTATTAATGTAAATTATAGTTATTTTTAGAAATTAGGATTTCAAAATGTTATGCAGAACATTAAGGGGTAAGATAAAATATGGGAAAATATCCTAGTATTTTTGTAATGTATTAAGGTAGTGGTTTTTAAGAAATTAAATCCCTATCTGGATATGATCAAGTTGATGTGGATCTGGCATAGATGTATCTGGGATTATAAAAAGAAAACATCACATTGAGCTAGAATCTAACTAGAAGTGGTGCATGATAACGCGGCTTGTTGCAGTACTGGTTTGACACACTTGGCGGTTAGGTTTGGTCAATCACACGATTTTTGTAAACCATTATAAAGGATTTATATAAAATTTAATTGTTATTAATGATTAAAATAATTAATAATGATCTTTTTTTGACATAAAATTAATTTAGAGTTATAATATAATTAAAAGAAACAAATTTCTCACTAAGTTTTATTCTTTTATAAAATATCATAAATTGGAGGAATCGCATAAATGGCGAGTGAAACAGACTATGTGCTGATAGATCGTCGATGAATGTCAGAATAGAATACATCATGATAATGATGAATCAACTGACTCGTTTTATGAGAAATAACAATAATCAAAACAAGAGACTAGATTCATCTCAAAGGGAGAAAATTTCCATTAAGTCCTTTATGCATCAATGACCACCTTCTTTCAGTGGATCGACAACACATTTATTTATGAACAATGAATAACCCCTATTGAAAATATCTTTTCAATACTCTATTGTTTGTAGAAAGATAAATTCTGCTAAGATGTGTACCAATTAGAGGGGTAATCTTACCAGTGATAGACATTTGTTAAAAACATGAATCCAATAAGGGATATTGATGTTATGGAGTCGAAAGAGTTCTTGGGAACCTTTTTCAAAAAAAACAAATCCCCCCTTCGATGAGAATGAAAATGTAAAATGAATTCTTGGACCTAAAGCAATAGGAAAATGAATCTGTAATAAGCTATGAGATGAACTATACTAGAATTTATTGTTACACCTCTATCTTTTTAATGGATCTTAATTTAAAGGTTGGAAGATTCTTAGATTGACTATGACCACATCAATTGACGAATCTAGTCAATTGAGAATATCAATGTTATGAGGACATACTACAAAGAACTATGATGTTTTACCTATAGTTTTGAAAGATGAATTGGTCCATTATATCAAATGAAAAGAAGAGTAAATTTGAACTAAACTTGGGGAGGAACTTTGATAGTGAATGAAGAAAACAAATTCAACTTCCCACATGAAAAAAATGTGGGAAGATGTATTCAGGGAACTAAATTATCAAGAGTGATAAATGTTACAAGTGTAGAATAAATGGTCATATTTATAGGAACTTTCATAGTGAGGTGAATCCTCAACTTCTCTACACTAACAAAAAAAGGAAATATGGTGAAGTCACAGCCTAAATACCAATGCTTTTAGTGTGGATATCTTGGGAACACTTCGAATCACTATTTAAATCAGAATGTAATGGAGGGGAATCACCATCCACCCCATCATAGGCCAAGTGATCAAGGTCATTCATTTTCTATCATGAAAGCTAAAGTAGATGACTCGTACTCTCATTCCACACTCAAATGAATGAAGTATTTTTTTTTAATTCTGGTTCTACGTATTCATTTGTTTCCTACAAAATTTTAATGAATATAGAATCAATCCCTAATCTATTAGAAGTAGTGTTTTCTTTAAGACTCATGGAGTGATTATACAATAATAAAAATTGTACAAAAACTTTAGTATTTACTTTTGTGAGAATAATCTCATTGTAAATCATGTAGTCATTTCTTTGATGGAATTTGACACTATACTAGGGAAGGAATGGATCTAAAAGTATAATACAAAGATCAAATTCATAATCAAGTAAATACATATAGTCATGAATGGATAACCTAATGTTATTTTCAAATGAGAGATATATCAACCTGAACTTTTTCTAGAAGTACCCCCCATAGCCTTATTTGTAAAAATGATCAGTGAAGATAAAGAAAAAAAATAAAGTATATTAATAGAAAATGTCCACATCATTCTGGAATACATTTATGTGTTTCCTAAAGAGTCTCCTAGACCTATCCTAGAAGGAGAGATAGATTTATCCATTTAACTTATTCATGTATCCAAGATGATATCAAATACCCTATGTAGAATTGAAAATATAGAGTTGGAGGAATTATAGAAATAGTTCCAAGATATTTTGAATATGGGGTTTATCTGGCCAAGTTTGTAACCTTGTGGAGCACATGTTCTCTTTGTGAATAATATGGATGGATAAATGTGGTTATGAATTGTTTATATAGAATTTAATGGGATCATAATGAATAATAAGTACCCTATTCCAAGGATTCATTATTTATTTGACAATATTTGTGGGGCTCAATTCTTCTCCAATGTTCATCATTGATTTGGTTGTCATCAATTGAGGGTGAAGAAATAATATATTCCAAATACTTCCTTCCAGTCACGATATGGGCATTATGAATTTATTTTTATTCCCTTAAACTTGAATAATTATCCTTCTATATGTATGGATTTTATGAATATATTATTTAAGGGATACCTTTATAACTTTGGGGTAGTTGAAATTTATGATATTTTCATATTTTACAAATGTTACAAGAATCATGATGATCATCTAAGGGTTATATTATAAACATTGAGGAAGGAGAGTCAATGTGTTCATTACAGAAAATGTGAATTTTTGTTACAATAATTTTCTTTCTTAGGAAATATTGTAACCAATGAAGGAATCTTAGTTGATCCTACCATGAAAATGTTGGCAGTGGAGTGGACTCATCCTACAAAAGTAACTAAGATTCGTAGATTCTTTATTTTAGTGGGATATTATAGGAGGTTTCTGAAAAACATTTCCTGAATTTCTAGTAAACTGACTAAGTTAACTTGAAAAGGGTCCAACTTCATATGGACAACAGAGTGTGAAGAATGTTTCCAAGAGCTTAAGACAAGATTATTTACTGCACCAGTGTTAAGTCTACCCTCCATTAGAGCAAGATTCATTATTTTAAGAGATTCATATCTGAAAGGGTTTGGGTGTGTCCCCATGATAAATGAAAATGTGATTTTTTATGCATCTCACTATTTGAAGCCTCATGAGAATAATTATCATATGCATGACCTAGATCTATCTATAGTTTTTTTTACTCGAAATATATGGAGGAACTATATTTTTAGGGAGAAATGTGATCTATACACACACCTCTAAATTTTGAAGTATATTTTCAGAATAAAAAAGAATTGAAAATAAGGAAGATGAGATGGTTGGAACTTCTTAAATTACATGATTTTTTAATTCATTAACTCACTAGAAGAGAATAAAAATTTATTGATGCATTAATAAGGAAAGAACCTATTGTGCTGGTAATTATGAGTATTCAGGGAGATCCTTTGATCAAAACCTAGTAAAACTGTACATGGAAATCATAAGGGAAAGGAAATATTCAAGCCTATCCCAAATGATTTCTCAACCATCATTAGTAAATAATATCACGAAATTTTAATGAGAATATCTTTTATTATTGAATAATGTTGTGGTTGTGATTAATGGGAAGTTTCTTGAGTTTAATATTGATCAAGAATGTGTACTAAAATTTCATATAAGACTATGTGGTCCATCTTTTCCAAAAATAAAGAAGTAGAAGATTGATGAATATCATAGCTCTACTTTATCTATATATCCTAGAATAAAAATAAATATATAAGGAAATTCTTGATCATTATTGATGGGATAACAAGAAAAGTGATATTGTCTACTATAATATGAGGCGCATGGTGTGTCAAAAAATGAAGACAGATCGAAAACTTCCTATAGATATTCTGTAACCCCTACCCATACTAACATGGAAGTGGGGTAATATGACTTTGGAATTTGTTAGTAGTCTCTTGAGAACATAAAAAGGAATTAATACAATATGGGTTATTTTAGACCAACTCATTGAGGGTGACCATTTTTATCTCTATCCAGAAAGACTTTTCTCTTGATCAAATTGACAAAATATATGTGATGTAATTGGTAAGGATTCATGGGTTAACCCTCTCAATCGTATCTTATCATTATCAAAGGTTCTTATCAAAATTATGGATAAGTATTCAATATACCCTAAGTACCAAGTTGAATTTTAATATGGCTTATCACACCAAAATCGATGGCCAATCTATAAAGACTATTCATAAACTCTAAGAAATTCTGAAAACATGCTAAATAGAATTTAAATGTGGATGGGAACAAAATATCCTATTATTTGAGTTCTCCTAAAATAATATCTTCCATTAAAGTATTCAAATAGAACTATATAAAGCTCTCTAATGGAATTGATTTAGAAATTATACTTATTGGGGTGAAGCTAGTAAGAGAAATATTCGTGGGACTAATCTTGTACAACATATGATAAAAAAGGTTCAGGTCATCTAGAAACACATATATAATGATTAATTTTAATATAATAGCTATGTTGAAAACCATCAAAAATAATTGAAGTTTGGTTTTATAATTGTTCATGAAATTTCACCTCGGAAGAGAGTTGTGAGTTTTTAGAATAAAGGGAATCTTTTCCCTAGAAATATTGGACCCTATAAAAACCTTGATCACATAGGAGCGGTGGCCTATCGTCTTAAACTACCTAAAAATCTAGCTCAGGTTCATCATGTATTCCACGTATCTCTCTTGATAAAGTACATACCTGACTATTCACATGTATTAAATCTAGTAGTGGTACAACTGAAACATAGACTCACTTATGAGGAGTGTATGGTGGAGATCTTGGAAGATAGTGACATGGTTCTACGCAACAAGACTACCCACCTCATAAAATTTATTTCGAGGAACCATAAATGTAAAGAAGCGAAATAAAATCCAGAGGAGACAATGAGGAAGAAGTACCCAAACCTTTTTTCAACTTATATAATGTGTTGAAATTTTGGGGGAAAAATTTCTTCAGGGGAGAATATAGTAATGACCTAAAATTTTTTAATGATAATTATTTTCTAAAAATTTTTGTTTTATTATTTTATTCATAAAAAACATGTATCTTTATAATAAAGTGAATATAAATTGAAATGTGACATTTGGATTCAATATTTATATGTTTTTTTATCAATTATGACCATTGGTCAATAAAATATTTGGGAACTATACACTTGATAATAATCTTAATGGTATCATTAGAGTTTATAGGTAAAATTTGAAGAAGAAAAATTGATACAAAAATATGTATTAGTTCCATCAACCCGTAGAATTTTTCCCTTTGAGATATATTTTTCAAGGAATAAGAGGGAGATATCAACATTGTGGTTCTCCCTTAACCAAGTCCAAGCTGAGCAACAATAATTGAAGCATGAAAGAAATCTCTTATGGGAGAAGTTCAAGTTTGTAGATATTACCACTCGATCGATGTTAATTGAGGCACCCCAAGAAACTACCACCATTACACACCTGACTCTTAGGGTGTATGTGAGTGTAATAAGGTTTTATATGTAGATTCCTTAGTTACTTAACATGTAATTCTATTTTTTAAATAATATTTTTATTCCATCATTTTTATATTATGAATATTTTTTCATTATAAAATGGATATGGAATTTGATAAATTGATTTTTGGGATAGAGATTGTATTTTTTAGAAAATAAATAATTATTATAATAATCTATGTTATTTTGAATAATTTATATTTTAATTAAATGGATTGATTGAAAAAATATAATTTAAAAATAAATGATAAAATAATTTAATTTTTTTCAAGGATTATAAATTTTACTTTGCAATTTCAATATGCTATTACTTTTAATAAATAAAGATTTTTAAATATAAAAGTTAAAATTATAATATTTATAGAATTATTATGATAAAATAAATATCAGTTTTTAAATCATCACATCTAAATTAGTTTAGGGTGATTTTATGAGAATTTTCTACAATACATTAATTTTTTGAATAGTAAAAATATAGTATAAGTTTTTGGGTATGTTAATGACATCAAAATTATTTCATAATGATGTAATAACTAATTAACCAAAATCCATGACATAAAATATTTTATTTTTTTAATATCAATTATATTTTATTCAATTTCCTACTATATAATTTACATTCTAAATTCTAAAATAGAATCTTTATCTTCAAAAAAGTTATTTTGTGAAAAATTTAATTTTACTTTAAAAAATAAGAAATAAAAAATTATGTTAGAATATTTTTTTTAAAATAACCTAAAATATTTCTTAATTGTCTAATACCATTTCAAAATACCATAGTCATGCCCATGGTTTTTTATTTAGCCCTACTTTGTTGTCCAAGGACTGGATTTAGAAATTTATAAACAAAACCCCCACTTTTTTTATAAATACCTACCCATTTCTCCATTTCCATTCCCTAAAATTTCTTCCTACCTGAATATTTCATAGTTTTACCTCCCATGGTGTCCTCCCAGTGTGTTCTCAAGCCCCCAAGGCACCTATCCTCAAGTTTTATGAACTACTATTCAATGTAAAAGAGAAATATCCTTCTTTTATCTTTATTTCAAAACCACTTTTTGTATATATCTTCTAAATGTTATGTTATATATATATTATTTCCTTTCGATTCATTACATTAATTACAAATGTTTTTTATAAATTGTATACCCATGTCCCCTCTCTTTTTATGATTTTCTAAAACCATATTTTATACCTATTATGTTACAGATTTTACTTCTAAAAAATTCTCTCTTTTCCTTAAGAAATTACCTTTTATTTTATTTGTGTGAATACCCAAACCACTATATTTTTTGTGGATATTTTTCTAGATGTAAAAATGATTTATTTTATTCTTCAATTGGCATAAATAAAACCTTAATTACCTTTCTCTCGGTTATAAATGGAATAAATATCTTGCTTTAAAAACTTTTTAAAACGCCATGATTTTTATATGATACATGTTTCTTATACTATGTAATAGTTATTTATAAGACGTTATATTTTGATCTATGTGGATGAAATTAATAAATATATTCTACGTTTTCTATCTGATATCTCTCTAATGAATTTGTTAATGATTTTAATCTCTATAGATGACATGTTTTATGATACCTTGGTGAATGACCTTGGTAAAGTTTTATAACACCTTAGTGAAAATACTTGGTGAAATGATAAATAATATCTCATTTAAATGTTTTATCCACATATGCATGTTTTGATTCATGTTTTTTTATTATTATATTCCCCTTTTACTTTTCTCTTTCTTTTATTATACTCCTCATGTTCTTATTGATATTTATCAAGATCACATGTAAATTGTTTCACTTTATTTCCCTTACTGGGAATTATGCTCACCCTTTCCTTTGATGTATGTCTACACACTATAAGATGTAGTAAATTTACTTGGAATGAACCAATGATGAAACCTTTCAATAGGATAAGAATAATGTTTCATGTTTTCATGTATTATGTATATTGTTTCCAAGAAACTAAACATTAAAAGATCCTTTGATTTCTACAATGTAATGAAAAATGTATGTAATAAATAGGAGGGATTCTATAATACCCATTGGTAATAATTGTTTCATTATATTTAGTCTTTATAAGTAGTTATTACAAATTATTATTAATAAATAAAAGATAATTGATTATATCAACTGGTAGAGTTGTTCCATTTGAATCCCATTTGTCAGAACATGGGAGGGAGGTAGCATCATTAGGGTTATTCCTTGACCAATCCCAATTAGATATTCAAAGTGTGAATCTTGAATATATTTTTCTAAAATATAAGTTTAAGTTGGAGGAAATCACTACTTAGTTGATTTCATTCGATCCACCACATGAAAGTATCACCATTTCACACCATACCCTTAGGTTGTACACTGTTGTTATAAGGTAATAAATTTCTAAGTCCTAGTTAATTAAATTTTAATTCCTTTTATGAATAAAATTTAAATTCCATTAATTCCATTTTAAGATAAATTTTCCTTAAAAATATATATGTTTAATTAGGAGTAATTTTATAAATTGATTTTTCATAAATAAGTAAAACTTTTTTAAAAATATATAAAATTTTAAAGTAGAATAATTTATTTGTAATAATATTTATTTTAATTAAATACTATGTTTAAAAACTGTTATTTAAAGATAAATTATGAAATAATTTTATTATGTACTAAGGAATTTTTAAATTTCAAAAATTTGATTATTTCTTTCAACCCTGTATTTTTTTTATAAATAATGATTTTTATATTTTAAAATTAAAATTATCATATTTAGAGAATTATTATGATAAAATAAAAATAATTTTTTAAATAAGAACATAAAAATTAGGTTTGGTTGAATTTTTGATAATTTTCTAAAAGACTTCATTATTTCAATGAATAATAAAAATACAGATTGGGGTTTTCGGTTTGTTTAAGGACTTCATAATTATTTCATAATGATATAATAATTAATAAACCACAATACACAAACTAAAATATTTAATTTTATTAATATATAGTATTTTAATAGATTTTAATCAAATTTAAGAACTATAAGTCACATTCCAAAGTCTAAAATGGAAACATTGACCTCAAAAATATTAATTTGTTGAAACCCTACATTAACATGTCAAAAAAGTAATAAAAAATGATGTTCGGTTCTGTTGAATTAAAATAACATAAAATGTGACCCCAATTTCTAAAACCATGGGAAACCCCATGTGTAAGCCAATGATTTCTCATTTTATACAACCTAGATTTCTCAATGCCAATATTTGGAAGTTATTACACAAATCCACCACATTTTAAATAAATACCCACCAATTTCCCCATTCCCATTTACTCTCAATCAATACTACATGAAGTTCTTGTGTTTTTTAATGAATCTCCCCCAAGGTGTCCTCAAACCTCTAAGGATCCATTCCTTCAAATCTTGTAGTAACACTTCATGGTCGAGGAGTTATACTTCTTTTCTCTTCAATTCATGAACCTGTTTTGTATATGTATTATAAATTTTATGATTACTATATTTTATTACCCTTTTTATCATTCCCTTCCTTCCATGTTATGTTTTATAAATGTCACACTCCTTTCCCCTCTCGTTTTACACATTTCTAAAACCATGTTTTTTATTTGTCATGCTGCCGAATTTACTTCTCAAAATTTCTATCATGTCCTTACGAAATTATCTTTCAATATTCTTTCTGTGATTACCCAAACCTTTTTCATTTCCATAGGTATCCACCATGATGTATAAATTAATTATTTTATTTTTATATTTACACATAAGATATCCACATACCAATTTCATAGGCTAAAAATCAGATGATGATAATGTTTTTAAGAACTTTGTACACCATGATTTTGATAGGAAACCTATTCTTTATTCTCCCTGGGTTATTAATTAAATGATTTACTATGATCTATTTGGCTCACATTAATTGATACATATTAAGTGTACAACCTGATAGCGCTTCAATCCATTAGGTCAATAATTTAATATTTAAAGATGACATGTTTTACGTTACCAAGGTGAATAACTTGGGTAATTTTTATTTATGACCCCTTGGTGGAAAACCTTGGTGATATGCTTATGAATGTCTGATTTAAATATTATATCCACATTTCAATTTTTTAAATAATATTCTTTTTTATCATTTTCCTCATGTTATATTAATCATCCCATAATTATATTCTTCGTGTTCTTATTTATATTGCTCATGATGATATATAAATTTTTTCCCATTCTTATCCCCTTACTAGACCTCATTCCCACCCCTTCCTGTTGTTGTATGTCTCCAAGTTATGAGATGTAGTAAATGTAATTTATGATGAACCTGTTAATAATCCATTCATGTGGATTACTGAAAACAATTTATGTTTTCTTGTATTATGTTCCCAATTTCCAAAAAACTAAATTATAAAATATCCTTTTTGTACCATTTAATAAAAATATTATGTAATAAATAGATGTGATGACATAGGAACATTGACTGTTGAGATGATGGTGTTATTATTTATAGGACATGTGTCGTGTGACTCAGATATCATTCTTTGAGTCGATGGGGTTTCATATTAGTTGGGGTCTAAGAGACCATGTACATAATTGGGGCATGCCTTTATGATGTTGGATACTGTTAGACATGAGATTTTTGTTGGAATGAGGTTCTGAGTAACTTTAATAGAGGTTGAACATAATGATTCATGAACACTAAATTACATCACATGATACCATTGGCTATGTTCTAGGGATCCTCTCCTCTACGTTATATCGATGTAGGGTGAAAGAGATGATTTCTTCCATATTGATGTTGAGAAAAATAGAATTAGGTCATATATATGATGTGATTGAGTTGTTTATTTATTATAGTACACACCTTATTGATCATATATATAATATAGGCACATTTTGGTGGTTTCCTACAAATATTATTTCTCACACCCAAAAGAGGCCCTTTGGGATGTGTGTAGACTTCAAGCTTTTTCGATCAAGTAAAGGTTCAGGCTCTAGAGATGGATCTCGGTGTTGAGTGAGCATGAGATGGAAGGCATGGGACTGTTGGTCCTTTCCTTAGCTAGAGATAAATTTTGTTTCCTTTATGTATCCGCACGGTATATATATATATATATATATATATATATTTGTGTGTGTGTGTACTGAGGTCAGTCATGGGTGACCCCTTCAGCTTATTTTCAGTTTTAATTGATATGTATGCATGTTCTATATCCGTAGCTAGAAATGATATCTCAAGATTTTTTATTCTAGAAATGGTACTGATCTTATTTATTATTATTCCTTCTGCTATTATTTCTTGTGTTTCCATCACGGGCAGGTAATTGGTCCAATGTTTTTTTGGTTTTTATTCTTCACTTATATATATATATATATTCGAAAATATATCATCTTTATAGGGTATAGTATCCCCACAATCACCTCTTTACACACTCAATTCTTATTGGAAGCCTTTTTATATGGGTAAGCGCACTTAATGCCCAACGATACTTGGCCCGGAGCAAAATTTATGCAGAAAATCAGGTCAGGTGCTAAAAATTCTATCAAATAAATTATTGATTGGGAATATTTAGAATCATTTAGCTAGATAATAACTGTATAAAGTGTCTTTTTCATTTATTTGGGTCTTACTATTTGGTATTTGGTAGACCAGAGATTAAGATGTAGTTAGAACAATTTATAGAACCCATGTTTGGGTGCTTATAGCCCCATGAACGGGGGATGAACCAAGTTATCAGAGTGGGAATTGTAGTTATTATTTTCTCATTTTATAGTTGATATGATTTCCACCTTGGTTTGTTCACTAGTATTTTTTATTAAATTTAATAACATGTGTCTATTGGCTTGGTATGGAAAGGGGAGTTTTATACCCTTGGCCCAGTATTGATGGGGAGTATTTTGTTATACTTTCAAATTAAGCACATAAGATGTTGTAAATATATATATATATATACATGTGTCTTGATAATTTTCTTATAATTTTCATTGGGATCCTTTGTTTCTCTAAGAGTATTTGGATTTTCTAATGTGTCAACAATGGATGCTAAGCAATGTTCTTCTTCCAACCATCTCTTTAGTGGCATCTTACTCAACCAGACCGGGCATCTGGTTCCAATGAAACCTATATGTGATATGTGAGATATTTGTATATATGGGACTAGATGTTATAATATTTGAAGGGATGATGATATGGGTTGATGTTTATCAATAGTTTAGAATATGTGGCTATCAATTTTAGGTGATATAGTTCATCAGAACATGCATAGATCAAGAGGCCTTTAGGCTAGATGTCAGGTGACATGGTTGCAATAGAGGATAGTAAGGTTAGTGAGATTGTGATTACTATTATGGATTTACCTAGATATATTATATATATGTTATTATGTTTGTTTGATCTATACATTGGTATTTATAAAGATTACACCTAGGCATGCTCCAATAAAGCACCAGGCGTGTATTGATTTAGATCTATAGGATTGGGGACAAGTTGGGACCCTTAAGGGCTGGGATATGGTCCCAAAGCGTCAATATGAGAATTAAAAGTAGGTACATGTACATCTACTTGCTCAGGTGTAGGGGGAACCACCAGATTTGATAGCTTTTGGGTTGTGGGTGGATGATCATCTGATATCATGTCTTATATGTTTCATCCTTGGGATTGAAAATGGATCTCAGGGAGCGGATCCTTCTATGGAATACCTGAATCGTGGGTTCTAGCCACATCACCCACTACTATTCCTACATGAGGGAGGACTACAGGTGACTGATAATTGGATAGAGTCAGAGAAGATGATCCTCAAGTAGCTTGAGACAACCCCATGTCAGTGGTTGAAGTTGGAAGAATACTTTCTTAGAGGATCGGAAAATGGATGTTGGTATATGTAGGTTCAGGTAGGAAAACATGAGGTATATTCTTGTAAGGACTTTTATGAAAGGTTCTTTGTGAACTTAATCATGGATATGTTGAGGGATGAGAGAGATCGAGGGTTCTTGGGACTTCAGCAGGGTTACATTTCCATCATAGACTATGTAGCGACATTCATTATGTTTCCTCATTTTGAACCCATCATGGTGAATGATGAAACCTCTAGGTTGGGGAATTTCGAGGCTGTTTTTTGGTATTCTACTTGAGTGCATGTGAACTTCATCATGTATGCCTCATTCTTAGAGGCAGTAAATCAGGAGATCATAACTAAGGTCAATTTGAAGAATTTTCCTACTCGAACTAGGTTATGGAATCAGGTAATTTCTACAGCGGTGATTCAAATAGTAGGATGTGAGGATGAGGTTAGTTTTAGTAGGGAATTTATCCCAGAGACATGAGAAGACTACCTTCGGGTGGGTCTTCAATGGTTTGATTCCAATGTGGTTATTCAGGTCATGTATGAATGCATTGCGATCTGGAATCAATGTAGTTTTGATCTTGTGAACAAGTTGGGCATCTTGGGATGTTCTGCAACATGCCTTCTCAGATGGCAGGAAATATGGGTCCAGCGTAGAATTAAGGTCTTGAGGTTAGACTGGGAGTGGTACTAGATACTGGTAACCAGTATTCGGTTATATATAGAGGTCGTGGTAGAGATAGCATGACACATTTGTGGGATCAGTGGCCAATGTCTGGTGCATCATCGCAAGGAGGCCATGCCTCAGGTAGCTGAGCTTCAGGACAGATGCACGCAGGGGAGCTTCCAGGTGCAGATCAAGCAGGGGAGGTAGTTATGTTTAGAGGTATTATGTGGGCATGAATGGGATGTTTTTATTTTTGGCATGTCCCATGTGTAGGAATGTCCATTTTTTGTGGATTAGGTGCATGGGGTATATCAATGGATTGGGAAGACATTTATTAGTAGGTTGGAATCGACTCAAATGGGTTTTATATGTATATATATATATGTGTGTGTGTGTGTGTGTGTGTGTGTTTCATGGAACCAGAATTTATATGTGGGAATCAATGGGTTTGTGTCTTGTATGAGTTGTGTTGGCATTTTGGAATCATGATATGTGGGACTTGTTTGACGTTTGCGGCACCAAGACTAATTTGGATCATATGATGAGAGGAGGTTTCTCATATTTTTCATGTGTAGTGTAGAAACATGGTGGGAATTGTTTAGAAAAGTATTGTTTTCAACAATACATGTTAATTTTATTTAAAGGGGGAGATTATTGAAAATAATACTCTGTCTCTTTATGATAATTTCGATGCTCACAAATACCCTTAGTTATTTTCTAATGATTTTATTTAGTATTGTGCAGGAATTTATTAATTTATTTTACTCTTGAAATAATGAGAATTTATTACTTATTCGGAATCTGCATTAGCGTGTTCTTGAATCACTGTTCACATCTTACGTAGATAAATATAGCACGGAATCTTCTTTAGCGCGTTCTGGAATCACTGTTCACATCTTACATAGATAAATATAGTGCTGAATCTGCTTTAGCGCGTTTTGGAATCACTTTTCATACCCTACATGGATAAACGTAGCGTAAGGATGAAAAACGTGTATACTTTTTGAGATAAGAAAAAAGTATGGTTAAACAACCATACGTTTTCAGCAAAGTATCGAAGAAGAACCTTATGTAAGGAACGAACCTTACGTTTTGGTTATCAACAAAGTATGGAAGGAGAACGGTACGTAAATTCTAAACGTTACGTTTGTTTCTCAAAAGTATGGTTCATCAACCTTACTTTTGTAAACAACTATACGTTCTTGAAAAGTATGGATCAAGTAAAGGTATGGATATTTTACTGAACGTTTGAGTGTTAAAGAAAAAGTATGGATAATCAACCCTACATTTGTGTTTAACCTTACGTTGTCATCCTTACATTGTTAACCTTATGTTTGAGACTATGTTATTAATCCTATGTTTTGAGGCCATGTCATCAACCTTACGTTTGTCGTCGGAAATTTTGACAGACGATATTTATGTGTAGTGATCAGTAAGCTGATTTCTGGGTGGATTTCAATCCGGATTTAATGTCATTTTTAAAGTACGAATTTGACTCATTCAAATCCATTTTATTAATGGATTTAAGATTGAATTAAAAGGATATTTTTATGCCGAGTCTTAAGGGAAGTTACGACCTCTCTATAAATTCAAATTTTTGAATATCACAAATCTGAAGGCGACTTTTATGGATCTAAATTTGTAGGAGATATGCTCAGATTTATTATATATGTTCTCTTTGAAACACCAGGTACATAAATATATATATGTGTGATCTATCTATTATTAAAAAGTGAAAAAAACAGAGACTACGGAAATTCATGATTGATCTTCTGATTCAAAAAGGAGCATAAAATCTATGTTCTTTCAAGAAAAAGGAACTGGATAGAAGATTCACCTGTTCTACATCAAATATCTATTGTGGATCTACTACTGCTAAAGTTGTGAACTATATCCCTATATCTACTGCAACTGGATCAACTCAGAATAGCTTCGTCTTGAAGATCAATATTTCTAGAGATTTTGATCCATCTCCTGTCAATTGCATTCTGTTCCAATTGTGAAGATCAACTGGAAAATTTCTTTCTGAAATTAGTTTTATTCTTGAGTAACCAGCTTCTCGTTCTAAGATGTGTAGGTTTGTGTTTGAACCAGAAGGATTTTTTTTTCCTTGGATTGTAAAGATGCCAACTGCCTGTACTCAGTTGTGAACCGGTCTGTGGAAAAGAGGACCAGATAGTGAAAATCATCAAGCTCGTGGAGTTGAGCATTGGTGGAGTGGACTAGGGGACTTCTGTTCCCTGAAGCACTATACATCTTGGTGTTCTTGATTTTACTTATTCCGCTCCACTATCAAATCTGATAAAGTATAAAGGAAAGAACTCATTCAAGAAAATAGTTATCAAAAAATTGAAAAAGACACAATTCACCCCCCTCTTGTGTATAATCTGTAGATTAAGATCGAACAATTGGTATCAATGGTGGAGCTTATGATAGAGGCTTAGCAAGCTAGAAGCATTTAAGGATTATAAAACAGAGCATCATGACTGATACAAGAGAAGGGATGTCGATGGTCAGAGCACCATATTTTAATGGAGACAACTATTGTTGCTGGAAATCACGCATGATAATATATCTGAAAAACCTTGGATATAGAGTCTATTCAAATATTCTGAGTCCTTATGAAATTCTTGAAAATCCTGAGACATGGAGTGCTGCTATAGAGGAATATTATGATATGAACTTGAAGGCTATGAATGCAATTATCTGCGGTCTAGGACCAGATGAATTTAACAGAGCATCTCAGTGCTCAACATCATATGAGATGTGGCAAACATAGTCATGGAATATTAAGGAATAGACAATGTGTGACAAATGAGATATGCAACTGCCAAATTAAAAATTTGATTCTTTTAGAATGGTTGAAGGTGAGAGCATTACCCAAATGAATGGGAGGTTGAAAGAAATTTTCAATAACATAACAGCTCTAGGAGAACCTATCAAGCAGGCTGATCAAGCATTAAAAGTACTAAGAGTACTTCCTACTCGAGGGAATGGTATTTCTGCTACAATTAGATAATCAACACCTATCAAAGATCTAACTATGAGAGAGCTGATTGGTACACTGATGATGTGTGAAGCTGAAATTCAAGATGAGTCTAATGAACATAAAGTTCTTATCAAAATAGAAGATACTTTCTTGAAGGTAACTTCAAAACAAAAGAATATAAAGATGAATAACAAAGAAGTCAAAGATAATCAGAAAGATCTGACTCATCCAACTCAGACGAATAACTGGCTCAGTTAGCCAGAAAATTTAGAAAATTCTACAGCAAGAAAAGAGGCTTCAAAAAATACTTTAAGGGAGATAATTAGAAAGTAAGATGTTATGAATGCAAAAAGATGGGACATATCAGACTATATTTCCCACAATTTAAGGATGCAAAGAAGAAGAAATTCTTCAAAAGAAATGACTTTGAGCAGAAAGACCAGAAAGCTATGAAAGCCACTTGGAGTGTATCTGAAGACTCTAGTAGATCTTCTGAATCATTCTCAAATAAAGAAGAAGTCAATCTAAAAGAAAACATGTGCTTTATGGTAGAAATTGATGAGGTACACTCATATTACTCTTCTGAGTGAAATTCTGAATCAAGATACACAAATGAAAAACTGGTAGCCTACTGGAATATGCTTGAAGAAAGATATGAATCACTTTTTAAGAAACACAAGTCACTAAAAATTGTACATAAATCCATTTTAGATGAAAGAGATAAAATGCTGAAACAACATAAGGAATTAACTGATAAATACAATTCTATTAACAATAACTATATTAATTTTGAATCAAGAATAAAAACACTGTAGGGTGAAGTAGAATCTTACAAACAGGCTGAATTGGTTTTTACAAGAGGAGAGAATTAATTAAATGAAATTCTTGGAAAAACTGTCATTAAAAAGGAGATATTTGGAATTGGTAGTAAAGGAGAAAAACCAAAGCAATATAAGAATTATTTTTTTCTATCTCTAAAAAGGTTAATTGTAATTTTTGTGGGACAAAGGGACATGTAGCTAAAAATTGTTTCTTAAGACAACCTCAAATTTGTGGTATTAAGAAAAACTATATTTCAAAAGGCTTGTATGATTCAGCTAATTTTAAAAGAATAAATCAAATCTGGATACCCAGATCATTTCTATCCAACACCCCTGGACCCAACAAAATATGGGTACCAAAGCAATTTGTTTGAATGTGTTTGAAGGTAGCAGGTCACCAGAAAAGAAAAGATATATGGTACATGGATAGTGGCTGCTCAAGACATATGAGTGGAAACTCACTGAATTTTTCTTCACTCACGAAAAAAGAAGGAGGACATGTCACATTTGGTGACAATGCCAAAGGAAAAATCAATGGCATTGGAACTGTTGGAGATCCAAAAACAGTCTCAATCAACAAAGTACATTATGTACAAAGACTAAAACACAATCTGATAAGTATCTCTCAACTTTATGATGATGGATATACTGTTGATTTTACTAACAGTTGTTGTACTGTTTCTGAAGATAAACTCTTTAAATTTAAAGCATCAAGAACTGAAAATATCTATACTTTGGATTTAAATTCCTTGTGTAAACAACATGTAAACTGCTTGACTGCTAAATTAAGTGAATCCTGTATCTGGCATAGAAGATTTGGTCATTGCAATGTATATGTTTTACATAATTTATCTAAGAAACATTTAGTTTCTGATTTACCTAGTCTCAAATTTGAAAGTGACAGATTTTGTGATGCATGTCAACTTGGCAAGCAACACAAATCATCCTTCAAATATGTTAATAAGGTTTCTACATCTATACCTCTAGAACTTATTCATATAGATTTTTTTGGACCTTCAAGAGTAGCAAGCTTAGCTGGTAAATTATATGCATATGTTTTAGTTGTTGACTATTCAAGATTTACATGGATTTTCTTCTTGAAATTGAAAAATGAAGATTTTACTTTATTTGAAAGTTTCTACAAATCTCTTCAAAATGAAAAAGGGTTCAATATAATCTCATTGAGGAGTGATCGTGGTGGAGAATTTCAGAATCTACAATTTAATTCCTTTTTCTCAAATACGGGTATTAAACACACCTTTTCTGCACCAAGAACACCTCAACAAAATGGGATTGTAGAAAGAAGAAATATAAATATTCAAGAAATGGATAGAACAATGTTAAATGAATATATCCTACCTATATATTTCAAGGTAGAAGCTGTGAATACATCTTTTTATATAATTAATAGAGTTTTAATTAGACCTATTTTGAAATAGACACCCTATGAACTATGGAATAACAAAAAACCTAAAGTAAATTACTGTAAAGTTTTTGGATGCAAGGTTTACATTTTAAGCACCAAGAATAATCTTGGTAAGTTTGATCCAAAATCTGATGAAGGTATTTTCTTAGGATATTCTTTTACCTCCAAAGCTTATAGATTTTATAATAAGAAGTCAAGTATTGTTGAAGAATCAGTTCATGTGAAATTTGATGAATCTGATCCCTTTGAGAAAAGTACAAAACAAATGGATGAACATGACTCTAATGATAACATGAGACTTGAAAATTTAAAGAATGATTTTGAAAATGATATAAAAGAAATTCAGTCCAGTTTAGAGGAACATGATACTAAAGAACCTTTAAATACATTACCTAGACAGTCTAGAACCCTAAAGAATCATCCTTTAGAAACTATAATAGGTAACCTAGAAACTGGTGTTCAAACTAGAAGAAACTTAAGAAAACTAGTGGAATTATCTTCCTTCCTATCTAAACAAGAACCCAAGACTATAGAAGAAGCTTTAGATGATGAAAGCTGGATAATAGCAATGCAAGATGAATTAAATCAGTTTAAAATAAATGATGTTTGGGAATCAGTGGAATGACCTAAGAATTATCCTATAATAGGAACCAAATGGGTCTTTAGAAATAAATAGGATAAAAAAGGCAAAATAACTATAAATAAAGAAAGAATAGTAGCTAAAGGATATAGTCAAGAAGAAGGAATAGACTATGATAGGAATTTTTCACCTGTAGCTAGGTTAGAAGCCATTAGAATACTTTTACCCTATGCATCTTATATGAATTTTAAATTATTTCAAATGGATGTTAAATCTACCTTTTTAAATGGTTATTTAATAGAGGATGTTTATGTTGAGCAACTTCCTGGTTTTGAAATATCTTAAAAACCTGATTCTATTTTTAAACTTACTAAATCTCTTTATGGCCTTAAACATGCACCTAGAGCTTGGTATGAAAGATTAAGTTCTTTTCTTTTGAAAAATGATTTTACTGTTGGAATGGAAGACCCAACACTCTTTAAGAAAACTATGAAAAATAATGTTTTATTTGTTCAAATTTATTTTGATGATGTAATCTTTGGATAAACTAATAAAAATCTTTTCCATGAATTTTCAAAATTAATTAAGGAAAAATTTGAAATGAGTATGATGGGAGAATTAAAATTCTTTTTGGGTCTTCAAATATTTCAAAAAGATTTTAGAAATTTTTTAAATCAAAGCAAATACATTACTGATTTACTTAAGAAATTTGGACTTGAAAACAGCAAGCCATTTACAACTCCTATGTGTACTAATATAAAACTTGATTTGGATGAAACTGGTAAATCAGTTGACAAAAAGTTATATAGAGGTATGATTGGTAATTTGTTATATCTTACTGCTATCATATAGATATAATGTATTCAGTATGTATTTGTGCTAGATTTCAATCAAATCCTAAAGAATCCCATCTAACTACTGTTAAAAGAATTTTTAGATATTTAAAAAGAACTATTTTTCAATATCTTGTTTATCCTAAAACTTCTAATTTCAATTTGATTTCATATTCAGATGCTGACTTTGAAAGTTGTAGAATAGATAGAAAAAGTACATTAGGTACATGTCACTTTTTAGGAAAGTCATTAGTATCATGTTCTAGTAAGAAATAACATTCAGTTTCCCTATCAACAGCTGAGGCAGAATATGTTTCTGCTGGCAATTGTTGTGCACAAGTGTTGTGGATGAAAAACAATCCTATGGACTCTGGATTGAATTTTAATAATACACCTATTTTATGTGATAATACAAGTGCAATTAATATTTCAAAAAAATCCTATTAGTCATTATAGAACTAAGCACATTGATATAAGGCATCACTTTTTAAGATATCATGTTATTAAAAAAGATATCTTTTTAGAATTTATAAATACTGAAATTCAATTAGCAAATATTTTTACTAAACCACTTCCCACTACAAGGTTTAATTTTATTAAGGGGGAGCTAGGTTTACTTAATTTTAAATTATTTTTATTTTTATTTACTTTTATTTATTTATGTAAGTTTTAATTTTTTTATTGAATACTATTTAAGATTTTCTTTCTTTCACCATATGCAAACTATATTTGTGTTAAATATATGTAATGATTAGTGATTACATGGGAATCAAGGCTGTCAGAGCCTTTTCGACTTCTAAACCCTTTCACTTCTATCGAAACCCTTTTGAAATCTGAAAATCGCACTTTCTATCCTAAACCCTAACCTTCGAACCTCTAAAACCCTAGCCTTCAAACCTTCAGAGACTCTGGCAGAAATGGTAAGGACTAAAAGTGTAACGACCCAAAATTTTGAATAAATCTTGTTTCCTAAATTTTATGTGTTATTTTATTTTATTTTTATACTCAACAAAAATGTTTCATTTGATAACATGAGTATAATTAAAATGAGACCGTTGGGTTTAGACGGTTATATGACCATTGGTCAATATGACCGCTGGAAACTAAACGTTTTGATTATTGTCTCTAAATACAAGTAATCTTGGTTAATTATTATAGAAAGAAGATTCAATGGCCTCACCTAGTAGACCTGGACTGATCGAATCCCATCTAACAGAACTTGGGAAGGAGGTAGCACCATTGGGCTTTGCTCTGGACCAAACCCAAGCTGACCTCCATCGTGTAAAGATAGAACGGAATCGCCTTTGCGAGAAGTTCAAACTAATAAAAATTACTACGCGTGCGATGTTGGCCGAGCCTCCCTCAGATTCTCTCACCTTAGCACACCTTACACTTAGGTCCTATGCTGGTGTGATAAGGGGCTATGTAAGGAGACCGTAACTGCCTTGTGTAATCCTTTGTTTTAAATAAAAATTGGGATTTCTTCTTATTATGATGTTTATGAATTTTTAAATTACCGGATAAATATAGTATGCATATTTTTGATGAATTTTAGAGAAGGATATTTTAAAAATGTGTATGTTAACCTTAAATAATTAAAAATGTGTAATGATTTTCAAAAAATGGTCTTCTACAATTATGTTCGTACGAAATTTAGAGTCTAATAAGATCAACTTGATTTTTGATGAATAGTAAATTATGAATAGTGATTTTATGAATAGGATTAGTAATGTGTCCAAATGGATTAGTAATCTCAGTTAAAGAAAGTATTAATATAATCTAGGCACCTTGATTAAGTAATGTGATTCAATAAAATGGTTAAATAACAGTTTCATAAATTATTATTCAAGTATTAGTTTTTTCGAGTGAATAGTGTTTTTTAATTAAAAATTAAATTAAAAATATTTAAAAAAATTATTTTTATAAAATGGATTTCATTTTTGAACTCAGAGCACCGATATTATGTTATGCTAATTTTTGGGGATTTTTCTGAAAAAATGAATTTTCGGTGAATAGTGTATTTATTTAAAAAATAAATTAAAAATATTTAGAAAATTATTTTTATAAAATGGAGTTCATTTTTGTAATCAAATCATTGATATTTGATTAAGGTGAAATTTTGGGATCTTTCTGAGAAAGTTGAATTTTCAGTGAATAGTAAAAATACAGTTTTAGGGTTTCGGTATGTTTAATGACATCATAACTATGTCATGATGATATCATGAGATATTTTAAGGGATGGTAGACCAAATGTGATGAATTATTGTATGGGGGGCCCCATGTGGCCTAAATTCATGGGAAATATCTTGGGAGAGCAGATGGTTTTGAGAAAACCACTTTTGAGGTGTCCTTTGGCCATTAATGCTTTGTCCCCTCACTTTCCCTATAAATACCAAGACATCCTCTCATCTATTTCGAATCCCCACTCTCCCCCAACGACGTTCTGGTCTCATTACGTCCCAAGGAGTCCTCCCAAGGTGCCCTCAAGCCCTCAAGGTCCCAACCTTTGAGTTTTAAGAGTTACGTTTTAAGGTAAGGGATCTGATCTTTCTCTTTCCTTTCAAGAAATATATTTTATGTAATTTCTTTTCTTCCCCATGTTCTTATGTTAAATGGTGTTATTTTATACTCCTCTTACTTCCCTTTTCATCTTCACATAATTAGAGATCCCTTATTACTATCATTTTTTCTTTTTATGAAGTTTTAAGAGGCGCCGTTAGGCTGCCGAAATTTTTGTAACGGATTCTTTCTCCCTTCTCATTTTTCAAGATCTATTATCATGTAAAGTATTTCAAGTTCCTTTTTATTATGTTGGGGTATGATCTCTAAATTTATCATACTGATATTTTATGATCATATGATGAGAGACCCAATTTGATCTCTTCAATTCATTTTTTTGATGTTTTAAGTGGCGTCGTTAGGCTACCGAATTTTTAAGTGGTTCTTCACCCTTCTCATTTTGAAATTCTACATTCATGTCAATTCTTTCAAGTTACTTTTTGTTATGTTGGGGTATTATCTCTATATCTATCATACTGGACTCTTATTTTCATATGATGAGAGACCCTATTTGATCTCATCAATTCATGTTTTTTGAAGTTTAAGTGACGCTGTTAGGATGCCAAATTTTTAAGGGATTCTTTCACCCTTCTCCTTTTCAAAGTTCTAATTCCATGTCAAGTCTTGAAAGTTCATTTTTATTATGTTGTGGTATGATCTCTATATCTATCATAATGATATTTTATGTTTATATGATAAGAGACCCTATTTGATATCATCAATTCATTTTTGGTTGAAGTTTATGTAACGCTGTTAGGCTGTCGAATTTTCATAAGAGAAATATTATTTTTGTCTTCCTTTCATGTTCTTCATTTCATATGGTATATTTTCAAATTTCATTACCATGTTCTTAAATCCCTTATATTCTGTCCCTCTACTGTTTTATGGGTCATTTATCATTGTTTGACCCATGTCCCCTCTCTTTTCAACATTTTATAAAACCTTGTAACGTAGCCGTTGTGCTGCAAAATTTTCGTCTCAAAATACCTCTCTCTTTTTCTCAAAATTACTTCATGTTATTAAGTGAATACTCAAATCTCTTATTTCTATAGGTTTATTCACATATATACAAAAATTTTCTATTTTAAATTCTTGGATTTACATACATGATACCCACTTTCCCTTTCCGTGGGTTTAAAGTAACGTAAAGATCATGTCTTTAAAGCGGTTTTTAAAACGTTATGATTATGAAATGAAACCCTTTTATTTTATTCTATATGGGTTATTTATGAAATTTTTTATGATGATATATGTGGCTCACATGATAATAAAGTCAAATTTAATGGTGCGCCCTGATAGCGCTCCAATTCATTGGGTAAAGACTTAATCTCTAGAGATGACCATTTTTAACGACGCCTTGGTGAATAACCTTGGTAATTTTTAACGACACCTTGGGGATGGACCTTGGTGAAACGAAACTATTGTCAATATTAAATGTTGTAGCCACATCTTCAAGTTATGAAAAATGCTATTTTTATTATGATATGCCACATGATTTCTTTCTCATGCCTTAAAGTTCTTTTCATGACATTGTTGATGTATCTCAAGTTCACATGTTAAATGCTTCCCCTTGTTTCCCTTACTGGGCCTTCTGCTCACCCTTTCCTTTGATGTATGTCCCTAGGTTATGAGATGCAGTAATGAACCTAGGATGAACATAAGTAGATGCCTTTCAAGTGTTTTAGAATAATTTTTTTTTGTTTCATGTATTATGTTCCTGGTTTCCAAGACACTAAACCTTAAAGATCCTCGGTTTTGTAAAATGTATTGAAAGTTTATGTGATAAAAAGGTTGGATGCTATAGTTGGTATCAAAGGATGGTTTAGTTATTTTTTGGAAATTAGGATATGAAAAATTTACGAAGAATCCTGTAGAAAAGTTTATATATAGGAAATCTTCCTGGTATTTTGGTGTGTATTGAGTAATGGGTTTCCAAGCAAATACATCTCTGTCTGGATAGGAGCAGGTAGAGGTGACTCTAGCACAGATGTACATAGGGGTAAAACCCAAAAACACCGCTTTGAGCTAGACTCAAATGGGAACTGGTACATGACAATGGGCATTGCTGCACTCTTGGTTACGACACTCCCGGGGGATATGCTTTGGTAAATTCATAATTTAGTATGAACCATTGTTAAAGGAACACAGATAAAATAAAATAAAGATTCACATAAGAATATATGATCATGGATAACCTATATGGGAACCTAGGGGATCACATGTTAGGGTATACTTTTCTTCTACAAGTTATCCTTATATTATTTAAGTTCATTTTCATGATTATTAGCTAAGTATTTAAACCCCTAATTATAGTTTCTTTTCTTAGTTAATGGCGGGAAATGGAAGAACATGTCCCAACAACCAATGTGATATGAAATGCTACGATTGTCGTATTAATACGACAGAGATAATTAGGGGATTAAACTATGATTATTATTTTGGAAAACGTTCACTATTTTGGGGACCCTATATGATTGAGTAAAATAGATTACTACGGTATTTTCATTGAGGAGTAAGGTTGACTTATATTTTGAAGAATCGATGAATTTATGGTGGACTTATAGTAATTTAGGTTACTTATGGGAATGATTAACCTATCTTGGGTAAAAAATGTTTAGGTTAGATACTTTTGTTATAAGATGTTAGGAGTGGTTGATGTTGTTTGGAGATGAACAATGAAGTTTATTTTGGAAGACTATGTTATCAAATCCTTCTTGTATTTAGGTTTCAATCTTAGTTTAGTTTATTTTGACGAATTTTAAGGACCGTTATTTATGGAATGGTCTATGATGAACTTTGGGTATTACCATGGAACTTTGAAGATTTAAAATTAGTTTTCATTCCTATGGGATTCTTCCTTTTTGAAGAGTTGTTTAACCTTAACCTTTATGTTTTTTGGATAATGTTTAAAGATAGAAGAAATAGATAGTTAATCTTTTGTGGATTACGTGATTCTCTAGAAGATGATTCTTGTGTTTTGATGAGACCAAGTAGTTTTGAATGCTCATCGTTTGGAGAAAAGATCAGTTTTGGTAGAAACTTATTAAAGGATGAAACTCTACATGAAGAAAGGTATATTTTATTATGTTTCTATTCTATGTAGTAAATGAATTCCTCAAAATTATGAAAAACAATGTAAAACAAAAATGTTGTTGGTTTACATTTCCTACTAGGTAATCAAAGGCCGTTTACACACGTCCTAAGTTTGATATTTTCTTATTGTTAACTTTCTCCTAATCATGTTTTCTATCACTCTCCCTCAGAACATGACTCTTTTTTTCTCCTCCATGTCCATGTTTTCCTACATGGAATCCTAGTGTGGGTTAACTCGGGTGACCTTTGTACTTCCCTTTCTTTCTTTTAAAGTAATAGTTTTACTGACTCATTTTCCGATGTGGGACTTTCAATGAAATTTCAAAACCCAATTTTAAAAAAATTGAGAGGACGCAATTTCTTAAGGGGGGAAGATTGTAACGACCCAAAATTTTGAATAAATCTTGTTTCCTAAATTTTATGTTTTATTTTATTTTATTTTTATACTCAACAAAAATGTTTCATTTGATAACATGAGTATAATTAAAATGAGACCATTGGGTTTAGAAGGTTATATGACCATTGGTCAATATGACCGCTGGAAACTAAACGTTTTGATTATTGTCTCTAAATACAAGTAATCTTGGTTAATTATTATAGAAAAAAGATTCAATGGCCTCACCCAGTAGACTTGGACCGATCGAAGACCATCTAACAGAACTTGGGAAGGAGGTAGCACCATTGGGCTTTGCTCTGGACCAAACCCAAGCCGAACTCCATCATGTGAAGCTAGAACGGAATCGCCTTTGCGAGAAGTTCAAACTAATAGAAATTACTACTCGTGCGATGTTGGCCGAGTCTCCCTCAGATTCTCTCACCTTAGCACACCTTACACTTAGGTCCTATGCTGGTGTGATAAGGGGCTATGTAAGGAGACCGCAACTGCCTTCTGTAATTCTTTGTTTTAAATAAAAATGGGGATTTCTTCTTATTATGATGTTTATGAATTTTTAAATTACAGGATAAATATAGTATGCATATTTTTAATGAATTTTAGAAAAAGGATATTTTAAAAATGTTTATGTTAACCATAAATAATTAAAAATGTGTAATGATTTTCAAAAAATGGTCTTCTACAATTATGTTCAGTACAAAATTTAGAGTCTAATAATATCAACTTGATTTTTGATTAATAGTAAATTATGAATAGTGATTTTATGATTAGGATTAGTTATGTGTCCAAATGGATTAGTAATATCACTTAAAGAAAGTATTAATATAATCTATGCACCTTGATTAAGTAATGTGATTCAATAAAATGGTTAAATAACAGTTTCATAAATTATTATTCAAGTATTAGTTTTTTCGAGTGAATAGTGTTTTTTAATTAAAAATTAAATTAAAAAAATTTAAAAAAATTATTTTTATAAAATGGATTTCATTTTTGAACTCAAAGCACCAATATTATGTTATGGTAATTTTTGGGGATTTTTCTGAAAAAATGAATTTTCGGTGAATAGTGTATTTATTTAAAAAATAAATTAAAAATATATAGAAAATTATTTTTATAAAATGGAGTTCATTTTTGAAATCAGATCATTGATATTTGGTTAAGGTGAAATTTTGGGATCTTTCTGAGAAAGTTGAATTTTCAGTGAATAGTAAAAATACAGTTTTAGGGTTTCGGTATGTTTAATGACATCATAACTATGTCATGATGATATCATGAGATATTTTAAGGGATGGTCGACCAAAGGTGATGAATTATTGTATGGGGGGTTCCATGTGGCCTAACTTCATGGGAAATATCTTGGGAGAGCACATAGTTTTGAGAAAACCACTTTTGAGGTGTCCTTTGGCCATTAATGCTTTGTCCCCTCACTTTCCCTATAAATACCAAGCCATCCTCTCATCTATTTCGACTCCTCACTCCCCCCCAACGAAGTTATGGTCTCATTACGTCCCAAGGAGTCCTCCCAAGGTTCCCTCAACCCCTCAAGGTCCCAACCTTTGAGTTTTAAGAGTTACGTTTTAAGGTAAGGGATCCGATCTTTCTCTTTCTTTTCAAGAAATCTCTTTTATGTAATTTCTTGTATTCTCCATGTTATTATGTTAAAGGGTGTTATTTTGTTCTCCTCTTACTTCCCTTTTCATGTTCACATAATTAGAGATCCCCTCTTACTCTCATTATTTCGTTTTATGAAGTTTTAAGTGGCGACGTTAGGCTGTCGAAATTTTTGTAACGGATTCTTTCTCCCTTCTCATTTTTCAAGATCTATTATCATGTAAAGTATTTCAAGTTCCTTTTTATTATTTTGGGGTATGAACTATAAATTTATCATACTTATATTTTATGATCATATGATGAGATACCCCATTTTATCTCTTCAATTCAGTTTTTTGAAGTTTTAAGTGGCGCCGTTAGGCTACCGAATTTTTAAGTGGTTCTTCACCCTTCTCGTTTTGAAGTTCTACTTTCATGTCAATTCATTCAAGTTACTTTGTGTTATGTTGGGGTATGATATCTATATCTATCATACTGGACTCTTATTTTCATATGATGAGAGACCCTATTTGATCTCATCAATTCATTTTTCTTGACGTTTATGTGACGCCGTTAGGCTGCCGAATTTTTAAGGGATTCTTTCACCCTTCTCCTATTCAAAGTTCTAATTCCATGTCAAGTCTTGAAAGTTCCTTTTTATTATGTTGGGGTACGATCTCTATATCTATCATACTGGTATTTTATGTTGATATGATAAGAAACCCTATTTGACATCATCAATTCATTTTTGGTCGAAGTTTATGTAACGCTGTTAGGCTGTCGAATTTTCATAAGAGAAATCTTATGTTTGTCTTCCTTTCATGTTCTTCATTTCATATGGTATATTTTCCAATTTCATTAACATGTTCTTAAATCTCTTATATTATGTCCCTCTACTGTTTTATGGGTCATTTATCATTTTTTGACCCATGTCCCCTCTCTTTTCAACATTTTCTAAAACCTTGAAACGTAGTCGTTGTGCTGTAAAATTTTTGTCTCAAAATACCTCTCTCTTTTTCTCAAAATTACTTCATGTTATTAAGTGAATAATCAAAGCTCTTATTTCTACAGGGTTATTCACATATATACAAAAATTTTCTATTTTAAATTCTGGGATTTACATACATGATACCCGCTTTCCCTTTCCGTGGGTTTAAAGTAACGTAAAGATCATGTCTTTAAAGCAGTTTTTAAAACATTATGATTATGAAATAAAACCCATTTATTTTATGCTATATGGGTTATTTATGAAATGTTTGATGATGATATATGTGGCTCACAAGATAATAAAGTCAAATTTAAGGGTGCGCCCTGATAGCGCTCCAATGCATTGGGTAAAGACTTAATCTCTAGAAATGACCATTTTTAACGACGCCTTGGTGAATAACGTTGGTAATTTTTAACGACACCTTGGGGATGGACCTTGGTGAAACGAAACGATTGTCAATATTAAATGTTGTAGCCACATATTCATGTTATGAAAAATGTTATTTTTATTATGATATTCCACATGATTTCTTTCTCATGCCTTAAAGTTATTTTCATGACATTGTTGATGTATCTCAAGTTCACATGTTAAATGCTTCCCCTTGTTTCCCTTACTGGGCCTTCTGCTCACCCTTTCCTTTGATGTATGTCCCCAGGTTATGAGATGCAGTAATGAACCTAGGATGAACATATGTAGAAGCCTTTCAAGTGTTTAAGAAGAATTTTTTTTTGTTTCATGTATTATGTTCCTGGTTTCCAAGACACTAAACCTTAATGATCCTCAGTTTTGTAAAATGTAATGAAAGTTTATGTGATAAAAAGGCTAGATTCTATAAAAAGAGCCATGAATCGAAGCCAAGCAATGCCAAGAGACAATGCACTGAGGGAAGAAAAATCTTACAAGGCAAGTTAATCGATCTCGACTGGTTATTTCAGATAAATCTGTTGTTTAAGAAAGTGCTGTCGTTTCAGAATCTTGAACAGATGATCAATAGTGAAAATACAGAATTTTTGTATGAAGTAGAACTTAGACACTTGTTCAAATCTGTACAATTTAGTCTAGGATATACCGGGGATAGTATGATGTCTAAGATAGAGGATAGATATTTCTCAATCTCATAAGTAGAGATTAGTCATATTCTCAACTTCCCTCATAAGAGAGTTTTTCATTTCGATTTGAAAAGTATTGGAGATTCTGTGCATAAATCCGAAGACATTATGTCTTTTCTTTTTGTTACTAAGACAATAAAGAAAATGTTTTCCAAGGATTTGGAGCCTGATCAGAAGATTTTGGTCAAATTTATTCAGACGGGAATAGGTCCACGGATGGCAGAAATGGAAAATATTTAGTACCCAGATATGTGTATAATGTTTCTTTTGTTAAGCAATATTAAGTTAAACTTTCCAAGATACTTGATAAGGTATCTCAGATACTGCTGTCAAAGCGAGGGCTGGATGAATTTCTACCCTTTTGTCCTATTTATTTCTAAACTACTATTTAAGAAAGACATGGTGATATTAGTGGATGCTCGAGTTAACTTTCATCACAGTAATACGTTTAATGATGGAACTTCGAGGAAAGTTGGATATTTCTGGAGGGCAATTAAAGGAAAACATTTTCCAGTTGGAGCTGAGGAAGACTCATAGAGTGCTCAGGCTCAACCTGATAAGTCCAAGGAGGGACAAGTTGAATCAAGATTCAACAATGTAGCAAGAAGGATTCACTTTTTAGTGGAATATGTTAAGGATGACAGAATTCAGGAGGGACTTCAATCAAAACGAAAGAGACCAGTAAATGAGGAAGTCACTTCCCCTGCTTTGGAAACAACCACAGAAGCTTTATTTTATTATTCTTTTGTAAGGGAAGATGTTTTTGATAAGACCATGGAAGATGTTACTGAAAGAACATCACCAGTGGAGGGATAAGGAGTTCCAGAAGAAGCTCAAAGGGAGAATCAAAAACAGATTGTAGCTGATGTTGAAGTTGCATTTCAACATGAACAAGAGATGGAGGGAGTTCTTGCAAAAGAAGTGGCCAGACCTCAGGAAACTTCTGAAAATATTATTCTTGAAATTCCAGTGGAAGAAAAATATGCAGATGAATGTGATGAGCAGGCTTCTGAAGCTCAAATAGAGGTACTTCAGGAGGATTTTTCTGTGGTGGAGTTTGAAAAATCTAAGGAAAAATCTGTGGACCAGCCTTCTCAGAACAAAGAAAAAGAAAAATCGAATGCTCAATCATTGCCATTGGTACTACTGCATCAACCTGAAAATGTGAATCAAGCACAGGGTGCATCTGATTCAAGGAAAGAAGAAGTTGAAGAACTGTACATTAAGGTATCTCAGTGGGAATCTGAGAATGTTTCTCTGAGAAATGCCTTAGACTTAGAACATTTGAAGTTTCAAAAACTAAAGGAGTGTACAGTTTCAAGGCAAGAAGTTGAAATGTTTAAAGAGTATATGTTGACTGCTGTTGCAAAATTGAAATCTTAAATGGTTGTGAATTCAGATTTATCAGATATGAAGTTGTTTATGGAGAACCAATTTGCATCAGTTGCAAATAATGCTGTTAGTGGATCAGGTACTTCAACTGATTTAATCAGAAGGTTTCAAGCTATCATAGCTGCATTGAGAAATATGAATGACAGGATTCAAGATCTTCAATGTAACAGTTCTCATTTTTCAGTGTTGCGGGACAATCATAAGTTCTTAGTGGATCAACTGACATCTAGTGAGCCATCGATTAGAATTCTGTTTGATCAGTTACAGAGAAGCTACCAGTATTTGTTGAAAAATAGGAAAGGATGCATGAGTTTTTCAGAGTCAATTTAATTGAGGATATTTATATGACTCAAGAGAATAGAGATCTCATTATCAAGCTTGGATATGGGATGATGCAGAGACTTCAGGAAAAGTTTATAGAAATCAAGTCTGCAATCCAGAGGAGATAGACCATGTTGCCTATCATACCCAAACCTTGATTCCTTTGTATATCATTGTCATGTATATAATGATCTTTTTTGAATGAAAATTTCCTTCATTGTTTATTTGTTTCTTTCTTTATTTGTTTTACTGACTTTATTTTTAATATGCCAGTACTCGAGATTTAATTATTGATAAATAGTTCATATTATCATTTACTAATAGTTCAGTGCAATATTAAAAGTGTTAAAATCCAGGATTTTTCATTCTTTTTGATATCACAAAAGGGGGAGAATTTCGATAAACAAAACATCAAAACCTCAACATTTTATTTAGGGGGAGAATTAAATGAGAAATTTGAATTTATAATTATATTTTTGGTGGATAAGTTTTTATTTAAAACATTATAACGAATTTTGAATGTTAATTTTGTTTAAATAATTTAAATTATTTTTTGGTTTTTGTGATCATCAAAAAGGGGTATATTGTTGAGCAAAGTATTGTTTTCAACAATACATGTTAATGTTATTTAAAGGGGGAGATTATTGAAAATAATACTCATTCACTTTATGATAATTTAGATTCTCACAAATACCCTTAGTTATTTTCTAATGATTTTATTTAGTATTGTACAGGAATTTATTAATTTATTTCACTCTTGAAATAACGAGAATGTATTACTTATTCGGAATCTTTTTTAGCATGTTCTGGAATCACTGTTCACATCTTACGTAGATAAATATAGCGTGGAATCGGCTTTAGCACGTTCTTGAATCACTGTTCACATCTTACGTAGATAAATATAGCGCAGAATCTACTTTAGCATGTTTTGGAATCACTGTTCATACCCTACGTGGATAAACATAGCGTAAGGATGAAAAGCGTGTATACTTTTTGAGATAAGAGAAAAGTATGGTTAAAAAACCATACTTTTTCAGCAATGTATAGAAGAAGAACCTTACGTTAGGAAGGAACCTTACATTTTGGTTATCAACAAAGTATGGAAGGAGAACCGTACGTAAATTCTAAATGTTACGTTTGTTTCTCAAAAGTATGGTTCATAAAACTTACTTTTGTAAACAACCATATGTTCTTGAAAAGTATGGATCACATAAAAGTATGGATCTCTTACTGAATGTTTGAGTGTTGAAGAAAAAGTGTGGATGATCAAACCTAAATTTGTGTTCAACTTTACGTTGTCAACCTTACGTTGTTAACCTTATGATTGAAGATTATGTTGTTAATCCTACGTTTTGAGGCCACGTCATCAACTTTACGTTTGGCGTCGGAAATTTTGATAGACAATATTTATGTGCAGTGATCAGTAAGTTGATTTCTGGGTGGATTTCAAGCCGGATTTAAAATCATTTTTAAAGTAAGACTTTGACTGATTCAATGCCATTTTATTAATGGATTTAAGATTTAATTAAAAGGATCTTTTTATGCCAAGTCTTAAGGGAAGTTACGACCTCTCTGTAAATTCAAATTTTAGAATATCACGAATCAGAAGGTGACTTTTATGGATCTAAATGTGCAGGAGATATGCTCAGCTTTATTATATATGTTCTCTCTGAAACACCAGGTACAGAAATATATATGTGTGTGATTGATCTATTATTAAAAAGTGAAAAAAACAGAGACTGAGGAAATTCACGATATATCTGCTGATTCAAAAAGGAGCTTCAAAGCTCTGTTCTTTCAAGAAGAAGGATGTTAATAGAAGATTCAACTGTTCTACATCGAATATATATTGTAGATCTACTACTGCTGAAGTTGTGAACTATATATCTATATCTACTGCAACTGGATCAAATCAGAACTACTTCGACTTGAAGATCAACATTTCTAGAGACTTCGATCCATCTTTTTTCAATTGCATTCTGTTGCAATTGTAAAGATCAACTAGAAAATTTCTTTATGAAATTATTTTTATTCTTGAGTAACCAGCTTCTCGTTTTATGCTATGTAGGTTCATATTTGAACCAGAAGGCTTTGTTTTGCCTTGGATTGTAAAGGTGTCACCTGCCTGTACTCAGTTGTGAACCGGTCTGTGGAAAAGAGGACCAGATAGTGAAAATCATCAAGCACGTGGAGTTGAGCATTGGTGGAGTGGACTAGGAGCCTTCTGTTCCCCAAACCACTATAAATATTTGTGTTCTTGATTTTACTAATTCCGCTGCACGATCAAATCTGATAAAGTATAAAGGACAAAACTTGTTCAAGAAAAGAGTTATCGAAAAATTGCAAAAGACACAATTCACCTCCCTCTTGTGTATAATCTGTAGATTCAGATCCAATAGCAATCTGATGAGACATGATACATAATTGGTGTTGGGTATGACATAGGATAACATGATGAGGTGAAGCAGTGATGATTCATCATGGGAGAAATTTTCAGTTCTGGGATGGTTGATGGGTCATCAATTTTATTGGAATTTTAATTCAAGAAGAGATTGGGGTAAGTAACTCCTAAGTTGGGAGTTCCTTGAGAAATTTAACCTATGACTTTGATATTGGGGTATAATAATGTATTTTGAATGATATGGATAAATTATATTCCATATCCATGTTTGGATTGATATCTTAGGGATGAGGTATGCTAAAATGGGGATATTATAACATAATGAGTTTTTTATGTAGGTCAAATCCCTTTCCCATTTTGATTTTTTGGAGTATGGTGGATGGAAAAACTCTTTTTTTATTTATCATAACATAATTTTTAGAGTTTCATTTACCCCATGACCTTGTTTTCATATGATTCATAATACTCAGCATGTGTCTCAGGGTTTTGGTTGGGTTTCGGGTGAGTCGAAAGTCAAAAACCCCATGTTTTTGGGGTGTCCAGACTGGGATGTACAATTTATACAATCTATGTATCCTACAAGGATAAACCAAACTTCCCTATAGGTTTTTTTCATGATATTCAAAACTGTGTTGGAGGGGGAACATGGTTGTGTAGCACCTCTGTAATTTTTAACAATGGTGATTTGTAGGGTTGTCCCACGATTTGGAAAACTATGTGAGATAACCTTGTGAGGTACCCCTTTAGACAGTGTGTGTTTTAGGGTTGGTGCACACTTGAACAAACTATATGAGCCAACTAGGAACCTCATATAAAGAGTTAGATGTACCATTTTCCCTTTCTCTCTTTTAACGTTTTCCTCCTCTATTCTCCTCCATATCAAATGTTTAGCTATGGGGTTCCTCCCATTTTCTCTACTGCTAGGTATTGAGTTTTAATTTTCATATGATCTATAATTCTTTATTTATTGGGTGCATCTAAAATACATTGATATGATCTTGAATCCCCTTCCTTATCCTGTCATTTTTTCTCACATTACATCTCACTAAATCTGTGTGAGCTGATTTACCCTATTTTTAGGGTGTTCATCTAAAATTTTTATTTCTTCCAAATCATCTTGAGATAGAGGCTATGATTTTATGTGCTATCATATACCAATAATAAGTAGGTGTTTATTACCTTTATGTATGATTTAAAAGTTGATTTGGGGAGAAAATTTGATCACATTGTTGGGGTGTATGAGCGGAAGCCTAATAATTTAATGGTTGTATTTTAATTAATTAATTGAACTGATATATGCCTATGGGAAAGCTCAATCAAGTGTACAAAACGGTTTGATCATAGTGAGAGGATTTGGAACATGGGAATATTAGTTCATATGGTTTATTTTATTTAAATTGAATTGAATTATATATTTATTAATTTCATGTGACTTCTATGGGAATGTGACGAGATCAGCATAAGGATTGAGGTTGTATTGTCCATCCGAGTTGATGTAATGTCATTATCAAGACTGGCCTTTCCTGAGGAATATTCGGGGATGTTCATCACCGTTTGGGAAAATTTTCATCCAGATGAGGTGATGATATCCTCATATTACGGTAATTGTATATGTTGCATCGGATAATGTTTTCCATTAGATTAATTAATGAGTCCATAGGGTAATGAGTTGATAAAATGGGATGTCATAGAGATTTACATGGTGATTTTCACACACACATGTTATATAATTCTCCATGTTGTGTTGTGTGAACATAATAATATAGATGATGAGGTTGTATTGACCAATCATGTGGGTATATGCCTCCATTAGTTGTGACATAGGATGTTGGTTTGCGGATCTTTCTACAGAAAGCCATGAGGATAGTGAGGAGCCATCAATAAATGGTGTTGAAACTATTAGTTGGTGGATAAGGTTAACCAGACATTATATCACTGGTCTAGAACTATTTTGGAGTAGGAACATCATCGTTACTTTGAATTTTATATATTAATCTGCTAGTGTAATTATGTTGAGGAAAGGCGTCATTATACCTCGAACATCGTGCTTTGAGCCAAATAGGTTTCTTATGAGCTAAGGAATAAGGGACCAGGTATTTGATTTGGGTTTTCCTTAGGGATATTGTATATTGGTGTACATGAGGTTTCAGTTGGAACAATGTGCCAAGTAATTTTATTAATGGTGGAGCCTAAGGGATCATCTGGACTAAATTACAATAGGGGTTCCTTTTTCTATGTGCTAAAGATCCTCTCCTGTAAATTATACCACGATTGGATGAATCATGTGACTGATTATTTGAGGGAATTGATAATAAGGGAATAAGGTTGTATATATAATGTGCTCTAGTTATTTCTATATTTTAGTACAAACCTTCTTGATCACAAATGTAGTTAATGAACAAGTTGGTTGTTGCCTATTGAGATTCTTTCTCACACCCTACATGGGGCCTTCAGGATATGAGTAGAATTTATGAATTTGTGGCCAATTATATGTTAAGGCTTTGGATATTGATCATAGTGTTGAGTTACATTGGATGGAAGGAATGTGACTATGGGTTCTTGCCTCATCTAGAGCTTCCTTTTGTTTCCTCCATGTATCATCATGTTATTATACAAGTATGTTTTGAGGTCGCCTATTGGAGTCCCCTTCTTCTTATTGTCTGTATGACTTGTTATGTAAGCATGTTATATTTTGGTAGAAACAAATGGTATCTTATGTTGTTTTATTCTTCCAATGGAATTGATATTATTAATTACTATTACTTCTGCTATTATTACTTGTGCCTCACCATGGGTGCGTTACTAGTCCAGTGTCTATTTGGAATTTATTTTCTACTTCTATATATATATTAGATCATTATACATCCTCACAAGATGATATAGTCTCCCCATTATCACATTTTGGAACCTTTTTTCTATTTAATGACCTTTGTCTTAGATGGAGGCGTACATATGGCCCACTGGCACTCAGCCTAGAGCACTATTCGGGTGGAAAATCTGGTCGGGGGGCTACAGCTGTATCTTAAGTTGGGAATCAATATTTTCATAACTTGAGAAATAATCCAACTCTAGTTTAGATGATCCATATGATATTTAACCCATAATTAGGTGTAAAAACCTAGACTATAATATTTAGGACCATCACTATCAAGTTTGAAGAAATTAAGTCCATGCACTCATTAGTACAACCATAAAATAATATATTTCCTTAAAGGGTAAGATTATTTCATCCAATATTGAATTTTATATTCCTTAAAATTTAATCCATTAATGGTACAACAGATATAGAGAAACATATCACACATACTTTTCCACTCAATTCATCTTGATGTTGAGGGCCCTGTAGTCAAAGTAAGAAGAAAACCTCAAATACTTCTCTCAAACATTAGAAGTTCCCAAATTTCTCTGGTATAACAATCTATCATCTAGGTCAATTTTTAGTTTGGAATACCTCTGTTTATTGTTATTATACTAGTTCAATTTTATATTAAGTACGATAATCATATACGACCTATTAATTTAAAATATATAAAAAATAAAAGAATCATATATTTTTATCACTCGATGGATGTGTTTGTCATATTCCATGGAGATATAATTTTTCAATAAAATGTTTTAGAAATATATATATAAGAAAAATAATATTTGAGTTATCTATAATTATAATCCTATATGAATAACTAAGATGATCTTGAATTTTAAGGATATAAAACAATTCATAGATGATAGGATTATTTGAACAGTAGTAAACTCATTACTAGAACCACCAATACAAAACAAAGTTAATGGTAAAGAAGAAGTACCCACTATCACATTAAAATAAATATTGACTCCAGCCCTATCTCCCAAGATAATTATGTTTAAGGTGGAATCACCACTTAAACCTCAACCAAAACAATATAAATATACACAAACTAAATCCAACACAAAAATTGATTATGGGATAAAGAGTCATTATGAATTTAATTTGAGAATGAAAAAGAAAAAAATCATCTTTAATAAGTTCATGGGTATTTTTTTATAATCCTTGGTTCATAACATGATCACATTACATGATATCAGGAATTTTAATGAGGGACATATCAATGATCTCCCCAATTACTATCCCTACAATTGACTGTTGTTAATTCCATTTAATATTTCTTCATATTTAATTATTTTCTCTAGAATTTAGTTGATGATATTAAATTGTTATTGTATTTCCAAAATACACAAATGACCCATTTGGTTTTCATTCATATTAAATAATAAGAATAATTATATGAATTTATTAGTAATATTATATAAAAAATCTATGATAGGGTTTCTCAAAATTATTTTAATAAGGTTTGTGAAATTATCAATAGATGAATAAATAAACTATAAATAACCCCAATCCCCTATATTGTCTTAGTGGTAACACCATCTACATCAAAATTTTATAGATTTTGAGATAACCAATATTTATGTGACAAGGAATGTGAGGACGTTCCCCCAATATCCCCAAAACTAGTTCAAACCTTGATATAATTTATAACTATAGAATTTTGATGAAAGAAACTACCCCACAAAATAAACCCATATTTTGATGAAAAATTACATTATACATTTCTATTTTTTTCAACTGATGTATATATAAGAAGTAGAAGTGGATTTTTATAAAATGAATTTCTCCCAAATAATTCACTAAAGTAGATATCTAGGTATATTAAGAAAAAAAGAAAATCCGAGTTAGGAGTCATGAACTAATCCCAAAGTGCATTATTCACACAGAAAATATTTTAATAATAGTAATTTCTCATGCTTGACAAGAGTAGTATCCCAATACTTGGTTATATATATCTCATCTAGATCAAATTTGGATAGTATAAAAATTATAAAGATATATTCCATCATATGAGTCAAAGAGTCCCATAGTATTTATTTCCTTGATAAGTAATGTTGAAAAGTAAAAACCAACCCAAAAATAATGGGGCTTTGAGGCCTATAATACTACATTGAATTATTTTAAGAAAAATATGTTTCTACAAGAATTATATATTGAATTTAGGTAAATATAATTACTATTTCTCTTATTTAGATGTTCTAAATATAAAATATTAAAAATAGTCGAAGTGGTGTGTGTATAGATGTGTAGACAATAAAATTAGAAATGATATTAAACAATACTCGATAATAAATTGATTCACCGTTACCATAGTGAAATGTCACATATAAGGGAAGATAAAAAACAACCAAAGTTACCATTTCCCACCTATTAGTCAGGTAAATATAAGATAAAACAACACTATATATATAGATACACTTAGTTAGATATGATATCTAGTCCTCCCTAATGTGTATGTTTTCCCTCATGAGTTTCCCTAACTCTCCTCATTTTATGAAATTAGTTTCTAGTTCAATGATTTCATGTTACCACTTCCTCTCTCAACATTGGTGTGTCAGGAACTCTCTATGGTGTTTTTCTATCTCATGTTTTTGCATGAAACTCCTTAAAACACCCTCACTAAGATTAACATAATTCTAACTAATGTTATTATTAGTGGTTAAACTATCATTTTCACACCAAACTCTACAAAAATCTACCAATGAGCTTTTAATAGATACAAAACTGAGTGTGAGAGATTCCAATATCTCTATATTACTTATATTTACAGAGTTTCCATGAAAAATACCTCTAATTTGGTATTAAAAAATTAGGTAGAATCGTATAATAAAACACCTACAATCTATTTACAAAAGGTAAATTGACTGAAAAAATCCCACATAAACATTAAGTATAGTCTCAAATATAGATATTCAAATAAAAAAAATAAATAGAAATAAAGAACAAATATTAGTGGTAATGAAGTATTTATCTATTTTCCATGGATGATGTTGTTCTCCTTGAAATTGGATCACTTTAGAAGATCTCATATAATAAGATTGATAATATTATATCCCATATACCTTTAATCAATGATCAATTTTTATGTTTATTGAGATCATTATCTTCTATTTATTCATATAATTTAAATAGGAGTACCCAATATTCATTATTCACTTTCCCCATGGATCATTACCACATTGCATTAGAATATTTTAAATATTCTTCCCTGTAGTAATGGACTTCACCCATCATTTATTTCAGCACCCAAATCTATGATATCCTTTTTCCATATATCTCATAAAATAGTTGACATGTGGATTGTTTGTTGGGAACTTAATTTTTTTATTATATATTTTAAGAAATTATACATTTAATCCCCATATTTTATACATACAAGAAGAATTTTTTCTCTTCTATAGTTGAGATTGTGTATTTAAAATTATCCTCCAATTTGATAATACATACGGATGTCATCAAGAAGTATCGAAGATAATTCTGGTATTATAAGAAAAATAATATATCAGTTAAATTAAATTGTATTATCTAATGTAATATCAATTATAAAATTAATGTTGTGTTGGTTGGATTATGCAAGTTGTTCTTTAACCTAAGGAAGAATTTAATTGAGAATAAAACATGTATTGAGTCCTTAGGATATGTTGGATGTCATACATGCTCTCAGGGTCTAGAATGAGGATACATTGACCCCTCCCAATGATATTTCATAGTGTAATTTGAACTCCAAAAAATAATATCCTTATAATGTGAGGAACATTGGAAGAAAACTAAAACAAATGATGGGTTACCACACAATGTTTGTTATGAAAAATAATGTGAGAAAGATCCATATGGAAGTATTTACTAGTAACATTTTCTAGGGAATAAATATGAGGCTTTATTGGCCATTCAATCATATTCTCAATCTCTTAAATCAGACAAAATTTTCCCTATGATGGTGTTTCAAGAATAATTTCCAAGATTTATTATCCTTGTTATGGCTTCCCCAATATAGTATCAGATAGAATTCTCTATGGAACACAATCTAAATTGGTCTCCCAATACTATTTCATATGTTATCCAAAATAAAAATAATCAAATAATTAAATAAAAAATTTAATAATTGAGTTAATTAGTATAAAATAGGTATTTTATATGATTAAAAAAAAAAATATATCCAAGTACGGAATGAGTATTCTCAAAGGTGGTGTTTCAAATATGTTCTAAAAATAGATCAATATAAGAATTAAAGTCCTAGTTTTAAAATATAAACATATAAAACCTATAAATATTTTTAAATTAATGTGTACAAGTGATTTGGACATGAAGTCCTCTCAATCTAGGTTAAAATAAAAAAAATTAATGATAATTGTTTTTCTAATCACACTCCCACACTTTAACCATGATTTTCCTCAACTGTTAATCACAACAATATCTCAAGGGATAATACTGGCTCACAACATTAAAAATATAACTCCTTAGTTTTATAAAATGTATAATTTTAGTGGATTATTTTGAAAACCTATAATTGAGTATTTTTAATCCACTCCTTCTTGAAAAAATTAGATAAATTTAAAATAATCTAGTTCACCATAGAAGTACATAAATATATATTAAAATGGTATTTGGGCTTATAATTCTTCATTTATAAAATATAAAACACTCATATTCCATTATCTCTTATGGTTGGCCACACACACCATAGTTCTTATGCATTTTTATTTTTATAGACATTTTTGTAATGTGATTATTATGAATAAATTGAGTCTAACTCGAAATATACCATTACACTCATCATGCATCTCTTTGGAATATTTTTTATAGTTAATGTATGAATGAAATATTTGATAGCCATCTCCAAAACAAATAATTTTTAGAATTGAGTTTATCTGATTCAGAACTACACAATTCTACCTATAAGAACCCTCAGTATAATTTTGTGTAGTCAAATAATTTAATAATTTTTGAAAAAATGGATCTAAATTTAATTATAGACTCAAATTCATGGATTTTAATTCTAACAACATTTTTTTTTCACACACATTACCATTTGATATTTGAAAACTTTAAAAGTGTTTTTAAAATGTCTAAATAAAAATGAGTATTAATCATATCTCATTAACATTTAAAAGGAATATATGTAATTTTTCACTTTTAATAACTCATCAACTTACCAAATTCAAGGAATATATGTAAAATTTATTTCTTGTAATCTATATAATAAACTAATATTATTTTCATTTAACTCATGTAGAGTATGTCTCTTAATTTAGTGGGGTCATATTTATTTTATCCTATGGGATATATCTAATAAATTAATTTAGATAGAGAAGCCCAAATATATATAAAATGGATTAAAATTCATGTAATGCTGGAGAAAAGTAATGGAAAATAAAATAATCCCATAATGTTATGTATCTCCTTTATCTAAATATGGGTTGGAATTTTTCTTCTTTAGATTCCATTTAGTCTCATGTATCCTACAAAATATATCACAGGTATTCAAAAGAGTTGTATTTTTACTAAAAAATAATTCAAAAAATCAATAAAAAATTAAATTAAAACATTTGAAATAAATCAAACAAAAATTTCCTCATTTTAATCACAGGAGAGATTGAGTTTATATACTATCAACCAGAATCTGTTTTTCATAATACTATTAATGATTTATCTTAGTAGACAATGTCTTCATTTTTCCCCCTTTGTGATATTTTTGACCTAAAAAGTTATTATTACATTTTTTATTTGCTTATTAGTTTATGATCCTGAGTTTTAGACTATAATTTGGTAATTTATCAGTTTAGCAAACATTGAAAAGGGGTATAAATATTTTGAGGTCAAAAAAATTCAATACTATGAGTTTCAATTTTAATTCATAGATTATAAATAAAAAAACAAAACATTTTACACACAAGGATCCACACGCATAATCCCAATGTGAATAGAGGATTAAATTCTAGTGTGTATAAAATATAAGTGTTATTATAAGACTTTATGTTTAAAATACATTGACTAAGATATTTCTACTCATCTAAGGGTTGTAATTATTTGATTGATGGATAAAACACAAGGCTTTTATTATTATTTAGTTAATTGATGGAGTTTTATATACTAGGAGGTATAATGGAATTATGATATATTGTTAGTAAATGGATAGGGGATAATAGAGTCACTATGTATCCTGGGAATATCGGACTCTTGAGAGATATAGTTCTGGGGGTGTAGCATCTTTCATGTGTTGAGTCAAATGTAGGAGGACCCAACATGAAATAAGAGGATGATACACTTGAAGAGGTGTTTGAAAATGAATAAATTCATAGATAATTATGTAATATAAAATTTGGGAATCACTATATATCTTTTAATGGTAGGAATTGAGAAACACATAGTTATCATAAGGAAACATCTCTTCATGTATTTAACTCCCATACAAGAGAAATTGAAATTATGATATAATGGGTTCAGGCTACTAGGGGGAAATCAAATTGAATTGGAATATTCCTAAATTCTATGAGGATGTTGGAAATTGAAATTTGTGGGTGGGGTTATAATAGAAAATATGGGTTTCACTATGTATCTTATGATCATAGGAATTAAACCATACATAATTATTAGAATAAAAATTTAATATGAGGGTTTAGATTATACATAGGATAAATTGGTAGATTGGTAATAAATTCTAAGGTGAGAGAAGTAAATATTGAACCCAAAGTGTATTGATATGGTTCTAATCATCCTAGTAAAATAGATAATGGAGTATTGGAGGAATTAGTGGTTGGGGCCATGAAATGATATAAATATGTAAATTTGAATCATTTATGACATGAATCAAGACACACATAGTTCTTGGATATGGGGGAATTTTTTCCTACAATAAACTTGTGGTTGGGGAAACAATATTCTAAGGACAATTATAGTGATCAAAAACTGATATATGATTCTCAGTATGTATAAACAAACCACTCTAATAATATTAAGGTTCATAAAGGATATATTTCATGATGTGAAATTTAACAACTTGTGATAATGAACTTATGATATATAGTTTATAATCCTATGATAATGAATTCCTTTCATTTAATTTTTAATCATGTGATAAGTAAATCATTCCATTTTGACACAAAATATTTTTTTAGGTACCGTATGTTTGTTATAGGTGTGATGTGATCTCCATCACTAGGGACTATAGAGTATGTGTCATTGGGATAGACCTTTTGAATAGTATAATGTACCTTTGAATTAGGTTCCAATATTGGAGGTTTACTCTTAGAGATCATTGGATTTCTTAGTAATAAAACAAATTCCATTTTATTTAATGATCAAATAAAATATCTTTTTATTATAGATCAAACCATTCAATTTGGATGAACTCTCATGTTATACAGAATTTATAGCCTCTTATCATTGAGACATTATGACTCATTCACTTATAATTATGGATATTTATCTTTATTAAACTATCCATATATGTATGCTCAATGTTAGTGTAGATAAAACACAATTGGAATGACCACTTATGTCTCATTCATTAGTTAATTTGGAGTTTCCAAAATACGGGGCATATAGTTTTGTGATAGGCCTATAACACATTGATATGATTTACTACACACAATATTTAATCCATGTTCACTACCTTATACAAATATTTTATAGGTTCTTATTTAATAACTCTATATTTCAATTATTATCCTCATTATAACAATAAGTGTAGTTTTACTTGATGTTATATTTCACATATAATCTTTTTAACTCAGGTGCATAGAAGTTTGTGCTATTTTTTGTGAGGAAAGAATGAAGAACCAAAAATAAAGTTATTGTATCAGATAATATAAAAGTGATCATGGATTTTGTGTCGGAATGATTTAAGGTTACTAAATTTCTCCTTTTTATAATAAGTTAGTGTAGTTAAAGATGAACTTATATTATTGGGGCATTGATGAATAGTATATGCCTATAATATCTTATCCACATGTGGAGAATAACCAGGAGTACATGGTGATGCATAGTAACTCTCGGGGTCGATGAATGAAATTATTGTGGACCTATAATGAACTACACATCTTTTTCAACATCAAATATTATTTAATCATAAGATTCTAGTTGTATCAAAACCTTTGGATATTGTGATAGAGTCTCACCCATGATTGATGATCCCCTCATGTTCTTGTATGTACATCTTCTATGACATTATGTGTCTTGTCTACTTTGATTCACCTCAAAATTATTCCATCTAAATTCTACTTAAAAATAATTTTTGGGGAGATAGGGACACTATAGTGGTTGAATTTTTCATCTCATATATAGATTTGATCTATTTCAACTTGATCCAAAGAAAGATACAATGATTTGAGTTAGTCCATTATTGAAGACATATAATTAGAATCATGAAAATATTTAGAGGTAGGAAAATGTTCTTCTAACAGTGGATTGGTATGAATTTCATCGACCCATTAAAATTTTTAAATAAAAAGAGAAACTACACATGGATGTGCCATTTGTGTGATCGTATCACTCTTATCTAGGTTAGAGAGAGTGATAAAAATATTGGATAATTAAAACATAAATGAATTATAAAATTTTTGAATGTTTGATACCACAATTTATGTGATAAAAAATGCCTTAAGTTCTATATTATTCTTAAGGAGATGCATCAAATCTTATTTAATAATAGAATATTCTCTGTTAACCAGTTTTATCATCAAATCCATGATGTAACGCCCCAACCCCAGTTACCTAGAGTCGGTGCAATATTTTAATACATTGTCATGATTACAAGGAATCAAGTCCCGATGGACCGATTGGTTTAGAAGTCTTGGAAAATAGATTACATACATGAATGTTACATTACACTTTATAACATACAAAACAACATAAATAATCCTTTATGAACGCCATTATTCACTTGGCTTAACCCTGCATATCAATCACATTACAATTCTTGGAATCATGGGAAAAATAAAACATAGAAAGGCATGGGATCAGATGCTCAGTAAGGATTACAAAATAGCGGAAACTTTCATAAATAAGCATAAACCTTGAAAGAAATGTATAATAAAAAAATCCTTTTAAAACTTGAACTTCATCATAACATGTAAAAAATAAATTGAAATAATTCCATTTACTTATTCACATGGATATTATACTAGTAGAATAATCATATGCAATATCAATAAACACTTTTATAATGATGGAATGCATAATTCCAAACATTAATTTCTGTGTCAAGGCCTTGTGCCAAGACCTATGGGATAACTATAACCAGAACCCAACCCGGAGAGCCTCTATAACCAGACTCCATCCCAGAGAGCCTCTGCAACCGGACTACAAACCGGAGTGCCTCTAATAACCGAACACCAACCCGAAGTGCCTCTAATAACCGGACACCAACCCGAAGGGTCTTCTGTAACCGGACCCCAACCCGGAGGGCTTACTTTTACCGGTCCCCAAACCGTAACATAATAGTCCCACACATTTATATTAAGAAGAGGATGAAATATAACATAAACATTCATTTTAAAACTAGCATACGAAATTCCAAAACATTAATTATAAACCATTAATGGAATAAAAACAACTCATCCATAGTCAAACATATCAAAAAACCTTAAATACAATATGGAAGATTTGTATCATAATAAATCAACTTCAAACAAGTGTAAAATTTATCAAAGTATGTTGACATAGATGAAATCAAAACTATTTAAGAGAAATATCTCTTTTTTTTTAAATCATTTAAAATTCACATAATTATAAAAGAAAACATTTATTTTAAATTATTATTATAAGACTGTAAGGGAGGCTTAAAATATTTTATAATGGAAGAAAATAACAGCACCCTCTGTATAAGTTAAAAAAACATTCTTACCTTCATTCTGTTGAAAAGGTTAAAAAACCTTGTTTGGAAAACGACGGAAAGATTCATTTATAAAATTCTTATAAAAATTAAAACAAGGGTATAAATGAATTTAAAAAATATTCTGTAAAATATTAATAATGTTATGAAATACATTTTTATGAAACATGGATGTGGATGATAAAGAGGTCCTAGTAGATAATTACATATAAACAACCTCGGATAGTGAAGAGATTGTGAAATAAACCCTTACCAATTTGGTAACATACGAAACATAAACCCCATGAAAGAGGTATCATACAATGAATATGTAAATACACATAAATTAAAGTGTATTACACAAATAATACAATTATGGGCAGTACATACACCACAAAAAAGGTAATAGTGGCAATATGGCATGAATCTCACGAGAATAAGGAGTGAGATGAAAACCCCTTACCTTGAAGTTTTCCTTTGTCGAGGGTAGTTTAACCTCATGTATAGTGGTTAAATTATTATTATTAAATTATACAAGAATAATATATATTAATATGATATCATATATGATCTTTTAACATTTATTTGTTAATAATATCTTAGTATTATCGTCGTTTCGGGTGTTAACTTACTCGTTTTATTTTACATGTTTTGTTACATAAGCCATGTTTTTTATGGATAGTTTGTGTCTTATTCATATAAAGATCTATATCAAGTCCTTAAATATTATTTTTAATCATAAAATAATAATTATACTTGAATGGATACGATGGGGAATGAATCTCATCGCGTTCGTGGAGACGGTAGTCCGTACGTACGCAAAAACGCTACTTCCATTTCATTTTTTAATTTAAAATAAATGAAACCCAAATGATAAATAGGTATATTATTATTCCAGTATAATTTAATATCGTATATTTGTTACTTATGTTCTTTAATACCATCCTTTATACGTTCCATGTATGGCATGAACGAGTCATATCACTTTGAGGGGGCGGTAGTCCGCACTTCCTCAAATGAAATTATCGTATATATATACAACATGAAACGAATTATGGTTTTCTGTAAAATGGAATTACATGATATTATATATAAAATAAATTTCATTAATATCATATTTAATTATATTTCCATCATAATGGCCACCATGAGAGGTGGTAGAAGATAATTGAACAATCATCGTTTTGTGAGGCGTTTGGTTTCCATCCACAGAAACATTATGTTCTTCACCCATTAGATGGATGTGTGTTTAAGTGTAGTTATAATACTTCTCATAAAAATATCCTAGTATATTTTGGATACTAGTTTTGTTACAAAATAAAATAATAATAAGAGTTTAGGGGTTGGCGAAATAAAATATAACAGAACAAGCTAAGAGAAATCATTACCTTTAATTTGGGTAACTCCCTTTGGTTTGATCCAAAAAGGACTCTTGAAGTGCCTTATGCCTAATGTAACGCTTTTAAGAGGAGGATAGGGATGTAGGTATCTTAATTGGGTATAGGTTGGATGAGTCAAAAGGCTTTAGAGGTGTGAGGAATTGGTAAGAAGTGGTGTCCTTTTATAAGGGGTAGGAGGGACTCTTTAGGAAAAACTTAAAGTATTATTTTATAATAAATTCATATTCGAATTATAATGGATAGAAACTAGATTATTTAAATTCTAAGGTGGGTATGGGTTGAAAAACAATCAAATAATAGGTTTTAGACAGGTTTCAGTCACTTTATTAACCTTATATTTTAGTTTTAACTCTTAGTTAATTTGATTGACATTTACCAGGTCTCTTGGTATTTTTATATTATATGGTTAATAAACTTACAATAAACTTCCCATCTACCCCCAAGTGGTGAATTAATGACACAAATATCATGATATAAGTCCTTTTTCCAAACCTTAGATTTTTAGTAATAGAATATGAATTAATAATATAAAATTTGATTTAAAAACTCTTTTATGTCAATTTTTACACTATTGGGTATTTTGTTTTTGATAAATTCATACCATCATTATTACTTCAAAAATGATTCATGTGACCAATCCTAATATGTCATATTAACCTATAAAATTATTTTAATTCATAAAAAGTCTCATATTACATTTATTTGGATATTTATAATATCAATTATTTTAATATTTCATTAATTAGGTAATTATTGCATCACAATTGTTTCATAAATAAATTAAATTATATAATGTATAAAACTTATAAATAAAATACCATTATGTAAGAAATTTATATATATTTCTAATGAATATTTATAATCGAATTTATATTATGTGTAAACCTATATTAAAAATGTTTTAGTTATTAAACTTTGATTTTAACTATTTTACCTCTTATTTGAATTAAATAAATATAAATTTCCTAATCTAATCCAAGTGGACCTAAATGATAATATTTTATTACTAAGGTTGTTTTGGGTCGAGATACACTTGTCCAATAGAATTAGGACTTGTGTTAGGGTAATATTAATATCATTTTTACCCTTAATTACACTATTTACTTTTAACCGTGGTAAATAAAAGTAAAAAGTTACTATTCACTAAAAATTATTTTTATCTTATTGAACCACATTTTACTCCTTGATATTAACTGTGTCTCTCAGAGTTTCTAAATTCCTCTCACAGAAGTGGTAAAATTATGTTTTATGTGAATTTCCAAATTCTCCTAGGAGGTGGGTAAAAGACGGTGAAAAGTTCAATAAAATTTTTATATATCAAAATTATTTTAGACTAACTCCAATTAATTACATTAAACATATATAGGTATTATGTATATATTTTAAACTTAATTAAATTAAAATAAAATATAAAATTATTTAAATAAAAATTCTGTTTTAAACTATAACTTAGTGTTTTTTCACTACTCATCAAAAATTGAATGTTTTCAGAAAAATACCAAAAATTCACCCTAAGATAATTTCGACATTATGAATCCAAAAATTAAGTCCATTTTGAAAGATAAAATTTAAAGAAATTAAAAATGTGGGTATTACTATTCATAACGGCTATTTTGATTGGTTGTGGTGTGTGTTAGAACTCAAAGTTTCATACAACACACGCTACTGTATTATTCAAAGAGAAGCATACCATGGAAGCTTGGGGTATTACATTATCCCCTCCTTCAATAAATTGTGTCCTCGCAATTTATGATTAGTATTGGAAACTTGGGGTTGACATTTCAAAATATCTTAGTTGAAATCCCACATAGAAAAATGGATTAACGATTCCTCTATTTAAAATAAAGAGTGGTAAGTATGAAGGTTACCGAAAATAACACATACTAGGGTTACATGTATGAAAATATGGATATGGAAGAGAAATCTAACCATCAATATCTAACGGATAGTGGTAGAGAACATGGCTATGAAAAGGCCAACAATCCCAAAGCCATACATTTGTGATGATCTAAGGTAACATCTACGACACCATTTTTGTTCTAAGTTCCTTTTATTAATGTTGAAGAATTTATTTATGAGATTGGAAAAAATCATAAGTAGATATACTTACTTTATAATTATAGTTTTATCCATTAATAAATTTCTACCACAAACTCAACTTTAACCTCAAAACATAATACAACTCAAAAATACTCTATTTATCCAAATCGTATAGTGTTCCAAATATAATTAATTTATAATTAACATATCAGGACCTCTAAAAAAAGAAACTACATTATACCATATAGGAACCTCGCGTAGTTTAGTGGTAGATGATAAATCCCAATTGCACTATGGTTATGGGTTCGATTCCCACATCTTTGTCCGACACGACGGGTCGTCACACGGTCTGCGTGTTGTCCTTTTATAAAAATCCAAAAATAACCTTTCAAACTTAATACCTTCCAACCTTTAGACTTATCCAAAATAATTCTGTAAACTCTAAGTCCAAAATTTATATGAAAGTTAAACATAATGTAGATCCTTTTTACCCCGTAATAGCATGTGAATACCTTCATCATCTATTCTTTTAAAACACCGAAACATCCTGAATTACCATAAAACCATATTGATTACATTCATGATCCGTTATTCTTTATAGAATACTAGATATAATTCATCCATCGTAAACTCCAACAATGATGGAATATACAAATCTTTAATCAGTTTCAAGGAAGTCAAGAATATCTAATATAATTCACCCAAATCAACCATATTTTATTCCAAAATCAGTACCTCAATATTAAGACCTTATTAAGGTTTATCTTTCTTTCAACCATGTAATTTCCAAAAAAATTAACTTGCTGTAGAGTCACTTTTCTTAGTACAATAAAATCTCAAATCCTCAATGAAATAGTACTGCAGTACAATCCTTATTTATTTCCAGTACATCATTGACACAACACTTCAATGAAATAATTCCAAAATAACAACATAAGAATACTAGTCATTCCTCTTCATCTGTGGTAGTATCATAACATTATTATTATCCAACAGAATCATTTGGGGAATACTCTGATGATTTGAAAATTGGTTTGCGTAGTGTCCCAACTTCTTACAGATAAATCATTGTACATTTAAAACCTTTTTTGTACCCTTGCATTCACGTACTTGGTGTCCTTCTTCCCCATACTTATAACAAACTCTCATTCCCTTCAGTAATGTTCTAGGGTGTTTCTTCCCACAGTTATCACATTTGGGAAAATTCTTCTTTTCTCTCTTCCCTTTATCCATCTTTCTCTCTTCCACCCTTTTCTTCTCTTACTTCCCTTCAAATACATAGGACTTAGAGAATAATTTTATTATTTTATTGACACGTGATAGTATTTCTTCATATGTTGAGAAAACTGGAGAGACTATTTCCCTTCTAAATGTTGGCACAATACCGTGGAATATATGATCCTTCTTACTCTTTGGATCATATGTATTTATGGAGTTCGCATTCCTTCTACTAGGTGCCATTTCTATACAATGGAATACACTAGATTAGGGGTTGGATAAATAAATAAAAGGAAAGAATCTAAGAGAAATCATTACCTTTAATTTGGGTAACAGCCTTTGGTTTGAACCAAAAATGACTCTTTAAGTGCCTTCTTCCTAAATTAAGGAATCTAGGAGGAGGAGAGGGATGTAGGGAGCTTAATTGGGTAGAGTTTGGATAAGACAAAAGGCATTAGGGGTGTGAGGAATTGGTTATAACTGGTGTCCTTTCATAAGGGGGAGGAGGGGATCTTTAGGAAAAACTTGAAGTATTATTTTATAATAAATTCATATTTGGTTTATAATGGTGCCAAACTAGATTATTTAAAGTATAAGGTGGGGATGGGTCTAAAACCACTCAACAAATAGGTTTTAGACAGGTTTGGGTCACATTATTAAACTTATCTTTTAGTTTTAACTCTTAGTTAATTTGTTTGACATTTACCATGTCTCTTTGTATTTTTATATTATATGGTTAATAAACATACTATAAACTTCCAATCGACACCCAGGTGGTCCATTAATGATAAAAATATTACTATATAAGTCCTTTGGCCGAACATTATATTTTTAGGAATATAATATGAATTAATAATATAATATTTAATTTAAAAACTCTTTTATGTCAATTTTGACACTATTGGGTATTTTGTTTTTGATAAATTTATAACAACATTATTAATTCGAAAACGATTCATGTAACCAATACTAATATGTCATATTGTCCTAGATAATTATTTTAATTCCTAAAAATTCTCAAATTACATTTATTTGCATATTTATAATATAAATTATTTTAATATTTCATGAATTAGGTAATTACTGTATCCCTATTGTGTCATAAATAAATTAAATTATTTAATTTCTAAATATTATAAATAAAATACCATTATGTAGGAAATATATTTATCTTTCTAATGAATATTTATAGTCTAATTTATCTTATGTATAACCCTATATTAAAAATGTTTTTGTAATTAAAATTTTATTTTAACTCATTTAACTCTTCTTTGAATTAAATAATAATAAATGTCTTAATCTACTCCAATTGAACCTAAATGATAATATTTTATTCCTATGTTTGTTTTTGTTTGAGATACACTTTTACAATAGAATTAGGACATGTGTTTGGATAATATTGTTATCATTTTTACCCTTAATTGCCCTATTTACTTTTAATCGTGGAAAATAAAAGTAAAAAGTTACTATTCACCAAAAATTATTTTTATCTTATTGAACCACATTTTACTCTTTGATATTAACCCTATCTCTCAAAGTTTCGAAATTCCACTCACAAAAGTGGTAAAATTAATTTTTATGTGAATTTCTAAATTCTCCTAAGAGGTGGGTAAAAGACGGTGAAAGTTCAATAAAATTTTTATTTATCTAAAATTTTTATAAACATACTCCAATGAATAAAATTGAACATATATAGGTATTATGTATATATTTTGACTTTAATTAAATTTAAAAAAAATTATTTAAATAAAAATTCGGTTTTAAACTATAACTCAGTGTTTTTCACTATTCATAAAAAATTGAATGCATTCGGAAAAATACCAAAAATTCACCCTAAGCTGAATTTAACATTCCTTTTCCAGAAATGAAGTCCATTTTGAAAGATAAAATTTATAAAATATCAAAAATTGGGTATTACTATTCATAACGGCTAGTTTGATTGGTTATGGTGTGTGTTAGTACTCGAAGTTGCGTACAACACACGCTACTGTATTATTCAAAGAGAAGTGTACCGTGGAAGCTTGGGGTGTTACACATGCCATATTTAATTTTTTTTTCAAATACAATGATTTGTATGGAAATATCTTAACCTATTATCAAAGACTGATATTATACCTCATTATTGATTCGTCCCACTATAAGGAGGAATAAATATGGTAGGAGTGACACTGATGGGGAAATAAAGATAATATTTTGAACAACATATGTGATTTTATGGTCTTTCTAACACCCAATACTTTTATGAGAAGTATTTTTGTTTTTATAAATCATAAAAGGAATCTTTCACTACACACAACACTAGCTTGGCTTGCTTTACACGTAATCGCGACCTTCCTCGATAGCTTGCGTCGTAAGCAATACCGAGTTTCACTAAACAATGATATGTTATTAAAATATTATTATAACTAGTCGTTATGAATAGTAATAACCACTTTTTGAAATTTTATAAATTTTATTTTTCAAAATGGGCTTCATTTTTGGATTCGGAATATCGAAATTAGCCTAGGGTGAAATTTTGGTATTTTTCTGAAAACTTTCAATTTTTGATGAATAGTGAAACCACTAAGTGGTAGTTAAAAAAACTGAATTTTTCATAAAACTTGATTTTACCGCTTCTATGAGTGGAATTTCAAAAATCTGAGAGACACAGTTGATGTCAGTAAGTAAAATGTGGTTCAATGAGATGAAAATAATTTTTGGTGAATAGTAACTTTTTTACTTTTATTTACCACGGTTAAAAGTAAATAGGGTAATTAAGGGTAAAAATGATATTATTATTACCCTAACAAATGTCCTAATTATATTGGTTAAGTGTAATTCGACCAAAAACAAACTTAGGAATAAAATATGACCATTGAGGCCCACTTGGATTAGATTAGGAAATTTATTATTAATTTATTTAATGAAGGGTTTAAATAGTTAAAATCAAAGTTTAATAATTAAAAAAAATTTACTATAAGGTAATACATAAGATAAATTTGACTATAAATATTAATTAGAAAGCTAAAAAGATTTCCTACATAATGGTATTTTATTTGTAATTTTTAAACATTAAATAATTTAATTTATATATGACACAAAGATGATGCAGTAATTATCTTATTAACGAAATATTGACATAATTGATGTTATAAATACCAAAATAAATGTAATTTGAGACTTGTTATGAATTACACTAATTTGATAGGTTAATATGACATGTTAGTATTGATTTAATTAACTTTGTTCGAACTAATCATTCTGTTATGATTTTTACAAAAATCAATTACTAAATAGTGTCAAAATTGACATAAAATAGTTTTTCAAACAAATATTATATTATTAATTGTTATTTTATTCATAAAAATCTATGGTTCAGACAAATGACTTATATAAGGTTATATATATTAATAATAAACAACTTGGGGTTCGTTTGGCTTCTTATAGTACGTTTATTAACCTTATAGTATAAGAACACAAGAAGACACGGTAAAAGTAAAATTATTTAACTTAATGTTAAATCAAAATGATAAGGTTAAAATATGAACCAAAACATGTCTAAATTCTATTGTATGATAGTATTTTGACCCATCCCCACCTTATCTTCAAAATAAATCAATTTGGATCTATTTAAAACCGAACTTGACTTTATAAAAAAATAATATTTTTAGTTTTTCCAAAGGAGCCCCTCTCCTCCCTTATAAAAGGGCACCTCCTCCCCCTCTTCCTCACACCACTTTGAGCCTTCATGCTTGGCCAACCCCTGCCAATTTCTACTCTCCACTTCCCTAGAGACATCCTAGATGTCCTAGTCTTCTTCAAAGACCAATTTTAGTGCCCTAAAAGGAGGTCTCAAAGAATCACTTCAAAGAAGAGGTAATGTCTGTTACCGATTCTTTCATCTTTAATTCTTCTTCCACTTCTTCTTCTTTATTTGTTTAATTATGATGTAATAACATCAGTATCAATCATATACTGATATGTTATTATAAGTATGAAACAACCCTATTTCACCATCTATCCATCCTACGGAAAATGAAATCACTGCACGTGCGTACGTACGAAATACTGTCTCCACGCCGTGGTGTAATCTATTTTCCACCACCACCTTACTTGGATGGGTAAAATGGTGTTAATAATAACTATATATTATTATTTTAAAGTGATATTTATTCTGAAATATTATACATACACTCCAATACAATTCCATGATCATGGTAACGATATCATCGCTCGTGCGTACGTACGGAATACCGTCTCCACGATGTGATGCGACTCATTATACATGATCTTCATTGAATAATGATTATATAAATGAATTTAATGAATTGATATGATATATATTACACTAATAAAATTCTGGAAATGAGGTATCTATTACCTAAAGAGAAGAATAAGAATTTATTCGATAAAACACGCATAAGAACAAAAAGTAATAAACACTCGAATAACAAGTTGTAATGAAATATTACTAACAAGAAGATAATAATATGACCATATGTGATATCATAACAATGAGTATGATTCTGTAATAATTTATTAAAATTATTTAAATCATTATACAGGAGGTTCGGACACGTACAAAGCATATCGGACCTAAGGTAAGGGAAAATATCACAATCTCATTTTATCCGAGATTGTTTATACTTTGGTATTTATTGAGGTGTATTCTATCATCCACTTCCATGTTTCCTCAATATTTAATATTATTTCCATCCACCTACAATTGTTTAAATCCAATTTTACCCTTCGGTGAGTTTTTAGTAAATGATATGAAAGGAATCTTTTGTCGTTTTTCGTACGAGGTACTTTTTTACTTTTCCGACAAAAGTATGAGAAGAATGTTTTTTTTAACTTATACGGCATGAATGGATTTTTAAAACATTATTTCCACGAAACTTCCTTTAAAAGTTTTCTTGTTTTTGTTAATCAGCTTCTTATAGTTTAAAATTGTATGACATGTTAAGAAAGGAAAATGTTTTTGAAGTAGAAAGGATATTTTCCTCAAGAATGGAGTTCAAGTGTTTTATCAAAATTATTTTCAATCTAAGATAATATAGGGTTATTTTTCTATCCCTATTATTACATTGATTTTATTATGTTGTGATGGAATTATTTTTATGAATTCCTTTATCTTATATGAATTGTTTTATGATGTCATGTTGTTTAAGAATCCCATTTTTATTACATGGGTTATGAAATGACGTATGATTTATGATTTTGTGGCACACATAATAATGGTTTCATTATGAGATGGTTGGGACCTATAACTCCCTATAATGCATTGGGTAAAGATTTTATATCTCATGAGATAGACATGGCTTGAACGGCAGGTTAAACTGGTTCAGTGAAATAGGACTGAAACGAGGAGTGAACTCGGTTCAGAAATGGACTTTGTCCACTAAGATAGTCTTGGCAATGAGTCTTGACTAATAAGAAATGATTCTCTAGGATTATGTGTGTATGACACAAAGTTTCATATTTTATGTTATGATTATTGGGATTACATTTAACTACTATGATTTATCCCATGTTATGAAATTATGGTTTCTTTTGCAGGTTAAGATTTCCAAAAGTTATGTTCTTATGTATATGTTGTGATTGATATTTCTTTTTTTTTACCCTTACTGAGCATTTGAGCTCACCCTTTTGTATTTATTCTTTCCCCAGGTCAGGAAGAAGGTTATTAAGTAAGATATGTCAAAAGGGACTATAGATATGATGAAATAAATGGGAGACAGTGTAGACTCTTTATGAACCAGTTGTATATGTTTCCCAGTTTCTAAAGACACTATACCAATACGGTCCTTTCCTGGTTTTGTTATATGTTGTAATAAGTGTGCTTCAATTATGAATTAATAACAATGTATTTAAAGTATGGGTCATTATAGTTCATATCAGAGGAAAGGTATAGTAAACCTTTGGAAACCTGGATGTGAAATCCTTAGTAAGTACCCTAAGGATAAGTCTAAGCATAGAACACAATCTTAGTGTTTTAGAAATGGCCATGAATAACCTATGATAAGACCGTAAGTGTGAAATTTTATTCTTTATTGTGTGGTTTTCCTATTATAATTAGCATTCCTCACACTATTCTTCTTGGTTTTAGTCAATGGCTGAAACCCGAAGGAACCGTGTTAATGTCGAATGCGACGGACAATGCAATGATTGTCCACCTAAGAAACCAAACGTTATGGGAGCTAGAATGAAAAATCTTGTAGCCATGATCACACAACTTTATCAAGCTATGAATCATGTAGGACTTCCAAACGAGCAAAGGAAGGAGCAAAATTTTGTTGAATCCTTCATGAGACAGCGTCCACCTTCATTCAGCGGGTCTACTGATCCATTAGTTGTTGAAAAGTGGATTAGTACTACTGAAAAGATATTTTCAGTTCTTCAATGTTCTGAACATGATAAAGTCATCTTAGCAGTGTATCGTTTGGAAGGTGATTCTGATCAATGGTGGAATCTTATTAAGAATATGAGGCGAAGGGATGAAATTGAGTCCATGGAATGGGATGAGTTCAAGAACTTATTTTTCAATAAGTACTTCCCTCGTATTCTACGAACAAAGATGGAAAAGGAGTTTCTTAAACTAAAGCAAAGGGATGATTAATCTGTTGTACCTATGAAGAAACTTTTACAAGACATTCAAGGTACGCTTCTGGTATTATTATCCAACCTGAGAGTAAGATCGATCGATTCTTTAGTGGCTTAAAACCCAGTCTTCGAAGGGCGTTATCCATAAGGGACTTTAATAGTTATGAGGAAATATTTCAATGTGCTCTCAAAGTCGAGATGGATATTGGAGTAAACCATCAGTCATATGGGTTTGATAAGAAGAGGAAAATGGAATTCGATGGAAAATCTAAAGAACACACTGAAAAGAAGATGAGCTTTCCCTTATGCTCAAAGTGTGGAAAGAAACATGGAGGGAGTTGTCCTAAAAGGACAAGTAAATGTTTCAAATGTGGAAAGGAAGGTCATCGGGCATTTGAATTCTGCAATGATTGGAAGAAGATGTCTAATGATGCAAACAAAGGAAGGGATACACAGAATGAACCTACTAGACTTCAATGTTTCAAGTGCAAGGAGATGGGGCTTTATGCCAATCAATGCCCAAATCCAAGGGTTGACGATGATGGTCGACATCAACAAACTCTTAAGGCTAAAGACAAAGGAAAGTCACATGCAAATTCAATCAGTGATGTGGAGTACGATAACGATGTGGTGAAAGGTACACTTACCATCCACTCTAAAGTAGAAAATGTTTTATTTGATTCTGGATCCACCCACTCTTTTATTTCTGAATAATTTTCTAAAGATATCATTGTATTACCTCAACAATTAGATGTTGAGTTAGCTGTGACAACCCCAAATGGCATAACAGTCGCATCAAAAGTTTATAATTCTTCTCCGATCGAAGTTTGTGGGAATGTGCTTCCTGCAAATCTTGTGATCCTTCCTATAGCGGAATTTGATGTGATTCTTGGCATGTATTGGCTTTCTTTATATGGAGCTCATATCAATTTCCAAATAAGGGAATTCACATTTCATATTCTAGATCAATCTATGATCATCTATCAATGCAAGGATGAACATAACCTTCCAGTGGAAATTTCTTCTATCTTATGGGTGTTGATTCCACTAAATGAAGGTTATGTATCTCAAATTGTTGGTGAGAAACTCACGATTAATAATATTCCCATTGTACGGGAGTTTGATGATGTGTTTCCAGAGGATTTACCAGGTCTTCCACCAAATCGTGAAGTTGAGTTTTCAATAGAACTCGTACCGGGTGCTTTTCCTATTTCAAAGACACCTTATAGAAATGACCCCAATTGAGTTGCAGGAATTGAAGAAGTAACTCAAAGAGAATCTTGATAAGGGGTTCATACACCCTAGTGCATCACCTTGGGTAGCACATGTTCTGTTTTTTGTGAAGAAAGATGGATCAATGAGACTCTGCATTGATTATCGAGAACTTAACAAGATCACTATCAAGAACAAATATCATCTCCCACGCATTGATGAACTATTTGACCAACTACGCAGAGCTCAATACTTTTCCAAGATTGATCTCCGTTCAGGGTATCATCAATTAAGGGTCAAAATGGAGGATCTACCAAATATGGATTTCTGTACAAGGTATGGACACTATGAATTTATAGTGATGCCATTTGGTCTTACTAATGCCCCTGCTTTCTTCATGGATCTGATGAATAGAGTCTTTAGAGACTATCTAGAGTAGTTTGTGGTAGTATTTATAGAATATATTCATGTCTATTCAAAGATAAAGGAAGAACATGATGATCACTTGAGAATTATATTGAAGACCCTGAGAAAGGAGATGCTTTATTCCAAATTTACCAAGTGTAATGTTTGGCTTCAAAAAGTTGCATTTTTGGGTCACATAATCTTAAAAGAGGGGATATCTGTGGATCCAGCAAAAACAGAGGTTATCGAAAGATGGTCGAGACCAACAACAGTAACTGAGATCTGAAGTTTTCTTGGTTTGGCTGGATATTATCGACGTTTTGTGAAAGATTTTTCACAATTATCTAATCCTCTCACCAAGTTGACTCGGGAAGGAGTTAAGTTTGTCTGGACAGAGGAATGTGAAGAGAATTTCAAGGAGTTGAAAATAAGGTTATCCAGTGCACATGTGCTCACCCTGCCTTGTAGTGGAGAAAGGTTTGTGATCTACAGTGATGCATCGAAGAAGGGATTGGGGTGTGTTCTTATGAAAAATGATATGGTGATAACTTATGCCTCATGACAATTGAAAATACATGAGAAAAATTACCCAAATCATGATTTGGAGTCAGCTGTGGTAATATTTTCATTAAAGATTTGGATACATTATCTTTATGGAGAATGGTGTGACATTTATACTGATCATAAAAGTTTAAAGTATATTTTCACACAAGAGGAGCTGAATATGCGCCAAAGAAGATGGTTGGAGCTGATTAAGGATTATGACTGCTCAATCCATTACCACCCTGGGAAAGAAAACAAGGTGGAAGATGCATTAAGTTGACAAGACCATGCCAGTTTATCCATGATGAGGATCACAAAAGATCCAATATTTATGGATTTACAAAGGATGGATCTTGGAATTATAATGAAAGGGGAAAATCGTATCTTTCTCAAATGAATGTTCAACCATATATACATTTGAAGATTAAAGAGGCACATAAAGAAGATGTCGAGTTACAAAATAAGGTGAGAAATGTTCCTGAATTCAACCTTGATTGTGATGGGATAATAAAGTTCAGGAATCGGGTTTGTGTTCCCCCCATCCCCGAATTAAAGAAGAAGCTGCTGGATGAGGCTCATAGTTCTTCATTCTCTATTCATCCGAGAATCACGAATATGTATAGGGACCTGAAAGAGTACTTCTGATGGGATGACATGAAAAGAGATGTTGCTGAATATGTCTCTTGATGTTTGGTTTGTCAGCAAGTTAAAGCTGAGAGACAGAAGTCTAAGGGGATGTTACAACCATTACCCATACCCGAATGGAAATGGGAAAACATCACTATGGACTTTGTCACAGGACTTCCTAAAACATCCAAAGGCAATAATGCTATCTGGGTCATAGTTAATCGTCTTACAAAGTCTGCACACTTCATCGCTATTAAAGAGGATTTCTCTCTGGATCAGCTTTCCAGGATATATGTGAAGGAAGTGGTAAGATTGCATGGAGTACCACTTTCTATTATATCTGATCGGCATCCGAGGTTTACCTCAAAGTTCTGGCGAAGCCTTCAGCATACTCTGGATACAGAGTGGAGTTTCAGCACTGCTTATCATCCTCAGATAGACGGTCAGTCTGAGAGAACAATTCAAAATCTAGAAGATATGTTGAGAGCTTGCTCTATGGATTTCAAAGGTGGTTGGGATCAACACCTACCTTTGGTGGAATTTTCTTATAATAATAGCTTTCACTCCAATATTCATATGGCTCCTTATGAATATCTCTATGGAAAGAAATGCAGGACTCCAACTTGCTGGGATGAAGTTGGGGAAAGAAAGCTATTAGGACCCGATCTGGTTGATGAAATGGCAGAAAAGGTCAGATCTATTCAAGAACACATAAGAGCAGCACAGAGTCGACATAAAAGTTATGCTGACAACCGAAGAAAAGAGCTAGAGTTTAAAGTGGGTGATAAAGTGTTCTTACGAATATCTTCCTGGAAAAGGGTCATGAGATTTGGAAAGAAGGGGAAGTTGAGCCCTAGATATATCGGTCCTTTCGAAATACTGGATCATGTTGGGAAGGTAGCTTACCGATTGGTGCTTCCACCGAATCTCTCTCAAGTTCACGATGTGTTCCATGTATCTCTCCGGAGAAAGTACATACCTGATCCTTCACATGTACTCAGCTCAGAAGTTGTACTGCTGGAGCAAGATCTTTCTTATGAAGAACAGCCGATAGAGATTCTGGATCGTAGCGAAAAAGTCCTACGAAACAAGACCACTCGATTGGAGAATGTTTTATGGAAGAACCACCAATTAGAAGAAGCTACATGGGAGCTTGAGGATATGATGAGGGAGAGATATCCACATCTGTTTGTTACAAAGTGACAAATTTCGAGGGAAAAATTCATTTTAAAGGGGGTAGAATGTAACACCCGAGACTTTTATGAGAAATATTTTTGTTTTTATAAATCATAAAAATAATCTTTCACTACACACAACACTATCTTGTCTTGCTTTACACGCAATCTCGACCTTCCTCGATAGCTTGCGTCGTACGCAATATCGAGTTTCACTAAACAATGATATTCTATTAAAATATTATTAAAACTAGCAGTTATGAATAGTAATAACCACTTTTTGAAATTTTATAAATTTTATTTTTCAAAATGGACTTCATTTTTGGATTCGGAATATCGAAATTAGCCTAGGGTGAAATTTTGGTATTTTTCTGAAATCATTCAATTTTTTATGAATAGTGAAACCACTAAGTGGTAGTTAAAAAAACTAAATTTTTTATAAAAATTAATTTTACCACCTCTGTGAGTGGAATTTTAAAAATCCGAGAGACACGGTTGATGTCAGTAAGTAAAATGTGGTTCAATGAGATGAAAATAATTTTTGGTGAATAGTAACTTTTTACTTTTATTTACCATGGTTAAAAGTAAATAGGGTAATTAAGGGTAAAAGTGATATTATTATTACCCTAACACATGTCCTAATTCTATTGGATAAGTGTAATTCGACCAAAAACAAACCTAAGAATAAAATATGACCATTTAGGCCCACTTGGATTAGATTAGGACATTTATTATTAATTTATTTAAAGAATGGTTAAAATAGTTAAAATCAAAGTTTAATAAGTAAAAAAAATTTAATATAAGGTCATACATAAGATAAATTAGACTATAAATATTCATTAGAAATCTAAAAAGATTTCCTACATAATGGTATTTTATTTGTAATTTTTAGACATTAAATAATTTAATTTATTTATGACACAATGATGATGCAGTAATTATCTTATTAATGAAATATTGGCATAATTGATGTTATAAATACCAAAATAAATGTAATTTGAGACTTTTTATGAATTAAACTAAATTTATAGGTTAATATGAAATGTTATTATTGATTTAATTAACTTTTTTGAACTAATCATTCTATTATAATTTTCACAAAAATCAATTACTAAATAGTGTCAAAATTGACATAAAATAGTTTTTAAAAAGAATATTATATTATTAATTGTTATTTTATTCTTAAAAATCTATGGTTCAGCCAAATTACTTAGATAAGGTTATATATATTAATAATAAACAACTTGGGGTTCGTTTGGCTGCTTATAGTAAGTTTATTAACCTTATAGTATAAGAACACAAGAAGACACGGTAAAAGTAAAATTATTTAACTTAATGTTAAATCTAAATGATAAGGTTAAAATAGAAACCTAAACTTGTCTAAATTCTATTGGATGAGAGGATTTAGACCCATCCCCACCTTAGCTTCTAAATAAATCAATTTCGAGCTATTTAAAACTGAACTTTACTTTATAATAAAATAATATTTTTAGTTTTTCCAAAGGAGCCCCTCTCCTCCCTTATAAAAGGGCACCTCCTCCCCCTCTTCCTCACACCACATTGAGAATTCATGATCTGCCAACCCCTGCCACTTTCTCCTCTCCACTTCCCTGTAGACATCCTATAGGTCCTGGTCTTCTTCAAAGACCAATTTTAGTGCCCTAAAAGGAGGTCTCAAAGAAGCACTTCAAAGAAGAGGTAATGTCTGTTACCGATTCTTTCATCTTTATTTCTTCTTCCACATCTTCTTATTTAGTTGTTTCATTATGAAGTAATAACATCAGTATCACTCATATAATAATATTTTATTATAAGTATGAAACAACCCTATTTCACCATGTATCCATCCTACGGAAAATGAAATCACCTCGCATGCGTACGTACGGAATACCGTCTCCACACCGTGGTGTAATCTATTTTCCACCACCACCTTACTTGGATGGGTATAATGGTGTAAAAAATGAATATATATGATTATTGTAAAGTGATATTTATTCTGAAATAGTATACATACACTCCAATACAATTCCATGATCATGGGAACGATATCATCGCTCGTGCGTACTTACGGAATACCGTCTCCACGATCTGATGCGACTCGTTCTACATGATCTTCATTTCATAATGATTATATAAATGAATTGAATGAATGAATATGATATATATTAAACTAATAACATTCTCGAAATGAGGTATCTATAACCTAAAGAGAAAAATAAGAATTTATTCGATAAAACACGCATAAGAACAAAAAGTAACAAACACCCGAATAACAAGTTGTAATGAAATATTACTAATAAGAAGCTAAGAATATGACCATATGTGATATCATAACAATGATTATGATTCTGAAATAATTCAATAACATTATTTAAATCATTATACAGGAGGTTCGGACACGTATAAATCATATCAGACCTAAGGTAAGAGAAAATATCACAATCTCATTTTATCCGATACTATTTATACTTTGGTATTTACTGGGGTGTATTTTATCATCCACTTCCATGTTTCCTTAATATTTAATATTCTTTCCATCCACCTACAATTTTTTAAATCCAATTTTTCCCTTCGGTGAGTTTTTAGTAAAAGATACGAAAGGAATCTTTTGTCATTTTTCGTACAAGGTACTTTTTGACTTTTCTGACAAAAGTATGAGAAGAATGTTTTTTTAACTTATACAGCATGAATGGATTTTTAAAACATTATTTCCAAGAAACTTCCTCTAAATGTTTTAAATTTTATTTTTAATCAGCTTCTTTTAGTTTAAAATTGTATGACATGTTAAGAAAGGAAAATGTTTTTGAAGTAGAAAGGATATTTTCCTCAAGAATGGATTTCTAGTGTTTTATCAAAATTATTTCCCATCTAAGATAATATAGGGTTCTGTTTCTATCCATATTATTACATTGATTTTATTATGTTGTGATGGAATTATTTTTATGAACTTCTTTATCTTATATGAATTGTTTTATGATGTCGTGTTGTTTAAGAATCCTATTTTTATTACATGGGTTATGCAATGATGTATGATTTATGATTTTGTGGCACACATAAGAATGGTTTCATTATGAGATGGGTGGGACCTATATCTCCCTCCAATGCATTGGGTAAAGATTTTATATCTCATGAGATAGACATGGCTGGAACGGCAGGTTAAATCGGATCAGTGAAACAGGACTGAAACGAGGAGTGAACTCGGTTCAGAAATGGACTTTGTCCACTAAGATAGTCTTGGCAATGAGTCTTGACTAATAAGAAATGATTCTCTATGATTATGTGTGTACTCCACAAAGTTTCATGTTTTATGTTATGATTATTGGGATTAGATTTCACTACTATGATTTATCCCATGTTATGAAATTATGATTTTTTTTTGCAGGTTAAGATTTCCAAAACTTATGTTCTTATGTATATTATGTGATTGATATTTCTTTTGTTTACCCTTACATAGAATTTGAGCTCACCCAATTGTATGTTTTCTTTCCCCGGGTCAGGAAGAAGGTTATTAAGTAAGATATGTCAAAAGGGACTATAGATATGATGAAATAAATGGGAGACAGTGTAGATGCTTTATGAACTAGTTGTTTATGTTTCCCAGTTTCTAAAGACACTATACCTATACGGTCCTTTCCTGGCTTTGTTATATGTTGTAATAAGTGTGCTTCAATTATGAAGTAACAACAATGTATGTAAAGTATGGGTCGTTATAGTATTTGATTCATTTTTATAGTTAGGATACTATAGAAACCATCAAAATACATCTCCCATGTTAGGAAGGACTATCAATAGATTAAATCTATTTATTGTAGAGACCCGAATCTTCACATATGTAGATATTACATTACTTTTGCGGAATACTTAGTACATAACAAAACACACACACATGTACCGTAATAGTTTAGTGTCTTTGGAAACTCGGAATATAATCTTCTAATCGTGGTGAAAGATCTTCAATATCTCCCATAAAGATCATCTTTTTTTTATACCTAAAACATTTCTTTATATCCTGGGGAAAAGAAAACAAAAAAGGGTGAGCTCAAATGCTCATTAAGGGTAAACAAAAGAAATACCAATCACATCATATACATAAGAACATAGCTTTTGGAAATCTTAACCTTCAAAAGAGCTCATAATATCATAACATGGGATAAATCATAGAAGTGAAATGTAATCCCAATAATCATAACTTAAAACATGAAAATTTGTGGCATACACAAATAATCATAGAGAATCATTTCTTGTTAGTCATGACTCATTGCCAAGACTATCTTAGTGGACAAAGTCCCTTTCTGAATCGAGTCACCCTCGTTTCAGTCCTGTTTCACTGAACCGGTATAACCTACCATTCCATCCATGTCTATCTCATGAGATATGAAATCTTTACCCAATGCATTGAAGGGAGATATAGGTCCCACCCATCTCATAATGATACCATTCTTATGTGTCCCACAAAATCATAAATCATACATCATTACATAACCCATGTAATAAAAATGGGATTCTTAAACAACATGACATCATAAAACAATTCATATAAGATAAAGGAATTCATAAAAATATTTCCATCACAATATAATCAAACCAATGTAATAATAGGGATAAAAACAGAACCCTTTTATTATCTTAGATGGAAAATAATTTTGATAAAATACTTGAACTCCATTCTTGAGGAAAATATCCTTTCTACTTCAAAAACATTTTTCCTTTCATAACATGTCATACAAATTTAAAATAAAAGAAGTTGATTAAAAATAAACTTGAAAACTTGTAAGGGAAGTTTCTTGGAAATAATGTTTTAAAAATCCATTCATGCTGTATAAGTTAAAAAAACATTCTTCGTACTTTTTTCGGAAAAGTCAAAAAGTACCTCGTACAAAAAACGACAAAAGATTCCTTTCATACATATTACTAAAAACTCACCGAAGGGTAAAAATGGATTTAAACAATTGTAGGTGGATGGAAATAATATTACATATTTATGAAACATTGATGTGGATGATAAAATACACCCTAGTAAATACTTACGAATAAACAATCTCGGATTAAAATGAGATTGTGATATTTCCCTTACCTTAGGTCTGACTTGCTTTGTAAGTGTCTGAACCTCCTGTATAATGATTTAAATCATGTTATTGACTTATTCCAGAAACATATTCATTGTTATTATATCATATATGGTCCACTTATGACTTTATATTACCCGATCTTTTGTAAATTCATGTTAAAGTAGCGTTTTGGGTAAAATCGTCTCATTTGTCGTTCGTGTTTTTAACTTGTAATTATTCATATGATTACTTAGATCATGATTACTTAATTCCATAATATAAAACATGATTTATATATATATATATTCATAATATACATATATAATAAATCAGTAAATGGAAAGAAATACACCGTTCATGGAGACGGTAGTCCGTACGTACGCATGAACGCTTTTTTCGTTTCCTTATTGAATTGAATGGAATTAAGTAGATGACATACATATAAATATAAATAATTCCAGTATCATTATTAGGTCATATATTTCATTATTACTTATTATATATACTTTATAATCATTCATGAATGGCTAATCATTGATAATGAATCTCATCGCGTCGTGGAGACGGTAGTTCGTACGTACGCACAAGCGATGATATCATTCCCATGGTCTTGGAATTGTGTTGAAGTGTATGTATACTATTTAAGTATCAATATCACTTTATAATAATCATATATAGTTACTCATTACACCTTTATACCCATACTTGTAAGGTGATGGTGGAAAATAGATTACACCACGGCGTGGAGACGGTATTCCATACGTACGCACGCGTGGTGATTTCCTTTTTCCGTAGGATGGATAGAAGGTTAATTAGGGTTGTTTCATATTTATAATAACATATAAGTATGTAAGTAATACTTATGTTATTACTTTATCATGAAACAACTAAATAAGAAGAATTTTAAGAAGAAAGAAATTGAAAAGATCGGTAATGGATATTACCTCTTCTTTGGAACGCCTCTTTGAATCCTCCACTTAGGGAACTAATATTGGTCTTTGAAGAAGACCAGGACCTCTAGGATTATTCTAGGGAAGTGGAGAGGAGAAAATTTCAGGGGTTGGCCGATCTTGAGTGCTCAAATTGGTGTGAGGAGGAGGGGGAGGAGGTGTCCTTTTATAAGGGAGGAGAGGGGCACCTTAGGAATATCTCAAAATATTATTTTATATTAAAGTCAAAATCAGTTTATAATGGTTTCAAAGGGTCTTATTTCGAAGCTAAAGTGGGGATGGGTCGAAATCCTATCATCCAATAGGATTTAGACAAGTTTAAGGTATTATTTTAACCTTATCAATTAGATTTAACTCTAAGTTAAATAATTTAACTTTTACCGTGTCTTTTTGTTTTCTATCACTATATGGTTAATACACTTACTATAACATGCCAAACTAACCCCAAATTGTTTATTATTAATATATATATCCTTATCTAAGTCATTTGGCCGAACCTTATATTTTTAGGAATAAAATAACAATTGATAATATAATATTTGATTTAAAAACTATTTTGTCTCAATTTTGACACTATTTGATATATGATTTTTGTGAAAGTCATAAAAGAATTATATGTTCGAACCAAGTTGATTAAATCAACACTAATATATCATAGTAACCTAGAAAATTAGTGGAATTCATAAAAAGTCTCAAATTACATTCATTTGAGCATTTATAACATCAATTATGTTCATATTTCCTTAAAAGGGTAATTACTGCATCATCATTGTGTCATAAATAAATTAATTTATTTAAAGTCTAAAACTTATAAATAAAATATCATTATGTAGGAAATCTTTTTATCTTTCTAATGAATATTTATAGTCGAATTTATCTTATGTATAACCCCATATTAAAAATGTTTTAGTTATTAAACTTTGATTTTAACTATTTTAACTATTCATTAAATAAAATAATATTAAATGTCATAATCTAATCCAAGTGGACCTAAATGGTCATATTATATTCATAAGGTTTTTTTGGTCGAATTACACTTATACAATAGAATTATGACATGTGTTAGGGTAATAGTAATATCATATTTACCATTAGTTACCCTATTTTCTATTAACCGTGGTAAAAACAAAGTAAAAAGTTACTATTCACCAAAAATTATTTTCATCTCATTGAACCACATTTTAGTCCTTGATATTAACTGTGTCTGTCGGATTTTCGAAATTCCATTCACAGAAGCGGTAAAATTAAGTTTTATGCAAAATTCAGTTTTTAACCTACCACTTAGTGGTTTCACTATTCATCCAAAATTGAAAGTTTTCAGAAAAATTCCAAAATTTCATCCTAAGCTATATTTCATATTCAGAATTCAAAAATGAAGTCTATATTACCAAATTCATAACATAGAAATTGCATTAATTAATTTTATAATTAAATCCCGCTGTTAAAACAAATAGCGTGTTTTTAAGAAACAATATCTATCAAAAGATTGACACTTGATTATGTCTGGTTAAAATGTGAAATTACATCCAATGACCAACATTGTATTAAATTGTAAAAATATATTCTAAATATACTTTAAACCCACTCAAATTAATGATTTATAACTATTAATTATTTCGATTAAAAAAGTTGTTTTTAATTATAATTTAGTAATTTTCACTATTCATCAGAATATGAAAGTTATCCGAAAAGTACCAAAATTTCACCTTAGGCTAAATTCGATACTCCGAATCCAAAAATGAAGTCCATTTTGAGAGATAAAATTTCTAAAATTTAAAAAGCGGTTATTACTATTCATAATGGCTAGTTTTAATAATATTTTAATAGCATATCGTTGTTTTGTGAAACTCAGTATTGCGTACTACACACGCTATCGAGGAAGGTTGCGATTGCGTGTAATGCAAGGCAAGTCAAGGATGCGTGTTGTGCAAGCTCCTTTTTGTGTTGCGTACAACACAAGACATTAGTGAAATTAAAAAGAATATTTTTCATAAAATCTTGGGCTGTTACATTCTACCCCCCTTAAAATGAATTTCGCCCTCGAAATTCATCGGGGTTATAAATGGTTTACTATTCAAAAGTTTCTTTAATAGAAACCCACATCGTAAAAAGGAATACCAAAACCAATATTTTAAAACAAAAGTATGAAACTTAACGGTTACCCAAATAAACTAATCACTGGGTTTCCACATAGGTGAAAATATGGATATGGAAGAAAAATCTAACCATCATGTTTTGATGGAGAGTGGTAGAGAACATAGCTATGGAAAAGCCAACAATCACAAATCCATAAATTTGTTACTATCCAAGGTACCATCCGATTAATCAGATATAAGATCACTAGGACAACATTTTTTTTTGGTTTTCAAGATCGTTTCCCTAAAGTTGAAGAATTTGAATTAGAATAAATACTTACTTTATTTTGGTACAATCGCACTATTGTTCGTGCCTTGAACAATTTCCACTTCATCTCTTAAATAAATGAAGTTGAATTTGTTATTCGTGAAGTGTTAGCAGATCATGTGATAGAATGACGGGTCATTCCATCTGTCTCAAACAAAAGGTTAGCAAAAATTATATACATAAGTCGATCTATAGTGAGATTAATCATATATAGTTCCTAAAATGGACTTATACTTCATATATCATACTGCTTAATGTAATAAAACTAGTTTCTACTAAACAGGGACTTCCTGTAGGCCAGTGGTAGGCGATAAAGGCCAGTCGCACTTCGGTTGTGGGTTCTATTCCCACAGCCTTGTCCGACGCGATGGGTTGTCGCCCGTCCTGCAGGTTGTTCTTTTTCTAAAGCTATATTACTATAACATCCCATCAATAATATCAAAAAAAAATTTATCCTGACTTATGTCCAACATAATCCATTCTAATCTTTAGGCTTATCTAAAATACTTCGGTCAAGGCTTATAGTATAATGAAAATGATTACTTGAAATGTCATAGAATAATCACGTGAATGCCATCATTTATCCCCTATATATCATAAGATATATCTTGTTGGTCAAATTACAAACATGTGAATACATTAATCATGTATTCTCTTGAAGAATGAATACCCATTGAACCTTAGTGAAAACATGAATGTAGTTAAAAGTTAACACTTTCCACATACCAAAATCCTCAAAATTCTATATACTCAAACCATGATATCACTTAGTCCTTATATCAATCATGAGCTCATGAATACTGTCAAATATTTAATTTTCTCATTTTCCCTTAATTATGCACATATCATTCTTTTTCCAAAAATATCTCAATCACTTTCCATGGCTAATGGTACCATAAAATTATTGAAAACCACAATAGACCAATACATAAATATTCCAATATTCCACGATACTATATACAACACTATTTTGGAATCCCATTACATAAACACTTAATCATTCCACCACATCGTTTTCATATTCAACATCACCAATAGTGATCGCATGTGACTTCCCTTTGTCCTTTGCCTTAAGTGGTTGCTCATGTTGATCATCACTAACCCTTGGATTAGGGCATTTATTGGTATAATGTCCCATCTCCTTGCACTTGAAACATTGAAGTGTTGGCGGTGCGTTCTCTGCAGTGTTTTCTTTGTTCACATCATTAGAAACCCTTTTTCCATTACTTCGACACTCAGCTACTCGATGACCTTCTTTTCCACACTTAAATCATTTTCTAGTCCCTTTAAGACAATCTCCACCATGCTTCTTTACACACTTTGTGCATAAAGAAACATTCATCTTCTTTTCACCATTATTCTGAGATTTCTCCTTGAAATCCATCTTTCGTTTCTTGTCAAAACCATGAGATGAATATGTAATACCAACTTCCATTTCTACCTTGATAGCACAACGCACAATTTCTTCATAGCTACTGAAGTCTCTTATAGCTAATGCCCTTCGAAGACTTGGTTTTAAGCCACTGAAAAATCGATCAACTTTACTTTCAGGTTGGATGATAATGCCAGATGCATACCTTGCAAGTCATGTAAAATTCTCTTTGTATATACCAACAGATTCATCATCCTTCTGCTTCAGCTCAAGAAACTCCTTTTCCATCTTTGTTCGAAGAATATGAGGGAAGTACTTACTGAAAAACAAATTCTTGAACTCATCCCATTCCATGGACTCAATTTCATCTCTTGGCCTCGTATTCTTGATAAGATTCCACCATTGATCAGCTTCACCTTCCAAACGATATACTGCTAAGATGACTTTATCATGTTCAGAACATTGAAGAACTGAAAATATCTTTTCAGTGGTACTGATCCATTGTTCAGCAACAAGTGGATCAGAAGACCCACTGAAAGAAGGTGGACGTTGCCTCATGAAGGACTCAATAGAATATTGTTCCCTTCTCTGCTCATTTGGAAGTCCAGAATGATTCATAGCTTGTGTAAGTATAGCAATAAGATTTTTCACTCCATCTCCCATAACATTTTCTTGTTCAGGAGGACAATCATTTCATTTTCCATTGCATTGATCAACACGGTTCCTTCGGGTTCCAGCCATCGTCTAAAACCCAAAAAGAATAGTGTGAGAGGCAAAAATCATGCTAAGGAAAACAGCATTATAAAGGGGGAGTATCCTCAATATCTAACTTCTTAGGTTAAATTCTAATATCGTTACCATAGTTATAGGACTGTATCCTATACGTATACTTATCCTTAGGGACATCCCTAGACAAACCTTATAAATATCTCTAGGGATCTCACTAAAGTTCTCGCATCCTAGTTTCCAAAGGTTGACTAAACCTCCCTCTGATACCAACTGTAGAGACCCGAAGCTTCACATACATAGATATTACATTACTTTTGCGGAATACTTAGTACATAACAAAACACACACAGAAGGACTGTAATAGTTTAGTGTCTTTGGAAACTCGGAATATAATCTTCTAATCGTGGAGAAAGATCTTCAATATCTCCCATAAAGATCTTCTTTTTTTTATACCTAAAACCATTCTTTATATCCTGGGGAAAAGAAAACATAAAAGGGTGAGCTCAAATGCTCAGTAAGGGTAAACAAAAGAAATACCAATCACATCATATACATAAGAACATAGCTTTTGGAAATCTTAACCTGCAAAAGAGCTCATAATATCATAACATGAGATAAATCATAGAAGTGAAATGTAATCCCAATAATCATAACTTAAAACACGAAACTTTGTGGCATACACACATAATCATAGAGAATCATTTCTTGTTAGTCATGACTCATTGCGAAGACTATCTTAGTGGACAAAGTCCCTTTCTGAATCGAGTCACCGTCGTTTCAGTCCTATTTCACTGAACCGGTATAACCTACCATTCCAGCCATGTCTATCTCATGAGATATGAAATCTTTACTCAATGCATTGGAGGGAGATATAGGTCCCACCCATCTCATAATGATACCATTCTTATGTGTGCCACAAAATCATAAATCATACATCATTACATAACCCATGTAATAAAAATGGGATTCTTAAACAACATGACATCATAAAACAATTTATATAAGATAAAGGAATTCATAAAAATATTTCCATCACAATATAATCAAACCAATGTAATAATAGGGATAAAAACAGAACCCTTTTATTATCTTATATGGAAAATAATTTTGATAAAATACTTGAACTCCATTCTTGAGGAAAATATCCTTTCTCCTTCAAAAACATTTTTCCTTTCATAACATGTCATACGAATTTAAAATAAAAGAAGTTGATTAGAAATAAACTTGAAAACTTGTAAAGGAAGTTTCTTGGAAATAATGTTTTAAAAATCCATTCATGCTGTATAAGTTAAAAAAACATTCTTCGTACTTTTTTCGGAAAAGTCAAAAAGTACCTCGTACGAAAAACGACAAAAGATTCCTTTCATACATATTACTAAAAACTCACCGAAGGGTAAAAATGGATTTAAACAATTATAGGTGGATGGAAATAATATTACATATTTATGAAACATGGATGTGGATGATAAAATACACCCCAGTAAATACTTACGAATAAACAATCTCAGATAAAAATGAGATTGTGATATTTCCCTTACCTTAGGTCTGACTTGCTTTGTAAGTGTCCGAACCTTCTGTATAATGATTCAAATCATGTTATTGACTTATTCCATAATCATATTAATTGTTATTATATCATATATGGTCCACTTATGACTTTATATTACCCGTTATTTTGTAAATTCATGTTAAAGTAGTGTTTTGGGTAAAATCGTCTCATTTGTCGTTCGTGTTTTTAACTTGTAATTATTCATATGATTACTTAGATCATGATTACTTAATTACAGAATATAAAACATGATTTATATATATATATATATATTCAGAATATACATATATAATAAATCAGTAAATGGAAAGAAATACACCGTTCATGGAGACGGTAGTCCGTACGTACGCATGAACGCTGTTTTCGTTTCCTTATTGAATTGAATGGAATTAAGTAGATGACATACATATAAATATAAATAATTCCAGTATCATTATTAGGTCATATATTTCATCAGTACTTATTATATATACTTTATAATCATTCATGAATGGCTAATCATTGAGAATGAATCTCATCGCGTCGTGGAGACGGTAGTCCGTACGTACGCACGAGCGATGATATCGTTCCCATGGTCGTGGAATTGTGTTGAAGTGTATGTATACTATTTAAGTATAAATATCACTTTATAATAATAATATATAGTTACTCATTACACCTTTATACCCATCCTTGTAAGGTGATGGTGGAAAATAGATTACACCACGGCGTGGAGACGGTATTCCGTACGTACACACGCACGGTGATTTCCTTTTTCTGTAGGATGGATAGAAGGTTAATCAGGGTTGTTTCATATTTATAATAACATATCAGTATGTAATTAATACTGATGTTATTACTTTATCATGAAACAACTAAAGAAGAAGAAGTTGAAGAAGAAAGAAATTGAAAAGATCGGTAATGGATATTACCTCTTCTTTGGAACGCCTCTTTGAATCCTCCACTTAGGGAAATAAGATTGGTCTTTGAAGAATACTAGGACCTCTAGGATTATTCTAGGGAAGTGGAGAGGAGAAAATGGCAGGGGTTGGCCGAGCTTGAGTGCTCAAATTGGTGTGAGGAGGAGGGGGAGGAGGTGTCCTTTTATAAGGGAGGAGAGGGGCACCTTAGGAATATCTCAAAATATTATTTTATATTAAAGTCAAAATCAGTTTATAATGGTTCCAAAGGGTCTTATTTCAAAGATAAAGTGGGGAAGGGTCGAAATCCTATCATAAAATATGATTTAGACAAGTTTAGGGTATTATTTTAACCTTATCAATTAGATTTAACTCCAAGTTAAATAATTTAACTTTTACCGTGTCTTTTTGTTTTCTTTCACTGTATGGTTAATACACTTACTATAACATGCCAAAAGAACCCCAAATTGTTTATTATTAATATATATATCCTTATCTAAGTAATTTAGCCGAACCTTAGATTTTTAGGAATAAAATAATAATTAATAATATAATATTTGATTTAAAAACTATTATGTCTCAATTTTGACACTATTTGATATATGATTTTTGTGAAAGTCATAACAGAATTATATGTTCAAAAAATGTTGATTAAATAAACACTAATATATCATAGTAACCTATAAAATTAGTGTAATTCATAAAAAGTCTCAAATCACATTCATTTGATCATTTATAACATCAATTATGTTAATATTTCCTTAAAAGGGTAATTACTGCATCATCGTTGTGTCATAAATAAATTAATTTATTTAAAGTCTAAAAATTATAAATAAAATATAATTATTTAGGAATTCGTTTTAGCTTTCTAATGAATATTTATAGTCGAATTTATATTATGTATAACCCCATATTAAAAATGTTTTAGTTATTAAACTTTGATTTTAACTATTTTAACTATTCATTAAATAAAATAATATTAAATGTCATAATCTAATCCAAGTGGACCTAAATGGTCATATTATATTCATAAGGTTGTTTTTGGTCGAATTAGACTTATCCAATAGAATTAGGACATGTGTTAGGGTAATAGTAATATCATATTTACCCTTAGTTACCCTATTTTCTATTAACCGTGGTAAAAAAAAAGTAAAAAGTTACTATTCAACAAAAATTATTTTCATCTCATTGAACCACATTTTAGTCCTTGATATTAACCGTGTCTGTCGGATTTTAGAAATTCCATTCACAGAAGCGGTAAAATTAAGTTTTATGCAAAATTCAGTTTTTAACCTACCACTTAGTGGTTTCACTATTCATTAAAAATTGAAAGTTTTCAGAAAAATGCCAAAATTTCATCCTAAGCTATATTTCATATTCCGAATTCAAAAATGAAGTCTATTTTACCAAATTCATAAAATAGTAATTGCATTAATTAATTTTATAAATAAATCCCGCTGTTAAAACAAATAGCGTGTTTTTAAGAAAGAATATCTATCAAAAGATTGACACTTGATTATGTCTGGTTTAAATGTGAAATTACATCCAATGACCAACATTTTATTAAATTGTAAAAATATATTCTAAATATACTTTAAAACCACTCAAATTAATGATTTATCACTATTAATTATTTCGATTAAAAAAGTTGTTTTTAATTATAATTTAGTAATTTTCACTATTCATCAGAATATGAAAGTTATCCGAAAAGTACCAAAATTTCACCTTAGGCTAAATTCGATACTCCGAATCCAAAAATGAAGTCCATTTTGAGAGATAAAATTTCTAAAATTTAAAAAGTGGTTATTACTATTCATAATGGCTAGTTTTAATAATATTTTAATAACATATCATTGTTTCGTGAAACTCAGTATTGCGTACTACACACGCTATCGAGGAAGGTTGTGATTACGTGTAATGCAAGGCAAGTCAAGGATGCGTGTTGTGAAAGATCCTTTTTGTGTTGCGTACAACACAAGACATTAGTTAAATTAAAAAGAATATTTTTCATAAAATCTTGGGCTGTTACATTTATAAAGAAATTTTTTCTAGGGGTAAATTCTCTAATGAAGTGTAGATAATTAGGACATCCATAAGAACATACCCTTGGTTTTATTTTGAGAGATAAACCTGATTCCTAATTACTATAGGGTTGTTATGTCGTGCCCCAAATACCCATTAAAAAATGGTAAAATAGGGATATATTTCAAGGAATCGATACATGATACCAAATAAAACTCATGGTTTTATACGTAGTTACATTGATTTTGAAAATAAAAACCCAATGAAAGAAAAATCTTCTCAACTTTTTTATGTCTTCACTTAGTGTCTATAATAATGAGACTGAGGTAATACAAGCTATTTTCTTTTTCTTAATAATTATTTATTCTAAGAGGTTACAAAGTATCCACTCTAATAATTCTGCATAGACACTGATAGCTTTATTTATATGGGGATCATTATAGCGAACCAGTCTTCAATTACATGCATATTACATATTTTTATATTAATATTTATAAATTACAGAAACACACAACTGAGGATTATAATAGTTTAGTGCCATTGGAAACTTGGATAAAATATTGTAATTTAGTGAAATATCTTGATTATTTACCACATAGATATTACCATTTATTACTCTTCATAGACCTACCCTATATAAAACCATTATTCATAACCTGGGGAAAGAAATCATAAGAAATATTGTGCTTAGATGCCCAGTAAGGGTAAACATAAGAGAGGAATATATGATGAAATAAAAGCGTAAAATAATCTAAAGGGTTTGTGATAATGAACACATCTTACAAAGTTCATACCCAACCTATCAAAGATCACAAAAATTATTTATGGGAATAATATTGGTAGTTTATATGGTATGAATCATTAGGTAATCAATGAAAATTAGCCTTAATAGAATAACAATAGAAAAAAACATAGATTTATGGAATATACATCAGCTTATAAAATTGTGAATGTGTTTAAATAAAAACAGGTTCACTCATGAAATCAGTCCCTCGCATAAACTTTTGGATTTTCATCCAAGTCTACACATAACATTATGTACTTGAAAGACAGGTACATGCATAACATTGGGAACATGTAATCATGTTCATGCAAAATATTATGAACATGTAATCTAATTCACACATAACATTATGGAAATGAAAAATATGTCCATGCATAACATCAAAGTAGTGAAGGTTCACTATTAATACCATCATACTGGAAAAATTCCCTTAAACAATTGGGTTCACTCTCTATTCAATTCCAATATTTCTCCCAAGATATAAATATTTACCCAATTAATTATAGGAAGATTCATTTCCCATCCATCTTTGGGTATAATGTAACCATCATCCATGGTTATAACCTAACCATTGTAACATAATGAAAAATCATACATTTGTGTTCCACCAGATCATAATAAAATTCATCATATAAAAACTCATAAAATGAAATTAGTTTGATAAACACATTGAAATATCTTAACCTATGGTAAATAAATAGGTTTTGTAATCATCTCATCATTTCATTAAAGAATAGTCCATAGAAAAAGAAGTGGGTTTCATAAGAATTTTATAATGTTATAACCTGTTGAAAAAAATCGGGTTTCATAAGAATTTTATCATGGAATAACCCAGGGAAAAACATGTGGGTATATACAACCTATAGAAGTGAAATGATTTTATACACATATTTTCATCATAAATATAAACCATTCAGAAAAATAATAACAATGGTATCCTTGGATCATTTCCCCAATGAATCATATGTAACCTCAATGAATGTCATCTTAGAAGGAAATAAATTATGAAAGACTACATGGGACATTTAATAACGAAAAAAGATATTTTAGAAAATAAATATTTAAAATGTAAAACATTATGAAAACCATTTTTTTTAAAAAAAACTTTGAAAACATATAAAGTATGTTTTTAAAATTATTAAAAACATTTCTTGAGTAAAATACCTTTTTTTATTTGAAATAAAACTTTTTAAAACATAATAACTTTTGAAAAACTTTTTCATGAAAAATAACCTCTTAAATTTATAAATTAATCTTATAATAAATTATTCCTGAATATTTTAAAAAAAAAATCATGTTTTACATGTTAAAATATAGATTCCAATCACATTTATGGTAACTGAAAAATAAAAATTGTTTGGAAATAACAAGAGAATTGCATTATAAAAAATTTGTAAAAAGTATAATATAGTCAAAATAGTCTTTTAAAAACATGATATAGTAATAAAACATTTTTAAGATCATTTTCTGAAAAAAAAAATTGTAATAAAATAAAATTCTGACTGAAGAGACAGAAAAAGTTGTTTTTTCATATAAACATATTTTTTTCATATAAACATATTTTTTGTTATTTTATGTACAAAGGGGTGAAGTAATGTTTCCATTAATTGAAGTTATAATTAGTAACCACATGAGGAGAAACTTAATGAGAATTATTAAGAGGTAGATAATTATATTTCAACATTGGAGACTTAATCATAAATAATCTTGATAAATAATGACATTGTAACATTAAATATTTACCATCTTGGAAACATTGATTCATTACCCCTATGATACAATCACATATAATGAAACATAAATTTTTTATGATGAATAAATTCATTATATTACATGTCAAATGTGATTTTTATAAAATTCATGAAATATTATAGTTTTATAACATTACTTATATCTCGAAGAAGGAAAATTGAGACAAAAATCCTTTAACGCTTTTGTAACTTCACAACCATAAACCCCAAGAAATAAAACCTTAAAATGGATATGTAAATAAAAATAATTTTTATTATAATAATAATAAAATAATTTAATGGTCATTATATACACAAAATAATGTAAATATTTTTTAAATATGGTATTTGCCTCATAGAAAATAAAAGTGAGATGGAAATCCCTTACCTTAAGTCTTGACTTCCATCGTAATCATTCAAAACTCTTATATAATAAATATAAACTTATTATAAATATATAATTGAACAACATATATATATATATATGTATGTCAGACCTTATATTATTTCAATATGAACTTTATTTCTTTTCTATTAACAATATCATGTTAAAGTTATGTTTTGGATAATAAACACTTTCTTTTTCATATGTGATTGTATTTGTTATATTTTAGGTCATCATAAAATGATCATGGTTACATTATCTATATAATTATATAAATGATATAAATATAATATATATTAATTATATTTGTTTTTATAGTAACCCATAATATTTAAAGATAGAAAATGAAATGCACTATTCATGGAGATAATAGGACCAACATACACATGAATGTTGTTTCCATTTTCATGTTGGATAAAAATAAATAAATATAAATGATATATTACCATTGTAATATAATTTTTATCTCATATATCTCACGGATTTTCATTAGACACATCTTTAATAAATTCCATGTAAAGAATTAATGAATCAAATTGCTTTATGAGATGGTACTCCGTCATACACACGAATGACACTATCGTATTCCCAAAAAATAGAAACCTTGAAGGTATGTGTGATATAAAATTAAAATAATAATAATAAAATTAATATAATATATATCATATATAAAAAATAATTCCTTCCTTATTATCGGCCTTGATAGGTTACAATGAAAATACGAATTACATCGGTTCGCGAGGTGGTAGTCTGCCGTAAATATGAAGGATTTTTTCATAACCCATTTGATGGAAGCTGTGATTGTTGTACGAAAATCAATTAACATAAAGAAAATATAATTACAATTAATATAATGAAGAAATTATATAATCATGGTATAATAATAATTTAAGGTGTGTAAATTTAAATAAAATAAATATGAAAATTTAAGAACATTACCTTTTCTTCTGATATTATCCTAATGTTTTCACTAAAGCCTTATTAGGTTGGGTATCATCCCAAAATAAAGATTCATGGATTAGTTGAGAAATTTTGGAATATATTTTTGTAGGGATTTCCCTAACCAAATAGGTTTGAAGTTATGAGGAATAGATGATAGAAGATGACCTTTTATAAGTAGTGGATAGGAAACACTTGGTATTATTGAAAAGAATAAGTGCTCCCTCAATTTCTATATGTAAAAAGGGTCGCAATTAGTACATTCCTTAAACATGGAGGTTTAACGATCAAAATATGGACAAAAATAGTTTTTAGAATACTTTATATGTTATTTTAACCACACCCCCCCCCCCTCGAAAATACATTTTTACATTATACATGGTAATTAGTTTTAACTATTTTACTATTCATTTTTTGTAAAAACATAAGTTGAACTTATTAGAAATTATAAATTTTATAAACAAAAAATATAGACTCTAATTTTATAAATTCCATTCACATAATTGGAAAAAATTAATTTTAAATTAAATTCATAGATGTGATAAAAAAGTAAGTTTCTAAAGAAAAAAGGATCAAAAGTTAACAAACTTTTTATATCCAATTTTATTATTAAATTGATTCCAATAACTTAAACTATATTATATTATATAAAATTTATGTAATGTTACTTAAAATCCATTTCAAAATATAATTTAACATCATAAATAATTTAAATGAAAAGAAGTTTTTCAATTAAAATTTAGTTTTTTTAACTATTCATGAAAAAATGAATCATTTATGAAAAATAAAAACTTACCTTAATATAATTTTGATATTATTATTTCAAAAATGATTTTAATTTTATAAAATTTATTCACTAAATGTTGAAAATTTTATTTTTAAAATAATTGTTCCTTGAAAAGGATGCAAAGATTATTTTTAGAAAAATAATTTTTTTAGTATAAATTGAATTAATTCTTACCTCTAATCTTGAAAACATAAAAGATGGAATTTAGATATTTTATTAAATATATAATATAAAATTTTCATTAAATTAATTAAATAAAATTTATTTGGATAATTTATTGAAATAGAAACATACTTGTTAGTATAAAATAGTTTTTGAGAGAAGGATTTCCTTTTATTTTCAAAACGGTTTGATTTTGATTTGTAATTAATTAGTCACAAAAGAATTAATTACATATACATGTGGACTAAATATTTTAATAATTTTTTTAATCTTATTCATAACTATAGTTCCAATGGCTAGGTGACAGTTGTCATATTAAATGATAATATTTTAATAATATGTCACATTTCATTTAAACTCGGTGTTTTTTTGAAATTCTTGCTAAGCTGAGTGTTTCATGTAATGCAAAGAAAACTCAGTGTTCTGTGTAACTCAACACAAATATAGTGTTGTGTGTAAAGAAAAATATCAAAACTATTAAATTAATTTGAAATAAAAATTTCTAACAAAATCTTTTGGTGTTATAGTCATTAATATTTTAGGACTGCCAAGTTACTACTTCAGACTATCAAATGAAATCTATTGTGCTTCATCCCATTGATATCATACCTTGTTCCTTATTAATTTTTTAATTTATACACTTTTTAAAATGATATTTACAACGAAACTATTGATATGGGAAAATAACCCTGAAAGGCCTCTTAACTCCCAAAGATTCTAAGGAGAATAGATATCAAAAATGGATTTAGCCTTTTTAGTATCTACCTCGATATCATAGTAATAAATGTAAACTAAATTTAATTTTCTTGATGTGACGTTAAAATATTATTTTAATTTATTTATTTTTAGGATTTAGCCTCACTTTTTGGTGAATATCAATTCTTAGTTGACAATATGGTCCTAGTGCAGTTAGCTGAAGGACATTATTACCTCCCCATGGCTGGCCAGAATTTTAGAAATTTATAGGACACTAAATCCTTTACTACTAAGAGAACATAGAATATTGTAAGTCTATGTTAAACCCACAAAGTGGAAAATTTATCCTCTATAATTATCATATTCTATTTTTGACTCAATTATAAATGGATTGTGGATCAAGATATGTTGAAATAAAATTCAATGGGATGAGATAATTCAATTAGAATGGTTATTCAGGATCAATTTGAATCATTTTATTAAAATATGTTACCATTATCACTCATGTATATTTCAAATTAATTACTTTTAAATTCTTTCTTAAATTAAAAAATTGTATACTAAAATATAGTGATTTTATCTATAAAATTAATGATCCCTTTATTTAGGAAACACACTACCCTATATGCATTAATTTCAACTCTTAAATAAATATAAAAAATTGATTTCTTATTCATTTTCCAATTCATTCAATTCAGTTAATATAACACCCTCCACACTCCTCTAGATCAGAAACCTATGAAGGAATGAGAAATTATTAATCATAAAACCAATTCTCTATTGAAACAAACTTCCCCAAATGATATGGTTAATACATTAGTTTTCATATATTTCTACTCTCGATTCCTCGTCACATAATGTAAATAGAAACTTATGCTTGGGAGAAGCTCCATCACATGTAAATGGTTTATCTCTAGGACTTGTTTTAAGATAAGTATAATTTAAAAATGTAAATAAAATTTGACAACAAAATAAATGTACTTGAATTAATGATGAAAATTTCAAAACTAAAGTATTTTAGTTGAGTAAAGTAAGAAATAATTACAAATAGAACTATAACAAGTGTACAATATATAAAATCCATAACATTACCACAAACTCTAGTGATATTTATTTATATAGATCTCTAGATGATATAATCCATCTTGGAATGATCCAATGAGGAATGTAGGAAAAAAATTCCATTAATTCTTTCTTAGAATATTTCATGGGGAAACAAGTCCCCTTATGAAATGACAGGTTCTTTCATGTTTTCAATCTATAAATTCCACTAAATACCATGACATGAGATGTCTATTAATTTTTATGATATCTTTTCTATTAAATGTTTTACTAGACTAATAACAATTTGGAGGGTATTTTTCATGGTCGTGACTCACATTTCATACATTTATTTATCTACATAAAATAGTGCATAGTGAGAATTCCTTTATCCTAGCTGTGAAAACACCAGGTAGTATAATACATCCATTCACCACAATTGATGCATCACACTAAATTCATTAATGGTGTGAAAATATTTATTCAATAACATTCAAAGGAAAACATATTACACATTTATTCTCCCATTATATAGGGTATCATACGTATCATATCTCTAGTTTTCATAAAATGCTAACCATTTTTTATGACATGCCATCTTATGAGCTTCATTCAAAAAAATTTCATGTGCTTCTATTACAGTGTGACTCTATTCATCAGGATGAATCATGGAATTCCTTATTTGGAAGAAAATTAAAACATTACACTCCTACAATTGGATCCCAAAACAACATTCATTTTACTCCATAATATATCATAGATACTCTTAATCGTCTTATGTACTAGTTCTATATGATCAATGACATAATATAATTTCCTTCATCCTATGGTTAGGACATGATTGCATGCATTGTAATGTGAATCATCCTTATAATATTGGAAAATAATCTTATAACCTGATATTTACATTGAAACTTCATATTTCATTGCATCGGAACATCTTATGTTTCTAATTTCTCAGCTCCACGATAAATTATGATATCTTATGTGAAAGGAATAATATTATATACTAATTTATTTTATATTTTGTGGAACAATGAGGTCCAAGGATTTTTATACTAATTTTATGACCTTATTCAATTAACATTTCAAACATTCTCTCAAATAATTAAAAATTCCCTCAAAAAACAATAGGAGTCTGGAAGGACATATCCATTCTTCATGTTCCAAGGCCACACCCCAAACCATGTCCACATCGTGGATCAATGTCAACTCCATATCATGCCCCTCCTCTTAACTCAATCATTGTGTGTGTCTCTAGGTCATGATAATTATTTTTAGGGTTTCTTGTCCCATGATCTGTCCTCACCCTATTCATACCATGAACATGTATATCAAAACATGAATGACTGAAAACTCTTTTAAACTCTTCCAAATTCTCAATAAATCCTTAAATCACCATAAATATCAATGAATAATCGTAATTACACAAAATTTGGTAGTATTAATTAAGAAAACATGGATAATGACAATATATATATATATAATTTCAAACTATCAAATTCCCATATTCTTGAAAAATTTATTATCATTGAGGAAAAAATATCAAAATAAAGATCCTAATGGAAAAATGATATAAACCAAAAAACTATCATAGTCACGTATGCTAATAAAAAATGACTGAATAAAAATCATTAAAAAAAGAAAACTAATTCTTCATAGGTATATTTGCATTCTTAATTATTAAACTCTCACTTCAATTAATCTTTATTTTCATCATCTTTTCTCACATTTTCTATAAACATCCATGTATATGTTACGATTTTCCTTTCCCAAAAAAATTACTTGTCAATAATAAAAAAATATAAATAGGGGTTATGTTCTGATGAATCATTAAATACAATGAATATAAAAAGATTCATGATATAGCATATCAAAGAGTTTTGATATAAAAATAATAAAAGAAACAAGTGGTGAATATGTAATATGTCCCCCCTAAACAAAAGTGATATGATAAACTCTTTCCATAAGTCTTGTTCATCTTCGTATTCACTCAAATCTTCTCTTCATAGTGAGACTTCCATTGAAATAATCATTAATCCTTTATATTATATTATTAGGAGAAGAACATAAGAATTATGATGTGGGGAAAGAATCAAGGAAGTTATTTTGGTAGGTCTTGGTCGAGCTACATTGATCAACAGGTGTGAAGAAGAGATGATAAGTGGTTCCCTTTTATTACTGAGGGGAGTAGCGTTCTTATAATTATTGAAAGTTTTAAATTAATATAAGGTATTATTGATGTTCAATTTGAACTATGGAACACAAAATTAATAGATAAAAGTTTATAGGGTTGAAATAATCCTAACCAATTACATTTAGACAAGTGTTGGATATATTTTAAGCCATATCACTTAATTAAATCCACATTAAACCCAATTTAACCATAACCATGATAACTTTTATATTTAACATGATAAAATAGTTATAAGAACATAAATAAAAGGGGAATCATATAAAAAAATTTACATTATGATAATATTTTTTGAATAAATTTTATTAGATTATAAATCATTTGGTGTCATAAATTATACTTAATATAATTACACAAATGCATGACAATCTATTTTTTTGGAAAATACCTTATTTACACATAAAAACAATTTCACTTTGAAAATAAGTAAAATGTTTATTTAAATTAATTTTATTGATTAAAAAAAATTTCTTTACATTTTATGATAATGAATACACCTAATTTCACCTAGCAACAATACCATTAAATAAATGACCTAAGGATTGTTTTTAATTTGAATAAAATATAATTTACGATTAAAAAAGTCAATCATGGCTTACCAAAATCAAAATATTTTTTTAAATTACATTATTTAAATCCTAAAACATATATTAAATGAAAAATAAATAATCTAACATGATAGATACATTTTTTAGAACAGTTGTAAATCCTTACCTCATAGTTTTAACCACGTTTTACCTATTTTACCCTAATGGAGGTGACAAATTATTACCATGGTTAATATTCTGAATAAATAAAAATAAAAGGGATATATTTAATAAATTTTAACCTATTGATCATGAATATAGAATTAATTTTTTGATGATCAATTTTTATAAGTGGAAGAAATCATTTTTAACATAAATGCCTAAAATTTGATAAAACACCCCTTTAGAAAAAAAATTCAATTTTAATCATTAGTCTAAATTTATTCATATTCGATGATTATTAAAAGAAACTATAGGAATGTTAAAATATTTTATTGAATATATAATCATTAAATTTCAATAAAATCGTTCATAATTTGGGATTAATTTTTTTTATTAAGATACAAACACATTAAGAACATAGAAGAATTTTCTAAAAATATATCTTTCTACATTCAAATGATTTTAATTTCATTTATAAACAATTTATTATGTTAAATTTAACACAGATACCCTCAAAAATCAATACCTGACCTAAACTATCATATACATAAGCATGTTCTCGATCACCATTGGTTTTTGACTAGAACTCAGGAATCAAAAATCCCAAAGGGAATGATTTCTCCCAACCTGAAGTAAAAAAACATGACATAAATGTAAACACAATATAGGAAGAAATAAAGGAAGGGTAAAAAAATATATGCTATAGGAAAATGAAATACTAGAAGTGATACAACTCAAAAGTAGATAAAAAATATCCAAGGTAAAATTATCATAGAAAAGAACATCTAAAATGAAGATATCTACTCCATGTGATAGTATTGGAAAACACCCACAATCTCACCACTAGAAACCAAAAAAAAGTTGACAGAAACCTCACCACCTCATTTTGGTGACATTCCTTTCCGTGAATTGATATACATAAAAAGTTTTACATTCCATCGAAGGAGTGCATAGGGTGTGGAATAAACTACGTCAGTATGATCCTGTTGAGGTTTTTCATAACAAGTACTGATAAAATAATCCAAACAAAGCTCAAATTCAATGAAAATAAATAATAATAATCAGTTAATAATTTTGTTTATCAAAACTATAGTAAAACATATCCCCTTTTTCCACATTTCTAAATAATCTATGAAAAATAGTTTCAATTAATTTCAAAGTTGTCAAATCATGCCTCAGTTTTTATATTATATCCAGAACACTTCAAACCAAAAGTATACGTAACTCTTGGAAAGGATCCCTATAGGATAGAAAATCTATAATGCTCATAACTAATCATATAAAATCACATGCATCATGTATCATGATATATGCATGGAATCTATACACTATAGGAACATCCCATCAATTGAACCACTGAACTTGTTAAACAAGTAACTAGAAAAATGGGCCAATTGTGACTAGGAACACTCCATTAGTGAACCCACTGATAGTATCGATGTATATGGAATATTACTAAACCATCCACCTATGTGTTAAAGGCTTTTAATGTGATGAATCTCCCAAACCATTTAATCAAAACCGTACTTTGAAAACCATTTCATAAATCCGTTTAACGATGGTATGAACATGCCCTTTCCTTTTACCAAACAAGGGGAACCCATATTTTATGAAAAACTAGTTTTCAGACACACAAATCAATCAATCTATATTGTCATTTTATTTTTAGTTTTTTTAATAAAAACTAGAGAAATCAAGGTTCACCCAACACATGATACTAATGTAACCACCTACCTAAAACTCGGGTTGCAAACACCCATAATGAGATCCACTAACATGGATGAATGAAAATACAAGAAAGGATGCCCTATATTCAATACTTATATCTCAAAATAAATTCAATAAGAAAAATAGTTGGTGGATAAGTTAAAACAACACATACCATAAGAAACTTTCACACCACTCCCCAACCAACACAAAGGCCACTCTTTGAAGGAGTATCACACAACATATCAATGAAGGATCAATAAAATAAACACCAAAATAATAGTTGATCTAAAAATAGTGCATAACGAAACTATTATGACCAATGAAATTGAATAAGAAGAAATATCGCATTCCTAGAGTGATATTTTGCATCTAAAAAAAGATCAATCATTGAATGAAAATATCATAAAGGATAAGATACCCCCAAAATAACCTTTGAGAGCTCATACATTTCATTATATGAAACTTTTGTTAACTAAAAAAAATATGTGTACATCAATTAAATATACAGGACTCACACACATCATGTTGTGAATCATGGGTTCATGAAGTGAAATACATGAATAGAATATACACTAAAAAATGCATTGCCTCATATTAAAAATAACTCTGATTGACCAATACATGGTTGGGTATGTATTGTCTCAAGAATAATATATATTTTATGATGATTTTGATGTTCCCAAAAACCCTATTTCTTATAATAATGTTTTGTTATGTCAGTTTTATAGGAATTTATATTCTATTATAAAATAAATTTAGCATTATGATAATGTATCTAGAAACTTCGTTTTTATCCCTACATTATGTTGAAAAGATAACATTTTCATATGGTATCAACCTTACGTTACGCTAAAGACTTTTTGTTTGGATCTTCATCCTTATGTTTGGAAAATTGAAACGTGTATGGATCAGCCACCCTACAATGGAGGTTTTATTTACTGTTTTCAACCCTACATTCAGGAAAATTAAATGTATGGTTAAACAATTATATATTCAGAATTTTATGCTGATAATGATGAATATGTTGATCATCATACCTACATTAAATTTTTATCCCTACATTATGTTCATTTGAGAGTATGAAAAGGAATCATATTCTACACAAAGTTACCCTATGCTACGCAAAGGAACCCTACACTATGGAAAGGAACCCTACGCTATGCAAAGGAACCCTACCCTATGCACATCAACCCAACATTGTGTTATTAATGGTGAAGTTATTCAATCCATGTTTTCAATATGAGATTATTAAAACATTCATGACAGAAATGATGACTAATTCATGGATCATTTTGATGATTCCAAAGAGTCATGTTCATCAAAATAAATCTCTCATATTTTTAATGGAAGTTATGAATCCCCTAGTTAATTGAATTTTAAATTTCCATGAAAAATTAGTACATTCTTTTGGATCTAGAACATGGAATAAATTATTTTCTATTCTACATATTCCTTCATAATATCTCTTCAAAATATATGTGTGATAATTGATTCACATAAAATACTTATTTATTTAAATTATTTTTACAGTGCTACAAAAAATGAACAAGTCTGTTAAAGGACTTAATTTTGGAGATATATATGTTTATTCTTGTTCTATTATCTGTTTTTCACTACTCTGTTTTGTTACAGTATTTAAATTAGAGACCTGTATGCAACCTACATCACTTCAGACGTGTTTTATCATTATGGATATTATTTTTGAAGAATAATATTCATCTACTGTCAATTGTGTGCTACTACATTTTTGATGTTTAACATGATTCAAAAAATCAATCTCTTTTGATTTATTTAAGTTTCAACTGCTCGTACTCAATTCTGGTGGAGTGTCAACTTCCCGATCCATGATGTGGATAATTGGTTCTCAATTAGAAAACAAGAAGGCATTTTAATTTTTTAAATTTTAATCAGTAAACTGCATGCACTCAGTTTTGGATTCTTGGTCCTCTTATAGGAGGGAAATTCTAGTGAAATTTACCAATCTTGCTAAGAGAGTGATTGGTAGAGTGGACTATGAGATTATTTTTTCCCAAACCACTAAAACAATTTGTGTTACTTATTTATATTTATTCACTGTATATTTTCATATAGAATAATAACACTTCATATTCCCATAACTTATACTGGGTGGTAAAATCTATAATTTTGAATGATTTTGCATAGACAAAATTCACCCCCTTATTGTGTATCACTTTGTATATTCAAACCTAACAATTGGTATAAGATATGAGATATAGGAAAAATCTATAACAAGATAAAATTATAAGGTCTATACAAAGATGGAAATGGATGATCCTAGAGAAGGAATATCAATGGTTCGAGATTCATACTTTAATGGTGAAAAATATGGGTATTGGAAATCAATTATGATTAGTTATCTTTAAAATCCGGGATTAAGTGTTTACTCAAAGATCATTACCCCATATAAGATTCCTGAGAAATCAAAAACATGGGATACTACAAGAAAAGCTGAATATGACATGAATTCAAAAGAAATGAATTCTATTATTTTTTCTCATAGACTAGATGAGTTCAATGAGGTTTTAAAATTTTCTACTTCTAAAGATATGTGTAAAACAATTTAAATTGCCTATGAAGGAACTGAAAATGTGAGACAAATGAGATATACAACAACAAAGTTTATGCTTGAAACCTTTAGAATTTTTGATGTAGAAAGAATCACACAAATAAATAGAAGTATTAGATAAATTTTCAATAATATGATATCCTTAGGTGAACCTATAAAACAATAAAATCAATCCTTAAAAGTACGTAGAGTAATACATTTAAAATGGAATGGAGTATTTGTTATTATTTGACAATCATCACCTGTCAAAGATCAGACAATGAATGAAATAATTGGGACACTGATGATATATGAAGTATAAATGAAAGATAATGATGAAGATCATAATATTATAATAAAAGACTAAAATACTGCCCAAAAAGTAACAACTTATAAACATAGAAGAATATTAAAGCAAGAAGTCAAAGAAGAGAAGAATTCTGATTCGACTGATTCTGAAATGAAACTAGATCAGTTAGACAAGAGGTTCAACAATTTCTATAAAAAGAAAATACAATTTAGAAAATCATTTAGGAAATATGAAAACTAACTAAGACAAATAAGATGTTATGAATGCAAGAAATCGGTTCATATCATACCTGATTGTCCTCAACTAAAAGATAGAAGAAAAAGGCCAGAAATGAGATATTAGAAAAATAATGATTATGATCATAAATGAAAAAGAGAAATGAAATCTACATGGACTATATTAGAAAACTATACTTGTACATTAATGTCTGATTCAGATAAGGAGCAATCAAATATAAAGGCCAACATGTTTTTTATGGCCAATAAAGAAGAATAAAAGGTACAAACTTATTATTCTTCTGATTCTGATACTAGTTGTTTCTCAAATGATAAAATATTTTCTTATTGTTCAATTTTAGAATAATAATATGATTCTTAAATAAATAAATATATTTATTTACAAAATATTCAACATATTTATTTAGGTGAATGATATATCTTGCTTAAATAATATCAAGAGTTGATGGAAAATATTAATTCATCTACAACAAACTGTGCTCATCATGATAAAAGGACCAAAGCAATATATGATGAAGAAGAAAATTATAAAAGTGGTTATAATTTTTTACTAAAAGATATAATATATTAAATGAAATTATTTTAAATAAAATCATTAATAGGGAAACATATGGAATAGGAAGCAAGGGTGAGAAATCAAAATTTTATAAAAACTATTTTCTGCCCAGTTCTAAAAATACAACATGTTATCACTATGGAATAAAAGGCCATGTCACTATAAATATTTATTTAGGAAATCATAAAATAAGTGGAATTCAAATAGAATTTATTTATAAGAGTTTGGTTGAAGAATATAACATATAAAGAATATTTGGATTCTTAGATCATTTCTAGCTAAAACTGTTGGACCCAAGAACATATGGGAACCAAAAAAAACATTTGTTTGAATCCATGTGTAGATAATATACCATAGAGAAAAATTATATATGGTATATAGACAGTGGATGTTCCCATAATATAAGTGGATATCCATCAAATTTTCACACACTGACATAAATTTATGGAGTTTTTGTCACTTTTGGTGATAATGCCAAAAGAAAAATAATTGGAGTTGGAACTACTGGGGAACCAAACACTACCTCAATCAACAAAGAACTCTATGTGCAAGTATTGAATAATTATCTGATAAGTATTTCTCAAAATTGTGATGATGTATTTTATGTTAATTTTTCTAATTTTTTTTTCTATGTTTAAATATAATTTACTTAAATTTAGAGCACCTAAAATATATAATTTTTATACTTTGGATTTAAATTCCTTATGTAAATAGAAAGTGAATTGTTTAACTCCTAAGAAAAATTAATCATGGATTTGGCATAGAATATGTGGAAATTTTAATATTTATGTTTTTAATAAATTATCTAAGAAAATTTAAGTTTTTTATTAGCTTAGTATTAAGTTTGAGAATGAAATATTATGTGATGTATGCCAGATTGGCAAGCATCACAAATCATCTTTCAAATATATTAACAGAATAGATACATGTAAACCTGTAGAAATTATTCATATTGATTTTTTGGACCATCAAGGATATAATGTTTGGTCGTTAATTTATGTGTTTATGTTTTATGATTATTCTAGATTTACTTGGGTTTATTTTTTAAAACTAAAAAGTGATGTTTTCATTATTTTTGAACGTTTTTAAAAAATTCTTCCAATTAAAAAAGGTTTTAAAATAATTTTATTAATAAGTGATCATGGTGGAGATTTTGTGAATCAATAATTGAATTATTTTTTCTCAAATATAGTTAAGAAACCAACCTTCTATACACCATGAACACCTCAAAAAGTGTAATTGTTGAATGGATAAATAGAACTATTCAATAAATGTCAAGGACTATGCTGAATAAATATAGTCTTCTAACCTATTTTTGGGTAGAAAAAATAATCACGACATTCTATATCATGAATAGTGTTTTAATTAGACCTATTTTAAAAAATAAACCTGATGAACTTTGGAATAAAATAAAACCAAAATTAAATTATTTTAACATTTTTGGTTGAAAGGGGTATATCTTGAATACTGAAGACAACCTAGGTTTGTTTGATGAAAAATCTAATGAAGGAATATTTTTGGGATATTCTACATCCAATAAATCTTGTAGATCATAAACTAAAAATTCAAGGATTATTAAATAATTAGTTCATATTAAGTTTGATGAAACTAACTCTTTTATTAAATAGAAATATCAAACTAATAAAGTCACTGACTCTTTTTATAACATGAGACTTAAAACCCTTAAAATGATTTTGAAAATGATATTGATAAAACTTAGTCTAGTTTAGAAGAACATGATACTAAAGAAACCCAAAGTTTCATTCCTAAAAAATCTATAACACTAAAGAACTGTACTTTAGAAACTATAATACAAGATCTAGGCACAAAAATTAGAACTAGAAAAAATATATAAAACCAATCATAATTTTATACCTTTCTATCTCAGTTAGAACCTATGACCATTGAAGAAGCCTTATAAGATGATAGTTGGTTGTCAGCCATGAAAGAAGAGTTAAATCAGTTAAACATAAATTATGTTTGGAACCTAGTAGAGAGACAAACCAATTATCCATTTATAGGAACAAAATGGGTCTTTAGAAATAAATAGGATGACCTAGGGTTCATAACCCGAAATAAATCCATATTAGTTTTAAAAGGTTAAAACTAGGAATAATGTATAGATTATAATGAAACCTTTTCCCATGTATCAAGATTGGAATCCATTAGAATTATTTTATCCTGTGAATTTTAAATTATATCATATAGATGTTAAATATTCCTTTTTAAATGGTTATTTAATGGAGGAATATTATGATGAACAACCCCCTAGTTTTGAAAATTCTCAAAAACAGAATTTTGTTTTTAAACATTCAAAATCTCTTTAAGGACTTAAACAAGCACCTAGAGCTTGGAATGAAATAGTAGGTTCTTTTCTATTAAAAAAATTGATTCATTATTGGTTTAAAAGATCCATCACTTTTCAAGAAAACTATTTTTTATAATATTTTATTACTGTAAATTTATTTTTATGATATTATTTTTTGATCAAAAAATAAAAATATTTTTCATATTTTTTCAAATTTAATGGAAAAAGAATTTAAATGAGAGTGTTAGGAGAATTAAATTTCTTTTTAGGATTTCATATTTAACGAAAATATTTTGGGAATGTTTTAAATCAAAGAAAGTGTTTTATTGATTTATTGAAAAAATTTGGACTTGATAACAGTAAGACATATAAAACTCCTATGTGTACCAATATAAAAATAGATTTTGATGATTATGGAAAACCAGGAAACAAAAAGTTATATATAGGTATTATTGGTAGTTTGTTATATCTTACTACTAGAAGAACATGCATTATGTTTTATGTATAACTTTGTTCTATATTTTAGTAAAATCCAAAATAATCTCATCTTACTGCTATTAAAATAATTTTTAGATATTTATAGGGAATTTTTTTCAATCTCATATTTACCCCAAAACATTTGATTTTAATTTAATTTCATATTCAGATTCTGACTTTTGAGGTAGTAGATTTTATAGAAAAGGTACTTCAAGAACCTATCACTTTTGAAGAAAATATTTAGTTTCATGATATAGTAAGAAATAACACGCAGTTTCTATATCAGCCATTAAGGCATAATATGTATCAGCTTGTAGTTGTTGTGTAAAGTATTTTGGATGAAAAACACTCAACTGGACTTTGGACTAAACATTAATATTATTCCTATTTTATGTGATAATATTAGTGCTATCAATATTTCTAAAAATCCATTAAGTCATTCTAGGATTAAGAACATTTATATAAGGCATCATTTTCTAAGAGATGATGTCCTTAAAAAGAATATTTCTTTAGAATTTGTTAATATTGAATATCAATTAGCTGATATTTTTACTAAACCACTTCTTAGTGCTAGTTTTTATTTTATTAAGGGGGAGTTAGGAATACTTGAGTTTAAGTAATTTTTAAATAATTTATTTATTTTTTCTCTAATTTTATTTTAAAAAAATTATTTAATATTTTTTATTCAATTTTGTTTTTATTTGTTTTGAAAATAATTTCATTTATATTTTATATTATTTATCTTTTCAAAATTAAAAACATAATGAGTATATCCTCAATATGGGAGAGAAAACTGTTTTCATTATCCCCCTCTTGTACTCTTCTCTATTTGACTTAGAATACATCTCTTTCTTTCGATTCACACCTACTAGAAACCCTAAGCCTTTAATCCCTTCCATCCTAGAACATACAGAAATGGGAACCTCATGAAGATCCATAGATACTGAGTTAGATAACAATGCATATGCCTCAGGAAAATTTCACAGAGTGTTGAAAGGAAAAGTAATAGATTTTGGCTATCTAGTCTCAAAAAAGCTATCACTCAAAGAAGGGATGAATTTTCAAGGTCTTGTTTATGAATTTGGTAAAGATAAAATGAAAATGGTATATAAAATATAAGTTAAAGAGTTCTGAAAAAATGATTCTTTTAGTCTTTGTTTTGATAAAGTCACTTTTATCTCTTCGATTGATAATAATGATTTCTCTTGGTCCTCTGTTGAAATGGATAAGATTCTTCATTGTCTCCATGAGGGAGAGTTTAAATTCCATTTATATAATATCGGTAATGGAAGACATATATTTTAGGATATTTTGTTTCCACTCTTTGGAATAAGAACTATCAAAAAGGTGTTTACAAATGAATTTTCTCCATACCACCATGAGATGATGTAGTTTATTATATATGGGGTTTTTCCTAGGAGCACTGTGCTAGAGAAGTTTCTCTATCTTTGTATGTATATCATGTTTCTACTTCTGAAAAATTAAATGTTTAATTTTACTCAGTTTATGATAAGATATCTAAACCATTTCTGAAATTTGAATTTGAAGATGGGATATTATTCCTATAGTAGGACTCTTTTTTTCTTTGTGTGTGGAACATGAAAGTTTGTGAATAGTTTTTTTTGAAAAACATGTCACCACAGCAACACGTTGAATGATGGAATGGTAAAGAAGATTGGTCCAGTCTAGTGTAACTCATGAAATAGTTTTTTCCCAATTGGTGAGGACTAACAACGATGGTCATTAGCAACTACTCAGGGGGGAGAAAATGGTTATCCCTTTAATTGGATTAGTTTTTCAATGGCCTGATGATGAAGAAACTTCAAGGACCTAAGAATCTTCAATTCTGAAAAGAAGAAGAGTATCAGTAAAGATTCTAGAATTAGTTGTTGAAGCTGATGTTGTAGGGGTGGATATCTCTCCACTTGGTGAGCAAAGAGAAGCTGGAAGTGATGATGATGTGTTTTAGAAATTGGACAATGAGGATCAAAGTCAAGAACTTAACAGGGAACATTTCCCTAACCCTAGAAGTGTTTTAGGAGGATTGAATTTAGGAAACATACTATAAGGTTCTAATGACCCAATCTTGGCTTTAATTGAAGTTGATCTATCAGGAGATTATAATCCTTAATCTTCATATTAAGAGGTTAATGCCCAATTTATAAAGATACCATTTTTGGTGGATTAGAATTCATTTTTAAGAGAACAATTGGAATATGAGAAGAAATATTTTGAAGAAAACAATGTTGCTTCAGTACCAAGATCAGAGTTTGAAGCATAGAAGCTTCATTTAAGAGAATTAAAAGAAAATATCATTTCAGTTAGGGATCTTATGGATCATATGGCCAATTTTTGAAGATAATTTTGTTCATTAATGGATGATTATGTCAAGAAGAATAAGTTTGATGAATTTAAATTGATGATTAGAAGAGATTTTTAATTTCTTAAAGAAACCAATCAAGCATCTACATCTTCCCAACAGACACCACCAGAATTACTTATGAAGTTTGAATCAATTACCTCTGTGTTGGATGATTTTAATGATAGGATACACACTATTTAGTGTGATTTTATACCATTAAATGTTCTGTTGGAAAATTAGAGTCATCTAGAGAGTCAACTAATGTCGAATGAATCCTAGTTGGGACTAGTTATTGATCAAGTTAAAGACAAGTTGATCTCTTTCATTCAGTCAGAAGAAGTTTTGAATGAGTTTCTGAAAATAAATTTGGTTGAAAACTTTAAGGTTGTAAATGATTTGAGAAAGATACTTCAGTACTAGATAGAAGTATTCAACTACCATTTTCAGAGTCTATTGCTGAATTTGGTTGATCTTAACAGTGCAGTTCAAGAAATTCTTTATCCCGAAGAACCCATTTTCCCTTCCGAAACTAAACTATATCCAATCATTTTGAATACCCTTGTTAATTTTGGATTGTACTTAATATTTTTTTTGACATTATAAAATCTATTTAACTTCAATTTATTCATATTTAGAATTATTTATTTCAGTTCAATAGTTCACTACAAATCATAGATTTATTTTTCTTATTCTAGAACACATAACTATTCATTTATAGTTTTATGATATATTAAACTATGGTTTATTTAATTTATTTTTTCAAACTTACTTTTTGATTTCCCAAATTGGGGGATTAGTTTTATGTTTGATGAAAAACTATCATTAGGGAAGATTAAGAGAATATTTTCAACCACAAATATTTTCTTTTTCAATTTTATCTTTATTGCAATAATTTTTTGAAATTGAAATTTTGAAAAAAAAAATCTACATTTACTTTTTTGTTTTAAAAATCTTATATTCTCTTTTATTTTTGTTAAGGATTATGTTATGGGGTTTGTGATCATTAAAATGGGGGAGATTGTTTTTTTTAAATGTGGAGGTGAAAAGGCCCCTTATTATTAATAGCAAACCAAATTACCTAGAAGGAGGAATAAATCATACCAAAAGAACCCAAAAAAGCAAGTACCTAAAATGACAAAATTTAGGCAGACATATAATGAGTGTGCATAATATGACAAGAAGAGAACCCACCCCTAACATGAGGGTGACATCCTTCCTCCTAGTGTTAACTTGTGTCCATAGGCAACCTCCTTAATCTGGAAACCCAGTGCCAACCTCTTCTTGCATCTCAATAGCTTCAAACATGAAATCACTATTATGTACCTCATCATCACTACTTGCGGATGCAAGAAGTGAAAAAGGATTGTGTATACTTACCTGTTCATCCCTCCCCTTGATAGGTTGAGTAGGCACACAAAGCTTAGAAGCCTAAATTTTCACAATGTAATCCCCCTTTCTTATAGGAGTTGGGGTAAAATGGTTTGGAATACCTTCCCTTAGGCAGGAAATGTTTTCCCTCTTCTCTATAAATTGATCATTGAAATCACCCCAGATCTAGGTGAAACAGGTATTCCATAATCTGGACTTTGTCACCTTTCTCTTTAGTTTTTTGGAAGACCGATAAGGGGGGTGGAAATTTTCCCCTAAATGTATATGAAATCCACCATAACCCTAGGTTTTAACTTTTTGTCTACCAGGTATTAAAATAAATGTGGAATGATTTTGCGGAGCATTGGAGTTCAGTACCCCCAAAACCTACAGTGGTTAAGATGCACGTATGTTTATCTCTAGAAAATTTATAGATCAAGAAGGATTTGTTATAATATAAGAAACAACAAAATTTAAACTATCAAACTCATGCATAACATTAAATTTTTATAATATCATTGTAGGATTCATATTTCTTGATGGCATAACTTGCCCATGATGGAATTCACATATTAACTCCAAATCACCATTATTTGTGCTATGTAGTTAGTTCAAAGAGGGTACTTTTGTCAACATCATATCTTGAGAGGGACCACTAGCATCATAACTTGAAATAGGTTCATTATACCTAGTAGGCCATAAAGAATCATTCTCAATTCCATTAGCATAAGGTTTAATTTTTTCATTGCCTAAGTGAACATTATTTCACTTTCTCTTCCCTGATATTACAGCTTCTAAGAAAATCTTCTCTTTTATTCATTTTTATGCATGATATTCTTTCCTAAATCTATCATCAACCTCTGCTTGAGAAATTTACTCTTTCTCTACCTTAATATCATCTTAATCTGTCTCATTGTGGTGTTAATCCATGTGTTTAGATAGAGAACCCCTGAAAGAAGGATGTACTTCCATTGTGTCCTCATTGTCTGATAAATCAGCCCAAATAATATTATACTTGGCATTCTGTTGTAGAGAATTTGGTAATTTGTCTTCCTTTAGTATATAATGAGTAGGATCCTGCCTGGGGATTTTACTACATTCCCTTACTTTCTCATCATTTGTATCCTGCTTTAAGTAATGTACACCATTACCATGGGACAGTTTATTCCCTTATTTCCTCCTACAATAACTCTCATCATAACACTTCGAATTTCATTTATCACAGATGAAATTTGAACAAAAATAAGAACTAGGGTGTCCAATAATACAACACACATGTCAAAATAAAAAGTAATTTTTTTTCATATAAAATTCTCATATTTATTTCATTTTGATGGGTGGAAAGAATCATCTTATAAATCAATGCCGAACCTAAATCAATTTCAACTAGGATTTGAGAAAAGTGACCAAAAGATTCTTTTCAGTATTCAAATCCATCCAGATTGGTATGCCTATCACATATGAAATGTCATGTAGGATTTAAAAATGACACAATATCCATTTTAAACCATAGATATTAATCCATAATTGAGAAAAATAATATTTAAAATCATAGAGACTGAAGTATGGATTCCACTGATAAACCCTAAGTGTTCTTGGTTTTAGATTCACGCTCCAAAAACTCCACGCATGACCCTTCAAGTAAATATATGTAAATAATAGATGAAAAAAATCCTCTTCCAGGAGAAATAAATTTGATTTCATTGAAACCCAAAATGGAAGATAATTGAATTACAAGATAAAAAAATTCACGGTTGTATAACTTTATATAAAGAGATTCATAAGATAAAAGAGTTCCTAAAAAGCTCTAATTATTTGAGGATAGATCCATCGGAAGCTAAGACGTGAGTTTTAGTACCTTTTTTAAGATGTGTTGGGTGATATGATTCTCTAGAAATACAAAAGAAAATAGTTGGTATCCCTAAGGAAAAAAAACATTTAGATGTGTTTCAAATTTCTAAACCTTTGTCAAAAACATTAGAATCTGAGTTGTGTGATGGCAATGAGAGTCCTATGTGAAGATATTTACAGGTCTTGTATGAATTACGTCAACCCAACCACCATTGATAGTCAAGGGTTTCTCCACTCCTTCCTCTAACTCCATTTTTTTCTATAGTTTGGTTCTAAACAGTGGAGATTGTTGGTCATGTATTGTGTCAACAATAAACTATATTTTATGATGATTTTGATGTTGAAAAAAACCTCAATTTGTTTTGAAATAAAGTTTTTTAGTGAGTTTTATTGGAATTTATGTTCTATTTTTTAAAAAAAATTAGCATTACAGGAATGATTCTGGAAACACTACTTTCATACCAATGTTATGATGAAAAGAAAAAATTTGCATTTGGTATCAACCCTATGTTACACTAAAGAGTTTACATTTGTATCTTCATCCTTACATTTAGAAAATTGACACGTGTATGGATCAGAAACACTACATTAGAGTGTGTATTTAATTTTTGTAACCTTATGTTCAAGAAAATTGAAAATATGTTTTATCAATGCTATATTCAAGATGTTATGATGATAATGATGAATGTAAGAATCATCATACCAATATTATGTTTTCATCCATTTGTTATGTGAAGTTGAGAATACGAAAAGAAACCCTAAAATATGTAAAGGAACCCCACACTTTACAAAAGAACCATATTCTATGAAACATTACCCTATGCTACACAAAGGAACCCTACGCTACACAGCTCAACCCTATATAGTGTTCTCAAAGGATAAGTTCTTAAAGCCAGGTTTTCAATAAAAATTAATTCCATGGTAAAGAAAGAAATGAAGAATTATTCAAGGATTATTTTGATTATTACAAAGAAACTTTTTTATCATATTAAATCCCTCTTATTTATAAAGGAATTTATGACTCTACTGTTTAATTGAAATTTGAAATTCTACGACTAATTAGGCTATTATTTTGGATCTGGAACACTGAATAAATTCATTTATTTGCTATATATTCCTTTAGAATATCTCTTACAAAATATATGTGATAATTGATTCACATAAAAGACTACATTATTGAAATTGTGTGATCCTTCAATTGTGAATTTTAACATGTTTCAAAAAATCAATTTTTTTTATTATTTTGAGTTTCAGCTGTTCATACTCAGTTGTGGTGGAGTATCATCATCTCTTTATAATCTATGGATAATTGGTTCTCTAGTATAAAACCAAAAGGAATTGTAATTTTTCTTTTTTTAAGGTTTCAAATGCCTTCACTTGGTTGTGGATTCGGGGTCTTATGATAAGAGCTCCATTCTAATTAAATTTTCCATGATCGTAGTGAGAGTGATTGGTATAGTTGACTTGGGGATCTTTGTTCCCCGGATAGATATAAAAAATTTTGTTCTTGATTTATTTTTATCCACTTAATATTTTGATACATAGGAATAACATTTCATATTAAGATAAAATATATTGAGTGTTAAAATCCAGAATTGTGGAAGATTTTGAAAAGGCATAATTCACCACCACCCCCTCTTATGTATTACTTTGTATATTTCGGCCTATCATACATGATGTGAAACTATTTTATGATATTTAATCATTCCATTATCTGAACTAGTTCATGAAATTGAAATACCAATAGATTCACGTCATGTTACTCGTTCATGACAAGTTACTATTCAGTAGGAAAATTCTAAAGAAACACTTAGATAAATCCCCCATGTAAACCCAAACTCCTATATAAATACTCTTAATCCATTTTCAAATTTATAATTAGACTCTATTGATTCCATCAAACATATTTCCTTGAACATTAGACATTTTCCCCAAAAAACTCTCATTATCCTTAGAAGTCACATAATGCACCCAAACAAAGAGGGAAAAAAAGAAAAATGAAAAATTCCAAAAATAAAGTTATATGATGTTACATTGATAATATATATAATCATTGTTGACAATTTATTTATATTAATTATAAATATATATAATTAAAATTATTTTTCAAAAGTGATCAAAATAATTTTTCCAATTAAAATAAATAATATATAGACATATAAAAGTTTTTATCATTAAATGATTCTAAGGAAACTTATTTCTCCTTTCCAAATCATAAATCAAAAAATTTATATTATAAAAAACCAGTATATTATATTTCATAATATGGTTATCCATATTGACTCCCATCGATCCAATAGCCACGTCAAATATACTATAATATTTCCATTGTGGTCTATTTAGGTCCAATGTTGTGGGTTGATCAAGCTATGGAAGACATGAAGTTAATAAAGAGAAACTATATTCTAAAATATTGGAGTATTATATTATCTCTTTATTTTTTCAAACTACTAAGGTCAAAATATAGCATAATCACCAAATATCTAAACCTTATTCCCAAATAGTCAATAAATTTCTTCCACATGCTACGTCATTGAACTATTACATAATGATACCAAGGAACACCCAATATCACCTTTAAAGTTCAAAAATAATAATAATACAAAGATGAAAATATAAGGGTAGGATGGATTATATGGGTTTTAATATGGATTTATATCATGGTATTTATAGTCTCAATGTGTCTTAAGAAAGATCATATGTATGTTAGGTCTCAAGATGTAATGTAATGAAAGATATATATTCAATGGACAGAATCATCTATATTTCAATCAAAATCATCATTTTTTAATAAAATTAACAAGAAATTTTTATTAGTGATGTATGTCTCAGTCCCTCTAAGGAAAAAGGGTATATGAGATTTTGTAGGTATGGATTATAATACCTATCAGTAATGGAATTTAAAAATTTTGTAATATCAATATATAAATGAATGCTACATAATAAGTTAATTAATAAAAAATTCAGAAAAATAATACCAAACATCAAATTAAACTCTGAAATCATAATAGATTTCATCCTAAAAAAATATGAATTTTCCATTCAATGAATTCTTCCTAAAAATTTTATTTCTATTTTTTTATGAAATTATCATTTAAAAAGAATGAATCCAATTATAAATTTCTCATAGATTAATTATTTTGAAAAAAGTAGGCTCAATGTAGGTTCATGAATGACCCCCACACATAGAATCAAAAAATTTCATAACTATTTGAAATTAGGATAAGGGGAATTAATTAAAAAATTTAGTTAAACTACTTTCTAAAAATATGAATGAATGAAAAATAATGTCAAAAATCCATTGAGGAAATTATATCCCTACTATAAAACTGTATATTAGGTGAATCTAGTAATTTTTTTCTATTTGGTACAATTGAGTGATGCTTGAAATGGAAATATACACTATAAATTTATGTTTTTATATAAATATGATCCAATGAAAAAATATTAGCCCATGTATTCTATCATTTATTTCGATATAGATAGTCATTATGCCCGAAATAAGATAAAATACATATCATCACTACCAAATATTTCAAATTGAAAATAAATCAAAAGATAAATAAAAGGAAAATGTAGTGTTAAAAATTCTATGAATCTAGTGGAAATCCCTTAAATCTATACTTATCTTCTTATCTTGATCATTTGTCTTATGTTGTCTATTTGTATCATATGTTTTAATGGTACTTGATGATTCCACTAGTAACTGAGTGTAGGGTAAATTTGGATCTATATTCTATACATCATGTGAAACTCTAATAGATAAAATTTCCGCGATCTACTACCCATATAAATGAATGGATTTTTTTTTTAATTTATCTATAATCATTTGTTTACCTTTCTACAAGCCACAAATACATATAGTTGTTAGGCATCTAAATCCGTGATGTTATCTAATATTTTAGTGAAATACTATCTAACTACCCTATGAAGGTCTATATATGTAGTAGTGGTGGAATTATGTTTCTCTAGGGATGTATGATGGACCAGTGATGACTGTTATAGACCAGAAAAGAGATACACTACCAGCTCAAGAAATAAAATCCCCATATACTAAAAAAGAAATTTTTTTCTCTATTTCTAACTAAATAAGTATAATGAAATTATACCTTTTAATTGGTAGAGGTTGGTGATAACTATCTTGGATTTATAACATCTCTCTACCAAGTATGTTTAGGGGATGTTTTGGGATTATAGATACCTTGAGATTGGTACTATGGTATTAAAACCTCCTCCTTGAGACATGAATACTCATATAAAAATTCATATTATTTTCTTATCTTTTTTAGAGTTACCTTATTTAATAGAATATATATGTAAATTAGTTATAGGCTTCCTAATGATGAGAGCGGTAGAAAAGAATAAAATAATTTTATGTTTTTGGTCAGGTGTTTAATGATGTTTCCCATATAAATGTTGTTATGAACTTATTTTCCTATCCTTGGATTCATAAGATCATGGAATCATATGAATGTGGTAATATAATAATATATGAAATTATAATAATAGGTAATGTCTCACTGTCGAGGCAACATAACATTGTGGACCGAGATCTAATTTATGCTAGGTTTACTCCTTAATACCATTAAAATAATTTCAAGAGATATAAGCATTAGCCAATGAATTTTAGTTCAATCTGTTCACACCCATAATAACTTCTACATTCATATGTGTTCCACATAATGGATCAAATATAAGTAAATCATAAAAAATACCCATTTAATGTAATGAGTTACATAGTCTTTCCCCAAAGAATAATTACTTGATTTTCATAAAGATGAAAAAAGATTAAATATTATGGAAATTCATATTTGAATTAATAAGAATAGGTCTCAAATATGCAAATCATTTGAAAAATTCATGAAAAAATGTAAATAATTGGGTAAAGATATAATCCATTAAAATATTGTTTCAAGGAATTGATAAAAAAAATTTATAGAAGGTATGAATATTTAATTTTAATTAAAATAAAAGGTAAACCAAAATGGTTAACCAAATATAACTTATAATTTTATGATATCATGAATGGGAAAAATAATTTTGAAGGGTGTTACATGAAATGATTATGGGATAGAAAATTCCCCCTTAATTAGGTTTGGCATTAAAAAAGGTTTTAATAAATTAAGACAATGTAAGCATAAAATTAGAAAATAAATAGATAATAATCTAGTTACACATGAAGAGGAATATATATAAAATTTATAAGAATTTAATATTGATAAAATGAGAGATAAAGTGAGGTAGAGATAAAAAAAATCATGACCTAAAGAAAAGAGTGTGGTTCTGAGAGTTCACATGCCTCATGTCAGGATTCATTCTATCTTTTACTTGACATCTAGGATGATAATAGTATATTTATTAAACATGTGATTGATAGCCTAATTCAACTATAATTTATTTTTTATTATGATTTTATTTACGATTATTGTCATTTCATTGAGATAATGATCCCATATTCACTATCCCAAGGTTGTTTATGTCATTTGTCAAAGGTTTTATTAGTTTTAAGTAATTATGAGAGATTATATGTTTTAGTTCCATCAATAAAAAGATTTTAATAAATGAATATAATGATCTTAAATTTTTTTAAAAGGTTATATGTATCCAAAAATATTCATTAATAGGTATTATTTTAATATTATAGGTTTTATTACTAAATGGTTATTTCATTTAGGTGTGTTTTCCAACCATGATGAACATACTTGATTTAATCTAACTAAAATAGTATTAAGTACTTAAGTAAATGAAATAAAATAAAATATACTTATTAATATAATTTTTACAAAAATAAATGAATTTAAACCATCCATGGACGTGGTGGTATAATATTAAATTAATCTTTCATGTGGGGATGAACCGACTAGAATTTGAAAAATGTTTTCATTTAATAATCAATTGAGTGGAGTGTATGAAATGGTTATAAAACCATAATAATAATATATCAATATATTTAGGATAGAAATGTTACAATGTAAAGGTGTATAGAATATATGTGTGGTGGTAGAAGAAGAAAATAATTGAAAGAGGGTCGTTTGATAATTTTACCTCTTCCTTTGGGAGTCACCACTTGGTTACCCCTTAAGGATCCAACAGATGGTATTTTGGTAAGAATATGACTATTTAAATGTGGGTAGGATGTTTTGGGTGATAAATTTTCAGGTTTTATTCCACTATAAATTCTTTGAATGTGTGCAAAGAAGAGCTGGTGAGGGGTGATTTTTATAAGGGGAGGAGGGAGGTGCTTTTGAATATAATATTCATTAGTTAATTATTTTTTCATGTGACTATTAATAGTGATGAATATTATGAGAAAATAAACTTATCGTTTCATGTCACGTCATGATAATGGTTTCTTAAAACACCCCTTATGATATTAATCATCCATTTAACTAATAATGTAAAATACAATATTTTTTCATATATTACTATTCACTAAAAATTCAGATTTTTTCAAAAAAATATTCCAAAAATTGAACCAAATATAGTGTAAACATGATTATTTAAAAATTTAAAACCTTTTTTCCAAATAATTTTCTCAATAATGGAAATTAAATAATTAAATAAAATCCTTATTTTAAAAAAATATTTTTTATCAAACTATCATATTTCTAACACTTAGAAAAATTACTCATGGTTTCATAAAATTGTATTTCCATATTTATACCAATATATATTATTTCATTAAAAAAATTATTAAATTTAAATTTTATGTAATCCTTTTGAATTTGACATAAATTTTTAGTTTTACTAATACTAATAATATATATTTTATCAAAAAATATAATGATGTTTTCATTCTCTAAAATATTTATTTTTTTCGTATTTCACAATTTAATTCATTTATGTTATGATAAAAATTATTATATTATTTAGTAAATGTTATTTTACTATTACACTATTTAGTTTATTATTCTTAATGGTAAGATTACTATTACCACAGTTATCTTACTGTTCCACTGGTCTCATTGCAACAAGCAGGTAACGATTAGATCCCAACAGTCATATTTCCCTTTAAAACCTTTATATAATCTATAATTATCAAACATCATCATTCACTAATTCCATAAAAAGGTTCATTTATTTAATTAATAATTTCTATCATATTTATAATTGTTCTCCTTTTTTATAGTCTTTATGGAATGAGTGTTGTTCATTGGAGAATTCTGGCCTTAGAGTTCACATTAGAGTGTGTGTTGTTATTTTTTATTTATCTTCTTGTACTAATTTGTGCTGTTATATTAATCATTATTTCATGATATGTAATGTACCTATTAAATATAAAATTATTTCTAGGTAAAAATATTGTAAAACATTATAAACTAAAAATAGTGAATCATAAATTATTTTTTTAATAGTGGTAATTTTATGTTAATTGAATTATTTCCCTCTTATGTTAAACCTATAAATTTAATTTAATACGTTATGGTGAAAAATTGAGGGTATTATTTCATCATTTCTTCTTCAGGTTCCAAATTCACCTATTCATATTTAGTATTCCTCCAAATTACATCAACTAAGTGAGTTATCCTATTGTATATAACTTTGTCTTTATGGTCCATGATTATCGTTAACTGCTCCTCAAAATAGAAATCATTCTCCAAATGTCCCCCCTTAGGATTTAGTAAATATGAGGGATCTATTATATACTTACTTAATAGGGAATAATAGAACACACCATATACTTGGGATAAGTTTTGTGTGAGGGAAATTTGATGGGTCACAACTCTAATGCGATCAAGAATTGCAAAGGGGTCATTATACCTAGGACTTAGTTTTACATTCTTATCAAACCTCATGAATCTATTCCACAGATATGAAAAAAGTAACACATTGTCTCCAAACACAAAATAAAATCCTCATTATAGTTTATTAGTATAACTTATCTATAGTTATTTTCTAGTATAATATGCTATCGAATTTTATTACCCATGTTTACCATTTAGTTAACTATTTCTATTCTCATCAACTTTAAATCCACAACCTCATCCCCTCACACAGTTTTTCTATATCTCGTCCCATAAATGTATTCATATAGATCCATCTATATTATTTAGTGAAAGCTTCTATTGTATGAGAAATCAAAAAAAATAATGAATTTTATCCCACACACCTTTAATGTTCCCCGATAAATATCTCAATATATCTTATAGTGTTTGGATAGTTCATTTATATATTCCATTTGTTTGGAGGTGATAGGATATAATGATATTTAACTCTATGTTTAGATCATATTGGAGACTTTTCTATATCATTGTGGTTCACCTTGTATCTCAGTTAGATACAATTAGCACTGGTGTTCCAAACAACCCCAAAACTTCTATAATGTATATACTTATAATTTGATCTAATGATAAGTCATTATAAATTTAAAGGAATTGAGTATTCCATATAAGATAATCCACTATATGTTATATATAATTATTTCCTCAATATGGATTTGGAAGACCTATAAAAAATTAAATTGTGATTTTTTTCTAATTCTATATAGATATGGGTAATTTTTCAATCATTCCCTTGATATTTTTCCCTGTTGAATTTACTCATTAAGATATGAGATACTTCAAGGTATATTCTATTATCTACTTATTTCCATTGTCTCACCAATAGTGCTCTTTTAAATATTTAAATATCTTTGTACTCCCTATTTTGATGAAGAGTTTTGATTTATGTGCACCAATTAATAGTACTTTATTTATGTCCAGAATTAATTGAATGTGTAGTCATTCCCCAAATCATACAAATACTTCTTCCATAATTTGTAAATTAAATTAAATTCTTTTTCTTATATCATTCACATTCTTCTTTAGTTCTCCATCATCACTTTTTTGGTGATAGCATGCCACAAGAGTTTTACTTTCTCTATCTATAACTCACATTTATTATTCTATCATGGAGATTCTCCTTTATCAATGTATTTATCATTCTACTAAAATACTCCACATGTTATTAATTAGTTTTATAGTATATTAGAACATTATATATAAAGATAAAAAGAAATATTTTGAGGTATTCTGTAATGGATAAGTTCATTAATTCCAAGAATATTAATGAAAAGTTAGTGAGTCCAATGGAAATCACTATGAAATCATAGTGTCCATACCTTGTTCAAAATTTATTCTTTGGAAGATATTACTTTTTCACATTTAATTGGTTATATCCTGATCAGTGGTCCACCTTAGAGAATTATAGGGCCCACATCACTGATTGAATAAGTCATAAATCAATATCAGTGGATACTTGTTATTTATCATTATTTTTTTGAGTTTTAAATAATAAATATAGAGTCACGTTGATTTATCAATTTTCTTAATAAGGAGGACCATTGAACACAGTTGTAAAGAACATATGAATATAAAAACATTTATACATTCTCTTATAACTACTTCTTCAGTTATTCCAATTTGATGGTGTCCATTCTATAACGATTCATCAATATGGGAAGTAATATAGGTATACGTTCAACTAGGAACTCAATCTGTCAATCATAAGGAATGTTGGGAAACTATTTAGGGATTTAATCAGTATTTTTGATATCAATGGGAATGCCTTCAAGAATTATTATATCCTATTTCTCAATATTTTGAGATATACATTACTGATCAAATTTAAACAATTCCAATTATTGAGAAGAATATTCTTATGAAAATGTATCCTCATCCTTTCACATTAATAGAATTAAAGGATGATTTGAGATGTGAGGATTTATTTCCCATTCATATCACCTGATGTTGTTTTCATATAAGGAAAATCAATCCATTCATAATATAGCATAAAATTATATTAAATGGATAATAATAATATTTTAAAAAATCACATTCCCATAAAATTTAACTTGTGATATTATAATCATAAAACATTTCACCGATGATATCAAATAATTTGGGGTGGTTAATCAATACTCTTAGAAAGCCTCTTATATATACTAGACTGGCTTGAATTGAAATATTACATGATATACACAACTCTGTAGTAGTGGATAAGTGTTCCTTAATTATCATGATCCATCTCAATAATCATCATAGTCTAGGCCCTTCCATGTTCCCTTGGTTTATAGTTTACTGGGGTATATTATCCTTATTATCCATTAAATTAGGTTATTGACTTAGATAATTCCCAATTTTTTCAAATATTGGATATTGAACTACTAGTGGTGCCTTAGTTTGAACGTTATTACCATCCATTATATTAACGTAACTCATTATTTTTATTTATAAATTAGCTTCTCTATTACCTCTTTTTCGCCAAATAAAATATTTTCCAAAAATTTTATGAAATTTATCATGGTATGTATTCCCATATTTTTGAAACATGGGGAATTGATTATTAATTTATATATTAACTTTATTATTTGAACTTCAATTAGGAACCACCCTTATCTCATTTGATCTATTTGAAAATTAATTTATTTTTGAGTTGATAATTTTAATTTGTGACAGTTATTTTAAAATCATCACAATATGTCTCACTTCAGATCCCACCAGGTTGTGCATAACCTTAGGGAAATAATCTCATTTCCCAAAACCTTATTTATTTCCATGACTCCTTCTATTTTATTCCCTTAACTAAAATAATGCAAAATCATGGATGAGAATAATTAAACTAATAACCAAAAAAATAGAATATAAGAACTTCGAAGGAATAACTCATAAATAACATATACACCATATCTCATGAATTTATGTAATTTAATCTAGATTATCAATGGAATATTTCCTAATAATTTTTTTAACCTAAAAATTTATTCAGGTCCTTCATAATGGTTCATAAAGATCTTATGAATTTACCAAATCACATCCCCCATGAGTGTCAAACAATGTGTACAATAAGGTCATGTTTTCATGAACCAGGTATAAGTCGAGTTAATACCTAATAATCCCTTTTATTTTTATTACTTATATGTAATTATATTAAATATCCACATCCTCTTATGTTGTCTAGATTGGTATTTTATTTCTTGGAATCCACTCTCTCAATACGTAACCAAATGTTTTGAAAGCTTTCCTATACTTATAATTATCCATATGGTTTATAATAATGTGTCATATTCCTATTCCTCAAAATAACTAAACCTTTCTCCAATACCAACTATAATGACTCAATCCTCATACACGTATTATTATATTATCTTTAATAGAAATATTCAATAAAAATAACCAAAGGAACCATATGCCTTCTGCATTTGGGAGGCATGACTTATAAAACAACAAAATCAGTCTAAAATAAAATATGTTTATTTTAAAATACATTATGGGAACCTATATCCAATTTACATTCTAAAACTATACAAGATAACCTGAGGGATAGATAAAAAAAAGGTGTTATCTATGAATCCCAATAAGGGAATAATAATGATAATGATGCATAACATATGTTTCAAAACGAATACATGATATCATAATAAACAATGCTCGTAAATAATTATATGGACTCATGAAATGAATAAAAAAGAATCACAAGACCCTGGAATCATATAAATTTTGAAACATGAAAACTCATGACATTATAAACATAAGTCAAGGATCACTATCAAGACATCATAACATGGTGGAGGGAGTCTCATAAATTATTTGGTTTACTCCTTAATATCATTCATATAATCTCAACAGATATAAACATTACCCAATTAATTATAGTGTTATTTTTTCACACCCATCATAAAATATTCAAGAATATGTTCTCCATATAAAGGAATAAAAAATAATGCATAATCAAATTAAATTCCCATGGAAATTAATGAGTTATATAGAGTTTCCTCAAATTATAATCATAGTATATAACATAAATATTAAAAATATAAAAAGGAATGAAATATTTTGGATGTTCATATTTTAATAATTAATTATAGGTCTTCAATATGGTGTGCATTTGAAAAATTCATGACAAATGGTAAAGAATTTAATATCCAAATAAACCCTTAAATTTGTGTTTTATGGAATTGATAAAATAATTTTAATAAATGAATGTATATGGAATTTTATTTAAAACTAGAGTTAAATAAAAATGGTTAACACTAAAATATTTCTCATTTTATGAATTCATGAATGGATAAATGAGTTTAAAAGGGTGTTAAATGAAAGGATTATGGGATAGAAAGGTTACAATTAATTGGGTTAGCTTTTAAAAAAATTTATTGAGAAATGATCATAATTTATTTTTCATTCCAAAACATAATGGGAGAATAACCTCGATATATAAATAAAGGAATGGTTTATACAATTTAGCATCATTTTAGGATTTTAGATAGAGATATAAGTTTTTTTGAAGAGGAAAAAGTCATAACCTAAAGAAAATATTTGGTTCAGAGAGTTCCCTTACCTCCATTCTATATTTTTTATACACTTTCACATAGCATCTTGATTGAACAAATTATATTTATTAACCTCTTTAATTAGAGTATAATTAAACAATATTTAATTTTTTAATCTATTTTTTCGTTTAGAATCATTTAATTTGGATATTGTGTCTATATTTACTATCCTAAGGTCATTAATGTAATGTGTCCAATGTCACATTAATTTTAGTGAATTATGAGAGTTTATAATATTTGGTTCCATAACTCCAAATATGTGATGAAATGTATTAAATGAGATTAAAAAAATTTATGGTTTTTAGTATCCAAAATTATTCATATATGTTAATGGTCTTGGGATTATATGTTTTATTTTTATATAGTTATTTCAATTTGGCGGTTTTTTTTCCATGATAAACATACATGGTTTTATTTAACATTAAGAGTATTTAACCATTAAAGAATAATAACTAGGATAAAATATAATTATTAATCTCTATTTAAATAAAATAATATAATTCAAACTATCCATTAAGGTGGTGGTAGAAAATTAAATCCATTGTTCATGGGGGTGGGTAACTGACCATAATATGAAAAAAAATCATTTTAGAATCGATTGAGCAGACTGTATAAACACAATATTCCATAATTAAAATAATATATTAGTATATTTAGAATAAAAATTTTACTATTTCAAGATGGGTGAAATTCATATGTGGGAGGTATAAGAAGAAAAGAATCAGAAGAGACTCTGCTGAAACTTTTACATATTCCTTTGGGAATCTCCTCTGGGATTGTTAATTCTCCTTGGGATGGTATTTTATTAAGTTCAAAAAACTGTAGATATGGGGATAAGGATTTGGGAGAGAAACCAGTATGTTTTTGGAAAGATTCATGTCTTAGAAGGTGTTTGGAGGGGGGTTATATTTTTAAGGGTAGGAGATTGATGTTTTTGAATATAATATTCCCTAATTAATTATTTTTACTCAGGTCTATAAATAATTATGAATCTTAGAATAAATATATTTATTTGTGAATTCTTTTCCAATATATTTTTTCATAGACTACCCCATTTTAAATAAATCATTTATTTAACTTATAATATAAAATATATTATTTTGTCGCATGTTACTATTCAAAAAAAATCAACCGTTTCTAAAGAATTCAAAATAAATCACCCTAGTATAATTTCAACATTCTAATTCAAATAAATACATTCATTGTATAAAAATAATTTTTATAATTTGGTAAATTTAGTAATAAATTAAAATCATTATAAATTAAAAAACATATGAAACGTTCAAATTTCTATAACTTTTAAAATTTACTTATGGTTTCATAAAATTATATTATCATCTCTATAATAATATATATTATTACATAAAACAATTTTATTACATTTTAATTTTAATTTAAACTATTAAGTTTATCATATAAATTTATATTTTTAAAGATCAATCATAGACATTTTAGCCCTCAGGGAGGATTAAGGGTGTTATTAATTATTTCACTTTAAATTTTTAATGATATTATTCCTTTTGAGGTGGATTTGAGTGAAATTCATAGGTGCAGAGAACATCCACCATGACATGAATCTCAAATTAATTCTTACTTTCTATTGATGAAGGTGATCATTTTTTGTGTTGAAGTGATTTCCTATGTAAGAAAAAGACCCACTCAAGGTAGAAAGTAGCAATCCATTTACGATATAATAGGATTGTAAAATTTAATTAAAAAACATAAATACTGAATGAACCATGTGGAAATCCTTTGTAAACAATACCACTCTTCCCTAATTTCATTTTATTTCCATCTCCATGTTATGATAGTGTTAAATTATTTCATTGTATTTATTTTTCAAAACCAAAAACCCAAAAAATCGATTATTTTCATAAATACATAAAAAAAATTATAATTACATATGGTGGAATATAATTTGTTATTGAATACACTATGATGATCCTCAAGTGAGATTACCTTGGTCAACCTCTATGCTATATTAGGAAAACTATTCTTCTTACATACCCTACGATAGGCGAGCATCATGCATTAAATGCACTAATATGAAAAATTAATGTATGACACCCATATAAATTTTATATTGTAGAATTTATTTTCACTTATAATTAGTTTTTATAAAATATATAAAACAAAAAATTTCAATATTACTAATAAAACTAATATTAATTGGAACCAATTTATTAACAATGATAATGGTAAAACTATTAATTTTTAATGAATTTTTTTATTTACACTGCATAATTTTTAACTAGTAAAATTATTTAATCAATTGAAAATAATGAATCTAACATAATTTATAAAAAATTATACACAAATAAAAAAAATAATTCAATTGGTGATAAAAAATAAATAATATTTAGAACACTTAATGGTAAAAATAACATTTTTTTCAAATCAAAATTCTATATATTAATTTTTTTATGTTAAAATTTATCTTAAAATTATTTAAAAATTGAATTAGATTTTATGGAGCTTAAATATATATCTAGAACATAAAAAAAATTAAAAATGGTTAAATTATATTTTTTTTAAATATAAATTACATTCGAGAAAAAATAGTTACCAACATAAAATCTTACAAGGAAAATGTAAAAATATAGTGGAAGACATGAAAAATATTTTAAAAATGTGATGAAATAGATGGTTAAGTCTTTAAAGTCCCTATATCACCCCCAAAATGCATAATTTATCACATTGGATCCATTATATTTTGCATAATGTTATGTTATCATTGAAAAGGTAATAGGTATTTACAAAAAAAAATCCATTTTCATCACTTATAAAAGGGGATCACTTCCACAACATTTTTCAACCATTTATAAAGAATATTACACAAAAAATACCCCCCAAAACTCTCTTTCAATTTCTTATAATCCATTTTTTTAATACTAGGCTATGGATTCATAAGTTGTGTCCTAATGGATAACATCCAAAGGGGGAGGTAATTTTCTCAACCAATCTCTCCCATTTATTTTATCCTTATACCACCTCATAGTTACTCTATCTGTGATATTTCTATAACATAAGTATTACTAATGTACTAAATTTTATTAAACTAATGTTGTACCACCTCCATGTGTGATTTGGTCTATTTTCACTAAAAATGAACATGTCCCTTGTGTTATATGTGGAATACCACCTCTATAACAGATGTAGTATATTGTTCATAACCACATTACATGGATAGTTCAAAGGAGAAATATAGTGAATAAATATAATAATAAAAATATTATTATGATTTGAAAAATATATTCCAACTCCTACCTCCATTATATTCTATGTATATTAATGTTAAAATAGTGAATATGTGTGGACTAGTACCTTTTAGAAGTATTATTCTTTTTTAATTTATTCTAGAAATCATGAGTGGACCTAATTTTTTTATTCTTCTATATGTGGGAGATTATGTTGTTTTCATGGCTTGATAAGAGGATCTGCGTGGTTTGTGACCTGCATAGGTGCTTGGATAGGTATTGATGCTGGATTTAGAGTTATTTATGTATCTTCTTCTTTGTCTATACTTTTCTCTTGTGTTGTATGCATGAGTTGGGATTTGGATCGTGTTCACTGAATGGTGTCTTCTAGATGTTGATTAGTTTTTGTGAACTCATAAAACCCACCTATATACTTCATTGGGATCAAAGGTGTCTATAACTAATCCCATATATTTTCAAGACAGAGTTCCAATAGTTAATCCTATGTTAGGGGAGATAAATTGTGAATATTTTAAAATATTATATCTCACAATTATGTTATACACCATCTCATTTCCACATTACTTACAGTTCATTTGTTTAATGATCTTCGTTTTCATTAGTGTAAAACTTAATTAACAATCTAATCAACGACAAAGGTCTTCCCATCCTACAACATATCCTTCTAGTAGAAAATTATAACAAAAATAGGTTGGACGTGTAATATATTCTATAAAACACTTCATCTGTGTTGTCTCCTATTGATCTTGAGGGCCCATCATCAGCTCACATTGGGATACGAAGTTTGTGAGTTATTGTTCGGGGTCTCCCACACCATCAAAGGAAGAGATGGAAGTATTTACAAAATTGTTTTGAGGCATAGTTCCATACACCCATTTGGGATAAGTATTTATTATAGGATATATAGGTGTGCATATCCCTTCTATGTCTTTCATTTGAGTATCCAAAGACTCGAAAACATTAATAGAATCTGAGGGTACTACTGTCTGACCCATATCCCACCTACAAGGAGTATACGAGGGCTGATGAGGTGGTCCTACCTTCATCTCCCACTGGTTCTTGATCCATCCTAGCGCTGAATGATTTCCATTTTGAGGGATAGGCTTTCACTAAAACAGATGGATTTCAGGATTATTTTCAACTTGATCATCTATGTATACTTTCTAGCTAGATCTAGAGCTTTTCTGGTGCTTAGATACCACTCTTTCTATAGTATTGGTTATGGGAGGTAGAATATTACTCCTTGTCTTCATACGATACCCATAAGGAATATTTCCCCTCTGTAGATCCTCTTTGAGTTTCTTGAGAGCTCATATCTAAATCTTATATTGCGATAACAGTTTTTCTATGGTAGGAACCTCAACTCTCATGGGTGGGGATAGGGATGTAGTCATACCTTTCAATTTTTCTTTGGTAGGGTTTTGTAGATTAGGTAGAAACTCTTTATTCGAAGGTGTCATATTTTGGAGCCTTCTTTGTTTCTAGGTGCATGCATCCTCATTTTCTCCATCAAAATCACCCTCCGTCTAGGGTATTTTTTCCATGTTGCAGCCCTATTTATATGTATCATGATTCATGATGTCCTATGTGTTGATGGTGACGATATTCATAGAGAAATATTGGGAATTGGGGGTGGTTCTATTACATTCAAGGAAACATGCTAATTTTTCACTGCCTTCCTAAGGGTCGTTATTTGAACCCTTGGCCATGTTGGGTTGTTTTAGCTTAGGACCCCTTTGTGGTCTGATATACTTCACAATACATTCCTACATTCATGACTATGAATATTGAGATTGAGGGAGTTTCCAATTTTGATATCTGAACAGCCCCCAACCAGAATAGGCTTATCTTATGGTAGTAGGAACATGTGGGACACCGACCATAGATTTTTTCCTCCCAATATGGATAAGGTTGATTGTCTATGTGGTGATGATGATGTGGAAAATACCCCTGGTCTTGTGGGATGGGGGTTATTAAAGGCCAAAACTGGCATTTATTTTTTCCTTTTGTTGAGGGTACAATGCTTCCAATCGGGGATTTGATCACTCCTCAGAATGACATGAAGATATAAATTCTCCCATAATAGTGTGGTTGGGTTGATCTAGAATCACTTTTTATTTTACCAGGGCCCCCTCGAAGGATAATGAACCTTGTGGTGGTAATTGAGATATAAATCCCCCCAACCCTATGGGGTGGGGTTTGTTAGACTCTTCTCCCGATGTGTGATAAATCCTATCAAGAATTGTTGATCCCATAGGTGGAGGTGGTGGTAGGTTTTCCCTTTCCCATTGAGTTTGGTCCACTCTTAAATGGATGATATAGTGGATGATACTAGGGATCATTTGATGTAGTGAAGTTATGGTCGTGTAGGAGCTAGGTGTGATGGAAGCACATGATGACAAGCATTCTTCATGGGAAGTTGTTTTGGTGATCGAAAATTTGGTCTATTTTTTTTAAATGAATTAATATCAGTCTAAGGGAACCAGTTTGAAATCATTTTGGATACCATCTCCCTATATTCATGATGTATGGGCAATTTTGAAGTGGGTGGATTCTGTTGTAGTGACCAACTGGTCTGATTGTTACCCAGTCCCCTGACTTCACAGGTGGCTATAACATTAAAAGATACTGCATCTGAGGGGTTCTATTGTTCTGTGGCTATGGAAAAGTATAATTCTCAATACTATCCAAATCCTCAAATATGTTTTCATTTCATGGCTTCAAATATCAATTTAAAAAGTTTTTTGATGCAATGGTGGAAAGCGTGTTATAGATTTGTTCTATGATTTTCCTATTTTGGATCCTACACCATAGAGATATCAACTAGGTCAAACTAACAATAGAGTAACTCTATGGTTTGAAGGTGACCATCGTATAATGGATAAGGGAAGTGTCTGGCCTCCATCTTCTAATGTGTTTCCCACATATTTTGGTATGGATAAGGAATGAACTCATTTTATAGCTCATTTGGGATCTCATATTCAGAAGTATCTAGCCCCATAACTTGATGGATATGTTTTTTCTAGCTAACTCTCTCCATATATCAATGTTGGAATCCTATTTATTAGACTTAAATTCCTTCATCGGGGTATACCATAGAATATTATTATGAAGGTCACCTACTGAATAGAGTGGATTGATGCAGGAGGATGATGGGGAACTGTATATCAATCACCCTAATGCTTTGAGAACCTATTTATATAAAGATGTCAGAGTTTTGGAAACCTCTATCTAAAGAGTTTTCTGGGAAAGGGTGGGTTTCCTTGTCTGTGGGAGATATCATCATTCTGAGGTTGAATGTGGTGGATGTCAATAGTAGAGTCCCTATCATCCATATCCACACTACCTAGATGAGGACTATCACAGTAATGATCATATTCTGCATCAATGGAATAGATGAAAGACCCTTGTGGAGTTTGTCAAGTCTCTAGAATATCCTCAAGGACACTTGAATTGTGAATATTGGAAATATGGGCCTCAATCATTGTTGTGGTCAGAATATGATCACCTGTATTTTGAAATTTTGTAGGGATATGAGCCTATTGTATGAACTTTGTTGGAAATTTCTTATAACCATCTAATTTTTTAGGAGTATAAGACTACAGATGAGAAGATTCCGGTATATGCTAATGAACTTATTGAATAGAATATGTGCATGTCCAAATGCATGATCCATTCTCGCTTGGTGAGCCTCATTTAGGATGGTAGTATGAGCCTGATCCCAATATTTTGGGGAAATTCTCCAGTCGTTCTTGGAAGTGATATGAGCCGGCCCCGAGGAATGTGTCACTCTCACTTAGTGAGAACTAGTTGAAACAAGAATATAAGCCTCATCTAAATATTTATTCCCCACTAAAATATTCTATATGACCTTCTAAATGGGAGAAGGTTTATGCGCCCCCTTCTATATTTCCCCAAAATTATATATGTGGAGTCATTCATCGGTGAAAGTAGGAATATGACCCTGGATTCCATGACCTACTAGAATATTCCTGATATATTCATTGATATGAATATCATCCTATACCATGGATTTTGTCATTCTCTATTTTTCAGCCTTGTCTAGAATGTGGATTTATGCATGATCCAGTGTATTCCGAGTATGTCGCTAGAATTCTTATATTTGAATACGATAATATCCCAAGACTTGTTCCCCTATAACTTGGTTATCCCTGGCCAGAACAGGGATGTGAGCATGATCCTAGTCCTTTGGAATATTCCACTATTATTTTTTGATAGGAATGTGCCCTTATCCTAAGTAATGTGACTCTCTCACCTAATGATCCCTAGTTAGAATAGGTGTATAATCATGGTCCGGTGCTTCATCCTTTGTCATAATATACTGATAATACACCTAGATGGGAGAAAGAATGTGCTCTTTCTCTGGTAAAACCACTTCTTCATGATGATTATGTTTTTGAGCTATCCTATTTGTAGGGATATGAATGTTCACCTACCCCATTATCTATAACTAAGTCGAAATATGTGAGTGGAGTTCTTCATCTATTGCAAAAAAATATAATGGAACTTTAGAAATGTGTGTGTAGGGATATAATCCTTCACATTTTTTGTATTCTTCATACACTATAAGATTTTTTCTATTGAAGATGGAATATTTTCCCACTTTTGTCCGTCTTGTTCCACTAGAATATGTTGATGGACTTCATGCAAGGGGATAGGGATATGAACCACCCACATGCTTGCTATAAGAATATTCCCACAAACATATTTCAAGTGAGAAGGGATATAGGACTACTTGTTGGTTCCTACTAAAATATACATGTCGGACTCATCATTAGGAGTAGGTATATGATCCACCTCATAGATATGTTGTTCCTCCCTCCCCTAATGAGCCTTCATTTTTTCTCATCCATGGGCAACAGAGGCAGTAGTGTATTAGGTGGTACCCTTAGTGGACAGTTGGTGGGTATCAATGGAATAGTGATGGAGAAGGTGCTTAGATGGTGACCTCCTTAGTGTCCCTTAAACTAGAAGGAATATTTATTTGGGTTCTTGGTCCACATTCATTATATATTGATGGTGGTATTTTTTATGCTCTAGGGATAAACTCCTGAAGTTGATGGTTTTGGAAACAAGGGTCATTGGATTAGCAGCAACTTTCCTTGGGTGACACGGACTCACCATTTTTCATGATTGCAGAACCTCATGAGAAGATTATGGGTTTAGTATTGTACTGTGTCTGTGGTACTCCCAGATCATGGTGTTCACCACCTGACATTGGTGCTATCTACCATGTGAGATCGTTTTGAGACCTTTGGGAGTTGCAGTCATAGCTGGTTTACCAGAACAATTGATCAATGAGGAAGATATCTTCTCAGATCAGGATGTAAGTGATGAGAGTTGTATATGTAGTCACACAATAAACAAGGAAGAAGGCCACTAATTTGTGAAATATGATAGTCATGATGTTCTTAATCAGATATTCATGGTAAACACAATTTTACTATTATTCTCAAATTGTCAATTCTTTTTATTTAGACTTCTCAAAATGAGGATGGACATATTTTGTTAGAACCTTGGTTATAGAGGATCATCTATAAGATCATGATAGTCTTACTTATTTCTTTTTATAGGGTACAAAAAACAAGGTGGTGTGACACATGATTCACCAATCATTCTTTTACTTGAGAAATTCATGTTGATTTCACTATTTTTGTTTCTTTGTGGTGTAAATAAAAATGGATCGGTAGATTAACCTAATAATTTTTTATTAGATATATTCACATAGGATTCACCATTTCTATTTGTGTATAGTGTGAAAACAATGTGGCCCAATGGATAATAAACAAATCATTATGTTGTTATATAGGTTCATGTTGGGTTCAGCATTTTTGTTTCAATGGATAAGAGATGGCTGGGGGAACCCACACTGAGGCAGGTTTAATCGGGCCTGATGGTTGTTTCTGAGGGGTTTTATTTCTTCAAAAATAATTAACATTAGGTTATTTTCATAATGGGAAACACCCAATGGTTCCCTCATCCATAAATGGTTGTGTACCTACATTCCAATGGTAGGTGGTTTGCTGGGGTTTCAAACCCAATGACACTTATGGACTCACATTGGTCGAGAGGATGTAAGGTCATGCTCATCGCATCCTTAGGGGGTAATTTTTTACTACTCAGGGACTCTCTTATAGATTTAATATATGTTCAAAAATATCTTTTTAATCATGATATGATACCTATTACCTAACAAAATGATTATTGGATAACTCTCCTTATATATAAGAGAAAGGGGATCTCTTTGATGAACAATGAAAAGGGGATATCATTAATGAATCCATCTATATGTTCCCAAGGTCTTCCATCAATTTGTCTAATGATGGGTAATTTCATTATATGATGAAGATGTATAAAATTATGCATTGAAATATGTTTCCACATATGGTGGTTGTTTAATATTTCAATGAGGGGATTGATCCACTATGAGGCATACTAATTATCCTAGTTATTGCAGGAATCAAAATCCATATAGTTCATTAAACGTGTGTAGTTTAATGTCAAGCTTAGAGGACATATGTGATCGTTTTTAGGAACTAAATATTTTAACTCAAGACTCAATGAGACATCCTATTTATCCTATTTAAAGAATGATTCGTAGTTATTATAGTTCAACAATGCCCTTGGGAATGTCCCCAAGGTAGATAACCTTATATGAGGAGTGTTCAAATCATTCAAATCATGGGTGCTTACATACTAGGATTACCCTAACTATTGGAAATGCATGATGCCAATGAGGTTTTTACTATGGCTCCCTAAGCCCTCATGAGCTATACATAGTGTGAGAAACAAGGGATGACAATTGATCAGACTCATGAAGTATGTGTGTGGAGACTTATGTATTGTGACCACTCCAATGATGTTTTAATATAGAGGTCAAGCATTAAAGAGGCATCCTATATATTCTTGTTATGGCAGGAATCAGAGTCATCATAGTTTTCTTGATTTCTCAGTCCACTGAGGGATGAGGTAGAATTTTTAGCCCATGGGAACGATTGGGTGATGATGGTTTAAATTTTGTACACATAGGTATTACATAGAAATGGACATTTATTTTAGCTCGATCCTTATGAAGGCATCCTATGTATCTTGGTTATTGAAAGAATTTTATTCCCCATAGTTTAAGAGGTTCCCAGTCTGTTAGTGGATGAGTAAATATGATCAAAACATGGGAATGCTTGGGTACCAATGGTTGAAATGGAGGAGACATGGCAGGACTTATGATGATGTGGAATCCCATTTATGTTTGGAATCAGGACATAGGATGGAATCTTAAATATCTTGGTTATGATAGGAATCTGATTCATTGTAGTTGCATTCATCAAGAATTACACTCTAAGGTCTCCCATTGCAACCATATAAGCTTATAATGAAAATTATATGATTATCGAATATCCCTAAGCCCGCATGAGCTGTGATCGATGTGAGAAACAATGTGTGGAAAATGATCTATATCATTGCATATAAATGTGGTCACTATGTACAATGAAAACCCTTGAGGTATTTTAATATGTATCTTGAGCCTTGGGGAGGCCTCCTACATATCCTAGTTATTGCAAGAATTAAAGTCATCATAATTTCCTCAGTTGAGACTTACAAACTATCGTTACCTTATATTCAAGGAATACCCTATTATGCTTCTTGTCAAGGATTACACACTCACATTACCATGTGATCAGGGTTTACACAAAAAGGGTGGACAAAGTTATCAATACATGGGATTCCCTATTGACCTGCTCTAATTTCCTTCCTATCATTCATTGATTTTCCATTTGATATGCTTTCATTTTTAACTTAATTTTTTAAAAAATGCATTCCTAACATGTTCAAAGGAAATCATGTTTTATATTTTCCTTGTCTATAGTACATTCTGTCTCCTTAATGTAATGTATAAGGGTTTGTCTCATGAATAAGGTTGTCTTTTCTAGAGGAAATTGTAAGATCTGAGAGGTTTTTCATGGAAACCATAGCATGACCTAGCTAGATTGTTAAAAGGGTGTCGGATGATCCAGATGACTTTCCCTAGTGTCATCTTAAGTGCTGGATGACACATATGGAGGTTTTCATGAGAGTCAGTGTGACATGTCTCAAAGGGTGTCACATGTCTTGGCTGACATGATAAGAGGGAATCACGAGACCTAGCAGGAATGACCGAAGGGTGCTGCAAGAGTCAGTTAAAAATCCTGGGTGCTACTGTGAGACTTGTCTAAGATGAACGAGTTCCATTATATGAGTCAGGATACATGTATGAAGAGCACTGTGTTTCTAGTATGGTTATCCGAATGGGATTCAAGAGACCATGGTGGAATGTCTTGGGGACTCCATGTGACTTACTTTGACATGTCCAAAAGACTCCACATGATCCAAATAGTATACCAAAGGAGTTTCCCCTAATCTGGGTGACAAGTCCTAGTGTCTTCTCAAGCCATGGATGGCTCCCGTGGAGTACATGAGGGTCAAAAAGAATGTTTTCTCTTTTTTATTCAACTTTTTTTCTTTGTTATAGACCTTATATTTCAAATTCCTTAGATTTATTCAGTGTTATTTAATTTTATGTGTCTGTTGATCTATCGGTCATGTGGTATATTCCTCATGTCTCCTATCAGAAGTCTTTCATGTGATCTATGAGTGATCATGTGAAGTTCTTTATGCATGGTTCATGATTTCTTAGGTTATTCACTGATTTATTACCTTATAAAAATCCTTTCCAATCATGATATCAGTCACTCTAAGAAACCCTCTCTAGCGCTGGTGTGAAGTTCCAAGAGTTCTTCTTCTTGGATGCGATAGGATGGTGTATTTTTCTTTTTGGGGTGGTCTATTTATAGTACTTTTCACCCAAGTTGTGTGACACTTTTCACTACATATTTGAGTGAATCAAGGTTGGAGTCAGTGAAGGTCCTTAGTGTCATGTGTCTTCATGAGACTCTTCCATGGATCACTCTGAGAGAATCTCCCAAAATTCAGTGACTGTGAGTCCCACTTTTCATTTCCTCCTTTATTGGATTATTTCAAATTAATGGGGACTTGTTGAATCATGTGGTTATTCCAAAGTACTTCTATATTGTAATTCTTTACATGCCTAGGGTCCTTCGCAAGATCAATGTTCCTACTGAATTTCATTTTTGAGATTGTTGATAATGCATCATGTAACTGTGAGATCTATTCAACTTATCAGGGAGTCTCATGAATCCATTATACGGACGTCCTTTGTGAGTCACAAGATTTGTATGATTGTAACAGGCTTCCACCTCCTATTATTTTTTTTCCATAGTTTATTTTATAATGGTTGGGGGTATAGTGAAATTGTATGAGTAATATCAAAGACAATTACACTACCTATTGATAATGCATCACATAAACAATAATGGTCTTATAAAGATGTAATAGAATTGTATAGAAAATATCACATGATTTCCATTATAGATCTAAAGGGGTAGTGTGACATTTCATGGACATACCCGAGGCCTTATTGCGATGAAAATGGAATCTCAGTGGTCTTTCGTGAGTTGAGGTGGACATGTCTCTATAGTCTAGCAGTGTCTTGCAGACCTCTAGGGGCATGTCACATTTCTTTTATGACTATGAGTGATTTTCTCCTCATCCCCTTTTATTTTTTTATTTTACAAATTCTTGGGGGTTTCATGATTTTGGTTGAATGTTTTCAATGAAAATAATTCTCACCATTTTTTACCCATAATGGGAGTTTCAAGACCTCTATATTCCTCCACCATTTGGATTTTTTCCTTTTATTTATGATGTATTTTCATATGGGTTATAAAAAACTCACCGGTTGAAAAAACGCATGTCATAGGTGGCTTATCCAGTTGTCATTGTGTGACCACTAATTTTATGAGAAATATTTTCAAGGGAAAAGGGGCTCTATTTTAAGGGGATCTATGGGATCCACTATAGGTTATGCACTATACATTTTTTTCACGTGACCTTATGGTGGTTATATGATCGCGAGTCTATTATGGGATTTCACGATGCACAATAATTAGCCACATTCTCCTTCCTTTTATTTTTTCAGGGAAATATCACTCATGTCTAGGTATTTATTACTTTATGAAATTAATGATGCTCATTTTATGGGATACAATATAATTATTCTATATCATTCATGTTTAGTAAAACAATTCCAACACCACCTCAAAACATGGGGTTTGAGCTATCTCTTGGAATAAAAAATAAAGAAATAATTATATCTCAAGTATATAACTTGTTCCCTATCAATTTTTGTAGACTCAACCTCCCAAAAAATCTTATCACACTTCTTTTGGTACACATTGATACTATATTGGGAAAAGATTGGCTATTCTTATATAAAACTGACATTACATTTTATGGTAGGGAGATAACTCTTCACAACCTAAGTCATCCTATGATTATGTACATGTACAATGATGATGAATATCTTATGGGATGTTTATTTCAAGTGTTGATATTATTTCATTATGAGCAAGAATATATAGAATAAATGATTGAGACAAAAGATATAATCATGCTTGAAGACATTCACATTGGGAGGGAGTATACTGATATATTCCCTGATGTTTTTTTGTTTTACTCCTGATCAAGAGGTTTATTTCTCAATTGAACATATTCTGGTATATATTCTCATATACAAAAAAACCTTATATAATGACCAACACTTTTTTTGAAGAACAGAAGAATAAACCAAAAGGGAATCTAGAAAAGGGTTTTATAGAACTCATTTCTTCACAATGTTGTTCTCTAGTCCGTTGTTTCAAGAATAATGATGGGTCAATGTGCCTATTAATTTCTTTTAAAGAAGAGATTTCCCTAGGTGTGGACTTTTTGAGCCCTCCAAACCATGAAACCCCCCTCCACCTGAAGGGACCACTCTAGAGAGGCCCCAACGGAGAAGTAACTGATGCCAGCCAAGATGACAGAGCATCTCTAAGGCCTACAACTTGATCGATGGTGGTTTGACATAGAAATATATCAGTACATATGGTTCATGCCTCACACCCACCCGTTCGGGCACCGAGTGAACCCATAAGATAATTGGATCCCGAGGGAAGGAGAATTCACCTAAGAGTAGACTCCCAAGGATCAAACACTGCAAATCCACAAGAATGGTGATTTTTCACCACTCAACTTCCCAATTGTTCATGTCACATACATGACTTATTTTAAGGTATTTTTCATTTTATTTTCATTATTACTTTGGGGGGGTTTCTCATGCATTTTTTAGAAGAATGGGTGAGGTTTCATGATTTGGGCCAAACCGTGAGCTCATTTCCAAATTTAATAACCAATTTTGTTTCATTTATAACTATTTAATTTTTAAATATTTTCCACCAATTACACTTCCAAAATGGACTCCCCCAAACTATTTACACTACCATATTAATTTTAACCCTTTATAAATCAGTATTCATTGTGTATTTTGGTATTTATTTAAGGCATTGGTCTATCTTGGAAGCCCATTTACAGTTTTAAAAACAAAATTTTTTTAATAAATTATTCATTTTTTAGTTTTTCTCAGTGATTCCACCTCCCAATCGAATACAAATTCCTTAGGTGTGACCCCATATTTTCTTCTCCATCTTGGGAACTCATTTCCAATGCATATTTGGGAAAATCTTCCCAAGCATTCTCAAATCGTTCATATTTGAAGAGGTAATTTTCTCCCTTCACAACTCCTTCATTTATCACTCTTTTCCCCCCATTCTTGTTCTAACATTACCTATTCATCCTTTTTCGAACCTCACTTTCATACTTGGATGTTTGGATGTTCATCTACTAGTGAATTGTGTGGAATTTATTCAAGATTCTTCAACTAAGTGGGTTTACTTCCTTCTTGCCCCCATTTTATTAGGGTTTATTCCCTTATTTTTGAAGTTCCTAATGTCCAGAAAGTAGGGTTTTGAATCAAGGTTTTTATATTGTGTTTCATTGTCTGAAATTATGGTTTTATGTCTGTTTTAACTCCTTTGTGGTGCAAAGGTGGTGTGGTTGATCTTTCACACAAAGATTTGAGGTTTATGACACTTTTGATAGGTGATTACATGTGTATGAAATACTTGTGACTTATCTTTCTTTGTTTATAATATTGGCATGTATATATCATTTTATTATTGTTGAAAAAGAAATTTAGTAGTATTTTTAAAGAAAATGATGTTTAAGTGCCATTTTTATGTGAAATTCGGGGTTTTTCGTAGAAATATTTTATTGGTTCATTTGGGGATTCCCTATAACTACATAGTTTTTTTATTGAAATGTATTGGGGATGAAAATAATTCATTTATTTTTCATCTCATTTTTTTTCTTCGAAATCTGGTTTTGGTGACGTTTGTCGAGTAAATGATTTTTGTGTACCAATTTGGTGTTAAATTGGGTGTTTTAAATGACTATTTTCTGTTATGCCAATTGGGGTTGTTTTATATATCATGAAATGGGTTTATAGAAATGTTTTGGGTGGTGAAAATTCTGTTTTTTTAATGTGAGTATGCACATGGTGTTCAAAGTGGGTTTTTAAAGGGATTTTTGTGTGCAAAACATTGATGGCTTTTGTTAAGTTGTTTTATCAAAAATTGAAATATTTTTTGTATGATTTAAGTGGTATAAAGTGTGTATAGATACTGTATTAGTTGTATGTGTCCATTAGTGGTGTTTTTATATGAAAAGGGATGTATGTATCAGGATGAAATTGTTTGAGCACAAAGGGGGGACCCTAGGTACCTTGGAGGGCGGATAGGTACCAGTACGCTAGTGATCCGAATGGGTTTTGTACCTGATTCGTTTAGCATTTTGCATAACGAAAACTGTAACTATTCTATTTGGATTAGTTTTGGTGACAAATAGGTTATGTGTGTATTTCATACTTTTGGCTCATGCACGGTTAAGGATTTTGACATGGATATTTTACCTCGAAGTATGAGGCACAGGGGGCCCGAGACTATCTAGTGCCTAGGAGTGTTCCCAGTTTTGATGATCATTGGATTTGTTGTATTTATCCCAGTATTAGGGTGTATTTTTCTTCACATTATAGTAGATTTCATATCTTGTTTATATGTGTTAGAATTCAGGAAGTTTTATTTTGAAAATTGTTTACAATTTAAATTTTTATTTCTTGGAATTTTTTGTTACTTTTCCTTACATATCAAAACTGCATGATTTTCGCCTTGTATTGAATACTATTTAGAATATTTGGGTGGTATACTATTGGTATTAGGATCAATCCATACTTATACCCATTTTTTTAAGTAGACTTGATTATGTTTGACACAGGTAAAGGAAAATCCTCAGGTGAAGATGGTTCGGGTTGTTAGTTCTCATCCCTGGTGCGACGTTGTGGAGACGGCTTGTGGGTGACCACCCCTTGTCATGTGGAGTCCTTTGGGCTGTTTTCCTGATGTTTTTATGTGTATTTGGTCCTATTTTTCTATGATTAAACTAATGTATTATGTTTTTTTAGTATTTATAAACTTCGATTGGTATGAATTTTTTTGATTCGGTTTGTCGAATATTTTTTATGTTTTATGTATCCATATTCGGGTAAATAATTCTCAATCCAAAATAAATGATACCCAGGAAATTATGATAAACCATGGGGATAGGGAATTCCCTTGACGCCTTATCATGGTCCATGTTTGGTTCTGGATTTCATGGAGACCAGATTTTGTTCGTGACAAAATAATATCAAAGGATGCCAATGTTTTTGGGTAATATTACTATTTTGGGATGAGTTGGGATGGAAAAGAGCTATGAATGTCGGGTCTCAGGTTTTGGTCATGAGTAGGGTTCCTGGACAGCACCTCTCTTGGAAGACCTTGAGCCACCAGGGGACGTTGGAATTGTCTGATTTACTTCACTTCCAGGTGAGACGTGTGGGATACAGATCTCATGTGGACATTGGGCAGGGGTATAGTAGTTTTTTCGTTTATTACTGTAATGAATTTAGATTATTTACATTTGATATATTTGATATAAATCTTCAGAATTTCGGTATTGACTAATGTTTTTGTGACTGTTTTCTTTTGTATCAACATTCCTCCTTGTAGAGCTCCCATGCACCCGTGGGAGGAAGACAGAGAGAGTTCTCCCACACTTATTGATCAGAGGCTAGTCAAGGTTGTGGTATGGGCTATCCAAGTGCTGGTTTAGGGACTGGATCTGATTCCCCTTCTTGTTAGGGCCTAAAATATGGGTCCTAGAAAAGATAAAGCTCATGAGTTTTTGAACACCAAGCCTCCTTCTTTCTGAGGCGGAATTAAACCCCATGAATCATAGGAATGGATCAAGAAGATCGAGCACATGTTCAAGTTCTTGAATACACCCAAGGAGCTCAGGGTGAAATGTGAATCCTTTTTGTTGGAGGGTCCCAACCGCATGTGGTGAGATTTAGTACTTCAGACTGGGAAGAATGAGCAGATGCGCTGGGGGAGATTTCAAGGTTGTCTTCAATAAACAATATTTCCCCGTGGTCTTAGCATATGCCAGGTCCCAAGAGTTCATAGACCTTTTTCTTGGGAATCATTATATGATGGAGTATGCCAACTATTTCACTGAGCCGGTTTGGTATGCTCCTGAAATTGTCTCAAATGAAAAAGTGAAGGCCTAGAGGTTTGAGAAAGGCTTGCGTCCAGAGATATACGCCCATGTTTTCTTATTTAATCTGAAGACCTATGCGGGGTTGGTTGATCAGGCTGTAAAGATGGGGATTGACCATAAAGGAAGGGCTGGTTTCTCTAGGTCGGTATCCGTACTGGGCAGTGGTAGCTCTAAGGAGAAGAAAAGGAAGTAGGAAGAACATGTGAAGATGGGAGGTGGTAGTTCAGGCCACTATTCCGGGCAGTTTTCATCTATGTCTTATGATGATAGATCAGTCATATGCCACCAGTTTGGGAGGATAAGGAACATCAGACTAGAGTTCCCACTTCCTCTAAATCCCTATTACCAATATGGAGTTATGGGTCACTTGCAGTTCTTTTTTAGGGTGGCACATTCTCTTCCTAGTAGGGTAGGTTCAGCGGATTCAAGAGGAGTGGCAGCTCATTTTGAGGCATCAAGGATGGGGGTCTCATTTTTTTGGACGTGGTGGTATGGATGGGTCATCTTTTGGGAAGATATAGTTCAAGGAACCACCACATAGTAGCGGTCATCCTCTGGCAGAGACAGAACATCTCCAGGTGGTGGATCAGGCACCAGTAGGATCAGAGGTAGGACTATCGACAGTTCGAGGTAACGTTTTGATCACATCTTCAATAGGTGATGCTGTATTTGATATGGGTTCCTATGTTTCATTCATTTCCTCCTGTGTTTTGGACACGGTGAATTTTCTAACTTATTTATTTTATTTTGTGATGGATTTGGTGATGCCAGTGGGAAAGAAGTAGGAGCATGGTCTCACGTTCCCGTCGTGTGTGCTTTCCATGTCAAGGGTTGAGATGGAGTGGGACCTCTTGGTCTTAGATATTGAACTATTTTACATAATTATTGGCATTGATTGGCAAGTAAAATTCCATGAACATATCAATTTCTACTCACGGTGAGTGATATTCAAGGCATGTGATGGGAGTCGTCGGGTTTTTTGTTGATAATGGGATCCTCGGTCGGGTCGCATTGGACCTCCACTCCCAGAGTTGGGAATTATAATCTTCTATTTATCATCGGTCATGCTAGAGTAAAATTTTATATACCCTTAAGGTTCTCTGCGTCATGTAGTGAATGAGTTTTTAGAGCTATTCCAATATGATTTTTCAGGTTTTCCCCGTGAGTGTGATGTGGAGTTCTTGATTTATCTAGCATCGGGAACACAATCAATATCTTTTCCATCATATCATATAGACCCCACCGAGCTGAGGGAATTATATTTTTAGTTGGAAAATATATAATCCAAATAATTCATTCGCCCGAGCATCTCTCCTTGGGTCGCTCATGTGTTGTTTGCAAAAAAGGATGATGGATCCATCCGGTTGTGCATTGACCACAGGAAGCTAAATAAGGTAATGATTAAAATTAAATACCATTTCTAAGAATAGATGATTTTTTCAATCATTTGAATGGTAAAATTGGCTCTCAAAAATAAACTTACGATCGAGCTATCATCAACATAGGGTGAGAGAGGAAGATATCCTAAAGACATCCTTCCGAAGCAGGTACGACCACTTCGAGTACTTTTTCATGCCCTTAAGATTGACCAATTCACCAACGGTCTTTATGGAACTCATGAACATGGTGTTTCATCAATATCTCAATTCTTTTCTATTGTTGTTAATAGATGAAATTCTAGTATACTCTGGCTTTGAAGAGGAACACGAACATCACTTGAGGATCGTTTTGGGAACCTTAAGAGGGAATCTCATTTATAAAAAGTTGTAGAAATGAACCTTCTGGGTCAAGGAGGTGAAATATCTGGGGCATGTGATATCAGATAAGGGGGTTTCAATGGACCCTAGGAAGAACTGTGCAGTCATTTCATGGGAGAAATTGAAGAATCAGTTCAAGATCAAGATTTTCTTTGACCTAGAAATTTATTATAGGTGATTAGTTCAGGATTTCTCTCAGTTTTCTTCACCGATTACTACGCTCACCAGGAAAGGGGTGAAGTTTGTATGGGGCCCATAATTTCATGTATCATTTGTGGAGATAAAGTGGAATTCGACTACCACCCCTTCTCTGATTTTTATAGAGGTTGGAAAGGTGTATGTGGTGTATTTTGATGCTTTAAGTATGGGTCCTGGGTGCTTTCTTATGCAGTATCATGTGGTGGAGTATGGCTCTTGCCAACTCCAGCCACATAAAAAGAATTACCCAACCCATGAATGGAATTTAGCATATGGGACACACACTTTGAATATTTGGCATCACTACCTCTTTGGGGAGAATATTATGATCTACTCTTATCACAAAAGTGTGGCCTATATCTTCTCACTGAATGACATCAACATGAGGCAGTGTCGTTGGATCGATTAATTGTTGGGGTTCGACGTTGACATTGTCTATACCCCAGGAAAGGTTAACTTGGTGGCTGACACCTTGAGTAGAAGAGTTCTATTGATGTCTTTGAGGAAGTCCAGGGATGAGTGGACTTTGATGGGGATATTTTCTCAGATGAATATGGAGACCAGTGAGAAAAATTGGCATGTGTTATTATAATGTGATCAATTGACTCCTTCTCTCTTGTAGTTTGTTCGGTAAGAAAAGCCTAGTGATGAGATTTGAAAAAAGTAAAAGTATTTTTTCATGGTAGGGAGACGTCCTCTGATTGGCCATCGTATCTTAAGGTAATCCTGTACTTCAAGGGCAATTTAGTAGTGTCATTATCTCTATGGAAGGTGAGGATGTAGGATAGCCACCAGTCTTAGTGGTATGTCCATCTGGGTGCCACTGAGATGTATTATTATGATTTTCAGTTGTTATGGTGGCCTGGTATGAGACAATACATAGCAGACTTTGTGTTGATATGCTACACATGCCATCAGGTGAAAACGGAGTTTCAAAGGCCATCTAGTTTGCTCCAGCAGTTACCCATTCCTACCTGGAAGTGGGACGAGGTCTCCATGGACATCATTATTGGCTTTCCTCGTACACCTTGGGTTAGAATGAAATTCGGGTGGTGATTGATTGTCTGACCAAATCATCCCACTTCATTCTGGTTAGAGATACAGCTAATGTGGGCGAGTTGGGCTGTTTGTATCTTCAAGAGGTGGTAAGGCTCCATGGTATTCCATCAGCAGTTGTCTTATATATATACCCCCATTTCACTTCTTGTATTTGGGAAGGACTTAATAATTAATTGGGGTCTCCGATTAAGATGAGCATGGCTTACCATCCTCAAACGGATGGTCAGACAGAGCAGGAAAATCCGATTTCAGAGGACATGCTTTGTGAATGTGTTTAGGACTTTGGAGGTTTTTGGGATAGCCATTTTGAATTGGTTGAGTTTTCATATAATAATAGTCACCGATACTCAATTCAAATGGCTCCTTTTTAGGTGCTCTATGGTTGGCCTTATCGGTCACCCCTATGTTGGGATGAGGTAGGTAGACCTCACTATTGGGGTCGAGTCTGGTGTAAGAGACATCTAAGAAGGTCAAGTTGATCAAGCAGTGCATACTAACAACTCAGAGTCACCATAAATCATATGTTGATCAGAGGTGTCGAGAACTTGAGTTTCTGTGGGTGATAGGGTATTCATGAAAGTGGCCCCTCGTTTGGGCCATTCTCTCTTGGGAAAGCAAGGGAAGCTAACGTCGTGGTATGTCGGACCTTCTGAGATCACCAAGCATATGGAAAGGTGGAATATAGTTTGGACTTAACTTCTTAGTTGACATACATACATGATGTCTTCCATGTCTCCCAATAGTATAAATACAACCCAGATCCATCCCATGTACTGAATTGGGAGGAGTTGGAATAGAGCCCAATTTATCTATTTTTGAGAATCCGGTGAGAATAGTGGACTTCCAAGAAAATGTGATACGGATAAATCTTATTCCACTGGTATAGGTACTTTGGAATCATGGAAATGATACAAATGAGGCATGGGAAACAAAGTCATGGGTTGAAGAAGTGTACTGGTTCTTGTTTTCCGATCAAGCTTCATGTTGACTTTCCATGGTGGAAAGTCTTTCACGGTGGGGATAATTGTACCATAAATGACTTATTTTAATGTTATTTTTCATTTAATTTCCATTTTTGTTTTGTTCTAGGGGTTTCCCATGAATTTTTGGGAGAATGAGTGTGTTTTCATGATTTGGGCCAAACCATGGCCCATTTCCAAATTTGAAACCAATTTTGTTTCTTTTATAAGTTTATCATTTTTAAATATTTTGTACCCATTACACTTCAAAATGGCCTAACCAGACCTATTGACACCACCATATTAATTTTCACCCTTTAGGAATCCATAATCATGGTGCATTTGGGTTTTTTATTTAAGGAATTGGGCAAGCCCGAAAACCCATTCGAGTTTTAAAAACCAATTTTGTTTATTTAATAACGTATCCATGTTTTATTCATTTTTGGTGATTCCACCTCCCACTTGAAGAAAAAATCTCTAGTAATGACCCTAGTTTCACTTCTCCCTCTATTGATCTCATTTCCATCGCGGATTAGGGAAAATATTATCAAGCATTCTCAAGTCATCCAGATTTGAAGAGGTAATTTGTTTCCTTAAAACTCCTTCATTTATCACTCTTTTTCCCCCATTTTAGTTCCTGCATGACCTCCTCATCCTTTTTAGTACCTCACATTCATTCTTGGCTATTTGTAAATTTAGATACTAGTGTATTGTTGGATATTTCTTCAAGATCCCTCAAGTTAGTGGGTTTCCTTCCTTTTTTCTCCTATTTTCTTAGGGTTTATTCCCTTATTCTTGATGTTCCTAATGTCCAGAGAATAGGTTTTCGAAACTAGGGTTTGATATTGTGTTTTATTGTCTAAAATTATGGTTTTAGGTCTTTTTTAACTCCTTTTCATGCCGAGGTGGTGTGGTTGAACTTTCTCAGAAAGATTTGAGGTTTTTGACACTATTGGTAGGTGATTCCATGTGTGTTCCATTATTGAGACTTATCATGCTATGTTAATAATATTTTCTTGTCTATATTATTTTATTATTTCGTCAAAAAATGTATTTAGTGGTTTTTAAAGAAAAATAATTTTAAGTTCCATTTTTATGTGAAATTGGGGGTTCCTCATAGAAATATTTTATTGGTTCATTTGTTGATTCCCTGTAACTACTTATTTGATTTTTTTGAATTGTATTAGGGTAAAAAAACATGTTTTGAGTGTTCATCTCCTGTGGTTGTTTCTGTGAAATCTGGTTTTGGTGATGTTTGTTATGTAAATCATTTTGGGGTTCCAATTTGGTGCCAAATTGTGTGTTTTACATGGGTATTTTATGTTATGCCTATTGGGGTTGTTTTATAACTCATGTTATTGGTTTATATAAATTTTTTGGGTTTTGAAAATTTTGTTTTGGTGAATGGGAGTAAGCACATGGTGTTTAAATTTGTGTTTTAAAGTGATTTTTTTGTGCATAACATTGTTGGTTTTTGTGAAGTTGTTTTATAGAAAATAAAAAGGTTTTGTTGTGTGTTTTAAGTGGTATAAAATTTTTATAGCTACTATATTATTTGTATGTGACCATTAGTGGTGTTTTTATATGCAATGGGATGTATGTATCATGCTGAAATTTTTTGAACACAAAGGGGGAAGCCTAGGTACCTAGGAGGGCAGATTTGTACTAGTACTCTAGTGATCCGGATGAGTTTTGTCCCTATTTCACTTAGCATTTTGGATAGAAACAACTCTAAATAAACTATTTAGATTATGTTTGGGGACCACTAGGTTTTTTGTATGCTCCCTACTAGTGGTTCGTTCATGGGAAATAATTGTGACATGGATATTTTACACCGAGGTATGAGGTATATAGGGCCTGAGACTATCTAGTGCCTAGGGGTGTTCCTTATTTTGGTGATCATTGGATTTGTGGTATTTACCCTTGTCTTAGGGTGTATTTTTCTGTACATTACTAAATCTAAAATTTCTTATTTAAATGTGTTAACATTATGAATGTTTAATTTTGAAAACTATTTACAATTGAAAGTTTCATTTCTTAGATTTTCTCTCCGCTTTTCCTTACATATCAAAATTGCATGCTTTTCACCGTGTATTGAATACTCTATAGAATGTTTTGGTGGAATCCTATTAGACATAGGATAAAACCCTACTTAAAACCCTTGGGTATAAGTATACTTGATTTTTTTTTGACATAGGTAAAGGCAATTCCTCGGGTGAGGTCGATTCGGTTGATAGTTCCCATCCACGGTGCAGCGTTGTGGAGACAGCTTGTGGGTGATGACCCCTTGTCATGTGGAGTACTTGGGGAAGTTTTTTTTCTTTTTTTATATGTATTTGGACCTCTTGTACTATTATTAGACCTATATATTCAGTTTTGGATTTTTATAAACCTCATTTTGGTAAGATTTTTTTAGATTCATTTTATCAAATGTTTTTATGTTTTATGTATCCATATTTGGGTAACTCATTCCCAAAAAAATAAATGATACCAAGGAACATGTGCTAGCCCTTGGGGAGGGTGAATGACCTTCAGGCATTGTCATGGGCCGAGTTTGGAACTGGATTTAATGGAGAACAGATTTTGTTAATGACATTTCCACTACCGAAGTGGTAAACATGTATTCGGGTAATGAGGTATAAGTGAGACCTTGCACCACCTATGTGCCACATGTCTCCTGTGAGACCAAAGGTGGTCAACCATGGGCTTGGGATAGTTCACAATGGGGTATAGGTTCTAGGAGTAACTATTAAATGCATCTGATGTGTTTCCTTTTGAGGACTCAAACCTAGAACCTCAAGGTTAGGGCGCCACATCCGTAACCACTCCACCATGCCCCATTGGAAAACATGTATTATGGTAATAAGCTATAGTTGTACCCTTGAACCATCTATTCACCAATTTTCCCCACGATTCCCAAGGTTTCCAACCTTGGGATTGGGATAATTCCCAATGGGGTAGAGGGTCTAAGAGTAATTATTAAAGGCATCTCAGGTGTTGCCTTATAAGGACTCGAACCTGGAACCTATGGGCCAGGGCACCACAGTCGTAACCACTCCACCATGACCATATGGGAAAACATGTATCTAGGTAATGAGGTATAGGTGCGTCCTTGCACCACCTGCATGCCATAAATCCCCAACGAGGCCCAAGGTGGGAAACCTTGTTCTTGGGCCAGTCCCAAAGGGGTAGAGGGTCCAAGAGTAAATATTAAAGGCATCTCAAGTGTTTCCTTTTGTGAACTCAAACCTAGAACTTTTTGGCCAATGTGTCCCTTCATTTTTAACACCCCAAGATTCCATGGTATGTTTTCTTTTAAATAATTCAATAGCTTGCATTTTACGCAACTTCGAGATTCTAACACACCAAGACCAATAAAGAATGCCGTTATGAATAGTAATAGCCAATTTTTTAAATTTTATAAATTGTATTATTTAAAATGGACTTTATTTTTCGATTCAAAATATCAAAATAGTTTTAGGGTGAAATTTTTGGTACTTTTATGAAAAATCTTAATTTTTGATGAATATTCTAAAATACTAAATTTTAATAAAAAACAACTTTATTAATTGAAATAATTTATAGTGCTAAATTATAAATTTGAATGGTTTTTAAGTATAATTAGACTATATTTTATTATTTAATATAATTTAGGTCATTGGATTTAATTTCACATTTAAACTGGGCATAAACAAATGTCAATCTTTTCATAGTTATTATTTCTTAAAAACACATTTTTTGTTTTGACAATTGGAATTAATTTTAAATTAATTTCTGCCACTTCTGTTATTTGAATATGGAAAAAATGAATTCCATATTTGTAATTAGGAGGTCCAAATTGCATAAATAGGTAGAATATATTTTTAGACATTATGAATATTTATTTCAGTAAATATTTTATTTACTGTGGTTTAAGGGGTAAATCTGGTAAATAAGGGTAAAACATAATATTATAATAATAATAATAAATTACCGTAACATGTGTTTTATTCCTATTGGTTGATACATATCCGACCATGGGAGTCCTTGGGTCGATTTTGGGACCCCAGGGAGCCACTTGAGTGTGATAATGACACTTTATATTAATTAATTTAAAGTAAAGACAAAAATGGAATAAACATATATCTTTTAGTAAAATAATTTATATAAGGGTTTATATAAGTTATAATTTATTATATAAATATTAATTTTAAAGATAAAAATATTTCCTACATCAGGGGTTTTTTTAAATAATTTTTAGATATTAAATAATTAAAATTATTTTTGATACAATAATGATGCGGTGTTTACCTCATTAAAAATAATTTAAATAAATGAGATTATAAATATTAAAACAATATACAAAACCGATCCAATTTTTATTAGATGATTTTATTTCGAACATGAGTCATCTTATCTTTTACTTTAATTAGTTTTGGATCTTTAGAACCTGAAAATCATTATATAATAAAATAATATTTTCAAACATTTCTAAAGAGCCCCTCTTATCAAAAGCACTCGCCACTATCCCATTTCTCACACCTCTAAATCCAGTTTTCTCATCCAAACTCTACCAAATTAAGCTCCTTACATCCTTCTCTTCCTCTTTGAAGCCTTACCTTAGGCAAAAGTCACTTCAAGGAAGCCTTTTGGTTCAAACCAAATGGAGTTACCCGATTTAAAGGTAACATCTCTTCTTAAGTCCTTTTCTTTTATTTCACGTTTTTAACCCATTAAACTTTATTTATTTATTTATTTTATAAAAAAACCAGTATCTTAAATATACTAGGTTTTTTATTAGAATTATTTGAACTACACTTACACATACCTCCATATAATGGGTATAGAACATAATGTTTTTCTGGACGGCGAACAACTGCCTCACGGAACGATGATTGTTCAATCTTCTACTACAACCTATAATGGTGGCCATTATGATGGTACTATAATTATATATGATATTTATGATATTTATTTTATCTATAAGCTTTTTTAATTCTCTTTTATAGCACAACCTTATTCTTTTCATGTTGTATATATAAGATAATTTTATTTGAGAAAGTGCGGACTACAGCCCCTTCAAAGTGACATGAATCGTTCATACCATACATAGAACGTATAAAGGATGGTGTTCATAAATGTACGTAACATATATAAAATATTATTTTATACTGAAATAATGATATAACTATGTATCATTTGGTTTTCTTACCTTAAAAAAAGGAAGTAGCATTTGTGCGTACGTACGGATTACCATCTCCATGAACGCGATGTGATTCATTTCCAATCGTAAACATTACAGATTAATTTTCATTTGATTATTAAAAATAATATTTAATAAAATAATATCTTTCTGGATATGAATAAAATACATCCTATACATAACAAACATGACTTACCTGACAAAACATATAAATGAAAATGAATCAATTAACACCTGAAACAATGATACTACTGAAATATTATTAACAATGAAATATTAGAAGATCTTATATGATTTAATATTTATGTATATTGTTGTTGTATAATTTAATAACAATTATTTTACTATTATACAAGAGTTTAACGTACCCTATACCAAGTAAAATTACAATGTAAGGGTTAATTTGACAATCACTTTATTATCTGAGGTTGTTTTTATGTAAGTCTCTATTGGGACCTCTAAATCATCCACATCCATGTTTCCTAAAAATTTATTTCAAAACATTTTTTTACTATTTACTAGACTATGGTTTAAATTCATTTATACCTTTGTTTGAATTTTTATAAAAGGGTTTGAAATAAATCATTCCATCGTTTTCCAAATGAGGTACTTTATGACCTTTTCGACATATTAAGTTAAGACTATTTTTTTAACTTATACATTGGGTGTGGTTATTCTCCGCCGTTATATCACCTTTGAAGCTTCCCTTACCAGCTTTTAATAGTATTTTCAAAATAAATTATTCTTTTATAATTCTGTGACTCTTAACTGATTTCAAAATAGAAATAGATATTTCTCTCAAATAGTTTTGATTTCATCTATGTCAACATCCTTTGATAAATTTTACACTTGTTTGAAGTTTATTTATTATTATAAAAATATTTCATATTGTATTTAAGGTTTTGTGATATGTTTGACTATGGATGAGTTCTTTTTATACCATTCACGGTTTATGGTTAAAGTATTGACATTTCGTATGCTAGTTTTAATATGAATGTTTAAGTTATGTTTCAAACTTTTCATATGAGGAATGTATTGGACTTAGTAAGTGATGGGTGGATCCCGCTATAGCTCATCAGTGCATCGATAGGTGTAATGAGACAATTAGATGGGGAATTGGATGAGGCCTTTCCCCATTTTATATATGGTTTTGGATGAGGCCTTAATCATTTTCAGACGTCTTGGCCGAGGCCTTGAAAAAATGTTTCAGAATGTCCTGCATTATAAATTCCCTCATTATGAAAATAATATTGATGTTTCATGTGGTTATTTGACTAGTATAATACCCATGACTATGTTTTATTATGTTATTATTTACCCAGATTATATTCCTTCCATAAAGTGTACATGTTTATTATTTGTAAAGGAATGTGTTTTTAATTATTCAGCATGCCTAATGTTTATGTTATCTTCCGCTATATTGCTTAATCTAACTGAGCATTTGACCTCACCCATTTCTTATGTTTCATTTTCCAAGGATATGAAGAAGTTATTTATGAGGGACTTTCATGAATAATCTAGGAGGCTTGGATGTTTCTAATGGAATAAATTAGTGTTGTATTTCATCTCAAGTTGTAATGTTGAACTTATGCATATATTTTTTTCCAATAATACTAAATTGATCGGTATTTTGGGACATTATTCCGTGTATCATGCCAATATTATTTAACAATTCACTGACTCTGGTTAATAGGGGTCGAGGAGTTTCAGTTGGTATCATATGAAGTTTTGTACAAACCTTGGAAACTAGATTTAGATAAAATCTGATTAGAGCACATTACCCTAAGATAGACATTGAGGATAAGTATATAAGAACTTCCTAGAATTTTGGTAATGTATAGATTTTGTGAGTTTTCCAATCTATACATCCCTTTCTGGATATGAGAAGGTAGAGTTGGCTCTGGCACAGATGTACCTAGGAGTGAAAACTCCAACAAAGAGTTTCAGGCTTGACTGGGGTATCCTGGTACATGACAAGAGGCCTTGATGCACTCTTGGTTATAGCACTCGTGGAGGATATGGTTAGGATAATTCACATTTTCTTTACAAACCATTATGAAGGATTTATGAGTATATACTTCCTCAATGAAAATATTTTTTTGATTATTGATTATATCCATAATTTTTTCAATTTATATGAAGTGTTTTAAAAGTTTGGAATTATGTATTGTGATTCAGAAACTAATCTGCAGTATTCCATTGTTTAGAAATAGCACCAAGTGGAAGGAATATAAACCATATCAATGCACATAATCCATGTAGGGACTTCCCTCCTACTCAATATAATTATAGTGATGCTGGGGATGCAACTAGTGCTGATCATCTTTTCAATATACTGGGACAACTCACTCCATTTATGAATAATAACCATACCCGTATAGATAACCCTGATCCATAACATGGGGGATCAATGTTAGAGAACTTCATGAAGGAAAAACCACCTACATTAAATGGGTTTACAAATCTATTTGTTGCTAATAAATGGATAAGTTTCCTAGAGAAAATATTTCATGCTTTGGGGAGTAGCGAAAGGTAAAAAGTTGTCATGGAAATTTATTTCCTCACAAGAGATGCATATCAATGGAGGTCATTAATTCAAAACACAAAGGACGATGAAGAATTATCATGTATTGAATGGAGGGTGTTTAAAGAGATTTTATTAGAAAAATACTTTCCTCGTGACCATCGAGCGGATATGGAAACTCTATTTCTGAGTATGAGGCAAAACAAGGATGAGAATATCACAAAGTATGAAGATAACATTGCAAGGTTAGTAAGGCATGCTATAGATTATATACGTAACCAAGGAAGTAAGATTGATTATTTCATTGATAGGTTAAAATCATTTCTCCATTGAGCATTAGTCTCGAAATCTTCCCATCGTATGAAGATATTGTCTCATGTGTTATCAAGACAAAAAAGGAATTATTTATGTCTTACGACCTTAAAGGAAAGAAAGAGAAGATGAGATCTGATGAACAATCTGGGAAAGGAAATAAAGAAAACATGGAAGAAGGGAAGAGTTTAATTTCCACCCTGGGATAATTGTGGAAGGAAGCACCCTGGTGGTTATCTAAAAGGAAAAGAAGTATTCTACAAATGTGGAAAAAGGCCATCTTGTTGGTGATTGTAAGGGGAATAAAGAATCTAATAATGTTCAATGCTACAATTTTAGGGATATGGGACATTATGAAAATGAATGTACTAAGTGCCCAGGAAAATTACCTAAAAAAATGCCAAGTGAGAAAGGGTAAGCTTATGTGATCACTAATGTTGAGGTTGAAGCTCCGAAAGATGAGGTGGCAGGTAATTTAATGGTTTCCTCAAGTTTATCCAATGATTTATTTGATTCTGGATCATCGTATTGTTTCATATCTTACAAGTTTTCTACGAAAATTAGATATTTCCAATTTGATTTTATAAGGGAGTTGTAAGTCAAAACTCTTAAGGGAAGTATCATTGCAACAATGTTTAGTGAATCAGTTCCCATTAGGTAAAATAAATGTTCTTTATCTACTGATCTCAATGTCAAACCCATGAATTAATTTGATATAATCCCGTGTATATATCAGCTTTCGAACCATGATGCGAAAATTTACTGTAAGAATAAAAAGGTCACAATTTTCGAAGATTATAAGAAATACCTTATCTCTAGAGCAGAAATGTCACCATATGATTATTATATAGATCCACCCCTAGTAGCACTACTAAATTCAATTATTGGGGAGGAAGAAAATTAAATAACTATGGGTGCAGAAATGAATGTTCAAATAGAGTATGTACATATTGTGCAGGAATGTGTTGATGTATTTCCAAAGAATTTACCTTGAAATCCTCTAGAACAATAAATTGAGTTTTCCATTGACTTAATTCCTAGTTCAAGGACCATATCAAAGACCCCTTATAGAATAGACACTATGGAATTAGTGGAACTAAAGAAACAACTGGAGGAATTAAGTAATAAGGGATTTATTCGTCTAGTGTTTCTCCATGGGGAGACCATGCCCTTTTTGTTAAAAAAAAATATGGATCGATGAGGTTGTGCATTAACTACAGGGAGATAAACACTATAATAATAAAGAAGAAGTATTCCCTACCTCAGATTGATGATTTATTGGATCAACTTCATGGAGATCAATATTTTTCAATGATTGACCTTCGATCTGGATACCATTAGTTGTGCGTGAAGAAGGAATACATTCGGAAGACAGCATTTCGAACTAGGTACAAGAATTACGAGTTTAAAATAATGCCTTTTGGGCTAACTAATGCACCCTTTATCTTCCTGGATCTAATGAATAATGTTTTCAAAGAATAACATTATTACATTGTAGTGGTATTAATTTATGATATCTTGGTATACTCAAAAATCTACGAAGATCATGAAAATCACTTGCGCACTATTCTGAAAATCCTAAGAAGAAATTAATTGTATGGGATGCTTAGAAAGTGTGAATTCAGGTTTCAAGAGAATTATTTTCTTGGCCATATTATATCTAAGGATGGAATCTCTGTTGATCCTTCAAAGACAAGAGCAATCCATGAATGGACAGCACCAATGAGAATAACTGAGGTATGCTGTTTTATTGGTTTAGTAGGTAATTATCGGCATTTTTTCCAGAATTTTTCTTGATTGGATAACCCATAAACCAAGATCACACGTAAATGGGTTAAATTTGTTTGGAGAAAAGATTTTGAAGAATGTTTTGAATAGTTGAATAGAATATTAGTCAATGCTCCTATCTTGACTCTACCATCAGGGAATGATGGGTTTGTTATTTATAGTGATGCTTTAAAGAAAGGACTTGGACGTGTCCTTATGCATAATGATAGAGTTATTGCCTATTAATTGTGACAGATAAACATTAATGAAAAGAACTATCCTACTCATGATCTTGAGTTGGAAGCTGTAATCTTTGCATTGAAGATATTGAGACACTATCTCTATGGTGAAAAATGTGAGATATATACAGATCAAAAGAATCTAAAGTATATTTTCTCATAGAAAGAACTCAACAAGAGGATAATGTGATGGATTGAACTACTCAATGATTATGATTTTACTATAAACTACCACCTAGGGAAGGCAAATAAGGTGGCTGATGCTTTGAGCAGAAAGGATAACGGAGTTCTGAACAAGATGAGAGTTGAAAGGGATCCTATGTTCACGGATATATTAAAGATAGATATGGGAATAATCATGGAAGGTGAAACATCGATAATTTTTCAAATGGTTGCTAAACCATCTTTAGTAGAAAGGATAAAAAGTTTTCAGACTGATGATGAGGAGTTTCAAAATAAAATTAAAGCTGTGAATGATGAGAGATTGATTGACTTCGTATATAAAGATGGAACTTTGAAATTTGGGAAGAGACTTTGTGTTCCTGATATACCTGATCTAAAAATGGAATTTATGGATAATTCTCATAGCTCATATTTCTCTATACAACCTGGTAGCACTAAGATGTAAATAGATTTGAAAGAACATTTTTGGTGGGACAACATGAAGAGGGAGATTTCTGATTATGTGTCTAGATGTATGGTTTTTCAACAAGTGAATGCTGGAAGGCAGCATCCTGGAGGATTCATTCAAACTCTTCCCATACCTGAGTGGAAATGGGATGATATTATGATAGACTTTGTCATGGGACTACCATGGAATCCTAAAATAAACGATGCAATATGGGCCATTGTTGATCGTCTTACCATGTCAGCACATTTTCTTGATATAAGAGAAGATTTACCATTTGAATTTTTTGCAAGACTATATATAAATGAAGTTTTAAGAATTAATTGAGTACCCCTATCAATTTTTTATTATCCTGATCCCTATTTTACATCAAGATTTTGGAAAAGTCTTCATAAGGCCCTGGATACTGAACTTCATTTGAGCATTGCCTACCACCCTCAAACTGATGGACAATCAGAACGGACTATTCAAACCTTAGAAGATATGTTGAGATCTTTCTCACATGACTTTCACAGTATGTGGGATCAGTATTTACCTTTAGTATAATTTTATTATAACAATAGTTTTCATCCAAGTATTCATATGGCACCATATGAACCGTTATATGGAAAAAGATGAGGTACACCAACTTTTTGGGGTGATGATGGTGAAATAAAACTTGTAGGCCTAGAACGTTTTTAGGAAACAATGGAAAAGATGAATATTATCCAAACCCAGATCAATGTATCTCAATATTGGCAAAAGAGCTATGTCGATAATATAAAGAAGGATTTGGAATTTCAAGTAGGTGATCATGTTTTCTTGAAGGTATATTCATGGAAGGGTGTTATACATTTCGAGAATAAGGGTAAATTGAGTGCCAGGTACACCAGACCTTTCAAATTTCTAGAACAAATTGGGGATGTATCTTACCATTTGGAAATGCCATAATGTCGCTCCAAAGTTCATGATGTGTTCCACGTATCACTGTTGAGAAAATACATGCCTGACCCAATGCATGTATTCACATATGAAAAAATAGAAATGGAACCCAATGTGTCGTATTGAGAAGAGTCTGTTAAGATTCTTGATATGAGAGAATAATTTTTGAGAAAGAAGATGACTTGTCTGGAGAAAGTTTTATGGAGAAATCATAAGATGTAAGAGGAAATGTGGGAACCCAAAGAACTTATGATGAAGAACCACCTGAATCTTTTTATGTAGAAGTATTCTAGAAATTTTGTGTATGAAATTATTTGAATGAGGGAAGATTGTAACACCCCATGATTCTATGGTACGTTTCCATTTAAATAATAAAATAGCTTGTGTTGTACGCTACTTCGAGATTATAACACACCATGACCAATCAAACTAACTGTTATGAATAGTAACACACACTTTTTGAAATTTTATAAATTTTATTCTTCAAAACGGACTTCATTTTTGGATTCATAATATCAAAATTTGATTAGGGTGAATTTTTGGTACTTTTCCGAAAACTTTCAATTTTTGATGAATAGTGAAAATACTAAATTTTATTTAAACAAATTTTTTAATCGAAATAATTTATAGTGTTAAATTATACATTTGAATGGTTTTTACGTATCATTAGGTTATATTTTTATCATTTAATATAATTTAGTTCATTGGATGCAATTTTACATTTAAACTGGGCATAAACAAATGTCAATCTTTTGATGGTTATTATTTCTTAAAAATTAAGCTATTTGTTTTGACAACGGGAATTAATTTTAAATTAATTTATTCCACTTTTGTGATTTGAATTCGGAAAAACGGATTCCATATTTGGAATTAGGAGGTCCAAATTGTGTAAATAGATAACTTTTATTTTTATACGTTATGAATATTTACTTCAGAAAATATTTTATTTACTGTGGTTAAAAGGGTAAATCTGATAAATAAGGGTAATAAATAATATTATAATAATATTTAATTACCTTAACATGTGTCCTATTTCTATTGGATGATACATATCGGACCATCTGCATCCTTGGGATTATTTTGGGACCCCATGAAGCCACTTTAGAGTGATAATAAAATTTTATATTGACTAATTTAAAGTGAATACAAAAATAAAAAAAAACATATATCTTTTAGTAAAATAATTTTCATAAGGGGTTATATAAGTATCATTTCGACTATAAATATTCATTTTAATCTAAAACAATTTCCTACATCATGGTATTTTTTTTAATTTTTAGACATTAAATAAATAAAATTATTTATGATACAATAATGATGTAATATTTACCTCATTAAAGAATGATATAAATAAATGAGATTATAAAAATTAAAACAATATCTAAAACCTATACAATTCTAATTTTATGATTTTTTTTAGAACATGAGTCATCTTACCTTCGACTTTAATGAGTTTTGGATCTTTAGAAACCGAAAATAATTATATAATAAAATATAATTTTCAAACATTTCTAAAGAGCCCCTCCCCCCCCTTATAAAAATCCCTCACATATATCCCATTTTTTCACAAATCTCAAGTCACTTGGATCATCCATAATCTACCCAATTAAGATCCATACATCCCACTCTTCCTATTAGAATTCTTACCTTAAGTATAAGTCACTTCAAGGAAGCCTTTTGGGTCAAACCAAAGGGAGTTACCCGATTTAAAGGAAACATCTCCTCTTAAGTTATTTTATTTTATTTTACTTCTCCAACACCCTAAACTATCTTTATTCTATTATTTTATAACAAAACCAGTATCCTCAATATACTAGTTTCTTTTTATGAGAATTATTTTAACTACACATACACTCACATCCATCTAATGGGTATAGAATATAATGTTTCTTTGGACGGTGAGCTACTGCCTCACAAAATGATGATTGTTCAATATTCTACTACCACCTCTTATGGTGGCCATTATGATGGCACTATAATTATATAAGATATTTATGATATTTATTTTATCTATAATCTTTTTTATTTATCTTATATATCATACCCTTATTCTTTTCATGTTGTATATATACGATAATTTCATTTAAGGAAGCGCGGACTACTGCCCCCTCAAAGATATATAATTCATTCATACCATACCTAGAACGTATAAAGGATGGTTTTAATGAATTTACATAACATATATAAAATATTATTTTATACAGTAATAATGATATACCTATGTATCATTTGGTTTTCTTTCCATTACAAAAATGGAAGTAGCTTTTGTGCATACATACAGATTACTGTCTCCACGAATGTGATGAGATTCATTCCCAATCTTAACCATTCAAGAATAATTTTTAATTTTTTATGTAAAATAATTTTTAATAACCTAATATCTTTCTGGATATGAACCAAATAAATCCTAGAAGAAACAAACATGACTTACATGAAAAATCATATAAATGAAAACGAATCAATTAACACCTGAAACAATGACACTACTAAAATATTATTAACAATGAAATATTACAAGATCTTATATCATTTCATATTTATTTATGTAGTTATTGTATAATATAATAACAATTATTTAACTATTATTCAGAAGGTTAATGTACCCTATACCATGTAAAAGTACAATGTAAGGTTTAATTTCACAATCTCTTTATTATCCGATTTGGTTTTTACATATGTATATACTGGGACCTCTTTATCATCCACATACATGTTTCCTAAAAATGTATTTCAAATTTTTTTTTCTTCTATTTACTAGAATCTATTTAAAAGTCATTTATACCCTTGTTTGACTTTTTATAAAATGGTTTGAATGGAATCTTTCTGTCATTTTCCAGACAAGGTACTTTATGACCTTTTTGAAAAATTAAGGTAAGAATAGTTTTTTAACTTATACAGTGGGTGTGGTTGTTATCCGTCATTATATAACCTTTGATAATTCTCTTAAAATATTATAATAATATTTTCAAAATAAATGTTTTCTTTTATAATTATGTGACTCTTAAAGGACTTCAAAAAAGAAAGAGATATTTCTATCAAATGGTTTTGATTTCATCTATGACCACATCCTTTGATAAATTTTCCACTTGTTTGAAGTTGATTTATTATGATACAAATCTTCCATACTGTATTTAAGGTTTTTTGATATGTGTAAATATGTATGTGTTATTTTTATACCATTCCTGGTTTATAGTTAAAGTATTTAAATTTTGTATGCTAGTTTTAATACGAATGTTTATTATTGTTTCAACATTTTCATATGAGGAATGTATTTGGCTTAGTAAGTGGAGGGTAGAGCCCCCTATAGCTCCTCAGTGCATCAATCGGTCTCATGAGATAGTTAGGTGTGGAATAAGATGAGGCGTTTCCTAATTTTATATATGGTTTTGGTCGAGGCCTTAATCATTTTTAGATGTTCTAGTAGAGGCCTTGACAAAATGTTTCAGAATGTTCTGCATTATACATTCCCTCATTATGAAAATAATATTGATGGTTCATGTGTTTATTTGACTAGTATAATACCAATGACTATGTTTTATGATGTTATTATGTATTCATCTTATATTCCTTCCATAATGTGTACATGTTTATTATTTGTAAAGGCATGTGTTTTTAATTATTCACCAAGCCTAATGTTTATGTTATCTTCTGCTATATTGCTTACTCTTACTGGGCGTTTGAGCTCATCCCTTTATTATATTTCATTTTCCCAGGATATTAAGGAGTTAGTTATGAGTGACTTTCAAGCATAATCTTGGAGGCTTGGATGTTTCTAATTGAATAAATTAGTTTTATATTTCTTTTCAAGTTGAAATGTTGAACTTATGTATATATATTATTTCCAAAAATACTAAACTGGTCGGTCTTTCGGGACATGATTCCTTTTATCATGCCAATATTATGTAATAATTCACCAACTCTGGGTAACTAAGGTTGAGGCATTACTTCATTAATCAGTGTAAAATAAAAAAAACTTTTGATAAAGAACAAGCATCCCCTTCCATAGATTATTGACATAGTTTATCAAATAAATGGGATCTATTACTTCCCTTAAATGGACCTTTAGTTAAGATATCTTGAATTAAAGGTGAAGAATAAAAATATTCCCAATACTTCCTTTTGAATGAGGTATGAACACTATGAGTTCAAATTTATTCCCTTTAAACTCAGTAATTCTCCAGTAATTTTTTGGACTTAATGAATAGTTCCTTTATATATTATCACAAACATTTGGGGTAGTCTTCATAGATGATATTATAATATACTCCAAAATTAAGGAGGTGTATGACAAGAATTTAATTATTATTCTAAATACTTTGTGAAAGGATAATCTATATGAAAAGTAAATTAAATGTGAGTTTCAGATGGATGAATTATCATTCTTGGGATATGTTATTGCAAGTAAAGTGATATCTAAAGACCTTTCTAATACAAATCCAATTGAGGAGTGGAAAAAAAGAATATCTTTAATGAAGAATCATAGATTCCTTACAATCCCTAGGTATTATTGATTATTTGTGATAAACATTTCATGATTTTAAAACATCCTAACTAGGATGACTCACATGGTGTTATTGTTTTTCTTGACCAATGATTGTGAACATAGGATCATGGAATTTAAAAAGAGTTTTATCATTGCAATAATAAATAAAGAATGCACAAGTGGAGAAATATTTAGGGAATTAATGTTTTTTTTAAATAAGGTGTTTAAATATGTATTGATGTATAAATTTAATGTGATAGCTTATACATCAAGTAAGTTGAAAGTTCATGAGAAGAACTATCCATCAAAAGTTCTAGAGTTGAAGTAATAATATTTCCATTTATGTTTTGGAAGAATTATATATATGGGGAGAAGTGTGAAATATATACAGATCATAAGAACTCAAAATATATATTCACATAAAAGGAGGTTAAAATGCATGAGTAAATATGGTTAGAGTTGTTCAAAGATTATGTCTGCTCAATCCACTACCATTATAAAAATGAAAATAATTTGGAAGATACACTAAGTATAAAGGATCCTATAATCATATCAATTATGAGAATTGAGATGGTTATGATCATCTTATACATGAAAAGAATAGACATTCGAATCATGATGGAAGGAACACCATCATTAATTTATCAAATGATATCTAGACTATACCATATGGATAAGATAAAATATGCTCAACAAGACGAAGTAAAAATTGATAAGAGGGATGAATCTATTAAAAAATAGAAATCCTTGGAGTTCAAAATTGATTAACAAGAAGTTTTGATATTTTTTTGATGGATATGTGTACCATAAAATCCTTATATAAATAAGTATTTGTTGAATTATTCACATATATTGGCCTTGTCCATCCACCCATAGAGCATGCATATGTATAGATATATACTTGATCATTATTGGTGGAAAATATGAAGAAGGAGATGGTGGAATATATATATATATATATATATATATATATATATGAAAGTTCTTGGTATATCAGTAGGTAAGGACTGAAAGGAAAAATTCCAAGGGGGTGATGCAACCATTACCCATACTCATATGGAAGTAGGAAAACATCATTATTGATTTTTTTACTGGTATTCCAAACCAATAAAAAGTAAATAATTCTCTATGGGTTGTGGTGGATATTATTTCAAATATTTCCCACTTCATTTCAATTTTAGATGTCTTATCACTTGATCAACTTACAAGGATATAGATGTAACGTCCCAGTTCCAGGAGCAGCCCAGAGGTTCCCCATACTCGGTTGGTCACATGGAATCAATTGCATTTCCCAAAATTCTAGAGGTTATCGACTAACAGTGAGGGCCTTGGGTGTGATAGTGGGGAAACTATTCCCTCATTGGTAGAGTAACCAAGTGGAAATAAACATATAATAATACCCAAAGCTGTAATAACATGAAATAAGTAAACAACAAAATACTGGAAGTATTAAATAATTGGAGCACACATATATATAAATGATTCCTGATAAATATACTTAGGAAAACATCCAAATAAGTTACAATGCTAGAATATGGTACTAAAGCAAAGCACAAATAAAACAAATAAACTTTATCAACATTGAAAGCCTTAGTTTTGTCCCATTCTCTCCTGCTCCACATCAATCAAGTACCTGAACTAGAAGGGAGATTTCCCTTATCTATACTAGCAGAAATAAAATCTTTTTGGGCACCAAAGCATGACCCAAACATGGTGTGAGATGAATCATAGTGGGAAAACACCCAAATATATGTGCCTAATAGTCAGTGAATATATATGGAAGGAAATAAGCAAAATGAAGCAGTAAACAAGGAAGTACTCAAAAGTAAACAATCCTACAGTTTCAATTGCATTCATTTTTCTCATACCAAGTAACCAGCTAATCAAAAATGTGTAACCCTATAGGAATTACTCATATCCTATCCCCTCTAGTTAAACCAAATAATCACAAGAAACCCTATGGGAAGTACTAACAGTCTAACCCCTCTGGTTCAGTTTTAGCAAAGACACTCTCGGGAAACACTCATTGTCAACTACTCTTGTGGTCTTTTATCGATAAACTACAAACCCTCTAGGGAAGCACTCAATGTCCAATTCCCCCTTTGGTCTCACAACATGGAACTACAGACACTCTGAGGGAACACTCACGTCCACCCCCCTATGGTATCTCAACATGAAAAGTAAATAGACACTCTGGGGAAGCATTCAGCGTCCATTCCACCTATAGTATACTACACCAGGTTCCCACAACCTTGTCTAAGTCAATCATTCACAATGATGTTCAACAGCCAAAGTAAACCTTAATAACTACTTGGGTAATAGCTTTCAAGAAATACAGGGCTATACATCTACAAGCATATAATGGCATCAGATAAAATCACTTCATCCAAACAATACTAGGCATGGGAAGCAAGCAGCCTAATAGGAAAAACTGGACCAAACATTCAATATCAAAACAAACATAGGAAACACATCCATAGCATGGAAAATAACCCTATTCAGAATCAACAACCTCTACTTAGTCACACAAGGCACAGAATACATTAACAGGGCTTAAATACCTAAACATGAAATGCTCCGTTCAAGGGTATTGGGAACTTTTTCACATAATATTAAAAGTATAACTACAGAAAGGCACAAACCACCTACCTCGACGTTGTACGATCAATATAGTTGAACCTCAGCCTTTGAATAAACCTATAACATCATAGATCTACAAAAACGTATAAAAATCTCAACCAAGAATATTTCAAAATAGATGAGAAATTAAGAGATAAGGATCTATGAAAATAAAGAACTCATCATGGAGATTCCAACACAATCGATGGCTGTTGAATCAGAGAACGGACGGAGGGTCAGGGGCTCAGAGAAGATTCTTCATCTTCAATCACTTTGAGATGAGACAAGTTGAGAAGAAGATGTGTTTCTTGATTGGACGTGACCCCAGTCCATTAAATAAATTAAATTAAAATTACACGAAATTATATTTAATGGTACATGGTGTGTACTTTTCTTAAACAGACCCTACTTTAGGCAGTCTCTGGTTCACTGCATACGGCCATGTAATCAGCTATTACAGGACCAGTACACAGTCACCAACAGTAATTGGGTACACTGCATGTACTCCAAAGTACATGGAATATACTCCTTAAATTTTTTTATTCTCATATTTTTCTCATAAAAACTAAAAAAGAAAACTCATACCTAAAAAATAAGGTCTGGGTTCTTACAAACTTCCTCCCTTAAAAAAAATTATCCCCAAATTTTCCTAGCAAGGCGGTGTATAAGAATAATCCTCGAACAGCCCCAGCCACTGTGATCATATATCGCCATCCCTCTCCCAAGTCCCATCTTGTACTCGCCTGTACTGCCATAGCACTCATACCAGAGGAAGAGACTGTCCTTGGAGACCTTCGCACAGTGATCAACAACCCGAATAGGATGCTACCCGAACGAGGCGTCCAGTTCCAACTCAACCTCCTCAGGTTGAAAAACCTGAGATGGGTCTGAGAAGTAATGTCATAGATGAGAAACGTGAAAGACATCGTTCACAGCTTGGTGCCTCTAAGGTAACCGCAACCGATAAGAAACCGGCCCGACTCTCTCCAAAACCTCAAATGGTTCAACATATCTTGGTGAAATATTTCCCTATCTCTTAATCCTCATCTGTCCCTACCTCGGTGTGACACGTATAAAAACCTGATCTCTGTCCTTGAACTATAGAGGTCATATTTGTTGATCAGTATAAGAATTCTGTTGTGACTATGTAGTATCCATCCTCTTCTGAATCAACTCTATCTTCTTCGTGGACTCCTGAACAAGATGAGGTCCTAGCATAGCTTCCTCTCCTACTTCCAGCCAATATAGGGGTGATCGGCATGGCCTACTGTACAAAGACTCATAAGGTAACATCGCAATAGTTTCTTGAAAACTATTATTATAGGAAAACTCCACAAGAAGTATGTGATTGTCCCCAGAACCTCCAAAATCTTGGATGTATGCTCGAGGAATGTCCTCTAGCACCTGAATCGTATAATTATACTGGCCATCTGTCTGGGGATGGTAGGTTGTACACAAAAGTACTTGTGTTACCCGAAGCCTGTTATAGTCCTGGAAAGACATAAGAAATAAAACAGGCATCCCTGTATGAAACAATAGAGTGTGAAACTCTATGTAAACATAAAATTTATCAGATGTACAAACTTCCAATATCATCTACACTGAAGGTCTCCTTGGTTGGAAAGAAGTGAGCATCTTTCGTGAGTCTGTCAATGACAACCCAAACTGCATCATTCCCTCGAGGTGACCTCGGTAAACTTGTCAAAAAGTCTATCGTGACATCATTCCACTTCCACTAGGGAATGGGTAACTGGTGAAAAATCCCTACTAGTATCTGATGCTCTGCCTTCACCCGATGATAGGTGGAATACCTCATGAAAAAACTATCAACATCTTTCTTCTTACCTAGCCACTAATACTGATGGTGCAGATCTCGATACATCTTAGTGAAACCAGGATGAACTGCCCAAACTGAGGAATGGAATTCCTGCATCAGCTCCCCAGGTATGTCTTCTGATACCCATACATGCTAATGAAAATGAAAGATCCCATCCTCTCCTACTGTCCATCCAGGAATAGGGTCCTCTCCTGTCACACTCTCCCATAGGACTAGGCCTTCAGAGTATGATAGTTTCCTCATTCGCACTCAATCAAGAAGAGTAGATGTAACAACTAGAGAAGAAAGAAACATCTGACCCTGCCTATCGTGCACCTCCAAATGCATCTCTAAGAACATATCCATAAGCTACCACTCACTATTGGCCTCTTGAACTGCCTATATCTAAGTCCTTCTGCTCAACGCATTAGCTACCATGTTGCCTTTCCCAGGCATATAGGCAAGCTCAAAATCAAAAGACTAATGGTACTCAACCAACCTTCGATGTCTCAATTTCAGATCGTACTAAGTGAAGATGTACTTGAGACTTTTATGGTTGGTGAAAACAACAAAATGATCTCCCAACAGATAATGTATCCAATAACATAAGGCATGAACAACTGCAGCCCACTCGAGATCATGCATCGGTTAATTGCTCTCATGTGGCCTCAACTACCAGGACTCGTACACAACAAATCCTTCCCCCTACATTAGCACTTCTCCCATACCGATACCTAATTCATCACAATACATATTATATCTCTTTTTCGTCTCTGAAAAAACATGTATCTCTGCAAAATTTAACCTTCCTTTCAGATCCTAAAAGAATGACTCATAAGAATCTAACCACAAGTACGTTTCACCCTTCTTAGTCAGTCTCGTCAATGGTTCTTCTAAGTGTGAAAAGTCATTTATAAAATGTCTATAGTATCCATCCAGCACTATAAAACTTCATACCTCAAAGACACTCTTCAGATACTCCCATGAAACTAATGATCTCACTTTCTCTAGGTCTACCGATACTCCTATCTCTGAGAATACATGACCCAAGAAGTAAATTTGGTCCATCCAAAAGTGTCATTTTGAGAGCTTAGCATATAATTGATGCTCTCTCAATGAACTCAAAATAATCTCAAGATGTGTGGCATGGTCATTTCGAGTGTGAGTGTACACCATGATATTATCCACAAAGACTACCATGAATCAATAAAAGTATGGATGGATCACTTGGTTCATCAGTTCCATGAAAACTGAAGGGGCATTCATGAGACAGAACAACATAACCACATACTCGTATAGATCATTTGTACTTCAAAAGGATTTAAGAGGTATATCAGATTGCCTAGCATGAAGTTTATGATAACCAAATCTCAAGTAAATATTTGATAACACCCGAAATCTTCGATATTTATCAAATAGATCATCAATACTCGACAAGGGATATCAGTTCTTGACCGTCAACTGGTTCATCTTCTGATAATCCACACCAAGATGGAGTATACCATTCAACTTTTTCACAAACAGGACATAAAAACCCAATGGAGAAGTACTTGGCCGGATGACACCCTTATCCTATAACTCCTCTAACTACTTATTGATCTCCATTTACTCTAGTTTAGTCATCCTATAAGTAGGAATGGACACTAGTTCTGTTCATCACACAAGTTTTATAGAAAAGTCCACCTCTCTCTCTTGAGGCTAACCTAAAAATCCCTCTTGAAAGACATCCATAAAATGATCCACCACTGGAGGAAAGTCCAAATATAAAGTCCCTTGGTCATCCAGATATACACTAGCATTCTGGGTTGTAGCTCCTCCAAACCCATGATGCTTAGGCCCATCTCTACTCGCTTGGACATCCCATTCTCCCTTATTTTGAAAAAAGCTTCCCTATGGTGATATGAAACTCACCCTACGATGATAAAAATCAACCACTACCTAGAAGGGAACCAACCTGTCCATTCTGAGAATGAAATCATATCTTTTCATCTCTAGGACATAGAGGTCCCATAATAAGTGACACCAACCATCCTCAAGGGGGAACTCCTTGAACTGACGTACACTTGTCGTTCTAGTCCCCAACAGAGTGTCTAACATCATGACATCAGCAGAAGTAAAGATACAGAGCCCAAGGATCTTCACAACAACAACAGATATGAAACTATGGGAAGCCAATGTGTCCAAAAGTGCAGAAGATAAGACTAAGGTAACTAGAATCATACATCAAACTGTAGAGGGTTTGAGATCCTACTCTTGCAGGGTCTACTCTACTATAAAAGTTTGGCCTCCACTATGGCCATGTGACCATGTATGACCACCCTGAGCTGATCCACCCTATAGTCACTGAAAGCCTACCAACTGGATACCATGACTATGACCTCCACCTCGGCCGAAACGACCAAAATAAAACCAGTTTCTAGATTGATGATAAACTAGTGGTCCTACTCTAGAATGTGGAGTCATAGCAGAGCTCCTATCACCAGTTACTGGTAAAAATATCTAAAAAAAATGCTAAATATGACCCATCTTTCGGTAAGATCGTTAATCCATTGGGTCTCTCGTGAAATGTGGCCTCATATACCCACTCTTCCCGCACTTATAGCACACCACCTGGCTACCAAAAGAAGTATCCCACTTCCTTGGATCTCCATGTGTATACTCCCTATGGTGCTTCCTATTGTCAATAGGAGGGGTACCAACTCGGAATGTCGGACCTCCCTAGCTCATAGCTCCAGAATCCCTCATATTTCACTCTATGATCAGTGCCTAGTTGACTATAGAGGTGATGGGAGTCAACTTGAAGATGTTCACCAGAGATCAGATGTCCTTCCTAAGACCATCTTCAAACTTCCTCACCAGGAATAACTCATAACATCATGGGATGGGTGTGAATCACTGCAACTCTGTGAAGCGAGAAGAATACTCCATAACTGAAAGAGTAACTTGCTCCAGACTCATGAACTCTCAGGCTTGAGCGTCCCTTAAATTTTCTGGGTCAAAGTAATCATGGAAGGAAAACTAGAAATTATCCCACAACATAACCTACTGGAATCCTGCCTGTGAAATCACATCTCACCATCTCTTTGTGGAATCTCGAATCATATACATAATGAGATTCAACCTCATCTCTGGAGGTGTCTCTAGATGATCAAAGATAGAAATCATGGACTCTAACCATGATTCTACTACTTCAGGTCCTCCATCCCCTCATTATGTAGGAGGATGCTACTACTGAAATACCCATGTCAAATCTTCTATAGACAAGGCAGGAGCCGGTACTCCTCAAAAGTTTGGAATAAAACTCATGAATCCCTCTCAGAACTATTCATCATAACCTATGTCTGGAATAACAGATGGTTCCTACCATGACACGACGAGAGGATCTACTGGCAGTTCCTAATCTACCATCTGTTCAATTCCCGGTAAATGGCGCACAAATGGAGGAAGTCTCGGTGTCATGAATCTTCAAGGTCAAACACACACCTTAGATCAATATTAACATGGACTAAAACATAGAAGTGCAAGAAAGTAATGGGAGAAGGAAATTATTTCATGTTTTTTGAAAAATGGTTGCACAGCGTGTATCACCCCTACACAACGTGTTCTATTAAGCCTTTACATGGGCGTGTACTCCTGCCAACCCAGATCATGTAACACCCCATACACATAGCATGTTATCCGAACCCACAATGTGTACTTGAATCCTCTACCCCTTTCTGAGTTCTTCAACATGACTTAACCCACATGGTTCTCCTAGAGCAAGACTACACGGAGTGTTTGTTCCAAACATGGTGTGTACTAGAATGAAATTCGCTGGCCCATGTTCTTATTTTCTCGGATGGTTACATAGCTAACTCTACATGGTATGTTTATGCCAGACACAACATGAACTAACTACCCATAATCCGCCTATGTTGGTAGTCACACGGCTAGACACATTGTCTATACACATGGAATGTACGTCCAGTACATGGCATGTTCCACCAAGTATTTTGGAACCTCGTGTCTCTACCCACATAGCTAGTGACATGGTTAGAGACTACATGGAATGTACATAGAGTACACGACATGTAATTAAGAAAAACAGTTCCTTCCTGAACAGAAGGATACATGGAACGTATTAATCATTACACTCCATATATTCTAGGTTTTTCAGGACAGTAATCCTCAGAAACTACTCTGGAACCCCGAAAAACACTGAATCAAACATCAATGTGCTAAATTCCAATCAGTGGGGGGCCATACTCCACATGAATCAATGTTTTGAATATTATACATGTCATAAAAAAGAATAACAGTGCAATTATCCACCAAATTCTAATCCATGAGGGCCCATAACACCTCAAGAACCAATGTTTGGAATTCATTTAAACTAAACCTTACACAATCCAATACCCTATAAAATAGAAGGTATTCTATCAAGGCATCTATCACAACAACATGTACATCTAGCACAACATCTATTGAAACAACATGAAATTAGTAATTAACCCCAAATGGCAAGGAAATAATGCATGACATGTGATCTCTAGAAAGTGCCTATATGATGCAAGAGATGGAATACCCTCATCTCATCAGGTTTCAATAGAAATAGAACCTCAATAATATCAAAAATAATAGAAAAACACATGTGAATCACTCAATAGTGAAATCAAATCAAATTTAATAATTACAAACTAGAAAAATTGGAATATATGAGGTAAATTGGCTTTTCCCTATACAAGGGTTAGCTAATCCCGGGCATAGCTTATTAACAAGTACTTATTCCTTCATATTCAGGGATATATGATCCAAATAGTAAGTCAAGAAGAAAACAATTCCACTGAAGCCACTTTTTAACATCCTATTTCCGAGAGCCACCTAGAGGTTCCCCATACCTGGTTAATCACATGGCCTCAAGCGCATTTCCCCAAATGTTAGAGGCTGCTGACTAGTAGCGAGGGACTTGGTTGTGATAGTGGAGAAACTATACCCTCATTGGCAGAGTAACACAGTAGAAATAAATAGTTAACAAAAGAGGAAGTAGTAATAACACAAATAAGTAAACAATGGAATACTAGAAGTAATAAATAAATGAAGCACAAACACACACAATGATATATATATATATATATATATAAATGATACATGATACATATGTCTAGGAAAACAGCCAAACAGGTCGCAATACATGAATATAGTACTAAAACAAAGTACAAAGAAAAAAATAAACTTTATCCGCATCGCAAGCCTCATCTTGGTCTCATGCTCTCCAACTCCACATAAATCAAGTACCTGAAGTAGAAGAGAGGTTTTCCTTTATCTATACCTGCAACAATATAATATGTTTGGTCCCAAAAGCATGACCTAAATAGGGTGTGAGATAAATCCCAGTAGGCACCCACCCAAAGATCTATTCCTAACAGTCGGTGAATATATATATATGGTAGTCAATAATCAAAATGAAGTAGTAAACCAGAAGGTACTCAAAAGTAAACAATCCTACAGTTTCAATTGCATTAATTTTTCTCATATCAAGTATGTAGCTAATCAAAAACTAGTAACCCTCTGGGAAGTACTCACAGCCTATCCCCTATGGTTCGACCAAACAAACACAAGAAACCCTCTGGGAAGTACTCACAGTCTAACCCCTCTGGTCCAGCTTTAGAAAAAACACTCTAAGGAAGCCCTCACCATGAATCCCCCCTATGGCCTTTTATCGGTAAACTGCATACACCCTATGGAAGCACGCAATGTCCAATTACACCCTGTGGTCACGCAATGTGGAACTACAGACACTCTGAGGGAGCACTCATGCCCATCCCCCATATGGTCTCGCAACGTGAAAAGTAAACAAATACTCTGAGGAAGCACTCATCATCTATTACCCATATGGTTTACTACACCAGGTTCCCACAGTCCTATGTGATTAAATCAAGCACAACAATGTTCGATGGCCAAATTATACCTTAAGAACTACTTTCCTAACAGTTTTCAAGGACAACTTGGCTAAACAGCTACAAGCATATTATAGAATCAGATAAAATCACTCCATCCAAACAATACTAAGCATGGAAAGAAAGTAGCCTAATAGGAAAAGTTAGACCAAATTGTCAATATCAAAACAACCATGGGAAACACATCCATAGCATGTAAAATAATCCTATTCACAATCAATAGCCTCTACTCAGACACACAAGGCACAAAAGGCACTAAAAAGGCAAAATTCCTTAAACATGCAATACCTCATTCTAGGGTATTGGGAACTTTTGAACATAATATTAAAATAATAACTACAAAAATTAACAAACCACATACCTCGACATTGTACGATCAATATAGTTGAAGCTCATCCTTTGAATCAGCCTATAATTCCATAGATCTACAAAAACGACTAATACTCTCAACCAGGAATATCTCACGAGAGAGGAGAAATCAAGATATGTGGCTATAGAATAAGGAAGAACTTTCCGTGGAAATTCCAGTGCAATCGAAGTCGGTTGAATCAGAGAAGATTCAGCATCTTCGGTTGCTCCTGAATGAGACAGATCGAGAAGAAGAGGTTTCTATCGATTAGATGTGACCTTGGTCTGTTTAATCAATTAAATGAAAAATACACGGTGTGTTCTTTTAAAGTACATGACATGTACTTTCAATAACTATAACCCGCTTTAGGAGGTCTCCAGGTCAACCCACATGGCCATGTACTCGTCCGTTACATGTCCAGTACAAGGTCTCCCGTGACAACAGGGTACACGGTGTGTACTTCAAAGTACACACCATGTACTCCTTAAATTTCAATATTCTTATCTTTTTCTCAAAAAAACTTGAAAATAAAACCCATACCTAAAAAAGAAGTTTTGGGTTCTTACAATACATTATAGAATTGATGATGCATTATGGAACACCAATATTTATCATATCCAATGGAGATCAAATATTTACTTCAATTTTTTGGAAGGGTCTCCAAAATTATCTAAACAGTAAGTTGATCTTTACTATTTCTTATCAACCCCAAACTGATGGCTAATATTATTAACCAATCCATACAAAGTATTAAATATTGAGAAAATAATTGACAGAGTTCAAAAGAGGATAGGATCAGCAACTTCCTCTACTCATATTTTCATACAATAATAGCTTTCACCCAATAATCCAAATGGTTTTATACGAATCCCTTTATGGGAAGTGGTATATAAAAATAGTATATTGGGTTGATGTTTGGGAACACATGATTCTGGGACATGAATTGGTTGAGAAATTTTTTAAAAATTCATGACCATTCAGCATCAAAATAGGGCTACTCAGAGTTGAAAGAAGATCTATACTTACAAAATTCAATGAGACATTCAGTTGGATGTTGGAGATAAATTTTTCCTCTATATATATTCATGGAAGAGGTTCATAATATTTGGGAATAAGGAAAAAACAAAAGTCCTAGGTGCATCATCCCCTTTTATATTCTTGATCACATCAGATTTGTGGATTATCAACTAGTGCACCCACCAAATCTGTCTCAAGTACACCATGTATCCCTCTTGAAGAATTACATTCCAAATTTCTCACATATATTAAATTTATATCTATTATAGGTCAAAATTGATCTATCTTATGAGGAACGATGGATGCAGATCTTGGATCATAGATACATTTTTCTATGCAACAAGAAAACTCACCTAACCAATTACTATAGTGAAACCATATGTACAAGGATGAGACATGGTAACCAGAGGAATCCATGAAGAAAAATCACCCTACACCTTTTTCATCATAGTGTGTAAAAACATTGAGGGGGAAATTTCTTAAGGGGGGAGAATGCAATGACCCAATATTTTGTCAATGGAATTTCCCCTTTGACTATATAATTTTGTCATACTTATTAATATAATATTATATAAAGGACATTTACTACATGATAGAACCGACACCTTTTTATTATATTAATTTGAACATTAAATTTATAAAACATTATATATTCATAATAGTTGAAAATAATACAATGAAATATAAAATAGAAAACAACATAACAAAATTATGAAAATTTAGATCTCCCCAATCCACAAAAAATAACTGCACTCATGAACAACACTGTAGAAATGAAGTTGAATATTAGTAAAGTAATATTCACAATGAAAATAAAAATATATATAAACATGAGAGAAAATGTAATTGAATTAAATATGGGGTATTTATAGTAATTAGGGTACACATATAACCGTTACAAATCAACCTATTGTAATAGTAATATGGTCATTGGAATCTGACTATTGGAATAGAAATCTATCAATTAGGAATAGTAAGTTGGATATTATAATTGTATACTCAATTATGGAACTAAAAAATAATATTTAGTTATCTTATAAAATTAAAATTATAAATATTTATATCATGATACTAGTAAATAAATGTTAAAAAATTGATAAAATGAGTTTTTTTATTTTTGAAAACCATCTATGTTTTATTTTAATTTTATATTGAATATAATAATTTTAAAGAAATTTTATCTTCATAAAATACAATTTTAAATTAATATTAAGATGTAATATAATGATAATATAATTTTATGATACCTTATGTAATTTTTAAAAGTGCATAAAAATTGATCATCATGCAAAATTTGTATTATTTTCAAATAAATACGTATTTAATTTTAAAATTAAATGTCTAATTTTTAAAAATTTAATTTGATAAAATGGATTTAATCATTGTAATTTTCATGTTGAAAAATTTTTATGGATATTTTTTTAACTTTTCAATTACAGATGAATTTTTGGTGAATAGTGAAATATGATAAAATACAATATTTAACAGTATAAGTTAAATGAATGATTAATTTCAAAAGGGATTATGTAAGAACCCATTATTTTAAAATCACTTGCACTATTAATGTTTTGTAATCATAATAATCAACACTATTAGTAGTACTGATCCAAAATAATAAACTAATGAATATAATATTCAAAACACCCATCTCTTCCACTTATAAAAACCAACCTTTTCTTTTCTCTCATCATATAATACTTAGATAATTATGATTTTTTACCCAATTCTCTTCCCAATACTCTCCCATGTTGAGTCAATAAAGATTTATTTATGAAATTTTCCATTCCTTCTTGTTTTGAAAATCACAAACACCCTATACGTAAGCAAATCTATATTTTACCTATATAAGGAAAATTCCATTCCTTAAAGAAATTTACCCTAACCTGGATTTTTTCATATACATAGAAATATTTTTCTTAAATATGAAAAATTGGATTCATACCCAAAACCACAGAATCATATAATGCTAAAGTAAGAATCATTCTATTTTAGGATCTGAATTCTGGATGTGAACTCTAATAAAGTTCCACTCCGAATTTTGGATGAGAACTATAATGAAGTTCCACTCTGAATTCGGGATACAAACTTTAATAAAGTTTCACTCCGAATTCTGGATACGAACTCTATCAAAGTTCAACACCGAATTTTGGACTCTGAACATTTATAAGTTCGACTCCGAAATTTTATAATTTCGACTCCGAACTTCTATGAGTTCGACTCCGAACTTCTACGAGTTCGACTCTGAAAATTTTTAAGTTCGACTCCAAACTTTTCTGAGTTCGACTCTGAACTTCTACAAGTTAGAAACTGAACTTTTGTAAGTTCAACTCCGAACTTTTATAATTTCGGCTCTGAACTTTTATGAGTTTGACTTTGAACTTTATAATTTCATATTCTAAATTCTGATGAAACCAGACTCCAAATTTCCTTAGAAATTCAGACTCCGTATTTCTACATAATTCAGGTTCCGAATTCCTATAAAACAGAATAGGAACATCTTTTTATTATAGACTCTGAATTCCATTTTGGTTAGACTCTGAACTTTTAATTTGCTTACACTCCTAACTTTAGCATGTATTTTTCTTACATATTCTCCATTACAAAATGATGTCACACATCCAGTTATACATTTTCTGTTATTAAATGATGTCGTCCTTTCTATTTCAAACTAACCATTGGTTGAGTTACATGTGTACAGGTCCCTCTGATTTTTAAGGAAAATATTACCATTGGAGTAGGGAGTTGACCATTTCAACCGAGACTATAAATAGGAGCTCATTTGAAAGAGCTCAGAACTGAAGTTGATCACTCTAGAGAGCACACGCTGTTAAGGTGTTTTCTAGAGAGATATCCTTTTAATGATTTGTACGTACTGAACTACTCGTTCATATTTCTTCGTGCGACTCTGAATGTTGGTGATTACATTCAAGGGATTCTAGGTATAGGAAGATAGAGGTGCCGACTTCGTCGAAGTTTGAGGGCTTCTTTACTGAGGAAGACAGAGGTTCCAACATCCTTGAAGTTGAGGGCTTGTGGGTATATCAAGACAGAGACACCAATCTTCGTATCGAGGGCTTACCCTGGTGTGGGTAAGACATACTTTCTTGAAAGTGTAAATCAAGGGACCTTTATCCAAGGTTGTTGGATACCCTTCTCTTTGGGTTAAAATATTTATATCTTGTTACGTGTTACGAGTTTTTCCACTGAATTTTTGTATTGTAAGGAAAGTATAACCTTCTTATATTTCCTTGCACTTATACTCTGATTCATTTAGATTCTATACGCTCTAAGGTAGAATCTCATATTGTAAAAATTGGTTGAGTTTCAATTTCCAGATCCATATTTCCATAACCTGTTTTTTAGAATCACTTTCCTGATTCAAGGAACTGAGTAGAACTAGAATTTTGTAACTTCATACCTTGTTCCAATTATCCAATTGGTGTTAGAGGTGTTGTGAATTTTCTTAGTTTAACTTTGTTAAACTTAGATCTTTCCTTGTTTAAGAAATTTTTAAAGTGTACAATTCACCCCCCCCCCCTCTTTTATACTGAGAATCTACATCGTTATTTCGATCCTACATCCCACATTTCAAATTATTATTAATGTTTCTAAAAGACCAATTCCAAGTGCCTTAAGAAGTTGTTCAAGGAGACTTCATTAAAGAGGTAATACTCTCAAACTACCTCTTTTTAATTCTCTTATTCATCCACCTTATCCTCAACTCACTCATAAAAAATATAATAATAACTATATTATCATATATATTTTGAAATTATGTATTTTTAATGTAATATCTACCATCCATCCTCTTATCTTCTGTTAATATTAAAAAAACTATACCAATGTCCATATTATGTCAGTTCTTCACCTCTGTGAAGGATGAGTTTTTTTCCATTACTGCCTTCATGGAAGGTTTAAATTCATTTATAAGGGTTTAAAATGACAGAAATTAGTATATAAATAATATTAAATAAAATTATTCAAGTTTGTGACTGTCGATAAAATGTCCGAAATAAATTATCGTATAACATTAATAGTTTTACTAAACGAATCATCAATATTTCAAAACAAAACTATGGGTATTAGAACCATTTAAATATATATAATGAAATGAAAATAATTTCATTTCACTTATAAAGATTTAGACACATTTTAAAAGAGTCTCTATAATTATCCTCAAGTGATCTTACCCTAGAACCATGAAATGAACGCCCTGAAAATAGTGAAATAAAACCTTATATATCATTGAAATGGTTATAAAAAATATTTATATAAAATAAAATATAGATTAAAATGGTTATTAATTAATAAATTATGTATTTTTATTATATTATTAAAGATGTTATGTTAAAGTGAATAATGATTCTGGAACATAAGGTAAGTTATCTCTCTAAACTACCCTATTTTTATTGGGTTACACTTTCTCTCTCTTTAACTAAATTCATTTCTCTATTTATATTAATTAATTATCTTATATTATGTATATATATCCTCTACATATATTTCTAGTCTTATTCACCTTTATTTTATGGTGATATACATGTTTTAAAGGTTTCATTGTCAATTTCATCCATTAAGAAACCCCGATTAAAGAGAACTTCTATATCACTTACCCATTTCAAGTATACCTCCATAAAATGTTTTAAACAATAATTGGTTTCTTGGATTACCCATTTGATTATGCAAAACCTTTTTTAGTTTATTTATAAATTTATTGATATTAATATGATCTTTCCCTTTTTAAATACATGTTACCCTTTCCCTAAAACCATGCTTAAAAGGTACATTTCCAAAGTAACATATCCACACTTTTTCACATATTCACGTTACATTGACATAATTTTTCATGAACCAATATTATTTTCCATTAATTAATGTAATATATTTATTTCATCCCATATTTCATTGAAACCATTATGAAATTCTATCTGGTTATGCTATAACATATGATTGTGAAACCCATTTCATTTCGTCGGTAATCTTTTGTTTATTCCTTATGTTTGATTTCTTATGTGTCACACCTATTATTGTACATTCTATGATGATATATCCCTGATATCACTATAATTAATTGGGTAACTTTTATATAGAATGAGAATATATGTTAGGGATTATGGATTAAACATAATCCATGATGAGACTTTGTCTACCATGTGATGTAATCTTATCAGTTAACCTTGACTTATCTGTATGTCTTGTTTTATGATGTTTCCACATTCCTATGTTTAAATGATCATAGGATTTCATGTTATTTTTGTTATTATACCATATTATTATTCATGATCCTTATCTTTTATTATATCAAATTTATTCTTTGTGACTCATATGTTATGCTTTGTTATAATGTTTATTCCTTTACTAGGACTCATAGATCATCACTTTTTTTATGTATTCCCCAGGTTCTCCTATAAATTTTAGGAGATCAAACTGATTTATAATCTCATTGTAGAGATTAAATTAAATATGTTTTATTTTATTTTCATATTTCTTGTTTTATGTACCCACTCCCCAAATACTCTAGGCCTCTCAACCCTTGGTCTGTATTTATTAGATATTTATATTAAAAAACATGTAATAATATGTGTAAAAGGTTTGGATCTCTATAAAAATAGTGAAAAAATAACAAATAATTTTGTAATAAATTATTATAAATGTAGTTTATAAAAGGTTGTAGATATAAATAAGGTTACGAAATAGGTGACTAAGAGAGTTATTTTATTATACATGAGGATAGAGAACATGTAACACCCCAAGATTTCATAGTGTGTTATTTCTTCAAAATAATTCAATAACTTGCACTACACGCAACACCGAGTTCAATCACACCATGACTTAAAAAAAAAGCCATTCAAAAGAGGTTATGAATAGTATTATCTAAATTTTAAACTTTATGTAATCCTTATAATTTTAGAATCCATATTCTGAGTTTCTTAGATATAATGCAAGAACAAATTCATTTTCAGTATTGCACTTTTATCAAATTTTAATAGGGAACCCTTTTTAAATACAATATTTTAAACTTTTTGACTTAATGGGGACATCAAAAATTTAAAATGAAACATTCCAAGCTTCCACGGTACGCTTTCTTTGAATAATACAGTAGCGTGTGTTGTACGCAACCTTGAGTTTTAACACACACCACAACCATTCAAACTAGACGTTATGAATAGTAATACCTACTTTTAGAAATTATATATATTTTATATTTTAAAATGGACTTCATTTCTGGATTCGGAATATTGAATTTAGCCTAAGGTGAAATTTTGGTACTTGTCGGATAACTTTCATATTTTGATGAATAGTGAAAATTACTAAATTTTAATTAAAAACAACTTTTTTAATCAAAATAATTAATAGTGATAAATTATTAATTTGAGTGGTTTTAAAGTATATTTAGAATATATTTTTACCATTTAATATAATGTTGGTCATTGGACATAATTTTACAATTAAACCGAACATAAACGAGTGTCAATCTTTTGATAGTTATTATCTCTTAAAAACACGCTTTTTGTTTTGACAGCGGGAATTAACTTTAAATTAATTTCTGCCACTTCTATGTTTTGAATTTAGGAAAATGGATTACATATTTGGAATCAGGATGTTCAAATAGTGTAAATAGGTAACTTTTATTTTTAGACATTTTGAATAATTACTGCGGTAAATATTTTATTTACCATGGTTAAGGGTAAATCCGGTAAATAAGGGTTAAAAAATAATATTATAATAATACTAAATTACCCTAAAACGTGTCTTAACCCTATTGGTTGATACATGGTCGACCATGGGAATATTTGGGTCTATTTTGGGACCCCATGGATCCATTTGTAAGTGATAATGACACTTTATTTTAATTAAGTTAAAATGAATACAAAAATGACACAAGCATATATCTTTTAGAAAAACAATTGTTACATAGGGTTATATATGTTGGATTTTAGATTATAAATATTCATTAGAAAGCTAAAGAGATTTCATACATAATGATATTTTATTTATAATTTTTAGACATTAAATAATTTATTTTATTTATGACACAATGATGATGCAGTAATTACTATAATAGTGAAAAATTAAAATAATTGATATTATAAATACCCAAATAAATATAATATGAAACTTTTAATGAATTAAACTAATTTTCTAGGATAATATGATATATTATGATTGATTTAATTGACTTTTTTCGAAGTAATAAATCTGTTATGAGTTTCACAAAAATCAACTATTGAATAGTGTCAAAATTGACATAAAAGAGTTCTTAAAAAAAATATTATATTATTAATTGATATTAAATTCCTAAAAATCTAAGGTTCGGCCAAGAGACTTATATCATGATAGGTTCATCATTAATGTACCACTTGGGGGTAGCTTGGATGTATATAGTAAGTTTATTAACCATATTATATAAAAATACAAAGAGACATTGTAAAAGTGAAACTAATTAACTTAGAGTTAATACTTAAAGATAAGGTTAATATAAGTACCTAAACCTGTATAAATTCTATTGGTTGAGTGGTTTTCGACCTATCCCCACCTTAACCTTTGAATAATAAGCTTTGGAGCCATTAGAAACCGAATATGAATTTATTATAAATTAATATTTCTAGCTTTTCCAAAGGTGCCCCTCACCCCTCTTATAAAAGGGCACTCCTCCTTCTCATTTCGTCACACCTTCAAAGCCTTTTGGTTCGGCCAAAATCTGCCCAAATACTCTCCCAACATCCCTCACTACAACCTAGAGGCCTTAGTTTGATCAGAAAGCCAACCTAAGGAGCCCTTTTGATCAAATCAAAAGGAAGAACCCGAAGAAGAGGTAATGATTTCACCACCCTTCTCCAAGTTCATTTCTTCTTCCACTTCTTCTTCCTTTGTTCTTACCATTCTAAAATAATAACTCCATTATCTCACATATACTGTGATGTTATTATAAATATGGTACAACCATATTCAGTATTCTATCCACCCTTTGAATAACATGTCACCATACGTGCGTACGTACGGCTTACCGTCTCCACGTCGTGGTGTAATTGTTATTCAATATAATATTATTTGGATGGGTATAATAATGATGTGTAACTCATGTAAATAATAAATATAACATGGTAATGATTCTGTATATATGATATACCATCCATTTATATATTATTTTAATATCAAAAGAATGATATTGTCGCTCGTGCGTACGTACGGACTACCGTCTCCACGAACGCGATGAGATTCATTCTCCATCGTATCCATTCAAGTATAATTATCATTTGATGATTTAAAAATGATGTTTAAGGACTAGATATCATTCTGGATATGAATAATATACAACCTATCCTTTACAAAAATTTCTTATGTAACAAAATATATAAAAGAAAACAAGTAAGTTAACACCCGAAACAACGATAATACTAAGATATTATTATCAAATCAATATTAAAAGATCATATATGATATCATATTAATGTATATGATTCTTGTATAATTTAATAACAACTATTTCACCATTATACAGGAGGTTAACCTACCCCAACCAAGGAAAAGTACAAGGTAAGGGTTATTTCACAATCTCTTCATTATCCGAGGTTGTTTATACGTAATAATCTACTGGGATCTCTTTATCATCCACATCCATGTTTCTTAAAAATGTATTTCAAAACATTTTTACTATTTACTAGAATATGAGTTAAAGTCATTTATACCCTTTTTGACTTCTATAAGTGGTTTATAAATGAATCTTTCAGTCGTTTTCAAAACAAGGTCCTTTTTAACCTTTTCGACAGAATTAAAGTAAGAATGTTTTTTTTAACTTATACGGCGGGTGCGGCTATTTTCCGCCATTATAAAATCTTCAAAGCTTCCCTTACAAGCTTATAAGAATATTTTCAAAGAAAATGTTTTATTTTATATGGATCTTAAATTATTTCAAAATAAAAGGAGATATTTCTTTAAAAAGAATTTTGATTTCATCGATGTCAACATCCTTTGATGGATTTTATGATTATTTGAAGTTGATTTATTATGATACAAAACTTCTATATTGTATTGAAGGTTTTGTGATATGTTTGACTGTGGATGTGCTATTTTTATACCATTCATAGTTTATGGTGAAAGTATTGACATTTCATATGCTAGTTTTAATATGAATGTTTATGTTATGTTTAAACCTTTTCATATGGGAATGCATTGGACTTAATATGTGACGGGTGGATCCCGCTATAGCTCCTCGATGCATCGGTAGGTCTCATGAGAAAAACTAGTGTCTTGGCACAAGGCCTTGAAAAAAATCTTATTTTTAGTCTTGGCACGAGGCCTTGGCTATGTGGTTATGATAGTCTGGCATTATGCATTCCATCATTATGAAAGTGGTTATTGATTTTTGCATGTGATTATTCGATTAGTAGAATATCCACGTGAATAAGTAAATGGCATTATTTCATTTTATTTATGCCATACCATGTTGAAAGTTAATATTTAAAAGGCTTTTGTTTTAGTTATACATTGCCTTAAATGGTTATTCTTATTTATGAAAGTTTCTGCTATATTGTTATCCTTACTGGGCATTTGAGCTCACCCCTTTTCTATGTTTTATTTTTCCCAGGATGTGAAGAAGTAAGTTATGAATGACCTGCAGGGATTTTATGAGGGGTTAATAGTGTGGATTGTGGAAACATTATGTTGTTGTATTAGTTTTTCATTTTATGATGTAATGTAAAACTTATGAATATATCTAGTGTTTCCAAGGCTACTAAACCAATCGGTCTTTCGAGATTTGATCTTTCTTGTGATCATGCCAATGTTATGTAATAATGCACCGACTCTGGGTAACTGGGGTCGGGGCGTTACAGAACATTCAACTAAACATGAATAAAGTTAAGGGTTTTTCTTGAATACACTTATTTTATTGATTCATAATGATTAATTTGGAATATGGTTATTAAAAGATGGTTTTTTTCATTCAATTAATATATTATAATTACTTTTTCCCTATTTTTAGGTGAATTTCATTGATGAACTTTTTTCTTCATAAATAATGATGATGTTAAGAATAATTATCATTCTCCCTAAATGAGATCTCATTATTCCATATCTATATTTACTCATCTCGTTAATGTTATCCTATAATTTTGTTGTAATGAAAGTATTATTTATTTCTGGAATTCAATAAATTTACCTTTACCACTTTTCATGTTAATGATTTATCATTATATTTAAATATAGGTTTCAATAAAGGTTTCTTCAAAACATTAAAATGGATTTCCCAATAAAGTTTGTATTCTTATCTCCCACTCCAAATTTTCTATGTAAAATAATTATATACTTTTCAAGTTTCCAATCTTCATATTTTTTTTAAATTGGTTTTTTAAAAATTCCTTCATGTTACCATTTTCAAAATGACTTTTTAATGTGATTATTAATTTAATATTTATATGAAATTGTAAGAAATGGTTTCCAAAAATACCTTTTCATGATATAGATTCTATTTTTAGTCTTTAATGATTTGTCTCCTATTGAGTTTTGTTTTATTAGTCGCTTTGTAACTACCTTAATTTAAGACTCATTTTTGGGTAATTAAAATTTTGTTATCCACTGATCAACTTTTGATATCATGTTATGTGATACCCTTTAAAAATTATATGAAACTCATTTTTTACCACAGTTTTTCATGATATGTTGAATTATTTTTATATTATGGATTTCATATAAATGTATGATAATTAAAGGGATATTATATTACCCTATAATTCATTGGTTAAGGTTTTAATCTCCTAAGATAATACAACATGGGCTTTATTGGTTATGATCATGAATTATAGGTTGTTCTATATTGGATTATTCTTACAACATAAAGGGAGGTCCTTATTATATATCATCATAATTTAATTATTCTATATGATTATGTTTGTGGAAAATTTCCTTCCACATATATATTTCAAGGGAATGTTACATTTCCATTTCATATGCCTTTAATTATGCTCCATGGATCATTTTTATTATCCCATGAATCCACACACTTTTTCCATGATATTTTTTTATTCTTACATGTCGTTATATCATGAATAATTGAAAACTCTTATAGTTTTATGTTCTTTTTATAAGATAATTATTTCATGCTCAAGTTTTGTGTTATTCTTATGATCTAACCCATGATGACTTGTTAATAATTTCCCTCTTACCGGGTGTATGAGCTCATCCCTTTCTTGTATTTCCATTACCTTGGTTATAAAGATGACTATAACTTATGATGAGTTTATAAGGTAGATTAGTGAGGATAAAATATAGAGGAATATTAACAAGTGTTGTAGAGTAAGTTGCTTATGTTTCTAGACCCCCAAGACACTAAAACTGCAATTCTTTGCATTTTTAGATAATTTTTATATTTTAATTTTTATCTTTTGAAAATGATATCAAATATAGATATGATTATTTTGGGTTGTTATAATTTCTACCGAGGTTAGGTTTTGGTGGTGGTTTCCCCTATAACATAACAATATTAAGATCTAGAGAAATTTATTTTGTTATCTTGAATGTGACCATGAACATTTCTACTTTTCTAGTCCTTTTTTTTGATAGAATTTTATAATGATATTTTAAATTTTTTTATCATAGTGCTTCATGAAAATATTGTACTACAATAGTGAATTCTTGAAATCCAATTGGGTACTTATGTGGTGTGAGAGAAGTGACCAAATCATACTGTTTGTTGTCAACATAAATTTTAAGGAGTTGTTCTTCGTGTGGATTTATATCTAGGGTGTACATTATAATTATTTGTTGGGTAGTAAAATGAAAAATTTTATTATTATTCATTTTTTGAATCCATAGAGTCAATCATACTTTTTCTTCTCAACAACAAGTTGAAATAAATTTGAAATTGTTTACACATGCCTTCTAAGATCAAAATTGATTCGGATAGAAAGTTTCCATACCAAAGGATTCATGGAAAATCTACGGTATTAATGGATAACATGATTTTTTTTACACTTTATATTAATCAAGGTTTTCTAAAATGGAGACACATTTGGAAGAAAATAGATGCTTAAGTTCCATTATCGCATTTATGGTTGGGAAACAAGGGATGCTCAAGTTCAATGGTGAGGGCACGAAATAAACCCACTCAAATATGGTCTCCTCATTGACTATATTGGTAAGTTATTTTCTTCTATAGAGTCTAGTAACAAATAAATGGATTTATAAATTCTTGTGTGAATCATAGTTACTACTTATGTCAAAGTGTAATTTTAAATTCTAGGTTGGGTTATATTTGAATAAATATTTGGCTAAAGATTCACATGATAGTCTGTAGGGGAGAAATTATCTAGATGTTCTGATGTGTCTTGTAAATGATTTATGGGGTATGTTCTAAACTTATCAAACTATAAATTCATTTATGATTAGTTGGGTCACATATAAGTAATTTTTGATCTTCTTCGAGATTTTCATTAGTTTTAGATTCATTTCCATGATAAATATTTTTAATGTATCACCAAAGTCTATTAACTATATATTTCATATATAAAGCTAAACCTTAACTATTTGTGTCTCAAAAATATTAGGTATAGGATGGTTTGAAGTCTTCACCTGTCCTTTTACCATATACATCCTTGGTTCACATTAACCAATTGGTAGTTAAATTTAATGTGGGGGACCCTAAGACCATATGTCAACATTGATACAATATCCATACACTTCGTTCATCATCTTTAATGTGATGATAATCTATATATATAAGATCTTGTAGCCTTGGATCATTATTGAGGTTCTATTTTGTAACAATCATCATGGTGACACCCACTAAGACATACCATGAGTGTACTATCTCATAATCAACATCAGTAAAGTATAAATATTCATATTGATTAGAATTTCCTTCCCAAGAATCATCTCTCTCAGGAAAGAAAACTAGCTATTGGCATGAAAATGTTTTTCTTCAATCCCCTCTATGTTTCACATTTTCCTAGAGAATTTTTTTTTCATCATTCTATAGGGTTCTTTATAGCTCGTGGTAAAGAGATTACCCAAACCACCATTACTAAATGGGATCCATGAATGAATTTAGATTGATCAATCACTTATCAGAGAGCACCCCACCAATAGAACACTTACTTATATAGAGAAGGTACCATCATCAACCCTTCCATTATTGTCATTAGGTGTGTTGTTAGTCATGGTGGTTGGGATAAAAATATCCCTATTCTTATGGGTTTATGTTTTGGATGTTGGGGTAAAAATGATCCTAGTCCAATGGGATGGGATTTTAATTTTGATATATTTTTGGATAAATCTCCCACTTTATTTTTTTAGCATAGATTATAGCCCAAGATGGATAAATAGTTGGTTCGGAAGGTTTCTTTGATGTGTCCCATGTTATTAAAGTAAGGAAAACTATAGGAGTTTTTTTGGACTTCATAAGTGTTTCCCTCTTTAACTATACACCATATTGTATTTGAATGTCTTCACAGATGTTCCAATAAATGGATAAATATTTATTTTCTCATCTCTTTTGACCTATAAAGCTAGATAAAGTGGAATGACCAATTGTAAATTGGAATCTATTTAATTTAAGGAGTCACTGATGGCCATTGAAGGACCCCAGAACACCTAGATATGGGAGGGGTGAATTAGGGTGTCAACATTTTATTTTAATGTGATGGATCATGTTCCCACATTGGTAGGAACTTGTTAAATCTATCTGTTGTTAATCTGCAACAATATAAACATTCACACACAGAAGAACCACACAACAATTTTAGGTGGTTCACTACAAAGGGATAGTCCATAGAGTATACTCTAATAGGTTTTATGTATTAACAATGTCCACTAATCTTCACTAGTTATGGATTATAAAATGTTATCATAGTCCCAATGTGTCTGGTGTACTCCTTTACAAGGTTTTAGTGATAGCACACTACGCTCCTCAGATCACTTTCATTGACTCTCACCTACTCACTATATTGGAAGGAATCTGAACTAATTTTATTGACATGAAGGTCACTTCAATGGGTTTGCATTAAATCATGCATCATAAAATATATATAGATGCTCTATTGAAGTCCCATTTTCATCCATAGATGTAATCCACTTTTCCGAGTACTGATAGTTCACAAACTGTTCTTCTATGAACTAGTCTTCTTCCTTCGCGTACCGTACTTTACCACGTACTATGAGTTCTTTATTTGTGAAATACACTACTCCACGTATCGCCTCCATGTACTGCCTCCACAAACCGTCTCTACATACGGCTTTCATGTACCACTTCTTCTCTGCTGACCAACTATTTTCCGAGAACCGTATTTTGTGAACCTTTTTCCTTTGCAGGATTTGTTTCCATATAAAACCACATCTAAAAACTATGATTGAGGACCACTTCTCCTTTAACTGAGTCTTCCTCATGAACTTATTCTCCTTCACAGGGTTGTCCGCCAGTGAACCACTTTTGTAATTCACTGAATTCTTCTGAGATTTTTTATCTCAATGTCACACCCTAGGGAATTATTTTCCCTATATAGGAAAATATATCTGCATAATCTGCTAAACCAAGATTTACCAAATCTTCATCGTGTATCACGCATCTAAATAAAATTCTACCCTACACGGTCTGTGTATCTCCTTTTCTTCCAGGACTGCCAAAATCATCATCTCATTTTTGTGAATGGAACATCATTCTATGAAACGTTTTCCTTCTGTGAACTATAGGAATTCCCGCAAACCCCCTTCGCTCTGTGAATCTTTCCTCCTATGTGTTACATGATACTTTTTCCTTCTAAAAACTATTCTTGCATACCTCCTTTTCTATTAGTAAACTATGCTTCGTGGTCCATGTATTTTCCACTCTTATATGGCAAATCTTCCTTTTCGAAAAATCAAACTTCCGATTTTGAGGCCAAAAAAATTGGAAAATGTTAGGAAATTTTTCCAACTTAAACATTTGTGTTTTCATTTACTGTAATATTTTTTGTATTTAAAACCTTTTGATCAACCCAACATGGATTGACAACAAACACAAACCATACTCTAGTTCTAGTAAATAATACCCTTGGGTCCAACAGTCAGAACATTGAGTGGATCCACTATCAGGTAGTCTACAGATGGAGTTTGCATAAAATTCTATGAATCCTTATATTGGTGAATTATTGGTGAAAAATAAATGTCCAAATATTTTCATAACCCTAAATTGTGAACAATTGAAGAGATATCATTAGTCACCCATAAGATGGTTTTGAGGCTTTCCATACAAGCATGCTGAAGTTACTCGTAGTGATGCATGGATCTAGGGATACTTTATATTGGAAGTAGTGGAATGTTGACCTTCTTGTATCACAAATTAAGCATGTTGATATTATATAAATATATTATATATGTTATATGTAAATAAAAAAATAATTCGAAGATTATCGTATATTATGGTGGAGGGTGGGAAAGTGTTCCTAATTTGACTATTTGGGAACCACACCAAGAGATCTTCTAAAAGGTCATCACATGACTAGTATATTACCCTTTACTTGTTACTTCCACATAAAATCTTGGTGGTCATTATTTTCTATGTATGGTCCATCTATCTATTTTGTATAAACTGGTTGTTTCCCTGTAGATTTATCATGCACGGTCATGTATCTCAAATAAATCATCGGATCACTTGAGTTGGAATGATCAAATAGTGAAAAAATTGAGGATATCTGTTTTAGGTTTCCTATAATTGATTAGAGGACATCAATAGTAGTTATCATGATCCATTTTATGGTTTCTAGATTCAAAAGAATCTTCCAGTAAGTTAGTGTCATTGTAACTACCCTAGGGTCTACTAGTTGGCTTGTGGTTGGATATACCAACTTAGACACTTATTCCTATGTTCTAAAGGATCATAGATTTTATACTGATATCTCTGAACTGGTTCATATTATTAACAATCATAATCATTCATGACACACTTTTTCATAAATAGGAAAATGTAATGAGTGATTAGCCGATCAATAATGGGACAGTTGTGCTTAGAGTGTGCGCATTGTTTAGCATAATTACAAGTGTCATCATCATCATCATCATCATCATTATTATTATTATTATGTGTTAACAATTAATAATAATCAAAATAAATATAATAAAATAAATAAACTGAGGTGATTTATTTTCTTCAAAAGGCACAAATCGCGTGACGGGTAAACAGCGCCGCACAAGGCCTTCTTCAACCTCACGATGCTAGGGTTTTGGGTTGACAGTCGCCAAATCCCTCCAGACTCTTTGAAACATTAAATAAATGGAATATTAAGGAGTTGTGATGAATGGAGGAGCTTTATAGTCATACACACCACCATTATTAGAAGTGCAAAGGCAGGACGATACTCTTTTATAAATACTTAAGGGAGAAAGATATTTTGGGGCCTCTACCACTCTCAAAGGAGAGATCTCATTTTCCTTGAAAAATAGAGCATCACATATCCCTTAAAAGTTATGAGAAAATGATCATGTGTGGCCCATGATTTCATTCATGGGAAGAGTCTATCCACCACGTAATCTATCCAATGAAAGGTGGTTGAACCACATATGTGTGACCCATCAGGTAAAAGGTTATGGAACCACGTAAATGTGACCTGACAGCTGAAAGGGTGGAACCCCATAACCAATCATGAGATAATATGTTTGAACTCACTCAAATAGATGATGCACCATGTACTCAGTCATGCAAAATGAAGTGTCACCATGGTACCCATCATGTGATAAGATGTACACAAGGGTAAATGATCATGAAAAAAATAGAAAATCATGTCTTGTGAATAAACACCATCATGAGAACATGGATGATTGTTCATATAATGGGAATTCCATCATAAATAAATAGATTAAATTTTAACACACCTATTAATGTAATGAATTTTGGAAAAAAACACAGTTTTTTTCTATGATCAAGTCCTAAAGAATTTGTTAGATGTGCTGCAAAAGTCGAGCATGAAATAACATTCAATAATCAATCAACCATGTTGATCTGATTAACATCCACACTACACATATGGAATATTCATGTGTGCATGAGAAGATCCATGATGATCTTGCTGCCTCTATGTGAAGAAAATAAATATTTCATGTACCTAAAAGTAAAGTCTTCATGATACTTCTTCACTTTTCCCCCCTTTACTCAATTTCATGAGGATTTGAACGTCATGGGACACCCTCATGAAAACCTTCATCCACGTGACACATTCTTATGGGTTGGGTAACGTGACATTTATGTGATAGCTTGAATCACTTTCCATGAACATTTTGGTATGTTGTTGGGACAAGAAAACCCCCTTCATCACGATATGGCATCATACATCCATGGACACGTGACATATAAAAGCTGAGAAGAAATGGTTGTCCTTGACAATGAATGCACGTCGTCATGAGATCCATTAATGAACATGAGTTCTATCAAATTCAAGTAGAGAAACTGTACCTGACAACGTCAACATGACATCATAATATCCAACACTAATCATGTGACAAAACATAGGAAAATAGGATAACAGACCTATAGATGAAGCACGTACCATCGTAAGATCCCATATTGATCATGTGGCGCACTCATGGAAAATCAATGGGTGAATACCAAAAAACTCTTAGGAAAATAATGATAAAGATAACCAATGGATATAGGCCTCTAGAAATCATAATGGTCATGCATTATATCAATTATGGGAAGGATAATTGTCCTTGACAAAATCCAAACATGTTTTCATGACCCCAAAACCATTGTAGAGTAAATCGAAGGAAATAAATGGGGAGGAGGTGGGAGATACATTGGGTTATAAATATCACGTGACTCACCCCCAGCAGCCTACAAGACACTGTGAGTCCCTAGTAACATACCTTCTGCATCTATTGAAATCCATTTAGATTGTAACACTCATCACACAAAAAGTCTTAGATTTTTCTAGGAAACAATGTTCTTACCTTCTAGATCCCTAAGGTCAAACATATGGGTTTTTCCACAAAATGGTTGTGAATCTCCATAGGACCTCTATTGGTCACATGATGCATCCTAAAAAATAGTTTAATTTTCTTTATCATTTCTCATGTAATCTATCGTGACCCTCGACCTTTGTAGCATAAAAAAGGAAATAAAATAGGGAGGATGTGGAATCCTATCGTGGTCAAAAAATCATTTCCACACAATATGGAATTCCCCAACATGGTCCCACAAGACACCAGGACAAGTCTCCCTGATCTCACAAAAACCCCCAAACAAGCCACCATTTCCTCACGAATTGTCCCATGCAAGGCACATATCATCACATGAAGGCCTTTAAATAAGAACATTAGTCTCATTAAGTCCCTTAGACATGTCAATATGGAAATATAGAAGTATTTCAATGTAACTACATGATCAAACAAGTCCACATTAATTGGTAATAATCCAATAATGGAGGAATAGATGAGAGGGACTCACGATCACTCAAAATCAGGTAACATCCTTGGATAAATCCATGAAAAAGTCTCGAGAACATGTGTGGTTCCAAAACCCTTCACTGAATCAATCATGTATGTCATAGAGATATTCTATGAAAGCTGATGAAAAATTGGGGTGGAAATGTCTATAAATTCCCTACCCCAACCTAACAAACCGAACTTCTATCTATCGCAACAAGAGGATGAACTCTAGGAATTTTTCAAAAGCACCAGAGTGGATTTATCCGAGCAGTTTATCTCATGACCATAAATTCTTCCATCATATAAAATTTTGGCGAATAGCTGGAGTGATCATATTCCATACATAAATCACTTGTTGTGATCATTCATAGATAAGGCGATGGACTTCTCGTAAGATATAAAGAACATACCACGCATATTTAGGGTCATGCAAGACACAATATAAACTGATAATGAATAACTATAATTATTTAACAATACTAGGGCCATATCAATGTGTAAAGGTGAAATAATTATACAATAACATGTTTTTTGACCCTTATGTTCTTTTCTTGATCAATAAAAGACATGGAATAGCACATGAATATGTCACCTTGATCTTAAGATGATCCTTTATCCTACCACCTAGAACATGTGAAGTCATATGGACACGTAATAGAAGGTCGCATAGTTCCTCCTGGGAAGGACACTTTAGTCTTGAAAATCTTTCTAGGCATGTCACCCAAGCCTCACAACGTCCACCAGATACATCACATAACATATATAAAGGAATTAGATCATTTCATCTAAGTATCATGGATGCATCTACACCTCTCAACTAATCCTTGGAGACACCCTCTTGGAATGTCATCGGTGACTCATGATTCTCTCCAGACATGTCGACCATGTCTCGTGATTCCCTCCATGGATGCTACCCAATACCTGGGACACCCTCTGAGACATGTCATATTGACCCTCACAAAACCCTCCATATGTATCAAGCCATCTCTTGCAAATGACACCAGTGCAAGTGAGCCAGATCATGTTACACCCTTTAGACAAGCCAACCATGTCATATGATAACATCCAAGACAAACCACATGGATCTTGAAATTCCATCTAAACAAGTCATCATTGATCATGAGAAAATCCTAGGATATGCCACCCAAGTTATGTTAATTCATTTAGAAATTACAATTGGATCATTTAGTTTTCATTAGATATTCTAGGAAGACAATATCTTATATATCAAAATAGCATAAAATAGATGTATGTTTGGCTGGTAAATAGGTCACAAGGGAAACCTCAGAGTGTCAACCCTGACCAGCGACCTGAAATGGTATATCCCAATGGCAAGGGAACCTTCAGAGTGTAATCCTCGAACAAAGGAACTAAAATAAATCTAAATCCATTCATTTTTAGGATATGTAGGCCACCTATTCAAGGTTCGAGATCCACTCGGTTTTCCCAATATAAAATGCCCTCACTCTCTAGGAGAAGATATTGATCATTTTTCATCCCATGTATCTCACATTGCGAAGAGCACACGTGAGATTAGGTAGTTGAAATAATCATATTATTCGCATCACATTTCTTCAATAGTTGGGGAAATATATGTATGAAAATCCCCATCAAGTGGAATGAAACAATATCCTCAACACAAAGAAATATAACATAGGGAAAACACCAAGGGTGTGATTGAACTGTGATAAATTTGGTTCCTATAATAACTAGGAAATCTAAGATGCATTCCTAAGTCTCGAGCTAAAATAAACCTCCATTTTGATGTAACCCTTATGATGATGTCTTTTCAACCATCAGGACCCAATCATTCCCATGGGATGATTATGCTACCTCATCGATCAGCATACTGAGAAATAAATTAAACTACCATGGCTATGATTCCTACCCCAACTAGGATATATAAGACATCGTTATGATTCATGATCTCTATAATAAATATTTCAAGGAAGTCCCAGTACAATAGTCACATACCATGATTAATAAAGAGTAATCATTTGTTATCCCTTGTTTCTCACACTAAGAATAACTCACGTGGGATTAAGGGATTGTAATAATCATATCATCTACATCATAATTATATAAAATGATAAGGTAAATATTAGTGTGTAATCCTCGAAATATGAACTATGAAAATTCTAATTATCTCCATAATTAGGATACATAAGACATCCCTCAAGGAATCATGCTTGAACACATTATGCCCCAAGAGAACCCATGTAAGTCCAATCTGTATAATTTTAAACTACACGGGTATAATGAACTACATGGGTATTCATTCCTACAATAACCAGGATACATAGGACACCTCATTATGGCTCAATACCCTTCTCAGAATATTAACTTCCTCCTTCCATGGTAGTATATTCTGAAGCAATTTGTTATACGACTTCATCACATAAGCTAAATCCCAATACTAGAAAATGATGGAGAACCTCAGATAAATACATATGGATTCACTAAAATACCCCCATTATTTTAAACATAAAGGAGAATTAACCCATGACCATTTTGTAAGGTTAACTGGTCCCATACTGGGATTAAGAAGAGATTCATGAAAATATCATAAATCTATAAAAGTGCTCAAAATTGTGCAATAATTCCTCCTAAAGGGTTCAATGAGTCCGACCTCCCATCCTCTTGACCAATGTGAGTCCCCAATAGTCATTGGGCCAGAAAATCTAGGTGAATGCCTTCCTTTGGAAAGTAGGTTTGTACCCAATTAGAGATAAGGGAATAATTGGGAGTTTTTAGTAAGAGCGAAAATGGTAGCATGATATTCAAGATTGTGCTCAAAAAAATCCCACAAAATACCATCTGGTGGATCCCATTCTCTATTCAAATCTCAATTAAAAAAAAGTGGTGAACCTAATATGAATTTTTATAATAACAAAACAATCAGTTATAATATATTGAGCCATTTTATTTTCACCCCATATGAAGACAAAACTAACATGCCCAATGACAATCCCTCGAATGATAGAATAATCATGATTCATACTACTTTATTTTAAAAACCTTATACAAACAAAGAAATAAGACCAAAATGATCTTAAGGATGATCCTCTGTAATCAGGGTTCCTATAAATCCATCCTCACATTAAAAGGCCAACAAGAGTAGAATGGCCAGATCAGGAAAACATGACAATTGTGTTAAACATGCATATCTAATTGGACACATAATGCATATGATATTTCAATAGTTCATAATCTTAATCCTTTCTATATTTATGAATAATGATACTGATTTCATCGATAGCATCCCAACATGAGACAATGTCTTCATCTTTCAGCATTCACTCTGCTGAATAATCTGCGGCTACGGCCCCTATGGGACACAATGTAATTTCACCTACTCAAAAGCTCCAATGTTGTGTGGAAAACACAATGGTCCAGGAGTAACACCTACATGGTATGACCCTGAACATGGAATCTACCCATGAGATTCTCCAAGAATAATAACTAACAAGTCCGCATCGCCTAAAGAAATTCGTCTCTAAGATAGTAGCCATTATTTCAACTACCAATTTCTTCGGAGGCTTATCATTATAGTCGGACAAATACTATAAGGAACCATCCTTAAAACATTACTTAATATTGAATTAAATGAATAATTCAGATTGAGGATCTTTTCAGGTTTAGAGTTTTAGAGAATTAGATCATAAATATTGCATCTCAAAGATTACAAAGTAGACACATCTACTCAGCTTCCATTTTTTCCACAAAAAAATAAACTCCTGAACAAAAGATTTATGTTTAGTTCCTTGTTTTAGATAGCATAACATTTCATTGATCCCATCCTTGACCCTATTCCACTATATGTCCTGGGAAAAACATTTCAAAAAGAAAATTGGGATGAGCATAAAAAGCTCAGTAAGGGATACAAAGAAGGAAAAATGTTAGTTTTCAAAAACATCAAGTAAACCATGAATACTTTATCAAAGTAATTCTTTTCACCTTTATGAAGTAGTAAATACTCTTCACTGAATAAAATATCATTACTTACAATTTTTTTAACCAATAGATTACCATAAAACCCCTATAAAGAGCACATATCATATAAGGTAACTTGGGACAAAAACATACTTAAATGGAATAACCATACGGTCGACTTCCACACATTTCACTAAATGGAATAGCTATATGACCAACTTCAAAACCAAATGAATTGGGGGTTATAACATAACCACCCATCCTGGTATTCACAGAACCACCCGTCATATGGTTTATCATGTAACCACCCGTCAAATTTCCAAGTACCATTATAAAATCATAACACATAAAACAATTACAAAGGAAAAAACATCTCCACATTTCAAGAACAATATATCACTTAAATATATAGACATAACAAATCCATTATCAAAACCATTTTCAATAAAAAAATACATAAAAGAGTATATGGTATTTATTTACTTTTAAAAATATAACGCCTTTTTGAGGAAGCCAATGATCAAATAATACTCGTGGCGGTGGAAAGTTCATTGTCATCGCGTACGATAAAAAGAAACATACTTTTTATCATTTAGTAAAACTCTTCATATAGAAAACATTACTTCCAAATAAAAGTATAAGTCAAAGGGGTTTATACACCATATAAAACAATGTTATGTATAAAACAAAATATGCCTCAATGAAAGGAGATTGAGACGATGATCCTTAAAAAGTCGGTATCCTTAGATTAAGGATAAATCAATTGCATGATTATGTGTGAAAAATATAAATACACAAATATAAGTGAATATTAAGTGAAAAACAATCAGAGTTCATTCACACATACTCTTGAAAAAACAAAACCATTAACATAGATATTTAACTCGATGAAATGAGATTGAGTTATGATTTCCCATACAAGTTCGTATAAATGACGTACGAATTTATCAATGAGATGATTATGTGTAGAAATAGTATATCCACACAACGGTTTGTGGAAATTAAAACATAGATATTCCACACATAATCTTGGAATAATAAAATCAATAAGTAGAGGATTAACCCAAATAATTAAAAGTGGTTTAAGAAGTTACCTTACAGAAATCTGACAGCCTAACGGCATCACTTTAGAATTCACAAAATGAGATGATGAGAGATAAAAAGGGGTATCTCATCACTTGGACATAAAATATATAGAAATAAGGATATATAAGAACATATCCCACCATTATATGATTAAAAGACCTAACAGAAATAAGTATTTTAAAATGAAGAGGGTGAAAGGTTCCCTTACCAAATTGGGTAACTTCCGAAATGTACACCCCATGAAAGAAGGACTATACAACATTGATGTAAATACCCATAAACGAAAGTATATTACACAAAGAGTATAATAATGGTCAGTACATACACCACTCAAATGAAATGGTGGAAAATGTATCATAAATCTCACGGGAATAAAAGTGAGATGAAAAATCCTTTACAAAAACTCGGCAGCCTACTGACGCCACTTAAAACTTCCAAAAATGGATTTACGAGATAAAATATGGTCTCTCATAATATGAACATAAAAATTATAGTATGAGAAATATAAAATAACATACCCGAACATAAAAAAGATGAGCTTAAAGGAAATGACAAAAAATAGAGTTCTTAAAAAGAAAGAGAGAGGTTGGATCCGTTACCTCAAGTCTGACATGCCTTGTTCATTTCTTTATATTCCTGAATACTAAACTTTGATAAATTTATAATTTCTTAAGTAAATCCTTTAAATATTATTATTCAGTTCATATCATATATTAAAATTTTATAATAATGGGTTAACAATGTGAGTTCATATCAAACGTTTTTGTCGATGTTCGGTACATGAGTCAAAATTGAGCTTGTTGGAAAAGAATTTTACATGAAGTTATATGTACATCATCTCCAGAATATTATCACTGATTTAAATAACATATATATCCAGTATATATTCATTTTATAAAATTCCATAACATTTGGAGAAAAATAATGAAATGCACCATTCCTGGAGATGGTAGGACGTACGTACGCATGAACGCTACTTTCATTTCTTTGTCATATTAATAGAATTAAAACTAAATGATAGATATATATATTATAATTACAGAATGATATCCATAATTTAGATGTAATATATGACATATATATCCATTCTATATATGTACTTATAATAGTACATAACATTTGGAGATAAGAAATGAAATGTACCGTTCATGGAGACGGTAAGCCGTACATACGCATGAACGCTACGTTCATTTCTTTTTTTTGTAATAAATGGAATGAAATAATAATGGTATAAAGGTATATTATAATTCCAGTATGATATCATATGTAATACCATTATGTTCATCCTTTATACATCCCACATATGGAATTAATGAATCAAATCACTTTGAGGGGGCGGTAGTCCGCACTTCCTAAAATGAATATATCACGTTTACCCATAATGGAAACCATAAAGGTATGCCATAAATGAAAAATACAAAAGATTAAGGAAAAAATAAACATATTATATATAATATATAAATATAGTTAAATCTTAATGTCCACCTTTTAATGTTTTAAAAGAATATTGAACAATCATCGTTTCGTGAGGCAGTAATTCTCCATCCACGAAAACTGTATGTTATATAACCATTAGACGGAGGTGTGTGAAACTGTAGCTCGAATAATTCTTATAAAAACATACTAGTATATTGAAGATACTGGTTTTTTTACAAAAAAAAGTCATAAAAAGTGATTATGGGGTTGGAGAATCAAAATAAAACAAAAGAACACAAGTTAAGACATTACCTTACAATCGGGTAACTATTTTTGATTTGAGCCCAAAGGCTTCCTCGGAAAGTATTCTTCCCAAAGTGAGGCTTCTAGAAGTAAGAGATATATGTGGAGAGACAAAATAAGAAGATTTTGGCCGAGCCAATGGCTTGAGAGGTGTTGTTAAGGAGGTAGAGGTGGGAGCCTTTTATAAGAGGGAGGAGGGGCACTCTTGAAAGTAATGAAATGTTACTTTATATTAAATTGATTTTCGGATTTTAAAGGTCCCACATTGATATATTTAGAGACTAAGGTGATAGGGGTTTGAAATATACTTATCCAATTGTTTTTGGACAAGTTTAAGTCTTATATTTTACATTATCTTTTCATTTTATTTAAATCGTTTATTAATGAGGTAATCACTACATCATCACGGTGTCATAAATAAATTAATTTATTTAATGTCTAAAAATTATATAAAAAATACTATGTTGTAGGAAATATTTTTAAATTTCTAATTTATATTTATAGTAAAAAATATGACTTTTATAACCCCATGTAATTTTTTTTTAGTAAAACAATACATGTTTGGGACATTTTTATTTTAACATTAAATAAAAAGTTATTAATGTCATTTTCCTACCAAAGTGGCTCCAGGGGGTACCCAAGTTTACCCATGGATTTTTTTGTTCGGACATGAATCATACAATAAGGGTAGGACATGTTTCAAGATCATTTCATATTATTATAACATTATCTTTACCTTAAATTACACTAATTACCTTTAATCGTGATTAATAAAACTTAAAAGTAACTATTCACCAAAAAAAATATTTTAATCCCATTGAACCAAATTTTACATATTAATGAAAACCATGTATGTCGGATTTTTGAAATTAAAATCACAGAATTGGTAAAGTTTCTTTTAAACGAAAAATCAGTTTTTTAACTACCACTTAGTGGTTTCACTATTCATCAGAAATTGAAGTTTTTCAGAAAAATACCAAAAATTCACCCTAAGCTATATTTGATATTCCAAATTCAAAAATGATGTCTATTTTAAAATATTAAAATCATAAAAGTTTCATTAATTATTTTAATAATTAATTCCCACTGTCAAAACAAATAGCATGTTTTTAAGAAACAATATCTATTAAAAGATTGACATTAGTTTAAGTCCGATTTCAAAGCTAAATTAATTACAATGACCACCATTGGATTAAAGGGTAAAAATATATTATAATTTCACTTTAAAACCAATTCAAAATATGAACTAATCATATAAATAAATTAGATTAAAAATAGGTTTTGAATTAAAATACAACATTTTCACTAAAACTGATCTTTTTCGGAAAAATAAAAAAAATTACACAAAGTACATTTTGATGTCCATATTCTAAAAAAGGATTTTATTTTATAAAATATAACATATAAAATATTCAAAAGTATATTTAAAAAGGGTTCTCCATCAAAAGGCGGTTAAGAGACTATTTAAAGAATATTAGAAGATTTATGCTTAAAATTGGATTCATTCGCATTTTAAGCCTCTAACATTTATTGGAAAAAAAGTAAAAATATTTGACAAACATATATAATCATTTTGTAGTTAGTTCTGTTCATTCCCTCCATTACAACGTTTAGGAGTTAACTACCATTTAAAATAATATTATTTTATAATTAGAGTGCAACGTAAGATTTCAAAGAAACTCGTTGTTGCGTATTGGGTATGCCATCGAGCATATCATTCCCTTTAAATTAATATCAACATTTTTATTCAAAAAAATGGATAAATATGAAAAATTAATATTCTTTATTTACCTGGGATGTTACACCCTTCCCCCCTTTTGGGAATTGCATCCTTGCAATTTTAAAATTGGTCTCGGAAACTTCATTAAAAGTCCCTCATCGGAACAAGAGTCAGTAAAACTATCAAATTAAAATAAATAAAGAGAAGTAAAAAGGTCACATGAGCTAACCCATACTAGGATTCCATGAAAACATGGATATGGAGGAGAAAACAAAGGGTCCTGTTCTGAGGGAGAGTGATAGAAAACATGTATAGAAGAAGGTTAACCACCATAAAATCACAAAACGGTGATGGGTTAAATGGTATTTGATTCCCCAGTTGGAAAAGTTAACATACAACATTTTTGTTTTTATGTTACTTTTTATTGAGGAATTTATTTTTGAGCTTAAGTAAATCATAAGGAAACATACTTACTTGTCGTGTAGACTTTCAACTTTTACCAGATTTCTAACACAAACTCATACTTTCTCCAAATTATGAGTGTTTAGGATGACTTTCTCACATTAATAGCACTATAATCCACTTCTAGAGAATCACATATCCCACAAAAGAGAACAATATATCTCCCATGTCTTTAGAAAAAAACCAAAACCAAAAATTTTAGTACGAGATCAGAAAATTCCCAAAAAGGATAATCCTTTATAAAAAGGAAATCTATTCTTAATCTCCAAAATTTGACCAAAAAAACTAAAAGTCCAACGAAGACCATTTGATAAACAATTTGTCCATAAAATTCATCAAAGTAAACCAAACTAGGATTGAAACCCAAATATTTGAATGATTTAATCACATAGTCTTACAAGTTAAATCTTAGCATTTATCTCTAAATAACATCAGTTTCTCTTAAAGTCTCATATTACAAATTAATTAACCTAATCCCAGATTCTCCATGATAGGTTAATCATTTTCATAAATTAAAAAAACGTCATATGTTCACAATGAAAACATATATTCTTCCAAAATAAAATTCCATCATTTCTCCTCAATTGAAATTCCAATGTATTCTATTTTCTATAGGCATATATTTTTTCCACGAAAGAGAGAACATCTTCCAAGATAACCTTTATTACTCAGTCACCAAATCATTTTCCTACGTTAAGGGTATCCATTTAATAAAACATTAGTTCCCAAAATCAACTTATTCTTGGTCCATAAAATTATTTGACTAAAAATTATAGGTCATACTAACCAGGGACTTCACATAGGCTAGTGGTAGGACATACACCCTTTTTGCCCTTCGGTTGTGGGTTTAATTTCCGCGGCCTTACCAGATGCGATGGGTTGTCACACATCCTACGGGTTGTCCTTTTTATAAAACTCCAAAAATATCCCTAACATGTTTTAACCTCAATGGTTTCCTTATACCTCCCATTTTCATCCAAATTCATTACAATCTCAACATCTTAATTCTTGAATTCTTATTTCACCACCATAAGATAAAATAAAATGATTCCCAAAAATTAAGGACATTATACCTTGATCATGGTGTCCATTTGGTTTCATCGTCATCTTGTTCACATAGGTAGAAGGTCTATGCATCACAGTAATGATTTAGAGATCCTTCAAAATCATTTTCTTCCTCCATCCAAATACACCTTGTACAACATGGGTTACATGGGTGTTCATAGAAAAATAGTTTTGGAAAATAATCATGTATGACATATAATTTCAAAATATCTTATAAGACATGATTTCTATAAAATAGTCTTACCGAAATTGAGTTGAAACTTTTATTTAATGGTCCCTATAAAATACCATAGGTATGTGCTGAGAGACTATAATTTAAAATCAAATATAAATAGGTTTCAAAAGGGTATCCTTCTTCAGCACCTTCTTTAAAATCATAATATGATTCAAAATCTTGTGATAAGGTAAAATATTTGAAAATGCCTTGATAATATCTACCTTTATTGAAAATATGAGAATATTGTGAAAATAGGATTTGTCTAAATACAACACATGATCCATGATGATAACGAGTTATAGTGGAGGTGTTTGGTATCTTAAACAGCTGCTTGCAAGTGAGTTGTATGCTAGAAAAATTTTCACAATCATCCAAACATGACTTTGCAATAATTGTTACAAGCAAGTCATCAGGAAGAGATAAGAATGTCGTTTGAGATCCTCCTCCTTCCATTTCCTTGATCTGAAAAAGTTATAAAACAAGGATTTAACTAAGATAATAAACATAGGGACTAATCATGTGATTAACGAAAACTCTTAATCCCTAAAGTTGTCTAAACCGACCTTTGATACCAACTATAAGGACCCGGCATTAAAACATTACTTAATAGTGAATTAAATGAATAATTTACATTGAGGATCTTTTTATGTTTAGAGTTTTAGAGAATTATATCATAACTATTACATCTCAAAGATTACAAAGTAGACACATCTACTCAGCTTCCATTTTTTTCCACAAAAAAATAAACTCTTGAACCAAAGATTCAAGTCCAGTTCCTTGTTTTAGACATCATGACATTTCCTTGATCCCATACTTGACCCTATTCCACATTATTTCCTGTGAAAAAAATTTCAAAAAAAAACTTAGGATGAGCAGAAAAAGCTCAGTAAGGGATACAAATAAGTAAAATTGTTAGTTTTCAAACACATCAAGTAAACCATGAATACTTTATCATAAGTAATACTTTTCATCATTATGAAGTAGTAAATACTCTTCACTGAATAAAAGATCATTACTTACCATTTTTGTAACCAATAGATTACCATAAAACCCATGTAAGGAGCACATATCATATAAGGTAACTTGGGACATAAACATACTTAAATGGAATAACCTTACAGTTGAATTTCACACATTTCACTAAATGGAATAGCCATACGGCCGGCCTTCATACCCAATGCATTGGAGGTTATAACGTAACCACCCATCCTGGTATTCACGGCACTATCCGTCATATGGTTTATCACGTAACCACCCGTCAAATGTCCAAGTACCATTATAAAATCATAACACATAAAACAATTATAAAGAAAAGAAAACATTTCCACATTTCAAGCACAATATATCACTTAAATATATTGACATAACAAATCCACTATCAAAACCATATTCAATACCAAAATACATAAAACATTATATGGTATTTATTTGCTTTTAAAAATATAACAGCTTGTTGAGGAAGCCAAAGATCAAATAATACTCGCGGCGGCAGAAAGGTTGTTGTCACCGCGTACGTTAAAAAGAAACATACTTTTTTTTTGTTTAGTAAAATGCTTCGTATAGAAAACATTCCATCCAAATAATGGTATAAGTCAAAGGGTTTTATACATCGTATAAAAGAAAGTTGTGTATAAAACAAAATATGCCTCAATGAAAGGAGATTGAGATGAAGTCCCTTGCAAAGTCGGTATCCTTATATTAAGGATAAATCAATTACATGATTATGTGTGAAAAATATAAATACACAAAATATAAGTGAATATTAAGTTTAAAACAATCAGAGTTCATTCACACATACACTTGAAAAAAAACCAATGACATAGATATTTAACTCAATGAAATGAGATTGAGTTATGATTTCCCATACAAGTTCGTATAAATGACGTAAGAATTTATCAATGAGATGATTATGTGGAAAAATAGTATATCTAAACAATGGTTTTTCAAAATTACAGCATAGAGATTCGACACATAATCTTGGCATAATAAAATCAAGAAGTAGATGTTTAACCCAAAGAATTGAAAGTGGGTTAAGAAGTTCCCTTACAGAAATCTGACAGCCTAACGGCGTCACTTTAAAATTCATAAAATGAGATGATGAGAGATAAAAGGGGTATCTCATAACTTGGACATAACATTTATAGCAATAAGGATATATAAGAACATATCCCATCATCATAAGATTAAAACACCTAACAAAAATAAGTCTTTTAAAATAATGAGGGTGAAAGGTTCCCTTACTGAATTGGGTAACTTCTGAAATGTACACCCCATGAAAGAAGGAATATACAACATTGATGTAAATTCCAATAAACAAAATCATATTACAAAAATATTAGAATAATGGGAATTACATACACCACTCAAAAGAAATTGTGGAAAATGTAGCATAAATCTCAGGGGAATAAAAGTGAGATGAAAAATCCCTTATGAAAACTCGGCAGCCTAACGGTGCCACTTAAAACTTCCAAAAATGGATTTATGAGATAAAATTGGGTCTCTTATAATATTAAAATAAAAATTACAGTATGAGTAATATAAAATAACATCCACAGACATAATAAATATGATCTTACAAGAAATTACATAAAAGAGAGTGCTTAAAAATAAAGAGAGAGGTAGGATCCCTTACCTCAAGTCCGACTTGCCTTGTTTGTTTCTTTATATTCCTGAATAATAAACTTTTCTCAATTTATAATTTCATAAGTAACTCCTTGAAATATTATTTTTCATTTCATATCACATATTAAAATTTTATAATAATGGGTTAATAATGTGAGTTCATATCAAACGTTTTTGTCGTTGTTTGATACATGAGTCAAAATTGAGCTTGTTGGAAAAGAATTTTCCATGAAGTTATAGGTACATCATCTCTAGAATATTATCAATGATTTAAATATCATATATATCCAGTATATATTCATTTTATACTATTCCATAACATTTGGAGATAAAAATGAAATGCACCGTTCATGGAGACGGTAGGTCGTACGTACGCATGAATGCTACTTTCATTTCTTTGTCATATTAATGGAATTAAAACTAAATGAGAGATATATATATTATAATTCCAGAATTATATCCATCATTTAGATGTAATATATGACATATATATCCATTATATATATGTAATTATAATAGTACATAACATTTGGAGATAATAAATGAAATGTACAGTTCATGGAGACGGTAAGTCGTACGTACGCATGAACTCTACTTTCATTTATTTTTTTTTTGTATTCAATGGAATGAAATAATAATGATATAAAAATATATTATAATTATAGTAGGATATAATATGTAATACCATTAATTACATCCTTTATACGTCCCACATATGGCATTAACGAATCAAATCACTTTGTGGGGGCGGTAGTCCGCACTTCCTAAAATGAAGATATCACGATTACCCATAATGGAAAACATAAAGGTATGCCATAAATGAAAAATACAGAATCTTAAGGAAAACATAAACATATTATATATCATATATAAATATAGTGACATCTTAATGGACACCTTTTATGGTTTTAAAATAATATTGAACAATCATCATTTCGTGAGGTAGTAATTTGCCATCCACAGAAACATTATGTTCTTTAACCATTAGACGGAGGTGTGTGAAAGTGTAGCTCAAATACTTATTATAAAAACATCATAGTATATTTAATATACTTTTTTTGTTACAAAAAAAGTAATAAAAAGAGTTTAGGGGGTTGTAGAAGAAAAATAAAACAAAATAACACAAGTGAAGTCATTACCTTAAAATCGGGTAACTCTTTTTGATTTGAGCCCAAAGGCTTCCTTGGAAAGGATTCTGCCAAAAGTGAGGCTTCTAGTAGTAATAGAGATATGTGGAGAGGCAAAAAGATCAGAGGTTGTCCGAGACAATGGCTTGAGAGGTGTTGGTAAGGAGGTAGAGTTGGGGCCTTTTCTAAGAGGGAGGAGGGGCACTCTTGGAAAGTAAAGAAATGTTACTTTATATTAAATTTTCTTTCGGATTTTAAAGGTCCTACATTGATATATTTAGAGGATAAGGTGATAAGGGTTAGAAATATAATCATCCAATAGTTTTTGGACAAGTTTAATTTTTAGATTTTACATTATCTTTTCATTTTATTTAAATCGTTTATTAATGAGGTAATCACTGCATCATCACGGTGTCATAAATAAATTAATTTATTTAATGTCTAAAAATTTTAAAAAAAATAATATGATGTAGGAAATATTTTTTGATTTCTAATGGATATTTATAGTCAAAAATATGACTTTTATAACCCCATGTAAAATTTTTTTTAGTAAAACAATGCATGTTTGTGACATTTTTATTTTAACTTTAAATAAAAAGTTATTAATGTCATTTTCCAAACAAAGTGGCTCCATGGGGTCCCCATGTTGACCCATGGATTTTCATGGTCCGAAATGACTCATCAAATAAGGGTAGGACATGTTTCAAGGTCATTTCATATTATTATAACATTATATTTACCTTAAATCACACTAATTACGTTTAATCGCGATTAATAAAACCTAAAAGTTACTATTTTCCAAAAAAAATATTTTAATCCCATTGAACCAAATTTTACATCTTAATGACAACCATGTATGTTGGATTTTTGAAATTCAAATCACAGATGTGGTAAAGTTTCATTTAAAAGAAAAATCATTTTTTAACTACCACTTAGTGGTTTCACTATTCATCAAAAATTGAAGTTTTTGAGAAAAATACCAAAAATTCACCCTAAGCTATATTTGATATTACGAATTCAAAAATGATTTATATTTGAAAAAATTAAAAAAATAAAAGTTTCATTAATTAATTTAATAATTAATTCCCACTGTCAAAACAAATAGCGTGTTTTTAAGAAACAATATCTATTAAAAATTTGACACTAGTTTAAGTCCAATTTCAATGTGAAATTAATTACAATGACCACCATTGGATTAAAGGGTAAAAATATATTCTAATTTCACATTAAAACCAATTCAAAATATGATCTAATGATATAAATAAATTAGATTAAAAATAGGTTTTCAATTAAAATAAAACATTTTCACTAAAACTGATCTTTATCGGAAAAATACCAAAAATTTACACAAAGTAAATTTTGATGCCCAGATTATAAAGAAGGATTTTATTTTGTCAAATATAACATATAAAATCTTAAAAAGTATATTTAAAAAGGGTTCTCTATCAAAAGGCAGTTAATCGACCATTTAAAGAATATTAGAAGATTTATGCTTAAAATTGGATTCGTTCACATTTTAAGACTCTAACATTTATTGGAAAAAAAGTAAAAATATTTGAAAAACATATATAATAATTTTTTAGTTAGATCTTTTCATTCCCGCCATTACAATGGCTAAGAGTTAACTACCATTTAAAATAATATTATTTTATTATTAGAGTGCAACGTAAGATTTCAAAGAAACTCATTGTTGCGTATTGGGTACGCCATCGAGCATAATATTACCATTAAATTAATATTAACATTTTTATTCACAAAAATGGATAAATATGAAAAAGTAATATTCTTTATTTACCTCGTATGTTACAACTACCACCTTCTTCATCTGATGCAGGTGGATCAGGAAGAAAAATACATCTCCATTTTGGTTCAAGAGCTGGTGAGGAGGATATCTATCAACCTCCATCGCCCACACCATCTTATTGGTACCCCCAGTCTCTTTCTTAGGTTACCACCCGACATACTGCCACCTCTAACACCCACACACATGTTTCAAGGAAGTATAATTAGGAGAGGAAGGTGTTGGAGATTCAAGGGAGGGCTGATATCCTATCTCCTGTTAATGATGCATGTTGGAATATCTTGGTAGGAACCAGAAAGAAGGATCATATCCCTACAGACTCAAAACAATTTCGTGGGAATATTCCCATAGTAGGAATGGGGGGTGAATATCTATACCCTATTCAAGAATCCTATTGGCATATTTCAATGGAATAATCAAGAAAAAAGTGGGAACATATCCTTGCTGCATTTGAAGAAATCTACCATTTTATAATGGAGATAGAAAATATGAAGGCTTATATCTTTTCACACACTTTTGTAAAATTCCAATATACTTTAGTTATAGCTGAAAAACATCACCAGCATATTATGACACTATTGAAACCAAAGGTAAGGAGAATACTCTTATCTATATAGCCAAGATAATACCAAAATATGATCATCCCAAATAAGTTGTTGAACCAGAGTAAGAGAACACTCTTTCTCATGCCCGTGAGGATTATTGTAATGTTATGCTAAAGGACGAGGCATCAAACCCGTATCAAACTCTCATTCTAAATGGTGATCACCAGGTGATAGAAGAACGTTCCTTAAGAAAAGTTCACATGTCTGTTGAAAAAGTATATCGGTATATTTTAATGGACCAGGATAGGTATTATGTCCCTGTTCTGGCTAGGGCTCACCATGTGAGAGGGGTACAAGCCTTAGTAAAGGCTCATATTAATTTTGAAGAAGTCAAGTGACATACGCCAAAGGCCCAGGATTGAGAATATATCCCCGTTATAGTTGGGGATGACCACATCAAAATCGAACAAGCCCTAGCATAGGATCATATTCCCATGATGGAATTTTTTTTACATATTCCAATAGATTGTAGAAGTATGGTGCATATTCATTCTTCCACTGATGAATGATTGTTCCAACATCATTCCAAGGAAACACTGGAAGACCCTTATATTTCTTCTCCCATTTTGGAGGTTTGTCAGCATGTTTCTAAAATGAATTTATATTTGAAACATGCTCACATTACTATTCCAAATCAGGGATCACCAAGTGAGAGAAGAACATGCCATTGGGCAGGCTCATACTCCTACCAATAAATATCAGTGGAATTTCCCAAAGGCTCTGAATCAGGATCATAATCCCATCTTGACTGAGGTTCACCAAGAAATAATGTAACATGCCTCAAGACAGCCCTATATCCCTTTTAATAATGAGAAATCTTATTTGAATATTCCAGTAGCTTCCCAGCAGTAGGTGCATATTCCCATAGCACCAAATGGTTACAAATAAGTTTTAGAAACTTTCATACAATAGGATAATATCCATGAACAATCCTTTAAGTTAGGATAACATATTTCTCCCATCATGAAAAAAAGGCCAATGTTCCTAATATATTAAATGTCAGTGTCCTTGAGGTTGTTTGAGACACATTATCAACAACAAAATATGTCTTTCAACTCTTCTATCGAAGTAGAATCATAAGACAATTATTACCACAATATTCCTCCATTTGGTAGTGTGGTGACGGATCACAAATACTTGACTCCTAATATCCACCGTGGTCAACCTCCCCATGGAGATCTCTCCCAAAGACAAGGAAATCCTCCCCTTCCCTAGACACCTCCATATAGAGAGGTGTTCAAAACTCTCACACCTTCATATATAGAGGTGCTTGAAACATCAAGGTCAACAACATATAGTTCTTCCATAATCTTCCAATATCACTCCACTCTCATCAGTAGGTGACCATCAGATCCATATTCTATGCTCTAGAAGGATAGAGGATGTAAGTTTGATGAAGAAGAGGACAACATTGACATATGGAGTTATTTATCCAAAAACAACCTCCCCTTCATGTTCTTTCCACTCTCTACTTCTGACTATGAGATACTAGATGAGATAGAAAATCTGTTCATTTCATATCTACACCAAAATATGTGGGCTACTAATCAGTGACAGAAGTATTGACATCTCCCTTATCCAGGATACAATTTCAACTTTAGAAAATCAAAATACTCTTTTATTAGCAAGATCTGGCCTCTATCTCCATGGTCTGGCATCCAAAATTGGCAAAGCACAACACAAATATGTAATACAGTTGACTTTAGTACATCTTGACACTTCCACAGCTGATACCTAAAGACACATCATGTATTTGTATTCTAGGAGGTGAAATAATTGATCATTACACATTTCTACACCCTTGGAACAATAGAAGCCTTCATGTTTGGCGTCCTTTAATGTTATAGCCTCCAGAAAAATCAGGGAACCACACAATGATGGGGCCAGTCAGTCGCTAAAATGGAATTACACCGATTCAATAATGATTATACATCGTTAATTGAGGGATAGGATAGCCAACATGACATCAAAATGTTACCATTGAAGAAATTTGAGTGCATTTAAAATAAGGAGACCAAAGTTTTAATAATTTGGGAAACTTCACATAAAGAATGGTTCTTGTTAGGGGATATCGTTGCACCCACCTCCTATGAAAGCACAACTTCATCACATCAAACGAGCTGAAATAGAAGTTTTCATAGAATTCATCCTAGAGTGGACTGGGTCCCCTAGACTAGGATAACATCTACCACTACCTCCACCGCTAATATCATCAATTATCAAGAGGATTCAAGACATAACCTTGAAATATGTGAGAAAACCCCTGCCCACTAGGATGGGGGAATTTGTATCTCCATAACTATCTCTATGTTCATCATCCCCTGAGAGGGTCCTAGAAGAATTAGTGGTGATTCAAGATTACCCCCATCCCATTTAGATTTTGTTATTTATATCATCATATCTATCTGGGGAATCCTCGAGTCCCTGATTGGAGTCATTAGTTCCTCAAAAGTAGGACCAATCAGTGCCAATTACATCCCCAGATGACCCCCACCCCAAAAGGATAGGTTCATCTTCATCATCATCATCATCACCATATAATGATTAAATATTCTCTAGGTTGGGAGTAAAATAGTCAGTGTCCTACCTATCCCTCCAACCATGGGACAAAGCTCTACGGGTTGGGGCCCATTCAACAATCATGATCGGAAACTCCCTCAAGGTCATTACTCATACGAAAACACAGGAGGGACACATTACAATGAAAATCAGACCCTAATGGGTTTGAAAGACAAAATGGCCTAATATAGCCAAGGGTTCAAATAAGGACCCTAATAAAAGAGGTGTTGAATCATCCTGTTGCATTGAAAGTAATGCCACAACAACCATTTCTAGATATTCCACTATAAATTATTTCTCTTTCAACATGGTAGACATTAATCTAGGAAAAAAATATAGATGGCCACAACATAGAGAATATACATGAGTGGAAGGTGATTTGGATGCACCAAATGAGTCCAAAATCACAAATAACCAAAGAAGGATAAAAAATATGGCACCTTCGAATATCAATTTTCCACCCCCATGACAGAAAATTGCTATGAAAAAAGTTGCAGCTACATTTTGATCACCAACCAGAAGATTTGATATTCCTTCCACGGAGGAACAACTGTCACAATATTAGAGATAAATAAAAATAATCATGGAAATCAATAAGGAGATACTCATGGGTAATATACCCACTAGGTATCATCTTTAAGTAGAGACAAATATTCTCCCTCCCATAACCAATCATACAGTTAGAGTGGGATATGAGCATCATATTGGCGCCAGATCTAGATAGTCAGTCTACATAAACGAGGATGTCAAAAATGATAAGGAATTCACTCTTTTGTGGAGACAAATTCTCACTCTCTAGGGAAATAATTCATTAATAGTATGAATTGAGAATCTATAGGAGATGAAAATTATACCACCTCATCTCCCCCTTACCCTCCATGTATATAAGATATGACTCTCATAGCAGTCCCTCTAGAGTGACATAACATCATCAAGTCCATAGATAATCAAATGGAATCCATGGAAGGGCGATGTGCACCCATGTATCCTAAAAGGAATCCACATCCTTAATGGTTGTATGATACTCCACCTCCACCCAACATAAAAAAATCCTTCCTTCCCTACCTTTGATAGTATATGACAGCCTGAATAACATCTCACACAATTCATATCCCAATGTGGGCCAATGATGGGCCCTCGAGATCAACAGGAGGCAACAATGATGAGGGTTTTTGTACATACTCTGACATGGCCTACCTTTGTTTTCTACTACAGTCTGCTAATATGTTTAGTTTTATGATGGAAACACATTCATCGTCAGTTCCTTTATAAGTTCTTCTTCACATTAAGAAATATGATTATAATTTCCCTAATAAACTGCAAAAATACAAGAATTAGAGGGTGTCTAACTTCATAGTGAGATGGAAATGCTTAACTTATTTTCTCAGCATCCATCCCTCACAAGAGAAACTACTAGAAAGCTCTGCTGAAAATATATGGGATGAGTTGTAGACACCTTTGATCCCATGAAGTATCCAAGTGTGTTTCCAAAGTTTGATGAAATGGAAAAACATCTTCTTGAGGCTATTAAGTGAACCCAATCTAAAAATCAACTCATGCCCATAGGATAGGGGAAAAGGATAGGTAGATCATAAGCTATAATAGTCACCTTAAAGCTAGCATCAGTGCCCATCCAACTCATATGGAGGCTCCAAACCGCCCAACACCTACTATGGAGTAGCGACAACCATATAATCACCCTCGACCAAAATCACAGAGAAATTAGGGTCACCCAAGATTAGAGGGAAAATGGAAAAAGTATAATCCTTCCAAAATGAATAATTCCCTGGTTATTTCATGGATTCCATAGATAATATAATGCTCAAGATTTCTCATCCTACAACACCTGATGAGTTCAACATTATTATGACGACTACCATTATTATAGAATGTTTTGTTATAGAATCCTAGACTACTTCATATTCAAAGACGTTCTTCCAGGCATGGTTCACTCTGGACTGGTGGAGTTATATAACTCCCAAGAGCAAGTGTCTTGCATAACCATCATTCGGTAAGAAGAAGAAGAAGTTTAGAATAATGTGTTTCCTATATTTGTGGAAATATTTGATAACTGGATGACTTGGAAAATAGTTGGCTGAGATCATTCCACTAAGAGAGAACAACTATGCAGACCCACAATATCTCTACCAACTAATAAGGAAACATCAGAACTACCTTCCAATGGTGAGTGTGGCCATCAAAAGTATAAAGAAAAAGAAGAGGAGTAATTATATTCTACACCAATGAATGTCCTAACTATTGTAGAGTTCTTCAATACAAACTTTTGGAGCATGGGTGCCTCCCAACAAATCGGCATCCTCATCATAATAAGAGATCATATTTGGAAATTTCAATGAGAATCACATTGAAGAAACCTTATTCAACTATGAATATTCCCCCGAATATGAGTTCCCTATATATAACCAGGTAACGATAGGTTGCATGCACTAAATCCAAGGATACATGGGATAGTGAAAACATGGTAGGACCAAATATTATGATCATATCCTCATAGAGGGCGTATATGAATCTGAAACTTGTGGGAAAGAACTCTATTAGGACTTAAAGGGGAAAGAAGGTGCCCAGAGTCTTCCAGAAGTCGCATGTATCTGATTATATTGAATGACTTTTGGAGGGGGTTCAATCCAATCAACCCAGACAACCAGAAATTTTGGTGTGACCTACACTACGGGTAGTAGATATACCCTCAAATTATACACAATCCCCAATCCTTCCCACCACAAATTCCTTAACTCCTTGACAACATTCCCAGGAGAAGCTCTATATCGGGAAGCGCTGACCTTTGGAACAGAAGTATGACGTTCTAAAATACGTAGCTATTTTACCATCCATTATCTCAAACCTTAACACAATACATCTTTCAAAAATAACTTTTTGAGGCACTTATTGAATCCCTTAGGATCTCATAAGAGTTTAAGATAGAAGTAATTGTGGATGAGTTCAATCAAGTGGAAACCATGTCCTCATAATTTCATGTCACCATTTTGTTCACTGACCAAAATTAGGAAGAGGTCCTTCAAGGACATATTATAAACCAATATTTTTCAAGTAGAATCAATAATTTCAATATCCCAGTAGATCTTATTGATAATGGTTATGGGATCAATTTCATCCTAGTTCAAACCCTTCGATGTTTGGCATATGGTGAACGGGACCTATCTCCCACAAAGCTGGTCATTCAAGGGTATGATTATAGTGGGAAAATACATATTAGGAAGAAAAAACTAAAATCCCAATTGTGGGAACCAACATATAATGATGAGTTCATGGTTATTCAATAATACACCACATAAAATTTCTTTCTTGGGAGGCCCTAGATCTTTATCCACTTGGTGGTACCATAAAAATTCTATTAGTTTCTGAAGTATACCTTGGATGGAAATGTCAGCATACTACATGGTGACAATGCCCCCATCGAGGCTTGGGGAACCACATATGCTAAAGTATATTTCTACAAGAATGGAGTAAAGAAACCAATGGTGGATGAAGATATACATGTTTTACCTCCCAATTCCTTGGGGACTTCCCATGTGAATCCATGGAGTATGCTTGACAACAACTATGTGATCCGCATAAATATGGTTGAGGTAGTAGATCTAAGCCCAGAGGTCCAAGACCCTCCTATCCTTAGTGAAATTATAAAAGAAAATTAGTTTTGACATCTCTCTATGATAACTCAGATAGAAAAGGATTTTTATGTCTCTTCTAATATCCTCCCTCACCATGGTTGTGATAAAGAAAACCTCAAATTTATAACTTCACCTGAATATTCCTCTACAAAATTAGAATTGGAGGAAGATGAGGGTAACCTCAGGAACGCCCCTCTAGCATTTGAACAAGGCATATCCACCATCATAGATGAGCTTAGTTAGATAAATATGGGAAGATAACAATACTCATGAACTACTCTATTAGTGCCACCATTCCCCTCAAGGAGAAAGAGATGTATGTTTCATTTCTAAAGCAGCACTGATATGGTTTCACTTGAATCTATATAGAAATTCATGTACATAATCTAGATGTGGCTATGCAGTTTTATGGATTACCCAATGAGCATCAAGGCTTCAAGTAGGAATCTAAGAGGATACATCCCTTTCATTACATTAATATAGAGGCAAATGTTGGAAAGTTTTTCAAAGATGAATTTGTACGAGAAGTGAAATACCTAAGGTGGATTCCCAAAATCATCCCCACCAAGAAAAAGAATAGACATATTAGGGTATGTATTTATTCCAGATACCTTAATCAGCATTTCATGATAGGATGTTTCTCATTTTCGGTCACAAAACTCTTGATCAATGAGACTACTGGCTTCTAATACCTTTTTATTTTGGAAAGGTACTCTAGGTACAATCAGATCAAAATGGACCCAAATATGAAGAAGCTACTGCCTTTACAGCACCTCATGGGATCTTCTTCTATTAGGTCATTCCCTTTGGATTAAATAACACATTATTAATATATCAGGGCACCATCCATCACATATTTAAGACATTCTTAAAGAGGATATCCAACTATTATGTCAATGACCTGGTTGTTAAATATCTAGAGTGAAGTGATAAATTCACATATCTCTAGAAAATTTTATACAAACTAAGACAACACATTCTAAATATGAATCCAATAAATTGTAATTTTGAGGAAACATCAGTAATTCTCTTTGGCTTTTTGGTATGTCACTTTGGCATGGAGGTTGATCCAGAGAAGACTAGTTCCATTTTAGAAATCTCACCAACTAGAAATCCCAAAGAACTAAGGGGATTCCTAGGGAACCTCACCTACATTAAGAGATTCATAGTCAACTTGGATGGGAAAAGATCTCCCCTACACTAAGATAATGAATAAGGGAATCAACTATAAATGAAATGATGTTCGTAAAAAATCCTTTAAAAGTATCAATAAGTACTAATGCACCCATCGGTTTTGATGCCTTCAATGGAAGGGAGGCCACTCATCTTATATATGGACTCTATGATTCACTCACTGGGTTCCCACCCCTGATCGAAAAATTTCAAGGTTAGAGGTAATATTTTAAAACTCATCAATAGGATGATTCTATTTGATGAGACTAGATATTTAGATGTTGAGAAAAACTTACTTTCACGCATATTTAGGGTGAAAAATATGAGGCATTACTTGTATCACTAAGAAGTCCACCTGTTCTATCTTATTGATATTCTCAAGTCCATACTTCATTGTCCAATGTTGATAGTGTGATTTTCTCAATAGTCGGTCATTTGGTAGTAATATTTCATTTAGTTAATATCACAAAATTTAGTGAAAGAGAAATCTCTGGATGATTTTAGCATAGAATATCCTGCAAAGGAAATACTCCATAGGAAACCGAGCTTTCAGATGAGGAGGTCTTTTATGCCCATGACACTCCCTGGACATGGGAGATATACTTTGATGGTGCCTCCCAATGTCATTATCATACAAGGATCAAAAACATGATGATTAATCGGGTTGTTCTAAGGATTGTATTTGTCTCTCTAGACAACTAAATGTTTCACTACTCCTTCTCACTGTTTGAAGGCTGCACAAATAATGATGTTGAATACCGATCCCTTATCACTAGATTGGAACTAGCCATGTAGCTACATATATCAAACCAGAATATCAAAGGGAACTCATAATTTGTGATAAGATAGATCAATGGTAAATATTCCATTACAAATAAGGAATTAGACCCTCTCATATGCTATATCAGGGGATTAATGGAAGAATTTTCTTTTGATCCCACATTGCATCATGTTCCCCAATCATAGAATTCCCACACTAATGAACTATCTTATTGAGCCACCATCCAGGAAAATCCAGTTTAGGAGGTGGAAATATACCATATCACACCTCAAATAATGGTTTCATCAGTCTTCATATGTGATATGGATGAAACCAATCAGGTTATCACTATCCAAGTGCATCATGAACTAATGAACACCCCTGGATGGATAGATCTCATATTTGGTTTTCTCCAAAATGGGATTCTCCCAATAGATTGTGCTGAAAGGGAATAGATTCGGCATTGGGAAGAAAATTTCACATTGTATGATGGTTCAAATGAGTAAAAATCCCTTTACAAATGAGCCGTTAAGGGAATCCACAAAAATGAATAGCATAAGGGAAGATTCTCACCTTCATAAGAGAATTCCAAGCTGGTTCTTAATCATCAAATGGGAATCCTTGTTAGAGTAATCCCCCATCATTCATTATAGTCACATGATGTTAAACTTTATGGTTCATTAAAAAATACATGTTTCATGATTCTTTCTATCACATGATATATAGTGAAACTCGGACCTCCATTATTGGGCTTAGACAAAGGATTAATTTCATTTCAAATCATGTGATCCTATGTACATACCACATGACACCAAACTGTATGGAAAATATCCTTTCCACATGGATTTAAAACTGCATGGATCCAAAACATTCTTTTTTCCTTTACATCAGGTGATTCAATGTCCTTACCACATGACATTAAACTTCACAGATCTATAATATCTATCTTCATTCATGACAAATAACCCGCATCCTTACCGCAGGATGTTAAACTACATGGGTTTCCTAGAACTATGTATGGATTGATTCTCATCTACAATGTAATATATAGGGATGCCTCGATCTTATATCATGTTCCAACCACCACATGATACAAAATTCCCTCATCCAGCTAATAAATTCCTCTACATGATGAGAGGAAGCCTTTTCGTTCCTTATTTTTCACACTAATCATAACTCATGTGGTCTTAGGAGTCCCAGTAAGGGCTTCCCACACAAACAAGGAATAAAAGGTTTCGATGGGACCATATCAGTCCTAAACTCAAGATGGTAAAAGACATACCATGCATCCTTGTTTCATGACGTTAAACTACACAGTTTAAGTCCCCTGCATGAAATGAAATTACACACCCCTATGGACCTCGCCTAAAAGGACCACTACAATTTTTTTTGTCTCCTACCACACCTCCAACCACTTTATCCATCTCCACATCTGGGATCCTACATCCTTGACACATGATGTTAAACTACACTATTCATCAAGAATTTCTTTTGAATTGATTCTAATGTTCATGAGATATATAGTGAATCCCAAACTTCAATCCTTAGGTCGAGCAACAATATCACCACTTTCCCATATCTGTCCATCTCCATCCTTGTCTCGTGACGTTAAACTACACATTTCCTTAAGAACTAAGTGTGGCTTGATTCCTGTCATCACAGGATACGTAGTGACACATGGGTCTTCAATACTGGTCCTAGATACTATAACTAGGATAAATAATACCCACCTCTACATATTTGTCAGACCTAGATAGATTATTTCCCATTTAAGAACTATTCATGTCTTGATTCCCATCGCCATGGGATACATAGTGACACCTATAATTCCATTCATGGGCCCAGCTGCGATACCACCATTTCAGATTGGGGGATCCATGCCCTCATCGCATGACATTAAAATGTATGAATCTTTATGACTAAATTTGGTTTGATTCTAATTTTCATTAGATATGTAGTGACACATAAAATTTTACCCTTAGACCCAACTACAACATTTCCACCCATTCATGCTTGTTCATACATCTTTAACAATGAAGATAAACTACACATAAATATGTCTTTACTGCATGATGATAAACTACAAAAAAAATTTCCTTACCCCCTGACATTAAACTACAAGGAAAATTTCCCCCTAGATGATGATAAACTATACAAACAATCAGCGTTTTTTCATTCCTTATTGAAGGACCACAATATACATAACTTAGTCAACCAGAGAATGGGGTTCTTCTACCATTATTAAAATAACCTCAATCTATATAGTTTACTTCATTTCTTGAGAACCTAAGTTCAACGTATGCATTTCATGGCCCTTGTAAAAGAAATTATATTTCTTTTTTTTCATGCTATAGATACAGAACGGCTTTTGAACCACCAACCGAAGACATCTTAGTAAAATATAAAGGTATTTATAATTCTTGTGATCCCCTGAAACACTAAGGCAGAACCAAACATCTCCAAGTTTTATAAGACATATCTAGATTTTCTGGCCCATATCATAAATCATGACCTAATAACCTCAACTCATTACATACAACATTTACATCTCCCGTTTAGAAATATTTTTGAGTTCTCTTTACCATGGTTATCCAAACTAAGATCTTGTATAGCATCTATCATATTAGTTCCATGTGAGTCATGACCTTAAAAAACTTACGCTTTGGTCAAAGTTGTATCACATTAAACTCTAGCCTATAATGGTCCAAATCAAAAGTCCCTTAAATACTTGTAAAAGAGACACAAAAATTGTCAGGTTTAAAACTTACAAAGGGAGGCCTGAGAAAAAATCAAGTCTTAACTCTTTAAACTATTCATCTCCATAATTTAGAGTGAAAATAAATAAGTCATAAAGATCTTAGGTTCTTCTTTTTACCCCATGTAAAATCCAATCTATGCTTGTTGGACCCCTAGTTCAAGAAAAAGTTAGAGAAATGAATTTTCACATCTCATCGCCATGAGAATATGTTCGCTATAAGATGACATAAATATTTGGGTGCTCAAACCTTACTTAGATATTAAATTATTAACAAATAAAACTTCATTATTTGAGTGCCTCGGATCCCTATAAACCATTCATAGCACTTAGAAAAGTTTTCTAGATTTAAGGGACCCTTTTCATGACTATGAATACATGTTTATGACTCATGAATATGCACCCATAGTCATCAACCAAATCTGTCACTCTTCAAAAAGAACATTTCATTCCTCATAAGCCCTAACATCATTGTGGAAACACTCAACACCTCATTGTGTCTGAAATACTCAAGGTATTATTATCCCATTCATCCTACCAATCTGAGTACTTTGGACCACGATTTACAATCTCCATACTAGACTATCCAATCACATTTGATATCCTCAATGTTACATCACTGTGTTTAATACACATTCTTAAGGCCGAAATGAGACACTCCATTCATGACCCATTGGTGGCCCACACCTCGTGATTTGAAACCATAGGTCATAGGAATAAAGCTATATAATCAAGAGATAAACTGCCCTAGGGTTCCAGAACCCTTCCTGGATAGCTTTCCTCCCATACCCAACCTCATCATCTAGAAGTATAAGTATTCAAAAATATTTCATATTTCTCAGAAAAAAGTGTAGATCATATTTTTATTTTCTATCCTACAGATGAATAAGGTCTCTCACCACTAACTAAAGGCATCACCTCCTTGTTAGAAATGATATTTAAGCCTTGTGATCCCTAGAAATACTACGGACGAACACAGAACCTCAGAGTTTTATGGGTCATCCCCATCATGTTTATCCCATCTCATATTCATGGAGTCAAAATTTAGGGTTATGATTTACATAATCCACACTCCAACTATCTAAGAGGAAATAGCAACCCTATAATTTTTCTCTCATCCAATATTATATACATAAATATTTCATGAGCCTTAGAAAAGAGAATAGATATCTCGGTTCGGCCATGCTGTCGACCCAAAATGGCATGAGACCCACCAAAAGGTGACATAATGGACTAACATAAAGGATTTTATAATCATTGTGAGCCACTTCTATAACCTAACATCTCATAATATTATGGGACATACCCAACATGTCTACCCCATCTCATACAATCCAACAGTCAAAGCTCAAAGACCCTAAACTACAGCACACAAATGTCCAAGCTCAAAGACCCTAAACTAAAACACCCCAAGTGTCCAAGATCAATGCCCCTAAACAATAGCACACCTAAGGTCCAAGCCCAAAGACCCTAAAAAATAAAACATCATGTTCCAAGATAAAATAGCATAAACTACAAGACATCAAGGTCTGAGTTAAAAGACCTTAAACTAAAGTAATAAAATGTCCAAGCTAAAATACCCTAAGCTAAATCACATCAAGATCTTGCCTAAAAGACCCTTAACTAAATCACATAAATGTATGAGATAAAATACCTTAAACTACAACAAATAATCGTATGAGATAAAAGACCCTAAAATATTTTACATCAAGGTCCAGTCTAAAATACATTAAACTAATATCAAAAGATAGTCTAACATGAAAGACTATAATCTAAATAATAGATGTTTATTAGTATCAAAAAAATTATAAGCCCCACTGCATGTCCTCAGTATAATTAAGTGACTCAATCAAATCCTATCTTCTTTGGTAGAAGATAGATAACTCTCCCTTCGAGACATATATCCTACCCAAGAAATCCTTTTATAAATCAGGTGATCTCAAGAGAGTTGGAACATATTATCAATGACGAATATCATGATGGTGGGAATTAATGATCATTTATAAAGAATAATCTATTATAATTTAAAAATTCAAATCTAGGAATTTTTCTTCAGATTATATTATGAAAAGAATCGACACCATTGATGATCCATACAACATCAATTAAAAGACAAGAGCTCTTTTTCAAAAGTCTTTTCTTTGTAATGCTTGAAATCCCTTAGTCAACGCTGTTGAAAAATCCTCTCATGGAGCTCAATATCAAATCCCACCAGATGTTAAAATATGTGGAAAAGTGATATATGTTTACCTTATAATCTGATCAATTTCATTATGAACAAATATTATTCTAAGGGGGTGATTTTTTTGAAACTCATAGTCTCGCATTATAGAATTTTCAATAAATAGACACATGTGATTAGTGATCAGCTAATCAAACATGTGATAATGATGCTTAGAGTGTGCACATTGATTACCACAATTGAAGGAGTGTTATTATTATTATTATTATTATTATTATTATTATTATTACTATTATTATGTGTTTTTAAATAATAATAATGATAATAAGTAAAATAAAATTAATAAACCAAGGTGATTTATTTTCTTCAAGAAGGCACATATCATGTGAGGGGTAAAAATCGCCACATAAGGCCTTCTTAAACCTCAAAATGATAGGGTTATAGTTTTCTTACTACACCTAGAATGGATATCGTGCATCATATCATGTGAACAATCTTCCTTGTAGTGTAAATACTCTCACCAAGATTACCATATAAATTGCTTTCATGGGAAGATTGTACCATACACAGAACCATCGACTCTACCATAACATGTCCTGACGATCTCAAATACTAATTTGACACCATATGTGGAACACAAATATGGATAACAAGAATAATTGAGAAGGAATGATTTCACTATAAAGATAGCATGATGTTGAAATGTTGTGTGTGTGGAGGATAATTTTTTATAATAGGGTTTTTATTTTTTTTACAAAATGGGATAGGGTTTGAACAATTTTTAATAATGAGTTTGGAGATGTGTGAATCCCATTCACGCATCCCCAATCCCTATAATATGCGTTAACGAGATTCACACATCCTTCAGTAATTTTTAATTTGTTTTAACTATTTTATATTTTTAAAATTTTTATTTTTGTTTTGTTTTGTTTATATATATATATATATATATATATATATATATTCTGAAGAATTTATCTCCTCTTTAATATTCCGTAGTACTACCTTTATATAGGTCTAGATTCTAATAGAAACCCCCTCATAGGGATCCCTTTTATAAGAGGGAAGGCCCTGGAAATCATTCTGCATTTCTTTTGTGGGATTCAGGTTCTCTCATTCCTGTATAGAACATTCTACATTTCTGATGTGGGATTTAGTTTCATTTACGTGGATTTGAAAGACTATAAAATATAAATGATAAGACCAATATAAATGAAACATAAAACATTTATTAAACATATAATAAATACTTGAAAATAAAAATAATTTCATAGAAAATGTTGATGAGTAATAATTTATATGCTTTCAAAACCACCAACTTGAAACTTAAAATTATTTCATGTATTTGAATTTGAAAGCCTATAAAATAAAAAATATATGACCAATATAAATGAAAATTAAAAAATGGATTAAAAATATATTAAATAGTCGAAAAGAAAATGAATTTCATAAAAAAATTTGATGAAAAATAAATTATAAGATTTCAAAGCCACCAACTTGAAACTTAAAAATGTTTCAAGTATGGGTCTTTGAGAGCCTATAAAATATAAACTACAAGACCAATATAAATGAAAATTAAAACAAGTATTAAACATATAAGAAATAGTAAAAAATTAATTAGATAATTAGTAATTTAATTATGAATTATATAATTATTAGTTAATTAGTAATATTATTATTAAATATATAATAATTAATTTGTAATATAATTATTAATTATACAATAATTAATTAGTTAATTCATAATATATGTATTAATTACATAATAATTAATAGGTTAAATAGTAATATAACTATTAATTATTTATTAATTAATTATTTAATTCGTAATATAATTATTAATTATATAATAATTCATTAGATAATTAGTAAATTAAAAATAACATTAATAATTATAATTAATCATAATAATTATTAATTATTAATTATATAATAATTAATTATTTAATTAGTAATACAATTATTAATTATATAATAATTAATTAGTAAATAAGAAATATACTGTTTAATTATAATTATTAATTATTAATTATATAATTAATAATCATATTACCAATTAAGTAATTAATTATCATAAAATTAATAATTATATTACTAATTAACTAATTAATTATTTTATAATTAATTATTAATAATTATTAATTATTAATTAATAAATATATTGGTAATTAACTAATTACTTATTATATAATTAATAATTACTAATTATAAATAGTAATTATATTACTAATTATATTAAATAATTATATTAATAATTTTAATTAATAATTATATTACAAATCCACTAATTAATTATTCTATAATTAAAAATTATATTATTAATTAACTAATTAATTATTATATAATTGATAATTATTAATTAGTAATTATCAATTACAATGAATAATTATAATTACTAATTATATTACTAATTAACTAATTATTTTTTATATTATTAATAATTACTAATTATAATTAGTAATTATATTTCTAATTATAATAAATAATAATATTACTAATTAGCTAATTAATTGTTATATAAATAATAACTAATAAATAATAATTACAATGAATAATTACAATTGTTAATTATATTGTTAATTAATTATTTAATTAATGTATCATTAATACTTATATTACTAAATTAATTAATTATTATATAACTATATTACTAATTAACTAATTAATTATTTTATATTAGTATTTATTTATAATAATTAATTATTATGTTTCTAATTAACTAATTAATTATCTTATAATTAATAATTAATAATTACTAATTACTGTTAATAATCATATTAATTATTGTTATTAATAATCATATTACTAATTATAATTCATAATTATATTTATACATAACTAATTAATCACTATATAATTAATAATTATATTTCAAATTAACTAATTATTTATTAAATAGGGGGAGATGGTTGAGGTTGAGAGTGTCTCTCTATTTAGAAATGAAGTTTAGGTCTTTGTTTCGTGATGGATTCAACTTCAATTGATCATTTCAACCCTACTGAAAGTTTTCTCAACCCTTCACGGAAGGCTAATGGTGGTACTAGCTTGAATCACACTTTAGTTTCATTTGGGGATCCATCGACGACGAATTGGACTCCCTTACGTTCGGTGCCGAAAGACCCTTCTCGTGTGGAGGAGTTTCATACAAAGGGTCTGGATATATTTTTTTCTTGTCTCCAATGCTGGTGATCCTAATACGAGGGTCTCGTGAAATGGAATTCTTTCTGTGGTTGAAGCAAACCCTAGTCTCTTTCAAGAGCGTATTAAAGCTTGTAAGCACTCAATTGTTGCCCGGCTCAGTTCGTACGGGAACCACTCTTAGAATTTTTAAGATCTCCAAAAGCATCTCTAGATGGTCTAGGATTTCATTGATTGGAACCTTGTATCACATGATATGAATCTATTTCATATTATCATTCGATCTAGTGAAATGAAATTGAACGCATGGAGCTACAACTTTGTGAATCTTAAGTTGGGGGTCAAGAGGTTTCAGAATTGGGACCCCTGGTTAGATCCTTTCTAAGATAAGAATACTTTTGTGTAATCTTGGATCTGTGTTAAGTGTTTGAATTGGGGTTTTTGGAACCATAGTATCCTATGGGATGTTGCTCTTGTAATTGGTACTCCTATTAAAATTGATAGGGAGACTTTTTCGGTCAGGTATGATCACTTTACTCATATTCCAGTTGAAATTGATATATCTATGCCTCTTGTTGAGATGATTTATCTACTTATTGGTGAGATTAAATTCAATCTTGATATCAAATATGAGCATGTCCCAGAGTTTTGCCTCAACTTTATTTCTATTTTGCATGCAAAGACTAACTGTAATAGGGGGCTCTGATGCTCTAATTGTAAAATACCTGGTCACTCTGTTTAAAAATGCTTGTTTACATTGAAATAGGAATCTGCTCCTCTTTTTTCTGATAATGATAAAAGAAATACCCATGGTGGTGTGGTGGAGGCCTCACCACAACCTACCATGGGGAGTTTGAGGCCATTTGTTGGAGGGGGTGGGGGGTTTGTGTCCTTTGTAGATGTTGTGATAGGGAAAGGGACCTATGCCGGTGATGGTGAATGTGGTGGGGGTGCGGACTGGTTCCTGGGATCACAGTACCCCCACTCATGATTCGTCTGCTACCATGCTTCATGGGAAGACATCTATGTGGGGTGATGATCTTGATAGAGGTTCTGAATTGGACCATGCAGCTCTCTTAGAAGAGAAATATCATGCTGAAGGGAAATTTAATACTGGGGGGAACTATGTCGGTCCTATTAGGAATCATGCTCCTCATAATGGGGTGTTTGCTGCTTCTTTTATTAGAAGAATAGGGGCCTTCACCCCTGTATCTTCTTAGTGGAATGTTTTAGTGCATACCTCACTTTCTCCTTGTAATGGTAATTCCCCTCTTAAGCAGGTTGTGCCTCGTAAAAATGCAACCTCATTGGATGTATATGTGACTTCAAGTAGCCTTGAAATAGGCTTGCAACAAGACTCCTCCACTGAGACTATTATGAAGTCCATGTTTCCTATGCAATTCACAACTAATACTAATCCTCTGCGTGCACAGTCCAATGCTAATACCCCTTTTTATGCATTTGTTACTAGGAGTGTTGTGTAGGAGCTTCCTGGGCATGATGCTCATGTAGATTCTGTGTAGGATCTCTTGCAAGTGGACCTATCCAACCTTGATTCTATGTAGCCTAATTTTTTCCACATGTTGGATGCTATTAATTCTCTATAATTTGATGCCCCTTATAGGGGGAGTCGGGACAGGAAAGGTACTAGGTCTTCTCTAATGTCTAATACCTCTTCTTTGAAGAAGGTTGGTTCCATGGAGATTCAGGATGGGTAGCCCTCTTCTGAGGGAATACTGGATGTGGTGCAATGTGATTGTGGTGGTCCTGTAGTGGATGCTGATCATGTCCCTCTAGTGGGTGGTCAGAGTGTTGATGTGGTTGATGAGTTGGTGGGAACTAAATATGGTACATGGTAGAGCCTGAAGCATTTGAAAAGGGGGAGGCATCCAAGAGTCCGAGGAGGATTTTTTGGAAGAGGTGGTCGGGCCAAGAAATGTGACTTTAAATTGGTATTTTTTGTTGAAGGTGTTTTTTCACTGTTACCCCTTATCTCCCCTGTGTTCATATTACTCATTTTAAATAATAGTTTTCAAAGACTGTGGAGATTCTCCATGGTCGTTGATGTTCTGTTAATTAATTATTAAATAATTCATAATTCATAATTCATAAGTAGTCATTATATTGAATAATGAATAGTGAATAATTGTAATGAATAATTAAAATGAATAATTATTATGAATAATTATATTACTAATTAATTAACTATTTATTTTATAATTTATAATTATATTAAAAACTAACTAATTAATTGTTATATAATAAATAATTGATAATTATAATTAATAGTTATATTACTAATTGACAGATTGATAATATGGTGATGGAGAGATTCTCTCCCAATGATGGAAATTTTTTCTCTTGTCGATCTTGTGGCCAGATTCAGGCATCAATCTCGCCAGATGATATTGTTATCCATTATGAGATGTTTTCTGCCTATGGAAAATCAAATGAGCAAACCAATTGTAGTGGGTTTGGGGATGAAACTGATGAAACCCTTTCAAATTGGAGGGTTCCCAAAGAATTGAGGGTCTCATGTGGCTATCGACCATCGCAGCCTCTGACGGTAGTGGATTTCAGTTAGTCAAGATAAGATAATGAAAAGGTTCAATGTATTGTTCTAGCACCAAAACATGGTCTAGTTGGGAGATTTTAATGTGCACTTCATTGGGTTAATGAAGATCTAGGAAGATCCTTTGAGATATGCAGTGATGGAGGTTGGGCTGGCCGATGTGAGTTTAGGGGCTTGCGGGTGGGCGGCGACATGCATAGGGCGTAGAACTACGAAAGGATTCTTGTGGCCAACCAGCGCATGACGACAGACCAGTGGGTAGACTTTTTTCAAGATTCTCTGGTCCAACAAGGTGAGGCAGATCCTTATGATGACTCCCTATGGTGAGATCCTAGGGGCCGAGATCTGGTTCATTGTTATTGGGGTCGGCCTACAGTGTGCTCAGATTGGATCAATAGTGGGTCACTGCAGCGGGAGAGTCAACTCGAGATGCTACTGGCAAGGGAGGTCTGATTGACGGAGGGGAATTTTTGAACTGAAATTCGATTGGCCTGGGATCCCAATGGCAACGTTCCCCAAGGGATGAAAGTGGTGTCTCTTGATGGGATTCAGGTATTGGTGAGAATGGGATGGATGGAGATTCAGGAATCTATATGGGATGGCAAGAGATTTCGACATCTGGAATAGGTCAGTGTTGGTTCGGTGCGTCGGGTAAGAGTGAGTCAACAATTACCGGCATTTGGCTGGTGGTGTCCAGTTTTCCGGGCCTCTCAATGGTAGGTAGAGGTGGGTTTCAGGCTGGTGATGATGAAGACCTAGGGATGTGGGGTGATGATGATGTGATGTGGGGCACACATGCAACTTTAGGATGCTACAGGCTGGCATCAATGTAAATAAGGCTGGCTTAGGATGCGATTTTGGGCTATCATTGGGACAAAATAATTTTTTGGGCTAGTGTTTTATTGTGGATGATAAAATCTCTAGGGCTTCCTTTTTAATTTTGGGATGACCATCCAATGTACTTGGCAATGTTTGTTATCTTTACTTTTTCAAAATATTTGTGGGGTCATGGTTTTGGGTAACAAAAGCCATGATCTGATCTATTTTAGTAATTAATTATTATATAATACATAATTAAAAGTTAAAATTAATAATTATATTACTGATTAAATAATTAATTATTATATAATTAATTATTAATTATTAATTATTATAATGAATAATTATAATTATTCATTATATTACATATTAACTAATTAATTATCAATTAATAATTATATTACTAATTAAATAATTAATTATTATACAATTAATATTTATATTATGAATTAACTAATTATTTATTATATAATTAATTATTATATTACTAATTATTTATTATATAACTAATAATGATATTACTAATTAACTAATAATTATATATTAAATAATTATATTACTAATTAACTTATTAATAATTAACTATATCTTATATGTTTAATCCATTTATTAATTTTCATTTATATTGGTCTTATAGTTTCTATTTTATAGGCTTTCAAAGCCACATACTTGAAACATTTTTAAGTTTTAAGTTGGTGGCATTGAAATTTTATAAATTAGTTTTCATCAAAAAAAATTTATGAAATAATTTTTCTTTTAGAATATTTATTATATGTTTAATACATATTTTAATATTAATTTATATTATCCTTATAGTTTGTATTTTATAGGCTTTCAAAGTCACATACTTGAAACATTTTTAAGTTTCAAGTTGGTTGTTTTGAAAGATTATAAAAAATTATTCATCAACATTTTTTACGAAATTCTTTTCATTTTCAACTATTTATTATATGTTTAATCCATGTTTTATATTTAATTTATACTGGTCTTATATTTTATATTTTATATTCTTTCAATACCACGTACTTGAAACAGAATCCCACATCAGAAAGGCAGAATGTTCTGCACTAGAAAGGGAGAACCTGATTCTCACATTGAAAATATAGAATCATATCAAGTGCTTTCCCTCTTATAAAATCAATCCCTTGGTGGATGTTTCTGTCAGAATCGAGACTAATATAATGGTAGTACTTTTAGATATTAAATATTAGATAAATTTTGCTGAATTTTTTTGTTATATATACATATATATAATTAAAATATAAAAATAGTATAAATAAATTAAAATTATTGAAGGCTGTGTGAACCCCATTCATGCATCTTCATCAACTTAGAGAAGGATGCATGAATGTTGTTCACACAACTTTTATCGCACCTAAGATTCCTAAACCCCGTTCATGCATCTTCTTGGGATCAGAGATGTGTGAATGGGGTTGACGCATCTCCAGTCCCCTTTTTAAAAATAGTGTAAAGCTTATCCCATTTTAAAAAAAACTCAAAAAATTATTTTAAAAATTATTCTTGTGTGGATGTTCTGCATGGAATGAGTGGTATCTCAAATACCAATTTGAAGATATGAGCATTGGAGGATCAAATTGGTATATGTGAAGTTGTGACTCTATGATAGTTTATATCACAAGAATAATCGAGATTGAACAGTTTCATAGCATTACAAGAATGATGATTCATAGTGACTAAACCCCACCAAACATGCTAAACCATCAGATCAACGACCTAACTAGGCCACGTGCTGAATGGTGAAATTGATAGTCACACATGTTTCCATTATCATATGTGAAAATTCTAGATGATAATCACCCATAAATACTAAAGGGACACCGATATTTTGTGGTCGGTGCCACTCTTGAGGGAGTGCCCTTTTTTCTTTTCAAAATACAGCATTGTAGTCCCTACAAAGGATAACCTTTAAAAATTGGTTTTTGATTTTTTTAACAAAAAGTGGTTCACACATCTTCCCTCTCTAGGAAGTGGGAACGGGGTTCACACATCCAACAAAAATTTTTAATTTTTAATTTTTTTGTACTATTTTTATATTTTTTAATTTTTATTTTATTTTTTGTTTAGTTTTATATATATATATACATAAAACTAAAAATTTCAGCATAATTTATCTTCTATTTAATATCCCGCAGTACTACCATTACATCATTTTATATTCTGATAGAAACCCTAACCCAAGGCTCCCTTTTATAAGAGGGTTTTCTCGGAAATAATTTTACATTTCTAATGTGGGATTCAAAAATGTTTCAAGTACGTGGTTTGAAAGACTATAAAATACAAACTATAACACCAATATAAATGAAACGTAAAACATGGATTAAACATACAATCAATAGTTTAAAATGAAAATAATTTCATAAAAAATGTGGATGAAAAATAATTTATAAGCCTTTAAAACCACCAACATGAAACATAAAAATGTTTCAAGTATGTGGCTTTGAAAGACTATAAAATACAAACTGTAAGACTAATATAAATACAAATTAAAACATAGATTAAATATATAAGAAATAGTTAATAAATAAATATTTAATTAGTAATATAATTATTAAATATATAATTAATAATTATATAATTATTAATTAGTTAATAACTAATAGTATTATTAATTATTAATTATTAATTATTAATTATTAATTACTAATTTCTAATATAAACTAATTAATCATTTAATTAGTAATATCATTACATAATAATTAATTAGTTAATTAGTAATATAATTATTAATTGATAAACAATTAGTCAACTAGTAATATAATTATTAATTATAATTATTCCTTATAATTATTATTTGTTAATTATTAATTATATAATAATTAATTATTGAATTAGTAATATAATTATTAATTATTTATTGTATAATATTTAATTAGTTAATTAGTAATATAATTCTAAATTATAATTATTTATTATTTGTTATATAATAAATAATTAATAATTTTTAATATAATTATTAATTATAAAATAAATAAATAATTAATTAGTAATATAATTATTAATTATAATTATTCATTATAATTATTAATTATTAATTAGTTAATTATAAATGTAATTATTAATTATATAATATTTAATTAGTTAAGTACTAATATAATTATTAATTATAATTAGTAATATGATTATTAGTTAAAATTATTAATTATTAATTATTTAATAATTAATTATTTAATTAGTAATATAATTAGTAATTTTAATTATTAATTACTAATATAAAATAATTAATTAGTTAATTAGTAATATAATTATATAATAATTAAGTAGGAAATTATTAATATAAGTATTAATTATACATTAATTAATTAATTAATAATATATTTATTAATTATAATTATTGATTATAATTATTAATCATTAATTATTAATTATTAATTATATACTAATTAATAATTTAATTATTAATATAATTACTAATTCTAATTTGTAATTATTAATTATATAATAATTAATTAGTTCATTAGTAATATAATTATTAGTTATAATTATTCAATATAATTTTTAATTTTTAATTTTTAGTTATTAATTATATAATAATTAATCAGTTAATTGGTAATATAATTATTAGTTATATAATAATTAATTGGTTAATTAATAATATAATTATTAATTATAATTACTAATATAATTTTTAATTATAATTTGTAATGATTAATAATATAATAGTAATTTAGTTAATTACGAACATAAATATTAATTTTTAATTACATAATTAATAATTATATTATTATTTTACTAATTAATTATGATATAATTATTAACTTATAATTATATTACTAATTAACTAATTTATTATTATATAATTAATTAATAATATTTAATTATTATATTAATAATTAACTAAATAATTATTATATAATTAATAATTATATTACTAATAATTTATTAAATAATTATTAGTGATATTATTAGTTAACTATTAATTATATAATAAATAATTTTATTACTAATTAACTAATTAATTATTAACTATTTCTTATTTGTTTAATCCATATTTTAATTTTAATTTATATTAGTCTTATAGTCTATATTTTATAGGCTTTCAAAGTCACATACTTGAATCATTTTTAAGTTTCTAGTTGGTGGCTTTAAAATCTTATAAATTATTTTTCATTTACATTTCTTTATGAAATTCATTTTCTTTTGGAATATTTATTATATGTTTAATCCATGTTTTAATTTTCATTTATATTGTGCATATAGTTTTCATTTGATAGGCTGTTAAAGTCAGATACTTGGAACATTTTTAAGTTTCAAGTTCGTGGTTTTGAATGGTTATAAATTATTATTCATCAACATTTTTTACGATATTCTTTTTATTTTCAACTATTTCTTATATGATTAGTCCATGTTTTAGGTTCCATTTATATTGGTCTTATATTTTATATTTTATAGTCATTCAAAGGGACGTACTTGAAATAGAATCTCACATCATAAATACAGAATGTTCTGTGCAGGAAAGAGAGAACTTGAATCCCACATTGGAAATGTAGAATGATTTCCAGGGCTTTCCCTCTTATAAAATAGAGCACTGGGTGAGGTTTTATATCTGAATCCAAACAACTTAAATGTTGTACTTCTAGATATTAAATAGAAGATAAATTTTGCTGAAATATTTTGTTATATACATATATATAAACAAACAAAGAAAAAAATAAAAACAAAATAAAAATAAAATATAAAAAATAGTAAAAAAATAAAAATTACGAAAGGATTTGTGAACCCCATCCACGTATCCTTCATCAACTTCGTGAAGTATGCATGAAAAGGGTTCACGTATCTTTTACCGCACCTAATATGTGTGAACCCCATTCACACATCTTCCTAGGATTGGGGATGCGTGAACGGGGTCAACACATCTCTAGACCAATTTTTACTAATACATTGAACCCTATCCCATTTTAAAAAAAATAAAAACCCCAATTTAAAAAATTTTCCCCCTATAAAGGTTATGAAAAATGGTCATGTGAGGCCCATGATTTCATTCATTGGAGTAGCAGATCCACCACATAACATATCAGGCAAAATGTGTTGGCATCGTGTAAGTGTTACCCATCAGGAAAAAGGTTGTGTGACAACATAAATGTGACCCGTCATATGAAATTTTGGCACCATGTAACCACCAATGAGATAATGTGTTTTCACTCACTTGAATAGATGATCCGCTATTTAATCTTTTATGCAAAAGGTTGTGGCACCATGTGACTAATCATGTGATAAGATTTGATATAGTAAGAGGTTTATTCTCATGAAAAAATAGAAAATCTTTAATTTTGAATAAACACATTCATAATAACATCGATTCATGTTCATATAATAGGAATTCCATCATGAATAAGGAGATTAAATTATCACATACCCAATTATGTGAATAATTATAGGTAGAAACTTTTCATTTGGATATGATTAAGTCCTGTAGAATTTTTTTGATGCGCTCCAATAGTCGATCATGAAATAACATTCAAGGCTCGATGCACAATGTTGATCCGATTGAGTTCCACACCACACATAGGAAATATTCATGTATGCATGAGAAGTTCCATGATGCTCTTGACACCTCTATTTGAGGAAAATAAATATTTCTTCTACATGTGAGTAAAGTATTTGAGATACTCCGTCGCTTCTACTCCTTTACTCAATCATATTTGTATTTGGATTTCATGTGACATCCTCATGGAATCCTTTTGTCATGAAACACATTCATGTGGGTTAGGTTATTTTACATCTATGTTATAGATTGAAAGATATTCCAAGAACCCTTTGGCAAGATTCCTTGACATTAAAACACCCTTGGTCCCACTATGGCATCATACATCCATGGACACGCATCATATCAAAGTCAAGGAAAGATAATTTCCTTGAAAGTGTCTTCATGTCATCATGAGTGCCATTAATTAACATGTGGTTCATCAAATTCATGCATAGAAATGGTCCTTGACAATGTTAGCATTCCATTGCGAGATCCATCCCTGATAATGTGATGCGTTGTGGGAAAATAAGATTAATGACCAAGATAAAGAAATAATTCCGTCGCATTATCCAATACTAATCATGTGGAACACGTTTGGACAATTAGTGGGTGATGGCGACAAATATATTTGGAAAATATGGAGAAATACAGGGTCAAGGACTCTAGAAATAGTAATGTTAATGCGACATATCATCGATGGGAAGGATAATTTTCCTTGAAACCATCCAAAAGAATTATCATAACACCCAAACCATTGAATAATAAATCAAATGGATTAAAATTGGAGGATTCAAGAGTTACTTACGATCATAAATATCATGTGATGCACCCCCAGCGGCCCGCAAGACACCGAGAGTCCCTGGCGATATACCCGCCTTATCTCATGAAAGAAGTTTTTCTTATCAACCTCATTGCAAGAAAATTATTGGGTATGTCCAAGAAACCATGAACTTACCTTTTGTATTACTAATGAAAATTGGATGGTTTTTTCCATGAAATGATCATGCATCCCTATAGGACCTCTATTGGTTAATCAAAACATCATAAAAAATAGTGTAATTCCCTTGGAAAATACTCAACTAATGTCACATGACCCATGACCTTTGGAAAATAAAATAAAGGGAATTAAAGAGGAATGAGGTTTAAGCCAATCAATGTCATAAAACTATTATTATGAACTAAGGATGTTCATATTTTTGTCATAAGAAACTCATGGAAAAACCACCTTGATCTCACAAAAACCCTTGTACAAACCACACATTCCTTGTGAATTATCCCCTAAAAGGCATCGAGCATCTCTCTAAGGCCTTTCAATGATAACTTTTGTCTCATGAATTTCCTTATACATGTCGATATGAAAATATGGAAATATTTTTGTGTAACTGCATGATCAGTCAAGTCCCCATTAATTGTAATTAATCCCATAATAGAGGTGTTGATGAGAGGGACTATCGATCACAGAAAATATGGTGATGCCCTTAGAGTGATAAAAAAGGCTCATGGAGATGTGTGTTTCCAGTCCCCTTCACGGACTCAATCCTATATCCATGCCAGATACACCACCCAAGCCAGCAAAAATATTGGTGTGGTAAGGCCTATAAATTCCCCCAACCCAACATAGAAAATAAAATGACTACATATCATGAACAAGAGGACTAATTCTAGGAATTTTTCACAAGCACCAGAGTTGATTTCTTGGGGAGGCTCATCTCATGACAGGAAAGTATTATTTTAGTTAATATATTTGTGAATACCTAGAGTGATCATGTTCCATGCATAAATCACTTGGCGTTATCATTCATAGATCACACAAAGGACTTATATCAAGATATGAGAAGAACATTACGCCCATATACATGGTAATGTGAGACTCAAAATAAATTGATAGTCAATACTTATAATTAATTCACAATACAAGGGATACAAAAAATAAAAAAGGTGAAATTTTAACAAAAACATGTTCATTTACCATCGTGTGCTTTGTGTGATCCATCTAAGACATGCGACAACATGGTGATATGTCACCTGGATCTCTAGATGATCCTTCATTATGCCACCCAAGATATGTGAAATCATCTTGACATATCATATAAAGTCACTTGACCCCCCTTGGCATGTCACATTAGTCCAAAAAACCCCTGTAGGCCCATCACCCAATCCTAATGATGTCTTTCAGATATATCTCCTGACTCACATAACAACACTAGCTCATTTTAGATAAGTCTCGTGGATGAAATCACACATGTCAACTGAGACCTAGTGACAGCCTCTTTGAAAGTCTGCCAAGACTCATGATTCCCTCCATACATGTCATCCATGTCTCATGATTACCTCCAGGGATGCTAGACAAGACATGAGACACCCTCCAAGGAATGTCATGTTGATTCTCGCAACACCCTCTTTATGTATCAAGCGAGATCTTGCAAATGACACCAGGTAAATTCATATGGATCATGCGGCCCCCTCAAGACAATCCAACTAGGTCATATGATGGTTTCCAGTACAGACCACCATGATCTTGTGATGACATCTGGACAATTCATCATTGATCATGCGACAACCTTTCGATTTTCAACCTAGATTATGAGAATTCCTTTAGAAATACTAAAAAAAACATTTATATTTCTTTGGATATTCCATAAAGATACACTCCTACCTGTCAGGAAAAGTGGAAAATCAATGAATGTTAGGAATGAAAATATGTCACAAGGGAAACCTCAGAGTTTAAGCCTTGACCAGTGAAAAAACATGGTATGCCAAAATGAAGAGTTCAATCTCAAAGTGTAAGACCCAAAAAATAAAACTACAATACTTTTATTCCTTCTATATTTAAAATACATAGAAAACCTCTTTAAGGTTTGATCTCCAATAGGTTTTCCTAATACCCAATTCCCTCACTTTACAGTCGATGATATTGATAATTTTTCATCCCTTGTTTCTCACCCCGAGCATAGCTCACATGATCTTTGGGTGTTACAATAATCTTATCATTCTCATCATGTGTATCCACCATCAAGGGAAACTTGTTTTTGTGAAGCCCTAACTAGTGGCATGACACATTAGCTTCCACATAGAGGCATCTACATTTGGGATAAACCCAAGGGCATGATTGAACTATGAGAACTCTGATTCATGAAATAACCAAGATAAATAGGACGCCATCATAATGCTAAAGATAAAATAAACACCCATTTAAATTTAATCCTTATGTCTCTGTTGTTTTAACTATCGGGACACAATCAATCTCATGGGCTGATTACTCTACCTCATCCATCAGCAAACTTAGAAATAAACTAAACTATTAAGGATCCGATTCATGCCATAACTAGGATATGTAAGACATATCTCTAGGGCCCAAGATCGATAATAAATATTTCCAGGGTGGTCCTAGAAAATAATTCTCATACCTTGAGCATTAAAGATGTGATTAATCTCTATCCCTTGTTTCTCACACCAAGCACAGCTCACATAGGCTTAAGGAACTGCAATAATCATATCAGTTGTATCATAAGTCTCAATAATGATAATGTAAATCTCAGTGTGTAATCCCTAAACATATGAACTATGAAATATCTAATTCTTGTAATAATTGGGATAGATATGATGTCCCTCTTGGACTCGAAATTAAACACTCAATGCCCCAACAACACCCATGTAATTCTTCCCTGCATGACGTTAAACTGTGTGGGTCTGATGATCTACATGGGTTTTGATTCCTATAATATATAGGAAATGTAGGACACCTCATAATGGATCAATCCCTTTATCGGAAGATTAACTACCTCTTTGTATGGAAATACATTCCAAAGTACTTGGTTATACAACTTTAGTACCTAAGAGACCACCCATTACTGTAAAATTATGGAGAATCTCTGAAATATACAAATGGATTCACTAAAGATCCCCTGGTATTTTTCACATAAAATAGAATTAACCATTAATCATTTTGTTAGGGTAATCGTTCATGTGTTAGGATTTAGAATATATTCGTGAACATTTCTTAAATCTATAATAGAGTCCTGGAGTAGAAAATAATTCCCCCTAAAATGGTGTGATTTTCCCGACCTCCCATCCTCTCTACGAATGTGAGTCCCCCAGAGTCAATGGGACGGAAAACCTAGGTGTTATCCTTCCTTTAGAAATCAGGTGTGTACCCAGTTACATATGAGGGGACCATTAGGAATTTCTGGTAAGGGGGACAATGGTATCCTAATATTCATGATTGTGTACAACACAACCCCCCCCAGCCCACAATCAAACCATCATGTGGATCCCATTCGTGCCTATAATCTCAAATACACACACAAAAAACACACACACACACACACACAAACATATATATATATATTAGTAAGGTCTCCATGATGTGGAACATTTATTCTTAAAGAACAATCAGAACAAAAAAAACTTGTTACTAGTTATAAAATTACATGTGTCATTATAGTTTGGGAATCTTACATATAAACATGAGGTTAACCTCTATAATGAATTTTATAACCTTGGGGTAGATCCATGGGGTGATTATTTATTTCTTATACATGTTCATCACAAATATTTTTTATGATCTCATAATTTTGTTAACTATAGTAAAAGTATTTAATTAAGAGGTAATGTTTAGACATTGGGGCCATCTAAATTCACTCATGAGAAAACTAGGTCCTCTTAGATATCATAATATTGGGTTTCTATTAAGTTTCAACTTTGATGAAGGGATATAATTATAGTATCATGAGATATTATTTAAATGATGTAGTTTCACTTTGTGGCATGAGGCTGAGGTTAAAATAGAGAGACCTTATCAACAGTAATTAGGTTCAGAAAATCAAGATAAAGGTTTCCATTACCACCTAAAAGGTAGTTGGGTCTATTAAAAAGTAACAATGTCTATAATTGATGGGATCCCTCCTAGGATAATCACATGTAGCTGTTTATTTGTCAGTGGCATCCTCTCAAGTATCCTCTAGCTGTTTGAAGAAGGAATTGTCTTACTCCGGGGAGAGACTCCCAACGTTTTTTTGAAGTAGTGATGGGGACACCTACCCCATATTAGAAATAAGATATCCTGAAAATATATGTGGAAAAATTCCCTAAAAAAGTATCCTAAAAAGAACTGTGTGTTAGAATAAAACCATCATTAATGTATTACAACTACATAGCATTAAAAATTTCATGATTAAGGTGTTTAATAGGGGTGATTGGATGATGATTCATAGTGACTTTAGTGGAGGTAGTGATGGTTGAAATGATGAAGTGGGGGAAAATATTTATGACTATGTTTCCATTAGTCATTGGTCCATCCAAATTCATTAAGGAACTCACATTAATTTATATATCCATGATAACCTAGTTTACACTAAATTCTATCCTTGGATAATGGAGAAAACCCATGAAAGACAATAAAATACCCATCAGCGAAACATTATGAAATAATCAATTAGGATTTATCAACATACTTTATGGGAAAAAGAGTTTACATTAGGTTCATCAAATTTTTATAACATTTTCAGGTCAATATTATCCACGAGTCTAATTTTAAAAAGGTTGGTAGTCATTCAATCTGTGTTAAAAATGATCTGAGTATTATCTACAAAAATATAGAGTATCAAAGGTTGAATAATCTTATAATGGATTTTTTATTTGTTGTGGGACTCTATTTTAGATTTAATGAATATTCATGAAATAACTCCCAATAATAATTTTATTTTATTTTACATCACCTGCTTCTATAGTAAGATTAATAAATATTAAATATTGATTAGTTGATAATTACAATACACAATTGATGAAAACAAAGTTAATTTTTCCATGATCATAGTATGAGGGAATGTGCTTAAGATGGTTCCATAGTTTAAATCTATGTGATAGTGGAACTCTATAGGTTAATTTCATCCACTGAGGTAACTGATGCATTCATAATTCATGAACACATATATTGGAATAATCTAGGTTATCACCACTAGATAACTGCATCGGATCATCACCATGGGTCACTAGTCTATAACTATTTGAAGGTTTACATTTCTGGATTATCTCTATTAGATATACATATATATGATGTTATCATATCACCAATGGATGGGATTATATCATAATCTAATCAGTAGTGGGTTCTTTTACATCACTGGATTATCAACAACTGAGGGATATATGTCACCAACCTATCACTAGTGGATTGATTTTTGTTGTTTTCCCATAATCATTTCATAGATTCCATTAGATAATCACCAATGAGTGTATGTACATATCTAACCTATCACTAGTTAATGGATTTATGTCAATATATTATCAGTAATGGATGAAAGAAATTATTGTCCTATCACTAATGGGTGGATGTACACCTCTAGAATGTCTGTAGAGGATACTATGTATTATCTTATATTTAACAGGTGGGTTTATTCCATTGACCTGGCAACAGTTGTTGGGGTGAATTTTATAGTACATTACCATAAATTAGATGTACATTACTATCCTATAACATGTGGGAGGTATTTGTTTAATTAGAGTTGTGATTGGGATCATAATATAGGACTCCTACATATCCTTGTTAAGGGAATCAAAACCCATGTACTTCAGTGTTTTTTAATGAGTAACATTGTACCTTTTTAGGTTATGTACCAAGGGGCATCCTGGTTCTTTTTAAGATCATGTAGCAATGAACATTATATCTTATAGTTTAGGTTCATATTACAAAAACTATCTTGAAAAATATACTACTGGGTGAATGATACCTTGATAATAATTTTTTTGAGTATTATGTGTGAGTTTCCCTTTGGATTGGGACTTACACTAGATTGAAATTCAAAAATGATTGGGGGTTACACTAATTTTGAGGCCCATTGATGTCCACAACATATTGACTAGACTAGAAATATTTACAAGATGTTATAGAGTTTTAGGAGCTGATTCAGTGTTACTGAGATGAGTGTCTTGGTCTTAGAGATACTCTATTAGACTCTTAATGACAGGAATCCTCATTATGAAGTGAATATATGATTTCATATAAACTCATTAACCTATTATTGTTGGATAAAAATGATTAACATATGTCTTATAGGATTCCCAAATCCCATTATATAAGGAATACATTATTAATGGTGGGTACATAGTTGTTCCTATTAACCTTTTCATATAGATCATGATCTATGGGAGAGGTTTGGGTGAAATGGGATTTCCTAGATTTTTACCTAGTTAAAAGGATTATGAAAGATTATTTTGAGATTATAAGGATAATATGTTGAATTAAAAAAAATATAGATGATATTGGGGGATGGGATTCATGAAGATTTATTGAGTTCCTAACCTAATGATTGGTTTTATGTAATGTTTGTTACATGTTCAAATTTGACATGAAGTTCTCTTCAGTCAAAAAATTATGAAAATGTGAGAGTTGGTTACTTCGATTTGTTATAGGGTAATTAATATGGGCATTGAGGTTAATATTTTCCATGAGAGAATAAACTAGGTATTATGCTAAAATGGAAAAAATTTATTCTTCAATTTTAGGACATGTGATCCCTATTTATGGTGGTGCCTTTATACACAACTGAGATGTCTCAAGTATTGGGTTACTTGCATAGTGCTTTGGAAACATGTTCGGACATAACCATTCTCTAGGGATACCATGTCTGTGTATATGGAGATGGATCTCATGGGTTCCGTGAACAAAGATATCTCAATTGGAGTAAAAATATGTATGATATTCTAGACCCATAACATGTATAACTTGGGGGAACCAGGTGTTGTGTCATGGAAAGTGTTCTATAGGTGCTAAATGATACATATTTGATGGATCATATACTTATGTATTTGTTGGATATATACTCTATTAAGGCCTTGAATCATCATGTTAGGTGATGTAGTTAACTATTTGGTGTGAATTTTTGAGATCATAGCTTAAAGAGAGAACTTATTTAACTTTTTATGAGGATTCATGTGAATGTATTTGAAAAGAAACCAAGAATGTTGGTATATTGAGGGTATTTATATAAAACATGGGTCAGGCATGCCAAGGTGAAACTATGGGTGATTATTTAACCATGTGTTTCTTTCTTGTGGTGTTGGTTAAAAGATACCTTGGTGATCATTGAGGTTATTGATGCCTTATTTCAGATACCCTATCATATTGGCACACACAGGAATACGGTCCATGGATCTGGTGTTTCTATGGGTCAACATAAATGGCAGGGATGGGTTTGATTTTTATGGACTAATCTTGGGAGTTCTTTAGATTGATTGTGTTTTACGATCTTGAGTCTAGAACATTCATTTTTTTAGTGAACTTTTTTGGATATTTATCACTTATATCATTAAATTTGGGCTTTAGAAAATTTTAATCACCCATAATATTTTAATTTTTTTCATTTAAAAGATATATTTATGATATTTAAATTTTAATATTTAATTAAATTAAATATATATATGTGTATATGTATGTATATATATAAATCAATTAATATTATTTGGATATCTAGATCACATGAATAAACATTCTTCAATCTCCTCACATTTTGGATCCATTGAATAACCATTAAATAGTGTAGACAATATTCTATCCATTAACACATGAATTTAACATGAAGAATAGCACAAACTACATAGAGAATATCACACATAATTTTCACATGAAATTGAGGATTTTTCCATAAAAATTATCCAATCATCACCACTTCCTTCATTACCATGCATGATGGAATCCACTCCAAGTACCATACTTGCAGAATATTGACTTACCTTATTAACAACAAATATAAATTATTCATTTAGGTACTTCATATACATAATAGTGATTGGTGTATTACAAGAGATGTGTTAGGGTATTCTAATGTTTTTTATATTCTAGACATTTATCTTTTAAAATATTAACATATTGTTCACTATTAAGGGATTAAAACAAAATACATTGAAGAATAATAACATGGATAAATGTGTTTGAATCCTATAATTTGAGGTCGGGAGGCAATTTTTTTGAATTTTTGAGAGGACATGGTATACATGGAAGGAAAAAAAATTATACATGAGAATCATAAGAATTTTACCATGGGATATGAACCATGATCTGAAATATATTATAAAAAAATTAAAGAGGTTGTTTCTAGGTAGATATATTGTGATAGCCCAAATGAATTTTAGAACATTCAAGATATACAAAGTAGATGAACAACATCAAATAATTGGATCATAAAATTATGGATCTAATATAGAGTGTAACATTATAGAAGATGTATAAGTGAGAAATATCAAGGGTTAAGGTGAATGGAAAAGGATATGTTAAAAGAGACTACACTAAGGGAAGAGTGGAAGATGTAGGAAATATATTATAATTAGAAAAAGATTAATCAGTGGATCATTGTGAGTAATATAGATATTTATATTTCCATACTCTAAAATTATATATTTAATTATATTTTATTAAATATCTTTTTTCATTATTAATGTGGGTTTATAAATCAAATTATTTGAAAATATTTTATTAATTGATTAATTTAAATGTTGTTAATTTAATTTTTATTCACCTGATGCTATATTTTGTTAGCCACTCATGAAAATTTTATGGGGCTGGGGTGAATTAGATAAAGATTAAAATAAGTTTTTATTTTGAAAATTATAAAATGGTCACCAAAGTAGCTATGATTGGTAATATAAGGTTTTATGGAATCATAATTCACTAATTGAAAAAAATAAACAACTCTAAATGAGTAATTAAAGAAACATTATGAGGGCGTGATTTTCAACTATAATGTTCTAAGTGTATCATCTTAGTGTTTAAAAACTCATTGATTATTGATTGAATTATGAATCTATTTCACATTTAGTTTATAGGTAATGTATTCCAATTAATATTAAACTATTCAAAAAAAGAGTCATTCTAGTGGATATCTATGAAAGGAAAATTGGATCAATGGTTGATAACTATATATCTTCACCATATTACATTTTATGCCATGTGAATTGAAATACATTGTATGTGTTTTATCTACTTTAAAATTGAAAATAATGTAAATTTAATTTTATACATAAAATCATTTTCCATGTGTATTTAACCAATCATCCATTAATTTATTTTTGTTATAATTTACCTTGTTACGTTTCAGGATATAAAATACAATAATCGATGTATCCATTTAATGATGTAAATGATTTTTAAGTAGAATCGGTAGTTGTATGAGTGTAATATAGATATTGTAAATCCTCATGTATAGATGATATATAATTTCATAGGGAAAATGGAAATTTTGTTTTTGTGAAATATGAATTAAAATTTGGGACACATAACATGTTATTATGTGAATGTTTTAATGGAATGAAAACTCATTATATGAACTAAAAGTTATGTGAGTGATAATGAAAAATTAGCATAGGTAAGATAATAATAAAGCTTATAATAGAGAATAAAATCCATGATTTTTTCTCCTTTGTTTAATTTATGACACATTAAACTAACAAATACACACTAAAATGTATGAGGTATTTCAATATGAAAATTATTTTCATGATATTTTTTATCTAATCATATGATGTAGTTGAGCTTCCATGATTATATTTTTACTAGGATAGTGGGTGTGAGGGAGTGTTTTATATTATAGAAAATTACTCCACTAGTATTGTTAAGCTTTACTAAAATAATTTTTAGTAAATTATTAAATATAATATTGTCATGAAATGGAAGAATTGGAGAAGGTATATACTCTTATATAACTGGATTTTGGGTGGGATTATGTTTTATTGTCTATAGTAATATTTTGATTTTAAAATTTTGTTTAAAATTAATGAAAATATGTTTCAAAGATAAAATTTTAACCTAAAATTAAATGAGGTGAAATTTTAGGTATATGGTGAATGAGGTAACTTGGGTGGAAGTAAAAGGAGGCCATAAAATGTCAAGTTTGAGGATTCTAGAAATTCAGTGGAAATATAGTGGAAACAGGAGTAACAAACCATCCTTGATAAACCTACCACATCACCTAGGTTAGTCCAAATCCCAAATAACATTTTCGATCATCATGGGATGGAAACAAGTGTAAGAGAATAAAACTTAGATTATGAAATATTTACCCTAATAAAACATATACTCAAAACAACCACCGCTTCATTATTTAACAATACCATTCTAGAGGTTGGGATGTCTCAAAAAATAAATAAATTGTTTTTTAAAATTTCAATAGATAAATATGGAACTTAAACAAAGAGGTAAAAAATAAGGAATTATTACATGAGAAAAAATAGTAACATAACTTACCACCTCTAAGTGCCTCATAATAATAAAAAAATATACAATTTGTAATATAAAAAAATAAAAAAGAAATAAAGAGACGAATCATCTGGTTTATGAACATAATTATGGTACCATGATACACAACCAATACATGAATAGAAGTAAATGATTAAGCATATCCATGTTCCATGAAAAATTATATTTTCTTGCAACCTCCTCCATTCCTCAACCAACATAAAGACCATCCACTAAAACAAAGGAATTAAATATGACCAATAAAAGAGGATAAAATAGATATATACACAAATAGGGTGTCTGTACGCTTTTATCTACACATTACATGTAATATTTTAAAAATTTCTATTTATAATACATTTTGAAAAGAAATGAATATACAATAGTTAAAAATTTATTAAAACATATACTTTTTGTTTTACAAAATAAAAAAATACTTATCTAGGAAGATTTCACTTTATGAAACTTAATTAATTCATTACATGAGAAGATACTATCAAAATTTCATATGATTTTATGAAATAAATATAAATAAAATAAACATACTTGAATAAAAAGTCCTATTTTTATATTAAAACTACACTTTAAATTTATATTTATAAAAAATTATTGTATAGCCACATTTTAACATATTATGAAACCATGATTTATATATCCAAAATTATTTGTCCAAAGGGTATATATTTTTCAAAATAATGTATCTCTGTTTAAACATAAAGATAAATTATCTGTAAAAAATATGAAGCACTAGAAAACCATAAAAAATAAATAATAAATCATGGTAACACATAACTAGAATCATGGTAAAAATTATCATAACGTAAACTGGATAATTTAATCCAATACTAAAAAACACAACTATAATGGAATCACAAAAATATTACAAAATAGTCCTTGCGGTACAACACCCAAGGAACTAAGGTAAGTTCCTAAGTATTACAGAATGAGAAGCATCATATGGATAACTGATTCTATTAACCATAAATACACTTATATGCCTCTCCACTAGCCTCTATTAGGGGTAAGAAACCCCTAACCAGACTAATAATAATATAATAATAGGGACACTAGCCCTTGTGTAATATCAACCAGTTTAGCATATTTCAATCGAAAAACCATGTATCTATCTCATTTTTCCTTGATATCAATTGGAGTTGAGTAATAAAGTCAATATATTAAAATAATTCTACAATAATTAAATTATAAATTTATTTCTCACCTATCAACAACATTTAGCCAAACAAATCAATCAGAATAATATAAAAAATCAAATTCATGTCCAATCAAAAAGTCATACCATGTAACTTCATTACATGAACAATGACTAATGGATATATCTTCAAGATTTGAATTCAAATTATCAAAACCGTTATTTTATTTACTAAATAGACCATTGGGATTACAATACCTCGATAAACACCAGTTACAAACTCAAGGTAACATATAACAAACTAAATCAAAATAAATTTAACCTTTATATAATAAAAATATAAAATATAACCCTTCCATAAAAATGAAATAATTTTTTATAAAAAAATAACATTTACTAGCCCATATTATTACTCATTAAAAACATCCCATAAGAAATTACACAATATTTATTGGCCTTATGAAATTCACTCAAGGAAAATATTTGATTCTCACTTGTGAAAACCATCCTAGGCGTGTTATCAAGCACCCAAAGTACCAAATTACATATGAGAAAAATTATAAATCTCTGAATTTTGAAAACACCCATATATAAAATAATATTTGGGGAAAACAAATAAAAATTTACCAACAATGATTATAGTTATTCTATATAGCTTTAATATTATTGAAAACACCATTTTAAATCATAAATCCTCCATAGTTTCATAAACACAAATATTTATCAAGATTAACATACCCAAAAAAATTTATTCCATTATTTAAAGGTCTTATTCCACTATTAGAGAAGGATATAAAACCATAAAATACCATCAAAAGATCCAAAATACAAAAAACCCCCATGTGAATGTTGAAAAATCACCAAACCCTAGATCACTATGACCATATTTGGGTATGAAAAAAAAGATAATAAGGGAGTAGAATAGAGGAAGAGAATATTTTGGGAGACTTACCTTAAAGGATCATGTCCAAATTATAAGGAATCGTCATGGATATGAATAAATAAGAGGATGAGAGGGACGAGTTAGTAACTAGAGATAGAGGGATAAATTACGAAGAAATAAAGGTGTGACTTAATTAGATATACTTTGAAAATTAAAACAAAATGATTTTTTTGGGTTCATGGATAAGATTAGAAAATAAAAACCACACATAGTTTCCTAGGAAAAAGATATTGACTCACATGATTTGGATTAATGGTTAGTCCAATTATTTACTTACCATATATAAGATAATGAAAGTGTATTTTAATCCTGAATGGTTCACATTAATTATCTCGGAAACATTCATTCAACAATATATCATGAAATTTTCCTCTAAAAATTAAAATATCAACTTGAAACCAAAATAAATAATAATATAAATAAATTTAAAAATATATAATAAGTGAAATTTATGGATTTCATAGAATATAAATTGATAAGGAACCCATTAGAAGACACTAGAGACCAAATAACACCACTGGAAGTCTAAAAGAGGCCAACAGACTCTTGGTGTCCTTACCTAACCCTAGCATAAAGTATGAATAGTTAGATAGTTTAGGGGCTCTTTTCATTACACCACTTCATGCCTTGAGACTATAATTTGTTTCAATGATTGGGGAGATGTGTTTTGTTACTTTGTCTTCTTATTTTATCTTCCTATATGATCTATGTTTGTTTATATGATATTTATTAATTGATTGAGTTAAGGAATCCTCTCATATATCCTCCTCCTATCCTTCTATCTTCTGTGCTAAAATCTATGGCCTAGTTTTGGAATTTGGTGTGTGATTACACCATAGAATATTTTAATTTATTATTATTTATGTGGATTTTTTTGGTGTAATATAGAGGTGTAAATTAAGGCCAGTTTCAAGTCTTCGATTCCATTTTTCTATATATTACTTTCATCTTTGGTTATACTTATTTTTTAATTAGATGAAAATTTATGAGTAGTTTGGTGTTAAAAATTTGAAATTTTCTCGTTATAGTATTATATTCATATTAGAAGTTTAATACACTATATTTCTTGGGGTTTTGGTGAGTGTATTCCATCCAATAACTTTTAAATTTATTATACCTAATTAAATTTATTGTGTAATTAATTTTTAAATTAATTATATGAGTTTAATAATTAATAAAACTCCATTATTAATGGTTTAAAGGACTTATATTTGTTGTGGATATTTTTATGATCTTGGAAATGTGGTTCAAATTTTTTTTAAAGAAAGGGGTCACTCTAGTTTGAGGTTTGTGGTCTCTAATATTACTACTTTATATGTTATTTCATATATTTTGTGGTTTGAAAGTAGGGGTAAGAGGGCATAAAAAAACCGATATAGAACTATATGTGGGTTTCCATACAAAATGAGGTAACAGTGAGTTACCTTATACACATAAATTATCCTCTAAATATTATTATTTAATTACATTGTAGCCTAGAGTTGTGATTATTATATGGAAGTATTTGTTAGAGTGAGATTGGAAACCACAGAGAGTGTCCAACATTAATATAAGGGTTTATTAAATTTATGAAATCTAATGTTGTAGTGCATGATGTATCCCTGTGGAATTAGGCTAATGGAGAGTCTAGTGAGTGGCTTCTCGAAACATTTTGTAGGTTACGAATCATCGAAGAGTGATAACTATTAGTTATAAATTTGAATTACTAATGGTTTTGTTGATATAACTGAGTGTTTTGTATATAATATACATAAATTTCATCCTTGGGAACTATATACTATATTACTGGTTTATCTTTGGTATTAGAGAGTGGGTTGGGATATTGATGATCTATTTAACTAAGTCATTATTCTTAGGGTGTCAATGAAAAAGGATTGAACTAAATACATAGTCTAATTTTATCCATATTAGGTTTTATGTGATGACTTTCCAAGAGTAGAGTTCCTCATAACTAATAGAAAATATGTTTTTTATCTAGAGTTTTTGTATTATATTTTATTGAAATTAATTTAAGATATAAAAATATTTAACATTATTGATTAATCTAGCATAGATGGATGTTTTTATGAGGTAATAATATTTATTCCTGAATATTACATTAATATAAAGTGGTTGATCATTATTGATTTAATTTATAAATTACTAGTGTAATTATGGTGAAGAAGTAGGAAACCACTCGATAGTGGTGGCTTCATCTGGAATTTAGTGGTGTAAAGTAAGGGAACATATCAATTATGAAGGGGATTTAGAAAATGTGGTTAGAATTTTACATTCATGTTCGAAATGATATTGTAGTATACACTAGAACAAAGGCCTTTGTAGATAGAAAATGGATATTTATCCATTTTTATGGAATAAGGTATATCCCTTGTGCATGAAAGGAAAAAATGGGTTATAAATGTTTAAAACACCATATTAGTGGTTTTAATGATAGATTTTAAAATTAAAATATAAAATTTCAAATAAGGTAGGAGTGGAAGACATGGTAAATGAAAGATGAATTGAAATGGGGATTAAATTCTAAAAACACAAAAATGGATTCCATTTTATAATGGCCTTAGCCTTTTACACATATTATTAAATGATTTTAAGAATAAATTTCCATCAATCACAAGCTAAGGATCATAAAGTCCAGTGTCTTGGGAAGATTAGGAACATATGACTAATAACAAGGAACCAAAATAAAGACATGTTTTATTTAATCATTATAAAGAGATTATAACTTCTGTATATATATTAAATCTTCATAGGATAACCTAGGTAATACATGAACAAGGGGATGTGTTAAAAATCCATGTATGGGAATAAGCATATGAATAAAGAATGTCACATGTGTTAGAAGGCATAACATGATGATATAAAAAGGAATGAAACATGAATAATCATAATTAATAATAACATATAGAACATTATATCTTGTAATAATCAAATCATAGAAATGTGGAAACAATATAAAACCTGAAAAAATCATGAGCCAAGGCTAACTGCCAATAGAATTCCACATGGAGGAGCATGAGTCAAGGATGACCCCCAAGACCATTGCACTTGGAATCTTATGAGACTAAAAATTACCCAATGCACTAGATCTCCATCTGGTTTCCCCCATCATAACATGATCATTAATATGTGATCAATATGGAGAATCATACACAAGTAATAAAATATAAAAAAGGTTACCCTTAGAAATAATTGGGTATTATAATCATCTCATAAGGCATGAGAAAAGGTAATATCATAATGGTGACCATGAACGAATGGTTTTAAATCATACATGGACATTACTAAGGAAAAAATTGAATATTTCCCGATAAGTGATATAAAACCGAAGTAAAACATTAAAAGTGAAATATTTTAGCACGGTTTAAGGAAAATATTAAAGAGAATTTAATGTGAAAAGGCCTAATATTTTATATAAGGCCAAAAATAAACAAAGATATATTTTCATGAAAAAATGATTTTTTTTATAATAACAATGGGATATTGAAGTATATTATGGATTGTACAATAAAATGTGTATGAAATTGGGAAGTTCCATTTAATCAGGCTTTCTTATCAGGAATAATTGAGAAATGAATGTATTTGAAACACGTATTTCCCAGTAAAAGGATTAAATGATATTTATACATGATTTTTGAAGATATAAACCAAAATTAGGATAATTATATATAAATAAATAAGTATTACATTGGGTTAATGATGGAGAAAGAATTCCCTAAATAAAAAATGGTGGTTTGGAAAGAATCACTTACATTATATCTGAAAGTGTTATACACTTAAACTTAATGTCCTAGATAATAAAATTAAATCCATTAATTAATTAATTAATTAATTAAGAACCTTTAACATATGTATTTGATTTATTATAATTTTATTAAGTTTATTTATTTCCATTTGGATGAATTATAAGAAAAAATATCATCATTTGGGTGTGTTCGTTTCCTTGGTTTTCATGATCTGTTTACTTGTATAAATGTATGGAATATCATGTAAAATGGGAATGGATTTACATAATTGAAATTATATGTTATTAATTAATTTAATAATATTAAATGGTCTTATATATAATTTTTTCCCATATGTGAGGATGATTCATTAGATAAAACATTAATTATAACCATTAAGATTTTTTTTGCATTTCTTCAATCATTGTGAATGAGGTTTGTTTTTTTAATTAATATTATATATATATACTTGTTCTAGAAAATTAAATATTATGTAATAAATATATTATAATTTTGTAAACATAAAAATGGTTTTATGACCATCCTTGAATGAACTATTGGAAATGAAAACTTTTTGTCCTTGAATGCGATAAATCAACACCTCACAGATGACGTTTTCATTTTTAGAATAAAAAGAGCATGGAAAATAAATTATGATGGATTTTCACATTAAAACAATAATATTATATTTTATTAAATTTAATATATTTATCATTCCTCATTTAAAATAGGAGGTTAGTAGAATTAATGAAAAGAAAATAAATTGAAAAGAAAATAAAAGAAAAAGAAAAAAAAGAAAAAGAAAGCGGGTTTTACCTCTTGAATTCTTCTCATTGAGAACCTCCTTGAGGAACTATAGTTTGGAGTTTTATTGATTTAAAAGGCCCATGTACATGGGTGGAGAAAATTTAGAACATTTTTTGGTAGAATATATATAAGCTTCAAGGCTTTTGAGGATTTAGGTGAAGAGGTAGTGAGGGGTGATATTTATAGTGGATTAGAGGGGTGTTTTTTATTATTTTATTCATTTGATTGTTATTTTGGATAAAGACTATGAATATTGATGATTATAGTGAATAATTATAGTAAACTATTCATGTTTTTTTGAACCAAAGGTTCTTACATTAACATTACATCATCCATGACTCAATAATTGATTTATTTAGTTTATATTGTAAATTACTTCATTTCAATATTCACCAAAAAATAACCTCTTTTAGAAAAAACCTCATAAATTCAACCTAACCATTTTTTAGTATGTAGAATTAAAAAATGAAAAACATTTTATAAATATAATTTTTAAATTTTAGAAATTTAATTTTTTATTAAAATAATCACTTATTCAAAAAATACTAATTTTTAAATTATAACTAATTTTACAGCACAATGAAAAATTAATTAAGGTCTTATAATATTATATTATAATCAAAATACAAAAAAAATATTAATTTATGAATCTATTTTTTGAAAATTAATTTTCTTTTTAAAAATTGTATTCATTATCAAATTATAAATAAATATGTAAGTTTTATAAACATATCAATACTTAATTTATTATTTTCAAAATATTTATTCACTTATATCAAGATAAAAATATATCGTATTTTAATTTATAAGATTCCATAATCTTATTTATAATTTCATAGTTGAGTTTGCTCTTATATTATTCTAATTACTCTTCCTAAGGAACATTTTATTAATCCAAAGTTCATGTTACCCTACCATTGGTTTGGGTTTCTTATTTATTATAAATACTTATTATTTAATTAATTATTCATTTATAAAGATTATATTGGGTTATCTAAGTTATATTTATGTGATTTATACTATATAAAATAATAATAATAATAAGGTAAATTTCATTGATAAAATTATGGGTCGTTAAATTCTCCCCCCTTATGAAATTTTACCCTCCAAATTTCATTTTACAAAATAAGAAGAAAATATATTTGGATACTTCTCCTTCATTGGTTACTTTATTTTCCTTGTTGCCTCTTTTTACTTATGGTTCGACCATAGTACTTTGACCAGATGAGGATTTTTTCTACATAGAAAATTATCTCTATGGTCCAAGATCTTCATCGACTTCTCCTCATAAGAGATATATATTTCAAAATGTAACACATCTAAATTCATTAAATGTGAGGGATCTAGTATTTACTTCCTCAAAAGGGATACATGGAATACATCTTGTAATTCAAACATGGCAGGTGAATGTTCTAGTCAATAGGCCACAACTCAAACATGATCAAGAATCTCAAAGGGTCCATTATACCAAAGACCCATTATTCCATTCTTCCAAAATATCATGATCATATTCCATAGAGATATGTTGAGGAATACCATGTCTTCAACCTTAAACTCTATTTACCATTGAAATTTTTATACATATCTCTTCTGTCAACTTTGGGATACCTAGATATGATACTAAATGGTTTTTTCCTTTTCTATCATTTCTTCAACTTTTTCAGGTCCTATCAGTATACATTAACTGGATTCACGGAATATTTTTGGTCTTCTACATCTTCTCCCATCAATTGCTTCATATGGATTCATTTTGATGATGGAGTGAAAACTATTATAATAAGAGAACTAAAACAGAGGTATATGTTGGTCCTATCCTCCCTTGAAGCCTATAAAATAGGCTATAAATATGTACACCAATGTCTGAGTAGCCAACTAATATTTTCCATCAGTTTGAGGATGATGGGTCATATTGAAGTTCATCTTAGTGTTTAGAGTATGTTACATAATCTTCCAAAACATAGAGGTAAATCTCAAATATCAATAATATACAATCAATTGTGGTACTTCATGCAACCTCACCACTTAATTGATGTATATCAATGCAACTTGATCTAGTGAGAAGTCTTATTGAATTATGATAAATTATGTTATCTTTTTAAAACAATCCACAATAACTCATATATAATTGTTTACATAGATGTCTTTGGATGTCTGGTAAAAAATTATATTATGATGTTTTCCCACTTATATGATGGTATAGGTAATAGTTACATAATCCCCTTAGACATTTTCCTTTCATACTTCACTTTATGACATACCGGTCACTTTGATGTATACTCATTAATCACTTTCTTCATATTGTACCACCAATAGTTATCTCAGATATCTCGATAGATCTTTTTTCTCCCTAGTGAATAGAGAAGTTTGAGCTATTTTCATCATTAAGAACCTATTTATTTATATCTATATTGGATGGTACAAATAGTCTTGACACAAATATTATGACTCTATCCACATACATTTTAAATTTTTAGGAAGCTTCAACCTTTTTCTGAATTTATTCATCATTTCTTTGAGAATCAATTATTTTTTCAATGGGGGATGGTTGAGAAAACATTTGAGAAAGGATTGATGACTTATATTTCTTAAAAATTACCATGTTAATCACTTTCATGTCTAGTAAGATTTGATCATTCTCAATTATCATCATTGATAAAGATGCATTATCTTTTCTTCGTAGAGAATCTTACATATTATTATCTTTACCATGATGATAGTGGATTGAGCAGTCATCATATTTGATGATATCTAACCATATTTATTGGGGCATATTAATATCTTTCTATGTGAATAAATATTTTCAACTCTTATGATCATTTTATATCTCACACATACCTCTATAGAGATAGTGTCACCATGTTTTCAATGAAAATATCATAGATTCTAACTCCAGATCATGTGTGATATAGTTTTTCTCATGAATTTTCAACTCCCTTGAGGTGTTGGATATGACTTTATCCTTTTTCATTAGTACACAGCTTAATAACTTCTTTTAATCATCATTGTACACCAAAAATAGTTCCTCACTTTTCGTAAGTGTGACTACTGGTGTATTGATAAGTCTATTTTTCAACTATTTGAAGCAGTCTTCATATTACCTGGTCCAAAATAAACATTACTCCCATCTGGGTCACCTCGGTTAGTGAGTTTTAAAATTGTGATAATTTCTTCATAGATTGTCTTTAATACCCAACTAGACCAAGGAAACTATAGATCTCTGTTACAGATATTGGCCTCATCCACTCTTTAATTGCCTTTGTCTTTAAATGATCCACACATATTCCTTTTTTGGTGATAAAATTACCTAATAATGATACTTCCTCCATAAAAATTCACATTTAATATACTTTTCATGTAGTTTCTCCCTTTGTAATGTTTTTAGTGAAATGTTAAAATGCTCCGCATGTTCCTCCTTTATCTTGGAGTATGTAAGAATATCATCAATAAATACAACCAAATATTAGTCAATGTAATCTCTAAAGACTCTATTTATTAAGTATATGAATATTGTTAGAGAATTAGTGAGTCTGAAGGGAATCACTATGAACTCATATTATCCGTACCTTGTTGAAAATGAAGTCTTGAAAATATCTTCATTCTTCAACTTTAATTAGTCATATCCTGGATGAAGGTCCACCTTAGAGAAATGCATGTCCCCGCATAGTTGATCAAAAAAATCATTTATCCATGGTTGGGGATACATTTTCTTATCATGATTTTATTGATCTCATGATAATCAATGAAAAGGGTAATTGATACATCCTTCTTCTTAACAAAGAGGACTGGTGAACCTCATAGTGAAGCACATGGTTTATAAAACCCTTATCAATATTATCTTATAATTTATTCTTAAGTTCTTATAACTCAAAGGTGTTCACTCTATAAGGCATCGTTGATATATGAAAAGGTCTAAGAATAAGTTTAATTGAGAACTCAACTTCTCTTTCAGGATGAAGACCAGGAAATTCTTCAAGGAATACATCAATTAAGTCCCTCACAATTGGCATGTATTTGAGAATGATTCTCTATTTATTCTCAATCATTTGAGATAGATATTATTTCTCATAAGAAAATAATATCCACACTTGATATAATGATTCTGAATGAGGTTCGTCCTCCTCCATACACTTGTACAAAATTGGAGGATACCTCAAGATGTGATGAGTTATCCCCCTTTACAATTATTATATGTTTTCTTTAAATAATGATATCTAATACATATCCAATATAGTATCAAACTCCACCAAGTAATGTAAGACAATATTTTCTAGGAGTTTCAGTCCACACAAAAAATAACTGTGGGGAGTTATAAACTATGGATGCAATAATTTCTCCATTTTCTATTCTCAAAGTGAGCTTAACCTATATATTTTGTGGTGGTGTTTGAATAGTTAGAATAAAAATGGAATAAATGAAATAATTCATAGTACTATAATCAAATAGTATATTCACTATTATTGAATAAATAACTAGTGTACCTATCACAATATCATTGTGGGGATCCAACTCAGTAGTAAAGATAGCATATTCTCTTCCTTATAGCCTTGGAAGTTGTTGTTATTGATTTTCTCCTACAACCCTTGGCTTAGGGAAATGGTTCACATAATTTCTATGTTCCTTTAAGTTGAAACACTACACTTCAGGTTGAGTGTCAATCTGATCATTCCTTTCTTCCTCCACATTCCTAGGATTCTTCATATACATTTATAAGTTATTGGATAGATTCCCCCATTCTCCCCCATTTTAATGATATCATGTTTCTCTTTAGACAGTTCCTATTATTATTCTTCCCATAATTTTGACTCGTGTGATGCTTCTTTTTATTTCCAATATGTGATTTATCTAATAATCCGACCATGGTAAACTCTATTTATTATTTTTTATCTCTAGGTAAATGAAAATAATGTGATACTTTGATATATATTTTAACCTTATGGGAACAACATACAATCTTCTCATAGCTATCAATGTCTCGAATTTCAAATTATTTTCATAGACTCAGATTTAATCTACTGAAGAAGCGGTCCACAATGATTTTAGTGTTCATAAAGACATCTGAGGCATATTGTGCAAGACTTGTGAAGTTTACTTAATATGCCATCATAGACTACTCTACCATATTCTTTAGTTTAAATAACTCCACTTCCATCTTGAGATGAATGTTTTATGGAAAACATTTATTGAAAATATTTTCTTGAATTCCTACCAATCCATGGAATCAATTTCATCCATAGACTTTGTGTTCTTAATCAGTTTACACCACTTTTTATCTTCCCCATAAAAATGATAGAACACCATCAAAACATTCTCTTCTTCTATTCACTGGATGACATACAATATCTTCTCAATAGAGTTAATCCATTATTTTGTGACATATGTTTTGGAATATCCACTAATCATTGGACACCTTTGTCACATTAAGGATTTGACCACAACTTTTTCTCTCTAATAGTAGAAGGAGGGAATTCTATATGATTCAAGTTATAATTCATAACATGATCCAGTTGATCAAGTATTTCCATGAAGTTTTGACCACCGTTTCTCATCATATTTTTCATTTCATTAGGAATGTCACCTTGATTCCTTTCCCAAAGATTATAAGAACATGTTCTCAAATTTCCATCCATTAACTAAAAATAATAATGTACAATTAAGGGAGATCGATTACTTGTAAATTAAGAATATAAAATTAAAATTTTGAACATATTAGGATAAAAATTTAAATGAAATTTATATCCTAAATTTGGATTCCTTCTGTTTTAATATAGGTTATTCATAGTGATAGAATTATCCATTGGGTTCTTACTAAAGTGATGTTGTCCAAATCTCCAAAAATAATTGGACCATTATCTTATATCAAATATAATGTACCTAACCTTTTACACATAATTTTACATGATTTTAAACATAAATAACTATAAATTATAATCCAAGGATCATATAGTCTAGTTTCTTGGAATATTAGGTACATAAGAGAAAACATGGAACAAAAATAAAAAATAACTTTTATTTAATCTTAATAAGTATATACTAACTTCATTTTACCTCTTAAATCATTATAGGATACCTAAGGAATATATGAAAAAAAGGAATGAGCTAAAAATCCCAATATGGGAATTTATATGAATAAAGAATAGAACATGGGTCAGAAGGCATAACATTATGAAATGAAAAAGGCATAGAAAATGAATGATCATAAGGAATAATTACATATAAAACATCGGATAATGTAATCATGGAATCATTGAAATGAGGAAACAACATGAAACATGACATAATCATGAGATAAGGCAAACCGCCAAGACTATTCAACATGGAGGATCATGAGTCAAAGATAACCACCAAGACCATTCCACATGACATATTGTGAGACTAAAAATTGCCAAATCCATTAGATAACTATCTGTACATACCCACAATAAAATGATCTAGAATATGTGTTCCACATGAATAATCACACACATGGAATCAATCATAAACATAAGGGTCACCCATGGAATGAATTTGGTATCATAATCATGTCATAAGGCATAACAAAAGGTAATATCATAATGGTATCCATTACAGTATAGGTTTAAATAATAAATGGATATTTATAATGGAAAAAAGCGATATTTCATGATATGTGATGTCAAAATGATGTGTAAACATGTAAAATACTGTTTATGACACATTATAAGTGAAACAGTTTACTGCAGTTTAAGGAAAATATTAAAGAGCATTTAAAACGGAAAAGACATAATATTTTATATAAAACCATAAATGAACCAAGATTTATTTTCATGATAAAATAATTAATTTTATATTAATATTTGTGAATTAAAACAAATAATTAATGGTACTTGTAAATGGGTAAGAAATTGAGAGGTTTCCTTTAATTGGTCTTGCATATCAAGAAGATTGAGAAAGGAACCTATTTTAAACATGAATTTCCCCATCAAAGAATGATTAAATGATATAAATACCTGATTTTGGAACACATAAATAGAATTTATAATAATTATATAAAAATAATAATTATTAAATGGAGTTAAAGAGAGATAAATCATAACTTCATAAAAAATGGAGGTTTGGAAATAATCAATTACCATATGTATGAAAGTGTTATGCTCTTGAATTTAGTGTTCTGGATAATAAAAAAAATAATTAATTAATTAATAACCATTTACAAATGTATTTGATTTATTATAATTTTATAAATTTCATTCATGGCCTTTTTGATGAGTTATAGAAACAATTAAATCGTTCAGGAGTGTTTGTTTCCTTGGTTTTCCTGATCGGTTCACTTATATACTAGTATTGAAAATCTTGTAAAATGAGAATAGTTTTCCATAATTGAAATTATATGTTATTAAATAAAATAATAAATATTAAATGGTCTCATATATCACTTTTTTCTATAGATGATTATGATTCATTGGATAAAACATTAATGATAATTGGTTTGATTATTTAGGTGTTTTTTCGATCATCATGAACTAGTTTTATTTTATTATTTAAAATTATGTATATATATTATTATAGAAAAATAAATAAGATTTAATAAATATATTAAAATATTTTTTATCCCTAAATTTTTTTCATTACCATCATTTAAGGATGTATTGGAAATTGAAAAAATTTCTTCTTCAAATGCGTTAAATCAATACCTCACAGGCAATGATTTCATTTTTAGAACAGAAATAGAGTGGAAGATAAATGATGATGGTTTGTTCCATTTACACAATATAATTTTATAATATAAAATATAATTGAGTTATCATGTCACTTGTACAAGGGTATGTGAGAAGAGAAAATGAAAATAAAATAAATTGAAAAGGAAATAAAATAAAAAGTAACTTCTTGAATTATTCTCCATGAGAACCTCCTTGAGGAACATGAGTTTGATATTTTATTGAGACTGAAGGATTTTGCCTATGGAGGAGAGACATGGGAATATGTTTGTAAATTTTTTTGATAAGCATCATGTATTTTTAGGTGTGAGGAGAATAGGTGGTGAGGGGTGATATTTATAAAGTTGGAGAGGGTTGTTTTTTGAATATTTTATTTATTTGTTTATTATTTTGGATCAAGAATGTGAATAGTGTTGAATATTGTCACTAAATAAATTAACTAGTGCATTTTAGTTACAATAAGTGGGGCTTAAATCATCCATACATCATTATGTCTACATAATTAATGTATTTAGCTTATACTGTAAATTATTTCCCTTCAAGATTCAAAAAAATTCAACTATTTTAGAAACATCCCAAAAATTAAACCTACCATTTTTTCAATTTTAAGAATTAAAAAATGGACTCCATATTATGAAAATAATTTTATAAATATTATAAATTTATTTTTAAATTAAAATTATCATTTATTCAAAAAGTAACAATTTTACAATTATAACTGATTTTATAACACTTTGAAAAATTAATTAAGGTCACATAGAATTATCCTATAATCACAAGATAACCAAGTATTAATTGATGAATATATTTTCCGAAAATTAATTTTATTTTAAAACATTATTTTAATTATAAAAATATAAATTAATATTTACATTTAATAAAAATACCAATACTTAATTTATCATTTTTAAAAAATTTATTTACTTATATCAAGATAAAAACTATAATATTTTCATTTATAAGATTCCCAATTTTTATTAATAATTTCATAGGTGAGGTTGTTATTCTATTGGACAAATTACTAATTCTATGGGATATATTACTATTCCAAAGGGCACGTTACAATTCCAATGGTTTGGGATTCTTAATATTTATAAATACTTCTTATTTATTCCATTCATCATTTATAAAATTTGTATTATGTTCTCTAAGTTATGTTTGTATGATTTATACTACGTAAAATAATTATAATAAGGTAAATTCCATTGATAAAATTCTAGGTTGTAATATATTTCATGTTAATAAAAATCTATTTATAAAACAGATTGCTGTAAAATTGGAGTAGATGTGGCCATTGTGGACTTCATGTAAGAATAAGTGAAACAAGTAGGAGGAGTTTACAAAGTTATTTTTGAAGGTGTTATGATTATTGGGTTTTTTATTTTATATAGAAAATTGTCTAGTGAATATATTAAATGATATTTCATAATGAATTTTGGATATTTCATTTTTTAGATCAAACTAGGAATGGGAAGTTGATCTAGAGATGAATATTTACTGAAATATTTTTTTTGTTATATATATTGTGCCATGTTTAAAAGTGGTCGATGAAATTCTATCATTGTATTCTAAAATATGAAATTAAAGAAGGCCACAAATATTAGTATATAAAATTAAAAAATTCGGTGAGTTCAGATTCAAAGGATGAGATGGACTTCAGAGTGGTTTTAGTGAGGCCACACAATCTATAATGAGATAAAATATTAAAATGTAAATATTTGGTTTAGAATTAAAATATAAAATATATGACTTGAGTTTTGATGAATCAAATTTATTTTAATGAACCATTTAAAAATATTTAAACAAGTGATACATTTATAATAGTATTGAAGTAAGAGAAGAAAAAGGGTGATCATAACCATTGATCAAATTATTGGAAACTTGAAGCCATTTTATAAACTACTTTGTATGTTATAAAGAAAAGGAATATTAAATAATACATTTGGAATTGAGTTTGAAAAAATAATATTCATAGAAAATTTTTTATTAATACATTCAATTCATGTAAGAATCATTCTGTTAGTGTTAGATTTCTTTTGAATAATACTGTTTTGGAGAAGAGTACAGAGTATACCAAATAGATTTCAAGAATAGAATCAATATTTATATGTATGAATTCTTCTCTACTATGATTGGTTGTACTATAAAGACATGAATCACAGATTGAGGAATCATTCTCATATGAACTAGGAGTAGAAATATCATAGTGAAGTATATATCATAAGAGTATCTAACTTAGAGTCGAATTTTCACAATGATCATGCTTTCCATAATGATATAAAAGATCTCATAAACTAAATAAATCATTCAAGACTTTATTTAAGTATAGTATAGAGTATAAATAATAGGAAGTGTTCCTTGGGTGAGTAGTGATCACGCCCGAAAATTTGAAAGTTAGTGGGACGTAGCATATTGTGACCTTTCTTGTACCCACAAAATTGTAAAAAATCAAGAATTTTGGTAAAACACATCATCATAATTTATATAATCGTTGGAATATATCATGTTTTATTTTACCCATTAAAAATCCTTGTGTATTATGTGATTTAATTTTTATATTAAATATTGTATTCAGTGAGTGATTTTGGGGGAGAAATAGTTTGAATTATTTTTGTTTCACTATGGGAATATAATCTATATGGTTGAATATTTCAGAAAGAAAGGTATAAGTTTAATATCACCTTGATTCACCACCTCTCTAGGTTCCACGAGATGGTAATCATAACACTATAGTCCAAAAAATATATATTATATAACATAGATTCTTATTTGGAATTAAGTTTACTACATATATATTTGGATTTATTACATATATGAAATCATATATAATGCCTCTTCTTTTCAAAGATAATAAATTTTATGGTTCTAAAAGGGAAATTGTTTTAATTCTAAATGATTGCGGTGATGATTTTTTTGAATGAATAATTCATAATATTGATGTAGAAAATCATACTGAAATATTCCATGATGAAGAGGCCCAAAATAAATTTACTAGTGGTATATCTAGTAAAGAATTCAAGAAAACTATTCACTGTGCTAGTAAATTTAATATGCAAAATGTTTTGTAAATTTTCTATATAAAATCAATATAATCCATTTATTGTATTATTCTCACCTCAGGTGAAAATTAAAAATCATTTTATTATAATTTTTTAGTAGATAAATCTAGATATAACTTCATAATGTCAAGGAAAAAAGAGAAGTAACAATAAAAAGGCTCTTAAGAGGAAACGCACACCTACTAAAATAAATTTGGGTAATTTTTATGACATATATATATTTAAAAAAATTATAAAATATTCCTAAAAATAATAAAATTTATATTCCTAAAAGATATTATAGTGAATAATGATTCAATGGTAAAAATTGGTAATGAAATAAATTCATATAACATTCATATAGTAATAACCGATAGATCCAATCTTTACATGAACATGAGTATAAAGTAGAAATTATTTCGGGAGTGGATTATGTATTCATGGTATATTTAGTTCTATATAACAAAAGTATAAAGAAAGTAGAGTTTTCCTGGAAATAGTCTATTGGGATCATGGGTGAAAAATGAAAGGGTAAAGTGATCTACTTGAAGATCATACACATACATTGAGAGAAAAAATTCTCAAAGAAAAAAAAATATTAAGGAAAACTAGAGTCCTCACAAAAAAATAACATTAATATATAATAAGATAGAGGAAGGAGGTTTTTTCAAGGATAAAGAAAATGGATTCCCAATTTAAAAATATGTATATAATGATCAAGGATTTCAAAATAAAATTAACATCCAAAAAAGGAAAGAAGAATATCCCTACAACAGTGGTATCAATGACTATAGTATAAAAAGGTGTAAATATAAATATTTTTTGTACATTTAATTTTTTTTCTAAATCTAGAAGTGAAGGTCCAAAAAATATGGTGGAAATGAAATGATACTTATATAGATTTATGGTACACACCATAGATGTCATACAAGAATCCAAAGTGCTCAATGGTGGATGAAGACCTTCTATATTAACTAAACTAAGAAAGGGATTTATAAGGTATGATTTTATTAGGATATATTTTTGGGGTGATAACCATGGACATATGATAAGGAATTATAACACAAAAGGATATATAAATGCTAAGAAGAAAATCCTTATTCTTATGTCAAGGGGGACTCATGAATAGTAAGAATAAGAGGTTGTCAGTAGTAAAAATAGATTCATCTGGTTGGATGAAAGTGGTGAAAGAATAAAATGGAAGGTAAATTAAGCATCAATAGTGGAATTTTAATGTACTGGCCTTATCTCCACACTTTGGTGCCCTGAGTCAGTTGGTCACTTGACCTCAAGCACGCCTCCTCATATACTAGAGGATGCCGACTAGCTATGAGGGTCTAATATCAGTGAGGGGGATACTATAACCTCTTTGTAATAGGGAAAAAATAGAAAAGTAAATAAACAATAACAAAATATATAACCATAACCAGAAGGATTACAATATCACATGATGACCAAAACAGGAGATACAATATCAAACTAAACTATAAACATGTCATGTTAATGTATGTGCAAAGTGTCAAAATATAATCACAAATTTAAAGAAAATGTAGACTCCTAAATAGTTCTTTCACCACATGTGGTTCCCTCATCCATGATCTATCCTGAATTTTCCACCTAACACATGGCCTTTTCCTTTATCCTGTCATGTAGCCATGAAATCTATTCGGGTACTGATCGGGCAGCACGAGGGAGGTTTGAGTACAACTTAGTAGGCCACCACCAATAGTGTCTAAAAAATATCCAATCAATAGAAAGTGTATGTAGTTGTATAAAAAAATAATTAAAATGCATAAATAAAAGGTTATCACATTAGAAATTAATATTAATTTAACCACACGAATCTCTAAGTTATCATAAACAACCATACTTCAGTATCTTCTTTGGCTCATGTCAGAGCTTGAATTATGTCTAAGGTACATCATATATCAGAATTCTGTTGTTTCCAATATTTAATTCACACAATAGAATGAAAATGTTCCCATTAATTAATTTATACAGTATAATTACCATGTTTCCATTATTTATTTAACAACTAAATGAAAAAGTTACCATTCATAACATTACATTTTAATGACCTTATTTTCATTCATTTACACATTATTAATTCAATAATTAATTATACACATCAACTCCATTACTAATTCAGAAATTAGTTAAATACCACTCTTCCATTAGTTAATTAAAGAATTAACTAATCACATCAATAATATTAATTAATTTGATGATTAATTAACTGCATAAAATATATTAATTAACTGAACAATTAATTAATCACTTCCATTCTATTAGTCAACTAAACAATTTACTAAGCACGCCAATTTCCTTACTAATTCAGAAAATTGTTTATCACCTAATTCCCATTAATTAATTTTCCAATTAATTAAGTTCATTAATCCTAATTAATTCACTCATAAATTAATTAACAATTTTACACAACTCAAAAAATCATAATTATTTCCATAATTAATTATCTTAATCAGAATATTAATATCTCAAAATTAATTATATAATTAATAATATTTAATTAAAACTCACTATATTATAATCAATTCATTAATTTGATTTCAACATAATAAATTGTGGCTTCGGACCCAACCTTTAAAAAAATCAATTAATTAATTAATTATCAAATTCAATAGCTCATATCTCATAATCAATTACACAATTATTATCTCCAATCCCCTCTCTCAAAATCTCATAATTAATTCCATATTTATTTATCTAAATCTATAATCTCAAAATCCCTAATTTTCTATCTCCTCAATTAATTAATTCACAAAATTAATTAATCCTATTAGGAACTCAACTGATAAACATTTAATAGAAATCATAAAATTATATAAATTTAATTTAAATCAAGATTATGGGATTTGAATTATAGACTAACTACCTCATGTTTGATGAAGAACACTCACTGACAGAAATCCCCAAAATTTGAGTATTACAATGACATTGAACGAGATTTGAATCTAAATCCCTAAATAAAGATTTAATTAATTAATAAATTCAAATAAGGATATAGATATAAATTCCTAGATCTAGATCTATCCAAAACATAAGAATAACCCTTATCAAGGATGAGAGATGTAGGGTGAATTAATGAGAAACCAAGGGGGATAGAATCAACTTACTAGGAGGGGTGTAGATCTACGATCTAGGCTAAGAATAAAAAATAAAAGAGTTTGGGATGGATTGGAATCCATCCGGAGAGATTCAAAATCATGAAATGGGGACTAGGGTCAAATGGGGAAAGAATTGGAATTAAAATGGGGGTTTATGAATAATTAAAAATAATTTTTGGGTTAATTAAATTATAGTGCATGGTTTGTTGAGAAGGGACGCACAATTTTCTCTATCTATGTGCTTAAACCATGATCCTATTTTATAGTGGTTCATGGTTACTTCTAATAGGGTTCAATGTTTGAAAAACCATGCATCAACTATGAAAAACCCTATTTTCCCGGGTTGAATGGTTTGATGGGCTGGGGAGTCTGGTTTGCTGGGCTAGGAAGCACAATTTTCTCTAACAGTGCACCAACAATGCACTATCCCTTTTTCTTCAAATTTTCCCAATTTTTATCCAAACACACCCCAAGGTAAAACAAAAACTAAAATTACTCTAAAAAGGAAAAAATAGTACCTAAAATAGATCATGATTCATCTCTATAACTGATTGAGATCTTACAATCTCCCCACATTATAACGGCTCATCCTGAAGTTTCACTCCCTAGCATATCTATGATTTTTATTAATAAATAATGGGCCAATGAGCCCGCATATCTACTTCCATTTCTCATTTTTCCTTCTGCACATGCCTATTTTTCACAATACATGAACTATCAGCATGATATTTCCCAACAACACTTTCTCATTGTGATCTAACACATGTACCAGATGCTCCTCAATGGATGCATCTATATTAAGGTGAACATAATCCACCTAGATCACATGATAAGGGTTTATGTGACACTAAAAAAGTTGTGAAACCAAGAACATTTCATGCATATCACTATATTACTATGGAAGAGCCATTTGGTAGGATACCAACCATATTCTTTCCATAACCTCAAATGATCCAACAAACATGTACGCTAACCTGCCCTGCCTCTATATCCTATGGTGACCAAACCTAGAAAAACCCTGAAAGAATTCACAATCACCCTCTATAAACTCTAGGGATCATAGATTTCTATCAACATACCACTTTTGTCTACTCTAATCCATAGTCATATGATTCCGAATTAGTTGTACCTGCTCTGACATCTCCTACACAAGACTCGACTCTAATAACTCTGACTCACCTACCCCATACTACATAGAGGTGATCTAATTGGCCTACCATAAACACTACAGGAAAAATGGGTATTTGCGACGGGTTATTTGCGACGGGGATAAATCCCGTCGCAAATTGCTTCGTTAGAAAGTTATTTGCGACGAGACCACTTTCCCCGTCGCAAAAGGACTGCTGCGCTTTGCACGCCAAATCGCGGTAAAGTTATTTGCGACGGGCGGTTACCGCCCGTCGCAAATAACCGGCGGCGGTAAAAGATATTTGCGACGGGAATATACCCCCGTCGCAAATAGTATGTCGGCAGGTTATTATTTGCGACGGGTCCCGTCGCAAATAACTATTTAACCGTTGATCGTAATAAATGCGGGCTAAGGTATTTGCGATGGGTACCGTCGCAAATAATACTATTTGCGACGGGATACCCGTCGCAAATAATCTAACCTATAAATACGCCCCCCCCCCCCCATCCGTTTTTTTCATTCATTCTAAAACTCCATCTTCTACTTCTCTCAAAACTCTATTTTTAGAGTTCAACGTTTCTTAAGTTTAATTTTTTTTCATGGAGTTGATATTGAAGTTTTGAACAACGATCAGAGATCAACCTCAAATCAATTTTAAAGGTATTTATGTTCATTTTAATTTAATATTTATTTTAAATTTTTTATTAGTTTCAATTATTCTTAATTAGTTTTAATTTAATTATCTTTAGATTGTTTTGTTACTTAATAAATTTAAATTATTAGTATTCATTTTTCATAGTTAATGGTAATTAGGAATATTTAGTAATAATTACCAATAATTAAGAATAAACACTAATAATTAGTAATAAATACCAATAATTAGGAATAATTAGTAATAATTACCAATAATTACCAATAATTAGTAATAATTAGTAATAATTACTAATAATTAGTATTAATTACCAATAATTAGTAATAATTTCCAATAATTACCAATAATTAGTAATAATTAGTAATAATTACTAATAATTAGCAATAATTCGTAATAATTAGTAATAATTAGCAATATTTAGTACTAAATAGTAATAATGAGTAATAATTACCAATAATTAGGAATAATTCGTAATAATTACCAATAATTGCCAATAATTAGTAATAATTAATAATAATTACCAATAATTAGCAATAATTAGAAATAATTACCAATAATTAGTAATAATTACAAATAATTACCGATAATTAGTAATAATTACCAATAATTATCCATAATTAGTAATAATTACCAATAATTATCCATAATTAGTAATAATTACCAATAATTACCAATAATTACCAATAATTAGTAATAATTGGTAATAATTAGTAATAATTAACAATTATTAGTAATAATTCAAAATAATTACCAATAATTACCACTAATTAGTAATAATTAATAATAATTACCAATAATTAGTAATAATTAGTAATAATTACCAATAATTAGTAATAATTAGTAATAATTAGTAATAATTACCAATAATTAGTAATAATTACAAATAATTAGTAATAATTACCAATAATTTGTAATAATTACCAATAATTCGTAATAATTAGTAATAATTAGTAATAATTAGTAGTAATTAGTAATAATTAGTAATAATTAGTAATAATTAGTAATAATTAGTAATAATTACTAATAATTAGTAATAATTACCAATAATTAGAAATAATTACCAATAATTACCAATAATTAGTAATAATTACCAATAATTACCAATAATTAGTAATAATAAGTAATAATTACCAATAATTAGTAATAATTACCAATAATTTGTAATAATTACCAATAATTAGTAATAATTACCAATAATTAGTAATAATTACCCATAATTAGTAATAATTGCCAATAATTAGTAATAATTACCAATAATTAGTAATAATTATGAATAATTACCAATAATTCCCAATAATTACCAATAATTACCAATAATTAGTAATAATTAGTAATAATTACCAATAATTAGTAATAATTACCAATAATTCGTAATAATTACCAATAATTAGTAATAATTACCAATAATTACCAATAATTACCAATAATTACCAATAATTAGTAATAATTTCCAATAATTAGTAATAATTACCAATAATTAGTAATAATTACCAATAATTAGTAATAATTACCAAAAATTAGGAATAATTACCAATAATTTGGAATAATTACCAATAATTAGTAATAATTACCAATAATTAGTAATAATTACCAATAATTAGTAATAATTACCAATAATTAGTAATAATTAGGAATAATTACCAATAATTAGGAATAATTACTAATAATTAGGAATAATTACCAATAATTAAGAATAATTACCAATAATTAGTAATAATTATCAATAATTAGTAATAATTACCAATAATTAGTAATAATTAGGAACAATTAGTAATAATTAGTAATAATTAACCATAATTAGTAATAATTACAAATAATTACCAATAATTAGTAATAATTAGTAATAATTACCAATAATTAGTAATAATTACCAATAATTAGTAATAATTACCAATAATTAGTAATAATTACCAATAATTAGTAATAATTACCAATAATTAGTAATAATTACCAATATTTACCAATATTTACCAATAATTACCAATAATTACCAATATTTACCAATAATTACCAATCTTTACCAATAATTAGGAATAATTACCTATAATTTGGAATAATTACCAATATTTAGGAATAATAACATTATTACATTATTTTTATATTTTATTACTAATATTAAAATAATATAATTTTCTATATTATATACAATTCTCTTTTCATCTATTTGTTTTCTGTCTCCACATGTAATATTTGCATTCTTTTTCAAAATTATCAACCTACTCGCCAATGGAGAGGTGAAAGTGAATGCAAATATTACATGTAGAGACAGAATGTTAAACACACAGATGAAAGGAGAATTGTATATAATATAGAAAATTATATTATTTTAATATTAATAATAAAATATAATAATAATGTAATAAGGTTATTATTATATAATTAATATTTATGAAAAAAAAATATTAGTATTATTAAAATAATAAAAAACTAATATAATATTAAAATTATCAATATTTGAAACATGTTTTGCTTTATTCTCAACATATTCAATCTTTGCTTGAGTGTTTTTTCTAACAAATTATTCAAAACCAGTAATGCTTTTATATTTATTGAAATATATAGAACAACGAGGTTGTCAACAGTCATTATTAGATGAGAGCATATGGATAAATCAACGTAGAAATCCAAACAGTTCTGGTTTAAATCCAGTATATATAGAGGATGTGGAGACGTTTTTATCATTTGCGGCATCAAATCTAGACTTTGTTTCAGAAGGAAAAATAAAATGCCCTTTTAGAAAATGTGCATTGAGAACATTTGACACGTTTGACAAAGTGGGGGGACATCTCTTGCATTTTGGTTTTCATCCAGATTATGTTTTTTGGTATCAAAACAGTGAATGCATTTTCAGAGTAGGTGATACCAACTTGATTCCGGATCCATCCCAGTTTCAAGATTTAGTACATGATGTTGCAGGTTCATATGTTCAATATACAGAAACTCCGGCTGATATAGATTCAAATCCTGAGTTGGCACCGTCTGAATTTTAAGAGTTGTTGAGGTCTGCCGAGGATGCATTATATCCTGGCTGCAAGATGAGCAAATTAGAAGCAGTTGCAAAATTTATGGCTATCAAATCAGATAATGGAATGTCAAACACCTGTTTTGACCAGATATTTTCTTTGCTTAAAACACTGTTACCCGAAGGAAATGTTTTGCCTGCAAATTACTATGAGTGTAAGAGGCTGGTTCGAAATTTGGGACTTACTTTTCAGAAGATTCATGGATGTTCAAATGACTACATTTTATATTCTGGTAAAAATGAGTCGTTGGATAGTTGTCCCACATGTGGGCAACTGAGATATAAAGAAGGGAAACATGGGAAGTCTGGTTTGATTCCTGTAAAATAGTTGAGATATTTTCTGCTTATATCCAAAATTCAGCGTTTATTCATGTCTAAGAATACAGCGACAATGATGTCATGGCATAAAGCGAATATTTCAACCGATAAAAGTTTGAATCATCCAGCCGATGGTGATTCATGGAAACATTTTGATAGAGTGCATCCATCCTTTTCTTTAGAAGCTATAAATGTTTGACTGGGCCTTTCCACTGATGGTTTCTGTCCGTTTGGATCTTATGGTAGTTAATATTCATGTTGGCCTGTTTTTTTAACTCCGTACAATTTACCTCCCTGGATGTTGATGAAGGAGCCATATATATTTTTGACTTTACTAATTCCAGGACATCCGAAGAAAAATATTGATGTTTATTTGAAACCATTAATTGATGAATTATGTTTATTGTGGAGTAATGGTGTCAGTACATATGATGTTGCTACGAAACGAAATTTCATACAGAGAGCAGCATTGATGTGGACAATTAGTGACTTCCCGGCTTATGGGATGTCATCTGGCTGGAGTACACATGGTCAGAAATCATGTCCTTATTGTATGGGAGAGATCAAAGCATTTATGATCATTCATGGAAAGAAACCTCATTATTTTGACAGTCATCGCAGATTTCTACCAGTTGATCGTCCTTTTCGCAGAAACAGATCTCATTTCAGAAAAGGAACAATTGAAAGGGATGGACCTCCAAAAATGCTATCAGGTTTGGAGTTAAAATCAACTGTATTTTCATTACCTCCCATCACTTTTGGTCCCACAATAAACCAACAGAAAATTTATGGTTTTGGGAAAGAACATAATTGGATTAAACGTAGCATATTTTGGGATTTTCTATATTGGTCTGATTTTGTGGTCCGCCACATGTTGGATGTCATGCATATTGAGAAGAACTGTTTTGATAATTTGTTTCATACAGTTTTGGATACACAAGGAAAGAGCATAGACAATGTAAATGCACGTTTAGATCTTTCCCAAATTTGAAAGCGTCCAGAACTAGAACTGTTTGAGAATGTCAGAACAAAAAGGTTACTGAAACCAAAAGTAGCTTATACACTTTCTAAATAAAACCGTTTATTATTTTGTCAGTGGATTCCAGATTTGAGACTTCCAGATGGATGTGCTTCCAATTTGGGTAGATGTGTAAAGAATGGTCATATTACTGGATTAAAAAGTCATGATTGTCATGTCATAATGGAAAGACTTCTACCCATTGGATTAACAGGTCTGTTGAATTCTGTGATTTGGGATTCCATAACAGACATGTCTCATTTTTTTCAGGAAATTTGTGCAGCTATAGCACATTATGATGCTCTATTAAAACTTGAAGAAGATGTTGTTGTAATTATATGTAAACTGGAAAAAATATTTCCACCATCTTTCTTCGACTCAATGGAACATTTGATGTTACATTTTCCATATGAAGCCAAATTTGGAGGTCCAGTACAGTTTCGATGGATGTACCCATTTGAAAGATGCATGCAAAAATTGAAAAGAAAAGTACGTAACAGAGCATCCGTTGAAGGATCTATTGCAGAAGCTTATTTGCAATAGGAAATATCTTTTTTCTGCTCCCATTATTTTGAATCTGAGTATCCTTCAAAACACAACAGAATGGGATGGAACGAGAGGAATATTGATGAAATCGACAATCAATTATCTGTTTTCAACCAGCCAGAGCTTGGTTTTGGTGGAGTTTATGAACACTGGCTTTCGGATGATGAACATCACAGAGCTCATACGTATGTTCTGCTCAACTGTGAAGAGATGACATCAGTTGTACTGTAAGTGTTTATATCACTTATTCTATCATTTATGTTACAGTAAATAACTTTGTTTTTTATAGGTTGTATGATAATCATATCAAGAAACAAATTCCACAAATTACAGCAGCTGCTCTCCAAGAACGCCGATAGAAAAATTTCTCTCAGTGGTTTCAAAAACTGGTAACATAATTTCTTTATCTTTTAGAAACTCATTCAATATATAGTTTACTATATTGATAATTATTTCACAAATTTTAAGGTGTCTTGACATACTGATAAAATTGAAAAACAGCTATGTATATTGAGTAACCCACCTTCCAAAATTGTTAAAACTTATAATGCATATGTGGTGAATGGATTTCGATTTCACACACATGCATATGGGGAATCAAAAAAAACAATGAACAGTGGAGTTAGCTTGAGAGGATCTCATCGTCGAGAAAATGAAGTTGACTTTTATGGCATACTTGATGAAATCATTGAACTCTGTTATCTTGGACAACATTACATAACCATGTTCAAATGTCGGTGGTTGGATACAGAGAGAGGCGTGTGTGTTCATCCGACTCATGGAATCATCGATATTAAATGTAAAATTGTTCTCGCAGTAAATGAACCATTCTTATTGGCTCAACAGGCACATCAAGTTTATTATGCAAAGTACTGTGCTACATCAAGAGAGTTGACGGATTGGTGGAGTATAATAAAAATCAAAATTCGAGACAATTAGTTTACTAAAAGTGAATGTGCTTTCACTGATGTGAAAAGAATTGAAGTTTTTCAAGAGAGTACTCGAAATCAATCTTTTTTACAAAGAGAAATGAGTATCGATGACGAAACCCCACATTTAAGAGTCGGTGATGACGATGATGTTAATGATGTCACATATGAATTTAAAATGGTAAGAGATGAAGCAACTGGAACTCGAATGGATATCGATGATGTTGAGGAGGAATATGAAGATGACATTGACATATATGAAGATGATGATGAAGATGAACAATGATAGAATTTCATGGTAGTTATATACAATCATAACTAATATATATGTATATATAATAGTAATTATCAATTATTTGCTAACAAAATTAACATTTTCTGTTTCAGATGGACGACGTCACATTTCGTAAGTTGGAGGATGTTGACCTGCCTTTTGATGCGGATGAGTTACTGGCAGATGACCCTCAGCCTGCAGGCGCTCCATGGAGTACGCGGAGGGGGCGCGGTCTTGCACGATTGATGATTCCTGACCCTGTCCCTGATCGACGTCCACGTCTTGGGTTTGATCCATGCACACGGAGGTGTAATAACCTGTGTGATAACCTGTGGATTTGACTAAGATTTCATTAATCTATTCACATAATAAATGTTTATTATTTTTAAAGTTTTTTGCATATATCAGTCAGACAGGGAAGCGCTATTTTGCACAACTATTTCTCTCAGCCTTGGACCACATGGAAGCAGATTCCCATTGATGTGAAGCAGACCATGTTCGGCCATTGGTTGGTATGTACGTAAATAAATAATTTTTATTTTGAAAATTATTTCATTTCTAACTTGATATTTTGATTTATTTGTAAGGTTTATGGTATCCGGTCGAGGATACAATGCGTGACGCCATCCACGAGGCATGGTAGGTGCCCATGAGTGATCGGTTTCGTCATTTTTTGTACAATTTAAGAAAAGTTTCCATGAAGAAAGCAGGAGTGTCAATTTTTGACGAGTCATGTAGAGTACACCGACCAGAGTACATTTCATCCCATGTATGGGATGGATTATGTGCGCACTGGTTGAGTGATGCCTTTTAGAGGAGATCATCGGTGGGGAGGTAGAATCGGGGGATATATGAGGTGACTCATCGAGCTGGGATTCGTACTTTCAGTACTCATAGACAGCATCGGGTACGTACATTATTTATAATATTTTATATAACTATAAATATTAACAGTTTTTTTTCTTATAGGTTGTCGATCACCCCGATATTACGGAGTACGACATATATCGGAAGATGTATTGTGATCCTACTACTGGGGAGCTCAGAGGTGATCTTTAGCGTCACATCGTGGTCAGTATTATTTTTTTTCAAGTTTAAAAATTAACTGCATATAATATATTCACAATTTTAATTTTAAATTGCAACTACAGGAGTCATATGAGGTCGCAGCGTCACAGACCCGGCCTAAGAGTCAGGCCGAGTCATCAAATCAGACCACTGGCCGTCAGTTTGATGAGGCGACATGGATGCAGGCCACCCAATATGCCTTCGAGAAGGGTTGGGTAGTTGGTATCATCTCTCGACTGACTCCCGGAGATTATTATGGCAGTGCTGCGATGTCGGCGTCCAGCTCGAGAGGAGCTCGTGCATCTTCTTCTGCTACACAGTATGAGGATCAGTTGCGATCTCAGACTGCACTGATAGAGAGTCTTCAACAGGAGTAGGAGCAGATGCGTCAGCAGCAGCAGCAACATGAAGAGGAGCGTCGACGCCAGCAGCAGCTGTACAAGGAGCAGATGAGTCGGTGGCTGCAGCAGCATCAGGAGCAGATGGAGTACATGTGCCGACTCAGTCATGCTTTAGGGATGGAGTTTCCTCCACAAGCATCTTCAAATCCCCCCTCCCCCCTCCCCCCCTCCTTCAGATTAGAGTTTGTTTTTATGTTATAAATTTTGTTAAATCCAAATATGATTTTTTTTCTATTCGTAGTTTCTGTCTCATTATAAAATATTAATAATTTTATATTTTGAAACAACAATATTAATATGACTAATAATATTATTTATATTTTATAATATTAAATTTATATATATATTAAAATTTTATAATATTATAATTTAATTATATTTTTTTGTAATATTAGAATTATTTTAATATTTGAATGTAAAATAATTCTATTATTTTTATATTAATTAAAATAACTTATTAATATTTCTTTTATTTATGAATTATAATTCTAATATTATTATATTAATTAAAATCATTTATTAATATTCTATTATTTTTTATTTTTGAATTATAATTCTATTATTATTATATTAATTAAAATAATTTATTAATATTTTTTTTTATTTTTGAATTATAATTAAATTATTATTATATTAATTAAAATAATTTATTAATAATTTATTTTTATTTTTTAGTATTTGCGACGGGATATTATGCCCGTCGCAAATAGTATTATTATTATATTGATTAAAATAATTTATTAATATTTTTTATTTTTAAAAAAAACTACTTGCGTCAGGCCCATCGTAATTACGATTTTTAAAAGTTTTCACAAATATACGGACTAATATTTGCGACAGGGAGAATATTCGTCGCAAATAATACCTTTAGCGACGGGCCCATCGCAAAAAATTGTTGTTGCGACGCCATTTTCCACAACGGGCTATTTGCGACGGGACCCCGTCGCAAAAGCCTATTAGCGACGGGATCCCGATGCAAATGACCCGTCACAAATGCCATTATTTCCATTAGTGAAAGAGCCTCCTATGGTTTAATATGTATTATATACAAATAAATACTATTATAGGAAAACTCCACTAGGGCTAGGTGATTCTCTCAAGACCCACTGAAGTCTAGAACACAAGATCACAACATATCCTCAAGAACTTGTATATTATGCTCTGACTATCAATCTGTGTGTGGGTGGAATTTCATACTCAATAAAACCTGTGTACCAAAAACCATATGTGATCCCACTTAGAATTGTGAAGTAAAACATGATTCATAGTCCGAAACAATAATCCCCAGCACCCCATACAGATGAACTATCACCTGAACATACAGCTCTCCCAGTCACTCCACTAAGAATGTATCTCGTATAGGGATGAGATGTGCTACCTTTGGTAATGAATCGGCTCCTACCACATACTTGTGGGTACACCATCCCGATTCATGACATCTTCATTTATGACCAAATCTAAAGGTGACTCCCCACCATCAAGGCTTTCCCTCAAGATCAAACATTCTGGATCCTCACACAATTTGTCCCTGATCCATATCAAAAGTGTATACTTCATTCAAACTAATAACAGAGTCATTTGATCCTGACTCTCCTAAACCACAACATACATCTCAACCAGTAAAGCCATCATCTTCCATTCAGCACTAGACTCTTGAACCGCCCGAGTCTGAGATTTTCTACTGAAAGAATCATCAACACAGTTCCCCTTTCTGGGAATATATTCCTGGTCAAGATCAAATTACTACACATACTCAAACCATATTCACTTCCAAATATTCAAATATTACAAATAAAAGATATACTTCAAGCTCTTTTTGTCCATATACCTTGTAAACTTCTCACCTGATAGGTAATTTTGACAATAATTTAAAGCATAAACCAATACTTATAACACGAGGCCATGACTTGGGTAGTTTGGTTCAAAAGGCCTCACATGACAAGACCCATATACCACAACTCAGTCTCCTTGCATCGACACAACTCTAACTCCATCCCCTGAAGTGTTATAATGCACCTTTTACTCCTCACCTGGATCAGGTAGGATTAAGATCGGTGCTGATGTCATGTTATTCTTCTACTCCAGGAAATAATCCTCACACACCCCCAAATATTTAAACTTTATCTCTTTCTTATTCAAGCCAAAAATCGGTGATTCCAAATAATATAATCCTTAATAAATCTCTAAAAATATCCTCCCATCCCCAGAATGCTATGTATATTGAACATGTTCTTGGGATTTTTCCAAGAAAATTCTGCCTAAACTATCCATGGGTCCACCGACACACCTTCCTTTGAAATTATATGACCCAATAAGTGTACCTGGTCAATAAAAATTGACAATTATATTGCTTGGTATATGGATTATTTTCTCTTATTTTACTCAATAAGATGTCAAGATGTTGGGCATAATCATCATGTGTCTTGGAGTACAGAAATATGTCATCAAAAAACCCTACCACAAATTGTTCAAGGTATCGATTGAATATTATATTCATTAATGACATAAATACTTCTAGTGCATTCTTCAACCTAAATGACATTATGATGAACTCATATAGGCCATACCTTCTTACGAATGAAGTACTTGATATATTAAAAGTCTAAAATCTCAAATGATGATTCCATGATCTCAATTATATATTATAAAAGACACAATATCCCCTCAACTAGTCAAAAATATCATTTATATGTGGAAGAGGATACAGGTTTCCCACTGACATCCAGTTCAACATCCATAAATAAACACAAAAGCACAAAGCCTCATCAACCTTCTTAGAGAATAAAACTTGTAAAACCTAATGAAATGTACTTGGATGGATAAATCCCTTATACTCTAACTAATTTAGATGATTATTGAGCTCTTGATGCTCTATCGCTGCCATTATGTATGGTGGAATAGAAACAATATCAACTCCAGGCATAATATCAATGGTTGATTCTATGTCCCTATCAGTTGGAAGCCCAAATATGTCTTTAGGAAAGACATCCTGAAACCTATCCATAATTGGTGGAAAGGAATCATACTTTATACCATCCCCATATAGAAATTTTCTACAAATAGAGGTTGTGAGTTCTCCCAATTGCTGAGTAATTGGCCATGATCATCTTTCTGGGAAACCCCACTCTTCATGGTGAATATAGTTGTCACCCTTATGAGATTTAAAAGTCACACTCAAGTGTTAAAAATCAATGTGGTCTTGGTATGCTACCAAATAGTCCATACCTATAATTAGTTCAATTTCAAACATGTCAAGAATATGTTGATCCCACATAAAAGTATACTCTCTGACATCGAGATAACATCCCTTACACCAGAAAATATCTCTCGATCGTACTCCCAGATGTGTGTCTATCGTCGACACCCCACTCACTAAATCCAAATCCAAGATCAAACCATTAACAATTTCTGAAGATATAAAAGAATGATAGGAACCATTATCAAATAATGAACTAGATAAATAAGAGGCTACAATGATAGTACCTCTCACTATCAATGGTACAACCTCGCTCTAAATAAGTGTAGGCAACACTACATGTAACTGCCCTACCCCTATTCCTTGTGATGCAGTCTGATGCCTTAGAGCTACACCACTCTATTGATATAGGGTCCCTTTCCCAGAAGCACCACATCTACCACCTCTTCCAGTAGAACACCAGTTTCCAAACTGATATGGAGTCAAAGATCCCATTCATAGACCCTAGTTTTTTCATTCTCATGTGTCACTGCTCGTTAGTTGCTGGGTCATGCAGAACGTCTATAGATGTCCCATCTTTCTGCATGACCAAAACTCTACTGGTCATCTAGGAACTATTTGGAAAGGTGTCCCAACCTACCACACTTGTGATAGATCACTCGAGTAAGATCCCAAAAAATTTATCCCTCTCTCAGTGCACCCTACTTTATATCGCCTTGACTAATATTGTCATAGTGACATTTCCTACTCTCGAGAGTCGCAACTCATGGTCATCCAACTAAAACTATATATCCTATAATGGATGCCTCTTTCAGGTTCCCCTCATTTATGAAATTTTGATCCACCACCTTAGAACACTTCTTTAACTGAAAAAGGTTAACTTGGGACTTAATATCACATTTAATCCCATCGTGAAAATGCATTATTGTACTCGTATCATCCCCTATAATCTCGAGAGAAAATTATTGCAAATTTTAAAAGGGTCCAATATATTCCAACATAGACATACTCCTCTTATTCAACCTCATGAATTCATAAACTCACTCTTTCCTCAAAATCTCTAGATAGAATTCCTCCAAAAACTTTTCCATGAAGTCTTTCCATAGAATAAAATCATCATAACTTGTTCTCACCTAAATATACCACCAACACTTTGCAGATCCTTATTGAATATAATCATCCAACATGACAATACTCTTTGTGATAATCTCTAATGGTTATGTATCATCTTGACGGACCCATCCCATAATTCATCTCCCTCAGGTCCACCCTCTCTATTACAATTCATATGGTTATACAAATGATACTCCCTCATCAAATAATACATACTCTTCACAACCCACCCAAGTAATCTTTCCATAAATTTCATGAAGTGAGAAAAGTACTCTCAGAACACCTCACCAATATCCTCACCCAACATGATCGGTGCCTCAGGTTCCACTATAGGAGGATCAACCCTAACCATGTACTCTGCTCATCCTATCAACAAATGTTATCATAGAGGAATTCTCTCTAAAATGTAAAACATGAACCATTGTGAATTGTTCACAACATTAACACGTATATGTATGAAAAAAACCCAAAAAGACATAACAATTCATTTTCACAAACCCCTTCACATGGTTAAAACTGAGGCACTATCACTACCCTTAACCATCTGGAAACTATGTCTTAGTTAACAAGGGTAAATACATCCTCATTATTCAAGTTTCTCATTTAGACACCAATTTATTCTTATATTTCATCATTTTAACATATTTATTAAATTATCTTTAGGCACTATTTTTAATTTCAATTCCACAGGCAAGGAAAAATAGTTCATGTTCCACAACATACCCAGGACCCTTTTTCCCATGCATGCCTAAGTTGATGCATGTCCATATAACCCTGTGTTCCAAAAATGATTCCTGAAACTCAACTATCATGCGATACCAGACCATGAGTCAAATCTCATAAAATATCAAGATCAATAATCACAACACACAACAAGTGCATCACCAAAAGTGAAATAACATTCAACTGTAACAGAAAATAAAAAAAACAATTCCCACCTTGGGTACTTGGGTTATACCCATATATGGGTTAACTACACCCATTAATAAGCTCATAACCATGGATAGAATCTTTCTTCTCACCTATATACCTTTCCTAAAAAATAATACACAACAAATAGAAATGAAAACCTCGTCTTATACCACTTTTTGACATATCTACCTAGGTACCACACACTAGTGCCCCGATTTGGTCTTTCACATGACCTCAAGAATGTCTCCTCTTACACCAAAGGATAATAACTAGTAAAGAGTGCATAATATTAGTCATGGGGAGATTATACCCTCTTTGTAATAGAGTAAAACACCAATGAAAAAATAAATAAAAAATAACCAAATATATAACCATAACCAGAAAGATGATAATATCACGTGATGACCAAAATTGAAACTAAAGAATAAAAATGTCATGCTAATGTATGTTCCAGGTTTAAAAATAAAAACTCATAAGTAAAGACACTAATTACTCCCAAATGGGTCACGAACCACATTTGGTTCCCTCATCCATGCTCCATCCCGACTCAGCCATCTAACATATGGTCTTTTCCCTTATCATGTCATGTATCCATGAAATCTATTTAGGTATCGATTAGGTATCCCAAGTAGGGTGTGAGTACAAATTAGAAGGCCACCACCAATTGTGTATAAATAAAATATCCAATCAATAGAAAGTGTATGTCGTTTATAAATAAATAATTAAAATTCATAAATAAATAGTTATCAAATTTTCAATTAATATTTATTTAACCCTATAAATCTTTGGGTTCTTATAGAGACTCGTACTTCAATATCCACATCAATTCATGCTAGATGCTAAAGTATGTATGAGGGAAATCATATTTCATAATTCCATTGTTACCATTATTAATTCCTACAATAGAATCACCATGTTCCCATTCGTTAATTCATACAATATAATGATAATGTTCCCATTCATTAATTCATTCTTGAATTCACTCGTTACCATTAAAACTCACACAATATAACGACCATGTTCCCAATATTTATTTGACAACTATATATCCATGTTAGCATTCATAACATAACATTCGAATAGCCATGTTAGCATTCATTTACAAATAATTAATTCAACAAATTAATTATCCACATAAACACCATTACTAATTCAAAAATTTGTTAAATAACACTTTTCAATTAGTCAATTCAATAATTAACAAATCATATCAATAATATAAATTAATTTGATAATTAATTAACAATATCAAATACATTAATTAATTCAACAATTATTTAATCAAATCCATTCTATTAGTCAACTTAGTAATTAACTAAGAACACCAATTTCATTACTAATTTAATAATTTTTTTTATTTCATAATTACCCTTAATTAATTCCCCAATTAATTAAGTACATTAATCCTAATTAATTTACTCCTAAATTAATTAATCATCATAAAAAACCCAAAATCTCATAATTAATTCCACAATTAATTATATCAATCATAATATCAATATCTCATAATTAATTCTATTATTAATTTTATTGAATCAAAAATAAATATCTTATAATTAATTCATAAATTAATTTTCAAAAATCAACAACTCATATCTCATAATTAATATCACAATTAATTATCTAAATCTATAATATCAAAATCCCAATTTTCACATCTTCTCAATTAATTAATTCACCAAATTAATTAATCCTATAAGTAACTAAATTCTTAAAAATTGAAGACAAATCCAACAATTACATACAATTAATTTAAATCAAGTCTATGGGACTCGAATTATAGACCACCTACCTCAAGTTTTACGAAGAATTCTCACCGATGAAAATCTCTAAAATTTGAGCAGCACAACAACTTAGAATGAGATTTGAATATAAAACCATAAATAAATATTGAATAAATCAAGATCCTTCAAATCTACATATTGATATAAAATCTTGGATCTAGATCTAAATAAATTTGAATAATATCCCCTTTAAAGGATGGTAGAATAAGGGAGAGTGAATGAGAAACCCAGTGGGATTGAATCCACATATAAGGAGGGGTGTATATCTATGATGCAGGATTTGAATCATGAAGAATGAAGGTTGAGAAGTATTGGAATTCATATATAGAGAAACAAAATCATGAAATAGGGCCAAGGGTTCAATGGGGTTCTAATTGGAGTTAAAATGGGGGTTCCGGAATAATTAAAAAAAATTTTTGTGTTAATTAAAATATCATGCATGGTTTGCTGGCAAGGGAGCATGGTTTACCCTAGTCATAAACCTAAATTGTGCACCTATTTTATAGGTGTGATCAAATAAATCTAAGAGGGTGAAATATTTTAAAAACAATTAACCAACCATGAAAACCCCCACTGTATAGGGTTGCATGGTTTGCTGGGATGGGGCACACAGTTTCCCCTAACCATGCGCCAACCGCGAATTGTCCCTTTCTCTTCAAAATTTCCCAATTTTCCCCCAAATGTACTATAAGGTAAAAACCAAAATAATATTACTCAATAAAAGGTAAAATATTACCTAAAATAAATCCAAATTCATCTCTAAAAAAATTTAGGATATTAGAGGATTATTTATAACATCTATCATGGAATGAAAATAAGAGCATATTGAAGAATAAAAAAGAATCTACCCATTTTTAAAAAAAAGTTTTATGAAAAGTTGAATAAATAATTTACAAGGAAAAATAAAATTAAAATTATTATTAATGGATATAGAAGAGGGGAATAATTATAGATCTCAGGTTTAGTGTGATCATCAGGAGTGGGAGGGAATTAATTAGTGAGGATTTTTTTCATTACGATTTCTTTATTTTTAATCAACCACTATGGGTGGTTAGAGGTAGATCCTCTCTTCTTGTAATATATCAACATTATATGAGTATTTAGAATGTAAAATTCATATTAAAAGGATATATAAGGTTCAGCCTTCAAACCCTATTCCCATCCAATTTTAGTTTATGTTCTATGTCTCAGATACTCTATTATGGATCACTTCAAAGTAATATGAAAGAAATATCTCAAAAATATTAATGAGTAATATCCCAAAATACCTAACATATAATCTCCCAAAATATCTTGACTTTATGTGATCACAATAGAAAAATCTTGATGGTATATTTATACTATCATTCCACCAGTTGAAGTTTCTTCTTAAAAAGATTCATCTTGCCACCTCATGGTGGGATATTTATACTACCTCCCAATAGTTCTTCAAGGGGCCTCCTAACTCCTCCCTAAATTGGTCTTTAAATATTTCTTCTCTTGTTATAGAAAATATTCCATATGAATTGTTATGATGTGTTATTGAAATCTGTATTCCTAGCATGGATTAAATTGAATGTGGACACAAAATCTAATAGAAATCTGGGTCCCTCGGGTTGTGGTTCTATCTCCTGAGACCAACTTGGAAATGCCTCAGTTGTTTCTATGGAAGGTGTGGAATTGATTTGTCCCTAGAAGCTGAAATGATGATTGTGATCCATGTTGTTTCCTTTTATAAGCAACATTTTTGGGACAATATTTGGATTGAAAGTGATTCTACCACTATTATCTAGTCCATTTGGAATGGATTGGTGTGTCATTGTTAACCGCTTAAAATATGATGGATGAACTATGTTCATTCCGTCTTGGAGATCAGTTAAATTATCACTCATATCTTCCATGAAGCCAAAATGGTAGATTATGGTCTTTATAATAAGGTAGTTAACCATGAAGTAACCTGGATAGTTGACCTTTATGATGATCTTCTTCCAATTTATGATAATGATTGTAAAAAGATTCTGTCTTTTAGACTTTTGGAATCCCATATTTTTTTCTTATAATAATTTTTATCTTCGTCATTCACTAGGGAATCACCTCTAAAAAATGTAGTAGGATGTTTTCTCAACTTCTCACCTTCATCATGGATTGAGAACATTACTGTTTATTTGGAATTTTCACATTTATCATATATAAATAGGTTCTCTTAAATTTTATTGGGTTCTATCCCAATATACATAACAAATTATCCCTAGGTATTCTACCTCAGAATATCTCAAAAATCCCAAAAAGAAATTTCTTCTCATTTCTTTTGTGTATAAATGTTTATATTTTAATATTTTTTAATAGCTTCAATTATCTAAAGCATTTATATTGTAATCTCATTACATTATGTAGTAACAACTTCATTATATCCTATGAAGATTGATTTAGAAAACTTATATGGTATTTGAATAACCAAAAACACATTTCCTTCAAAAATACTATGAAACTTATCTTCCTCTATATGTTTATTTACTCCATGATTGGTAACTCCTCTCATAACTATAATTCTATAATTAAATAAATGAAACCATATATTCTTTGAGTTCATGCTAAAACAAATTTCTTAATTATTAAATCATGGAATTATTCCTCTATTTCATCAAGTCTTTTCTTCTTCTATTTTTTTATATAATGATAAATATTTATCATGATGTATATAAATATATAGGATACTACACATTGCATTGGTTGGGTTCATATTTTACTATTTCATGTTTCATGTGATGCAGATCTTCATTGTAACCAGTCATGTGTATTTCTTATGTGGTATTTTATTTACACTCACAGAAAATACCACAACTTGAACTCATAATAAAAATTCATGATTATCTATTTCACACATCTTATTAATACATGAACAACCTCATAATTACATGGTAATTCATATGCATGCATTCACTACAATGTGACATTTTAGTACCAAGGAATGGAACACTACTGTAGTGTAAATACTTAATGGATTATTCTCATTTATGATGTTAACAAAAACTCAATGACAAGATCATATAAACTATCACATTGTTGTGATGTAAATAGAATGAATCCGAAAAGTTATTAATCATTATATAGATGTATGTCCACATACAACATATTAATCTTGTATATTCCTGGCATTAATGGCGGATCTCCAAAACATGAACATCGCCTGATTTATTTTATCACTCAAATCATATTCATGAATGTGTAACTACATACACACCTCAATAATTTATAATTCACAATACCACATTGAAACCCACTCTTGGAAGTATAACATATCATTAGGATACTTTTTTTATCTTCAATGCTATTTTTGATTCTCACGATGAGAGAGAACTCATGGTAAGAACTTCCCTAATAGTATATCTAATCATGTGGTCATTTCAAATATCATTGGAATCTCAAAACATATTATTCATTTTATGGTTACTTGTTAATGCATGAAGTTGATTCACCTACCTTGTTAATCTCATGGCAGGTCATTCTTCACACCATCTCTTGGAAGCACATGTGGTCAGTTTTACATCACCCTCATGGTCAGACAAATTATGTTCATATGGTTAGTTCTAATTTAATAGGGTAGCATAAATGTAGTCACAACATTTTTCACTCTGGTCCATATCATCATTTACTCATATAGTAAACTATTAAATTTTACTATGAGACCATATTTTCAATCCCAGTATATACATGTGGTCAATAGGATACACATCGTGCTGTCAATATATATTTACTCATTTGGTTAGTATAAAGATGTATGTGTGGTCAGTATATCAATCATGAATGCTTGAACAAATAACCTTTCAGATAGATTTCATATAGATCAATCTGGAGATTTTTTTGGAAGATGATTATGATCAAGAGGTCAATCTAAATATAGAGATCAACTTGATCTTTGTGGTTAGCGATCATTCTATGTTTTTAAACATAGATGAACATTATGTTCTAATAGAATTAATATATTTAAGTTTTCATTATCTAGACTAAGTTTAATTATATATGGTGCACTATTATCTGCTAAAAATCCATTGATTTGAGGAACATCTTTTGGCTAAAAAACTGACACATTCTCATGTATGCCTTATGTCGCCCACTCAGTTTCAAGTTCGACACCCCTTTCACACCTTCATGTTCATATATACATTCTCAAGAATGGGATTTCCCCAACTATTATAATTATTTAATCATTGAATTTCCTTGGATATATATGGTTGAACCTACTTCCCACCGTGGAAATGGAAACCCATGGGTCTTATGGTTAACCCTGTAAAAAAATTGGGAAACTCAAAATTATGCTTAGTAAAATACTGTGTTTTCCAACATAAAATATCCTCAATTAGTGGAATCATTCATATAATTATTAAAGAAAAATAATAGTTTCTTTCATGAAATTCACATTACAGTTATCAATATTCATCCAATTTTTATGATTATTCATTCGCACACATCATACGATGGTTTATTCATTTTATAAACGTAGTTTCATCTAGAATTATAATTATCACTTGTCATTAGTGTTCAAGAATAATACTCCAATAGTCCGATATTATTTTCCATATAACATGGTATTACCTCAAACATTTTATGGTTTTAATTTATCAATAATTAAATTCAATTCCTTCCTCATGAATCCATAACAAGACTCTAAGTATCATTATAAACTCTATTAAATATATATTGAATCCTTCACGATAAATAAAATACTTACTTGGAAAATTCAATATCCCCCTTTTAATTTTTTTTGAAATATAATAAATCTTTAATTTAAATATAATATCTTTACTGAATTCATTTTTTCTACCATATTTTCAATCTAATAAGATGGTATTGTATGGGTTAGGCCTCACTTATTTTCACTTTATTCTTCCTGAGAAAATAATTCTCAAGAAATAAATTTTTTCTTTCTTCAAATATGAATTGAAGCATGATTCACTTGTGAGAGTTAGAAGGATTCATATACTTTTGTGGAATTAAACCTTTAGTTGAATAGCAATAATTCTACATGGGATATCTTAGTGTATAAAAGAAGAGATATGCCACCAAGACATTAATGTTATCCATATATAGTAAGCATGTGATACACCTGTTAGACTTCTAATTTATGGGGTTGTAAAATATAATTAGAAAAAATACATATAATGTACTCAAATAAATAATGGAATTTGTAAATTTGAACTAAAAAACAATTTAATCCTTTTTTTATTTTTTGATACATCAACAAACACCGCCTCCTTTATAAACACATTTTTCACAATCATAATAAGGATAAAAAATTTGATTGGGATTACCTCAAGCATTATAATTTTCAGTCTATCCATAAATTATATATTATATATTTTTATATAGAAATATAATCTGGTATCCACCTCCATACTTTTATCTACCTTAAGGGGTGAACTCATCATTTCCTTATCTTAGTTGTTTATTCTATGATGGAGACTTCCTCTTTACTGTCTAGTAATGAAACCTGCATCTAAATCCCCCAATTTGGATCCTTCAATCTCATTCATATTAATAACCATAAAATTAAAATATATAATGAGGTAATTCTATAATATATTTAATGAGAGTAGGAATTTTGAGAGGTTTCTCTCAACTAGATGATTTTATTCTGCTTAATATCCTAATTAGGGAAACTCTTTTTCATCTATTTCTCATATGTATATTCCTTCTTCTAGATATTGTTTATTCATTTCACAAAATTTATCCTATTATTTTTTTCATCTTATCTACCTTGATTCATTCCAATTTCTTATTAGTGATATATTATCATAAAATTAATCAGTTATGTGTCCAAACCCCCCATAACACCAACAATATCCCTTGAATCTTGTCTTTCAATAAAAAGATGTGTTGTTGTCCTCTTCTTCTAGGTATCTTCTATTATTTATGAACCGTTATTTTTTAGGGTTTTATTTCATAATCTAATCCCCAAATTAACATGTTTTTAGACAAAAATTTCAACTTCCTTCTTCCAAAAAACCTTTAAATTTTTCTTTAGACCTTGTTCAACTTAGTGAACTAGATTTTGTACCATTTGAAAACTATCTATAGTTGGTACCAATTTATTTGGGCTGGTCATCTTCATAACCTTATATTTATCATCTTGAATCTCCACTTATTTTTTATAACCTTATCTTATATTTTTCAATGAATATTCATTTTTAAGGAATTTTTACTAAGCCTCATTTATTTATTTCTCTTTTAAAACAATTTTTCCTTAAGATATTTCAAAATTCTATCTTATACTGTAATATTTACCTCAAAATTTTTGATCTCTCATATAAGATCACTATTTTACACAAATTCACTTCTTTTATCATTATAATATAGATTCACCATCTTATTGATCCTAATATTCCTCTTAACAAATACCTCTAACTCAAACCTAAGAATGTACTTAGTATAAAATTCTTCCTCATCTTAATCACTACATGATACATATTTTACCTTTTTTAATATGATCAATGAATTTTTTTATGTTCTTTAAGTACATATTCATATTATTATACACATAATTATGTTTATGATTCACTTTATTCCTCTCTCATCAAGTTTATTATATTCTTTATTGATGATTTCTTTTTTTCCAAATAATTTTTAGAGAAGTTTTCTGTAACATCATGATATTTTTATGAGATAGAATTTTTTAATTTCTTTTATGTCTTGTGTTGTACACTACACTAATATAATCTTTCTCTACATACAACACCAACTTATCTTGAGTTTTATACAACATAATGATTTCCTTGTGTTACACACAATTTCAAATTCTTATGATAAAATTCATTTTTGTAAGACGGAGTTTAACCAAAAAACTAAATATTATTATGCTATATTATAATATAGTCAGTATAATGGTAGTTATGAACAATATTAATAGAATTATAAAAATATTATTAATTATTTGGTGAGAAATTATTTATAAATAAAATTAAAACCCTTATTAAATAAAAGGAAATGTTTTTTATGAAAAACTATTTAAATGCAAATAAGTGGGTTTATTAAATAATGAAATCGCTATTGATGGATTTTATTAGTGAAATATATATTTAATATATTCAACCAAATGTTAAAAATTCATCTTATATTTTGTATATACATTATATTATAACAAATTAAATTTTTTTAGATAAAAGATGTATTTTTCAAAAGAATGTAATTTTGACACCTTTCGATGGAGCACCCATTTTAAATATATTTTTTAACACCTTTAATATTATATTTGAAAAAATAAACTTCTTATTTGGATTTGGTATATGAAAATTAAATTTGGATGAATTTTTTATATTTTTATGATAAGTTTGAAGTTTGGATGAACAGTAAAAATAAACTAAATTTTAATTGAAAACATCTTTTTTCATCAAAATAATTTATATGGTTATATTATATTATTGACTGATTTTAAAGTATAAATAGAATATATTTTTATAAATTAATATAATTTTGGTCATTGTTATTAATTTTATGATGAATTTGGATGTAAAAACATTTTTAATCTTTATCTATGTTTGATATTTTAAAACCTATTTTCATTCTGACAATAGGATTAATTTTAAATTAATTACTACAGATTTTATGTTTTGAATTTTGAAAAATGGATTCCATATTTATAATCAATGAGTCCAAATTATGTAAATATCTTTATTTTATTTTTTGGTAATTATGAATAGTAACTTTATTAATTTTTGTTAATAGAGTAAAAAGGCTAAATTGGGTAATTAAGGATAATTATAATATTATAAAATTACCCAAAAATTTGTTCGAATATAATTTTATGAGTACTTTTTGACTTAAATCTTCACTGGGCTAAAATGGTACCATTTTTATGCCACTTAGATTAGATTAGGACATTTAATATATTTTATTTAAAGAAAAGTTAATTACATCATACTCAAATTTTAATAACATAATCATTTTTAAAATAAAATTATACAAAATCTAAATTAAACTATAAACACCCATTTGAAATAATTTTTTTATTTATCGTATTAATTTATTTTTTATTTTTTGGGAATTATTAATTACTTAAAAGGATTACTCATTGATGATGCAGAAATTATTTAATTTATGAAAAATAGATAATATAATTTTTATTAAAATGATAAAAAGAATTAAAAGAAAAAAAACTTGACAAAATATTATTTGTCAATTATATATCGACTATAATCCTCCAAGGGTAAATTTATTTACCATATGGTGCCATATGGAAATGATTGTGATACATATAATATTTTATTTTAAGTGATGATTATGTTGTCATATCCATGTCTTAATAAATATAACATTTTTAGTAAAGAATTTTCAAGGATATATATTCCGCCAAATCCATATTTTTATATTTTCCAAAAAACTATTTTAAGGTAAAATGGAAGGTGTATATTTCAAAATAAAAAACTATAAAACAACATGAAATTAAACCAAATTTATTAACACAAACGTAGACACCAAAGCGCCAAATTCAAAATTTGGAAATAGATCATCGATGAATGCACCACCAAAACGCCTTGGGCAATGAGATCCTTGATCCTTCACCTATAAGTTATATTATGAAATATAAAGGATTTATCTTCATCATAGTATTTTTATTGGTAATTATTACTCAACAAATATGTATATTAAATAATTACACAAAACTGTTGTAGCAATTATTTTATTAATGGAAATCTAAAATTAATATAATTAAAAATATTAAATAAAAATAAAATATAATAATTAATATATCCAATGAATTTTATAGATTCCCTTGACCCCTTATAGATTTAATAAATTATTTGGTTCGATGTTAACATCTTATCATGATATTTTTTAAAATCCCTTAAAAGAATAGTGTCAAAATTGACACTATTAATATTTTGTCAAAATAATGTTTTATTAAATTATTCAAAAATCATGAAATATTTTAAAAAATATAAAATAATTATTATATTGTTTAAAATATTCTAATTTTTTTATTTATGGACTAAGTCACACAATATTAAAAAAAATTACACCCTTTTAATATTGAAACATTTATTACCTTGGTTGAAATTAAAATTGAATAACTTATGGTTATTTAAAATGATAAGTATAAATTGATAGAAAATTTTTCCTGAAACTTATTTTTTGATGATAGTGAAACCTTATCTCATATTATATTTTAAAATATTACATTTTTTAGGTTTTCTAAAGTTTTTTTATTTTATTATAAATAAATATTTTTGGAGATTCCAAAGGTGCATGTCACCTCAATTATAAAAGGAAACTCCTCCCTCATTTCTTCACTTCACATTGAGCCTTAAATCTCATCCATACCCTTCTCACTTACCTTATAAACTACCCTAGTAACATTCTAGTGGTACATGTATTGTCAAAAATACTATCTCTAGTTTCTTAATAGGATATCTATATGGAGCTCACTGAAGAAAATGTAATCTCATTTACTGACTCTCTCAAAACCATTTATTCTTCTACATCCTCTTCCATTGTTGGTTCCATTATAAATTAATAACTATAGTATATAAAATATACTTAGATGTTATTATGGTTATGGAATAACCATAATATTATATTTATTCTGTAACAAAATATATACCATCCACTTCCATACCATTTCACAATTATGGGAGTGATATCATCGCTTGTGCCTACGTACGACCCACTGTCTGCACGATGCGATGCTATTCATTCAACAAGATATCCATAAAATAATTAATTATATGAATATATAGAATGATTAAATAAGATATATATTATATTAATATAATTATGGAAATGATATAACTATAACCTATGAATATGAATCAGAACTTACTCGATAAAACATGCATCAGAAAATGAAGTAGTTAACACCCAAAAGAAGTGTAAAACTGAAATAGTAGTAAATGGGTTTTAATATGATCATATGTGATATCATAAATGTAAATATGGCTCTTTAATAAGTTAATAAAATTAATTAATCCATTATACAGGAATTTATGCTACATATTATGTATCTCATGCCTAATGTAAGGGATAATTTCGCAATATCCTTATTATATGAGATTGTTTATATGTAAGTATTTTTTGTGGCTTATTTATCATCCATGTCCATGTTATCTTAAAATTATTTCATAAAATATTTTACTATTCTCCTATGTATTTTTAAAGTAATTTTTCTCCATTTTTTACTTTTACTACACAGTTTTAGAAGAATATTTCCTTCATTCTCTATATGAGTTACTTTTTAACCATTCTAGAAAAACTATGAGAAGGTTGTGTTTTTAACTTATATAATATGAAAAAATTTACAATTTTATAACGAATTATTTACATTAATATTAAATAAAAGGTTTTCATGTTTATCTTTAAATAAATTATTTTCTAATAAGATTGTGTGGATATCTAATAAAAGAAACTGTTTTTGAGGATGCAAGGATATTTTCCATAAGAATAAATTTCAATTGTTTTATCAAAATTATTTTACATCTAATCTAACATTCTTTAATAAGGTTATGTTTCAAAATTATTTGCGGCTGATGCCCTCTCCCGCTTGGGCAGACAGGAGGAGCCACTTGTGATATTTGATAGTTTGAACTCCCTTCCCCTTGAGTGTGTTACTGTGGTGCAATGTGACTCCCTTGGACTCCACCACTTTTGACCTCCTTGAAGGGAGGTTCTTTATTTTTCTGTTCTTCGGCAATAATAATAATAAAAAGTAATTTTCGGTCATTCATTTTATATGGATTATTGTCTGATGGAATGATTTTTAAGAAACCTATTTTATTCCATGGGTTATGATGTGGTGTATGATTTATGTTTTCGTGGAACACATAAGATGATTTAATTATGAGTTGGGGGGGACCTTTATATCCATCCAATGCATTGGGAAACGATTAAAAACTCATTTGGTATATATGTTATGCATGAACCTGATTTCATGTTCACAATTCTATGTGTGGGCCTAGTTTTCATGTCCGTAATTTTATGAGTGGACCTAGTTTCCATGTACATATATTTATGCAAAGTCCTAATTTTATGTCCTTAATTAGTGAACTTGTTACTATTTATACATTTTTACAAAGTTATAAGTATATGTGTATGCCCAATTTCATTCTTTATTTTAATTTTATTATCTTATGGATGATGTTTTTTGATTTCCTTATGATTCTTGTTTACCTTTGATATGAATGGAATGATCTTCTAGTGTTATGATCCCATCCACATACCCTTTATGATCATATTTATGTTAAATATCACCCTTTTTTACTATTACTGAGAATATTAGCTCACCATTTCTTATTTTTTCTTTTCCCTGGGATATAATGAATGGTTTTAGATTGGAAAACCAAAGGGGAAGATCTTTATTAAAGTTGTAGAATATATTTTACCAAATTAGAAGAATGTGTTCCAAGTTTCCCAAGGAACTAAACTAATAATACCTTTGGGAGTATTTTTTGTAATGTATTAAGTGTTATTAAAAATTAATGTAATTTCCATATACATCAATCTTGGGTTGTTAGAGTTGGAATCAGAGAGAAGGTTTGGTAAAGATTTGGAAACTAGGATGAGAAAAATTTAGAGAGATCTGTAGAAATATTACTATGTATATTTCTAGGTATATACTAAGGATAAGTCTAAGTATATGTTATAATCATAGAGTTTTTTTACAATCATTAATAACCTAGGATTAAACCTAGGATATAATAGATCGAAATATTATAAGTAATTTACATTACATATTTTTGAAATCTCTAATATATATTTCTCACACTTTTCTTTCTAGTCTTAGTCAATAGCTAGAACTAGATAGAACACAGATAACCTTGAATGTTTTATATGTGGAAATTATGGGAATTATGAAAATTAATTTCATAAGTATAAATATCATAAAGCGATTCATAAAGGTTCTACGTGTATCAGTTAAACTACTTAGGATAGGGATATTATAAACAAAATTTGAAAGGTATGGGATGTTTTAGCATTATTTTTTACATTTAACCTAATAATCATGGCTATATTAAGGTTGAGTAACATTAATTCATGATTTGTATTTTAGGAAAGACTAAGATGATGGATCCTGAGTAATGGTTTAAGAAAAATGTTGGATTATTGGGGTGTATATGTTTTTGAATTCAAATATTATAAAAATCACGATACATATAAGTGTTTTCAGTATAACGTTTTCATTAGTTATTGGAAACAGATGTTTAATAGTTCTTAATACCTATAAAATTGATTTTTAATGGTAAGATAATATATTTAGAGAACCGGTGATTAAGGGAGAGATAAATATTAATATGTCCATTATGCTAAGATAATGATTTTTGGATGAAGATATGTTGGGTATGAATAAGTAAATTGGATGATACTAGTTTCTTGTGAACTAATTGTGGATTTTTTAAGAGGGTTATGCTATCATTGATAATGTATATGAATTTTTGGGAAGTAAGGAATATACCCAGTATGTTTCGGAATAAAGAAACATTATTTTTACAATTAGGATATATGGTAATTTAGATTATTACCATGAATCAATAGATTACATAATGAAGGTGTTCGCATGTTTGGAATGTTACCAAAAAGAGATAACTTATTATATATAGGGGATAAATGTTAAGCTGAGTTAGTTAAAATCTTTCAAGAGTTTTGGATTTTCATCATTCATAAGGATTGTAAGGAGATCAATTTATAGAAATTTTAAGTTAAACTTTGGATGAAGTTTGTCATATTAAGGTATTACCTCACCATAGGTGTACTTATGCGTATTTGATAAATTGTGTTAACTTTTTTTTTGAGATAAAAAATATGGAATGACCTATCATTAAATTTAGGGATCATCTGATCTGATAACACTTCAGGAAGGAAAAATTAAACTCAATTTATTTTAATAAGAGATGAAGTGGAAAATTATTCAAGCCACAACCAATGGTGATATTGTATTAAAATCAGGTAAGTATATCTTCTCATTAAAATTCTTCAACATTAAGAAAAGTGATAATGATGTAAAAGGTTTCCATATTACCATCATTTCTTATAATATAAATAACATCTCTCAGACTTATTTAGTTTAGGTTTTTGTGATTATAAACTTTCTCTAGATCACCCACTTTCTTGTGATGAGTGATATTTATCAATCTTTTTTATTATTTACACTTTTACTCTCTTCCCATACCTTCACCTATGTCCTCCTATGTAGTCAAAATAGTTATGATTTACATTGGGTAACTATTATTCCCCAAATATTCCTTTCTAGAAGGAAGTTTTATTATTTGTTTTTACAATATGTGTTTCTATGAAATAATTTTCAAGTATTAATCCCTTTATAACCGAGATGAATTTCGAGGGGGAAATTAATTTTATGTGGGGTAGAATGTAACACCTATAGATTTTCAAGAGATATATTTTTTTTAATTTATTTTGATGTCTTGTGTTTTAAACTACACCAATATAAGCTTACGCTACATGCAACACCTACTTAGCATACGGTATATACAACACTATGCTTGGCTTGTGTTATGCACTATTGCTAGTTTGATAAAATTAATTTCATGCATGGCCATGTTTAAGAAAACAACTAAATATTATTATGTTACCTTATAACCTAGTAATTATAATGGTAGGTATGAAAAATATTAACTGAATTATGAAAACATTCTTAATTCTTTGGGGTGAAATTAATTATAAATTAAAATAAAATCATTTTTAAATAAAATGAACGTTTTTTCTAAAAAAACTATTTAAATGAAAATAAGTGTGTTTATTTAATAATTAAATCAATATTTATTGATTTTATTAAGGAAATATATATCTAATATTTTTAATATCATGTTTAAAATTAATGTAATATTTTTTCTAGACATGATATAAGAATAAATTTAATTTTTAGATAAAATAAGTATTTTTTTTAAAAAATAATTTTTCCGCCTTTCAATGGTGAACCCATTTTAAATATAGTTTTAAACAAATTTTAATATTTTATTTGAAAAAATAAAAATCTTATTTGTAATTGGGATATTAAAATTTAAATTTTATTAATTTTCGATATTTTTATGATAAGTTTCATCTTTTGATGAAGAGTAAAGATATACTAAATTTTAATTGAAAACTAATTTTTTCATCGAAATATTTTTTATGGTTAAATTATTTTATTCAGTGGTTTTAAAGTATAATTAGATTATGTTTTATCGTTTAATATAATTTTTCTCATCGGTATTAATTTTACCATGAATTTAGATGTAAAAACATTTCAATATTTTTTAATGTTTTGACTTTTAAAACCTGTTTTTCATTCTGACAACAGGATTAACTTTAAATTAATTAATACAAATTATGTGTATTAAAATTCAAAAAATGGATTCCATATTTATAATAAATGAATCCAGATTATTTAAATAACTTTATATTATTTTTGGGTACTATGAATAGTAACTTCAATAATTTTTATTTATATGATAAAAAGGTAAATTGGGTAATTAATGATAAATATAATATTATAAAATTTCCATAAAACGTTTCATAATATAATCGGTTGAGTTATTTTAGACCCAAATAATCCTTGGGACAAAATGGTACCCTCTATAAGCCACTTGGATTAGATTAGAACATTTAATATATTTTATTTAATGAAAAGTTAAATATGTCTTACTCAAATTTTAAAAACTTTATCATTTATAAAATAAGGTTATTTAGAAACTAAATTTGACTAAAAATTCTCATTTGAAATCTAATTTTTTTTCTTTATCATGGTAATTTATTTATAATTTTTAGGAAATAAATATTTACTTTGAAGGCTTATACATTGATGATGCAAAAATAATTAATTGATGAAAAATAAATAATATAATTTTTATTTAAATGTTAATAACCATTAAAAGACAAAAAACTTGACCAAATATTATTGGTCAAATATATATCAACTTAATCATCCAAGATTCAATTTATTGACCATTTTTAGACATATAGAAAATATTTTGACACTTGTAATATTTTATTTTAAGTGACGACAATGTTATCACATTCATGTTTTAATAAAAATAACTTTTTAAAGGCATGATTTTTCGGGATATATATTGAACAATAAGTATTCGTATGAAATATATAGGACTTATATTCATCATTTTTTTATTTTTTTTATTACTTAACATATAAAAATCTTAATTAATTTCAAAAAACTGATATTGTAATTATTTAATTAATGGAAATATCAAATTAATGTTATTAAAAATATTAAATTAAATATAAATTTAGATAATTAATATATCCAAAATAAATTATAGATTAACTTGACCCCATATAGATATATTAAATAATTTTTTTAGGTTAACATCCTATCTTGATATTTTGGAAATTCCATCAATAGAATAGTGTCAAAATTGACACAATAGATATTTGGTCAAAATAATGATATATTAAATTATATAAAAATTATGAAATATTTTAAAAAATATAAAATAATTTTTATATGGTTTAAAATATTATAAGTATTTTATTTATGGTAGAATTTAAATTATATTTTTAAAAATTACACTCTTTTAATATTGAAATATTTCTTACCAGGGTTAAAAATAAAATAGTATAACTAAGGTTTAATTAATATTATAAGGTATAAATTTACAAAACAAATATCTAAAAAGTATTAGTTGGTTATATTACAACCTTATCTCATATAATATTCTAAAATATGTCATTTTGGTGGTTTTTGGATTGGTTTTTATTTTATTATAAAATAATATTTCTGGAGATTCTAAAGGTGCCCCTCAGCTTAATTATAAAAGGGTACCTCCTCCCTAATTTATTCACTTCAAATTGAGATTTCAATATCATCCATACCTGCCTATTTACCCAATAAACTTCCCTAGTCACATTTGTGAGGTTCTGGTATACAAAAAAGTCTAACTCTAGTGCCTTAAGATGAGATATGTAGGGAGCTCACTGAAGAAGAGGTATTCTCTTTTACCGACTCTCTCAAGATCATTTCTTCTTCTACTTCCTCTTAATTTTTTGTGTACACTATAAAGTAATAAATACAGTATCACTTATATATGAATATTTTATTATGGTTATATAACAACCATATCTGAGCTTCTATCCATCCAATGAATAATGAAATCACCATGCGTGCGCACATACAACTTACTGTCTCCATGTTGTGGTGTAATATGATTTCACTGCAACCATACATGGATGGGTATAATGATGGAAAAAATAACTACATATTATTATTATAACATCATATTTATTATTTAAAAAAATATATATCATCCACTTCCATACTATTTCACAATTTTGGGAATTATATCGTCGCTCTTGTGTAGGTACGGCCTACCATCTCCACGATGCGATGTGATTCATTCTACATGATATCCATTAAATAAGAATTATTTAAATGTAGAGAATTATTAATTATGATATATATTGTATTAATATAATTATTTAAATTATTTAACCATAAAATATTAATAATAATCAGAACTTATTCAGAAAAAAAAACATGCATAAGAAAGTGAAGTAGTTAACACCCGAAAGAAGCGTAATAATGAAATATTATTAAACAAGTGTTAATATGATCATATAAAATATCATAAATATAAATATGGTTATGGAATAATTTAATAAATGTATTTAATCCATTATACAGAATTTTTTGATACATATGAATGATTCCATGGCTATGGTAAGGGATAATTTTGTAATCTCGTTATTATCAGAGATTGTCTATAAATAAGAATTTATTAGTGTTTATTTACCATCTATGTCCATATTTTCTAAAAATGATTTCATAAAATATTTTGATATTAGACTTTAAATGTTTAAAGTCATTTTTACCCATTTTTTAATTTTACTAGATGGTTTTAAGCGAATCTTTCTTTTGTTTTCCATACAAGGTACTTCATGAATTTTCTGGAAAAAGTACGAGAATAATGATTTTTTAACTTATATGGCATGAATGGATTTTTAAACTTCATAATTCCTTTATTCCAATGATTATTCCATTAAAAATATTCAGGGTTATATTTAACTAAATTCATTTCTTTTAAAATTGAGTGTTGTTTTAAGAAAATAAACAATTTGTGAAGAAGAAAGGTTATTTTCCTCAAGAATCGATTTCAAGTGTTATATCATAATTATTTTCCGCCTAAGATGAAATTATATAATAAACATATGTTTCAATTATATTATACCTATTATTAATATGGATTACTATGTTTATTATGGAATCATATTTATGAAATTTATTCATTTCCTATGAATTATTTTATGATGGAATGATGTTTAAGAAACCCATTTTATTCCTTAGGTTATGATGTGATGAATGGTTTATGTTTTTGTGGAACAAATAAGAATGATTTCATTATAAGATGCGTGGGACCTATATATCCCTCCAATTCATTGGGTAAAGATGTAAAACTCATGAGTTATGTATTTTATGCGGGGACCTGATTTCATGTTCACAATTATAAGAATAGACCTTGTTTTCATGTCCATAGTTTTATGAGTGCTCATTGTTTGCATGACCATAGGTTTAGAAAAGGGACTGATATAATTTCCTTAATAGGTGAACTTGTTACAATTTATACATGTTCACATAGTTACAAGTTGATGTGTATACCACAATTTCATGATTTATGTCAATTTTATGATCTTATGGATTATGTTCTTTTATCACATTATGATTCATGTTTACCTTTGATATGTGAGGCATGATATTCTATTATTATAATCACGCCCTCCTTCCCTTTATGCTCATATTTATGCTGACATATCACCCTTGTTTACTCTTATTGGGAATCTGAGCCCACCATTTCTTATGTTTTCGTTTCCCATAGATATAAAGAAAGGTTTTAGGTAGGAAAACCAAAGGGGGATATCTTTATGGGGGATGGTGAAGATCTTTCACAAAATTAGAATAATGTGTTCCATGTTTTCAAAGCCACTAAACTAATATCATCTTTGGGAATATATGTTTGAAATGTATTAAATATTCCACAAAAGTAAAGTAATTTCCATGCACATCAATCTCGAGTGGTTAGATTCCCATGTTCTATATTAAACTCAGTATAATCATATTTTTTAGGAAAATAAATTAACAAAGTCACAACTCTCCCACAATTAAATAATTTAAAAGGTATCTTACCTTTATATATTCATCTACATCTTCAAATTTTTTAAGAGATAAAATCCATGAACTTTTTGTTTCCTTTAACTTTATCTCCTTCATAATCAAATAACAGTTCTTCCAAATTATTTTTTAGCACAAAAAACTTAATTTCATTAAATTTATTTTATTTTTTCAAATAACTCTTGAATACATATGATATTTTCATAATTGAGAAGAGTTTTTTTCAGATCCTCGAGGGATAGATCATCAGTCTCATTAAGAGAATATATCCTTAGATCAAATTTGTTTGGGAAATTTCTCAACCCTTTATTTATGACATTTTAATCTTCCATTGTGTAACCAAATCATCTGATACTACTTACTAACTCATTGACCTCGGTGAAGAAATAATGAATGTAATCATCATATAAGAATTTGATTCCTCCATCCATGAATGTTATTTCCATCAAGGAAAATAGATCCTCTAATATTGACTGGATTCTAAATCCTTATATTTAATCCTCAGTAGTGGTTGGATATTTCTATAGGGTATATCACTGAATTTGATACCACTTATAGAGCTTAGGTCTAGGGTGATCACTAAGAGTTTGAGGGTGTGAATTATTGATTTTTTATGATTTCTTTATTTTTAATCAAACATTTAGGACAACTAAACACATATCCTCTCCTCTTATTTTCTCTCATCCTTACTTAAATATAAATAATCTAAAAGTATTAAGAAAAAATGATATATAAGGAATGGACTTCAAAGGATACTCCATTCTAGGTTTGGGTGATGTTATGAGATATGGATTATTGACTTTTAATAACTTGAGAACTATGTATAAGAAATATCCAAAAAACATGATGATTATTCTACCAAAATACCATACAAATAATCCCCAAAAATATAAAGTGATCAAAATAACCTCCTCTTGAATGGTTATTTATACTAGAATCATGCTATTTCAATCTATAACCATAAAATATTTCCCTTGAAACTTTCTTGTGGTATATTTATACTACCTCTTGATAGTTCAAAAATGGTCCTCTCAAATCCTCCTTGTATAGGTCTTAAAATATATACTCTCTTTCTATTGACAGTCCTCCTCATTCTACTTCAATTTTCATATCCTCTAGCTCTACGGATCATCTTTCCTTTCTCATAGAATCTCATGATGATATAATGATATCAGATGTAGAAGGAATTTTTACTAGAATATTACCTTCTTCTTGGCATCAACACAATAGTTTTTTATTGGAATTATAAAAATTTATCTTTGATGCAAAGGCTCTTTGAAATTATATCTGGTTCTATACTCATATTTATATTAAATTATCACTAGGGTTTCCGTATCGAAATAGTTCACAATCACTATATTTAATTTCATATCATTTCAATCAGATATAAATATTTATATTTTCATATGAATATTTTCATGATTTTAGTAGCTTAAATTATCCAAATTATTTATCTTTTACTCTCATTAGATTATTTGATAAAATCTTATTTAAATCTTTTGAAGACTTAGTCAGAAAACATATATAGTATTTTAATAATCACATAATCATTTCCTTAAGAAATATAACTAAATTAATTTTATTTTAAATATTTATTTACTCTAGGATTTCTTACTCCTCACATAATTATAATTCTGTAATTACATGCATAAAATCATGAATTTTCTAAAGTCACGATCAGAAGTTATTTTTCCTTATTCAAACTCAGAATTATTCATCTTATTTATAAATTATTTTGTTCCTTAATTTTGAGATAGCACAATAATTATATATTTTGATTTATATTAATATACTGGATAATAATATTTGCATTTTCTAACTTCATAGTTTCTTATCACATGTGTTATGTGATACAGATAATGTCATGAACCAACTCAAGTCGACCCTAAACCGGACACCCAGGTCACCTGAGTCGGCCTGCGACATGGCCTCAAGCGCGTCTCCCCTTACGCCAGAGGTTGCCGACTAGTGGCGAGGGTGGAAGGTAAGTCAGGGGGGAGACTATACCCTCTTATCAAAGTGGAACAAAGGGACCAAAAATACAGCAACGAAAGTAGTGTAAATAATAATAAGAAAACAGCGGAAAACATTCTTCATTTATAAGGTTTGAATAAATTTGGCGAACGGCAGTTTATATAAGAGATGAATGCATGACATGCTAATGATACAATGAAAGCATTAAATCACGTGACATACTCACACATCAATGAAGAAGTAAATGAACAAAAGTCTCAAGCCCTGAGGGCGATCTCCATGAGAATCCCGAGCCCCAACTCGGTCCTTTGCTCCTAACTCCAAGTACAAGAAACAGCAACAACGTGGTCCTGCAACCAAATGGAAATCTACTCAGGTACCCCAGTGCAATGGCGGCCCGAGTAGGGTGTGAGATATATATCTCAGTAGGCCGGAACCACCGGGGTCTAGCCCACTCTAGACCATGAAAATATAATTAAACAAAGTGCTGGAATTTTCGAACAATAACGACACAATGCAAACAATAAACGCCCATCCAGGTTCCAAAAAGGACATCTGGCAGCACTACCTGCTTCGGCCCATAGCCAGGATGAAAAACTATTTAAAACAACACAAGTAAATTTGGTTCAAGCATAAAAACACTTTTTATCATTTTGCTCACTTACTCTATTTATTCACTTATCATTTCAACTCAGACTGGAAATCCACTCATTCTTACCTTTCTTTATTTGACCATAATTCACTCGGGTTTTACCCACATCTCTCATTCTTTTCATAAATCATTATTATCATTCGTTCAGTCACTACTGGAAAACGGGCCTATACCCACGGTTTTTCAACAAACCGTGGGTATAGGGATAATATGGGGACCTATACCCACGGTTTTGTCAAAACCGTGGGTATTGTTTAATTTCAAAGACCAATACCCACGGTTTTGTCCAAACCGTGGGCATAGAGTTTTATCGGATGACCTATACCCACGGTTTTGAACAACCGTGGGTATAAGGGTATTTTTTTTGAAGACCTATACCCACGGTTTTAAAGAACCGTGGGTATAGATTTCCCGCCATAAGGCGGGGAAAAAAATTGTGCGGGACAATGAGAAAATTTGGTGGGAATACATTTTTTCACGGATAATATTAATAAATATATGCAGCTGAATGTTTATAGATAAATTAAAATGTTTAGCTCGGTTGGTTCCTTAGTGAGTGGAGGCGCTCAGTTGCACTGTGAAACCGCAGTTCGATTCCCCCTCCACGCGAATTTTTAATTTAAATACCGCTTATATTAATATATATAAGATAATATATATTTTTATAAGAAATTAAAATCACAGACCGGTTGGTCCATCCTGGGGTGCGGGCGCGTAGCGCAGCAGGCAGTGGGAGTTCGAAACCCGGTGGATTCGTTTTTTCGTATATCCGACTTTGATTATATTAATATATATAAAAATATATATCAATGTATAACAAATAGAAACTGCAGCTCGGTTGGTGCGGTTGGGTTGCATAGGTGTGAGCTGCATTGGGAGGTGCGGTTTCAAAACCTACTGGCCACATAATTTTTGAATTTCAATACCCCACGGTTTGAAACCGTGGGGTATGTTGTGTGCCACGCTGGAACGCGTGTTGGGCCACATTTGACTCACCTATACCCACGGTAACACCTCGAATCACATTTGGTGTAGATCGCAATGTCTAACACCTCGATAATCGTTCGGTGTAGATCGCCATGTCTAACACCCCGTATATCACAAGCTTGGATAACCATTGGGAAGGAACGCCATGTCCAAAACCCAAATTTTAAGTCAATCTGGAACGCCATGTCTAGGACCCAAAATCTCATTCAGTGTAGATCGTCATGTCTAACACCCTATATCACAAGCTTGGATAACCATTGGGGAGGAACGCCATGTCCAAACCCGGATTTTAAGTCGATCTAGAACGCCATGTCTAGGACCCAAAATCTCATTCATTTATCACTTAATTAATCAATCGACACAATTCTCATTTCATGATTAATTCTTCACATTTAGTTATCCAAATCAGATCTCAACTTTTTATAATCAATTCTCATAATTAACTATCCTTGTTCAACATTCTGGAACTTGCACGAGAAATTGAAGGTAAACAAAAGCATATGGCACCATCATGCCTCTATGTTAGGTGATTAATGACATTAGATGGTACAAGTACAAGCACGCCATTGATAAAGTATAATTTCAAGCATAAAGTGTCATAAGACTTTTAAGCAAGCAATCACAAAAAAGGAAATCTACTACTACACGTTTATTTTGAAGGCAGCTCAACTCCATTGGAGGAGTTTTATTAGAAAACATGTCATTAATTTATCAAACAATTCATTTAGTGATATTTAGAATTTACTTTAAAACTCATTCAACACTTAACAAAGTTAAGAAGCCAAACAATAGGAAAGGAAATCAGGAAATTCTATTGCTACATTTTTAGATTGAAGGCAGCGCACCTCGAAAGAGGGGTTTTATTATTAAATCGTTAGTTTAGTGACCAAAAAAACTCTTTTATCTTATTCCTGCAATTCACACGATTTGCACAGAAGCATTTAATCGGAACTAAACTTGCATAATTATAATACTAAGTGCAATATTAAACTCACTATTAGTTTACTTAAATTTAAAAGGGCAAGGAGAGGGACCCTACCTCAAGGTGGATCCATCCGTCCACTCCGGCTCTTGGCGCTTTCTAACTAAAGCTGTCGCAGCTGCTCCCCCACGAGGCGTATGTGATTTCACATATGTATAAGGACACCTAGCCGCTATGCACACGCTCCGCATGGCCATGAGCGTGTGCAAGAGGATCCTTACACATATTCTTATACACATAAGCCTGTCTCCACTCACCTGCACATGCACTTTTTATATATGTAATGGGGACAACTAGCCTCGTACGTGTGTATATTCGCTTCCATGGACAAATATATGCACGCCGGGGGAACCCACGTATATATAAATACGTACCTATGCCTGCGCAGGTGAGTCGCCTAAACTCCGGCAACCCGAAAACATACCGAAACCTCCAACTCACTATAAGACAACCACTACGAACCTTTAGACACAAAGATAAACCAATTTAAGCCAGGCAAAACCAACCAGAAATAATAAACCCTTACCTCGGGTGTTGGCGACAAACCAAAATGAAGGCGAACCCACACCGCGAGCTCAACGCACTGCCAACATCAAGTCGGGGCTCATAAACATCAAAAGCCCCAAATTTAACAAGTGAAAAACAAAGGGAAAGAAGAAAACCTCACCCCGAAACCATTCCGACAATCCGAAACCACCCGAACCGCTTCGCCTTCGGAGGCGGTTGCCGGAACGCGCGCCAAGGAGTCCCAACGAACCTTCCGCACCGACCTAGATGAAGAGCAAGACGAAAAACCAGATCACCTCTAATCCCTAGGGTTCGTTCATACCTCACCGGGCGCCGATTAGGTCAAAATGAATCCGGAAACGGGGAGGAGAAGGGAGAGAAGTGATTACCTTGATGATTCGGAGAGAAGCCGAAAATAAAAACTGGGAAGAACAGGGAAGGAGGCGGCGCCGTGAAGGGGGGGTCGCGCGCGGCTCGCCGGGGGAGAAGGGAGGGGGTGCGTCACGGGTTGAGTGAGGGTGAGGTTTAGTTTAGGTTTTTTTTAATTTTTTTTTATTATTTATTTTCATTTATTTTAATTTTAATCAAAAACTAAAACACACCCAACCCGCACCGTTTCATCCACACCATCAGAAACACCATGTGCAGCCCGCGTGCCTGCTAACGGATACCCAGGGGTACCCCGCACGGCCAACCCGCACGGTTAAACCTACCGCGCGCAGTCCGATATCACCGCTTAAAATGGATCCAGACCTCGGAACCTCGTTCCGAAGCTCGGTTTTAAAACCGACTGCTGATAAAAGAAAAAGTTCAAAAACCTTCGCATTTTATCCGCTCTAAAAAAACAGTTCGTTACAAACTACCCACCTAAAAATGCTTCTCGTCCCCGAGAAGCCTTCGGAAAACAACGAAAACATCACCCGACCTAAAAGGGTCGTGAAGTTGCATTCAACCGGTCGCATTGCGTTTCCAACGCCCAATGCACCTTTAAGCACTTTCTAAGAAAACTGCACTTAAGCCTTTACAACTTGAGCCAACGCTCATGTTACAACTGAAAAATCAAAGCAAAGCTTACATCCGAGGCCATTATAGGGACCTCAACCCAAGAAAACGGTTGAATCACGATCGACCAACTAAAATTGGTCATGCAAGATTTCCTCGAAAGACATCTCCGGCCCAAGATTCACACTCGCCCTTAAACCAACGACATGCTTTTAAAACTATTCTGTTATCAACTACGCGTACACCGAAGTCCTTACACGACCTTTGGTGACATTCGCAAGTCAAGCCATCACAAGAATATTATAAAACTATCGTGCCTCAGCACGAAGCGTAACTCCAAGAAACCGTGCATCCCACACACAACCAGAGAGAGATTACGAAACAAACCAACAACTTTTAAACTTTAGCGCAGCGTATAACCGACACTATCTTAGTGTATCCAATACGACGTCAAGATGGGGGACTTGCTCGTCTCATCCAGCAGAGTACACTAAGATTAAACCAAGGTCGCTGAGAATATCATTCAGACCAACTCTGATGCCTATACTTCCCGAGGCATTCATATACGTCCAAGCTTAACCACTGAAACTCTTCCCGCACTAATGGAGTTTCTAAAGCGTTGTGCACACAGCCAACCTTATCACAGTCGTGCTGCCAAGAAAGCACCGACATGAAAACAGAAACTCATGCAACACTACCTACCTTAGGAGTGTCCATGTCGTCGTAAGAACTAGCCGCTCACTGGCGCGCTATTTTTGAAACACTTTAACACACGGGTGGCGTTCCTCGAACTACGATCACCACATCATAAGCTCACACCGAAAACAAGGCAACTCAATCTCTAAGGGTACAACCTAGCACGGGCTAGTCCCTTACGAAGCACACACGTCAACCCTAACTCTTGGTCACGCAAAACAAGGATTACTAGGCTCAAAAACCCCTTTCTATTTTATCCACTTCATTACTTCCTTTCAACATTTAAAACATTTAAATAATTTTAATCAACCCACAATTACTATTTCAAAACTAATTACTTGGTTTTCAGACAACGCCCCATGGAAAAACAGACAAGCTATAACCAACTTCCTCTTTAAAAATTTAACACATAATGTTATCCAAGTATAAACAGGTAATTTAGCATCTAAATTCCTTTTTAACAAAAAGGCGACCCTGAGGGTCCCATTTATTCAATTCGGGTTCTTCTAAAGCAACCACATATCAGTTCATTCCATAAGGATGTGCCCCAACTGGCCTCCTCAGGTCTAGTTGAGCATGTTTAAAGCACACCAAACTATCTCAATCAAAACACAATAGTTTTACATTAATAATCATTTTCAAACACACTATGGTCTAACAAGGTTTAGTCACATGGGTGGCCACCTACAAATCGATTAGGCGCCCATACACCTTACCGTTGGCATTTGGCTCCCATTTATCAAATCACTTTTTTTTCATTTAACATTTTAACTTAGAAGCCCTCTTTTAATGGTTTGAAACCATAGTTTACCCTTTTCCCAATTATAAAGCGCCCATACACCTTACAATGGAAAACTGGCTCCGTCGTAATCACAACCAACAAATTCAGCCAAAGCAACCAAGCTTTTACTAGCAAGCTAACAAGCCACTACAAACAGCTAACACAAGGCAACATGCTAACAAGCTGAAATCACTAAAACATGCTATAACACAGAGCATGACACACAAGTATGATAGAAAACATGACATGTTATCACCCAAACATGTTAATTATCACCGAAACATGCTTTCTAAAGAGACGTACTAAATAAATCCAGACATGACATGTTTCCAAGGCACACAATCAAAATCAGCAGGCATCCTACTAATGCAACTACATGGCATGGAACATATGCATGACATTTGAATCTATAAGTGTCTAATATGATGCATGCAATGCAATTTCATGGCCTATCGGGCCAAGAAAAATTTTCAAAACCTCTTCATAAAAAAATAAGCAGTGGAAAGTACAACATTCACGCAAGGTGAAATCACATCAACTGTAACAACAAACAACATGAACATCAATTCCCAGCCATGGCCACTTGGTCATTTACCGTATGTGGGGTGATCAGTCCCAGACACGGCTATTACCCGAGCGCCGACACATTCCTAATCTCCTGTCCACCAATCCCAAAACAGCAAGACAATGAAAAGAATGAAACCTCCTTTTATACCATTTTGTCACGAACCAACTCAAGTCGACCCTAAACAGGACACCCGGGTCACCTGAGTCGGCCCGCGACATGGCCTCAAGCACGTCTCCCCTTACGCCAGAGGTTGCCGACTAGCGGCGAGGGTGGAAGGTAAGTCCGGGGGGGAGACTATACCCTCTTATCAAAGTGGAACAAAGGGACCAAAAATACAGCAACGGAAGTAGTGTAAATAATAATAAGAAAACAGCGGAAAACATTCTTCATTTATAAGGTTTGAATAAATTTGGCGAAAGGCAGTTTATATAAGAGATGCATGCCTAACATGCTAATGATACAATGAAAGCATTAAATCACGCGACATACTCACAAATCAATGAAGAAGTAAATGAACAAAAGTCTCAAGCCCAGAGGGCGATCTCCATGAGCATCCCGAGCCCCAACTCGGTCCTTTGCTTCTAACTCCAAGTACAAGAAACAGCAACAACGAGGTCCTGCAACCAAATGGAAATCTACTCGGGTACCCCAGTGCAATGGCGGCCCGAGTAGGGTGTGAGATATATATCTCAGTAGGCCGGAACCACCGGGGTCTAGCCCACTCTAGACCATGAAAATATAATTAAACAAAGTGATGGCATTTTCGAACAATAACGACACAATGCAAACAATAAACGCCCATCCAGGTTCCAGAAAGGACACCTGGCGGCACTACCTGCTTCGGCCCATAGCCGGGATGAAAACCTGTTTAAAACAACACAAGTAAATTTGTCTCAAGCATAAAAACACTTTTTATCATTTTGCTCACTTAATCTATTTATTCACTTATCATTTCAACTCAGATTGGAAATCCACTCATTCTTACCTTTCTTTATTTGATCACAATTCACTCAGGTTTTACCCACATCTCTCATTCTTTTCATAAATCATTATTATCATTCGTTCAGTGTAGATCGCCATGTCTAACACCCTGTATCACATTTGGTGTAGATCGCCATGTCTAACACCTCGAATCACATTTGGTGTATATCGCCATGTCTAACACCTCGATAATCGTTCGGTGTAGATCGCCATGTCTAACACCCCGTATATCACAAGCTTGGATAACCATTGGGAAGGAACACCATGTCCAAAACCCAAATTTTAAGTCGATCTAAAACGCCATGTCTAGGACCCAAAATCTCATTCAGTGTAGATCGTCATGTCTAACACCCTATATCACAAGCTTGGATAACCATTGGGGAGGAACTCCATGTCCAACCCCAGATTTTTAGTCGATCTAGAACGCCATGTCTAGGACCCAAAATCTCATTCATTTATCACTTAATTAATCAATCGACACAATTCTCATTTCATGATTAATTCTTCACATTTAGTTATCCAAATCAGATCTCAACTTTTTATAATCAATTCTCATAATTAACTATCCTTGTTCAACATTCTGGAACTTGCACGAGCAATTGAAGGTAAACAAAAGCATATGGCACCAACATGCCTCTATGTTAGGTGATTAATGAAATTAGATGGTACAAGTACAAGAACGCCATTGATAAAGTATAATTTCAAGCATAAAGTGTCATAAGACTTTTAAGCAAGCAATCAAAAAAAAAAGAAATCTACTACTACACGTTTATTTTGAAGGCAGCTCACCTCCATTGGAGGAGTTTTATTAGAAGACATGTCATTACTTTATCAAACTATTCCTTTAGTGATATTTAGCATTTACTTTAAAACTAATTCAACAATTAACAAAGTTAAGAAGACAAACAATAGGAAAGGCAATCATGAAATTCTATTGCTACATTTTTAGATTGAAGGCAGCGCACCTCGAAAGAGGGGTTTTATTATTAAATCGTTAGTTTAGTGACCAAACAAACTCTATTATCTTATTCCTGCAATTCACACGATCTGCACAGAAGCATTTAATCGGAACTAAACTTGCATAATTATAATACTAAGTGCAATATTAAACTCACTATTACATTACATAAATTTAAAAGGGCAAGGAGAGGGACCCTACCTCAAGGTGGATCCATCTGTCCACTCCGGCTCTTGGCGCTTTCTAACTAAAGCTGTCGCAGCTGCTCCCCCACGAGGAGTATGTGATTTCACATACGTATAAGGACACCTAGCCCCTATGCACACGCTCTTCATGGCCATGAGCGCGTGCAAGAGGATCCTTACACATATGCTTATACACATAAGCCTGTCTCCACTCACCTGCACAGGCACTTTTTAAATATGTAATGGGGACAACTAGCCTCGTACGTGTGTATATTCGCTGCCATGGACAAATATACACACGCCGGGGGAACCCACGTACATATAAATACGTACCTAAGCATGCGCAGGTGAGTCGCCTAAACTCCGGCAACCCAAAAACATACCGTAACCTCCAACGCACTATAAGACAACCACTACGAACCTTAAGACACAACGATAAACCAATTTAGGCCAGGAAAAACCAACCAAAAATAATAAACCCTTACCTCGGGTGTTGGTGACAAACCAAAACGAAGGCGAACCCACACCGCGAGCTCAACGCACTGCCAACATCAAGTCGGGGCTCATAAACCTCAAAAGCCCCAAATTTAACAAGTGCAAAACAAAGGGAAAGGTGAAAACCTCAACCTGAAACCATTCCGACAATCTGAAACCACCAGAACCGCTTCGCCTTCGGCGGCGGTTGCCGGAACGCGCGCCAAGGAGTCCCAACGAACCTTCTGCGCCGACCTAGAACAAGAGCAAGACGAAAAACTAGATCACCTCTAAGCCCTAGGGTTCGGTCGTACCTCACCGGGCGCCGATTAGGTCAAAATGAAGCCGTAAACGGGGAGGAGAAGGGAGAGAATTGATTACCTTGATGATTCGTAGAGAAGCCGAAAAGAAAAACCGGGAAGAACAGGGAAGGAGGCGGCACCGTGGAGGGGGGGTCGTGTGCGGCTCGCCGGGGGAGATGGGAGGGGGTGCGTCACGGGTTAAGTGAGGGTGAGGTTTAGTTTAGGTTTTTTTAATTTTTTTATTATTATTTATTTTCCTTTATTTTAATTTTAAACAAAAACTAAAACACACCCAACCCGCACCGTTTCATCCGCACCGTAAGAAACACCGTGTGCAGCCCACGCGCCTGCTACCGGATACCCGGGGGTACCCCACACGGCCAACCCACACGGTTAAACCTACCACACGCAGTCCGATATCACCGCTTAAAACGGCTCCAGACCTCGGAACCTCGTTCCGAAGCTCGGTTTTAAAACCGACTGCTGATAAAAGAAAAAGTTCAAAAACCTTCGCATTTTATCCGCTCTAAAAAAATGGTTCGTTACAGATAATCATTATAACCATTAGTGTGTGTGTATTATTTTGTGGTTCTTCATTAACACTCTCAACAAATACCACAGATTCCACTCCTAATAACAGGCACTAATATCTCACACATTAATATTATTCAAGCATTCATGAATTTATAATTACATAATAATATATATGAAATCATTAACTATAATGGGACTCCTTATCACAAATTCATGGAACACTATTGTAGTGTGAATCCTTCATGAATCATTATATGTCATGACATGAATAAAAACTTTATGATCTTATATTATGAAGTTTCACATTATTGTGATGTGAATCCCATAAATGTCATCACATACGATTCATCATATTCATGCATGGTTTCATGCATTATATTCATCTTAGAATACTCACAAATTTCATGGTGGATCATGAAAACATAGAAACCATGGAATTCATTAAATTCCTCAATTCATATGAATGAAAGTGCAACTTATTTTATTAATGAATCATTTCCAATTCATAAGGCCACATTAAAAACCTATCATGGAATCATCACATCTCACCAAGATACTCTATTTTATATTCAATGTGTCTTCTACTTCTTTAAGTGAGTGACTAATCATGGTACAAACTTCACTAATGGTATATCAAATAATGTAGTTAATTAACGTACAGTGGGATTCTCAGAGTAGGTTATTATTCACTTGGACACTTGGAAACATATGTGTTTGGTTCACCTACCATGGGGAACTCATTGTAGGATATGATTAACATGGTCACTTGAAAACTCATGTGGTCGGTTGGACATCACCCTCACAGTGAGTCAAATTGTGTTCATATGGTAGGATCATATTTAGCATGGTAGATTCAATGTGATCACATCTTTAATCAATCATGGTCACTTAAATAGTTAATCATGTGGTCAGTTTTTGTAGTGGACAACAAGATCATACATTTTATCTAGGTTTTTACATGTAGATAGATATACACACATCATGTTGTCGATATATCTTTCATTAAATTATAGTAGGAAGTTGTATGTGAGGTTTGTATATCTATCATGAAGGCATTATTTTTTTATTTTTGGATATATTACATGTATATCATTCTATATATTTATATGGAGGAATATGATGAATGGGAGATTGATCAAATAGTGTCCATCAAATAATTAAAGGGACTATTTATCTTTCCATGTTGTTAAACATGAATAAACAGTGAACACTAGTTAAAGTCCCATATCAAAGTTTTCTTTTTTCTGGAATCCATGTAACAATATATATCTCCCCATAATCCACTTGAAATCCTTATATTTTGGGATTAGGTCTCGATTACACCACTTACTCATTCTCATACACATTGTTTTGCCACAACATTACACAGTGGATTAGGTACCCCCTACCGGCCTTCATGCACACATATACTTACCCATGCACAGAATTTACTCCATTATTCTCAAGAAATAATACATTAATTCCATGTTTTATTTTTTCCCCACCTATGAAACGGCTACACCAAGGTCCTATGGTTGTACCAGGATAAAACAAATTCGGCAACTCAACATTATACTTATTGAAATAATAATTATGCTAATTTTAAGTATTCTAAAATGATGGGAATCCTTAAAATAATTCTTCATGAAAAATAATAAATATTTTCATTTCCTTATCATTAAATTTATTAATAATAATCTAACCATGTTGATTCTTCATCTAGACACATATAAGAAGGTTTATTCATGTTGTAAATATAGTTTCATTTCCAATTATAATTAACACATGTCCTTATAAATCATGAATAATATTCCAATCATTAGATATTATTTTCTATATAATATTTAACTATCTAGAAAATATTATGGACTTGAATGGATGATTTTTAAAGTACTAAATACAATTACTTCCTCATTAATCCTTAAATATTCTTCAAACATCTTCATCAAATCTACCAAACACATATTGAACCACTGACAACAAATGAAATACTCAGTTGGGAACTTAAAGCATGAATCATAAATAAGTGGTTTCACAAATATATATATAAAAAACACATGAAGATATTTATAAGTGACCTTATATAGAGGAATAATCATGACAAATGATGAAATGATGTATCATAAAATGAGGGAATATGTATAAGTGGTATTAGTTTCACAATGAAATTTCAGGTGATGCCATGTAATATGTAGAATTCTAATTCAAAAATATTGAAAAATGTTTTTATTAGTGGTGTCATAAAATAAGAACCACTAATAAGTATTTGAATTTTTCATGTAATAAAACTATGGGTTCATTATGATTATCCTCATTCTTTTACTTGAGGATGATCAAAAGCTACCGTTATCCCCATGATTTTAATATTTTAGTAGTTATTCTGGAGATATTGGTCTATAGGGGAAATAAGATCCATTGGGCGAACACATTGATAAGGGATAAAAAAATTACAAGTATAATAATACATCATGTGGTTTTAGAGAAATCACTAGTGTAAATTAATAGAGTATCATATAATATTTATATGTAAAATGTGAAGAAATAAATCAATTGTTGTAGTGCTTATTCTAAAATAAAGTTAGTTCTAAATCCTTAAAAAACTTATCAAGTAGTATAAATCCATATTTTGTGATAAAAAATGTATATCAATCCATATAATAAGTATTTTTAAATCAATAAAAAAATAAATAATAGATTTATGATGTATCTCCATTGTTCCTAGATAAATTCATTAGTCTACTTGTATATTTTATCTAACAAAGTTGTTTTATCTGATTGATTTTTAAGATACTAAAAGTTATTGAATGTTTTATAACATTGGGTATATCAACAAGATGTGACACATCATGAATCATATGGAATTCATTGGGGTTTGGTGTTAAACATTCAGAGGTTGATAATCCTTATATGGAGGAATGAGAAAAACCTTGTGAAGGAAGAATGGTTATAGACAACAAGAGGCATCGCTTATTTATTACTATAAGGGGTATTAATTGGATGAAAAAAATTTATACCTCACACACTTTGTGGTTAAAATATTACTTACATATGATATTGCATATGTTATATTGAGATCACATAGAGAGAATACTAAAGGAAGTCAATGCTGAAGTTATATGTGATTATGGAAGTATGTGAGTGAAGTGGACAACATTGATGATGTTAACTTAGACTCATGTTTCTTAAACCAAGATTTGATTTCATAGGATTTTAGGATTTTTTATTACTTTTTTACTCAGATACAAGTTTGTTAAATGAAAATATCTAAGACCATTTTTATTTGTGAAATTGATTTTGAGATTGAATATATATATATATAATGAATATGTGGAATCAAAAAAAAATTGATGTTTTTTTAGTGCCCATTAGAATATAAAATCATTTTAAATAATGAATAAATAGTAATCAGTAAATACTAAAGTCTCAAAAGAGGTATGTTAAGAAGAAGGTTTAACCAAAAAGTAGAAAACAAATTTGAATATAGACTATAAGTGGATGAAAGATACTAAAATGATTGAAAGTGAAAGAATTTACTTGACTGAGATGAAGGATGTAAAGGTGGTATATGTAAAAGGGGGATATTAAAATTTATTAATTTATATTTTATAAAATAGTTTATATAAGGAACTTAAGGTTTATGATAAGTTCAAATTTTGAACATAAATTTCAAATTTTTAACTGTTTAATGTCAATTTTTTAATTTAATTAATACCCATGTTTTTTTATATAATAATTATTTTTAAGTATTTAATTTATAAATGAAATTTTAAAAACAAAGAAATAAAAATAATTTTTTAATTTTTTTTAATTTTTTTTTACTATTTTAAGTTTTTATATTTTTTTTAGCAGGGATATTTGAAATGGTTTTCAAAAACCAAGGGTCAATGGGATAGCCCTCAACCACATACCAGGAAAGACACATAGTAGTGCCAAGTGGCCTCTTAGCCAAGACCATCTGATGGGATATCCCCCCCATCATGTATGAATAGAGAAGTATAAGCCCCAAATTGGTACTGGTTAAATTACCTAGTAAAGCTATACAAACTAGTGGGGAATAGGTCCACAAGGTTGTGGGAGGTAGCACTCACTGGGACTGGGTGGTCCATGATGGTGCATGGGGACCTCTGACCCCCACCCGGCTAGTGTGACCACTTAAGATATTATTTTACTTAAATATAGGAGTGTATTTGCTATAATTATTTATGCAGGGTGTTAGTGGATTATTAACTATTCATAAAATTTGAAATACAACCATTATAGATAGAGCATGAATCACCCTGCTATGACATTTCCTTGACACCACCTTCATCACTTGTTGTCATTGGACCATCATCTACAACCACCATATAATGCCTATGATCCACTTCCCTAACTTGGGCTTGAGAAAAATCTCACTGTTGAGATTTGGAATTACCAAAGATCATATCATAATCTCTAGGTGATCACCATTATACCAAAAAAGATGAATAAATACATGAAAGAGGATGTATATCACCCACTTTCAATTAAAACACTAGTACACCACAACCAAAGGCTAAGTAGTGTAATTACCTAGAGAGCATGAACCAAATAAAATCATTACAATTTGGTGATAGGAATGTTCTATTTAGGTGCCAAAATGGGTAGTGGAAGAGATTTTTAGGAACAAGGGAGCAAAGGAATATAAATAATGATATGTTGTAGCTATTTTTATGAAGAAAATAGTTACGGCAATGAATATTTGGTCATTTCCAGGATAGATTTGGGGAGAAAATGATGAGAAGGGTTATGGCCATTGACACCGTCAATTATCAATGGCATTAGTCAAAGGAAATGAGAGAAGTATATACCCTATGGTTCAAGTCTATGGTATAGATAATTTCATATTGGAATAAGAATAAAAGTTAGAGGAATAGGATGGTGTCATGGCCTCTTGGCCTATACGGGAATCCATGCATGATCATGAAAGGCTGCACCATGGAGAAGAAACCCACTTCACATTTTTTTTATACATGAAACTTCAAGGCCTAATTTTTTTGGGTTATTCATGTTGTCATATGGATACAGGAAGAAGGGAATCTATAATTTAATCACTCCCTAAATTAAGGTATATTTACCACAAAAACTACACTAACTCAGTGATAGAAATAATAAAAATAATTCAAATGAGTTTTATTACTCCCTAAAATCAATTAATACCCTCAAATTTTTTTGGATAAGGTCATGTTAAGTAGATATTAAGAAAAAGTGGGACATTTAAAAATGTAAACATAAATAGAGGCCTCTCTCAGGAGATCTTATACCTATAAATATGTGGGATTTTCTACAAGCTATGTGGGGATATCTGAAACCATAAGTAGGGGACCCATGATATAATTCCATCACATAACAGGGATGGTCTTCACTACTAATATAGAATGAAATGTGGAAGGTTACAATCCTACAAACAATGTGAGAGTTGAGGACAATGGTTTTCACCAACCACATAGCTATATTATGGTTGGATTGATTTTATTTATTTTTTCTTTTCACTATTTAATTTGAATTAATTTTTCAATATGAAAGGTATGTGTTTTCACATTTTTATATACATTTATTTTATCACTAACACATTCTATTCCCTTACCCTTAATACTTAGTTAATACATGGTTCATTAAGAGAATAATTATGGTGGGAAAATATTAAAGGGAAGGGTGAGTTTGATAAAAATATAGTGTATCAATTTTTATAAAATTAATGTAACTTTGAATTAATAAATATCATATCCTATAAATACACTATAAAATAAATGAAATTTAGGGGTGTATCCTCAAAGAGATAAAGGGATGTGGGAAAGATAAACCCATTTGTATCTTTTCCTTCCATAAAATTGATTTTATTGAATCTTATACACTTTTCCTCATATAATCAACTCTACACTGACCACTATTATATTATTTAGTATATATTATAATTAGGGGAACTATAAGTTTTTATTTGGATAGAATTTAGATAATTAATTATCCTCTTTAACTATCCATGAAAATTGACACCATTTTTGGGGAGTACATACTAATAACATTTAATATTTATATGTACACTTTTCTCTTAAACTTTTCTATTTTCTTATTTTAAATTAGGTTCTTTTTACATTTAATATTTTCAAACAATAGTGTTTTTGTTTGAGGATTTAGGATCACGAAGAATGAAGGTGCACATTTGGTTGATGATCTAATTTTCAATCCACTCAAACCAAATTGATTAACTTTAGAGGAATATCAAACATCAAACATGGGATCAAAAAATCAACCCAAGGGAACTAAAAACACACCCACATCAAGAAAAAACACTCTTAGACACGGAATTGGAGTTGAAAACATGTATTTTACTCCAATAGAACATAGATAAATGTATAAATAAATGATAGGATGAAACCAAGGAGGATTCCCATGATAAATATCTATTCTAAGATGCAACTAAATCTAAGGTAGAATCAAAGGTAAATCACTATTTTGATGGTCATTCTAAATTTTCTATGGAGGAAGACAATTTTAATTACTATGAGAAAGATGGAGAAGAATAAGAGGAATAAAACTACACTACTAAAATATAATATCAAAAGAAGGATGAGGAATAGGAACTACTAGAATTTGGAATTTCATCCAGGACCATATTGAGGAGTACCCCTATATAAAAGAAAATGGTGAAGTGACTATTGAAAATGATTAAATGAGTACAGAAAATGATTAGAAATAGCCTCTATAAGAAGAAAATGAGGAGTGGTTCAATGTTAGTATATCCCATGAGATTTTAGTCCAAAAAATGGGGATGTCGACAACTTGGTATTTCACTTCATCAACTGAGAAGATGGGCTTAAAGAAGATGAAGAGTATAAGAACTACATCAAACCTCCACAAAAGGAAAAATTGGTTTAATATAAGATAGTTGTCACTATAACCTACTCCTATTACATAACCCAAGAAATATGTTCAATATTAACAACCATAATAATATTTCGTTGTGAGTTTCAACCAGATTTTTTATTCATTTGAAATTATAATTTTAGATTTTTTTAAGAATTTATGGAACCTCCCCCATCATTTTTGAAATTTAATGGAAAATGGTCTATTTATTCAATGATTTTTAAAATTTTCATGTATATAAAGACCCTATAAACAAGGACCATTTTCATAAATATACTTGTGGAGTGCATATTTAATTGATATAAGGGTAAAATTTTAATTATAGTATTCATTTTCACTCCCCTACTTCTTTTTATAGAATATTTTGTTTTTTTTTTGTTTCAATGAAAAAATTTGTGACCACACTCGAATTTAATATTAATTTATTTGTCAATGATACTTTGGATATATTTAAGAAACCCAATATTCTATGATTTAATTTTTAAGATTATGTAATTAAAAAATTAAAATGGTGATATTGGATAATTAGTGTGGAACATATTGATTTGAAATCAATAAATCATGATTTTTCTTTATAGATGCATGTTGCTAAATTTTTTTTTCCATATTTCATTATTTAATTTTCATAAGTTCTTATTGATTGATTTATTTTTACTACGCATTCTACAAGTGATTTCCATTAATCACATAATCTTATTCATGATAGGTTTCTAAGAAAATATTTCCAATCTTTCTTAGTAAATTACTTGAGGGAACTTGGGACATGTCACCAACAAGGATTTGATTTTAATCTTTTCAAAAAGAAGATTGTACAAACTCACAAGAAAAATGATTGAGGATTTTTTTATTTATCCACTTTTCTTGAGAACCAAATTACATTTTTCTCTTATTAACCCTTAGAGACCATGAATGGAATTTTTTAGGAACTTCCACTTTTCATTCCAATTTATATACTCATACCATTAATGTAATGTTTTGTATGAAGCATATGTGAGGGGAAATGGAATTCATGGGAAAATGGATATTATTTATTTGAGATCAATACTTTTTGGGTATCTCATATGATTTTGGGAGAAGAAGTTTTATGTAATATTTCCCTGGTTTTATTTTTTACACATTATAAAAAAATTAAAATTAAAATAAAATAATTATAAAAATTGAGTTGAGTTATGAAGGTTCAAAAATAATAATCATTTTAAAAAATATTTTTATCATATGGGGTTGGGTGATGTATGTGAGATTTATCCTAACTAAATTTTCATAAAAATAAAAAACATTGAGATGTTATGTCAGCAATGAAATTGTTGTATTATTTTAGAATTTATTTATTTTCTTTTTTATTTCCATCATGTAATTTGTTTCATTTTTTTGTATGAAAGTAATGTAAATGTAATAACTTTTCAAAATAAATATGTTTTTACTAAAACGTTATATTATCTCCCCATAAATACTTATTCTATGTATGCTTGGTTGAAAGAGTAATTATGGATTTCTAAATATTAAAGACAAGGTTGAGTTTGATTAAATGGATGTGTATGTGTTTTTTCTAAAATTAATATTACATTGAATTTAAAAACCTCATATCCCCTAAATTCACATAAAAAGATATGAGAATTATGGGATGATCCTTCAAGAGATAATGGGATATGGAGAAGTGAAATTAAACCATAACATCACCTAATATAAATAGAGATTAAAAGTAAATACATCTAGATTTGACATTATACCCTCAAAAGAGATATAGATTTATTTTTATAGATATTTCTATAGAAGAAAGTAAAATATAGTTAAGGCAATAAATCTCATATTCAATCAAACTAAAAAACCATCTCTAATAATTAACTCACTCATGTTTATCCTCTTTTATCTTTATTCATTGAGGTGGTCCAAACCAATATAATCTCAAAGTATTTAATTAGTTTATTTTTGTTCAAACATGGAATATAAACCATCAAAGATTTTGAATCCTATAACATTTTCATCTTGGGATCAAGATGAATCATTACACAGTTATATTCTTTATTAGATAGTGTGATTCAGGTAACTGTGAATTTTAATTTTGATAGCACCATATAATTAATGAAACTCTTTTTCTAACCACCAAAAATGAAATTATTTCTACGGAGTAGGGTTTTGTAAAATTTGATAGTTAAACAAACAATTTTCTCTTACAATTTTATATTTTATGATATTAAATAATGTTCTTTTTTACTTGTATTACTTTTAAGCGCTTGTTGTTTTTTGTGGGTTTATGAACAAGTAGTATAAAGGTACACATCCAGTTAGTGATCTGACACTCAAGAATCCTGAACCAAATTGAAGAACTCAAGGGGAAAATAAAACATTGATGATGGGATTACAAAAGTAACCTAGGGGAATGAAAAAAAAATCCTAGATATGGAAACAACAAACCTCATCAAGGAATTATAGTTCAAAAGGGTGATGTTACTTCTATAGAACTTTGTAAATGAGTAATGGATAGATAGGATGGAACCAGGGAGGAATATCATGATGAATACTATTCATAGACACAACTGAATATGAGTATAAATCAATAGGAAATCACTAATCTAATGCTAATTATAAATTTTCCGAGGAGTCTACCTAATTTACTACTAAGGAAGGAGAGGAATAAGAGGAAGCGTAATAACAACCCTTTATGGACCAAATAGAAGATCCAAATGAGGAGGGGATAAGGGGTTTCTGAAATTTATAATATCACCCTAGACTTTATAGAGGATCATCCCCATGAAGAATAAAAAGAAGAAGTGGATACTGAAAATGATCATATGAGTGATGAAATGATGTAAAGTAGCCACTATATGAGAAAAATGAAGAGTGGTACCCTATTTAGACATCCCATGATCTTTTAGTCCCAAAAATGGGGGTTTTTATGACATTTTATTTCACTCCATCAATTGAAAATATGAGATTAAATATGAGAAAGAGTAGATGAGCTACACCAGACTTCCAAAAAAGAAGAAAATGGTTTAATACTAGATAGATACCTCTATACCATACTCATATTATGTAACCCAAGAGGTAAGGGAAATCTTAATGACCATAATAAAAGAAATTTGAAGGATCAATCTGAGTTTTTATTCATTTTCTTTATTAGTTTAAGATTTCCTTTTTAGAAGTGGTGTAACATCCTCCATCATTGTTAAACATTAATTGAAAAGGTATTGTTTATTCACTAATTTTATTTAATTTTTAGGTCTATGAAGACCTTGGGAACATGGACCAAGTAGAGAAATATCTAAGTAGAGTATATCAATAATAAACAATGGAGTAAATTTTTAATATTACTATTCATTTTGACTCCCCTGCATGTTTTTCAATAATATCTATTTTTGAGTGTCAATGAGAAACATGCATGCCCACACTTAAATTTATGCTTAAATTTTGATCATTTATACTTATGATTTAGTTAGGAACCCAAAAATTGCGTTATTTAATTCATAATTTTACATAATTGAACTAGTAAAATGGGGAGATTGGATTATTACAGAGGAACATATGGATTTGAAATCTAGAAATTATTATTTTCTTTATAGTCACATGTTGGTGAAAATTCCATTCATATTTTATGATTTAATTTTTCAAATTTCTTGTTTATTGATTGATTTTTGTGATAGATTACATGATTTATTTTCATTAATCACATAATCTTATTATAGAGAGGTTTTTCGACCAATATTTCCAATATTTATTAGTAAATATCCTAATATAACACAGGACATGTCACCAACTAGTATTTGATTATAATATTGGTAAAATGGTGATTTTACAAACTCACTAAAAAAATTATTCAAGAATTTTTTTTATTTATCCACTTTCCATAAAACTCACCTTACATTTATCCTCTTTTTTTCTTTTAGAGACCACGAGTGGCCTTTGTTAAGAATTTACACTTTTCAGCCCAATTTATCCATTACTAACCTTAATATAATTTTTTCATGAAGTTATAATTTTAAGTGTGGGGGAATGGATTTCATGGTTAAATTTTATATGCATTATTTGATAGAATAAATTTTTTGGTATCTCAAATTTTTTTTAGAGAATACGATTTAGGTAATATTTCACTGATTTGTTTACCCCTCTTAAAAAAAATAAAAATAAAACAAAATGTGGGTCAAGTTATGAAGGGTCAAAAATAACCATCATTTGACTAATTATTTTTACCATTTTGGGTTGGGTTATATTTTTGAGATTTATCCTTCTTCGATTTTAGAAAATTTAAACCCTTAAAAAGGAAAAGAATTATATTGGTAACTAATTATATATGCATTATTTTTCATGACCTTCATTTTTATATTGGAAAGTATGGGAGATGTTTCTTTTTGATGAGGATAATTTCATTTTTTTTTATTTTTTTATCTTAATTAACACTTAGATATTATACAATTTTTTGAAGAATTAATTTTTATACCTCAAATTTTTACCATAACTTTAACATCAGAATCATTTGATCTCTATTTCAAATTTCACATGATTTTTAGTGAGATTTTTCTCTAATATAGGGATAAAGTTTTTCATGTTAAAATTCCTCGTGAGATAAACACCATAATTACCATTATTCTACACTTTAGTATATATTATATGTCTGGTTACTATAAATTTTTATTTTGATAGAACTAAGAGAATTAACGATGCTCTCAGTTTCCTTTCAATTTATTGGTTTAAAAAAAGGAATAAAAGAATAAAAATAAAATTTTCCTTCAAATAAATCATTGAATAAAAAGTAAAAGTGAGAGTTTAATCAATCTATATCTAGTAGAATAACTTTTCACAAAAAAGTGGAGTGAAAGTATAAGAGTTAATAAATAAACCACTATGAATTTTAGAGATTAAATGTGATAAAAGTGAAGAATATTTGTTAATAAGAACTTTGATTTTTATTATTATAGTGGGAGAAAAAAATTCAATATAAATCTATAAGTTTATTAGGAATTTTTGTATCCTAGTTATAGAGATATATTTATGGTTTATTTTATAATAAAATCTTTAGTGGGATAATGTTTCAACCAAATTGTTTATGTTTTATTTGTCATCAATTGATTGAGGTTATGAAAAATATTTAAGATTATGGATTAATATAGAATGAATAGATGTTTTTATGAGGAAATATTTTTTATTATATAATTTTTAGTTATTTGAAGATGTATGATAATTATTTAATTCCTTTGGAAGGGGCTAGAGGATTCTTGGTAAAGAAGGAGTCTTCCACGTTATAGTGGTCACATCGACACAACACATGTATTGTAAAAATCAGAACATTTTGATGGGTTTCATTTGAACATACCAATATCATTATTATCCTAAAAAGACACAAACATAAGATATCTTAATTCAATAATTCAAAGCATGCAAATTATCCAGACAACAGAGTTCTTGGTCTTCATGTCTTCCTACATCATCTCTATCTTCCTCTATTGATGGAGCATGTTTGATGTAGTTTTATAAAGTAGAAAAAAATTATTCCATCCAAAAATAGAGTATATAAAATGAATTATACTTGATTATATCATAAATATAATGGTAATCTTAATGGGGGTGAGTGCCTTTATTGAGAATGATGAATATGATTTTGAGAATAAGAGAGATTTCATTTGATTTTCAAAAACTGATGATAATAAAAGCTTAAAATGAATTTATTCTAAACATCACACACCTAATGATGAGAACTCTTCAAAAAAATTAGGTGAAGCTTAATGCTCCCCATTTTTAATTCATTATATAAGTTTCTTCATGTTTGGGTGATACATTCATTGAACTCATTGTAATGAATAAACAAAAAAGCATAAATGAACCAACCATTGGTTAGAAACTGAGGGAAATAAATATAGGGAAAATGAACCATCTATTGAATCACATACTACATTTTAAATATAAATCTCATGAATATTTAATATAACATATATATATATCACATATATATATATATATTATTAATGGATCATATGAAATATAATATACTTACATCATATGCATGTAATAAATATACACTATATACATAATATAATATAATGTATATATACTTTATTCATTATATGCATGTGTACAGGTATCTCAGGCATTTATATTTTTGTGAACATCCACAAATATTCAACATGCACTAAAATCCATAAGTACTTCATGAAAAAAATCCAATACTCTTTGTAAATCCATCCAAACATTGTTTTGAAATGGTTTCATTAAAATCTCTTTATTTTGAAAAAATAATTTTTCATACATTTTATCACTATCCAATGGACTAACTATGTCACCCTATGGGACATAGTAGCATTGAAAACAAATATGAAATCCCTATTTTATATATGTAAGAAAAGAGAAATATCAAGAAAAGAATCAGTTCAATGCAAGCTACTAAGGGGTTCTGTGTGATCTCAAAAAACATACATATATCTCTATATTAACATGTTCACCAAAATATATATCACATAAATAATATATAAACCTATATAATCATTTTCTATTTAACATTGGGTGACCAATAAACATATAACACATCAATCTATTATAGCCAGTTCATCTTTTCTCAATTCATTGAAAAATACAGATCGAGTGAATGAATACATAACATGACCTTCATATAATAGATGTGTACATATCATGCCCCACATTTAAATAGTTGAACATTTCATTTATAACTCAAATAAGGATATAAATGCATTTATTCAGTCTAATTCAATCTCTGGAAAGATGTATTTAGATTTCATACTAGTGGAGAAATCATATCTTTGTTGTGCTCTAACTGAATGGATGATCAAAAACATACTCATCAAACCTCAGATTAGCTAATTTATTTTAAAACCTATGTGAGTAAGGTATAAAGTTTGAAGGTTATCATGATAAGAATCTCACAAACCACAGTTAAGAAAGATTTTTAATAAGAATACACCTCTAATTATATTGATGAGTGTATGAAATTACATGAGATATAATTTAGAGGATCAATCCAAGAAATAATTCTCTGAATATTACCTTATGAAACTATTCTCTATATCTTATAGAAAACTCTTTGTATTGAACATAATATTTTATTAATACTAAACATATCATATCATTAAAACCCTATTATCACATATTTGGTTATTATTTATCCTATTTTTATCTATGAGTTTTACAAAGAGTTTTTAGTGAAAAATATCATTTTTTGGGTTAACAACAGGTGGTGCATGGTAGGAGCACAATTTGACAAATTGTTCACCTATTCACAAGAAACCATGTGACATTTGGTCATTTTTGGATAGTGGAAAATTTCACTCTTGGTGCATGGTTTATAAATTGTTAATTCTAGTCATATATCATGTCCCTATTAGGTAGTGAGGTTTCACGGTTACCGAATGGTTTGGAAAACTGTGTGGGAAAACCCTACGACTAGTCCATTTCATTAAAAATTGTTTTTACCTTTTCCCCCCATTATTTTTTAAACCTAAACACCCCTAATAATCCACACTCATGATTCTCTAGCCTAGGAACCTCTCCCTCCTCCTTTATCTCCCTTGGATCTCTATTTTTGGGGTGGATTTTGTGTGGTTTCTCCAAGAATCTCCATGTAATCATTTTTCTCCCTTTATTCCCCTTCTTTTCTAGAGTTTTTCCCACCTATTTCTTGCGATCCCATTTTCTAGTGGGTATAATAACCAAATGATATTCTGATCTTGTGTTGTAGAGTAAGATCTTGGGTATTAACGTTTGATCTTTCATTTATAGACTTACTTGGTGGTTCATATTTCATTTATCACTAATTTTTGAATGTTTCTACACTTGAGGTAGGTGGTTCAATGGCCTATCATTTTTAAATGATTTGATATGATTTATTAGTTAATTAAATGTTCACTATGACATATTTTTGTGGTCTGAAATATGTGTTGGAAGTATTTGGAATGATAATGTGATGATAGTAAATTTTATAAAAGGAAAATGGTTAGGTTTTTCAACTGCCTTATTGTGGTGTTATGTGTAATTGTTTAATGGTTTGTTTAAAAGGTGTGAAATGTGTTTTCAAAGGAACTTGAGGTGAGAATGTATAAAAAGTTAGTTTTATTTAATGAAATGGATTTATATGTCATGTTTGATTTTATTGTGAAACTATATATGTGAATTCGAATAATGTAATGATGTGAAGCACATTGTGAAGTGAACATGGTTTATATGGGGATTGAAAAGGTTCTTGGCCCATTGGAAATTGTTGGATTAATTGTGTACTTTTATTTTCATTTTTCTAAATGGGTTTCATGAACTATGTAAGTGGGGGAAAGTGTATTTTGAAATGGTTTTGGGGTGTGTAAAATGGAAAGTGGTTTTATTTTTGAAAATGGTGGTTTACATGTATTGTTTGTGAAATTGTAGATTTCATTGTGTGCATACGTGGCATGACATGTGATTTTGAAAGTGATTATTTTGTGAAATGGTATTTGAGACCTAAGGGAATCTCTGGTATCTAGGTGGAAAAAATAAAATTAGTATGCTAGTGATTTAGAAGTTTTAAGCCCAGATTCATATAGTGGAGTGACACAAGTTAAATCCGAAGTTGAAATGCCTAAATTCACTTAGTAGGATTCACGCTTGCAACACTGACTAAACATGTGATGTGATCAGAGACCACTAAACCATTGGGATTATCCTTTGTAGTGGATCATTCATGGGAATGATGTTGGTGTTTTCCAATTATTTGGAGACCACTAGGCCCTTCGGATGGATCCATCCTAGTAGATCGTTCATGCGAAAGCTATTGGTAGTTAAGTTGGAGGATATTGACCACCATGTTATGATGTTCATAGTGAATAACTTGTGCTAGACACCCGTAAGGATTTATCCATGGTTCTATATTGTTTCATGATGATTATGTGATGTGGTTCCATCATGTGGTATATTGTGGACATTGTGTATACTTCATTTTGAAGTTAATTTTTTGAGAAATGTTTTTCCATGAAAGGGTTTCCTTGAGAATGGTTTTCTTAAAATTATTTTTTGAAATTTTTTTAATAGATTTTTTATAAATGTTCATGTAAAATTTTGTTTGAATTTTGTATCATAGAATATTTTCTTTTTTAGAGGCATTTTACTAGGATTTTGATAACACACTACATACATATTTTGGTGTATATCGAGTTTGTTATGTATGGCCCAGGTAAAGGAAAAAAGTTTCGTGGTGTGGTGGATCTGGATGCTAGTTATCCAATTGTTTCAGGTGTTGGTGGTGGTGGCTTGTGGGTGATTCCCATCATATTTCACAGAGTTTTTTGGTATATTATTTGGTTTCTTTTAAATTTTTTTATTTTTGTTTTGGTTAAATTTGTAAAACCTTGATTATGAAATTTTTTTACCTTGTTAGGTTATGTTATCAGTTATTGATTTTTGTTCTATTTTTTTGATTTATTATGGTTATACTCATGGGTGAAATCATTTCTAAAGTTTATTTTTTATACCCACGCACTAGTTTCCATCCCTTGGGGATTTGGAGTTCCCTTTGGGCCATGCCACAGATGAGGTCGGTGTTAGGTTAGATAGAATCTAGGCTTGCTTCATGACACCAATAATACTCTGTAATGATCATTGATTAAGGAAAACTTAAAGTCATAATTTGAGGGATATTATCATTTGATCATTCATGTAATTAATGGAATCTCACATGAATGAGTGATAAATGGATATTTCTTTTATCATAATAACTTGAAGCATTTACAAACATTACGACCAATCTCTCATGTTACTTACACTGATAGATTCAACATAACATTAGGTTGACTGCATAAAATGGAATATAACAACCTGTATAATGGAAAGATAATTCATTTTCATTAATTAATTATATTTTATAAATTAATATTCATTATAAGAATATAACATAATTTTTTATTAAAAAGGGAAAAAGAATTATTTATAACTAAATTGGGTTTTCATGGTTCATATGGTTTTATTTAAAATCTAGAATTTAAAAAATTTTAATTTAATTTGAAAAAATGGACTTAATTTTAGAATCAATCCTATCAAAATCATTTTAATATCAATTTATGCTAATTTTCTAAAATTTTTTGTTTTTTAATGAATATTGAATTAGTGAATTTAATTGAAAATATTATTTTCTTTTCAAGTTTTTACAGAGTAAATATTTATTCTAGATTATTTTTAAAAATTTATTAGTTCATTTTGATCAAAAAAATAAAATTATGGCCTTTTTAATGAATTTTATAATTGAATTTGTATTAAAATAATTATACTTAAAAAGGAATTTTATTTAAAAAACTATGTATCTTTTGTTTTGAAAGTTTAATTATAAATTAAATTCTACCACTTTGAAAAATTGAATCTTGAAAAATGGATTCCATGTTTGGAATCATGATGTAAAATCTGGTAAATAGGCCCCTTTTAGTTTTTCAGTATGAATAGTAAAAACCGTACATTTTTGTTACCACAGAAAAGGTAAAATATGCTAATTATGGTTACAAAAAATGTGAGAAAGCTTCAAATTCATTAATACTCTTTAATTTTTTTCATATTATTATTATGTTTCATCAATTATCATAAAAAATAAAAAATATTACCTTATGTTTCATTTTATCTTTTATTTTAAACTTTATATTATGTTAATTAAATAAAAATACAAAATGTCTCTTTATTACTTTTAAATTCATATTAACTAATTACATAGGGATACAAATAAGTTATAAATAAATATTAAATGTTATTTTCAGAATAATTAAAATAATTTTAGGATGGTAATTTATTTATGATTTTTAGTGATTATATAATTAATTTAAATTCTTACGTAATGACAACATAATGCTTGTTCATGTAGTAGAAAGATCAAGTAAATTATTTTTAAATCTCCAAATGTAATATTATATGAGTTAGTTAAAGTGTACCATGATTTTTTTAGATAAATATAGCATATTAGATATTTTTTAAAGGTTTATAATCTAATTACATTTTTATATGGATTACTTTAAATTCAAATTAAATGAATAGTTCAAAGATAAAATTAAAGATATTTTATAATAAATAATATTTTATTAAATGATTTAATATTCATAAAAATCATATCTTAGTCCATATGAATTGTATATGATTTAAAATATCAATCATTGTCTAGTTATGGGACATTTTTCCTTTTATATTAACTTTCATAACCCCGAAGAGTAAAAAAAATTGATATCTTTGTAATTTTCAAAAGGTTTAACAGGGTTAAAATAAAGTAAAAGGGTAAAAACATAATATAAAGATGTCAAAATTTTATTGGTTCAGTGTATTTCTACCCATATTCATCTTATATACCAATTTTACCAATTTTTAGACACTTAAAGATGAAAATTATTTTATACTAATTTAATAATTTAAGAATTTAAAATAATGTATCTCCCCACACCTATAAATGGAAACATATTATCCTATCATATTTATTCTATTTTAGCACTCTAGCTTATCAAAGACCATACAAAACTGGTTCATGGGGGGAAAATCTTTGGCGCAAAGAAATTCCGTCAAAATAAAACTTCCTGGTTTAGAGGACCAGGAACCGTGTAATTTCTATTGATGAGAACGTCAAAAAGATGGGAATCCACATGGCTTCACGAAACTCCTATTGTAGGGAGAATATGATGGAAACTGTGAATCATCTATTCTTTATCGAAGACTGGTCGAATGTAGTTTGGTCAGGTTTTGAATCTATGGACCAGAGGGAGACCCCCTTCCTTGAGGGTTGGTTTTATGGTGTAGGCGGCAAAGGCCTGAGTTGAATTCCCATGACTTGGTGCTTGTTACTTACTACTGGTTCATTTCAACCACTTATACGATATCCATTTTTGATGGGTCTTTATCCTCTTAGAGGGTTGTGGTGGTAAGGGTCATATGTCTATTTTTGGATCTGTTTCAACTAAGAAAAATCTGGAAGGATGACCCCACCATAAGACTGATTGCAGGAAAGAATCGGTCACTGTTCCCTACCAGCATCAACAAGTTGGGGTAATGTGGTCAATGGTTCCCCCATCCATCTGGTCTCAAACTAAACACTTATGGTCCATGCACTATGGTAATCATGAGGAGGTGGTGTGATTCACAACACGAAGGGTATGGTTATGGATTATTTTTCTTCCCACTATGATAAGGGTCATTCTTTGCACGCTAAAGCCTTGGCGATGCTCTCTGGTCTACAATAGTCCAGGGAGAGGAACATATCCCTTAGTGTAGTGGAAACTGACTCCATCATAATCTACAACTCTATTTCAGGTTAGAGCTCCATCTCATGGTCCATATACTATATCCTAAGGAAATTCCTCAGTCTCGTGGATACCAAAACTAACATTCTACATATGTGGCATGGGGACAATAGGGTCACTTAATATCTTGATTCTTTTTCAACCCATGGGAATAGAATCATTTGTTCTCTGGATATTGTTTCTATGTTTTATGAGGGTGTAGAATCTGGTCATAATGAATGCTCTAGGGATTCAAAATTTTAGAACACCATAGTTCTTGTTTCCTTGGATCATTGGTTCTTTGGTTGTTTTCTCTATACTTTTACATCTATCACTACAAATAAATAAATGATGATGATGGTCAAAACACCCCCCATGTTATTTAGGTCCTATTTTTCGTATAGTACCAACTGTATAGGTATTAAGGTGTAATGAAAAGGTTGTTTTATGAATAATTTGTATAACTTTTTATATAATGTTTTAGTTTTATTTATTCTTCAACCTCAATAAAATAATATTGAAAAATACTTAAATAATAAAACCAATAACTTTTATGTAATAATATGTTGTTACTTTTATATAATAAACTTTATCTATCTCTTTATAACATTAAATGTTAAATAATTCCATCATGTGTGTATACAGTAGACTACCTCCTCGAGAATTGATGTAATTCATTTTTTTGGGAACCAAGGTTTTTAATAATTGGAAATGGATGTTTTCTATCAAAACAAACTATTTTGATCAAGTAGTTTTCAATCCAAGTGACCGTAGGGTGTAAATGGATTCAGTGTTGAACATGGAATCATTTACTAGTGTTTTTAAAAAATTTGGAGCTAAAATTATAGTGGAACAAATAAGCTTCATGAAACATGGATTTCAAAGACTGGCTCTTTCGAATATGAAAATGAAATGGATTTTACAAAGGTATTATTTTCTAGAATATGTTGATCTTTTCAAAGTAATATATCTTCATGAAATTTTTCTGGTTCTTAAAATATTTTTCTCGAATAATGGATGAGGCACAATGGAAATATGTTAAACTACACAATTATGAAAAGCATCATGAATGGGAAAATTTTTATATGGCTTTTTGAAGAAATTGATCTTCAAAAACCATACTAAAGAGTTTCTTAAAAATTCCTTGGTGAGATTTAATGATTAAAAAATGAGTAAATGTGTATAAATAGGTGGTTTCTCACCTTTTGAGGTGGTTAGAGGGTTTGGAGAATGGGTAAATCACTCCAATTTCAAGAAGGGCTAACTCGAATGTAATTATTTCATGAATCAGGACCTATTTGATAATATAATACTCACTAAAAATGTCATGAAATAATTGATTATAATAAAATTAATAAAATGAAGTTTAAAGAAGGATAATAGTTTCATGATATTTTGGTGTTCTATGAAATCTTGGGTTTTGTGATGTTTAGGAGATTTGCAAACAATAGTTTTGAATGTCTAGTTTGAGGGAACTGTGCATTCCAAATCATCAATTTAAGACTATGGTGCAAGAATAGTCCTATTCTAATCATAGAAAAATACTTGTGTTCTCAATCTATTAATGAGACCTTCAAGTCAATAAACTGAGTAAGAATTCACCCAATGTTGTGAGTAAGGGGGATTCAACAAAAGTGATCTAAGGGTGGTAGTGTTCTATACCTAAAAGTCTGGAAAAGGAAGTGGTTTTGATATAATTTGACCATGTCTAATCATTTATAATCTATAATATCTATTAAATCTTAGTGGATTGACGTATGATTGAAACATTATCGGTGTATTCTCTTTAGAATAGCCCATAATGGTGAACTAAGTAAAAATGTTCTCTTCTGTTTCTATTTCTGCATATGGTTGTTTAATAATTGGATGATTTCATTAGACATATTTAACTATCTCCTAACAACATGGGGACAAGATATGTCACTTTAAATGAAATTTGACACCCCAATTCACCCATCTGTTAGGGTGTTCCAGGATCCTACAAGTGGTACTAAAGTAATGTTATAGGAGCGAAATCTTTACATTGTTGTTGTTTTCATGGAGATTTAAGGTAGTTTTAAAGGATATTTTTACTTTTTATGGGAGAAACTTCCTTATTTGGGAGAATATAATGAGATATCATCTATGATATATTTATATTAATGTTCTCTATGCCATAGTTTTATGAATTTAGGTTGGTGATTCCACGGGTCTTTCAATGACAAAAACAAATAGGAAAATGATTAATGCAGATTCAAAATCTAGAAATACTTTTACTAAATCCTAATATGATCAAATAAATTTAAAGGTGATGAGTTTTACTATATCCAATTACATGTTGGAGAAACTTCAAAATACATATGAAGGTGATAAAAATGTGAAGGATGCAGGGCTTCATGTTTTCACAATCGATTCGATGATCTAAAAATTCATCTAGAAGAAAATGAAGATAGTTTCTTTAATAAAATTACAAAATTTGTTTGAGTAATTTGGGGGACTGGGGAAGAAATTAAGGATATTCACATTGGGATGAAAATACTAATAAATCTCACACCTCTGTATGATCTAAAAGTGAAAACCTTTAGGAAATAAATAAATCTATGATTTCTCTTGATGGACTCTTTAGTGGTATGGTGGCTTATGAAATGAGATTCAAACTATAAGATAAAATAATTCAATCAATCAATGAAATTTCATTAAAATCCATTAAAAACATGAAATTTCCTATATGGTGATAGAGGTGATGTGGATAAAAAACGTTTTTCTCTATTTTCCAAAAAAACAAGAGAGGAAAGGGATGATTTAAAGGTAACATTTCTTTGGACTTATTTGTGTGCTACAGTAGAGAACAATACATATCAGTGCTCAAGAAGATTTGATGATGTAGAAACTGAATAAGAAATAGTATATAGGTCTTAGAGGTGGTTCTTATAAAAGGGTGATATCAAATCAAAAAAATATCTATAGATAAAGAGCTTTATCTGAAAGTAGGAACAAGATAATAACGGATTTTTGAGGATGTAGAAAAAAAATTTAAATATGATGTTAAGTATTCCACAATGTTTGTATTTGAAAAGGTATAATTAATGAAAGATGAATATAATAAGTAAACTTAGGTTGGATATCTCAAAGTGGAACTTGTGGGTTCTCTTTATGAGCTTGAAATTAAACAAAATAAAAACAAAATAATGGGACCTTTATTGAAAGAGTCATGAGAGTATGTGGATTATCTTTAAGTAGAGATTGGCTGACTGTAATGAGAAGAAGAAGAAAATTTTATAACTCATAAAATATAGGAAGATGTTGTGGAGTTTAAACTCCAGATTGAAGAGTAGGAAAAACTCATCAATGACCTTACATTGATATTAGAGGAGAAGTATAAGATAGTTGATATACTTTAAAATGAAGATTTTTATTTTAGGATTAAATTAAAAACTAAATCAAAATCCAAGGAAATAAAGGAGAAGTTATATTTTTAATGGTTTTTGGATGTAGAGATTTTAGAAAAATCTAAATGTGGTTCTAAAGGAGAAGATAAATAATTGAATGATTAAAGATCTAAATTTATGGGAAATTGTAATTTTTTATGATAGAGAAACAAAAAATGTTGGAAATGAGATGAATGAAGGAAAAGGGGAGTAGAAAATTGGATACATTACAACGGTGCTTGATATCCTAATATAGATAGCTTTTAACCAAATAGAAAAGGGAGAAAAAAAATAAACCACATTTATCTAGAGAGGATTGTTGTTCAAATACCTGTACAAAATAAAGGGTCAAGTGGATTAATGTAAGTGAGAAGATATTTCCACTTATAAAATGTAAATTTTGTGTATTTATGAGTGAAGAGTTCCAGATCTATCAGAATGGGGAATCACATGTCAATCAAAAAAAGATAATGAGAATACATCCTTTATATATAAAAGAAATAATTTCTATGGATATTGTTTACATTATTATAACCTTGGTTATAAATATATTCATTGTAAAAATAGTAAAGTTGGGAACAATAACTTCATAACTATGATAAAATTCAATTCCACTCAACCAAGAAAAATTAACATTGAAAAAACATATCTACTCTGGAAGAATAATATGATTATAATTCACCCAGGTATTTTAAAATGATTTTAGAGAGTCCATATTTTTTCACTACTCAATCAAGTATCTTATGGAAATAAAATAAGAATATTTATAAATTCAACTTGCAAAGAATACCTCTCAAAGAAACAAAGTATAGTAGAACAAGGATTATTAATAGAGGATGCTCATCTCAAGTGACATGAAATAAGGATTTGTTGAAAAATGTTAAGAAAATGGTTGATGGAACAATGAGATTCAGTAATTATGGTGCCTTAAAGGTCAAAGGAAGAAGAAATATAGAATTAGAAAATGATGGGATAATGAATATTGAATTTATCTATGTAGACGATTTGCATCACAATATCCTGAGTGTGATCCCACTATTTGAACCAGAACTAGTAATTCTATCATGTAATCAGATGGGGTGCACCATCAAATGTAAGACATATAATTCTATCATGTAAGGTTTCAAAACAAATGGTAATTTATACCTAGTAGATAATAAAGAAAATGCTAATTTCATTACACTTGAATAGGAAAACAACATGTGGAACTGGATTTTGGGTCACATTAATCAACAGAGATTGGAAAAATTATCTAATATAAAGGAAATTTTGGACATTCCCAATTAGAAGTGTTATCTACAAAAGAAATTTTATTCTTACATGGGATTAAATATGGTCCATAATTATTATTTTCTAATGAAAAAAATGGAATAAAATCAACTTGATCTTGTCAACACAAATGTATGTGGTCCAATGAATGTCGTTAGAACATATAGAGATAGGTAATTTATTATTTTTATTGATTATTATAGTATAATTTCATATGTGATGTTTATATAGGGAAAATAAGAAGTGATTGACAGCATGAAGATATGTCTTTGAAGAGTTGAGAATGAAACCATATTCACAATTAAGATATTATGATTTAATAATGGAATAGAATACAAATCCATTGAATTTTAAAATTTCCTAATAACATGGAATCAACCATGAGGTTTATTTAGTGAGAACACCTAAAAAATAGGTTCATTGAACATAGAAATCAACAGGTGAATAATATGGCCAAAACTATGTTGTTTGAGAGTTTTGTTTCTCATCATTCCTGGAAATAGGTTTTCCAAGTTGTAGTGCATACTTATAATTGAATAAGGATATGTATAGGAGAGTACATGACACCATATGAGATATGGTATAGAATGAATCCATCACTAAAGTATATTTGTGTTTTTGGAAGTAAATGTTTCATCCAAAAAATGAAATCAAGGAAAGTATGGTGATGTTGCAGATGAGGGAATTTTCATTAGATATATAGTGAAGGGTAAATACTACAAATTTCCTCAATAATTGTCTTATAAGGATTGTGGAGAGAAATGATATCATGATCATTGTGGATAAAACTTTGAATAAATTGAGGATCTCATATGTTGATATGATTCAAGATGAACAAAAAAGTTGAAAAGGGACTACATCAAATAAGGAAATTGTAGGAGCCATTACCAATATTCAGGTCTCTCAAAATTGTGATTATTTAGAAGTATAATCGGAAGAGGAAACCATTTCTTAAGAAAAAGTACCACAGCCTCATAAAAGAAATATAAGAGAATAATTTGATCAATCCAACATTATTATGAATTGGACTACACCTACACAAACAACAATAATGAGGAATGATTCACATTATTCTCTATTGTAAATTTTAGAACTAACCAATTTTGAAGAAGAAGAAAATGATAAATCATGGGTTAAGGACATGAATGAATAAATGGATCAGATTGACAAAAAGTAGACTTGCGATCTGGTTAAAAACCATAAAATCAAAATGTGATTGAAACAAAGTGTATCTTTAAAAACAAATTCAATGAACTAGGAAATGTGATCCAAAATAAGTAATTCCTATTTGTAAAGGCTATGTAAATATTGAAGGTAATGATGCTAAATAATAATTTCCTCTAATAGCTCGACTAGAGTTGATTAATCACTTTGTAGAAAAGGAAATTCAAAAAGGGTATAATGTTTTTCATATGAATGTCAAAATGGAATTTATAAATGTTATTATTGGAAATGAAGTCTACCTTGATCAACTTGTGGTATTTCTAATTGTTAATGATGAAGCCAATATTTATATATTAGAGAATTAAATTTATGATATAAATCAAGCACCGTGATCATGGTATTCTAGACTGGATTCTTATATGAAGAAGATAAAATTTAAAAGATGAGTTTTTGACCATAATCTCTATGTAAATAATTAATATGTTGATCAATTTATGGTTCTTTTATATGTGGATAATATTATATTTTTCGGAATAAGACATGAATCATTGAAGAAATTTTCTAATCACATGAAATCAGAAATTAAAATGTCTCTGATTAGTGAACTCACATAATTTTTAGGGTTTTAGGTGATTCAAAAGAATAATACACAATAATTTATCAGGAAAATTATAAAAGATATATTCTAAATAAATCCAACATGTATAAGTACAAAAATATGTTGAATCCCATTTCTATCAGGAAAAAAATGAAAGCATGAGGTTAGAAAATCTGTTGATCCTACCTTGTATAGTAGGATCATTAGAAGATTATTATATTGGACTGAAATATAACCAAATATTTTCATTGAATCATTTTTAGCAACTCACATCCAAATTAATCTAGAAGAAGATAATTTTTCAACAATTAAAATAGTCATGATATATATTCAAGGTACTCTAAACATTGTATTATACTTTAAAACAGGAAGAGATAATGAATTATTAAAATTTTATGATGTTTACTAGGTTGGATATATAGTGAATCGAATGTCCAAAAGTGGGGGTGCATTCTTCATTGGAAAAAATATGTGGGTTGGATGAACAAGAAATAATAAATCACCTCTCTTAGTATGGATGAAGTAGAGTATATCTTTATAATAATTGCATGCACTCAGCTATTATGGATAAAGAAACAACATAATAATATTGTTTATGATGTGCAATAAATGATGATGTTACATAGTATAATAATAGTATGATCGATCTTATGAAAAATAAATTTCATCACTCTCATACCAAACATATTGAGATCAAATATCACTTCATCAAAGAAAAAGCTAAAAAATGTGTGATTAAATGAACAATGATGGAACTAATGAGAAAGTGGATGGCATACTGACTAAGCCTTTAATAGAACCAATGTTCAAGAAATAATGGTTGAACCTCGGTGTTCATCCACCTCCCATTTCATGAGGAGTTCAGAATTTATCCCATCTCCCCATTTTTAGATAACCATTTTAATCAGTTTGTTGATGTGATTAAGGTCTACAGGGGAGATATAGTACATGGGGATTTTTTGTGTGTAATAATTTCCCAATATAGTGTCTTCGGGGTTATTTACAAAGGGGGAGAATGAAATTCAATAAATTATATGTGTTTAGGATAAGTCAGTGGTCTTTTGAGGAATGAAATTATCTTCTTCCACTCTTCTTTTCTACATAGATATTCTCTCATGTAGACTTAGAGTGATGGATTAATCTATCAGGTATTTTTTTGAGTATGGTACTTTATTTAATTTATCAAATTATTTTTAATTTACCCAAAGGGGGATATTATTAGAGAAATGGTTTTTCATTTTTGAAATGGATTTTTTCGTAGTCAATCCACACTAGGTTGTTCAGGGAGTTTTTAAGCCAAGCGATCTTACAATATAGGTGGATTCAGTTTTGAATGTGGTATAATTTTTCATTATTTTAAAAATGTTTTCAAATCAAATATCGAGTAAATGAATAACATCATGAAATATGGATTTCTATGATAGAGACTTTAAAATATGGTAAATCCATGGATTTTTAAAAGTTTGGAGTTTCATAAATATATCGAAATTCATGACGTTTTATAGTTTTATAAGGGTTTGATGGTTTGCAAAATAGGTTTTTCATATAATGGATGAGGTGTGATGGAAATATGGTAAGTTATGTGATTATAAGTAGCTTCACAAATAAGAAAATTATTCTAAGGATTCAGGAAGAAAATGACCTTCATGAACATGAATGAAGATATTCATAAAATGGACATGGTGAGCTTGAAATATTTTCAAAGGAGGAAATTTATATAAACTGGTGGCCTCTCATATTTTGAGGTGGTGAGATAATTTTGAAAATGGATGAATATCTCTAATTTCATGAAGGTCTTACTCGAAGGTTATTCTTTCATGAATTAGGTACTCTTCACAAACACAAGCTTTGTCGGATGAATAGTTAAGAATTAATTAGTGCTAAGGCATTTCAGAAAAAAGAGTTTCAGGAAGGCTGAGTTTTTGTGATAGTATAGGATTTTTTGAAATCCTATATTTCCATGAATGATATGAACTTCTTCAAATTATATAGTTTTGTGATGACGGAAATATCTTTGAAATAGAAGGGGGGTTTCACAAAGGATGAGATCTTCACGAATAGTAGTTTTGAACATGTATTTTGAGGAAACTATGCATTCAAGTGCATCAATTCATGACTATGGTGTAAGTAGAGTCTCATTCTATTTAGGGACAAAGACTTATGTGCTCAATGTATTGATGAAACCTTCATGTTGATAAAGTAAGTAATACTTCACCAAAGGGTGTAAGCAAGGGGAATTCTATGTAAGTGAGTGGAGAGAGGTGGTGTGTTATACATAAAATTATTTTAAATTTAGTAGGAATGTAATAGATTGATTTTGTCTGATATTTTTTAACCCACAGTATCTTGAGAGTCTTAGTGGATTCAGGTATGCGATACACAATTTCAGCATATGATCCTTTGACTTTGCCTTAGTGGTGAACCAATTAAAACTACTATTTTTAGTTTCAATTTATACATATGGTTGATTAATAAATTCATGTTTCATAATATAATATTAACTAATTCATACCAATATTTTTACAAGATCCATCTCTTTGAAAGAAATATTTTACACACTGATTCAGCCCTCTTATCTCAGGGTGTTCTAGGGTCCTACATTTTTACATCACAACATACTATGGGTGTATCTAATGATGGATATAAGGTATATATATGATATTAATGAAATATTTATCATTCTAGAAACAAAATAAATCTTCTAGTTTCTTAAATTTTCATCTATTGAAGAATAATAATATCATTCACAAATACATGTGGATTACCACATCCACAAAGCGATGCGATTCATTTTTGGTGAACGTGTCCCATAGAAAATATATATAAGTATATTTAGGTAATTAATATAATATTTCTTATATAATAATAATACTAGGAAAATAAAATAATAATTAACTTCTTTTATATAATGTTCATTGAAAAATGGAAACAATACTCATGTGTATGTATATCCTAATATCTCCATGATTTTAACATAGTTCATTTTTTCAAACCATAATTTAGTAATGGTGTTAAAATTAAAATTAATATATAAAAATAATGGTTTTTTTATTATTATTATTCTAGATATGATATAATAATTACTTCTTTAACAATAGTCAACCTACCAAATTTGTTGTTGACATGTGAGTCGAACATCATCAAAATGTATAACGTAAACTTAATTGATTATGTAATTAGATTTGACATATTTATAAATAATATAAAATTAATTACGAAATTTAAATAGATGATTAATAAAGTAAATAACTAATATGAGTTTATTATTCAGATAGATAAAGAATTTACATGATGATTCAGACTCAATGTAAGGTAAAATTTACCTTAAAACCCTTATTTTAACTATTTTAATGATTTATTTTCTACATATTTTTCTTCCAAGTCCATATTTGTAAAATTATTTTACAGATGTACTGTAATGGAAATAAACTAATTATTAAGGAAATTTTATTTCAATTTTATCTTTCTCTTAAAGGTTATCAAAATGAATGTTTTTACATATTTTATACATAATTTTTAGACGTTCTTTACAAAAAGAAAAAGGAATTCTATATTTTAACATATACAATTCCATTCGAATTTCCTTCCACCATAACCATTATTTGATATTTGGACTATTTTATAATATTATATATTAACTTCAAATAAAAAATCTCCTTGTATTCATTTTGATAATTTTAGTTCTGAAAATTGGGTTTTAGAGGAAAGAGATATATCAATATCTGAAAATGATTTTCTTACAGGTTGGAAGGTATAATTTTATGAATTTGATGAAGGAAATGATACATTATAATTTTTTCTTGTATTTGATAGTCCTTAGAGGGTGCTTCTGGGGATAGGTGATCCTGATATAGCTCATGATGATGGGTGTTCCTAATACATCTCATTATAATGAGTGACCCGGATATAGCTCTCCAATGAATTGGGTGATGATTATGTTCTCTATAGAGTAATTTTTGAGGCTTAATGTATTAGTAATTCTATATATAAGGGTTATTTTAAGTGTTATATGAAGATGGTTTCCTATGAAACCAACATTAATTTTCATTTGGCTAATGATTTTTACTAAAAATCATTTTATCACAAAAGGTAATCTAATGATATTCTATTTCAAAGGAAGGATTATGCACTTTTATGGTAAAAATGTATATTTTTCAGAAAAATAATTCATCAGTTATAATGTTTTCTAAGAAACCCTCATGATTATTATTTTTCCTTTATTTTTTCTTATAATTGTTTTATGAATAACTCTATGAATAAAAGCTAATTCCATGTGTAAGTAAATGATTATTTGATCTCAGATTTTATTTTGTTAATCGAAACTTTTTGTTTACAAATCAATGTTTTAAAATGGACTAATGGGTTTTAATCATTTTTATGTCCCTTATTGAATTGTTTATACTCATCATGTATTTTTTTTTAAATTTTTTCGATCATTTTAATGATGAGTAGGAAGAAATAATAAGTCAAGTTGAAAATTGTAATGATTTTCCATGAAAATAATACATTTTTATTTTAAAATTATTGTACTATGGAAAATTTAGATACTAAGAGGGTGTTTACAAATTATAATTTATAGAATTTATATGAAATATTTATGACCAAATTATCTAAAAATATAAACCAAAAAATATCTTTGGGATTCAAGAAAAAAAGTTTTTGTTTAAAAAATAAATTACGGATTGAATAAGGGTCATTATAGTTGATATCAGAGGAAAGTTTTAGATAACATTAGAGGTTATGATAATGTTAGTAAATTCCCTTAATAGATAAAAATTTATGATTATCATGATATAGTATTTTAATATTTCCATGTTTCTTTATCTAAAGAATATCTATTCAGATTTCATTCAGAGAAAATAGGGAATCTAAAGTAGGAAGTAACTAAGAGGACATAACCCTTCCAAATCAGCAATCTTGAATGATTAGAATTAAAATAGAGAATTTTTTATTCTATGATTGCTTAGTTAACACATGATATTAATTTTGGGGGTATAAATGTAAGAGTGAAACCACGTTCACTGTAGAGGGACATGTATGTAGTGGGGTGTTTCATGAAACATCATCATCCATCATTTAGTGGATCATATAACCATGGGCTATATAAAGGATGGGTTAAATCCAAATAGATGATATTCTAATCAATGTTCATTATAATAATCAAAAGGTGACTCTTTTTATTTATGATTTTTATATTAAAGTCATTTAATGGGTGTCAATGGTTAATAATAATATAGAAAGAGAAGATATTAATTACATGGAATGGGAAACATTTAAGGTACTAATCCTTGATAAATATCTTCCTAATTTTTTCAATTAAGGATGGAAAATTAAATTAATAGAATTGATATAGAAGTAGGAAGTTTGAGTGGCTCTGTATAATGAAAAATTCACCATATTGGAAATGTACATACTAAATTTTATCCAGGACCATGATAGTAAAATTAATCATTTTTAGACATTATTTAATCCAAGATATCAATGGGAATTGGTTTACCATGAATTCAAAAGTTATAAGAAACATGTTTGATATTACATGAAGGTATAGATGGATTTTATTGATGATAATATACTCCATGAAAATAAGAAGAGGAAAAGGTCCATGTGGAAGGAAATAGAGAAGAATCAATCAAAGAAATCGATAAGTAATAAAATTAAGTATCCATCTTGTTATAAGTTTGGTAAAAAGAACCCTATAGAATGTATTATAAGATTTTGGAAGTGTTTTTGATGGGTAAAGCTCATAAATGTTTATCATGACTATAAATTAAATTATTAGACAAATAATGAAAACTCAATGATCAGATGATTTAATTGTAATGTAATGTGTAATTATGTGATTAATTTTAAAAATATAAGAATGAAGGATGGGAATTGTCAAGATCATAAATAGAAAGGTGTGGATAAATCCTTTACAACATCTTCAAAAAAATGTTACACCATCCACCTATGTATTTTCAAATACATTATTTTTTTCAGATTATTAAAATTTATAGCATTATTTCAGGTCACAAACTCTTTCAATTCTATGAAATTTTATAATAAATTATAAATGTTTCCATAATAAATGAATCTTTAACTTTTGGTAAAAACTCCAGGGGGGTTATTAAGGAAAAAATAAAATATAATAATCTTCATATTGTTGTATTTATATATGATTTACCTAAAAATAATGATTTTATTCCCCTTGTACAGTTTGATTTTATATTGGTTGTGGATTTTATTTTTGTCTATCATGATAAGATAGATTATAGACCTAATAAAGTTGTATTTCATAATGATTTTTAGTTTTTATACAATAATGAATTCGTACCTTTGATAACATATTAGGAATATGAGAAACTAATAAAATATGGAAATTAATTTTATATTTACCATACTATTGAGAATAAGGAGACTGTTAATATCAGTGATATCCCTATAGTGAATTAATATCTAGATATATTTCTTAATGAGTTTCCTTCTATTACACTTGTCGGGAAGTTTTTTTTATTGATGACTTTTTTCTTGAATCTAATACAATTTCAAAATCACCTTATCAAATGGATTAATTAGACCTTTTGGAATAGAATATTTAGTTGCAGGTGTTGATAGAAAAATTATTCATTCATCCCAGAACTTCACCATGTGGTTCTCTAATTTTATTTGTTAAATATAAAGATGGTTCATTTATACATTCCAATGATTATAAATCCTTGAATTACATTAATTTTAAGAAAAAATAAATTTTTTCTCATTTTATTATTTGTTTAATTATCTCCAGGTAGCACAATATTTTTCAAATATTTATCTTGGATAAGGATTCCATTAGTTGAAGGCGAAGGGGGAAGATATTCCAAAGACAAAATTTTATAATAGTTATGGGAATTATGAGTTTGTAGATTTTTATTTGGATTTTATAATGCAGAAGTTGTATTCAATGATCTTATTAATTGGGATTTCCATGAAAATTTACATCACTGTGTAGTTTTTATTATTATTGACATATCGATATATTTTAAAATTCTTGAGGATCATGAAAGATTCCCAATGAATGTTTTTCATACCGTGAAATAAAATATGTTTTATGGAGAACATACGAAATGTGATTTTTGGTTTCATGATATTTCTTTCCAAAAACATATTGTTTGTAAAGACAGAAAAACTGTTGACCTTGCTAAAACTAAATTTGTTGTAGAATTTCCAAGATCTAAAAATTTCCTATAGATTCATAGTTTTTTTTTATTAATGGGTTTCAACCAATGGTTTGTTGAAAACATTTTTTGGTTAAATATCCCTCTAACTAAGTTGAATAAAAAACGATTTGATTTAGTTTGGAAAAAATAGTGTGATGATTGTTTATTAGAACTAAACAAATATGGGTGAATGAAATAATTTTGGATTTTTTCTCAAAAAATGGTGAATTTTTCATGTTGGGAATTTGTTGAATTATGATGCAGAATGATCAGATAATATCTTATACTTCATGTCAATTGAAACCTTACTAGTTAAATTATCATACACATGATCTGGAATTAGCAGGTGTGCTTTTTCTATAGAAATATGGAGGCATCATTTTATAGAGTAAGATTTTAAATATATACTGACTAAAAAAATTTAAGTATATATTCACTCAGAAAAATTTGGGCATGAGGTTGAGAAGATGGCTAGAGGTAATTAAGGATTATGACTACACGATTCATTTCCATCGTAGAAAATAAAACAAAACTAGATATTTCCTTGATTCTAATATATAATTCTATATAAAGCATGTTAAATTTAGAATATAACCCTTTGGTTAATGATTTGATAAATTTTTCTCTAGAATTTGTGCATCCAGGAACATTCCCAATTTTTTTAGGTGTTAATACAATCATCTCTTTTAGAAATAGTTAAGAAAGATCTGATGGAGGATCTTATTTTATAAGAAAATATAAAATATGTTAATAAACTTATGTTTACATAGTTTAACATTAATGAATAAGGTGTTATTATATTTGGAAAAATATTATGGTTACCTTTGTATTCCCATTTCAAGATAGAATTGTTGAGTGAATATCACAGTTCCTCATTTTCCTTCTATCCTTAAAGCATTAAGATGTATAGATACCTTTGGGAGTATTACTATTGGTATGGAATAAAAATAAACAAGGTTGAATTTACCATGAAACATTTTAATTTTAAATAGGTTTAATCCAAATTAAAATTAAAAAAGGGGATGTTTTATCCTTTTCAAAAGCTAGAATGGAAATCAAAGAATATATCCATGGATTTAGTGGTGGGATTTCTAAAGACATCTTTAGGTAATAATGTGATTTGGGTTATTCATGACTGACTAACTAAATCAATACATTTCATTCCAATTCAAGATAATATTACTTTAGATCATCATTCATGAATGTTCCTAAAGGAGTTATTTATATTAGATGGAGTTCCTTTATCCATCATATATGACCATGATAACATATTTAAATCTACTTTTTTGTAAAGTCCTTGAGAATTTGTTAGGTACTAAATTAAATTTCATTACAATGTTTCATCCTCAAAAAGATGGATAGTATGATTCAATTATTCAATACATAGAAGAAATGCCTTATTCTTTTTCAATGATTTTATAGAGAAGTTGGGATCATAATATTTTATTTTATTTTAATTGTTTAATAATATTTTTCATTTCAGTATACAGATGGATCCTTTTGAGACATTATATGGAAATCTGTTCCAGACTCCATATTTTTTAGAATAAGTAGGTAAAATATTTTTTTAGGGACCATAATTGGTTGAGTAAAGGTTCTAGAATGTCATGATGATTCATTAACATATGAGGACAACTCAAAGTATACAGAAAATTTATGAAGATAATTAGTTGAAAGAAATTTCTTTTGAGGTATACAATAATGTTTTTCTTAAAGTATCTCCATGGAAAAGTGTTATGAATTTTGGTAAAAAAAGGGAAACTAAGTTCATATCTCATTGGATTGTATGAAAACTTAGACAAATATGGTTTAGTGTATTATCAAGTTGCATTTAATTTCATTTTATGTCAGGTAAATAAATAATTTCATGTTTTTTGTTAAGAAAATATGTGCTAGAATCATCTCATGTATTGAGCACTAAATTATTTCAATTGGAAGAAAATATTTCAAATGAGAAACATATTTTTTATATTCTTGACTAAAAAGAGTATGTGATATAGAATAAAGTGATTCAATAGTTTATGGTTTTGTAGAAAACCCATATGATTGAAGAAGCAACATGAGAATCAGAAAATATAATGAGGGAAATGTAACCCCACTTATTTAAATAGTAAATAAAATTTTGATGACATAATTTCCAAAAGGGTGGAAGAATTTAACATCCCAAGTAATGTAATGATAAAAAAATTCAGTAATTCATTAAATTTTATAGAGTTATATTCATTATAAGAATATTAGGTTATTTTTGAGTTGAAGGGAATAAACATTTACTTCTAACCAAATTAGGTTATCATGCGTTATATTATTTTCTTTAAAATCTAAATTTAAAAATTATTTAATAAACAATTGAACATAATTTTTTAATTCTAAATTTCAAAATTTTCATAGTATTATGTTTTTAAAATTTAATGAATATTTTGATTTTTTAATGAATATTAAAAAATATTAATATTTTATTGGAAACATTATTTTCTTTTCAAGTATTAAAAAATTTAAATACTATTTTGTATTAATTTTAAAATTAAATTAGTTACATTTTATTAAAAAAATATAATTCTTTTCTTTTAAATGTCTTTTATAATTGGACTTCGTATAAAAACATTTTTATATTCAAAAGGCCATTTTTCTGGGAAAAAACTATTTTACATCACATTTTATGGGTTTAATTTTCAATTAAAATGTTCTAATTATAGAAACAAAATATATAAAAATAGATTAATTATTTTTAATAAGGATTTAAAAATATGTAAATATAATTGTTTGATTTTTTTATTATTAATTGTAACTATATTAAATTTTTGTCACAAAAACAAAGGTAAAATGAGTTATTTAAGGTTAAATCTAGTGTGATAATGATTCAAATTCATCTAAAAACATTAAATTATTTTATTTCATGAGTATATTTCATATATAATCATCCATACATTGATAATATGACCATTTTCATTTTATATTTTATTTTTACCTTTATATTTTTTTAAGTAATGAAAAATATAAAATATCACTCTCTTTCTTTCAAATTAATCTTATTTGTTCAAATAGAGATAAAAATAAGATCTGGAAGAATATTAAAGTTTATTTTTAGAATAATAAAATTATTCTTATTATGGTAATTTTGGTATAATTTTTAGTGATAATATAGTTACATTAAATGCATACACAACACCAAACCAGTGCTTCGGCAAATAGTTGAAAAATCAAGTAAGTGGTTTTAAAAACTCCAAAATTAATATTGTATGGGTTTGTTAATGTGTACCATTTATTTTTAAAATAAATATAATTCACTATATATTTTTGAATGTTTTTTGTAATGTCTCAGATTTTTCCATGTATTATTTTTAAATATTATATGGAATTATTTCAAAACCGGGTGCGAAGACGAAGCATCATTCCAAGGCCTGGTGATCCTGGAATGGTGGTTTTAACTTTTTTAAGTTAATTTAGTCGAAACTTGTGCGAGGTTGTAGAAATTTTCAAATGGATGTCTGGATTAAAAATATGAGGGCACCATTGCATCCGGGACGACGACATTACCTAAGAACGAGCCTAACCTCGACCGGCGCGGGTCGAGGGAAAAAGTAAATTTTCGGATGTTTTAAGTGAAATAAAATAAAATAAATTCGCAAAGTTTATTTTATTTATTTTTGAAAATATACATTGCAACGCAATGATGGGGAAGCTGTTTCAATCATTAATTTCATATCATAATGACTCAAAAACAACGACGCTGACTTATTAATGCCACAGCGTGATAGGATGTCAAATATGTTTCCCTTTTTATTAGGATAATCGAATTTTGCTCATTGGCAACGATTGAGAGAAACCTCTGGAGAATCCGCGGAGCATTGAAGAAAACTCTCAGTGACGAACAACGAAGGAATGAATTTGAGATTCACAGCGCCAACGAAGTTGAAGGATCTCGATGATGACGATGACGCGATCCTTTCTTAAAGGTAGGGGTTGTTATTTTATTCTATTTCCCCCATTTTTAAATTTAAACGACGAATGCGGATCAACCATGAACATTTTGATCCAAAAATTCACGCGTTCTTCTGGGTGGGATTTTATTTGGAATGATTTTTGGGGAATTAATCCACCTTGATTATTGTTGTTGATTTCTGCTCCGTTTAATCCTATTAATGGGAGCGGATCAACGCCGTGACGAACGATGAAGGTGGTTCATTCCTCAAATTTGTTTTATTTTATTTCTCCCCTTTTTCTTCCATGTGTTCTTCATGTTGTTCGTGGGGTGATGAAGAATGAATCGATGCGTGTCTGTTTTACGATGCAACGATCCCAAGTTGAAGAATCGACACCACAGTGACCTTGCGGAGGTGCGAGGACGATGGCAGATGATGAATCAGAACGGATCAGTAAGGGTCGTTCATTGAGCGTTCTTCACGCGGGAAGATCAGAGCATGTTTTTAAGACTGATCGGAGCTCCAGAAACACAGGAAGAATCTTCGTGGCGTCGGGGCAACCAAAACCCGAGAGTTTTGTGGTGATCAAATAGCTAGATCGACGATCGCGGCAGCATGGGAGGCGCTCCAGTGAAGAGGGTCATTTTTGGAAATTTCTATAATACACGACGTTTACTTCTGAAGAAAATGCCTTGTAGTACTTGTGGAGGATTCTATGGTTTTCAGGGCCATAGACAAATCACACAGCGTATTAGACTTCCCCCGAAGCTCGGCATGTACTTTGGGAAGTACACGGACATGGGTTGGACTACACGGCTAAAGATGACATGGCATGTTCATCATGGCAGAGGCAGCTACATTGAACTCGGTGTGTATCCATGGAATACATGGACATGGTATGGAGTACACGACCATGTACTCCATCACACGTCCAGGCCAGGCCAGTAACACGAGTCACCCCATGTACCGATTACACGGGTCAGTGTACACAGGTTGATGACTATGTATAGGCACATGGACAGCATACATGGAGCCAACCCTAGTCACTTGGACATGGCGTGTACATCGTACTACATGCCGTGTACTCAGGTTTTCTACACGACCAGCATTACGACATAAGAAATTGTACACGAGCAGTACCTGGGGTCAGAATACATGGCGTGTAACTTTTCTACACGTCATGTACTTTTTGGAAAATGGCATGGTCCTCTTGTTCACTACTTCTTGAACATATTTCGTTTGGGTTAGTTCCAATCTTTCTCGTTCCCCTAATGGTCAGGCATCCTTTCCTTCTATAATAGTATGATCTCTTCAGCAGGACTTTCTGTGATGGAGTCAGGCATCCATCTGAGAGGCCCGAATAGAGATCCTCTATCCATTCTTGACCCTAGGTAGAGTTCGGCATCGACATGACAAACTCCACCGAGTGTCGATCCTCTACCTAGCATGTGAATTTTGGAGGAGCCGTAGTATCTGACATGGCCCAGGCAGTGATCCTCATCTGTGTATTGTGGTCTTTCCCACTCAAGAGGGTGTCTCCCGTAATGAGTGTTACTACCTCTCATGGAGTTTCCTGACGAATAGTACTTCTCGGACGAATGTCCTCAGAGCTATAAGACTTGTGGAGTGTGTTCTCCCAGAATGAGTGCTTTGTTGAATATTCTAACTGACCCCCTAGCTTAAGGTATGTGGTCGTGTGACTTGTCTCTGGACTACAGGTATGGTTTTTGAGTATATCTGGTTTGTGCTATATGTTCTTTAGAAATATACTGTGCATAGATGAATGTACCTTTACTTTGTGTACTGCTTTGTGGTTTTTCGGAGTCCTCTACTGAGTATTATTATACTCACCCTTGCATAGGCTTTGCCCGCACGTGTCGTGTCTTGTAAAGATGAGAAGCCTTTTGACAGAGTCCAGGGCATACCAGGACAGGACCAAGCTTTCTGAGTTCCCTAAAGGCTGAGGCATTGCTATGGCTATGAGCAGTAGTCCTAGTACCTTTTGTGTTTACAGGTTAGACATTGCAGTTTTCAGACTCTTGTTTTGGTGGGCTTGTATTCTGGCTCAGTTTACTTTCAGTACTTTACCTTTCTTCATACTCTGTTGGTTGGGTTTAGTTGTATGCATGCATTTTGTTCCTTAGTGTTATTCTTTATTTTAGCATTTGTGGACTTGGAGATGTGTGCGTGTGTATAGGTGCTTAGGCAATTCCTCCCATGTTAGTAATATGCCTACTCGGTACTAGTCACCAGCCGCTGGCCTATTGGAGGCGGGCTTGGGGAGTCGCGGCTCAGGCCCCACTGGGACGGGTCATGATAGAGTGGTATTAGGGGTGGTCAGTTCTACCTTAGGACCAAGAATATATGAGTTTGGTTGGGGGTAATGGTGTTAAGTATTTCGAGCTCGGCTTTCAGAACAGAGACTCTAGTGTTGGTGTGGCGGCTGAAGTATCCATACACCTAGACTCTGATAACCTGTTTTTTGACTCGGTACATAAAAACACTGGTTATGGGTAAATAAAAGAAAGGTACATGCATCATATAAGGATGGGTTGTGTTATCCATTTCCTTTGTGTCAGCTATCCAAATATACTCATTGACCATGGTACATCTTTTTTCTTTACAGGATGCCTTCGCGATGCATAACCACTAGGATTCAGCAGCGTGATCACGAGGATGACCCCCTCAGTAATGAGGATTCGATACAGGGACCAGTTCCCCAAGCACTACCACCAGGTGGTACACCAGTTATACTACCACCAGTGGATCAGCCCGTTGTACCTACGGTACTGACTGACGATGAGCGCCGGCTAAGTGCACTCCATGAGTTCTAGAGAAAGAGACCCCTCAGGTTCTGATGCGAGCCCAACCCTCAGGCAGCTGGGGACGAGCTTGAGGTGGTGACTAGAGTTTTCCATCTAGCGAGGACACCAGCAGACCAGATGGTGATCCTAGGAGTGAGCCTTCTTCAGGGTTCGGCAGGATGATAGTGGATTCTGACCACACAGACTCACGATGAGGAGACTCTTTCATGGATAGAGTTTGAGCGACTCTTTAGGGAGGAGTTCTCTCCAATTAAACTGAGAGTTTTGTGTATCCAAAAGCTTCTTCAGCTTCAGCAGGGCAGTATGACAGTAGCTGACTATTCATCGAGGTTCACCAACCTCGCCCGGTACTCGATGGATATGGTCAGGGATCAGTACTTTAGAGATCGGATCTTTGAGTGAGGTCTACGACGAGACATCCGAGCTAGTTTCGAGCCTCTATGCATATCGACTTATGCTGGAGTGCTCGAGTGGGCCTTGGTGATTGAGAGATTCTTGGTGGAGTAGAGATAGCCGACGGCAGTCAGTAGCAGGCAGATAGGTGCGGAGACCCTAGCAGCAGGGAGTCGACATCAGGCACATGGATCTGGACGTGGGAGGCATCATAGGAGGACCTAGGATAGAGGATTGGCAGTCCAGGGCTCTCAGGATGGATCCATTCATCCTAGGGAGAAGCGATGCTATGCATGCTATAGTATAGGACATCTCGCTAGAGATTGCCCGACCCGTCGAGATGCTGACAGGGAATCGGTGGATGGACCACCGAGGCAGAGGCAGAGAGTGAAGCAGACAGACCTTCCAGGCGGCAGATGTGGCAAAGGAGCAGGGAGAGCTACGGGTGGTGGAATAAGCTTTGACTTACTTCCACCACCACCCCCAGGAGGTCCGCACTAGGATCAGGGAGCTAGTGGATGGGGACAGGGACAACTGCATGTGGTCGAGGCATATGACCTAGGGGCTCCGGGGATGATTCAAGGTATGGTCTGTGTATTTTCAAACTTATCTTTCATATTGATAGACACAGGTGCTAGTCATTCCTTCAGAGCCATGTGTCTTGTATGAAACCTCGAGATTCTGGTAGAACCATTGACTCGATCCTTACGCTTAGAGACACCTACAGGAGGAGACTCAACGATCACGCACCTTTAAAGACAATGTGATATTACCCTTGGAGGAAAGATTTTTGGTTGGAACCTCTTGGTGGTAGTGTCGAGGCCTTACGATTTCATTCTCAGTATGGATTGGTTATCTTAGTTCCATGCCTAGATTGACTGTTTTAGGAAAAAAGTGCAGTGTGTCCACCATGATGGAACAAGGTTTTCCTTTGTCGTAGAAAGGGAAACCCAGGTAGCGCAGAATGGGCTTATGCAAAAGAGGGTGCAGCCAATCACTCATGAGTTGGATAGCCTTGCCCTCGTAGTAGTGGATGTTGTGAGCTCCCAGTTCCCAGTAGTGGTGGTGGAGTATGAGGACATCTTTCCCTAAGATGTTCCAGGATTACCTCCCCATCGGGAAATCAACTTCTACATCAACTTAAACCTCGGGACGACACCGATTTCTTCATCATCATATCGGATGGCTCCTGTAGAGCTTCACGAGCTAAGGGTGCAGTTGGAGGATTTGAAGAGAAAGGGTTTTGTGAGACCCAGCGTTTCACCCTGGGTGACCCCAGTCTTGTTTTCCAAGAAGGAATACAGGAGTCTGAGGTTGTGTGTGGATTACTGGCGCCTGAACCAGGTGATGGTGAAGAACAAGTATCCACTACCAAGTATCAATGACCTCTTTGATCATTGAAGAGGGGAACAATGGTTCTCGAAGGTTGACCTTCGATCAAGTTATCACAAGCTACAAGTGCGGGATGAGGATATACCGAAGATGACTTTCAGATGCCGCTATGGTCACTATGAGTACTTGGTGATTCCTTTTGGCATAACAAACGCCCCTATAGTGTTTATGGGACTATGGAACCGGTTATTCTATCCATACATGGACCGGTTCGTAGTGGACTTCATCGACGACATCCTTGTGTACTCGGCATCAGAGGAGGAGCACGTGAGACACCTGTAGATGGTTCTAGACGTACTTCGGAAGCACCAGCTTTATGGGAAGCTCTCAAAGTTCTAGTTATAGATTCAGGAGGACCAATTTATGGGGCATGTCATCTCAGTAGATGGATTAGCTATAGACCCATCCAAGATGGAGGCTGTGTTAGCATGGGATCCACCTTAGAGTGTGACATAGGTGTAGTGCTTCTTTGGGTTGGGAGGATATTACCGGAGTTTTATTCCTGAGTTCTCCCAGATATCAGCACCGATGAAAGTCTTGACTAGGAATGGGAAACCCTTCATGTGGACAGAGATGTTCCAGTAGGATTTCAAGAAGTTGATACAGAGTTTGATGAGTTCCCCAGTCTTGAGATTTCCGTAGGAGGGTGTCGAGTATATAGTTTTCTGAAACGCATTAGGGACCTATCATAGTTGTTTCCTGATGTAGAGGCAGGTAGTGATTGCTTATGGTTCATGCCATCTTAGGCCACTTGAGCAGAACTATGGGATCCATGATCTCGAGTTGGCTGTGGTAGTCTTCGCATTGAAGATGTGGCGACACTACCTTATGGGCAAGTGGTTTGTCATCTACTCTGACCACAAGAGCCTCAGGTACATCTTTTCGTAGAAAGATCTGAATCTGAGACATAGGTGTTGGCTAGAGTTCCTCCAAGACTATGATTTGAGATCATATATACTCCTAGTAAGGGGAACAAGGTGGCGAATGCTCTGAGAAGAAGATCGAGCTCACAGCTATTGAGCGAGGCGACAGAGCAGTTAGCCACGTTGCAGTTGTCCTTCGTGGACAAGGAAGATGCATCCTGCCTACAGTCTATGGTTGTCACCCCTCCACTCTTACAGCGGGTCAGGGAGGCACATCTAGGATATATTGACTGTGTGGATTTATGTTCTTAGTTATCCAGAGGACATTCTCCTAATGGATATTCACAAGGTGGGAAGCATATACTTCTTTTCAAAGGACGCACTTTTTTACCGGTGGTGTTGTAGGAGGAGTTCCTGAGGGATTTTCATACATCCCCTTTGGTTGTACATCGTGGAGTGTCAAAGATATACCAGGATCTTCTACAACAGTTTGGGTGGTCGGGCATGAAGAAGGCAGTGGCAGAGTTTGTTTCCTGATACCACACATCCCAGCAGGTGAAGGCTGAGCACCAGGTTACAATGGTATTAGCTCACCCCTGGAAGTTAGAGAGTGGAAGTGGGATTGAATATCAATGGACTTCATGACAGGCTTACCAATGACGTCCAAGGGGCATGATTCCATTTGGCTGATCGTTGACCGACTCACCAAGTAGGCCCACTTCATAGTTATCAGGGAGCAGAGTTCCATAAAGAGCTTGGGACGCCTATACGTTCAGGAGATAGTTTGGCTTCATGGAGTCCCCTTGACAATAGTCTCATACTGAGACGCCTGTTTCACATCTTGGTTGTGGAAGGGATTGTAGGAGGATTTTGGGACTCAACTACGCTTGAGCACAGTGTTTCATCCCCAGAATGATGGCCAGATAGAGAGGACTATTCAGGTTCTGGAGGATATGTTGCGAGCCTATGTCTTGGACTTTGGTCACAGTTGGGAGGACCACCTACCACTGGTAGAGTTTTCATAAAAAAATATCTACCACTCCACCATTGGTATGGCACCGTTCGAGGCCTTGTATGGGAGACCCTTTCGGTCAATGCATTGCTGGACCAACCCCGGAGAGTCAATACTCATGGGTCCAGAGTTGGTGAGATCTACCCCTAAGAAGGTGAAAATCATCCAGGATTGGATGAAAATTGAACAGAGATGGTAAAAGTCTTATGCTGACAGACGATGGAGACCTCTGGAGATTAAAGAGGGAGACCACGTCTTTCTTCGGGTCTCACCTTGACAAGGGTTACGAAGATTTGGCTGAGGTGGCAAGTTATCTCCGAGGTTCATTGGACCTCTCTAGATAATTTTCAGAGTTGGAGAGGTAGCGTACCACCTAGATCTACCACCATAGTTGCATCAGGTACCTGATGTGTTCCACGTGTCACAGTTGAGGAGGTACGTGCATGACCCATCACACGCCATCGACTGGGGCGAGCTGGACATCGAGGATGGAGTGACCTTTGCTGAGTACCCAGTGGAGATAGAGGACCAGCAAGAGAGGATCCTTCATGGGAGATCAATTCCCTTGGTGTACGTCCAGTGGCAGCATGGGAATCTTCAGGAGAGCACGTAGGGATTAGGAGTCCCAGATCCGTGCCCAGTACCCACATCTTTTTTAGTAGCCATTGTTTGGGTTTTTCAAGGACGTAAATCCCCAAGGTGGGGAGAATATAATCTCTTGGAATTTTCCATGTATTATTTTTAAATATTATATAGAATTATTTCAAGATCGGACACAAAGACGGAACATAATTCCAAGGCCTAGTGAGCCCGGAATGGTGGTTTGAACTTTTTTATGTTAAGTGATTTGGCACTAGTGCGTGGTTATGACAGTTTCCAAATGGATGCCCGGATTAAAAATCTATGGGCACTGTTGCATCTGAGATGATGAATTTAACTAAGAACAACCCTAACTTCGACCGGTGCGGGTCGAGGTAAAAAGTTATTTTTCAGACTTTTTATGTAAAATAAAATAAAATAAATTTGCTTCGTTTATTTTGTTCCTTTTTGTAAATATTCGCTGCAGCACAACTGTAACACCCCAACCCCTCTAGGCTGGACTCGGTGCATTACTTGAGATATTGGCATGGTTAGAAGGAATGAAAATCCCGAAGGAACGATCTGTTCAGTAGTCTTGATGAATTTGGATACATTTATTTAACATAAATTAAATTGGATAAGGTTACAAGATACAATCCATAATGAAAAACAAAAACTGCATCCACTAGCACTCAATAAATGACCTCCTATTCATAACCTGTTGAAGGTAAACAATGATAGGGGTGAGCTCAAATGATCAGTAAGGGTTAAAATAGCGGAATCATGAGTACAATAATAATTGAATCAAAATCAATCTGATATAATAAAAATGGCATAGTGAATAAATGAACAACTAATGCCATTAATAAACTGAGAATGAAACTGCATCCATAGATTTTGTCATATTGAAAACCTCATGGATAATAAAAATAACTGAAAATGAATAAAGAGAATGCTTATTAATTGGACTTTATGTATCTGGAACAAGAACCATAATACCTTAAAAACGGTTTAGTTCTATGGGTAGAAACCCGTCTGATTTTTGGAAACAAACTCGAAGGGTCTATCGCCAAACTGTTTTATCTCATGAGACCTACCAATGCATCGAGGGCCTGTATTGGGCCCCACCCACCTCTACATCCAAATAATTATTTATAAAATGATTCAATACAATATCAATATGCATTTTCAATATCTGTATAGAGTATAGAATACAGATTCATCAATAACATCCCTAATATACTCTGTAAGTGAAATGGTATACGGTTTAGGCAATAAACATATCCATGACATGAGATTATGGATATTTAATAGAAATATAATTTCAAATGGAAAGTGATATAAAATGGGCAATAGGTACACCATATAAGGATTACTAGGTGCGTAATACAAAGATAGTCACAACAAAGGGGATATTCTTGAACAAAAGTGAGAGAGAGGATCCCTTACCTTATGCTTGAAGGTGTTCTTGTCTTGTTTTTAAAGATCTGAATAAAAAAATTAGGATTATTAATTCATAATACCATAACCAATTTTATATTTAATTAATATTGTATAACCTTATTTAGTTCATTAATGGCCTTTTTGATGGACTTAAGAGATTCAATTTTATTGTTTTGGAAGCATTTTCTTACTTGGTTTCATGCTTTGTTTACTTGTATTCATGAATAGAAGTTGGTTTGAAATATGGTTAAACATCCAAAATTATTAATATATATTATTAGTGAATTTAAAGAGACATAAATTATCTTATAATGATTCTGGTTATATACCATGATGATGACTCATTCGATGAGTTAAATATAAACGCTTGAACTTGGCTTGGCAGTTTTGTGCTAAATAAACTTGTTTTGTATTTTTATTCCATATTATGAACATTTAAAGATTCCATAACATTAATAAAGATAAAATACATATATTATGACCTATTTCAACCATATATTTGGTTTCATTACCAGAGTTGAAAAAATTAAGGGAAATTTTAATTACATCGTCCACGATGTTGGTAATTCGACACATCACGGACAATGTTCTTATTCCTTAAATAAGCGGGAGAGGAGAAGAATAATGATGATGAATTTTTCATAAAAATTAAAACATCTAGAATATACAATATTCTGGAGCATACATTCCTCTGGGTGAATATGAGGTGAGGAATGAAGAAGAAAAGAATGGAATCTTAAAATGAATGAAAACTTGATAAATTTCTCACGAAATTTCGACAGCCTAGCGGCGTCTCTTAAAATTTGATAAAAATAGTTTGATGAGAGGAATAGAATATCTCATCATTCATAAATATTATGGACATTAAGGGGGAATATTTAATGAAATATCCCAACACATGCCAAAGGGAATCGAAGAGAATAACATAAAATGAAAGAAAAGAAAGAAAATAAAAGAGGTTGTTTACCTCCTGATCTCTTCTCCTTGAGATCCTTCTTAAGGGATTTGGTTTTGGTCTTTTCATGATACCAGAAGCTCTAGGATGTGGTGAAGAGACTTGGTAGGATTATTGGGCCGAACTTTGAGGAGATTCATGGCTTATAAGAGTGAAGAAAAGAGGTGGGGGGGTTATAGTGGAGGAGAGGGGTAAATTTTGAATATTTAATTTCATTATTTTTATATTTCTGTCAAGACAACCTATAGTATTGTCTCATGTGACCCATAATAGTAATAATGGGATGTGAGTTCAAAAAAAGTGCACTTGAATCACTTATGATGTCATAAATAGTGTATTTTACTGATAAATTGAATATATGGTATTTTACCGTATTTCACTATTCATCAAAAATTCAAGAATTTCAGAAAAATTCCAAAAATTTACCCCTACAATTTTTCAATGTGTAGAATTAAAAAGTGAAATCCATTTTTCAAAAATAATTTTCTAAATATTATTAATTTAATTTTTAAATAAGGTGATAGTTAATTCGAAAAATAACAATTTTGAAGTGCAGTTAGTTTTATGTGACATTGAAAAATTAATTGTGATCCCATTATCATATTACCTTAAGAAAATAAAATATTATTATTATTTACTATTCATAAGTATCATATTACTATTCATATTACTATTCATAAGGGTATGTTACTATTCACCAAAAATCAAGTTTGTTCTATCAGACTCCAAATGACTTACTGATCACACCTATATATGACCATTTTTTGAAATTCTAAACATAGAAGTGGGAATATTTATATTTAATGGCTAGGTTTTGACTATATCCTAAATATCCTAGTGTTGTTTCAAAGGAACGCAATGATGAATAGAATGTATTTAAGAGAAAAATAACATAAAATATTTAGGGTGCTACAGTATTCTCTCCTTCAGAAATTTCTTCCTCAAAATTTTATGAATAAAGCCCACTAAAAAGATGTGGGTGGTTCTTCTTCATGAAATCCTCTAGTTCCCATGTTTCTTCCTCCATATTCTGATTTCTCCAAAGAACCTTTACTAGACGAGTTGTTCGATTTCTCAATACCTTCTCCCTTGTGTCAAGATTCCTGATAGGATTTTCACATTATGAAAAATTAGGTTCCAGTTCTATTTCTTCATATGTGAGTACATGTGTTGGGTCTAGCATGTACTTCTTTAACAACGATACGTGGAACTCATCATGAACTCTGGAGAGATTTTGTGGCATCACTAAACGGTAAGCTACAGCTCCAATTCTTCCCAAAATTTCAAATGGTCCGATGTACGTGGGGCTCAGTTTCCCTTTCCTACCAAACATGAAGACACCCTTCCATGGAGATACTTTCAGCAATACATGATCTCCCACTTGAAATTCCAAGTCCTTTCTCTGGTTGTCAGCATAACACTTCTGCTTACTTTGGGATTCTTTAATATGGGCTTGTATTTTCTTCACCTTTGTCGTGGTCTCTTCAATAAGTTTTGGGCCTATAAGTTTCCTCTCACCAACTTCATCCCAACAAGTTGGAGTTCGACATATCTTTCCATATAATGCTTCATATGGTGACATTTTAATACTAGAATGGAAACTATTGTTGTGTAAAAATTCCACCAAAGGCAAGTATTGATCCCACACACCTTGGAAGTCAAGAGAACATGACCTCAACATATCATCTAGAGTTTCAATAGTCCTTTCAGATTGTCCGCCGGTTTGGGGGTGATATGCAGTACTCATATGAAGCTTAGTATTCAAAGCCTTCTGGAGACTTTTCCAGAACTTTGACGTAAACCAGGGATCTCGATCAGAAAAAATTGATAGAGGTTCACCATGAAGTATCAAAACTGCATTAATATAAAGTCTTTTTAGGTGCTCAAGTGGTAAATCCTATCTTATTGGAAGGAAATGTGTTGTTTTAGTGAGACGATCAACAATTACCCATATTGCACCATTCCTTCTAGGTTTCCTCGGTAGTCCGGTGACAAAATCCATTGTAATTTTATCCCACTTCCACATAGTAATAGGTAGAGGATGCATTACTCCTTTGGGATGTTGTCTCTCCGCCTTCACTTGTTGAAAAACTAGACACCTTGACACATAGTCAGCAATTTCTCACTTCATATTATCCCACCAAAAATATTCCTTCAAATCTCTATACATCTTGGTGCTACCTGGGTGTATAGTGAAATTTGAGCTATGAGCACCATATAATCGTTCCTTTTTTAGCTTAGGTACTTATGGAACACATAACCTCTTCACAAACTTCATAAATCCTTCTTCATACATGAAGTCAGCCAGTCTTCCATCCTTAATTGCATTAATTTTCTTTTTTAGATTCTCATCATGAGATTGAAATTTTTTTATCTTTTCTAGTAAAAATGGTTTAGAAATCATTTGAAAGAGGATCGATGTTTCCACTACATTAACAATTCCCATATCCATCTTTAGTAGATCCATGAATATAAGATCTCTTTCAATCCTCATTTCAGTCAGAAGGCTACGATCTTTTTTTCTTAATGCATCCGCCACCTTATTCTTCTTTCTTGGGTGGTAGTGTATTGAAAAATCGTAATCTTTTAGTAACTGGAGCCATTTTTTTGTCTCGTGTTGAGTTCATTTCGTGTGAAAATGTATTTCAAACTCTTGTGGTCTGTATAGATCTCACATCTCTCTCTATAGAGATAATGACTCCACATTTTCAGAGAAAATATTACGACTGCTAACTCAAGATCATGAGTTGGATAATATTTCTAATGATTATTCAATTTTCTTGATGCATAAGAAATAAATTATCATTTTGCATAAGGAAGAAACCCAGCCTATTCTTTGATGCATCGCTGTATATCAAAAATCCATCACTTCCAGATGGAAGAGTCAAAATTGGAGAATTGGCCAAACTTCTTTTCAATTCTTCGAAGCATTCTGTACACTCTTTTGTCCACACAAAAATAACTCATTTACGTGTGAGCTTGGTTATAGGGTTATCCAGTCGGGAAAAATTCTAAATGAAACGTCAATAATAACCTGCTAAGCCAACAAAACTGCGTACCTCAGTTATGTTTGTTGGCGTGGGCCATTCTTGGATTGCCTTTGTATTTGCAGGATCAACTAGGATTCCATCCTTAGAGACAATATGTCCTAGAAAAGAAACTTATTGAAGCTAGAATTCGCACTTTCTAAACTTCCCATATGATTTATTTCTTCTAAGAGTTTCCAGAATAATCCGCAAGTGATTCTCATGGTTTTCATATCATTTTCAGTATACAAGGATATCATCGATGAACACCACAAAAAAGTTATCAAGATATTCCTTGAAAACTCTATTCATTAAATCCATGAAAACAGAGGGTGCATTAGTCAGTCCAAATGGCATCACCATAAACTCATAATGCCCGTACCTGGTTCGAAATGCCGTCTTAGGAATATCTTACTTCCTCACACACAGCTGATGATATCCGGACTGAAGTTCAATCTTTGAAAAGTATTGGGCTCCATGAAGTTGGTCAAATAAATCGTCAATCCGGGGAAGAGGATACTTCTTCTTTAATACAATAGCATTGATTTCCCGGTAATCAATGAAAATCCTCATGGATCCATCTTTCTTCTTTACAAACAAGACTAGGGATCCCCATGGAGAAACACTAGGTTGAATAAATCCTTTGTCACTCAACTCTTCTAGTTGTATCTTCAGCTCCACTAACTCCACAGTGGACATTCTATATGGGGTCTTTGATATAGGTCTTGCATTAGAATTTAAATCAATAGAGAACTCAACTTCCCGCTCTGAAGGATGTCCAAGTAAATCCACTGGAAATACATCAATGTACTCTTTCACTATGTGAACATCTTCAATTTGAATATTTCTTTCCTCTCCCATAGTTATTGTTTTATCTGCCTCTCCAAGTATTACATTATATAGAGCTACTGGGGGTGGTTCTAGATAAGAATCAGGTGGTGATGTTTCTTCCCTAAAGACAAGGTATTCTACACCATTTCCAAAAATTGTAAATTCCTTTTTCTTGCAATAAATCCTCGCATCATAATTTGATAGCAAATCCATACTGAGAATTATTTCAAATTTAGTCACGGGTAAGATGATAAGGTTAGAAACTAAAGCACGTTTTGGTGTTTGGAGGGGGACTAGTCGACATGCCTTTGTCGCAATGATACATCCCATGTGAGTTTTGACTGCCAACTCCTTAAATCAAATTAGACATATCTAATTTTCTTAGAAAAATGAGAGGATATAAATGAATTCAATGATCCAAAATCAAATAAAGTGTTTTCTAAGTTTGAGTAAACAATTAAAGTACCTGCCACCACGTCACTAGGAACTTCAACCTTCGCGTTTGTAATCGCATAGGATCTCCCTTACTCTCTTGGATTTTTCTGAGGCATGTTTCCTTGGATCTTAGGACACTCATTTGCATAGTGTCCCATCTCTCTGCAATTATAGCATTTAACGTCATTGAATTTCTTCTTCCCCTTGCATTAATCATATCGATGACCATTTTCTCGACAGTTATAGCAGACTCCCATGCCTTTTAAGAATTTCTCGAGATGATTCTTTCCACAGTTATCACATAATGGGAAACTATTCGTTCCCCTGCTCTTCTATGGTGCCTCTTCTTTTCCGTTGTTATCAGAATACCGCTTCTTATCTTGGTTTCCTTTAAAAAGATTTGATCTAGAAAATTCCCTCTCTGTTTTGATGCCACTTGATACAATTCCATCATATGATGAAAATGTTTGAGAATCTAGTTCCCATTGAAGACTTGACTTAAGACCTTCAAAGAAATGATCAATCTTGTCTGCTGAGTCACGTACATAATCTATGGCATACCTAGCCAGCCTTGTAAAAGTAGCCTCATACTCTGCAACACTGTCTTCTTCCCTTTTTTCAAGCTAAGGAATTTCCGCTTCATTTCATTTTGTTGCTCACGAGGGAAATATTTCTTGAAGAATATTTCGTTAAAAGTCCTCCACTCCATATCTTATATTTATTCTTCCTCCATGGTGTTATGAATCAGGGACAACCATTGGTTAGCGTCACCCTTGAGATAATATACTACCAGCACCACCTTCTCATTTTCATTTCATCTTAATGCCATGAATATCTTTTCAAGTGACTTGATCCACTTCTCAAATATCACTAGATTAGTAGTCCCACTGAAATATGGTGGCTTCTGCTGCATGAAATGATCCAACATAGGTGTGGAATGGTTATTCGTTACAACTTGAGTAAGTTGTCCCAATATGCTCATGATCTGATCTGCTCCAACGTTGAATATGTTTACTTGCTCAGTAGGGAGATCCCTACCTTTCCCACGAGTATTGATTCCCCTTCTTACATTAGATGCCATTTCTAAATTATGTGATACACAAGATTAGTTTATGGATCTCAAATAGATAAGCACTCAACATATATTTAAATTTTATGCATAGCTAATCTTATATACATGTTTCCTATAAGGAAAAATTTACATTAACTCCTTCATAATGGATTGTAAAGAAAACATGAATTATCCTAAGTATGTCCCCCAGGCATTTCATAACCAAGAGTGAATCAAGGCCCATTTTTATGCACCAGTTCCAATTCGAGTCTAGCTCAAAGTGGTGTTTTCAGGTTTTACCCCTAGATACACTTATGCCAGAGCCGCCTCTACCTACTCGTATCCAGACAGGGACGTATTGCTTAAAATATCCACATAGTCTATTACTTACCAAAATACCAAGACGTTATTGTATGTTAATCCTCAGATACTACCTTAGGGCTTTGTTCCCTACTATACATTTCCTACTCTAGTTTCCAAGTTTCCTACTAAACTTCCTCTGATACCAACTGTAACACCCCGACCCCTCTAGGCTAGAGTTAGTGCATTACTTTTGATATTGTCATGGTTAGAAGGAATAAAAATACTGAAGGAATGACCAGTTTAGTAGTCTGGAAGAAACTAGATACATTGATTTAACATAAATTACATTGTATAAGGTTACTAGATATAATACATAATGAAAAACAAAAACTGCATCCACTAGCACTCAATAAATGAACTCCTCTTCATAACCTGTTGAAGGTAAACAATGAAAGGGGTGAGATAAAACTCTCAGTAAGGGTTATAAATAGTGGATGAATGAGAACAATAATAAGTGAATCATAATCAATCTGACATAATCAAAATGGAATAGTGAATAAATGAACAACTAATTCCATTAATAAACTGAGAATGAAATTGCATCCATAGATTTTGTCATAGTGAAAACCTCATGGATAATAAAAATAACTGACAATGAATAAAGAGAATTATTATTAATTGGAGGTCATGTATCTGGAACATGAACCATAATACCATAGAAACGGTTTAGTTCATTGGGTAGAAACCTGTCTGATTTTTGGAAACAAACTCGAAGGGTATGTCGCCAAACTGTCTTGTCTCGTGATATATACCGATGCATCGAGGTGATGTAGTGGGCCCCACCCACCTCTACAACCAAATAATTCTTTATAAAATGATTCAATACAATAGAAATATGCCTTTTCAATATATGAATAGAGTATATAATATGGATTCATCAATAACATCCCAAATATACACCGCATATGAAATGGTATACGGTTTAGAAAATAAACATATCCTGGCATGAGATTATGGATATTTAATAGAAATATAATTTCAAATTGAATGTGATATTAAATGGTCATTAGGTACACCACATAATAATTATTAGGTGAAAAATACAAAGTTAGTCACAACAAAGGGGATATTCTTGAACAAAAGTAAGAGAGAGGATCCCTTACCTTATACTTGAAGGTCTTCTTGTATTGTTTTTAAAGACCTGAATAAAAAAATTAGGATTATTAATTCATAAGAACATAACCTATTTTATATTTATTTAATATTTTATAACCTTATTTAGTTCACTAATGGCCTTTTTGATGGATTTAAGAGATTCAATTTTATTGTTTTGGAAGCATTTTATTACTTGGTTTCATGCTTTGTTTACTTGTATTGATGAATAGAAGTTGGTTTGGAATATGGTTAAACATCAATAATTGTTAATATATATTATTAGTGAAATTAAAGAGACATAAATTATCCTATAATGATTCTGGTTATATACCATGATGATGACTCATTCGATGAGTTAAAGATGAACACTTGAACTTGGCTTGGCAGTTTTGTGCTAAATAAACATGTCTTGTATTTTTATTCCATAGTATGAACGTTTAGAGATTACAAAACATTAATAAAGATAAAATACATATATTATTACCTGGTTCAACCATATATTTTTTTCCTGGCCAGACATGAAAGAATTAATGGAAATTGAAATTACATCATCCACGATGTCGGTAATTCGACACATCACGGACAATGTTTTTATTCCTTAAATAAGTGGGAGAGGAGAAGAATAATGATGAAGAATTTTACATAAACATTAGAATATATAGAATATACTAGATTCTAGATCATACATGCCTCTTGGTTAATATGAGATGAGGAAAGAAGAATAAAATACAGGAATCTTAAAATGAATGAAAAGTTGATAAATTTCTCACGAAAATTCGACAGCCTAACGGCATCTCTTAAAATTTCATAAAAATAGTTTGATGATAGGAATAGAATATATAATCATTTATAAATAATATTGACATTAAGTGGGAATATTTAATAAAATTTCCCAACACAATCCAAATGTAATGGAAGATAATAACATAAAATAAAAGAAAATAAAGAAAATAAAAGAGGTTGTTTACCTCTTGATCTCTTCTCCTTGAGATCCTTCTTAAGGGATTTGGTTTTGGTATTTTGGTGAGACCAGCAGCTCTAGGAAGTGGGGAAGATAATTGGGAGGATTATTGGGCTGAACATTGAGGATCGTCAAGGCTTAGAGGAGTGAAGAGAAGAGGTGGGGGGGTTATAGTGGATGAGAGGGGTAAATTTTGAATATTTAATTTCATTATTTTTTTATTTCCATCAAGACAACCAATATTATTGTTTCATGTGACCCCTAATAGTAATAATGGCATGTGAGTTCGAACCAAGTGGCCTTGAATTACTTATGATGTCATAAATAGTTTATTTTACTAATAAATTGAATATACGGTATTTTACCATATTTCACTATTCATCAAAAATTCAAGAATTTTATAAAAATACCAAAAATTTACCTCTACCATTTTTTGACATTTAGAATTCAAAACTGAAATCCATTTTTCAAAAATAATTTTCTAAATTTTATTAATTTAATTTTTAAATATGATCATAGATAATTTGAAAAATTATAATTTTGAAGTGCAGTTAGTTTTATGTTACATTGAAAAATTAATTAAGACCCCATTATCATATTTCTTTAATAAAATAAAATAATATTATTTTTTACTATTCATAAGGGTCATATTAATATTCACAAGGGTATGTTACTATTCACCAAAAATCATGTTTGTTCTATCAGACTCCAAATGACTTACTGATCACAACTCTAGATGACCATTTTTTGAAATTAAAAACATAGAAGTGAAAGAAAATTATTTTTAATGGCTAGGTTTTGACTATCTCCTAAATATCCAAGTGTTGTTTCAAAGTAACATAGTGATGAATAGAATGTATTTATGAGAAAAATACCATAAAATTTTTGGGGTGCTACAATAACGATGGGGAAGTTGTTTCAATCTTTAATGTCATGTAATAATGACTCAAAAAAAACAATGTTGACTCATTAATGCCGCAGCATGACAGGATGTAAAATACGTTTCCCTGTTTATTAGGATAATCGAATTTTTCTCATTGGTGACGATTGAGAGAAACCTCTAGAGAATCCACAGAGCATTGGAGAAAACTCTCAGTGACGAACAACGACGGATCAAAGTTGAGATTCGATGCACCAACGAAGTTTAAGGATTTTGACGACGACAGAAGTGTGACCCTTTTGTCAATGATCAATCCTTTCTTAAAGGTATGGGTTTTTATTTTATTTTGTTTCCCCTGTTTTTAAATTTAAATGACGAACGCGGATCAACCACAAACATGTTGATCTGCAGATAAGTGCATTCTTGCGGGAGGGAATTTATTTCGGATATTATGGGGAATTAATCCACATTGATTATTGTAGTTGATTTCTTCTCCTTTTAAGCCTATTAATGGGTGCGGATCAACGTCGTGACGAACGACGGCAGAGGTTCGTTCCTCAAATTTGTTTTATTGTATTTCTCCCCTTTTTCTTTTGCGTGTTCTTCGCGTTCTTCATGGGGAAATGAACAATGGATTTTTGCATGTCTGTTTCTTGACATAATGATCCCAAATCGAAGAATCGACACCATAGAAACCATGTAGAGGTGCGGCGATGATGGCGGACGACAAATCGGGCCAGATCGGGAAGGGTTGTTCTTTCGAGAATTCTTCACATGGGAAGACCAAAGAATGTTTTCGGGGTCGATCGGAGGTCCGGAAACACTAGAAGAAGTTTTGTGGCATCAGGGTGACCAAAACTCGGGTGTTTCGTGGCGATCGGATAGCCGGATCGACGATCGTGGCTGCACTGGAGGCGCAGCAGCGAAGATCTTCGTTTCTGGAAATTTCCAGAATACACGGCATGTACTTCTGAAAAACACACCATGTAGTACTGGTGGTGGTGGATAGGGTTTCGGGGGAAAGAGAAGAATCAAACGGAATTTGACCCTGGTCACATGGCATGTTAGACTTCCCCCGAATCTCGACGTGTACTTTGGGAAGTACAAGGACACGAGTTGGACTACACGGCTTCAGACGACACGGCGTGTACAACATGGTAGAGGCTTCTACGTAGAAAGTGGGGTGTATCTAGGGGGTACATGAACACGGGATGGAGTACAAAACTATGTACTCCATCACACGGCCAGGAAAGGCCAGTAATGCGGGTCACCCCATGTACCGATTACACGGGTTAGTGTACACAGGTTGATGACCGTCTACGGTCACATGGCCGGCGTACATATAGCCAACCCCAGTCACTCGGACACAACGTGTACATCGTACTACACGCTGTGTACTCAGTTTTTATACACGACCAGCCTTACGACATGGGACATTGTACATGGTCAGTACCTGGGGTCAGACTACACGGCGTGTAACTTTTTTACACGTTGTGTACTTTTTGGAAAACGGAATTGTCCTCTTGTTCACCGCATCTTCAACATCTTTTGTTTGGGTTAGTGCCCCTTCTCCTCGTTCCCCTAAAGTTCAGGCATCATTTCCTTCTACATGAGTATGATCCCTTCAGTAGTAATTTTTGTGATAGAGTCATGCATCCATCTGAGAGGCCCGGATTGAGATCCTCTATCCATTCTTGACCTTAGGTAGAGTCCGGCATCAACGTGACCAACTACATCGGGCGTTGAGCCTCTACCTAGCAGGTGAATTCCGGATGGGTCGTCCTATCTTCTATGGCCCTGGTAGGGATCCTCATCTGTGTATCACGATCTTTCCCACTCAGGTTTGTGTCACCCATAATGAGTTTAACTACATCTCATGGAATTTCCGGACGAACAATACTTCTCGAATAGACGTCATCAGAGCTATAAGACTCGTAGAGTGTGTTCTCCCAGAACCAGTGCTCCATGGAATCTTTGAACTGAACCCCTAGCTAGGGGTATGCGGTCGTGTGACTTTTCTCTGGACTACGGGTCTGGGTTTTGAGTATATCTGGTTTGTGCAATATGTTCTGTAGACATCTACTGTGCATAGCTTACTGGACCATTACTTTGTGTACTACTTTGTGGTTTTTCTGGGTCCTCTACTGAGTATTGTTATACTGACCCCCGCACAGGCATTTCCTGAATGGGTCGTGTCTTGTGAAGATGAGCAGCCTTTTGATAGAGTCCAGGGAGGACCAGGACAGGACCGAGCATGCTGAGTTCCCTACAGGCTGAGGCGTTTTTACGGCTACGAGCAGCAGTCCCATTACCTTTTGTGTTTATAGGTTGGAATTTGCATTTTTCAGACTCTTGTTTTGGTGGTCTTGTATTATGGCCCAGTTTACTTTCAGTACTTTACCATCTATCATACTCTATTGGTTGGGTTTAGTGGTATGCATGCATTTTGTTCCTTAGTGTTTTTTTAATTTTAGAATTTGTGGGCTTGGAGATGTGCACGTGTGTACAGGTGTATAGGAAATTCCTCCCATGTTAGTAACATGCCTACTCAGTGCTAGTCACCAGCCCCTGGCCTATTGAAGGGAGGCTTGGGGAGTCTCAGCGAGGGCCCCACTAGGACGGGTCATGACATTTTTTATTTTAATTCTATTTTTATCATGATTGTTTCAAATTAAATGTAATTGAATATTTTTAAAAAAGATATTAATGATATTTTTTAATAAGAAATATTTTATTAAATGTTTTAAAATTAATAAAAATACTATATTTGGCCAAGTTAATTAGATTTGGATTGAAATATAAACCATGGTCCATTTATTGGATATTTTTCTTAATACAATAACCTTATTTACCATTAAAGGATAACAATCACTGATATTGTTGTAACTGTCAATAAGGGTTAATGTAGGGTTAATATAAATATATAAGGGTAAAAACATAATTAAAACTTTTCAAAATTTTATTATATGAGAGGATATAGACACATACTCACCCTATCTTTTAATTATGTCATTTTTTATCCAAATTAAAATTAAATTAAATTTATACATATTTAATGCTATTACAAATTCCAAGAATCCCCATCACCCGCACTTATAAAAGGGAACATATCCTTTACTCCTACTCACACCATTTGATAACAATAGCAGGGAAAAAACCTACTTAAGTACATTTAAAATTCATCCCACATTATATAGTTCTTAGTTTGGGAATAATAAATATACTATAGGTCTTCATGTGAAAAGAAAAGAATGTTTTCTAAAGAAGAGGTGTAGATTTGAACCAACTGTTGTAGTTTATTCATTATTGTTCCTCCTTCAACATTTATTAACAAATTATGAAATAATAACCCCATTATATTATAAATAGTTATATGTATTTATTTTAATTTCATAACCTATAATAATATTCTTAATTCATCAAATGGAAAATGAGTACATCGTTCGTCTGTACGGCAGAATAACGCCTCACGAACCGATGTTATTCATTTTCCATCACAATATGTTGTAGATATATACAGTGGTCTATTTCATGCATTTTTATTATATTAATAACATATTTATCATTATATAAAGATAATATATCATCTAATTTCTTAATTTTTCATCCATTGAATTATAATAAGTTCCTTCATGCGTACGTGTGGATTTGCACCTCCATAAAGAGATGTAATTCCTTCTTCATAATCACATAACATGTATTATATATATGTGTGTATTTAAGAAAATAATACAACTTTATTTATATAATAATATTTATTTAAAGGGAATATAATACTTACCATCTTTCAATCATGTTCATTGAAAAATGGAAATGTTACTCGTACGTACTTACGACATACTGTCACCATGATTGAAATGTAGTTCATTTTTCATAACAATATTTCATTAATGGATTAAAAATTAAAAATAAAATATAAAAAAGATAATTATTCCATGATAATTATTTGGGATATTATCCAATAATGACCACTTTGTTCATAGTCAACCTATCGAAATCATTTGGGACATATGAGATGAATATCGTCAAAAGTTCTAACATGAACTTATTTAATTATACAATCAAATATATCATAGAAATAAATAAAATAAAAGGAATATTAAACATTTAAAGGGTTATTACATAAGTATATAATTAATATAAGTTTATTATTTAGGAATATAAATAACGTACGAGATGAGTCAGACTCGATTTAAGGCACACTTTTTTCTTAAAAAAATAATATTATATGTTTAATTTATTTTAAAAATATTTTTTTTATTTATATATTCATAAAATTATTTTACATATTTATTTTAATTGACATAAATGAATTATTATTATTGTTGTAGGACAATTTTTACTCTATTTCAAAGGATTTCAGAATTAATTTTTCTTTTGAATTTTATACAGAATGTTTTTGAACATCATTATATAAAGTAAAAGCAATATTCTATTTTAACATATACAGAGTCAATGACATTTACTACCACTATAATAATTATTTTATATTTGGATTCCTTTATAATATTATATTTTTTATTCAAAGAAAGAAACCATCCTCCCCTATTTTCTATGGATTTTAGTTTTCAAAATTTGGTTTTAAAGGAAAGGTATATATCAACACCTAAAAATGTTTTTCTTATGTGTTCTAAAGTATATTTCTCTTAATTTTATGATTTAAATATAAGATTTTATGTTTTCCATGAATATCACAGTCCTTTAACATTTTTTTTATAAAATATTTATCCTAATATAGCTCATAATGATGGGAGAGGTTGATATATCTCTCCAATGCATTGGGTAATTATGATATTCCATATAAAATTATATTGGAAGTTGACCATAGGGGTTATTCAACATATAATGGTTTTTTAAAGTGGTATTATAGGGCTTCTATGAAGATTAAGTACTATGAAACCAATATAAATTTTTTATTCTTTCTAATTTTTTTTCATGGAAATCATTTGATTCAAAAGGTAAGCGAATGATCATTTTATTAAAAGAAAGATTATGCCCTTTTAGGGTAAAGAAGTGAGTTTAATAGAAAAAATCTTTCATGGGTTATCTTGTTTTCTAATAAACCCTCATAACTATTATTTTTACATTATGTTTTTTTATAATATATCTTGTGAAAAACGTTGTGTAGTAAATTTATTTCATCAATAATTAAATTATTATTTGACATCAATGTTTATTATGTTAAAATAATTCTATATTTTATAATATCATGGTTTTAAAACGGACATACAAGTTTATTTATTATTTTCTCTTGTCCCATACTGAACGTTTTTTATCAAAACACATTTTAAAAAAAATAAAAAAAAATAAGGATGATTTGGAACAAATTAGAAATCATGTTTAAAATCATAAAGTTTTTTCATAAAAATTAAAAAACAATTATTATTTTAGAAGTCATGTATTATGGGAAAAATGGATACTGAGGGTCAGTGTATAAATTTTAAGTTAATGGTTTATTATGTAAAATTTATGACTAAATTTTCTAATACTATAAACCAAAAAAGATATTTGGGATTGAAATAAAATTAATTCCGTTTTTAATATTAAATTACTGACTGAATAAGGGTTGGTTCCTTATATTGAATAAACGATATATACTATAAAGGATGCATAAGAAATCTAATATACTATTTCTTACTTCTTTGAATGATATTTAATCTTCTTAATTTCTTTTTAATACAACACCTATAAATACCCCTTCTTAGGGTTCTCCATGATAACCCAATTTAGAAATTTACCAATATATGTGTTTTGATTTAGTCTAATAAACCATTTAGATCTATCTCTATTGATCTTCATACCTTATATGTATTTCTCGTCACCCATGTCATTCATTAATAAAAAATTTCCCATCCACACCTTCATAGAATGAAATGTTAGGATATAATATCCAATAAGAAGTATTTCATCTATATATAGTTTTATAAATACTACTACGCTACCAATAACCCACTTATATACATAAGAATCGTTAATTATTCTAATGAAATAGACTCTTCAATTGTATCCTCAACCAGATATTCCAACTCCGAGAATCATGTTTCAATCCATAAATGGACTTTTCAACTTGAATACCTTAGCATATTCATTATAAAAATAAAAACCTTTAGGTTGTATCATATACACATTATCTTAAAAATTAATATTAAGGATATGAATTTTGACATCCATATGATATATCTCATAATCATAATGATCTATTATAGGAATCATAATCTGAATGGGATTTATCATTATAATAAGTGAAATTGTTTCTTTATAGTCAATATCACGATTTTTTGTAACACTTTTCTATGAATATTTCTTTATAGGTACACACTATATCATAATATTTAGTTTTATGGTATAAAAACCACTTACACCCAATGGGTTCTACAATTTCATGTGCATTTAATAAGTTCCAAATTTTTTTGGTTTACATTGATTCCATCTAAGATTCCATGGTTTTTTTACCATTTCGTGGAATCAAAACTCTCAATAAAATTATAGTAGTTAGTCAGTTTATATTTTATTAGCATTAATGTATAATAATTATACATGAGAAATCCATATTTGTTGAGTTCCTAATGTATCCTACCACACATTTTAGGTTCATGTGTAACTTCATTTAGTTCTTCTTCCACAAATATTTTTGAATCTAGCTTAACCTCTATATCAAGAACTCTTCCTATTTTTTGGTCTTAGGCTTATCCAAGTTCAACATTAATCATAATCAATCCTCAATACATGTTTTTTATTTCTTAAAAAACAATATCTTAAGCCATGCACAATATTTTCTATTGGTTTATAGAAATAATATCTATTAATTTCCTTAGGACAACCAAAACATTATAATTTTTCTAATTTAAGGACATTTCATTAAGAATCCACTCATTTTATGAGTTCTTTACAACCCAATATCCTTCTAAAAGTGAAACTTATACATTTCCCATATCATATCTCATATGGTTTCTTTATAAATTCTTTAGTTCGAACATGGTATAGTAATAGTGAAATTTTTTCTATAGCATATCCCCAGAATGAAATAGGAAGGTCACTTATTCTCATCAACAATCGAACTATATCTAACAAGGTACATTTCATCCTTTCAAACACCCCATTCCATTATGGTGTTCTCGTAGGAGAGAATTGTGAAACAATTCCACAATCTCTTAGATGAGTTATGAATTCATGAGTAAATTAATCAACACCATGATATGATTATAGAATATTAATACTCTTACCTAGTTGATTTAATACTTTATTCTTACTCTTAAATATTTTCAAAAGTTTCATCCTTATGCTTCATCAGATACATGTGACCATAACAACTAAAGTCATTAGTAAAATTAAAAATGTTCCTAAAACTGTCATTTTCTTATGAACCCATTTCCTTATATAAATCATTATGAATGACATCCAATGGTCCTATATGCCTCTAAAATTTTATCCAAAGATTTATCTTTGTTATTTTTTCTAATGAACAATATTTTAATGTATCGAATAACTTATAATCATATAGGCCCATAAATCCATCTCTATGGAGTATTTGAATACGTTACTAGTTTATATGTGTGAGGCAATAAGGCCAATGGTAGGTGGGATTATAATAAACCCATTATTTTTATTATAAATGTTAAAAATAGGATTATACATATTTATATTTTATAAAACATTCATAATATTAATTATTACATAAAACATTTTATTTCTATTTAAATAATAACACATGCCCTTAATTGTAAATAAAACACCCTTCTAGACAAAACAAGATGCAGAAATAAATTTTTTGTTTGTTGTAGGAATATAATAATATTTCTCCAATTCTAGGATCAATCCACTTGGTGTACATAGATTGTATGTTTTGACTTCTAAATTCGAATCTATTTCTCCATTTCCAATATAAAGATATATGTATCCCTTCATAAATTTCTTATTGTCTCTAAGTATGTGTTTGTCAGTAAAAATATGTGATCCACTCCCAGTATCTAATACCCATGAGTCAGAGTTGGTGGAATTAATTTATAAAACATTCTTATTCAAGGACTCTGAATGCTTCTCCTTGATAACACTTCTCAATTCCAAATACTAATATTTTAATGTTTTATATTTCATTCCTATTAATGGTCTAAAAATGATTAATTTAAATTATTTCATAATATATTATAAGGACTTATTAATGGGTGATTATCATATTCAATATTTTTAGTAAACAAATTTAAAGATATATCTCCAATAAAAAATAATAACTCCATACATTATATCTATTTAGTTAGCCACAATCCATATTTCACTACCCAACAACCCTATTATGATTTGAAACTCATCACTTTCGTTATTTATATTGGGATTCATACTAATAAAAAAAATTAATCCTATATATTTAAGTGGAAAAATATTTTTTATGTCCAAAATATTTATAATATTTAACTCAATTCATCTATTATCTCAACCCTTGGGGTTTCCCATCATATTATAACCCAAAACAAACGTAAAAAAATCTAACACAAGATAATAAAAGGTAAACCCACCATTGCTCGAAAATACATGATGATAAGTCCTTGAGTCAATCGTTACATAATTTCCTTACCCATGATAATCTAGGGGGACCCCACTATGGTTTAAAACTATCTGGTTGGAAGATTAAGGTCTTAATAAGTGTCACTTTGGAAGGAATTGAACACTTAGTATTTAAGGAATTTTAATGTCTCATTGATTTATTATATATCATATTCATATTAAATTCATAACCATTTCATCAGATGTATTATTTATCTTCTCATATTTATTAATTTATTTTTATGAATGCATCTATAATTTATGTTTTGGAATCCCTATTCCAACAGCTACATTAGTGTGCACCTCCTTACACAGCCAACAAGTTTTTATTGCTCCCCCAAAAAAAGAATCCATACATATTATCACATATAAAAATGAATCATATACATAAGTAACACAAAAAACATGTAAATTCATATGGTTGTATGAGAATGAAAAAATCCACTTGATTAATCTTGGAGTGTTAGATAGACAACCCCATTCACTTTTCTGACAAGGCATAATACTCTAGGCCTGTATATGGTCCAACCCAATGTCCCTCCACCCTGAGAAACTTTACCAAAGTTGGAATACAATTCATGATATCTCCCACACCTAATATATAAAACATATATTCAATCACTATTCTAAATTAAATAACTCCAAATAACAAACTAGTTTTAGGGTAGATGAAAAAAAAATTATAGAGTCGTGCCTAGAATTTTTTATAGGGATCTAACTCATAGAAGAATATTATATTTAAACATAATTCAAAATCAATATTCACATTTCATAAACAATTTACTGAACATTAATATCAAAGGAATTCAATAAATAAATAAACATTTAATTTATTTTCCAAAACATGAGAAGGACATTTTATAAATAAATTCTAATTATAAACATTTTATAAATTAAAAAACCTTATGAACATTCCATAAACTTGGATATAAATAATTTTATTCATTTCAATATGAAATCTATCATATTTTGTATTATATTAAATGAATATGATATTTCATGAATCATAAACATTTTATAATAAAATTCTTATTATATAAACATTTTATATAATCTAAATATCACATATTTTATAATTTATAAATATTTTATAAATAGACCTTAGGATTTCTAAATAAACCATTTTATTTATAGATAAAAAGGCTTTCCATATAATAATTAAAAAGGTATTTTGATAATAACATTTAATATTTGGGAAATAAATATTTCATAAACATTTAATTAGTTAATTATAAACCCTTTATAATTAATTAATATATTTATTTATAAATTCATTATAAAATTAATATCCCAAAAAGAGATTTTATTAGGATTTATAAACATTTTACAATCAATTTAAATATTTTAAAGCATTTTTATACTCTTTTTATGTTTTCCCTTACATAAAATCCATATTTTGTAAAATGTTAACCTCCATTTTCCATTACACATGTAAGGCCCCGACCCTAGTTACCTAGAGTCTGTGAATTATTACATTGCACTGGCATGATATAAGGAAATCATGTCTCGAAATACCGATCAGTTTATTAGCCTTGGAAATACTAGATACATTCATAAGTTTTACATTACATTATAAAATGAAAGACTACAACAACATTGTTTCCATATGCCACACTCATATACTCTCAGACTATCCCTATAGGTTAGTCATAAAATACTTCTTTGCATCCTGGGAAAAATAAAATATAGAAAGGGGTGAGCTGAGATGCTCAGTAAGGATAACAATATAGCAGAAACTTTCATAAACAAGCATAAAAATTTAAGGAAATTTATAAGACTAAAATAAATCCTTTTAAACTTGAACATCATCATAATATGGAAAAGATAAAATCAGCTAATTCCATTTACTTATTAACATGGATATTCTACTAGTCGAATAATCACATGAAATATTAATAGCCAATTTCATAATGATGGAATTCATAATGCCAGACTTCAAACCACATAGTCAAGGCCTTGTACCAAGAATACAAATAAGATTTTTTCAAGGCCTTGTTCCAATAAATTAGTTTGTCTAATGATACCTACCGATGTATCGAGGAGCTATTGCAGGCTCCACCCATCACAGACTAAGTCCAATGCATTCCTCATATGAAAAGGTTTAAACATAACATAAACATTTGTATTAAAACTAGCATACGAAATGTAAATACCTTATCCATAAAACATGAATGGTGTAAAAATAAAACATCCACAGTAAAACATATCAAAAAACCTTCAATGCAATATGGAAGTTCTGAATCAAAATAAATCAACTTCAAACAATCCTAAAATCCATCAAAGTATGTTGACATAGATGAAATCAAAATATTTTTTTGAGAAGTATATATATCTATTTTGAAATCATTTAAAATTAATATAATTATAAAAGAAAACATTTATTTTTGAAATATACTTATAATATTGTAAGGGAAGCTTTGATGATGTTATAACGGTGGAAAATAGCCTCACCCGCGGTATAAGTTAAAAAAACATTCTTACCTTAATTTTTTCGAAAAGGTCATAAAGTACCTTGTTTGGAAAACGATGGAAAGATTAATTTCAGAACAAATAAGGTCAAATAAGGGTATAAATGACTTTAACCCATTGTCTAGTAAATATTAAAAATGTTTTTAAATACATTTTTAAGAAACATGGATGTGGATGATAAAGAGATCCCAGTATATAATTACATATAAACAACCTCAGATAATGAAGAGATTGTGAAATTAACCCTTACCATGTTATTTTCCTTGGTTGAGGGTATGTTAAACTTCTATATAATGGTGAGATAATTTTTATTAAATTATAAAAGAACCATATACATTAATATGATATCATATATGATCTTCTAATATTGCTTTGTTAATGATATTTCAGCAGTATCATCGTTTTGGGTGTTAACTAATTCATTTTCCTTTATATGATTTGTTACATAAGTAATGTTTGTTTTGGATATTATTTATATTATTCATATTCGGATTGATATTAAGTCTTTAAAAGTTTTTTTTAATCGTCAAATGAAAATTAGTGTTGAATGGATATGATTGGGAATGAATCTCATCGCGTTATTGGAGACGGTAACACGTACGTACGCACGAGCGACAATATCATTATTTTGATATTAAAATAATATCTAATTGGATGGTATATATTATATAAATAGTAATTATCATATTATATTTATTATTATCATCAATTATACATCATTATTATACCCATCCAAATAATAATGTATTGAATAACAACCACACCAGGACGTGGAGACGGTAAGCCGTACGTACGCACGTATGGTGACTTGTCATTCAAAGGATTGATAGAATAATGAATATAGTTGTATCATAATTATAATAACATCACAGTATATATAAGATACTGTAGTTATTATTTTAGAATGGAAAAAACAAAGAAAGGGGATGTGGAATAAGAAAATAACTTGAAAGAGGTGAGGAAATATTTACCTCTTCTTTAGGTTCTTCCTTTTGATTTGATAAAAATGGCTCCTTAGGATGGCTTTATGACTAAATTAAAGCCTCTAGAATGAAGGGAGGACAGTTGAGAGGATATTTGCGTAGGGTTTGGCTGATCCAAATGGCTTTTAAGGTGTGAATTTGATAGAAGGGAAAGTTCCTTTTTATAAACGGGGTGAGGGAAGCTTAGAAAATTATTAAAATATTAGTTTATAATGAAATAATTTTCAGTATCTAATGGCTCCCAAATGATTTATTTCTTGGATAAGGTGGTTATGGGTCGAACACCACTAAACCAATAGGTTTCAGACAGGTTTGGGTCACTTTATTAACCTTATCTTCTAGATTTAACTCTTAGTTAATTAGTTTGACATTTACTATGTCTCTTTGTATTTTTATATTATATGATTAATAAACATACTATAAACTTCCAAGAGAACCTAAATTTGTTACCTAATGACATATATAATATTATTTAATTCCTTTGGCCTAACCTTAGATTTTTAAAAATATAATATCAATTAATAATATAATATTTGTTTTAAAATTTCTGTTATGTCTATTTAGACACTATTTTCTATTTTGTTTTTGTGAAATTCATACAAGTATTATTACTTCAAAAAAATTAATTTAATCAATCATAACATGTCACATTAACATCTAAAATTATTTTTTGGATTCAAAACTTTCAAATTATATTTATTTTCACATATATAATACTATTTATTTGATTCATTCATTAATATGGAAAATATTGCATCATCATTGTGTCATAAATAAATTTAATTATTAATTTTTTAAAAATTATAATTAAAATACCATTACGTAGGAAATATGTTTAGATTTATAATGAATATTTATAGTTGAATATATAACATATATAACCTTATGTAAAAATTATTTTACTAAAAGATATATGCTTATGTCATTTTTTTATTTACTTTAACTTAATTAATATAAAGTGTCATTATCACTTTCAAGTGACTCCATGGGGTACCAAAATCGACCCAATTATGAACATGTTCAGACATGTATCATTCAATAGGGTTAGAACACGTGTTAGGGTAATTTAATATTATTATAATATTGTATTTTTACCCTTATTTACCGAATTTACCCTTTAACCATGGTAAATAAAATATTTACCGAAATAATTATTCAAAATGTCTAAAAATAAAGGTTACCTATTTACACAATTTAGACCTATTGATTCTAAATATGGAATCCATTTTTCTAAATTCAAAACACAGAAGTGGCATAAATTAATTTAAAATTAATTCACGTTGTCAAAACAAAAAGCATGTTTTTAAGAAATAATAACTATCAAAAAATTGACACTTGCTTATATCCAGTTTAAATGTGAAATTATGTACAATGATAAAAATTGGATTAATTGGTGAAAATATAATCTAATTATACTTGAAAACCATACAATATTATTATTTATCACTATAAATTATTTTGATTAAAAAAGTTTCTTTAAATTAAAATTTAGTCTTTTCACTATTCATCGAAAACTGGATGTTTTTAGAAAAGTACCAAAACTTCACCCTAAGCTAATTTTGATATTCCAAACCCAAAAATAGAGTCCATTTTTAAAGATAAAATTGATAAATTTTCAAAAAGTTGGTATTACTATTCATAACGGCTAGTTTGATTGGTCGTGATGTGTTAGAATCTCGAAGTTGCGTACAACACAAGCTATTGAATTATTCAAAGGGAACCATATTGTGGAAGATTCGAGTGTTACATTCTCTCATCCTTCAAATAATTTCATCCTCGAAATTTCTAGAATATTACTACATGAAAAGATTCGGGTGGTTCTTCATCATAAGTTCCTCGGGTTCCCACGTTGCCTCTTCCATCTTGTGGTTTCTCCATAGAACTTTTACCAGACGAGTCATCTGGTTTCTCAACACTTGTTCTCTTGTATCAAGAACTTTGACAAGATCTTAGAAATAAGGAAGATCGGGTTCTAGTTATAATTCTTCATAGGTAAGTACATGTGTTGGGTCAAGCATGTATTTTCTCAATAGTGATATGTCGAACACATCATGAACTTTCAAGAGACTTGGAAGCATTGCCAAATGGTAATCTACAGCCCCAATTCGTTCTAGAATTTTGAAAGGTCTGATGTACTTGGGACTCAATTTACCCTTCTTAACAAAAATTATAACACCCATCCATGGAGATACCTTCAAGAAAACATGATCTCCAACCTGACATTCCAAATCCTTCCTTCAGTTATCGGAATAGCTCTTCTACCTACTTTGAGCTGGTTTGATGTGGGTATAGATTACCTTCACCTTTTCCATCATTTTATCAACAAGTTCTAGGTCTATGAGTTTTCTTTCACCAACATCATACCAACAGGTTGGTGTGTGACATCTTTTTCCATATAACACTTCATATGGTGCCATCTGAATACTTTAATGGAAGCTATTGTTATAGTAAAACTCTACCATAGGTAAATATTGATCCCACATACAGTAAAAGTAAATTGAGAAAGATCTGACATGCCTTCTAAGGTTTTAATAGTCCATTCTGATTGTCCATTAGTTTGAGGGTGGTAGGCAGTGCTCAAACGAAGATCAATATCTAGGGATTTTGATGACTTTTTCAGATTCTTGAGGTAAAACGGGGATCATAATAAGAAACAATCGATATGGGGTACTCCATGAAGTCTTAAAACTTCATTAATATATAGTTTTGCTAAATGTTCAAGTGTTAAATCTTCTCATATAGCAAGAAAATGTGCTGACTTGGTAAGACGATCAACAATGACCCATATTGCATCATTCCTTCTAGGAGACTTTGGTAGTCTCATGAAAAAGTCCATCATCATATTATCCCATTTCCACTCAGGTATGGGAAGAGGTTGCATGACTCCTCCAGGCTATTGCCTTCCATCTTTCACTTATTGAAAAACTATACATCTTGACACAAAATCTGCAATCTCCCTCTTCATGTTTTCCCACAAAAAATGTTCCTTCAAATCATTATACATTTTGGGGCTCCCAGTGTGTATAGAGAAATTGGAGCAATGATCATTATCCAACAATTCTCTTTTTATATCAAATATGTCGAGAACATAAAGTCTCTTCCCAAATTTCAAAATTCCATCTTTATATATGAATTCAATCAATCTCCCATTATTCACAGCTTTAATCTTCTTTTAAAACTCCTCATCATTAGCCTAATAACTTTTTATCCTTTCTAGTAAAGATGGTTTGGAAACCATTTGAAAAATAATGGATGTTTCACCTTCCATGGTTATTCCCATATCCATCTTTACTAGATCCATGTATATAGGATCCTTTTCAACTCTTATCTTGTTCAACACTCTGGAATCCTTTCTACTCAAAGCATCTACCACATTATTTTCCTCCCCTAGGTGGTAGTGTATAGTGAAATCATAATACTTGAGTAGTTCAATCCATTGACATTGCATCGTGTTGAGTTCTTTTTATGAGAAAATATACTTTAAACTCTTGTGATCAGTATAAATATCACATTTTTCACCATATAGATAGTGTCTCAATATCTTCAAAGAAAATATTATATCTACTAACTCAATATCATTAGTAGGATAGTTTTTTTCATGAATTTTTAGCTATCGTGATGCATAATAAATAACCCTATCATTCTGCATAAGGACATAACCAAGTCTTTTCTTTGAAGCATCACTATAAATAAAAAAACCCATTATTCCCCAATGGTAGATTCAATATAAGAGCATTGAATAATCTTCTATATAGTTCTTCAAAACATTCTTCACACTCTTTTTTCCAAAAAAATATAAACCCTTTATGTGTGATCTTGGTTAATGGGTTAGCCAATCGGGAAAAATTCTGGAAAAAACGTCGATAATAACCTGCTAAACTAATAAAACTACATACCTCAGTTATACTCATCGGTGTTGGCCATTCTTGGATTGCCTTGTTCTTTGATGGATCAACAGATATTCCATCCTTAGAGACGATATGGCCAAGAAAAGAAATCTCATGAATCCATAATTCACAATTACTAAACTTCCCATCAAATTCATTTCTTCTAAGATTCTTCAGGATAATGCACAAGTGATTTTCATTATCTTCATTGATTTTGGAGTATACCAAGATATAATCAATAAATACAACTACAAATTCATCAATATATTCCTTGAAAACACTATTCATTAGATCCATGAATACAGAGGGTGCATTAGTTAATCCAAAAGGCATTACTGTAAACTCGTAATGCCCGTACCTGGTTCAAAATGTTATCTTCGGAATGTCTTCCTTATTCACACACAACTGATGATATCCAAATAGAAGGTCAATCTTTGAAAAATATGGAGCTCTATGAAGTTGGTAAAATAAATCATCAATGTGTGGTAGGGGATACTTGTTCTTTATTTTTATAACATTGATCTCCTTGTAGTCAATGCACAACCTCATAGATCCATATTTCTTCTTAACAAAAAGGGCACGGTCTCCCCATGGAGAAACACTAGGGTGAATAAATCCCGTGTCACTCAATTACTCTAGTCGTTTCTTTAGTTCCACTAATTCCACGGTGGTCATTCTATAAAGGATATTTGATATGGGACTTGAACCAAGAATTAAATCAATGGAAAACTCAATTTCTCATTCAGGAGGATGTCCAGGTAAATCTTCTGGAAACACATCAACATATTCTTGAACAATAGGTATATCTTCTATTTGAACATTATTTTCCTAACCCACAATTATTTCATTCTCATCCTCCCCAATAATTGAATTTAGTTGCACTATTAGGGGTGGATCTAGATAAGATTCAAGTGGTGACGATTCTGCTCTAAAGATAATGTGTTCTTTATCATCATCATAAAAAAAAGTAAACTCCTTCTTAAAATAAATTTTTTCATCATGGTCTAAAATCTTATCCATACCAAGGATTATATCAAATTCAATCATGGTTATGAGGATGAGATCAGTAGATAAAGAACATTTATATGCCCTAATGGGGACTGATTCACAAAAATTTGTTGCAATGATACTTCCCATAGGTGTTTTGACTGACAACTCCCTTGTTAATTCAAATTGATAATATCTAATTTTCTTAGAAAACTGGGAAGATATGAAACAATGCGATGATCCAGAATCAAATAAAGTGTTTTCTAAACTTGAGGAAACAATTAAATTACCTCCCAACATGTATTTTGGAGCTTCAACCTCAGTAGTAGGGATAGAATAAGCATGGCCTTGATCCCTTGGCCTTTTTTGAGGTATGTTTCCTTGGAGCTTATGAAATTCATTTCCATAATTCCCCCTTTATCTACAATTGTGGCATTCAACATTGACAACCTCTTTCTTCCCCTTGCAATCACGAGCTTGGTGGACTTTTTCACCACACTTTAAATAGACTCCCATTCCCTTACGAAAAGTACCGGGGTGTTTCTTACCACATTTACTACAGGATGGAAATTAAACTTTTTACTTATTCCCCTTATTTCCAATTATAGAGTGTTCAACAGATCTCTTCTTCTCCTTCTTTTCTTTAAAGTTTTAAGATTTAGAGAATTCTTTTTCTATCTTGATAGTACATGTGAAAATATCTTCATATGACGATATGTGTTGTGATACTAATGCTCGATGGAGAAATAGATTTAACCCATCAAATAAATGATCAATCTTACTTCCTGGGTTACATATATAAACTGCAGCATACCTCACTAACCTTGTAAAGTTTTCTTCATACTTTGTGAAATTCTCATCCTCTTTTTTCCTCAGACTCAGAAATTATCTTTTCATGTCCGCTCGATGGTCATGAGGAAAGTATTTTTCTAACAAAATCTATTTAAACTCCCTCCATTAAATATTTGATACTTTCTCATCCTTATATTTGTTTTTAATCAATGACCAACATTGATCAACATCTCTAGTGAGGCGGTAAACTGCCATGACAACTTTTTCCCTTTCACTACTCCCCAATGTGTGGGATAAAGAATTTATCCATTGCTCAGCTACTAATATATTTGTACTCCAATTGAATGTTTGTGTTTGTTGCCTAATGAAGCTATCTAACATTGATCCTCCACGCCTTGGATCAGGGTGATCCATAAAGATAAGGTTATTATTCATTACCTGGGTGAGTTATCCTAGTATGGTAATAATCTGATCAGCACATGTTTCATCACCAGCTCCGCTATAATTATCTTGAGTAGGAGGGAAGTCCCTACATGGATTACGTGCATTAATACAGTTTCCATTCCTTCCACTAAGAGCCATTTCTAAACAATAGAATAAACTAGATTAGTTTATGAATCGAAATACATAATTCCATACTTGTAAGACACTTAACATGAATTGAAAAGTTTATGGATATAATCCATAATCATAAAAAAATCATTGAGGAATTATATACTCCTGAACCCTTCATAATGGTTTTAAAAGAAAATTAGAATTATCCGGAACATATCCCCTGGGAGTGTTGTAACCAAGAGTGCAGCAAGGCCCGTTGTCATGCACTAGTTCCCGTTCGAGTCTAGCTCAAAGAGTTTTTTTTCAGGTTTTACTCCTAGGTACATCTGTGCCAGAGCCACCTCTACCTACTTGTATCAAGAAAAGGATGTATTGCTTGTAAAACTCAAAAAATCTATACAATACCAAAATTATTGGAAGTTCTTCTATACTAATCCTCAAAGTCTATCTTAGGGTAATGTTCTCTAATCAGTGTTTATCTGAATCTAGATTTCATGGTTTGTACTAGATTTCCTCTGATACCAACTGTAATGCCCCGAACCCAACTACCCAGAGTTGGTGCATTATTACATAACATTGTCACGATACAAGGAAATCATGTCACGAAAGACCGATCAGTTTAGTAGCCCTGGAAATACTAGATACATTCATAAGCATTACATTACAATATAAAATGAAAAACTACACCAACATTGTTTCCATAGACCAAACTCATATCCCCTCAGACTATCCCTATAGGTCAGTCATAAAATACTTCTTCGCATCCTGGAAAAAATAAAACATAGAAAGGGTGAGCTCATATGGTCAGTAAGGATAAAAATATAGCGGAAACTTTCATTAATAAGCACAAACATTTAAGGCAATGTATAAGACTAAAAAAGCCTTTTAAACTTGAACTTCAGTATAATATGGAAAAGATAAAATCAACTAATTTCATTTACATATTCACATGGATATTATACAAGTCTAATAATGACATGCAATATCAATAGCCACTTTCATAATGATGGAATGCATAATTCCAGACATCATAACAACATAGTCAAAGCCTTCTTCCCAGACTACAAATAAGATTTTTTCAAGGACTTGTGCCAAGACACTAGTATGTCTCATGAGACCTATCGATGCATCAAGGAGCTATAATGGGCTCCACTGGTCAGAGACTAAGTCCATTTCATTCCTCATATGAAAAGGTTTAAACAAAACATAAACAATCATATTAAAACTAGCATATTAAATGTCAATACTTTATCCATAAACCTTAAATGATGTAAAAATAACACATCCATATTCAAACATATCACAGAACCTTGAAGACAATATAGAAGTTTTGTATCATAATAAATCAACTTCAAATAAGATTAAAATTTATCAAAGGGTGTTGACATATATGAAATTAAAATCCTTTTTATAGAAATATCTCTTTCTATTTTGAAATCATATAAAATTAATATAATTATAGAAGAAAACATTTATTTTGGAAATATTCTTATAAGCTTGTAAGGGAAGCTTTGATGATGTTATAATGGCAGAAAATATCTACACCCTCCATATAAGTTAAAAAAACATTCTTACCTTAATTTTGTAGAAAAGGTCATAAAGTGCCTTCTTTGAGAAATGACCAAAAGATTCATTTCAGAACATATAAGGTCAAATAAGTGTATAAATGACTTTAAACCATTGTCTAGTCAATAGTAAAAATGTTTTGAAATACATTTTTAAGAAACATGGATGTGGATGATAAAGAGATCCAAGTAGATAATTACTTATAAACAACTTCGAGTAATAAATAGATTGTGAAATTAACCCTTACATTGTTATTTTCCTTTGTCGAGGGTATGTTAACCTCCTATATAATGGTGAAATAATTGTTATTAAATTATAAAAGAACCATATACATTAATATGATATCATATATGATCTTCTAATATTGCATTGTTAATGATATTTCAGTTGTATCATCATTTCGGATGTTGACTAATTCGTGTTCCTTATATATTCTTTGTAATGTAAGTAATGTTTGTTGTGCATATAATGTATCTTATTAATATTAAATATGATATTAAGTCTTTAAACATTATTTTTAATCGTCAGATGAAAATTTTTCTTGAACGGATTCAATGGGGAATGAATCGCATCGCGTTCATGGAGACGGTAATCCGTACGTACACACGAGCGACAATATCATTCTTTTGATATTATAATAATAAATATAATTGGATGGTATATAATATATACAGAATAATTATCATTTATATTTATTATTTACATCAATTATAAATTATTATTATACCCATCCCAATAATAATGTATTGAATAACAACTACACCACGACGTGGAGACGGTAAGTCGTACGTACGCACGTATGGTGACATGTCATTCAAATGATGGATAGAATAATTAATATGGTTGTAAAATAATTATAATAAAATCATAGTATATATAATATACTGGATTTATTATTTTAGAATGGAAACAACAAAGAAAGGGGAAGTTTAAGAAGAAAATAACTTGAAGAGGTGATGAAATATTTACCTCTTCTATGGGTTCTTCTTTTTGATTTGATAAAAAGGGCTCCTTAAGATGGATTTCTGACTAAAGTAAGGCCTCTAGGATAAAGGTAGGATAGTTGAGAGTATATTTGGGTAGGTTTTAGCTTATCCAAATGTCTTTGAAGGTGTGAATTTGAGAGATGGTTAAGTTCCCTTTTATAAGAGGGGTGTGGGGCACATTAGGAAAATATTGAAGTATTATTTTATAAAAAAATAATTTTTTTTGAATGGCTCCGAAATGATTTATTTTGAGGATAAGGTGGGGAGGGGTTGAAAACCACTCATACAATAGTTTTTATATAGGTCTGGGTCAATATATTAACATTATCATCTATATTTAACTCTTAGATAATTAGTTTGACATTTACCATGTCTCTTTGTATTTTTATATTATATGGTTAATAAACATAATATAAACATCCAAGAGAACCTCAAGTGGTTCATTAATGACATATATAATATTATTTAAGACCTTTTTTCGAACATTATATTTTTAGGAATATAATTTCAATTAATAATGTAATATTTTTTTTAAAAACTCTTTTATGTCAATTTTGAAACTATTTTCTATTTTGTTTTAGTTAAATTCCTAACAGTATTATTACTTCGAAAAAAATTAATTTAATCAATCCTAAAATGTCAAATTAACCTATAAAATTATTTTATGTCATAAAAACTTTCAAATTATATTTATTTTAACATCTATAATACCTTTTATTTAATTCTTTCATTAATAAAGAAAATAATTCATCATCCTTGTGCCATAAATAAATTCAATTATTCAATGTCTAAAAATTATAAATAAAATACCATTATGTAGGAAATATTTTTAGATTTCTAATCAATATTTATATTAGAAGAGATAACATATATAACCTTATGTAAAAAAATTTTTACTAAAAGATATATGCTTATGTCATTTTTGGATTTACTTTAACTTAATTAATATAAAGTATCATTATCACTTAACAGTGGCTCCATGGGGATCCGAAATCAACTCAAGGATGACCATGGTTGGAAATGTATCAGTAAATATGGTTATATCACATTTTAGGATAATTTAATATTATTATAATATTATTTTGTTAACCTTATTTATTGGATTTACCCTTTAACCATGGTAAATAAAATATTTACCGAAGTAATTATTCAAAATGTCTAAAAATAAAAGTTACCTGTTTAAAAAATTTAGACCTCCTGATTCTAAATATGGAATCCATTTTTCTAAATTCAAAACATATAAGTGGAAGAAATTAATTTAAAATTAATTCCCGTTGTCAAAACAAAAAGCATGTTTTTAAGAAATAATAACTTTCAAAAGATTAACACTTTCTTATGTCCAGTTTAAATATGAAATTATGTCTAATGACCAAAATTGGATTAAATGTTAAAAATATAATCTAATTATACTTAAAAACCACTAAATATTATAATTTAGTGCTATAAATTATTTTTATTAAGAAAGTTGTTTTTAATTAAAATTTAGTATTTTTCACTATTTATCAAAAACTGAATGTTTTCAGAAAAATACCAAAAATTCACCCTGAGATATTTTCAATATTACAAACCCAAAAATGAAGTCCATTTTGAAAGATAAAATTGATAAAATTTTCAGAAATTTGGTATTAATATTCATGACAGCAAGTTTGATTGGTCACGATGTGTTAGAATCTCGAAGTTGTGTACAACGCAAGCTATTATGTTATTCAAATGGAAACTGACCATGGAAACTTTGTGTGTTTCAATACAGACACTATGTGAAAGGTTTAACCACTCCCTAATTTTATGAAATCCATCATGAATCCCAAGTATAAGGTAATTTAGATTTTTCCTTTACAAAATTCATTTGTGTAAATGTAAACTCTATCTTCATTTACAAAAACATTTTTATAAAAATGTAAGTTATAAATTACCATTATTTAAAAAAAATTATAATGTTAAGTTTCATATTACCCATACATATTCAATTTAGGTAAATTTATGAGTGAAACTAACTTTATGTAAACCCTTCATGTAAAGGGCAGTCTTAGGGTTTCCATTATATGAACACTTATTTAAAGGTAAATCTTATATTACTATTAAATATCTCATGTGAAGGTATAAAATACTAAAATAGTTTCATGAAAACATTTTATTTCACTTATTTTAAAAAAACACTACTTTAATCATTTTTAAATCATAATTCAACAATATTTGATATCATTTATAGGTTTCATTGGATTATCTTATGATTATTAGTAGTGTAAAAGCAACCAAAACACATGCGATCAATCTTCAATAATTCAAGGTACCTAAATTATTAAAGAAATAGAATACTTTGTATTAATGTTTTTCAGAAGTATCTTCTATATAATTCTATTGATGGAGTATGTTTTATGTAGTTAATTAAAATAGAAAAAGAAAATTCTTCTTACCTTTCAGGGAGTATAATGATTGAAGGTTCCTTGATCTTATCAAGAGGATACATAGAAGATTAAGGGATTCTAGTGCCTTTATTGAGAATGATGAATAAAATGAAAGCATTCAATAGATTTTTATGAAACTAATGGCCATATAATCATTGAATGAATGTGATCTACACAACACAAACCAAATGAAGAGAAATATTATCACTTTAGGTGAATCTAAATGCACTCTATTTTTAACACGTCATATGCATTTATAACTATTTGGGTGTAAAATTCATTGATCTTGTTTCAATAAGTAAATTAAAAACTTAAATGAACCAACCTTTTCTTCAAAAATGAATAAAAATATTCGCGGAACAATAAAATTTATTTGAGTCACATGAAATATTTTAAATATGTATCTCATTCATGTTTAATATATATATATATGTATATATTATTCATGAACCATATACGGGATAATATACATGCATAATATATATATATATATATATTAAATGCACATTATATATATAACTTCATATAATATGTATATATACATCATTAATATTATTCATGTGCACATATATCTCATGAATGTACATTTTAGAACACATACAACACATATCAAGGGTGAGTATGTTTTAGAATGTGTGGTGAAAAGTTTACATTCTTGTTGGAAATGGAATGGAAGTACATGTCATAGAAAAGGATGTTATAAAATGAAAAACAAGAATTCATCCATTTATATAGAATAAGTTATCGTATCCATTTCATATGAATAACTAATATTTGGTATCAAATTTTAACACACTATTGTGTTTGGTGTGAATCTTGAACTCAAAAGATAAATAAAAACATTATTTAAGTTGCGATGTTTGTTGGATTGGATATTGTGGTAATTGAAGGAAGATTTTAAATAGAGATCCAATGATGAAAATTTCATAGTGGATTACATTATGTGTTGATGAAATCCTTATATAAAATAGAATTTAGAAAAAAAATTCATAGTGGTGTTCATTGTGGACTTTATGAAAGACTTAGTGAAATGAGGCATTAGAGTTCATCATGATATAGTGAAAGAAATTTTGAGTATTTAGTTTTTGATTTTATATAGAAAACATGAAAGTTACTAGTGTGGGGGTTATAGAATTAGGTGTTTTAGATATATTATTTTTTAATTTAATTGTAAATGTGCAACTAATTGGTACAGGAAACTGTATATAAATTTATTTTGGGTAGATATGGATTATTCTATGTTTAGGAGTGCACCATGACATAGTTAGTCAAGGTATATTTAAATTTGAAAATCAAAATTACCAAAACAATCTGTGGATATATATTATAACACATTATAGATCTCTAATTCAAATTTTAAATGTAACACTAAAATGTCCATGGTGAAGCCATACATTCCCTGGTGAGAGAAATTCTAGAACGAGAAATTTAGATTCAAATATAGAATATATATATCGATTTTCTATAAAAAACACATATTGAATGATATCGTTTTACCAAATTAAAATGTGTGGTAAACTTGGTATGATCCTTGAGGAAAATAAGAAAAAAATTGATCCCAACCATTAATCAATGGTTTGGAAATGTGGAAGTATATATATTGAAATTATTTAATTTTTTGATAAATGGATTATTAAATGATAAATATGGAATTGAGTGTAAAATAAAGAGAAACATATAGATAAATATTTATATATATATTTTTAATGAAAAATATACTTGTTGAATATGTATTTTTATTGAAATAACTTATTATTGAAGAAGAATATAGAGTGTAAAATAGATAATTCTATTTTAGAATCAATATTTATCTTTAATAGTATTTTTTTCTATTTTTATAATGTGTTGGACAGTGAATAGACTCAAAATTTAATGATATGTTCTTATTTGGGCTTGGAGAAGAAGATATGTAGTTGAAGTTGAGAATAATATGCCATCTAATCTAGAGTTTAATATTCCAAAAGATTGTGATTTCTATGCTTATTTGGAAGAGAACATCATGTCTATAAATTATTGAATCCTTCCTTGAATAAGTGTATGAAGTAAGAAATAGATTAATTGATCCTTGGGTGAGTGGTGAGTGATTCCTAAACATTATAAAGGAATATATCATTATATTGGAATCACCACAATCAAATATTGTATCAAATGAATAATTCATCATAATGATTTTTAGTATACCAACACATCAATGTGTATATACTCTTTGTATGTATCCAAATGTAGGTGAACTAAGTAAAAATTACTTTTTATAAAATTATTTAGTTTCTATATTTGAGATAACATTTTTTGATTGATGATGAAAGAAAAATAGATTTAATGTGGTTCCTCCAAATTAAGAAACATGATCTATAAAGTTGATAGATTTGAAAAGAAATGTTTAAATTTTATAAATCCTAGAATACCCCCTCCCCCACAAGGTGCATTGAGATGGTAAAATTAACCTTATGATGTCAAAAATATGATTTCCTTGTGGCATTGATTCTGAGATTATGTGTTATATTTTGGGATCCTATAATATATTTGAGATTATTCTTGATAGTTAAGGGGAACGTTTGGGTTGTCTAATACTATTGATTGTGTTATTTTTTTTGATTCATGAAATGTGGTTTAAAATGTCAGTTGAGTGGTAGTATTTTTTCATGTAAAGATATTTTCCTCTTAAGGTAAAATGGTTCATTTCCAAGTGTTATGATTTTGTAGGGTAGATTCCATGGATTTTATTTTTATTTTCTTAAAGATGTTTTATTATGATACAATTATTAACTTGACGGAAAGATGGAGACTGGGTCTACTATTTGAGTGATCACTCGAAGATTTGAAACGTAATTTCATAACCAATATATGGATATTTTATGATAGTATGAGATTATACTCAAGTATATGTATGTTACTTTTTACTGTGATTAGTGATTCCAGGTTTATCACAAGTGATATATTGTTTTCCTTATTTGTTATTGATGATGCCTAATTCACCCTTATTATAATTTATAATGGAGATGCCTCATTAATAGACCATCACAATCTATTTTTTATCTTAATAAATTCAATTTTTTGGGTTATGTGAAAAACCTTAAAAAATATATCACAAATAACAACCAAGACTAAAGAAATCCCTCATCATCCGACATATAATAACCATATGAGAGGATTGGGTTAATACTTCCAATTTATATCCCTTATATAAAGACTAAAATTATGTGATATTGTTTCACCAATTATATAATATATGATTTTTAGTACCATTAGGAAATTATCCTTGGATAATGATTTAAATTTAAATTCCTCAAAAATAAAATGTAGTTTTAAATCAAACCAATTCATGAGTTGGTCACTAAGCCCTTGAGTCCATATATGCCATTCCACATTAACCTGATACTCTATTCTAATTTAAAAATCCTGAATAATGAACTTATTCTATCTTATTTTGAATCCTTTTCAAAATTTTCATAGATGTTTTTCATTTTTGTAGAGAAGTTTGATTGGTATAAAGAGGCCCCTTTAATGTAACCTTCCAATTAGAAACCCACTGTCTTTGAAAATCATTCTTGCTATGAAATTTCTTGGTTGTCCTATTTTACATATTCCTTTACAAAACCTTATTTACTCAATGAATTGGTCTTGAATGTCTTGGATTGTTTTAAATAATCTTTGTGGCTTCATGGATTCTTCCTTGAGGTTAATGAGTGTCTTATAATTTAATTAGGGACCTTTTACTCTTTGTCCATGCCTGGGTGAAAATATTTTTTTCCATTAACATCTTACTAATTCTCCATCAAAGACATAGAATTATCTTATGTTCCCTTATCCAAAAAGATTTTTCTATCAATACCACCTCCTTTTATATATTATACTTTAACTAAATAAGAAATATGAGAATTCTTTCCCCTATAAATCATGGGTGTTGATGGATTTTGGAATCATTATTTTAGAATGATTCATATTTTTATTTAATATTATAGTTTTATATCCATTATCTTCATCATTAACCTATGTTGTATCTTCTATTTGGTGAAACCAATTCCATTTTAAATGTTATAGGTGACTTTTTTTCATAAGAATGGGTTGAAAATACTCACTCATACATAAATCACTCCAAACTCAAGAAAGTGGAATCATCTTTCTCATTTTTATTATTCTAGGATCCTATAGTCTATATCTATTGATGATCCTCTTTACATGGTTGTAACCGTCCAAAATCCTACTCTGATAAAAAACCATCATTTTTTCAAGAATAGAAATCAGTATAGAAAGGGGATATGTGGGGGATTTTAAAAACACCTCAAAAAACATTATATTGATATCAAATTCTTGGTAGAACTTGGTGTCATCAAGATAACTGAAATGTACTTACTAAATTCTAAGATTATAAAGCTATATTACCTCCTTATATGCACCATTATCAATGATTTGGACTTGCTGGCCCTTAGTATTTCTTAAGAGTGGTATTTTCACCTCATGATCAGGGATTCAAACTCTATTCTGATTAGATCCCACCTCCATAGAGATAGATAACTAGGACTCACAAGAACCCAAAAATGGTACTATAGTTCATCCCTAAATATGTGAGAGTGAATAATTTCCATGCATCAAGTATCTCAAATAATAATCAGGTTATGACTCATTGATGGTCAATTATTTTTAACTATATTCTCCCAAGACTATGATCCAAACTACATATGATGAAGGATTGAAAATATATATCTATATACATAATAGATATTCCATATGTTGCTTCAAATGGTAAATATATCAATACAAATAAAGTAACTGGCCAGTAAAGTATTTGAGGATTTTAATGATCATGTAATTTTAGAACAGGATTGGGAATATTGGTAGGAGAATATCAGACACCATTGTTAAAGGTTCCTCATTTATGAAAACCTCAAAGAATTATAGATGCAACTAAATTCATAAATAACTTATATATCTTTCCTTTTGGAAAAAGAGTGTTAAAGATTTTTTATTTTCAAAATATAATATGAATTTTAAAGGATCGAGATGACCGACCAAAACTTGGTGTTGAAGGCCCTTGGATTTATTGACATTCCTGTCAAATAAATCAACTACTAGTCTGTCGTTGGCATAAATTTCCACCATCACAAGAGATAATAGTGAAGAAACTATAGAGAACTTTATAGAAGAGATAAAAACCATTATTTGACCATGGAACACTCATGTAACCTTTAAAAAAACTGTAATACCTAGGTTGTTTGGGATAAAATTGATCTTAGTGGATAAAATGGTATAAGTATCCTTAAGGTCTTGGGGAAAAAATCTTTAACCAAAAATGAAGATAAACCCTAGCTTGGAGGTAGGGGATGGGACACATTCATTATAAAGTAAATTATTGTTCCATCATGTATGAGTGAAAATGTGCTGAAACACATTACAACTTGGATGAAATGTGGAAATTTATCATTCACCAATTCAATTTATTTTTTTTATAAATAATTACAAATTTTTAATAGTATAGTGATTTATAGTTATCCCTTGTTTCTTATTATAGTGATATACCTTTCACCCATGTTTTTTATATGAAACTCACACTTATTATTAGTTTTATGATTTATCATCCACCCTTGTTATTTTGGAGATTCATTAATCAATTTGTTCAATATGCTAGTGATAAATTATTCAATTTTTTTTATTAGTTTGGTGATGCATCATTCATTATGATTATGTATATGGTGATATATTATTCACCCCAGACATATTTATTTTAGGATATATCATTCAACTGGGATAGTTATTATAGTGAAACTACATAAACCCATGTGAGTTATAAGGTTAAAAATTGGTCACCAATTTTTTTGTATATTATATTACATGGAGAAACTGAGTTTTTTAGATAGTTATAAAATTTTCACCTTTATTTATTATTAATTAGATAACATGTAAAACCCCATATTGATCCATAATTAATTAAAAATCCAACAATGATGATTGAATCCCTTACATCCAAAATACCTTCTAAGTTTATACCTTTATAGAGTTTGGTAAAAAATAAAAAAAACCCATATCTTTCCATCCAAATGGATATTTTTCCGCACTATTTAAAATCCCTTATTTTAAAATAGATATTCAAAATCTCCCATAAAATTCTCTAAGTCTGTTACTCTTATAAGAATACCATTGTAATAATTTACTTCATCACCTAGAGAAATGTAAACATAAGAGGGTGTGAGATCAAATTTTCAATATGGGTTAGCATATAGAGGAATATTTCATAGTATAAGCATGGAATAAATAGTTGGGTAGAATTAATTACAAAACTAATGATATAATCAAATATGACTGAGAATATAATATATACATGTATAATATAATAATATATATAAATATATCACCTATATAATAATAACTAAATTCATAATGATAGAATAAATAATGTCAGTCATCTTAATAGAACTATTAATTCCTTGCGTCAATACATCAAGATCTTACCATAATGAACATATTCTAAGATATCATGATCTTACCATCATGGTCATGTTCCAAGAAATCATGATCTTATCATCAAGGCCTCAAGTTAATACATCATGATCATGCCATCAGGGACCAATTCCTAGGTAATATTAATAAATGGTAACGTATACACCAAAATACCCAAACGAGTTTTTATAAAGAAATCTAATGAAGCATCAAGGGGCTATTTTGGGCCTCACATATCACTTAATAAATCCAATTAATTATTCATACATGGTAATGAATAAATAGAACATAATAATATTACTTTTTTAATAAATAAATATATGTATTAGAATAGAAATTTTATAGAATTTCAATACATTACCAAGTCAATAAATGGAATAACAATATCATAATCTATCAAGATAAATAACGTAGATGATATCATTATATCATACATCTACTAAAATAAAATATTTTTTAATTATGTTGAAATAGATGAACAATACCATTATAAGAAGCTCACTTATGAATGTTTTCAAATAAAAAGACATCAGGTATTGGATCATTTGATACCATAAATTTAATTATCTGAAGAAAAAATGGTATAAGAAAAATAGAGGGTAATTAATGAAATATAATTACAAAGGATATATATCCTTTCATATAGAAAGTAAAATAGAAACAATTTCATAAAATAGTTTTAAGAATTTTTTTAACAAAGTTGTAAGAGTGTAGTGTTATTAGTACCTTTAAAAATTAATTTTAAAAAAGTAACGTAAATAATTTTAAGAAACTAAGATCTAAAACTAATCTCCAATAATGTATTCATGAAAATATTTAAATCTCAATCCCCTAATTTTTTACTGGAAGATAAGAATTCATGTGTGAAAATAAATTCCCTTTTTACTATTTTAAAATTCAATTATAAAAACCTACATTATTAAATAGGATATCAAGAATCTCATTTAAAATTATTAAAGGTAAATACAGAGATCATAAAAGAAAAAAATATGGATTATAAATAATAAATTATAATACTAGTGGGAATATATAATATGGGCATGGAAGAGAAATATCCATTATAATGGACATGAATTATTCTTCAAAGTATTATATTTTTACAAAGGAATAAATAGAAAAAAAATATTTTGATAATAGAATTTAAATTCCCCTAGGAGAAAGATAAAATATTTTTAATAAAATAATAGGATATAGTTAATCAAAACCAGAATAACAGTTCTAAAGAAAAATAGTTATAATTCAATGAAAGTTATCTAATTTAAAAAAATTATTATGACATTTGTATATTTGAATCAAAATTAAAACAAAGGAGATAACTTGAAATTTATTTTTAAAAGAATATAATTTCAAAAAAAATGATATATGACTTAAAAAGAAATAAAATATACCATAAAAATAAAAAATGGTAGTGAAAATGGAAAGTTTCTCAAAGAAAGAAAATTGAGATATGAAAGTCCATTAAAAATTAGTTGCATGTAAATTAAAATATCATAAAAATATATTATAAATGAAATTTTAATTCAAATTATTAAGGTTTATGTATGATGAAATAACTCATTGTGTTAGTAATTTAACCTTGTTAAATATTAATTAGTGCAAAATATGATATCATTTTTAATGAGAGATAATTGAGAGGAAAATTCCTACCATATTGATATTAAATGAAATAAATGAGTATAAAGAAAAGGTCATGAAAAGAATTTTAAAATCAATTAAATAATCCTTATAACTAATAAAATAATATTTTGGTTAGAAAATACACAATATAAAAGAAGAATTGGCGTGTAATATGAAAACATACCTAAATGAAGGGAAATTGGGGTGGAATCCCTTACCTTAGATTCATACTGGGTCAAATTTATTCCAACCACATGTATAATAAATTTTTTTTATTATTATTCTGTATCATATCCATATTTATATCTATATTTCTAAATATCATTCACTCAGAACTTATTTTTGTCCATTTACTTATATTTTAAAAAAAAACAATATTTGGGTGATAACTCTTCCATTTTCCATTCATGTTTTAGTTTGGAGTTTCCATCCTTTCATTGTGGTCATGGTTTCATTGTCTCAACAATTTTCTTGATGATTTTATATATTTATTTGATATTATTCTAAAGTACTATGGATATTTTATAGAGCTTATAGAGACAATTAGTATGGAAAACATAAAAATTATATTTTTTAGAAAGATTCACTTCATAGAAATAATTAATTTCATTGAAAATATGAATATCTATATTACCATTAAAGAAATTTAAAAACATAAAAAAATAATAGTTATTATATATTATTAAAATCTCATAAAATTACTTAAGAATTCGTGACAAAAACATAATAGAAAAGTTTATGTAGGTCGTAAAACCAATTAATATAAGAGTATTTTTAATGGTTGAATGAGTAAGAACATGTTAGTGTATACTAAAAATATCACTTTTACATAAAATTAATCATGTTATAAATATACTTTTTATTCATTAAATTTATTTTTTCAAATTTCTATGTTAGGAAATAATGAAAAATAAAACATTTCCTTTATGGATGTTTTATTCCATATGTACACACATACAACATTTTAATATTTTAATTTTTGGAATGGAAATAAGGTAGATAATTTTTTATCTTTATAGAATCATAAATATGTCATATATATCAAATTGTTTCATTAAATATATAATTATAATCATCCATGTGAAGCGGTGATGAAAATTAAAATAGGTAACTTCATGGAGGATGTAGTCCACACAAATGCATTAATGATGTTATCATTTTACATTGGATAGATGTAAGGTGGATAATGGTTGTTCCATAAAAATAATAAAATTTTATTATAATAATTATACTGATTTAATTATGAGAATATTATTATATAATATTTATAGGAATAAAATAAAGAAAAGGTTGGGGATTGGATAATACTCATGTAGAGTACTTGAGTCTTTCATTTAAGGACTTATTAGATGGAGGAATTGGAACAATTTACAGTAACCAAGAACTAAAAAAACATGTAATAATATTTTAGAATATTTAAAATATGTATGGTCTTAGGAAGAATTATATTCTTAATTATTACTTGGGTGGGTGGAAGTGGGATCCTTTCATAAGTGAAAGGGTATCACTTTTGAAAATATTCACAACTTTTTATTAATGACAAGTAAATTTCAAAGGGAAGTGGTAAAAATAGTGGAAAATAGATAATTGAGTAGGATTTTTGGTCGAACCAAATATCTTATAAAAAATAAGAGATAAATTTTGATATATTTCAGACCATTTTCCTTAATTTAGCTTTTTATTACAATTTTATTTTACAATGGTAACTTATTTTTTAACCCAGACAACTTTTATTATTTATAAAAATGAAGTCAAACTTATAAAAAAAATTAAAAATTATTTCCCAAAATATGTAATCCATTTTATAATATTAGATTTCTATAGTTGATAAAAATTTATTTTAAAAAAATTATGTGTAACACAATAGAAAATAGTTTTAAGAAAATATTTTAAACATAAAAATAAATTTACACTAAAATAATATATTGTATTGATTTATTAATATTTTTTTTATTTTATTAAAAAGTTAGATTTATGTGACTTTTAAACTAATAAAAAATTGAATGTAACCATGTATACACTTAACTGAATGAAAAGAACCAATAAAATTATTAGAATAAAACACCACTTAAGTTCCAAAATGTAAAACATATGTTTTTAAATGAAACATATTATTTATAATTGATTTATTTGACATTATAAATAAACATTTTTTCTATAAAAAAGTTTCATAAACATTCAAGTCAATCATTTATCATGATGAAGCCAAAAAAATGAAAGCATTTGGAAAAAATTACTTTTCACCAAAAAATAAACTATTTTTTAAAAATCTAAAAACATCACCCAATTATAATTTTTACATCGTGATATAAAAATATAATTAATTTCAAAAAATAAAAATTCTGAAATTTATAAATTTATCTTTTAAAAAATACAAAATATGAATAAAAATTAATTTATAGAAAAAAACTTGTTAAAATTTAAGCATTATTAATATTATTTCATATAAATTAATAACTAGATGAATGTAAATATATCACTTAATAAATTGAGATATTTTATATAATAATAATCATCTTTTAAAATTTATCAGTTAAACTTATTAAGATAAAATACACAGTGCATTTTAAAAAATCCTTCTCTGAAAAAAATCCATAGAATTAAATAATATTAATATTTATTCTCTACATGTAAGAATATTTAACTTATTACTCTCTATTAATTCACATAAGTTTTTATTCATATTATATTTTTACTAATAATGTTTATCTAATATGTCATAGGTCTTTTTAGTCTGGTGTTACAAATGTAACAAGCTATTCAAAATAATATTTATTTAACGGGAAATTAATAATAAAATCATATGATGTTACATTCTAGAAATTAAATAAATTGTATCCTCGAAATTTTAATTATTTTACACTAATTAAAATACTTAAGGGAATACAGTAGATAAAAACTCAACATATAATTTCTAATGAGATATAAACCTCACTATATAGTGAAATACTAGGAAACTAAAATTTCCCATATAATAAGAACATGATAAAATTTTCATTTATCTTAAACATTTATACTAGATGTGTTTTCATTAATTGTTATAGGTATTTCTTGGTACATAACTTTCAAAGTTTGATTTTCATAATCCTGTTCACAACCAAATACCAAAACCAAAATGATCATGATAATAATTGATAAACATGATTATATTAAAAATCATAATTGAATTATCTTATCAAACCTTCATTTCAACCTATGGTACTTGATGTTTATCCTTAGTTATGAATGGACTTTCTCATATTATTATTTATATCAAAACTAGTTATATATTATATATAATGACCCCAAACTTTAAACAAATAAATATTACATATTATTATATGAATATTCATAACATTTCAATATGATCCACACTAAAACCATAAAGGTTTAGTGTATTTTGAATCTTTGATACATAAAAAAATTGGTACATAAAATATCTATATCATTTTACATTAATTACCTTATCACTATCACTATTATTAGGAATATCATACTTAAAACCTCTCTTCAAAAACTAGGTAAAGGAAACATTATAAAGGGTGAACTCATATACTCGGTAAGGTATGATTGATAAATATCATTCAATGATCATAAGTGATCATAATTTAAGAATAAGGTTATGAGAAAATGAGATTAACATTATAAAATCATACAAAACAATTCATTGATCATAATCAAGAATCATGGAATAATGTTTTTTCAATCAAGATATGTAAGAAATAAGAGTGTGGAATCATCAATAGTCAATCATGATCAATGAGAACATATCATAAACATAAGACATAAGTTTTTTCTATAGACATAATCATATAAAATCACTTCCTTAGTCATAGTTCACTCCCAAGACTATAATTATACGTAAATTCCTATAATCGAAATTTTTACTCATTCATTTTTGGTATTCTCTTAGGAGTGTCTTCTATCTAGTTAACTCCCTCATAACTTATGATTTTTTTAACTCTATCATCTCTTAAGTGTTTATCAAATTATTCACCTATTAAGAGTTTATTAAATATGTCATCTCATAGGAGTTTCTCAGCGCCATCATCATTACAAAACATATTTGAGGGCTATAAAAAACCTTTATTGTGACTAATATAGGTCTCAATCGTCACATAATAATAATCCATACATAAGAGTTACACAAGAACATAAAATATTCAACGTTTCATCATAGCATAACCCATAGAATGAAAATTAATTTCATAAAAATTTCATAATAATAATTATTATCCAAACATAGAAATAATAAAGATTATATTATTTGATCATATCCCAAATAAAGCATAAGAAACATCAATGAATGTTATTATAGATGATAATTCTATTAAAATATAATTGTAAAATTTGTTAATGAAAATACCCTTTCTTTTTTTGAAATCACTTATTTAAATTCTAAAAATAATATAAAATCATTTAGGAAAAAAATTTATTTGAAGATAACCATACAAAATGTTAAATAAAGATTCAATGAAAATAAAATTCTTAATTTTGGGAGAATACATTAGGGAAGTGTAAGTTAAACCCAATATTTATTCACCTTTTCACTAAAAAGAAATGGGTAAATAATTTGGATAACAACAAGAATAATTATTTAAAACATTTTCATAGAAATTAAAACATGGATAATAATTAATTTAGTAAATATTTAAATAACAATAAAAATATTCCTAGAATCATTTTAAATAGAATATAAACATGGAAGAAAAGGGTCCCAATAGAATAGAGATATAAAGATGGTTTTCCTTAAAAACATTATTTTGATTTCATGAGCACATAAATAAAGGAAAATAAAACAAAAAAATTAATATATTTAAATAAATATAGGGGGAGAAAGTATAAAATACTTAAGAGACATATATCATATCATTTCAGCATCATAATATTAATCGTAAACAATCTGATTAAAAAAATAGATTATAACATAAAACTCTTACCTCAAGTCCATTGTGCTTTTTAAATATTCTAAAATCCTATATAATAATTATAATTTTATTATAATTTTATACTAATAAAATATTCATACCTAAAATACCTTACATGGTTTACTTATAACATCTTATCACCCATTCATTGACAACATTTTATTTCCATCACTATTTCAGGTATTAACTACATCATTTTTCATGTTTGTTTTGGTTCAACATTTATGGTCCGTTGACTTTGATCATAGTTAATTCACCTATATATAGTTAATAAAGATATAAATATCATATTTATTCATTATATACACATTAATGACCATTCATATAAAGTGGTGACAAAAATGTATAACAGTCCAAAACCCACACACCTAGATCTAGTGCTAAAAGTACAATATTGACATTTTATGATTTGATACCGATAAACATGACCCAATTTTATCCATCAAAAACATTTACCATAAAAATGTAATATCATATCACTTTTATATCCATGTACCTTTTAGGTTTATAGTTTTATAGAATTTGGAAAAAAAATCCATGTGGACATTTCTATAGAGAATCCAATTTTTCCAAAAATACAAGTTCTTTATAAAGACTTTCTTGATTTTATAAAGGTAGATTCCATATTTGGAACTCTAAATTTATTAAATTTTCTATTGAGCCCTAGACACTATAAAAACATTTTAAAATTTAGGATGAGAAAAAAATCTTAGTAAGGGACCTGTAAAAAAGAAATTCATTAGTCTAATGAAAATCAAGAAAAGCCATAATTTTTGAATTTATTAAAATATTATTTGATAGAATAATGTAATTAATTTTCCCATGAAAAAAACATACTTTTTTTCTATGAAAACATTTGGAAATTGTGTAGCAAGAAAATAGAAACCCTTTTCAGAAACTTGGAGCATTATATTCATAACATGTATCAGAGATAACTAGATCCCATCTAAATCCAATAGAGAATCCTCATGGGTTAATGCCATAAAAATTTAATACAAATAATTTAATGTCTTTTTTATTATATAAATCTTTGAAATACATATAGTAATAATTTTGGAGATAGGAGCTAAGATGGCATGATATTTTAAGGCCCGGTGAGCCTATAATTAACACTTGAATTTTTTTTAAATATATTAATATCAAGTGTAATGAATTTTTTATAAAAAGTATAATAACACCAAAATGTAGTGTTATATTATAAATATGATACCTCTATTGAGTTCATAGCTTGGTTTTTACCCTAGGCATGACATATTTTTTGTTAGTTTCAGGAGTGTCAAAAAGTCATCATGGGTGAAACTAATAAATTAATTAATTAATTTTTACTTGGGATAATGCAGGAACCTAATAAAATTATATATAAACCTAGTTATAACCAAATTTCTGGGTTTTCCGCATTAACATGAAATTTTAAAGAGGATCCAATGGATGAGTTTCCATGGATGAACATTGACGGATCGAATTTAGTGATCGGTGTGCCAATGGAAGTCATGGATCACATCGACAACAGTGGTTTGGAACCATTCTTCATCAATGATCGATCCATGATTGAGTTAGGACATTGTTTTATGTATATTTATCCATATTTTATATCCTATAATGAATGTGAATCAATAAACTAATGTATTTATTCCTAGATCGATCATTTTTCTGGTAAGGGATTATTTTTTGGTAATTTGGAGATTTTCCCTCAGTGTTCAATTTATATCTCTTAATTAATTATTATAACATAAATGAATCATGTATGTAATAGACATTGGTTGAGGTTTCTTCCACATGTTTTTTATTTTTTTTCATTTCATTCCCTGTTCTTCATTATTTCATCACTAGAATTCATTTTTTGCTATTGGTTCAACAAATACCTAGTAATCAATTGTTTCACAAATGTTTCTTAGTGCAATGGATTAATACCATAGATATGGGTTTGGTTTGATGATGAGATTTATTTTTGATAGTGATGGTGTTGTATTATAACGATATAAAATATTTTTATGTATATTTTTTGGATTACGGTGAAGGAATGGATTTGTGTAGATATTTTCAATGAACAAAAAGTTGGAATCCAGTCATCGACGAAAATAATGATGGTCAACCCTCATATAAGAGATTCATGGGCATGTTTTGTGGTGTAATTGGTGTAATTCTAATACCTAATGAAGAACCATGGTATTTTTGAAATTTCTACACTACACAACATGTAATTAAAGAACACATGTCATGTGTGGGGACCTGGATGTGGCACTAGGGTTTCATGTGAAATTAAATATCACATTCCATGTGACACTTAACTAGAATCTCATTTTGTATCTATGAGGATAAATGGTAATCTACACAACTAGGTATATGTCATGGATAGATTACATAAGATAAGAAATATTCTCAGACATGTTATAGTTTATGGACATAGACAGGTACACAGACATGGTCAGGTGTACATGAGCATAGACATGGGCATGGGCCATGATACAGAGGGAGAGTTTTTATCGAATGGGATGGGTCGTATACTGATAGTACATGTCTTTTACTTATTAAAATATAAATTGTATACAATGCTCCCCTTAGTTTTTACTGTTTTCTATAAGGTTGGATTCCCTTGATCCATCCATGTGAGGGTATATTATGAAATCACGTCTTGAATAAAGTATATTGATCTTATTTAAGGGGTTATTTTTAGATAGATTTGTAGTAAACTTTCCTAGAGGATGGGAAAAAATAAAATATCATCTTTTCCCTATGTGGGGTTCTCCAAATTGGTGTAACCAACTATACATGGTCATCGATACCTTAATTAGTGGGTTATTACAGAGTGGGTTAGTCTATACCACCCTATGTCTCTACATGTGATACCCATTTCTGTATCAATCTCTTGGAACATACATCATGTACTTTTTATGTTGATACCTAAGGAGAATGGAATCTAGGATGGATGTCATCAATATTATCAGACTCACAGAGTGAGTTATATCTAGAAAGTGTGGTTATAGACTATTTTAAAAGATCATAGCATGAAAATGTATTTGTTACCTTGCCTTGGGACTTTTTCTCTACTAGTACTATATCAATATGTTTTTCAGTATATCTCCTTTTATGATTGACATATCATGTGGTTATATGACCAATCTTGATGCATTGTTATTATTCATTTCTAAGTGTCTGAATGAGTATTGTCATACTCACCCCTCCATGGGCTCTAACCACATGTGTTTTGTCTTATGTAGATGACCAGTTGTTTGATAGGGTTCTTGGTGGGATAGGAGAAGATGGAGGTTATGCATGGGCTAGATAGATCTCGGTTTTTTCCAAGAGTCACATTGGACTGTACTACCTAATAATTATTAGGATGTACTTATTTATAGTTTTTGGTGGGATTGTATTTGGTGCCTTTTTCTTCCTAAAGTTTTATTATACTTTTATTGTGAGATTTAAATTTATGCACAAATTTGGTATTAGTTGTATTTTACATTTCAGCATTGTATATTCATGGAGGTGTGTGTGTGTGTATAGGTAGAATAGGATAATTCCTCCCATTTGAGTTTTATATCTACAAAGTGCTAGATTCTATCCCCTGGACAATTTGAGGTGGGATTAGTGTAGACACACTCAACTCATTACTAGATAAGAAAGCCTTGGTGGTTCAGGTTGTAACACAGTTTCATTAGAGGGATTTTTCTATATTGGGACTGGGATTTGAAATTTTTTCTATTTGTGAGATAGTTTTGGGTTTTATGGAAACAATTTTAAGTGTGTCAAGTTCATCTTTCCGGTCTGTGACTCTAGTATTAGTGTGGAAGCTAATGTATCCATACACCATGACTCAAATCACATTCCTTTCGTCTCAGTACATGTAGAAATTGGTTGATGGGAAAAAATATTATATGGATAATTTGGGAATGAGTTGTGTTTATATGTCCTTCTTGAGTCATATCCCAAAATATACACACCAATCATGGTAAATATTGTCTATTTTGGGATTCCTCGGTGATGATTTCCCATTAGGATTTAGTAGTAAGATCACAAGGATGATCCCCTTAGGGAAAAGGCTTCAATACAGGGACTTGTGTAGGGGGTAGTTCCTCCAAGTAGTTTTCCATTAATTCCTCAACTCATTTAACATTAAATGCTACCAACAATACCAGTGGATTAGGTGCATTGGATGAGAAAGCTTCATGAGTTTCAGCATTAGCGACCCCTCAGGTTTTGAAGCAAGCCAAACCCACATGCAATTGGGGATTGCCTCAAGGGTTCTACATGTTTATTTCATCTCATCAGGACACCAGTATACCAGATGGTGGTCCTAGTGGTGATCCTTCATCATGGTTTTTCAAGATGTTGGTGGATCTTGGTGGTTCTATTATATGATTAGGTGACTCTTTCTAGGATATATATTGAGCATATCTTCATGGAGGATTACTATATTGATACAATGTGAGTGGTGTGCATATAGGATATTTTATAGCTATTTTAGGGTAGTATGTCTATAGATGAGTATTATTTGAGGCTTACTAACCTTTCACAACACTCAATTGATATGGTTCTAGATCCATTATTTTATGAGAATAATTATGAGTGAGTTCTACATGGATACATTAGGGCCAATGGGATACTGCAATGAATTCTTACTTATTCTAGGGTGATAGAGAGTTCATTGGTGATAGATAAATTTCATACCAAGAAGACATCAGCCAACACTGGTCACATATGGTGTGAGACCTTGATAACATGTTATTGATGGAATACGAAGGGATATGGATGTGTGATATGTATTATGAGTAAATATAATGACAAAAGGAATATAGTTAAGGGATCTTGTGATTAATCTAGTCATACTAGGGATAGTTATTGTTACTCTTGTGATAGATAAGGGAATCTCTCATGGGATTTTCCAACTTGTTGTAAGGCTGATATAGAGACATCGGATGGGCTGCATAGGCAGAGGCTATTGTAGGACAAATAAGGTCCAATGGATGGAGAGAATGGTAAAAATTTTAGGAGAGTAGTGGGAGGTCTTAGAATATTTCAAATTTTTTCATCACCACCCCTTGGTGGTCCTCACTAGACTTAGGGAGCTACTGGACAGGGGTAAGGATAGTTGTAGGCCCTAGAAGCTTATTGATCCATAAGCTATGTGGATTATTAGAGGTACAATATGTGTCTTTTCTTTCATGGATTTATTTTTTATAGACATAGTCATGAGCCACTCATTTCTTTCCATATCCCTAGTTTGAGACATGGTTTTTCTGTTTTGTCCATTGGATCAACACCTATGCTTGGAAACTCCGGCCAGAGATGACTCTTCGATCATGAAATTTTTCCAATAGAGTGATCAGATGCTTGGATGAGAGATTTTCTCCTAATATATTCTTATGGTAGTGATGATTCCATATAGAATCATCTTAGGCATGGACTATATATACACAATTCATGCATATATTGACTATTTTTGGTTGAGGATATGGTGTGTCCATGTTAATGAGATAAGGTTTTATTTCATGGGTTAGAAGGAAATCCAAGAAGTTAATGATAGAATAAAATGTAGGATGGTGTATTATGATTACTCACCAGTTTTCTTGCATGACTCTTAGAGCAGTGGGTGTTATGGGCTATTAGTTTCTTAATGTAGTGGATGAGTATAAGGATATATTTTCTAAGGATGTTCTAGGATTACATCCCCATCCATTGATGGACTTATTCATTGACTTACACCTAATGATGGCCCTGATATCTGCACCATAATAAGAAGTGCATCCCATTGAGCTTCATGAGATGATAGTGGAGTTAGAGGATTTTCAAAGGAATGTATTCATGAGACCCATTGTTTCCCTCAAGGATTTTCCAATGTTGTTCTCAAAGAAAGTGTACATGATCTTTAGGTTTTGTGGGGATTATTAGTGCCTAAATCATGTGACCATGAAGAATAAGTATCCACTACTGAGGATTTAAAACTTATTCGATCAGATGATAGGGGAAAAATGGTTCTTGTTAATTAAAATCTAATAATATTATCATCATCTATGAGTATGGTTTAAGAATATAACAAAGACGGTATTCAGATGTCGTTATAGTCAATATGAGTACATAGTGATGCTCTTCGACATGAGGAACTCCCCAGCAGTGTTCATGGGATTCATGAAATGAATATTTTATCCTTTCTCGAACCGGTTTTTAGTGGTCCCCATCGATGATATCCTAGTGTAATAATCATATTAGGATGAGCACATAATACACATAAGGATGGTTCTATACACACTCTAATAATACTAGATTTATGGAAAACTCATGAAGTTTCTATACTAGATTCATAAGGTTTATTTTTATTTTATTTTTTGAAATTTTATCTTATCCAGTGGTGTATTAGTGGACCTCATAAGGGCTGAGGTACTTTTATCCTAGGAGGCACCCAAGAGTGTAATTCATGTAACGACCCAAAATTTCATTAATGGAAAATCCCTCTTGATCCAGTTAAATGTTTCTTTAGGAAAAAAAATGTTTTTATAAGATGTCAACTTCTTCAGTTTAACGTTATGATTTGTGACCATTACTTTTATAGCCATTGAACAGTGATCATCTGGGTAGTTTAAATATAAGGCTTTAACGAACCAATTTTCTACTCAGACAAAGGAAGCGATGGCCTCATCCAGTAGAATTGCCCCTTACGAAGCCCATTTGTCGGAGCTCGGAAAGGAGGTGGCATCTTTGGGCTTTGCCCTTGACCAAGCCCAAGCTGAGCTTCATCTAGTCATGCTCGAACGTGATCGTCTACGGGAAAAATGGAAGTTGATAGAGATTACCACTCGAGCGATGTTATCCGAACAACCCCAAGAGTCCGTCACCATCGCACACCTTACCCTTAGGTCTTATGCGGCTATTTTAAGGGGTTATGTAACAAATAAGTAGCACCATGTTCATGTACATTATCTTTGTATATAATAATGAATATAATTTCTAGTCATTTTTGATACATTGTAATTAGTTTTTAAAGTACAAACGGTGTTTTTAGTTATTATTTAATTAAGAATTATATTTTATTAAATTAAAGGATTTTTGAATTAAATAATATTTTAATAAAATATTATTATTAATATTAAATTAATTTTTATTAAATATAAATTATCTTATAATTTTATTAATGCAATTAAAATTTTTATTAAGGTTTGAAAGCCATTTCTGTCAAAACCTGTGAATTTTTTATAAATGTCGGTTTTTATTTTAAAAGTGAAAATTCACATATTTAGAAAATCATTTAGATAAAATAAATATTATTTTTGGAATCAGGACGTCGAAATTATCCAACGGTGAATTTTTCATAATTTTCTGAGACAGTCAAATTTTTGGGTAAAAAATTAAATACCATTTAAATATATAATGTGTTTTATGACATCATAATGACCCAATGGTGATGTAATAAAATACCATAATCCTTATGTTCGGCAAATATGTGTTTTATCATTAAAATAATGAGGTTTTGGGTTTGTTTGACTCACTTTTCAAAGCATTAATGGAGCCCTCAAGACTTATTCAACACTTTGCCTTTTTAAATTAATTTCCATGGGAGTGTGACTCACCTCCACATAAGCAACCCTAATTTTTTAATAAGTTCGGACCTTGGCCTTGTAAAATATTTTTTCCCTCTTTCCTTTTCCAGAAACCATGGGCAAATACCATGGGATGGTTTGTGGTTTGGATTATTTTAATATAAGGGGTCCCAAACCTAAATAATAAAGAATTCTCTCACCTTTCTTATATAAACCCACCCAAGATCCCACTTCCTCCTCACCCAAAGCCCTTGAAGTTCGTCCAACCTCTTCCCTACTCTCTCTAGAATCCTCTCAAGGTGCCCCAAGCTCCCAAGAATCCTCTCACAAGCCTCTCTCTATCCTTTGGAAGCACACTTCCAAGTAAGGGGTTTTCTTCCTTTCTCATTTTTTTGTCAATTTTCTTTAAGTTGTATTTCCCTTTTTATTTCAATTATGAATGTTGGGGTATGGTTTCGCACCTCCCCCATACTTCCCTATTATTGTTTGAATGATGGGATAACCCTTTCTCTCTCATTAAATGCCTCCCATGTACACCCGTTACTATGCCGAAATTCCAAAAGTAACTTCTCTCTCTTCTTTTACATTCAAGCAATACTTTTGTATCATGAATCTAAATTCCATTTCTATTGTTGGGACATGTATATATATGATCTCCTTACTGTCCATTACATGTAAATATGATGAGGAACCCCTTTCTCTCTCATCAACTTTTTTTATGAATTCTTATGTCACGCCGTTATGCTGCTGAAATCGCACCGATTTTCTAAGCCAATGTCTTTGTGTAGTGAATACCATGCCCATTTCTCCATCAAGGGCATTCACCTTTACGCACATTTACATATTGATTATAAAGTTTCATGTATGAATTCCACATTCCTTTATCGTGGAAGAAATGATTATGTTTTATGAATCCATGTTTTATGATCCATGTGGCACACTTATGCATGAAATGAAATGTTTAAGAAGGGTGCGCCCTTTATAGCGCTCCAATGCATTGGGTAAAGTATAGTATCATGATACATCATGTGCAATGAGTGTTGACTCATGCTCATTCAAGTGCAACGAGGGTTTACTCGTGCTTCAAGTGCAATGAGGGTTTACTCATGCTCCATGTGCAATGAGCCTTGGCTCATGCTAATTCAATGTTAAGTGTTGTTGCCACATTTCCATGTTATGATTATCATGCTTTATCATGCCTTTATGTTCATGTTTCTATTATGCTCTATTGATATGCCTATTTCCTAACATGTATTGTACTCCTCATGTCATTCATTGTGTACTCCCTTACTGGGCTTTATAGCTCACCCTTTTCTTATGCATGTCCTCAGGTTATCCCATGCAATGCTAAGTACGAAGGAATGTAGTGGTCATGTAAAGGAAGTTTTCAATAAAGATGTTGTAATTCAAGTTTAAAGTTTTTATGTAATGATCCTAATCCCCAAAGACACTAAACCTCTCGATCTTCTTTGTTTTATCAAGTGAAGTTTTATGTAATAAAGCATGTTTAAGTTGTAATAAAAAGCAGGGTTGTCATAGTTGGTATCAGAAGATAGGTTTAGTTATTTTTGGGATTAGGAAACCCTAGTAAAGCCTTAGATACAAGACTAATCATAATAAAAACATCCCTAAGATTTGGTAAATACTACGTAAGTGGTTTATCAAACAAATACATCCCTGTCTGGATACGAGCAGGTAGAGGCGGCTCTGGCACAGATGTATCCTAGGGGTAAAACCCAAAAACACCGCTTTGAGCTAGACTCGAACGGGAACTGGTGCACGACAACGGGCCTTGCTGCACTCTTGGTTACGACACTCTCGGGGGATATGTTTTGATAAATTCACAATCTTAGTATGAAACCTTATTAAGGGAAAAATGCCCCTAAGGATATATGTTAGAAGGAAGATCATGAAAAGCCTGGAATGAATCCTATAGACTCATGAGTTAAAGAGATTAAAGTTTATTTATAAGTCATCAACTTTTGTCTTTGGATTACCCTTTATGTGTTACCCCTAACTTTCCTTTTATTCCAGCCAATGGCCGGTAATAGGAGAACTCGGGCTAACAACCGTTGTGAAGATCAGTGTGATGATTGTACTTATGAGATGCCCAATCCAATGGGAGAGGGAATCGCGAACATTGTCACGCTTCTCTCTCATCTAACTCAAGTTTTGAATAGAAACACTGGTCAAGAGGAACGTTCAACCCCCCCTAAGAAAGAACAAGTCGCTATTGAAAGCTTCATGAGGCAAAGGCATCCTACTTTTAGTGGATCATCCGATCCCACGATTGCTAAACAATGGATCAGCTCCATTGAAAAGATATTCTCCATCCTCCAATGCTCTGAAATAGAGAAGGTTCTCCTGGTGGCTTATCGTATGGAGGGTGAAGCTGATCAATGGTGGACGTTGATCAAAAATAAGAAGCCTGAGGAGGAGATCGAGGCTTTGGAATGGAAGGTATTCCGGAAGATGTTTTTCGATAAATATTTTCCACGCACCCTCCTTCTTAAGATGGAAAGGGACTTCCTTTCCCTCAAGCAGAAAGATGAGGAATCTGTGGGAGGGTACGAGGCAAACTTCACAAGGCTTGAACGATACGCTTCCGGCTTTGTCATTACCCCCGAATGCAAGGTTGGCCGCTTCTTTGGTGGGCTGAAGCCTAGCTTGCGGAAAGCATTAGCGATCCGTGACTTCGACAGCTATGAGAAAATTGTCTGATGTGCCCTCAAGGTTGAAATGGAGATCGGAGAATCACAGGGGTATCATGGGGACAAGAAGCGGAAGGTGGACTTCAATGCTGGTGGTCCGATGGATAAATCCAACGGCGCTAAGAAATTCCAGCACCCCACTTGCCAAAAGTGTGGAAAAAAGCACCCTGGAAATTGCCTTAGGGGGACAAGAAAATGCTTTAAGTGTGGAAGAGAAGGGCACCTAGCTGTTAACTGTCAGCAAGAAGGACTCGCGGCTGCGACGGAGGGGAGGAACACTCCGTTCGAACCTCAACGCGTTGTTCAATGCTTCAAATGCAAAGAACCAGGTCATTTTGCGAATCAGTGCCCTAATCCAAGGGTTATCGGAGGCAATCAACAACCTCCAAGACAGCAAGGAAGAGCTTTTGCCATCACTTCTGCCGAAGTGAACCCCGACAACGAAGTGGTGACAGGTACGCTAGTTATTCATTCAAGAATAGCGAACGTACTTTTTGATTCAGGTTCTACACATTCTTTTATATCTCAAAAGTTTAGTAGAACAATCCCTGCACCACCACAAATCATGGAAGTAAAGATGTCGGTGAGTACGGAAAATGGGGTAATCATTGCATCCCATGAGTATAAGTCCTCCCCTGTTATAATCTGTGGATTGAATTTCCCGGCGAACCTCGTCATACTCCCTTTGGTGGAATTTGATGCAATTCTTGGAATGGATTGGCTTTCCTTATATAGAGCCAACATAAATTGTCGGGAGAGGGAAATCACACTCCATATAGAGAATCGACCCCCGATTCTTTACAAGTGTCAGGAGGAAGATGAATCTCCTTTAGCTCCATCATCTCAAGCATGGATATTACTGCCTTATGAGCACGCATATCTGGCTCAGATGATTGATTCCAAGGAAGAAACCACCCTTGAAGAAATGCCTATTGTGAGGGAATTCACTGAAGTATTTCCCGAGGAAATTCCTGGTCTTCCTCCAAGAAGAGATGTTGAGTTCTCAATTGAACTTATACCTGGGGCGCTACCAATATCCAAGACTCCATATAGAATGGCTGTGGTTGAGATTGAAGAACTGAAGAAACAACTATAGGAGAATCTGGATAAAGGGTTTATACGCCCAAGTGCATCACCATGGGGTGCACCAGTCCTCTTCGTCAAGAAGAAGGATGGGTCAATGTGGCTTTGCATCGATTATCGTGAACTTAACAAAATCACGATAAAGAACAAGTATCCTCTCCCAAGAATCGATGACTTGTTTGATCAGCTGCGTGGAGCACAATACTTCTCCAAGGTCGACTTGCGGTCGGGATATTATCAAGTAAGGGTGAAGAAGGAAGATATTCCCAAGACTGCTTTTCGTACATGGTACGGGCACTATGAATTCATAGTAATGCCTTTTGGACTCACCAATGCTCCAGCAATATTCATGGACTTGATGAATAGAGTCTTTAGAGATTACCTAGATAAATTTGTGGTAGTCTTTATAGATGATATTCTAATATACTCCAAAACCAAGGAGGACCATGAGGAGGATTTAAGAACTGTACTGGAGACTTTGCGCAAGGAGAAGCTCTATGCCAAGTACAGCAAGTGTGAGTTCTGGTTGAAGGAGGTCTCATTCTTGGGCCATATCATCACAAGCAATGGGATATCTGTGGACCCCTCCAAAACAGATGCAATTGAGGGATGGCCGAGGCCAACATCGGTAACTGATATCCGTAGCTTCTTGGGGTTAGCTGGATATTATCGACGATTTGTGAGAAACTTCTCACGATTGTCCAACCCTCTTACCAAGCTAACTCAAAAGGGAGTAAAGTTTTCTTGGAGTGATGAATGCGAAGAAAGATTCAAGGAGTTGAAAAGTAGGCTTATCACTGCACCTGTGCTCACTTTACCAACAAGTGGAGAGCTTTTTGTGGTATTAAGTGATGCTTCGAAGAAGGGCTTAGGATGTGTGCTAATGCAGAATGATAAAGTGATATCCTATGCCTCAAGACAGTTGAAAATCCATGAGCGAAACTATCCAACGCATGATCTGGAGTTGGCGGCGGTGATCTTTGCCTTGAAAATCTGGCGGCATTATCTCTATGGAGAGAAATGTGAGATATATACTAACCACAAGAGTCTTAAATATATATTCACACAGAAAGAGCTTAATATGCGCCAGAGAAGATGGATAGAGCTCATAAAAGATTATGACTGTTCAATACATTACCACCCTGGGAAGGCGAACAAGGTGGCGGATGCCCTAAGTAGAAAGGATCCAGCAATTCTATCAATGATGAGAATTGAGAAGGATCCAATCTTCTTAGACTTGATGAAGATGGACGTGGGAATCATAAATAAGGGAACATCATCAATCCTTTCACAAATGATTGCTCAACCATCTCTTTTGGAAATGTTAAAGGATGCTCAAAAGGATGATGCGAGAATCCAAGAAAAAGTGGAAGCTATCAAAAAGGGAAAATCCTCAGAGTTTAATGTTAATGAAGAAGGAATTGTGCGGTTTGGGAAAAGACTATGTGTCCCATCAAGTTCGGAGCTGAAGAAGGAACTTTTGGATGATGTACATAGTTCAAATTTCTCTATTCACCCAGGGAGCACAAAGATGTATCGAGATCTCCGAGAAAACTTTTGGTGGGATAATATGAAGAAGGAGATCGCCGAATATACATCAAAGTGCCTGGTGTGTCAGCAAGTGAAGGCAGAGAGGCAGAAGTCTAAGGGGATGATGCAACCATTGCCTATACCAGAATGGAAATGGGAGAACATCACCATGGACTTCGTCACTGGACTTCCAAGGACATCCAAAAGCAACAATGCAATCTGGGTTATTGTGGATCGTCTTACAAAGACTGCACACTTCATTGCTATTCGAGAGGATTTCTCTTTGGATCAGCTGGCACAGATATATATAAGGGAAGTGGTACGGTTGCATGGAGTACCACTATCTATTGTGTCTGACCGAGATCCAAGATTTACCTCTAAGTTTTGGAAGAGTCTTCAACATGCTCTGAATACTGAACTGAACTTCAGTACGGCCTATCATCCTCAAACTGATGGCCAATCTGAGCGGACTATCCAAACACTTGAGGATATGTTGAGAGCGTGCTCAATGGACTTTAAAGGAGGATGGGATCAACATCTTCCTCTAGTTGAGTTCTCTTATAATAATAGTTTCCACTCGAGCATCCAAATAGCACCATATGAAGCCCTGTATGGGAAAAGGTGTAGAACACCGGCATGTTGGGATGAGGTCGGTGAACGTAAGCTGCTTGGACCAGAAATGGTCGAAAAAATGGTGGAGAAGGTGAAAACCATTCAGCAGCATATCAAGGCATCCCAAAGTCGACAGAAGAGTTATGCAGATAATCGTCGACGAGACCTTGAGTTTAAAGTCGGAGACATGGTGTTTTTACGCATATCTCCGTAGAAGAAGGTCATGCGGTTTGGAAAGAAAGGGAAGTTAAGTCCAAGGTACATCGGCCCCTTCGAGATTCTTGATCATGTTGGGGTTGTGGCCTATCGACTAGCACTTCCACCTACTATGGCCAAGGTGCATGATTTCTTCCATGTATCCCTCTTAAGGAAGTACGTACCAGACCCTTCACATGTACTCTCTTCTGAGGTGGTACAATTAGAAGACTATCTTTCTTATGAGGAGCAACCAGTGAAGATCTTGGATCGTAGAGAAAAAGTTCTATGAAATAAGACAATGCCCCTCGACAAGGTGTTGTGGAGAAACCACAAGTTTAAAGAAGCAACTTGGGAGTCGGAGGATATGATGAAGCTAAGTTACCCACATTTGTTTTAGTGTGGGAAAAGGAAAATTTTGAGGGCGAAATTTCTTAAGGGGGGAATGTTGTAACGACCCAAAATTTCATTAATGGAAAATCCCTCTTGATCCAGTTAAATGTTTCTTTAGGAAAAAAAATGTTTTTATAAGATGTCAACTTCTTCAGTTTAACGTTAAGATTTGTGACCGTTACTTTTATAGTCGTTGAACAGTGATCATCTGGGTAGTTTAAATATAAGGCTTTAACGAACAAATTTTCTACTCAGACAAAGGAAGCGATGGCCTCATCCAGTAGAATTGCCCCTTATGAAGCCCATTTGTCAGAGCTCGGAAAGGAGGTGGTGTCTTTGGGCTTTGCCCTTGACCAAGCCCAAGCTGAGCTTCATCAAGTCAAGCTCGAACGTGATCGTCTATGGGAAAAATGGAAGTTGATAGAGATTACCACTCGAGCGATGTTATCCGAGCAACCCCAAGAGTCTGTCACCATCGCACACCTTACCCTTAGGTCATATGCGGCTATTTTAAGGGGTTATGTAACAAATAAGTAGCACCATGTTCATGTACATTATCTTTGTATATAATAATGAATATAATTTCTAGTCATTTTTGATACATTGTAATTAGTTTTTAAAGTACAAACGGTGTTTTTAGTTATTATTTAATTAAGAATTATATTTTATTAAATTAAAGGATTTTTGAATTAAATAATATTTTAATAAAATATTATTATTAATATTAAATTAATTTTTATTAAATATAAATGATCTTATAATTTTATTAATGCAATTAAAATTTTTATTAACGTTTGAAAGCCATTTCTGTCAAAACCCGTGAATTTTTTATAAATGTCAGTTTTTATTTTAAAAGTGAAAATTCACATATTTAGAAAATTATTTAGATAAAATAAATATTATTTTTGGAATCTGGACGTCAAAATTATCCAACGGTGAATTTTTCATAATTTTCTGAGACAGTCAAATTTTTGGGTAAAAAATTAAATACCATTTAAATATATAATGTGTTTTATGACATCATAATGACCCAATGGGGATATAATAAAATACCATAATCCTTATGTTCGGCCAATATGTGTTTTATAATTAAAATAATGAGGTTTCGGGTTTGTTTGACTCACTTTTCAAAGCATTAATGGATCCCTCAAGACTTATTCAACACTTTGCCTTTTTAAATTAATTTCCATGGGAGTGTGACTCACCTCCACATAAGAAACCCTAATTTTTTAATAAGTTCGGACCTTGGCCTTGTAAAATATTGTTTCCCTCTTTCCTTTTTCCAGAAACCATGGGCAAATACCATGGGATGGTTTTTGGTTTGGATTATTTTAATATAAGGGGTCCCAAACCTAAATAATAAAGAATTCTCTCACCTTTCCTATATAAACCCACCCAAGCTCCCACTTCCTCCTCACCCAAAGCCCTTGAAGTTCGTCCAACCTCTACCCTACTCTCTCTAGAATCCTCTCAAGGTGCCCCAAGCTCCCAAAAAGCCTCTCACAAGCCTCTCTCTAGCCTTTGGAAGCACACTTCCAAGTAAGGGGTTTTCTTCCTTTCTCATTTTTTTGTCAATTTTCTTTAAGTTGTATTTCCCTTTTTATTTCAATTATGAATATTGGGGTATGGTTTCTCACCTCCCCCATACTTCCCTCTTATTGTTTGAATGATGGGAGAACCCTTTCTCTCTCATTAAATGCCTCCCATGTACACCCGTTACTATGCCGAAATTCCGAAAGGAACTTCTCTCTCTTCTTTTACATTCAAGCAATACTTTTGTATCATGAATCTAAATTCCATTTCTATTGTTGGGACATGTATATATATGATCTCCTTACTGTCCATTACATGTAAATATGATGAGGAACCCTTTTCTCTCTCATCAACTTTTTTTATGAATTCTTATGTCACGCCGTTATGCTGCCGAAATCGCACCGATTTTCTAAGCCAATGTCTTTGTGTAGTGAATACCATGCCCATTTCTCCATCAAGGGTATTCACCTTTACGCACATTTACATATTGATTATAAAGTTTCATGTATGAATTCCACATTCCTTTATCGTGGAAGAAATGATTATGTTTTATGAATCCATGTTTTATGATCCATGTGGCACACTTATGCATGAAATGAAATGTTTAAGAAGGTTGCGCCATTTATAGCGCTCCAATGCATTGGGTAAAGTATAGTATCATGATACGTCATGTGCAATGAGTGTTGACTCATGCTAATTCAAGTGCAATGAGGGTTTACTCATGCTTCAAGTGCAATGAGGGTTTACTCATGCTCCATGTGCAATGAGCCTTGGCTCATGCTAATTCAATGTTAAGTGTTGTTGCCACATTTCCATGTTATGATTATCATGCTTTATCATGCCTTTATGTTCATGTTTCTATTATGCTCTATTGATATTCCTATTGCCTAACTTGTATTGTACTTCTCATGTTATTCATTGTGTAATCCCTTACTGGGCTTTATAGCTCGCCCTTTTCTTATGCATGTCCTCAGGTTATCCCATGCAATGCTAAGTACGAAGGAATGTAGTGATCATGTAAAGGAAGTTTTCAATAAAGATGTTGTAATTCAAGTTTAAAGTTTTTATGTAATGATCCTAAGCCCCAAAGACACTAAACCTCTCGATCTTCTTTGTTGTATCAAGTGAAGTTTTATGTAATAAAGCATGTTTAAGTTGTAATAAAAAGCAGGGTTGCCATAATGCAGGTGTGGATATTCCTTTTTTGGAAGGATAATATAGGATATTTGTGTCCGACTACTCTAGGATATCATCACCATTGACTAATATAACCCAAAAGGGAATCCTTCCATGGGGATGGAATGTTCTAGCAGGATTTCAAGAAGTTGAGGAAAAGGTTGAAGTGAACCTCCATCTTGATATTTATAGAGTATGGTTTCAAGTACATTGTATTCTACAATGATAGGGTGCCGAAAATTGTTGTGTACTATAGTAGAGACTGGATGTGATTTCCTCTATGTCTTGGTATATGAGACCACACTTGAAAATCTACATGACCCATAATCATGAGTTGGTAGCCGTACTCTTCTCCCTGAAGATGTGGCGACACTACATTATGTGCGAATAGTTTATCATTTACTCTAACCAAAAGAGTCTCAATTATATCTTCTCTCATAAGGACCTTACCCTGAGATATAGTTGATAGGTCTAGTTCCTCCAAGAATATGACTTTGATATAGTCTATACTCCTGGTAAGGGGAATGTGGTGGTAGATTCACATAACATCATATCATTCTCTCAGTTAATAGTTTAGGTGTTAGAGTAGTTATCCTCATTTCAGTTTTCCATAGTCAATAAGGATGGTGAATTGTATCATTATTCGATGGTTGTTACCCCCAATGCTTTTATAGAATATTGGGGAATCTCATAATTGAGATACTAACTGTGAGACCCTATATACATAAATATCCACAATACATGATCCTAATGGATTTTTTGATTGTGGGTGTAACGACCCGAGTCCAAAGCCCCTCCACTGGTGCCCTGTACCCGGTTCACCGCATGACCTCAAGCGCGTTTCCAGAGGATTCCGACTAGCATCGAGGGCCTTGGTGAGTCGGTGTGGAAACTATGCCCTCATTCGGTAAGGTATACAGCAGAAAAGCAACAGTCAATAGCGGAAGCAGTAACAACATGCATAACAACAGAAACCAAAAAGCAGAAGCAACGTAGATATATGAAAATGATGACAATAATGCAGCAGGTACAAGTATCTATGGAAAGCAGCAAACACAACAACGTGCTGGAATACAACTGAAAACAGAGTGCAAAGGAAAACAAAATAAACTCCTCTACATCACGAGTCACGGCTCAGTCCCATGCTCTCCACCTCTAGCGCAATCAAGAACCTAAAGTATAAGGGCGCTTTCCCTTATCTATACCTGCAGCAACATAGTCTGCTTGGGCCCAAAAGCATGGCCCAAACAAGGTGGGAGATACAATCTCAGTAGGCAATCACCCAAATATTTGTGCCTAATAGTCAATGAATACATGGCAGTAAATAAAAAAGAAGCAGTAAACAGGAAGGCACAAGCAGCTACAATCCACAGTTCTAACAAGTAAAGTACACAAGTAAACAACCAGCAACAAAAAGAAAACAGGTAACCCTCTGGGTAGCTCTCACAGCCTAACCCCTATGGTTTAACCTATAGTACTATCAACCCTCTGGGAGGCACACACAGTCTCACCCCTCTTGTTTATCTATGAAAAAAATAGACTCTCTGGGGAAGCACTCCCCGTAAATTCCTCCTATAGTCTCGTATCATGCTAAAGGCTCTCTGGGGAAGCACTCAACATCAATTCCCACTGTGGCCCGCATTGAGGATCTACAGACTCTCTGGGGAAGAACTCAACGTCAATTCCCCCTGTGGTCTTGCATCATGTTAAAAGACACTCTGGATAATCTCTTCCGTCAATTCTCCCTCTGGTCTACTACTCTAGGTTCTCACAGTCCTGAGTAAAACTAAACATGCTCAGCATGCGTATATCGTCCCAAGTAAACCTCAAGAACTACTTGGCTATCATTCTAAGGCTCAATAGAAATAATAAAACAACAGTTACGCTATCCTACAACTAGGCATGGAAACTGGAAAAATTCCAAATAGACAGAACAAGCATGGAAAAGCAATCTAAGCACAAAAAAATTATTCTACTCACAAGCATAAACCTCTAACTCAGCAATCAAGCAAAGCATGTGATACAACAAGGGAAAAACAGGAACACACAATTCCTTGTTCAAGGGAAGTAGTGGTAATTGCACATAATACTCATCAACTTTCTACTAAAAGGCACAAACCACCTACTTTGATCCTAGGATATCGATATACGTGAACTATGATGACGGATTCCCCTTAGAACGACGTAGATCTGAGAAAACACACAAAACTTTCAACCTACGATAACTTGAAAATGAGTAGGAATCAAGAAACAAGGATAATGTAGAAGGAAGAACTCACCACTGCAATTCCAACGCAACTGACCGTGCTCGAATCGGAGAACGGATGGCGAGGCGGGAGCTCGTCGAAGATCTGGTCGTATGGTTGCTCTCAGACGGACGAAAGCTTACCCTGTCTCTGAATCCTCTTGTGTCCCAACCTCGGTGTGACACGCAGGAAAACCTGGTCACCGACCTCAAACTCCAGAGGTCTTCTCCAATTTTCATCAAAAGACTTCTGCCGAGACTGTTCTGTAGCTATCCTCTTCTGAATCAGCTCTATCTTCTCTGAAGTCTCCTATACTAGATGAGGTCCCAGCAAAGTTGCCTCTCCTACCTCCATCCAGCATTAGGGTGATCAAAATTTCCTATCGTACATAGCCTCGTATGGTGCAATCTGAATGGTCACCTGAAAACTGTTGTTGTAGGCGAACTCCACCAGAGGAATATGCTTCTCCCAAGAATAGACAAAGTCTAGAATGAAATCTCGGAGCATATCCTCAAGCACCTGGATCGTGCGCTCAGACTGGCCATTAGTCTAGGGATGGTATGTTGTACTCAAAAGTACCTGTGTACCCAAGGCCTTCTGAAGTCCCTTCCAGAACCGCGAGATAATGTGCGCATCTCTATTTGAAATAATAGAGCGTGGAACTCCATGCAGACGAACGATCTATCTGATGTAAAGTCGTCCCTGATCATCGACACTGAAGGTATCCTTGATCGGCAAGAAGTGGGAAACTTTCATGAGCCTATCGACGACAACCCAAACAACATCGTTTCCCCGATGTGTTCTCGGCAACCCGGTCACGAAGTCCATCGCAGCATTATTCCACTTCCACTCCGGAATGGGTAACTACTTCAAAAGTCCTGCTGGTCGCTAATGCTCTGATTTCACCTGCTGACAAGTAGAACATCTCATGACAAAACCAGCAACATCCTTCTTCATACCCGGCCACCAGTACTGGAAATGAAGGTCCCGATACATCTTGGTGACGCTAGGATGAACTTCCCAAACAGAGGAATGAAAATACCACATCATCTCCTCGCGTATATATCCTAGAACCCATAAGCATCCCTGGAAACGCAAGATCTCATCCTCGCCCACTATCCATCCAGGAAGAGGGTCCTCTCCTAACACACTCTCCCACAAGACTAAGACTTCTGAGTCTGATAGCTACCTCATCCGTACCCGATCAAGTAGCGTGGAGGTAACTGCTACAGAAGATAGAAAAGTCTGTCCCTGTCTGTCGTGCACCTCCAGATGCATCTCAGAGAACAGAGCCACCAGCTTCCACTCACTACTAGCCCCCTGAACTGCCTGAACCTGAGTTGTCCTTATCAACGCATCTGCCACAGCATTTCCATTTCCCTGCGTATAGGCAAGCTCGAAAAAAGAAGACTGAAGATACTCTACCTACCTGCGGTGCCTTAGATTCAGATCACACTGAGTGAAGATATACTTGAGACTCTTGTGGTCAGTGAAGACCACAAAGTGATCTCCTAGAAGATAGTGTCTCTAACAGCGCAAGGAATGAACAATAGCTTCCAACCTCAGATCGTGCATAGGGTAGTTCCTCTCATGTGGCCTCAACTGCCGAGACCCGTACGAAATGACTCCATCTCCCTGCATAAGCACAGCTCCTAGACCGATACCTGAAGCATCAAAATAAACAGTGTAGCTCTTGCCTGGATATAGCATGACTAGTATCGGTGCTGACGTCAACCTCCCTTTCAGCTTCTGAAAGGCTAACTCACAAGAATCTGACCATAAGAACTTCGCCCCCTTCTTGGTCAGACCTGTCAAAGGTTCTTCTAGGCATGAAAAGTCCTGAATGAAGCGTATGTAGTATCCAGCCAGCCCTAGAAAACTTTGTACCTCAAAGAAGTTCTTCGACTGCTCCTAGGAAACTACGGCTATCACTTTCTTTGGGTACACAGATACTTCTGCCTTTGAGATGACATGACCCAAGAAGTGAATCTGATCCATCTAGAAGTGGCACTTTGAGAGTTTAGCATAAAGTCGATGCTCTCTCAGTGCACTCAGAATGATCTCAAAATGTGTGGCATGGTCATGTCGAGTGTGAGAGTACAACAAGATATCATCCACGAAGACCACGACGAAGGAGTCCAAGTAAGGATGGAACAATCGGTTCATCAATTCCCTGAAAACTACAGGTGCGTTCGTGAGACCGAACGGCATGAATGTATAATCGTAAAGATCGTATCTGATCCTGAAGGTTGTTAAAGGTATATCTGATGGTCTAACGTGCAACTAATGATAACCGGACCTCAATTCGATCTTTGAGAACACACGGGCTCCTCGAATCAGATCTAAAAGGTCATCAATCCGCAGTAAGGGATATTGGTTCTTGACCGTCAACTGATTCAGCTTCTGATAATCCACACAAAGCCAAAGGGTACCGTCTACCTTCTTCGCAAACAGAATAGGTGAACCCCAAGGAGATGTACTGGGTCGGATGAAACCCTTAGCCTCTAGCTCCTCCAACTGCTTCTTGAGCTCCTGCAACTCAGGTTTGGCCATCCTATAGGGAGGAATGGAAACAAGTGCCTCTCCTGGCATGAGCTCAATAGAGAAGTCTACCTCATGATCCGGAGGAAAACCTGAAAAGTCCTCTAGAAAGACATCCCTGAAGCGATCCACCACTAGAGGAAAGTTCATCTGTGGAGTCCCCTGATCATCCAGATAAAGACTAGCAATCTGGTCCGTCATTCCTCCTAGCCCAAGATGCTCGAGTCCCGCCCGACTCGTCCGAACGTCCCATTCGCCTCTATGAAGAAAAGATTCACCCTCTAGTGAAATGAAACTGACTCTGAGGAAATAACAGTCAACTAATGCCTGGAATGGAATCAACCAATCCATTCCAAGGATGACATCATAGCCTGTCATCTCTAGGACATAGAGATCCCATAAGAAGTGATACCCTGCAACCTTGAGAGGGAACTCTCTACACTGGCGTACACTAGATGTCCTCGTTCCCAATGGTGTGTCTAGTGTCAACGAGTTGGAAGAATAAAAGATTCAGAGCCCAAGTCTCTCCACAACAGCAACAGAGATGAAGCTATGTGTGTCACCAGTATTGAAAATGGCTGAAGATAAAACTGAGGCAACTAAATTCATACCTCGGACAGTAGAAGGGCCGAGATCCTGCTCCTGATAAGTATGCTCCACGACGAAAGACTGGCCTGTACTGCGGCCCTGCGCCCCTGGCTGACCACTCTGAGTTGAACTTCCCTGCTGGTGCTGAGGAACTGGTGGCTGACCTCCACGGCCTAGGCCTCCACCTCATCCCGAACGGCCGGAAAAACTCCAGTTTCCCAACTGGTGAGAAACTGGTGGGGCTGCTCTTGAACGAGGAGTCATGGAAGAACCCCGGTTACCAACTTCTGGTGAGAAAACCTGACATAAACACTGAAGGTGACCCATCTTGCCACAAGATCAGCTCTCCACAGGGTCTTTCTGGCACTGCGACCTCGGGTGCCCTTTCTGGCCACACTGGTATCATGTCACCTGGCTGCCTGAAGATGCATCTCGCTTCCTCGAATCACAGCGTGTAGGCTCCCTATGACACTTCTTGCTGTCATCGGTAGGAAAACTAGCTCTGGAAGCAAAACTGCCCTGACTCGCAGCTCTAGAGTCTCTAAGATTGCGCTCCACAATCAGTGTCTGGTTGATGATGGAAGTAATGGATGTCAGCTGGAAGATGTTAACCTGCGACCGGATCTCCCGCCTGAGTCCATCCTCAAACTTCCTCGCCAAGAACACCCCACATCCATCTCGGAGGGGTGTGAAATGCTGCAGCTTGGTGAAACGAGCAGAATAGTCCATGACAGATAGAGTACCCTACTCTAAGCTCATGAACTTTCAGGCTCAATCGAACCTCAGGGTCTCAGGGTAGAAGTAGTCGTAGAACATGCGCTGAAACTCCTCCCAAGTCATAGCCTGCTGTTGACCCGCCTGTGAGATCACGTCTCACCACCTCTTGGAGGAGTATCGAAGCATATAGGTGGTGAGCATGACCCGCCTCTCTGGAGGAGTATCCAGATGCTTGAAGATAGTCAACATGTCTTCCATCCATGACTCTGCAGCCTGAGGTCCCCCCTCCCCTGAGAACCTGGGAGGATGCTGCTGCTGAAAGACCCGCATCAAGTCTGCCATAGTCGAGGCAGGAGGCGGTGCCCCCTGGAAGGCCTGCATCATCCTCATGAGACATTCCCTAAACTGCGTGTCTGCGCCTGCAACTGGTATGACAGCCGGTGCCAAGGCTGGCCTGACTGGGGGATCGACAGGAAGTCCCTGATCAGCCATCTCTGGCTTCTGATCACTACCTGATGACAGACGTACAACCAGAGGACGTCTCGGAATCATAGCTCTGAAAGATCAAAAGCACACCTTAGATTAGGAAAATAAGGACAGAGAACACAAGAGTACAAAATGGGAACAGGGGGAGAAAAACACAAAAGATTGAAAAACACGACTACACGGCGTGTATAAAAACTACACGACATGTCTTCTTAAGCCACTAACATGGGTGTGTACTCCTGCCCTACAAGTCGTGTAACACCTCAACTACACGGCGTGTTGACCCCAACACATGGCGTGTACAAGAAAACTATCCCCCTTCCTGAGTCTCTTTACATGGCTAGCCCACACGGTCTGACTTAACCTGAGACTACATGGCGTGTTCTAAACAAACACGGCGTGTACTAGATGAGGCTTTGGAGGCCTGTGTTGTTGAGTACACGGCCATCTACACGGATGGACCTTACACGGCATGCTCCGAACAAACACGGTGTGTATAGGCGAAGGAGACACCATCCCGTGTTCTTCATGACATGTCCAGGTACTTGGAAATACTACACGGCGTGTTCTGAACAAATATGGCGTGTGGAAAGGAAGGTAACGACGGCCCGTGTTGTTTGTGACACGGCCGGGTACCGGGACAAGACTATACGACGTGTTCTGAACAAACATGGCATGTAGAAAGGAGGGTAACAACGGACCGTGTTATTTGTGACACGACCGGGTACCGGGACAAGACTACACAGCGTGTTCCACATGGACACGGCATGTTCTACCCGATCTTCCCTGACCCGTGTTGTTGGTGACACGGCCGGGTAAAGGGCTCCGAACCTAAACGGCATGTAGCTACCGTACACGGCGTGTTCCTGAAGTTACTTTCACGACACCGTGTTCTTCTCACACGGTCAGTGACACGGCCTAAAAACTACACGGCGTGTATCCAAACAGTACACACCCTGTATTCTGGGTTTTTTCTGGGCAGTAGCTCAGAAACTGAACAGAATTCCAGAAACACTAAAAACAAGGCAATGAGGCGCCAAATTATGATCTGTGAGGGCCCATACTCCTCACAAATCGAAGCTTGGCATCTCCCACAGTCATATATAAGAGATAACAGGATCATTTTTAAGAAAAGAAAAAAACAAGCAATTTTCCTAAAATAACAGCAGAGAATCTATCAAGCAACTATCACAACAGCATGCATAATCTACACAGAGTCTATCACAACAACATGCAGTCACTAATTCACCCTAGATGGTATGGCAAGAATGCATGGCATGTGATTTCTACAAGTGCCTATATGATGCATGAGATGGCATACCCTCATCTCATCGGGTTGCGACAGAAATAGAACTGAAGCATCAAAACATTAATACCACAAGCCATGTGAATCACTCTAGGTGAAATCAGGTCAACTATAAAACATCAAAATCAACAAACTGCAATTAACGAGGTAGTATGGCTCTTCCATGTACATAGGTTAGCTACTCCTGAGCACAGCTTAATTCCAAGTACCGAATCCATCCTATACCTAGATAAGGTCTCCAAACAGTAAACTAAGAGAAAAGAACTCCTCTGATACCACTTTTTAACGACCTGAGTCTAGGGACCCTCCACTGCTACCCCATACCCGGTTCGCCACATGAACTCAAGTGCGTTTTCCCGAATGCCAGAGGCTGCCGACTAGCAGCGAGGGCCTTGGTGAGTCGATGGGCGAAACTATGCCCTCATTCGGGAAGGTATACCGCGGAAAAGAAATAGTCAATAGCGGAAGAAGTAACAACATGCATAACAACAGAAACCAAACAGCCGAAGCAATGTAGATATATAACAATGCTGAAAATAATTCAGTAGGTACAAGTATCTATGGAAAGCAGCAAACACAACAACGTGCTGGAATACAACTGAAAACAGAGTGAAAAGGGAAAAAAATAAACTCCTCAGCATCATGAGTCACGGCTCGATTCCATGCTCTCTAGCTCCAGTGAAATCAAGAACCTGAAGTAGAAGGGAGCTTGCCATTATCTATACCTGCAGCAACATAGTCTGCTTGGGCCCAAAAGCATGGCCCAAATAGGGTGTGAGATACAATCCCAATAGGAAATCACCCAATACTTTGTGCCTAACAGCCAATGAATACATGGTTATAAATAAACAAGAAGCATTAAACAGGAAGGTGCAAGCAACTACAATCCACAGTTCTAACAAGTAAAGTACAGAAGTAAGCAACTAGCAAAAAAAAAGAAAACAGGTAACCATCTGGGTAGCTCTCACAGCCTAACCCCTATGGTTTAACCTATAGTACTAGCAACCCTCTGGGAGGCACACACATTCTCACCCCTCTGGTTCAGCTATGAAAAAAATAGACTCTCTGGGGAAGCACTCACCGTCAATTCCCCCTATAGTATCGTATCGTGCTAAAGGCTCTCTGGGGAAGCACTCAACGTCAATTCCCCATATGGCCCGTGTCGAGGATCTATAGACTCTCTGGGGAAGCACTCAACGTCAAATCCCCCTTGTGGTCTCGCATCCTGTTAAAAGACACTCTGGAAAAGCCTTTCCATCAATTATCCCTTTGGTCTACTACTCTAGGTTCTCACAGTCCTGAGTAAAACTAAACATGCTCAATGTGCGTATTTCGTCCCAAGTAAACCTCAAGAACTACATGGAAATAATTCTAAGGCTCAACAACAATAATAAAACCACATTTCCACTATCCTACAACTAGTAATGGAAACTGTAAAAACAGCAAACATGAAGAACAAGCATGGAAAAGCAATCTGAGCACAAAACAAATTATTCTAATCATAAGAATAAACCTCTAACTCAGCAATCAAGTAAAGCAGGAAATACAACAATGGAAAAACAAGAACATGCAATTCCCCGTTCAAGGTAATTGGTGGTAATTGCACATAATACTCATAAACATTCCACGGAAAGGCATAAACCACCTACCTCGATCCTAGGAGATCGATATACGTGAACAACGACGACGTATTCCCCTTAGAACGACATAGATCTATGAAAACGCACAAAATTTTCAACCTACAATAACTTGGAAACGAGGAGGAATCAGGAAAAAAGGATAAAGAAGAAGCAATAAATCTCCTCTGTGATTCCAATGCAACTAACCGTGCTTGAATCGGAGAACGAATGGCGAGGCAGGACCTCGTCAAAGATCTGGCTGTACGGTCACTCTCGGACGGAAAAAATCTGGAGAAAAAGATGAAATCGGGGGTTAGGCACGACCCTGGTCTGTTTAATGAAAAAAAATTACACGGAGTGTACTTCTTGAGTACACGGCGTGTACTTCAGTTTTCCGTACTCCGAATTAACTGGCCTCCACCTCATCCTTACACACCGTGTGTGTGGCCCGGCACGGCCAGCACACAGTTTCGAGTCGGAGAAGAGTACACGGCATGTACTCAAAAAGTACACGGCGTGTACTTAGAAAATTTCCAGAAAGTTCATTTTTCATAAAAACTCCAGAAAAAGGAAAACCATACCTGAAAAGAAGATCCGGGTTCTTACAGTGGGGAGGATTTTATTCTTTTGCAGAGGAAATAAGATCATACCAGTGTAATTTTGGTTAGAGATAATGAGGTAGTTTCAAACAATACATTTTTTAGTGAATCCTTGTGTAGAAAAGATTTTCACATACCCCTAACTTTGGTTTTAGTAGTAAGGCATAAAGAAGGGTGTAATAGAGTATTTCTCTTGATGCCTGAATAGTCATTAGGTAAAGGCTAAGAACCATTTTCCAATGGGTTTAGATCAACCCCTTGAGGTCATAGAGTGGATGTGGGATTGGATATCTATGGACTTAATGATAGGGTTATGACAGACATCCATAAGACAAGATATAATCTGGTTGATCGTAGACTGGCTCAACAAGTCATCTCACTTCCTAATTATTCGAGAGAAGAGTTATGTAAAGATCTTGGGATTTCTTTATGTGTAATAGATTGTTTGTGTCCATTTTTTCCCTCAATGATTATTTTAGAACATCATGCTCATTTCACATCATTATTGGAGATTATTTTATGGGGTCTATGGGACTCAAATTCATTTGTGCATTGATATTCACCCCCAAACTGACGGCCAGAATGATCAGACCATTCAGGTTCTGGATGACATTTTGTTTGCCTTCACTTTATACTTAGTTCATAGTTGATAAGATCACCTAATCTTGGTGTAATTTGAGTAAAATTATAGCTACCATTCCAACATTGCTATGGAACTATTTGAGGCCTTGTACAAATGACCCTGTAGGTAACCAATCTGTTATACTAATCTAGGTGAGTCTGCCCTCATGACCCCTGGGATGTTATGAGCTATGATAAAGAATGAATAGATCATTCATGAGTGAATAAAGACAACATAGAGCCATCCAAAGTCCTAAGTGGGATGATGAAGGGGGCCTTTATAGTTCGATCAAGGAGACCATGTGTTCATGAAGGTCTCACCTTAATGTGGATCATAGTGATCCAACCAAGGTGGAAATTTGTCTTTGAGATTCAGTGGAACTTTCCAGATAATGTAAAGGGTCTATGATGTGGTGTTACACTTACCTCTAATTCTGTATATATATCATCTACATGATGTATTTCATATGTTGCAAGTAAGTAGATATGTGCATGACCCACCACATGTTATTGATTAGAGCGATATGGACATCGAGGATAGAGATACCTTTAGAGAGTACCTAGTTGAGATCAAGGATGGGAAGGAGAATATTATCTATGGGTGAGAAATTTTTTTGTGTGTTTCCAGTTTCAGTATGGGAACCATCATGAGATAACTTGTGAGTGGGAGACCCATATGTGATCTCAGTACCCACCCCTTTTTGGAATAGTGATTTTTAATTTTCAGGATGAAACCCCCTAATGTGGCGAGATTATGATATCTGTTTTTTTAAATTTAAATCTTGTAAATACATCTAGAAATATTTTTTGAGCTAAGAGATGGTACGACATGTGTTGGGAAAAAATCTCTCAAGGTAACATTGCAGTATTTTTGGGTTGATTGTGTTTATTGACAAAGCAGGTGTTTCATGGATATTTGTTGAGTTCCCGATAAGTTGTTGACAATCCATGTTGATAAAGAACGATGACAAGGGAAAGGACGATCTGGAGGCGATACAAAAAGAGCAGTACAAGGTGGCGCCGTTTCCCAGTGTTTGCCAAATTTTTGGGTCCAAAATTTGGAGTTTGGTGAGCATCGCGAAAAGAGGATTTCCATGAAGATCATAATTTCATATGGCAAAGGAATGAATTTCGCGAAGATAGGATGCATGGTTTGAAAATCTCGAAGACCATAAGAATGGAGGCAGTGATGCTTCGTGATTATGTCAAGCTTCGCGAACGGCAGATGCTGAAGCGCATCGCGGTGGAGAAGAGCTTTGTGAGAGAGCTTCGCGGCGAAGGCGCGAAGGAATGTTGGGCTTTGCGAGGGAGCTTCGCGGCGAAGGCGCGAGCCGCGAAGGTAAGTTGATGGTGATTCATCGCGACTACATCAAGCTCCGCGAATGGAAGATTGCCGTGGAGCTTCGCGATTTGGACAGAATTCCGGCAGAAACTTTGGAGCTTCGCGATTTGAGATGACGTGGCGTTGACTTCACGCGGAAAGTACGAGGGTCGGTGGAATCGCCTATAAATATAGGCCGACCCCTTCGAGCGAAGAAGAGAGAATTTTCAGAGAAGATCATTTGCTCTCGATTTGCGAAGGTGGTTCACGGAGCCAGTGTGCTTCGCGAAAGAGGTGCTTCACGGCAGCTATTGTAGCTCCGCGAAACCTGCGCGCTCCGCGTTGGCTTACATAGCTTTGCGAGGGTCGTTGCTTTGCGACGGCTTGAGCATCGCGAGATAGCTTTGCGAGTGAGCTTCGCGAGTGAGATTCGCAAAAAGACAGGAGCTTCGCAAAGGCTTTTTTGAGCTTCGCGAAATTGGGAGCCTCGCATTGTAGGGTGCTTTGCGAAGGTCTTTCCAAAGGTTGTTTGCCCATTGGATAGTGGCAAAGGGGTATTCATCTACGGGTGAAAGTTGAACTTCAACAGAGCATCTACATACAGAGAAAGATGCATTCCTTAATGGAAATAAAGAGACCTACAGGTCTATAAACTGTGATTGGATTCCCTTCACAGAGCAGTGAGCTTAGGAAGAGGAAGAAGGTGATCCTCTCCACCGGCAGTGAGCCAGAGAGAGAGAAACAGGGAGTGACCCTTGGGAAAGCAGTGAGCTGACCCTAAACATTGTAAAGGTAGTGAGCCTGGGCATAGAAGTGATCTAGCCTGAACATTGTAATCCACGGCTAGTGAAGTCTAGTGGAATTTGGTACGAACCGGAAACTTGTCAGCGTATGCTCCTTAGACGTAGCCCTTAGCGGTGAACCAAGTAAAAATCTCTGTGTCTGCCTGCTTACTTCCCTACATTGCATTCAAAGCATCATCATCAGGTAAAGGAGACAAGTGATCACAGTAACCACACAAGTGCAAACAAAGTGACCCTTGTAACAAAGAGGTCAAGATCCAGTGGGGTAGAAAGAACATTGAAAAAGAATATTCATACCCTGATTCACCCCCCCTCTCGGGGTATATAGGGCCCTATTGGCCCTAACAATTGGTATCAGAGGGATAAGTTGCTTTTATCAGATTTTTTTTCTCCGACTTGGTGAAGTCGATCTGTGTGCTTAAAGAATTAGTCTGATCTTATCTCAGTGAGCCATGGCAAAGGGAAAAACATCCAAGAAGAAGCAGAAGTCAAGTGGTATTCCTCAGTGTGGAAGTATGTATGGAAAAAGTGTGATTCAATTAAAAGAATCAAATAGTTTACTGAAGGAAGGTATGGATGAATCTGATAGAGAAAAGATTGATTCACTCAATCATGATGTTGGAATAAGTGAAGTACATGAGCATCAGAGTGATTCTGAAACAGAAGAAGAAATTGAAGGAAGAATAGATATGTGAGCTGAGTTGGAGGCTTCTCTTGAAAAGATAGATGTTTGGAGAGTAAAAACAAAGAAATCCAACAAATTTGTTCATGTTGCCAAACTATATATGCATCAGCAAGAAGAAGAAAAGTCTGAGTTGATGGAATAAATTGAGAAACTCAAGTTATCAACACGAGAGAACTCAGAATCGGTTCGTGAGTATAAGATTAAGATTGAAGAACAGAAAAGGGAGATCGATGGCTTGAATAGAAAAGTGAAAGATCAAGTCAAGTGCATCGAAGAACCTGATATTCCAATTGACGTTGGAAACATCGAAGAAGTCAAATCTAAAGATATCCGGATCAAAGTATTAGAGATTGAGGTCAACAAGCTAAGAGGCTTAAATCAAAGACTTATCGACATGGTTAATGACCTAACAGAGAAGAATTATTCTCATTCCAATGAACTACAAAAGATGGCTAAAATGAAAGGAAAACAAAAGGCTGATGATTATGAAGAGAATAAAAAGTCATATGAAGTACAGAATCTGAAAGCTAGAAATGATGATCTAGCAGCACAGTTGTCTGAAGAAGTTCAGAAGAATCAATGCCTACAACAAGAGAATGAATCTGTCTCTAAATCTGTTTATGAGGAAGAATTAAAAGTAGTGAAGAAAACTGCAAAGGTGGAAAAGCTCACACAGGAACTAGAAGATGAGGTGAGTAGCGAGAAGCTTCTCAAGAAAGAACTGGATGTCCAACTTGAATCAAGGGAGACGAAGATTAAAAAGTTGGAAGAGGATCTAGAATCAGTAAAGAAGGATGTGGAGAAATCCAATGCTAAAGGAATTCCAAAAATGAAGGATGCCTTACACTTTCTATTTGATCATCCTTCGACAAGTGATGATAAAATGAAGAATAGGTATGCTATTTCTGAAGAGAAACAACAGAATATTTTCTCAGCTCAAAGACCATCATGTTTCGGAAAAGTTGGTATTGGATTCAATGAATCCCCACCAGTGCATGACAGAAAGAGAGCCGTGAACAGTTCTAGAAATGGAAAATTTCCTACAGGTGCTGGAGATAGGCCTAAAAGGACAATTACAAAAAGAAGTAATGAAATGTGCTATTTCTGCGGGATTCACGGCCACACATCAAGCTTCTGTTTAGAGGCTCAGGAATACATTTCAGGCTGTGAAAATAGAAACATTGCTAAATCTAATAATAAGACGAAGAATCATGATAAATCAGAGAGAATAGTTTCTCAGAGGAGAACATTCATCAGATGCTATTACTGTGGAAGGATGGGACACACCATGAGTATGTGTCAGGAAGCTCAGGAGATCTATGCCAGAAGAATAAAACAAGTTGCATCAACATCTCAGCAGAGAAGTGATGAAATGAGGTATTCCTTTAGTAGAAAATGTTTCATATGTTCTGATCATGGACATTTGGCCAGAGAGTGTAGCAAGAAGAAAGCAGGAAAGGAAAATGAGCCCAAAAAGAAATTCCTAACTCCAGTGATGTATAAAGAGAAATCTTACATTGGGAGACAAAGTGGTAAGGTAAATAATAGGCCTAGAGCCTCAGGAGAATCACGAGGACCTGGGCGAAAGGTGTATCAGTCACCTCCTCTGTCACACTCACAACATATCTCTCAGAGGGAACATGAACAAATCTGGAAGAAAAAGGGTGGAGATGCTACAGTTGTGAGAAAGAAGAATGAACATTCAATGGAAGAATCACCACCGGTGAGAAGGAGTGTGGTGACTCAGACATCTGATAAAAGAAAGATGAATAAAGAATGTGATGAAAAATTCGCAGGACGTATTCCACAATGAAAACTGGAAGAAGATGCAAGATCCTTGCAATGGTGGAAGAAGTTAGGGAAGATGGAAGGAAAAGATATTCCTGCTCCGAGAAATAATCAAGGAAAATGGAATTTTAGTAGAACCTCAGAGAAGGAAATGTGTACTAGTGGGTTTATACCCCAAGCGGTGAGAAAGGCCGAGCCTACCAAATCTACTTATCAGAAAAAGGCTCAAAGTGTGGGCAATGAATGCCTAGTCATATGGCCAGAACAGTTGAAGTTGGCTAGGCAGCTGGAGGAAGCAAGAAAGGAGTGTGATGCCCTCCAAGAAAAAATCAAAGGGTTGACCCATCAGGATCAACCATCATCCTCGTCTTGAGGATTTCGGAAGTATTTCCCCCTCTCCCTATGTATATAAATGCTATTAACTGATGATCCGTGTGTTTCAAGTTTTAGGGAGATACGACCCAAGGAGAAGTGGCATCTAAGGATGCGTGGTGGAGAAGTGATATGCTTCAGTGTTTTTATTGAATCAAATCAGTTATCAATGTTGATGATAAAAGGGAGAAACAGAGCACAAAAGGAAGTGAGAGCACAATGGGAAGTGATTGTGTTATTGACTTTGTCTCTTGTTTCTTACATCGAGTTCCAACTCAGTAGGCTTAGAGATTTGGTTAATGGCTCAATGATGAATGCTATATTGGCATAAATCATACAGGTGGAAGATAATAATAAATGATGCAGGAGAAGAATGACGTTTATGGGTATAAACAGTGGGTCTAACCCCAGGAAGTGTTGCATAACACATGGGGAGCATTCAACAACAAAATAAGATGCCAGATCCATCAAGGAAATAATTGGATGACCCAGATCAGGTGTTGTCTATTGAGATAAGACGTACTATGGGAGAAGCAGCAGTGATCAAGCATTTCATGCTTATTTATTTTGATCTAACATTGTGGTATCAGTTGACTGTTTTTAGGATACCAAGAAGCTGCGAGAAGAAGTTGAAAGGAATGATTTCATTGCATAATGAAATATAGAAAAGTAGCTGAAAGAAATGAAGCCACTGAAAAATGAGTCAGTGAACAATTTCCTGACGAAAGTGTTGAGGAATAAAGCAACACAGGGGGAGAAGAAGTGGCTGAGGGTGACTCAGAAGAAGATACTGATGATGAGTACAAGGAAGTAAAATCTTTATCTGCACAACAGACAAAGAATCGAGCTGAAATTGACAGGCAGAATATCATCAGTGATCATTGAAGATGAAAACGGGGACATGCCATGAATGAAGTGATAGGTCAAAATTGAGAAGAATCAGACCTGGGAGATTGTTTCGAGGCCATCAGACAACAATGTCATCAGGGATAAATGGGTTTATTAAGACAAGATGAATGAATATGGCACAGTGATTTGGAACAAAGAACGATTGATGTGCAAAGGAGACTCCCAGATAGAGGGAATAAATGGTGATGAGACATTTTCACCGATTTCAAGGCAAGAGACAATCAGAATATTCCTAGCCATTGCAGGGCAAAGAAAGTTCAAAGAGTTCTAGATGGATGTAAAGGCTGCATTTCTAAATTATTTTCTGGAAGAAGAAGTGCATATCGAGGAACCATATGGTTCTCTTATTCATGAGGATGAGAATATGTCTTTTTAGATGAAGAAGGAATTATGTGGGTTTGGAATGGCGAAGTCCAAGGAGATGAAGAATCCGGTTGCTATCCGGATGAAATCATCAAAAGATGACTGTGGAAGGGCAGTTAATCTCACTGAAAATAGGCAGATTATCAGCAGTTTGCTCTACATGACCGCACCAAAGCCTGATATTGTTTTCGCCACATGCCAAGTAGAGAGATATAAGAGTAATCCCAAGGAAAGTCACCTGCTCGCAGTGAAAAGAATACTTCGGTAGATCAAGGGCACAGTGGACTTCAGACTAACATACACCGGAAAATCTCAGACAGAGTTATTGGGATATACTGATGCAGACTGGGCCGGTTCAGCAGATGATAGAAAATCAACGTCAGGTGGTGCATTCTATCTTGGTGGATTGTGTATTTCTTGGATAAGAAAGAAACAAGATTTCATTTCATTAAGCACCGCAGAAGCTGAGTATATTGCGGCCACTCAAGCATGTACACAGTTATTGTGGATGAAGCAGCAGGTTGAAGATATGGGAGTTGAAGTGAAGTCTCTGATCGGAATCCAGTGCGACAACTCAAGTGCTATAAATCTCAGCCAAAATCCCATCCATCACTCATGGACAAAGCACATTGAGATAAAGTATCATTTTATCAAGGAGAAAGTTGAGCAGGGGATCGTGAAGTTGGAGTATGTTCCTGCAGAACTACAGGTTGCAGACATCCTGACAAAGGCCTTACCCAAGGAAGCTTTTGAAAGGCATCGATTGGCTCTGGGAGTTCAGTCGATACCCCGCACTTGAACTAGTGTGTATGTGGGACCCCCCCTCTCCCCGAGGTATGACGTGTTTTTCCCTACTGTGCTGATATGTGTTCTCTACTATGTTACAGACTACAAAGGCGTGACCTTTGGGTTCGTTGACAAAGGGGGAGAAAATAGTGTTTGTTAAAAGGGGAGAAAATAGTGACTGGGAGACAGTGTGGAGATTTGATAAATCATAATTGATACGGGGAGAAGCTGACAGGTGGAGTAGCCAGAAAGGGGGAGCAATGAGCAAGGGGGAGAGCATTTTAAATCTGACGATGCTAGAAGTGATCGATCAAAGAATAGAAATCACGACAGCTGAGGATCATGATAAAAGCAGAACAATGGTGTTGGAATGGTGTGAGACGGTGTCCAGCTATCAACAATTGGTATCAACTTAAGAATTCACCAATTGGTATCAGTGTGGTTCAACAACTGGTTTTATTTTAAGAATTGGTATCAGGGTGGAATAGACAATTGGGGTCTGACATGATGTGATTCATTGATGAACTTTTCATACTACTCTTGTTTCTCACGTGGAGCATTGCTCGTGTGGGCTTAGAGTACGTGTTAAGTGAATCCTTGAACGCTATCAGAATCGCAGGGGGCGAATGGTGGTAGTGGCTGGAAGAAGACTCAGTGAGGTATCAAAGTGCAGAAAATCATCCTGAGCAGAATTGTGAAGAGTTGTCAACAAACCCAAAGGGGGAGATTGTTGGGTAAAAATCCCTCAAGGTAACATTGCAGTATTTTTGGGTTGATTGTGTTTGCTGACAAAGTAGGTGTTTCATGGATATTTGTCGAGTTCCCGAGAAGTTGTTGCCAATCCATGTTGACAAAGAACGATGACAAAGGAAAGGACGATCTGGAGGCAGTACAAAAAGAGCAGTACAAGGTGGCGCCGTTTCCCAGTGTTTGCCAAATTTTTGGGTCCAAAATTTGGAGTTTGGTGAGCATCGCGAAAAGAGGATTTCCATGAAGAGCATAATTTCATATGGCAAAGGCATGAATTTTGCGAAGATAGTATGCATGGTTTGAAAATCGCGAAGACCAGAAGAATGGAGGCGTTGATGCTTCGCGATTACGTCAAGCTTCGCGAACGGCAGATGCTGAAGCGCATCGCGGAGGAGAAGAGCTTTGCGAGAGAGCTTCGCGGCGAAGGCATGAAGGAATGTTGGGCTTCGCGAGGGAGCTTTGCGGCGAAGGTGCGAGCCGCGAAGGTAAGTTGAAGGTGATTCATCACGACTACGTCAAGCTCCGTGAATGGAATATTGCCGTGGAGCTTCGCGATTTGGACAGAATTCCGGCAGAAACTTTGGAGCTTCGCGATTTGAGATGACGTGGTGTTGACTTCGCGCGAAAAGTATGAGGGTCGGTGGAATCACCTATAAATAGAGGCCGACCCCTTCGAGCGAAGAAGAGAGAATTTTCAGAGAAGATCATTTTCTCTCGATATGCGAAGGTGGTTCGCGGAGCCAGTGTGCTTCACGAAAGAGGTGCTTCGCGGCGGCTATTGTAGCTCCGTGAAACTTGCGCGCTCCGCGTTGTCTTACTTAGCTTCGTGAGGGTCGTTGCTTTGCGACGGCTTGAGAATCGCGAGAGAGCTTCGCGAGTGATCTTCGCGAGTGAGCTTCACAAAAAGGAAGGAGCTTCGCTAAGGCTTGTTTGAACTTCGCGAAATTGGGAGCCTCGCATTGTAGGGTTCTTTGCGAAGGTCTTTCCAAAGGTTGTTTGCCCAGTGGATAGTGGAAAAGGGGTATTCATCTATGGGTGAAAGTTGAACTTCAACATAGCATCTACATACAGAGAAAGATGCATTACTTAATGGAAATGAAGAGACCTACAAGTCTATAAACTGTGATTGGATTCCCTTCACAGAGCAGTGAGCTTAGGATGAGGAAGAAGGTGATCCTCTCCACCGGCAGTGAGCCAGAGAGAGAGAAATAGGGAGTGACCCTTGCGAAATAAGTGAGATGACCCTAAACATTGTAAAGGCAGTGAGCCTGGGCATAGAAGTGATCTATCTCGAACATTGTAATCCACAGATAGTGAAGTCTAGTGGAATTTGGTACGAACCGGCAACTTGTCGGTGTATGCTCCTTGGACGTAGCCCTTAGCGGTGAACCAAGTAAAAATCTCTGTGTCTGCCTACTTAGTTCCCTGCATTGCATTCAAAGCATCATCATCAGGTAAAGGAGACAAGTGATGACAGTAACCACACAAGTGCAAACAAAGTGACCCTTGTAACAAAGAGGTCAAGATCCAGTGGGGAAGAAAGAACATTGAAAAAGAATATCCATACCCTGATTCACCCCCCCTCTCAGGGTATATAGGCCCCTATTGGCCCTAAAAACATGACATTCCAAGACCCTGTTAGACCTAAAATGATATTTAAAAAATGATAAGTATATTAATATCACATGTGAAGAGTTTTCTTGAAAAAGTGTTATAAATACTAAAATAATACATGGATTGGAAATATAATAGCATCGTTAAGTTCATACCATGATTTTTATACTAGGTGAAACATAATTTGGTTTAGGAGTATTTGAAAAAACCATCACAGGAATAACTATAAAATAAATAAATTAATTAATTAATTTTAATTTGGAATTATTTGGTGACCTAATAAAATTATATATAAACCATTTTATAGCCAAATTTCATGTTTGGAATCATAGAATTTGAATTTTAAAGAGAATATGGTAGAGGAGCTTCTTTATATGAACATCAACAGATTAAATTTAGAGGTAAGTGTACAAATAGAACCTATGGAAATTGTCAATGACAGTGGACTAGAATAATTATTCATAAATAATTTAGAATGTGAATCAAATGACAAACGGATTGATTCAAATATCAATCGTTTTCAGGGTATGGGAAAAAAATTTCTTATAATTTAGGGATTCTATATTGGTGTTTAATATATATCTCTATGTTCATTGTTCTAACAGAAACAAATTGAGGTAGACATGAACATTGGATAAGGTTTTTTCCTTGTGTTTTTGTTTTGTGAATTTATTTCCCCATTCTTCATTCACTCATCGATTGTATTCATTTTGGTAGGTGGTTCAATAAATACCAAATAATCAATCAGTATGCACTTATTCCTTGGAAAATTGGATTGATAAAGAAAAATATGGGTTCGTTTTGATGATGAGAGTAATCTACGATGGTGGTGGATAAGAATTAAGACTATATAGGAGATTTTTGTGTGTGGTTTTTAGAATAAAATGAAGGTATGTCTTAGGATAACAATTTTTGGGAAAAATGAAGTTGAAATCTAGCTACTAGGGAAAAAAAGAAAATCAAAACTCAGATATGAGCTTCCTGGGTGTGTTTTGTGGTGGTGGAAATGGAATAATAATACTATGTGAAGAACCATGTGACTCTATAAATTCCCTCACTACACAAAATGTAACGGAAGGACACACATAGTGTGTGGGGCTCTAGAAGTATTACTAGGGTTCAGATGAAATTAAATATCATACACCAAGTGACATGTGTCATAGGCTGTGTGACCCTTACTTAGTGTCTCTACAAATACCTCGGAGGATACATGGGCATAGAAATAACCAGGTACACTACATGGCTAGAGTACACCGGCTATGTCGTGTACTCGAACATTGTCTAGTACACAGGCATGACCAGGTACACAGATATGGTCTAGTGTTTACGAGCACAAACCCAGGAATGGGCCATGATACATGGGTAGACCCAATGCCGAAGGGATATTCTATATACTAAAAACAAAAACCTTTTACTTCTTCAAATATGACTTAGAGACCCTATTCATCTCAGTGTGGACTAGTTTCCTTAAGGGTATGTTCCCTCAATCCATCCTTGTGATGCTATAGAATGGAATTACATCCCAAAAAAAGTTTTTTGATCTTATATATGGGATTGGTTTCAAATAAAGACATAGGAATCTATCTCAAAGGATGGGACAAGGTACTTTATCATATTTTCCTTTGGTGGGGTTCTCAGAATTAGCATGTACAACTCTATAAAGGCTTGAATCCCTTATATAGATGGTTATTCTAGATTGGTTTAGTTGGTATTTCCCCATGTACTTGGGTGTGATCTGCATCTATTTATCAATATTTTCATACTTGCATAGAGTACTTCCTTATGAAAAGACCTGATGATCATGACATCCTGGATGGATTCCATCGGTATTATTATACTCACATAGTGATTTCTCTCAATAAAGTGTGGTTACAGAATCTCAAGTTGAATCTTAGGATGGATATGAGGTTGTGATCAGACTGGGATACTTAGTGTCGACTATGAGTATATCTATATTTTTTTTATTTTATATCATTTTATGATTAACATATCTTGTTTTTAGAAAACTACTCTTTATTCTTTATGCTTAGTGATTTTTAGGTCTCCTAATGAGTATTTTTATACTCACACCTATATGGGCTCTTCCCACATGTTTCATGTCTTATGAAAATGAAATGTTGTTTGATGGAGTCCTTGGTGGAACCAATGCAGACCAACCATAGATTAAAGCTACATATAATGTGGTTCATTACAGGAGTCACATTTTTCATAGTCCCCTATTTATATTATGTTTGACTTATTTATAGATTCTAGTAGGCCTAAATTTGGAACATATTATTTCTTAGTGTTTTCTATACTCTAATGGGGGTTTATTTTTATTAATGAATTTGGTATCAGTTGTATTTTACATTTCAGCACTATATGGGCTTGGATGTGTGTGTGTGTGTGTGTGTGTGTGTCTTATACTAAGGCCTCCATTTGAGTGTTATTACTACATGGCACTAGTCACCATCCCCTAGCCTATTGAAGGTGGGCTTAGGGTAGTCACACTCAGCTTATCAGTAGCCATGTGGGCCCCTGGTGGGTTAGGTCATGGAAAAGACAAGGAAGATTATATAATACACTAGAGAGGTATAATGGGCCACTCCCTTCGTATAGTCTATCTAGGGCTCACACATCATATATGTTTTATAAGGATCACATATCGTAGAATCTATATTTTTATAACCTATCATATAAGTTATTTAGGTATTAATTGCACATCGTTAAAAATTTCTAGTCACTTTTCATGAATAAAACTTTGAGAAAATTTAACTTTTCAATATAACACCCTTGAAAATAACCATCATTCCTTTATAGTTTGTTAACCAATGGAAAAGAAACATGTATCATGATAATCTATTTAAATTAGTTGTTATAATCTATCCAGATAAATAATATAGAATGTGTCATTACATCATATCCCTAGTAGGACATATTTAAAATAAAGGGTTATTTTCATTAATAAATTAAAATATAATAAAAATAATTCTTGGTGAAAATACATTTTTGTCGTCGAAAATTAGTTTTAATAGAAATTAATTTTTAAAATATTAAGAAAAAATATATTTGAAAATAAACTTGGAAAATTGTAAAGGAATATTGAATGCATTTATTTTTCATGATAGAAGTAAATTCCATTCATTTCATAATTGTTAAAACAATTATTCAAACCATCGGTAAAAAAGTACCTTGTTCGGAAAATGATAAGAATATTATTTTTAAACCATTTTTTTAAAAAATTGAAACATGGGGAAAAGTTAATTTAAAAATCATTTAAGGATATTTAATAACAGCACTGAATTTTTTTCAGAAAACATGGATATGGAATAAAATTTTTTTCCAAACAAAAGAGTATTAATTATATTGACTTTCTTTAAAAAAAATTTAAAATAAATTTATAGTACCAAAGAGTGGAAGATGGTAAGAAAAGAAAAATTATAAAAAATAACTAGGGGGAATAAAAATTAAATAGGTTTAAAAATAAGAATCATATATTTTTCTCAATATAAATTCAATCATAAATAATCCTGATTATAATGAAATTTAAACATAAACTTATTACCACATTGTTAACTTTTCAATATGAAATACAATAAAAAATAACATCAAATAAATTTAAATATCATGAACATAACCAGATTAATGATATAACATGTAAAAGATTTATTATATACACATCGTCAAATAATTTGGGTGCATAACATAAACACTAGTTCCAAAGAAAGAGAATTCCAGAAAAATAACCATTTTAAAGATCATATCATTGAATTGAGATTTCACTAATGTAGAGATTGTGTGTAAAAAATTTAAATCCATGAAAAATAAATTCTAAATATAAAATAAAATAATTTATATATCAATTCACACATAATCATGTAATAATAAAGTCAATGAAGAATATTTATAACCCAACAAAATGAAATTGAGTTAAGAAACCCTTTACCACTTGGTAACTATCAATTAAAATACCCTAGGATAAATTATTAAAAGTAAAAAATAAAATACCATTAATTATGAAAGATTCATGATATAAAATATATAATTGGTAGTAAATATGACTCATAAAATATATTTGGTTGATAACATTAAAATATGCCTCAATGAAAAGAAATTGAGACGAAATACCATACCTTGAGTCTGAATCATCATGTTTGTTATTTATCTTCCTGAGTAATAAAATTATATCAATTATTTAATTTATTAATAATATTTTTAATTTTTATTATTACATTGAATTTATTTATTACCATGATATATTAAATTACTTAATCAATTAATTTCGCATTGGATGTTTTGATGATATTCAGGTCATATGTTAAAATTGAATTTGGTAGTTTGATTATGGTTAATGAGTTCATTATTCGATAATATCTAGAATAATATTTATAAAATAATTACAATTTTATATATCATTTATATTTTCAAAACCAATCACAATATTTCGTTATGAAAAATAAACTATGTTAGAATCATGGAAATGGTACGTCGTTTTTTTGCATGAGTAATGTTTCCCTTTTTCAATGATCTTGATAGAAGGAAAGTAAGTACTATTTTATAATTATTTAATGATTATTATATTATGAATATAATTTTTTTAATGTAATATATACCATCCAGGAGATGTGGTGGTGAAAAACGGATCACATCGCTTCACGGTGGCGGTCATCCACATGTATACACGAACGATGTTACCATTTTCAATGAATGGGAAGGTGATAAAATATATTTTGTATTATCCTTCAATAATTATAATTATTTAATTAGTATCATATATAAACTTTAATTCCAGATTTATAACTAGATGTGATAGGCGGTAATGGAAAACTAATTACATCGATTTTTGAGGAGGCAGTTAACCATACATAAGAATGACATTTCCATTTTCCATTTTATGGAAGAGGAGAAGGATACATGTTATAATATTAACATAAAACATATAATTATATTTAATATACTTTTTTATTATTTCATCATGGCTGTGGAAGATTTAAAGGAGTTGTTATAGGAAATAAAATGTAAAGTTTTGGCTAAAAACAAAACCTCTTCCTTGGACAACCACTTTAGGTTTATACCAAACGACCAAAAATATTTGTATGTTTTCCAAAATAATACCTATATAATTTGGGGAGGTATTTTGGTAAGGTATTTGTTTAGGAATTCTTTAAAACCAAAATGATTAAGTGTGAACAAAATAGGAGTGGAGTCTCCCTTTTATAAGAGATGGGACAGGAACTCGTGGAAATTTATAAAGTATTAAATTAATATAAATTAAATTTCATGTTCAAATGGACCCTAATTTATATAATTAAAAAATTAGAAGTTTATTATTTTTAATCCACTCATAAAACAGAATTTTATCATTTTTAGGTTATATTTTCACCGTTAACTCTTTTTAACTCGAGGAAACCCTTTTTGACAAGTGCCACGATAACAAAGTTATTTAGTTGTTAGGGGTCAATAGAGATACTGTAAATGGGAATTCACCCATTAAATAGACAAAGGTTGATATTTTAATCCTCATTGAAATCACTCTTTAGAACATAGTATTTTTTTGTAATTTTAAATCATTTAGTAAAATATAATTTATAATAAAATAAAAATAATCTAAATTTTAAAATTATCATGTCTAAGTCATGTAAAATGATTTTAAAATAAAATTTATTAAATTAAAAGGAATATATTATATTAATATATAAGTTAAATATTCTTTTTATAGGTTTTTCTGTTATTTTAATCATTTTATTTTTTTAAACCCTTAGTGAAATAATTTTAACCTTAACCGCGGAAATGAATTTTCTAACATTAAAGGGTTATAATTTTTTTTATAAGGTGAAAACTGGCACATAAATGAAAATGGTTGAAATTTTAGACCATTTATAATATTTATTTTCAAATTATTATTATTATTTTTTAAATAACTTAATAAAATATTATTTAATATAAAATATCATTTTTTGTCATTTTTGTCTCTATTGATTTAATTTGACACTGAAAACAACATAAATATAACGGAATTTTAATATAATCCTTTCACACATCCCTAAAATATTATATGTATGTAAAATAATTAACAGAACAATTTATTCAAATTATTTTTCTTTTAATATATTTAGAATCATTTATTTTATTTTTCTATTGATTGAATAAATAATGTGTCAGTGTAGTGTAAGAATTTAAGGTAATTATTTCATCACTAAAAAAAGAAATAAATTCCCATGAGAAAGAATAATTTATATTTAAAATAATAATTTATTACTGAACAAAAGTTTTTTTAACCCTATCAGAAATATTTATAGATATTAATAGAAATAAAGTAACATTTTTTACTTTACCTTTTGCATAAATATTATAAATGTCAAAATAAAAAAAATGGATACATATCTTCATATTTTATAAAAATGGATGTATATTATAGAAATAAACTCACAAAATAGTATAATACAAGATTTAGGGACATTTTTAAGTCTATATAATATTATTTTTAAACTAAATCAACCAATTTACCCTAAATGTGGTGAATTTTTTTTATTATGGTTACTATTCATAATAATAGAAAATGAAAGGGAACTAATCAAAAAATATTAAATATTGATTAAAAATATAAAATACATGTTTCAAAATTAATTATAAATTTTGTTTAGAATTTAATTTAAAGGAAACCTACAAAATTCAAAGAAAAGCGGTTTTCCTGAAAAATGCATATTTAATCCCACAAATGAAATTATACAAAAATCTTGTATAAATATTACTCAAACATAATTAATTATATAATTTCTATATAAATAAAAATTATGTTTCTTTTAAATCAAATTCAATGAATAATTATAATTTAAAATTACTCAATTTAATGAAAGAAATGAAACTTTTACTAAAAATCGGTATTTTTCACAATTTACTGAAAAAATTAATAATTTCATGAAAATAAAAAAATTTCTAGATATAATTATGTATATATTATGATTCAAGAAATTATTTTTTAAAATACCATTTTTAATATTTCCATAAATTAAATATAATATCCTCTCACAAAAAGAAATAAAAACGGGTTTTTGAATAAAAAATTTAAGCCTAAAATAAATTTATTGAAAGTTCAGTACTTATTTACTATTAATTAATAAATATTTTTTTAATTCTATAATTTATATATATATATATCATAATATGGTTAATCCAATTCATACCCTTCAATTCAACACCTAGGTTATAACATTTGTATTTAAATAATTATATTTTATAGTTCATTTAAGCTCGGTGTAATAAATTGTGTCCTTATAATTTGGACTCAGACTTGATAATCACGGATTGAATTTTGAAAATACCTTCTTTTAAATACTATATCATAAAAGTTTTAATAAAACTTCCTCATGGTAATTTGTATAGGGAAATTAGAAGTTCTTCTAGAATAACACGTACTATGTTTCCAAATAAAAGAAAATTTGTTAGAAGTGAAAATGTGGAAATTAAAGAAAAAATTAATGTGGAAACAATGACATAGAGTGATAAGTACCATTGGTCAAAATATATAGAATTATCATGATAAATATTACAACCACAAGACTAAAAAACAATGAGGTGTGAAAAAGATCACCTGTTTATCAGAAAAGAAGGTAATAGGACAACATTTTTGTTTCAAGAACCTTTTCCCATATTTGAGGAATTATGATACTATCTAGACTAAGAATATAATGAAATGTACTTCCTTTAAAATTATATTTTTATCCTTCTATTAATTTCCACATCTATGTTATATTTTTCTCCAAACGATATATATTTAAGATGAGTTTTCATTCTTGAGGCACTAGAATCAACTTCTAAAGGATCACTAAAAAAATGACCAAATGATATTCCTATTATCTTTAGATATTATCTAAAATGGTTAGGAAAATATAATATAATTCAAAACACAAATAATCCTTCATACTATTAAATAATACATTAATCTCTACAATTCAATAATAACACCAAAGGTTTGTAGTAGATTATTCAATAAATAACAATATTTTGAATTATTAAAAAATTTATTGAGTAATACTTAAAACAAGAGATCAGAAGTATTTGATCACATATTATTACAAGGTCAATTCATGATTTATATCCTATTAATATTGTTCATTCCTAAAGTCATATACCCAAAATATGTATACCTGAATCATATAATCTCAAAAATTTGAAAATAATTTCAATAAATAAAATGAATCACCGTAAATCCAAAATAAAATCATATATACTTCCAAAATATAATTCAATCTATATAAATTAAATATAATTTTTTCTAAAACACATTCTAAAACCTAGGTTAAATTAAACCATAATATATTTTTATTTATTAACCCAAGTAAAAGTTTCAAATCACATCAAAATACCATCAGTTAAAATCTCAAAAGGGGTGTCTAAGATTTTGAACATATGATAAATATTAAAATTATAAATGTATGAGGGTATCTGTGAATCTTAATATAACCTCACATAAAAATATACTATTCTAAAATTTTTTCTAGACCATACTCTATGTAAGAACCGAGACCTTTTTTTCAGGCATGTTTTTCCTTTTTCTAGAGTTTTTGAGAAAAGAGGAGTTTTTGGAAATTTTCAAAGTACACACCGTGTACTTTATGAGTACATGCACTGTACTTTGATGCCATTGGAGGTTGTGTGAGGGACATTTCATGGCCCCCCAGACAGCCATGTAGGGGTGACTTGGAGGCCGCTTAAAGAGGTGTATGAAAAAGCTGAGTACACGTCGTGTACTCAAAAATTACACACCGTGTACTTTCTTCTTTTTCATTAAATGAATTGGGGTCTCGTCTAATTTCCGAAATCGACATATTTTAGGTCATCTTTGTCTAAGAGTGTCGATCAGTCATGGATCTTCGATGAGCCCCGAAACCTCCATCTGTCCTCCGATTCGAACACTGGTGAGTGTGTCAGAATCACAGCGGTGAGTTCTCTCTTCTCTTAGAGAATCGTTTCCCAATTCCTTCTCTTTTCCAAATTATCATGGGTTGAACATTTTAGAAGTTTTGGTAGATCTTAGACATTATAAGGTGATTCAAGCCCTGTGGTTCAAGTATATCGATCTCCTAACATCAAGGTAGGTGGTTTGTGCCTTTCTGTAGAAAGTCTTTGAGTATTATGTGAAAATTCCACTAATACCCATGAACGAGGTATTGCGTGTTTACTGTATTTCCATTGTTTTCTACCTGCTTTTCTTGTATTCCCGAGTAGAGGATATTGTTTGTGAATAGGTTAATTTTTGGTGCTTTGGATGTATTTTCCATGCATGTTTTTTCTATTTATGACTATTTGGTCTAGTTTTTCCTATTAGGGTATTGTTAGTTTCCATGCCTAGTATTGTAGGATGGAGTGTTCTTTTTCTAACATGTTGTTATGTTATAGATTGCTATCCAAGTAGTTGTTGGGGTTCACTTTGGCCGTTACATGATGTGATACTTTCTAACTTTACACAGGTCTGTGAGAACCTAGTGCAGTAGATCATATGGAGAATTGATGTAAGGGATTCTCTAGAGTGTCTATAATACGATGCGAGACCACAGGGGGAATTGATGTTAGTTCTTCCCAAGAGTGTCTGTAGTTCCTCGACGTGGGCCACAGGGGGGAATGAGACATTGAGTGCTTCCCCAGAGCGCCTTTAGTACGATACGAGACTATAGGGGGAATTGATGGTGAGTGCTTCCCCAGAGAGTCTATTCTTTAGCTGAACCAGAGGGGTGAGACTGTGTGTTCCTCCAATAGGGTTGCTAGTACTTTTTGGTTGAACCATAGGGGTTAGGATATGAGAAATACTTAGAGGGTTACCTGTTTGTTCTACTTTCTTGAGTGGCTGCTTACTTGTTTGTAAATTAAATGCTAGAAACTATGGATTGTTTACTGTTGAGTATTTTTATGTTTACTACTTCCTGTACTTTTACCTTCCATATATTCACTGACAGTTAGGCACAGATCTTTGGGTGGTTGCCTACTGGGATTAGTCCCACACCCTATTTGGGTTATGCTTTTGGGCCCAAACAGATTATATTGCTGCAGGTATAGCTAAGGGAAAGCACCATTTGACTTCAGGTACTTGATTGTATTGGAGCTGGAGAGCATGGGACCAGGCTAAGGCTTGCGATGATGAGGATTTTCTCATCTATTTTTCTTTTGTAATTTGATTTAGTACTGTATTCACCATTGTGACTTGTTTGGCTGCTTTCCTAGACATATATGTATCATGCATCATTTATATATATTTATGCTCCAGTTGTTTCTTTATCATTATTTTGTTGTTTACTATTGTTGGATATTTACTATTTCCACTATTCTGTGTTGTTTACATCCGCTTTGTACTCTTCCAATGAGGGCATAGTTTCCCCACTATCACACCCAAGGCCCTTGCTGCTAGTTGGCAGCCTCTGGTGTTTGGAGAAATGCGCTTGAGGCCATGTGACCAACTAGGTACGGGGAACCACTGGGTGGCTTCCAGAACTGGGACATCACACTCTAATACCAGCTATAATATCCCTGAACCCGTACTCCTAAATTTGATGCTAAAAAAATAAACATTACATTTCAATAATTAATACTAATAAATATGACCCAATTTTTTCCACCCAAAACAAATAACATCAAACCAAAATATTTCATCCCTTACATACCCGATGATATTTTAAGCCTAGATTTTTAGAGAATTAAGTCAAATTCTTTCAAGTGTAAATTTCAATACAATATCCATTTTTTCTATAAACTAGTTCTTTCTAACTACATGCTTACTTTTCTGAAGGTAACTTCCATATCTGGAACTCTAACACTTAATTTTTATACTCATCTGTAAACCCTATGAAAAAAAATTTAAAATATTAGATGAGAAGAAAAATCTAAGTAAGTTACATGTAAAGAAGAAATGCATTTTCTAGTGAAAATAATGAAAACTAGAAAAAAAAATTCTTTATCACAATATTATTTATGATAATTATATAAATAATTTCCATATGAAAAAAACAACTTTTTCTCAAATAAATTTTTTTAAACACATATCAAGAAAAAAGTCCATTTAAAGAAAATTATATAATTATATTCATAACATGGGTCACAAATAACTAAATCCTAGTTAAATCCATATGATAATCCTAAATTTTTAATTCTCATGTTTTTTCTTATTAGTGCAAGGAATATTACCCAATCGATTGGACAGTTATAATGGGGCTCACACTTAATATAAGTTATAATGAATTCATGGATTATATAAACTATATTGGGATCACTCATTTTATAAGATTTATTAGGATCACCCATCAAATAAGATTTATCAGGATCACTCTCCCTTCATGAATAATTTTCAAGTACCATTCAAGAATAAAATATTTTTAATCTTTCACATTTCAATATAACACCCTTAAAAATAAAAATCATTCCATATAGCTTGGTCAACCAATGGAAAATAAAATATTTACATGAAAATATCTCTAAAACAGCCATTGTAATCCATTATGAGAAAGAATATGTATTGCATCATTAAAAAATATCACTATTAGATCATAAGTAAAATAAAGGTTTTTTGTTGGGGATGAATGGAAATACCTTAAAAATATCCTTTAAAAATTATTGAGGAGAATACATTTTCAACTACTATAATACAATTAAAGAAATAAAATATCTATAATTTTAGTAAAACATTTCTTTGAAAATAAAATTGGATAATTTTAAGGGAAGCTTCAAATAATTTCTTAGTCCTGATGGTGGGAAGCTCTATTCGTGATAGAATCATTAAAGTAATGATTACTTCCACACTTTCTTTAAAAAAAGTCCCTTTTCACAAAAATGAATAGAATATTTTTTTATTTTTTTTAAATTAAAACATGTTAAAAATTAATTTAAAAAAATATTTAATTATTGTCAAAAATATTTTTTATAACATTTAAAAAAAACAGTATATGGCACAAAAATTTTCTATCCAAAAGAGTATAAATAAGATTATCTTTTCTTAAAATATTTTGATAAACCATTTAGGGTAACAAATTAATGAATATGGTAAACAAACTAAAAAATTCTAAAAATAAAGAGGGTATAATAAAAAACAAAAAGGTTTATCAAATAAGGTTTATATAATTTCCTCAATGTAAATTCAATCATAAACAATCTTGATTGAAATGGAATTGACACACAAACCCCTTATTACTTGGTAACTTCTAAATTGTAAGACCCATAAAAATAAAATCAAATGAAACATTAAAAATATTTAACATAAGGATATTCAACATATAACATGTCGAAGTTTCTTTATGTACACATTATAAAATAATTTTGATGCCAAATATAATTATTTTTCCAAATAAGGATTATTTGAAACAAATAACCCTTTTAAAGATCATATCATTGAATTGAGATTTCATCAATGGATACATTATGTGTAAAAAATATAAATCCACAAAAAAAATTATAAATTTATAACAAAATAATTAATTGATTAATTCACACATAATCATGGAATAACAAATTCAATGAAGAAGGGTTATAACCCAACAAAAGTAAATTGTGTTAAGAAAACATTAACCAATTTATAACATTCGGGTAAAATACCATTTGATGAAATAATTAAAATATAAAATTAAAATACAATTAATTATGAAGGATTTGTGACATAAAATGTAAATTTTTTGTCGAAGAACCTCATCAAATAAATTATGTTCATAACATTAATATATTCCTCAATGAAATGAAATTGAGATGAAATCACTTAACTTGATCCCAACATGTCACATGAATTCTTTATATTTATAAATAATAAAATTATTTCAATTAATTAATTTATTAATAAAATAATTTATGTTTATTATTCATTTTATTTTATTTATTACTATTCTATATTCACTTAATTAATCAATTAAATTCATGTTAGATGTTTTGATTATATTCATCATATTTTCTCAAAAATGAATTTTTTAGATTGACTATGGTCAATGAGTTCATTATTCCATCACATAAAAAATAATAATCATGAAATAATTATAATTTTTATATATAAATTATTGTTTTCAATCCAGCCACAAAATATGGTTATGAAAAATTGTCTATGTTATGCATGAGTAACATTTCCATTTTTTAACGATATTTATAGAAAAATGGAAAGTGTTATTTTATCATTGAAAATCATAATTTTAACAAAAATATATTTTTGTTTATTTAAATACACTTCGATATACCATTCAGGTGATTATGTGGTAAAAAAAAGAATCGCTTCACTTCGTGAAGGTCGTAATCCTCACGTACGCTTGAGTGGTGTTACATTTTTTAATGAATGAATATGTGAGAAAATAGGTGATATATCATCCTTAATTATTGATAAATATGTCATTAATATCATATATAAACATTAATTACATCATTATAACCATCTATCATAAGTGATTATGGAAAACAAATTTCCCTGATTCGTGTGGCAGTAGTCGAACAAACACACTAAGGATGTTTTTCCCATTTGATGAAAGTGGAGATGGATATAAGTAATTATGTTAACATAAAAACGTCTTAGTATATGTAATACAATATTTTTTATAAATTAATCATGTTTTTTATAATATTTCTATGTATGTGAAGAAATAAAATGAAAATTATTGGTTAAAAATCACACCTCTTCTTTAGACAACCTCTTTAGGATTATGCCTAAATACCTATAAGGTTGTAAATATTCACAAAATAATACCTATATAATATTTTGAGGGATTATTTAGTAAATTTTGGTATTTATTTTCTGATAAACATTTTTTAAAAATATAAAAAATAGGAAAGGAGGTTCCCTTTTATAATAGAGGGGAGGGGTACTCTTAGAATTTATTAAAATGTTAGATTAATATAAATTAATTTTCATGTTAAAATGAATGAAAATTGATATGATTTGAATCTATGATTATTATGAGTCAAAAAATTCTCATAAAACAATAATTGGAAAATTTTAGGTTATTTTTTACCCTATCTTTGTCTTACTTGTGTTATCCCTTTATAAAAATTTATATTACAACAAAGTTGTTTACACTTTAGGGGTCAATATAGATACTATAAAAAGAAAATTTCCACTAAAATAGACCATGTTTGATATTTTAAACCTTATCCAAATCACATGGTTCATATTATTAATTTTATAAATTTAAAATCATTTAATAAAATATTATTTATTATCAAATATCATTAATGTCAATTTTGAAACTATATAAAATATTATAATATAATAAGGTTCTAAGTCCTGTAAAATGGTTCAAAAATGACATGGATTAAAATATGAGTAATATATGATCATAATAAAGTCATTAAATTAACTTTTTACTTGTTTTTATATTTTTTTAAACCTTATATTTTGGTTTAACCCCTTGATGAAAAAATTTTAACATTAATTGTGGTAATGAATTTTCTAACATTAAAGGGATATAATTTTTATTATAATGTAAATTTTTGATCAAAAATGTCAAAATGGATGAAATATTAGAACATTTATAATACAAATTAATCTATTTTAACATTTTAATTATTTTAAAATAATTTAATAAAATAATATTTAACATAGAATATCATTAATATCGTTTTTTACACTATTCGTTTAATTTGACTTTTAAAACAACAGGACAGCAAATAAATTCAAATTTAATCCTTTAACACATTATTAACATGTTATATGTGTCTAAAAAAATTTTATAACATAATAATTCAATAAAATTTTAATACTTTTAATATTTTTAGAATAATTTATTTTATTATTCTATTAATTTAATAAGTATTATGTCAGTGCTACGTAAGTATTTAAGTTAATTATTTCATTACTAAAAAATAAATTAATTAATATGATAAAAATGATAATTTTTCATTAAAAAACATAAGTTATTGTTTTCCATTTCAAAAAAATATTATATATATTAAATGGAAGAAAGTGTCATTTTTGACTTTATCTTTTACTTAAATATTCTAAAGGTAAAAATCAAATAAATATGCCACCAAGTTGATGTATTTTTGAAACAGAGATAGAAATGACCAAAATAATCTGTATAAAATAGGATAAAAAAAAGTTCTAGAAACATATTTTTAATCCTTATCATATTATTTTTTACCTTAATTAGATTCTTGACACTTACTGTGGTTATAATTATTTTCTATAGTTACTATTCGTAATAACCCAAAATGAAAAGAGCCTATTTAAAAAATTAGGTAATATTAATTCCAGATATGGAATCCATTTTTCTGGATTCAATTATAAGAGTCGGTAAATTTAAATTTGAAATTAAATCTATAAAACTCTATGATAATTCATTTTTTAGGAAAATATATTTTTAAGACCACAAAAGATCATATACCAAAATCTGGTATAAATATGATTCAAACATAATTTTTTTTATTTGTATAAAAAATGGTTATATTACATTTAAATATAATTAAATGCATAATGAAACTTCTAAATTACATAATTTAATGAAGAGAAATGATAGTTTTACAAAAAACAATATTTTCCACGATTCACTAAAAAATCACTATTTTAAGAAAAAATACCCAAATTTCATCCTAAAATAATATTTATAAGCTGATTTCAAAAATTATATTTATTTTTTAAAATATTTATTATAAATATTCATGAAATTAATTATAATTTTCACTCAAAAAATGAAATAGAACCTATTTTATTATTAAAGCATATTTTAAAGCATAAAATGAATTTATTTAAAATTAAGTGTTTATTTCTTTAGAATTAATCAATAAATTTAATTTTTTCCTTTTAAAATATTTCATAATGTGGTTAATACTATTTATACCTACCAATTAAACAATAAGGTTATAATAGTCATATATAAATAACAATATTTTATTTTTTGTTTAATCTTAGTGTTGTGTATCGTGTACGATATCAAACATAGTATTAATTTAAAATAAAGGAATATTAAAAATTTAATTACATCACTATGTGGGTATGGGATTTTGTATATAGGCATTTGTGATGTTTCCATTTTTTGATTGATGGAACAAAAGAAAGGAAAAAATTCACCATTTTATAATAATTTTTATATAATATATATCATATATATATATTAAATCTATCATAATAACTAACCATGAATGATAGTGACGGAAAATGAATCATATCGGTACATTGGGGTGGTAGTCCACACATGTGCACGAGAGATACTTTCATCTCCAATTTGATAAAGAAGAGGTGGGAAATTGTTATGAAATCATTATAACAACATATATGTATATTTATGATACTGTATTAATCATGTTATGATGGATACAATAGGTTTATATGATGTAAAAGAAAAAATAAAATTAGAGGAGTTGGTTAAGATTTATACATCTTCTTTGAGATACATCCTTTGTCTTACACCTTAAGACTTGAAATATTTTTCTTAGGAGAAGACCAAAATATCAAGGATTAATGGAATGAACCTAGGAATGTTTTGGGGTAGTTATGATATGACATAGAAGGATAGAGTTTTTGAATAATGGATGAGAATATTTATTGTTTTATAAGTGTGGGGAGGGACACACATCGAATTACTTAAAATATTTCAATAATATAAGGTACTTTCATGTGGAAGTTTCTCCAAGAGTCCAAGAACTAAATGTTATGGTAATATAAGATTAAAATATCTTAAACCCATAACAATTTTATAGGTTTTGGTGGCATCCATACCCTTATCTCTTTGTTTAAAATCCTCTGGTAAACTTATTTTAACCATAGTTGTGGTACCACAAATTTACTATATTTACTATTCACTATGACCAATAATTAATTAAAACGTATTAACTTATATTAATTATGATTATTCTAAATATATAACCCACTTTATGTTATTAAATTTCTATATGTGGTAGAATTTAATTTTATACAAACACACAAAATGCAACGAAAAATCGTTCTATAAAAATGCATTTTTAAGCATAAAATTGGATTTACGTTCACTAATTTAATTGTAAAGGAATTAAATTAATTTTAAAATATTTTATTTAATATAACATATATATATTTCATTAAAAAAATTATTCAAAAAATATAAATTTAATTTACTATGATAATAACATATGCGAGCATAAAAACAGTTTTTAGAAAATTATGTTCTTATGCCAAAAAATTAACATATTCTAGAATCAAGAATAATGATGATAACAATTTAATTAATTGGATTATTTTTAAATAATGTGTAATTATGTTACATTCATATCAAATTCATAACATAATGGTACTTCTACTTTATTTTTATTGGTAATATTACACAAATATATATCTTTCCCTATTTACAGAAAAATAAATCATATCCTAAGATAATATTGAAATTATGATTTCAAAATTATATTCACCCCATAATATGAAATTTATAAATATGGTATAAATTAAATATAATTTCTATGTAAAAATTAACACAAAAATTATTTTTAAAAAAACATATTTTTAAAGCATAAAATGAATTCAATGATAATTTCATAAATATTTTTTATACATTAATCAAAATGTTTAAATTAATTAAAAATTTTATATATATTTTTAAGAATTTTTTTATTATTATTCAAAAAATTTAATTTAATGGAGATTTTATAATGGATTACTATATCATAGTGCATTTAGACTCAGGGTTGCATGTTAAAAAATCTATCAAATACCTTAAGTTTATTTCAAAATAAACACATATAAAATCTAGGGTCGTTAAATTATACCCACTATATAATGAGTTTATACATAGAAATTCCTTCACATTGATACATAAAATAAAGAAATATCTAGTTCATCACATCCCCAGATTCCCATGTAGCTTCCTTAAATTCTCGATTCCTCCAATGACTATTAACTAGGTGAGTAGAATTTTTTCTATAGAATTTATCTCTATGATACAATATTTATAAAGTTTTTTCTTCATAAGAAAAATATTGATCTAGTATTAAAACCTCTGAGTTCAATACTTGTAAAGGATCATGTATTTTCTTTCTCAAAAGTGATATGTGTAATACATCGTAACCATGAGAGAGGTTTGGTTGGAGTTCCAAGAGAAAAGATACAGTCCCTACTCAATCAGGAACATATGAATGACAATATAGCTAAGGATCAGTATTTCCTTATTCACAAATATCATAACCTTATTCCAAGGATAAATTCATTGTAATGCCTCCTCACCAACTTCAAATTCTTGATCTCATTTATGATTATAAGCATAACTCTTCTATCTACTCTGAACTGTCTTAATGTGTTGTGGAATGAATCTAACCATATTAGCCATTTATTTAGATCGCTTAAGACCAAATATATTTCTTTCTCTAACTTCATCAAAACATGTTATATTTCTTCACTTATCCTCATAGATGTCTTTATATGGAGCCATCTGAATGATTAAGTGAAAGTTGTTATTGTAAGAAAATTCAACAAAAAAATTTGTTGATCCCGACGACCATTAATGTATAGAGAACATCATCTCACCGTATCCTTTAATTTATAAATTATTTTATTATACTGAACAAATCGTTCAGTATGATAATAATTATTGAAACACAGCACTATATCTAGATCTTTATAAAGATTTCACCAGGACATCGAGGTGCACTTTGGATGTCGATCAGATACAATAGAATGTGGTTCTCCATATAACCATACCACATATTTAATATATATCATATAAATTTTATCAGGAGATAATTTTTCTCTGATAACAATGAATTTTATAGACTTTGTAAGTTTATCAACCATAAACCAAATATCATTATGAAATTTAGATGTTTTGGGGTGTCTGATGATGAAATCCATGGTGATGTTTTCCCATTTCAAATTTAGTATAGTAAATGGTTATAACATACACTTATAATTATAACAATAAGAATTAAATTTCTAACATACTAAGAACTGAGATACATAATTCAAAAAATATATCTTCAGGTTGTCCAACCATAAATAATATTTTTGATATCTGTACATATTCATACTTTTAGGATGAATAGGTAAGAATAATCTTTTAACCTCTCCAAATATCTCCTTCTTCAAGTATGGTATTGATGAGACACATACATGGTTCATAAACATTATTATTCCATCATAATCAAGGTTTAACATAATAACATTTCTCGCCTTCTCTTATAGATCTACATCATCCTTTTTCACATCTTTAATTTGTACATGGATATATGTTTGAACACTCATTTGAGTAAGATAATAATGCACACTTTCCTTAAATATTTAAAGTTCCGTTAATTATAAATCTATAAAAATTGCATATTTTGTATCCTCATTATAGATAATCTTGCATGATCCTTTTGAAGAAAATCATCTGCCACCTTATTGTTTTCCTAGGGTGGTAATTTATTTGAAGTCATAATACTTAATCAACTTTAACCATCATCTCTAATGCATATTCAGCTATTTTTAGGTAAATATATTCTTTAAAATTTTATTTTTTGTATTAATGTCCCACTTTCTCTATAAAGATAATTCATTCATATCTTTATAAATAAAAACTCCAAGTCATGATTCATATAATTTTCCCCATTAACCTTCAATTAAAATGAGTCATAAGATATCACCATATCATTTTGAATAATAACATATCTCATTCCCATCTATTAATAACTATAAATCACAAACCCTTCTCCATTGTAAGGTAGTGTGAGAATGGTTACATAGACTAAAATTTTCTTCAATTCCTTGGAATTTTATTCACATTCATCAGTCTAAAGTAACTTTACTCCCTTCCAAGTTAACTTGGGGAGTGGATTTTATATCCATGAAAATCCTTCACATGGCATTAATAATATCCAAAGAATCCAGGAATACTATGAATCACAATCATAGAGTTTGTTTTAGGCCAATTTTTAACAAGTTACTTCATTGATGGATTCACCAATATCTTTGAGATGATATAACCCAAAAATGAACCTTTATGTATCTAAAATTAACAATTTTTAAAATTTTCATACAGTTTATACTTACATAGTGCCTTTTGTACAATTGTAATTTGACCATTATGCTCTTATTTTTCTTGAAATATATAAAAGTATTTTCTATAAGGGATACCAAAAACTAATCAAGGTAATATATAAAGTTTCTATTCATTAAATATATGAAGATAATAGGGGTAACAGTAAAAAAATTGAATCACTATAAATTCATAGTGTTCATACCTCGAATTGAATGTCTTCTGGGGTCTTTTTGACTTTTAAACTTCAACTGGTAGTATATGGATCGAAGATCAATCTTGAAAGAATACTCATCGCCTTATAATTCCTCAAAAAAATAATCAATATATGCAAGAGGGTATTTTTTATAGATTTTTATCTTGTTAAGTCCCTAATAATCATTGTAGAGTCACATTAAACAATATTTCTTCTTAACAAATAGTACAAGTACACCGCTTGGTGATTCACTTGACTTAATTAATCCATTATAAATATTCTCTTGGATTTTCTTCTAAAATTCTTGAAACTCAGTTTGGTTAATTCTATATGGAGTATTTGAAATGGTTGTGTCACCATGTATGAGTTTTATTGAAAACACAACTTCACAAATCAAAGTAAGATAAGTTAACTCTAATAGAAAGACATCAAAAAACTCTTGTGCAATCAGAATATCATAGATATTTATTTTCTCTCTAACCATCTAGGATAAATATCCATTTTGAATAAGAATCAAGACCCATGAAGTGGATGTGATTTACATTGAAATCTATTATTTATTCTCACATTGATATATGATTATATGTTGGTTTAGAATATTAAATTTTAATTCATTACTAGAAAAATGATATGGGATTTATATAAATGAAGGAAATCCATTCCCAAAATCATATCAAATTCAACTAGAGGAAGAATAACAAGATTCGTAGGAAGCAAATTCCCACAAACATAAATTAGGGATGAATAATATACTTGAGATGTATTATAATACCATGAATAGTTTTTAATTTTAATTATATATTTTCATTGTTGAGGTGGTAATGTGTTTCCCTTGGAAAAAATTTAGATATAAAATAGTGGGAAGAACCAGAATAGAATAAGACATTAATAGTTCTAAAGTGGAAGATAAGTGTTCCTTTCACCACTTCATTATCATACCCAACCTTGGAAATAGTGTTCACATGAGATTTTCATTCATGTATAGTCTTTAAAGGTTACTAATTCCAATCATTATCGTTAACCATTGGATTCAATAACTGATTAGATGATTCACATACTCCTTTAATTTGAATCATTGGAGTGTGGGTGGTTCATTATATAGAGGTTTCTCTCCATCCACATCTTTAACTAACTTCTTCACATTACTTCGACATTTGATTTCTCAAAGACCTTACATTACACACTTAATGCATTTACTAGTCCCTTTAATATAATTTTCACCATGATTTTTTTCATTCTTCTAGAATTAATAAAGACTCATCTTATTTACTCAATTGTTTTTATTATTATAATTTCCATTGAATTCCATGTTTCTTTTATTATTATGCCCATGATATTTATAGGTGAAACTGACCTATATATCTTCATTGATAACACAGAAAATGATTTCTTCATATCTACTGAAGTCTGTTATGGGCAATTATATTAAGAGACTTAGTTTTAAACTAATAAATTACTAATCAACATTATTTTTTGGTTCGATGATAATATTTTAAGTATATCTATCATGTATAGTAAAATGTTCCTCATAGTTACTAGTGGAATCAACATCCTTTTTATTTATCTCAAGGAATTACTTCTCCATTTTCATAAAATTATTATAAGGAAGTAATTATTGAAAAATAATCTCTTAAACTCATCCCACTCTGTGGATTCAATTTCTACCCATTGCCTCATATTCTTGATTAGTTTCCACCAAATATCTACTCTATATTTTAAATGATACATGAAAAAGATAACTTTTTCATGTTATGGATATAGGATAATAGAAAATATATTTTGAGTGGTAATAATCCATTACATAAAAATTAGTATATTAGTAGTCCGACTAAACGAAGGTGTATGTTTCCTCATGAAGAACTCAATATTATGTAGTTATTTATTTTAACTCTTTGGAAGCTCAGTATGATTCATGGTTTGTGAAATTTTCATAAGAATGGAAACAATATTTCTCATTCTAGCTTTTAGAAAATTAGGTTTCTAAATTGTAATATCATTTCATTTTCAATTACATTCACTTTTAACATGGTTATTTTAGGTTCTAGATATATTCTAAAACAACAAATCATAGTATGAGAAATAATAATCATATCAGGAAATCATATATATCTCGAAATTCATTAAGAGGATTTATAAATATTGATACTTTATTTCTGATATAAGACACCTTAGGTTTAACCTAGGTTATCCATTTTTATTATCTATTAAACAATTTCATAATTTATTTTAATGAAAATGCTAATTAACCTAAGAATATCCCCCAAGAATACATATCCTGTTGTGTAGTATTAGGCTCACTCATCGTGCATGAGTGATGAACGAGATAATAATTAATCATCCCCATTAATATTTGTTACCCAAATGTACATTTATTCCATAGCCACATCCATTTTCTAGTATCTATACAGGGATATACTTTCTTGTGGAACTAAACCCTTTTCTTTTCCATAGGTTAGGATTTGATCCAATACTTAGGATAATAATAAGTTTTCTCATTAAATATTTCTCAGCCTAGTTCCCAAAGGTTACTAAACCTTGATATGATACAAAATATATAGATATCAAACATTAAATTCAAATATATTACATCTTATTTGATGAATATTCATTACATATCATTGTGATATAATACATAACTATAAAGTTTTATTCTCTTTAGAAACTTGGATCTATAAACAACTAGTACATAAAATATCTACATTGTTTCCTACTGTGTTCTTAAAATCTAGATCCCTTCTTATACATATCATACTTAAATCCATTCTTGAAAACCTGAGGAAAGGAAACATTAGAAAAAGTGAGCACAAATATTTAGTAAATTTAATAACAAGAGATATAAATCAATGAACATAAGTGAGAATAATAAAAAAATAATGGTACGAGAACATGAACTTAGAATTTGAAAATAACACCAAACAATTCATATATCATAATCATAAATCATGGAATAAGTATTTTTCAATAAAATAGAATAAGACATAAATTTTTGGAATCATCAATAATAAATTTTGATCCAAGAGAACATACCATAAATATAATACATAAGTTTTTGGAATACAAATAAGAATAGAAAATCACAACCTTAGTCAAGGTTCACTCCCAAGAAAATCATTGTGGAAAAATTCCCATAATAAAATTCCAACATGATAATTTCCATCATTATTTTAGGAGTAGCTTCCATACAGTTAACTCCTTTATCTCTTATAAGTTTCTTAACATAATCTTCTCTTTGGTTTTTCTCAACTCTATCATCACTTATGATTCTATTAACTATTTTATCTCTTAGTAGCTTATCAATTCTGTCATCATTACCAAATAAATTATATGGATATAAAAGACTCACCCATAATCATGATCTATATCTATATCACCTATCATATAGTCATAATAAATATATATTAGTTCCACAAGATCACAAAACAACACTCATTTTATCATAGAATAACCCATAGAAATAAAATGTATTTCAAAAACATTTCATTATCATAATAATAAACCATATAAAGAATGAATAAAGTTTGTAAAATTGGATTATATTTTCATTAAATCATATAAAACATCAACTAATTATAATATAGATGATAATACCTTTAAAATATCACTAAAACATTTCTTGGGGAAAATATATTTTTCATTTTTTAAAGCAATTTTTAAAAATATAAAAAAAAAATCAATAATATTAAGGAATGTTATTTATATGAAAATAACCCGGGAAACATTTATTGTAAACATCAATGAAAATAGAATTAATTTTGGTGGGAAAATTAATTTATTCAATCTGTGCTAAAACAAATAATCCTTTCACATTTTTGGTAAAAACTAAAAAACGACTCTTTTGGAAAATGACAAGAATATTAATTTGAAAACATTTTTAAAGAAATTAAAATATAGGTAAAAATTAATTTAATAAACAGTTTGGTAATAGTTAAAATCTTTTTAGAAACATTTTACATAAAATATGGACATAGAGGAAAATATTCCCCACCGAAGAGAGAAATAAAGTCAATTTTCCTTAAAAATATTCCTTAGGTTTTGTGAGTACATAAAAAATAAAAATGAAACAAAAAAATGTGATATATATAAAAAATCATAATAGAATAAAATTTATAATATTTTTGTGAGATAGATCATAAAATTTCAGCATCATAAATTTAAGCCTAAATAATCCCTGAAAAATGATATTGTAACATAAATCTATTACCTCATGTCCATATTTCTTCATAAGTTCTCTAGACTTGTGTATTATAAATTTAAATATATTATAATTCTATTCCAGAACTATATTCAAACCTATAATACCATTCATATTTTACATATAACATGTTATCACCCATTCATTAATAGTCTTTTAGTATCATCATCGTTTTGGGTGTTAACTACATTGTTTTTCATGTATGTTTTAGTTTGGTGTATATGGTCCTTGAACATTTATCATGCTTCCTTCATCTAAGTAATATTATAAATGATAAAAATATTATATATATTCATTATATACATATTTATGACTATTTATATAAATTGGTGATGACAATTTAATTACATCACTATATGGAGATGGTAGTTTGTGCTTACATAAGGGTGATGTGTCCATTTTTCAATGGATGGAATAAAAAAAGGTAAATGATAATTAAAATTCAATTGAATCATTATTATATCATAAATATAATATATATATATATATAATAAAACTATATTAATGACCAATGATAAAATATGGTGATGGAAACCTAATCATTTTGCTATGTAGAGACGGTAGTATACACAAAGGCACAATCGATACTTTAACCTCTGATTTAATGAATAATAGGTGAGAAAGTTCTGTGACATAATCATGATAACATATAAGTGTATTTATGATTCTATATTCCCCATGTTATAATGGAAAAAATAGGTTTATAGAAAGTGGAAGAATAAATAAAATTGGAAGGCCTTGGCTCAGATTTATACCTATTCTTTAAGATACCTCCTTTATATTAAACCTAAATCCTTGAAATATTGATCTTATGAGAAGAAAAAATGATCTAGTATGAAAGGAATAAATATAATAAGTGTTTTGGTAAGTAAATTCCATGATATAAGGGTAAAATCATGTGAATAAAGAAGGATAAAAGGTTCCCTTTTATAAGTGAGTAGATGGATATATATGGAGTTATGTAAAAGATTTCAATAATATTGGGTCACTTTTGGGAGAAAGTGGATCTAAATGGACAATAATTTTATGTTAAGATAAGATAAGGTTTAAATATCTTCGAAAAAAATAGTTATTATATAGCTTTGGGTGGCATTACTAACCCTATATCTTGGTTTAACCCCCCAGTAAACTCGTTTTAACCTTAACCATGGTAACAAATATTACTGTTTTTACAATTAATTATGACCAAAAAAAAGTTTAACAGATTAAATTATATTATTTATGATTATTTAAAATATGGAATCCATTTTATCAGATTTAATTTTTGTAAGTGGCTTAATTTAATTTCAATCAAATGTGCAAAATGTAATGAAAGCCCATTTTAGAAAATTTCATTTTTTTAAAACATAAAACAGAATTTACTTTCATTAATTTCATAAAATTAATGTTAAATTATTTTAGTGAATATATATATTAAAAGTTTAATTTACAATGTTAAAAACACATTATGCACACAAAAATAGCTTTTAGAAAAAATGTGTTTTTAGGACCAAAAATGAACTTAAACCAAAATAAAGTATACTAATGATACCTATGTAATTAATTATATTATTTTTAATTAAAATATTCTTGTGATAATTTAATATAAAATTCAAAAAATAATGGGCCATCTACATTAAATGAAATTATAGTTTTACAAAAATATGTATTTTTCACTATTCACTGAATAAAATTTCTTTTAAAAAATATCCAAAAAATTAACCCTAAGATAATATTGAATTGATCATTTAAAAAATTATATTAAATTTATAGAACAAAATTTCTAAAAAATATATAATTTAATTATAATTTTCATGTGAAAGATGCAATAAAAAAAATATTTTTGATGAAAACGTATTTTTGAAGCATAAAATGACTTTATTGAAAAATTGAGTACTTAATTATTATGCATTAATCAATAAATTTTTTTATTTAAAACCTTAAATATATTTTCATAATTTTTTTATTAAAATTAATACCTTCCAATTTAATTTATTGGTTATAAATGATTATTATATCATGGTTAATTTATACTTGGGTTGCATTCAAAGAAATCAATTGAATACCTTGAATTTATTTAAAAGAAAACAAATAAAAAATCATAGGATTTTAGATTAAATACTTGAATTGCATGATTATATAGATAAATCATTCATAATGGATTGTATATATCTTGTGAATCAAAAAAAAGAGTTTCCCACAGGAGTTTCAAACCTGTTGAGTTGGTTGGACTACATGTTGTGCACTAAGTAAAGATTTGGTTAATACTTGACCAACCTTTTTGAGGTTCATTACATCTAGGTGCACTTTTCTAGAGACTGAATTTAATTATATGTATCTATATAGGTGTATAATTGGTAATAATTCACACTCTATACTTTATCAAAAAATGGATGTTTTCCTATATATAGAATTATCCTTAGGGTTTCCACCAATGTATTCTAGTACTAATAACTATCTTCAAAAATATCATTAAACACACTAAAATTAAATCTCATAATATATCAAAAGGATATCTATTCATTTATACTTATCATAGATCTTAAATATAGTAATCTCTCATGATATCTAAATTAATTAAATTATCCACAACTAATAACATCCTAACCTCTAAGCTCATCTAAAATATGCTCTAATACCAACTAAAACAGCCCAAACTTAACCATACATAGTTATATAGTAGTTATTATTAAATCACTTATATCCCAATTACATTTTACATATAGATATTTATATATTTAGGTTAAAAACTAACATTACTCACATCTTTGCATTCAAATAGACATTTTTTCCACTATAAAAAACCATTATTTTAAATTATACCTTTAAAATATCCCAAAAATTATCCAAAAATACTAATATTATATAAATATCATGTATAATAATTTACTTAAATCCATCGGTAATTGGAATCATAATAAGGGATGAGATAAATTATCAGTAAGGTGTAGCATATAAAAAGAATCTATCATAGCAAAAGAATGACATAAATAATATGGTTAGAATAAATAATCTTAATAATTTCAAAATAAAATGAAATTGAGGGAATAATATATCTATTGAAAATGTAATAGTTCAAATAAATATATCATATGGATAACAACAATTGAATTCATAGTGATTGGATATATAATTCTAGACATTTTAATCTTACCACCAATGCCTCATGCCAAGACTATATGATCATACCTTCAATTCCATATGTCTCAGTATAATGATTTTAATATAAATTCTACATGTGAAGACGTCATGATACCATCAAGGCCTAATTTTATGATATTATTAACATAAAATTAGGTTCCCATGTCATGGAAATATTAATAAACAGGAAGACAGACACCAAAATACTCAAACAATTTTATCTCATGATTCATGTTGATGAATCAAGGGGATAATTAGGGCCTCATCTGTCACATAATAAGTATAATTCATTCATAATATAAGGGAATTAATAAATAATACGTAGTCAACTTTCCTCAATAATGAAAAAACATCCATATTAGAAAAACATACATATAAAATGTTAATAATTCATTACATCAAAAAATGGAATAAAAATATCGTAATACATATAGATAAATAAGGTGAATGATATAATTAGATCATACTTATAGTGAAACATAATAACATTGAATAATATTTACTTAAAAAACCATTATAATTAGAACACTTTTGAATGGTATCTCATAAAAAAGAGATCATGAATTGGATCATTTGATACCACGGATTTAATTATCAAAAAGGAAAAAAAATGGAAAAATAGAATTATAGTTTAATTCATGACATGTAACATCAAAGAAGATAGATAATTTTGAGATAAAATGGAAAACATAAAATAATCATAAAATAATTTTTAGAAAATGTTTCAAATTATGTTGTAAAAAGATGAAATTTCAAGTCCCTATCAAAAACCATTTTCGAAAAGTGGAGTGATTAATTTTTAAAACATTTACTTTAAAAATAATCTAGAGTAATTTATTATTGAAAATAAAGAAATTTCAACCCAATAAATGTGGTGTATAAGATAAAAAAATTTATGTGAAAAGAAATTCCATTTTTACTATTCTAAAAAACAATTATTGAAATATACATTGTTAAAGTGGATAACCAATTTTTTATTTAAAACAAGTAAAGGAAAATATATACATAAAAAAGATATAAAATACTTTGTCTTTACAAATAATAAATGAGAACATATATGGTAAGAAACCATAAGGACATTTTAGATAAATATATATTGGATAGGACTTGAATTGTTCTTAAGAACGTTATATTTTTATGAATGTAGAAATAGATCAAAAAGAATATTATGATGTGAAAATGAGAATTCACTGGAGATAAATATGAAATATAGTTTAATAAAATAATATGATAAAATGAATCAAATCTATATGAAACTTTTTAAAGAATAAAATTTTAACTCAATGAAAATAAATTGAGTTAGCACATTTTCTTCAACATTAGTAATCTTTGAATAAAAATTAAATTAAAGTATAGAGATTGAAATGGATTCTTAAACAACTATAATTTTATTAAAATTGATATAAAGTAATTAAAAAAATTTATATACACCAAACAATAGAAAACTAGAGGTGAATTTGGCATTTTCCTCCAAGAAAGGAAATCGAGACAAGAAAACCCTAACAAGTTGAGTAGTATGTGAATTAAGAAATCATGAAAGAGAGATTGAGAAATGAACTTTTAATTAAAATATTATGTTTTATTTTTGATTAAATAATTCAATGGTGCATTAATATGAAAAATATGAAATTTAGCCTCAATGAGAGAGAATTGAGATGAAAACCCTTACCACATTGTTATTAAACAAAATAAAAAGTATAAATTAAGGTTCATGAAAATACTAGTAAAAACTAGGAGTGAATAATTAACCATTACAAAATAATATATTTTTAAAGTTCCGTGTTTTTCAACCGGGTTAAAATATGAATGTTTTTTATTTTTTTTTAATTTATCAACGGGTCGTTTTTTTAACATAGCTATGGAATTTTATTCTGAGTGTTGGAACACGTAACGGTGTCTTTTGGACTTTCATAATTACCTGATAATTTTTTCAGGTGTCCCAATGAGTCTCAAGAACACTGATTTCAGAAAATTCCACTTTAATGGATCTGTAGGGGCAGCGCACGGTTGCGGTCCAACCCATGAAGTTTACCCTGTTTAATAAATTATTTAATTTTATTAACTAAGATTATATGAGAGTTTGTGATTAAATTAAAAGAAAATTTTAATAATAATAATAATAAATTTATTATTATTATTATTATTGTGGTTGTTTATTTAAATGAATGTTAAAGAATTAATTAAATGATGGTTGAAGAAATTAATGTGGATTATGGGTTTATCGAAAAACCGTTTTATTTAAATGAAGAGTTTCAGAATTATTAAAGGTCCATTTATTATTAAATTGAGTAATGTGCTTATAATAATAATGTTATTATTATTTATTGTGTCATAAATTATTTTAATGCTTTGATATTTTAATTGAATGTTAAAATATTGTATCATTTATGATAATTTAATGTGGCTTTTGAGCTTCTAAAAGAAAAATTTAATAAAATGAGGTATTTCAAATTTAATAAAATGTTTTTATTAAATAGTGGTGTTGGGTTTTTCAAATGTTTGAAAAATAATAATAATTATATTATTATTATTTTATTTTTTGGAATGTAAAAATTATTATTATTATGGAAATTAAATTAGAGGTTATGGGTTGGATTTTTTATCATATTAATGATATTGTAATAAATTGGGAGTTTCATAATTAATTATAATATTTTTATGAAGAGAATAATGTATTAAGAAGCGTTTTTTCATTAAATGGGGTGTAACATTTATGTTAAAAGATTTTAACTGGATGTTTAATGTGGTGTAATAGTTATGTGAAATTAACGAGTCTTTTGGATATCTCAACGAAACGACTAATTAAATGATGAGTTTCGTAATTAATAATGAAGTGTTTTTATTTAATAAAAGGTGTTGGTTTTTATCTAATGTTGAATAATAATAATAATAATAATGTGATTATTATTATTATGGTTCTATGGGTGTTGTTATTATTATGAATAATAATAATAATGGATTTTTTGGGGGTTTTATTTAATTAAATTAAAGGTCAATAAGAATTTAATTAATCACTATGAAGCATAAGTTTTTATATAACTAATTTTTGTTGAGATAATTAATTAAATAATGATGAGTTGGTGGTTTTAAATTTAATTAAATTGTGTTGAAATAATTTAATTAAAAAAACAGGAAGTGGGGAAATTATATAATTAAATTTTTTTAATGAATTTAATTAAATAATGGGTAAATGAGAAGTTGGGTGTTATCAAAGAAGGGTAATTTTAAATGGTTATATTAAATGATGATTAAATATGGAGTTGAGTTTAATTTAATTAAACCATTTTAAATGTAGATATCGGGTTTGCACAGTTAGTCAAATGGTGCAGGTCATCTGTGTGGTTACGCGGTTTTTTTTTAAATGATTTATTTTTATTCTAAATAAAATAATATTTAATGATAATAAAAAAAAGGATATTATTATTATTATTATTTTATTAATTTTTTTGGATGAATAATGGGGGTTTTCAAAATTAATTTTAAAACATTTATTTAAAGGTTAGTTAATGAAGTAACATTATATTAAATGAGAATAATAAATGTTATTATTATTATATTAAGACTATTTGTTTATCATGGGTGTAATTGATAATTGGGAGATAGAACATGAGGGTGGTTCACCACCATATGAGGGTAACAACTAAAATGCAATAGGCCCCTCCTTTGAGCCACGCTACCCCCCCCCCCCCACTGGCTCCTCTCCACACGATCGGATCCTCCCGGTGTCTTGTCGAATATTGTCTGTCTCAGTGAGGTGATTCCATATGTATTTTTTTTGATTTGAATCATCCATTTGGCTCCTCCCTCGCCCTATTTTCTCGGCCAAAATCCTAAGGATTGGTTTTTATTATGTTTCCTTGTTTCTTCGGTTCTAGGGATTTGAAAGGGGATCCTCTAGACCCTTTCGTCTGTATTCGGGCATCTTCCGACAAAGGCGAGGAAGACGAGTTTGTTTTCGTTTTTCCGTCATGTTTTGGGAAGGTTTTTTAACATTCATTTGTGTTTCACATCATTAAATTAAGGGTTTGATAATTTATATGAGTCTCTGGTACCTAGTTAGAGGTGTGTTGGTCCTTACTGCTTTGATTCTAAGTACGTGTTTCAATATTTTATATTTTATTTATATTGTTGCAGGGCACACTCAGTAATATTTATATGTGTGTGTGTGTGTAAGAAATATATATATATATATATATATATATATATATAAGGTGCGCGCGCATGCGATTTAGGACCAGTTGTAGACTGGTTTCCGCCAAGTATATTAAATCCATTCAGATTAAAAATGGTTCCACCCTAAGGTAAGGTCACAAATCCTTGACACTTTATTTAAGAATTATAGCTACTTTAAATAAATTGATAATTTGAGTTTCCCTGACTATGATATGTCAATGCATGACACTTTTGATGTTATTAATGATGTCTCCCACATGAGATAAATGAGGACTTGAACTTGTGTTGATTTTAAACATGTTTTTATAATTTGGTTAAAGTGATTTTATTAAACAGTTAAATGATTTGGATGGTCAGAATGGGTAATAGGTTAATTCATTGTAGAATTAATTATCAAGTCATGAGTTGGAATAAAATTATTTCTTTTACTGATTATTGTGAATATTGAAGATTTGACGTGTTCAGAATATAAATTGGAAACTTATAATAATTAATGGACGGATTAATTATTACATGTTAAATAGTAAATGGTTAACTAATTGATTATTGGTTAAATATATAACAATTAATTAATTAATTTTTGAATTAATTAATTTTCATGTATTAAATTAAGATTGTGAATTAATTGTTTGTTATGACTGTTGGCCAAGGGTACCTTTTGATGCGTGTTAGTTTTTCATGCCTTAAGTTGTCTTGGATGGAGTTGTTTAAAAATATGATATGTTGTGTGAGATGGTTGCAAAATATCTTGGCTTTGTTATGCATGTTTTGAGATGATTATGACATTCATGTAAATTGTTAAAGTCCTGGACGAATCACTGTTTGAGTGGAAGGGTTAAGACTTGTTAAAGAATTTGGATAATTTAATATTTATTTATTTAATTAGTTGGATTTCTAACAATAATTAATAGTTAATTAATTATTAACTAATGATATGTTTAATGGTTAATTAATTGTTGACTTATTTTACTAGTGATTTATGTTGTTAGTTAGTTGTTGAATTAATTAACTGATTGCATTAATTAATTTATGAATTAATTAATGGATGGTTTTGGGGTGTTAGAAATGGATTTCTACAAAAATGATAGATATATATCTATATGATTGATAAATGGGTTTTGAGATAAGGACTGATGCTCCAAATACTCCTGGGGTGCTAGACATGGAGTTCTATACCCAGCTTGCATGAAAATGTTCTTTTATAGGACATGGACTGATACTCCAAATACCCATAGGTTGTGAGACAAGGGCTAATGCTCCAAATACTCACGAGGGTGGTTGAAATGATGTTATACACCCATCAATTGATATTGGACTATGGGTTTAATTGGTCGTATGTTAAGGGAATTAATGGTTAATGAAAACTGTTGTGACATAATTATTTGTGAATTGAATATGAAAAAGGGTTCATACTTATTAATGAATTGGGCAAATCATTGTTAGTGGATGGTCCCAAGAGCAAATCACCATTTTAGTAGATGGGCTCAGACATAGTATATGAAATATTAAATTGAATATCTTATGATGCGTTATCCAATCCAAAGCACAATCTGGGATTCAGTCTTTACTTTGATTACTTAGATGGTCTTTAAAGACATCAGTGGTGAGTAACTTATATGGCGGATGTCAGTCATAGGTCGAATGTCTAGACTTTCATAATTTAATGAGTTTGAATAATTGATAAATGAAAATGATTTTGTAATGATTATTGAGTATGCATGACAAATGTATAATGCCGGTTCAGACACCAGCTGAGGGCTGAAGCAGGTACATGGGTATATAGTTACATTATACTGCTTTATTTATTTATGCCTACCTTCACATGGGTTATATTATTTATTAAATGTCTGGATTTGGGGTTGACACTGGTGGTCCCGATATAGTGATATTTATATCTCACACACTACTTGGGCCACCATTGCACTGGGGTACCCGAGTATATTCTATTTGGTTGCAGGATTGTGTTTTGTGCGTTTACTTGGGAGTAGGAGCAGAGGACCGAGTGGAAGCTCAAGATACTTGAGGAGACCGCCCTTAGGGATTTGAGTCAATTTTTATTTATTTCTATATTGGAATGTAAAGCATGTTATTTTTTTCACTATTTCCATTTTTTATCATTAGCATGTCATGCATGCATCTTCTGTATAATTGGTGTTGGCCATTTTTTTATACAAAATTTATAAAATTTTCCTTCCACTACATTATCATTTATTAGATCTTTTCTGCTATTTATTTCCATTGTCTATAATTGAACTCTGATATGAGGGTATAGTCTCCCCAATGACTATCCATAGACCAGCACTACTATTCAGCATCCTATGGCGTACGAGGAGATGTGCTTGAGGTAATATAATGACTGGTTCGGCCACCGGTTTAGGGGTGAGCCGAGTCGGGATGTTACAAAGTGGTATCAGAGGGTTTCTTTTCCTTTGTCTTACTATTTTGGGGTGAGTAGACCGAAGACTAGGAATGTGTCAGCACTTGGGTTAATAGATGTGCTTGGGACAGATCAACTCATGTACGGGAAATGACCATGTGGCCAGGGATGGGAATGGATATTTGTAATATTAGAGGTTATAGTTGATATGATTTTACCTTGAGTGGATGGTGTATTTTCCACTGTTTATATATTTTGAGAATTTTGAAAAATAATTTTCTTGGCCTGATGTGGCAAGGAATTTTCGTACATGCATCATCTTAGGCACTTAGAGATTCACATGTCATGAATATAACATGCCATGTAGTTGCATTAGTATGATTCCTGCTAATTTTTATTGTGTTCCTTGGGTTTAATTCCATGTTTTGATCTTCTTTATCATGCCTCTCTAGATATCATGTTTTGGTGATAGATTTAATATGCTTGAGTGATTATATTCCATACTACCTCAGGTATTATCATGTTTTTTTTGTTCCATGCTTCTGTGTTATAACATGTTATTTTGTTACTATTTATGCTAACATGTTAGAGATGTTTTGGATATGTGAAAGGGGTGCTAAAGATAAAATTTAAATAATTATTGATTATGATAAATGGGAGACAAATTCTTGTGATAAGGTGTATGGGCACCTTATCAATTGGTAGATGGTCACCCATGTGTTTGAACCGTATACAACCATAATACGTTTGAAAATGGTTAAAATGTAAAACTACTGAGTTTTGATTGTAATGAACTGTTGTTGGGTGGCTCTTTGAAGAACCCGGATTGAATAAATGAGACCATTAGAGGTCGCCTTTTCAGTAAAAGGAATTTAGATGATAATTTTCCTATTTGTATTTGAATAAAACATAATGTTTTATGATTAAATAGGATTTTGGAGATAAGATGCCTTTTTTCCTTAGGGTGTTGTTTTAAAAACCAAGTGACTTGTTTTGTATATGTACTTGTCTGTATGTTGAAATTCATTCAAATGTTAAAAGGTCGAAATGAATTAATTAAAATTCCTAAAAATAAAAATGGGTTTTTGAACCTTGTGATTTCAATTTTGCGTGACCAAGGGAGAGGGTAAATTTTTATGTTTCTTAAGTGGATAACCTTTGGTAGGTACTACCCTTTGAATGTTATAGGTCGTTAAAGTATGTTCGTCCCACTGGTCGGGAGGACTTCTTAGTACTCGAGTGTTATGAAATGCCAATAGGTATATGCTACGGCTTTTATGATCAATGTTTGACATGGTGATCATGGTTCATAGAATTTCACATGCATGAGTTAATATGTTCTAAAAACATGCACTGGTGAGCGGATGATCTTTTCTTGAGATGTCATGGAAAATCCTAAGGTGGGTATGGTCTCTTTTTTTTCTATAAAATTCCTGGCAGGTGATGTCGAGATTTTAGAATAGAGCTATTCAGTAATAGTTTTATTGATCTTCTTAATGACCTTGGGTTTTATCTTAGTGCACTCTTCTGAATACGATGAGAATTTTCCATAACTTGATCTCATCATGGAGACACTAAGATAGTGTTGGTGTTACTCCATGCTACAGTTTAAATGTTGTTCGTTTGATGAGTGGTTGTTATGTGGGTATTACATAGGATAAGTGGTTTCATTGGGCTACTCCTTTATTCATGTTGGAGCATGGTTTTCTTTCTTAAATATCCCTATGATGGCTTGACATGGAAATTTCACCAGATATTGGGTAATGAATTCATTATACATGCAGATGTTTTTGGAATAGTTTTAAGGGCATTTCATCAAATAAAGGCAGAATGTAGGTTTCAGGTCCATGATGTCTTTCAAGGAAATCATGCACAACCTGTTCTATTGATTGATCAAGATTCAACTATTTTCATTGACAAGGTCCCTCTAAAGGACTAAAATATAAGATTTGTTTCAATGTTTAAGCTATAAGGTGATCCTTGGCTCTAGTTTTAAAGGCTTATCCATTAGTCTTGTCAAGGTTTAAAGGTGCGTTTGGAATTGGGAATGCAACACATCACTTCTAACAACATAAAATTACCTTTTTAGGTGGGTTGTTTTAGTAGTGGTTCTCTATGGCTTCTTGGGGATGATAATTTTTTAAGGTGGGTATATTGTAAAGTCCCGTGTTTTTGAACCTGGTTAAAATATGAATGTTTTTGAATTTTTTTCAGTTTATCAACAGGTCTTTTTCTTAAACCGAGCTATGGAATTTTATTCCGAGTGTTGGAACACCAAAAGGTGTCTTTTTTGGACTATCATATTTACCCGATAATTTTTTGTAGGTGTCCCGATGAGTCTCGGGAACAGGGATTTTAGAAAAGTACACATTAATGGATCTGCACAAGCAGTGCACAGTTGCGGTCTAACCCTTGCAGTTTACCTTGTTTAATAAATTATTTAATTTAATTAAATAATATTATATGAGAGTTTGTGACTAATTAAAAGAAAATTTTAATAATAATTATGATGATGTTATTATTATTATTGTGGTTGTTTAATTAAATGAATGTTAAAGAATTAATTAAATGATGGTTGAAGAAATTTATGTGGATTATGGGTTTATCGAAGAACCATTTTATTTAAATGAAGAGTTTAGGAATTATTAAAGGGCCATCTATTATTAAATGGAGGATTGTTCTAATAATAATAGTAACATGGTGTCATAAATTATTTTGATACTTTGATATTTTAATTGCATGTCAAAGGAGTATATCATTTATGATAATTTATGTGTATTTTGAGCTTCTCAAAGAAAAATATGATAAAATGAGGAGTTTCAGATTTAATGAAGTGTTGTTATTAAATATTGTTATTGGGTTTATCAAAATTTTGAAAAATAATAATAATGAGATTATTATTATTTTAGTTTTATGAATGTAATAATTATGATTATTATGGAAATTAAATTAGGGGTTATGGGTTTGAGTTTTTATCATATTAATGATATTGTAATAAATTGGGAGTCTCATAATAAATTATGAAATTTTTATTAAGAGAATAATGAATTAAGAATCATTTTTAATTAAATGGGGTGAAACATTTATGTTGAAAGATTTTAATTGTTTGTTTAATGAGGTGTAATCATTATATGAAATTAATGAGGCTTTTTGGTATCTCAATGAAAAGTCTAATTAAATAAACAGCTTCGTAATTAATAATAAAGTGTTTTTATTTAATAAGAGGTGTTGGGTTTTATCTGAGTTTGAATAATAATAATAATAATGTGATTAATATTATTATGGTTTTATGAGTGGTTGGTGTTATTTTTATGAATAATAATAATAATGTATTTTTTTGGGGTTTCATTTAATTAAATTAATGGTCAATAATAATTTAATTAATCACTGCGAAGTAAAGGTTTTTATTTAATTATTTTTTATTTAAATAATTAATTAAATAATGATGAGTTGGAGTTTTTAAATATAATTAAATTGTGTTGAGAGAATTTAATTAAAAAAACACGAAGTGGGGAAATTATTTAATCAAATTTTATTAATGAATTTAATTAAATAATGTTTAAATGAGAAGTTGGGTGTTATCAAAAAAGGTTAATTTTAAATGCTAATATTAAATGAGGATTAAATATGGAGTTGAGTTTAATTTAATTAGACCATTTTAAATATAGATAACGGGTTGTGCACAATTAGTTACATGGTGCGGGTCAGCTGTGCGGTTATGCAGTTTTTTTTAAATGATTTATTTTTATTATAAATAAAAGGAATATTTAATAATAATAATAATAAGAATATTATTATTATTATTTTATTAATTTTATTGGATGAGTAATGGGGGTTTTCATAATTAATTTTGAAACGTTTATTTAAAGGTTAATTAATGAAGTAACATTATATTAAATAAGAATAATAAATGTTATTATTTTTATTTTAAGACTATTAGTTTATCTTGGGTGTAATTGATAATTGGGAGAGAGAACATGAGGGTGGTGCACCACCATACAAGAGGAACAGTAAAAATGAGACATACCCCTCCTTTGAGGCTCGCTACACCCCCCTCGTTGGCTCCTCTTCGCGTGATCGAATCCTCCTGGTGTCTTCTCGAATCTTGTCTGTCTCGGTGAGGTGAGCCCATATGCATTTCTTTTTTTATTCAAATCGGCCATTTTTCTCCTCCCTTTTCTTGTTTTCTTGTCCAAAATCCTAAAGTTCAGATTTTATTGGGTTTCCTTGTTTCTTTGGTTCTAGGGATGTCTAAGGGACTCCTCCAGACCCTTTGGTCCATATTCCGACATCTGCCAACAAAGGCGAGGCAGATGAGTTCATTTTCATTTTTCCGTCATGTTTCTAGTAAAGTTATTTAAACATTTTTTTGTTTCACATCATTCAATTAAGGGTTTGATAATTTATATGAGTCCCCGGTACCTAGTTAGAGGTGTGTTGGTCCTTACTGCTTTGATTTTGAGCACCTGTTTTAATATTTTGATTTTTATTTATATTGTTTTATGGAATGCCTATGAATATATGTATATATCTGTGTGTGTGTGTGTGTGTGTAAGAAAGATATATATATATATATATATATATATATATATATAAGGTGATCACGTGCGATTGCGGACCATTTGTAGATTGGTTGTTGCCATGTATATTAAAGCACTTCGGATTATAAATGGTGCCACCTTGAGGTAGGGTCCCAAATCCTAAATAGTTTATTTAATAATTATAGCTACTTTAAATAAATTTAGAATGTGAGTTTCCATGATTATGATATGTCGATGCATGCCAATTTTGATGTTATTAAATGATGCTGCCCACATTAGCTAAATGAGGACATGAACATTTGTTGATTTTAATCATGTTTTTCTAATTTAGTTAAAGTGATATGATTAAACAGTTAAATGATTTGTATGGGCATAATGGGTAATAGGTTAATTAATTTTAGAACTAATTATCAAGTCATGAGTTGGAATAAAATTATTCCTTTTACTGATTATTGTGAAAATTGAGTTTTTGACATGTTCAGAATATAAATTGGAAACTGGTAACAATTAATGTATGGATTAATTATTACATGTTAAATAGTAAATGGTTAATTAATTGATGATTTTTTAAATAGATAATATTTAAGAAATTAATTATTTGTTGAATTAATTATTTGCATGTATTAAATTAAGATTGTGAATTAATTGTTTGTTACGACTGTTTTCCAAGGTTACCTTTCGATGAGTATTTATTTTCCATGACTTAAGTTGTCTTTGATGGAGTTGTTTAAAAATATGATATGTTTTGTGAGATGGTTTTCTAAATATCTTGGTTTTGTTCAGCATGTTTTGAGATGATTATGACGTGCATGTAAATTATTAAAGTCCTGGACAAATCACTGTTTGAGTGGATGAGTTCAGACTTGTTAAAGAATTTGGATAATTAAATGTTGATTTAATTATTCATTTGGATTTCTATGAATATTTAATTGTTAATTAATTATTAACTAATGATATGTTGAGTGGTTAATTAATTTTTGAATTATATGACTAGCGATTTAGGTTGTTAGTTAGTTGTTGAATTAATTAACAGATTGGATTAATTAATTTATGAATTAATTAATGGTTGGTTTTGGGGTGTTGGACATGTATTTCTACACCATTGATATATATGTATATGTATGATTGATAAACGTGGTTTCAGATAGGGACTGATGCTCCAAATACTCATGGGGTTCAAGACATGGTGTTTTACACCCAGTTTGCATGAAAATGTTCTTTTATGGGACATGGACTGATGCTCCAAATACCAACGGTTTGTGAGACATGGACTGACACTGTAAATAATAATGAGGGTTACAAACATGATTTTCTACACCCATTAATTTAAATTGGACTGTGGTTCCAATTGGTCATACATAAAAGGAATTAATGGTCAATGAAAACTGTTGTGACATAATGATTTGAGAATTGAATATGAGAAACGGTTTAGACTTATTAATGAATTGGGTGAATCACTTTTAGTGGAAGAACCCAAGCGAGAGTCACTATTTTAGTTTACAGGCTCAGACATAGTATTGAAAGATTAAATTGAATATCTTATGACGTGTTATCCAATCCAAAGAGCAAGCATCGATTTGGTCTTTACATAGATCACATTGATGGTCTTTAGAGACATCTGTGGTGAGTGACTTATATAGGGGTTGTCGGGAATAGGTTGAATCTCTAGACATTCATAATTTAATGATTTTGAATAATTGATTAAAAAATGATTCTGTAATGATTGTTGATTATGCATGAAAAATGTATAATGCAGGTTCAGACACTAGCGGAGGGCTGAAGCAGGTACTTGGGTAGATAGTTGCATTGTACTATTTACTTTATTTATGCATGCCTTCATAGTGTTTAAATTATTTATTAAATGTCTAGATTTGTGGAAGACACCAGTGGTCCCAGCCTACGGAGATTTATATCTCACACCCTACTCGGGCCGCCATTGCACTGGGGTACCCGAGTAGATTATATTTGGTTACAGGATAGTGTTGTTTGTGTTTACTTGGGAGATAAGAGAAGAGGACCTAGTGGAAGCTCGGGATGCTTGAGGAGACTGCCCTCAGGTATTTGAGTCAATTTTTATTTATTTTTGTATTGGAATGTAAATCATGTTATTTTTTCACTATTTCCATTTTGTATCATTAGCATGTCATGCATGCATCTGTTGTATAATTGGAATTGGCCATTTGTTTTGTACAAAATTTATAAAATCTGGCTTCCACTACTTTATCATTTATTATATTGTTTCTGCTATTTATTTCCATTGTCTACTATTGAACTCTGATATGAGGTTATAGTCTCCCCAATGACTATCCATAGACCCTCGCTGCTAGTAGGCAGCCTCTGGCATACGGGGAGACGCGCTTGAGGTAATGTGGTAACTGGTTCGGCCACCGGTTCAGGGGTGATCCAGGTCGGGATGTTACAATATTGGTTAATATTAATATAATATAGAATAAAAATAAGTTTGTAATAACAAAACATGCATAAATAAAGGAATATTTTGACGAAAACCATTACCTTGGATTCCTTCTTGGTCAAACGCATTCCAACCACCTATATAATAAATTTATATTTATTATTATCATATATAAGATCAATATTTATTTCAATTTTTTTATATCATTCATTTAAAACTTCTTTTTACCCAATTACTCATAATTCTTGGTTAAAATCAATATTTTGGTCTTAACTGTTTCATTTTTCACGCATGTTTCAGTTTGGCATATTTTTTCCTATCACATTGGTCATGGTTTAATCACCTATATGATTTTAATTATTATTTTTTGTAATTATTTTATATTATTATAGCGTCTCATGTATATTTCATGGAACTTATTATGATGGTTTTCGTGTAAAAAATAAAAATTCCATTTTTTATTTGTTTTGATCTCATAAAACAAAATGATTTTATTAAAAAATATATACATATATATATTATAATTATATAATTTTAAAGAAAAGAAATAAATTTTTAATTATTATATAATATTAAAAATACATAACATTCATTTATCATTCCTGATAGAAACATTATTACAATGTTCTTGTAGGTGGTAAAACCGACCAAACCAACAACACGTTATAGTGGTTGAATAAGAAAGAATGTGTTATTGTATAATGATAATATCCATTTTAATGAATCTTAATAATTGTATAACTATAATATTTACTCATTAAAAACTTTTTTAGATTTATCCCTGTAAGGAAGTAATGAAAAATTAAATACATCGTTCATGGAGGGGGTATCCTGCACATACACACAGTGACATTTTCATTTTTCAGTGGATAGAAGAAAAAGTATGTAGATAAATATTTATCCTTATAATATAATAATTATGTCATAGATATAATATTTATTCATTAAATTCATATTTATAACCATCCATGTGTGTTAGTGATGAAAAATAAAATATGTCCATAATGGAGGGGGTGGTCCACACCTATGAATGAGAAAAATTTTCATTTTTCATTGGATGGATATAACATTGATAATGGTTGTTAAATCAACATAATAGTTTTTAAGTATAATAATTATACTTATTTTATAAATTTTAGATGATTTTATAATATTCATAGGAGAAAATATAGAAGAAAATATTATATAGTGGATACTACTTACATAGAGGACTTGAGTTTTCCCTTGAAAGACTGATTATAATTTGAGGACATGGGATAATTTATTGTATAAAAGGTCTTAAAAATGAATAAGAGGGTTTTATGATATATAAATTTGTAGTTTTTCAATAGTAAATATAAGTTTAGTGTGTCCTAAGGTGGGTTTAAGTGGGAAACATTTATAATTGAAAGAGTTGGCACTTTTTTAAATATTCACAACTTTATACTAATGGCATGTAACATTCATAGTCAAGTGGAATAAAAAGTGGAAAATAATTGAGAGTTTGATAGTTTTAATAGATAATACACACATAAAAACAAATAATGGATATTTTTATATATATTTTATTCCATTTTCCCTCAATTTATCTTTTCCCCAAATTTACTTTTACTATGATAACTAATTCCTTTACATTGATAACATTCTTATCAATAAAAATAAAATAAACCATATTAAAAAATTATAGAATTATGATCCCAAATATGGAATTTATTTTATATGATTTAGTTACTATAGGTTTAAAAAATTATTTTATACAAAATTACATGCAACGGAATGAAAAACAGCCTTTAGAAAAATGTCTTTTTTAACATAAAAATGACTTTACTCTAAAATAATTTATAGTATTTATTTTAAAAAAATGAATATTTTTTATTTAAAAATTTTATATTTATGTGAATTTAAAACTAATAAATTACCAAATATAACCTTTTAAACTCATAATTAAAATAAATAAACAAAAAAAAGTTTTTATTAGAATAAAACTCCACTTAGATTTAAAAATGTTAAACATAGGTTTCTAAATCTAGAATAATATTTTTAAATGAATTTTTCTAATTATTAAATAATTATTTAGTCTATAAAAATGGTTTCATGAACTTTTATTTCATTATATCTTGATGATGTCAAAGAAGTGAATTTATTTGAAAAAACGATATTTTCACTATTCACCTAAAATCAACTATTAATGAAAAATCCTCAAAGATATTCATAATATATTTTTTGACATGATGATATCAAAAATTAATATAGTTTCAGAAAATTAAAATTCTAAAAGTTATAAATTTACCTTTTAAACAAAAATTCAAAATATAAAGAAAAACAACTTTTAGAAAATAATTACAATTTTAAACTTTAAGAGTTCTTAAAGTTATTTCATGTAAATAATATTTTATATATTTAAATATTACATATTATCATAATCATCTCTTAAACATGATAAGTTTAATTTATTATGATAAGAGTCACAGTGCATTAAAAATTAGTTCTTTGAAAAAACAATCCTTAACATTAAATAATATTAATTATTTATCCTCTAAATATATTAATTTTTAATTTATTAATATATTTTTATTTACTAAATATTTTATCCTTCTTATAATTTTCCTAATAAATTTAATCTGATATGTCTCTATGCATTTTAGTTTTGTGTTGCGTGTGAAAAAAGCTATTCCAAATAATTTTTATTTAAAAGGAAATTAATACTAGAATCTTAGGGTGTTATATAATTTTTTCACCCTAGGATATAATTTTATGGTGATAAATAGTTCAAATATGTTTTGATTATGTGGTCATTACTCATTCATTCCCTTATTTTTATTATACCATGAGAGTATCATCACATTTTTGGCATTATTCGAAGAAGGTATGTGCCAATCACTATGGTGTATTCTTCATCACTTGGTTATATTACTAGTTTATTTCGTGTGGTTTTATATTACATTCCATATATATTACATGAATGTATATATATATATTATAAATAGGGAAAACATTGGTGGACCCCTATTTATTTTTATGCTTACAACTTGTATGTTGACCATGGTGAGAATACAGACCTTATGGTTGGATTACAGATCATGAAGGGTTTATAACGATTAAATAACATCTATGTATTTGAAGTCATAAATAAACCCAAAATAAATATTTATAATTATTTTAAACTATAACCATAAATAATATTAATAAGGAACTTGTGTGTACCTTACACTGTAGTTAGTGAAAACACCTATATTCTATCATGAGTTTGGAAAATAAAACTAATAAGAATAAAACATGATCCTTTCACAGTGATGCATCTATGAGTTGAACTGAATCCCCACTTTATTGGGTGGGATTCTCATTTACAACATTATATACTAATATCTATTTGTGTAGAGGAATAGGAAATGAGATATCTCCCCAGTAAATATAATCTACATGAACCATGAACCATATTTTCATGGCCTTCAACTTGTTTATATAGGCCTGAGGGATGCTCCAAGAGACTTCAAAGAATTTAATAATATCTTATGAAATGAAAAAATAAATTCCTTAAATTATAACATTTGTAACCGTTTTGTAGATATTTATGAATTTTTCATACAAAAGTTTTCAATGATTCATCCAAAAGTTTTATATTATGAAACATTTTACATAAATGATATCTTATATGGAAAAGAATTAAAAATTTGTCCTTAATGTTAAAATAACAAAATAAATCATTGAATGAAATATCAAACATAAATTATGATTAACATGTATCACAACATTATGATTATTAAATTTCATATAATATAAATGTCTTAGTACATGGTATTATTATATCAATATATTGTAAAAAATAATATACCCCAAAGGCATAAACATGACTTTTAAAACTCCATTTTCTTACAATATGGAACATCCATATCGTATCATATGATATGGCTATAGATATATTATATGTATAAATTATTTATGGAATACCTCCATTAAAATGCCACTTGAACTAAATCTTTATAAACTATGTTCCATTTTGTTGGGACCAAGTTCGATGGAGAAGTGGATTGTTGTCTTTTTTTGTCATAAAGGGGATAAATCAATTCACTTTGTAAAAGCCTTGGAAAACCAGACGATGCATTAATGATTTGTATTTCTCAAATATCATAAATTGTTTGGAGAACTTATGATTAAATCCTTATAAAGTAGAGGGGGTAAATATGAATCCAATCATATTCAGTTTTGATTTGAAATAATTATTTTGCTAGAATATAGGGAAGTAGCAATACATTTCTATGAAAATATAATGATGTTAAAGATATTCGATCAAAGGATAGATATCACAATAGTGGAGTTCATGATAAAAGTGGAATAATTATTTTATAATGGAGGGGTGTGAACCATAACAAATGAATGGATGATCCATAGGTGGTACAAAACAATGTATTTAAGGTGGATTCTTTTTCTATTGTTTGCCAAATTTTTGGGCCTGAAGATCGGGAGATGGAGAAATGTGTTTTTTGGAAAAGAAAATAGTTGTGTGAAAGATTGGATTTATCTTGGTATGTTATGTAAAAATCATGTATCAGGATCATAACATTGAAAAATGGAAAAGGAATGAAGTGTGTGAAATATTTAAGAATGTGTGTGAAAGATAAAGTTACATGAAATAAGTTTCCCACCCAATTCAACATCAAAAGAAGTTTTGGTCACCTGAAGAGAGTATTGCGTGACGCGTCAGAATCTTGCCCAACGTGTCAAGGTTTTGTGCACAGGGGTTTAAATTGCCTATAAATAAAAGGTGACCCCCACCCCCCCACCCCCATTTAAAAAGCAAGACACTTAGATAATTCCTGATCTCTAAATCACATAAGGATTTTAAGTAAAGGGAGTTTCATGAATGAAATAGAGCTTCAGGTAAAAAGAAGAAGTTGCGTGGAATAAGAGAGTTTCACACAAAATTGAAGTTGTTCCCAAGAGGTGTTTCATGGAAAAAGTAAAATATTGCACAAAGGGCATTAAAAGTTGAGTGTAAGACACCTAAAAGGGTGTGTGAAAGATTTTATTTCATCACAAGAAGTATGTTTTGTGCAAGGTAGTTCTTATCATCTTTTGGGTAGGAAAGCGAAGAATTGTTTTCAAATATCTAACTATGAAAGTTGATTATGAAGCATTAAAACTTTTTCCCCATTTGTTCTAAAAGGTTTCACATTCACTTTCAGATTGTTTTCCAAGTGCTACAAGAGTTTAAGGGTATATCCTACTTGATGAATTCCACATCAAAGGGTTTTTTTCTAGTTGATTGTGTAGTGTTGGATTATTTTCATACCATACCAAGAACATAGCTACCCTTATTGAGTAGTGAAATTTTTAAATTATAATGTTCTTATGGTTGTGTGTTTGGATTGTGTTCATCATGGAAATAACCCTTTAACAAGAGGAAAATGTTGTCTCAATAAGAAAGAAACATAAAATAAAAAGATAACACTAATTCACCCCTCCCCCTCTCAGTGATACTTGGATCCTGACTGGGAAAATTCAATTGGTATTAGAGGGACATGTTATCTTCGTTTGTTCTTTGCTAATGTTTTGAAGATAAGTTGTGATGTATAATATGAATTTTGTTAATAGAAAGGGGATTTTGATATTTAATGGGAATAATTATCATATTTGTAAAGATATAAATATTCCTTATCTTATGTCTCTTCGGTATGAAGTTCTTGAAGCTATAATAGATGGATTTCCTCCTATTAATGATAGGGTTCCTCTTACACCTTCTGATAATAAAAATCTTTTGAATTATGGAAGAGCTAAAAATAAATTACTATTATATTTTTATGAGAGTTATTTTTTAATATTTAAAGGTTTCAGAACAGCTAATGGTATCAAGGATAAGCTGAAAACATTTATAAAGGAAATACAAAAGTGAAGAAAAAAAACTTTAAATCTATAGGTTGATGTATGAATACTTGAAAATGTGTGATCTTGAATATGTTGGGTACTTTTTTACCAAGTTAAATGACATTTTCAGTACAATAATATGTCTTGGTGAAAAGTTATAGGAGTATATGGTTGCTGAAAAGATCTTAAGAATTCCTCCCAAAAAGTTTGATGCTAAAGTTTCATCATTGGAAGATAGAGACCCTAAAACATTATCTCTAGATTATTTTCATAGTACTATAGTCACTTATGAAATGAAAAGGTAGAATAAAATGAATAGAAAAACAAAAGATTATAGAGAAATTTATTTCAAGGCTATAAAGAAAGAGAAGTCAAAAAATATTCTTATTGAAGATGAACCTGGTGAATCTGATTATGAAGACGAGGTTTGTAAAAATTTTGATGAAATTTTATCCTTGTTTTTTAAGAATATGAAAGGAGGTATATGTAAATATAAGGGGAAACTCCCCTTGAAATGTTTTGAATGTGGATCCCTTGGTCACTTTTTAGCTAACTGCCCTCAAAGAAAGAAAGAAGAAGACCTTAATGAAGGTGAAATAAGGTCAAGAAGATCATAAAAGAAATAGGGTGATAAAGATAATTATTTTTTCAATAAGGAAGGATAAAAAGTTCTTTAAATAAAAAATAATAAGATTTTTGTCTAAATATCATGAATAAGAAGATGGTGAATCTGAATCTAAAAAATATTTTTCTGAGAAATCTATATAGAATACCTTTATTGTAGTAGGGATAAATGAAGATTACCGTAGAAGTAGTTTAGAAAAATAATAAAATCAACTTGAATATCATCTAAAAGAAGAGTTGAATGAACGTTTTAAGAAGATGACAAATCTTTATAAGGAAAACAAGATGTTGATAAATGAAAATTCCTCATTAAAGAATCAAGAAGGTTTTTCTGATGAGAAATTCAAGATGGAAAAGGATATTTATGATATGAATAATTATATTGAGAATGAAAATAATTATAATGATCATCTTTAAGTAAAGATGAAGGAAAAAATAAGATGAGTTAGACCTTTTCCAATATAAACATTCTAAAGTTGAAGAAATGAATATAAGTTCTAAACAATCTATCTCAGAAGTTTGTGAAAGTTCTAGTAAGGATGAACTTAAGAAAGATCGAAAAAAATTATCTTTAAATGTTGAGAAGAAATAAGGAATTGGATCTGATAAGAACAAATCTAGAAAGGATATTTATGTGGCCAAAGTTAATAATGCTGAAAATCAGAATTAACTAGAAAATTATGAGTCTAGAAAAATATATTCTACTTCTAGTTCTGATAAGTCTTAATATCAATCTATGCTAATGAATAAATGTTACAATTGAAATCATGAATGTTGGTGGTCAGTAGAGTTCAGTTAAGAAGGTTTTTGAGAAGCATGCTCACAACTCTAGTCAGTATAGAAGTTTTATAAGGAAATACTCATTCTATGGATACTGTTGGTATTGTGGTGGATTCAAAAACATGGAAAATATGTTCTGGTTCAGCCAACAACATTCTTATTATTCCACAAGTTTTAGGGGATACAATCCTCTAAAAAGAAGATGTTTGATAAGGAAGTTCCAAAGAAATATGAGAAGGTTGGTGTGAAAGTTGAGAATAGGTTTCAACCACTATAAACTATTTGTGAAAGATGTGATCAAGCTGGACATCTTGCTAAGGGTTTTCTTGTTTTGTTACAAGCACAAAAAAAATTATTAAAATTTCTCATAATTCAAAGGTTAAGCAAGAAAAGGAAGAATAAAATTTTCATATTATTGAAATCGATTTGGAAGCTATAAAAGGAGAACAACACTGGATTCTTGATAGTGGGTTTCCCTCTCATATGATAGGATAGTTAAAGCTATTAAAGAATTTGAAAGACTTCAAAGAAGGAATAGTTACATTCTGTAATGATGAATCTCTAAGGATCAAAGGTGTTGGGTTAACCATCATGGAGAAAGAAAGGATGAAATCCGAGAAAACATTATATGTTGATGGACTGAAACACAACATGTTGAGTGTTTCATAATTTTTGGATGAGGGTAATAAATATATCTTCAGAAGAGATGGTTCTTTTGTGAAAAATAAAGAAGATAGAAAGATAGTTACAAGGGGCCAACGTAAAAAGTGAAACTTTTTCCAATTTGGTGAAATAAAAAACTCTTCTAACATGGGTTTGGTAGAAGAAAATAAATTATCACATAAAATTATAGGACTCATGTTTCATAAAAACATGAGCAAGTTATCAACACTAGTTAGTTTCTAATATATTCTTGATATTTCAAGAAGAATAGATTGGTGTTTCACTACTTTTCAGAAAGGGAAGGTTAAACTTCTGTGCATAAGAGGGTATACATTTATTCAAAACAACCCCTAAAAATTATTCATTCTGATATCTGTGGGGAAATGAGAAATAAATAAAAAAATAGATATAAGTAATTCATTAATTTCATTGTTGACATTACTCACATTACAGGTGTTATGTATATGAAACATGATTTAGATTCTTATAAAAATTTTAAGAGTTTAAGTAGGAAATATTAGAAGGAATGTGAGTATGAAGTGAAGAATTTGATAACTAATAATGGTGGTGAGTATAAAAATGAAGAATTTGAAAAATATCTTGAAAAGAATAGAATTAGGCATGAATTCATATCACCATACACACCTCAACAAAATGGGGTTTCTAACAGAAATAATATAAGATTGGTTTAAATGGGTCAAACTACGTTACTTCAACATGGTCTCTCTCATTACTATTGAAGGAAATCCATGAGTACGGTTGTGTACATTCAAAACTGATATTTCTATAGACTAAGTTCAGATATGACTTCATATAAATTGTTTTATGAAAAAACTCCAATTTTGAAAAACTTAATAGTTTTTGGGAGTCCATGCATTATAAAGAAGAAGGTTGGAATCCTCGGAAAGTTTGAGCAAAGAGGAGATGATGGGATTTTTCATGGATATGCTCTAGAAGGAATAGGATATAGGTGTTTCAACAAAGAAAGAGGAAGAATTTTTGATTATATTGATGTCAAATTTGTTGAAAATGTTGAGAAATAAAATCATACTTTGGCTGATATAGAAGTTGACCAGGATAAGGAATGTTTTTTAATGATTCTGATAATTCTACCGATAGTGGTAATCCTACTCAAGAAGAAAAGTCACACTCTTTAATTTCAATTAATGAGGATGAAATTCCAAAATATCATCCTAGGCTAAGGAAGCAAGTGAAGGCTCGGAACATTATTTTTGATCAATATCATTGGGTTCAAACAAGAAAACAACAAATGATGTTAAACATACTTATTTTTTTTAAATTGGATCCAAATGATGTAAATGAATATTTTGAGCATTCAAAATGGGTTCAAACAATGAATGAAGATTTTGATCAGATAGAAAAAGAATGATACCTGTGAACTTTTACCCAAGTCAGATAACAAAAATGGTATTGGTACAAAATGTGTTTTCCAGAATAAGATTAATGAATAAGGTGAATTGATAAGGAACAAGTAATGATTAGTGTGAAAAGGTTACTCACAGATTTAAGGTGTTTATTTTGATTAGACTTTTTCTCTAGTGGCAAGATTGTAAATAATCATAAAATTTCTTATTATTGCTGCACAATGAGGCTACAAATTTTTTCAAATGGATGTAAAGTCTTCATTTCTTAAATGGGAATATTGATGAAGATGTTTACATAAAACAACCTTCTGGATTTTTTTTTGGGGAAATATTTAAGTTATGTGTGTAGGTTGAAGAAGGATTTTATGGGGTAAAATAAGCTCCAAGGGAATGGTATTCAAAAATGGATACTTTCTTGAGAAAGATGAGTTTCAAGAAATTATATCAAGGAATGTCAGGATTTCTCTCTCATCATAATTGTATATAATGATGAGATTATCTTTACTATAAATGATAAAATATCTTGTGATGTATTTTTTGAAGATATGAATAATTTATTTGAGATGTCCATTCGGGGAGAAAGAAAATACTTTCTAGGGTTGAAAATTTTATATAAGAATAGTCACATTTTCATTTACGAGGATAAGTATGCTAAAGAAATTATGAAGAAGTTTGGCACGGAAAATTATAAACTAGTTTCAACACCAATTTTACTGCGAACATTGTTGTCTAAAGATGGAGAAGGAAATTAAGTTGATCAGAAAGAGTTTCTAAAGATGATTGGATGTCTGTTATACCTGACTACATCAAGACCTGAGATTTTCTATGTTGTTACCTTATATAAAAGGTTTCAAAGGGCTACCAAATAATCCCATTTGATTACTGGAAAAATTATACTCAAATATATCAAAGGTGAAACAAATTTCATAATCAGATATAATAGATTTGAAAATATTGAATTTTTACGGTATTTAGATACTGATTTGGTAGGAAACATTGATGATAGAAGATCCACATCTGGTGGAGTTTTCTTTTTGTGGGAAAATTTTGTTAGTTGGAATAAAAATAAATAGAATTTAGTAATTCTTCGCACATATGAAGATGATTTTGTTACTTCCACTCAAGATACTACTCAACTAATGTGGATAAAGACTCAGTTAGAATACTTACTTGTTGAAGTAAATTAACCCTTACTCTTGGTATGTCATAATCAAATTGAAATAAATCTTACAAGAAATACGGTCAACATTATCATTCAAAACATATTGAAATGAAGTACCACTTCATCAAGTATCATGTGGAAAATAATTAATTCAATCTCGAGTACATTCCTACATCGGAACAAGTTGCTGACATTTTTAAAAAATCTTTACCCAAGGAACTTTTTTTCTAAATTGAGGTTAAACATGGGGTCCAAACTCCATATCATCAAGGTTAAGGTACATGTTTCTATCCCCTCTCTCATATTACCTTTGGATGGTGTTTTCAAGGAGGAGAATTATGTCGTAAATCTATCCTTATGGAAGCATGCTTTAAGGGAGAGTTTTGGGTATGTTTTGAATCCATCATGTATGTGTATGAACTGTTCTAACTATTTGTTTGAGTGGTTTTAGGAAAGAAACTTTTTGTATTCTAGGAATTTCAAAAAAGTAGAGAGATCTGAGGAAGAATTTTTTAGAAGAGGAATAATTTTTTGGAAGAGAGGTTTTTATGTTTTGGAGAAGGATGAGGAATAAATGATGAATAAATTTCATAGCCACTACTTTTGGATAGCATGGTTTTGTTGTCAATAATTCTTGTTTTATACAATGAGTTTTCTCATAGAGGATTAGAATTATTGGTAAGTAATATATAGTTACAGGTTACAAAGTTCAGTGATTGATTAATCTTGGATGACAACAAAATCCAAAGGTGGAGATTTTTGGAACCAAGTTAGATCGAGAAGTGGATTTTTGTCTTTTACTGTCAAAAATAGATTTAATTTTATAGAATACTTGGAAAACGATATGATTATGTACTGATTTTTATTTCAAAAATATCATAAGTTGTTTAGAGAACTTGTTATGTAAGACTTATGAAGGATAGGGGGAGTATAGATGTGGCCAATCATATTCAGTTTTGATTGGAATGAATGATGTTGCTAGAAGATAGGGATGTAGCAGTACATTCCTATGAAAATTTGATGATGCTAAAGTGGATCGATCAAAGGATAGATATCAAGATAGTGGAGTTCATGATGAAAGAATAATAATGGTTTGGATTGGAATGTTGTGAAACATGACAAATAAATGGATGATTGGTAGGTGGTAAAAAGAATTTATTTAAGGTGGTGTTTTTTTCCAATGTTTTCCAAATTTTTGGGTGTGAAAAATCAGTAGATGGAGAAATGTGTTTTTGGAAAAGAAAATGGTTTCACACAAGATTGGTTTCCTATTTGTATTTTGTGTGAAAATCATGTATTAGAATCAGAACATTGAAAAGTGGAAAAGGCATGAAGTGCCCAAAATATTCAAGATTATGCGCAAAAGATGAAGTTGTGTGAAATAAGTTGTGCACCCAATGTGATGTCAAATAGAGATTCATTTGCACGAAGAGGGTCTTGCGTGATGTGTAAGAATATTGAGTGATGTTTCATGGTTTTGTGAAAAGGGGTCAGTATTTCCTATAAATAAGAGGTGACCCCCCCCCCTCATTTTAAAATTTTGAAACTTTGATAAATCCTAATCTATGAGCACATAATAATTTTAAGAAAAGGGATTTGCATGAAAGAAATAGTTTTGCATATTAGATGGATAAGTTTCATGCAAGATGAGAGTTTCATGTAAGATTGAAGTTTCTCGAAAGAGGAGTTTCATGAAAAAAGTCAAATCTCGCACATAGGGAATTAAAGTTGAACACAAGACATGTTAAAGGGTTCACAGAAGATTTGAGTTCATCAAAAGTAGTAAGTTCTATACAAGGTAGTTATTACTAGAATCAAGGTAGTAAAGAGAAGAACTTTTTTCAAAGATCAAACTATAAAAGCTGATTAAGAATCACTGAATCATTTTTTCCTTGTTTGTTCGAAGAGAGTGCACACACACTTTCAGATTATTTTCCAGGTGCTACATGAGTTTAAGGGTATATCCTACTCATTTTATTCCACATCCAAGGATTGTTTTCTAGTATATTGTGCGTTATTGGATTGATTCCATACCATACTAAGGATGTAACTACTATTGTAGAGTAGTTAACCTTGTACATTATGGTGTTCATGTGGATGTGTGTTTAGATTATGTTCAGTATGGAAATAACTCTTTAATAGGGGATGAAGGTTCTTTCAATAAGAAGGAAACATAAAAGAAAAACAAATCACTGATTCACCCCCTCCCCCTCTCAGTGATACTTATATCATGACTGGGAAACTTCAATTGGTATTAGAGGAACAGGTTTTATTTTTTTGGCCTATACTAATGTTTTAAAGAGAAGTTGTGACCGAGAATCTGAATTGTGTGAACAGTTTGTGGATTCTGATATTTTGTGGGAAGAATTATCATATTTGAAAAAATAGAATGATTACTTATCTTATTTCTCTTGGGTAGTAACTTCTTGAATCCGTAATAGATGGATTCCCTTATTTTGATGAAAAGGTTCCTCTTAATACTACCTATAAAAAGAATCTTGATAATGATGGAAGAGATAAAAATTCATTAATCTCAACTCTTTCTGAGAGTATTTTTTAAGAGTTAAAGGTGTCACTATAGAAAATGGAATCTGGGGTAAAATGAAAAACATCTATGAAGGAAATAAAAAAGTAAAGAAGGGAAAACTTCAAATCAAGATGTTGAAGTATAAATACTAGAAAATGGGCGAGCTTGAATCTGTTGGGGACTTCATTACCAAGTTAAATGAAATTTTCAGTACAATCAGATGTCTTGGTGAAATGTTGTAAGATTCTGTAGTTATTGAAAAGATCTTGAGAATTATTCCTGAAATTTTTTATGCTAATGTTTCATAATTAGAATAGAGAGGACCTGAAAAATTATCTCTAGATTATTTTCATATCACTTTCATCACTTATAAAATGATAGGGTAGAAGAATATGAAGTGAAAAAACAAAATCTGATAGAGAAATTTCTTTTAATGATGGAAATAAAGGGAATTCGAAGAATATTCTTCTTAAATATTAATCTAGTGAATTTGATTATGAAGAAGAGGTATGTCAAAATTTTGATGAAATTTTATCCTTGTTATATAATAATGTGAAAATAGGTATAGGTAAATACAAGTAGAAACTCCCCTTAAAATGTTTTTAATGTGAAGCCATTATGCACTTTTTAGAAAATTTCCCTCCAAGAAATAAAGAAGAATACAATGATGAAAATTAAATAATGTCAAGAATGTCATGGAAGAAATATGGTGATAAAGATAAGTATTTTTCAAAATAAAAGGACAAAAAGTTATTCAAATAAAAAATAAAAATATTTTTTTCTAAAGACGATGAAGAAGAAGATAGTGAATCTGAATCTAAAAAGTATTTTTTTGAGAAATATAGAGAGAAATCCTTTATTAAAGTAGTGAAAAATTAATATTATGAGATTAGTAGTTCAGAAGAAGAAGAAACTCAACTATAATATCATCTAAAAGAGTTGAAAGAATGTTTGAGGAAGATTAGAAAGATTTAAGAAGAAAATAGGAAGTTGATAAATGAAAATTCCTCACTAAACAATCAAGAAGGTTTCCCTAAAGATAAAGTTAATCTGGAAAAGGAGGCTGATGATCGAATGAATTATCTTGAGAATGAAAAGAATCATAATGATCATCTTAAAGTATAGCTGAAGGAAAAATAAGATGAGTTGGACATTGTCCAATTGAAACTTTCTAAGGCTAAATAAAGGAATATAATTTCTAAACTATATATCTTAGAAGTTATTGAATGTTCTAGTAAGGATAGACCTAATAAGGATCCTAAAAATTTGTCTTCAAAGGATTAGAAGAAATATGGAATTGGATTTGATAAGAACAATGTTTGAAAGGATATATATGTGGACAAAGATAACAATGCTGAAAAATTAGAAGTATTTAAAAATTATGTGTCTAGAAAAATATCATCTACTTTTATTTTTGATAAGTTTGAATATAAATATGAGCTAAAGAATAATGTTACAATTTAAAATATGAAGGTTGGTGGATAATAGATTTTAGTTAAGAAGGTTGTTGAGAAGCATGCTCACAACTCTACTTAGTATGGAAGTTTCAGAATAAAATATTCATTCTTTGTCTCCTTCTAGTATTTTTATAGATTTAGACGCATAAAAACTATGTGTTGGTTCAAAAAACAACATTAATATTGATCCATAAGTAATGAAAGACAAGTTTTTAGGGGGATTCAATCCTCTAAAAATAAGAAGTCTGATAAGGATGTTCTGAAAAAATATAACAAGGCTGGTGTGAAAGTTGAGAATAGGTTTCAATGACTGAAAAATATTTGTGAAAGATATGATCAACCTGGATATCTAGATAAGGGTTGTCTTGTTTCTTTACTGGTGCAAAAAAAAAGTTCATTAACATTTCTCAGAATTCAGAGTTAAAGAAAGAAAAGGAAGAAGAGAAATGTCTTGTTGTTGAAACCTATTTGAAAGCTATAAAAGTAGAATAACCTAGATTCTTGATAGTGGGTGTTCCTATCATTATAAAGGATATATAAAGCTTTTGAATAATGTGAAAGACTTAAAATAAGGAACAACAACATTCATCAATGGTGAATCTCTAAGGATTAAAGGTGTTGGATTAGCCATCATTAGAAAAGAAAAGAAGAAATCCAAGAAAACTTTATATGTTGATGGACTGAAACACAACATACTGAGTGTATCAAAAATAATTTGTCTAGGGTAACAAAGTTACCTTCAAAATAGATGGGTTTTTTTGTCAAAAATGAAAAATATGGAAAAATATTTACAAGAGGCCAACGTAAAAATAGAAACTTTTTCAAAGTTGGTGAAATAAAAAAATATTATTACATGGGTTTGGTGGCAAAAAATAAATTGTTTCATAAAAGTATAGGGGACATGTGTCATAGAAACATGAGTAAGTTATCAATGAGATATAGTGTCTGAGATATTTTTGATATGTCAAGAAGAATATATTGGTCTTCCACTACTTTTCAGAAAGGGAAGATTACAAGTTTTATTCATAATAGAGTTTAAAATAACTGAAAACGACCCCTGGACTTATTCATTATGATATCTGTCGACCAATGAAAAATAAATCAACAAATGGATATAGGTACTTCATCACTTTTATTGATCACTTTACTGAAATTACATGTGTTATATATATGAAACATAATTCAGATGATTGGAAAATGTTTAAGTGTTTCAGGAGGAAAGTAGAGAAGGAATGTGTGTTTGCAGTGAAGAACTTGAGAACTAATAATGGTAGTGAGTATAAGAATGAATAATTTGAAAACTATCATGGGAAGTATAGAATTCGGTATTAGTTCAGCTCATGATACAAACCTCAAAAAAATGTGGTTTCTGAATAAAATAATATAGTTTTGGTTTAAATGGTTCGAATTGTGTTACTTGAACATGATCTATCTCATTAATATTAGAGGCAATCCATGAGTACTGTTGTGTAAATTCAAAACTGATTTTTCTATATACCAAGTTCAAATATGACTCCATATGAAATTTTTTATTTAAAAACTCCATGTTTGAAACACTTAAGAGTTTTTTAGAGTTCATGCATCTAAAATAATAAGGGTGGAAACCTCGAAAAGTTTGAGCAAAGAGAAGATGATGGGATTTTATTAGCTATGCTCTAGAAGGAGGAGGATATAGGTATTTTAAAAAATAAATAGGAAGAATTTTCAATTCTAATGATGTGAATGTTGTTGAAAATGTAGAGAAAGAAAAGAATACTTTGGATGATATAGACGTTGAGAAGGATAAGTAGATTTTTGTTAACTATTCTGATAATGCTATGGAATGTGGTAATATTACTCAAGTAGAAGAATCAGACATAGCAATTTCTAGTGATGAGGATGAAATCAAAACATCACATCCTAGGCTAAGGAATAAATTAGAGTCTCAGATAATTATTGGTGATCAACATCAGAGGGTTCAAACAAGAAGAACAAAAAATGATGTTACACATACTTCTTTGTATTCAAAAGTGGATCCAAATGATTTTAATGAAGATTTTGAGCATCTAAAATGGGTTTAGGCTATGGATAAAGAGCTTGATCAGATATAAAAGAATGATACTTGAGAACATGTACCCAATACGGATAACAAAAATGTTTGTGGTAGAAAAATGGGATTTCCAAAACAAGTTTAAGGAAGAAGGTGAAGTGATAAGGAACACAGAAATATCAGTGTGTATAGGTTACACATAGAATGAAGGTGTTGATTTTGATGAGAATTTTTATTTGGTGGAAAGATTAGAAACAATCAGAATCTTTATTTATCTTTCTACACAATGAGGTTAAAATATTTTTCAAATGGATATCAAGTCCGCATTTTTTAATGGTATTGTTGATGAAGAAGTTTACATCAAACAGACTTGTGGAATTGTTGTTGGGAAAGATATAAGATATGTGTGCAAGTTGAAGAAGTCTTTTTATGGGATAAAACAACTCCAAGGGAATGGTATTCAAAATTGGATACATTCTTGAGAAATATGAGTTTCAAGAAAAGAATATTTGACAAAAATCTTTAAATCAAGGAATTTCATGAGTCCTCCCTCATTATAATTGTATATGTTGATGAAATTATCTTTGCTGAACATGATGAAATATCATGTGAAAGATTTTTTAAAGATATTAAGAATTTATTTGAGATTTCTATGCTAGGATAAGTGAAATACTTAAATGGGTTGAAAATTTTATAGAATAAGAATCACATTTTCTTTTTTCAAGAAAATTATTTTAAGGAACTTCAGAAGAATCTTGGCATGGAAAATTCAAAACTATTTTCCACACTAATTGCAGTGGGAAGAAAGTTTTCTAAAGATGGAGAAGTAAAAAAATGATCATAAAGAGTTTTGAAAGATGATTGGAATTTTGTTACATATAACTAGATTAAGACCCAACATTGTCTACATTGTTACCTTATGAGCAAGGTTTCAAAGTGCTTCCAAAGAATAACATTTTATTTCTAGAAAAAGGATTATTAGATATATCAAAGGCACAATAAATTTTGGAATCATGTATGATAGATCAGAAAATATTGACTTGTTTGGGTATTCAGATGTTGATTTGGAAGGAAACATTGATGATAGAAGATACACATCTAATGGAGTTTTCTTTCTGAGGAAAAGCTTTGTTAGTTGGTATAAAAAGAAACTAAATTCAGTAACTCTTATCATTGATGAAGCTAAGTATGTTGCTTCCACTCAATATTTTACTCAACTCATGTGAATGAAGACTCAGTTAGAAGACTTTCTTATTGAAGTAAATTTACTCTTACACTTGGGATGTGAAAAGAAAAGTGAAATTGATCTTACAATAAATCAGGTACAACATTATCATTCAAAACATTTTTACATAAAGGACCACTTAATCAAAGAGAATGTGGAAAGGAATGAATTGAATCTAGAGTATGTTCCTACATTGAAACAAGTTCCTGACATTTTCGCAAAACCTTTACCAAATAAACCATTTTCTAAATTGAGGTTGAACATGGGTGTCCAACCACCATCTCATCAAGGTTTAGTTATGTGTTTCTATCCTCTCTATTATCTTACCTTTGGATAGGTTTGTCAAGGGGGATAATTGAGTCATAAATATATCCTTGTGGAAGTATTCATTAAGGTGGATTTTTTGGTATGTTTTGAATCTATCATGTATGTGTGTGAAGTATTCTAACCGTTTGTTGGAGTTGTTGTAAGAAATAATATTTTTTTATTCTAGGAAAGTTGAAGAAGTGGATATATCTAAGGAAGAATTCTTTCAAAGAAGAATAATTCTTTGGAAGAAAAGAGTTTATATTTTTAATAAGGTTGAGGAAGAAATGTTGAAGAAATTTCAGTCACTAATTTTGGATAGCATGCTTTTGTTGTCAGTAATTCTTATTTCCTACAATGAGTTAGATCACGTAGTCGTAGATTTTTGATAAGTAGTCCATAGTTTAGGTTAAAAAGTTTAGTTCTCTTGGAATTTTGGTTGATAAAAAATACAAAGGGGGAGATTATTGGGACCAAGATGGATGGAGAAGTGTATTGTTGTCCTTTTTTCAAAAAGGGGATAAATCAATTCACTTTCTAAAAGGCTTGGAAAACAACATGATGATTTATAGATTCATATTTCACAAATATCATAAGCTGTTTGGAGAACTTGTGATTAAATAATTATGAAGGAGAGTTTGAGTAAGGATTAATCCAATAATATTCAATTTTTATTGGAAAGAATTATGTTTCTGGAAGACAGGGAAGTAGCCGTACTTTCGTATGAAAATTTGATGATGCTAAAGATGTACACTCAAAGGATACATATCACGATAGTAGAGTTTGTGATGAAAGCAGAAGAATAGTTTTGGAATGTAGTAGTGTGAACCATGATGAAGGAATAGATGATTTGGTGGTGGTATAAAATAACGTATTTAAGGTGGCACCATTTTTCAGTGGTTTCCAAACTTTTGGGCCTAAAAAATGGGAGATCGAGAAATGTGTTTTTGGAAAAGGAAAAGGTTGTACAAAAGATTGGATTTGGCTTATTATATTGTGTGAAAATCAAGTATCAGGATTAGAACAACAAAAAATGGAAAAAGAATGAAGTGTGAAAAATATTTAAGAATGTGCACAAAAGATGAAGTTTGGAGAAATAAGTTACGCGCCCAATACGATTTCAAATGGAGTTTTGAGCACACAAAGATGGTCTTGCATGACGTGGCATAATCTTGCATGATGCATCAATGTTATGTGCGAAGGGGTCAGTATTTCCTATAAATAAGAGGTAACCCCCACCCCTTATTTAAAAAACTCAAAACTTAGATAAATCTCGATCTCTAAAGAGCATAAGAATTTTAAGTGAAGTTAGTTGCATGAAATAAATAGAGTTTTGTGTAAGAAGGATAAGTTGTGTGCAAGATTGAAGTTGCGAGCAAGACGTGTTTCACGAAAAAAGTCAAATCTTGCACGCAGGGCATTAAAGTTTCATGCAAGACATGTAAAGTTGTGAGAGAAATATTTGATTTCTACACAATCATTATGTTTTGTACAAGGCATTTCTTACCCGCTTCTAGGTAGGAAAGAGAAGAATTGTTTTCAAAGATCAAACTATAGAAGATGATTAAGAAGCATTGAAACATTTTTATTCCAGATTTGTTCTAAGAGGATGCATACACACTTATAGATTTTTTTTCCAAGTGCTACATGAGTGTAAAGGTATATCTTACACTTTATATTCCATATAAAATCATTTTTTCTAGTGGATTGTGTGGTATCAGATTTTTTCCATACCATATCAAGGATGTAGGTACTCTTCTTGAGTAGTAAAACTTGTAAATTTAAGTGTTCTTGTGGTTGTCTGTTTGGATTATGTTAAGCAGGGAAATGAATCTTTAACAGGTGGTTAAGGTTATTTTAATAATAAGGAAACATAAAATTAAAATATATCACTAATTCACCCCCTCCCCCTCTCAGTGATACTTAGATCGTGACTGGGGAAATTCAATTGGTATGAGATGGACATGTTCTCTTCATTTGTTCTTTGCTAAAGTTTTGAAGAGAAGTTGTGGTGGAGAATATAAATTGTGTGAATAATAATAGGATTCTTATATTTAATGGGGAAAATTATCATATTTAGAAATATATAAGGATTCCTTATCTTATGTCTCTTGGGTATGAAGTTCTTGAAACTACAACAGATGGATTCCCTCCAACTGATGACAAGGTTCCTCTTACAACTGCCGATAAGAAGAATATTGAGAATTATGGAAGATCTAAAAATGAATTACTATCATCTTTTTCTAAGAGTTAGTTTTTAGGAGTGAGAGGTGTCTCTATAGATAAAGGCATCTGGGATAAGCTTAAAAACATCTATGAAGGAAATACAAAAGTGAAAAAGGAAAACATCAAATCTATAGGCTGGAGTATGAAGACATGAAAATAGGAGAGTTTGATTCTGTTGGGGACTTCTTTACTAGGGTAAATGACATTGTCAGTACAAAAATATGTCTTGGTGAAAAGTTAGAGGATTCTATGGATGTTTAAAAGATCATGAGAAATATTCCTAAAATATTTGATGCTAAATTTTCATCATTGGAAGATAGAGACCCTGAAATAATATCTCTATATTATTTTCATAGCACTATCATCACTTATTAAATGAGAAGGGAGAAGACTACGAAGAGAAAAACAAAAGATGATTGAGAAAATTATTTCAAGGCTGCAAATAAAGAGAAGTCAAAAAATATTATTATTAAAGATAAAGCTGGTTAATCTGATTTTAAAATGAGGTATGTCGAAATTTTGATGAAATTTTATCCTTATATTCTAAGAATGTGAAAGGAGGTATAGGGAAATACAAGGGGAAACTCCCCTTGAATTTTTTTTAATGTGGAGCCCTTGGGAACTTTGCGGCTAACTACCCTCAAAGAAAGAAAGAAGAATAAATTATTAAAGATAAAAGGAGTTCAAGAAGGTCATCTAAGAAATAGGGTGACAAAGATAATTATTTTTTCAAAATGGAAGGATAAAAATCTTTTCAAGTCAAAAAGAATAATCCTTTTGTCTAAAGATAATGAAGAAGAAGATGGTGAAGCTGAATCTAAAAAATCATTTTCTGAGAAATCTAGAGAGAATACCTTTATTTTAGCAGTGAACAATGAATATTATGAGAGAAGTATTTTTGAAGAAGAAGAAACTCAACTTTAATATAATCTAAAACATGATTTTAAATAATGTTTGAGGAAGATAAAATAGAATGAGAAGGAAAACAGGAAGTTGATAAATGAAAATTCCTCATAAAATAATCAAGAAGGTTTTCCTGATGAGAAATTCAAGTTGTAAACAGATATTGATGACATGAATAATTCTCTTGATAATGAAAAGATTTGTTAGGTTCATCTTGTAGTAAATATGAAGGAAGAAACAATATGGTTTGGACCTTTTCCAATAGAAACTTTCTAAAGATGAATAAATGAATGTAAGTTCTAAACAACATATCTCATAAGTTAGTTAAAGTTCTAGTAAGGATGAACTTAATAAGGATAAAAAAAATTTATCTTTAAATGTTGAGAAAAAAGAGGGTATTGTCATTGATAAGAACAAATCTAGAGAGGCTATATATGTGGACAAAGTTAAAAATGCTGAAAAATCAAAAGTATCTAAAAATTATGAGTCCAGTAAAATCTCTTGTACTTCTAGTTCTAATAATTCTGAATAGAAATATGATCTTAAGAATAAACATTACAATTGAAAACATAAAGTTTGGTGCTCAAAATAGTTTAGTTAAGAAGGTTTTTGAGAATCATTTACACAACTCTGGTCAGTATGGAAGTTTCATAGAGAAATACTCATTATATGGATACTATTGGTATTGGGTTGGATTCAGACACTTGGAAAATATTTTTTTTTTCAACCAACAAAAATCCTACTATTCCACAAGTTATAGAAGATGAGGTTTGATAGGGATTTAATCCTCTCAAAATAAGAATTTTGAGAAAGAAGTTCCGAAGAAATCTGAGAAGGCTGGTGGGCATATTGAGAATAGGTTCTAACCACTAGAAACTATTTGTGAAAGATGTAATAAACTGTTGAATCTTTTTAAGAGTTGCCTTGTTTTGTTACCAGAGCAACAAAATTTTATTAAAAATTCTCAGAATTTGGAGGTGAATAAAGAAAAGGAAGAAGAAAATTTTATAATTGTTGAAACTGAATTGGAATCTATAAAATTAGAAAACCCTAGATTCATAATAGTGGGTGTTCCACTCATATGACAAGATTTGTAAAGCTATTAAAGAATGTGAAATACTTAAAATAAAGAGCACTTACATTCAGTTATGAAGAATATTTAAGGATCAAAGGTGTTGGATAAACCATCATTGGGAAATAAAAGAAGAAATCCAATAAAACTTTATATGTTGATGGACTAAAACACAACATGTCGAGTGTTTCATAATTTTTTGATGAGGGTAACAAATTTATCTTCATAAGAGATGAGTTTTTTGTGAAAAATTAAGAAGATGGAAATATATTTACAAGAGGTCAACATAAAAATGATACTTTTTCCATGTTTATGAAAGAAAAACTCTTATTACATGGGTTTGGTAGAAGAAAATAAATTATCACATAAAACACTAGGACAGATGTTTCATAGAAACCTGAGAAATTTATCGATGTGAGATACTGTCTGAGATATTCTTGATATGTTAGTAAAAATAGATTGGTGTTGTACTATTTTTCAAAAAGGGAATATTAAAATTATGTGTATAAGAGAGTTGAAATTTGTTCAAAACAACCCTTGGAACTTATTCTTTCGGATATATTTGGGCCAATGATAAATAAATAAAAAACTTATATAAGTAATTCATCAATTTCATTGATGAATTTACACACATTACATGTGTTATGTATATGAAACATAAGATACATTCTTTTAAAATGTTTAAGAGTTTCAAGAGGAAAGCAAATAAGGAATGTGAGTATGCAATGAAGAAGTTGAGAACTGATAATGGTGGTGAGTATAAGAATGAAAAATTTGAAAGCTATCTTGAGAAGCATGGAATTTGTCATTAGTTCATCTCACCATAAACACCTCAACAAAATGGGGTTTCTAAATAAAATAATTAAAGATTGGTTGAAATGGGTTAAACTATGTTACTTCAACATGGTATATCTCATTACCATTGGAGGAAATCCATGAGTACTATTGTGTACATTAAAAATTGATGTTTCTATAGACCATGTTTAGATATGACTCTATATGAATTTTTTTATGGAAAAACTCCAAGTTAGAAACACTTAAGTGTTTTTGGGAGTCCATGCATCATAAAGAAGAAGGGTGGAAACCTCATAAAGTTTGTGCAAAAAGGATATGATGGTATTTTTTATGGCAATGCTTAGGAAGGAAGAGGATATAGGTGTTTCAACAAAGAAACAGTAAGAATTATTTATTATACTGATGTGAAGGTAGTTGAAAATGTTGAGAAATAAAAGAAGACTTTGGCTTATATAGAAGTTGGCCAGGATAAGGAATGTCCTATTAACAATTCTGATAATGCTACCGATAGTGGTAATCATACTCAAGAAAAAGAATCAAACTCTGTAATTTCAAGTGATGAGGATGAAATTCCAAAATCTCATCCTAGGATAAGGAAGAAAGTGAAGGCTCAAAACATTATTGGTGATCAACATCATAAGGTTCAAATAAGAAAAAAACAATTGAAGAATTTATTTTATATTTCCATGCTGGGAGAAATGAAATACTTTCTTGGGTTGAAAATTTTATAGAAGAAAAATCACATTTTCCATTATCATAAAAAGTATTTTAAGGAACTTATGAACGAAGTTTGGAATGAAAAATTTGAAACCTCCTTCCACACCAATTTTAGTGGGTACCATGTTGTCTAAATATGGAGAAGGAATGTAAGTGGATTAGAAAGATTTTCGGAAGCTTATTAAAAGTCTTTTATACCCAACTGCATCAAGGCCCGACATTTTCTATGTTTTTACCTTATGTGAAAGATTTCAGAGGGCTCCCAAAGAATCACATTTTATTTCTAGAAAAATAATTCTCAGATATATCAAAGGAAAAATAAATTTCTGAATTAGGTATGATATCTTAGAAAATATTGACTTCTTTGGGTATTCATATGCTGATTGGGTAGGAAATATTGATTATAGAAGATCCACACCTGGTGTTGTTTTCTTTATGGGAAAAATTGTGTTAGTTGGCATAAAAATAAATAGAATTTAGTAACTCTTCACACAGATGATGATGAGTGTGTTGTTTCTACTCAATATTCTACTCAACTAATGTGGATTAAGACTTAGTTAAAATACTTACTTTTTGAAGTAAAGTTACCCTTACTCTTGGGATTTGATAATAAAAGTGAAAAAAATATTACAAGAAATACAGTCAACATTCTTGTTCAACAAATATTGAAAAAAAGTACCACTTTATCAAAGATCATGTGGAAAATAATGAATTGAAGCTAGAGTATATTCCTATATTAGAACAAGTTGCTTGCATTTTCACAAAACCTTTACCAAAGGAACCATTTTCTAAATTGAGGATGAACATGGGGTCCAACCTCCATCTCATCAAGGATGAGTTTTGAGTTTATATAACCTCTGTCATATTACCTTTGGATGGTTTTATCAAGGAGGAGAATTTTTTTATAAATCTATCCTTTTGGAAGCACATTTTTAGGGGTATTTGTCGGTATGTTTTGAATCCAGCACGTATGTGTATGAACTATTCTAACTATTTGTACGAGTGGTTATAGGAGACAATATTTTTATTTTCTAGGAATGTTAAAGAAGTGGAGAGTGTTGAGGAAGAATTTTTTGGAAGAGTAAGAATGTTTTGAAAGATATGTGTTTATGTTTTGGAGAAGGATGAGGAAGAAATGCTGAAGAAATTTCATAATCAATACTTTTGGATAGCATGGTTTTTCAGTCATTAATTCTATTTCCTATAATGAGTTAGCTCAGGTTTGATTATAATTATTAATAAGTAATCCATATATTTAGGTTATAAAGTTTAGTGATTTATGAATCTTGGTTGACAAAAAAATCCAAAGGGGGGGATTTTTGGGACCAAGTTGGACAGAGAAGTAGATTTTTGTCTTTTATTCTCAAAAAGAGGATAAATCAATCCACATTGTAGAAGCCTTGGAAACCCAAATTATTCTTTACATATTTTAATTTCAAAAATATCTTAAGTGGTTTCGAGAACATATTATGGAAGCCTTATAAAGGAGAGGGGGAGTAAAGATGTATCCAATCATATTCTGTTTTGATTGGAATGAATGATGTTGCTGGAAGATAGGGTAGTAGCATTACATTCCTATGAAAATTTGATGATGCTAATGTTGATTGATCAATGAATAGATATCAAGATAGTGTATTTTGTGATGAAAGATGAATAATGTTTTTGGATAGGAGTTGTGTGAAACATGAAAAAGGAATGGATGATCGGGAGGTGGTATAAAATAATGTATTTAAGGTGGCATCGTTTTCCATTGTTTTCCTAATTTTTGGGTCTAAAAAATCCATAGATGGAGAAAAGTGTTTTTGGAAAATTAAATGGTTGCATGAAAGATTGGATTCAACCTGGTATGTTGTGTACAAATCAGGTATCAGGTTTAGAGCATTGAAAAATGGAAAAGGCATGAAGTGCCCAAAAGATTCAAGAATGTGTGATAAATATGAAGTTGTGTGAAATAAGTCATGTGCCCAATGGGGTTTCAAACATAGTTTTCTGTGCATGAATAGGTTATTGTGCGATGCGTAAGAATATTTGATATGCAGTATGGTTTTGTTTGAAGGCATCAATATTGCCTATAAATAAGAGGTGACCCCCCCCCCTCTTCAATTAAAATGATCGACACTTAGAGAAATTATAAGCTCTGAAGCACAGAATAATTTTTTTTAAATCAAGTTGAATGAAAGAAATAGTGTTTTATCTAAGAAGGTGAATTTTCATGCAAGAAGAGAGTTTCACGTAAGATTGAAGTTTTGCATAAGAGGAGTTTCATGACAAAAGTCAAATATTGCACAGAGGAAATTAAAGTTGAGAACAAGACACCTTAAAGGGTGCGTGAAGGATTTGAGTTTAGAACAAGTAGTAAGTTCTATACAAGGTTGTTATTAAGAGCTTCTCTGTAGGAAAGAGAAGAATTTTTTTCAAAGATCCAACTGTGAATAAAAATTAATAAGCACCGAAACATTTTTTCCCTATTTGTTCTAAAAGGGTGCACACGCACTTTTGGATTTTTTTCCCAAGTGATACACAAGTTTATGGGTATATCACACTCTTTGTAATCTACATGAAAGGATTGTTTTCTAGTGTATTGGGTGGTATTTAATTGATTCCATATCATACCAAGGATGTAACTACTCTTGTTGAGTAGTGAACCTTGTAAATTCTGGTGTTCAAGTGGATGTGTGTTTTGGATTATGTTCAGCAGGGAAAAAATATTTAATAAGAGACGAAGGTTGTTTAAATAAGGATGAAACATAAATGAAAAAGATATCATGGATTCACCCCCTCCCCCTCTCAGTGATACTTAGATCATGACTGGGAAACTTCAATTGGTATCAGAGGGAGAGGTTTTCTTCATTTTCCTTTACGGAAGTTTTGAAGACATGTATTGACAGAGAATCTAAATTGTGTGAACAATAAGTGGATTCTCATGTTTTATGATAAAATTATCATATTTGGAAAAATAGAATGATTCCTTATTTATGTCCCTTGGGTATGAAGTTCTTGAAGCCACAACAGGTGGATTTCCTCCTATTGATGAAAAGGATCCTCTTACACCTACCGATAAGAACAATCTTGTGAATGATGGAAGAGATGAAAATGAATTACTCTTATCTCTTTCTAAGAGTGTGTTTTTAAGAGTGAATTGTGTTGCTATAGCTAAAGGCATCTAGGATACGCTAAAAAATCTATGAAGGAAATGAAAAAGTGAAGAATGAAAAACATCAAATCTAGAGGATGAAGTATGAAGACTTGAAAATGGGTGGGGTTGAATCTTTCAGGGACTTCTTTACCAAGGTAAATTACATTTTCAGTACTATCAGATTTCTTAGGGAAAATTGGGAGGATTATGCAGTTGTTGAAAAGATCGTGAGAATTATTCCTAAGACGTTTGATGCTAATGTTTCATCATTAAAATATAAAGACCCTAAAACATTATCTCTAGATGATTTTCATGGCACTCTCATCAATTATAATATGATAAGGAAGATGAATATGAAGTGAAAAAAAAAATATTATAGAGAAATATATTTCAAGGATGCAAAGAAAGGGAAGTATTAGAATATTATTATTGAATGTGAATCTAGTAAATCCGATTATGAATATGAGGTATGTAAAAATTTTGATGAAATTTTATCCTTTTTTTCTAATAATGTAAAAATAGGTATATGGAAATAGAAAGAGAAACTCCCCTTGAAATGTTTTGAATGTGAATCCACTAGGAACTTTGCAGCTAATTTCCCTCAATGAAATAAAGAATAATATAGTGATGAAAATGAAAAAAGGTCAAGAAGGTTATGGAAAAAACAGGGTGACAAAGATAAGTATTTTTCAAAAGGGAATGAAAAAAGGTTATTCAAATCAAAAATAAGAATTTGTTTGCCTAAATATGATGAAGAAGATGGTGAAGCAGAATCTGAAAAATCTTTTGCTGAGGAATCTAGAGAGAATGCATTTATTGTAGCAATGAACAACGAAGATTATGAGTGCATCAGTTCTAAAGAATAAGAAAATCAACTTTATTTTCATCTAAAATAAGATTTGAATGAATTTTTGAGGAATATTAGAAAGCTTGAGAAGGAAAATAGGAAGTTGATAAATGAAAATTACTCATTAAACAATCACGAAGGTCTTCTTAAAGAGAAATTAAAGTTGGAAAAAGAGACTGATGATCTGAATAATTCTCATAAGAATGAAAATAATCATAATTATCTTCTTAAAGTAAAGATAAAGGAAAAAGAAGATGATTTGGACCGTTTTCAATAGAAACTTTCTAAAGCTGAAGAAAAGAACATAAGTTCCAAACAATCTATCTTAGAAGTTAGTGAAATTTCTAGTAATGATGATCCTAATAAGGATAAAAAAACATTTTTCTTCAAAGTTTGATAAGAATGATGGAATTAGATCTGATAAGAACAAATTTTTAAAGGATATGTATGTGAAAAAAGTTAGCAATGATGAAAAATCAGAAGTATCTAAAAATTATGAGTCTAGAAAAGTATCTTCTAATTCTGGTTTTGATGTGTCTGAATAGAAATATGAGCTAAAGAAGAATGTTACAATTTAAAATAGGAGGGTTGGTGGTCAATAGAGTTCAGTTAAGAAGGTTGTTCAGAAGCTTTCTCACAACTCTAGTTAGTATGGAAGTTTCAGAAGAAAATTTTCATTCTATTATAAATGATGGTATTATTGTGTATTCAGATGCATAGAAAATATTTTTTGGTTTAACCAACAACATTCCATCTATTCCATAAGTAATGGAAGACAAGGTTTTAGGGGGAGTAAATCCTCTAAAAATAATAAGTTTGACAAGAATTTTATGAAGAAATCTGAGAAATATGCTGTGAAAGTTAAGAATAGGTTTCTACCACTAGAAACTATTTTTGAAAGATTTTATCAAACTATAAATATTACTAAGGGTTGTAATGTTTTGTTACTGGAACAATAAAAGTTCATTATCAATTCTCAGAAGTAGGAAGTGAATAAAAAAGAAGAAGAAGAAAAATCTCTTGTTGTTGAAACCACTTTGAAATATATAAAAGGAGAACAATCCTAGATTATTAGTAGTGGGTGTTCCTATCATATGATAGGATTCTTAAAGCTTTTGAAAAATGTGAAAGACTTCATGTAAGGAATAGGTACATTTGGAAAAGATGAATCTATAAGGATTAAAGGTGTTGGATCAGACATCATTGGGAATGAAAAGAAGAAGTGTAAGAAAAATTTATATGGATATGGACTAAAACATCAACCTGTTGAGTGTTTCATATATTTTTTATGAGGGTAACAAAGTTATCTTCAAAAGAGACGTTTTTTTGTCAAAAATAAAAAATATGGAAAGATAGTTATAAGAGGCCAATGTAAAAAAGGAACCTTGTTCAAAGTTTTTGAAATAAAAAACTCTTATTACATGGTTTTGGTGGGAGAAAGTTAATTATGGCATAAAAGTCTAGGAGACATGTGTCATAGAAACAAGAGAAACTTATCGACGCGATATAGTGTCCAAGATATTCCTAATATTTCAAGAAGAATATATTGGTGTTCTACTACTTCTCAGAATGGTAATATTACAAGTTCTGATCATAATAGAGTTTTAAATTACTCAAAACCACCCCTGAACTTATTCATTATGATATATTTGGGCCAATGAAAAAGAAATAAACTAATAGAGATAAGTACTTCATCACTTTTATTGATGAATTTACTCACATTACATGTGTTATATATATGAAACATAAGGTATATGATTTGAAAATTTTTAAGAGTTTCAGGAGGAAAATTTATAAGGAATGTGAGTATGCAGTGAATAAGTGGACAACTGATAATGGAAGTGAGTATAAGAATGAATAATTTGACAAAAATATTGGGAAGCATGGAATTTGGCATGAGTTCTTCTTACCATACAAACCTCAACAAAATGGGGTTTCTGAATGAAAGAATAGAATTTTGATTGAAATGGGTCAAACTATGTTACTTGAACATGGTCTCTCTCATTAATATTGGAAGAAATCCATGACTACTTCTATGTACATTTAAAACCAATTTTTCTATAGACCATTTTCAGATATGAATCCATGTGAAATTGTTTATGGAACAACTCCAAGTTTAACACACTTAAGTGTTTTTTGGAGTTAATTCATCATAAAGAAGAAGGGAAGAAACCTCAAAAAGTTTGAGCAAAGAGGATATGGTGAGATTTTCTTAGACATGATCTAGAAGGAATAGGATATAGGTGTTTCAAAAAAGAAATAGGAAGAATTTTCAATTATACTAATGTGAAAGTTTTTGAAAATGTTGATAAATAAAAGTAGACTTTGGATGATGTAGAGGTTGAATGGGATAAGTAATGTTTTGTAAATGATTCTGATAATGCTAAGGATAGTGATAATCCTGGTCAAGAAGAAGAATCAGACTTAGAAATTTCTAGTGATGAGGATGAAATTCAAACAAAACATTCTAGGATAAAGAACAATGTGGAGTCTCCGAACATTATTGGTGATTAGAATCATAGGGTTCAAACAAGAATAACAAAAAATGATGTTACACATACTTACTTGTATTCAAAAGTGGATCCAAATGATGTTAATGTAGCTTTTGAGCATCCAAAATGGGTTCAAGCTATGAATGAAGAGCTTGATTATATAGAACAGAATGATACTTTGGAACTTGTACCAAAGATGGATAAAAAAATGTTAGTGGTAGAAAATTGGGTTTTCTGAAACAATTTTAATGAAGAAGGTGAAGTGATAAGGAGCATAGAAAGATCAGTGTGCATTGTTTACTCATAGAATGATGGTGTGTATTTTGATGAAACTTTTTATCTAGTGGAAAGATTGGAAACAATCAGAATATTTCTTTCAATTACTTCACAATGAGGTTACAATATTTTCCAAATTTATATCAAGCCCACATTCTTGAATGGGAATCTTGATGAAGAAGTTTACATCAAACAACTTTGTGGCATTATTATTGGGAATGATGAAAGCTATGTGTGCAGGTTGAGGAAGTCTTTGTATGGGAAACAATAAGATCCAAGGGAATGGTATTCAAAATTGGATACTTTCTTGAGAAAGATGAGTTTCAATAAAGGAATAGTTTACAACATTATTTACATCAATGAATGTCTGGATTTCTCTCTCATTATAATTGTATAGGTTTATGACATTATCTTTGCTGGAAATTATGAAAGATCTTGTGAAATATTTTTTGAAGATATGAGGAATTTATTTGGGATTTCCATGTTGGTAGAAGTGAAACACTTTCTTTGGCTGAAATTTTTATATAAGAAGAATCACATTTTGTTTTCTCAAGAAAAGTATGCTAAGGAACTTCTGAAGAAGATTGGAATAGAAAATTCAAAATGAGTTTATACACCAATTTGAGTGGTAACCAAGTTTTATAAAGATTGAGAATGCAAGGAATTTGATTATAAAGAGTTTTGGAAACTTATTGGGATTATGTTATATCTAACTACATCAAGAGCTGACATTGTTTATGTTGTTACCTTATGTGTATGGTTTTAGAGTGTTCCAAAAGAATCAAATTTTATTTCTAGAAAAAGGATTCTTAGATATATCAAAGGCACAACAAATTTCGGAACCAGGTATGATAGATCAGAAAATATTGAATTGTTTGGGTATTCAGATGTTCATTGGGGAGGAAAGATTGATGATAAAAGATACACGTCTGGTGGAGTTGTCTTTCTAAGGAAAATATTTGTTTGTTGGTATAAAAAAATAGAATTCAGTAACTCTTATCAAGTCTAAAGTTGAGTATTTTTTTTCCACTGAATCTGCTACTCAACTCATGTGGATGAAGACTCAATTATAATACTTACTTATTGAAGTAAAGTTACTCTTACACTAGGGATTTGAAACTCAAACTGCAATCAATCTTACAAGAAATCTGTTATATAATTATCATTCAAAACATTTTGACATAAAGGACCACTTCATCAAAGAGGATGTGTAAAATAATGAATTGAAGCTGAAATACGTTCTTACATCAGATCAAGTTGCTGGAATTTTCACAAAACCTTTACCAAAGAAATCGTTTTCTAAATAGGGGTTGAACATGGGTGTCCAACCACCATGTCATTAAGTTTGAGGTATGTGTTTATATCCTCTCTCTTATCTTAGCTTTTTATAGGTTTGTCAAGGGGTAGAATTCTATCATAAATCTATTCTTATGGAAGCATGTATTAAGGGGGATTTGTGGGTATACTGTGAATCTAGAATGTATGTGTGTGAAGTATTCTAAGTATTTTTTGGAGTGGTTATAGGAAACAATATTTTTTTATTCTAGGAAAGTTGATAAAGTGGATAGAGCTAAGGAAGAATTCATTAAAATAGGAAGAATTCTTTGGAAGAAAGGTGTTTATGTTTTGGGGAAACCTGAGGTAGAAATGTTTAATAAATATCATAGTCACTACTTTTGGATATCATGCTTTTGTTGTCAATAATTCTTATTTCCTACAATGAGATATCTCACGTAGGCTTAGATTTATTGATAATTAATCCAAATTTTAGGTTACAGTGTTCAGTGATTTAGGAATATTGGTTGATAAAAAATACAGAGGGGTAGATTATTGGGACCAAGTTGGATAGAGAAGTGGATTTTTGTCCTTTCTTCAAAAAGGGGATAAATAAATTCACTTTGTAAAATCCTTGGAAAATAAGATGATGATTTACGGATTTTTATTTCACAAATATCATAAGTTATTTGGAGAACTTGTGATGAAATATTTATGAAGGGGAGGGTGAATAAAGATCAATCCAATCATATTTAGTTTTGATTGGAAATAATGATTTTAATAGAAGAAAGGGAAGTAGAAGTACATTCCTATAAAAATATGATGATGCTAAAGCTACACGATCAAAGGATACATATCACAATAGTGGAGTTCGTGATTAAAGCAGAAGAATTGTTTTGGAATGGATTGGTGTGAACCATGAAAAAGGAATGGATGACCTGAGGGTGGTACAAAATAATTTATTTAAGGTGGAACCATTTTTCAATGGTTGCAAAATGTTTGGGCCTAAAATTCAGGATATGGAGAAATTTGTTTTTGGAAAAGGAAATGGTTGTGCACAATATTGGATTCATCTTGTTATACTGTGTGAAAATGAAGTATTAGGATTAGAACATAAAAAATATCAAAGGAATGAAGTGTGAGAAATATTTAAAAAATTTCAAAAAAGATGAAGTTGCAAGAAATAAGTCATTCACCCAATGCGATGTCAAATGGAGTTTTTCATGCATGAAGAGTATCTTGCACGGCATGTAAGAATCTTGCATGACGCATCAAGGTTTTTTGTGAAGGGGTCAGTATTTACTATAAATAATAGGTGACCCCCACCCCTTATTTAAAAAACTCAACACATAGATAAATATTGAGCTCTAAAGAGAGGAATAATTTTATGTTAAGGGAGTTTCGTGAAAGAAATAGAGTTCTAAGTAAGAAGGAGAAGTTTCATGAAAGATTGAAGTTTCTCACTAGAGGTGTTTCATGAAAAAATTGAAATCATGAAAGAAGTTCATTAAAGTTTCATGAAAGAAACCTAAAATAGTGCATGGAAGATTTGAGTTCATCACAAGAATTATTAAGTGTATATCCTTCACATTTTATTCTAGATAAAAAGGTTTTTTCTAGTGGATTGTGTGGTATCATATTGTTTCCATACCATATCAAGGACGTATCTACTCTTGTTGAGTAGTGAACCTTGTATATTATTTTGTTCATATGGATGTGTGTGTGGATTATGTTCAGTTGTGAAGTAACTCTTTAATATGAGGTTAAGGTTGTTTCAATACGAAGGAAACATAAAATAAAAAAGATATCACTGATTTACCCCCTCCACCTCTCAGTAGTACATGGATCCTAACTGGGAAAATTCAATTGGTATCAGAGGGGTATGTTCTCTTCATTTGTTCTTTGCTAAAGTTTTGAAGAGAAGTGGTGATGGATAATATGATTGTGTGAAAAGTAATGGGATTCCTATATTTAATGGGAAGAATTATTATATTTGTAAAGATAGAAGGATTCCTTATCTTATTTCTCTTGGGTATGAAGTTCTCAAAGCTACAACAGATGGATTTACTTCTATTGATGACAGGGTTCCTCTTAAACCTATTGATAATAAGAATATTGAGAATGATGGAAGAGATAAATTCATTACTATCATCTTTTTCTGAGATTGATTTTTTAAGAGTGAAAGGTTTCACTACAGCTAAAGGCATCTAGGATAAGCTGAAAAACATCTATGAAGGAAATCAAAAAGTAAAAGAATAAAAACATCAAATATTCAATATGAAGTATGAAGACATGAAAATGGAAGATCTTGAATCTATTGGGGACTTCTTTACCATGGTAAATGACATTGTCATTACAATAAGATGTCTTTTTGAAAAGTTAGAGGATTCTCTAATTGTTGAAAAGATCTTGAAAATTCTTCTTAAAATGATTGATGCTAAATTTTCATCATTGGAAGATAAAGACACTGAAAAATTATCTTTATATTAATTTCATAGCACTATCATTACTTATAACATTATAATGGAGAAGACTATGAAGAGAAAAAACAAAATTTGATATAGAAATTTATTTCAAGGCTACAAAGAAAGAAAAGTTGAAAAAGATTCTTATTGAATATGAAGCTGGTGAATATGATTTTAAAGATGAGGCATGGAATAATTTTGTTGAAATTTTATCCCTATTTTCTAAGAATGTTAAAGGAGGTATAGGGATATACAAGGGGAAATCCCTTTGAAATGTTTTGAATGTGGATCCCTTGGGAACTTTGTGACTAACTACCCTCAAAGAAAAAAAGAAGGAGAAATTAATGAAGATGAAAGAAGTTCAAGAAGGTCAAGGAAGAAATAGGGTGTCTAAGATAAGTATTTTTTCAAAAGGGAAGGATAACAAGTTCTTCAAATAAAAAATAATAAGCCTTTTGTCCCAAGATCATGAAGAAGAAGATGGTCAAGACGAATCTAAAAAATCATTTTATGAGAAATCTAGGGAGTATACCTTTCTTGTAGTAGTGAACAATTAAGATTACTAGAGTAGTATTTCTGAAGAATAATAAACTCAAATTGAATATCATCTAAAAGAAGAGTTGAAAGAAATTCTGAGGAAGATCCGTAAGATTGAGAAGGAAAAAGGGAAGTTGATGAATGAAAATTTCTTATTAAACAAGAATGATGGTTTTCCTGATGAGAAATTCAATATTGAAAAGGAGATTGATGATCTAAAGAATTCTCTTGAGAATGAAAATAATCGTAATGATAATCTTAAAGTAAAGCTGAAGGAAAAGAGAAGACGAGTTAGAACTTTTCCAATAAAAACATTATAAATCTGAATAAATGAATATAATTTCTAAAAAATCTATATCAGAATTTGTTGAAAGTTCTAGTAAGGATAAATTTAAGAAGGATTAAAAAAATTATCTTTAAAGGTTGAGAAGAAAGAGGGAATTTTCTATGATAAGAACAAATCTAGAAAGGCCATGTTTGTGGCTAATGTTAACAATGTTGAAAAATCAAAAATATATAAAAATTATGAGTCCATAAAAATATCTTCTACTTATATTTATGATAAACCAGAATATAAATTTGATCTGAAGAATAAATGTTACTATTTAAAATATGAAGATTGTTGGTTAGAAGAGTTTAGTTAAGAAGGTTTTTGAGAAGCATGATCACAAACCTAGTCAATATGGAAGTTTCATAGGGAAATACTCATTCTATGGCTACTGTAGGTATTATGGTGGATTCAGACACATGGAAAATATGTGTTGGTTCATCCAAAAAATCCTACTATTCCATAAGTTATAGAAGACAAGGTTTTAGGGGGATCTAATCCTCTCAAAAGAAGAATTTTGAGAAGGAAGTTCTGAAGAAATATGAGAAGGTTGTTGTGCGTGTTGATAATAGGTTCCAACCACTAAAAACTATTTTTGAAATATGTAATAAACTGGTAAATATTGATATGGTTTTTCTTATTTTTTTATCTTCACAAAAAAATATCATTAAAAATTCTCAAAATTCAAAGGTGAATAAAGAAAAGGATGAAGGAAAATTTCTTGTTGTTGAAACTGCTTTAGAAGCAATAAAAGGAGAAAAAACCTGGATTCTTGGTAGTGGGTGTTCCTCTAATATGATAGGATACATAAAGCTATTGAATAATTTGAAATAATTCAAATAAGGAACATTAACATTTGGTAATGATGAATCTCTAAGGATCAAAGTTGTTGTATTAGCCATCATTGGGAAAGAAAAGAAGAAATTCAAGAAACCTTTATATGTTGATGGACTAAAACACAACCCGTTGAGTGTTTCATAATTTTTTGACGAGGGCAACAATTTTATCTTTAGAAGAGATGGGTTTTTTTGAAAAATTAAGAAGATGGAAATATAGTTACAGGAGGTCAACGTACAAAATGAAACTTGTTCCATGTTTTTGAAATACAAAACTCTTATTACATGGGTTTGGTGGAAGAAAATCAGTTATCACCAAAAAAGTCTAGGACACATGTGTCATACAAACATGATAAATTTATTGACCTGAGATGGTGTCCAAGATATTCTTGATATGTCAAGAAGAAGAGATTGGTGTTTCCCAAGTTTTCAGAAAGGGAGGATTAAAATTTTCTGCATAAGAGAGTTGACATTTGTTCCAAACAACACTTGGAACTTATTAATTCTGATATATGTGGGCCAATGAGAAAAAAAATAGATATAAGTAATTCATCAATTTTATTGATGAATTTACTCGCATTATATGTGTTATGTATATGAAACATATGTTAGATTCTTTTAAAATGTTTAATAGTTTCAGGAGGAAAGCATAGAAGGAATGTGATTATGCAGTGAAGAAGTTGAGAACAGATAATGGTGGTGATTATAAGAATGAATAATTTGAAAACTATATTGAGAAGAATCGAATTCGGAATGAGTTCAACTCACCATAAACACCTAAAATGGGGTTTCTAAAAGAAAGAATAGAATATTGGTTGAAATGGGTCGAACTATGTTACTTCAACATGGTCTCTATCATTACTATTTGAGGAAATCCGTGATTACTGTTGTGTTCATTAAAAACTGATATTTCTATAGACCAAGTTCAGATATGACACTATATGAATTGTTTTATGAAAAAAATACAAGATCGAAACACTTAATAGTTTTTGGGAGTCCATGCACCATAATGAAGAAGGGTGAAAACCTCGTAAAGTTTTCGCAAAGAGGAGATGATGGTATTTTTATTGGCTATTATTTAAAAGGAATAGGATATAGTTGTTTCTATAAAGAAATAGAAATAATTGTAGATTATACTGAAGTGAAAGTTGTTGAAAATGTTGAGAAATAAAATCAGGTTTTTGCTGATATAAAATTTGATCGGGATAAGGAAATCTTTCTTAAATATTTAGATAATGCTACTGATAGTGGTAATCCTACTCAAGAAGAAGAATCAGACTCTGTAATTTCAAGTGATGAGGATGAAATTCCAACAGCTCGTCCTAGGATAATGAAGCAAGTGAAGGCTTGGAACATTATTGGTGATCCACATCATAGGGTTCAAACAACAAAACAACAAATTATGTTACACATACTTATTTTTATGGAAATTTGGAGCCAAATTATGTGAATGAAGCTTTTGAGCATCCAAAATGGGTTCAGGAAATTAATAAAGATATTGATTAGATAGAAAAGAATGATACTTGGGAACTTGTACCCAAGCCGAATAACAAAAATTGTATTGGTACAAAATGTGTTTTCTAGAACAGAATGAATGAAGAAGGTGAAGTGACAAGTAACAAGGAATGATTAGTGTGAAGAGGTTACTCACAGAATGAAGGAGTTGATTTTATTGAGACTTTTTCTCTAGTGGAAAGATTGAAAACAATCCCAATATTTATTGTTATTGTTGCATAATGAGGTTACAAAATATTTCAAATGGATTTCAAGTCCTCATTTATGAATGGGAACATTGATGAAAAATATTACATTGAACAACCTTGTGGATTTGTTTTTTTGAAAGATGAATATTATGTGTGCAGGTTGAAGAAGGCTTTTATGGGATAAAACAAGATCCAAAGGCATGGTATTCAAAATTGGATACTTTCTTGAGAAAGATGTGTTTTAAGAAAGGAATACTTGATAGCAATATTTATGATAATGAATGTTAGGAGTTCTCTCTCATCATAATTGTATATGTTGATGACATTATCATTACTAGAAATGATGAAAGATCATGTGAAATATTTTCTGAAGATATAAATAATTGATTTAACATGTCCATTCTGGGAGAAATTAAATAGTTTCTTGGGTTGAAAATTTTATTGAAGAAGAGTCACATTTTACTTTATCAGGAAAATTATGATAAGGAACATATGAAGAAGTTTGGAATGAAAAATTCAAAACTAGTTACCAAACCAATTTTACTGGGAACAAAGTTTTCTAAAGATAGGGAAGGAAAGTTAGTTAATCAGAAAGAGTTACAAAATCTAATTGGAAGTTTGTTATACCTGACTGCATCAAGACCCAACATTATCTATGTTGTTTCCGTATGTACAAGGTTTTAGAGGGCTCGCAAAGAATCAAATTTGATTTATAGAAAATTTATTCTAAGATATATCAAAGGAAAAACAAATTTCTGAATCATTTATGATAGAATAGAAAATATTTACGTTTTCAGTATTCAGATGTTGATTGGGTAGGAAACATTGATGATTGAAGATCCACAGCTGGTGAAGTTTTCTTTCTTGGGGGAAACTATGTTAGTTGGAATACAAAGAAATATAATTTAGTAACTCTTCGTATAGATGAAGCTGAGTATATTACTTCCACTCCAGATGATACTAAACTAATGTGGATTATGACTCAGCTAAATACATACTCTTTGGATGTGATAATCAAAGTGAAATCAATCTTATAAGAAATATGGTCAACATTATTGTTCAAAACATATTTACATAAATTAACACTTCCTCAAATATCATGTGGAAAATAATTAATTGAAGCTAGAGTACATTCCTACATTAGAACAAGTTGCTGTCATTATCACAAAGCCTCTTACAATGGGGATTTTTTTTTAAATTGAGGTTGAACAAGGGGGGTCCAAAATCCATCTCATCAAGGTTAAGTTACGTGTTTCTATCCACTCTCTCATATTACCTTTGGATGGTGTTTTCAAAGAGTACAATTTTTTCATAAATCTATCCTTATGGAAGTATGATTTAAGGGGGAGTTTTGGGTATGTTTTGAATCCAGCATGTATGAGTATGAACTATTCTAACATTTTGTAGGAGTGGTTGTAGGAAATAATATTTTTTGTATTCTAGGAAAGTTGAAGAAGTAGATACATCTGAAGAAATTTTTTTGGAAGAGGAATAATGTTGTGTAAAAGTGGTGTTTATGTTTTGGAGAAGGATGAGAAAGAAATATTGAATAAATTTCAATGTCACTACTTTTGGAAAGCATGGTTTTGCTATCAATAATTCTTTTTCCCTACAATGAGTTAGCTCATGTGGCCAAGGGGGGATTGTTGGGACCAAGTTGGACAGAGAAGTAGATTTTAGTCTTTTATTTTTAAAAATAGGATAAATAAATTCACTTTGTAGAATCCTTGGAAAACCAAACGATTCCTTACTAATTTGTATTTCAAAAATATCATAAGTTTTTTCGAGAACTTGTGATGGAAGCCTTGTGAAGGAGCGGGGGAGTAAATATGTAGCTAATCATATTCAATTTTGACTGGAAAGAATGATGTTGATTGAAGATAGGGAAGTATCAGTACTTTCCTATAAGAATTTGATGATGCTAAAGTTTATTAATCAAAGAATGGATATCAAGATAGTGGAGTGTGTGATGAAAGTAGAATAATTGTTTTGGATAGGATTGGTGTGAACCATGAAAAGGAATGTATAATCCGGAGGTGGTACAAAAGAATGTATTAAGGTGGCGTCGTTTTCTAGTGTTTGCCAAATTTTTTGGTCTAAAAAATCAAGGGATAGAAAAATGTGTTTTTGGAAAATGAAATGGTTTCACGCAATATTGGATTTGTCTTTGTATATTGTGTGAAAATCATGTATCATGATAAGAACCTTGAAAAATAGAAATGCGTGAAGTGACAAAAAGATTCAAGAATGTGTGAGAAAGATGAAGTTGCGTGAAATAAGTTGTGCACCCAATGTGACGTCAAATAGATTTTTGTGTTCACGGAGAGGGTAATGTGCGATGTTTAATAATATTTCAAGATGTGTCATGTTTTTGTGTGAAGGGGTCAGTATTTCATATTAATAAGAGGTGACCCCCTACCCCCTCATTTAAAAATCTCGACACTTAGAGAAATCCTGATCTATGAAGCACCTAATAATTTTAAGTAAAGAGAGTTTCTTAAAATAAATAGTGTTGCATCTAAGAGGGATAAGTTTCACGCAAGAATAGAGTTTCATGCAATATTTAAGTTTCACACAAGAGGATTTTCATGAAAAAATTCAAATCTTGCACACTGGGCATTAAAGTTGCAAAAAATACACCTTAAAGGGTGAATGAAATATTTGAGTTCAGAACAAGAAGAAAGTTATATACAAGGTAGTTCTTACTATCTTCTAGGTAAGAAAGAGAAGAATTTTTTCAAATATCAAATTGTGAAAGCTAATTAAGAAGCACCGAAACATTTTTTCCCCTATTTGTTTTAAGAGGGTGCACACACACTTGAATATTGTTTTCCAAGTGCTACAAGAGTTTAAGGGTATATCCAACTCTTTTTATTCCACATGAAAGGATTTTTTTTCTAGTGGATTTTGTGGTATTGGATTGATTCCATACCATACCAAGGACGTAACTACTCTTGTTGAGAAGTGAACCTTGTAAATTCTAGTGTTCTTATGGATGCGTGTTTTTTATTATGTTTAGTAGGGGAATAACTCTTTAATAGGAGATGAAGGTTGTTTCAATAAGGATGAAACATAAAATAAAAATATATCATTGATTCACCCCTCCCCCTCTTAGTGATACTTGGATCCTTACTAGGAAACATCAATTTATATCTAAGGGAGAGGTTCACTTTATTTTTCCTTTACTAAAGCTTTGAAGAGAAGTTGTGATGAAGAATCTGAATTTCGTGAACAATAAGTGTATTCTGATATTTGATGGGATGAAATATCATATTTGGAAAAATAGAATGATTCCTTATTTATTTCATTTGGTTATGATGTTCTTGAAGCCACAATAGATGTATTTCCTTCTATTGATGAAAAGGTTCCTCTTACACCTACTAATAAGAAGAATCTTGAGATTTATGGAAGATATGAAAATGTATTAGTCTCATCTCTTTCTGAGAGTGAGTTTTTAAGAGTTAAAGGTGTTTCTATAGCTAAAGGTATCTGGGATTAGCTAAAAAACATATATGAAGGAAATAAAAAAGTAAAGAAGGAAAGACTTCAAATTTGGAGGTTGAAGTATGAAGACTTTAAAATGGGAGAGCTTAAATTTGTTGGGGACTTATTTACTAGGGTAAATGAAATTTTTTGTGCAATCTGATGTCTTGGTGAAATGTTGAAGGATACTACAATTATTTACAAGATCATGAGAATTATTCTCGAAAATTTTGATGTTAATGTTTCATCATTGGAATATACAAACCCTGAAACATTATCTCTAAAAGATTTTCATATCACTCTGATCACTTATAAAATGATAAGGGAGAAGACTATGAAGCAAAAAAAAATCTGGTAGAGAAATATCTTTCAAGGCTACTAAGAAAGGGATGTAAAAAAATTTCTTATTAAAGTCGAAGCTCGTGAATTCAATTATGAAGATGAGGTATGTCAAAATTTTGATGAAATTTATCCTTGTTTTCTAATAATTTGAAAATAGGTATAGGTAAATACAAGAAGATACTCCCCTTGAAATGCTTTCAATGTGAAGCCACAGGGCACTTTGCAGCTAATTTTCCTCAAATAAATAGAGAAGAACATAGTGATGAAAATGAAATAAGGTCAAGAATATTATGGAAGAAATAGGGTGACAAAGATAAGTATTTTTCAAAAGGGAAGTAAAAAAAGTTCTTCAAATCAAAAAGAAAAATATTTTTCTCTAAAGATGATGAAGAAGAAAATAATGAAGCTGAATTTGAAAAATCTTTTGCTGATAAAGCTAGAGAGAATAACTTTATTGCAATAGTGAACACTGAAGATTATGATTGCATTAGTTCTAAAGAATAAGAAACTCAAATTTAATGTCATTTGAAAGAATGTTTGAGGTGGATTAGAAATCTTGAGACAGAAAATAGGATGTTGATAAATTAAAATTCCTCATTAAATAATCAAGAAGGTTTTCCTAAAGAGAAATTCAAGCTAGAAAAGGAGACTGATGATCTAAATAATTCTCTTGAGAATGAAATGAATCGTAATGATCATCTTGAAGTAAATATGAAGGCAACAGAAGATGATATGGACCTTGTCCAATAGAAACTTTCTAAATCTTAAGAAAAGAATATAAGTTCCAAACAATATATCTTAGAAGTTAGTAAAATTTCTAGTAAGGATGAACCTAAGAAGGATCCAAAAAGTGTTGTATTCAAAGGTGGAGAAGAAAGATTTAATTGTATCAGATAAGAACAATGTCGTAAAGGATATGTATGTTTCCAAAGTTAACAATGATGAAAAATCATAAGTATATAAAAATTATGAGTCTAGAAATATATCTTCTACTTCTGGTTTTGATAAATCTGGATAGAAATATGAGCTAAAGAAGAATGTTACAATTTAAAACAATAAGTTTGGTGATCAATAGAGTTCAGTTAAGAAGGTTGTTGAGAAGCATGATCACAACACTGGTCAGTATGGAAGTTTTAGAAAAAATATTAATTCTATGGCTACTGCTAGTATTGTTGTGGATTCAGACACATATAAAATATGTGTTGGTTCAACCAAAAATATTGATAATATTCCAAAAGTAATGGAAGAAAAGGTTTTAGGGGGAGTCAATCCTCTCAAAAGAATAAGTCTGATAAAGAAGTTATGAAGAAATAATATAACACTAGTGTGAAATTTAAGAATAGGTTCCAACCATTAGAAATTAATTTTGAAATATTTGATCAACCTGTATATCTTTCTAAGGATTGTATTGTTTTGTTACTGGTGTAATAAAATTTCACTAACAATTATCAGAAGTCAGAAGTGAATAAAGAAAAGGAAGAAGAAAAATCACTTGTAGTTGAAACCTATTTGAAAGATATAAAAGGAGAACAACCCTATATTCTTGATAGTGGCTATTCCTCTCATACGGTCGAATACTTAAAGCTTTTAAAGAATGTGAAAGACTTCAAATAAGGAACAGTGACATTTGGAAATGGTTAAAGGTAGTTCTTACCATCTTCTAGGTAAGAAATAGAATAATTGTTTCCAAATATCAAACTATGATAGCTAATTAAGAATCATCGAAACATTTTTTTTCTCAATTTGTTTTTGAGGGTGCATACGCACTTGTTGATTGTTTTCCAAGTGCAATATGAGTGTAACGTTATATCATACATGTTGTATTTTACATAAAAGGATTTTTTTTGTAGTGGATTGTGTGATATTGGATTGTTTCCATACCATACCAAGGATATAGATACTCTTGTTGAGTAGTGAGCCTGGTAAATTCAAGTGTTCTTTTGGTTAGGTGTTTGGATTATGTTCAGAAGTAAAATAACTTTTTAATAGAAGGTGAAGGTTGTCTCAATAATAATGAAACATAAATGAAAAAGATATCAATAATTCAACCCCTCCCCTTCTCAGTGATACTTGGATGTGGACTGGGCAACTTCACATTTCACCTTATATTATGTCATATACCATAACTTGTGAAAAAATATCCAAAACTTAATTTGGATATCTTCCAAAAAACTTTTGGAAAAAAATATTTAAATTCACTATATATCGCATCATATGTAATACTTTTTGAATATCTACCCAATTATCATTTTGAATAAACTCTAAAACATGTTAAGTGTATTTCTATGAGTTTCGTAAAACTCAATCCCCATATAATCAACTATAAAGTGTGACAAGTATCCAACCCCCTCTTTTCTAGATAGACTCTATGATCTAGTGCTAGTGAGTAGTAAAACCCAATGTTCCACTAACCATGGTTCAAGATCATAATTTATTAATAATCAAAGTTCAAGATATAATAAAACTCAAACAATTATCTTACCTAGAATGTAAATCCTTAAATCCATGATTGATAATTTAAATAAGCATTTTAACCCTTGAAACTAAAAAAATCATAATTCATAATATAAATAAGTTATATATATGACTAAAGTAAGGACTAAAACTAAATAAATGAACATTTTATAAATTTAGACATTAGATAAACATTTATAAACAATTAAGGAATAAATAAATAATAATAAAAATTATAACTTTTTCATGATTTAATGTATCTTCTATAATATAAATAAATATGAACGTTTCTCATTTTTTCTAATATAACCCTTTTATATTCCTTATTTATATAGCATTTTAATATTATCTCCTCCACATTCCAAAATATTTGATATTTATAAAAAAAATATAATCATATAAACATTTTAAATTTTATTTAAATTATTTGCACAATATAAAAATCACATACTTCTTAATAAGGCATTTAAATATATAGAAATTTATTATTCTTATTCATGAAAAACTGATAAATTAACATAACATTTTTTATTTTCCTTATTTTATTAATAATGTTTTATGTAAATATAATTTAAATCTATAACACATCTAACAAAAAATGGTTTGATTTAAATCCCCCCCCCCCTCATATTTAGCACGGACCCTCCAGGACCCCAGGGATGAAGGTCTTTATGAATTTTTACAAAATAATATTTCTTTAAAATTCTCAACATCATAACTATTTTGAAACAGAATACAATGTGTTGGTTGGTTAGATGAAAACATTTTTAGGGGGATATCCATGATTTCATTTCCTATAACAAAATAATTTTGGATATGGGATACAACTTGGGGGTACCAAAAATAAGAACTACAATCATGTGGATAACCATAGTCATTTCTATGTCCAATATGGAAACATAAGGAAGAATAAATCATGGTGTCCTCATCAATTACATGTAAGTATAATTAAATCATATTTCATACAAACCATGCACATTTTAAGGAATTCATTTTTATTGTATGGTCACACCATAAAACGTGGATTTTCAATATTCACCATGATGTGGCATGTAATCAAGGTGTGTGTAACTACAATGAAATGTTTTGATAACCATAACATAGTAATATTGAAAAATGAGACTTTATTTTTCATCTAAAAAATTTAAATCTATTTTGGATAAGATAATTCATGGTCTTTTTCCTTTTATATGACAATGATAGTTTCTATAAATATTTAGGACATGGTTTTAGAAATATTCAAAATTCATAACTTTTTTGAGCAGGAAATATGATTGAATTAGATGTTATCATTTTTTATTATTCTTTATACATTAAAATAATTAAACCAAATGAAATGGAAGTGGATCTGATACAGCTAAATTATTTTTAAGGGGTTAACACTTATTCAAACATAGTGAAAAAAATCTATCAAAACCTAAAAAGTCACAGGATATTTTCTATTTTTATTATAATGAACAAATAAATGAATAAAATTGAACCTTTTCATGAATGATTCAATTCATCCAAGAACTACCTCACATGCTTAATATTGATCACTAGAAAGTTTCCAATAGGTTCCTTCCTACAAACGTATCCATGAGTTGGATGAATCTCTTATTACTATAGAAGGATTCCATCTTCCACGTGATTTTATAGTACCTTGGGATATAAATATATATATATATATAGAGAGAGAGAGATAGAGATTGATTAAGGATTTATCAAAACATAGACCACTATGGGGTCTAAGAAACCATTTCATGGTCATGCCTTTTTTTTATATTGATATCGATAGTATATTCTCAAAATCTATCATAGACTAGTACACAAGATCAAAGAATATCCTCAAAAATATTTATGCCCCTTTTTTATTATTGTTTATCAAAGGATGATAAGATGTACTTATTTTCAACTAAATACCCATCACATTCTAAATATCACTTTTGAATTTAAAAGTAAATTATAAATATATATCATGGTATATGAAGGAACACCTTGAAATATCATTAATTATTTCACATATAACATACCAATATAATCAATTGAAAATTTCTCTAAAAAGGTTAATAAGTGAGATAGATTAGTAATTTAATCAATAATTACCAAGGCAACATCATACTTCTACAAATACCTTGGTAAAAAAAACATAATATCCATTATTAAGTATTGGACCTTCTTTTAAATATGTAAAGGATTTTGGACCTTAAGAATATTTTTATGGATTAAAAGTGTGTTTAGTGAACTTTCTATGAAAAACAGGTAGAACCATGCCATATTGGAGGTGTTTGAACCATAGTGGTGTCGTGGATTTGAGAAAATGCCAAAAAAGTAAATGGGTTACATTGTGGTGAATCTGATCAATATTTTTTCACTGTATACTTCACAATGGAGGGTTTTTTAAGGAGGTTGTGTCATGGTGTCCTATACCACACTGTTGATCCTGCTCCACATCAGTTATAGAGAGAAGGTCTAGTTATTGGTCGTTAAGAGTTATGACTTTTAAAAGGTGGTAATATAATTAAATTCAGGAATCCATTTTATCTTTATGAAGCCGTGTCAAGATGGTTTTTCTCATGTGTATTGGATCCATGAAAATACCCTTCTTATATAAATCTTTTCTTACCAATTAAATAATGGTATCCCATGTTCTGAAGGGATGTCGAGACAACTTCATGCCCCATATCTCACCATTATACTGTAAAATTTCTAGATTATTTATAGTTAAACATCAAATTTATTTATTTTGTGTCATCGACGTTGACTTATGGAACTCTTCACACCAAAATTGTTCTCCCTACATTTTGTTGGTCTCCTCCAATGCATCTTTGATCCACGGTGGTTATTTTTAATAAACCTCCTTTCCATCAGGCCCAACATGTGTCATGGTCACTTCCAAACTTATTGGGATCCATGTTTCTTTGTTTTCATTCTAGAATATGAATTCTCTTTTTTCTTCCAACCAAACTTAGAGACCCTCATTGATAGTGGTTAACCTTGAGTAATAGTTGGTTCTTACCTTTGGATTGTTTCTTGTTTCCTTTCTCTGTAACCCATGTCTTATTCCATTAGACCCATTTCTAAGAATCCATGTTGTCCAATGAATTTAGTTTGTGTGAAAGTGATATTCTGGTGATGAAACCCTAAAAAGAATTAATAATGATGTCAGAACCCATGATGTACAAATCTTATTACCTTTTTGGGATCTCGTTTACACATGTTTTTGTTGTATAATTATTGTGTTGGCATACCTTGTTTATCATTCTTAATTTTAATCACATGTGGGTTTTTATATGGGTAACACATGAGATCTGTATTGATATTTGATTCCATTAGTATTTTTAGAGTATATTTTTTCATTTGGTATTTAGATCACATGTTTCTATGTGTTTCTACTATAGTATCATGATTATATTCTATGTTTTCCTTGTATACACTACCATGTTATGTGTGTTACCATTCCTTGGATAATGTTATTAATATTTGAGATAAGTGGACTATTATGTGATGAATATCCCTTAGATGGGGATTGCGCATGGATTGTGATGATGATAATGATGGAACTAAGTATAGGGTAATGGAATGAGGATCTAGGGTCTTGGAATGAGGAAGTTAGTTAGGGTCATGATGGAATGAGTATGGCCTAAGGCATAAATGGTGTATGATTATTTGGAGTCCTAAATTGTAGTGGATCTAAGATACAATGATCTAAGCGCCTAATCCAACTCGATGCCTTGATCCAGTTGGGATGTTTTTTTTGAACCTCATAGATTCGTATTACTTTCTTTTGAAATACTATTATTATCCCACCAAAATTGAGATAAATAATGTATGGTTAGGAGTCTATAGTGCCTTGGTTAGCACACGACCGCTTGGTATGTGTGTTGTGATTATTATTCTTGTTATGCATTTATTATTATCATGGAATACACATATTATACATTATAACACTTATTAATATGAATTGGTGGTGTCCTATTGTGTTTTATTACTCACACCCTATATGAGAATTTTTTATTCATGTGAAAACTTTATCTTTAGGGATCCAAGTAAGGGTAAGGGGTATGTAGTTGATGACTGAACAGAGAAACATGAAGCTGGTGGGGGACCAGGGAGGACTCCAAAATACTCCACGATTTATTTTCTTATTTTATATATTTCACTTATACTCTATATTGTCTTTCCACCTTGGGATCCCTTATAGAATTATTTTATGTAATTTATTCCATATTTCAATTTCCTTATATTAATCTGATTATTTATTATTGTATATTTATTTATTGTTTGTTCTATGAAATGATGTTTAGGGTATAGTCATCCCACCGATGGAATTAGTCCACAACTGCTAGTCATAAGCCTATTTCGTATAGGGAGGCACACATGAGGTTATGTGGTACTTCAGTTCAGACCTGATTGTTTAGGATAAGGATTTAAAAAATAGTATCATTGCATAGTTTATTCTTCTATATTTTTAATAACGAGGTACATATTAGAAATGATATGGTTGTTTGGGACTCTGGTAGTGGGGTTTCCATGTTCTTGTCCATCACATGTGTAACAAACCTCTTATTTTCCATTTTTGAGGTTTATATTATAGTTTTATGAGATTTTAGGTGCATTCATGCATCATGAGTAGGAACTTGGGATTGTATGCCGTATATATACATGTTTTTTATTGTATAATATTTATTTAATTAAATGAACTGAATTTGGTTGTCTATTTGGAATAGATTCTCTATTTTGTGATATTTCTATTTTCCCTTTCTATTATGATATATCACTATTGAAATTAATTGTTTGAATTGGGTATGTTTTTATGTTATAGTATATATATGATGACTATGACTAACAAGAATGGATGAGACTTGGGTTAATTCTATGAGGGGTTTACCTTAGGTTAAGAAAAGTATCCCAGGGAAACCTTTGTATGATTACATGGAATATTTAGGATATAATGGCGTATGCTATAATTATTACCTTCATGTTATAGAAGATTACACCTCATAGAATATTTGTGGGACCACCAGCTGGTGTGGGTTGGGGTTCTTCAGATGCCCATGTTCTACCATATACTATGCATGAGGTTGTTGTAGATCATGCTCTGACAACTTCTCCAGTGGTGCATGTAGTAGGCCCACATAATAAGGGAGTCCTTCCACTAAGGTCCACAGTCCACTATGCTAAAGACTTCCATCTTTAACACCCTCAATACATTTAAGGCACTTTTGGACTGTGGTATGTTGAAGAATGGGTGGATATCATCAAGGGTATCCTTGACCTCATTGAGAAACTATCATATATAAAGGTCAATTTGGTAGTTCTTCTGTTGCAAGGAACCACCATACATTAGTTGGCAGTCATTGGACAGGTTGGTTGGCATGAGAGACTCACTTGGGAGGCCTTAATGGTCCTGGCCTTTAGAAAATTATTTCCCAATATACAGAATATTAACAGAGCATAAGTGTTCAAAGAACTCCAACAAGGCTCCAATACAATTTCTTCCCACTCTATTCGTTATACTGATCTTATTCACTTTGTACCTCTTCTCGTTGAGAATGAGGCTAAGAAAACCATGAATTTTTATATTTTACTACATCCCGACATTAGACAACATGTCTGATGCATCAATATAACTTCATACATAGAGGTTATATTAAAGGTTTTAACCATCAAGAAGATCTTGTAGGAAGTTCGAGTAGTTTTTCTTCTTATAACCTTCAATAATTAGGTGAGAGGACCCATTAATACTGATGTTAGTACCTTTTCTAGTAATGGTAAGTGGAATACCAAAGAAGTATAGTAGATTAGAAGTATATAGGTATAACATATTTGAATCTTCTTTGGTTCCCTGTACAGGTGACCCACAGTGATTCAATTCTGGGATGATTGGACACTACCCTATAACCTACTCAACACCTTAATGAAAGTGAATAAAATGTGTAAATATGGGCCATATCTTGAAAATTTTCCACATAGATTTGAGATTAGGATTTTATAATGGTTGAATGAGGATATGGTCTAAGAACCATAAATCCTTCCAGGGTCCTCAATATTAGACTCAAACGAGGACTCGGGCTAGTCATGCATCTCATGGATAGAGTCTTGGAGCTAAGGTGGGTCATGTGTATTCAGTGTATTAGATTTCATTAGATGGTGGTTAGGAACCATCTACTATTTTAGGTTTGTTTTTTGTTATCTATGCTTTATCTACTAATTTTCTTTATATTTTCACTACCCATTCTTTCATTTTTTACAAGTAGTTGATGGATGTAAATTACTGATCAATCATTCCTTTGAGATAATTTCCCTTGACACCCCATGGGAATGAAAGTGGTTTATCAATAGTTATTCCTAGATTTCCCTAAAGTTGGTGTTGGTTATGGATATTTATAAGAAATCATGATAATAGAGGTGATAAGATTTGATGTGATTCTCAGCATGGAATGTATGACCATATTTCAATCTCACATTGATTTTTTTAGAAATGGGTATCATTTACTTCACTAAAGGGAGATAAGTATGTAATTAATATAGAATTAGATCTTGGAACAAGTACAGTTGGTACAGACATGATTCATCTTAGGATGATAACAACATAGATGGTGGTCTTGGCTCTTTCTATAGGATCAGTGGAAGCCCCATCCAATTTTCCTCTAGTCATATATCTCTATCAAGACATCTTTCTAGATGAGTTTATAGGAATTACTTCTATTATAGGATTTGAATTTTATTTAGATATTATACTAGGAGAATAGATCATTCTGATACCCACTTATATTATGGCATCAGTTGAGATAAAATATCTCAAGTTATAGCTTGAGGACTTAGAGAAAATGAATTTATCTGGATGATAACTTCACCATGGGGTTCACCTGTGTTGTTCACCAAGAATGTGGATGGTAGTATTTTACTCTCTATGGATAATCTAAGGATTAAATAGGTTATGGTAAAAAATAAATATCCTTTACCTATGATGATATTTTCAACTATTTATGAGAATCTCAATGGTTCTCTAATATTGATCTTTGATCGGGATATCAACAGTAGTGGGTTAGATAGGAGGACATCTTAAAAACAACATTTTAATTTATTAATAGGTTATATAAGTACCCAATGATTCTGTTTGGATTAAAAAATGTTTCGACAGTGCTGATGAATCTCATGAACAATATCTTCCACCCCTGTCTAGATTCATTCATTTTGGTGTTCATTGAAGATATCCCCATCTATTCACTAACCCCATAGTATCATTCTAGACACATTAAGATAATCCTAAGTATGCTTAGAGAAAATCAAATTTATGCCAAGATATCGAAGTGTAACTTCTATATGTAGGAGTTCAATTTTTTGGGGCATGTAGTGTCAAAAACAGTTATATTCATGGTCCTAAAGAAAGTGGAGTGAGTGATGTCATGGACATGTTACTAGAACATGTTTGATATCATAAGATTTATGGGATTAACGGGATATTATTAACATTTTATCCAAGACTTTTCCTAATTATTAGCACCTAATAATACTCTGATAAAGAAGGGGTTAGTGTTATAATGTTCAAAATATTGTGAAGTATCATTTATTGAGATAAATAAGAGGTTGACTGCAGCTCTAGTGATGATACTCCCTGAGCCAAGGATCGAATATGACATGTATGGTTATTCATCAGGCATTGGTTTGGGAGAATTATTGAAGAAGAGTGAGCTTGTAGTAGCTTATGGGTCAAATCATCTAATACCCCATGAGTGTAACTACACTACTCTATAAATGGCGTCAAAAACTATGGTTCATGCTCTAAAGTTTTGGTGAAACTATTTCTTCGGTGAGAGTTTTTTTTTCTACACTAACCACAAGATCTATTGTCACATCTCTACATATAAGGACCTAAACATGAGGTAGAGGAACTGGGTGGAGTATTTTAAAAAATTACTTTGATATGGAATATACACTAGAAAAAGGTAATATTATAGAAGATTATATTAACCATAAGACATAGGTAGCTTGGGATCTTTGTGAGTGGAATTTAGAGGAGTAGTGTCACTTGATGAGAATATTGGATGACTATATTATAGATGATTCTGATGATCATGGATATATTATTTATCTCCCTTGGTGGTCTTCTCCAGTATACAGGATAAAGGATGGATAGGACATTGACCAATAGTCTTCTAGGATGCGGGAATAACTTGCTACAGGTGACCCAATACCCAGGTGGTTATTGGGCAATGATGATGTGATCCTTGTGCATGGTAGAGTAGTATTATTTTTATCCATTAGAGAGGAGTTGATGAGGGACTTCCATACCACTATATAGGAATTAAATCTTGGTGTGACAAATATGTTCCATGGATTTAAATGAAATATCTAGTGGTATGGGATTAAGAGAGGCATCACTAGTTTTGTTTACTGATGCCTTAACTTACAGAGGGTTAAAGTTGAGCACTATAATACTGTTGATTTTTTCTAGAAAATTCTAATACCCATATGGAATTATACGGATATCATTATGGAATTTTTTTATGGGTTTACATATGACCCTAGGATTCTTGATTTTTTCTAGGATATTGTCAATTTTTTTGTGAATGTTTCTTGTTTCTTACTAATATGAGATACTCATTAGATGGGCTGGAAAAAATATAAATCATTGAGATTTTACATGTTCATAGAGTTCCATTTAGAACCATATATGAATGATATGAATGTTCCGTGTAATTTTTTGTAGGTATTACTGAATTCCACAGGGACTCAATTGAGATTGAGCATAGTGTACCATCCTTAGACAGATAGACAATCTGATTAGACGATTCCCATACTAGAGGATATGCTTTGAGCATGCATCCTAGACTTTCGTGGGGCATGGTATGATTGTATATCTTCAGTTGAGTTCACATTAAAAATAGTTACTAGGATTAAATTCCAATAGAATAATTTTAGGTTCTCCATGGTAGGCCATTTCATTCACCACTCTATTGGAATGAGGATACTAAGAAATAAGTTATGGGGCCCAGTATAGTTTTGGAAACATCAAAGAGAGTGCTTTATATTAATAAGTGGTTAGTCATATCCCAAAACAGGTAGATATATTATTTCACCCATGGGAGGATACCTTTGTAATTCACTATAGGTGATCGGGTTTTCTTGAGAGAGACTCCTTGGTTAGGCCATATACATCTTGGGAAAGAAGGTAAGCTAACATCATGCTATATTAGACCCTTTAAGATCATCGAGCACAAGGGGATGGTGGCATACCATATGGATCTTCCTTATCATTATTGAGTTATGCGCGATGTGTTTCATGTGTCATATCTCTAGAGGTACATGTTAAATCCTACACAAGTCATGTATTGGGAGGATGTTGAGATGGATCCTAATTCATACTTCATGGAATGACCACTATAGATTTTAGATTGTAGAAATCAAGAACTTAGAGGGAAGATAATACAACTAGTTAGTGCCCTGTGGTGACATGGGTAAATCCAAGAAGAAACATGGTAGTGGGAGGATAAAGTTCAATCTCATTGGAAAGCGTTGTTAAATAAGGAACCCTATATATTCTTCTCAGGGATGGTAAGTCCTTATAGGGGTAGATTTTAAAGTCCCAAATCTTTTTTTTCAAATATTTAATGGCTTTTGGACCTTCAGAATCTTGTATAATCTTTGAAGTGAATTAAGTTCCCTTTCTAGACAAAATAGGTGGAACCACACTATAGTGTAGGTGTTTTTTACAAAGTGGTTTTGTGGAGTTGAGGTCATGAAATTGAGTAAAGGGTTTTCAATATGATAAATTTTATCAGCTATTTTTTCATTATAGCCTTCATTATGGATGTATGTTTAAGGAGGCTATGTTGTAGTGTCCTAGACCACACTACAAGGCGTTATATATATCATTTATAGATTGTGGGACCATATTTTGGTCTTTGGTATTTTTAAATTTTAATATGTAGTTATATAATTGAATCAAGGAATCCATTTTTCATTTATAAGGGTGTGTTAAAAGGGGTTTTCTAATAAATATTAGATCCATGAAAATCCCCTTATTATACCAAACTTTATCTCCTGATTGAAGAATTATATCTAGAGTTATTAAGGGATATAAAGATGTATCCATGATGTAGTGCTTTATTTATGCAGTTATAGTTTGATATTCCATGTGGTTCTATGCCATAGTTCCTCGTTTTTCATTATAGGGATTGACCTATGAAAATTTACATGCCATAGCTATTTCCCATGTGTTATGGTGGACTCCTCCAATGAATCTCTATTCCATCTTAGTACACTCTATTTTTTGGTGTTTTTTTCTAGTACACCATCCTTCCATAGTGCCCAGGTTGTGTTGTGGTCCCTTTCAGACTTCTAGATAGCCTCGTTCCTTCATCACCATTCAAGAAGAAACTTCCTCTTCCTTCTTCAAATTAGACATGAAGACTCATATTGATAGTGATTGAACTTGGATAATTATTAGTTCTACCCTTTGGTTTTCTTATCATTTCCTTGATCTAGAAACCATGTCATGTTTGACTATAACTAGTTATAGGATTCCTCAGAAGGCAATGAATTTTTGTTTTTGTGTGAGTGAGATTCAGGTAATAACACCTTGATGAACCTTGCAAATGAAATCAATAACCCTGAGGATTGAAGTTTCATAAATTTTTGGGATCTATTTTACACATATTTACTTGGTATAATTTTTTTTGGTATACCATGTTTACTATTCTTGATTTTGTTTTCATGTGAGTACATGTGTAGCCTGTGATACACATTATGATATTTGATTTCATGAGTATTTATATAGTATATTCCTTATATGTTTGACTATGATCACATGTTTTTGGGGTTGATATTGTATTCTCAAGGTGTTATTTTCTTATTTACTTGTATTATCTACCATGTTATGTGTGTTACCATTCTATGGTGGTTAATATTAATACTTGAGATAGGTAAACTGTTGTTTGATGTTTGTCCCTTAGAGGGGAAGTGCACACAGCTTGCGATGATGATGGTGATGGACTTTAGAAAAGGGTAGGGGCATGATATTTTTGGGGCATGACCTTAGGAATCATGTTTGGGGAATGAAAACTTGGGGTGGAAGACCTGAGACATTGACGGGGTATATTGGTCTAGAGGCCTAACCCATAATAGAGTCGAGTTACAATGGTCTGGGAACATGATCTAACGTGATGCCTTAAGACCACTAGGAATAATATTATGAGACTAGTGACATATTCATGATCACCTTTGACAAACTATTACTATATTACCATCATGGAGATGAAGCAGGTATTGTTGGGTGTCAATGGAAGCTTGGTTAGTGCATGACTTCTCAGTATGTGTGATGTGATTATTATTCTTGTTACACATTTATTATTATCATGGAATAAACTTGTTATAAATGAGAACAATTTTTAAGGACACATTAGTGGTTTCATATAAGGTTTTATTACTCACACCCTGTATGGGAATTTTCAATGTGCATGTAGAATTTTGTTTTAGGGATTTGTGTAAGGGAAAGGATCCCATGGCTGATGACTAAGAAGAGGACTGTGGAGCTGGTGGTGGATCAGTATAGACATTAGAGGAAACCACAATTTATTTACTTATTTTATCTCCTGAACTTATACACCAGATTATATTTACCCCATGGGTCTCATTATCTATTAATTAAATGACAAGTATGACATCTTTCAGTTTCCACATTTTACTCTGATTATTTTTCTTATTTAATATATGACATGATACTAAGGGTGTAGTCACCAAACTAATGGACTTAGACCCTCACTACTAGTAAAACGACACTTTAATATGGTAGGGTGTGTATGAGGTCATGTGTTACTTCAGTTTGGACCCTGTGGTTCAGGTCATGGCATTACATCCATCATGTTATTATTTCATTTCAAATTTGGCTCAAGAAACTTTTGTAATAGTACCATTTATTATTGATGGGAACCTTTAATAATTTAATTTATTAGGAATTGAGAAACATAAAAAACTATTATTATTTTTATTCTAGAACACCATAATTGATGCATGATACAGTGGTATAGATTCATCCTTATCGAATGAAGATTCTAACTAAAGTAATAAAAATCCTTCATTGTCTCTATTGGTATTAGAGAAAGTTCCTAGAAACCATATTCAATGGTCAATTTGATAATCCATAATAATGTAAAGAAAATATGCATGTTTAAGTGATGATCCCAAAGAATGTAATGATAAACATATTCCCAAACCAGATTTCCACATAAGCTAAATGAGGTAAAAAAGATCTAGCAAAAAAATGGGGGGATCATATATGCAAGGGTTTTTTAGAGATGATATAATGAAAATTACTCATAAATCACTAAATTTTAATTCATTGAATTCTAATACCACATATGGTAGATGTTGTTGATCTTTTCTGATGCCAATGTATCTTCAACCACTAATATAAAAAATCTATACATGATGATTCCCTTATGAATGGTACCCCAGTGCATGTGCCTTCCACATTGTCATACATGATCCATTTTATCTCCCATGTCATCTCTCAAATTCACATGGACCAAATTCTAATAAATAACATATAATCAAAAAATTCATAGAGTCATATGAAATTTATCCATCGAAATAATGGGGATTCACTTTGATTCAGTTTAACTCACCACTTATACACACCCTATACTTATATATAAAACCCCTAGTGTCAAAATTTAGTATTAATCACCATCTCCCATAGGTTCATATAATATTTAAAAAAATGAAACATTCACATAAAAAACCTTACATGGGTTCCAACATAGAACTTACACTGAAGGCACCTCAATCAAATGTTAAATCACTTATGACCATAGAACCCTAATATTTATGGATAAAGGGACTTACAATCCACCTACACTTATGAAATTACCTCATCATAAAAATTCATAAACATAATTCTCATACACCACACACAAGTTTAAATACCTTATAAAAAATAACTTACACAAAAATAATTCATTATCTATGAGGACCATGTCTGTCGATCTTGAATATGATGGGATTCCCATGATTATAAGCTTTAATTTCCACTCAATAGAGAGAAACCATTACACATTAATGTATGAACGTTTATTAAATAAATATAAACCTTCCATGAGATATATATAATCCTTATCTATCATTTATGGGATAAAGAATATTCTATGATATTATTCAGGGAGTCTGTTTACCTTTTTCTAAGTTCATTTTCATGCCCAAAACTCTAGGTTTCCTTTAAATAATCCCTAATAATTTAATTGTATCCTCTAATGTAGTTGGTTACTCATTTAATCTTCCACTTGAACTCCAATTCCCATTCGGATATCTCTATATAATTCCTAATCATGTTATGTGGGCACAATTTACTTTAATCTATTGGTTAAACTCCCAAAACATAAGGCAAACAAATTCATCCAAACACCTCTTTGGCATAATCCCAATATTTATCTAACTGGTTCCCAGCTCTTATGGGTCTAATTATCTATCCACCCATTTTTATTGGATGTTATTATTAATGGTTAACTATTTTTATATAATTCACTTAATACCTTTACTTTATATATCTATCAGGAGAAACCATGATAGGGTAACTCATGTGTAAGTACCAAACTGATACCTTTGTAAGGAATCTATCTCTTAGTGGTCCTAGCCCTATGACCTAAAAAATATGGAACCAAAGGTCATAATAGTATGAACTTAAAATAAAATACACAAAGTTCATATCTATATGACCTCAAAAGAAACTCTAATGATCATGATTTTATGAAATTAAAAGGTATAACCTTTAGTCCTCATAAACCCACATTAAAAGCTATGATGTTCCTTGGCACACAGATTTAAATTGTTCCCTAAAACTATATGGGTATTTAATCTTTTTACCATGATACATAAGTATCCCCTTTCATGGTACCAATCCCAATAACACCTAACATCCCACACCCTTTAAATTGTTATGTCTTTTTTTATGGAATGAAATTCTATTTTAACCTTCATACCTTGATATCCTCCTAAATAGATTCCTTTATAAAACCAATGTATCTATTGGAAGATATCTAATAAACCAATCTACTAGTGATAATCTAGTCAACCATAAACCCACTACTGATGATCCAATAACCCCTAAATTCACTAGTGAAAATATAGTGAACCCAAAATCTTTAGGTGATGATTTTGTAACCTATAAATTTTCTAGTTATAATACATTAAACCTAAAATTCACTAGAACAAATCCAGTAAATGGTAAATCCATTGATGATTATCCTGTAAACTCATAACCCTACTGGTGGGGAGCAATTGAATCAATCCCCTAGTGATGAGATAGTAAACCCATATATATCCCTATAATGATGTTTTGAATTAATCCAATAGTGATCATTTAGTTAATTAAATCCTTTTTGTTGATGAGAAAAGAATCTATTTTTTTATGTTCTAGTAAGCCCCCATCTAGGTTGGATATAATCTAATAAAAAAATTATTAGATACGATATAGTGAGATTATATTTATGATTCAATAATGAACACAATCATAAAATATTTTCACACGTTCCTATATTGAATTAAATTATTTATTTCATCATACATTAATTTAAACTATAGAGAGACCACACACACATACACATATTTTGAAACAAGAATATGATTCTTAGATTCATTAGAACAATATGATTTACCTTAATTAAAATTCATGTTTAATTTCTTTATCAATCAATCCATTTTATAACCATGTTTTCACACTACTAAGGGGGTAAGATATGTAAAACAAATTGGTATTGTTATTGCGAATAATTTCATAAGCATGACTGAAAATTATAGGATAATCATGTAGTAGAAAATAAGACCCCCTCAAATGGAAGAACCTACATTCCACACCCTCACTCTCAACATGAACACCCAAATATATTGATGATATCCACTAATTTTACATGTGTAAAGGATCATGAAAAATAATTAGTGGAGGGAGATTCCATGAAAAAAATGGTGAACCATATGTGTAATCGTTTATCTAGAAAAGATATTGGTTGATAATATATGATTACTTATAATTCAACACTGATGGTTTTTAATACTTGTGATGACCTATAATATCAAAATGTATTTTGGGGAATGCTAATTTTATACAATGAATAATAGATTTGAGGTAACATTAAAATTCTATGGTGGTCCCATAAAACATATCCACACTTCCAAGTTCCCTTAAACATATGGTATTATAGTCATTGACTCTACATCATCTCCTATGAACCATCAACCTCTCTCTCTATCCCCCACTATGTTTATTGATAGATGGTTAATGTGAAAGTGTAGGATTATGTCCAGATTATAATTATCCCAATAAACTATGTAGAATTAAATAACATGATGGGGGTAAGGTCATAGTGGTTGACCTGATTCCTAAGGCTCGTTAAGGGATAAAACCCCCCAATAATATCTCAAACTAATTTAGGGTTATGTCGAAGTCTTTATAATAAACTGAAACTATATTTTTAAGAGTCTTATAAGGATTTTATGTATATTTGGGAAATTATTAATGATTCACATAAGAGAGCCTCCATTCATCATGGTTTCCATCATCATTGAGTGACAGTTGATACCCCAAAAAACATGGAAGACACTACAACCCCGATATTCTAATTCTAGAAACCCAAGAGGAGATCCCACAATGGGAATTTGAATTCTTCACTTCATAGGGAGGTTACTTCAACTATTATTTCTACTAATAACTCCCAAATCCCACCTTCGTATCAAAATAGATCCTCAGGTAGAATTTACAATCATGATAGATAGAATGTTGTAGTATCCACATTGACATGCTTTAGAGGCCCAGACATCTAACCCTTTCCTCATAAGGGATACTTACTACCATGTAGGTTTCCTATTAAAACCTAAAAAATAGGCATGGGAAACAAAATCATGATAATTTTGACATGTCTCATAGCGTTCCTTCTCATGGTGGAACCAACCACTATAGAGGTTATCCCCATGTTTATAATTAGGATTCCCAATATCAAATGACTCTATCAACTTTGAAATTGGCTTCCTATTTCAGGGTATTTATAAAACAATGGGAGTAAACTTATCATGTATCAATGTTCCCCCATAAATATATTTACACTATTGTTTTTTTGATAATATAAACTTCATTTTCCTCTATACTTGAAGAATTATAGTATTATCTGGTGTCCCTAAATATCAATTAGGTGATTAGTTTTTAAATCTCCAAATAAGTAAATTCTTACCACGAGATCCTCCTTAGACTAGTGATAATGAAGTATGATGTTAAAATACAAAAAATAGATACACTAAAGCTGTAATCATCATCAATTTTTTCACTAGAGCACTTCAATTTGGGTGAAGTAGAGAAACCGATAAAAGTGTGAACTAGTTAAATAAATTCATAGAGAAATAACTAGTATAGGAAAAACAAATATTTGAATCTTACTAGAATATAAATATTATTTTAAAATATTTTTGAATACTTATTAATGGATAAGATTATATTAATATATTAAACTCTCCCCATCCACTAATTTGTGGAACCTAAAAATTTTGAGGAAGGATACATGTACAACCATTACCAAAACCAATGTTGTAACACCCCAGGTAAATAAATAATACGACTTCTTTATATTTATACCTATTTGTGAATAAAATGTTAATATTAATTTAAAGGGAATGCTATGCTTGATTGATTACCCAATACGCAACAATGTGTTCCTTTGAAATCTTACATTGCACTCTAATAATAAAATAATATTATTTTAAATGGTAGTTAACGCCTAGCTATTGTGATGGCGGGAATGAATAGAACTAACTACAAAATTATTATATATTTTTTTCAAATATTTTTACTTTTTACAATAATTGTTAGAGGATTAAAAATGCAAATGAATCCAATTTTAAGCGTAAACATTCTAATATTCTTTAAAATGTCGATTAACCGCCTTTTGATGCCGAACCACTTTTAAATAAACTTTTTGACAATTTTATGTGTTATATTTGACAAAATAAAATACTTTTTTAGAATCGGGACATCAAAATTTACTTTGTGAAAATGTTTGGTATTTTTCCGATAAAGTTCATTGTTTCATGAATACTGAAAAATGTTGTATTTTAATTCAAAAACTTTTTTTAATATAATTTGTTTATATGATTATATTATCTTTTTAATTGGTTTTAAAGTGAAATTAGAATATATTTTTACCATTTAATCCAATATTGGTCGTTGGAATTAATTTCACTTTAAAATTTGACTTAAACTAGTGTCAATCTTTTGATACTTATTGTTTCATAAAAACACGCTATTTGCTCTGACAGCAGAAATCAATTATTAAATTAATTAATGCAACTAATATGTTTTTAATTTTTTAAAATAGAAATCATTTTTGAATTTGGAATATCAAATATATATTAGGGTGATGTTTTGGTATTTTTCTGAAAAACTTCAATTTTTGATGAATAGTGAAACCACTAAGTGGTACTTATAAAAACTGATTTCCCGTTTAAATGAAATTTTTCCACCTTTGTGTTTTGAATTTAGAAAATACTACATACATGGTTTTCATTAAGACGTAAAATTTGGTTCCATGGGATTAAAATAATTTTTTGGTGAATAGTAACTTATTAAGTTTTTAATCGCGATTAGAGGTAATTAGTGTAGTTTAAGGTAAGAATAATGTTTTAATAAAATTAAATGACCTAGACACATGTCCTACCCTCATTGGATGTGTCATGGCCGACCAAAAAAATCCATGGGTCAACTTGGGGACCCCATGGAGCCACTTTGGTTGGAAAATGACACAAATACCTTTTTATTTAATGATAAAGTAAAAATGACACAAACATGAGATGTTTTACTAAAACAATTTTTACATGGGGTTATAAAAGTCAGATTTTTGACTATAAATATTCATTGGAAAGATAAAAATATTTACTATATCATAGTATTTTTTTTCATAATTTTTAGACATTAAATAAATTAAATTATTTATGACATCATGATGATGCAGCGATGACCTCATTATTTAACGATTTAAATAAAATGGAAAGATAATGTAATATATAATACCTACACATGTCCAAAACCTATTGTATGGGTGTATTTAGAACCCTTATCACCTTATCCAAGAATTATATCAATGTGGGACCTTTTAAATCCGAAAATAATTTTCAAATAAAGTAACATTTGCTTACTTTCCAAGAGTGCCCCTCCTCTCCTCTTATAAAAGGCCCCCACCTCTACCTCCTTACCCACACTTCCAAATACTTTGGCTCGGCCAAACCCTGCCCATTTTGTCTCTCCACATCCCTCTATAACTCCTTGAAGCCTCACTTTGGGCAGAAGTCTTCCCAAGGAAGCCTTTGAGCTCAAACCAAAGGGAGTTACCCGATTTTAAGGTAATGTCTTCACTTGTGTCCTTTTGTTTTATTTTGATTCTCCAACCCCCTAAAATCTTTTTATTCATATATTTTGTAACAACTCCAGTATCTTCAATATACTAGGATGTTGTTATAAGAAGTATTCGAGCTACACTTACACACACCTACATCTAATGGTTAAAGAACATACTGTTTCCGTGGATGGCGATTTTCTGCCTCCCGAAACGATGATTGTTCAACATTCTTTTAACACCTTCAAAGGTGGCCATTAAGATGAAACTATGTTTATATATGATATATAATATGTTTATGTTTTCCTTAAGATTCTTTATTTTTCATTTTGGGCATACCTTTATGGTTTCCATTATGGGTAAACGTGATATCTTAATTTAAGGAAGTGCGGACTACCGCCCCCTCAAAGTGATTTGATTCGTTAATGCCATATGTGGGATGTATAAAGGATGTAATTAATGATTTTATATATGATATTATACTGAGATTATAATATAACATTATATAATTATGATTCCATTCCATAAAATATGAAATAGAAATGGAAGTAGCGTTCATGCGTACGTACAACTTACCGTCTCCATGAACGGTGCATTTCATTTCTTAACACTAAATGTTATGTAATATTATAAATTCATGAATATACTGGATATATATGATATATATGATATCTAAATCATGAATACAATTCTGGATATAATGGATATTTTACCACATGTACAACTTGTAATTATAAAGAGTTTATTTTTTTGACTAAAGTACCAATGATCGTTAAAATGACCATTATTAACTTAAATAATAACATAGTGTTAATGACATGGTAATAAGTGATATAAAAGGAATAATGAACTTAAAAAAGGTTCTTAAGGAAGTAGAAATTAACTCAAGTTTATTATTCAGGAGATTAAAGAACGATCGAGTCAAGTCGGACCCGAGGTAAGGGATCCTACTCCTCTCTTTCTTTTTAAGTACACTCTTTTATGTCATTCATTTTAAAGATCATATTTCTTGTTATTGGGATGTTTTTTTATATTAATCTTACTGTAATTTTTATGTTCATATGATGAGAGACCCTATTCTCTCTCATCAATCCATTTTGGAAGTTTTGAGTGGCGCCGTTAGGCTGCCGAATTTTCATAAGAGATATATCCTCTCTCTTTCTTTTTAAGTACTCTCTTTTATGTAACTTCTTTTAATCTCTTCTTTGTTAGGTTGGGGGGATGTTATTTTATATTCCCCTTTCTGTAAACTTCATTTTAATATTATGATATACCCTATTTGATCTCATCAATCCATTTTTGGAAGTTCTAAGTGGCGTCGTTAGGCTGCCGAGTTTTCGTAAGGGATTTTTCATCTCACTTTTATTCCCGTGAGATTTATGCTACATTTGCCACAATTTCCTTTGAGTGGTGTATGTACTTCCAATTATTTTACTCATTGTGTAATATACTTTATTTTATGAGTATTTACATCAATGTTGTATTTTCCTTCTTTCACGAGGTGTATGTTTTGAAAGATACCCATGTCAGTAAGGGAACCTTTCACCCTCCTCTTTTTAAAAGACTTATTTTGTTGGGTATTTTAATTTACATATTGTTTTGTTGGGATATGTTCTCGTATATCCTTATTGATATAAATTTTATTTCCAAGTGATGATATACCCTTTTTTTATCTCTCATCAACTCATTTTGATGTGACGTCGTTAGGCTGTCAAGGGAACTTCTTAACCCAATTTTGATTTCTTTGGGTTCAATATGTAGTTATTGAATATGTCATCCTTTGAATATGTGTGAATGACCTCTGATTATTTTACACTTAATATCCAATTATATTTGGTGTATTCGTTTGTCACACATAATTATGTAATTGATTTATCCTTAAACCAAGGATACCGTCTTTGTAAGGGACTTCGTCTCAATCTCCATTCATTGAGGAATATTTTGTTTTATACACAACATTCTTTTATACGGTGTATAAAACCCTTTGAATTTTATGTTTATCCAAAAGGAATATTTTTATAAGAAGTGTTTTACAAAACGACAATAGGGAATGTTTTTGTCATACGTATGCGGCGACAACGACTTCTCTGCCGCCGTGACCATTATTTGAGTTTCGGCTCCCTCTACAAGCCATACCTTATTTTTAAAAGAAAAATAAATACCATGTTTTAATTTTCTTTTATTTTGGTATTGAAAATGGTTTTCATAATGTTTTTTAATATCAAGGTGTTTTATTGATATCTTGTGATTGAAATGTGGAAATGTTATGTTTCCTTTATGCATGTATTATATGTTACGATTATGTTATGGTTCATGGGAATTATTATGAATATGGGTGGTTCCATGATAAACTAAGGGCAGGTGAGCCCGATATAGCTCTCCAATGCATTGGGTAATGCGAAGGAGTGAAACATTATTGTTTCTCAGAAGAGATTTAGGGAATATACTGTGGTGGGTATTCCAAACGTAACCAAGAGGGTTACTCCCTACGTAAGAATGTTATGAATGCCTCAAGTTACCTTTTATGTATTATGATTTCTATGATTTATTCATGATTTTATGATGTATGTTAAAGTGCCTAGGTTTTATGGGTAAACTATGATTTCATTCTTATGTATATATGAACTCATGTTTCCTTTCCATATTTTTTATAACCCTTACTGAGCTTTTTATGCTCATCCCAAGTTTTTTTTGAAATGTTTTTCACAGGTCAAGGGAAAGGTACATGATATGATGATAGTGACAAGGAAGTGTCAAGCAAGAATCTATGTTTTATTTTAAATATGTTTCCGTTGATAGGATAAATGAATAATATCTTTATGTAACCACTTTGTTTAAATGTGGAATGTAATGCAAGTTTTATGATCTAATTATCTAAAACTCTAAACCTGAAAAGATACTCAATGTGTAATCTTGTAATAACTAAATATTAAGTAAGGTTTAAGGCTGGGGCCTTATAGTTGGTATCAGAGGTCGGTTTAGATAACTTTAGAGGTTAGGGTATTCTCTAAGCATAAGTGACATTACCATAATGGTTAGGATTTCAAAAAGAGTCCTAGTTTTAGATAAAGTGAATGAGTAAGCATATCTTAGTTTTTACCTTCCACATTAGTACATGATGGTTTTGTTGATATACTCACACTGACATTTCTTTTTTTAGTGAATGGATGGATCTAGCAGGCACCAAAGAGACAACAGGTTTGAAGGAAACTATGGTGGTTCTCTAATTAAGATACTAGATAAAATGTGGGATTCAATGAGGAAACTCATGGTTGTTCTAAACCAACTATCAAGGATTCATGATCAACCACTTGAACCTTGGTATGATCTATAATGCATCATGTACGAGATGACCAATCGATGTGGAAGTTCAGGTAATTATTATAAAGGTAACCATTAGAGTTTATATGATCCTTACTTTTGAGGTAATTATGGGTTATTATATGTTATGATGGAAAATGAAAGGCATGAGATAAACTTGAGGTTAAAATATGTTATGATTATTTTTGAGGATTTTATCTCGTTTTGGGGAATGTTTTATGAATTATATTGTTTTGGAAAAAGGACAACATGAAGACCGTGTGACAACCTGTCACGTCGGACAAAGCTACGGGAATCGAACCCACAACCAAATTGTGACTGGTATTTATCGCCTACCACTGGACTACATGAAGTCCCTGGTTATTTTGACTAATTATTTTTAGTTAGATGATTTTAGGAATCAAGAGTAAGTTTATTTTGGGTTATCTATGGAAATGATTAACCTATCATCGAGGATAAGTGATTAGGTTAATTACTTTTCAATATGAGAATTTAAGATCAACTGATGTTATTTGGAGATAAAAGTTAATTTGTACCTTGGAAGACTATGTGACTAAATCCTTCAAATATTTGGGTTTCAATCATAGTTTGGTTTACTTTGAAGAATTTTATGGACAGATTTTTTTATCGAATGGTCCTCGTTGAACTTTGGGTTTTGTTGGACAAATTTTGGAGATTAAGAATAGATTTTCTTTTTATAAAGGGTTATCCTTTTCTAGATTAGATGATCTTGTACTAACCATTTTGGTTTTGGTTTTGGTTAAAGTCTAAAGACATGGGAAGTATATAGTTCTCTTTTTTGGATTAGGTGATTCTCTATAAGTTGATTATAGTGAACACATCTTCCTAAATAATCGTCTTTTGTAGAAAATATGAGTTTGTGTAAGAAATCTAATAAAAGTTGAAAGTAAAAATGAAAAGTAATTATTTTTCCTTATGAATAAATTCTTCAATAAAAATTAACATAAAACAAAAATGTTATCTATTAACTTTTCCTACTGGGGAATCGAATACTGTTTAACCCACCACAAGTTTGTGATTTTCTTGTGGTTAACTTTCTCCTAAACATGTTTTCTATCACTCTCCATCAGAACATGACCCTATGTTTTCTCCTCCATGTCCATGTTTTCTTACATGGAATCCTAGTATGGGTTAACTCGAGTGACCTTTGTACTTCTTTTTATTTATTTTAATGTGATTGCTTTACCGACTCTTGTTTCGATGTGGGACTTTCAAGGATGTTTCTGAGCCCAATTTTAAAATTGCGAGGACGCAATTCCCAAAAGGGGGGAGGATGTAACACCCCAGGTAAATAAATAATACGACTTATTTATATTTATCCATATTTTTGAATAAAATGTTAACATTAATTTAAAGGGAATGCTATGCTTGATGGATTACCCAATACGCAACAATGAGTTCCTTGGAAATCTTACGTTGCACTCTAATAATAAAATAATATTATTTTAAATGGTAGTTAACGCCTAACTGTTTTGATGGCGGGAATGAATAGAACTAACTAAAAAATTATTATATATTTTTGTCAAATATTTTTACTTTTTACAATAATTTTTAGAGGATTGAAAATGCAAATGAATCCAATTTTAAGCGTAAACATTCTAATATTCTTTAAAAGGTCGATTAACCACCTTTTGATGGCGAACCACTTTTAAATCCACTTTTTGACTATTTTATGTGTTATATTTGAAAAAATAAAATACTTTTTTAGAATCGGGACATCAAAATTTACTTTGTGTAAATTTTTGGTATTTTTCCGATAAAGTTCATTTTTTCATGAATAGTGAAAAATGTTGTATTTTAATTCAAAACCTTTTTTTAATATAATTTTTTTATATGATTAGATTATATTTTGAATTGGTTTTAAAGTGAAATTAGAATATATTTTTACCATTTAATCCAATAGTGGTCGTTGGAATTAATTTCACTTTGAAATTGGACTTAAACTAGTGTCAATCTTGTGATACTTATTGTTTTATAAAAACACGCTATTTGCTCTGACAGCGGGAATTAATTATTAAATTAATTAATGTAACTAATATGTTTTTAATTTTTTAAAATAGAAATCATTTTTGAATTCGGAATATCAAATATATCTTAGGGTGATGTTTTGGTATTTTTCTGAAAAACATCAATTTTTGATGAATAGTGAAACCGCTAAGTGGTACTTATAAAAACTGATTTTCAGTTTAAATGAAATTTTGCCACATTTGTGTTTTGAATTTAGAAAATCCAACATACATGGTTATCATTAAGAAGTAAAATTTGGTTCAATGGGATTAAAATAATTTTTTGGTGAATAGTAACTTATTAAGTTTTTAATCGTGATTAGAGGTAATTAGTGTAGTTTAAGGTAAGAATAATGTTTTAATAAAAGGAAATGACCTATACACATGTCCTAACCTCATTGGATATGTCATGGCCGACCAATAAAATCCATGGGTCAACTTGGGGACCCCATGGATCCACTTTGGTTGGAAAATGACATAAATACCTTTTTATTTAATGATAAAGTAAAAATGACACAAACATGAGTGTTTTACTAAAACAATTTTTACATGGGGTTATAAAAGTCAAATTTTTTACTATAAATAGTCATTGGAAATCTAAAAAGATTTCCTATATCATAGTATTTTTTTGTATAATTTTTAGACATTAAATAAATTAAATTATTTATGACATCATGATGATGCAGCGATGACCTCATTATTTAACGATTTAAATAAAATGGAAAGATAATATAATATCTAAGACCTAAACATGTCCAAAACCTATTGTATGGGTGGATTTAGAACTCTTATCACCTTATCCACGAATTATATCAATGTGGTACCTTTTAAATCCGAAACTCATTTTCAAATAAAGTAACATTTGCTTACTTTCCAAGAGTGCCTCTCCTCTCCTCTTATAAAAGGCCCCCACCTCTACCTCCTTACCCACACTTCCAAATCCTTTGGCTCGGCCAACCCCTGCCCATTTCGTCTCTCCACATCCCTATATAACTCCTTGAAGCCTCACTTTGGCCAGAAGTCTTCCCAAGGAATCCTTTGAGCTCAAACCAAAGGGAGTTACCCGATTTTAAGGTAATGTCTTCACTTGTGTCCTTTTGTTTTATTTTGATTATCCAACCCCCTAAACTCTTTTTATTCATCTCTTTTGTAACAAATCCAGTATCTTAAATATACTAGGATGTTGTTATAAGAAGGATTCTAGCTACACTTACACACACCTACATCTAATGGTTAAAGAACATACGGTTTCCGTGGATGGAGAATTTCTGCCTCCCGAAACGATGATTGTTAAACATTATTTTAACACCTTAAAAGGTGGCCATTAAGATGACACTATATTTATATATGATATATAATATGTTTATGTTTTCCTTAATCTTATGTATTTTTCATTTTGGGCATTCCTTTATGGTTTCCATTATCGGTAAACGCGATATCTTCATTTAAGGAAGTGCAGACTACCGCCCCCTCAAAGTGATTTGATTCGTTAGTGCCATATGTGGGATGTATAAAGGATGTAATTAATGATTTTATATATGATATTATACTGGGATTATAATATACCATTATATCATTATGATTCCATTCCATAAAATATGAAATTGAAATGGAAGTAGTGTTCATGCGTACGTACGGCTTACCGTCTCCATGAACGGTGCATTTCATTTCTTAACACTAAATGTTATGTAATATTATAAATGCATGAATATACTGGATATATATGATATATATGATATCTAAATCATGAATAAAATTCTGGATATAATGGATATTTTACCACATGTACAACCTGTAATTATAAAGAGTTTATTTTTTTGACTCCAGTACCAATGATCATTAAAACGACCATTATTAACTTAAATAATAACATAGTGTTCATGAAATGGTAATAAGTGATATAAAAGTAATAATGAACTTGAAAAAGGTTCTTAAGGAAGTAGAAATTATCTCAAGTTTATTATTCAGGAGATTAAAGAACGATCGAGTCAAGTCGGACCCGAGGTAAGGGATCCTACTCCTCTCTTTCTTTTTAAGTACCCTCTTTTATGTCATTCCTTTTAAAGATCATATTTCTTGTTATTGAGATGTTATTTTATATTAATCGTACTGTAATTTTTATGTTCATATGATGATAGACCCTATTATCTCTCATCAATCTATTTTGGAAGTTTTGAGTGGCGCTGTTAGGCTGCCGAATTTTCATAAGAGATTTATCCTCTCTTTTTCTTTTTAAGTACTCTCTTTTATGTAACTTCTTTTAAGCACTTATTTGTTATGTTGGGGGATGTTATTTTATATTCCTATTTCTGTAAACTTTATTTTAATATGATTAGAGACCCTATTTGATCTCATCAATCCATTTTTGGAAGTTTTAAGTGGCGCCGTTAGGCTGCCGAGTTTTCGTAAGAGATTTTTCATCTCACTTTTATTCCCGTGAGATTTATGCTACATTTTCCACAATTTCCTTTGAGTGGTGTATGTACTTCCCATTATTTTACTCATTGTGTAATATACTTTTTTTATGAGTATTTACATCAATGTTGTATTTTCCTTCTTTCACGAGGTGTATGTTTCGAAAGATACCCATGTCGGTAAGGGAACCTTTCACCCTCCTCTTTTTAAAAGACTTCTTTTGTTGGGTCTTTTAATTTACATATTGTTATGTTGGGATATGTTCTCATATATCCTTATTGATGTAAATCTTATTTCCAAGTGATGAGATACCCTTTTTTATCTCTCATCAACTCATTTTGATGTGACGTCGTTAGGCTGTCAAGGGAACTTCTTAACCCAATTTCGATTTCTTTGGGTTCAACATGTAGTTATTGAATATGTCATCCTTTGAATATGTGTGAATGAACTTTGATTATTTTACACTTAATATCCACTTATATTTGTTGTATTCTTTTGTCACACATAATTATGTAATTGATTTATCCTTAAACCAAGGATACCGTCTTTGTAAGGGACTTCTTCTCAATCTCCATTCATTGAGGCATATTTCGTTTTATACACAACCTTCTTTTATACGGTGTATAAACCCCTTTGACTTTTACATATATCCAAAAGGAATCTTTTTATATGAATCATTTTACAAAACGACAAAAGGGAATGTTTTTGTCATACGTATGCCGCGACAACAACTTCTCCGCCACCGTGACCATTATTTGAGTTTCGGCTTCCTCTACAAGCCATACCTTATTTTTAAAAGAAAAATAAATACCATGTTTTAATTTTCTGTTATTTTGGTATTGAAAATGTTTTTCATAATGTTTTTTAATATCAAGGTGTTTTATTGATATCTTTTTATTGAAATGTGGAAATGTTATGTTTCCTTTATGCATGTATTATGTGGTACAATTATGTTATGGTTCTTGGGCATTGTTATGAAGACGGGTGGTTCCATGATAAACTAAGGGCGGGTGAGCCCGATATAGCTATCCAATGCATTGGGTAACATGAAGGAGTGAAACATTAAGGTTTATCCGAAGATATTTAGGGAATATACTGTGGTGGGTATTCCAAACGTAACCAAGAGGGTTACTCCCTACGTAAGAATGTTATGAATGCCTCAAGTTACCTTTTATGTCTTATGATTTCTATGATTTATTCATGATTTGATGAGGTATGTTAATGTGTCTATGTTTTATGGGTAAACTATTATTTCATTCTTATGTATATATGAACTCATGTTTCCTTTCTATATTTTTTATAACCCTTACAGAGGTTTTTATGCTCATCCCAAGTTTTTTTTCAAATGTTTTTCACAGGTCAAGGGAAAGGTACATGATATGATGATAGTGACAAGAAAGTGTCAAGCAAGAATCTATGTTTTATTTTAAATATGTTTCCGTTGATGGGATAAATGAATACTATCCATATGTAACCACTTTGTTTAAATGTGGAATGTAATGAAAGTTTTATGATCTAATTATCTAAAACTTTAAACCTGAAAAGATCCTCAATGTGTAACCTTGTAATAACTCAAGATTAAGTAAGGTTTAAGGCTGGGGCCTTATAAATGTGAAATTATAAATTGATTCAGTTTCAAATATTTAGCATATATTGGATATTCATAACATAATAATATTATTAATGAGTTATATAAGTAGGTTTAACTCACTGTGCTCTTAGTGGAAGTAACCTCTAAGTCTAACAAGAAACATGACCACCATGAATATTGGAGAAACTAATGGAATTTTTCAATTCTTATATTCATTTTCAAATAGGATCAATAATATTTTTAGGATGTTAAAGATGTTTATAATGGTCTAAGAATGATTTTGATCTGATTGTAAATTCTTTGAGGTTATATGAAAATGTTTTTGTTTATTTTTTAAAGTTTTTAAATTATGGTTTGTTCAGTAAATAATAATGGAATTAGTGTATAATGGTCATCGTAATCATTGTCTAAAAGAAAACTCTAATATATTACTTAAATTTTTAAAATAATAGATATTAATAAGAAACGTTAGATTCATATGATTATTATTAAATAGGAATTGAGAGATGGAATAATGGAAAATATAATAAAGGAAATAATTTTCATGAGGTGTATAAGAGTAAGTTATTATTATATAAGAGTTATTAGTCAAGGAGATGAATATTTGATAAAATAAATAATCATATTATAATATGTAAGAGTAATAAATTTCTTTTTTTAAGGATCATAAAGTGGAGAAAACAAGACAAATTACTCACACTATCTATATAATATAATATTCAGCAAGATGATGACTAAAATTAACTATCTAAGATTAAGAATGAAATATGGATAAGTCTTAAGGATCACTATGAAATTTAATATTAATTACCTAAAATGTAATGGTTATTAGTTATATAGATTATTTGAGATTTTTTAATGAGTAATTATGAATATTTTTATCTGAAATGATACAAAAGTTATTCTTTTCTGAATTAAACACCACATATATTCTAAAAATGTATGATTTAACCTATTAAAAAATATCATCATGTCATAGAGATGAATATAATTACATGGAGAGGATTTGAGAATGAAACATCTTCCAAACCTAGTTTTTTTGTTAAGAAGTTTCTATATCATAAGAAGAAATATGCATTGTGGTGATATTCCTATATATTGAAATTTAAATAACCCTAAATTTAATGAAATTTTTTAAGAATAAACTATTTCATGTATTTTTTAGGAAGAGAGGAAAATATTAAAAAACTTATAGATTTTGTGGAGAATAATAGGCCGTGATATTTTTAGGTAACATATATGTTTAATAAATAGAGTATTTATATGATATTTTAACATGATATTAATTTGGTTGAAATGAGATTTGATGACTGAGATTATTAAAGAGTTAAAAAGTTATGGTAATGTCCATGATAGAGATACATAGAATACAAAATAAAGAAAGAGGATAAGTTTTCATTGGATCTAATACAGTATGCTACTACTAATATATTATATAAAAGAATGAGAATTATTTAGATATTGACAAGGTCAAACACCTGCCATTTATTTTTTGTGTTAAGGAAAGTAGAATCCATTTTTAATCATCTAGAGGCCTACTATTGATAATGAATAAGGCAGGTGTGAGATTTTATTATCCCATTCATACTCTAATAAATATAAAATCTTGAGGAAGAAGGTTTGTGAGGTGCATCAAACTGACACTCCTAAGTTTGGTGCTAAAAACATTCTTTAAGCATTGGAATTGATAGAGACCAAGCTAAAAATATCATTATTTTGTACAATTTATATAAATATCACAAATATTGGATATACCAAGAATTCAAGGTTTAGTGAATTTGAGCATCAGCTGCATAATAAGCTTATTTGATGATACTTTTTATCATCTCTCCATAATTGATCCAAACTAGAATCCCTTATATACTTCTCATAAGATATACTCATATTCATAAATTTAGGAATTAAAAAATAGGAAAAATTTGGTCTCAAATACTTAGTAAGGGAATAATTACAACATTTAATCAAGGGTTATATCAAAAGTAGGTGAAAAAACATGATAAGGGGATAAATATCTTATTAAAAATAATATTGAACAAAATAGTTTTCCATATGCCATGATTGAAAGATATGAAATATCTAATGAATATTTTATTGTAATAGAGTGTGATACAATAAAACTGAGTTAATGGGAATAATCATATGCATATAAAAAAGTATAATGTCATTGAAACATATCTTAATAATGAATTATGAAAAAAAATCATAGAGAATCATATAAACTAATATACCTATATCATTTTCACACTAAAACTTGTGACCCAAGCTACCTGCATCATGTTCACATAAAAACTAGTGAAAAAAGATACTTATATCACGTTCACAAAAAAAACCTGTGAAAAATCAATCAACATCATGTTCACATAAAAAATTATTAAAAATATACCTACATAACATTCACACAACAAACTTGTGAACAAATATACCCACATTATGTTCACACCAAAAACTTGTGAACAAATATTCTCAAATCACATTCACAAGAAAAAAATTATGAATAAAGATATCTCTATCACATCTATACACAAAAATATTGAGGAAAGAAACCTACGTCACATTATCATAACAATATTTTGAACAAATTTACCTTCTTCACATTAACACAAAAAAACTTGTGTTCTAAGAGAACATGAAAACAAATATATTTTAAAAATCATTATTTATACTAATTAAATGTGATAGGTTTCATGAAAACGTCTATAGTATAGTGAACAAACATTTTCATATATAAATATAACATTTTTTATATGAATATTCAATACATTTTACATATATGATCCTGAGGACTATAAAGTTTTAGTATCTTTAGATACTAGATACACAATCCTATTATTTCATGAAAGATTTCCCAATCTCCCCCAAAGATCTTCCCACTTATTACTCTTCATAGACATAACCTACTTAAACCTTTCTTCATAACCTGGTGAAAGGAAACATAAGAAATGGTGAGCTTAGATGCTTAGTAAGGGTAAATATAGAAGATATCAATCGATTATCATATTAATTAATTAGTGAAGAATAAGGGTATAAGATCATGAACATAACTTAAAATATTCATATCTAATCCATCATGTATTTTAAATATGATTCAAGGAAAAAACATTATCATTTTAAATCACATGAATCATACGTGTGATAAATCATCATAGATCAATCATGAACCTTAATTTAACTTCATAAAAGTTTATTTCCATTATGAATATAGAATCAATTTAATATTTAACGTATAACTATAGGTACTATAAAATAAAAATAAATCAGTAATCATCACCTATTTAACATAGTGGATCCATTACATTGACTTTTTTCCCATAGTGGATGATGCACAAGAACTTTTTTCCTATAGTGGTTCAACCACATCAACTTTTTTCCCATAGTGGATTAAGAACACCGACTTTTATCCCGTAATTATCTCATGAGGTATAATTCCTTACCCAATTCATTGGAGGAATATATAATATTTATCCCACCCATAACATCATGAAAATAATAAATATGTGTAAAATGTGATTATAAAACTTTCATCATATAATAATAGCATAACCCAAGGAAAATAAATAGGTTTCATAAACATATCATCACCATAATCATAAACCATACAGAGAAAGAATAAGGATGGTATCATTGGATCATATCTCTAGTAATATATAGATAACATCAAAGGAGGTTATCATAGATAAAAATTCCTTTATAAGAATCATTGAAGTATTTACTAAGAGAAATAACATTTTAACTTTAAAATAAATTATTTAAAATATAAAAAATTCTGAAATATTAATGAAAAAAAATTCCTTGAAAATAACCTTGAGATTTTGTAAAGGAATATTTAAATAATTTAGTGTTCGGGACAGTAGGAAATTCTATCCATGCTATATATGTTAAAAGGATACATTCCTTTCTCATTTTTTAAGTCAAAAGTACCTCATTCAAAAAACAAAAATAATGTTCCATTTAAACAATTTATTAAAAATTTAATAATGGGTAAAAATGATTTTAAAAAATAATCATATAATATGAAAATCATTCATGAAAACAATTTTTTGAAAACATGGGTATGGAAGAAAAAGGATTTTCGACTAAAGAGAGAAGTAAAATTGGTTTTCCTAAAAAATGTTCTTTTAATCTATTAAGTACATAAAGTAAAAAAAATAAAGGAAAAAAATAAATTCATTATAAAAAAACATATGATTAAAAAATTAAATGGATTTATCAAAAAATTATCATATAATTTCTTCAATGGAAATTTAAGCATAAATAATTCCAATTAAAAATTGGATTGAAACATAAATACCTTACCACAAATATCTTCTTTCTTCATACACATCACCTATATAATAAATATATATTTTTTATAAATTTGCTCTAGATCCATACTCATATATATCATACCATTTATGATTTACTTACGAAATCTAATCAATTGTTTATTAATAATTTTTTAATTAAAATCACTCTTATGGATGATAACTGATTCGCTTTTATGTTTTATTTCAGAAATCTAAATCTGTGTACTTTAATCTGGGTCCCATAATCTCCAAAATTTTAATCATGATATAAATATAATATTTTTTATATTTATTTATATTTATTAATTTAATTATTATAAATATATTTAGATTCATCCATAAAAGGTAAATATAAAAAATGAATTACACCGTTCATAGAGACATTAGGTCGTATATATACAAGAACGTTGTTTTCACTTATCAAATGATATAAAACTGGAAATTGAATTACTTTTTATGGTTCATTTGTCTCAGGATCCCATTGCAAAATGTTATTTGAGAAGATACGACTTACCATTGCAAATAGTTTTGTTGGATTTTTTAAAAAAACCCTTTTTTGATGGGCCCATTGCAAATACTTATTTCAGAAGGACCTATAGAAAATGATTATTTACAATGGGATTAATTTCCCATAAAAAATTAAAAAAATAAAATTTAATAATAAAAAAATTTAATAAAATAATAATAATAATAATAAAATATTAAAAACCAATAGAATTAATTATAATATTATTAAAATTAAAAAATAAATAAATAAAAATATTTATCATATTATCAATAACATAATATTCTCAACCATATTAAAAAATAAATAAATAATAAATAAATAAGAGAATAAAAAAAATGCAATATTTACAATAATTTAATAACACCATATATTAAAATGTAAATATATAGATTAATAAAAATATTACGACAAATTTTTATATTCAAATATTTATTAGAATATATATATATATATATATCACGGAGGGGGTCATTTGGAAGAGCTGGAGGAGGGAACTCCATCCCTAAACCATGAGTTAGGCGTCACATGTACTCCAATATCTGCTCATGTTCCTGCTACTACCATCAACACATATCCTCCTCCTACTACTACTACTGTCGATGGAGATCTTCATGCTCCCTATGCATGGTATCTATAAGCTCATCCTGAGCTTACAGCTGGTCCTCATACTATTCAGTAGATGATGATGACTCTCCACGAGTTCTTCTTGAGTTGAATGATAACATCTAAGTGGTACCATAATAACACATAGGCATCAATTGAAATCTGATTCCAACAAGTTAGTCTTTCTCGAAGGCATACTGAGTCACATGAATCCATGTTGTATCATAAAATCCTACTGCACTAGAGGTATGATCCTTGGTCTCAGACTGACTCTTGGCTAATGTCTGAGATTTCATTCCCTCATATGACTCTTTCAATTGTAATTTAAAATTAAAACAGTTAGAATATTATTTACTGTTAATTTTAAAACTCAAAAAGAAATTATACTGACCACAATATGACATTGGAGATCACGTCTAATCTCTCCAGTTATAGGATCATTGTACATCCTCCTATAAACATATAACTCCATAATACGAAGTTTTTCGACTCCCTGTATATGTATAAAATAAATAGTTTACATTTGATATAAAAATTATTAAAAAATGTAATTACCAAATTTTTCTGATACATACTGAATGTACTACTACCAGCTTGATGTGTCACCACCTATTTCCGAAGGTTCTGTCGACCTAATAATTCTCTCCTCTAAAAATTAGCTCTCATCCAATATGAACAAAATCCATCCTAAATCTAAGAAGAGATGTAATATGGTCAGTGGGTCTAACAAGACTGATCAAAATCCATGACTCCCACTTTTTTCATTGCTTTCATCCTCATATTGTGCAAAAATTGATGGAAAAGATCATGCATATAGCTCTCTCATGCCTCCCAGATAGAGTCTTGCATGCTATCAATGATGGGATACCAAGAACCCTATAAATAATTAATAATATAAAGTTATTAATTAAATAAATTTTAAAATAACTGATATTTATTTATGTACCATCCAATGATTGAACATGTGGTGCTGAACATCAATGAGAATCTGATCCCATGTAACCCATGCTCCAAAAAATAATTCTAAAATATAACACTTCCCTATCAAACTACTATATCTAAAAAGCTATGAAAAAAGAGAAAAAATAATCAAACAATTATAATGTAAATAAATTAATGAAAATTAATTAAAACTAACTAAAATACACAACTAAGAATACCTCTACATGTATGGATCAAAGTCAGGACGTCAACGTCACTCGGGAATAGGTTCAGGAATCATCAATCATGAAAGACCACAACCCCTCCAAGTTGTTGATGAAATACCAAAAGTCTGCGGGTTAGAAGATGCAACACCATTCTCATCACTAGGTAGATCACCCCCCCTCCAACTCACAAAATAGATTATAGTCCATCTGAAAAATGAATTGATTTTTGTTATCAAATAGTTGAAAACAACTATTAAATATAGATATATATTATATGTGACTATAACCATCATTTAAGTGTGCCAATATTCACCTCTATCCTCATCTTCATATATAATAATGTCAATATCTTCATATTCCTCATCAGTATCCTCAATTTCCATAGGAGTTTTAGTGTCATCATCTCTTTTCATTTCAAATTCATTTTTTATATCAATAACATCATCATCACAATCAACCCATAATTGTGGTGGTTTATCATCAATATTCATTTCTATTCATGGAAAATATGTATTTGTAGTATTCACTTGAAAAAATTCAATTCCATTCACTTTAGAGGAACCACATTCACTTTGGATAAACTAATTTTCCTGAGATTTAATTTTTATTATGATCCACCAGTCACTTAACTCTCTGGAAATAGCACAATAATTTTCATAATAATTTGATGTGCATGATGTGCTAATACAATAGGTTCATTTACTTTAAGAATGATTTTTATATTTAATATCCATAATTACATGGTGCAGATGAACACACGAGCCTCTCTAAGTATCCAAATAATGAAATTTAAACATCATTACATAATTTTTTCCTAGATGATATAGTTTAATTATTTCTTTCAGCATTCCATAATAGTAAAATTCACTTTCTCTGTAATGAAATCCTCTCAAAAAACACAATTATTCACTATTTTTTCTATTCCCCATATACACGTGTATGAAATCGAAAACTATTCACCATATATACATTATAAGATTTAACCATTTTGGATGGTAGTTTAATTAATACATACAATCGATTTAAAATTTTATCATCATGTTGAGAAACCTGAAAATTTGAAAAATAATTGTCAATAAAAAATTACTAAATTGATTTTATATGTTAAACCATAAATAATTTATTTTATCAATTTTTGAAACTAGTAGGAAAAATTATTTTTTAAATGTTCTTCAATAGAAGTTTTTGTAATTTGTAGAAATTGTTTATTGATGTGATTATAATATAATATAGAAATAAAATAATATTAATTTACTGTAAAATATTATATAATAAGTGATAAGAGTACTCATAGTATAGATGGTATCATTTCATCACAGTTTAGTAGAACATATGTATAAACCCTGTGATGTTCATCATCTGGAAGTCATCAATCATGAACTCCACCAATGACAATTTCATGATGATTAAACACTAATAATTGATTTTTCATTCATCATCATCATTTCCTTCAATATAGACCATGTGGTTATTTTTTAGGGATAGTCAAATTGAAAATAATGATATTAAATTAATGAAATTTCTTCCTGCAAATAAGGTTCTATAATTGATCCTCCAACTAATGATTTGTTACGTACCTTTTTTTCAATTTTTTCATGAATCTCTAGAATATATAAATCTATCAGAACTATATAAGACCTCTGTATTTTTCTTCATGTGGAAAATTTAATATCAAATATTCCATTTAATAAAATAAATCTGGTGAGAAGATTTTTTCCATTTTACATAAAATTAAAACAATATCTTCCGGCAGTCTACTTAGTACATCATAGTCTATTATTGCTACATAAATATATCAAAAAAAATTATGATATTTCTGTTAGTGCATCCCAAGTCATAGAATTCAACAAACCTATAAATCCAATAAGTATAAGTCTTTACATTATAACAAGATGGTTATGACTTTTTAATTTGGTAATATGACCATTTCTGAAACATCTATCCAAATTAGAAACATAACCATATGGAAGCATCAAATCTTCAATCCACTAAAAACAGATAAGAAATTTCTTTGTAAACTGTATAAGCCTGTTTTGGATTAATTAACTTTCATGATATATCATTTTCAAAAAGTTCAAGTTATGGTCTCTTATAAATTAGGAAAAGATATAATCGTTTCTTTACATTATCTTTGGTCTTACCAGGTGTGTCCAAAACTCTATAAAATATATTATGAAAATATTTATTCTTAATATACATTAAATCCAACATGTGACAGACCAACAAATCTGGCCAATATGGAAGATCCCAAAAAATGCAATGTTTTATACACTTGTGTTCTTTCCAAAATACATATTTATTTTGGGTTTATATTCAGTCGAATGTTAATGGGAGGTAATGAAGAGACAATGGATTTTAACTAAATACCTGATATCATTATTGCAGTTTCATCTCTTTCAATTGTACCATTTTTGAAATGATATATGTTCCTTAGAAAAGGATTATTAGTACAAATAAATCTTTGAATTCAATCAAAGAAACATGGTTTTCTTCTATTGATGAGCATAAATTATTTTCTATCTCTCATTCTATATGGAAATGATTTTGGATCATGTGTACTTTATCCAGATAACATTCCATATGTTGGAAAGTCACTAATTTTCCACATCAATGCAAACTTCATTCAGAATTTTTTTACAACAACATCATACATACTAACACCATTCATCCACAATAATGTTAAATCATCTATCAGTGGTTTCAAATAAACATTGATATTCTTTTTTATATGTCCTATAATTAATTATGTTAAAAGGATATATGGCTCATTCATCAACATCCAAGAAGGTAAATTGAACGGAGTTATAAAGACAGGTCAACAATAATATTGACTACCGTAAAAACCAAATGGATAGAAACCATTATTATAAAGACCCAATCATGTGTTTTGAGCTTCTAATAAAAAATAAAGTTGTACTCAATCAAAATAATTCCATGAATCACCATCAACATAATGGTTTAATCCTTTACAAGTTAAAATATTAGTTTCATTCCATTAAATCATTGATTTTCTATTCTAAGATATAATTAAACATTGCAATCTAGGTGTAAGTAGGAAATACATCAACTATTTTACATAAATCAATCCAGACTTCCCTAGCTGAGGCTCTTTGTACCCCGATTGTCCACATAGAGGATCACTAACTAACGTCTCATTTTTATCATAATATAAGATGAAATCATTTGAATATAAATGGAACATATGATAAACAAAACCCAAATTATGAACAAGCCTCTTGCTCTCATAGAAATTATTAGGAAACACATTTCCTTCATGTAATAGTGCTTTAACTAAAGAGAATATTTGTTCAAAACAGCTATTTTACATTTTTTTATCTGGTTTAATAACCATAAATTTTTCAACCGATTTAAATTTTCTTATCTTGCAACTAGTTTTTAAGGCATCCTCAACAAACCTCAATATCTCATAAAATTAGGATGGTTCTAAATCATGAGTTAAATCAATATCATCCTAATTTTCAGTTTGTTAAAAAGACGGATCAGTCACATCATGTACTAAATTTTGAAATAGTGATGGGTTTGAAACTAAATTATCAGTATCTTCTCCAGAACTGTGTTTACCATGTCGATACCAAAAACCATAATCTTTTCAGAAACCAAATCTCAATATATTACCCCCAACATTGTCAAACATGTCAAACATCCATATCTTACATTTCTTGCATAGACACTTAATTGTCACATCTGAAACAACTTATGGTTTTGATTATGAAAATGATAAAAAAATCTTTAATGTCGTCAATATATATAGCATTTATAGAAGAACTATTTGGATTCCTATAATGATTTCTCCAATCATGATCATGTAATAAAGACTATTGTGGACTTCCTCTCGAGATATTATACTAAAAAATAAAAAAAAATTATAATTTAGTACTATTTATTATAATATTTTACATTTTATTACAATTTATTACAAAATATTACTAATTATTAATATTTATTTCTAATTATTACAAATTATTAATATTTATTACTAAATATTACTACTTATTACTATTTATTACTATTTATTACTAATAATAACTATTTGGTAATATTTATTACTATTTATTACTAATTATTACTAATTATTAATAATTATTACTATTTTTTTCTATTTATTACTATTTCATACGATTTATTACTATTACTTACTATTTGTTGCTAATTATTACAAATTATTACAATTAATTGCTATTAATTATCATTAATTACTATTTATTACAATTTATTACAATTTATTAATCATTATTTCTTATTATTACTATTTATTACTAATTATTACAAATAATTACTAATTATTAAAATTTATTACTAATTATTACTAATTATAACTATTTATAACTATTTATAACTATTTACTACAAATTATTTCAAATTATTACAAATTATTAAAAATTATTACTAATTATTACTAATTATTACTAATTATTACTAATTATTACTAATTATTACTAATTATATCTAGTTATTATTAATTAGTACTAATTATTACAAAATGTTTCTATTTTTTACTATTTTTTACTATTTTTTACTAATTATTACTATTTATTACTATTTAATACTATTCATTACGAATTATTGCCATTTATTACTATTTATTACTATTTATTACTATTTATTACTATTTATTAGAATTTATTACTATTTGTTACTAACTGTTGCTAATTATTACTAATTATTCATAATTATTCCTAATTATTACTAATTATTACTAGTTATAACTAATTATTACTAATTATCACTAATTATAACTAATTATTACTAATTATAACTAGTTATTACTAATTATTACAAATTATTACTATTTATTACTATTTATTACTATTTATTACTATTTATTACTATTTATTACTATTTATTATTATTTATTACTATTTATTACTATTTAGTACTAACTACTACTAATTACTACTAATTAGTACAAATTAGTACCATTTATTACTATTTATTACTAATTATTACTATTTATTACTATTTATTACAATTTATTACTATTTATTTCTATTTAATACTATTTATTAGTATTTATTACCATTTATTACTATTTATTACTATTTATCCTAATTATTTCTAATTATTACAAATTATTACTAGTTATTACAATTTTTTATTTTTACTAATTATTACTATTGATTTGTAATTATTATTTATTACTAATTATTACAAATTGTTACAAATTATTACCACTTATTACTATTTGTTACAAAATATTAAAAATTATTGCTATTTATTACTATTTATTATTAATTATTACAATTTAATACTAATTATTACTATTTTTTACTAATTATTAATATTTATTATTAATTTTTACTAAATTGTACAAATTTTTACTATTTATTACTAATTATTACAATTTCCTACTATTTAATACTATTTATTAATATTAATTACTATTTATTACTATTTATTACTATTTATTTCTATTTTATTACTAATTATTAATATTTATTACTATTTATTAATATTTATTACTATTTCTTACTATTTCTTACTATTTATTTCTATTTATTTCTATTTATTACTATTTATTACTATTTATTATTAATTACTACTATTTATTACAATTGATGCTATTTATTATTAATTACTACTATTTATTACTAATTATTACTATTTGTTACTATTTATTACTAGATATTACTATTTATTACTAATTATAACTATTTATTACTATTTATAACTATTTATAACTATTTATTACTATTTATTACAATTTATTGACATTTAGTACTAATTACAACTAATTATTACTTATTACTACTATTAATTACTAATTACTACTGTTAATTAAAAATTATCAGTATTTATTACTAATTATTACTGATTAGTACTATTTATTAATAATTATTAATATTTATTATTAATTTTTACAACTTATTACTATTTATTAATAATTATTACTAATAAAAAATAAATTAAATAAAAATAAAATGAATATATACGTCTATACTGAATCTTTCGTTGGATGTGAATCTTAAAAATTGCTCAGCGGGGAAATTTGAAACGCTAAAAAAACTAAAGAAAAAAATATGAGAACAGAGAATGGGAGGAGAGCTGAGAGAAGAGTGAAATGGAAAAAATCCAAGGGGGTATATATATATTAGCTCATTTGTGATGGGATTCCTGTCACAAATGTTGCCCCCGTATGAATTGTGTTGGCAGTAAAAAGAAACTATTTGGGACGAGTCCCATCACAAATAAGTTCCTACCGACATACTATTTGTCACACCCTGACTCTTGAAGTAATTCGATTTTATTATTTTTATCTGGATTTGAATATTATTGTCGGGGTTCGGGCTGAGGCATGATTAAAATTTGGTGTTTTTGATGATAAAGGAATGGTTTGGGATTGATAATGTCCGGCGCACGGGCAGAGCACGATCAAAACTGTGCATCTTCGCCCAGGTCACCGTGTGGCCTACCCAGTGTTCAAAAAAATAATTAATTAACAGGGTGAAGAATAAAGTGAAAAAAATTAAATAAGAAAAAAATAAAATAAATTCAGAACTGTATTAATAATAATAATGATAATAAAATTTAAGAGTGTTATTGTAATTATTTTTATTATTATTATTTTAATTATGTTATTATTATTATTAAGTTATTGTTATTATTATTATTGTTAAATTCTTAATTTCATTATTATCATTATTATCATTATTAATGCATTTATATTTTAGTTTTGTTTAGGTTTTATTTTCCCCCTTTCTTTTTTTTCTTTTTCTTTTCTTTTCCCTTTTTTCTTTTCTTTCCCTCTTCCTCTCCTTCCTCTCCTATCACACCCCCCCCATGCATCGCGCCCTACCTCCCCTTCCAACCTATTGCACGCCGCTAGCCTTCCCCTTTCCCTACTCACCATCCGGCGACCTTTGGCTGACGCCCTGCTCACCTTTTGGTGACCTACATCGCACCGCCCCTCTCCTTGGTCAGACCTCCTACCGGCGCAAGCCCCTTCTGGCACAGCTTCTTCTTCGGCACGGCCCCCTACCGGTGTGGCCTCCGGTGACCCCCCTTAGTGTGCGGCTCTCCTCCAGTTGCCTCCCCCTCATGCAATCTACACCAGGTAAGCTTCTTCCCTCTTCTTTAGGGTTTCAGTTTAGGGTTCCATTTTTTTTACGACCCAATCTTGATAATATTGGTCTGGTCTCTTGATTTAGGGTTCTATTGGGTTTGTTTGTGGTGCAGATCAGGTGTGGTTGAAGGTTTATATCGATTTTTAGGGATTTCGACACCCAAGGTAGGTGGTTTCGTGCTTAAATGTTATTTGATAAATTTATTAGGCGTTCTTGTGTGCTTAAGAAAGTTTTATGGGTTATTAATGTGGTGTGAAAATATTTTTTGAATATATTTGACTTACAATTGATTTTGAAAATGGATTTTACATGTGAAATTGGTTTATTTTTAACATAAACCCTTGTGTACCCTTTTTGGAATGTTTTATTAATTAACTAAATGATTTATTAAATTGTGTTTATGATGAAAAACATGTTGGAAAGAGTTTTGTGTGCGTTTGGTTTTAAAAAGAGTTTTTGTGTGTGTTTGGGTTTAAAAAGAGTTTTGGGTATACAAATGGTGACCTTAGTGTGTGTGTGTGTGTCGTGCCTTGGTTGTCTTGTTGAAAGTGATGTCATACGTGAAATGTGAACTGGTTGAGCACTAAGTGAAGTCCGGGTAGCTAGGAGGGTGGGCTATGACTAGTGTTCTAGTGATACAGAAGTGGCCTCAACCCAGTTTCACTTAGCAGGATTAACGATGACAACACTATCAAGATATTGATTATGATTGGAGACCACAATAGCTTTAGATACTTTTCTTATCTAGTGGATCGTGCATGGGAACTTAGATGGTTTTGGTTCCTATACCACTTTTCACCGAGACATGAGGTTCTAGGGTCCCATCACTAGCTATTACCCATAGGGCCTCTCCCATATTTGGAGCTCTTTAACTACATTGCACTCATCATTGGAATACAATATGGAATTTGGGTTACTATAAAATCCAAGGTGTTTTTATTTAAAAATTTCATTTCTTTAAAAAAAATTCATCAAAGATGATTTCCTTTAAATTGTTGAATCATTTTCTTTCATTTATTAATCTTTCCAGTTTATTTGTCATTCATTTTTTAGAGCATGGAATTCTTTGGAGTGGAATCCTACTGGGAAATATCTCACACCCTACTTACACCCTTGGGTGTAAGAAGACTTTGTCATGTTTGATATAGGTAATTATAAAGCTTTTGTCGACGGAGGTTTGGGATACTAGTGATCTTCTTGGTGTGGTGTTGTAGAGGTGACTTGAGGGTGATTCCCCTTTCCATGTGGTGGTTTTTTGAGTTAGTCTCATGGTTTCTTTTTTCGGTTACTTTATTTGTGTTTTTGTTTAGACTAAGTAAGTATATTCTGAAAATTGTTAAGGCTTGTTTGATTTTAAATTTTCATATTTGGTTTATTAGTTATCTTCAGTTGTTTTATTCTTATAAAATTCAGGGAAATTGTTCCCAAGAATTATTTATGATACCCGTGAACTTGTGACAACCCATGGGGATTGAGAATTCCCTTCAAGCCTTGCCACAGACTGAGTCATGCACTGGTTCAGATGAAGACCCAACATGGTTCATGAGAAAATGGTATCAAAGGAGGTTAATCCCTTTGTGTCATTTTATTTTTGATGAGTCTTGTTAGAAAGGATCTAAGACTTCCAGGGTTCAGAGTTCTGGTTGCGAGAAGGGTGCTTGGCCAGCACACCTTGTGACAGACCTCAATTCATCGTGGGATGTTGGGTTGTTGGTTTGGCTTCTCCTCTAAGTGGAACGTGTAGGCTACAGACTGTACATGGACACTAGGTGGGGGCGAAGTGATTTGTCCATTGTGTTGCTTTGACATGTTTGGTTTATTTTTTTTATTGTTCTGGATGTAATTTTTTAGACCTGATGTATTAATGATGTTCTTATGTGAATGTTTCTTCTTGTAGCAACATGCCTCCCTAGAGAGTTCCCCCTGAAACCATGGGAAGAATCCAGGGATAGTTCTCCCTCACCGCTTGGTCAAAGGTTGATAAAAGATATGGTATGGGATTTCCAGGATCTAAGATAGGGAGTGGATCCTATTCCTTCTCCTGCTCCATTTAGAGAAGAGGGATCTGGTCCTAAAAAGGAAAAATCCTAGGAGTTTCTCAAGAACAAACCTCTTTTATTGTGAGGTATCACAGAGCCTCCGGAAGCAAAAGAGTGGCTTGAGAATATTGAGAACATGTTTGAGTTTCTGGATAATCCTGAGGAAGTCATAGTAAAATGTGCTTCATTTCTACTAGATGGTCTCAGTCAAAGGTCGTGGGACTTAGTGATTCAAATTGGGAAGTAAGAGCAGATGAGATGGAAGGATTTCAAGGCGATCTTTAATGAACAGTACTGTCCTGAAGTCTTGGTTTATACTAGATCCTAGGATTTTGTGGATCTTGTTCATGGGGACCGGTCAGTGATAGAGTATGCCAAATGCTTTGTTGAGATAGCTTGATATGCACTTGAAATAGTCTCCAACAAGTAGATGAAGGCTCAGAGTTTCGAAAGAGTTTTGTGTCCAAAGATCTATTCTCAGGTATTCTTATTCTAGTTGAAGACATATGTAGATCTAGTAGATCGATCTTGTATAGTGGATATTGACTATAAGGGAAGGTCTGGTTACATTATGGCTATGTCAGTGTTTTTCATCAATAGTTCATATGATAAAAAGAGGAAGAAATATGAGTGGGTAAGAAATTAGGTGGTAGTTCAGGCCATCCTTTCAAGTAGACTCTATCTATGGACTTTGGTGTAGCGTGTGTTTTCTAACATCAGTGCGGGAAGGAAGGACACATCTGACCTGCATGTAAATATCCTCCTAGGCCCTATCTTTGATGTGGATTTATGGAGAACTTGAAATGTTTTTATAGTGTGGCATGCCCATACCAGAGTGGGTAAAGATATGTGGATCCCAGGGGAGTTTCAGCTCAGTTGAAACTATTCAGGATGATGGGATCTTAGTTTCGTGGTCGAGGCAGTAGGACTAAATCCTATTCTCGTCAGAGTAAGCTCATAGTAGAGTCATAGGACAATGGTCATTTTCAAACTCAGATAGAGACCAGACATCTTCATGTTGTGGTTCAGGCACCAGTGGGATTGGATGTAGGGCCTTTGACTTTTCAAGGTACCATTTTGATTTCAACTTCTATAGATACATTTTTATTTGATACTGGTGTATCTATTTCTTTTATCTCTACCCATGTTGTGAATCTTTGGAACTTACCAACCGATCTGATGTCTTTTTTAATGGAGTTGGTAACACCATTGGGTAAGAATAAAGAGCAAGGTATCGGGTGCCCATCTTTTACAATCTCTGTGTCAGGGGTTGGGATGGAGTGGGATTTCCTGGTCTTGGATATGGACCTTTTCAATTTAATCCTCAACATGGATTGGATGGTGTGATTTTAATCACATATTGACTGTTATAGGTGACATGTGACTTTCATGGAACTTTATGGGATTGATTAGGTATTTCTTTAGGAATGAGATCCTCAGTTGGGTCGTGTAGGATCTCTACTCCCAGAGTTGGGAAATATTTCTTTTCAGTTATTTTTACTCACACTAGAGGACGATGGTGGTGCTCCTAAGGTTGGATTACCTCCAGTAGTTTATGTGTTTCCTTAGGTATTTCCAGATTATTTTTTGGGATTCCCCCCAAAGTAGGACATGGAGTTCTTGATTGAGTTGTTTTTGGGAATAGAGATGATATCTCTTTCCTCATATCATATGGACCACACTAAGTTGAGGTAATTCATGATATAATTGGATGATTTGTAATCCATAGTGTCCATTTTCCCGAGCATCTCTCCTTGAGCCACCCCAGTCTTGTTTGCAAAGAAGGCCAATAGATCTCTCCAGTTGTGTATCAATTATCGTAAGTTGAAAAATTTAACCATTAATAACAAGTATTCATTGCCTTGAATCGATGAATTGTTAGATCAACTGAAGGTGGAAAATTTGTTTTCCAAGATAGACTGGAATTCAGATTACCACCAAGTCAAAGAGAGACAGACAGGAATCCCGAATATGGCATTCCAAAGCAGGTATGCCCACTTTGAGTATTTGGTCATGCTTTTCATATTGAAAAATGCTCCAACCGTTTTTATGGAACTCATGAATAGGGTGTTCCAACTGAATTTAGACTCTTTCTTGGGGTATTCATGGATGAAAACCTAGTTTACTTCAGATCTGAGGAAGCACATGAGCATAATTTGCAGATCATGTTGGGCACTCTGCAGGATCATCGCCTTTATGCAAATCTTTCAAGGTTAACCTTATAGATTAGGGAATTGATGTTTCTAGGCCACGTGATTTCAAAGAAAGGGGTTTTAGTGAACCCTAAGAAGATCAATGAAATTATGTCATGGGAACAGTCCAAGAATGTGTTCAAGATCAATAGTTTTTTGGCATGGAAGGTTATTACAGGCGATTTGTTTGGGATCTCCCATGGTTTTCCTCCTATATGACCACACTCACCTGAAAATGGGTAAAGTTTGAATGGAGCCCAAAAATGTAAGAAACCTTTTGAGAAGTTAAAGTAGTGGTTGACTACCTCACTTGTGTTTATCTTTCAAGAGTCTAGGAAGGGATACATGGTTTACTATGATGCATCAGGTATGGGCCTCGAGTGTGTTCTCATGCAAGATAATCATGTAGTTACTTATAGTTCTCACCAACTCTAATCGCATGAGAATAATTACCAAACCCACGACTTGGAGTTATCAGTGGTGATTCATGCCCTAAATATGTGGCATTACTACCCTTTTGGGGAGAAATTTTTGGTTTCTTCTGATCATAAGAGAATAGCCTACATCTTCTCATGGAAGGATCTTAATATGAGGCAGCACCATTAGATCAAGTATCTGTAGGGGTTTCACTTTGATGTTGTCTATAACCCAGGAAAGGGTAATGTGGTGGCTGAAACCTTGAGAAGAAACGTTTCAGTGTAAGCTTTGTGTAAGTTCAACGATGAAAGGACCTTTATGGGTCTCTTTACCCAGATACACTTGGAGACCTAGGAGAAAAGTAGAGGTGCATTCTTAGAAATCTTTCAGTTGACTCCCTCTCTTATGGAGTTAATTCAGTGTGAGAATCCTAGTGATGAGTTGTGTTAGTAGTACATGTAGTTCCTTCATGGTAGGGAGACATCTTGTGATTTTTATTTGTCTCCTGAGGGGATCTTATGCTTTAAGGGTCGTTCAATGGTGTCATTTTCTCTAAGGAAGGTGGTGATACAGGATAGACACCAATCTAAGTGGGGAATTCATCCTATAGCCACTAAAATGTATTGTGGTGTTTTTTTAGATGTTTTGGTGGCCATGTATGATATAGGACATAGCTGGCTTTGTATCGAGATGATATACTTGTTAGTAGGTAAAGGTAGAGCATCAAAGGCCCTCTGGTCTACTTTAGTCTTTAACCATTCCTACTTGGAAGCAGGAAAAGGTCACCATGAACTTCATTTTTGGATTGCCTCATGCACCTCTAGGTAGGAACACCATTTGTGTGGTGATTGATCGTCTGACCAAAACATCCAACTTCATTTCGATCATAGATACAACTTAAGTGGATGAGCCAGACCGATTGTATATTCAAGAAGTGGTCAAACTTCCTGGTGTGCCGTTAGTGATTTTTTTATAGAGATCTCCTATTTACCTCTCTAATTTGGTAATTCCTTCAAAGGGAATTGGGGTCGCAAATTAAAATGAGCACAACATACCATCCTTAAATAGATGGTTAGATGGAGCTAGAAAATTAAATTTTAGAGTACATTATTCTTTCATGTGTTTTATATTTTAGAGGATCTTGGGGTATCCATTTAAGATTGGTCTAAATTTATTATAATAATAATTACAAACCCTCTATTAAAAGGTATCCTTTTGAGGTTTTCTATGGTTGGCCATTTCGGCCTCCTTAATGTTGAGATTAGGTATAAAAGACCTCGCTTTTGGGACCCAAACTTGTGCAAGAGACCTCTGAGAAATTCAAGTTGATTAGGAAGTGTTTATTAACAGCTCAGAGTTTCTACAAATCTTATACTGATTAGGGGAAATGAGATATTAATTTTTCTGTGGGTTTTTGGGTGTTCTTGAAAGTGGCCCCTCGCTTGGTTCATCTTCATATGGGAAAATAAGGAAAGAAAACATCGAGGTATGTCGGGCCTTTTAAGATCACAGAGGAGATTGGAAAAGTGGCATACATGTTAGATTTACCTCCTTAGTTGACATCAATTCACAACTTATTTCATATCTCCCAATTGAATAAGTATAATATGTATTTGTTCCATATGTTTAATATGGGAGAGTTGGAGATAGGTCATGATTTATCAGTGTTTTAACAGATAATACAAATAATGGATTCCCAAGAAAATGTGTTTCATGGGAAGTCTATTACATCAGTCCATGTCCTTTGGCAGCATGGGAATGATGAGCATGAGACTTGGGAGTGGAATTTGTGGGTTGAATAGGAGTATATGTTTTTATTCATCAATCAGGAATCGAGTTTACTTTTAGATGGTGGAATGTTTTCATGGTGGTGTGAATTTCCACACCCTCACTCTTGAAGTAATTCTATTTTATTATTTATATCTTTCTTTGAATATTATTGTTGAGGTTTGGTCTGAGTCCCTATTTGAATTTGGTGTTTTTGCTGATAGATGAATGTTTGGGGCTTTACAGTGTTCGTTGCATGGGCAGAGCACTATCAAAACCATGAAGCTTCACTTAGGTCACTATGTTGTATGCCTGGTGTTCAAAAAAAATTAATTAATTAATTAATATGATTAATAATAAAGTGAAAAAAAATTAAATAAGAAAAAAATAAAATTAATTAAGAATGTTTTTAATAATAAAAATAATGATAATAGTATATAAGAATATTATTATTGTTATTAATGTAAATATTTTAATTAAGTTATTATTATTATTATTAAATTATTAATATTATTATTAAGGCATTTATATTTTAGTTTTTTAGGTTTTATTTTTCCCCTTTATTTTTTTCTTTTTCTTTTCACTTTTTTTTCTTTTCATTCCCTCTTTCTCTCCTTCCTCTCTCATCTCACCCCCTTGTACATCATGCCCTATCTCCCCTTCCAACCTGGTTTGCACTACTCCCCTTCCCTTTTTCCTACTCACCTTTCAGCAACCTTTGGTTGATGCCTCGCTCACCCTCTAACGACATATATTGCGCCACCCCTCTCCTTGGTCAGAACACCTACTGGTGCAAGACCCTACTGGCGCAGATTCTTCTTTGGCATATCCCCTACCAACATGGTTTCTTCTCCGGTGTGGCCCCATATAGGTGTGACCTCTGACGACCCCCTTTAGCATGCAACTCCTCTCCAGCAGCCTCCCCCTTGTGTGATCTACACTATTTAATCTTATTCCCTCTTCTTTAGGGTTTTGTTTAGGGGATTGTTTTTTAGGGTCTTATCATGATAATATTTTTTTGGCTCTTGATTTAGGGTTCAATTGGGTTTTTTTTGTGGTGCGGATTAGGTGTGTTTGAAGGTTTACATTGATTTTTGGGGATTTCAACACCAAAATTAGGGGGTTCCATCCTTAAACATTGTTTGATAAATTTACTATGATTTATTGGGTGATTAAGAATGTTTTATGAGTTATTAATGTGGTGAGAAAGTAGTTTTTGAAGAGATTTGATATGAAATTGATTTTAAAAACGGATTTTACATGTGGAATTGGTGGTTTTTTTACGTAATCCCTCATGTTCCCCCTTTTAGAATGTTTTATTAATTGGGTAAATGATTTATTAAATTGTTTTTCTGATGTGAAACATGTTGAAAAGAGTTTTGCTGTGATTTTGGGTTTAAAAAGTGTTTTGTTGTGCATTTGGGTTTAAAAATAGTTTTGGGTATACAAAAGGCGACCTTGGTGTGTGTATAGTTCTTTGTTTGGATTGTGTGGGGTGTAAGTGATGTTATATGTGAAATGTGAATTGGTTGAGCACTAAGGGAAGCCCGATTATCTAGGAGGGAGGACTAGGACTAGTGTTCTAGTGTTACAGAAGTGGCTTCGGCCCAGTTTCACTTAGCGGGATTGACGACGAAAACACTAAATAAATATTGACGATGATTGGATACCACTATAAATTTGGATGCTTATCCTCTCTAGTGGATCATGAACGGTAACATAGATGGATATGGTTTCTATACCACTTTTCACCAAGACATGTGGTTATACGGACCCATCACTAGCTATTACCCATAGGGCCTCTCCCATATTTGGTTATCTTTGACTACTTTGCACTCATCGTCAATATATGGTGTGCCATTTGGGTTACTATAAAATTAAATGTGTTTTTATTTAAAAAACTTATTTCTTTAAAGTTTTTTTTATTAAATCTTATTTCCTTTAAGTTTTTCAAGCATTTCTTTTCATTTATTAAACATGCAAGTTTATTTTTCATTCAATGTTTAGAGCATGGAATCCTTTTGGGTGGAATACTACTTGGAAATATCTCACAACCTACTTACACCCTTGGGTGTAAGTAGACATGGTCTTGTTCGATACAGTTAAAGGTAAATCTTTTGGTGAAAACGTTTACATATGATAGTGATCTTCTTGGTGCGGTGTTGTACAGGTGGCTTGATGGTGATTCCCCTTTCCATGTGGTGGTTTTTTAGTTAGACTTGTGGTTTATTTTTGCTGTAACTTTTTTTGGGTTTTGGTTTAGACTATGTAACTCAATTATAAAAAAAATTTAAGTCTTGTTTGGTTTTAAATTTTCAGATTTGGTTTATTAGTAATTGTTGGTTGTTTTATGCTTATAAAATTTAGATAAATAATTCCCAAGCTTTATTAATGATACCCCAGCACTTGTGCCAGCCTGTAGGGATTAGGAACACCTTTCAGGCCTTTCCATAGACTAGTTTGGGCACCAATTCGGATGATGACCCAACTTGGTTTGTGAAACTATTTTCATGGGAGGGTACTACCATTGAATATAGTTAGAACCCATGAATACTATTTACGATGGGTGTAGAGACTCATCGCAAATAACCTTCCTGCATTTTGGTGTGCACTGCGTGCCAAATACTTTTGTGATAGGTAATAACACCCCATCCCAAATAAGTTTTAACATTTTTTTATTTGTGATGGGTCCCTATTCTTGTTGCAAATAGTCTTCGGTGTCAGAATTTTGTGACGGGTTCATCCACCGGTCGTAAAAACCTATTTTTCCCATAGTGATGGAATAAAAGAAAGGTAAATAATAGTTCACATTTATATAATATTTATTATATAATATTAATCATATATATTCATTAAATCCATCCTTATTACCATCCATGTGAAGTATAAATGAAAAAGAAATTACATCACTTTTTGGAGATGGTAGTTCAAACGTATGCACAAGTGAGGCTATCATTTTCCAACAAATTAGAATGTTTGAAGGTAAATATAATATTATAATTTTCGAAAAAAAATTATTTTATAAATATCATATGTAAACATAAAATTTATCCTAATATCCATCAATTAAGAATTGTAATGAAAAATAAATTGCATCGTTCCATGGAGAAGGTAAGTCATACGTACGCATGAGTGATACTTTAACTTACAAATTGAGGGGAAGGAGGGTGTATAATAGTATTTTCATAAAAAGAATAAAATTTAATTATATTTATGATAATTAATTTATTATTTTATGATAAATGCAATATAATTAGAGGAGTAAAAGAAGAAGTAAAAAAAAATAAAGTGATTGGTTAAGGAGATTACCTCTTCTTTGAAAGAACTGCTTTAGATCTCTTAGTAAGGACTCTAGGGTTGGTATTTTGCGGATTTCTGTACCTCTAAAACATGTATATAGGGGCTTATAAGATAATTGTATAGGTTTTGGTCATGATATAAGGCTCAATGCGGGGTGATGAATAGAAAGGATGGGTGTATTTTTATAAGGGATAGAGAGAAAATAATTATAGTTTCTTAAATGATTAAAATATAATAAAGTCATTATCAATCCAAATTCTTCCAAATTTCTATTAATTTAATAAAATATTATATACGGTTTATATAACTTCATCAAATGAAATTTATAAATGTTTTTGGTTCATTTAAACCTTATCACTTTGATTAAACCCAACATTAATCATTTTTGACCTTAACCATAACAACAACTATTTCAATATTTAAGGCTAAAGAATGTTTCCATAAATGGAAAAATGACTCATAAATAAACCATTTTTGATATTGTAAACCATATTTAATTAAATTTTACAAATATAATTTTTTTTATTAATTTTGAATCATTTAATAAAATATTATTTATTATAAAATATCATTAATATAACTTTTGGAACTATTAATTTATTTTAACTTTAAATACACCAAGAAAAATATATAAATAGAATATAATCCTTTACCACATCCATAATTTGTCATATGTATCTAAAAAATTCCTGAAAAACAATAACTCACCCAAATTATATTAATTTAAATATCTTTAATATCCTTTAATTTATTTTTCTATTAATTGCAGAAATATTTTGTCGGTGTTGCATAAGTATTTAAAGTAATTATATAATTTAAAAAACTTAGAAATTAATTACCATTAAGAAAATAATTTCATTATTCTAAAAATAAACATTAATATTCATTCACAACATTATTTTTTCCCTATTTAAATACATAAGATATATTTAAAATTAAGAGATTGGCATTTTTAATTTTTCATTCCATAAATTAATATAAAGGTCATATTAAAATAAATATATAACCAAGTGTCAAATATTTGATACATTTATGGAAATTTAATATATAATATCATAAAATAGTGTAAATTATTTTTTGAGATAAATTTTAAAAACTTATCTTAATTTGTTAACTATATTTTACCCGTTTTACCCTTACGAAGGTGACAAAACTTTACTATGATTACTATATAAATAAAACAAAATAAATGAAACTTATTTAACCTATTTTATAATACTAATTCCAAATATGGAATTAAATTTTCAATATTCATTTTATATAATTTTTATAAATACATTTAAAAATATGTGTGAAAAAAGTGGTGAAAACTTATTTTTAGAAAAATGAATTTTTATGTATAACACTGGATTTATTCTTATACCATACCTAGAAAAATATTATATTAAAGAAAAAAATTGATTGAATATATAATATAAATTTAATTAAAATCACTCACCAAAAGTGATCAATTTAATTTATTAAGATGAACATATAAAAATAGTTTTTTAGAAAAATATTTCTTTTATTTTCAATTGATTTTTATTTTCATTTCTAGTTAATTGGTTGCTAATGAATTTATTTTATACAATTATAATCCATAAATTTTAATAATTTAGTTATTAATATTCATACCCCCAATAAAATGACTTAGTAATAAATATAAAATTAAATAATGATAGTAAATTGTTGTTCGTTTAAACTCGATGTTGGGTGTAACATAAGCTATCGAATAAATTAATTTATTTAAAAATATATATATTTTATTAAATATCTTGGTTTCACATTATACCCCCATTAAAAATAATTTCAACCTTTATATTGTGTCTCTCTGATTCAAACAAATGGGAATACTTTAGGCTCATCTTATCCTCAGGTTCCCACATAGCTTTAATAAATTGGTAGTTTCACCACAAAACATTGACCTAGTGAGTGGTCTTGTTTCACAGAATTTTCTCTCCAAGATATAGAATATCCACATATTATTCCTCTTAATAGAGATATTTATTTAGTTTTATGACCTCTAAGTTTAGTTCATGTGAAGTATTATGTATGTACTTCCTTTGGAGAGATACATAGAACACATTGTGAACTTGAGAGTGGTTCGGTGGAAGCATCAATCGATAAGATACCGCCCTGATATGATCAAGAATTTTGAAGGGACTGATATACCTAAGGATTTTCATTCATTTTTTTTAGAATATAATAACCTTATTCCATGTATTAATTCCAAAAAAATAACTTTTCACCCACTTTTATCTCATGATATCACCGATGATTGTAAGAATAAATTTTTTGTCGACTCTGAGATGCACTTATGTTTTTCTGAATAACTATAACTTTATCTACCATTTCCTTATCTATATTGGGTAATAATAAATTTATTTCTTTAACTTTATCCCATAAAATTGGATTTTTTTAATTCCTACTATATAGGGCCTCAAATAGATTCATCTAAATGATTGAGTAAAATCTATTTTTTGTAAGAATACTCCACAAGAGGAAGGTGTTGATCCCAACCACCTTTGAATTCCAGAGAAAAAGATCTTAAGAAATAATAAAGGGTTTGAATGGTACTACCATATTTACTGTCCATCTAAAGATGATAAGAATTGTTAAAATTAATTATGTATCTAGAGAATGCTGAATACTTCTCTAGAACATTGATCCAAAACCTCAGGTCTCAATAAAATATAATAGAATGTGGTTCTACATTAAACCTTACCATATACTTAATGTATATTCTGAAATCTAATCAAGAGAGAAATATTATCTGGTATTAATGAAGTGTAATGACCTTTTAAGGAAATCTACTACAACCCAAAAATAATTATATCCTTTAAAAAAATTTGGATTTCAACAACATAATCCATGGTGATGTTTTCCCATTTAAATTTTGGTATGGGTAATGGTTGTAACATTCCCTTAGATATTTTTCTCTTAACATTAACTATATAACTTACCAAGAACATAGATACATATTATAAAATATAAATTTTCATGTTTTCAAACCAAAAATACACTTTCATATATTTATGCATCTTCGTACTTCTAGGATGAATAGAGAATGATGAAATATGTGTTTCATCCAATTGATCCTTCAAATATGGTATTGAAAGAACACATACATGATTCTTAGAAGTTATTATTACACCATAATTAATATTACACTTAGATACATTTCACACTTTATTTTGTATCTCAACATCTTCATTCTACACATCTTTAATCCTTACATGGAAAGATGGTCGAACATGCATTTTAGGAAAATAATATTTCTCCCCTTCCTTAAATATTTCTATATTTATTCTTTTTAAATTCTGAAATATTTTATCCTTTGGGGTCATCAACATAGGTAATCTGGAATCATCCTTTCATCTTAGAGAATTTACTAAATTTTTCTCTTTCCCAGGGTGGTAATGTATTAATATGTCATTATCTTTAATTATTTTCAACAATCTCCTCTGGTGGATATTTGGATCTTTTTGAGAGAATATTTATTTTAATCTTTTATTATGAGTACATATATCACATATTTATCCATAAATATATGTCTCTATATCATCAATTAAAAAATTACCATCGCTAACTCTAAATCACGAGTTGTGTAATTTTTATCATTAACCTTCAATTATTAGGAGTCATATGCTATAACTATATAATTATACATGAGAATTAATCATATTCCCTACCTTAACGTATCACCATAGAGTAAAAACCCTTTTCCACTTAGGGTTATGTAAGTATAGGTGTGCTTACATACCTTATCCTTACTTCCTTGAAATTTTTCTCTCATTCATCTATCCAAAAGAACATGGCTCCCTCCCGATGTAACTTGGTGATTGGGTTAGATAGCCATGCGAAATTATCCGACTATTTTAATAATACCTATAAAAACCAAGAAAACTATGGTTATTAAAAACTATGGTTGTTCTGTGATATTTCTCACTAACTTTCATCTTTGAAGGATCCACTAAAATACCCTCACATGAGATTATATAACCAAATAATGAAACTTTCCAAATCCAAAATTCACACATGGTCAGTTTTTCATACAAATTCTCATTCCTCATGGTATAAACCATAATTCTTAAGTGATATTCAAGATATTACATTCCATTTGAATATATAGGAATATCATCTTTAAATACTTCAAAAAATGGATCAAGGAAATCTCTAAACGCTCTATTAATTAGATCTATAAAGATATTAGGGGAATTAGTAAGAAAAAATTGAGACACTATCAATTCAAGGTGTCCATACCTCATACATAAGGATTTAGTGGGTATGTATTCACTTTTTATCCTCAACTAATACTACCCAAATTGAAGATAAATCTTGGAGAAGTATTTATATCCTCATAAATATTCAAAAAAATAATCAATATAGGGTAGAGGATACTTATTCTTGATATTTATCTTGTTAAGTTCTTGATAATCAATGCAGAGTCATATTGATCCATATTTATTCTAAACAAACAAAATTGGTGCACCCTAAGGTGTTTCACTTTACTGAATAAATCCCATATCAATATTCTCTTGGAGTAATATTTGTAATTATTTCAACTCAATTTGGTCTATTCTCTATGGATTCATTGAAATATGTGTGGAACTAGGCATGAGTTCTATTGAAAACTCAACTTTAGGACTTGGAGGAAGGCTAGGAAATTATTTTAGAAATATTTAAAAAAAAACTTCTGAATAATAGGAATATCTTTTTTGTTGAGTTCTCTATACCATTTTGTATAATTACACCTCAGGGATATGTATTATGACCCAAAGATATAAATAATTTCCATTGGATATTTGTATACATCCTAACACTGATAAATAATCATAGGTTTATTAGGAATATGAAATGTGACTTCACTTCCTCATAAATTGATATGGGAACCATATAAAGAAATAAAATACATTCAGATAACCGCAAAAAATTCAACTAAAGTTTGAATCATAATATCTTCAAGAAGTAGTTTTCCACAAACTTCAATTGAAGAGGAACTGTATACTTGAGATGTAACTATCGTACCATTAGGATTTTTCACCACTAACTCAATATTCAATCATTGAGATAGTAATTAAATACCCTTTTAAAATTACATAGATATAAAAGAGTTCATAGATATATAGTTAAATAGTACATTATCTATTCTAGATTAAGTTATAATTGTACCTTTCACCATGTCATTCTCATAACCCGATTTAAAAGTCATGATCGCATGAGATTTCCATTTTTCTTTATCTTAATAGGTTAATGAAATGAATCATCATCACACCCTTTGTATTCATGCACTAGTTATCATAATTACCATACTCGTTTCATTTTAAGCATTAGAATGTGGGTGGTTAATTAGTTGGAATCTTATACTCTTCCATTGAATTAACCACCCTATTCATTGACTTTAAAAATTCAAGGGCATTATAACCCACATTTCCATATTTAAATAACCTCCAAACACTATTAAATTAATTCCCTTGATGTTTCTTCCAATATTTAATGCATGTATATCGATGGAATTTCTATCCTCCATGTGATTTATTTGAATTTTCATGAGGCTCAATCTTTCTTTCCTTATCAAAACCATGGGAATGGTGGGAATCCCCAATTTCCATTTGTTACTTGAGTTAACATAAAATTATTTATTCATAGATAATAAAGTCTCTTTATAACATCTAACCCCTCCACATTAGCTTGAGAGGATACAGGTGTTATCAGACTTATGCGACATCGCAAAGACACTAAAAACTGGAAATAAATGCCAATTGATTTAAGAACATTTGGTGGATTATTTTCCCTTTTAAATTTAAAGAAACATCTAACACACAACACAACCAATTAACATCCAAAAATTTATATGATACATGAGTTCCAAATAATATTTAACACAATGAAAACATTAACAAAATCATAGTACAAGTGGAAAAAAATACAATTTCCAGAATATCCCAAAAAACATAATACCCAAATACAAAAAAAGGCATACACCCAAGAAACACCTGACCAAACTCCAAGATCAAACTTCACCAGTTATTCCCAAAGTATCAATATGGATCACTAGATAAATTTGATACCATCCACAGGGTCACGCCTATTAATTCACTCACACCAACCATTTATGAAAAATTACATGTTAGGTCATTCCACATATAATTTTTTTTCTTTTAAAAATTAAAAAAAAAAATTTCCATGCATCAAACCTAGACCATAATTTTAAAATCACAATTTTAAAATTATCACCAAATATAATTTCCATAAAAACCAATAAATTTCTACAATTTCAAATCCATAACCTCCAAGAGGTTTCCATCTATAATTAAACATATATTTCACTATAATTTGAAGAAAATATTTTAATAAAACTAACCCTTCACTATCTATGTTAAGTAGAGATGAGAGAGAATCCACATACCTCTCATTGGTTGGTAAAAATAAAGAGTAACACTATGATTCTCTAGTTCGAATCAAAAAACACACTTCCTTCACTAAATCCAACAATATTTCATCAATATTAACATCACACAACTTAGATATATCCTCATCAGACTAGATCTATTGTTCCAAGAGAGTGGAGAAGAATATATATAGGAAGAATAATGAAGAATTATTACTTACTGATGAATTAGGATCTCCAATGAGATTTGATTCACTTAAGAATTTATCCAGGATCAAAAATAAAGGTCTCTTAAGCCAAGTGAGAAAAAGGAATTCGAGTGATTGGAAGATTATGGGGGAAAAAAGGGTAAAGGGATTGATTCATATTAGATATATCATTTTCAGGGTTCTAATAATACGCTGCATAGTTTGGTAAATTGTGTTCCAACCATGCAATGTTATTGTCTTAAGGCCACCCCTCACACAATTGGATCACATGGTTATAAAAACCATGTGCCATGAATGTTTTCCACTATGTTTCAAGTTGCATGGATTTACTCTAGGAACCCAAATGGTTTTGTTCAAACTGAGTGCTACCTAGTGTCCATTTTCCTCCATTTCATAGTTTCCTAGAGACATTTCATGGTTCCTACTAACCATACACAAACTGTAAACCTCTAGAAAAGCCTCCAAAACATAAAAAAGTCACCTCAAAACCTCCCAAAAATCTACCTAGTCATTATATAGGATAAAAATAAATTAATAAAGGGTAATTTACTTGAAACTAAGGGTGGTACACTCTTATAGATACATCCTTTTGGAGATTCAATTTAAATAAACCAATAAATCGATCAATTTTACTTTTAGGGTGAATGATTAAACCAAAATCATTCATTACAAGTCTTTAAAAATTTTAATTATCAGTACCAATGTATTCACCCTCCTTTTTCTTATGCTTAATGAATTTATTATAAATATTTAAACATAGAATAAGAGGTAATTACTTACTAAAAACTATCCAATAAAACTCATCTCATTCTATGGAGTCAATTTCTTCTTCTTGTCTCATATTCTTAATAAGTTTTGAACATTGATATACTTCTCCTCACAAAGGATAAATGGATAGGAAAACCTTTTCATGTTTCATGAATTGGATAATAGATAATATCTTCTCAATAGCATCGATCCATCTCTCATCAACTAGTGGATCATAAGAACCACTAAATTAAGGTGGATTTTTTCTCATTAAATACTCAACAATACATTGTTCCCCAATTAATCATTTGAAATATCATTATGATTAATGGGTAGAAAATGTTTTTTAATTATATAAACAATATTTTTTATTCTAGATTATAAAGAATTTGGTTTCTTTAGTGGATAGTCAATTCATTTTCTATCACATTCACTATTAGCATGATGTCTTCTAGTTACAGCTATTAACTAAAACTAAGAATAAAAGTGTGATAAATAATAATCATAGTGGGAAACCATATAATCATGAATAATTTATAAGTTTTCTAAATCATTACACCCTCTTTTGATCCTATTATGCCTTAATTTTAAACTATTTAATCCATGTTCATCATTTATTCAAAGCCTTCATAATGGTTTTTAAATAAAATGTGAATTATCCCAAGAATATATCTCAGGAGTATCAAACCTGATGTGTAGTAAGGGTATACTCCCTTTGAATCAGAATGATGGTCGATATATAATCGACCAACTCTTTTCAGGGTTTTAACCCCTAGATTCATTTGTTCCAAAACCAAAGATGCTTGTAATATCTATATAGGAATATATTTCTTCGAAAACAAAATAATCGGTTCCTTACCAAAACCTTAGGATGTTATCCTATACTAATTCATAACCCTAGGTTTTTAAAAAAAATCTAACCATAACCTCTAAATATTGACTAAAACTATCACTTTGATACTGGCTATTGAGGCCTAGGATTTATATATATAAATATTACATAGTTTTATATAAATATTCAATATATTTCAAAAATACCATCCAGAAGACCATAAAGGTTTAGTGTCTTTGGAGTATAGACACAAAATCTTCATATTTCACAAAATATCTTCAATATCTCCCAAAAAGGTCTTCCCATTTATTACTTTTTATAGATATACCCTACTTAAACATTTCTTTATAACCTGGGGGAAGGAAACATTAAAAAAGGTGATATTATATGATTGGTAAGGGAAACATGGGAGATATAAACTGATGATCATATGAAAGCATAACATAAGAATATAGGTATTAGATCATGAATACAACATAGAAATTTCATACCCAATCTATCATGGATCATAAACATGATTCCTAGCATAAAACTTTATCATTTCAAATGACATGAATCATAAGAGTGAAAAATCATCATAGATCAATAATGAACCATAATTTTTTGTCATAAAAGTGTGGATCCATCATAAGTATAGAAACTATTAGATTATTCATGGTTAACTATCGATACCATAAAATAATAATGGATTAGGCATCATCACCCATTTCCCAAAGTGGATCATGCACATCAAATGGTTTCCCATAGTGGATCAAGCACATTGACTTATTTCCCAAGGTATATTAATCACATATACTTTCTCCACATAATTATATCATGAGATATAATACTTTACCAAATTCAATAGAGATATATATAATTCTATTCCCACCTATCACATAATGAAAACCATATATATGTATACCATATGATTATAAAGCATTCATTATATCATAATATCACAACACGTGGAAAATAAACATACTTCATAAACGTCTCATCATCATAAAAATAAACCATTAAAAGAAATAATATGGATGGTATCATTGGATAATATCTCCATAAAAACAAAATTAAAATCAAATTATTTCATCATAGATGAAAATTATTTTAAAATATTCACTAAAATATTTCTTGAGGAAAATACCTTTTTTACTTTGAAATCACTTATTTAAAATCTAAAAAATTACCAAGTATTAAGGAAAAAATTTTATATGAAAATAAAATTAAAAAAATTTCAAGTAATATTCAAATAATTTATCATTAATGATATTAGTAAATTTCATTCATGCCGTATAAATTAGAATTAAACATTTCATTCAAATTTATAATTAAATGTACCTAATTTGAGAAAAGAAATGAACATTAAATTTAAACCACATTAAAAAAATTTCATAATGGGTAAAAATGAATTTAAAAAATCATATCATAATATTTAAAATATTCATTTAAAATATTTTTTAGAAAAAATTGATATGGAAGAAAAAGGGGTTTTGACTGAAGAGGGAAATAAAGTAGGCTTTCCTTAAAAAAATATTTATATCTATAAAGTAATTATTATAAATAAAATGAAATTAAAAATGTATTATATAAAAATAAACTTAGGGGAAGAAAAATTAAATGGGTTTATTAGATAATTTTCATATAATTTCTTCAATTTAAATTCAAGCATAAACAATCTCGATTAAAAATATGATTGAAACATAAATCCCTTACCTAAAGTCTCATATTTCTTCATAAATTTTTTGATCTTATATATTATAAATATAGATTTATTATAAATTTAATAAGGGAACATACTCATATATATAATACCATGTTGGATATCTTATCACTAATTTATTGATAATTTGTTTTTAAAATCATTATTCTGGGTGATAACAGCTTCGTTTTTTATACATGTATCAGTTTGGAAATCTCAGTCCTTATAATTTGATCATGGTTTAATCATATATATATAATTTTAATAATTGTATAAATATAATATATATTTATTATAAATATATTTAGATTCATCCATGAAATGTAGAGATATAAAAATTAATTACACCTTTCATAGAGATGGTAGACCGTACAAACGCAAGAACGTTGCCTTCACTTTTTGATGGATGGAATAATAGAAAGGAAAATAATAATTAAAATTTATAGAATCATTATTATATCATAATAATCAAATATATTTATCATATCTATATTATTTATCATCCACATAAATAGGAAGTGAAAACTAATCACATCACTTCATGGAGATGGTTGTCCACACGTACACACGAGCGTCGTTGTCATTTTCTAGAGAACTAGAAGGTGATAAATTAAATAAGATAATATAATTAAATAATAATAATTATTTCATAAATAAAATATATAAACATAAAATCCTTCATAATATCGATCCATAAAATATGGTCACGAAAAATGAATTATATCACTACTTGGATATAGTATGTTGTATGCACGCATGAACGATACTTTCACTTCCCATTTGATAAGAAAGAGGGTTTAAAATTGTGTTTTCATGATAATATTAATATTTAAATACAATTAGGAAATTAAATTTATTATTTTATTATTAAATGATATATTTATATGATGTAAAAGAAGAAGTAAAAAAAAGTGATCTGTTAAGGTGATTACCTCTTCTTTGAATGAACCCATTTGGATCTCCTCCAAAAGACATTAGGGTTGGTATTTTAAAGACTAAATCACCTATATAACATGTATATGGATGTTTATAAGATAATTTCATATGGTTGGGTTAACATAGAAGACTTGAAGTGTTGTAAATAAGAGAAAAGAGACGTTTCTTTTATAAGATAGGAGAGGACACACATATAATTTCTTAAAATATTAAAATATAATAAATTAATTCTTAGGAAAAATGATTAAAAATCGTCATGAAATCAAAAAAAACTATATGGTCAACATAAAATTATACAATGACAGTTATATTTGTTTAGTTTCTTTTTAAAACCTATCTTTTTTAACCCCATCATTAATCATTTTTTACCTTAACCGTGTTAACAACTATTTCAATCTTAAAGCATTAAGAGTGTTACCATATATGAAAAAATGAATCATAAATGGACCATGGTTTATATTTTCAAACATATCCCATTAAATTGGTTTCATATTATATTTTAATGAATTTTAAATATTTTAATAAAATATTATTTATTATAAAATATCATTAATTTCAATTTTGGAACTTTTCATTTATTTCGACTTTAAAGAAAAAAATACATAGGTGGAATTAGAATATAATCTTTTATAAAATACATAATATGTTATATTTATCTAAAAAAATCTTATAACACTATAAATCACTCAAATTATATTATTGTTAGTATTTTTAAAATTATTTGTTTTATTTTTTATTGATTGACGAAATATTGTTTTATCATTGAATAAGCATTTAAGGTAATTATATAATTAATAAAATTTATAAATAAGTTATAATAATGAAAAAATATAATTATTCTCAAAATTAACATTAATATTTATTCAAAACATTCTTTTTTCCTATGTGAACACAAAAGAGATATTTAAAAGTAAGAAAGTGATATTTTCTATTTTTCTTTCCTTAGATTAATATAAAGGTCATATTCAAATATATATATGGAAACAAGTGGTCATATATTTTATACTCGGATGGTAATGACTGAAATACACTCATAAAATTATAAAAATTAATGTTTTAGATAAATTTAATGATTTTTTCCAATGTATTAATACTATTTAGATGTTTTACCCCTACCAAGGTGACAAAAATTTACAATCATTACAATTAATATTGACCAAAAATAAAAGATCCATATTTACAAAATTTAATCCTCCGGATTCCAAATTTGGAATAAATTTTTTAAAATTTTATTTATATAAATTTCATAAATATATTTAAAAATAAGTGAGAAAAACATGATGAAAAATGTTTTTATTAAAATACATTTTAAGCATAACACTAGATTTATTCTTATCCCAAGCCAAGAAAAAATATTATGTTAAAGCTAAAAAAATATTAAATATATTATATATAAATTTCATTAAAATCATTCAAAAATAAGGATCAATAAGGTATATTAATATAAACGCATAAAAACTAGTTTTCAGTAAAATATATCCTTTATTTTTAATTGATTATTTTCATTTCAAGTAAATTGGTAATCAATGAATCCATTCTATTCATGTTTAATAAATAGACTTTCATAATTTATTTATTCATATCCATACCTACCAATCCAATATCTAGGTGATAACTTTAACAATAAATAATAATAATAATAACAAAAATAATAATAATAATATGGAATAATTTGTTTAAACTGGTTGTTTCTTGTAATGTAAGCTATCAATAAATTAATTCATTTGAAAAAAAAAGTTAATAAATACCCGGGGTTTAATAAATAGAAAATTAAATAATATATAAATATAAATAATTTTTATAGTGGTATAAGAAAACTTAACTTATCAAACTTAAAAATTATTCAGGATATTGAATTTTTTTAAAAAAAAATTCATTATCATTGAGTAAATTTATTTGAAAAATAATAGGAAATATCCATTATATTTTAAAATCATTAAAAATTAGGTTTTTTATAAAATCCATTTTTAAAAATTGAAAGGAATCTTAATTGAAAATAATTTTCATTGTGAAGAATGAATGTTTTCCCATGGGAAAACCATAAAAGGTGATTTTTAAAAAAACATTTTTAACATTATCCTAAAATGATGAAGTTATGAGTCATTTTAAAAAGTTATTTTAAAAAAGATGAAGTGGAAAATTTTGAAAAAAATAACTTTTATTATAAAATAAAACGTCAATAATGGATCCTTAAAAAAATACATAAATCAAATCTCAAGTAAATGTGTATTGGAAGATAAAACAAATGGACGTAGAAGAAAATATATTTTAATATATTAAAATACATTTTTTGAAATCCTACATCGTAAAACAAAATATTAAAACTTCCTTTTGAAAATATTAGAATTGAAATATTAAGGTAACTTAATATAACACATAATTAGGTTTCCAAATATAATGGAGATCATTGGAGGTAAGTGAAAATATAAACATGGAATAAAAAAATTAATTAAATATAATGGGAATTATTTTTAATATTAGCATACTTTTATGGGGAATAAAATCATCAAGTAGAAAGATTTTAATAAAAAAGTTTAATTTTTACCTAGATATAAATATAAAATAAAATATAAAATCCTAAGTTGTAATAAATCAATAATATAAGTATAATGTTCAGGATAATAATGTATAACTCAATGAAGGGAGGTTTTAGTTAACAAAAACCCCTTACATCATCATTGTCTTTTTAATTGAAAACCCAATAAAGGTATAACTTGAGTTGGATTTGAAAATAACATAAATTTCATGAAATATTATTATAAAACAAATCCATTTCTAATATATACACCAAAAAATGAAGATGATTAATGAATACACATCATATTCCAATGATGCAAAATTGATATGAAATAACCCTGACCTTAATTCCTAAATTCCAAAAAAGAGATTTAACCTCATGTATAACAAGAATAACTATCTTAATAACCTATTTAATAATCTTATAAAAACATATAAACGTTTATAAACATAATTTATAACCATTTATTATATGTATATTATTTAGATATATTATATTTTCATCATTAAGGTTTTATTAGTTTAGATCATTTTTTTCATACTTGTTTTATAATATAGGTGTCTATTATTAAAAATAGATTCAAATTTATACATTATAATACCATTATTTATAATTTTATATATATATTATAATGATTTATAATGTTATAATTTCATTTCATGAGGATTTTATTTATGATTCATGACGACGAAGTCGGTGGGGATCTTGTTTTGGTAATTTTCATGAATGAGGGGTAGTTTATTAATAATAGAATAGATATTAACATTTACATTCCATGAAAAAAAATTATTTAATTATTATTTTCCAATATAACTGGTATTTTTTATTCCTTAGTTACCTATTATAGAAATTTATATCATTGTTCATGTAGGTGGTTAAAGCGAGCCAAACAAGAACAAGTTATAATATATGGGTGAGTGCAGTTAAGAAAGTGATTCATTTAAAATAATATTTTTGTTATAAAAGAATAATTATATTATTTATATATTATTAATTTTTTTAATCAAGTTATAATAAATTTGTATAAATAATAAAATACTAGAGTGTAAAATAAAATTCATCACTTTCTTGGTGGTGATAGTCGACACATATACACGGGAAATGCGTTCATTTTCAATTGATTGGGAGGAAGATAGAGAATGTTTAAAAATTTATGAATATTAATAATGTTATAAATATTATATTAATAATTTAAATATACTTTTAATACCATATTTTTAAGGTGGTGATGAAAAATGAAGCACATCGTTCATGGAAGCGATAGTTTGCATGTACACATGATGATGTATTCATTTTTTGAATAGTTTTGGAAGAGGGTAGAAAATTGAAATTACATTAGTATAATAAAATTTAATAAAATTTATAATTCTTATTTTATCAAATTTTTAATTATATAATAGTTGTGAGGGGGTATTAGAAGAAAATAAAGGAAAATGAAAGAAAAAGGAGTAATTGAGAATGTTACCTTACTCCTTGGAAGAGCTTCTTTATAAAATAGATTAAGTCTTTGAGAGGTGGTATTTTTAGAATTAAAGTTACTCTATAAATTGTATTAGAGTATTTAGGAGTTTTTTTTATATATATATTTTTAAATATAATAGGCCTGATGTGTGAGGATAAGTGGGGTGGTGACGGTTCCTTTTATAAGGGAAAGCAGTGGCATTTTGGTAATATATAAAATTTAAAGTCACTATTAAAATGCCAAATGGATCCAATAATGGAAAATAATGGATTTGTGTAAGTTTAATCTCTATAAAGATTCAAATAAACATTTTCACATGTGTTTCTAACATTCCATTTGGTATTTTCACTTTTAACATTTTTGGTTTTTATCAGGGTAAACAATTTTCACATAAGTAATATATTTATAATTCTGAAAAATAAAATGATCATAAATATATAATTTTTTGATAATTATTAAAAATATAAAAAAAATTAAAAAAATTATATTTTTAAGAAAAATTAATTTTAACATTAACACATGCAGTGCATAAAACCTGTTTTTACAAAAACTGTATTTTTAAGTGTAAAAATAATACTCAGGATAAAATTATCAATGTTGTTGATTTCTATGAAATTAATAAGTTTATTATGAACAAAATATAATTTATATGGATTAAAATAAATCCAAGAAATAATTTTTTATTGTGATATCATTATTAAATAAAAAAAATTATTAGAATAAAATATTACTGAAGTTTCACAATATTGAGCATGGGATTTATAAATTCAAAATATTATTTTTATATGAATCATTTAAATCCATAAATTAATTTTTAATAATTTAATTGTTTTTTATAATTTTTTTAAGTTATACTTACTTTTTGATATAGTCATAAACACTATGGTTTTATTAAAAATTATTTTTTTACTATTTAATACAAATAAATTATATCTGAAAAATTAAAAAACCCTTATATTAATTTATAAATTATGGATCCAAAAATGAATTTAATTTAATCAAATTAAAATTGTTAAAATTATAAATTTATCTTTTAAATGAAAATAAATAATATAAAGAAAAGACTTTATTTGTAGAAAAAAAAACTTTTAAGATTTAAATATTCTTAATCTTATTTTATATAAATTTTAAATTAAATGAGTAATAATATATTAGTTTTAAATATTAATTATTATCATATTCATCTTCTAAAATTGATCAATTTAATTTATTATGTAAAATACACATCACATTAAAAAATAATTCTTTAAAAAATATACATTTTTAATATTTAATATTTTTAATCACATTTAATTAATTAATTATCATCTAACCATAGAATTTAATCAATAAATAAAATATTATTTAAACATAATCACTATATATATTTAATTTTAATAAATTTATTTATAATAAATCCTTTTATTAGCTTTTTATTTACTTGAGGATTTACGGTTATTGAAACTTTTTTATGCTTCACAACATATTACATTATTTTAATAAGGTGTGTCATGATTCATTTTATTTTGGTGATGGGTGTGAAAGAAGTTATTCAATATTGTTTTTAATTAAAGGAAAATATATATATACTAAAATATTTGGGAGTTATATTTATCCCCTTAAATAAATTTTATCCTTGTAATTTTAATTCTCATCTTCTATTGACAATATATAAGGCCATATAATATATAGATATTACTCAAGATATAATTTCTAGATACATAAACCATAAAATGTTCAGAAATATAAATTTTTACACAGAATAGTCTTATCCCTAACATTTAGTTTTTCACTAATGATTTGATCAAAGAGTATATTATTATTTGGTATCAAGACCTACAATATATAATTGTTTTTTATGGGTGCCCATAATAATCCTTGCATTAATATACTACCATAAGAAGATATGAAATGTGATTTCCTTATTCAAAATAATTTTCCCTATTAGTAGATACAACTTATACATTTCCAAAATCAAATTAAATTCATATAGTTTTATTATAATAATATTTAAATAAGGCACATTCTCATAAACATCAACTTGGGATACAATACAACCAGAATTTTTCTTCGATAATTGATTAATCTTTGTGGTGTTTTGATTATCTTAGAAAAATTACTAGTTAGACTAGATAGGAATCCAATAAGTCATCCATAAATATATATTGAAGGATAAGTGATACTTATTATCATGATTTACTTTAAAGGTTACATTTGGATATTATTTTCATTATTCCTTTGGTTTATGATGTCGTTGATACTTATAATCCTCATTAAACCTTGGATTGGGGCCTCAATTTGAAAAATGATAAATTTTCTTTCATTTGAAGTATTAAAGTTTGGATGGTGTAGTAGTTGATACTCAAATACCTTCCATTGTATTGGTTGACCTATTCATATCTCTTTGATAGTCATAAGCTTTATGGTTAGTCCTTCCATAATTGAAACATTTTCATATTCCTTTAATACATTTCCTTGGGTTAATCTTATTACATTTTTAACATGAATAAAATTTAATATTCATTAATTCATCATCTTTATCACCTAAGATCGTATGAAACTAGATCCTTATCTTCCTTGGTGTGTTTGGGAGTTTAGTAAGACTCATGTTGTTAATCCTAACTTGAGATAGTTGGATGAGAATATCCAAAAGACTTTTAATTCCATATTAAATACCATTTATTAACTCATTAAGACTATCAATTCCTTATCCATCATATCCATTTTTAACATGGTTTGTCTTTTATCGATTCTTAACTTGAATAAATTATGTTAAAGATAAGAATACTCAATTTGTTAACCTTATAAAAAGTAAACTTATTAATTTAAAAGGAATAAATCATAAATGAAATATGTTCACCAACTTATAAATTTGTACATTTCAATATATGTTATTAATTAAATTTATCCTATTAGGTTCACTACCCATAAGATAAATATGTTGTCAAATCCTTCATAATGGTTTTTAAAGATAATGTGAATTACCAAAGCATATCCCTTGGGAGTGCTTAACCGGTTTTTCAATCTTAAGTATACTCATTGTGCACTGAGATAAGATTGATTTGATCCTTAGTCAACATTTTTCAAGGTGATTACCCTAGGTGCATCTATTCCATAGCCACGTCAACTTTCTAGTATTTAGGAAGGGATGTGATTTCGAGGAAAACTGCATACTCAAAAATTCACCAAAATTATATGATATTATCTTATGCCTAAACTTATCCATATGGTTCTCAATAAATTTATCTAATATTAATCTCAATGAATAACTGTAATATATCTAAAATATAATTAAAACCTACTCTGATACCAACTGAGGCACCCCAGACACGCCCTCTTGGTTTTAAAACTAAAAAACGTTTTTTAACACCAACTTTATTATAGAACAATATAAATATATCATTATTTTACATAATTTACATATGTTAAACATTACATATCACAAATATTCATAATCCCAATAATTAAAGTTTTAATGTCTTTGATGGCTAGTTACATCAGAAACTAATTTTATGATACTTGTGAACATTTCTCCAAAACAGATCCATGCTAAACTCCCTTATATACTTCTTATAAGTTATACTCATCTTCCTAACCTAAGGAATATAAACATATGAAATAGGTTATCTCAAATTCCCAATAATGGAAAAATAATCCACATTTAACCAAGGGATAGATAATAAAAATATGAGAAAACATAAACATAACAGAAATAACATATTTAAAATAACATAGAACAAAAATAATTGTCTACAAGTAATGATAGAAAGTCATATAACCTAAAATAAACAAACATATACCTTTTAAATGAGTGGGGTAAAATAAACATGACTTAAGGGGAATAATAATATACATATAAAAATGGGGCATTTCATTAAATTGTAGCATAATAAATAACTACATAACAAACATAAGCATATAAACTCTTTTGAACCAAGCTACCCACATCATGCTCACACAACAACTTGTGAAAAAATCTACATGCATCATGTTTACACAAAAAACAGGTAATAAAAGACAAACACATCACATTCACACAAAAAACATGTGAAAAACTTTACCTTCAACAATTTATCACAAAAAAAATGTGAACAAAGATACCTCTATCATGTTTACACAAAAATAATTTTTAAACAAAGTAACCCACATCATGTTCAAACAAGAAACTTATAAAAAATATTCCTACATCATGTATAGGAAAAAAAAATATAAACAAATCTTCTCATATCACATTCACATAAGAAATTGTGAACAAATCTTCCCACATCACATTCACAAAGTAAACTTTTGATCGAATATACCCACCTAATGTTCACACAACAAACCTATGTTTCAAGAGAACCTCAAAGAATTCATATTTCAAAAATAAATTAAATAAAAAGTATAAAAGATAAGGGTTTCATGAAAACTTCCATATAAAATGTTATAATACATATAGATAAAAAAGGTGTAGGATGGTATAAAATCACATCCCTAATATAACCTAAAGATCATTAAGGATTTTAACATATATAAAAAACTCTTTTTTCATGATCATTTATTAAATAACATTGAAAAATATGAGCAAACCCCCATTTCATTTTAAAATAATCATGAATTAGAAATATTTAGAAAACAATTAAACATAGAATGGAATATTCATTGAAAATATGTTTTTTTATGGAAAAAGAATTTGTTCACATGGAAACCCATAAAAAATATATTTTAGAAAAAATATAACATTATGGTAAAATGATGAAGTTACAGGTCACGTTCATAAGATATTTTCAAAACTTTGAAGTGGACACCTTTTAAAACATTTAATTTTTTAGAAATATAACCTTTAATAATTGATCCTTGTAAAATATCCAAATACTATTTCAATAAAATTTGGATTTTAGGATAAATTCAATGATTTTGTGAATAAAACATTTTAAATATTTTAAAACACATTTTTTTAAACCCAAAATCATAAAAATAGATAATAAAAAATCCATTTAAAAATTAGATAATGGAAATATAAAGGTCACATGATATTAAACATAAATAGGTTTCCAAATATAATGGATAACAATTGTAGGAAGGGGGAATTAGAACATGGAAGAAAAATCATCATTATAGATAATAAGAATTATTTTTAAAAATTTCATAACTTTATGGGGAAACATTTTTAAGAATGGAGATTTTAATGAAAAGTTTAATTTTCCTTATATAGGTATATAATGTATATTATAAAATATTATTATGTAAAACCCCAAAAATATAAGTAAGAAGTTCAATATAAAACATTATAACTCAATGAAAGGGGGTTTGAGTTAAAAAAAACTATACATAATTGTTATCATTCAAATTGAAAACCCATGAAAGGTAGAACATGATATGGTTTTTTAAATCCCATAGATTTAATGAAAAGTTATTTTAAAATAAATACATGTCCAATATATACTCCAAAAAAATAAAAATAAAAGTTGTGAATACGCATCAAATCTAAATAAAAAACATTGAGATTTAAAAACCATTACCTTAATTCTTTAATTCAATTAAATAGATTAACCTACTATATAACAAGAATAAATATCCTAATCTCCAATTTTGGTGACATAATCATACTTAAAATCTTTTATAAACTTAATTTATAACCATTTATTTTAAATATATTTGTAAGTTATATTTTATTTTCATTATCAAGTGTTTTTTTGTTTTGATCATTTTTTTACTAGTTTCATAATATATGATTCACTTATTTTTTATAAATTTAAGTTAAATAATTATAATATAGTTATAATTAAGGTAATATATTTTTTTTAATTATTTATAATGTTCTAATTACATTTCATAAGTATTTTTAGTTATGATTTTTAATGATGGAGTCGGTGACAATCTTGTTTTGGTAATTTTCCCGAATGAGGGGTGGTATATTAATAACCTATTAGATATTATCATTACCATTACAAAAAAATTATTTAATTATTATTTTACAATATCAAAAGTTTTTATGATTTATTTTTTTCCCATTATAGAAATTTATAGGTTCGTGTTGGAGATTAAACCGACCCAAACAAGAACAAGCTATAATATATGAGTGTGTGTGGCTAAGAAATTTTTTCCTCTAGACTAATTTCATTTTTATAGAAGTATAAAGAAATTATTTAGATATTTATATGGTTATTAATAAATTTCGAATATATTTGAATGAATAATAAAATACTAGAGTGAAAAATGAAATATGTCTCTTTTAAAGAGGTGGTAGTCCCCGCGTACACTCAAGTGACACGCTCATTCAGAAAAAAGATAATGATTTTTATATAAAATAAGAAGAATTAAAACCTTTTATTAGAGAAGTATATTTTATATTTTTACGAGAATTAATCTCAATTTTCCTTTAATATCTTTTCACATAAAAGGAGAAGAAGAACCTTTCAAGATCTAGAGTATTCCTAAATTATCTCAATGAAACTTATTCTATAGGTATACAAGAATCGAGTTATGGGTGTTACATATTTACAAACCTTGTAATTGTTAAGAAATTGATGAAAAACCTAACTCAAAAAAATAATTATAAAAATTGAATAGTGATAAAATCTATGTATTTGAACCAATCCAAACATAGTAAAGAGCATATACCCACCTTGGGACTAAACCTTGTCATGATTTTCATGTGCCTTGAATATCATACCATTTATTTTCATGCAGTTCAGTTTTAGATTTTAAGTGATTGGATCAAGAATTTAACCACTAAAAAAGGTTGGTTTCAATAATTAAATTATAAAAATAAAATGAGTATCACAGATTCATCCCCCACCCCTATCAGTGATTCCTCACCACTAACAAAGGTTCTTCAAGTGGTATCTAAGCTAACAAGAATCCCTATAAAAGTTTCAATATTATCAGAAGTTGAATATATATAATTTAAATTTTATTGGAATAAATGTTGTTCCTTTATTCAATGTAAATTATTTCTATCACTAAAAAAACAGGATGATAACTTATCATCTTTCATAAGGACTAGAAGTCTATGATGTTGTCATTATTGTTTTTAAACCACTTGAGATAGATTTTCCCATGAAATTTTCTAAAAAATAAATCTATAAGTTGATGGAAAAGCATTAAATTATATTTTTATTCTATTTTATAATGAAATTTATACAAATTTTATGGGTCTATAGACTTCTAAATAAATTTGGGATAATATTTAAAAAAAATCAAGTAAATTCGAGAGTGAAAGAAACCAAATTATAGATTTAAATATATATATATATATATAATAAGTTATTATAATGGATGATTATGAAGATATAAATGACCACTTCATAAATTTTAATGTGGTTTCTAGTGACATTATAGGATTCAAAGATACTCTAGAATACTTTATAATTGTGAAAATAATTATGAGATGTTTACTTGAAAAATTAAATGCAAGAGTTTTAGTTGTACTATAGAAGGATAAATTCCCATTTTATGAGTTACATAATACTCTTCTTAACAATGGTACAACGAAATATCAAGTATTTAAGAATAAATTAAAAAGGGTAGATGGCATTCAAAGCCTGGAACAAACTCATAAATAAAGTATAATAGGTTGAGTACACCTACAAATATAAATATTATAAAGAGATGAATGAAGAATATAATAGGACCATGTCCCTTAAATTAAAATATATCCAAATATATAAGGGGAAAACAAAGTATAACTACTAATTAAATGATTTGAGTATTGTAAAATTATAAATTTTTCCACTAAATTTATAAATAATAATTGTGAAAAATATAAATAATAAAAAACTAAAATATGATGAAATAAAAAAAACCCTTAAAAAATATGAAACTTGTTTAAATTAGAAAAATACTTACTATAAGGAAATTAATAATCATGTTGATTAAAGAAAATTATGTGTAATCAATTGAAGGTATTCAATCTGAAGAATAAGTGCCTCAAAATATTAGAAACTTTAGAAAAATTTTTGAGAATTATGAAGCATCCCTAAGTAGTTATGAAGAAGGTGAAGATACCTAAATTGATCACATGTTTAAAGAGAAGTGTGAATCATTTATTAACCATAAAATACAATAAAATAGTGAGATAAAATCTTTAAATAAATTTATTAGGATGTTTTAGAAAATAAAATATTAATTTTAGGAGAATAATTATATTGAGGAGATCAAACACATTACTGAAAGTTATTGTTCCTTACTGGTGCCTTCATTGCGTTTTCTGGTGGTTGGAAATTTATGGGAGAGGATGGAGGTAGTTAGATTGTAGATGAAGTTTGGATATAAGCTGGTGGATGGGTATTGTGGTGTGGTCAGTTTGGTTTCTTTATGATGTATATTTAGATAAGGTTCTTATGGAATGGATAAATACTTTACATCATAGATCCCTTAAGGTGTCTAGTTAGTGGATCTTCCATTTTTTACACCCTATGTTATGGATATATAATGATCCATGAGGCTTAGATGTTTAATTTCATATCTTTTATTTCATAAGGGTTTCTATGACATGGTTATTGAATTGCATCATGTATATTGAGGTTCAAATTCCTTAGTTTTACCTATTTAATGGTTGTTGTGGTGTAGTGGTTGAGCATCACTGTGGACTCTCAAAGTCTAAACCCCATGGTCCTAATGATTTAAGTACTGATGTAGCATGATGACCTGGTTACACTATGTTGAATCCACGTGTTTGTAGGATTTGGGTTTGACCAATTTTTGGAAATGGGGGGATATAAATATCCACACTAAGATATACACCATGGATTCTAAAGGGTGAGTTGGTCTTATACCGTTATATACTTTCATTTAGACTGAAATATGGTTTTAAAAAAATACTTATCCACCATGGATTGGTCGGTTTAATTTATATATAGTATCATAAAAATTATATCCTGTATAAACCCATAAATCCCATGAAATTAATTTATTTCCTCTATATCCTTTAAAATTTAGGTGACCAAAATATATCCCCTTAATGTGGATTTCATCCCTAGCTTCTATAGATTGATTCATGGGTGATTTTAGGTTTGTTTACAACTTTTATTTGGTTTTCTATACCATTATATCATGACATACAATGGATGTTTTGTAACCTATAATTCATGTGTGTTTTTATCAATGTTCAATCAAGGATCCCCAGTGGATTTGGATCTTTAGTGATCTTTGGATCCTCTTAAAAGAGGTGATTGGAGATATGTGTCTGTTATTCCATTTTCATTCAAAGAACATTGACAGGTTTGTATCATGGTCGTGGATTAATCGATTCTATTTATTTATTTTTAAATATAGAAGTACTATTTTGTAGATTATTTGGATAACTAGTGTAATTAACCATAATGAACATAATTAATAGTGAATAATTACGTTTTAAATTATTGGAAGGGTGTGATAACACAAGTGGGTTATGCTATGTTTGTTGGATACCTCATTATTTACTTGATAGTGTGATACCATAGAATAAATAAATAGAATCAAAATTACCCAAATAATATAAAAATGTTTAGATTGAATTAAGGATAAATAGGGAAAGATATTAATTACCATTCTTATCTGAGATCTATTAAGAATGAAAGTATTACTTGAATCATGGTTATAGTTTGTTTATAGTTATTAATAGATATTTTATTTCATTTATTAGTAATTGTAAACATACTCATAATGAATCAACTAATCAATATGATAAAATTGTAATATTGTGTTCTAGAATTTATGATGTTTTAGGATATTATAGTCAAGCCTCATTTTCTAATCTTGTATGCTTTATGTGATTGACTTAGTTTCCCATAAACTTATTTTGATAAATTTATAATTCCAATACCATTTTTAAGCATTATATAGGAATATCTCTTTTTTTATTCGTTGTTTGAAACTAGTATCATTGGGATTATAGACTAGGGATGGGAAAGCATGACCAAATTGTGGCGGTGGTTGATATGGGTGTTTATCAGGAGATATGGTACTATTTGAGAGTGGTGATTTCTTATTTCCAATTAGTTAGAATGATTTTGATTTTATAATTAATGGGACGATTTGAGAGTTTTGATTTACCATTTTTATCTTTGATGTTTATTAGTGGATGATTTATTTATTAGTAAGAGTGGTTTTAGAGTTTGGGTTACCCTCTTAACTTTGTTTAGATGTTTCGAGGTATTTATATATGATGATTTGTTGTTTTGTTTTCCCAACTGACATCTGTAGTTGGCCTTATTCACTATTAGTGCATATCCTTATGGTAGTTATACTCAAGTACTCTAATGAATAGATTATGGAATGGTAATTTGATATAAGGATATCATGATAATGGGTGTTGAGGATAGAATTTATATTGAATTGGAAAATATTATATGGTTGGAAGAATGATTCAAGGTGAGTAATAAGGAAATATAAAATTTATTTTATGAATAATAAATCTCACAACTTTATGAAAGGATGTGAATGTTCAAACTATAATTAATAAAAGGTTTACTAAATTTCATGGCAATTTATAATTTTATAAATGATCAAAGTGATGAATATGAAAGGGTCTTTGTTTGATGTGATAATTATATATCTTAAACTAGAATTTATTATGGGATTAATGAAATGAATGGAGATTGATAAATTTTTAATGATTAAAGATGATGAATCCTTATTTCTTATGTGCATTGGTTTAGATTTCAATTATTTTCCTAGTGGAGGAATATAATTTTTCCAAAGGGGTACTATATATGGTTTTATTCTATGGTAGGGTAGTTTCATTTAGGATAGATGTGTGCTATACTATCATTATGTTTTACGATTCTTTACGATCCACCAATAGAGTCGGTATGGATGTTGACACCCAAATGTTTTTTATTCTAGTTATTTTCCCCAAAATCATGATTGGTGAGGTGATACACGGTCTAATTATCCATATTTCTTAATCTACCTTCAGATATATTATATGTATAGGAATTAATGAGCTATAATGTATTAAGGCACATGGAACATGTTTCCACCAACTGTAACAGCCCTAGCTTTACCATACATTTATGTGAATGCTATGATTGATTGAGGTTATAGCACATACATGTATTCTGGATATTGTGATTATGGATACTATAGGTGAAAATGAAAAAGACATGAGTTTTTAGGTGTAGTACATGATACATAGTCCATGATGGATTTAGAACTTCCACCAAGTTACAGACGAGATGGGTTGCATGGGGTGAGGTATAAAATAATGACATGGATATATGTATTGATTAAAACATGATATATTAATACCTACATAGGATTTTTTTTGTATGGTTGAGGCCCAACCATCTTCATAGATGAATTTATCTATGGAATGGAATGGAGAACATGGAATTTTATATTAGGGTGTAAGAGTGAAATCCTATTAGGGAAGTGGATGCAGGGAACCTTATTATATATATGATATAGTTTGATGTTACCTATTTTTTTGTATTAATTGGTGAGAGGAATTGGTGAGGTTGGGATGTATTTTTCCTAATTTAGATAATGAGTTAGATTCTTTTATTTATTCATTGGGGTTTGTCTTACTTGGATAACATTTTCACAAGAGGTTTTAGGGAGGATCCAATTGGGTATACTTGTATGCTCACCCCTATATTTATATAATAGTTTCGGGTTCATAGGTTTTTCTTGGTCATTGATATAACAATTATTAGTGCATTGTGGTATTTGAGGAGTGGTTAATGTTTGTATTCGTTGCCTAAGAATCTCACCCTTAATTTTTCTTTTGATTCTATATTGTATGACATTACATTCCTTGGGATTAGTTATTATATATGTGATGGATTTTATTGGTAGCTCTATTATCACATTGATAACTATTATATATTGAAGGTAATGACTCCAATTTATGAATATATGTAACCATGGTACTAGTCACTGACCAGTGAAATATTGGAGGTTTGATCTTGGGGGGTCACTCCTCTCTTCAAAGATAGACTAGAAGGTGTACCAGTGGATTTGGGTTCATGAAAATATGGTATCAGAGACAAGTTGATAGAGAGATATATGATGTTTGGAGATATAAAATATAAAGTATTTCATAGTTTGGTAGGTAAACAATATAAATAGAAATTAGTACACTCTGTAACCAAGGGAGATGGACTAGTACATGAAATTTTAGGGGCCCTTATGATCTGATGTGAGGAACTCAAGTTTACTGAGCATACTAAGTGAATTGATACTACTTGAAGGGTAGATATCAAGTTAATTATCAATCCTCATAATTGTTTATGCCTATTATTGATTTGTTCAGATGATGGGAAACATGATGATACATAATTAATTGATCTTAGGTATTCCGTATTATAGGTTTTAGGTAGTCCATAACCATTTATTAATTTATTGGTATGGCTCCAATTAAATGTCCCCATAAGTTTCATTTCGATGATGTTTAATAGGATACACCAATAGATCATGGTAGATTTGAGATCAATAAAGAAGATACTTGGAGGAAGAATCTTTTTGATTTTCAATGCCAAATCCCACAAATGTTTGAGTTATTTGTTTTATATCCAAAGATAGGTGGTTGGTTATAAGAGTTAGAGATTTCATTTTCTTTGATCCTTGATTAAAAGGAGTAATTAATTCCATTATTTATTAGTATGTTATGTAGGGAGTCTCAGTAGGGTGTATATTCTTATTTAGGAATTTTAATGAGTCAAACATTTCATGGGATAAGTTTTTTTATCAGATTTAGTTTGATTTTATTTCATTAACCATGATGGAAACTTGTCAATAAGAGATTATTACTCTTTAGTTAGATAGTTCCAGCATGTAGGATTTAGGTATATGATTTAGAAATGTCTTAAATTATGCTTCAAATACATTTCCATATGAGGAATTTGGGGAGAGTTATTTTGAGGAGGCTTTGCATCTAAAAAACCAGCACCAAGTTACCCATTTTACATCACAGACATTTATTAAGGTTGTAGAAAAGATAGAGGTTGTTAAAAAGATATTGGGTACGACCAAATATTTATAGGAGGGGTCTTTTTAGGAATAAACCTATATCAAAGTTTCAATTAGAAGTTCTATTTTCTTATCTAGAAGATTTTTTAGACAATATGGAGGTGGTTCCAACCTTATTCATCCCATTTCACTGAGACTTATAGTTCATATACACATGTCAATGGATTAGGTGTGGTTTGTTTCTCATTTAGAATTCATGGAAATTTAAATCATGAGTTTGTTCCTTTCTCAATAGTCATTTTGAGACCAACATCTCTCTTCAAGTTCATTCTTTGCAGCAGTATCCTCCGAGGAAGCAGCAACAGGTTGCTCCATCATGGAATTAGTAGTGAATATATGGAGAAATAATATTAAAGCCTTGTGATGTAACGTATACTTAGGGATAGTGATTTGATAATGATAAATTATGTAGTCTCCATCATGTATAGAGATGCTATAGAGAAGAATACAGCCAAATTAATACTTTAGAGCTATTGGTGATAGATGAGTCAGATTTCATATGAGGTATTATCTTCTTGTATTCTACCTAGGTATATTTTTTTATTTTTGAACTATGAAATCCTTTATTTCACTTGACCTAGTCCATTCTTTATGAGTTGAGGTGGAGAGACTTACAATACACTTGGTAGTACTATTCTAGATGTAGGTTTATCATTCTTATGTGATGTTTTTAGATATTATGTGTTGATGATATATCATCATCACTCTTTGGGATATTTCCTATGTTTATGGATAAAAACATATGATATCATCCTTGGCATGGAATTTATATATTCATTATAGGATAATTTTTAATTTCTTCAGGTGAATTGTGGTATATTATATTACTGATAAAAAGAGTATAGTTTTTTTTTAGAGAGTGTGACCCTTGAATGGGTCTAAGGAAAACTTATTTATTATCATCCTTGATTCCAAAGTTTATTTTTATTTCTATGGGGTATTAGTCAGTTTTTTTCCTAGGTATGTGGAAGAGTACCTTGATATCATTCTAGAGGATTTTTTGGAACTACCCCTTTGATTTTAGATTTATTTTAAGATATATATTCAACCAAGCTTCACTTAAATATCGTTGTCCCCTTATAGGATGGATACTTTTATGTTGTTGGAGATATATATTCATATTTATGATCTTCTCCAGTGAGGTTTTATTCAACCTAGTGAATCCCTTTGGGGTGTTGCGGTCTTGTTTACAAAGAAGACATATTCAAGTTCGTTCTTATGCATCAATTTTCATCATTTTAATTAAGTCACAGTAAAGAAACTATATACTATTTCATGTATTTGTGAAATATTATATCAGCTTATTGGATATAGATGGTTTTTGAATATCAATTTTTGGTTCTTGTATCATCATATGTGGGTGAATCATGAGGATATTCTGAATACTAACTTTATATGTCATTAAGGTCATTATGATTACATGGTTATTACCCTCAGTGTCATAAACTTTCCATTATTGTTCACGGGAATGATGAATTTAGTGTTTCATGCATTTTTATACCCTTTCATGAGAGTGTTTATTGAAAATATCCTTATTTATTTTGAGTTAGATGAGGAGAATATAGACCATATAAAAGATGTTTTGGGAGTTCCTATGTGTCATTATCAATTTGGAATGTTTTAAAAGTGTGAGTCTGGGACTTTTATGGTTCATTTCCATCAAGATATTATATATCATCATGCATTAGTAATCAATCCTTTAAAGGTTAAGTTGGTTGTTTCATAGGTAACCCTAAAGAAAATTGTGTGTGTGTGAAGTTTCCTTGGTATTGTGGGCTATTAAGGGAGGTTTTTTCTTGACATCTCTTGGATTGTGAATCCTTTGATATCCTTGACTAGAAAGGATCAGAAATTTGTATGGATTGAATAGTGAATGATTTATTTTGATTATTTGAAGAAAAAGATAGTTGGTTATCGAGTCCTTCATTTTCTAGAGGAAGGGGTTTTGTTTGACGTTTATTTAAATTATTCAAATTTTGTACTAGATTTTATTTTTATAAAATAGATTTTGATTTTTCTTCATATGGGTATTAATAGTTATGATCTTGATCTTATTGCAATTTTTTTCCTCTAATGTTTTGGTTGCATTAAATCATTGTTGAATGCATTGTTTTCTTCATAGATCATAAGAATTTTAGGTATATCTGCACCCAAAATGATTTGAACTTTTAACATAGCTAGTGGATATAATCTTTTTAGTATTATGACTTTAAGATTTTTTATGCACCATAAAAATAGAATGTTGTGTCTGATGTGCTAATCATGAATCTGCATAGGGATACTATCATCCTTCTGGTGATTCATGGATAGTGATGAAGGATCACTCTATTTTTCATCTTGATAGGATAAAATTCTTGTGATTATAACCTTCTTCAGTTTTAATGATCACAAAAATATCAAGTGTCTAATGATTTTATTTGAGGTGTTTTAAATGAAGGTATCTTGGTTATTGGGGGATCATGATGACATCTTGTTTTAATATTGAAATAGAATTGAGAAACCATATTTAATTTTATATTTACATGTTGAAATCATGAAATTATATTAGAATATATTTCTAAGGATGTTGAAGGAAGTGAAAGAATCACTTGTTGAAAATGAATGTCACGGGAAACAATAGACATCTAGTGGAATGTAAAATAGCAACCATATCCATAAAGAGTCCACTAGTTAACAGGTGGAGTATAATCAAACAGTCAGAGGAAGCTAGAAGAGCCATGGAGTTCCCAGGTGTTTCACAGACTAGCCAGTGGCATCAGGAAGCTAGCTAGTTGAGTGATTCATGAACATTCCCTGGTGTATTAATTGGTGATCAATAAGTCTCCACTATGATCATTAAAGCCATTTCTTGGTATAATACTTATCTAGCATGCATTAAGTCTATAAATAGAACCCTTAGAGCCTTGGAAATATACCTTCTCGTCCAATTGACAATGATAAATTTATATTATCTTAAAATCTCTCTAAATCAAAAAATATATCTCAATTCCAAAATTTCACTTCATTTATAAATTTTTTCTTCTCTATCCTACATATTTATTATTCTATCCTTGTGTTTCTTCCAATATATTTGAGATAATTGAGACTTTTTTAAAAGATATTTCTTCTATAAATACACTTTTTATTCAAATATTTCATCAATTTCAGTGTTTTCCACCATATAAAGTGAGGGACTCAATTTTATTACTAAAACTACTAAAATGTAAGGGATTACTTCTCTTTGAGATTTCTAGAGACAATCATTCAAGATATAGGGTTGATTGTATTCAATTTTATTTATATAAACTATTAAAATGAAATGGATTTTTTGTATCTTGTATAATGTTAAATCCAATGGAATAATAAAATAAAACCTCAAGCAATTGGGGTAGGATACATAAGGGTTCATCAAAGAACATTAGGTGAACTCATTTATTAAATCATGTTATTTATTTTATTCTTTCCCACTTTATATTTTTATTATGCCTTCACTAATACTTTCATACATCAATTCTATTTATCATTTAATTTATGAATCACTTATTATTATATTCTTACACTTTTATAATATCTTATAATTAATACTTTATGCTAAATCCATTAATATACTAGTATCGTTTTTCTATTTTAATGTTTTAAAATTGTTTTAAGTATCATTAATCTATCAAAAGGGTTTTTTTTTCTTTAAGTATTTTAATTATTACTTTGTTTTTATAAGTTTAATTCACCCCCTCCCCCTACCACATCTGTCCATTTTATCCTACTTTGGACTATATTTTGTATCATAGGTATATTGAATTATTTTGTATTTCCTGATTCATTTTCTAAGATTTCAAAGCATATTTTATCAAAATATTTAACATGTTTTTTAATAATCATTCTTTTTATATATGGATTTTAATAGTTGTGGTGAACCTAAAGGACACTATATGGTTCATGTTATCTTTTTTGATGGTTTAAATTATGGTTATTATAATAAAAGTATGTCTACCTATCTATTGGTTATCCCATATGTAATACATTTATGCACGGTAAAACTCCTACTATAGAAAAAGGAATGATAGAAAAATGTGCACCTGGTGATATTACTTATTTTAAAATATATGGTAATGAAATGAATGTATTAAATTATATATTAAACCAAGATGAATATAATTGAATTTATATATATATATAACATAATAAATATAGAAACTCTTAGAAATAACTCATGAAGGAATGAAAAAAAAATCAAAGATACTATATTAGATATGTCTATATAAAACTTTTCTATGCATCCTAACGAATCCATTACTGAAATATTTACATGATTCAATGATATTTTTAATGGTTCAAAGGATATTGGTGATACTCTTTATAGAGAAACATTATTCAAGAAAATACTTTGGGATTTTTCAATAAATTGGGCACCGAAAATCATTATGATCCAAGAAGATAAAGGCATAAAGAACATGGTAGTTGATGAGTAGATTAGATCTCTCAAGACGTATGAGATAACTTTGAAAAGAAAACATAAAAAGGAGGAAAAGGTGGTAAAATAATATAAAAAGAATATTTCATTCAAGTTCATAAATAACAACAAATACATAATTTAAACCAATATTGATCATCTTTCTAATAGGATTAAAAAGTGCATGAAAGAGAAAATATCTTTTGAATAATTCAAAAAGGAAAATCAATAAATTGAAGTTACTTAATTCAGTTTCGAAAATAATGGTCACATAAATCTATGTTATTATATGAAAAATAAGAAATCTAATAATATTAAGCACCTTAGTAAAGAATTAAAAATTTTAACCTAGAGTGATAATGAGGATTCAATTTCATAATTTGAATCAAGCGATGAAGGTATTATGTGCCTCCTGGATGATATCAGGGTTTTTAATAAAGTAAATTCTAAATGTTTTAATTCTTAATATTATTCTTATTAAAACTATTATTTTTAAATTATGAAGATATTTAATATCTTATAAATCAATATCAAAATGGTTTTTTGATCATTTTTCAAATTTAAAACATCTTAAAAAGAAATAAAATCAAATTATCTTCTAAAGATATCAAATCTGAAAACAAAAATAATATTTGTTTTTAAAAGTAAAATCATAACCAAAATTTAAGAATATGGAATCTAAAATTAAATATTTTAAAAATAATATTTCTTAATTCACCCAAGGTTATATATATTAAAATTTTATTTTGGTATCTTGTTTTTTTTCAAAAGTAATTCTTGATTCGGTATTTCAAAATAGTCTAGTTTTTCCAAAAATTCTAAAAAATAATTCTTTAAAGGGAACTTCTCAAAATAATTTTTTATATTATTTTAATAAATTTTTGAATATTATTTATGAATTAAATAAAAAAATATAGATATATAAAACAAAAATTCATTCATCTATCATCACATATTTGTATATAAAAAAATTTTCTGAACAATTTTGGATCCCAATGTCTTTATTAACTAACTTAATTGGTCCCAAGATTTGGGTACCAAAAACATTAGTATCTTGATATATTTTATAATAAGTGTATAGAGAGAAAATCTCATTGGGAAACTTGGTATATGGATAGTATGTGTTTGAGGAATATGTGTATTAATCCTTCTGAATACAATCATCTCAAAAACCTTGAAGGAGGACATGTAACATTTAGATATGATTGAAAAAGTAGAATCTATGTTATTGGTAAAATCAGTTTCTTTAGTTATATATTAATAAAAAATGTTTTATTTTAAATTTATTGAAGCCTAATTTACTAACTATTTTTCAATTATGTGATATCGATTTAAAACTATTTTTGTAAATTATTTTTGTAAATTTTTTAATTCAAAAGGAAAATATTTATTTACTACATCCCATTTTCAATATTTTTATATTACAGATTTAAAATCTCTTAAAATTAAAAATTATAAGTGTCTAAGTGAAAAATATAATTAATAAGGGATTTTTAATTGGCACCAAGGTCATTATAACATTAAATCTTGTGACAAGTTCAACCATAACTAACTATTATAAGATTTACCAATATTTTATTTCAAAAATAATTTAAACTATGAACCTTCCTAACATTGAAAGTAACAAAAATATACCTTAAAATATAAAATTTATGTTTCCTCTTATAAATACTTAAAACTATATCACCTTGACCTTTTATTTATAACTCATGTTTTAGTATTATAGGTAAATTATACACCTTTGAAATTAGGGATGAGTATACTAGAGTTACATGGGGTTTCTTCTTAGCTTATAAAAATGAGGCTTCAAAACTAATTGTAAACATTTATAAGAAATTTGAAAATGAAAAAAGATACAAACTATTTTCACTTTTATGTGACCATGGTGGATAATTTTATAACCAAGTGTTTTATGACTTTTGTGTTTCTTAATTTTAGCATCATTACTTCTCCACTCCTTGAACAACTCAAAAAAATATGATTATAGGAAGATAAAATAGGACCCTCCAATAAATTTCTAAGACTATCTTGAAATATTATATACTACATCAATTATTTTGGGTTAAGGTGGATAATACCACTTATTATATACTATAATTTGTTCTCATAATACCTATATTTGGACAAAAACCCCTTATGAACTTTTTAAAGGAAACATTTCTAAAGTTATCTCCATCAAAGTTTTCAGTTGTAAATTATTTCTCTTTATTACAAAGGATTATCTTAAAATTTTGGATCCCAAATTTAATGAAGGTATATTTCTTGGGTTCTCAATCTCAAGTAAATCTTATCAAGTCTCTTATAAGAGTATCAAGACCTTAGAAGAGTCTATTCATATCAAATTTGATGAGAATATTCTTAAACCTCATCCCTAAATCAATGATTACATTGAACAAGTTTGGATAACCTTAACTAAAACTAGATATTATAGATAAATTGAATATTTTCAAGAACCCCATTCTATATAAATACCCAGGTAATGGGTTAAATTCAAAGACCATCCAATTTATAATGTTATTAGTAAATTACAATCTGGGACTCACACTAGAAGTTAGGTCTTAAATAAGGTCAAACATCAAGATTTTATATCTCACCTTGAACTTAATTCCATTAATGATTACATTAATTATAATAATTGGATACTTTTCATGAAAGATTAGTTGAACCAATTTTGATGAAATTTTTTTTGAATCTTGTGGAACGATATGATAATCAACCAATTTTTTGTACCAAGTGGGTTTTTCAAAATAAAATATATGAACAAGGTAATACCACCCACAATAAGGATTGATCTATTTTGAAATGATGTATTCAATAAGAAGTTATTTTTTATAGTGAAACCTTTACACCCATTTAAAAACTATAACCCATTTGATTTTTTTTCATTCACTACTCAATTTCATTTTAAAGTTTTTAAAATGGATGTAAAAGTGATTTTAAAAATGATTTTATCTCTAAAAATGTGTTTATGGATCAACCAACCAATTTTAAAAATCCTAAATTTCCCAGTCATTTCTTTGTGTTAATAGAAGTTATTTATGGTTTCATAAAAGATCCTTAGTCTTATTATGAAATTTTAAATAAACTTATCTTATGAAATGAATTTAAAATAGGAAAATTTGATTCCAATCTATTTCTCAATCCTATTTAAATTTATTAATTAATTGTTCAAATCTATAATGATGATGTTATATTCTATTAAACTAAATAACCACTTTTTAATGAGTTTTATGATTTAATAAATAAAGAGTTTGCAATTATTTTTATGGGAGAACACAAATTATTCTTTGTTTTTCAAATTTCCCTAAATTTATATAGAACTTTTTAAAACGAAAATAAAAAAACTAATTAAATTTTAATGAGGTGTGTAATAGATCATGATAACAAAATTACAACACCCATGAGTACAAATTATAATATTAAATTAGATAAAGCTGGTAAACCTGTTGACAATAAGCTTTATAGAAGTATGTTTGGAAGTCTACATTACCTTATTATGACCCAATTGAACATCATTTTTAGTGTTTTCCTTCATAACCTATTACCATCAAATAAAAAATGAATCTCTTTTAAAAGATCTCAAAATATTTTTTAGATATTGGAAAGGAATTAAAAACCTTGGATTATTTTATCATAAGAAAACCAATTTTTAACTTAATTTTATATGTGATGCTGGTTTTGTAGGATTCCCACTAGATAGTAAAACAATTAATTGGATATTCCAATTACTAAAAAATTCCCTTCTATCATGGAGAATTATAAAGAATTTTTTTATATTTATAAATTCAAAGAGTAATACAGAGTCATTAGGATTTATTACACCCAAATTATATGGATGAAATATAATCTCTTATACTATGAGATTAAATATGATCACTTCTCAGTTAAGTGTGAAAACACTAGTGAAATTAGTATCTCTACAAATTAATTCAAACACTATATCTCTAATAAAATTTATCTAAGACACCATTTTATTCAATATAAATTTCAAAAAGGTGATATTACCCTTTAATTTATTTTCACTAACCTTAAACTTATTAATATCCTCACTAAACCCCATACTCTTTATTATTTTGACTTTTTAAAGGTGGTTTGGGTATGATTAACTTGTGAAACTGGTATCTTAACTTTGGAAATATTGATAATTTTTAAATTCGTTTTCCAAATTTATATTAATTTTAAAAATAAAATATTTTCTTTTAGAAATTTTTTAGTCTTTTCACAATTTTAGTAAAGGTAAGTGTGTTTGATAGTCTAAGAAAAAATATTATTGGCTGGATAAAAACAAGTGGATATGGTTATGGTATAGATTAACCTAGAGTTTATTACCTAATAAAAGTATAGTTGGGGTATTAATATGATATTCCCCAGGGGTATGAGTAGTGGGCCTTTACTTCCCATCCGGTTTGACACTATATTTGAATTTTATTTTTTTATTAATATAATTTTTTAAAACTTTAATAATATAATGGGTTTTAGATATTAAAATTTTATTTCTCATATTTTTTATTATTTTTAAAATATTTCCTTAAAAATATTGTATTTACTTTTTTATTGGATCCTTGTATTTATAATTTATTATTTTATGGGGAGATAATATTTTTAATCCTGAAATGACCCTATAAGAGAATAAAATTTTATAAAAAAATTAAAAATTCATTTAAATCTTGAGATTTTTAAAAAATTATTTTTCAATATCTTGATCTTATTTAAAATATTTTGTTTTTCTCTTGATATTTAAAGAAATTATCCTTTATAATTTTAATTTTTATTTTTTTATTTTTTTAAACTATCAAAACTTTTCTTTTTGTCTCTCTCTCAAAATATCATTAATGATGATAATCGTAGTTTGAATTTTATTTCTCCTATTTTCTCAAATACAGTTTATTAATAATTTTTTATAATCTCAAAGGGGGAGAAATATTTGGATGTTAGGTAATTATATAAATCTACAGTTTTTTTCTTTCTACAATTATGTTATATATTGTTTTTTTTTTGGGATAAATAAATAATCTTATAGTATAGAAATGGCTTTCTTTTACTCTGTTGAGAAAAATATTTTTATAAATATTATCCTAAAATACTTTTTATGTTCATGTTATATTCTATTTCTATTCAATTTTTTTGTGATCATCAAAAAGGGGGGTCATGTTTTACTTCTCACCTTCTTAAGTTTTAATGATAAAAAAACACCCCAAGTGTCTAATTATTTAATTTGAGGTGTTGTAATTGAAGTTATATTAGTTCTTGGAGGATCATGATGAAACCATTTTTAAGTCTAGATGAACTTGTTGAAATCATGAAATAATGTTATAAGATCTTTAAAAGGATGTAGAAGGAAGTGAAGTAAGAACTATTTAAAAATGAATGGAAAGGAAGCATTATCCTACAATTGGCATAGGAAGTACCAGCCTCATCTTTCATGAGTCTACCGATAAGCTAAAGGAGTATCATTGGTCTATTGATCGAAGTAGGTAGAGATAAGGAGTTCTAAGGTGTTGCGTTGTCTAGCCGGTGGCATCGGGTGGCTAGCCAGTAGAACCATTCCATAACCTTCCAAGGTGTATTAACTGATGGTAAAAAAGTATTGTATCATATCATTAAATTACCAATTTTATCCAATAATTCTCCATCACTCATGAAGTACATAAATTCTAACATCTCTAGATTTCAGTATATATTTTCCTTTAAATAATACAAAGTTCGATATATTTCTTTAGATGCACTAAAATGAAGTTCATGATAAATTATTAAATTAAAATAATCATATTTAAAAGTAACATTATGATATCATAAAATATATCTATATATGATATATAATGTAAAAATTCTTTAAACTATAAAATTTTTATGAAATAATATTGTAAGCAAATAATGTTTAAGAAAGTATTTTTAAAAAAAAGTTGTTTGTATTTGTATTTTTTATTTAAAATTAAAAGTTAAATATATTATTTTTATAAATATAATTATATAAAATTACCATTATTTTTAAATTTTTAATATCAAAATTTACTTAGTATGGGTTTTTGATCATTTTATGAAAATATATATTTAGTTGGAAACAATATTTTTTACAAAAATTATAATTTTCAAGACATTAACAATATATAAGAATGACCTTGATGGTCAAAAAACCATTTAAGTGATAAAATATAAATTCAAAGAACAAAATTATTCTTCTAAAAATGTTATTTTAACTTATAAAACCAATGGAAAACATTTTTAGAACTAAAGTAAAAGGTTACTTTAATAAAGAAAATTGTTTTATGTATCTTATTATAATTTTTTTTTGTTTGTAAAATTATGTTATGGATTGATTTTAATATAACATAACCTTATTCTTGTCTATAATAAATATATTTAGTTCATAAAAATTATTTACAATAATAATTTTAAATAATTTATAAATTTTAAGTTAAGAAACATGATTATCTAAAAACTATTGTTTATTATTAAGCATGTTTATTTTTAATACAAATTTTCTTAATCATAGTGATTTTTAGTTAATTAAATAGATAAAATATATTATATTATAATAATATGATAATGTTTTAATATTAATATTAATAAATAACATTTTAATTAATTAACATGGGTGAAAGAAAAGTTTCCTTGGAATTATGCTTTTGGGTAAAGGACAAAAGTTAAGGTACAAACCCCTAAATCACTCAATGGTTTGTACAAATTGTGTGTATGGGGGGATTTTCAGCTATATTCTAGACCATACTCCACAATTTCTAATTATGTGGGTATTTGAGTATTAATATTGTGAATAAATCATTTAATAAATAAATGTATTTCCAAAACTAAGGTTCCCTTTACTAATAAAAGGACACACTTACACCCAACAATTTTAATTCCTTGGTGAAAATTTTACCATTTATTCAACCTTGAAACATCTCCCATTTACCATATGTTTTTTACTCTAAATTATCTTAATTACTTAATTTATAAGTATAATTCCAAGGAAAATTAAAATTACCGATGAATTTAGAGTGTGATAAAAAAGCAAGGGAATAAGGTAAGGTTTTTTGTCTCAAACTCCATTTGTTGATAAATTTTTTAATTTATGAGAAAATTTTCTTATATATGGTGTATATTCAACTAAATTTTTGTGTAATAATTTTATATATTTTATTCATGGTATTTGAGGTTTATTTTCAAGATCTTTATCCTTTAAGGGTTTTAATTGAAATGGTACACATGTCATAATTGTTTTCTCAACTAAAGTCATTTTTTCCATGTGTCATGAAAGATATTATTTATTTTTATCTTACAAGCCTCTTTTTCTTACCATTATATTTGAACATTTTATATTTCCTTTTTCTCTAGGGATATTACTTCTCTAAATTAATATCCTCCCCTTTGATGAAATAATTCCTCAAATAAAAGAACGATGCTGATAAGAATGGCTCCTATAAATTGCAATTTATATTTATATTCCATGTTCATATTATACCCATCAAAATTATGATCTAAAAACCAAATATGTTTCATATTAATTGACATTAAATTTTTACTTCACCTATTTTCAAATTAAGGTTTTATCACCCTTTTTACGATGTGAGTTTTATAAAAGGCCTTAAATGATGTATAATTTTTTAAACATGTATAGTTTTCAAAAAAATATTTTCTTATAAATTAATGTAATAAATTATTTAATAAGTCTTTCATAATTATTTTTTAAAATTTATTTTTAACTACATTTTATTTCTATAAAAAACTAAAGTAAAAACATTTTAATTTTTTCCACATGGTTTATTTTCAATGGAATCACTTTACAAGTTTCAATGTTAATGTATCATTACACTATTTTTTTATTTTATAATAGACTTCTTATATATACTTTTATGTTTTCAAAGAAAATTATTCTCATTATTTAATAAAATCATCATTTTTAAATGTTTTAAAAGGAGAATATGAATTCCTACTTTCAAAACAATTTTCTTAATGCTTATAAGAGTGTTATTTATCTATGTCATTTGATTGATGAAGGGTATTATTAAAATTATACCATCCACCTTATTTATTTGGATGGATTAGGAAATTCCATTTAACATCAATTGTATGATCTATCACTGATTTTTTCTTTCCTAATCATCCACTTGTATATGCATTATTTGCATACAATATATTTCCTATATAAATTCCTTATATTCTATTACATGATTGAAGGGGTTCAACTAGTTGACCAATAAATCAATTTATTATGAAAACATTTGACTAAATCATATATACATTTTATATAAAGTGTGAATAATGTATTCTTATTCATCATTATTAAGTGGTATTTATAAATAATAATACTTAAAGTCATTGGATACCCATTTATCTCCCATGGGTTTTTCATTATATATATATTGATGAATTTATAAATTTATCCTTATGGAACTACTTAAAAATCATATAAAATTCAATTTATTTCTTTAGTTTTTTATTATATGTTTATTTTAATCATGTGTCACACATATATATATGATTTTTTATTATTATGGGTGCACCCATATAGTGCTACAATTCATTGGAAAATGTTTTTATCTCATATAATATCTTAGTGAACGACCAGTGATCCCAGCCAACTATGGTAGTGGGACGTTAGCCTAGCCAACTATGTTATGTTTATAAGGAATGGATCCATGAATTATTCATATGATTTCATGTTTATTTTGTTTCTACATTTTTATGATACCATGATCTTACAATATGATCATGAATATTTCATGTTCTTATGTTATCATTTTCCATTCCATTATTCCATTCTCAATATAAAATCATGTTATGGATCATGTATCTCATGTTATGATTTATTATTATGTTTTCCCTGACGGAGTGTCTGAGCTTGACTATTCTTATATTTCAATTTATTTAGTTTATGAAATAAACTATTAATCATGTTAAGACTATATGAGTATATTGTGTCGAGAATTTATGGGTAATGTTAAAGACTCATTATTGATTAATTATCCTATTATATAGTAGGAATAATGGCCATTTATTGAGAATAATTGAGATTTAGTGGTTTTTGATTTGTCTTAATAATTTAAAACTATAAAAATTTTGTATTGTAATTGAGAGAAATATATTATAATCATAGATATGTATCAATTCCAGTGTTGTAATTTATGTGTTTTTTTAACTGGATCTAAGACCACGGTCTGAGGGTGCTACAATAAATAGACTTCTTGGGGGGCTTGGAAATATACATTCTCATTTAATTGATATCACTAAAGTGATATGATATTCAAATATCTCATAATCTCTAAGGTGATCTTAATTCCAAAATTGTACTTCCTTTGTAAATCTATTCTTATCTCTCCTATATGTTTCTCATTATCTTATAATTATCCTTCCTATATATTTGAGAGAATTGATAATGTTATTAAATGATATTATTTCTAGAAATCCTCTCATTCTTCCTATATTTCAACTATTCTTATGCTCACTATAATTTAATGTAAGGTAATTAGGTTCATTTCTAAAACCACTAAAAGTAAAATGATTATTTCTTGTTGAGGTTTCTACGTACAACCATTAAAAAAATAAATTCAATTGTATTAAAATTTCTTACTATAATATATTAAAAACAAGGGAGTTTTGGTACCAAGGCTAAATTTAAATACAAGTGACTAATACAATAAACCCTCAATAAATTGGGATAGGCGGTGTAGATTTTCATCAAAGAATTTTAGTTTAATCCATTTATCATATCGCGTTCTTTGTTTTATGATTTATTTCTTTATATTATTATTATCACTATGCTTATACTTTCAAACATTAATTCAACCAATCATTAAATTTATTAATCACTTGTTGTTATATGATCCCACATTTATAATATTTTATAATTATTCCTTTATTTTTACTTCTTTAATTTAATTATATCATTTTTCATTTTATAGTGTTCAAAAGGTTTTAATTATCCTCAATATTTCAAAAGTGTTTTTTAATATCTAATAATTTTAATTATTTGTTTGTTATTTAAATTTAAATCCACCCCACTGTTTTCCATTTTATCTAAATCCAACTTATAATAAGTTTATGGTAGAGGGTTTCTTTATCATATGGTGGTGGATCCTTTTTTAACACAGTGTGTAGAGGAATTATAGATGGGGGATTATGAGTTGAAATTTTGTCATGATCGAGTTATTTATGGTGATTCTCTTGAGGGTTAGTATAAGGATGGTCTGTATCGAGTGTTGTTTCAGGGGAGGATCTTCGTTACTTCAGTGATGTATGAGGTGGTTCTCCATGTGTTTTATATTTCTCCATTCAAAGTAATTTTTATAGTGGATAAGATGTATCATTCCTCAAGAGTTTATTTTTTGTGGCTAGTATGAAAATGTCGACTATATTTTTTTGTCTTAGTATTTTTTTCTTTTAGATGGAGAAGGATTATAATCATATTCTTAGTGGTTTTCATCATTTTCTTAATTTTCCATAGCAGAAGTGGGAGGAAATCTCAATGGTATTTATCATAGATTTTCCTTGAGCTCAAGGTTGATGTGATTATATGTGGTTCATCATAAACATTTTGATGAAGTCAGCTCACTTTTTAGAGATTAATGAGTAAATCATGGTAGAAATTTTATCAAAATAGTATTTAGAAGATGTAGTGTGGATTCAATAGATTCTAAAGATGATTATCTATGATCATAATCCTCATTTTACCTCCAAGTTATGGGGAGGCCTCCAACTTTATTTTTTCTCTCAATTATGCCTTAAAAACACATTTCCTCCATAGATATATGGTAAAACATAGTGAAATATCTAGAACATGGAATACATGTTGTGTGTGTGTGTTCTATAATTTGGAGGTTTGTGGATTATTCATCTACCCATGGTGTAGTTCATCTATAATAATAGTTATCACTCTTCTATTTGTATGAACCCCTTTGAAAAATTTTATGGTCGACCTTACTGATATATGTGGTGCTGGATCAAGGTAGTATATTTAGCTATTTTTATTTTCAAATTATTGTAGATCATGATAGTAAAGGTTTAATTGATTTGTGACCTAATAAAGAAATATTAGGATTTTTATAAGTCTTTTTTTGATCATAAGAAGAGGCCTTTAGAGTTTTACATTAGATAACATGTGTTATTAAAGGTATATCATCATTGTGGGTTATGGAGGTTCATTCATGGGAGTAATATTTCTTCCCAATTCATTGGGACTTTCAAGGAATTTGTGTGTATTGGAGTTATTGTATATCATTTAGAACTACCCCCATAGATAAACCAAATCCATGATGGTTTCCATATGTCACAACTTCGTTGGTATCTTCAAGATGAATCTCATGTAATTTATTAGTGTGAGTTATAAATAGAAGATTAGGTGACCATAAAATAATGACTTATAAAGATCTAGGATGAACTGGAGAAGGAGTTTCATTGGAATGTTATTCCTTTAGTTTTTTTCTAGTGGAAACATAGTGTATTAGAGGAGAGCACATGAGAACATGAGTGGAAAAAGAACACTCAATTTCCCAAGTTGTTCAATGTATGATTTTATTGGGATGATATGGAAGATCTTGATTGTTTTATGATATGTATATTGATTTTTTGCTCTTATACACTCTACATTAAGATGTGTTAGATGTGACTTCTATATGGAAATTCCTTTGAGAGTTCTCATATGGTGGTTTTCTTGATCTCATTTTTTTCTTTCTTCTTGGGTTTTTATTTAATTATCAAGGATGAAAATTTTTTGGTAGGTATCTGATGTTAGAGTTTAGTCCTTTATAATCCATCTATTTAACTTATTAGGTGATTGGAGATTTTGAAGATATAATAGGGTTTGGAGTGTAGCTAGAGTTGGAATTTCAGTTGGCTGATGGGAATTTCACCATGGTCAATTAAGTTCTAATGTAGTTTCATTTAAAAGATGTTTTTATGGTATGGATAAGGCCTTCAATATATAGATCCTTAGGAGTGGATAGTTGGTGGGTATACTATTTTAAAAACCCATGTGACATGGATTCATGCCTACTTTGTTGGGATCATAACAAGGATTCTAGGTCTTTGATTTCCTAAGGGTTGTTGTGGCTTGTTTATGGGGTTGCACAACAGATCTTGATGATTGAACTCCTTGCTTATGATTTTCTAATGGTCACTATAGTATGGTGGTTAATTTGTGCAATGGAGTCCCATAGGATGATCACTATAGCCTTTCAAATTTGGGGATTAATGTGATGTGGTGTATTGACTACACAGTGGAGACTACCCATGTTTTTAGGATCAAATTTTGACTGGGTTTCGAATAGTAGGAGATACATGGATCTTTACAATAATCAGTATCATGGTTTTAGGAGGGGAAGTTAGACTCAATACATTTTAGTTTGTACTATATATTGTACCATGGGTTTTTTTTTGAAAAATCTATTTACTACAATGGCCATTTGTGTTTCATTATGGTATCTTAAAATGTTCATACTATTTTATTTTTCAACTCCCTTCAAAATTATTTTATTTTATACCTTATCCTTTGAAACTTAGGTAACCCAATGAGACCATTCAAAGGATTTTAATCCCCCTTTGATTGTAGTTTATCCTCAGATTCTAGAAATTTATTCATGGGATAAATTTGTAACACCATAAGATTTTAGTTTATTTCCATTTAAATGAATACTATGTTCAACAGTATGTACTGCATACAACACTGATCTTAGAGGAACCACAATATACTATAGAAATATTATTATTTAAATATGACTGTTATAACCTAATCATTTGATTATTAGGTATGAATATGAGTAATTTTATTATGAAATATATATAGAAAATTATTCCAAATATAATGTATTTATTAGTTCCTAGGAAATAATTACACAATTTTATATGATATGAATGAAATCATATAAAGTTAAGAACAATTAATTTTTAAAGGGGTTATTTTTATATAAAATATATTTTTATTTTATATTTTTTATATTCATTTAATAGATAAATTTATGAATTTTATAATTTTAAATTGATAAGATGGAATTTATTTTTGACATTATAATATCAAAATATTATTAAAATATTTTTTTAATTTTTTATAGAATAGTTGATTATTGGGTGAATAGTGAAAATATTGATTCTACAAATAGTATCATTTTTATGATATTATCATGATGTAATAAAAACTTTAATATTTAGGAAATATTTTTTATATAACAAATGTATATATTTAATAAGTAATATAAAACATTTTTAAGTATAATATTAAACTTAAAAATCTATTTTTTGACATTTTGGAAATCTAAGTCATGTTTTTATTCGAATAAAAACTATTTCTACCACAGAACATATTTTTTAAAAAGTAACTTTTATGAAAAGTGGGAACCGTACAAAACCACACCACAAAGAAAACAACTACAAAAAACCAATCCACATTGCAAAAGAAAAAACCAACAAAAATCGATTGAAAATTCAAATTTCAAATTTTAAACTTCATCATTTAAATTGTAGAAAACACCACCACCTCGGGCCACCACCCACATAATGTTGTGTACCCTAACAGAAATCAACCCATCATCCCACCAGATCACTGGTGCATAAGAAAACTAGATTCCATCATCATGGTCTTAAAAGAACAATCTTCATCATCAAGAAACACCCAACCACAGAATATTAGAGCCCTCATATGTGAACAAACACCACAGCTGCTAAAGACAACTGGAATCCCAAATGTCATCACCACTGCAACCCACCAAAAAAAAATATGAAGAGAAAAACACGTTTAGAACCACGATCAATAAACCTTCATCATTGACCAAAACCAAACTCTATAACATATAAATCACTCAAAAATTAACCAAACATTGTAGGATCATCACCAGAGTAACATAAAAAATATCACAAGATCACAAAATCCTGAACCAAAAATGTATCTTGCACGTGCATAAAGATGAACACTACCCCAAAATGATCCCAAACCACCACTGAGGGTCATCACACCAAACCAAATGGGTTCAATGGTGGTGAATCTGATGGTAATAGTAGAGGAAGAATCAATGAACACCACCGTGTTCAATGAAATAACTGAACTGCGAGTTCCACGGAAAAATATGAAACAATTGGGAACTCAGTCAATGACTAACTCATAATCACAATTCTCCAAGTGCACCATCGTGATGGACATAGAATGGGGTCTAACATGATGGGGATGGAAAAAAAAGTAGTGATAGGGTTAAAGGAGACCCTTAGCTAAAAAATCATTGTGCCTCTTGATACATGAACCCCAACACCGAAGAAAGGATAAACATCAAGAGAGAGAAAAACAACAATTTGCAAGTGGTAGAATAGAAGGATGTTAAGGAATATCATAGGTTCTTCGGATAAGGAAGATGAAGAAGAATCAAAAATTGGGGGAAGTGGAGAGTAAACCAAGAGAAGAAACACTCACCGTCAGAGGGAAGATGAGGTGGGAGGAAAGGTTAGAAGGTGAAGATATTGGAAAATTATTCCAAATTTTGGATCATTATGTTAAAATTACTTAATGTGTTCTATTTCATTTTTACTAATTATGAATAGTAAACAAGGTAAAATTTAATCACCCTGGTAAATAGTAAAATGGGTTAAATGGGGTTTAAACTATGTACTAAGACCTCAAAATATCTCAAACATTTGTCTTTATTTCATTGTATGAGTTTATTTTAATAATATGCATCCTAACTTTAAAAATATTTAAATTTGGTACCATAATCCTTTGATAATGGCCTTTATATTAATTTAAGTATGGAATAATTAAAAAATTTCACTCTATTTCTTTTAATATATCTAATATGTTTTCATAGGGATAAAAAGAAGTTATGAAGGGTTACAAATATTTATTTTGAAGTTGAATAAGTTATTTTTATAATATTAATTTATTTTTAAATTTTTTATGGTGTTATAATTATCTTAAAAAATTATGCATCATCGATGAAATACTTGTGAAAGCAGTAGAAAAATCAAGTAAATGGTTTTTAAAACATTAAAATTAATATTTTTTGGGATGAATTTTAGTGTTGTATGAATTTAATGGATAACTATAAACTTTGATGAGAACCTTCAGTCCCTGAGCAACATCGGCCTCCCCTCCCCCTCGCCTTAGGGTTTCCTCGGTGGCGATTTGGAGGGGGAGGATTTCTTACGCCTTCTTGGGTGCCTCCCCCTCCCTCTCTTACTCTCCCTCTGCCTCTCCGTTCCCCCTTTCTTCTCTCACTAGTTTTGATTTCTCATTTTTTCCTCCGTGTTCCAGCCTTAACGTTGATTTGCGGTGGTCTTCTCATGGTGACAGTTCTGCTTGGCGTTTTTTGAGGTTCCGACGATGGTTGTGCTATCGATATCCTGGGATAATCATGCCTGCTCTGACCCCGTGTTCTACTGAGAATCTCTAGGTCGGAGATAGAGCAGCTACAACATAGAAGTTTTGGGTTACGGTACGGCAGACAATGGATTTATTGACTCTACCAGAGTTGGCCCTGGTTTTTCAATTATTCTTGTGATGTTTGTTTCTGGATGTGCCGGCGGTAGTCGGCGTTGGGTGACCATGGAATGAGCCCCCTGTCGAGTCCATTGTTCGCTCCATACTTTGCTCTTAATCCAGGATTCCACCACTATTCTCCTAGTTAGATCTACGTGATGGTTTCCAATGTGTTTTGGGATGTGAGTTCGAGCGGGCGACGAAGATCCGGGTGGTGTCTCTTATGGTGGCCTTAACTCCGTCTATTCCACTGGGAAGTTCCTGGTATTGGTTGTGGTGGTTCCTCGATTGGAGATCTGGTTATCGGCTATGGCAGTTTTTGGACGACGACGTAGACGATGGTGTTCCCCGGTGTTTGCTTTTTAGCTGAGGGTGGTCACCGGTGTTGTTCTCAAAGGCGTGATGGTTTTTTGTGCTTTGAGGTGGTGTGATCACTCTGTGAAGGTGGTCTGATACTGTGATGGTTCGATGGACAGGGTTGGTTCAGTCGATATCGGGTGCAGGCGGTCTACATAGGAGTAGAGATTGGGGGTGTTGAGGCCATGGTTATGTGTTGACGTGAAACGGTAAATGGTTATACTCTTCGGTGGAGTTTCTATGCTGCTTTGCAAAAAATAGTTATCAGCAATGGAGGTTATGGTGATCGGAGTTCTTGGTTCAACCGCTGGGTCATGTTTCTGGAGGAAGCGGCTGGTGGCGGATGAGTTGCAGGCAGGGGACAACGATGGGATAGGGATGTGCGGATCGAGCTCTAACGTGACGATGATGGAAGTTGGCGTTGATGCGATGTGATGATGGTGGTGAGCTGTTTGAGGGATTGGTTTCTCGGGCGGCACGGCGGCTTGTGGTTCGTTTGAAATCTTTTTTTAATTTGAATTTGAATTTTGATAATCCTGGGCACGGTTTTGGAATTTATTTCAGGCGGTGATGTTTTATTTTGTGGATGGGCTGAATCTGGTGGGCATATGTTAGGTTCAAACTTACCCTAAAAGTGTCATTAGAAAATATAAAAATATGGATTGTGGTGTGGGTATGAATTTAATAGATAATTTTAAATTATTAGTAATAGATAAAGTATTTAGATTCAAATTCCATTCTTGATGTTCAAAAATTCAAATAATGTGAATTGTTATGAAAATTAATTTAAGGATATTTAATGGTAAATAATATTTTAATTTTTTTTAAATCATAAAAAATATAATAGAGAAAATAGGATGGGAAATTATCTAAAATGTTATACATGGTCCATTTATGAGTTTTTCCTATAAAAGGTGACTTAATCTTGAATTTCAAAAGAAACTTATGAGTTTAATTTTTTCCTAAAACCTCTACTAAAATATCATAACAATATACAAACCCATGTCATATAGGTATTATTATCACCATAATTATAATCCTATAATGAATAATTTGAAATCCAAAGGAATAAATCCAAATATGAGTTAGAGAGAATATAAAGAAATGAGAGACTCAAGGTAAGATATTTTTATTTAAAACCTTGTTTTAAAGTTTTATTTACAAATATTTTCTATCAATATATATATTGATTTAAATGTTTCAAGAATCTTATTATTTATACTTAAAATTTTGCTAAATTTTATTTTTTGACTATATTAAAAATTACTTACAAGTTTTAAAAAGGAATATTTTCAAAATTTTCTATATGTTTTTTGTTTGAATTCATATAAAAGTGGAAAAAAATTAATATATATAACTTGAAAACATTTTCCCTCTATCATAGCCATTATTTTTTATCAATATTTCTCTGAAGGATTATATGTTTTTTCAAATAATATCTGACACATTCCCTTATAATAATTGTTTTTTAAAAAAATTTACAAATGAAAAGGTTATTTCTTCTCATTTTTATGAGATAACTGAAATTTCTTTTTCTTATGTGCTCAAATGAATTTCACAAGGGTTTATGGTGAAACGTTTCTAGCTGGAAAATGTTTTATTAATGATACGGTGCTTGATCATTATATAATCTCAAAGGTGACCCCAATATAGCTCATGATGATGGGTGAGCCTGATATAGCTCTAAAATTCATGAGGTGATGAATTAATATTTGAAAGATAAAATGAGAGTGATAACTAGGTAAGTTACTCTTATGTGATTAACTAGGAACTGATTATTCTAAAATGGGTTAAACATGAGTGAACATGAGTTATGAATATGATTCTCCAAGAAACTTGTTTTAAACTTTATATGGGATATTTTTGGAAAAAATTTAATTATTGAGGTAATAAAAGTGTATAAACTTTTAAAAGTGAAAGTTTTATTTTTCAAAAAAAAAATATTTTCATTATTTCTCATGTTCTTCATGTTTAATTCATGGTTTTCATATGGTTAATAATGGTTTTTAGTATTTTTCTTGGAGAAAAGGATAATTTTAAAGTGTCGTTATGTTTTATTTCTTCACTCAAAGTTTTTTTCAAATGTTAAACATCTTCATGAGGTTTCAAATTTCTCAATGAATTAGTGAGTTTACTTTATTTATATTTTCCGTATTATGCTTTTTGTTCTCATCCCATATTTTAAAATGTTTTTTACAAGATATAAGAATGAGTATAAATTATATAATGTTAATATTTCTATTAATTTGACTCATCTTAAATGAATTTAAAGTGTCTTGAATAGAAAAGGGGTGAAAACATAAAGCCCTGATTTTATGGAGACAAATGTACACTGTGATGAAGTTTCCACTTTTTAAGAAATTTTTTCCATTGTTATTTAAAAATCTAACCCTAATAGATCATGTTAATCTAAAAAATGTTAAATCCTTGTTACTAAACTCATAATTATGGTTTATTATGTTATGGGGTTTTATAGTTGGTTTCAATAATAGTATGTAAACAATATGATTTTAGCACCATATCTGAGAGTTTGGCTCTAGGTAATTATAATAGGTATCCGAGAAAATGTTTATACAACTTTATAGGTTATAATTTTATTTTAACATATGTTAAAAGACTTCTATAACCTTAAAGGTTAGTATATTCTAGATAATTATGGTTATTTTTAGATGAATTGAAAGAGTTGAATAAAATTTGACATGGGTAAGGATATAATAGTATTTATCCTCTCATAATACAGTTTTTTATGATTTTTTGTAATATAATCACATAACCCATTTTTCTTTAGTAAATGGATAGTATTATTATTAACCAAGTTAACAATGGATGTGGACTCTGGGGTGGTCTTATGAATGAGAAACCAAACAAAATAGGATCTGGAGTGAAAACTCTTATGGTTATTCCTAACAAACTATATTGAGTTAAGATCAACTACCTGAACCTAGGTGGGTTAACTAAGGAATAATATAAAATGAAAAGATAGTTTCATGTGATTTCAAGTGATAAATATTATATAAGAAAGAAATTTCAACTTTCTAAATGTCAAGAATGTGCAAATAATCTCCCAAGGGAATGTATCAAAAGAAAAGAAAAATGTTTTAAATGTGGGGTGTGTGGTAATTTTGGAAATAAATTTCATAGTTAAGAAAGTTAATAAATGGGATCAAAATGACATATTAAAAAATATTTTACAACTAAAAATGGAAAAACTATTAATATTAGATAAAAAATATGAATCATTTGATCATGTTTAAAATTTAAAACATGAATATCTTGGAATTTTTGAATCTTAAGATTTGATTCATATTTATGATATTAGGAAGATATTATTAATAAATAAGATGAAAAATATTGGTTAAAGGTTTATGAATAAATATGAATGATTGAAGTATAGATAACCATATAGATTATGGTTAATTGGGATTAATGGTTATCATATTTTTGGGACAAATATTTTATTGTATAGATAACCATGAGATTAAAAAAACTGATTTGGTGATTTGGTGGTTAAAGTTATTTTGGAATAAGTTAATTATATTTTTGGGAACATTAATGTATTAAAGGTAAAAGGTATATTTTTTAATAGTATGGTATTTTATGTCAAAGTTATTGATATTTTTTAAGTAATAAATATTGAGTTAAATTTTAGGATAATATAAAATTTTATTTTGGATTTATTGTGATTTAGGTTATTTATAGAGAATATTAGAATATTTAGGATAATGTATGATTATGGAATATTAATTTTTGGTTTGGGACTTTATGAGTAATTTATTTTGTTTGAATATAAATGCTACATTGATTTTGGAAGAATATGTGATTATATCATTCAAAAAATTGAGTTTTAAATTTTGTTCTTGTACATTTTTTAAATACTTTTTAAGGATAGTTATTTGTCGAATGATTTAATTTTAAATTTGGTTATTATTATTGAGGTTTTTAAGATTAATTAATTATTTCTTCATATGAATGTTTATTCATATTGGAAATTATGTTAAATTATGCTAACCATTTTGGTTTTGGTTAATAGATAAAAACTGGAGGAATAAATTTTCATCCTTTTATAGATCTTATTATTCCATTCAAAGATAATTTTACTACTTCATGAATAGAAAATTTATCATGATTATTTATCATTTATAATATGAGATGATGCAGAAGTGAAAAATTGATCAAAATAAAACTTAAGGATAAAATTGTAGAAATAAATCAATTAAGTATAATTGCTCACATTCTTTATGTCAATGTTAAACAGAATTCCTCAACTCAAGAAAGAGGAAGATAAATATATCAAGTCTTACCCCTATGATATTAAGGTATGATTTTAGAAAATCATTCAAATTTATGGTTTTGGATAATTTTAAGAAACATAGAAATTACTAATCATGATACAATATATATATATATGGTTTTATTTAATATTTCATGATACACTCTTTTTTGTAAGAGAAAAATTAAAAATATCAAGGATGAAATTTATTTAAGGGGAGAATATAACACCCCAAGATTTTATTTTATTTTCCTTTTAATAAATAGTATTTTTAATATCATTTACTACACAAAACACTAATCTTAAAAGAATAGTGATAAAATTGAAAAATATTATTATTTACATATGATTTTTATAACCTAGATTTTAGATTAGCAAGTATGAATAAGAGTAATTTAATTATTAAATATATATAGGGAAGTTTTCCTCGTACAATTTATTGATTAGTTCCTTGGAAATAAGTACTCAATTTTGAATGATTTGAATGAAATCATATAAGGTTAAGAACATTTAATGTTTAAAAGGGGGTTTTTTTCTACAGAATTGGGTTTTCTTTATATTTTGTATTTTCATTTAAAAGATGCATTCTTTAATTTCTGAATTTGAAATTGATAAAATGGAAGTAATTTTTTGAATCATCATGTAAAATTATTCATAATATAATTTTTTGAATTTTTCCAAAATAGTTTCTTTTGGCTAAATAATGAAAAATATTGATTTTACAAATACTATATTTTTTATGATATTATCATGATGTAATAATAATTTGAATTTTTAAGAAATCGTTTCTATAGAAAAAATAAATATATATTTAATAAGTAATTTAATACAGTTTAAATTATAATATTGAACTTATAAATATATGTTTGACATTTTGGAAATCTAATTAATGTATTTATAAAAAGAAAAAATATTTTTGTTTCTTCTCTTTTAATCAAAATTTCACCAGGATACTTTATGTTTTTGTTTGATTTAAAAATAAAATGAGTATACTTTTATTTAACCAAATAAAATTAATTCACTCAGGATAAACATTACACTTGATATTCATATAAAATCATTTTTATGTTTAAAATAATCATTTTTCGGAAAATGGTTTTTCATCACATTTTACAAAAAATATTTTAAAAGTAATGTTTTACTAACTATATTAATTGAATCTTAGAAAATTTATTCCATATTTGGGATCATCATTCTCAAATTATGTAATTTGGTTCATTTAATTTTTAATAATAATTAATAGTAACCAATATAAAATTTTATCACTATGGTAAAAGGTAAAATGGGTTAACTAAGGTTTGAACTATTAGATAATACCCCAAAATATATCATGCACTTGACTTTATTTAATTGTATTAGTGTATTTATATCAAACTCTTCCTGTATTGGAAAATATGTTAATTTGGTTACATTTTCTTTTGATGACCTTTATGTTATTTCAAGTAAATAATAATTAAAAAATGTCACTGTCATTATTTTATTATCTCTAATATGTTTTTGTAGGGATAAAAAGATGTTATAAATGGTTAAAAATAGTGTTTCTTAATGTGAATAAATTTTTTTCATTATGGTACTTTATTGTTTAATTTTTTGGTGATGGTATAATTATTTTGAATTATTAAACATCGCTAACATAACATTTTTCTTAAGAAATATAAAAATCAAGTAAAACATTTTAAAAGAATTAAAAGTAATATTTTTTGGATGAATTATGGTGTTCTCTGAATTTCATGGATAATAATAAAGGGTTTTTAATAGTTAGAATATTTAGATTCAATTTAAATTTTTATATTGATTTTTTAAAAGTCAAATTATATGAATAGGGTCCAAAATAAAATTAAGAATATTTAATGTAAATAATATTTTATAAATTGATTTAAATATCATAAAAATATTATAATAAGACAATTGTTATGAGAAATGTTTTAAAATTTCATCAATGGTCTATTTTTGTGCCACTTGGAAATTTTTAAAATTTCTTTAAAGATCCTTAAAGACATAATATTTGTAAAAATGTCAACGATTTTATCCTATAAAAGGGGGAAAATATAACCTTTCAAAATAAACTTATGAGTTCAATTTTTTTCTCAAAACTCTACCCAAATACCTTACCAACATATGTCCCTATGTATTAGAGATCGTATTCCCAAAAAAGACCATTATTATAAGGATTAAGGTGTAATCCAAAGCATGTAATCCAAGGAGGAGGATTTAGATAATGTATGAAGCAATACAAGACTCAAGGAAATGTATTTTTATTTAAAACCTAGTTTTAATGTTTTCATTGCAGCTATTTTTTACCTATATCCATATTATTTAAAATGTATTGTGGATTTTATTATCTACACTTAAAATATTTTTAATTTTCACTTTCAACTATTTTTAACTTCCTTAAAAAATGTTAATTTTTTTTTAACATTTTCCATGTGATTTATTTTTTATTTTTTAAAAAAATTATAAAGATATGGATTTTTAACATATACAGCTTGATTAAAATTTCTTACTAATATATCTATAATTTGGTATCTAACTTACTCTAAAATTTGAATTAGTTCATAAAATAATATTCTATTACCACTCTTCTATGGATTTTTTATTTATAAATTTACAAAATAAAATGATATTTCTTCTCATTTATTATGAGATAACTGAAAGTTATTTTAATTATGGGTTTAAATCATTTTTTAAGAGGTTGGTGTAATATTTAAAAAAAATTGTTCATGATATAGTACTTTAGAATTATAGATGATGAAGTTTGAGCTTGATATATCTCACAAAGATGGATGAGCCTGATTTATCTCTCCAATGCATTGTTTTATGATTTAGTATTTGAAGGATAAATTGAGAACTATGTAGTTTACTCCTTTGGAATTAATTGTGCACTACATATTCCATCATTATTTAAACACCATTGAACATGGGTTATGAATTTGATACACTAACATACCTATATTAATATTACTAAGGATTTTTTAAGAAAATATTTTTATTTCATGAGGTAAAATAACTCTATTAAGTTTTAAAGGTGAAAGCTTTGTTTTTCAAAGAAATTTCTCCATGAGTTCTCATGTTCCTCATGATGAATTCATGTTTTTACCATCCTTTTAAATGGGATTAAAATTTTTTCTTTGATGAAATGTTGTTTTTCACATGTTTTTATGTTATATTTATGTTTTATAAGTTTTATTGTGAAAATTTAAAACATTTACATGGGTTTTCATGTTTTTTAATAAACTAATGAGTTTACTTTATTTTTATATCCTTTAACCAAGATTTTTATGCTCATTACACTTTTAAAAGTTTTTTATAGAATATAAGGATTATTATAAATTATAGAAAGTTTAATAATTCATCTATGGTGAATCTTCTTATATAAAGTCAATGTTGCTGAATAAACCATGGGTGTAAACTCAAAGCCCTAGTTTTATTAAGAAAAATGTACATTGTGAGGAAGTTTTCACTTTTTTGTGGAATTATTTTCCTAATTATCTAATATTATAATCCTAAAATATTAGGGGAATATAAAATTTGAAATCCTTTATATTAAACTAATATTTATGGATTGTTAAGTTATAAAGTGTTATAGTTGGTATCAAAGCTAGTGTTAAAAAAATAATATGATTTCATTACCAAATATTGGAGTTTGGGTATAGGGAATTTTTTTTGGCATCATATAAAAGGTTTACATAACTTTATAGGTTATGGTGTTATTTTATAATATGTTAAAAGTATTTTATCACCTTAAGGTTTAGTATGTTAAAGATAATTATGGTTATTTTTGGTTGAATCGAATGTTTTTAATACAAGATGGAATGGTTAAAGATATCTTAGTTTATATCCTCCTCATAATATGGTATGTTATGATTTTATTTGATATACCCATATTAAAAATTTTGGTTTTAGTAAATGGTTAGTACTGGTAGAAGCCAAGCTAATAATGGATGATAAGGATATTGTGGTGGTTGTTTGAATGAGCAACTAAACAAGATAGATACTAGAATGAAAACTCGTGTAGTTATGTCTAACCATAAATCTTGAGTTATTATTACCAACATAAACCTAAGGGAGTTTTATAGTGCAAAAAATAAAATAAAAATGTATTTTTATGGGTGTTCAAGTGATAAAGACTATAGAGGAAAGAAATTTCAACTTTCTATATGTTAAGAATATGTGAAAAAACACCCAAGGGAAAATATTAAAATAATAGGAAATGTTATTAAATATATGGTGTGTGGGAATGATGAAAATCAATGTCCCATATGATAAATACAAAATATGGGATCAAAAAGGACATACTAATAAAGGTTTTATAACTAAATATGGAGAAATTGTGAATAATATATAAAAGGTTTGAATTAATATTCATATTTTTAAAACAGAAAATATGACTATATTAGGATTGGTGAATCATCATATTTGATTCATATTTGTGATTGTATGAAGGAAGTATTAATAAATAATATGAAAAATATTTTTTTAATGTTTAATTATGAAATATTAATGATTAAACTGTCTACATTTAGGATTACAAGAGTTATAATGTAGTGCTATTTTATTTTGAGTATTAATAATAATCAATAATTATTATAAGTTTAAAAGTGTAGATGATATTTTGAGGCATTATGTTATTGAATTAAAATGTCATTAATGATATTTTTATACATTTTTATTAGTTTTTAGTAAAAATTCATGATTTAAGTGTAGATAACCCTATGTATTAATATGATATTTTATGTTGAGGTGATTATGGTTAATTAGGATAATTGGTTATTAAATTTTGAGGAACACATGTTTTATTATATAAATAACCTATAGATTTAAAAAGTTACTTATGATTAGGTGGTTAATTGTTTTTGTAATAAGTTCACAATATTATTGGGAATATTAAAAGAGTCAAGGGAAATGAGATATTTTTTTCTTTAAGGAATTTTATGTCAAAGTGGTTAATATTAATCGAGGAATAGATATTCAGTTAAATTTAAGAATCATATATGATTATATTGTATCTTTATGGTGATATATGTTATTTATGGAAGATATTATCATATTTTGGAGAATATACTATTTGGGAATATAAATTTTTGGTATGTGACTTTATGAGTGAATGATGTTGTTTGAAGATAAATGTTAACTTTATTTTAGAATAATATGTGATCAAAATCAGTGAAATATTTGGGTTTGAAATTTTTTATATAATTTTTTGAATAATTTTTAAAGATGGTTATTTGTAGAAATATTTAAGATGAAATTTGGGTGTTATTTTCGAGTTTTTAAATATTAATATATTGTTTATTCATATGAATTTATATTTATATTTGATATTATATTAACTTGTTCTAACCATTTTGATTTTGGATAATGGATAAATTTTCAACCTTTGTGGATCATATGATACATATAAAGTTAATTTTAGCATTTCAAGCAAGAAAACTTCATTACGGCTACTTATCATTTAGAAAAAGAGATAATGAAGAACAAAAAAGCTACTTGAAAACTACCAAAGGATAAAATTATAAAAAAAATTAATCAAATAAGTGTGTGTACTCATATTCTCTATATTGATGGAAAATAGAATTCCTCAACTAAATAAAGAGTAAGATAAATCTATTGAGTGTTATCGCCCTTTTATCACGGTATTATTTTGGAAACCCATTCACAACTATGGTTTTGGAAATATTTAAGTAGATTAGAAATTACTTATCATGATAAAATCTACATTTCATTTTATTTAAATTGTTAAGATATACTCTCTTTTAAAAAAATAAAAATTTTAAGGACCTAAATTATTTAAGGGGGATTATTTAACACCTCATGATTTTAGTTTATTTTCCTTTAAATAAATACTATGTTTAATATTTGTACCACAAGAAACACTGAGCATAAACAAAATGTGATATAATATATAAATATTATTATTTAAATATGACCATTATATAAGGCTGATTACATCCACCACATTAGAACACAATGTAAGGAAATAAAACATAGTAAATATGAAGGTTTGGGGACTTGACCCCATGACCTGCCCCCCCCCCCCAACCCTTAAAACCCCACCTCCAATAGTAGGGAGAATATAATGATTATAACATAATGATTTTATTGGCGGGTATAAATAGGAATAAGTGTATCATGAAATATATAGATAATTTTTTTCAAAATGCAGTTTATTGATTTATTCCTATGTAATGATTGCTCAATTTTTTATGATATTAGTGGAATCATGTAAGGTTGAGAATAGTTGAAGCTTAAAAGGGTCATTTTTTATATAAAATTGGGGTTCCTTTATATTTTTTATTCTCATTTTAAAGAAAAATTTATGAATTTTAGTATCTAAATTTGATAAAATGGAATTAATTTTTTAAATATTCATTTCAAAATATGATAAATATATATTTTTATATTTTTTATAAAAGATAGGATATTTGGGTGAATATTGAAAAATATAAATTCTAGAAATAATTTCATTTTAATGATATTATCAAGATGTAATATTAACTTCAATGTTTATTAAACATTCTTTTTAGAAAAAATATATATATTTATAAAGTAGTATATTAAATTTTAAAGTATAATATTGAACATAGAAATCTATGTTTGAAATTTTTGAAATCAAAGTAATGTTTCTAATAAAATAAAAACTATTTTTAGTTATTCACTTTTATTCGTGTTTTCAAAAGGTTGATATATATTTTTTGGTTTGGTTTAAAAATAAAATAAATTTAAATTTTTTAAAATAATTCAATTAAATATATTGGATTCATAAATATACTTCATTTTGATGTAAAATCATTTTTATGCTTAAAATATGCATTTTTCTAAAAAATGGGTTTTCATTGAATTTTATAGATTTATTTTAAAAGAAATTTTTTACCACCTCTTGAAATTGAATATTAGGAAATGGATGAAATATTTGGGAAGATAATTTTAAAATTTGGTAATGTGGTTCATTCAGTTTTAGTCATAACAAATAGTATCCAATGTAAAAGTTTATCACCATTATAAAGTGTAAACGTCGTTAAAGGGGATTTAAACTATGAGATAAGACCTCAATGTTTATCAACAAATATTTTATTTAATCATGTAAGGGAATTTAGAACATCCAAATCCTATCTTTGAAAATATGTCAATTTGGATCCATTTTCTTTGATAATTACCTTTATATTATTTCAAGTAATGAATGATGACAAAATAACACTCTCTTTCTTTTAATATATTTAATACTTTTTCAAAGGGATAAAAAAAGTTTTCATCAGTTATAAATAGTGATTTTAAAGTTGAATAAAATATTTTTATAATATTAATTTAATTATTTTTAATTTTTAGTGATGGTATAATTGTATTAAAAGCTTATGTATCACTACCATAATGCTTCTACAAGAAGAAGAAACTCAAGTTAATGGTTATAAAAATATTAAAATTAATATTTTTTGGATTAATTATGTTGTTCTAATATCTTCACGTATAATTATAAAATATTAGTGATGGATAAAGTATTTATATTCAAATATAATTGTTTTCTCGATGATTTAAATGTCAAATAATTTGAATAGTCAAAAAATGACATTAAGGATATTTGATGTTAAATAATATTTTATAAATTGAATTAGAAGTCATAAAAATGTAATAAAAGGTTAAGTGGGATAAGAAATGGTAAAAAAAATTAATCCATGGTCAATTTGTGAGCCACTTGGAAATTTTTTAAATTGCTTTCAAGACCCAAAATGACTTAATATTAGCAAAAATTATCTTGATATTTTCTTAAAAAGGGGAATTGATCTAGAATTTTAAAAGGATATTATGAGTTCATTTATTTTCTCAAACATATACCCTAATAATTTCCCAAAATCACTCTTTATGACCTAGAGATACTAGTCTCACCAAAAGGAAAATCCTAGAATCATTAAGGTGTAATATAGATGAATAAATTAAAGGATGGGGATTTAGAGAATGTACGAAGTAAAATAGGACTCAATGTAAGGGATTTTTCTTAAAACCCAGTTCTAAAGTTTTTTTACCAATTATGTTTCCTCCATATACATATTCTCTTAAATTATTTGAAAATATTATTTTTTATAATTAAAAAAATTATAAATATTATTTTTGAATATTTTTATTTTTCTTTGTAAAGGTGTAAAAAGGAATATTTTTAAAGTTTTCTATTTGTGTAATTTTTTTACTCTTTACAAAAGTGAAAAAAGAATGTTTTTTTAACATATATAACTTGTCTTCCTTTTCCTACTATCATATTCATTATTCGTTATCAATATTCACTTTAACTTTATATAGTTTTTCAAAGAATATCATTTTCCTTCTCTTCAATGAATTTTTAGTTTTAAAACATTTACAATAAAAAAAGGATATTTCTTCAAATTTTTAGGACATAATTGAAAGTTATTTTTCTTATTGGTTCAAATGATTTTTTCAAGGTTTTATGATGAAATATTGAAATCATAAAAATTTATTGTTTATCATACGGTACTTAAGAATTATAAATGATTATGGGTGAGACCGATATAGCTATTCATTTTATTGGGTACTGATTTAGTCATTAAAGGTAAAAATGAGGTAGATGATTGAGTAGGTTAATCATATAGAATTAACTAGGCACCAGTTATTTTGATATGTGTTTAACACAAGTGGACATGAGTTTTTTTTAAAGGTAATTCTTTGGTCAATGACCAAAGCACAATTTATTGATAAACAAAAAAGGATTACAAGCAGCGAAAGGATGGGATTTTTTTACAATGTATATCAAAAAGATATAGTAAATCAGAAGGAATATAGTCCAGCCAAGTCATGCTCTGATGAACTCCTTTTTTGGAAAGAGCATCAACAACGACATTCACTTCACGGTAGGCATGAGTAGCTATATAATCGATCCCATGGATCAATTTCAGACAATTCATCCAATGAGTGATAAGTGTCCAGGCCAGATGGATGTTTCCATTCTAGATGGAATGAATGATAGTGGTTGAATCACTTTCAATCCACATCTTTCTCCAACCTCTTTGTAGCACAATAGTTTATTCTTCCCAATAGTTTTTATTGAAATATTTTTTTATTTCATGAGGTAAGAAAATATTATGAACTTTTAAAGATCAAAGGTTTTTTAAAGAAATTTTTTATGAGTTCTCATGTTTCTCATTATGAACTCATGGTTTTCTTATTCTTGAAAATGTATTTAAAAAGTTTTCTTTTTGAAAAAATTTATTTTCACATATGGTTTTGTTTCATTTATGTGCTCAAAGTTTTATTATGAAAATTTTAAACATTTCTATGGGTTTTCATTTTTTTCACAAATCTAATGGGTTTCATTTATTTCTAAATCACTTACTAAATTTTTTTCCCATAATATGTTTTCAAATGTTTTTCAAAATATCTAATAATGAGTATAAATTATTTCACTGTCAATATTTCCTCAATGGTGACTCGTCTAAAATGAAGATAAATTGTCTTGGATAAAACATGGGTGTAAATATAAAGACCTATTTTTATAGAGAAAAATTTACACTCTATGGGAGTTTATAATTTATTATGTAATATGTTTCTTAATTCCTTAAAACTCTAAACCTATAAGATCTTGGGAATATAAAATATCCAATAATTTCTATTAGAATAATAATAATGGGTTGTTAATCTATGTATTGTTGAATTTTTTATCAAATAAAATATGTAAAGAATGTCATTTTAGCATCATATCCAGAAGTTTGGGTCTGGTGGATTATAATCCAAGGTGAGTTTTCCTCCTTTCTATGATTTTTACTCCCATGTTCTCTCATTAAATGCAATGGAAGATTCATTTTATATTATTCTTGTGGGTTTATATTGATGGATTATAGAGTATTCCTAGTGGATTGATGTATTTAGTGATCATGGATTCATCTAAGGATAAGTGATTTAATTTTTATATCTATTTTACCATTCTTATTCAGTGAACATTGAATGATTCTTATCAAGGGAGGGAATTCGTTTTTTCTCCTTATTTATATTTCAATGCAGATTTATCATGATTTACATTCTACTGATATCCTATGGAATTGACTTTAATGAAGAGAATTAATCAAGAATAAATGAATTATTTGTTATTGGAAGGGTTCACTACTAGAAATTAAAGCTATATCCATGGACATATAGCCACAGTTTTGTTGGTCCATCGATATACCTTTCTAATTACCACGGTTTAATTATAGTTTATTGGAATGGTTAACCTTGTAGTGATACTCCCCAAAAACTTCTCATCCCCGATGAATTCTCCTCCCTGACCTCTCATTGCCGCATCACCCTCCTCCCCGAAAAATTCTCCTCCCCAACCTCTCCTTATTGTGGTGCCCTCTTCCCCGACAAACTCTCTCACCGTAACTCCTACCCGACGAACTCTCTCATAGCGACACCCTTCTCCCCGGAGACCTATCTCACCATAGCACCCTCCTCCCCCAACGACCTATGTCACCACGAAACCCTCCTCCCCGATGCTTCCAATCAACGCAGCCCTCCACAGTATTTTATACCATATTATTTCATCAATGATCTGATTTTAAGGATGTACTGAGATTTTAATTTTATGTTATGGTTATTTAGATCTCCATTAATCTTGAATATAGGTAATATGGGGTTCGTAAAATCAATTTATGAAGGATTTAGATCTACCCACTCAAGTTCTGGATTCCTCTTGGGATGAATTAATTGTCACCTCTCACACAATGATTCATTCTGAGAAGAAAAGGAATTGATTAATTTAGGGATTATTTATAGAATATTTTCCTTGGAATACAATCATGTGGTGGTAAATGGTAGATCAAAATGAGGATTTTATCATGTTTTTTATATATTTATCCATCATGATCATTCTTGGGTTATCTCACATGAAATATTAATTATTTCAAAAACAATGGAAGGTATTAATGATATTCATGATCCTTGAGGGTTAGATAATATAATATTTGTGACATGGATTATCCAAATGAGTGGAATATAATATTTATGGTTTATAATTCCCCTCTTGTTAGGTGAATTCACTTGATGGTATATATAGTCCATCTCCATGAAGTATCACTTAATTGGAAAACCACATCTATGTCCCTTAATATTTATTCTCTTGAAATTATCTATTTCAATTTCATATTCATTGAATCTATTCTCAGTGGAAAGAGTGTGAAATAATTTATGTGGTGGGTAGGATATATCCATTAAATTTAAATTTTATTTAGTTGAGGCCTTCCATGTCAACAAATATCTAAATATTTTGAGAATCTCTAAGATATTTAATCTACTTCTTAAACCATGTGAACACACATTCATCATGTACATTAGTGAGAACCATATTTTTCTTGGATATAATATCATTATGATCATTCTTGTTTGTTTCATGATATATGTTATCTACATGGATAATTATAATAAAATTCACTTATGTAATTTGAATAATTGTGATCAAATTCTCTTCAATGTTGCAGGGGGATTCATTTCCATAAAACTATTTTGAAGTAGAACAAACAATTATCATTGATATTTTCAATCTTGGTAGTCCATTTTAGAGTATGATCACTATGAGGTTCCTCTCTCTATCTTAAATGATCCATCAAAAGAGGTTTTTGATAGGTAAATTTGAGTGACTTTTCAATGGATTTCATTAAACTAGATCCTAATGGGGAGGGATGATCATAAGGTCGATGGAGCCAAGATAATTCTTCCTATGAAGTCCCTCCTAACCAAGAGATGTTCAAATACCTTTAAGGGGATGGGTGTAATAATTATCCTATATATATGGTATGAGGTTATTATACCACCATTATGATTATCTTTGAGGATAAAATGGTTGTAATAATATCCCTGTAATTATAGTATGGTGTTTCTCCTATAAAACTACAGAGGTAGTTTCTTCTGCAATATTTATTTCTATTTGGGCTTTAAATAGGGAATGAGTTTGGTGTAATACATATTTTTGGGTGAACAGTTCAAATGAGTAGGGGATTCCTGTTTTGTTTTCCCTAAATTGGAGGCATGTTTAACCTTATTGGAATCTTAATTCATGAGTCTATTAATAAAGTTTACTATCCGGTATTTTAATTCTATGATTTAGTAATTTCTTTATTTTTTCACATAGAACAACTTAAATATATGGAGCTAGGCCCTAATACCTATTAGGGGGGTGTACTGTGTAAGAAGTGGGGAAGAGGGTGCGGGGGGAGGGGTGTCTGAGAGGGGGGTGTCCGGGGTGGGGGTTGGGGGTAGTGTGTAGGGGGTGTGGGGTGCAGGGAGAGGGGTTAAAGGGGTGTGGGTGTGTAGTGGGAGGGTGTTCATGGGGGGGAAGTGTACAGGGAGGGGGGGGTAGGGGGTTCAGGGGGAGGGGGCTATCCAGGAGGGGGTGGGAGTTGGGGGGTAGTGTGCAAGGAGCAGGGGTGTGGGGGTGCAGTGGGAGGGGGCAGGCGGTGCAGGGGGAGGGGGATGTCCAGGAGAGAGGTTGTCCAGGGTGGGGGTTGGGGGTAGTTTACAGGGGGTGTGGGGGTATAGGGGGAGGGGGAAGGGTTTTTGGGGGTGCAGGGGGTGTCTAGGGGGTAGTGTTCAGGGAGGGGGAAGGGGTGCAGGGGGAGGGGTTTGTCCAAGAGGGGGGTTAGAGGTGGGGGGGCCAGTGTGCAGGGAGCAAGGGGCGTGGGGGTGCAGGGGGGGAAGGAGGTGAAGGGGGAGGGGGTATGTCCAAGAGGCTTATAAAGTTTTTCTTTCCTATATTGAAATGGATGAAATTGAGTACCTTATTAGTATGGTGGAATTTGATATCCTTTCAGAATTTGTAGTATTTGTGGTTATTGGGTACCAAATTCATACTACATGTTGGATTATTCCTCCCATACTTGGTTTTTAAATTAAATAAAGTGGAAAACCATAAAAACACTCAATTTATTTCACTTTGGGAAAATAATCATTATAATATTATCGAGAATTAGAAATACCACATACTTGAGGATGTTTACTGGATGATTCACTTACCTGAGTCAGTTCTATATTCCTCAAAAGTGAAGTAAGATCTTAAATAAAAGATCCAAGCATGGGAGAGTTATAATGTTTTACCTCATTAATTTTATATAAGATAGTGTTCCTCATACTTAATTCATGTAAGTTTGAAAGATATTTTCAATAAAACCTTTATATTTATATTGAGAATTATCAATGAGGTCTCCTCTTGAGGGTTCATCCAAGAGGTTTTTTTCATGATCCAATATTCCATAGTATATGAAGACTAACAAGTGGTTATACTATATAACTTGGCGTGTATAACTTGCACAAAAAAATTTGAACCTTTCCCATTCTTCATATAAAATTTCTCCCATGGATTTTCTAATTCTATAGATTTTCTTTTTCAATTCCCTACTTTTTAAAGTGGGTAAGAACTATTGATAAAAGAATCTATGAATCTAATCCCACATTTAAAGATATCTATGTTATAGTTTATATAAACTAATCCTTTTCCATTCCTTATAGAGATAATATAAACACTCTCTATTTGATTTTATCTTTAGGTACGCCTCATGGATTATAAATCATGCACACAATATTGTTCAGCTTAAAATATGTTTGGGGTATTTACTTATAATCCCATGAATATATCCTAAGAGATGTATATGTCCATTTTTTATTCCAAACCAACCTTATTTTTATGGATCATAATTTTATTTGTTTAATAGTTTAGGGTACACATATGTATCTAATAGTTTGTTCTATTTGTGCAACATTTTCTCCCATGTTTTAAATATTTTGAATTATTTTTTGAAGTGGTATACGAATATTGTTAATTGGAAATTATGATTTTAATAATATCACTTTCTAAATGTTCAATTTTTCTCAAAGTTTATTTATCTTGAAAGAAAATCTTTCTCAACCTATAGATAAATTCCAAATATGTAATCATTCCTTGATTTGGTCTTGAAGTGAAATCACATCAAAGAAGGAAAAAGAAATAAATAGATAACAATAAAAAATAGTTCAACTCTCTAAAAATTATACTAAATTTTTAACACATATGTTATATTTAGGTCAATAATAAAATTGAAAATTGTCCAATAATCAAGTAACCATGGTGTGACTAAATTAGTCTCACTAAGTAGCATCCAATAAAAGTTATTAATCTTTGTATGTGGTTTTATGATTCTATTTTTATATATTTTTAATTTAAAACTAAAAATTAGAGTGAGAGAGATATTGTGTGTGTATTAGATAAATTCATTGTGTTTAAAATTGATAGACAGTTATTGGTCATTAGAGTTTCCTTTGAACCAATCTATCACAATCCTCTATAATTATCCACTCCATGGATTCACTAATTTAGTGTCTTGTGAATAAAATATACTCAGTGTTGTATTTATGATTTCATATAAGATATAAACATGTAATAAACACCATATTCTACTGCCTTAACCTATCGAAAGTGGTTAAGGAATGTTGGAAACTCCTTAACCAACATCACAACACTCCAATGTATGAGTAATGGGGAAGGCTAAGGGTGGGAATATGTGAAAACCAACGAAAACAAAAGGAGTCTAAGAGGTTCACATAAGAGAATGTATGAGAACCTACTTCATTTTTTCATACTCATAGATTCTTATAAATATGAAATAAAAAGAATTAAAAATAGTAAAACCAATGAGATTCAATAGTGATTATATGAGTTTCTATTTGGCTTGGACACAAATGGTCCTTAGCTTATCATCACTAGACTTTATAAAAATTGTTTAACAGAAATAAAATTTCCAACCACGATTATAGTAGATTAACTTCCATTTTATAAAGATAAAAAAAATTTATAATAAATCATGAGGCCATAAAGGTTTTAATATATAATACCAAACATAATATGATTACATGTGGAATCCATTGATATTATTTGTCTAATATTTACTTATTCCTTATACCAGTTTTAATCACACCATGATCCCTAGACAACATTAATGATCTCCATGTATAAATGTCAATGCTTCTTTCCCAGTTTTTCCAAACCTAGAACATAAGGATTTGTTCTGTGTCATGAGCTTATGCATGTTCAAAAAGTGTACTCATATTCAAATAAACAATTACTTATGGGTGGATCAATAATTTTTTATTATATCAAACTAATCTTGACACTTCATACATAATGCTTTGAGGTTTCCCAATATTTCAACCCTGCATGCTGATATTGGTGAAATCATATCATATGAGGTGATTGGCCAATGTGTAGTGACATAGAATTGTTTATTATTAATATATCACATTCTATAGTTAAAATTCATGTCATAGGTGGTGATAAACCAATATTGTAAGTGGAAAATTTTCCTTATTTTATTTCAAGTGTAAATTTATTTATGTCATATGGTGTGATAGGTGCATTATATTTTTCTCAAAAAATAGATCATTAACTTTTTTATTATTTTATTTCAAGGTTTTCATATGATTTTATAATTTTAGGTGATCAAGGGTAATTCAACCTTCAATAAGGGATGATTCAAATATTAATATCACTAGGTAGGTCATCCTTTACATTCCCCATTAATTTATATGTAATTTATTGTGTGGTATGATGGTGAAATTGGGTAAGTGGGTTTGTGGGATGGGGAATCTTTTAGGTAGGTATTGGTGTGTTTGTGTGAGGTTTAGAAATACTTTATGGTTCCATGAATGACATACCACATGTGGTAAAATGTTTCTTAGAGGTTTTTTCCTATTATTTCATGGAATGAGGGATACCCATATATATAATTATAACCCATATGAGAGATATACCCTGAATTGAGTATAGTATAGCTTCAAGAAGTCTGATATAAGAGTGTTAGGCAATTTCATATTGAGAAATGATTTACCTTTGGGAAATGTATTTGGTTAGGGATATTTTCATAAAGATTTTTTCTCTCTTTAATGTGTTATTGAGAGGTTCATATAGGTCAGTAGAAGTCCAATGATAATTTTATAAGATAATTTAGGCATGGAGATTAATTAGATCAAATTTTGATGGTCTTTACACCTTTGATGAGGTTTCGGGTTTGAATTTTGATGAGTGGTTATGGAAAGGGACATTATTTTTTTATAAATTCCTTACCAAATTTTATTAAGTACCTCATTCCATAATGTTTTATATTTACCAAAGGGAATTATTTATAGTGTTGGTGAGGGATGACCAATTCAGAGAGGGTGATCCTTATTCTATTTTTATATTATCACACTTTATATAGATAATGACATGGAATTATGTGAGTCATAAATTGTAAATGGATTTATTTTTAAATTAACTCTATCGAGAAATTTTCTTTTTGATTTAAAGTGATTATACCACCTTTTGTTCATGCTATGTTTGATATGGTTCTATAAGGTTGTCCAACTATGTTGAGCATGTTTCTTATGATTTTCCTATCATGAATACATGTTATGTGTTTTATAACATTCATGTGCTCTCTTATATTTAAAAAGGGGATTACGCATGTTTTATCTTTTATAAACCTAATATGTATGTACCCAACACCATTGATAGTGGTGACTATGGGCTTATATTATTATTCCTATTGGTTAAGGTTATTATTATACCTATGGTATATATATTATTATGGTTTTCTAAGTAGGTGGAAGGAACCATGTATGCTTATACCTATTTAAGTAGGTACTCAAAGATTTATAGATATTTTTTATGATGACATTGTCATATTACTTATTATGGTTCCATGGGCACTTGATATTCCCTCCTTTAAGAGGATATAGTTTCCATTTGTATTATCTAAATTCACATGGTGTTGTTCCATAGGATCAATGAAACCACACTAAGAGGGTGTGGGGGAATTATTATGTCTAACTATTTACCAATTAAAACTATTTCCTTTTACCAATGCATATATTTTAGTAAATGGATATCAAACTCAATATGACATCCAAACTCTTATTTTCAGATATGATATTTTCTTTTTCATGATCTCATTATTTTTCCTATTGATTACTGTTTTTTTAATGTTTGTTTTTATCCTTTTAAGGCATTTGGGTCTAGTTTTAATTCTTATTTAAGAGTTTAGGAGTTTTTTTGTGTATTATGCATAAGGGTGGACATGGTCATATAGCTAGAAAAGATATAGGCAGTTAACTGAATAGCAGGTGAGACCCACCAACCAACTTGTGGGATACTAGAAGGATTTCATATAATAATTCCACTATCTAGATAGTGGAATGTTGGTTATAGGGGACTCCTATAAGAATCCCAAATTATAGACAATGGAATCCCACCAGCCAACTGATGGAATTTCTAGTTGTGTAAGAATTATTCCTAGGATTGACGTGAATATAAAATTCAAGAGGTAATGGTTATTTATACCATTTTTTTCAAGACATTAGTAACCATTTTCTATGTTTTTAATCAAATTGACTTGGCATACACCATGCTTACAGAATTGATGATTTTAAGTTTACTCCTGAGAGTGAAATACTCAATCTTATGGACATTGGTCTGTGTAGGGTGGGGGGTAGGGATGGGGTGTTCAGGGGGTAGGGGGGTTTATAAGGGGCCAGGGGGTGTCTAGGGTGTGTCTAGGGGGTGTCAAGGGGTGTCCAGGGGGTTTCTAGGGGGGAGGGGTGTCCAGGGGGTGTCGAGTTGGAATGGTCATGCGTATAGGGAAAATGTTATTATTTCTAGAATTATAATTACTTTCTTGAGATTTGTGAAAGGCAATGTTCTACTATTGAGAAACAACTTGAATTTGAACTCTGATGCGGTGGAGGTGTCACAGGAAAAATTGCTCTCTCTGGTTATAGAACGCTTAATAGATTCAAACAGTAATGTCAAAGTAATTTCCATGTTTTTAGCTTTTTTATGTCTTTTATTTTTTGATCATTTGTTGATTTTGATTACTTGTATTGGTATGAAGGATAGGGATGCATGCTATATAGATAACCGACAATAAAACATAGCCCATTTTTATTCATGTGATCATATATATAAGGATTCTCTTGTGCATGGATTGACTCTTTTGAGGTGGAGTCCCTCTCCTAGCCTATTTAATTCAAGAATTTTTAAATTGAATTTAACTGACTTCTTAATTCTACTTGTTTATATTAAATTTAAATTATTGATCAAGTGTTAGTTAAAATAATAGTTTCATTTGATAAACAAGTCATGGTTTGTAATAAAACCCCTCCAATGGTGGTGCGTTGTCTGTGAAAACTCACAGCGACATTTTTTTATTATATATATTGTTGAAATTATTGCATTTATGGTTTTCATTTTAATCCTTACCCCTTCTTCTCTCATTTGAGACACCATGAGCATATCCAAAGATTTTTTTGACTCATAGGGGGGTGTTCAGGGGGCAGGGGTTGTGCAAGTTGGGGTGGGGGTGTGGTGGGGGTATGTCTAGGGAGGGGGGTCTGTCCAGGGAGGGGGCTGTCCAGGGAGGGGGGAGGGGGCTGTCCAGGGAGGGGGGAGGGGGATGTAGGGAGGGGGTGGGCTACTGTAGGGGTGGGTGTGGGTAAGGGGGCTGTCTAGGGGGTGTTCAAGGGGGGTGCATGGGGGTTGTCCAGGGGGTGCAAGGGGCTCTCCAGGGGGGCATGGGGGTGCGGGGGGTGGGGGGGCTGTCCAGGGGGTGCAGGGGGTGCAAGGGGTTGTGTCGGGGGGAATGGGGGTGCATGGGGCTGTCAAGGGGGGTGAAAAGGTTGTCTAGGGATGCAAGGGGGATGTCCAGGGGATGAAAGGGTTGTCTAAGGGGTGAAAGGGTTGTCCAGGAGGTGAAAGGGTTGTCTAGGGGGTGCAAGTGGGTTGTTCAGGGGGGTGCAAGGGGCTGTCCAGGGGGTGCTAGGGGGTTGTACAGGGGGCATGGGGGTGTAGGGGGCTGTCCAAGGGGGTGAAAGGGATGTCTATGATGGTGGAATGGGGATGTCTAGGGGTAAAAGGGGATTTCCAGGGGGGTGTGCAGGGGGTAGGGGGTGTGAAATAGTGGTTTATTTTTTAGGAATTTATTTTCTTTAAAATTCAAACTCTCCAATTTATTAAAACTACACACCTAATGAAGGCTTAATCCTCTATAGGATAATATTTAATCTTACTCCATGATATTGTATGTTCATATTTTATTTTGTAAACATAAATTATCTTAGAAAGTAATTGATGATGTCTATATACCTTGATCAATTAATTTTGATAACATGTAATGACCAATTTTATTTTTGAAACAATTCTTGGGCTACAATTCCATTTATCTAAAGTAATGAACTCAATAAAATGCATGAAATAGGTGTATATAATGTCCTACAATATATTATTCAATGTAGTACTTTCACAATATCGAATCTCTTCTTCAAAAATCATCAAATCAATTTAATTAGGTACAATTCATGCATGGGATGCATGGAATCCAAAACATTAACACAATTGTTTATATATTATATAACTTTATGTGTTATTTAATAACTTGTTTTAGGAATTTCAATTATTCTTCCATGAATTTATGTGTAGCATGAAACCTTTTTATTTCTCTCTTATTTGTTGTATTATGAAAAGTTCATGATCTAAGAAAGGTTATGTGATCTATTCACCATATTTGAGTGACCCATGTGTGGCTCACCAAATGTTTTTTCATAAGAAAAAAGATTCATTGTTAGATATAAATAATTGTATGTGGGTATTTGTCTCAATGTATTCACAAGAACTAGATTTCTTGTGGGTATTCTTTTGCATGATAGGTTGTGCATGTAGATGTCTATCCCTATATTTCTTTGAAATACTTGGTGTCTTGCAGGTTCTCCTCAAATGTTCATTAGGCCCTTGGTGTTTATTTCCTTCCTTTAAGTCATGGGGATGTCACCTAATGCCTAGTATCACACTGGTCACTTTTCAATCCATTAAGTAGGGGTGGGATGTTAAAAATTTAATCATACTTGACCGGTATATCTTTCATTATGGTCCAAATGGTATCACTCTAGTTCGATCCTTGACATAGAAAATGGTATCACTCTTGGTCAGTCTGTTTATCTTTTGGGACAAATGGTATTAGTTTGTTTGGTCCTGGAGTTGGAAATCATATCATTTTATCTCTGGGGATAGTTTTAAGGATATATTATTTCTAGAACTAGAAATGTAGAGCATAAAAAATTGTATCTAATCTCTTTATTTTAAACATCATGTTACTAGGGTGTTGGGTACATGAGTGTTTTAAGATACTTTTAGGTGAGTTTTCACCTCATAATCATGGGTTTAGATGATGATTTTTTATGAAATGAATTGATAGTAGAATTACCAATAGGAATGCATTATTAATTCTAAAATAATGGTTTATGAAATAGAAAAAAAGTATTTATTTTTGAAAATAGTGAAAATGGTTGTTTTGAAAATCATGGTTATAGTATTTTCAAAAATGGTTGAGATGTTGATGATTATTGAGTTTTGGAAATATATATAGTAATATATCTTAATGTCATCTAAAGAATTTCACATTATTTTAAAGATGTGGATAAGGGTAATAGAAATGAGGAAACTTTTCAAGTATACCATTAAATTTTGTTCCAAAAGTATAATCTACCATTTTTCGAAGGCATTACGAGCCGAAGAAAGAAAAAGTGTGGTAAAATAGGATGAATCAAATATTTTATTTCCTTGGGACACCATCAAAGATTAATGTTATATTAGAAACATATATACAAGATAATTTTGAATGAAAATAGTGGGAATTATAATTTTAGGATAAATTGGACCATGTCATGACATGGAAGGATTTTGAGGAATTTTTTATTAAGAAATTATATCCTCATACATTTCAGATTGCTAAAAAAATAAACTTGTTCAATTTGGAGTAAGAGAATATTTTTGTGATAGAGTATGGAGAAAAATTATCAATTTAGTCTGATTTTCACAAGAAGTTGTTGCAAGTGTGTCCTTAGGAAAAAAATTTTTATTCAAGGTTGAGGCCAGATATTCACTCAAACTTTTTTATTATTTGTATAATGGGTTATACAAAAATGGTCAATAGAGATATGATGGAATAAAGGGATATCTCTAGAAATAAAATTGTAGGAAGTTTGTTTATTCCTATTAAAACAAGTGGGAACAATAATACTAGGAACTAGAGGAGGATTCATGCCTACGTTTAGAGTGCTGGTACACCTCATAATCAAGCCACGGTATTAGTAAATCTTCCTCCCAAACCCAAATGTAAGTCGAGATGTTTTCAATGTGGTTCTATCAACCATATGAATCAAGATTTTACAGAACTGCCGAGAGCATGTCAGAATTGAAACATGATGGGTCATCTTTAGTGTTATTGTCATAGTGTTCCAAGGTAGAGTAATGGATAAACATATCATGTTTCTCAAGTACCTTATGCTTCAAAGGGAAGTGTAAAGTAGAATAATTATCATCATTAGAATTGAGTTATCCAAGGTTATGCTAGGAACACCATGACTCCTCAACCAGTGAAATCTCAATAGCGTAATAAAGAGAAAAGTGTAGTGAGTAAGAAAATGTATGGAGTTGATAAAGTGATCATATATGATCAATCTGGTCCTTTGATGGTGAGAAATATGATTATTTTAAATTAAACCCTTATGAAATATTTGTTTTATATGGATGTATCTCACTTATTTATTGATTCTCATGTTGTTGACAATATGGGTTTTCATGTAGAGATGATGCTTTATATTTTGAAACTATAACCTCCTATTTGACAAAGGGAATGTCAATCCTTAATGTGTAAATATTATTCTATAATGATCGATGGGGCTGAGTTTCTTTGGGATTTCTTTATTCTTGATATGGATTTCTATGACTTGATTTTCAGTATGGACGGGTTGACATTGTTTAAGGATCACATAGACAGTTATTCAAGAAAGATTATTTTTATATATCTTGATGGTATTGAACATATATTTAGAGGATATTGGGATGTAATGTCTAGTAGATCAAGTAATTTAGAACTAGTGGTTAGAACCATCACATATCAGTTGGTTTTTCTTACCCTATGACCTATGAATCAAAAAGTGAATATAGATTTTCTAAACATCATGGACCAATTTTATAATGGTTTCCCTAATAATTTCTCATGGATTCTAACCAAAATAAATGTGGAATTTATGACTGATCTCATACCAGTGACCAATACTATCTCAATTCCATATTATCATGTGGAACCAATAGAATTGAGGGAATTGAAAGTTTAGTTGGAAGAGTTGGAAATAAAGGGGTTCATTTTACTGAGTACATCTCCATTGGAGGCACCAATTCTGTTTGTGAAGAATGTGGATGTGACTCTTATAATTTGTGTGGATTATCATAAGTTTAAATAAGTTACAATAAATATTCAGCATCCTCTTCCATTCATTGATTATTTTTTTGATTATTTGATGGGAGCCTAGTGGTTCTCTAAAATTGAAATATGTTTAAGGTATCACTAATTGTGAGTTAGGAAAGAGGATATTCTAAAAAAAGATTTCATAAGTAGATATGGAAATTATAAATATATGTTTATGCCTTTTTGTCTTATTAATTCACCATTTTTACTTATGTAATTGATGAATTAAATCTTTTAGAGGTGTATATATTCTATTTTATTGGTTATTTTTTTATGATATAGTGGTTTATTCTAAGACAAAAATGGATCATGAGGAACACTTGGCTATAGAGTTGGTTATCTTTCATGGGTATCATTTGTATTCCAAGTTATAAAAGTGTGATTTTTGGATATAAGAGTTATGTTTATATGGACATAACATTTATGAAAAAGAAATTTTTGTGGATTTAGAAATGAAAGAATATGTCTTCTCTTGGAAACCACTAAATAATGCATTTTAGATACATAGATTCCTTAGAATAGTAGGATACTATAGATGCTTTTTATGTGATTTTTCATGTTTGGAATCACCAATGATATATTTTAATTGGAAATTCATTCCTTTCTAATGGAATGATCTATGTCAAAAATCCTTTGAAGAACTTTTATTTAAACTTACAACAGCTCCATTCCTCACATTTCCAGAATATGGATATGGTTATGTAGTCTATTGTGAGGTATCTAGATCTAGGTTGGGATGTGTATTCATTTAGGGAGATCATGTCATTGCGTATGGTTCATGACAGATAAGGTTTATGAAAATAAATACCCAACACAAGACGTAGAGTTAGCTATTGTGGTCTATGATTTAAAGACTTGGAATCATTACCTATTTAGTGAGAAATTGAAATTTTTTAAAGATCACAATATTTTGAAATATATTTTCTCATTAATGTATTAGAATTTTTGGAAACATAGATTGATGGAGTACCTGTAGATGTTTGACTTTGAAAGGATTTATACACTGGGTAAATAGAACTCTGTGGCAGATGAATTGAGCAAGAATTCATATGTTCAGTTGGATAAATAGGATTCGGACTAGTGGAAAATAATATCTGTCATCACATATATGAATCTAGATTTCTTAGAAAAATTTTATGTGGTTGTTTTCATTAAAGATTAATTTGTTCCTAATTTGGAAGTGAAAGTTATAAAGGATCATACATATGATATTGAATGTGTTACTATGAAGTGAAAAATCAATGGTGTGGAGACCATTAAGGGATGGAATCTAGATGGAAGTTTATTGTTGTTGTTTATATATTGAATGGTAATACCTGTGGCTTATCAGGAAAAACTCCTAAGTTCCTACCACTATTTTATACGATTTATTCATCCTAGGATTTAAAATATGTATAAATCATTTTTTGAAATCCTTACAGTAATCCCTTTAAACATAGTTGACTATGGGTAAGTATTGTCATCCTCAAATGGATGGATAGTCATAACGGACTATCCAAACATTGGAGAACATACTTAGGTCTTGTGTGATGAATTTTGGTATCTATTGGGAGGATCATATACATTTAGTATAGATCTCTTACAATAATAGTTATCAAGCCTCAATACATACATCTCCTTTTGAAGCATTATATGGGAATACTTTTTATTCTCCACTTTGTTGGATGGAAATAGGTGAGACTTCACTAATCCAACCTAGCATTGTGAAATAGACAATTTAGAAGATTTATTTGATCATAATGAGAATGGATATAGTTCCAATTCATTAGAAATCATATACGTATCGTTGTCGATGAGCATTTCTATTTGAGATGAGTGATCATGTGTTCATGAGAATCTCTCAAAGGATTTGTAATCATCATTTTGGTAAGTAGGTAAAGCTATCTCCTCAATACAAAGTCCCTTTTTAGATACATGAAAAATTAATTAAGGTGTAATATTGATTAAAATTCCCACCAAGGTTTAGTTCATTGCATGATGTGCTTCATGTATTTTATTTGAAGAAGCATAAAACAAATCTTGACCATGTTATTTGATGGGATCACATTTACCTAGATTCGAATGCTATGTTGATTCAAGTTCTAGTATAGATTATGGATAGGCAATAGAATATCTTGCATGGGAAAATAATAATTTTAGTGATGGTTTTATGGAAACATTGTCAGATTTAGAAAAAAATGTGGGAGAATGTATCTCCCTCGGTTTTAGGTACATGACCCTTTATTCATGGATTTTGATTCTATATAATGATAAAGTTATTTTTTGGGAGTTTTTAATGAGTTTTGGCATGTTTTTTAGGCTTTTATAGAGGTGCACATTTTTTCATGGTTAGTAGAAACCGTGAAGTGCCTCTAGGAAACTATGCAAGCGAAGATAATGGGAACTGGGTAATGAAACAATTGGAAGATGGTTTTTTCAAACCATGTGAATGACCAGGATAAACCATGAATCGTGAAATAGAGTGAAAATCTTGGTTGATGTACATTTTGTCTAACCATGTGAGTTATTGCCTCAAGATAGTGGCACTGCATGGTTTGCAAAACCATGCATCCAAAACATGAAATATATAGTTGTCCCTCCATAAAATATAGATCTAATACAAATTATACCCTTTAATCCTTTTCCCCCTAAACTCAAAATATCTCAAATTCCTTTCTTCTCCCATGAATTAGATATGATCCCCTTCGATCTAGGAGCAATCTGAAGAAAATCAAAGTGTGTGGGAAGCCCAAATTCATCGGTAAGTACCAGTTATTAGTTATTCTTATTATATCCAAGGTTTTTATCTCTCAAAACCATAGATCTAGTATTTCATAGATAGATATATGTTTTATGACTGGTTTTATGAATAAATATTGTTGAATATAGTGAATGGAACATGGTTTGTGATCGGATCTTGATGTTTCATGTCATTATTCATTTTCACCAACTATTTGAGAGGTGGGTGGCCTCTCTCTCGACTCAACATAACTTAGAACTAGAGGGATTAGTTTTAGTTGAATGATTTTCTTGAAATGTTTTTGAAATACTTGTGTGATTATTTATGGAAATATCATATTGTAATTATATTAGAAATTGTGTAAAGTGAATTGATTTTTGGAAAACCCATTTGGTTTATAATTATATAACATTGATTTTAAAATTATGGTTTTGTTTTGAATGCATGTAAAGTGTTTTTTGAAAGGATATAAATAAATAAATGTTTTTAATGGAGAGACTTGGTATGATTTTGGCATAAATGGTTGGGTGTGTATTGAATGGTATGGATAGTGGTTGTGAAGTACCCACATCAATGTTGGGAGGGAGTATGGACGTGAAGTTCCACTGTCAATGGTGACACCAAGATTTAGTGAGTGAGTGAGTGTGTGGTGGTGGTTTGGGCGTGTGTACATGGGAATGAATATTCCAAATGAACATGAAATTTTTTGGAACTTGTTAATATTTTCCCCTGGAACTTGTTTACTTTTTTAATATAAACTATTTTATAATTTTTTCAGAATATTTTATGTAAATGTGAAAACAAGTTTTGTCCTACTAGATTGATTTGGGAAGTCATTGTGGAAATCCTACTAAGTTTAGACTCACCCTCTACTTGGTAATTATTGTGTATTTTTAGATTTTATCCATTGATACATAGGTAAAAGAAAGTTATCTCGCTTATTTAGTGATATTTATTGATACTGTGGACATGGAATGTGGAGTTGGATATTATAGAGGTTTAGATATTGATTGATGATGTCACTTGGGAGTTTTGAGTTTTTTGGTATTTTGGTTCTATTTGAGTATGCCTATTGGTTTCCACTTGTACTCTGATATGGTTTATTAGTTTGGTTGTATTTTGAGTTATATTTTTTACTCATGCATCATATAGTAGTTTGGTTTGTTATTTTTAATATAGTTTGGTTTTTTAATATTTCAAGGCAAAAATCATCCGCCAAATGTTCTTGAGTCCATTAGAATTTATTTCCCACATTTTTTGTCTTGGAGATGTCACCTAAGGCCTATTAGTACACACATCACTTCTCAAACCAATTAGTAGAGAAGGGATGTTACAAATGGGATTACTAAGAAGGGGGTGAAGTTTTAGTGGATAGATCTGTGTAAAGAGGCCTTCCTAGAGTTGAAGAGGAGATCGAAATCATCTCTTATTTTGACCTTACCTAATCCTGGGGTTGGATATAAAGTTTACTACTATACCTTGAGTGTTGGTTTTGGAGTTGTTTAAATATAGATATATCAGGTAATTACTTATAGATGTCTTCAACTATGACCTCGTGATAGGAGCTAACCTCTGCATGACCTAGAATTGACAGTCATTGTCCATGAACTAAAGTGTTTTTGTCCTTATCTCTTCGATGATAGGTTTTTTTTTCTACACATACTAGAAGATCTTGAGTAATATCTTCTCTCATAGGGACATGATTCTATAGTACAGATATTGGGTTGAGTATCTTTATAAATTTTATTTTAATATTTATTATGCTCCTAGAAGGGGTAATGGTTTTTCCAGTTCTCTTACTAGAAAGATAAAAGATCTTGGATAGATACCTTTGGAGGAGGAATGGATATTGATGAGCATGTTGGATGAGATTTTGGTGGGTTTATTTAAGGTTCAAGGGTTGATGGAATGTTCCCCCTTATTTATCACGCCTTCCTTAGTGGAACAAGTGAATGCCAACATAGAGTCAGATTGCGAGTGGTTAGTGATGTGGGAACTCTTGGTGGGGAACAACCTAGTTATATAATGGTCTTTAAATGGAAAAATTGTTTTCTATGTTCATGCTATATTTTTTTATCCTTATTCGATAAGGGATGATTGAATTATTTACACTCAATATTCGAAGTGGGTAGTGAACCTAGGATCAGTGAATATGTATCATGATATCATATGATGGTTCTGGTGGGTGGGTGTGAATAAGTAAATCACTGATTCTTTTCTCTCATTGTAATACCTATTAGATAATTAAGGTTGATCATTAGAGACTAGGTGTATTTATTTAGCCACATCTTATTCCAGTGTGTAAATGGGATGATGTGACGATGGATTTTATTATAGGGTTTCCCAAGACCCAAAATTTTTATATGTTGTGTGGGTTTTGGTTGAACAGATGATGAATGTGGCACATTTCTTTCTAAATTAAGAGGATTATTATATAGATGAGTTAAAAACTCTATATTTTATATATTATATGACTACATAGAGTTCCTTCCAGCATTTTGTTAAAAAAAGAATCATATTTTATGTCATGATTTTATAAAGGCTTGAATGAGGTGACAGGGACCCCATTGAAGATGAGTGTGGCATATCATTTGTAGAGTAATGGGAAGTTATAAAGGAGGATCCATATTTTGGAGGATATGATTCAGGCTTTCATCCTGAGTTTTGGTGGAGCATGGGATGATCATCTATCCTTGGAAGAATTTTAATATAATAATAACTACCAATATTCAATTAAAATTTAGCCATTTGAGACTCATTATGGTCAGTCATATCATTCATTGTTGTATAGGCACACTACCATAAAATTGGGTTTCCGCAGTGCCACCCTTTAACAGCGCTAAAAAAAATGCTGATAAAGCGGGGGCCTTTATCAGCGCTAAAAAAGTGCTGATAAAGGGGTACTTTTAACAGTGCTAAAAAATGATGTTAAAAGTGACCTTTTATCAGCGCTTTTTTTAGCCCTGATAAAGGCACCCCCTTTATCTGTGATTTTTTTAGTGCTGATAAAGGGGACCCCTTTATCAGCGCTTTTTTTAGTAGCGCTGATAAAGGAGGGATATATCAGCGCTTTCTCCTAGTGCTGCTAAATTTTATATTTCAAAAAAAATCATGAAAAATAATATATTGTTATATAAGTATATTTATAATTATATAAATATAATATATATTTTTTAAATATGTTTTATAAAATTATAAATAGACTATTACATTTAATATACAAGAAATTTAGTGAAAATGGATTTAAATTTTTTTAAAACATATTATTAATTAATAATTTACTAATTATCATCGATTAATAATTATTTAATATCAATTTGAAGACACAAAAAATCAAAAAAATTACTAAAAGATCTAAAATACATTGAAAATGTAACTCAAACTTCAAACGGCCATAAATTTTGATCCGGGTGTCCATTTGAGCTCTACATCATAACAAATCGAAGCCTGCAACAAGCTATACGTGCTAGTGACTAAGGCCAAGCCTCTATCGCATTTCTCAAGGCCAAAAAAGGCCCATAAGGCCTCCAAAATTGAGTTTTTAGTCGGTATACCCCGATTTGTTAACATTCAAACAAGTATGAATTCTGATCCGGATGTCAGTTATCCCTGTACCACATATCATATTGAAGATTGTTTCATTTTCTTCAATTTGACTGGTTGTAGAGTTAAAACGGGCTTCTTAGATTATAAGTTATGGTAGTTTGAACATTCTATGTCTTTTCAAATACACATATATATGTATTTATTCATAAATATATATGTGACTGTGTGTGTGTGTTGTATATATGAATGTATTTATTTATTTATTTATTTATTTATTTATTTATAAAAACACATAAAAAACTTCTATAAATGTATTTAAAATTAATCTTATAAATATACAAATAAATATACTAATAAAAAATTGTAACTACATATATATATATATAAATAGATATAAATATATATTAATATACGAATGAATATATATACTAATATATAAATAAACATATATGTATTAATATAACTAAATATATTTATATTAATATGGATCTATATTAATATACGAATAAATATAACTATATATATATATTAATATATGAATAAATATATATATATATATTACTATATGAATAAATATATCTGTATTAATATAACTAAATATATTTATATTAATATGAATCTATATTAATATACAAATAAATATAACTATATATATAAAAATAAATAGATGTATCATTAAATTGATAAAAAACGAAATGAATTAGTGGTAAAGGTGCAGGCACGCAAGGGGGAGGTCGCGGGTTCTAATCAGGGTGGAAGCAAGGAGGGGCGCACGGGCAAGTGCAGGATGCGCAGGAAAGGGGAAAGGGAAGTGCTCGGAAGTGGGAGGGGGCCGCCTAGCACTGATAAAGGGGGGGTCAAGTGTTGTTAAAAGCTCCCCCCCCCCCGAATATTAATTTTTATTTTTTTATGTTTATGTTTTTACTTTTATCAGCGCTTTTTTTAGCGCTGATAAAAGTGTTCTTTATTAGTGATTTTCTGAGCACTGATAAAAGGGACCCCCTATCATCGCCTCGATTAATAGTGATTTTTTTAGCACTGTTAATGCGCTTTTCTAGCACTGATAAAATCCATGTTTGTAGTAGTGGTATGTGGTGGGAAAGGCACTTTTATTGGGATGATTTTGGTGAAGGAGAGATCTGATTAGGTTTAGTTGATTTGAAATCACTTTTTTACCATTCACAGTAGGTCAAAAATTTATACCAATCATAGGAGATGAAAATTGGAATTTTTCATTAGTGACTGAGTTTTCTTACAAGTGTCGCCTAAATTGGGGAATCGATGATTATAAAAGTAGGGGGAATCTAAGTTATGGTTTGTGGGTCCATTTGAGATCATCAAGTATATCAGAACTATATCCTATTGATTGTATTTTACTCTATGATATTTAGGTTTGAATAATGTGTTACATGTGTCTCAAATTTAGAGGTATGAGCCTGATTCTATTCATACAATTGGTAATGACCTGAACTCTTATAAATGAAATTACCTTTTCAAATAAATAAATTCATTATTAAGTAATGTAGTTATATAAAACACATGCACTAAATTGGTTATTTTGGACCATTAAAAAATATAGACATTTGGATTTAAAATATAGTTAAGCATCATAACCATCAATAATATAGTCTTTTTACAGTCACCATTATGATTAGTATATATTAAGGGTTATGATAAAATCCAATTGACAAAGATGGTAGGAGTGATGGCCTAAACCAATAGGATCATACCCTATAAATCCCATTTATAAAATCTTATGAGGGATATAGCATCACTAGTCTTTTCCCTTGACTAAGACCAGGCTAAAATTTAAAAAACTAAAGCACAAAAAAATCATCTATGCTATAAGTTCAATTTTATGGATATTACGACATAAACAATATTAACCGAACCACCCAAAGAAAGACCCACCATCACACACATTACCATTAAAGAATACATTGGTGTAATAAGGGGTTATGTATCTAGACCCTAGTGGTATGAATTATAATATTTTCTTTTTTAATAAAATAATTATTATATTTTTTAAAATTATATATGAGTTGATGTAAATTATATTTTCATATGAATAAAGCCAAATTTTATTTTTGAAAAATATACAGTTTTAATTAAAACACCATTTTTTATGAATTAAAGAATGTTGAAATTAATAGTATTTTCATATAATATTATTATTATTAAATATTATTTATATAAAAATTATATTATAATTTAATTAATCCCAATGTAATATTTATAAGGGTTAGAAAATTTTTATTTTCCTAAAAAACAATAGTTTTCAATAAATGAGAATTTTGATTTGAAAGTGAAAACAATAATATTTATAGAATTATTTTCATAAAATAAATATTATTTTTGAAATTATCATTCTGAAATTATCCAATGGTAAAATTTTCATTATATTTGGAGACATTCAAATTTTTGGGTAAATATTAAATATGGTATAAATATACAGTATCTGTTATGACATTATAATTTCTCAAAAGTGATGTAATAGATAGTATAAAGGGAATAAATTACCACAAATATTTTTTTTCTTTAGAATATTTTTTTGGAATTTATTGGGTTAATTTTATAAGCCCCTTATGAATCCAACAAATCATATATTATATTTTAAGGTTTTAAAATCAATTCTTTATAAACAACACTCACTTCCTCATCACCAAGGGTATTATTTTCAGGAGTTAGGTTCTTGGATCTATAAAATTTTTAAAATTACTTCTATTTTGTTGAAAACATGGTTAAAAATCATGGAAATGTTTTTGGTTTTGATTAGTTTATCATATAAAGTCCAAAACCTAAGTTTGGAAGTTAATAAAGAATTTCCCCCACTCCTCTTTTTTTATAAATACCCACCCATCATCCCACTCTTATTCACTCAAAATCAATTAATCATGAAGTTACTCTCCCTATACCTATCTAAATCCCTCATAATGTTTACCAAGATCTTAATTAACTCCTCCCGAGATTTTAAAAGTGACCTATCAAGTTAAGGGACTCTCTCCTCTTCTTTTTATTTAAAGTACTATATTTATACTATTCCATTTTGATTTCCAATTTTTCATGGTGTAATGTGTTTTTAAACAACCATTTTATTATCCTTATGATTTCCATGTAATAATATATCACCTTTCACTCTCATTAAACCCTTCCATGGGTCTTTATATACTCTATTTGTACTACTAAAAGTATCCTACAATTTCTCATTCCAAACATTTGTATAGTGAATACCCACCCCCATTTCTACTCAAGGGTATTCACCTAGATTTACCTATCCTTCATTGATTGGGTAATTCCATGTATGTAACCAACACTCCTTAATCATGGAATTAAATGTGATGAAATATGTTCTTATGTTGATGGATCTATGTGGAAAACAAATTCATGTACATAATATGAATATGAAGGGTAGACCCATAATTATATAGCCCTCCAATGCATTGGGTGATGTTTTTATCACATGAGATACAATGTATGGTTCATGGGAGGTTATCCTAGACACACTATATTATGATATCTTGGTGGATATTAATGACTTATTCTTATGATTTTCATGGTATATGTTGTAGCCACATTCCTAAGTTTCCATGATGTTATCATCTAATAACAATATTTGATGTTAATGTGTATGATTATCACCCCTTTTATGTCATATTTATATTTCTATTTATTAAAATTTATAACATTCATCATGTTATGTTTTTATTATTCCCTTACTGGGATTTAGATATCTCTCATATCTTATATAAGTCCCCAACTTATCCTGTGAAGTATTAAAAGAGTAATGGAATATAAGGGAATGTATCAAAGTTTTAAAATAATTATATTGTACCCATGTTTCATGTTATTATGTTATGCATACAATTAACCAAATACACTAGTCCTAATAATATTTTGGTATTTTATTAAGTATATATTTATGTAATAAATCAATAATTAAGGTGTATTAAATATATGAGTTTCTATAGTTAGTATCATAGAAAGGTTTAGCTATTTTGGGATTAGAATTAGAGAACCTTATTAAATCCTAAGGGATAATACTAAACATAGGAAACATCCCTATATTATGGTAAAGTATATATTAAGTGGTTTTTAGGACACAAAATCTATATCGGGATACTACAAGTGGATGTGGATCTAGTATACTTATACTTAGTGTTAATAACACTTAAAATGGCACATTGGTCTTTGCCTTTATTGTCACATAATGTATAATAAATAGGACTTATTGTACACCTATTTTGACACTCCTAGTAGGTATTATTTTGTAAATTCATAGGCACTATACCAACCATTATGAAGGGAACAAAAATGACCACAAAATCTTATAATGGTAAATAGACCATGGATAACTTAAATTGAAATATAGAAATTCATAGGTTAATAAATGTTTTTTGTTTATGAGTTATCACTTAAATATTAATAGTTTCCCTTTTATTTGTTTAATAGTTTACTAATCTCATCCCTAATTTTCCATTTATTTTAGTCAATGGATGTAGATATAAGGAAATGTTTCATCTACCAATGTGATGAGAAATATGTTAACTGTCCAAATGAGATGCTCAGCTTGATGAGAGTAGTAGTAGGGAACTTCATGAAAATACATTGTCAATTAACTCAAGTTTTTAATAGAAACATTAATTAGGGTAAAACCCCAAATCCCATTAATAAATTAAATCTTGAAATTGAGACCTTTATGAGACAAAGGCCTCTGACATTCAATGGATATTTTGATCCTTTAGTCATGATATATTGGATTAACTCCATTGAAAATATCATATTTTTCCTTTAATTATCTGAGTAAGATAAGTTCATGATGATTGTTTATCATATGGAGGGAGTAACTGATAAATGGTAGATGTTGATAAAAAATAAGAAACCTGAGGAAGTTATTGAAGTTATGGTCTTGAAATAATTTAATAAAATGTTTTTATGCAAATATTTTCCTCACACTCTCTAACTAAAACTTTAGAGGGAGTTTCATTATCCTTAATAAAAAGGGTGATGAATCCATTATGGTTTATGGGCTTCATAATACTTTCATGATATGCCTCTAGATTTAACATCAACCCTAAAATTTAATTTGATCACTTCTTTAGTTGGATAAATCCAAATATCTAAAGAGATTTAGTGATTTGAGGCATAGGAAACTACATGGAAATTGTGTGATGTGACCTCAAATTTTAAATTTAGGTTAGTGAATATCAAGGTTAGAAAATAGGAAATATAGAATAGATTTAAATTATAGTGGAGAAATGAAAAAATCTCATGGTGGAAATAAAGTATAACATCCCACTTTTTTAAAATGTGGGAACAAGAATCCTGAAAATTTCATGAAGGGGAAAATGAAATGTTTTAGGTTAGGAAGGAATGGAACCTAGATAACTAACGCGGATAGTGGAAACACACCAATGTGATGGAATAAAGTAATTCTCAAATCAATCCTGATCTTTTTTTCCAATGTTTCAACTATGGAGAAAAATTACACTATTAAAATCAATTTACTAAGACAAGGGTTTTCAATGATAACCAATGACAACAACCTCTAAGTCCAAGAGATAAATTTTGAGGTTATTCCATAAAAACTACTAAGTTAGATCCAAAAAATTATTTGGTTATAGGTATTATATTTATTCATTTAATTATGGTGAATGTACTATTTTATTTTAGTTCTACACATTCTTTCATATCATGCATGTTTAGTATAAAGATTTTGTGCATAGTGGAAGTTCTAGATAAGGAATGACCAACTCATGTTTTTTTTAATCAATGATTAATATAAGATGTACATAAATGATAAAATTAGTGACCAATTAAATTGAATTAATTATTAATTTATGATTTAACTCCAAAACTAAAATATTGGATCATCATATATTATTAATAACTAATTTAAACAATTATAAATTACCTTTAAATGGATTCTTTCATCGTTGATGATTCTGAAAACATATTTATGTCATATCATCATTTAATTATAGAAATAAATTTTATATTCCCTTTATAGGTGATCCACATATGATCCAAAAAATTCTAAAAATTTTCATATGAATCATTGGGTTCAATGTTGGTAGATCCTAACACTTGCATCATTCATTTTTAATCGCCCCGAGAATCTATTCAAGAGGTATTCTCTTTAATCTCTCTAGAATTGAGAGAATTTTTGGAGGAGGATTTTTTCCCATTATTAAGATAATTATTAGAGAAGGATCTCTCTAGGTCTTCAAGATAATTCTCCATATGTCATTATACACAACCAAAAAAATGTATATACTTAATAAATAATATAATTGGCTTTATATACTACTATAGGGTTAGCAAATAATAATTTCACATGTTCCCTTATTATTTCCTTAATCCCTAAGGAACCCTTTGTCTATAATAATAATAATAATATTGTTATTATTTCTTAGCATGCACTAAACATGAAAATTAATTAAATATTATTTTTTCAACTAATATTCAAAATATATTATTTCTCAATAGACCATTAAACTCATAATGATATTACTCTACAATATTTGTTGTAACTTTAAAAATTACTATTTATTTAATAAATAAATATCACTGGATTATTTTCAAATAAAAAAAATATTATATTAAAAATTAATATTTATTAAATATTATTCTCACAAAATATTCTCTCAAATAACTGGGGATGTAATATATGTAATCAAGAAAACATGAATAATTATTAAATAAAATAATAGAATTATATTTATTAAACTTTCTAAATAATAAATAATATTATTATTTAACTAAGCTTCTGGATACTCTTAGTGTGTGATCCGCTAGGCCTCTTTCTCGGTGAAATTATGTTAAGTAGCCCAAATTCCAAGGTTATAATATAGAAACATGTCAAGGTAACCATAAAAAAACAAGTTAATGTTGCAATGATATAAAACCTTATATGAATACTTACTAAATAATATAATTTCTTCATTTTGATATCTATAATCAAGTTAGTTTCATGCTGTTGTCATCAATCTATGTGCTCAATGCCTCTTTCTTTAAATTTTTCTAATTTTAATTTTCATACAAAAAACCATGGACGTGGATTTATTTTGGTTGTATAATTTCCATAAAAAGGCCAATGATATCAACTTCCATTAAAAAACAAAAGGGTTAAATCCTTACTCAAATTATTCATTAATGAAATATTACTTGTGATGCACCCAATGTATCATACTTCACCATGAACATATGTCGTCATGGTTTTCTTAAATACATAAAAGTGTGTGAATCATAATATCAATTAATAATAATCTTAAATTATAAAGACCAATATACACTTTTGTAAGAAGGAACATTCAACGACATGTATAAATATGTATTTCTTACTGTAAAGTTTATTTATTATAATATCCTACACTATATATTACCTAGGGAGTAAATCATGAGAAAGTTCCTCAAAAACCTATGCGACTCTACCTCTGATAGGCTATATCAATTGTGTCCCTAAAATGATTTCATCTAGCTATATAACATATATTTAAGAATATTTTTAGGGAATTTCTGGGTTCTCATCATAGTGGGGAACTGTTATGACCTTTCAGTGCGATAGCTACTCTTAGGACATTATCACATAATATGTCACACAGAAGAAAAATCATAATGTGATAAGTAGTTTATTAATATTCAAAACTATTAATATTGGTAATCATAAAGTTTATAAAGTTTAGTTCTAGGGAACCAACTCCAATATAGTATAACTATTCAACCCCCACCTCAAAATATAGAATTAGATTTATTGGTGAAAACAGAAAGTAGGGAAATTATTGCATCCCAGGTGTATAACTTCTCCCATATCTATATTTTCAAGATGAATTTACCAATGAACCTAGTTTTATCACCTTTAGTATAATTCTATATAATTCTATGTATGTATTGGTTTTCTTTATATAGTGAACACCAAAATTTCTAAAATAATAAAATACCTAATGAACCTTAAATCACCCTCTAATTCTATATAAGTGAAAGGAGGAGGATGAATCTCCTTTTATATCATCATATCAAGTATGGATATTTTTCCCTTGTGAGAAAGTGTATCTAGCTCAAATTATTGAGACTAAGTAAAATATCTTCCTTGATGACATGCCTATTGTAAGGGAATGTACTAATGTTTTTTATAAAGAATTTTGTGGTCTTCCTCAAAACTGTGAGGTTGTGTTATCAATTGAGCATATACCTAGATCATTTCCAATATCTAAGACTCCGTATAGAATGGAAATTATAGAACATGAATAGATGAAAAAGAAACTTAATTATTATATGGATAAAGGGTTTATACGCCCAAGTTCTTCACCATGGGGTGTGATGGTCCTCTTCATCAAGATAAACTATGGGACAATGCACCTCTACATTGATTATTGTTATCTCAATAAGATCATGATAAAGAGAAAGTATCCTCTTCCATGGATTGATAACTCATTCGATCAGTGATGTGGATCCCAATACTTATCTAAGGTGGATCTTTAGTTAGGATGTTATCAAGTAAAAGTGAATAATTGGGATATCCCCAAGGCTTCTTTTCATATAAGGTATGGGAATTATGAGTTTATAGTGATGGTGTTTGGACTCAGGAGTACTATAGTAATCTTCATGTACTTAATGAATATAATATTAAGTTATTACCTAGATAAATTTGTGGTAGTATTTATAAATGGTATTCTTATCTATTCTAAAAGAAAGGAGGAATATGAGTAGCATTTAGATGTTGTACTTAAGACCTTGCGAAATGAAAGGTTATATGTGATGTATATTAAATGTGGGTTTATTATGGATAAATTAACATTCCTATGGTATTTAATCACAAACAAAGTGATATCTTTGTATCCATAAAAATAGAGGCAATTAAAGGATGTCTCTGACTAACATCTGTGATATAAATTTATAGTTTCCTTAGATTATCTGGGTACCATCATCGATTCTGAGAAACTTATCATGATTTACAAACCTACTATCCAAGATAAATTTAAAGGGGATGAATTTTATATGGACTGATAAATGTGAATATATCTTTAAATAGTTAAATAATGGGATACTCAATGCACTCACGCTCACATTACCCACCAATGGGGAAGGATTTGTGATCTACAGTGGTGCATCTAAAAAGGTTTTGGGTTTTTTAATCATGAAATATGAATAAGTGATATCTTATTTCATCCACTAATTAAATATCCATGACTAGAACTACCCAAAACTTGATCTATAATTGGATGCAATGATATTTTCATTTAATATTTGGTGACATTATCTCTATGGGGAAAAGTGTGACATGTATACAGATCCTAAAAACCCAAAATATATATTTAGACAAAAGGATATCAATATGAAAAAATGAAGGTGGTTATAAATGATCAAGGTTTGTGATATTTTAATCTATTACCTTCCTTAGGAGGAGAATAACGTGATAGATGTTCTAAGTAGAAATGATCTTACAACCCTATGTATGATGAGGATTTAAAGAGATTCAATCTTGTTATAAATTCAAAGGATGAACATGAGAATAATAAAAGAATCTTCATCCTTAAATGATCAAATAACTTCTCAAATTTCTATTTATGGGAGGATCAATGAGGCTCAAATTATGATGTGGAACTATAGAAAAAGGTATTGAATATTTTGGAGTTAAAATTTTCTAAATATGGATTTATAAGGTTTTGAACCCAGATATGTGTCCCACCAAAACCAAATCTAAATAGGGAACTTCTGGATGATTCCCATAGCTCATCTTTCTCAATTCATACAGGAATAACTATGATGTATATAGATCTAAATAAAAATTTCTAGTGGGTAACATAATGAGGGATATTATAGAATTTGTATCTTTATGATTATCATGAAAATAAGTCAAGGATGAATGGTATAATTATAAGGGTATGATGCAACCATTTCCTATACCATTTTTAAAATGGGAAAACATAACCATGTGTTTCATTTTAGGACTCCTTAGGATATATAAAGGTAATAACTCCATATGGGTGGTAGTCGATAACCTTACAATGTAAATGAATTTCATTATTATCAAGTAATATTTATCTCCTAAAAAACTCGCTAAGATATATATAAGAGAAGTGGTAGGACTTCATGGAGTAGCACTCTCCATTTTATCTGATCAAGATCTGAGGTTTACCTTGAGGTTTTTTAGAAGACTTAAAAAATAATTTGATAGAAATATAAGTTTCAGTACTACTTATCACTATAATATGAATGGTCGGTCTAAGATATTCATCAAAATTCTAGAGCATATATTGTTATCATGTTCAATAGATTTCCAAGAATGTTTAGATTAGAACCTTACCCTATTTGAGTTCTCATATAACAATAGTTTCTACTCTATCATTAAAATAGAAACTTATGATGATCTATATGGAAAAGGTGTTGAACTCCTAAATACTAAGTTAAAGTTATAGAGTAGATGTTTATGTGACCTAATCTTATCAAAGAGATTTTATAGAAGTTTCAAAACATTCAATGTCATATAAAATCCACAAAAATTCAATAGAAAATCTATTTATACAATTTTTCATGTGACCTAGAGTTTTATTTTGAAGATAAGGTGTTCCTTCAAATGTATTCATGGAAGAAATTCATGAGTTTTGGGAAAAATGGATGGCCTAGTCCTAGATACAACATCCACTTTGAGATCCTTGATCGCATCAGAGCGGTGGCATATCAACCAACACTCCTTCGAAAACTATCTCAAGTATATGATGTGTTCTATGTATCTCTATGGAGAAAGTACATACTTCACCCCTCACATGTACTGAATATTTAGATGGTGCCTTTGGAGAATTATCTTTTGTATGAGTAGAATCTGTTAAATATATTATATCATAGAGAAAAAGTTCTATTAAATAAGACAACTCACCTAGTAAAAGTAATGTGAAAAAACCACATGTTTAAGGAAGCAACTTGGGAATCAAAAGATAAAATGAAACATAAGTAAGCTTATTTATTTTAGTGTAAGAAATGAAATTTAAAGGGTGAAATTTATGAATAAGTGAAAAATATAATGACCTGAACTTCTATAAATAAAATTCCCTTTTTAATGAATAAATTCCTTATTAACTATTATAGTTATAGAATACACATGAACTAATTTGGTTATTTTGGACTATTATTAGATATAGTAGGTCATATTTAAAAAATCATTAATCATCATAATCCTTGATAATATATCCATTGTATAGTATCCATTACAATTATTATATATTAAGGGTTATGATAAAATTCAATTGACATATATAGAAGAAGTGATGGTCTCAACCTAGAGTACCATACCCTATGAATCCCATTTATCAAAGCTTCTAAGAGAGATTTTATAACACATATTTTCCTTAAACCAATACTAATATGAAATTCAACAACTGAAGCAAGAACAAAACCATTTATGGGATAATTTAAATCTTATCAAGATTATGGCTCAAACCATATTCATCGAACCATCCCCATGAAATCCCCCTTATCGTATAACTCACCCTTAGGGTGTATTCTAGTGTAATAATCATTTATGTATCTAGATCTTCGTGGTATAAATTTTTATATTTTCTGATTTAATAAATTAATGATTATATTTATTATAATTATATATGAGTTGATGAAAATTAAATTTTGATATGAAGAAACCAAAATTGTATTTTGGAAAAATATCAATTTTAATTAACACACAATTTTTGTTAAATTCAAATATTTTAAAATAAATTTTATCTTTATATAATAATATTATTAAATAATATTTATATAAAATGAAAATATAATTTTATGAAGTAAAATGTAATCTATATAAGGGTCAAAAAATTGTTATTGTCGTAAAAACTAGTATTTTCAATAAATGAGGATTTTGATTTAAAATTTTAAATTATCTTATTCAGAGAATTAATTTTATAAAATAAATATTATTTTGAAATCATCACATCAAAATTATCCAATGGTGAATTTTTTATAATTTTCTGAGATAGCTGAATTTTTCGGTGAATATTAAATACGATATGTATTATGATATCATAATATCCCAAAAGTTACGTAATAAATATTTTAAATGGAATACATGAAAAAGATATGTTTTCCATTTAAAATAATGTTTTATTGAATTTATTTGATTAATTTTATGGAACCTCAATGAATCCTACAAAACCTATATTATATTTTAAGATTTTAAAATCAATTCTTTATAAACATGGCTCACTTCCACATAACTAAGGGTATTATTTTAATTATTTTGGTACTTAACCTTATAAAATATTTAAAACCACCCCAATTGTGTAGAAAACATGGGAAAACCCATGGTAAGGTTCGTGTTTTTGATAATTTTATCACATAGAGTCTAAAAACTAAGTTTAGAATTTAATAAAGAATCCCCCCTCTTTATCTATAAATACCCATCCATCCTCCCACAGTTCTTCACTCAAAACACATTGAGAATAAATTTACTCTCCATATACCTCTCTAAATACATCCCATGGTTTATAAATCTCTTAATAATCTCCTTCTAATATTTTAGAATCTCTCACTCAAGGTATGGGACTCTCTTATATTTATTTCAAATACTTTCTTTGTAATATTCCCATTAGTTTCAAATTTTCCATGTTTTAATGTGTTTTGACACATTATTATTAATATCCCTATGATTTCCATTTAATTATAAATAACCTTTCACTCTTATTAAAGCATTCCATTAATCTTTTTGTACACTTGTTATGTTGCTGAAATTATCCAGTGATTTTCAAACATTTCTATAGTGAATACCCATCCCCATTTCCATTCAAGGGTATTCACATAGATGTATTTATACTTAATTTATTTATTAATTCAATGTATGTAACTATCACTACTTAATCATGATATTAAATTTTTTTAATATATAGAGACCCTAACTCTAGTAGCCCAGAGTTTGTGGTTAGTTTATTACATTAACACTAGATATAAGCAATCACATCTCAAAGGAATAAATAGTTTAGTAGTCTTGTAAACTATATACATAATTGGATTTCACATAAATTTTAAAACATAAAATAGATAAAAATTATTTTCTTTGAGTGAATCATTATTTCCTCTAGAATAGATCTTCACATCAATCATAATACACATCATGATATCTTGTGGAAAGAAACAGAAGAAAGGGGTGATCTCAAATGCTCAATAAATGTTTGTGTATAGTGAAAGCTATAATGAATAAAGAATAATATATATAGAAATTTGAATATATTAAAACACATTCCATTTAATCAATAACTTGAGTATAATATGGAAGGAGTAAATGATAATCAAATAATTCCATATAAATAATCTCGTGATCTGGAAACCAATCCATGGATATCATTACAAATAAAATAATCACAGAGACATCGATAATTGAATTAATAATTATGGAATGCATAATTTTGGACATATACAACATACCATAAAGTCTTTCAACCAATAAATATAAAATAAATTTGAGGCATTGTGCCAAGACATCTATATAGATGGGTAAGGCCCTGGCCAATACCCAGGCTAGTTTGTCTCATTAGACCTATCGATGCATCATGGTGCTATAACGGGCTTAGATTGTCACATTATAATTCAAATTAATTCCTCATATAAAAAGGGTGAAACATAATCAACATAAAATTTCATATTGAAAACTATTATATTAAATTTTAATACTTTCCCCAATAAATAAACATAATCATAAACCATCTAGAGTAATATGGTGAATGGAATCAACATGGTACATCCCCAGTCAAAATGATCTTAAAAACCCTAAAAATAATAAGGATTGTGTCCTTATAAAATATCTCAGTGGATCATAAGTATAATAACGGATTTTTTCATTTAAGGATATAAATTTCATAAATACATCATTAAAACATTCCTGAAGAAAATAACCTTTTCACTTTATAGAATCACTTTTAAAATCTAACAATTTACAGAATATTAAGAAAAAAATTTATCAAAAAAAAATAAATGTGTAAAGGAAGATTAAAATTAATAAGAGTTCCTGATGGCAGAAAGTTCTTTTCATGTCGAGTATGTTAAAATAAATATTCCTTTCAAATTTTTTGTATAAAAAGTCAAAAAGTACCTTGTATAGAAAATTATTAGAATATTCCTTTTCAAAAAAATTCTAAAAAAATCCTGGTTAAAAATTAATTTAAAGAATCATAACTTAATATTAAAAACTTTCTTCAAAACATTTTTATAAAACAAGTATTTGTAAGAAAAATAATTTTCAACCGAATAGAGAAATAAAGTTGGGTTTTCTTAAAAACGTTTTTCACTAATTTAAAAAAAGGAAAATAGTACTATTATGTGAAAAGTTCATTAGTAACCATAGGAGAAGAAAATTCATGAGTTTATTGAAAGGTATTGTAAAGACCTGTAAATCCTGTGGAATTTTTTTTTAAATACATGGGAATTTCATGGGTCTGTGAAAATTTACAGCGCTTGATTCCAAGGCCCGGTGTACCCGGAATCAATTTCTGAAGTTTTTTTCTGGTACATTTAGTAAACGTACAGCCAGGATTTTATAACTTTTGAACCGGTGCTCAGAATTGAAATATGAGGACACCGTTGAACTCATAACACCGGTATTCTCTTAAGAATACTTTCACCTCGATGGAATATGGTCGATAGTAGAAGTTAGTTTTTGGGTTTTTAAAAAATTTTAATAAAATAAAGTGGGATAATACTTTATTTTATTTTTAAACCATCATGTGGAGGTTGGGAGGTTAAAACCTCCAAATGGGAGTTAGAGGTGGGACCACTGCACCTTAACCTCCCTTGGGAGGTTATGGTGGTGGGGCCCACCCAATAATAACCTCCCGTGAGAGGTTATGATGTGGGGACCACACGAGGCTTAACCCCCCAATTAATGGGGAGGGAGAGGAAACCTCTCAACCCCCCCCCCCCCCTCAATGAATTTTATGTGTCAACGTGAAATTAAATGATTCCAATTAAATTTATGAGCCAACATAAAATTAATTGCTATCAAATTAATTTTATGTGTCAACATAAAATTAAAGCTATTAATTGATTTTATGTGTCAACATAAAATTAATTGATGTACATTAATTTTATGTTTCAACATAAAACTAAATCATTCCAATTGATTTGTTATTGGGTATTTATTTTCCCTGGTGGTGGAATTGGGGAAGGGCTTGGCTTTAGAGAATTGGGAGGAGCTTTAGGAGAAAGCCTCTCCAACGAAGAACGCTACCTCCATGAAGAATGAGAAGAACACCGATGACGTTTTATTCATCGACTTCCTTCCTTAAATCCTACCAACGTGGGTGTCGTCAACGAGCCGACGTAGCTCGGGATTTGAGACGTGCGGCAGACGCGATGAATAACGACCGGCAAATCAAAGGTAGTGGGTTTATTTCTTGATGATATTATACCCTTATACATATCTTCTTCATTGAATAAAAATCGATTGTTGCGGACGTGTTATTGATCACCTGCTATTCTTGATGAGATAATTGATACCTCCCTAAACGTGGAGGGTGCGGGCTAACCTAATATGGCCCGACACCCTCTGTAAATTTTTCTTTATTGGTGTTCACTAGCATGGCGATGTAACAACGACGAGGCGATGGAGAGAAAAAACCAAGGTCGCGCTACATGCAGCCTCTGTGGACCACACCACCCCTGTGGCGTTCCGCACCACCCCTGGCCAACCCTGCACCGGCCCGGCCTCCCGGCCGACCACGCCTCCCACGCGCCCCTCCTGACGGTCGCTTGGCCGCCCACCTGGCCGCACCCGGCCACCCGCGGCCCACCTGGTCGAGCCGCTTCTTGGCCGCCTGCAGGCCAGCTGTGTAGAGACCCTAAGCTTGACGTACATGAACATTAAATTACTTTTTCAGAATACTTAGTACATAACAAAAACACACACACAAGTATCGTAATAGTTTAGTGTCTTTGGAAACTCGGAACGTAATCTTCTAATCGTGGTGAAAGATCTTCAACATGTCCTATAAAGATCTTCCCTTTTTTTTTACCTAAAACCTTTCTTTATATCCTGGGGAAAAGAAAACATAAAAGGGTGAGCTCAAATGCTCAGTAAGGGTAAACAAAAGAAATATCAATCACATCGTATTCATAAGAACATAACATTTTGGAAATCTTAACCTCCAAAGAGATCATAATTTCATAACATGGGATAAATCATGGCAGTGAAATGTAATCACAATAATCATAACTTAAAACATGAAACTTTGTGGCATTCACACATAATCTTGGAAAATCATTTCTTGTTAGTCATGACTCATTGCCAAGACTATCTTAGTGGACAAAGTCCCTTTCTGAATCGAGTAACCCTCATTTCAGTCCTGTTTCACTGAACCGGTATAACCTACCGTTCCAGCCCTGTCTATCTCATGAGATATAAAATCTTTACCCAATGCATTAGAGGGAGATATAGGTCCCACCCATCTTATAATGAATCCTTTCTTATGTGTGCCACATAATCATAAACCATACATCATAGCGTAATCCACGTAATAAAAATGGGATTCTTAAACAACATGACATCATAAAACAATTCATATAAGATAAAGGAATTCATAAAAATGTTTCCATCACAACGTAATCAAATCCATGTAATAATAGGGATAAAAACAGAACCCTTTTATTGTCTTAGATGGAAAATAATTTTTGATAAAATACTTGAACTCCATTCTTGAGGAAAATATCCTTTCTACTTCAAAAACACTTTTCTTTTCTTAACATGTCATACAATTATAAACTAAAAGAAGTTGATTAAAAATAAACTTGAAAACTTATAAAGTAATATTCTTGGAAATAATGTTTTAAAAATCCATTCTTGCCGTATAAGTTAAAAAAACATTCTTCGCGTACTTTTTTCGGAAAAGTCAAAAAAAAGTACCTCGTACGAAAAAACAACAAAATATTCCTTTCATATCTTTTACTATAAACTCACCGAAGGGTAAAATAGGATTTAAACATTTGTAGTTGAATGGAAATAATATTACATATTGAGTAAACATGGATGTTGATGATAAAATACACCCCAGTAAATGCCAAAGTATAAACAATCTCGGATAAAAATGAGATTGTGATATTTCCCTTACCTTAGGTCCGATTTGCTTCGTATGTGTCCGAACCTCCTGTATAATGATTTAAATAATGTAATTGACTTATTACAGAATCATATTCATTGTTATGATATCATATATGGTTCACTTATGACTTTATATTACCCGTTCTTTTGTAAATTCCATGTTAAAGAAGCGTTTTGGGTAAAATCGTTTCATTTATCGTAGGTGTTTTGACTTGTTGTTCTTGACATTATTATTACTTATATCATGATTTACTTACTTCCATAATATAAAATATGATTTATATATCATATATATTCAGTATATATATATATATAAGATAGATAAATGAAATGAAAAACACCGTTCATGGAGACGGTAGTCCGTACGTACGCATGAACGTTGTTTTCCTTTCCTTATTGTCTTGAATGGAAGTAAGTAGATGACATACATATACATATATATACATAAATCCAGTAGCTTTATAATGTCATATATTTCATTATTATTTCTTATATATACTTTATAATCATTCTTAAATGGTTAACATGGAGAATGAATCTCATCGCGTCGTGGAGACGGTAGTCCGTACGTACGAACGAGCGATGATATCATTCTCATGGTCGTGGAATTGTGTTGAAGTGTATGTATACTATTTAAGTATCAATATCACTTTATAATAATCATATATAGTTACTCATTACACCTTTATACCCATCCTTGTAAGGTGATGGTGGAAAATAGATTACACCACAGCGTGGAGACGGTATTCCGTACGTACGCACGCGCGGTGATTTCCTTTTTCCGTAGGATGGATAGAAGGTTAATTAGAGTTGTTTCATATTTATAATAACATATCAGTATATAAGAAATACTTATGTTATTACTTTATCATGAAACAACTAAAGAAGAAGAAGTTGAAGAAGAAAGAAATTGAAAAGATCGGTAATGGATATTACCTCTTCTTTGGAACGCTTCTTTGAATCCTCTACTTAGGGAACTAAGATTGGTCTTTGAAGAATACCAGGACCTCTAGGATTATTCTAGGGAAGTGTTGAAGGGATTTTGGCAGGGTTTGGCCGAGCGTGAGTGCTCAAATTGGTGTGAGGAGGAGGGGGAGGAGGTACCCTTTTATAAGGGAGGAGAGGGGCACCTTAGAAATACCTCAAAATATTATTTTATATTAATGTCAAAATCGGTTTATAATGGTTCCAAAGGGTCTTATTTCGAAGAAAAAGTTGGTATGGGTCGAAATCCTATCAACCAATAGGATTTAGACAAGTTTAGGGTATTATTTTAACCTTATCAATTAGATTTAACTCTAAGTTAAATAATTTAACTTTTACCGTGTCTTTTTGTTTTCTTTCACTATATGGTTAATACACTTACTATAACATGCCAAACGAACCCCAAATTGTTTATTATTAATATATATATATCCTTATCTAAGTCCTTTGGCCTAACCTTAGATTTTTAGGAATAAAATAACAATTAATAATATAATATTTGATTTAAAAACTATTTTGTGTCAATTTTGACACTATTTGATATATGATTTTTGTGAAAGTCATAACAGAATTATATGTTCTAACCAAGTTGATTAAATCAACAATAATATATCATAGTAACCTAGAAAATTAGTTTAATTCATAAAAAGTCTCAAATTACATTCATTTGAGAATTTATAACATCAATTATGTTAATATTTCCTTAAAAGGGTAATTACTGCATCATCGTTGTGTCATAAATAAATTAATTTATTTAAAGTATAAAAATTATAAATAAAATATAATTATGTAGGAAATCTTTTTAGATTTCTAATGAATATTTATAGTCGAATTTATCTTATGTATAACCCCATATTAAAAATGTTTTAGTTATTAAACTTTGATTTTAACTATTTTAACTATTCATTAAATAAAATAATATTAAATGTCATAATCTAATCCAAGTGGACCTAAATGGTCATATTATATTCATAAGGTTGTTTTTGGTCGAATTACACTTATCCAATAGAATTAGAACATGTGTTAGGGTAATAGTAATATCATATTTACCCTTAGTTACCCTATTTACTATTAACCGTGGTAAAAAAAAGTAAAAAGTTACTATTCACCAAAAATTATTTTCATCTCATTGAACCACATTTTACTTACTGAAATCAACCGTGTCTCTCGGATTTTAGAAATTCCATTCACAGAAGCGGTAAAATTTAGTTTTATGAAAAATTCAGTTTTTTAACTACCACTTAGTAGTTTCACTATTCATCAAAAATTGATGTTTTTCAGAACAATGCCAAAATTTCATCCTAAGATATATTTCATATTCCGAATTCAAAAATAAAGTCTATTTTACCAAATTCATAACATAGAAGTTTCATTAATTAATTTTATAATTAAATTCCAATGTTAAAACAAATAGCGTGTTTTTAAGAAACAATATCTATCAAAAGATTGACACTTGATTATGTCTGGTTTAAATGTGAAATTACATCCAATGACCAACATTGTATTAAATTGTAAAAATATATTCTAAATATACTTTAAAACCACTCAAATTAATGATTTATCACTACTAATTATTTCGATTAAAAAAGTTGTTTTTAATTATAATTTAGTAATTTTCACTATTCATCAGAATATGAAAGTTATCCGAAAAGTACCAAAATTTCACCTTAGGCTAAATTCGATACTCTGAATCCAAAAATGAAGTCCATTTTGAGAGCTAAAATTTCTAAAATTTTAAAATGTGGTTATTTCTATTCATAGCATATCGTTGTTTAGTGAAACTCAGTATTGTGTACTACACACGCTATCGAGGAAGGTTGTGATTGCGTGTAATGCAAGGCAAGTCAAGGATGCGTGTTGTGCAAGCTCCTTTTTGTGTTGCGTACAACACAAGACATTAGTGAAATAAAAAAGAATATTTTTCATAAAATCTTGGGCTTTTACATTCTACCCCCCTTAAAATGAATTTCGCCCTCGAAATTCATCGGGGTTATAAATGGTTTACTATTCGAAAGTTTCTTTAATATAAACCCACATCGTAAAAAGGAATACCAAAACCAATATTTAAAAACAAAAGTATGAAACTTAACGGTTACCCAAATAAACTAATCATTGGGTTTCCACATAGGTGAAAATATGGATATGGAAGAGAAATCTAACCATCATGTTCTGATGGAGAGTGGTAGAGAACATGGCTATGGAAAAGCCAGTAATCACAAAACCATAAATTTGTGACGATCTAAGGTACCATCTGATTCATCAGATATAAGATCACTAGGACAACATTTTTGGTTTTCAAGATCGTTTCCCTAAAGTTTTAGAATAAATACTTACTTTAAGTTGGTACAACCTCACTGTTGTTCGTGCCTTTAACAATTTCAACTTCATCTATTAAATAAATGAAGTTGAATTTGTTATTCGTGAAGTGTTAGCAGATCATGTGATAGAATGACGGGTCATTCCATCTGTCTTAAACAAAAGGTTAGCAAAAATTATATACATAAGTCGATCTATAGTGAGATTAATCAAATATGGTTCCTAAAATGGACTTATACTTCATATGTCATACTGCTTAATATAATAAAACTAGTTTCTACTAAACAGGGACTTCCTGTAGGCCAGTGGTAGGCGATAAAGGCCAGTCGCACTTTGGTTGTGGGTTCGATTCCTACAGCCTTGTCTGACGCGATGGGCTGTCTCCCGTCCTGCAGGTTGTCCTTTTTCTAAAACTACATTACTATAACATCCCATCAATAATATCGAATAAAAAAACTTCTATCCTTAAACAATACTCACTTATGTCCAACATAATCCATTTCAATCTTTAGGCTTATCCATAATACTGCAGTCCACTCTCATAACATAGTGAAAACGATTACCAGATATTTAATACCATCGTTTATCCCCATATATCATAAGATATGTTTTGTTGGTCACATTCCAAACATTCAATGTCCTTAATCATGTATTCTCTTGAATACCTTAGTGAAAACATGAATGCAGTTAAAAGTTAACACTTTCCACATACCAAAATCCTCAAAATTATATATACTCAAATCATGATATCACTTAGTCCTTATATCAATCATGAGCTCATGAATACTGTTAAACATTTAATTTTCTCCTTATCCCTTCATTATGCGCATATCATCTACATTCCAAAAATATCTGAATAACCTTTCATGGATACTGGTAACATTAATAAAACACTTTTAAAACTCAAGGAAAGACAACAATGTAACAATCCTTAGATGTCTCTTTATTCCATAGTACCATGAGATTACTTATACAACATTACACATGATAAACATGTAATCATTCCACTACATTCTTAAACCATTGACCGAGCTTCAAAAATTCTTTCATCTCACATATCATTTGTAGTCTCTTCATCATCATCCACATAAATACTTCCCATACGACCATACTGATTATCTTCATGAGACTTTCCCTTAGGGAATTGGTTTGCATAATGCCCGCACATTCCACATTTAAAACATTTAACCATTGTTGATGTCGTAGCAATACCATTATCCTCATCCATGTTGTTAACTGAACCATTTCCTTTTCATTTACTTGCTTTGTGTCCTTATTTTCCACACCCAAAGCATCTTCCAGTTCCTTTGAAACATTCTCCTTGATGCCTCTCCCCACATGATTTACATAGGGGAAATTGAACTTTCTTTCCTCTATGATCATCATGAAACTCCATCTTTCTCTTATTAGCCGAGTCAGGAAACTTACCAAATTTTACTTTATTGATCATATTATGAGATTGCTGATTCGGCATAATAATGATGTTTGGACTTTCAAATCCCATTTCATTATGAAGAATATCATTCCATTGTCCATCATATCCTCCATTATCGTGAATCATCTTGTTTCCAGCCATTTTCTAAAACCCAAAAAGAATAGTGTTAGAGGCAAAAATCATAATAACGGGGGAGTAACTTCAATATCTAACATCTTAGGTTAAATTCTATGATTGTTACCGTAGTTCTAGGACTATATCTTATACGTATACTTATCCTTAGGGACATCCCTATACATACCTTAGAAATATCTCTTGGGATCTCACTAACGTTTTCGCATCCTAGTTTCCAAAGGTTGACTAAACCTTTCCTCTGATACCAACTGTAGAGACCCGAATCTTGACGTACATGAACATTACATTACTTTTGCAGAATACTTAGTACATAACAAAAACACACACACAAGGATCGTAATAGTTTAGTGTCTTTGGAAACTCGGAACGTAATCTTCTAACCATGGTGAAAGATCTTCAACATCTCCTATAAAGATCTTCCCTTTTTTTTTACCTAAAACCTTTCTTTATATACTGGGGAAAAGAAAACATAAAATGGTGAGATCAAATTCTCAGTAAGGGTAAACAAAATAAATATCAATCACATCGTATTCATAAGAACATAACATTTTGGAAATCTTAACCTGCAAAAGAGATCATAATTTCATAACATGGGATAAATCATGGCAGTGAAATGTAATCACAATAATCATAACTTAAAACATGAAACATAGTGGCATTCACACATAATCTTGTAAAATCATTTCTTGTTAGTCATGACTCATTTCCAAGACTATCTTAGTGGACAAAGTCCCTTTCTGAATCGAGTAACCCTCGTTTCAGTCCTGTTTCACTGAACCGGTATAACCTACCGTTCCAGCCCTGTCTATCTCATGAGATATAAAATCTTTACCCAATGAATTGGAGGGAGATATAGTTCCCACCCATCTTATAATGAATCCTTTCTTATGTGTGCCACATAATCATAAACCATACATCATAGCGTAATCCACGTAATAAAAATGGGATTCTTAAACAACATGACATCATAAAACAATTCATATAAGATAAAGGAATTCATAAAAATGTTTCCATCAAAACGTAATCAAATCTATGTAATAATAGGGATAAAAACAGAACCCTTTTATTGTCTTAGATGGAAAATAATTTTGATAAAATACTTGAACTCCATTCTTGAGGAAAATATCCTTTCTACTTCAAAAACACTTTTCTTTTCTTAACATGTCATACAATTATAAACTAAAAGAAGTTGATTAAAAATAAACTTGAAAACTTATAAAGTAATATTCTTGGAAATAATGTTTTAAAAATCCATTCTTGCCGTATAAGTTAAAAAAAACATTCTTCGCGTACTTTTGTCGGAAAAGTCAAAAAAAAGTACCTCGTACGAAAAAACAACAAAATATTCCTTTCATATCTTTTACTATAAACTCACCGAAGGGTAAAATAGGATTTAAAAATTTTTAGGTGAATGGAAATAATATTACATATTGAGGAAACATGGATGTGGATGATAAAATACACCCCAGTAAATGCCAAAGTATAAACAATCTCGGATAAAAATGAGATTGTGATATTTCCCTTACCTTAGGTCCGATTTGCTTCATATGTGTCCGAACCTCCTGTATAATGATTTAAATAATGTCATTGACTTATTACAGAATCATATTCATTTTTATGATATCATATATGGTTCACTTATGACTTTATATTACCCGTTCTTTTGTAAATTCCATGTTAAAGAAGTGTTTTGGGTAAAATCGTTTCATTTATCGTAGGTGTTTTGACTTGTTGTTCTTGACATTATTATTACTTATATCATGATTTACTTACTTACAGAATATAAAATATGATTTATATATCATATATATTCAGTATATATATATATATATAAGATAGATAAATGAAATGAAAAACACCGTTCATGGAGACGGTAGTCCGTACGTACGCATGAACGTTGTTTTCCTTTCCTTATTGTCTTGAATGGAAGTAAGTAGATGACATACATATACATATATATACATAAATATAGTAGCTTTATAATGTCATATATTTCATTATTATTTCTTATATATACTTTATAATCATTCTTAAATGGTTAACATGGAGAATGAATCTCATCGCGTCGTGGAGACGGTAGTCCGTACGTACGCACGAGCGATGATATCGTTCCCATGGTCGTGGAATTGTGTTGAAGTGTATGTATACTATTTAAGTATCAATATCACTTTATAATAATCATATATAGTTACTCATTACACCTTTATACCCATCCTTGTAAGGTGATGGTGGAAAATAGATTACACCACGGCGTGGAGACGGTATTCCGTACGTACGCACACGCGGTGATTTCCTTTTTCCGTAGGATGGATAGAAGGTTAATTAGAGTTGTTTCATATTTATAATAACATATCAGTATATAAGAAATACTGATGTTATTACTTTATCATGAAACAACTAAAGAAGAAGAAGTTGAAGAAGAAAGAAATTGAAAAGATCGGTAATGGATATTACCTCTTCTTTGGAACGCTTCTTTGAATCCTCTACTTAGGGAACTGTGATTGGTCTTTGAAGAAGACCAGGACCTATAGGATTATTCTAGGGAAGTGGAGAAGGGATTTTGGCAGGGTTTTGACGACCTTGAGTGCTCAAATTGGTGTGAGGAGGAGGGGGAGGAGGTACCCTTTTATAAGGGAGGAGAGGGGCACCTTAGGAATAGCTCAAAATATTATTTTATATTAATGTCAAAATCGGTTTATAATGGTTCCAAAGGGTCTTATTTCAAATCTAAAGTTGGGATGGATCGAAATCCTATCAACCAATAGGATTTAGACAAGTTTAGGGTATTATTTTAACCTTATCAATTAGATTTACCTCTAAGTTAAATAATTTAACTTTTACCGTGTCTTTTTGTTTTCTTTCACTATATGGTTAATAAACTTACTATAACATGCCAAAAGAACCCCAAATTGTTTATTATTAATATATATATATCCTTATCTAAGTCCTTTGGCCGAACCTTAGATTTTTAGGAATAAAATAACAATTAATAATATAATATTTGATTTAAAAACTATTTTGTGTCAATTTTAACACTATTTGATATATGATTTTTGTGAAAGTCATAACAGAATTATATGTTCGAACCAAGTTGATTAAATCAACACTAATATATCATAGTAACCTATAAAATTAGTTTAATTCATAAAAAGTCTCAAATTACATTCATTTGAGCATTTATAACATCAATTATGTTAATATTTCCTTAAAAGGGTAATTACTGCGTCATCGTTGTGTCATAAATAAATTAATTTATTTAAAGTCTAAAAATTATAAATAAAATATCATTATGTAGGAAATATTTTTATCTTTCTAATGAATATTTATAGTCGAATTTATCTTATTTATAACTTCATATTAAAAATGTTTTAGTTATTAAACTTTGATTTTAACTATTTTAACTATTCATTAAGTAAAATAATATTAAATGTCATAATCTAATCCAAGTGGACCTAAATGGTCATATTATATTCATAAGGTTGTTTTTGGTCGAATTACACTTATCCAATAGAATTAGGACATGTGTTAGGGTAATAGTAATATCATATTTACCCTTAGTTACCCTATTTACTATTAACCGTGGTAAAAAAAGTAAAAAGTTACTATTCACCAAAAATTATTTTCATCTTAATGAACCACATTTTACTTACTGAAATCAACCGTGTCTCTTGGAGTTTTGAAATTCCATTCACAGAAGCGGTAAAATTAAGTTTTATGAAAAATTCAGTTTTTTAACTACCACTTAGTAGTTTCACTATTCATCAAAAATTGATGTTTTTCAGAACAATGCCAAAATTTCATCCTAAGCTATATTTCATATTCCGAATTCAAAAATAAAGTCTATTTTACCAAATTCATAACATAGAAGTTTCATTAATTAATTTTATAATTAAATCCCGCTGTTAAAACAAATAGCGTGTTTTTAAGAAACAATATCTATCAAAAGATTGACACTTGATTATGTCTGGTTTAAATGTGAAATTACATCCAATGACCAACATTGTATTAAATTGTAAAAGTATATTCTAAATATACTTTAAAACCACTCAAATTAATGATTTATCACTACAAATTATTTCGATTAAAAAAGTTGTTTTTAATTATAATTTAGTAATTTTCACCATTCATCAGAATATGAAAGTTATCCGAAAAGTACCAAAATTTCACCTTAGGCTAAATTCGATACTCTGAATCCAAAAATGAAGTCCATTTTGAGAGCTAAAATTTCTAAAATTTTAAAAGGTGGTTATTACTATTCATAGCATATCGTTGTTTAGTGAAACTCAGTATTGTGTACTACACACGCTATCGAGGAAGGTTGTGATTGCGTGTAATGCAAGGCAAGTCAAGGATGCGTGTTGTGCAAGCTCCTTTTTGTGTTGCGTACAACACAAGACATTAGTGAAATAAAAAAGAATATTTTTCATAAAATCTTGGACTGTTACAAGCTGGCAATGCCACTGCCCGGTCACCCCTGAGCCGGCCTCCGTGCTACCCACGCGCCCCTGATCCGACCCTCCTCGTGGCCTCCTGAGCTGGCCAAACAAGCCCACAAGAGGCCTCCCGAGCCAGCCGAACTGTCCCCCTTGCGGTCTCCCGGCCGAGCCAGCATCTCGGCCCCCCTCGTGGCACCCTGGTCGAACTATCCCGACCACGCCATCTGGACCGAGCTGTGCCGAGCCGCAATGGGCCGCACCCTCATGACGCTCCAGGCTAAACTGGCCCCAAGCTAGGCCGAACCGTCCCCGCAGTCGGCTGGGTCGGGCCCAGCGGACCAGGCCAAACTTAACGAGCTGACCCGCCCAACGGGCTAGGTCAACCCCTACAGGTCTTTCCGGGCCAACCTAGACCAGGTCGGCCCCATCTGGGTTGGGCTGAGTCGGTCCGACCGGGTTGGACCGGGCCCAGGCCCATTATTGACCCATTACATACTTTGGTCATAACTTTGGCACCGGACGACCATTTGACGAACTGTCAGTGGCACTGGTATTATTGGAGTGTGACGGTCTCTTTAAGAATACCCCGCTGGAGTTCAGGGTAATATTGAGATATGCTCAGGTTGGATCGTACATGAATCCAACCGGGGCCCCGGGACTAAAAAGCTAATAACTCACCGACCGGGCGGCTCATTGACGTGTTGTCTGTTGCGTTGAGACCCCTATGACGAGACCGAACTTTGGGATACTTTTTTGTGGGACTTGGTGGCAGTTGACATGTCGAATCTTGGCTTGAGGAGTGGACCCTCCTGGAATTGAGTGTACTTTGTGAAAACCCAGCGGTTGGCTACGTTCTGACGACTGTTCTTGGATCCTGTGTGGGTCTGACAGTTCTGACTTTTGTTCTTGGATCCTTTGTGGGTTCGACAGAATAGGTGGTCCTGGATCCTGTGTGGGTCTGACAGCTTAGCTGGTCCTGGATCTTGTGTGGGTCCTATAGCTTCAACTACTATTCATGGATCATGTGTGGGTCCGACAATTCTAACTACTGGTCCTGGATCCTGTGTGGGTCTGACAGCTTAGATGAATCAGTGACTAAATCTAATCATCTCTATCACTCTACAAAAGTTGTATACTTGTGTGAGCTAAGTCAGTGACTTCTGTGTTTTTTTCATGGATGAGATGGGTTACTTAATAACTTAGGTATATGTATGGGCATATACCTAAGTATTGGATATCCATTAATTTCATACTTTTTGGTTTATACTTGATGGATTTTGTGAGGCCTTGAGGGTCTTGGGGTCCCTACTGAGTATCGTTATACTCACCCCTACACGGGATATGCCCGCACCTCATTGTGTTGGATGCAGACAACGGACAGTGCTGACGGAGGCTGAGAGAACCAAGACTGGACAGTACCCAAAGGTGGACCTTACGACGAGACGATACACGAAGGAGTCTGATGGACATGGAGTGATGAGTAGGCTATATGTACCTACCCTTCAGGTAGGATCCTTGGTGGATGATCCAGGAAATGCTTTCACCATTCAGTCGTTTTGTCCCTTTTTTAGTTTTACTCATATTTTACAGTTGGGCTTGTATTTTTGGCCCCTTTTTACTTTCCATCACTCTCTTTTTGTATATTATTTTTAATTAGTATATGCTCCCAGTTGTACTCTATTGTGTTTGGTTACAGTTATTAAGGCAATGCCTTCCCAGTTTTAGGGATTTATGCCTTTGGTGCTAGTCGCCAACCCCTGTCCTATAGAAGGCGGGCTTGGGGTAGTCACGACACGGGCCCGGGGGGACGGGTCGTGAGAGGTATATCATAATATTTCATTATTATAAACTTAATCATAAACAATCCTGATAATTTAAGATATTGTAACATAAAAACTTACCACTTTGGTAACTAAAAAGTCCTAAGCCCCATGAAATAAGTAACTTTAAATGAAACATTAAATAACTTGAGCAAAATTTAACTCATGATAGAACATATCAAATGTGTATTATATACACCACATAAAATAAATAAGTTATGAATATAACATATGTCTCATAGAAGTGAAAGTGATACGAGAAACCCTTACCACTTTGGTAACATTTGAATCATAACCCCCATGAAAGAAGTCACATAAAATTAAAATTAAAATAACATGAATATAAATAGATTCATTATATAACATACCAAATGGTAATTATATATACCACACAAAATAAATAATTTGTGAATATGGCATATGTCACACGGAAGTAAAAGTGCAATGAGAAACACTTACAATGATCATAATGTTGATGTGAGGGTTAATAAATGAATTGATTATGTGTATTAAATTTAAATCCAAAAAAATATTAAATAAAACATAATATCTTCAAAATTCATTATAAACATAATCTTATAATATCAAGGATAATGAATAAGTAATATAACCCAATGAAAATAAATTGAGTTATGATATTTTTTATCGCTTATAAATTTTCAATTCAAATCCCTTTGGATGAAATAATTAAAATTGAAACTTAAAATACCATTAAGTATGCATGATTCATTATATTACATGTATAAGTGGAATTAAATACACCATATAAAAACATTAGGTGAATAACATTAAAATTTACCTCAGTGAATGGAAATTAAGACTAAGTCCCTTACCCCATGTTTCTTTTTTATTGAACATAATATAAACACTTGTATAAATGTTTTAAACATGTTATTAATTAAAAATATAATAATATTTATATTTATAATATAATATAATATCTTATTATACCATCTTAACACCTATTTGTTAATAATATTTCATTATTACCATAATTTCAATTGTTAATTGATGTGTTTTCTCATGCATGTTTTGTCGTGGAAGTTACAATTCTAATGCATATTATATATATATATATATATAACACATAATGATATTAATGTTTTAAATATAATATTTACTCATTATATACATTTTTATAAAACTTAAATTTTTTCATGGAAAATGAATTGCACCGCTTCATGGAGACGGTAGGTCGTACGTACGCATGAGCGAAGATATCATTCCCTTAATGGGTGAAAGGGTAAAAAATTAGATGATATACTAATTTTAAATAATTAATATAATTTAATATGTATCATATATATTAATTATTTCATAATTATGAATACCCATGTGATTTGGTTATGGAAAACAAATTACATTGGTTTACGAGGTGGTAGTCTGTCGTACACACAAGCAATAGATTTTTTTTCCATTTGATGGAGGAGGAGATAAATAAATATTATGAAATAAGTATAATAACATATAATTATATGGGAAATAATTTTTTATTATATTTTAATTTTTAACACATAATTTAAGGTTTTGAAAGAAGAATTAAAAAAATAAGTATCATAGTGAAGGAAATTACCTTCACTTAGAAGAACCTCCTTTGAATCTCTTATTAAAGATCCTAGGGTTGGTCTTTTGGGAAGAAAATAATATATATATATATATATATAATGTTTATAAGGAATATTGGGAGATATTTTTGTATTTTTCGTTCAATCCAAATGTCTTTAGAGGTGTGGATAATTAAGGGTAGGTATTTTTTTTAAAAAAAATAGGAGGAGTGGAATTTTTGTAAATACCCAAAACTATTCAATATTGGGAAGTCACTCTCACCTCAACTACATAAAAATTGAAATATAAAGTATTTTAAGAGATATAAGGCCTATATGAACCTCTTAAATATAAAATTAACTTGTTTTAAACTTATTATCCTATTTACCTCTAAGGCTACTCACTTTATCCATTTAAATTTTTTAATATGGTAACTATATTTTTAATATTTTTAATATTTATTATAACCAAAAATTAATTTGAAATTATTATGTAATATAAATTATTCTGATTAAAAATATAGAATAAATTTTATCAAATTAAATTCACATAATTTGTAGAATTTAATTTAAAATAAAACCCGTAAGAGCGATGAAAAAGGCATTTTTTGAAAATTTGCATTTTTTCAAAGAAAATATGATCTTTTATTAACTATATGAATAGAAACTATAATTATATGAATTTAAATTAAACATATAGATATATAATATAAAAATTTCATATATATAATTACTTTTTATGGGTTATTGTAATTAATTAAAATATAGAAACATTATACACTTTAAAAATGTTTTTAGAAAAATGTATTTTTAATCCTAAGAATTAACTTATACTAAAACCCAGTATAAAGATGATTTAAATGTAATTAATTGGATTAAATATTATTAAGTAATACTTGTGTTAATTTTAACTCAAAATAAATAATATTGGATATTTAAAAATATTTAATTTATTAAATATAAGTGATAATTTTACAAAAAATAGTTTTTTTCTATTCACTAAAAAATTATTTTTTTCCTAAAAAAAATTTAACACTTGGGTAATTCTGATATGATTTTTTAATAAATCAAGTTCATTTTATAAAATTCAATTTTTAAAATTTATAGAAATTAATTTTAATATTTTCCCATAAATGTAAATAAAAAACATTTTTTAAGAAAATGTATTTATTTAAGAATAAAATGATTTTAATAAAAATTGAGTGGTTGTTATCAATAAATTTATTTTAATTGTGGAATTTATATAAATTTCATAACTTAGTAATTCTTGTTCATACCCACCAATTTAATTTCTAAGTTATACCAAACATATCTAAATAATATATTTCATGGGTTCTTTAAACTAGGTGTTGCATATCGCATATGCTTTCAAACACAGTGTTCTTCCTTTAAAATATCAAAGTGTCACATTCTATCCACCTTCAATAAATTATTCCCTTAAAATTATAAATTTTCCTCCAAAATCAATGGTTATAAATTTAAAGATTCTTTTATTGAAATCCCACATCATAAAAATAGTTAATAAGAAATCCTCTTAAAAGATGGAAAGGGAAATATAAAGTTTATTTGGAATAACACATGACTAGGTTTACAAGTAGGATTTAATTGGTGGGAATTGAAAGTATTTACTCTAAGTAAATCATAAATAATTATGGGTATTGATAAAGATCATTGATCATAATAAATTGAATGGTCATGAGAAAGTTAACAACCACAAAACCATAAACCTATTAGCTATAAAAAAGACCATTGATTCATTAGAAATGATGGTAATATGATAAAAAAATCAAGATCATTTTTATATGGTTGAGGTATTATTTTAATATCATGATATATAAAACTATAAAATATATTATCTTTACATTTTCATAATAAAAATTTCATCCTTTAGTTGTGCTTTTATCAATTACTAGTTCCTTTCTTACTCTAAGAAATGAATATCAAATATGAATTTGTTTATTCCTGAAGCACTAAAATTAAATTTTAATGGATTATAAGATCCATAAATGATTAAAAAATCCTTTTGAATATCCAAAAACATTTACTAAAAAATAGTTTACATGATTTATTTGAGACAATACATTAATCTCTAAACCTAAGTAGTAACACCCAAAATTAAACTTAACCCATTCTATAAGTATCTATCTATCAACTCATTTAACTAAAAAAATATCATACTAACTAATACATCACATATTGTAGTGGTAGTCATTTCACCCTCATTTCCCTTTGATTGTAGGATCAAGCCCTATGGCCTCACTGAATGTGATGATTTGTCACCTGGCATGCAGGTTGTCATTTTTATGAAACAATATTAATATAATTCCTATAACATTACTAAATTGTAATTACCCATAATTACCCCAAAAATAAAGATAATATAAACCCTAAATACTAATAACACCTTTAAACTTATTAAGAGAACATTATTCCTCAAATAATAATTCATGTTGAACCTTAGGGTTATATACACCTCAACCTAATGAAACTTATCACAAAATGTTATTAATCACATGAAAATCACATCACTTAAAACTTAAAAATGGATATATGTGAATTTGAACTTACGATCAACCTTAAATTCATAAACTTGTGATGGTATCAATAACCCTTAAGGTTAATCTTACATTAATACATATATACTTCTAAAATTAACACAATCCTTAGATGTTTCATGATTCAAATATACAAAATTCCATTGATAAAAATACTTATATAATATAATTATTTAATACCAATACATAAACACTTAAATCATTCCAATTAAACATTTATCACAACATAAACCCTTCCTTTTTATAGAAGTTAACCTTTAGAAGAGATAATTAAGACAGATTATTCCCAGGTTCCCCTATTTAAGGAAATGAACTATAAATAGATCTCTAGAATGAAATTTATTTCTCTCCATTGATTTAATCACTTTTCCTTGACAATTTGTTACTCTATACCCTTCTTTTCCACACACAAAAAACATTTTCCTATACTTTAAGACATTCTCATTTGTTTTTCTCTCCACGATTCTAACATGAAGGAAATCAAGCCTTATTTCCTCTATGGTATCCACTACTAGAGATATAAATAGAATCAATCCTTATCTTCTTTGTTGTATCTAATAATAGGTTAAGGTATAGGTTTTTAATCATATTTTGGGATAACTGATTATGAATAATTGTAATATATTTCACTCTTTTCATCATCCCATTTGGTTTCTAATAATCACCATATTTTTTAATATTATATATGAACATGATTCCTTTGGGTTCCTACCATTGACTAAAACCAAGAATAATAGTGTGAGAAACAATAATCATAGTGAGAAAATCATGTAATCATTTATAGGATTTATAAATCAAGACACCTTATTTTTTATATAATACACCTTTGGTTTAACCTAGAACACTAATTTTTACCTTTTATTCAAAACATTCATGATGGTTAATAAATAAAATGGGAATTATCATAAGAACATACCCTAAGAGTTTCAAACTAGGTGTGTAGTAAGGCCCATTGTCTTGAACCAGGTGATAATAGAGTCAAAGCTCAATGTTCCCTTTTTGAAGTTATTACCCCTAGGTATAAGTATTTTATTACCATGTCCACTTGTCATATCCACATAGGGATTTATTTCTAGATAAAAACCATATAATCTATTCCTCATAAAAACTTTAGGATATTCTTATATACTTACCCTCTAAGTATATCATAGGATTATGTTCCATAATCTATATTTTCTCAAATATAGTCCCTAATATTTATAAAAAAAATTCTTTGATACCAACTATAAATACCCCAACTCTAATAACTAAGATTCGACAGTTACTTTATTACATTGTCACTAGATACAAGTAATTTAATCCCAAATGATCTAACAGTTTAATACCCTTAGTAAACTAGATACATAATTGAATTTAACATAAATTTGAAAAAATGAAATATAAATAAGTATTTTCTTTGATTGAATCATTATTTCCTCTATAATTACACTATGAATCAATAATAATACACATCTTGACAACCTGTAGAAAGAAAAATAAGAAAGGGGTGAGCTCAAATTCTCAATGAGGGTATGAGTATAGTGGAACCTATCATAAATAACGCATAATGAATATAACATGTTAAGTATCTAAAAATACATTCCATTTAATCAACAAATTTATCATAATATTATATGAATAAATGATGATCAAATAATTCCATATAAATAATATCATGAACTTGAAACTCATCCATGGATATCATAACAAACAAAATAATCACATAGATATAGATAATTACATTTATAATGATGGAATGAATAATTCCAGACATCTGAAACTTATCATCAAGGAATTTTTCCAAGGAATTTGAAATACTATTGAGGACTTGCTTCAATTCATCTATATAAATGGGTAAGGCCTCAGTTAAAACCCAATCTAGTATATCTCATGAGACTTTCCAATGCATCAAGGGGATATAGTCCCCCCCCCCACATCACTTAATAATTCCAATATATTCCTCATATTGAAGGGATGAAACATGATCAACATAAACATTCATATTAAAAAATTTCATATGAAATGTTAATACTTTACACAATCAATAAACAAAATCAAAAACCATCCAGATGGATATAGGAAATGGTAACAACATTATACATCCTCAGTCAAACTAATCAAAAACCATCTATAGAAATAATAAGGATGGTATCATTACAACATATCCTAGTTTAGTATATGTATAATAAGGGTTTTTGACATTGAATAATATAAATTCCAAAAATATATCATTAAGAACATTCTTGAGAAAAATAAATTTTTTAATTTTGAAAATTAATTTTAAAAATAAAAAAAATTATAATATTGTTAAACATATTTTCTTAAAAAATAGCTATATAAAATTGTAAATTATTCTTCAATGTAATGATTTTTCATGATAGTGGAATGTTTCATTCATTTATAGTTCATAAAAACAAGTATTCCTTTTAAATTTATGTAAGAAAAGTCAAAAAGTACCTTGTTTGAAAAATGATAGGAAGATTCATTTTAAAAAAATTAAAAATCCAATAATCAGTAAAAATGAATTTAAAAAATCATAGAATAATATTAAAAATAATCCTGAATATATTTATAGAAAAAATGGGTTTTAAAGAAAAATTATTTTCAATCGAAGAGATAAATAAAGTCATAATTTTATAAAAAACATTTACCCAATCATTTTAATTGAAAAAGAAGTGTAAAATGGTAATATTACTTGAAAAGTTGATTAATAACTATATTCGAAGAAAACCAATGAATTTTTTTAGATTTATATCATAATATTTCATCATCATAAACTTAATCAAAAAAATCCTGATAATTTAGTAGATTGTGACGCTAACACTTACCACTTTAGTAACTTATGAATCATAAACTCTATGAAAGAAATTACAAAAAACAATGATTTAAATACCATTAAGATAAATTAATTCATAATATATAACATATAAAATGGGAAATATATGCACCACACAAAATAAATAAGTTTTGAATGTGGAATATGTCTCATGGATGAAAAAGTGAGACGAGAAACCCTTACCACTTTGGTAACATTTGAATCATAACCCTCATGAAATAAATAACTTTAAATGAAACATTAAATACCATTAAGATAAATATATTCATTATATAACATATTAAATTGGTAGTATATACACCATATAAAATAAATAAGTGTTGAATATGACATATGTCTCACAAAAGTAAAAGTGAGATGATAAACCCTTACAATGATCATAATATTCATGTTAGAATTAATAAATGAATAGATTATGTGTATTAAATGTAAATCCACATAAAACAAGTGGAAATAAAACATAATATATTAAAAACTCTTTACAAAGATAATCTTATAATATCAAAGACAATGAATAAGTAATATAACACAATGAAAATAAATTTAATTATGAAATTCTCTGCCACTTAGTAATTTTCAAGTAAAATCCCCATAGATAAATAATTTAAATTAAAACTTGAAATTCCATGAATTATAAAGGATTAATGATATTACATGTAAATGTTTCAGTACATACACCATATAAAATATTTTAGATGTATAACATTAAAATATTCCTCAATGAATGTAAATTGGGATGAAGTCCCTTACCTCACGTTTCCCTTTAGTTGAATTCACTTTAACCTCATATATAATTTCCTTAAACATGTTATTAATTTATACGAAAATCATATTCATATTTATAATATCATATATTATCTTATTATAACATATTACCATCCTTTTATAATATTTCATTACCATTTTTTCATATGTTAATTGGATTATTGTTTCATGCTTATTTTGTCACAATTATTCTTGTTATTGTGCATAGGAAATATATCCATCATATAAAGAAATATATTAACGTTTTAAATATAATATTTACTCATTAGATAAATTTTTATAACAATTATTTAATTTTTTACATGGAAAATGATTCACATCGCTTCATGTATATAGTAGGTCATACATACGCACGAGCGATGGTATAATTCCTTTAATATGTGAAAGGGTAAAGAATTTGATGGTATATTAATTTTACAAAATTAAAATAATTATATATTTATCATATATATAAATTATTACATCATTATTAATATCCATGTGATTTGTTGATGCAAAACAAATTACATCAGTTCGAGAGTCAGTAGTCCGTCGTACACACGAGGGATGGCTTTGTTTCCCATTTGATGGAGGAGATGGAAATATATTATGACATAAACATAATAACATATAATTATATGTTTTATAATGGTTTTATTATATTTTAATTGTTAATACATAATTTGATATGGTGAAATAATAAGTAAAAATAAAGATCTTATTGAAGACTACCTTCAATTAGAAGAACCTCCTTTGGATCTCTTATTAAGGATCCTAGGGTTGGTATTTTGGGAAGACCAATATCTCTAGCATGTTTCCAAGAATTTTTTAGAGAGGTTTTTTCTTTAGGTTTTTTTTATCCAAATGTATTCATAGGTGTGAAAAATTGAGTAGGTTAGTTCCCTTTTATAATTAGGGAGGAGTATCGTTTTTGTAAAAACTCAACACTATTCAATAATGGGAAGTCACTCTCACCCCAAGTGCCTAAAAATTTGATAAATAAATTATTTTAGGAGATATAAGACTAATACACACCTTTTAAACTAAAAAAATTAACATTTTATTCTCTTTACCTATAGGGTTACACACTTTTACCATTTTAATTTTTTACCATGATAACTATTTTTTTACTATTTTTCCTATTCATTTTAACCAATAATTAAATATAACTTACTATATAACATAAATTATTATTACCAAAAATATTAAATCCATTTTATTAAATTAAATTCAAATAATTTGTAGAATTATTTTAAAATAAAAACCATAATCATGAAGAAAAAGAGGTTTTCCAAAAAATGAGTTTTTCAAGGAAAATATGATCTTATACTAACTAAATAAATAGAAATAATCATTATATGAATTTAAATTCACAAATATAGTTGCATAATATATAAATTTAATTTATATCACTTCTAATTAGGAGTTATTTAAATTAATTTAAATTGATAAACATTATGAAAATTAAAACAGTTTTCAAAAAAAATATGTTTTTAATCCTAAGAATAAAATTATTCTAAAATAAATTATAAATCTGATTTAAATGTAATTAATTAGATTAAATATAACTAAACAAAACTTACGTTAATTTAAAATAAAATTTATGGGATAATTTTACATTTAAATTTCTTAATTTATTAAGGAGAAATAATAGTTTTCCAAAAATGGTATGTTTTACTATTTACTGAAAAATCAATATTTTTCAAAAAATACCAAAATTTAACCCTAGTTTAATTTTAATATAATGATTTAAAAAATAATTTAATTTTATAAAATAAATTTTTCAAAATTTATAGAAATTAATTATAATATTTTCTCAGAAAAAGAAAAAAAATCATTTTTGAAGAAAATTCATTTTTTAAGAATAAAATGAATTTACAAAAAATTGACTGATTATTATCAATAATTTTTTATTTATTAATACCTTTATATATATTTCATAATTCATTTAATATTTTTTATACCTTCTAATTCAATGGCTAGGATATAATGGACATATTTAAATAATATATTTCACGGGTCATTTAAGATCGGTGTTTCATGTCGTATGCACTATCGAACATAGTGTTCTTTATTTAAAATCTAGGTTGTTACATAATATGTTATTATATTGAATGATCTATGTGTAACACAAATTCATGTACATAATATGAATGTGATGGGTGGTCATGGAATTATATAGTCCTCCAATGCATTTGGTAATGTTTTTATCTCTTAAGATACCATATATAGTGCACATGAGGTTATCTAAAACACAAAATGTTATGATATCTTATAGAATAGATTTCACTTATGATTATGATGTCATGTTATATGTTATTTTCACATTCCTATGTTTACTTCATGAAATCATCATATATCATGCTTTGATGTTCATGTTTATGATTCTCTCCCTTTTATGTCACCTTGACATACCTATTGAATAACATATATTACTTTCATCATGTTAGGATTTGATTATTCCCTTACTAGGATTTATAGATCATACTTTTCTTATGTAAATCCCTCAGTTATACTTTTTGGTATTATAATATTAATGAAATATAATCATATGTTTTGAAGTTTTTAAATAATGTTGTTATACCTATGTTTATTGTTATTGTGTTATATATCTAATTACCCAATGACACTAGGACTCACAATATTTTGGGATTGTATTAAGTTTATATTTATATAATAAATCATGAATTAAGTTGTATTAAAGATATGTATTTTCATATGTTTTAAATAAAGTACATTAAGTTGGAAACATATACATCATTTTTGGAATGACCAGTACAAATTTTAAACTATAGAGAGGAAGTGTTTAGGGGGAAGATGGTAACACTTGTTTGAGTTCTACGGTAGCATGGAAAAATACAAGAGGAGAATTGGGAGTGATATTAGGATGTTCAATTGTAATGGCCCAAGTTTATCATTCAATATCACTAGATACACTTCTTGAGGATGATAAGTTATTAGAGCGAGATATTTATAACATCCTTGAAATTACATGGTAGGTTATGTTTAAGTTTTTTCATATATATTTTTGTGTTATTTAGCATTTTGAGGAATGTTTGAGGCTTTTGGAATTCAGGAATAGGAGGGGGAGGATTTGGAGGAACCAACCAACATCTTGGAGCTACTGGTGTGGAATTTTCTTGTTGGTTCAGTTCCACTAGCTGCCTAATAGTTGTGGAAAATTCCAGGGAAGAACCTAGGTTTTGTAGTATAGGCGGTGGTAAAGAAAGAGGGTCCAACTCTAACTAATGATAATAATAATCTGGTTAGACAGCGGTTCCCATATGAGTTGTTCACTAAGTTAACTCTCATAATCTTCTCTAATAAACCCATTTGATATTCCTCTCTCTAGGTTTGACCCCCATTCATATAAAATTTCCTTAAGTGATGTATTTTAATATAATTTTCCCTCCCCTTCCCCTTTCTTTAGTGTTTCAATCTTGAATCAATCTATTGTCTCACAAATGATATGTTCCATCATTTCTATCTTCAATCATCTCCTTCCTTTGAGATGAATCATATATCTAATCTATGTTGTCTATATATATTTATCCACTCATGATCAAATAGAGAATTATTTTTTGATTTATAGATAGATTCTTGATCTATATAATTTTTACCCTTCCCTTAAACTGATCTAGAACTTCTATTGGTGGTGGATCTCATTGGGAAAGTTAATCTACCTCTAAGACCATATTACGTTCTCCTTCCTTAATCTTGATTTTGGAATACTAGTTATGATTAATTGGTATTGGTTATAGGGACCACTCGTGCACAAGTGTGATTCGGTGATGGATCTTGGCAATTGACTTCAGATCACATGATGTAGGAATTCCTTACCATATAGGCACATTGTATATATTTGATTAACATGATTGTCGTGTTTTTTTTTTCATGTTTAGCCATGATAACCATTGTGTGATATCGTATTCTTGTACATGTGTGGGTGTCTCATGATACATGTGCTTAATGTGATTTTCATATGGTGTGTGTGTGTGTGATCGTGAGACCTATGAATTGTGTGTTAGGGTTATTCCTTTATGTGTTATGTCTTGTTGTGTGAGAATGATTGGACTAAAGAGGTTTATAATATGGTATCAAAGTGATAGGTGGGATTATCATGTCTTGGTTATCCCCTAAAGGGTGATCGTGTTCTAGTGAAATGTGCGGCAATGTTGATTATGGGAAATGGATACATAGTAGGGGATCAAATACCTTATGGACTAAACCAAGATAGAGGATGGGGTATGATAGCCTTGTAGACTAAATCAAGACATAGTATATGGTGTTATTTCTATTTGTCCTATATTATTAGAGATAAGGGCATGATGACATTATGGCCTGACCCAAGGCTAAGTCAGGCATGTGATGGCCATTTGTCATGACACGTGGCTTGATTGGATATGATCCATCATCCAAGACATGTGTTAAACTTATAGATAGATCTGATTTTAGATAGTGCATGATACATCTATACCATAATGGAGTTGAATAAGGTATTATTGGGGCTCATGGTATCTTGGTATGCACATGATCACCCAGCATATAATTTTCTTCTTACTTGTGCATTTATTTTCCATCATGACACACACTTTTATATACATGTACACTTTATGTTAAGGACACAATAGTGGTGTCATAATGTGTTTATAATCACACCCTAAATAGGATCTTGATACTAATATATATTTCATGGTTAGGGATCCATTTAATTGAATGGACCCTATGTTAGGGAGATGAGAAATTGGAGCTTGGAGGATGGAGGTGATGTTGAAATGGACTTCGTACTATTACTATAGTTTTTTATTTAAATTTCTTTGGTTATCATACATTGGTTAACCGACCACATTGGGAGAATTTTGTATTATATTTTATGACTTGGATTCTATTTATTTTAGCATGATTTTATTCTATTAGTTTACATTATATTATTCTAGGATGTTTATTTTTTTACTTTGTTATGATTCTAGTGTATAACTATTATTACTAAGTATATAGTTTCCCCACAACATCATTCAAACTCTCACTTATAGTTGGAATCCTCTTGTGTCTAGTGAGGTGCACATGATATCATGTGGTACACCTTCTTAACCCAGTGATTCGATCGAGGTGTTACATGGGATGTGTATAAATACTAAAACTTTCTTGTTTTTATTATCAAGTCATAATGATTTTGAAATATATTATAATTATACATTCCATCGATTGATTCATTTTTATGCCATTTAATCTTAAGAATAAAAATATATCTAATATTTTATAAAACCCTTATATATCATGTAATACCTTGATAGAAACACACATTACAATCCTTACTATCATTACTACAATTAATCTTTAGTATCATTACATGATTATTCAATTGATATTTAAACAGGGAGTTGTGTGTTTCACTATACCATTATGTAAATAATATATAAATGCGTATAATTGAAGAATATTTTGATTATTTTGGGATAAAGGGTTAAAAATATTTCATTTATTGTGATTAATTTTTGGTTCCTTTATTAATTAAAAAACAAAATAAATGAATAACTAAAAAAGAGAGAAAACAATAGTTCTAAAGAAAAAACTATTTGAAAATATAAACCAAATCCTTTCATAATATCCACAATTGGCCTATATTTGTTATGGGAATTGAAGGGGAAATTATTTATTTCACTAGGTATTATAATGAATATCATAATTTAAACTTTAGTAAATTTCCCTCCTTTTTAGGCCTATTAATTTTATTTTTCTCATCATTACCCACCCACCTTTGGCCTCAGATACATTTGAACCTAAATTGAAAGTGCTATTGATATTTTTGGTTTAATTTATAAGTGGATAAGTATATATATTATAAGCCTATATATTGAGTTCTTATATTTGAGATTGTTCATAACACTAATTTAATGATCTTGATTAATGAGTGAAATGAATTTCATGTGTGGTGTATTATAAATTGATTGAATATTAATGAAAGGTTGAATAATGTGAGTGGAAGGAAGAAAATTTATTGAATTTTAAATTATACATGAATCATTATTTGTCACGCCTTATTGGTTTATTCCATCCAAGGAAGCATAGAGCAGCATAGTAATACCTAGTATGGGGCAGCACTGGATGATTGGTAGAGTCATCGTGAGGTGGAACCAGTAAAGAGTTTCTATAGTGTAGGGTGATGCCTCATAGAGGAAACTATTGAATGATGGGTACTTATGATGATAAATGAGCATCCAATATAATTTAATATTTGATGTAAGAAAATAAAACATGGGTACTATATATGCTTTAAAACACGTTCATGGTTGGTAGGGATATAATGCCACATGGGCCTTTTTCTCTATGTACTAGGGTTTCCATGTTGATCTTGTTTCATCCATTCCATGTACCCTGTTATCATTGGTAGGTAATATTGAAGGATGGTCATCATCCATATATGATGAATGGTGAATGTCTAATAAACCATGGGAGTTACCTAGGGATCTCAACATTGACCCTTGTGAAGAAAAATGAACATTACATGGATATTACATTCCACTTCATCAGATAATGGGAAGGTTCCCAAGACTACATTATATTTGTCTCACATTTCTTATAATTTTTCCATACCACAAGTTGTTAAAGCATTATAAGATGGAAAATAAGGTTTAGAGAATCAATATATGTGATAATTTTGTTTTTTAACTTATATTCACATGTTGTAATCTTCTTTTCCATGAGCCTGCATGAAACTGATTCATTTTGTGATGAGGATTTCCACATTATGTTTCATTTTATAAAGATGATATATAAAATGATTTATATTAGAGAATAATAATGTTTATAATATTATAATTTATGATAATTTGGAGAATATGATTACTTACCATTCCTTTGAAGCTTATTCCATGAATTTCTAAAATATTAGTTCACAATACTTACAAGATGAAGGTCAGTGTTTGTTTAAGATGTTACATAAATATAATATATATTACTTTGTGATTTTTTAAGAGATCATATCATGTTGTAATTGATTTTTCATGTTGTATCTACATCCACTGCATGGGTGGATCCAGAGTTGATGTTTGGTTGTGTCATGAGGATATGATGGCATGGTTTCAATAATGCAAGGTAGATGTACAGAATTATTGAATAAGCCATCGTACCATGAGGGTTAGTATCATAATGAATTATATTGAGAAAATTAAGGTGCTTGATGTTGGATTTGGTTCGTGGTTGTGAGGGTTTATATCACAATTTTGTAGAGAACTATAGTTAAGATACATAATTATATGAAATTATTCATAGTTATGATGTTTTTGTTACACTGCACCCTGTAGAGGACTTGGAAAAGAAATTGTGTCTTATGTCATGGTATGATTTCTTGACATCATGACATACACAATCAAATATATTAAAGATGTGATCTTCCAAGATATTTGGAGGAAATTAAGTTCATTAGACCATGGATATCCACATGCGACTTAGAATATTTTAAAAAGTAAGACTCATCCACATGGAAAAGGATGGATTATTCATGGGATAACTTATAGGGTTTTAATCATACCATTATTTTAGTTAGGTTTTTTACACTTTTTTTCTTTTCTTTTCACATTATATAATTCTAGAATATTTTCTATTTTTATTAAATTCTCTTTTAGTTCATTTTACTCTATTATCACTTACATAGAATAGGGATTAATTTTCATATAATACCACATGATAATTAGTGGATAAACCCATATGATAGAGTGGAAGCATTTTAATAGGGTGCATACCATCATATTTTGATTATGCTTTACTTATAGGGTAATCATATTCTTAAGTATCATGTTGTGATTTCTTTCCATTTTTATATTCATTATACGATAATTGAATATATTTATTTAATAATTTATAATCCCTTATGTGGTAGATATAATTAATTTTAGAATAACTAATTAGATAATCACCCTAAGTTTATGATTTTAACTTAACATACTTTAGTTATTTTGATTCATTTAATGATTAATAATTGAAATTATAAGGAGGTTTTGATAGGAAATGACCAGATTAATACAAATTGTAATTATTCTCACACAAGTATTTAATTTCATCATTTATATAGTTTATTGGATTTATCTTATCTAGATAAACCATCCTCAGATATTGGTTCCCCTCTTTTCATCTTTTTTATCTTCTTTTCTTCTATATTTGTGTCTTTAGTTTAATAGTTCAATTTAATTTAGATTCTGTTGCATGATCCTAAAATTCATAAAATGAATTTATAATTAGTCCATAGTTTTCATTGGGATTCCTTGTTTCTTTTTTGATCAACCACATGCTTCCATTATTCTATGCCTTAGTAGTTAGTGTGGTTCGAGCAATGTAAATTTCTAAACGTTTTTGCAGTTGTGGGGAGGTAATGATAACCTACAACCAACCATGCGGCATCCCTAAAGGGTAGAGTTATTTTCTAACACCATATCAAGAATCATTATGAGGTTACATTTTCCTTAAATTTATTATTTATATTTGACATGATAAAACATTATAACTATGAAACATTATCAAGAGTTTTTTCTAAGAACTATTGGAATGGTGGAGCCTTCTCAACTATTGACATTTAAGAAGTTATATATTCAACTCTATCTATATTGATATCCCTATAATTATAAAATTATATGTGTTATAACCAAAAAATAAAGGGATGAAATAATCAATTTAATAAATGAATGAATTAGCATAATATATATATTTGGAAAAAATAAAAAAAATGTAATAAAATACATTCGGGTATGGAATGAGTGGTGTTTTAAGTGTGTACTAAAATTGACACAAAATAATAATTTAAGTTATTATTTTTAAATATAAATATATAAAACCAAAAAATATATTAAATAGATTAGGTATGTAGGATTTTGATATGAAATACACTCAAATTATAGTAAAAGAAAAGAAAACATTAGCTATGATTTTCTTCTAATCAATTTCAAAATGATCGGTAATAGGTTCATGGTATTAATCCTAATAATTACATCTAGAAATATGATTTTTTAAAGTATATCTCCATATTCCCCCCACAACACTTAATTTTAGGTGCTCTTCATATACCCAAATAACCTATAGAGGCCCTCATCAAATCCCTAAAAATCCATAAATTTTTAAACTAAGGTGGATTCCACTAATAAATACCTTGTTTAGAATGAATTATCTGATTATGACATTGAAATTTCCATTATAGAGAAATAAAAAGTAATAATGATATAATAGAAAACTATGCCTCTTTACATATCAATTCAGCTCAATAATTTGGATGTATATTGAGTTTTTGTGGATAATAGTTCTAGGATAAATATAATCCTATCTAAAAACCTCATATGCCTTATAATAAGGAAAACTAATCTAACCCCATATTGTTTAAAAATCTAGAGATATAAAAAAGTGATTATAATCCCTTAGTAATGGTTGTTAAAATAACTGAATTATAAGATCTTCTCTCTGAGATAGAATCTGTGGTAATTAGTTATGATACATCATTAATGATTTGTTTAGAAAACTATGGATAAAAATGTATACATTTGAAGACAACCATTCTATTAGTATGCTACTAATGCCTTAAGTTTCTTGTAAATGAAAAAATAAGAGTAATTTATGGTGATATATTCTCATTTTATCCATGGAAAACTAAAGATATCAACACTAAGTATTACAAGAGAGAGGGGAAGAAACTTCAAATATAGAATAAAATACAAAGTATTACTCTAAATGGACTAGTTATTTCCCCTAATAATCCTTGTAATGGTGTAAATGAATTGTTTTTATCATCTATTCATCACATTAAGGAAATAAATCCAGACTTGGGAAATAAACTTGTAATGCTAGTAAAGGGGAAAGAACCCTTGAATAACCTTTTCTCATACAAGGGATGATAGGATACAATCATTGAACCACCCTCCAGTATGGATTGAAAAATTCATTATATACTACCCATATGGGTGGACATTCATATAGATCATGTCTTCTATAATGTGCGCCTGACTAGAACATAGGAAACACAAATTGTTTCCTTTAATGTAAAAAATAAGTAACAAAAATATAATATACAAGGTTTAAGATCCTCCCTAACCATTTATATGAATTATTTAGAATTTTAGGGTCCTCTATTATCCCCTAATTATCATTCCCCAAATAGAGAAGATATAAAGGTAATGTCTACATATAAAGCTAAATTGGAAGGCCATTCCTCCACCTATCTCAATTGTATAGAAGATAATCTCAATGATTCCAACCATCTTTTGAAGTTAGTGTCTCAAAAACTATCAAATAACTCATCTAGGTAAACATGGGTATGTATGAAGACCTAAAACCCATGTTAATCAAGGTGGCCATGATACTTGAAAATAAAGAGTAATAAATTACATCCTCATGAATCATAGGGAAGTTGTTTTTGGGAATACTTGAAAATTATTGGTATATACCCCTAAGTTATTATTTACTATCAGGGCCTCTCAACTAAAAAATTTAGATATAATAAAGTCATAAGAATAATAAATTCATCACGTATAACCATTTTCAAGGCCAAGGTGGAAAAATTAATCAACTTTTATTCTCTTTGGGAAGTTCAATAACCCAAATGGTTAGCCAGAATCATTCTTGTTAAGAATAAAAATGAATATATCAAGTCTGTATTTACTTCTGGGACCTCACCACCACTATCCAAAGGATGATTTTATAGTCCTGATCATAGAATTCTTTATCAATTCAATGATAGGTTTTCAAGAATTATCCTTTATGTATTGTCACTTATAATATAATGAAATCTTAATGATTCTATAAGATTAGGAATCTATAGATTTCAGAGAAACTCACTGGGTGTATTGTTACCAGGTAATTTTTTTCAAATTGATAAATTCTATATCCATCTACTAATGATCAATGCACCACTTTTTTAAACCCCCTATCAGGAAAAGTGTGGAATTCTATGTGGATTATTTGGTAGTGAAATCTTAGCTATATTTATTTTTATGACAATGAAGTAGTTTTCAATATACTATGATGACATAACCTAAAATTAAAACCACTAAAGTTTTCTTATAAATTCTCTAATACAAAATATATTGTATTTGAAGTCCATCACTGAGGAATTGATGTGGATCCTAAAAAGACCAAAGAAATATTTGATATATAAACCCCTAGTAATTTATATGATTTAATAGGATTCAATGGGCGATTCGATTGTATTGGGAAAAATTCAAAATATTTATTATGTAATAGAAAATGTTATAATGACCGATGAAATAACAGAGGCTGAGGAACAAACTTCCAAACCCTAGAACCAAAACACATAACCAAAATGATTCTATAGCCACACACATCCATATAATGAAAAACTATTCAAGGTCAACCAAAAACATCTAATATGATGGATAGGCATCTCCCAATACCAAAAATTATAAGAAATAATAGTGAGGTGGTAGAAATAAAAAATAGGAAGACCCAAAGCCCACACAACACCAAGTATATTTGAAAAAGTACAACCCAAAACAAAAATCTCGGCAATCCTCCCTTCATATACAATTATCAAGATTGCATTGAATTTGGAAAACCGAAAATGGAATCTATATTAGATACTTTATTATGTGCCTCATGGTTAAATTTGTTCCCTTTATTAAATTGATGAAAAAATGCAGGCATGCTAGTGGGATGAGGATTATTAGGATACATTTGATATATTAAAGAAATATACCTCACACCCTCTAATAATAATTCTACCCATGGAAGTAGAAACTAGAATCCTATATGTGAAGGATATATAATGATCATTGGGTTCCCTTATTACTAAAAAATGTGATAATGGAAAGTAAAATATTTTATATTACTTCATCCATAAAATGTCTGAAGCTGATAGAAGATATAATATAATGGAGAAGAATTATCTCACCCTAATATTTAAAATAAAATATTTGTGACACTACATATAAAATCATATAGTTTATTTGGTATCTTATATTGATCCACTAAAATATATCCTTAATTTTTTGATGTTGAATGGATGATTGTCAAGATGTCCCGTAATATTGAAAAAAATTGGCCTTTTTTATCACCTAGAAATGTACAAATGGTTAAAGACATAAATATTGGTTGGATGCTCATCCTACACTAGAGAAATTGACTATAGATATTTATTAACCTAACTATTATGTTTAATCAGATAATAAATCCTCTCAAAGATGGGAAATTAACTTTTATTGCTCTTCTCCTATTTTGACTGGAAACAATATGGGGGTCTAAAGATTTAATAAGGTTAGCCTAGGGTTCATTTTTATTTCCCCTAAAATTTACTCTTAAAATATTATTTTCTACTCTCATAGGGTTGTATTAAACATGTGGTAGAATATACACCCTTAAATATATGTCTAGATCTAGTTTATAAATACAAATCCCTAATCTCAGTGTCAAACATGATTTAGAGATGTTCATTAAGTAAATTAATGTGTTGTATTTAAAAAAATTAAGAGATGGAGTACCTATTAGATCATACATGGGAATTAATGGAAAAATTCCCCATAGATACAATTATTTATTATATACTATGACTACATAATTCTCATGTATAAACATTAATTAACATAACTAGTAAAATCATTAACTTAGATCAAAGACTGATCATAATCCATGTGTCATGTCAAAGGGTGGTGCCCCTATTCTCAAATAGAGAAATCAAGGATTTATATAAAATCAATGATAACCCAACTCAAATAGAATTTATACACATTAAAGATAGTTAAAACCCCAATTGTATATCCCTAGTAATAAATTATCTCTAATATATATCTCTTCTATATGATCGAGAAGAAAGGGTATATATTTTCATATGAGAGATGAACTTTATTCTTTGTGATGGACCAAATTATATAAAAATAATACAGAAGATAATTTTTTATGGATTCCTCCTTAGATACACTGAAGGAGTATATACCCTCAAGGAACTAGTTTATGACCATTTAGGAACATGCATCACTAATCAAACAATAACCAAAATTGTTGACCAAGCAAGGAGGTTTGGATACTTTTGGCCTTTGATGATGTAAGACTAGATAGAGTTCATGAAAAAATGTCATGTTTTACAAATCCATGTGAGTTTAATATATAAATCCTTGGATTAATTACATGTAAAAAAATAATCTGGGAAAATGGATAGACTTTGTGATACAACTTGACCAAAATAACATGTTCATCCGATTATTCCAACATGCGTAGTAGAACATCTTCACAAAGTTCTATCTGAAAAAAAAATTATCTGATAATCTCCACCACCCGAGTTATTGTTCATTAGAACTAGGAAAAGTTAAACCAACCTAATTACGTCACAAAAATCAATATTTTATCTTCACAAAATATAGTAAAATAAAATCGAAAAACAATATTTAACATGGTTTATATAGATTTTTACATCCATGGGATAACACTGCAAACATTTTCATTAAGGGAGATACAAATGAGTACAAACTCTCACTCACTTTCTCTCCACTTGGGTCTAGGAAAATTAATGTCAAAAATCTGTACAATTTATACATTCATTAGGTGTGTACTTAGAGATCTAGGCCACCACCTATTTATAGAATACTTAATTTAGTCAACAAGTTTCTATAAACCTCTGATCTTTGTGGTCAACCTTTCATTGACTTAAGAAACTATTGATACCCCATTATACCTCCCATTTAAAACCCCAATCCCAAATCACCAAGCAATAAAAAACTAAGGGAAGCAATATCTGATGATCTCGTTTTGATCAACGGAGACTCCCATAAAACAATTTTTCTGATGAAACTATATCCACTAACCTTTATCCAATGAAAGTTTTATACTCTAACAAACTATCTTCTCAAACACTCTAAAATATCATAGTAGGAAAAAAACCATCTAGTATTTCTAAAAATATACATATAATTATCTCCATCCATAAAACTATTTCTGAAAAATCTCTTTTTAGAATATTCTTTAAAAAAGGTATAAAAACCCAACAATATCCCACTTAGAAATTACTTCAAGATTTCAGACTTCTTATTCTTTCATTCACCAAAAATATTACTTTATATGTTATATGTAGTTTACCCCATTCCATATAATCAGCCACGTCCCACCAAGGGAACAATTTTTCCTTATACCTTCTTAGACTATCACTTTTTTAAACATATCTATATGATTTTGGTTCCTAATGATATTATGAAAATCCAAAACTTTATCCACCAATAGACTTTGGATGAAATTATATTTTAGGTATATGTGTTTTTTTCTCACATGAAACACTTGATTGAGAGCTAGATGGATGAAACTCTGTCTATCACAGAATAACATTCCTTTGTCTGATCCCTTTCTAAGTTCCTTCAACAAGAGTATTAACCATATCATCCCATTCCTTACTTCAGTAGTAGAAATAGATTCTACATATGTTTTAGATAAATTGGGTATTGGTTAAAATTGAGACATCCAAATTACTTTTGTTCCACCAAAATAAAAAAAATATTGTGCTTTTCCATGAATCCATGACTCCAGTAAAATATTCATCTACAATACCTTTCATTAGATCCATATCACTAAAACACAAATTTGAATCTTCTAACCTTTTTAGGTATCATAGGACCCATTTCATAGATTTATAATGTTTCCTTCCAGGTTTTGAAATGAAACTACTAACAAATCCCACTAAAAAGTAATATCAAGTCAAGTAAAAACAATTGCATCCATTTATGGTGCCTGGGTTTTGGTAAGTTTGAAGTGTCTAATGAGGGAGGTTGAGATAGGTTTAAAAATATTAATTCTAATTCTTTTAATGACTTTATGAATTTATTACTTATAGGATAAAACCAAAAGGTTAGTTTTCATATCCCTCTTAATTTTTATCCACAAGATTTTATTAGGTTACCCAAGATCCTTAATCTCGAACCTTCTTGATATGTTCTTCTTATTTTTCTCAATACATTAGAACTTTTGACTATAAATAAACATATTACCCACATATAATGATGGTATGAGATATGTACCATCTTCTATTTATTGTAACAAATGTAATCAGAGTCACATCAAATGAAATTTTCCTCAAGCATGAAAGTGTAGAAATATTTATTCCACTGTATTGGAATTTGTTTCAATCCGTAAATATTTTATTTTAACCTACAAACCAAATTCTCATTTTGATGAACCTCAAAACCCTTAGGTTTAACCATGTAAATTTCATCCTCAAAATATCCATGAATAAATATTGTCTTTACATTCATATTCTCCAAGTAAAGATCATTAGACACAATAATGATGATAACTATTTTAATTATTGTGTGTTTTACAATTGGTGAGAAGATTTTAGAAAATTAAATTCTTTCTTTTCACAAAAAAAAACTCTACCACCAATATTTATTTGTATCTCTTACTTCCATCATCTTCCTCTTTCAAATTAAAAAACCATTTTTTTCATATCCCTCTTTTCAACTAATAGAATAGAAAATTCTAAAGTATTTCTCAGATTTTAAGGAACCCATTTTTTCATCCATGGGTGAATCCCACTGTTTAGAGTCTTAAAAAGTGGCCACTTCTTTTTTATTATCTAGTTTTCTTGCATTCATTAGAAGTAATAATTTCATATCAAACCCAAACTTTTTAAGAGGTTTTTTAATATGTGTGGATCTTATCAACATAACCTCATATTTTTTGTTAAAACCTCTATTTATAGTATTCTTCCTTCTGGTGGAGTTATATTTGATCATTATATATCCAAAATTTGTTTTTATGAAATTCCAACATATGATAATGGTCTATTGTATTTTCTTATGTTTTGTACCCAGACTATTGGAGTGTGTAACTCTAATGTTTCTTCAAAACTTTCCAGATAGAATTTTTGTTCAATAACTTCTATATGATCATTCTGAACTTTAAAAGTTAAAATTTCCTCAACATCCTTATTATCTCAATTATGATCTTTCTATATAATTTATTCATTGAAAATACTATCTCATCTCTGGATTACTTTCTTATTTTCATCATCCCATATGTGATAACCAACATTTTTATCTCCATATCTAGAAAGAAAACAATCTTTGGATTTTGGATCCAAATTATCTCTATATTTTTCATAAATATCAACCTATATGAAACTTTAAAAGATCTTGATATGGTTGAACTATGGTATCTTTATAAACCAAAGTTCCTCATGTAGTTCACATTGCACAGCTATAGTCAAACTTCTATTAATAAGGTACTCTAATGTATTCAAACCCTCTAAGGAAATACCCTTAGTCATTCCCAAGAGAAGCCTCTCACTCCAAGATTGTATCATCGATGAAGGTTACAAAGTACAGTTAATCTCTATATGAGTAAATGGGGTTTAGTCCCCAAACATCGGAATGAACAAGTTCTAACTTTCAGTTACTTGGTTTCCTTCTATCCAAATTAAGGGAAACTCTTTTTTTATTTCCTAACATTAAACTCTAACATATTCTAGGGTTTATGTGATTAAGTTTAATTATCCCCTTTACTGCTAAAACTTTATGTTTTTTCTCATTAAGGTGGCCAATCCTTTAGTGCCAATTTTTAGGACCATCTAATGAAGGATTTCTAATACTTTCAACTTTATTAATTTATCTAGTAAGATACAAGGTTCCATTTTTTTACTCCCCAATCAAACACTATCGAACCTTTGTTGATCGGACAAACTATATTTGAAAAATTATTTCTAAAAATTGCATCATTAAGTTGTAACACTAATATTAGGTTATTCTAGATACTATAAATGTATTTAACATCTTTTAGTTTCAATATACTTTCATTTTTCATAATAATGATCAAATTTCATTTCCTAACTATATCTATAGTTTCATTATCTTCTATAATAATTCATCCCAAGATTCTAATTACTTAATCAACTATGCAGCCTCAATCACTAGTTGAATTGAAAGATTAACTTGAATAAATAACCCATAATTTCACTAGAATGATCATAGTAAATATCATATTAGACCATCTATCTATTGTACTGATATAATTTTTCCGAATGGAATTCGATGCCTCTATCGAATTACTAAAACATTTCTTGATATTTCCCTTCTTTCCAAAAATCTAGGATGTAGAACCTAAACCTATCGACTTGCTTAGACTTATTCTTTAGGAATTATCATCTAAATATTTCTTCTTTTGATGGTATGTTAGGTGAACTAACTCTCCTAAAATGTTATCATTGAGATAATTTTTTTATGATGACTAAACTTTATTCCACCTCGACTCTTCATTCAAAATTCAGTTTTTAAGATCTTCAAACACAAGATCTACCTTTCCACTAGAGTTTCTCACCACTATAACCATGGAATTACATATCTCTAAAAGTAAATAAAGAAGAATAAAATATCAAAAGTCATTTATGTATGTTATCTTTATATATTTGAGAATTCTTTTAATCATATTGAAGTCATTCACATGATTGGTAGCAGGCCTTATATAAGATTCCATTATTTTTCTAGGTATATTACCTTTTGAGTTTTCTCATTGTTTAGGGTTGGAGAGGGTTTTTCTTGGTTTAGGAGGATTTGGAGGTGGTTTGGATCCTTAAAGTGGAAATTTTGGATGAAAATAGTCTGCAGAAAATTTACATGTCGTTTAATACTATTACACATCGTGTAATATCTTAATCGGGATAAAATCACCCAAGGCGACAGGTTTTTTGGAATAAAAAATTGAAAATAATTACACACCATGTAACGGAATTACACACTATGTAATTACCCAAGAAAAAAATTAAAACGTGTCAAGCAGTTCATTTTGGTTTTATTCCTTCATGTTGCCTTCCTTCTCTCAACACTAGGGAGACTCTCAGTGGTTTGGAGTGATTTCTTCATCATTGATCATCGAAGATTTGGTGTTTTATATCTGGTAAACCTTTTTCTTGGTTTCATTCCATTCCCCTTTATTATAATAAAATAGAGGAACATTTTGATAATTATGGATTTGGGGATTGACCTTGATCCTAAGTTTTAGTCCTAGATCTCTTCTACCATTTTGGATCAGACCGTTCTACATTAATTAAAAGTTTTGGTTGGGTGAGCATTCATCAATGATCTTGAGGTAGGTGGTCTATTTATCAATTCCTATAGTATTAATTGAAATTATCTGTATGTAATTGTGAAATTATAATTTACGCATTGGGAAATTTTATTCTAAATTTAATTGATTAATTTAATTTATATGTGATAATGAAATGGGTTGAACTTGGGGCAATTGAAATTGAAATTAGTAAAATATGTGATAATGACTATTGGTTGGAACTGTAATTATGGAATTAATGAATCGTATTGTTCTACAATTTATAGTAATGTGAATTAGGAAATGGGTTCTTAATGTAATTGTGAAATGGGTAGCTACCATTGGGGTGTGACAATATATTTAAAGTATTGAATTATGATTTGTGGTTGTTTGATAAATAGAAGTTTTGAAAGTTCTATTAGCCCATGGGGTGTATTGATATGATTTAAATGAGTTTTAGGAAAGGGATTTCTACTCCAAATACCCATGAGGTTCTAGACTACCTATCTAGGCCCCCAATATATTTTTGTATTTATATGTGATCACTGAGTTGTGGGATAGGGACTGCTACTCCAAATACCCATGAGGTGTTAGACTACTACTCTATGCCCCCATTACTTGAATGTGAAATTGAATTTAAACGATAAATGAAAACCATGAGATGTGATATGGTTTAGACTCTGGTATGGTCTGAAGTAGGTATTGATGGTTTGGGTGTCATCGTGAACCAAGGTAATTTATGTGGTCAATTAAAGAATAATGAAATGTGATAACTACCGAAATTATTGTACTTTATTATTTATAAAAGTTCATACATTGTTATAGATTTGATATTTTTTTAGATTCCATTGGTGGTGGCCAAATAAGTTGAATTCATAACCTACTCAGGTTTCCTGACCAGTAACTGAATAGACATCATGTTTGTAGGATAGGATAAAAGAATGATCCCTATGTTAGATGGATCAGCTGGGATGGAGCTTAGATGAGGGAACCGGACTTGTTGTTAGGACCCACTTAGGAGTTATCAGTGTGTCTTATTTTGGTTTTTTTATATTGTAACTTTAAACATATATGTCATGGAATATCTACTATTCTTTTTTTGAACATTATATTCCTATTCTAGTCATCATTTGATATTTGTATTATTCTGTTTATTGGTTATATCTTTGTTTATGGTGTGTTTATTTCTGTTGTTTTGATGGTTTTATAAAGAGGTTATAGTCTCCACATGTTATATATTAGACCCTCATTGTTATTTGGAAGCATGTTCCTAAGGTCATGAAGTGAACCGGCTCAGGGCACCAGTATGTGGAACACGGTTCAGGATGTTACAAAGTGGTATCAAATGGGTTTTATTTTCTTTATTTTGTCTTACTAATTTGGAATTGTGGACATGATACTAGGATTATTTGGGTCTTTTTTAAGATCTTATATATGTGATTAGTTAACCCATGTATGGTTTAAACCCAATTACCCAAGGTGGGATTGTTGTTATTGATGTTTTTTGTTATAGTTGTATATTATTTCACCTTGGGTGATGCACTTGTTGTGTAGTGTTATTATTTTTATAATATTTTTTTCATCATAGCCTAGTATATAATGAGAGTTCTATATACATTCTTCATTATAGGCACTCAGGATTTACTGTGACATTCATCATTTTAGGCATACACAAAAAATCAGGTTTTGGGGTGAGTTATTTAAATAAAATGATTTTCTTGTTGGGTATTTTAAAAATGAAAAAGGTGCCTAATATGAAAATTGAAAATTTTTAAATGATGATAAATGTGATAAATGAAGTGGATAAAATGGTTTCATAATGGGTAACTTTGAAATATGAATTTTTTTTACCATATGTGATCTATGACCCATGTGAGGGATGGTTGAGGGTAGTGATAGTGCCTTGGTTCTGACCATGTGGTGGGTATGGGGGGTGACTTGTTATGTCCTTATGTGAATAAATCCTTCATAAATGTGATAATAATGTGAAATGTGTTCTAATATTTTTTTTTAATTATAGAGATATGCCTCCATGGCAATGCTTGTTCATGGGGTGAATTGAGAACGTGGTTGTAAATGTGCCTCTAGTAGTGGAACAAGAGGCTCTGATAGTTCCAAGTGAGGAATTAGGAGTGTATTTCTCTGAGAAATTTTCTCATTTTATATTGTTTATTTATAGAGGCCAATTATAGTTTGTCAAAAGTATGTCTGACTTGACACAGGAGTTCCAATTGCAGCAACCTCTGACTTTTAATGGAGAGGGTGCACCTAAGGTAGCTGATTTCTATTTTGAGTCTATCCAGATGATCCTTGACCACCTAGATACTCTTATTGATAATATATTCAAATTGGATTCTTATATATTATTATTTTAGGAAAATAATTTGTTGGACATCCAGACTCGGGATGGATATCTAGAGAATATGGTGCAAAAGTAATTTCAGGTTAAATTCTTGGAGCAATTTTACCCTGAGATTCTCAACCAAGAGAGGGTAGCAGATTTCCTGAGGTTGAACCAGGGGAGAATATCTGTGATGGACTATGTAGGATTCTTTATGTATTTTCAATTCATTTACCAAGTATTATCAAGGGATGATGCTAGTTGTTCTCGCCCAAATTTACCCATGTTTTTAGGGTTAACTGGTCGCTTGTAGTTTAGCTTGGGTTGTCAAATCCTCAGAGACCTAAGAAGAAACCTATGGACATGTAAATTCTATGGACTATATTTGGATATTAATTGGAAAACATTGGTTTGATTTTATATAGGTTTAAGTGAAAACTAAAATACTTAAGTGAATTCAATTTAAAAGAATGAGTTGATCCTAGTTTATCACTTGAGGTGGATTGGATGCAATCCTTTTTCAATTATTTCAATTTATTATATTTGATATGGATTCATTAAGAAGATAAAAAAACGTCATAACTTACTGGTTTAATACCTACACACCAAAATACTAATCACCTATGCACTTTTAGGATCAAAGTTTTGAGCACTCCAAGGTAAAGGTTTGTATTAGAACTTGAAATGTGTGGCCTTAAATTCAACAATGATGAAGGAGTTTAAAGATCATCAAACAAATTATCAATTAAAAGAAGTGATTATAAATTAATGGAGTGAGAAAAAACATCCAATATATACCCTTTATACTCTCTTGGATCAACCCATAAGTGGTTTATCCTTTCATTGATGCTACAGTTTCAATGGAAGCAGGAAGTAGACTCATGAGGGAGGAATTAAAGAGGTAAAAAAACAATAAAAAGAAAATGATCACTCCACCGTTGTATGAATATTTCACAAGTTTTGGTGTGAATAAGTTCAAATATTGTGGAAATGGTATAAATTTAACAACAAAAATAAAAAAATTAGAATAACAAAAAGTTTTATTAGGAAGCTAAGGTGGTTTGAGCAACTTATAAATTGAAGAAAAACGATTACAACATCAAATTGGAATCTTAACCTAACAATGAAAAAATGCACAAAATATGGTTAAATACTTCACCAAAAATACCTTAAATATGAATTTCAAGAGTCATGGGTATATCCCCCAATATTTCATGTCTTTCATCTTTATTATGGTAGGCCTAGGGTGGTGGAAAGCTTGTGGAATTTGGACTTTTCCACCCTAGACCCGAAATGGCATCCAACTTGCATCTACTAAACAGAGGCGCCTAAATGAGCATTTATATGGGATAATTGGAGTGGTCCATAGAATAATAAAATGAATCTAAATATGTACCCTAACTTTATGTAAATTTTTATCCCAAATGGTTATTTTTATTTTGAGATATGGTCAGAATGGTGGGTTGTTTTTTGGAACACAGAATCTGACCCAGAATTTTATCTCCAACTTGGGCCACATGGAACTCCCTTTAAAATGCCGAATTAGATCTTATAAAAATTTTATTAAATGTTCCAATTGATTTCATATATCTTTATTTAAATTTTTATAATCATTGGGCTTGGATATTGGATGATACAATACTTCTATTGGCCTACTATCCAGTTCACTTCACCCAGAATATTCTTGGTTCAAGGCCCATTTTGGTGGTCTTCCAATGAGAATATTCAAGTGCTCCAAAAGGATGAATTTTTTCTTATATCATTGGGGACCTGAAAATAAAATATGAAAATAAAATCAATATCATTTTTCATTTTATGAGGTGTTCAAAAATTTACCACGCAATAGTGAATTTTAAGAAGGAATTACAATCATAATGTGAATTAATGTTCAATTTATAAAATGAAATAAAAATGGTGTTTATGAATAATGAATCACATGAATATTATAATATAAAAAATTAATATTATCCTATTTAGGTGGATAATAACACCCCCTCCAACTTTAGTTTTTCTAGTTCTGATCAAAAAATATCTCAAAAATTTGAAATTTGAATTCCCTTTTCCAAAAACATTTTAATACACAATGCTCACCAAAAAAACTCATACCAAAAAAGTATGAAACCCATAAAAAAATTTTAAAAAAATATAGTTCCATAGTAATATCCCAATCCCAATCCCATTCCTTTGTTCAAATTCATCACCACATTTCCTCCAATTTTAATTAATCATGATGATGTGATGTGTATCACAATACACATGGGGCTTCATCTTTATTCAAGGGAGAAATGATAGAAGTTCTAGGTGGAATCACATTTCAATTTTAAGATGAGTAATAATTTTTTAAATTTTTTTATTGTTTCAATTTTTCATGGTAATTTAAATTTAACTCAATCGAGTCAACCCAAGTAGCGATACTTTTTCGATGACTCACAAGATCAAAGACCTTAGGGCACCAAGTGAATATCCCATACTCAAGCATCATATAGAGTTTACTCTATCAGAAACAAATTCAAATGACCACAAATAGAGATAAAATGCCCAACACTAGACCAGAAATTTATGGAGTCATGATCTCCAAGTGTCGAAATCCACACATTAGGTCAGTCCATTTCTCTACGCGCAATTGATTTTTTTATTTGTTTTTTTTTTTTGAATAATAATATTAAAATTAAAACTATCACCAAACCTATGACATTTATTATGGGGCCCTAATAATTAAAACTAATACCCCATAATCCAAAGGACATGTGTTGTGTTTCTTTATTAAATAGATGAAAATATAAATGGTGAAAAATCACATAGGAAAACTGAACTTTCCAAAAACTATTCTCATGAACTTAAACATGCAATAAAATAAAAAACAAGGCATGAAAAATTATTTTTTATTCAGTTTCAAAGTTTATAATGTGTATTATCATGTTCAAGGTTTAAGTAATTTTTTCTTTCAACTCATTTTTTTTTCAAAACATTTTTTTTTGCACACAAAAACAATTTTTATTTCACCTCCCCCCAACTTAAAATAACACTGTACCCAGTGTTTAAATAAAATAAAATTTAAAATGGGATAGAGGTAGAGAATAGGAGTTAAAAAAGGAATTTGAAAATGAGAATCATAGAATGAAGTCACCTGGTGGTTGAAGTTGATGTTCAGGTTGCTCCCATTTAATCTCTTGATCTCCATGTCACTCAGAGAAGCCTTATTAGTGATGATAGTTTATGTTTTTACACTTGTGATTTGTATAAAAAATACATCAATATCAACATCCCCTGAATCTTATACACAAACATAATTAGAACACAACGGGAAACCTTGAGGTTCCCTTGAAAAAAAATAGCACAAAAACACACAAAATAAAATTAAATCAATGAAAAATCTAGGTTGCCTCCCAGAAAGTGCTTAGTTTAATGTCAATAGCTCGACATGAACACCCCTAACTTACCCAATACCAACATTCAACATATTTTGGACCATATTTTTTACCACTTCTAATATATTTAGATTACTTATTTGTTTATAATTTATTTCATGCTCAAACATATGTTCTATAATGAGTGGGAAAATCCAAGGAATATCAAAAATGGTGGTTCTAGTTGCTTCTGTGTTATTTCATAAGACATCAAGGGTCATTCTAATTTTATTTATATAAAGATAAGAAATAATTAAAACATGATGGTTTTGAATATCCCCAATGAATGAAATCTTGATAGAGGATGGAAAGGACATATGTTCAAGTTCAAGGAGGATAAAACTTTCAGACATAGGTTAGGACTTTGGATTGAACTCAATTTCATTTTAAAAATATCTCAATAGAATTTGTTCTTTTGGAACAGAAGATTAAACCACCAAATTGGAAAGATCAGTGTCAAGAATGTGTTTAGACTCAAATTTTGTGATTTCTCCCAATAGATCGGGGATTGGTGTTTCTAAAAAATCATCAATGGACCTATAATATAGACACTCAATCCATGATATTAAATTTCACTCTTTTGAATAAAAAAAATCAGTTTCCTCTTGATTTAAACAACCATAAAAAAATCCTTCTTGTTCTTCAGGTATCTTAGATTCAAAGGATTCTACTTTAGCATTTTCATCAGAAGTTTGTGTGTAACAAGATTCTTCTATCAATGATGAGGAATAGAAAACCTAAGTGGGAGTGGGTTACATAACTATTTCAATGCTTTTTTGTTCTAATTTCAAGAATAAAACCTCCAAATTCATTCTCTCCATTTTTGACACAATTTCTCAAGTAATGGATGTTGATCAAGATGGACAAGGGGTTGAGATATATGGTCTATTCTAGGAGGATAATTAAGTTGTTGATATTGCATATCAGGATGTTAAGATTGGCTTTACGGGGATTGAAACTCATTATATGTAGGATTGTTTTGAGGAGAATATTATTTCAAACATTGTGGTTGATTATTTTGTTGATTATCCCACCAATAGAAACTAGGATGTTCATTTTACATCAAACTTAGTGTGAGGTAGTCAAAGTAGGGAGAAGTTCCCCATGTTTGTATTTGATCAAAAGGTATTTCCATAAGAGTTAAATCAGGGATGAGAAAAGAGAAGTGGGGTGATAAAAGTATTCATGTGTCTAAGATAACTTACTTAGGTCCTCAGAAACAATGCCAAAATTTGGTGTCACCCAAATTTAAACAAGTTTTTAAGGTTAAGAAGTCTCTTGTAGTTTAGCTTGGGTTATTGAATCCTCAGAGACCAAATAATAAACCTATAGAAACGTACATTCTATGTATTGTTTTGGATATGAAGTGGCCAACTTTGGGTTGATTTTAGATAGGTTTAAGTGAAAACTAATATACTTAACTGAATTCAATTTAAAATAATGAGTTGATCTTAGGTTATAACTTGGGGTGGATTGGATGCATTACTTTCTCAACTATTTCAATTTCTTAAATTTTAGATGAGTTCATTTAAGAAGATCAAATAACATCATTACTTACTAGTTTAATACATACACAACCTAATACTAATAACCTATAAAATTTTAGGATCAAATTTTTAAACACTCCAAGGTAAAGTTTCGTATTATCACTTGAAGTGTGTGGACTTAAATTCAACAAGGATGGAGGAGTTTAAAGATCCTCAAACAAATTCTCAATTAAAATAATTTATTAGACATTAATGGAGTGAGAAATAAAATCCAATTCATCCCTTTTCTACTCTGTTGGATCAACCCATAAGTGTGTTATCCCTTAATTGATGTTATGGTTTCAATGGAATCGGGAAGTAGACTCATGAGGGTGGAATTGGAGAAGTAAAAAAACAATAAAAAGAAAAGGATCACTCCACTTTTGTGTGAATAATTTCACAAGGTTTGGTGTGAATAAGTTCACACCTTGGGTAAAATATATCAACGTGACAACAAAAATAAAATAAAATGAGATGAATAATAAGTTTTATTAAGAAGCTAATGTGATTTGAACAACTTACAAATTGAAGAAAAGTGATTACAACATCAAATTGGTAGAATAAACTTACAATGAAACAAAGCACAAAATATTCTTAATTACTTCACCACCACTTCCTTAAATAGGTATTTTATAATTAATGGGTATATCCCCCAATATTCCTTGTCTTCCCACTTGAGTATGGTAGGCCTAGGATGGTGGAAAGCTTGTGGAATTTGTACTTTTCCACCATTGACCCGAAATGGCATCCAGCTTCCATCCACTATACAGAGGCACCTAAATATGATTATAGATGGCATAATTGGATTGGGACATATAATAAGAAAATGAATCTCCTGATGTCCCATAACTTTATGAAAAGTTTCATCCCAAATGGAATTTTTTTATTTTGATATATGGTCAAAATGGTGGGATATTTTTCTAGGACGTAGAATCTGGCCCAGATTTTTATCTCCAACTTGGGACTCATAGAAATCCATTTAACACTTTGAATTATCTATTTTAACTATTTGATGAAATGTTCAAATTTATTTTCTATATCTTTATTCCATTTTTTAGTATCATCAGGCTTGAATATTGTCCTCTACATTACTTTTATTGGGATGTTATTTAGTTCACTTCGCCCAGAATGTTCTTGGTTTGAGGTCCATTTTTGTGGTCTTCCAATGAGAATCTTCAAGTGCTATAAAATCATGAATTGTTCCTTATATCATGGGGTCTGAATATTAAATATTAACATAAAATCCAGACCATTTTTTGTTTTATCATGTGTTCAAAAATGTACCATTAAATAATGAATTTTAAGAAGGAATTACAACCATAATGTGAATTAATGTTTAATTTCTAAAATACACTAAAAATTTTGTTTATTAATAATGAAGCACATGAATATTATAATATAAACAATGCATGTTAGACTATTTAGGTGGGTAATCAGTAGTATAGTGAAATTCTTTCTAGATGGGGTTAAATGTGAGATTAATTCCTATGTTAACATCTTTTAGCTGAAAAAGTTTTCATAAGTGGTGAATCATGCTCTCATATATAATGGAAACTTGAAGGAGGATTCTAGTGGAATGAATGTGGTATCTTCTGGATGACCATGAGGTATATATTCTAATAGTAGGATACATCACTTTGAAAAAATTAACCAAGGATATGGTAAACAAGGTGTCTGGGGAGATGGATGAGATAAAAAGAGTTGTAATTGTATATACTACCACCAGTTTAGTAAGTCAATATATATTCATAGCAAGTGTCCTCGACCACCAATGGAGTGACAATCTTGTGGTAGGGTTGGGAATTTATAGTTGTTCTATAGGAATCCATGATAGATGGGTAGTGATGGAGTAGATAGGTATAACCATAGTACAGGAAGGGTGTCTTATACACTATACCATTCTAGTAGTTATAGTTCTACAAGTCATGGCCGTCTAGGCAGTGGATGTGGTACTTCTAGGTAAGAGCACTCGAATCAGTAGAGTGGTGCAGCTCATGGGACTGAGACTGCATCACAAGGAAGAGGGACATGACAGTTGTATGCATTTGATACTGCACTTTTAGTTAGAAATGTTGGGCCATTGATAGTAATACGTACTATCCATATATATTTTATGCATTCTAGTTCATTATTTGATACTAGTTCCTCGCATTATTTTATTTCTATTCAACTTGTGAATGGGTTGAGTTTGGTAGTGGAGTTTATGAGTAAGGTTATGAAGATCGATACACCTTTGTGGGTATGGTTGAGAGACATCTGTTTATGCAAGTGGTGTTCTCTCAGGGTTGGGGAGTATCATTTCCTTTAGCATCTATAAATTATTAATGTTTCAGGGTTTGACTTGATTTTGGGTATGGACTGGTTAATAGCCTACTAAGACCACATATATTTTAATCATAGGAGAGTGACTTTTACATCTCATGAGGGTGATAGATTTTTACATCATGGAGAATAAGATATCCAGGTGGGTCATGCATGACCAATTCATCAGTAATTGGGGGAGATCACTTCCCAAGTTACAAGACTAGTACAAGATGATGAGGGTGTGAAATACGATGTGTTTTTTCTCATATTGGACTAGTTCCATGATGGGTTTCTTGAGGAATTATCAAGGCTTCCACCTGAGATGGATGTTGAGTTCATGATCGAGATCATGCCTGGGGTTGAGCCATTTTCTATTCCACCTTATATAATTTTACCAACAAATCTTCAGGATCTTAAGACTTGGCTAGAACAGTTAATTGATAAGGGATTTATCCTTCCATGTACGTTGTCTTGGGGTTCTCCATTTTTTTCAAAAAAGGATGAGAGTACTTTACGCTTATATTTTGACAATCATAGGTTGAACTAGATCACAATGAAGAACTGATATCATATTCTATGTATCAATGATATATTTGAATAGTCGAGGGGGGATTGTGACTTCTCAAATATTGAATTGAGATCAGGGTATCATCTTTTTAGAGTTTGAACTAATGATATACCATGTACTTCTTTTAGAATCAAGTATGGCCTTTATGAGTTCTTTATGATTTTATTAGGGTGATGAACACTCATATAGTGTTTTTGGACTTGATGAATAGAATATTCCATCATACCTAGATCAATTTTTTTGTTTTTTTGTGGATGAAATATTAGTGTACTCCAAGATGCATGATGATTATTCCCAAAATATTGACAGCATCCTGATTTCACTGAGAGAGCATCATCTATATGCCAAGATATATATGTCCCAATTCTGGATGTATTAGGTATATTTCTTGGGTCATGTCATCATAGAATAATGTTTGTTATTAGACCCAGATAATATATAAAAAGTTGTTTCTTAGGAGCAAGATAAGAATCTTTTTGACATATTTAATTTTATAGGGTTTGTGGTCCATTATCATAGGTTCATCCAAGACTTTTACCACTTGTAAACATCACTTTTAGGCATGACCAATATGGGATATAAGTTCAAATGGTATAGATAATGTGACAATCCCTTTTAGAAGTTGAATAATCACTTAACTACCTGTAACAGCCCAAGATTTTATGAAAAATATTCTTTTTAATTTCACTAATGTCTTGTGTTGTATGCAACACAAAAAGGATCTTGCACAACACGCATCCTTGACTTGCCTTGCATTACACGCAATCGCAACCTTCCACGATAGCGTGTGTAGTACGCAATACTAAGTTTCACGAAACAACGACATGCTATTAAAATATGATTAAAACTAGCCATTATGAATAGTAATAACCACTTTTAAAATTTTAGAAATTTTAGCTCTCAAAATGGACTTCATTTTTGGATTCGGAGTATCGAATTTAGCCTAAGGTGAAATTTTGGTACTTTTCGGATAACTTTCATATTCTGATGAATAGTGAAAATTACTAAATTATAATTAAAAACAACTTTTTTAATCGAAATAATTAATAGTGATAAATCATTAATTTGATCAGTTTTAAAGTATATTTAGATTATATTTTTACAATTTAATACAATGTTGGTCATTTTTTGTAATTTCACATTTAAACCAGACATAAACAAGTGTCAATCTTTTGATAGATATTGTTTCTTAAAAACACGCTCTTTGTTTTAACAGCGGGATTTAATTATAAAATTAATTAATGCAACTTCTATGATATGAATTTGGTAAAATAGACTTCATTTTTGAATTCTGAAAATGAAATATAGCTTAGGATGAAATTTTGGCATTGTTCTGAAAAACATCAATTTTTTATTAATAGTGAAACTACTAAGTGGTAGTTAAAAAAATTAATTTCTTCATAAATCTTAATTTTACCGCTTCTGTGAATGGAATTTCAAAAATCCGAGAGACACAGTTGATGTCAGTAAGTAAAATGTGGTTCAATGAGATGAAAATAATTTTTGGTGAATAGTAACTTTTTACTTTTATTTACCACGGTTAAAAGTAAATAGGGTAATTAAGGGTAAAAATGATATTATTATTACCCTAAAACATGTCTTAATTCTATTGGACAAGTGTAATTCGACCAAAAACAAGCTTAGGAATAAAATATGACCATTTAGGCCCACTTGGATTAGATTAGGACATTTATTATTATTTAGTTCAAAGAAGAGTTAAAAGAGTTAAAATCAAAGTTTATTTACTAAAACATTTTTAATATAGGGTTGTACATAAGATAAATTCGATTGTAAATATTCATTAGAAAGATAAAAAGCTTTCATACATGATGGTAATTTATTTGTAATTTTTAGACATCAAATAATTTAATTTATTTATGACACAAAGATGATGCAGTAATTATCTTATTAATGAAATATTGACATAATTGATATTATAAATACCAAAATAAATGTAATTTGAGACTTTTTATGAATTACACTAATTTTCTAGGTTACTATGATATATTATTGTTGAGTTAATAAACTTGTTTCGAACATATAATTCTGTTATGACTTTCACAAAAATCATGTATCAAATAGTTTCAAAATTGACACAAAATTGTTTTTAAATCAAATATTATATTATTAATTGTTATTTTATTCCTAAAAATATAAGGTTCGGCCAAATGACTTAGATAAGGATTTATGTATTAATAATATACAATTTGGGGTTCTTTTGGCATGTTATAGTAATTGTATTAACCATATAGTGAAAGAAAACAAAAAGACACGGTAAAAGTTAAATTATTTAACTTAGAGTTAAATCTAATTGATAAGGTTAAAATAATACCCTAAACTTGTCTAAATCCTATTGGATGATAGTATTTAGACCCATCCCCACTTTAGATTCGAAATAAGACCCTTTATAACCATTATAAACTGATTTTGACTTTAATATAAAATAATATTTTGAGATATTCCTAAGGTGCCCCTCTCCTCCCTTATAAAAGGACACATCCTCCCCCTCCTCCTCACACCAATTTGAGCACTCAAGATCGGCCAACCCCTGCCAAAATCTCTTCTACACTTCTCTAGAAACATCCTAGAGGTTCTGGTCTTCCTCAAAGACCAATTTTAGTGCCCTAAGAGGAGGTCTCAAAGAGGCGCTTCAAAGAAGAGGTAATTACCGTTACCAATTCTTTCATCTTTATTTATTCTTCCACTTCTTCTTCTTAGGTTGTTTCATTATGAAGTAATAAAATCAGTATCACTCATATACTGATATGTTATTATAAGTATGAAACAACCCTATTTCACCATCTATCCATCCTACGGAAAAATAAATCACCACGCGTGCGTACGTACGGAATACCGTCTCCACGCCGTAGTGTAATCTATTTTCCACCACCACCTTACATGGATGGGTATAATGGTGTAAAGAATAACTATACATAGTTATTACAACATAATATTGATTCTGATATATTGTATAATCCACTCCAATTCAATTCAATATTTATGGAAATGATATCATCACTCGTGCGTACGTACGGACTACCGTCTCCACGACGCGATGAGATTCATTCTCCATGTTAACCATTTAAGAATGATTATAAAGTATATATAAGAAATAATAATGAAATATATGACATTATAAAGCTACTGGATTTATGTATATATATATATGTATGTATGTCATCTACTTACTTCCATTCAAGACAATAAGGAAAGGAAAACAGCGTTCATGCGTACGTACGGACTACCGTCTCCATGAACGGTGTTTTTCATTTCATTTATCTATCTATTATATATATATATATATACTAAATATATATGATATATAAATCATATTTTATATTCTGGAAGTAAGTAAATCATGATATGAGTAATAATAATGTCAAGAACAACAAGTCAAAACACCTACGATAAATGAAACGATTTTACCCAAAACGCTTCTTTAACATGGAATTTACAAAAGAACGGGTAATATAATGTCATAAGTGAACCATATATTATATCATAACAATGAATATGATTCTTTAATAAGTCAATGACATTATTTAAATCATTATACAGTAGGTTCGGACACATACGAAGCAAATCGGACCTAAGGTAAGGGAAATATCACAATCTCATTTTTATCCGAGATTGTTTATACATTGGTATTTACTGGGGTGTATTTTATCATCCACATCTATGTTTCCTCAATATTTAATGTTATTTCCATCCACCTACAATTGTTTAAATCCAATTTTACCCTTTGGTGAGTTTTTAGTAAAAGATATGAAAGGAATCTTTTGTCGTTTTTCATACGAGGTACTTTTTGACTTTTTCGACAAAAGTACGAAGAATGTTTTTTTAACTTATACGGAATGAATGGATTTTTAAAACATTGTTTCCAAGAAGCTTCCTTTACAAGTTTTCAAGTTTATTTGTAATCAAATTCTTTTATTTTAAATACGTATGACATGTTATGAAAGGAAAAATGTTTTTGAAGAAGAAAGGATATTTTCCTCAAGAATGGAGTTCAAATGTTTTATCAAAATTATTTTCCATCTAAGATAATATAGGGTTCTGTTTTTATCCCTATTATTACATTGATTTGATTATGTTGTGAGGGAATTATTTTTATTAAGTCATTTACCTTATATGGTTTGTTTTATGATGTCGTGATGTTTCAAGAATCCCATTTTTGTTACATGTGTTACGCTATGATGTATGGTTTATGATTATGTGGCACACATAAGAAAGGATTCATTATAAGATGGGTGGGACCTATATCTCCCTCCAATGCATTGGGTAAAGATTTTATATCTCATGAGATAGACATGGCTGAAATGGTAGGTTATACCGGTTCAGTGAAACAGGACTAAAACGAGGGTTACTCGATTCAGAAAGGGACTTTGTCCACTAAGATAGTCTTGGCAATGAGTCTTGACTGACAAGAAATGATTCTATATGATTATGTGTGAATGCCACAAAGTTTCATGTTTTAAGTTATGATTATTGTGATTACATTTCACTACCATGATTTATCCCATGTTATGAAATTATGCTCTCTTTTTCAGGTTATGATTTCCAAAATGTTATGTTCTTATGAATATGATGTGATTGATATTTATTTTGTTTACCCTTACTGAGCATTTGAGCTCACCCTTTTATGTTTTCTTTTCCCCAGGATATAAAGAAAGGTTTTAGGTAAAAAAAAGGAAGATCTTTATGGGAGATATTGAAGATCTTTCACCACGATTAGAAGATTACGTTCTGAGTTTCCAAAGACACTAAACTATTACGATCCTTGTGTGTGTGTTTTTGTTATGTACTAAGTATTCCGCAAAAGTAATGTAATGTCCATGTACGATAAGCTTCGGATCTCTACAGTTGGTATCAGAGGAAAGGATTAGTCAACCTTTAGAAACTAGGATGCGATAACTTTAGTGAGATCCCTAGAGATATTTATAAGGTTTGTCTAGGGATTTCCCTAAGGATAAGTATACATATAAGATACAGTCCTAGAACTACGGTAACGATCATAGAATTTAGCCTAAGAAGTTAGATATTGAGGATACTTCCCCTTTATTATGTTGTTTTCCCTAGCATGATTTTTGCCTCTCACACTATTCTTTTTGGGTTTTAGACGATGGCTGGAACCCGAAGGAACCGTGTTGATCAATGCAATGGACAATGCAATGATTGTCCTCCTGAACAAACAAATGTTATGGGAGATGGAGTGAAAAATCTTATTGCTATACTTACACAAGCTATGAATCATTCTGTACTTCCAAATGAGCAGAGAAGGGAACAATATTCTATTGAGTCCTTCATGAGGCAATGTCCATCTTCTTTCAGTGGGTCTTCTGATCCACTTGTTGCTGAACAATGGATCAGTACCACTGAAAAGATATTTTCAGTTCTTCAATGTTCTGAACATGATAAAGTCATCTTAGCAGTATATCGTTTGGAAGGTGAAGCTGATCAATGGTGTAATCTTATCAAGAATACAAGGCAAAGAGATGAAATTGAGTCCATGGAATGGGACGAGTTCAAGAACTTATTTTTCAATAAGTACTTTCCTCGTATTCTTCGAACGAAGATGGAAAAGGAGTTTCTTGAGCTGAAACAGAAGGATGATGAATCTGTTGGTATATACGAAGCGAATTTTACAAGACTTGCAAGGTATGCATCTGGCATTATCATCCAACCTGAAAGTAAAGTTGATCGATTTTTCAGTGGCTTAAAACCAAGTCTTCGAAGGGCATTAGCTATACGAGACTTCAGTAGCTATGAAGAAATTGTGCGTTGTGCTATGAAGGTAGAAATGGAAGTTGGTGTTACATATCCATCTCATGGTTTTGAAAAGAAACGAAAGATGGAGTTCAAGGAGAAATCTCAGAATAATGGTGAAAAAAGGATGAATGTTTCCTTATGCTCAAAGTGTGGAAAGAAGCATGGTGGAGATTGTCTTAAAGGGACTAGAAAATGTTTTAAGTGTGGAAAAGAAGGTCATCGAGTAGCTGAGTGTCGAAGTAATGGAAAAAGGGTTTCTAATGATGTGAACAAAGCAAACACTGCAGAGAACGCACCACCAACACTTCAATGTTTCAAGTGCAAGGAGATGGGACATTATGCCAATAAATGCCCTAATCCAAGGGTTAGTGATGATCAACATGAGCAACCGCTTAAGGCAAAGGATAAAGGGAAGTCACATGTGATCACTATTGGTGATGTTGAATATGAAAACGATGTGGTGGAATGATTAAGTGTTTATGTAATGGGATTCCAAAATAATGTTGTATCATTGAGTATTGCAATATTTATTGATGTGGTATTCAAAGTGATTGAGATATTTTTGGAAATAAGATGATATGCGCATAATGAAGGGAAAACGAGAAAACGAAATATTTTACAGTATTCATGAGCTCATGATTGATATAAGGACTAAGTGATATCATGGTTTGAGTATATAGAATTTTGAGGATTTTGGTATGTTGAAAGTGTTAACTTTTAACTACATTCATGTTTTCACTAAGGTTCAATGGGTATTCATTCTTCAAGAGAATACATGATTAATGTATTCACATGTTTTTAATTTGACCAACAAGATATATCTTATGATATATGGGGGATAAATGATGGCATTCACGTGATTATTCTGTGACATTTCAAGTAATCATTTTCTTTATACTATAAGCCTTGACCGAAGTATTTTAGATAAGACTAAAGATTAGAATGGATTATGTTGGACATAAGTCAGGATAAAATGTTTTTCGATATTATTGATGGTATGTTATAGTAATATAGCTTTAGAAAAAGAACAACCTGCAAGACGGGCGACAGCCCATCAAGTCGGACAAGGCTGTGGGAATCGAACCCACAACTGAAGTGCGACTGGCCTTTATCGCCTACCACTGGCCTACAGGAAGTCCTTGTTTAATAGAAACTAGTTTTATTATATTAATCAGTATGATATATGAAGTATAAGTCCATTTTAGGAACCATATATGATTAATCTCACTATAGATCGACTTATGTATATAATTTTTGCTAACCTTTTGTTTGAGACAGATGGAATGACCCGTCATTCTATCACATGATCTGATAACACTTCACGAATAACAAATTCAAATTCATTTATTTAAGAGATGAAGTGGAAATTGTTCATGGCACGAACAATAGTGTGATTGTACCAAAATAAAGTAAGTATTTATTCTAATTCAAATTCTTCAACTTTAGGGAAACGATCTTGAAAACCAAAAAAAAAATGTTGTCCTAGTGATCTTATATCTGATTAATCGGATGGTACCTTGGATCATCACAAATTTATGGATTTGTGATTGTTGGATTTTCCATAGCCATGTTCTCTACCACTCTCCATCAGAACATGATGGTTAGATTTTTCTTCCATATCCATATTTTCACCTATGTGGAAACCCAGTGATTAGTTTATTTGGGTAATCGTTAAGTTTCATACTTTTGTTTTAAAATATTGGTTTTGGTATTCCTTTTTACGATGTGGGTTTCTATTAAAGAAACTTTCGAATAGTAAACCATTTATAACCCCGATGAATTTTGAGGGTGAAATTCATTTTAAGGGGGGTAGAATGTAACAGCACAAGATTTTATGAAAAAATATTCTTTTTAATTTCACTAATGTCTTGTGTTGTATGCAACACAAAAAGGAGCTTACACAACACGCATCCTTGACTTGCCCTGCATTACACGCAATCGCAACCTTCCTCGATAGCGTGTGTAGTACGCAATACTGAGTTTCACGAAACAACGATATGCTATTAAAATATTATTAAAACTAGCCATTATGAATAGTAATAACCAATTTTTAAATTTTAGAAATTTTATCTCTCAAAATGGACTTCATTTTTGGATTCGGAGTATCGAATTTAGCCTAAGGTGAAATTTTGGTACTTTTCGGATAACTTTCATATTCTGATGAATAGTGAAAATTACTAAATTATAATTAAAAACAACTTTTTTAATCGAAATAATTAATAGTGATAAATCATTAATTTGAGTGGTTTTAAAGTATATTTAGATTATATTTTTACAATTTAATACAATGTTGGTCATTTGTTGTAATTTAACATTTAAACCAGACATAAACAAGTGTCAATCTTTTGATAGATATTGTTTCTTAAAAACACGCTCTTTGTTTTAACAACGAGATTTAATTATAAAATTAATTAATGCAACATCTATGATATGAATTTGGTAAAATAGACTTCATTTTTGAATTCGGAATATGAAATATATCTTAGGATGAAATTTTGGCATTGTTCTGAAAAACATCAATTTTTGATGAATAGTGAAACTACTAAGTGGTAGTTAAAAAAATTAATTTCTTCATAAATCTTAATTTTACCACTTCTGTGAATGGAATTTAAAAAATCCTAGAGACACGTTTGATGTCAGTAAGTAAAATGTGGTTCAATGAGATGAAAATAATTTTTGGTGAATAGTAACTTTTTACTTTTATTTACCACGGCTAAAAGTAAATAGGGTAATTAAGGGTAAAAATGATATTATTATTACCCTAAAACATGTCCTAATTCTATTGGACAAGTGTAATTCGACCAAAAACAAGCTTAGGAATAAAATATGACCATTTAGGCCCACTTGGATTAGATTAGGACATTTATTATTATTTAATTCAAAGAAGAGTTAAAAGAGTTAAAATCAAAGTTTATTTACTAAAACATTTTTAATATATGGTTTTACATAAGATAAATTAGATTGTAAATATTCATTAGAAATATAAAAATATTTCATACATGATGGTATTTTATTTGTAATTTTTAGACATCAAATAATTTAGTTTATTTATGACACAAAGATGATGCAGTAATTATCTTATTAATGAAATATTGACATAATTGATATTATAAATACCGAAATAAATTTAATTTGAGACTTTTTATGAATTCCACTAATTTTCTAGGTTACTATGATATATTAGTGTTGATTTAATCAACTTGGTTCGAACATATAATTCTGTTATGACGTTCACAAAAATCATGTATCAAATAGTGTCAAAATTGACACAAAATAGTTTTTAAATCAAATATTATATTATTAATTGTTATTTTATTCCTAAAAATATAAGGTTAGGCCAAATTACTTATATAAGGATATATTTATTAATAATATACAATTTGGGGTTCTTTTGGCATGTTATAGTAAGTGTATTAACCATATAGTGAAAGAAAACAAAAAGACACGGTAAAAGTTAAATTATTTAACTTAGAGTTAAATCTAATTGATAAGGTTAAAATAATACCCTAAACTTGTATAAATCCTATTGGATGATAGTATTTCGACCCATACCCATTTAAGCTTCAAAATAAGACCCTTTGGAAGAATTATAAACTGATTTTGACTTTAATATAAAATAATATTTTGAGATATTCCTAAGGTGCCCCTCTCCTCCCTTATAAAAGGACACCTCCTCCCCCTCCTCCTCACACCAATTTGAGCACTCAATCTCGGCCAACCCCTGCCAAAATCTCTTCTCCACTTCCCTAGCAACATCCTAGAGGTTCTTTTCTTCCTCAAAGACCAATTTTAGTTCCCTAAGAGGAGGTCTCAAAGAGGTGCTTCAAAGAAGAGGTAATTACCGTTACCAATTCTTTCATCTTTATTTCTTCTTCCACTTCTTCTTATTAGGTTGTTTCATTATGAAGTAATAACATCAGTATAACTCATATACTGATATGTTATTATAAGTATGAAACAACCCTATTTCACCATCTATCCATCCTGCGGAAAAAGAAATCACCGCGCGTGCGTACGTACGGAATACCGTCTCCACGTCGTGGTGTAATCTATTTTCCACCACCACCTTACATGGATGGGTATAATGGTGTAAAGAATAACTATACATAGTTATTACAACATCATATTGATTCTGATATATTGTATAATCCACTCCAATTCAATTCAATATTTATGGAAATGATATCATCACTCGTGCGTACGTACGGACTACCGTCTCCACGACGCGATGAGATTCATTCTCCATGTTAACCATTTAAGAATGATTATAAAGTATATATAAGAAATAATAATGAAATATATGAAATTATAAAGCTACTGTATTTATGTATATATATATATATGTATGTCATCTACTTACTTCCATTCAAGACAATAAGGAAAGGAAAACAGCGTTCATGCGTACGTACGGACTACCGTCTCCATGAACGGTGTTTTTCATTTCATTTATCTATCTATTATATATATATATATATACTGAATATATATGATATATAAATCATATTTTATATTCTGGAAGTAAGTAAATCATGATATAAGTAATAATAATTTCAAGAACAACAAGTCAAAACACCTACGATAAATGAAACGATTTTACCCAAAACGCTTCTTTAACATGGAATTTACAAAAGAACGGGTAATATAATGTCATAAGTGAACCATATATGATATCATAACAATGAATATGATTCTGTAATAAGTCAATGACATTATTTAAATCATTATACAGGAGTTTCGGACACATACGAAGCAAATCGGACCTAAGGTAAGGGAAATATCACAATCTCATTTTTATCCGAGATTGTTTATACGTTGGTATTTACTGGGATGTATTTTATCATCCACATCTATGTTTCCTCAATATGTAATGTTATTTCCATCCACCTAAAATTTTTTAAATCCAATTTTACCCTTTGGTGAGTTTTTAGTAAAAGATATGAAAGGAATCTTTTGTCGTTTTTCATACGAGGTACTTTTTGACTTTTTCGACAAAAGTACGAAGAATGTTTTTTTAACTTATACGGCATGAATGGATTTTTAAAACATTGTTTCCAAGAAGCTTCTTTTACAAGTTTTCAAGTTTATTTGTAATCAACTTCTTTTATTTTAAAGACGTATGACATGTTATGAAAGGAAAAATGTTTTTGAAGAAGAAAGGATATTTTCCTCAAGAATGGAGTTCAAATGTTTTATCAAAATTATTTTCCATCTAAGATAATATAGGGTTCTGTTTTTATCCCTATTATTACATTGATTTGATTATGTTGTGAGGGAATTATTTTTATTAAGTCATTTACCTTATATGGTTTGTTTTATGATGTCATGATGTTTCAAGAATCCCATTTTTGTTACATGTGTTACGCTATGATGTATGGTTTATGATTATGTGGCACACATAAGAAAGGATTCATTATAAGATGGGTGGGACCTATATCTCCCTCAAATGCATTGGGTAAAGATTTTATATCTCATGAGATAGACATGGCTGAAATGGTAGGTTATACCGGTTCAGTGAAACAGTACTGAAATGAGGGTTTCTCGATTCAGAAAGGGACTTTGTCCACTAAGATAGTATTGGCAATGAGTCTTGACTAACAAGAAACGATTCTCTATGATTATGTGTGAATGCCACAAAGTTTCATGTTTTAAGTTATGATTATTGTGATTACATTTCACTACCATGATTTATCCCATGTTATGAAATTATGCTCTCTTTTGCAGGTTATGATTTCCAAAATGTTATGTTCTTATGAATATGATGTGATTGATATTTCTTTTGTTTACCCTTACAGAGAATTTGAGCTCACCCTTTTATGTTTTCTTTTCCCCAGGATATAAAGAAAGGTTTTAGGTAAAAAAAAGGAAGATCTTTATGGGAGATATTGAAGATCTTTCACCACGATTAGAAGATTACGTTCCGAGTTTCCAAAGACACTAAACTATTACGATCCTTGTGTGTGTGTTTTTGTTATGTACTAAGTATTCCGCAAAAGTAATGTAATTTCCATGTACGATAAGCTTAGGGTCTCTACACTACCACTCTGATCTTGATCCTACCCCAGCCAAGGAAAGAGTATACTGTGTTTTTTGACGCATCTGGGATAGGAATTAGAGCATTTTTGATGTATGGATATTTATTTATGGCATATGGGTTGCATAATTTGAGGCCACATGAATTGAATTACCCTATGAATGACCTCGAGTTAGCTACATTGGTATATTCTTTGAAGTGTTGGTGGAATTATCTATTGGGAGAAAAAATTATTGTATATACAGATCACAAAAGATTAAACTATATATTTTCACAATGATAATTGAATCTTATATAGTTTAGATGGGTTTATCATATTAATTCTTTTGAATTTTAGCTAGCATATACACCCAAGAAGGGAAACAGTGTTTCTGACACTTTAAACATAAAATACAAACTCAGGCATTTCAGGATTCTAGTTCTAAGTGGAAGATGATGACTTTCCTGGTAGAGATGCATGTTGTGGTTTAAGAGGACCCAGAGAAAATGAACCTCATCTTAGTATCAATGGATTATACACTTTTTAATTAGATTAGGGATAATAAGTATCGGGATACGGAGTGTTTGACCTTGAGGTAAATCCTTAAATGTGGGGAGACACCTTCCGATTGAATTGTATATGAGGATGATAACATCTATATATATGGTCATGTTGTTGTACCTACATGTATGTGAGAAGAGATGATTCTTGAATTTCATTCCTTGAAATGGGAAGTGAATCTATGTTTGACCAAAATGAAATGTGACCTATATCGATAGTATTGGAGGCTGAGCATGAAAAAGGATATTGTAGGATTTGTTATATGATGCTACACCTATCAACATGTGAAGGTAAAGCATCAATGGCCTGGAGGTTTAACACAATCGTTTCCCATTATGTAAGGGAATTTGGATGACGTTTCCATGGATTTTTTACTAGGTATTCTAAGGAAACCTCATAAGAATTATTTTATTTGGGTGATAGTACATTTAGTGAAGAAAGTAGCACATTTCATGCCTATATGGGAGACTTTCTCAATTGATCAATTGGTTGACTTATACATTCAGGAGCCAGTCTGTCTGCATGGGGTACTATGGAGTATAGTTTCAGACCATGACTCATGTTTCATTTCACACTTCTAAAAAGTCTTGAAGAAGGTTTTGGGTACACAGGTATTACTAAGTATGACTTTCCACCCATAGACAAATGATATGTTGGAACATACTATACAAGTTTTGGAGGATATGATATGAGTGTATGTTATTAACTTTGGTGGGTCTTGGTAGAAGAACCAATAACTTGTGGTATTTTCCTATAACATTAGTTATCATGCATTTATTTAGATGGAACCATATGAGGTTCTTTATGGTAGGTCGATTAGATCACTTCTATATTGGATTGAGGTAGGTGAGTGAGAGTTGTTGGGACCGAGTCTCATATAGGATACATTGAAGTAGCTCCATTAGATTGAAAAAGGTATGGATATGGATTAGAGTAGGAAAAAAGTCATATGATGATTAGTATTGACAACCCCTTGAATTTACATTTTTTTAACATTCATAACATCAAGAAAATTTCCATCGTATAGACAATTATAGTATAGTAATTAAAAAAACTGATCTCTTTTTCCAACCAGTTTTTGTAATTTTTTTTTAAAATGGTTTACCAAAAGTAGTGTCCAAATATTCTACTTTATCAAATAGTTGATCACCTGTTAGTGGAGATGGTGTTGTACATTCTTCTGAAATTCCATTTAATGAGGTCATCCAATATCAGTATTTATTTTTTCAGGGTAGAAATATATGATGTCCAAGAAATATGGTTTTCAATGAATGTTTTAGCCTAATTGATTGTGTACCTTGTTTGCAATCGAGACACCCTAGAGTTCCTTTAATGCTATATCTTGAAAAATTTACATAAGTAGGAAATTCATTTATCATCCCATAAAATATGTCTTTTAATGTGAAATTTTCATTTCTATAAGAATCATACAACTTAACACCTGAATCCCACAATAATTTCAAATCCTCGATCAATGGATCCAAATAAACATCAATATCATTACTCGGTTGTTTCATTCTTGATATAAGCATAGATAACATGATGTATTTTCATTTCATGCATAACCATGATGGTAATTTTTAATTTAACTATATAGTCAGCCATGTACTGTGAGTGCTTCTTTGAAAACCAAAGGGATTCACTCCATCTATATAAAATGAAAGATGAAGGTTTTTTAGCTCATTTCTAAATTCAGGATACTCATGATCAATTATCTTACACTGATGAGAGTTTTTCAGGTGACATAGTTTCTCATCTTTAATTCTTTTATATTCATGCCACATAAATTTCCTTTCAGTATTCTCACTTACATATAGGAACATAAACCTTAGAATGATTGTAAAGTACTGTAGAACTTTCATAGGTCTTGATTCATATTTCATTTATTGAGAAGAACCACACTTTTGTAATTCTATAAGTGATTTTTGGTCCTTACAAAATAGTATATAGGAATTTTTACAGGCGTGTATTCTTTCAAAGATCATACCCATCGATCATAGAATTCATTTGGTGTCATATGTTTGGATCAGAAGATCATTATCTTCTGGGAGCATGTCATTCAAGAGATCAAGTAGTTCTATAACACTAGAATCACTCCATCTATTTCCTTATTTCAAATTATACAGCTTCAGTATGGTTGAAAATGTTGTATATTTACAGCAACCAGCTTACAATGACTTCATTGCACAACTCTTTAACTTCTCAAAAAAAAAAGGGCAATCACAAAGTTAGTCCTTAATTATCCTTTTCATTTCCTCAATACAATATTCATCATAATTAACATCTATAATCACATCCTCGATATGGTCTACTTCATTTTCCACACTTTTAATCATATCAAATGATCCATAAAACACAGTGTTATCCTAGACATAAGCTACATTCCCTTTTCCCCATGTTTATTCCAACATTTATAACTTAAATCTATTCTATGATAGATCAAGTGTTCTTACAACACCTTTGGAATAATTTTTTTTGAATAAAAATAGTGTAAACATGAAAAAAGGATTTTAGAATGGTCAAATGCATGATCTTTTTCAATCTTGATGAACTCTCTCACTCCAACCTTATAAACTTTTGTTATACGATTGAAATATATCCATTCTTTATTCATATCCATCCAATTTGATTCATTAATATTAATATTTAACAAAATAAATACACAAAATATGTTCAATTAGGGTCATCATCCAACTATATATCCCTCTCAGAATATCCAAAGAAAGTTAAAAAATCCAGAACAAACTTGAACCTATAAAAATAAAACAACATTTTCCAACATTTTTAAAACTTTTTAATAACCCAAAATCTTGGTTTGAAACCCAATTAACACAAGTATAATTTTTAAAACATCAAGTCAATTATTACCACTGATTTTAAAACCAAAATAATTCTTTTAAAAAATCAATTTAGGCATTTTCTCAAGTATCATAATTTGAACAAAATACTTAGAAGTTTACATTTTTTTCATAAATATCATTAAAAATTACTTTTATATCCATGAACACAAAATTTTAAACCAATATCATTAAAAAAAGATTCAAAGAAATCATAGATAAATAAAGTTTTTGGAAACTTCTTGGAGAGAAATTAAGAGAAATAATTTAATACTTAAAAATATAATTTTTGATGGTTGACAATACCCTTACCATGAGTCTCATAAAATAATTGAATCTTTTTTATGGATCACATTTAAAATAGAGCCCTAGAAACTATTTAATATTATTCAAATATAAAGTATGGGTATATAGGTTATGGGAGAAGGAATATGGGTATAATTTAGATAAAAAACCAAATTCTAGAAACTTGGAAAAGGGTGGGGGTGTAACGACCCAAACATTCATTAATGGAAATTACTCTTGATCTAATTAAATTTATTATTATGGTTATATAAAATGTGAACTTCATTGGTTTTGGGTTTATGGATTTTAAAATACCGTTATTAATTGCGACTGTTTCTAATATAGTCGTTGAACAGTGATCACATGATTAGTATAAATATAGGGCTTTAACAAATCCAATTTACTCAAAAAAAGGAAGTGATGGCCTCATCCAATAGAATTTCCCCATACAAAGCCCATTTTTTGGATCTCATAAAGGTGGTAGAATCATTGGTAATCTCTCTTGACCAATCCCAAGTCGAGATTGAACACATTAAGCTTGAGCAGAACCGACTATGGGAGAAGTGAAAGTTAAAAGAGATTACCACCCGAGTGATGTTATCTGAGCCACCCCAAGAGTCTATCACCATTGCGCGTCTTACCCTAAGTTATTATGCAGGTGTTTTAAGGGGTTATGTAACAAGACCCTAGTACTATGATTATGTACATTATTCTTGTATTGAGAATATACATTCTTTTTATTATTGTTACTTTGTAAATAGTTTTTAAAGCACAAATAATATTTTTTTTAGTTAATATTGAACTAAGAAATCTATTTTGATGAATTAATGGATTTTGGAATTAAATAATATTTTAATAAAATATTTTTAATAAATTAATTTTTATTAAATATAAATGATCGTACAATTTTTATGAATAAAATTGTAATTTTTATTAAGGTTTGAAGGTTGTTTTTGTCAAAACCCATGAATTTTCGGTACATGTCGGTTTTTATTTTAAAAGTAAAAATTCAAATATTTATAAAATTATTTAGATAAAATGAATATTATTTTTGTAATCAAGACGTTGAATTTATCTAATGGTGATTTTTTCATAATTTTCTGAGAGAGTCGATTTTTTTTGTAAAAATTAAATACCGTTAAAATATATAATGTTTTTTATGAAATCATAATGACCCAATATTGGTGTAATAAAATACTATATACATTATTTTAGGTCAATATATTTTTTACCATTAAAATAATTTGATTTTGGGTTTGTTTGATTTATTTTACAAAGCTTTAGTGGACCCTTCAAGAATTATAAAAAATTTTGTCTTTTTAAATTATTTTCCTTGAGAGTGCGACTCAACTCCACATAAGAAACCCTATTATTTTAATAATTTCATCCATTGGAATTATAAAATATTTTTTTCCACTCCCCTTTGGAAAAAACCATGGGAAAAAACCATGGGCTGGTTTGTGGTTTTGTTCTTCTTTCCTATATAAACACACCAAAGCTCCCACTTCCTCCTCACTAAAAGACTTTGGAGTTCAACCAACCCCTTCCCTACTCTATATAGAATCCTCCAAAGGAACCCCAAGATCCCAAGAAGACTCTCTCAAGCCTCGACCAAGCTTTTGGGATCACACTAACAAGTAAGGGATTCTCACTTTCCTTATTCATGTCCAAGTTTCCTTATATTGTTATTCCCTTTTATTTTAAATTATAAATGTTGGGGAATGATTTTTCACCTCCCCCATGCTTACCTATTCATGTTTTAATAATGATATATCCCTTTTATTTATCATTAATGCCTTCCATGTATACCAGTTACCATGCCGAAATTCCTTAAGGAATCTCTCTCTCTTCATTTACATCCAAGAAATTATTTTGTATCATGAATCTAAATTCCATTAAAATTGATGGGACATGTATCTATATAACCCCCTTACTATAAATTTCATGTAAATATGTTGATACACCACTTTCTCTTTCATAAACCATTTTTTTAGGAATTCTTATGTCACGTCGTTATGCTGCCGAAATTTCACAACATTTTTCCAAGACAAAGTCATTGTGTAGTGAATACCATTCCCATTTATCTATCATAGGTATTCACCTTTATGCACATTTACTTATTGATTATGGATTTTCATGTATTAATTAAACATTCCTTTATCGTGGAATAAATTATTATGTTTAATGAATCTATGTTTTATGATCCATGTGGCACACTTATGCATGAAATGAAATGTTTAAGAAAGGGTGCGCCCTAATAGCGCTCCAATGAATTGGGTAAAGTCTAGTATCATGATACATCATGTTCAATGAGTGTTGAATCATGATAATTCAATTGAAATGAGGGTTTAATCATGTTTTATGTGTAATGAGGGTTTAATCATGCTCCATGTTCAATGAGCCTTGGCTCATACAAATTCCATGTTAAGTGCTGTTGCCACATTTCCATGTTATGATTATAATTATTTATCATGACTTTATGTTTATGTTTCTATTGTGATCCATTGGTATACCTATTTTCTAACATGTACTTTATTCCTCACATTATTCCATGTTTATTCCATTACTGGTCTTTATAGCTCACCATTTTCTTATGTATGTCCTTATGTTATCCCATGCAATGCTAAGTATGAGGGAATGTAGTGGTAATGTAAACGGATTATTCAATAATATGTTGCATTCTATAGTTTAAGTTGTTATGTAATGTCCTAAGCCCAAAAGACAATATACCTCTTGATATTCTATGTTGTATCAAGTGAAGGTTTTATGTAATAAATCATGTTTAAGTGTGTAATAAAGAGTAGGGTTGTCATAGGGGTAGTTCTACTTTATAACCAAACATAATAGAATTCTCATAATTAAATGTTAAGTATATAATTTCTAAATGAAAATTTGATCATAAAATAGACATGTAGAGTGACAATTTCACATATCTATCATTTTCTTATGTCATAATATTTGATAAATTTTCATTTTAAGTGACTTCAATAAAATATAGCTTCTCACCATTATTCTTATCTCATACTACTCTGCACTATTTCATATAAACCTTATCTTGAAATCTATAAATATCAAACTACCAACATTCATTTATAGACTCAACTAACCCATATCCTTTTCACATATAGCGCGTGTATATTCAATCTCTAACAAAAACAATCCAGAAGCCTTATATTCCTACCACGGGTCTAGCTTTATTTAACCAACTATAAATTATCATCACCTTGGCTATATCAAGTAATTCCCCTGATTATATATTCAAACTAACTAAACCTGATTGGTAAATAATTTACATCCATAGTTTTCAGAGTTGAATACTAGATCCCATACATAGAGCCACTACAGATCCAAGACGAAATCTCCACGCATTACTCGGGACTAGAGTTGTCACGACCCGTCCCAGTGGGGCATGTGCCGTGACTTCCCAAGCCCACCTCCAGTAGGCGAGGGGCTGGTGACTAGCACCGAGTAGGCATATCACTAACATGGGAGGCATTTCATAAGTACCTGTACACAAGCACACATCTCCAAGCCCACGAATGATGAAAACTAAAACACTAAGGAAAAAAATGCATGCATACAACTAAACCCAACCAACAGAGTACGACGAAAGGTAGAGTACTGTAAAAGTAAACTATATCAGAATACACGCCCACTAAAAACAAGAGTCTGAAAACTGAAAAGTCCAGCCTGTGAGAACAAAAGGTACTGGGACTGCCGCTCGTGGCCATAGGAATGCCTCGGCCTATAGGGAACTCAGAAAGCTCGGTCCTGTCTTGGTCTGCCCTAGACTCTGTCAAAAGGCTGCTCGTCTGCACAAGACACCAGACGTGTGGGAAAAACCCGTGCAGGGGTGAGTATAACAATACTCAGTATAGGACCCCGAAAACCATAAAGAAGTACAAAAAGTAAAGGTACAGTCATCTATGCACAGTATATGTCTACAGAACATATATATTAAACCAGATATACTCAAAACCCAGACCCGTGGTCTAGAGACAAGTCACACAATCGCATACCCCCACTAGGGATTCTGTTCGAAGATTCTGTGATACACTCATTCTGGGAGAACACACTCCATGAGTCTTATAGCTCTGATGAAATCCTCTCTAGAGGTGATGTTCATTGGGAACCATCACGAGAGGTAGCTACGCTCATTTCGGGAGGCACACTCTTGAGTGGAAAGGTTACGGTAGATAGAAGCACTCATTATGGGAGACACACTCCTGAGTGGGAAAGATCATGATACATAGATGAGGATCACTTCCAGGGACATGGCGGATACCGCGACTCATCCGGATTCACCAGTTAGGTGATACACCAACTAGGTAGAGGATCAACACTCGGTAAGGTTGGTCACATCGATGCCTGACTCTACCTCGAGTCAGGAATGGATAGAGGATCTCGATCTGGGCCTCTCATATGGATGTCTGACTCTATCACAGAAAGTCCTGCTGAAGGGATCATACTCCTGAGTGGGAAATGATGCCTGGACTTCAGGAGAACGAGAAGAAGGGTCAATAACCCAAACAAAAGATGTCCAAGGTATGGTGAATTAAAGGACCATGTCGTTTTCCAAAAAAGTACACAGCGTGTAGAAAAGGTACACGTCGTGTTGTCTGACACCAGGTACTGCCCATGTACAAAGGCCCGTGTCAAAGTCTGGTCATGTAGAAAAACTTAGTACATGGTGTGTAGTAAGATGTACACACCGTGTCTGGGTAATTGGGGTTGGCTCCGTGTACTCTGGTCATGTGCCCGTACATAGTCGTTAACCCATGTACACCAACCCGTGTAATCTGCACATGGGGTGACCCGCATTACTGGCCTCGCCTGGCTGTGTGATGGAGTACACGGTCATGTACTCCATCCCATGTCCGCATATCTACGAGATACACGCCGAGCTCCGTGTAGCTTCTTCTGTCGCACTGTACACATCATGCCGCATGAAGCTGTGTAGCTCATCCCGTGTCCGTGTACTACCCAAAGTACACGCCATGTTTCGGGGGAAGTCCAACACGCCGTGTGACCAGGGTCACACGCAGTGTTATTCCTCTCTGACCCCAAAACCCTAGCCACCGCCGCCAGTACTACACGGCGTGTTCTTCGGAAGTACACGTCGTGTATTCTAGAAATTTCCAGAAACGATGCCCTTCACCGGCGAACCTCCCATGGTGCTCTGATCATCGATACAGCCATCCGATCGCCACAAAACTTCCAGGTTTCGGTCATCCTGATACCACGAAGCCACTTCTGTTGTTTTTGGGCCTCCTATCGGCCCCAAAAACATGATTTGATCTTCCGCGCGAAGAACGCTCGAAGAACGTCCCTTTCTGATCCGGCCCGATTCGTCGTCTACCATTGTCACCGCACCTTCACAAGGTCGTTTCGGTGTTGAACCTTTTATTTGGGAACATTGCATCACGGAACGAATGCACAACGATCCGTTGGTCGTCGCCCCACGAAGAATGCGACGAACGTGCGAGAAAGAAAGGGGGAAGAAATCCAATAAACAAATTGAGGAACGAACCTCCGTCGTCATTCATCATGGAGTTGATCCGCTCCCATTAAAAGTTTTAAATGGAGCAGAGATCAACATAAAATAAAATAATAGATTAATTCCCCAAAATCATCCCAAAGAAAACCCTCCTGCAAGAACATACGAATCCGCGGATCAACTTGTTTGTGGTTGATCCACGTTCGTCGTTTAAAATCAAAAATAGGGAAAAGGAATTGAAATAACAAACACCTAACTTTAGAAAGGATTGATCATTGACAAAAGCATCACGCTGCCATCGTCGTCGAGATCTTTCAACGTTGTTGTCGTAGTGATTCTCAACTTCGATCCGTCGTCGTTCGTCGTCGAGAGTTTTCTCCAACGCGTCGTGGATCCTCCAGCAATTTCTCCCAAAATTTCATCAACGAACACCAATTGATTAACCCATAAAAATGGAAACATGATTGGAAGTTAATTACTCAGTGGTATTAATGACTCCTACTTGCCTATTCTTGAGTCATTATGACGCACCATTAGTTAAGGAAACAGACATCTCGTCACTACGTATTAAAGAGTCTATCTTTCCATATTTTTTTTGTTGTCATTATGACACAACATTTAAGTAAGGAAACATCTTCCCCTTTTTCCATGCTACAACAGTTGTTTCCATAAAATAAAATAAACATTTAGATTTTTTTATTTAAACGTCTGAAAATTAACTTTTTCCCTCTACCCATGCCGGTCGAGGTTAGCCTCATTATTAGGTAAAGTCATTGTCCCAGATGTAACGGTGTGCTCATATTTTTAATCCGGGCATCCGTTTGGAAACTTCCACAACCGCGCACAAGTGCCGACTCACTTAACTTAAAAAGTTCAAACCACCATTCCGGGCTCACTGGACCTCGAAATGATGTTCCATCTTCACGCTCGGTCTCAAAATAATTCCATATAATATTTAAAAATAATAAAAGGAAAATCTGAGACAATACATTCTCCCCACCTTGGGGCTTTACATCCCTGAAAAGCCAAAACAAGGATACTCAAAAAGATGAGGGTATTGGGCACAAATATGGACCTCCAGCACCCACATGCTCTCCTGAAGATTCACGTGCTGCCACCGAACGCGCACCAAGGGAATTTATCACCCACGAAGGATCCTCTCCTGCTGATCCTCAATCTCCACCGGGTACTCAGCAAAGGTCACTCCATCCTCGATGTCCAGCTCTCCCCAGTCGATGATGTGTGATGGGTCATGCACATACCTCCTCAGTTGTGACACATGGAAGACATCATGTACCCGATGAAACTGTGTTGGTAGATCTAGGTGATGCGCCACCTCCCCAACTCTGCACAGAATCTAGAAAGGTCCGATGAACCTTCGAGATAGCTTTCCACCTCATCCAAATCTTCGCAACCCTCGTCGAGGTTAGACCGGAAGAAAGATGTGGTCTCCCTCTTGGAACTCCAGAGGTCTTTGTCGCTTGTCAGCATAAGACTTATGCCAGCTCAATTCAGTCTTCATCCGCTCTCGGATGATCTGCACCTTCTATGTGGTAGGTCACACTAACTCTGGACCCATGAGTGTTGACTCTCCAGGGTCGGTCCAGGAAAGCGGTGACCGGCAGGGTCTCCCATATAAGGCCTCGAACGGTGCCATACCAATGGTGGAGTGGTTTCTATTTTTGTACGCAAACTCCACCAGTGGTAGGTGGTCCTCCCAACTACGACCAAAGTTCAAGATACAAGCTCTCAACATATCCTCCAGAACCTGAATGGTCCTCTCCATCTGACCATCTTTTTGGGGATGAAACGCTATGCTTAAGCGTAGCTGAGTCCCAAAAGCCTCTTGAAATCCCTTCCACAACTTGGATGTGAAGCGGGCATCTTGGTCCAAGACTATCGTCGAGGGGACGCCATGAAGCCAAACTATCTCCTCCACGTAGAGGCGTCCCAAGCTCTCTACGGCACTTTTCTCCCTGATAGCTAGGAAGTGGGCCGACTTGGTGAGTCGGTCAACGATCACCCAGATGGAATCATGCCCCTTGGACGTTCATGGTAAGCCTGTAACGAAGTCCATCAATATTCCATATCACTTATACTCTGGGACTTCCAGGGGTGAGCCAATCCCGCTGGAACCTGGTGCTCAACCTTCACCTGCTGGCATGTGAGGCATCGAGAAACAAATTCTGCCACTACCTTCTTCATGCCTAACCACCAAAACTATCGTCGGAGATCCTGGTACATCTTTTCCACTCCAGGATGTACCACCAAAGGGGATGTATGAAACTCCCTCAGGACCTCCTCCTATAACGCCACTGGTACAACAGTGCATCCTCTGAAAAGAAGTAAGTGCTCCCCACCTTGTGAATATCCATCAGGAGCATGTCCTGTGGATAACTGAGCATGTGAATCCACATAGTCAACATCCCCAAGTTGTGCCTCCCTAACTCCCTGTAAGAGTGGAGGGGTAACAAGAATAGACTATAGGTAATATGTATCCTCTCCATCCACGAAGGATAATTGTAACATGGATAAATGTTGTGTCGCCTCACTCAACATCTGTGAGCTCGACCTTCTGCTAAGAGCATCTGCCACCTTGTTCCCCTTCCCAAGAGTATATATGATCTCGAAATCATAGTCCTAGAAGAACTCTAGCCAACTCCTCTGCCTCAGATTTAGATCCTTCTGTGAGAAGATGTACTTGAGGCTCGTGTGGTCAGAGTAGACAATAAACCACTCACCCATAAAGTAGTGTCGCCACATCTTCAACGCGAAGACTACCACTGCCAACTCGAGATCATGTTCTGCATAGTTCTGCTCATGTGGCCTAATTTGGTGTGATCCATAAGCAATCACTGCATGCCACTGCATCAGGACACATTCAAGCCCGGTCTCTGATGCATCGCAAAAAACTATGTACTCAACACCCTCCTCTAGAAATCTCAGGACTGGGGTGCTCGTCAAACTCTGCCTCAACTGCTCGAAATCCTACTAGCACTTCTCTATCCATACGAAGGGTTTCCCCTTCTTGGTCAAGGCCGTCATCGGTGCTGATATCTGGGATAAATACGGAATGAATCTCCTGTAATATCCTGCCAACCTAAGGAAGCTCCGCACCTCCGTCACGCTCTGAGGTGGCTCCCATTCTAACACAGCCTCCACCTTGGCTGGGTCCATAGCTACTCCATCTGCTGAGATGACATGTCCTAGAAAGTGGACCTCCAGAATCCATAACTGGCACTTTGAGAGCTTCCCATAAATCTGGTGCTCCCGAAGTATGTCCATAACCATCCGCAGGTGTCTCGCGTGCTCCTCCTCTGACGCTAAGTACACAAGGATGTCTTCGATGAAGACCACTAAGAACCGGTCCAAGTATGGTTGGAAGATCCGGTTCATCAGCCCCATGAATAGTGTGGGGGTGTTCGTCACGCCAAAAGGCATCACCAAGTACTCATACTGACCGTAGAGGCATCTGAAAGCTGTCTTCGGTATATCTTCATCCCACACTCGTAGCTAGTGATAGCATGATCGAAGGTCAACCTTCCAGAACCATTGTGCCCCTCTTAGCTGATCGAAGAGGTCATCGATCCTCGGTAGTGGATACTTGTTCTTCACTGTCACCTGGTTCAGGTGCCGGTAATCCACACACAATCTCATACTCTCATCTTCCTTCTTGGAAAACAAGACTGGGGCCGCCTAGGGTGAGACGTTGTGTCTTACGGAACCCTTGCTCTGTAAATCCTCAAACTGCACCCTCAGCTCGTGAAGTTCTACGGGATCCATCCGATAAGCCGATGATGAAATTGGTGTCGTCCTAGGGTGTAAGTCAATGCAGAAGTCAATTTCCCAGTGGAGAGGTAATCCTGGAACATCTTTAGGAAAGTCGTCCTCATATTCCGCCACCACTACTGGAAACTGAGAGCTCACAACATCTACTGCTCCGAGAGTAAGGCTATCCAACTCATGAGTGATCGGCTACACCCTTCTATGCATGAGCCCATTTTGTGCTGCCTAGGTTTCCTTTTCTCTGACAAAGGAAAACCTTGTTCCATCACGGCAGACACACCGCACGCTTCGCCTAAAACAGTCAATCTGAGCATGGACTGAAGATAACCAATCCATACCAAGAATGACGTAGTAAGGCCTCAATGCTATCACCAAGAGGTCCCAACTGAAACTCTCACCTCTGAGGGTAAGATCACACTATCTGCAAAAGTGTGTGATCGTTGAGTCTCTTCCCGTAGGTGTCTCCAAGTGTAAGGATCTAGTTAACGGTTCTACCGGAATCTCATGATTTAATACAAGACATGTGGCTATAAGGGAATGACCGGCACCTGTGTCTATGAGTATGGTAGCTAAGGTAGAAAAGACATAGATCGTACCTCGAATCATCCCTGGAGCCCCTGGGTCGTATGCCTTGACTGCATGCAGCTATCCCCGTCCCTGTCCCCCAGCTCCCTAAGCCTGGTACGAACCTCCTGGGGGTGCTGGTGGAAGTAAGTTGAAGCGTCTTCCACCACCCGCACCTCTCCCTACTCCTCTGCCACATCCTCCACCTGGAGGGTCTACCTGTTCCACTCTCTACCTCTGCCTTGGTGGTCCATCCATCACTTCCCTGTCAGCAGCTCGACGGGTCGGGAAATCTCTAGCGAGATGTCCCCTACCGCCGCATGCGTAGCATCGCTTCTCCCTAGGCTGACTGGATCCAACCTAAGAGCCTTGGACTATCGATCCCCTATCATGGGTCCTCCTATGACGTTTCCCACGTTCAGATCCATGTGCCTGACATCGGCTTCCTACAATCGGGGTCTCCGCACCTGTCTGCCTGCTGCTGACTGTCGTCGGCTGCCTCTGCTTCGCCAAGAAACTCTTGATCACCAAGGACCGCTCGAGCACTCCAGAATAATTCGATATGCATATAGGCATGACACTAGATCATATTTATCATCGTAGGCCTCGCTCAAAGGTCTGAGCTCTAATGTACTGATCCTGGACCATATCCATCGAGTACCTAGCGAGGTTGGTGAACCTCGATGAATAGTTAGCTACTATCATACTGCCCTACTGAAGCTGAAGAAGCTCCTGGATGCGCATAGCTCTCAACGTAACCGGAGAGAACTCCTCCCTGAAGATCCACTCAAAATCCGTCCATGAAAGAGTGATAGAGCGGGGATTTGTCGCAGATCCCCGATCAAAATATTATTTACCTAAGAATGCAATATAGTGCACTCCTAGGGTCGGTCTCAAGGAGGCAACTTACACAACACCAAAATTCTATTGTCACTATTTATTTTCTAACTAATATATAATATAAAGATGAGTTTTAAATATGCATAAAATATGAATATATATATATATATGTAATGCAAACAATATTATGTTAAAAAGAAGAAAGAAGAAATTTGTTCTTGGAGGATCATAATGGTTGATATCATTGTTTATTAAAATATTCTCTATATCAATTCAATGTAGTGATCAAAATCTATCACACTACACCCTCCTATTTGAAATGTTATTTCCCCAACACCGAGATCTCTGCATGTGGGGAAATACTCTTCCTAAATTCGGCTAGGAGATCTCTTTGCCGACCATCGCTATACAAGCCATACTCCATCGTATGCATGACTTATATAGTGAAGGGAAGGATAAATGATGAATGAGAAGAAGAACTTGGTGATAGAGAAAATGGGGCAATCGCACATCATAATCAATTTAACCACCACCAAAATTCTTAGAATTAAATAAAGATATTTAAATTGAAGCACAATGAAACTCAAACAACCACATTCTCCTCCTCAAACAAACATCGAGGTTAGTTCCCCATTTTCATGGAGTTAGAAGAGAATACGGTGGGAGAAACACATAAAAGTAAAAATGGAAGAATGAGGTATGAAGAAGAAGAATAAAATAATGTATATTAAAAACATGAATAAAAATTACAGAAATAAGCTCCACCTTATCCCCCCTGGAATGGATATATCATAAACTGGGAGAAGGGACACATATTTATAGGGAGAAGGGGTGACAAATTCACACATAAAACAATTAATCCTAAAGTTTCTGCGTAGATAAGCCCTTAAATGACCGAATCTGGAATAGGTGTCTTCATAAATGTTGTTCCTTAATGTCTCCTCCGTTTTCTCCCCAAATTTGAGCTTCATTGGACGCGCCTAGAAAGAGTTATGAATTTAATATTGGAGGTTTCCTTTTTGGGAGGCAGCTTCCTTCATATGTATGTCGTTAAATGTCCCTCATAATGGATTCCAAACGACCTGAAATTTATTGTAGAAACGCGTCCATGAGTTCTCGTACATCTCCAAGTGGAATAATCTAATTTGGAGTTGTGTAGACCGAATTGGGATTCCATTATGGAAGTGGGGTCCGTTCTGTCCGCCCGAAAAACTTTTCAAATTCATTGAATTTTTACGGCTTTTAGAGGATCGAATCAGCTCCTGGTCCAGCAGACAAAAATGAAGGAAATAAAATAAGGATTATAAAAAAATTTGAATCAGAAAATTTGGAATTTTATATTTCTGGAAATGACCAAAATACCCCTGACGTAAAATTCTGTCAAAAATCCAGGATTAGTCGTTTTTCACATTTACGCTCAAAATAACACTAAAACCTAAAAACAAGATAATTACCCATTCAATAACACTTTTGTGGGATTATAAACAATGTTTTACAGTATAAAATATATGAAAATGTGAGCTTCATCAAAGAGTCTCCTCATCGTGAGTCTGCATGGTCAGACTCCATCATCGTCCCGCCGAACCCTGAAGAAGGCTCTCTCCTAGGACCACCATCTGGTCTGCTGGTGTCCTCACTAGATGAAAAAATCTAGTCACCGCCTCAAGCCAGTCCTCAACTACCTGAGGGTTGGGCTTGCCTCGGAACCTGAGGGGTCTCTGTCTCTGAAACTAATAGAGCGCGTTGAGCCTGCACTCCTCGCCAGTCAGTACCACGGGTACCACTGGCTGCTCCAATGGTGGTGGTATAGCAGGTGCACCACCTGGTGGAAACGCCTGGAGAGATGGTACATGTATCGAAGCCTCGTCACTGAGGGGGTCATCCTCATGATCGTGCTGCTGAATCCTAGAGGGTATGCATCGTGGAGTCATCTTATAAACAAAAAAGATGTACTATGGTCAATGAGTATATCTGGATAGCTGACACAAAGGACAAGGAAAACACAACCCATTACTATATGATGCATGTACCTTTTATTTCCCCACAACCACTATTTTCGTGTACCGAGTCTAAAAGCAGGTTATTAGAGTCCTGGTGTATTGATGTGTCGGTCGCCGCACCAACACCGGAGTCTCTGGCCTGAAATCCGAACCTGAAACACTTAACACTGGTTCCCCAAACCAAACTCACAAACTCTTGGTCCTAAGATAGAACCCACCACCTCTGATACCACTCTATCATGACCCGTCCCAATGGGGCCCGCACCGTTACTCCCCAAGCCCGCCTCCAGTAGCCCAGGGGCTAGTGACTAGAACCGAGTATGCATATCACTAACATGGGAGGCATTTCCTAAGTACCTGTACACACGCACACATATCCAAGCCCAAAAATGCTGAAATGTAAAACACTAAGGAACAAAAATACAGGCATAAAACTAAACCCAACCAACAGAGTACGACGAAAGGTAGAGTACTATAAAAGTAAACTGGGCCAGAATACAAGCCCACCAAAAACAAGAGTCTGAAAACTGCAAAGTCCAACCTGTAAGAACAAAAGGTACTGGGACTGCCACTCGTGGCCGTAGGAATGCCTCAGCCTGTAGGAAACTCAGAAATCTTGGTCATGTCCTGGTCCACCCTGGACTCTGTCAAAAGGATGCTCGTCTGCACAAGACACCAGACGTGCGGGCAAAGCCCGTGCAGGGGTGAGTATAACAATACTCAGTAGAGGACCCCAAAAACAACAAAGCAGTACACAAATTAAAGGGACAGTTATCTATGTAGATTATATGTCTACAGAACATATAGAACAAACTAGTTATACTCAAAACCCAGACCCGTGGTCTAGATACAAGTCACACAACTGTATACCCCCACTAGGAATTCTGTTCGAAGATTTCGTGATGCACTCATTCTGAGAGAACACACTCCACGAGTCTTATAGCTCTGATGACGTCCGTCCGAGAAGTGATGTTCATCGGGAACTGTCACGAGAGGTAGATACACTCATTTTGGCAGACACACTCCTGAGTGAAAAGGTTACGGTAGATAGAAGCACTCATTACGGGAGACACACTCCGAAGTGGGAAAGATCACGATACACAGATGAGGATCACTTCCAGGGCCATGGCGGATACCGCGACTCTTCCAGATTTACCAGTTAGATGATACACCCTCTAGGTAGAGGATCAACGCTCGGTAAGGTTGGTCATGTTGATGCCTGACTCTACCTAGGGTTAGGAATGGATAGAGGATCTTGATCCGGACCTCTCAGATGGATGCCTGACTCTATCACAGAAAGTCCTGCTGAAGGGATCATACTCCTAAGTGGGAAATGTTGCCTGACCATTAGGGGAACGAGAAGAAGGGGCACTAACCCAAACGAAAGATGTCCAAAGTACGGTGAACTAAAGGACCATGTCGTTTTCCAAAAAGTACATGGCGTGTAGAAAAGGTACACACCGTGTTGTCTGACCCCAGGTATTGCCCGTGTACATTGTCCCGTGTCAAAGGCTGGTCGTGTAGAAAAACTTAGTACATGGCATGTAGTATGATGTACACGCCGTGTCCAAGTAATTGGGGTTGGATCCGTGTACACTGGCCATGTGCCTGTACACAGTCGTCAACCCGTGTACACCAACCCGTATAATCTGCACACGGGGTGACCCACGTTACTGGCCTCACCTGGCCATGTGATGGAGTACACGGTCATGTATTTCATCCCATGTCCACATATTTGCGAGATACATGCTGAGCTCCACGTAGCCGCTTCTATCGTGCTGTACATGCCGTGCCGCCTGAAACCATGTAGCTCATCCCATGTCTTTGTACTACCCAAAGTACACGCCGAGTTTCGGGGGAATTCCAACACGTTGTGTGACCGGGTTCACATGTCGTGTTATTCCTCTCTGACCCCGAAACCCTATTTTCCACTGCCAGTACTACACGGAGTGTTCTTCAGAATTACACGCTGTGTATTCTGAAAATTTCCAGAAACGATGCCCTTCTCCAGCGCGCCTCCTATGGTGCCCCGATCATCGATCCAGCCGTCCGATCGCCACAAAACTTCTAGGTTTTGGTCGCCCCGATACCACAAAGCCGCTTCCGTTGTTTTAAGGCCTCCGATCGGCCCCGAAAACATGATTTGATCTTCTGCATGAAGAACGATCGAAGAACATCCCTTTCCAATCCGGCCCGATTTGTCATCTGCCATCATCGTCGTGCCTCCACAAGGCCTTTGCGGTATTGAACCTTTGATTTGGGATCGTTGAATCGCGAAATGGATGCGCAACGATCCGTTGGTCATCGCCCCATGAAGAACGCAAAGAACGCGCGAGAAAGAAAGGGGGAGGAAATCCAATAAACAAATCAAGGAATGAACCTCCACCGTCATTCGTCACGGCATTGATCCGCTCTTGTTAATAGGTTTAAATAGAGAAGAGATCAACATAAAATAAAAGCATGGATCAATTCCCCAAAATCATCCCAAAGAAAACCCTCCCGCAAGAACGTACGAATCTGCAAATCAACTTGTTCGTGGTTGATCTGTGTTCGTTGTTTAAACTCAAAAACGGGGAAAAGGAATTGAAATAACAAACCCCTACCTTTCGAAAGGATCGATCGTTGACAAAATTGCCATGCTACCTTCGTCGTAGAGATCCGTCAATGTTGTTGGCGTAGCGATTCTCGACTGTTATCCGTCGTCGTTCGTCGCTGAGAGTTTTCTCCAACGCACCGCGGATTCTCCAACAATTTCTCCCAAAATTTCATCAATGACCACCAATTGATTAACCCATAAAAATGGAAACATGATTGGAAGTTAATTACGCGGCGGTATTAATGACTCCTACTTGCCTATTATTGAGTCATTAAGACGCACCATTAGTTAAGGAAACAGACGTCCCGTCGTAGCGTATTAAAGAGTCAAGCTTTCCTTTTTTTTGTCATTATGACACAACATTTAAGTAAGGAAACAGCCTCCCCTTTTTCTGCACTGCAGCAGTTGTTTCCATAAAATAAAATAAACATTTAGATTTTTATTTTATTTTATTTTTTTATTAAAACGTCCAAAAATTAACTTTTTCCCTCGACCTGCACCGGTCTATGTTAGCCTCATTCTTAGGTAAAGTCGTTTTCCCAGACGTAACGGTGTGCTCAGATTTTTAATCCGGGCATCCATTTGGAAACTTCAACAACCGCGCACAAGTGCCGACTCACTTAACATAAAAAGTTCAAACCACCATTCCGGGCTCACTGGACCTCGAAATGATGTGCTGTCTTCGTGCCCGGTCTCAAAATAATTCCATATAATATTTAAAAATAATAAACAGAAAATCTGAGACATTAAAATAGTATATCACACCCATCTTCCCAATCATGTGATCAATGGAATTAGCTATAAGATGCCCTTTCACTTGAATGTTTTAGTATCACACATGCGATCTTGGGAAAATAATTCCTAGAAGAGTAGAACCCTACCTAAAATCTACACTTTCCAAATACACAAACCTAAATCTTGAACTACCAAGAATAATTGACCAAGAACCACTTTGTTGTTTTGTTCTACATCCTGAAGTAGATTCAATGTACACATGTAGTGCCACACCAAGTAACTTCCAGGTCATGACCCTATAGCTTTATCATGGAAAAGTCACAATCAAATCTATCCCTCCAATTATTCAGTCGAATGAATGAAACAAATTCTATATGTATTGTTGTAAATCTGTTTCTCAGTGTTTCTCTAGAAACATAAAGGCTTGCTCCACCAACCCATGTTAACTAGTCCCATGAACTAGCCCTAGCTAATTTTAGCCTTACTTTGCTATCTAACCACTTCAATCTTTCTTTGCATCATGTCCCTCATTTATAAGACCAGAACCATATCATGCCTATATATATTAAGGAACTAGGAACTAGTTCATGTCGACTTATGTCATGGGTTTAAAAACCAACCTACACATGTAGCTTCCTATAATGAGATTTATAATATTGTAAATTTTAATCCTCATTTTGATCCATAACTTATGCAAGACAATACTTATCAGATGCACACAAGCATAAAAAAGGATAAAGAGGGGTCAATTATGGTGTAAAAATATACCAATAAACCACCTTCCCTCAAGGTGATAAACTAGATTTATATTTATACATATATAATACATACATTGGAAATCCCTTTTGAATCCTTTTTAAACCCAAATTCAATTTAAGGGAACTCACCCATCAAAAATCAAAGCAATAACATGCTTAATAAAATAATAGTTTAATATCAAAACAAACAACTCAAAAAGAAGTTTGAATGGGGAGTCTTAGAGAAGAAGACAGAGTTAAAAATAAAACAAAATAACAAAGGAGATTACCTTTTCAAGGAGCGACAACGGTGAAGGAGAATGAGGGTGGTGAGGTAGGGATAGAAGATGGTGAGGCATGAAGAGACGACGGATAGGAAGGGATAGACGGTGGAGAGGTAGGGAGAGACGACGGCGAAGGTGGGTTTGCGGTAGAGGAGGGGTTCACGGTTGAGGTAGGGTTTGTAGAGAAGGTTGGGTTTGGTGGAAGAGGTGGGGTTCGCAGTAGAGGTGGGGTTCATGGAAGCAGAGGAGGGATTTGTGGCAGTGGCAGCTGAGGAGAGCTCGGTGGCGGTGGAGGGGTCGGCAGCGATAGAGGTCAGCTTTCTCAATAGCTTGAGGTGTGCGAGATAAGAAGCCGACAGTTAAAGTTCATTTATAAAAATGGGTAAGGTTTTTATCAGTGCTACTTAAAAAGTGCTGATAAAGGTATGTTTTATTAGTACTAAAATAGAAAGCGTTGATAAAACCTACCATTATCGTTGCTAAATTTATATCATTGATAAAGACAAAAATATTCAATGTTTTTTTAGCGTTGCTAAAGATATAATGTTAATAAATTATTTATAATATTATATATATTTATAAAATTATATATATAATAAATATATATTTATTATAAAATAATAATAACTCTATTTATTATACTTATAATTTTATAAACATAAATAATTAATATATTTATTATTATTTTATAACTATTTAAATATGTCTATATTTATTTACAATTATAATTATAAATATTTATATTTATCTAAAAAAATTATATATTTATAAATATATTTATTTAATTATATATATTTATAACATTATAAGTATAATAAATATATTTATTATAACTTTATAATTATTTAACTATATATATATATATATATTTATAATTATCAGTATAAATAAATATATATTTATTTATAATTAAAAAATTATAATATATATATTTATAGTTGAAATTATAAAAATATTTATTTATTTATTTATTTATTTATTTATAAAATTATAAGAAATATAATTATTATATATATAATGTTATTAAAATATATAATGAATATATTTATAATTTTAAAATTATTTAAATATAACTATATTTATTTATTATTATAATTATAAATATTTGTATATATTTATAAATATTTGTATATATTTCTACATATTTTTATATATTTTTAAATAAATTTATTTGATTATAAGTATTTATAACATTATAAGTATAATAAATATATTTTTTATAATTTTGTAATTATTTAAATAAATTTATTTATTTATTTTTAATTATAACTATAAATAAATATTTATTTATTTTCAATTAAAAAATTATAATAAATATATATTTATTTATAGTTATAATTATAAATATATATATACTCATTTATTTAAATAATTATAAAATTATAAAAAATATATTTATTATTTTTTTAATTTTATAAATATATTTATTATATTTATAATTTTATAAATATATAAATTAGAACATTTATTATAATTTTATAATTATTTAAATATATCTATATTCATTTAGAATTATAATTATAGATATTTTTATTTATTTATAAATATTTGTATGTATTTATAAATATATTTATTTAATTATATATATTTATAACTTTATAAGTATAATAAATATATTTATTATAATTTTTTAATTATTTGCATTAATTTATATTTATTTATAATTATAAGTATAAATAAATATATTTATAAATATTTGTATATAATTGTAAATATATTTATATATTTTTTATAAAATTATAATATATATATGCTTTAATTTTATAATTATTTAAATATATATATATATATATAGTTATAATTTTAATTATAAATAACTATATTTAAAAAGTATTTATATATAATTAAAAAATTATAATTATAAATATAATAAATATATTTATTATTTAAATATATCTATTGTAATTTTATAAGTATTTATGAGAACATAATAGATTAATGGGCATAACATGAATGATCATATACTTAGTAAAGTATAGATCATAAAAAACGATTCATCACATATATGAACAACATGAATAATAATAAAGGTGTAATGTATAAATGAACATTCATGATAAATACATAACATATGCATGTCAATTATAATCACGCGTCAATATATTTATTGATCAAATTCATTGGAACATATATTTATTTATTTATAATTATAATTATAAATATATATTTAAAAAGTGTTTATATATAATTATAAATATATAATTATAAATAAAATAAATATATTTATTATTTAATAAAATTTATTATAATATTATAATTATTTAAATACATATTTATTTAATTTTAATCTTATAAATACTTTTTTCAAATGATAATATATATATATATATATGAATTATTAAAATATATGTATTAATTATAACCAAATGTTTTTTATTTCATGTATATAAATAAATATTATTTTTGAATATAAATATAATAATTTTATATAAATTAATAATATTTTTTATTAAAAACCTCTATCAGCGCTAATAATAGCACTGATAAATCTATCATTTATTAGGGCTTATTTTAGAACTGATAAAGGGTGGATTTATCTGTTCTTTTAGCTAACACTAATAAAAGTCCCCCTTATATCAGCGTGTTTTTCTTAACACTGATAAAGGCTAGCGCTGCCCTTTCACTGATCTGTGGTAGTGCATCATGTGACTTTCATGGTGTGAACCTTTCATAGCATTCCCCCAACAACCTTTACATGAAGTGTAACCTAGTTACAAGCTGTGTAACCCTCCTACAGCCTACAAAAACACTTGGTTAAAGCTGAGAGTCCAACAAATCTCTGACTTCACCATTATTGGTATCCTCCCAATTTATTCTCAACCCTACCTAGTTAACAAAAAGGAAAAACCAAGACAGGTTTAAAGATGTACCTATCATATCGGTAATAGTATGTTACAACCTTCCCACCATAAAAACTTTCTATTCCCAGAAATCCTATGAAGAAGCTTCCATGTCAAAAAAGATGAGGCCACTATTCTCTCATTAGTGCCTCATGTTCCCACATCTCATGACTACCAGAACCATACTACCAAAGCACACAAACAAAGGTATCTTCCTCCCAAGAAGTACCTTGGTATCAGAATCAACTATCCTGAATGGCCACTCAGTCAAAGATAAATCAGGTTCAATCTCAATATCACCCTATCTCAAAATGTGAGATGGATCAGAGAGATAATTTCTTATCTATGATACATGTAATATGTTATGTATCGACGTCAACTGTGGTGGATGAGATAAATTATATGAAACTTTCCTCACCTTACCAACAACCTTGAACGGTCCTACAAAATGAGGAGCAAGCTTCTCTTGCCTCCCCAGCCTTCGATGACCCAACCAGAGTGAAACTTTCAAGAACACCTAGTCACCAACTGATAAATCCAAAGGTCTACAGTGATGGTCAGCATAAGACTTATATTGTATCTTGGTCGTTAACATTCTCTGATGAATTAACTGAATATTTATTATCGTCACATGCATCAAACTTGATCCAACCAAAGAACTTTCACCAATATCTGAACAACACAACATATATTTACAAGGCTAGCCATACAATGCCTCAAAAGGAGCCATTTTGATTGTGGACTAGTAACTATTGTTAAAAGAAAGTTTAACCTTCCCCAAATAATCATCCCAAGCCCCACTGAAATCAATAACACACACATGAAGCATATCTTCTAGAATCTGTATATCTCTTTTTGTCTAGTCATCCGACTGCAGATGGTAGGCCATGATCAAACGGAACTAAGATCGCAGTGCCTCCTAAAGGCCATTCCAAAAGTGAGAAGTAAACTGATGATCCCTATTAGAGACTATAGCAGATGGAAATCTTTGAAAAGGAACAATCTCTTTTACATAGATATTTCTTTACTCATCAACTTTAGTTGTATCATGAATGGGATTGAAGTAATATGACTTGGTCAGCCTATCAATCACAACCCATATCTCATTATTCTTTCTCTGGATATGAGGAAATCTAACCACAAATTCCATAGATATTACATCCCACTTCCAAGTAGGGACTAGAAGTGGTTTAATTAAACCTGAATGTTTCTAGTGCTCGGCCTTAACCTATTGGCACGCTTAATAGCGGGAAAAAACTCATCAATGCCTTGTCTCATACCTGGCCATAAGAATTACAGCCTAATATCATAGAACATCTTAGTGGTTCCTTGGTGCACAACCCATTGGGAATTATGATAGTCCCTCATCACAACCTTCCTTCCTCTAAGGACACGACAAATCAATTCCAATAACATAGAACACCCTATTTTGAGAACGACCACTGGGAAACTATCTCCCCACCATAAATACATCCCTTAATTCTACGTAATTCATCATCAAGTTGTTGATCCTTAAGAATCATCTCAAGAAGAGAGAGTGATAGGTAAATGTTGGCTAAAGAAATCTCATCCCCTGATTCCTAGACTCCAACATTCAAATGTGAAAAGAGGGATATCACATTCCACTCTTCAGAAGATTCTTTCACTACCTGGGTTGGAAGTTTCTTGCTCAAATCATTTTCAACAACATTCCCTTTTCCCGAGGTGTAGGTTATGTCAAAGTCAAAATATTGCAGGTATTCCACCCAATACCCCTAGAGTAGATTCAAATATTTTTGAGAGAAGATATTACTCAAACTCTTGTGGTCTGAATACACAGTAAACTTTCCTCTATAAAGGTAATGTCACCAAATCTTAAGTGTGTGCATTACAACTGCAAGTTCAAGGTTAAGGGTAGGGTAATTCTTCTCATGTGGCCTAATCTAATGAGATCTATAAGCAACTACATAATTTCCCTATATAATAACACAACCCAAGCCTGAACTTGATGAATCAAAAAATACCACATAGCCATGCCGGGCCTCTAGAATAGTCAACACCAGCATAGTAGTCAAAAGCTATTTCAACTCAAAAAAAGAATTATGACATGTATCATCCTAAGAAAAAATCATTCCCTTTCAAGTCAGAGGAGTCATAAAAGAATCCAACTTTGTGAAGTCCTTCACGAACTGATGATAATATCCAGATAATCCCAATAATCCCTGAATCTTTAATACATTATGTAGTTTCTCCCAAGTTATAAAAAATCACCTTCTTATGATCAACTAATATTCTTTATTCCAACACCACGTATCCCAAGAATTTCACATCTCGAATCTAGAATTCAAAATTCAAAATCTTGGTAGAAATTCAGTGATTTCTCAACAGACTCAGAATTGTTCTCCAATGAAGTACATGATCCAACTAGGACTTAGAGTAAATGAGAATTTCATCTAAAAATACTGCCACAAAGGTATTTATATACTTTTGGAAAATCATGTTCATCAAATACATGAAAACTAAATGATCATTTGTTAGACCAAAGTTCATAACAAGGTACTCATAATGTTTATAAATACTTTGAAAGGTGGTTTTATAATTTTTATATTCTTTTATTCTTAGCTGATGGAAACCAGACCAAAGGCTGATATTTGAGAAACACTTTTCCTCTTTCAACTAAACAAACTATCATCAATATGTGATAATGGAAATTTTTTCTTTACCATAAATTGATTGAGATGTCAGTAATCAAGACATAAGAAAAGAGAACCATCAACTTTCATAGAGAAGAAAACCAACACCACCTAATGTGACACACTCAAGTGTAGAAATCCTTTCTCAAGAAGATCATCCAACTGGGACCTCAATTCCTTCATTTCAGCTAGATCTATATAGTAAGAGGGAATATAAACTGGTTGAGTACCATTCATTAACACAATGGAAAAATCAACCTCCCTTACTGGTGGAAAACTAGAGAAATTAGATGAAAACACGTAGAAAAACTAGATGAAAAATAGAGGGAGATCACTACTCAAAGATTCCCGCACCAAATCAAAAGAAAACACTGATATTACCTTCCCTAACTCCAGATAAGAAGTTCTAGCCCTGCTCGACCATGGGTTCCATTCTCCTTGAAAGAAAAGAGACACACTACTGGTTGTAGTAAGGTAGTCCTGTCGAAGATAACAATCAATCTAAGATTTATTGGAAATGATCCAATACTTTCCAAAAATGACATCAAGAGATTTTATGTCAAGGGCCAAAAAACACTAAGCCAACTCAACATTTGATAGAGAGAAAACACAAATAGGACTATAGAGACCTTACTCTCTCTTCGTTATAAGGGGTGTAGTAATATCTATTGTGCAAGATAAAATATCCCTATGATGATTTAGAAAATTAACAATACAGGTTGAAATAAACAAATGATATGTACCAGTATCAAATAGAGCATTCACTAATGAAAAATCTATAATAATGGTACCACTCACAGTTGTTGGACCCGTATCCACTTCCTCTGGAGACTCTTCCACTGCACGAAGTAGCTTCATTCCAAATACATGTGGTTGGAAAAAATTTATACATGAATCATATGCTTACCCTACAGTTTTAGGATGAGTTGATGATCCCATTCCACTACATGGAGTAGAAAATATATGGAATAATCTCTGTAAGTGTCTTGAACATCCATAATTTCTATATTTTTTAGGTGACTCAGATCAAACCCTCTTAGAGTGTCCTGGATTTCCACACAGATAGTAAATTAAAGGACTTCCTCTTGGCACTATAGGAGTTATGGAATGACCCTACCATCGAGAACTATCATAAGAATAATCACACTTCTTATTTCCCTTGAAGGAACTCACACTTCTACTGGGAGGATCTCCCATCAACCCTGACTTTCCATCCAGGTCCATCTCAATAAACATCACCCTATCATCACATTAGCATAAGTGGGAAGCTTTCACAAGAAAACCTGAGAACATATATCTGATCAAATTCCCAAATCAAACTATTGGGCCTTCATCCTCCCATTAGATACAATATCAGGGGAAAACAACACAAGTTTAGCAAAGTTATTTGAATACTCTGTCACGGTTCTATCAGCCTACTCAATCTTGAAAAACTCCACAGCCTTGGAAAACACCATTGAATTTGGATATAACTGGTTGGTAAAAAGAACATCGATGTCTTTCCACTATAATCCCTCATGTTTCTTCACTATCATCATCATGTCCCACCATCTCCTGCTAGGTCGCTCCAGCATGAAGGTGGAACACTTCAAATTGATCTCATCCGGTGTCTCCAAGAACTCAAACAGATATTCTTTCTTTACCAACTATTCCTCAAAATGTTGAGGATTAGTGGAGCCTTTGAAAACCGGTGTCTTATGGATAAGGAACTATTGATAATTATTTCAAAGAAAATACCCTTGAGGTTTCATAGTCAAATCCCGAACGAGGACTGGCAGTGGTGCATGTCTCAACACTTGGATAGTATGCATGGTCACCTCAACTAGATTCGGGTTCACTGGAGGATTTTCTCTCTACGGTTCGGCATCAGCTTCCTCATAGATCCAATTCGCTATCTTCTAAGAGGCATGATTCTACACAACATCAGTAGGCAATATTGAATACATTAGATAATGATCAAATAAATCAATGAGGGAAACATAATCCCAACTGATAGAAACAAAGATTTATATTTCACTCTATAAAAATCAAAATAGGGAAAAACTATAACTAATCCACAAGACATATTTCCCTAACCACCCCTGGTGACTTAAGGTTCATTTTCGGTGAGATATGATCAGACACTTAATCAAAACTACCTCCTTCTCGACAGGATTTCACAATTCATACTGACTCCAAGATAAGAAGCTCAACAACCTCCCTCTGATACCACTTTATCATCAACCAGCATGGGTATGCTGGTAACCCAATAACTGAGATGGTCAAAACATAGACAAAAGTTCATTCCCGATCCCCATGGGTCAATGACTAGAACCTGTAATCATACACCATGCAAGTGGGAATGAATTTTCCACAAAACATACCAAAAGCAAGATAATAAAATTGATATTAATACAAAAGAAACTCCACTGGGAGTAATATACTAGAATTAAACAAGGAATTAGAGGACAAAGTAATGAAACCCAAGTAAAAAAAATAGTGAAGAACAACCCAAGACCCTAAGGACACAACTCACCAATTCCAAGGTTCAACAACCGGATCCACCTCCAAGAGATCCTTTCCCCTTACTCGAACCTGGAAAGAGATAATCTACAAACACTCGAAGGCACAAGTAGGGTTTGATCTAGAAATCCCAGAATGGTCTCACCAAGGATTTCATAATAGATTATAATAATATATTATCCAAATTAATGATTTCAATTTTAAAATAAATAGTTTTGTCATTTTAAAGCATATTTAAACAAATCATGTTATATAGTTCAAATGATAGAAAATACTTTAATCATAAGATTTACTTTACAAGTGGTGGAATATTTATAAAAAAATGGATTAAATAAAACATTTATATAATGAATTATAAATTCAAAAGGAATGTAGATCAGTTTAACATAATCATCATATATTTATATCTCAAACATAAATCAAACGAGCAACATGGTCATCTTCCAAATAGGTATGAAAGTTCCAGGCTATAGGAATCCTCACTCTCTAAATGATCAAATAAATATGTATATACACACATCTTTCTGAAACTATCCAAATGTGACTCATCACTATCCCATTAGGGATGTGACCTACTGCATTTATGTTTTAGAATGTTGTATAATCATAGAGCATGTCAAAACAACTCACAATTTACCAAAGGCTTCCATATGCTCTTACACAATCAATGATGGGAGATTTATTTTAGGACTGCTTAAAATAAAATTAAATCACATTACTACATTTTAAATGCCAATTTTCTATTTAAAACCAAAATATGTTTTAATCAATATTTTGACTTTTTAACAAGATAAAACCATTTTGTTTCTATTAAAACCTTTTAAGATATTTTCACATGTTTGAAATCAATTCAAAACAAATTTCATAAATTTCACAATTAATTTTCATAATTAAATTCAAAAATTTAATCGAAATAGTTTCCATAAAATATATTGTTTAAATTAAACAATTTAAATCAACAAATTTCTTTTAACACACCCCAAATCAATGGAATTGGGGGTTTCCCCAATTTTTATGCCAAAACCATTTCAGATATCCCAATTCACTGGAATTGATTTTTATTAAATCAATTGAATGAAATTTTAAGAAATTGAATTTAAACCAATAATTGAAACAAATCAAGAAATTCAAGGTTAATCAATTTAGTCAAATTAGACGAAACCACATACCTTTTCCCCAAAACTCAACACCCACAACAAAACTCATCAATGAGAATGAAGTCACATAAGACCTTGAAACTCAACCTAGAAATGATATCCAACATCATAGAACATAGATCTATCAATTTTAGGATGATCTATTGAAATCCCAAAGGTGGATAATAATATTTAGATGAGGAACAAGGGAGAACACTTACCCATGAATCACACCACAAGCGTAATGATGATTTAACTATGAATGAAGGGATCCAGAAGGTTTGGAGGGCTCCATGATCACCTGGGGATGGAATTGGGTTGAGATAAGTGAAATTGGATTGGATCTAAAAGGGATAGATTGATCATTCTGCCTATTTTAAAATAGTAGTACGGTTATTACATGATGTGTAACCCCTTTACACATCGTGAAATATTTAATTTCTATAACCACTAAAAACACGTCACTTAGAAATAAAAAGTAGTATTTAGTTAACTCATGATGTATAATTAATAGTAATGTCGTGCAACTTTAACAGTATGAACCTTTCATGGTATGCCTCCAACAACCTTTACATGGTGTGTAACCCTCCTGCAACATAATAAAACACCTGGTTAAAGATAAGAGTCCAAAAAATCTATGACTTCGCTATTATAGGTATCCTCCCAATTCATTCTCAACTCTATCTAGTTAACAAAAAAGAAAAACCAAGACAAGTTTAAAGTCATACCTATTAGATTGGTAATGGAATGTTACATTAGTGATTCGATAGAACTGAGGCATGGTACTTTTTTACCAACTAGTCCTCATTTTGATCACAAGGTTGAAACTAATCTTTCTCATTATTTAAATACCTAAAAACCATTAGAGTACTTAAAGGATTCTCTTTATTCATATTAAATAATTTTATGACCTTTTTAGTGTAATATGACTGATGCAAAAATATACCAATTGATATATGTTCGATTTTTAATTTAAGACAATACTCGATTTCTCCCAGGTATTTCATTTCAAATTCACCCTTTAATTTTTTCATTACTTCATTGATCTCTTCTGGAGTTCTGATGATATTTAAATCATGGACATAAAAAATAAATAATTTCATATATAGATGTTGTTTCCTTAATAAAAACACATGGGCATATGGGTATATTTACATAGCCTTTATTTAAAAAATATTCACTTAAACTATTCTACCACATACTCCCAAATTGTTTTAATCCATACAGATATTTTTTAAATTTAATTGAATATAGGTCTTTGGGTTTTGATTTCAATACTTCGGGTATTTTGAATCCTTGATGGATTATCATATATATACTACTATCTAGTGAACCATATAAATATTATGTAACAACATCCATAAGATTCATATTATCCTTATCAGCTAATGTAATGATAATTAGATATAAATAATTAATAGCATCCATAATAAGATAATATGTCTCCTTATAATGAATTATGGGTCTCTGAGAAAAACCTTATGTCACAAGGCAAGATATTTATCATAGAATCTAGTTTTTCTCATTAAATTAACACAAAAAAATATATTTATATCCAATAGGATTCAAAGCTTATGGTGTGGGCATGATATTTCCAAAAACCCTTTGTCTATTAAGTGAATTTAATTCAACTTGCATTATGTATTTCCATTTATTCTAATCGGGAAATTTTTTACATTCTATAACAGACCTTGGTTCAGGGTATTCATTTTCTATATCATGTGACATAGAATATGAAAATATTTCATCAATATTTTCCACATTACTTTGATTCTATATATCACCTACAGTAGAATAATTAAGATATATTTCATTTTTTTCAAAACATTCAAGGTTTTCTATATCCTGTGAATTCTCTTTATGATTTTTATCATGTGTTTCTTTAAGAACACTTAAGTTATGTGTTTCTTCTCGAATACACACATCTATAAAGGGGTTTTCAATTATACTCATTCATTTTATTTTTTAGTATTTTTATCATCAGAGACAATTGGTCTTTTATGCTTCAGATGTGATTTTGATATTTCTGTAACATCATTATATAATTGTGTCTTCGAGTCATCAATTATAGCTAGTGAATTTATAGTTGGTACATGTGATTTATTCATGCCCCTTGAATTAGTAAATTCATCGATCAATCAATTTTGTAGTTCTTGAAATTGTAAAATATTTTTCACTTCCATCTCACACTACCATTTGTATAGATCAAGAAAAGATAACATTTTCACATTACAAGAAATATCCTCCCTTGGTTTATTTTCTCCCCCTAATGTTGGGAATAATTCTTCTTTAAAGTGAAAATTAGAAAAACATAACGTAAATACATCACCAGTTTGTGGTTCAAGATATCTGATGATGGTTGAGGATTCATATCTACATATATTCCAAAACTCCTTTTAGGTCACATCTTTGTACGTTGTGGGATGGTAATTGATAAATATACTACACAACCAAATATTATTAAGTGATAGATGTTAGGATCTTGGAAACAAACTAATTGGAGTGGATAGTGCTTATGATATTCACTTGTTATGATGTGAATTAATGTCAATCCATACAATATTCCATGACCCAATACAGATCTTAGCATCTTTTTTCTCATTATTAATGGTCTAGAAATAAGTTGGATGCATTTTATCATTCATTCAGCTGAACAATTTTGTGTATACACATGGGTGATTGGATGCTCCACCGAGATCCCCATTGCCATAAAATAATCACTCAAATCTTGGTAGGTAAATTCTCCCACATTATCAATCCTTTCATTCTTGATGATGTAATTAGAGAATTGTTCTCTCAATTTAATTATTTGATCAAGAAAATGTGAAAACTCTAAATTACATGTTGAGAAAAAACATACATTGACCATATGTTAGATGAATAAATTAATACCATAAGATATTCAAATGACCCATAGGATAGATGAATTAGTCCACATATATCCCCTTGAATTAATTTAAGAAATATTGAAATTTCAGCCTTAATTTTAGCTGGAGATGGTCTCACAATCATCTTTCCAAGAGAACACGCCACACATGAAATTTTTCTTATTAAAAAGATCTGTTGGATATTTATTGAATGTCCATGATAACATTAAATTATTATTTGCATCAATCATGAACCAGGATAACCTAATCGGTCATGCCATAAATTAATTATTTGTGTTCCATTATTTGCTACCATATGTTTTTCAATAGCACTTATATATATATAATACAATCCTTTTGAAAATTTTGGTAGTTTTTCTAGTACATGACTCTTACCAGATTTATTAATGGTAATTCTCATGTACTTTTCATTTCTCTTTAATATAGTTTGATTATTATACCCATGCTGGTATATATCATTGAAACTTAATAAGTTTTTTGGACTTTGGGAAGAACAACACATCTATTATAAAAAAAATTGTTTCCCATTAGGTAAAGAAAAACTAACTTTATCAGTCCCTACTATCAAATCTATAAGACATGATATAGTATTCAAAATTGGTCTCATTGGTTTAAGATCAGAAAAATATTTCTTATTCTTAAGAATTGTGTGTGTTGTTCCCTTATCCAGTATGAAGATATCTATCCCGTTTATGAAATCCATTTTAATGATTCAAATTAAAGAAAATAATATTATAATAAATTCCTTGAGAAATCCAAATAATACAACATCCAAAAAAATAAAGCATACTGAACAAAACAACATATCACATATCATAACTACTATAATTTTTATGAATTAATTATAGCATTAATCTCTTCAAATTTACAATTAAAATAAACCATTTTGAGGTAAGTGAAATCATCATTTGATGGATTGTGATTCCTAGTAAAATTCACCTCTTTTTCTTTACATTTATAGAATGTATCAATAAAGTTTGGTTCATTATTATTTTCTTTAATAGAAGCTTCATAGATCTTATAAAGATGTGTTGAGTTAATAAGTTTTCCTTATGAATTTTTCATTCCTTCATGTTTGGGTAGATTGTTGAGTCAATATGGTTTCCTTACGACTTTACCAATCCTCATGTTTTTAAAATCACAAACACCTTATCTCAACGAAAATTTCATTTTACCCTATGTTTTACTTTCATAAGGAAAATTTTCCTTCCCCAAAGAAATTTATCCTTACCATGTTTTTAATTGTTCATTATCTTGTCTAAGTGTAAAATTTGGTTTCATATCTAAAACCTAAAAATCATATAATACTTAGATAAAGATCATTCTGTTTTCAGACTCTGAAATCTTCTGTGTTCTGACTCCGAGTTCTCTAAATTCAGACTCCGAACTCTTCTGAGTTATGACTCTGAGTTCTCTAAATTCAGACTCCAAACTCTTCTGAGTTCTGAATTCGAGTTATCTGAATTCATACTCATAACTCTTATAAGTTTTGACATCAAGTTCTATGAATTCAGACTCCGAACTCTTCTGAGTTCTGACTTCGAGTTCTCTAAATTCAGACTCCGAACTCTTATGAGTTCTGCCTCCAAATTCAAATGAATTTAGACTCCAAACTTTGTAAGTTCTGACTCTGAATTCTAATGAATTCGGACTCCGAACTTTGTAAGTTTTGATTCCAAATTCTCATGAACTATGACTCCAGACATTGTAATATCAGGTTTCGAATTCTTGAGAATCCAGATTCCAAGTTTCTTAGAAATTCATACTCTGGAATTCTGTAGAGTTCAAGTTCTAAATTCCTTATAAAACAGAATCCTAATTTCCTTGTATTACAGAAATTGAATGTGTTTTTGGTTAGAATTCGAACTTTTATTTTCCTACACTCCGAATACTTGATTTTGGTTATGTAACCATATTTTTTCTTACACTTGTTTTTGTTATAAAACTATGTTGTGCATTCAGTTACTAACTAACCATTTTTTTCATGAAACGTGTACAGGTCCCTCTGAATTTCAAGGAAAAATATGACCATTGGAGGAGGGAGTCGATGGTTGAGAATGTGCCTATAAATATGAGCTCATTTGAAAGATATCACAACAAAAACATTGAAATCTAGAGATTATATGTTGTTGAAGTGATTTATAGAGAAAGACTCTCATGCTTAGTGCGCACTAAACATCTTGTTCAGATTTGCTTCATGCGACTCCGAATGTTACTGATTACATTTGAGGGCTTCCGGGGATAGTAAGACAGAGGTACTGACTACCTTGAAGTTGAGGGATTATTTTTGAGGAAGACAGAGGTTCCTAGTACCTTAAAGTTGAGGGCTTGTGGGGATATCAATATAGACTCTGATCTTTGTATCGAGGGCTTACCCTGGTGTGGGTAAGACAGACATTCTTGAATGTATAAATCAAGGGACCTTTATCCAAGGTTGTTGGATACCCTTCTATTTAGGTTAATAGATTTACTACTTGTTACTTGTTTTGTATCAAGTTTTCCACTGCATTGTTTGATTTTATAGAAAAGTATAACTATTTTATACTTCCTTATACTTGTACTCTGATTTAGTAAGATTATATGCACTTTAAGGTAGAATCTTTATCTTTGTGAACTTTTGATAAGTTTCCTTTCCGGAACCATCTTTCCGGAGTTGATTTCTTGAAATAACTTTTCTGGATTCAACCAAATTTATAGAACTAGAGGTTTTGTGAATTTTTCCTTTTTTAACTTTGTTAAAAATTACCATCTTTAAAAGTTTCAAAGTAATTTTTAAAAGTTTACAATTCACCACCCCATGTATATTGAGAATCATGCGATACTACAATTAGTATATTCATTAATTATTTCGATCCAACAATTGGTATCAAAGGGTGGTGACCTCATACCCTGAACCAATCCAATAATTGGTATTAGAGAAGGTATCTAAAATACTTATATTCACATATAAGTTTTCCTTGCTCAATTTTTCATTGTTCTACTTTTTTCTTGCCTAGGAATATTTTCTTTGTTTACTTAACCTTATTACTAACAATTTTGTGTGGAGACAGTTTTCTTTAAGATGGTAGGAATCAATGTTGGTTCTATTGACAACCTAAATCCAACAATACCACCTATTTTTTATGGGAATGATTACGAATATTGGAGAGATTTCATGAAGACAATTATTATCAATAATGGAGTAGACAATTTTGGTATCCTTACCGGAGGATATAAAATCCCTGACAAGGAAGTTAGTACTTTCAAAAATCAAGAAAAGCATGAATATCAACTGAATTATAAGGTATGCAATACATTGCTTTGTTCCATGACTATAAATATATATAGACAACTTTCATCTTGTGAAGCAGAAAACTGTATTTGGAAGAAACTTGAAGTTACACACTTTAGAACTTCAAAAGTCATTGAAACTAGAAGATCCATTCTTAGAACTGAATATCATGCTTTTTTCTTTCCTTATGGAGAACCCATATGTAAGGTGAAAAAAAGATTCATGAATATTGTTAATAGTTTACAATCTATGGGTGAGAAAGGATTAGATGATGAAGATCTTGTTGATAAGATCATAGACATCATGTTGAATGAGTGGGAGTCCAAGAGAACTGTTGTTGATGAAAACAGAAAGGTTAATCAGATTACTCTTGATTAACTTTTTGGAACTCTTCTTCAACATAAGACTAGAAAGAGGAGAGATGTTGATAATGTAAAGAAAAAAAATGGGAATGGTAGTGTTGCTTTTACTACAACTTCAAATCATATGAAAGACAAGACTCCTGAGAGAGTTACAAGATCCAAATCTAAAAAGGTTGTTATACAATCCAAATATAGTGTAAGTGAGTCTTCAAAAAATGAACTAGACAATCTTGCTCAAATGATGAACAAGATTGTTGTCCAGAATAAATTTCAATCCAGATATAAGAAGAAAGAAAGGAAAGATAATAAAGATTCAGAAGTTATGTGTTATGAATGCAAGAGAGTCAGACATATAAGACCTGGTTTTCTTATGCTTAAGAAAAAAGAAAGAAAGGAAAAGCATTCTGAGAGAATTAGAAAGAAGTATTAAAAATATAAAGCTAATAAAGTCTTTAAATTTAATGACTCCTAGAGTTACAGTGGTGGTGACTCTTCTAATGAATCATCAGATTATGAATCTTCTGGACAGAAGAATCTTGGTTTAATAGCCAGACTACCTATTGAAAATCATTTCTTAATGGATAAGGTACACAATGCTGAATCAATGACCAATGTTTCTTTAAATAAAAATTATAGTAATGATAAATACTATAAATCTTTGGATGAAGAATCTTCTTTTGATGAAGATGATACTTTACCTTCCTATAAATAAGTTTCTAGGTTTTCTAAGATTCTTGAGAATGAGAATTCTAAAGTTAACAAGAAGCTTGATAAGGAAAATTCTAGGATTTCAATACTTACTAAGGAAATATTGGATCTTTCTAAAGATCTTGATAAGAAAACCCTTGATTTTGAAAGTATTTCAAAAATCCTTGAGGAAGTAAATTCTGAGAAGGATAAACTTTCTAAGGATCTAGAAAATATAATTTCTAAGAAAAATGTTTTCGAGCCTAACTCTAGTTCTAAAGCTAATGTTTTTGAAGACAAAAACTTAGTTATCAGACTGAAATCTGAAATTTTTTCCTTGAGGAAGTGTTTTTCAAACTTTACCTTAGGTAAAGAAAATTTTTATAAGATGTATTCTCAAATCTGACCTCTAAGGAATAATTCTAGATTTGGTTATACTAGTTCTAAAACAATTTTTAGTAACATTTATTTTGTTCCTCAAAGTGATCCATTCTGCACTAAGTGTCATTGTTGTGGGAATTGGGCAAAAATATTGTTCCCTAAACAAAACTCAGTCTTTAGGATTTCATAAATCCTATCTTTCTAAGAAAATGTGGGTGCCTAAAGTTTTTCTTTATAAAATTTTCGGATCCAAGAAATTTTGATTTCTGAAAGTCTAACTCTTTTGTTTTCAGGAAAATAGAGAAATTACCAACAGCAATACATGGTACATGTATAGTGGATGTTCCCAGCATATAACTGGTAACAAAAACTACTTAAAAAATATTTTCAAGATGAAAGGAGAAAAAGTAACTTTCGGAGATAATGCTCTGGGAGAAATTATTAGTATAGGTAACATATTTCTTCTTGTAAAAACTTTGATTTCAAATGTTTTATTTGTTAAGGGTCTTAAGCACAACCTCATTAGCATAAGTCAATAATGTGATGAAGGTTACCTTGTGAATTTTAGGAATGACAAGTTCTTAATACACAATTCCAAGGAAGAATTTATTCTTTCTGCCCAAAGGCAAGAGAATGTATACACACTAAACTTAGAAGACCTTAGGAGCCAAGACTTGCCTTTCCTTAGTGCAATGGAAGATAATTCTTGATTGTGTCATAGAAGGTTAGGATATTGTAACCTTAGAAACCTATGAAAACTCTCAAAGAAAAGATTATTTAAGGATCTACCGGAGCTTAGATTTGATTCTTCAAAAGTTTGTGATCCTTTTCAATATGTAAATCAACATAAATCAAGTTCTAAATTGGTCAGTGAAGTCTCAAATACTGATGCATTATAGTTAGTACATATGGATCTTTTTGGTCTAACATAAACTAGAAGAATTGGAGGTAAGTATTATGTACTTGTTTTAGTTGATGATTACACTAGATTTACGTGGGTCTATTATCTAAAAAATAAATCTGAAGCTTTTTCTTATTTCAAAATTTTGAGATCCCATGTTAAAAATTAGAAAAACCTTCCTTTGATAACTATTCATAGTGATCATGGAGGAGAATTTCAAAATTCTGATTTTGAAACTTTTTGTAGTAGAAAAAGCATTACTCATAACTTCTCAGCACCCAAAACACCTCAACAAAATAGTGTTGTTGAAATAAAAAATAGAATTATTCAAGAGATAACTAGAACCATGTTGAGTGAGTATTCTGTAGCTAAACATTTTTGGTTTGAAGTTGTAAGTACTGCTTGTTATACTATAAATCGAGTTTTTATTAGACGTTTTCTTAATAAAACACCTTATGAGTTATGGAATGGTAGAAAACCTAGACTTTCCTACTTTAAGGTTTTTGGTTGCAAGGTATTCATTTTGAATACTAAAGATAATTTACACAAATTCACACCAAAATCTGATGATAGAATTTTCTTAGGTTACTCCACAACTTCTAAGGCTTATAGAGTTTTCAATAAAAACACTTATACTATTGAAGAAACAGTACATGTTAAATTTGATGAAACCGATCCCTTAATTTTTTAACAACCCCAACCTACATATTCGGATTTGTTTTAGAAAACTTATTATCAACCTTTTCTAGAAGATCCTTCTGATAAGGAATATTCCCAAGAAAATTTTTCTGAAGCATTTACCCCAGAATATTTCCTACCTTATGTTGATTAACAAGTTTTACAAAACCCAAATCAGTTGTTTCTAAAGAATAATCCTAGTGATAATATAATTGGTGATGTAAATCAACATGTAAGGACTAGAAGTTCCTTAATAAATGAAGTAGAAAATCTAGCATTTCTTTCCCAATTAGAACAAAAACGTACTGATGAAGATTTAGGTGATGATGATTGGATAAAATCTATGCAAGGTGAGCTAAATGAATTCTAAAGGAATAAAGTCTGGACCTTGGTTGAAAGACCTAAGAAAATTTCTGTTATTGGTGTAAAATGGGTCTTCATAAATAATTGTGATGAAAAAGTAATCATATTAAGAAATAAAGCCAGATTGGTTGATAAAGGCTATAATCAACAAGAAGGAATAGACTATGAAGAAACCTATTCACCAGTATCTAGACTTTAATCTATTCATATTCTACTTTCCTTTTCATCATTATTCAACTTCAAACTTTTTCAAATGGATGTGAAATGTGCTTTCCTTAATGGTTATGTTAAGAAGAAGTTTTTGTTGAATAACCTCCTAGTTTTGAAGATACAAAACATCTTGAACATGTTTTTAAACTTACCAAAGCTTTGTATGGACTTAAGCAAGCCCCTCGATCTTGTTATGATAGACTTGCATGATTCTTTCTTCAAAATAATTACATTAAGGGAAATTTATATCCAACCCTTTTTATAAATAAAGATAAGAAAAATGTTTGGATTTTTCAAATATATGTTAATGAAATTATATTTGGTTCAACTCAGCAATCTTTAACTGATTCCTTTGAGGATATAATGAAATCTGAGTTCTAAATGAGTATGATGGGTGAGTTAACATTTTTCCTTGGTTTTCAAATTTCTCAAAAACCAGAAGGAATATATATATCCCAACATAAGTATATTAAATATATTCTTAAAAAGTATGGATTTAACAACACTAAGAGTATTATTACTCCCATTGGTACCTCAAATACACTTGATCTTGATGAAGCTGTGAAACCAATAGATCAAACATCTTTTAGAGGTATGATAAGAAGTTTAATTTACTTGACATCTAGTCATCCAGACTTGATGTTTTCATTATGCTTATGTGAAAGATATCAATCCAATCCTAAGGAATCTCATTTAAAGGTAGTGAAAATAATTTTTCACTACTTAAAGGGAACCATGGATTTATGACTCTTTGATACTTCTAGAAATAATTTTGTTTTAAAAAGTTTTTCAGATGATGACTTTGGTGGATGTAGAATGGATAGAAAAAGTACATCCGGAACTTGTCATTTATTAGGAGATCCATTAGTTTCTTGGTCATGCAATAAGAAACACTTAGTAGCACTCTCCACTGCGGAAGCTGAATATGTAGCAGCTGGAAGTTATTGGGCTCAGGTGTTGTAGATTCAACACACACTCACAGACTATGGTATGAGTTTTATCAAAAAACAAATTTTTTGTGATAATACTAGTGCCATTGCCTTAAGAAAAAACCCTATACATCAATCTCATGCAAAACACATAGATATTAGGAATCACTTTGTTAGGGATCACACACGAAAAGGAGATATAATTCTTCAATTTATCAGAACACAAGATCAACTTGCTGATATTTTCACAAAATCTTTACCCTCTGATAGATTTGAATACATTAAACAGAAGTTAGGAATGATAACCGTAAGTTAATCTTCCTCATTAACTTTCTGTTGAAATCAATCTCCTTACATTAATAAACTCATTTTTATAGGGGGGTTACAATTGCTTGTTAGTTTCAAATTTTTCGTAATGAAGATTTTCTAAAAAATTTGTAGTCATATTTTTCAAAATCTTTTGTAATGGAAATTTTCATAGTCAGAATTTTTTTTAAATCTTTCATAATGAAACTTTTCATAGTATAAATTTTTTTCATAGTCGTAAAATTTTCGTAATGAATATTTGTGTACTCAAAATTTTCATAATGACGATTTTCGTACTCAAATTTTTCGTAATGAAGATTTTCGTACTTGAAATTTTCATAATGAATATTTTCATACTCAAAATTTTTGTAATGAATATTTTATTACTTAAAATTTTTGTAATAAATATTTTCATACTCAAAATTTTCGTAATGGAGATTTTCATTTTCAATTTTTTTCATAATCAAATTTTTGGAATCTAAAGTTCTTCAAGAAGATTTTTCTTCAATACGAATAATCTTCCAGGATATTCAAAAGTTATGTTTCCTTTATTATGTTTTCGTAATCATCATTTACTTGATGGTATTTTTATTTGTTTTTAAAAAAATTTGGATTCTCTTTTCCTTAAATCCGAATGTTTCTCTTGAAAACCTCAAAATATCGGATTCTATCAAGTTTTCCTTGCAACTATCATATCAATCGTCAGATCTGATCAGAAGGAATTTTATCCATTGGATTGCGTTTATAAGATGAATCGTCGCTTATAACACCTATATAAAGGACCCTCGAAGGGTTTTACCACATTGATCTCAAGATCTCATGTGCTGAAGCTCTGCCTCTCTACTTAAGCCCATTTTGAACTTCTCAGAGTTTTCTCAATTCCAAATTTCTGTAGAAGAATCCTCTCATAAAGATATGTCTATTGTCAAGCCAATTCTAGAGTGGCAGGTGAATAGAGAAAGGTTGGTGCATTGGAACTTATTCGCTAATTATGATTCAATCATTTTGAAGAATATCAAATTGAATGGGTGGGAGAGTGTTTGCATATCGAAGACAGGGGCTCAAGATTTCGTATTTCTGGATTTGCTTGTTGAGTTTTATGAATCAGTCAGTTTCTTTAAGTAAGAAGATAGAGAGAAGTTTTCCTTCAAAATCTATGGAAAGACCTATTCTCTTTCATATACTAAGGAAGCCAGCTTAGTTTGTATTCCATATGAAGGGGAAGCTGAATTCTGTTCCCACAAATTGTCAGATGTCAAAGGAAGCTTTGTAAAGGTGAAAGCTATGGAGTGCATCGGTCTTACTGATGTCAAGACTCAAAATATTTCTCACCTCTCTACAAATAATCGGATCCTTGAATTATGGGTTCAAGGATTTATCATTCCAAGAAAAGGTGACAAGGAAACATTGAAGAATAGTGATATGTACATCCTAGATTTTCTGGTGTACCTGAGGAAGGTAAATTTAGTTAAACATGTTCTGATTATGATAGATAATATCAAGAGTGGAAATCTAAAGGCTTATATTATCATGTACTCGACCATTCTTTCTAAGTTAATTGTTCTGTGCTTAGAATATTTTAAAATCCCTTGCAGTTCAAAACCTAGAAATTGAAAACTCATGCTAGTCAGTGATGATACTTTAAAGAGGATGAACATTGGTTTTTCTAAAGACTCTAGAGAATTTGATGACCTACTAGATGAAGAAGATGAAACTGTTCTACAAAATCAAGAAGTGGCTGAACCATAAAAAAAAGTTGGAAATAAGAGGAAGCTGAAGGAAGTAGAAGAGGAAGGGAAAACCCCAAAAGCTAAGGAAGCTCAATCCGCATCTCCAAAACCTAATAAAAAAAATCCTATCCAGATGAGGTTGTAGAAAAAGGGAAATAAGATAAGAAAAATAATAAATTAGGGGAGCCAAGTTTTGGTTTGGATCCTGCTGAAGCCAAATCCTTAAAAGAGAAGACAACAGATGAGATTGAGAAGCAAGCTAAAGAAAAGAAACAAAAGAAGAAGATGTTTGAGGATGAGATTGTGCAATCCCTTCTAAGGGATACTGTAAAAGATTCGAACAAATCGTAGTACCAAAATCTTTCTTGCTATAACCTTTACCTGAGACTCCGTGGAAGAAATTCGTGACTCCAAAAAAAGCCTAAGAAAAATTTGTTGAAGTAGAAAAATTTTTGGAAGAAGTGGAAGAAGAAGAAAGTTGTGGTGACAATGAAGATCTCATAAATCAAGTTTAAGACTTCCATGAGAAAGATAGTCCATCCAAGAAATCGAACTTCAGAAGCAGAATCTTTAAAGCTTTCTACACCTGGGGAAGATCAGAACGAAGAGGATGAGAAAGCTGAAGATGAAGTGAACAAGCTATCTGAGGAAGAAAGTTTTAATCATCATTTTATTCATCCTGATGATGCTGAGGCAGGAGCTGAAAAGGAGAAGATAGATGAAGATATAATTTTTCAGCTGTCTGACAGTGAACAAGAATATCCGAATGAGGAAGCCGTTCTGAGAACTGATAAGGGGAAACAGGTGGTTGTTGATAAACCTACTAAATCTATTATAAAGAATAAGGAAGCTGGTGGATCTTCAAAGAGGAAAGTTGCTGAGCTAGAGAAAGAGCCCCCCCCCCAGAAAAGACTCATATTCTAAATCATCTTCTCTAGGACATGATTTCGTTGTCCATTCATTGAAGAAGTTGGTTGACACCATTCTGATTTTCCCAAGAATAGACTCTAGATTCCAGATTATTCAACACACACAAAATCAGAAATCAGATTCAGTGTCTATGGTGATCGACAAGTGTGCAAATCTTGAGACTGATTTCAAGAATTTATTCATTAAATACGATGCCCACAAAAGGTCCTGTAAGAAAATGGTTGGTTGGCCAAAGAAGACAGTTGAAAATTTTAGATAACTTAATGAATTCCAAGATGGTGTCAAGGAGGCTTTTGACATTGAAGATGGTAGGATTAAAGATCTTACAACCAGTTTTGAAGAAAAGTTAACTTTGGAACAAAATTCTAGGATTCAAGAAGTGAAGGATCTGAATGGGAAATTGTATTTTGTTTCCCAAATCTAGAAGAGAGAAAGAGATCTTTGGGTTGAGATAGAAGAAAATCTTGTCAAACAGGAAGAATTCCTAAAGGTTCAGGCAGAGGCTCTTAAATCTCAGGAAGAATGAATCAAGGCTTTAGAGAAGAAAGATGAGGATCAGGATCAGCTTCTTAAGTGATAAGAGGAAGATCATAAGGATCTCAAGAAGGTGAAGACTATAGTAAAGAAGTTGATGTCGAAGGAAAATGAAGGATAACTTTGTTGCAATCCGATCTTTTGTTACTTGTACAAATTCTTTCTAATCATAATGAAATTTTTGGTTTCTTGTCTTTTGGATGTATTGTACTAATCTTTCAGGTACCATGATTTATTTTCCATTCCCTCAAATTATTTTTGAAAATCACAAAGGGGGAGAAAGGAAAAAATAATACTAAGTAAATATGAAATATCTCAAAGTAAGGGGGAGTTTATCTAAGGGGGAGTTTTCATTACAGAGATTTCTGTACTCAATATAATGAAAAATATCATTCCAGAAATCTAGAATACAATCCATAGTGTTACAAAGCCTAAGGGGGAGTTAGTCATATTCATCTATACCCATATGATAAGGGAGATAATTTTTATTTTCAAAGTCTAGAAAAATATTTTCTAAGTCCTTATTTTCTTTTTCGTAAGGATGTTTTTGCTTTCCAAAAAGGGGGAGATTGTTGAGTCAATGAGGTTTCCTTATGAATTTTCTATTCCTTCAAGTTTGGGGAGATTTTTGAGTCAATAAGGTTTCCTTATGACTTTACCAATTCTCATATTTTAAAAATCACAAACACCTTATCTCAAGGAAAATTTCATTTTACCCTGTCTTTTACTTTCATGAGGAAGATTTTCCTTCCCCAAGGAAATTTAACCTTACCATGTTTTTCATTGTTCATTATCTTGTCTAAGTGTAAAATTCGGTTTCATATCTAAAACCTCAGAATCATATAATACTTAGATAAAGAGCATTCTATTTTCAGACTCTGAACTCTTCTGAGTTTTGACTCCGAGTTCTCTAAATTCAGACTCTGAACTCTTCTGAGTTCTGACTCTGAGTTCTATGAATTCAGACTCTAAACTATTTTGAGTTATGACTCCAAGTTCTCTGAATTCATATTCCAAACTCTTCTGAGTTATGACACTGAGTTCTATGAATTCATACTCCGAACTCTTCTGAGTTCTGACTCTGAGTTCTCTGAATTCAGACTTCGAACTCTTCTGAGTTTTGACTCTGAGTTCTCTGAATTCAGACTCCAAACTCTTATGAGTTCTGAATCCAAATTCTAATGAATTCAGACTCCAAACATTGTAAGTTCAGACTCTAAATTCTAATGAATTCCAACTCTGAACTTTGTAATTTCTGATTCTAAATTCTCATGAACTCTGACTCCGAACTTTGAAAGATCAGGTTCTGAATTCTTGAGAATCCAAATTCTGAGTTTCCTAGAAATTCAGACTCTGGAATTCTATAGAGTTCAGGTTCTAAATTCCTTAGAAAACAGAATCCAAATATCTTTGTATTATAGACACCAAATGTGTTTTTGGTTAGACTCTGAACTTTTATTTTCCTACACTCTGAATACTTGATTTGGGTTATGTAACCATATTTTTTCTTACACTTTTTTTTGTTATAAAACGATGTTTTTCATTCAATTACTAAATAACCATTTTATGAGTGACACGTGTACAGGTCCCTCCAAAATTCAAGGAAAAATATGACCGTTGGAGGATGGAGCCAACTGTTGAGAATGTTCCTATAAATAGGAGCTCATTTGAAAGAGCTCTCAACAACAACTTTGAAATCTAGAGATTACATGTTGTTGAAGTGATTTCTAGAGAGAGACACTCATGCTTAGTTTATACTGAACATCTTGTTCAGATTTTCTTTGTGCGACTTCGAATGTTTTTGATTACATTTGAAATCTTCCGGGGATAGGAATACAGAGGTGCTGACTACCTTTAGGTTGAGGGCATCCTTGCTGAGGAAGACAGAGGTGCCGACTACCTTAAAGTTGAGGGCTTACAGGGATAACGAGACAGACTCTGATCTTTGTATTGAGGGATTACCCTGGTGTGGGTAAGACAGACTTTCTGTAACGTATAAACCAAGGTACCTTTATCCAAGTTTGTTAGATACCCTTATCTTTGGGTTAAAAGATTTACTACTTGTTACTTGTTTTGTTTCAATTTATCCGTTGCATTTTTTGATTGTAGAGAAAATTATAACTATATTATACTTTCTTATACTTGTACTTTGATTTAGTAAGATTCTATACACTTTATGGTATAATCTTTATCTTTGTAAACCATTGTTAAGTTTTCATTCCAGAACCATCTTTCTGGAGTTGATTTCTCAGAATAACTTTTTTGGATTCAAGAAAATTTATAGAACTAGAGGTTTTGTGAATTTTTCCTTGTTTAACTTTTTTAAAAATTACCATCTTTAAAAGTTCCAAAGAAATTTTTAAAAGTGTACAATTCACCCCACCCCCCTTGTATATTGAGAATCATATGATACTACAATTAGTATCTTCATTCATTATTTTGATCCAACAAGATGTTTTGGGGTTTGGAAAACTCAAGACCAATGTCCCTTAGACTCGCACATGTAGCGGGAATCTTCAAGATTCCTCATAATGGTTGAGATGATATTTCTTTTATTATGATATTCATTTAGATAAGTCCCATGGTTATGACCACATCCTCGACCATACCTGTTTCCAAAACCACATCCACCTTGAGAATCACTTTCTCCATTTCTTCCTTGATTATTTTCTTAAAATATAGAATTTTCTTCAGGAAATGTTATTGTTTGACCAGTAGGATGAGATTGATAATTTTTAATCAAAATATCGCTATTATTATCTACTACAATTAATGATGATATGATATCAAAATATTTTATATACCCTCTCAAGAGATATTGATATTATAGGGTGATGTGAGATGAAAGAAATTCCATATATTTCTTTTTAAGTATATCGACATTCATAATCCCAATACTACAATAATTTAGTTGTGATACAATTTTATACATTTCATAATTGTAATAACTAACCCTTTTATAGTATTGGAAGATTTAATAATTACATTCATCACGGTTCACTAGAAGAACAAACTCATTTTTATGATCATACCTTCCTTTCAAACTCTTCTAGAGCTTATATGGATATATGTATTATTGTGCCCAAAGCTTTCGTCTTTTAACTTTTATAGTTTCCCACTTTTCCTCAAAAGTTCATTTTGGAAATAAAAATTTAATCTTATTAGTATATGTATTTCAACATCCATTATCCATGGAATGTAATTAATTTTGATAGTATCAAGAGTAGTGAATTCAAATTTCATGAGATTTGACATGATGATAACTAGGAGAGAGAAGAAAAAAACTTTATTATTATTAAAAATAAGAATACAATAATAGTTTACATTTGGGTTAAAGAAAATAAAATGGTATTAAAAACATTACAATCTGGTTGATATTATCGTTTAGTATTAAATATATATCACACCTTAATTGATTAAAAAATCTTTCATGAGGGGGTTTGAAATAAATAAATCAATATATCACATTACTCATTTAAAACTTCCTTACATGTACTGATTTATTAATTAGAGGATCCAATCAGGTGGTGAAAAATAAATAAATTAAAATTATCCAATCCAAAAGTAAATAAATAATATTATATAAATAATTAGAACCATCCAACCATGTGTTGAAAAATAAGGTTTAACATGAAAAAAAATAATTATAACCATCCAACTAGGAATTGAAAATAATGTTTAAAATAAAAACATATATTTCTCCCTATTTGAGTATTCATGCTAATAACATGTTGTGAAAACAAAAAATTTAAAGATTAAAATTAGAATAGAGGAGAAATATGAGCAGAACAGAAGAATATAAATTTTATTAATGCTTATGGTATCTCCCTTTTATCAGTAGTCCATCTCCAGGTGTGTGCTGGCCTTTTATAGGTAGTGAAACGTGGTGGGTAGGAGGATTGGTGGGGGTGGGAATCTCACCCCCATTGAAATATTTTCATGTGGATTCCTAATAATACATGTTTTCTTATTTGAACGTATGAAATTCAGTAAAATGAAATGGTATTATTTGAGAGTTTTGTAATGAAATGTAATGATTTTGTTTTTTATTTTTATTTTGTTGAACATAAACCACACCCAATTCAAGTCCATACCCTTCCTAGAATATCTCATCCCCCTATGGGTGTACCAAGCCTCTATGTCTCCTCTCACCGTTTTTTGTTGTCAAGGTGGTTAAATCACACGATGAAAGTCCATAACCAGCGGGAATCAAACCTCAAATGTTGAGGGTCTACAAAAATAGTCATATCCAGCAAGACACCCCATAATGGAATTATATTATTTTTCATATAATAAATAATGAATAATTTTGAATAATTTTTAAAATTGTATTCATTTTATTTTTACTCTTTTTTGTTACATATATTTTTTTAAAATGTTTTTTTGTTTGTTCGATTTACGACCCTTTGATGTAGAGGATTAAGAAAATGGGGGTTTGGATGACCATGAATGACTTAGATAGCCATTGATTTCTATCTAAGACCCTCAAAAAAATAAAACTATTAAACAATAATCTAATAAATACTTTTATGTCATTTCATTCCATTCATTTTAAAATTATCAAACTTTCACATTAAAATAATATTGTTCAAAAATTAATTTCAATGAAATATGGATAGGTGGTCTCATAAAATTTCTTTTAATGATAATATATATATATGTGATATATTTTTTTAATAACATGATCACATTTTTCATAGTTTTGATCTCATAAAAAAATTGATGTAAATTTCATCATAGATTCTAGGAAAAAAAATTCCTTTGTATAAATTTTTTTGGAGGCTGAGATGTTGCAAGGTACATTAGTGTGAATCAATTGAATTTTCAATAGTCTAAAATTCAATGGGATTGTGTAATACCCTGACTTTTTCTCTTTTAATAAATGTTATAATAGTATTTTAGAACTAAAAATAATGAAAATTTGAAGGAAAAAATGAAATTTTTGGGGAATTCAAGGTATGTGCATGGTCTGGGAGACCACGCATAGTAAAAGGGATTTAAATGGAATAATTTGAGACCTTGAAATGTCTTTGTTTAAAAATCATTTAAGATAGTCTAGCAAGATATCTCTACCTATGAACTAGGATCTAAAACTAGACTTGTTTAGACACTCCTCAAAAGAAACGGGTACGGAATTACTTGTTTTAGATTCATTAGACCTGGAATCATTTAAATTAATAATAATTAATAACATTATATAAATTTATATACTTAATATAATTTTATATGTTTAAATTTATGTCTAATTGAACCCACCGGTTCTTGAATTTTAAATTTTAAGTATGTAATTCAGACCACCACATTATTTTCTAATTTTATATATAAAATAATTAATAATATTATTTAAATTTATATTTGATATAATTTTATATATTTATAGCTCAATAAGAGTCTACTCGGGCCTGATACCGATAGATATGGGTTTGTTATAATGTTTCAAGACTCTGGAATATTAGGACCTACACCGAGTATCATTAATAGATTAACAAGTTTGAGTATGAAATAAGTAGTTTTGAACTTGTTTGGACATGTTTACAGCCTTGCAGAGTAACCATGTAATACAAGAAATTTGAAGAAAAATGGGCAAACACTATTCCAAGGCATGTTTTTGGCAGCAGTTTAAACAGCCGCTAGACTATTTCGTGATGGTTTTAAAAAACCACCACTAAACTTTATATCGACAATCATTTAGCAATTGTTTTCCAAAACCACCATGGAATGATTCTGCGGCATTTTTTTAATGTTTTTGTATTTTTTTATTTTTATAAATAATTTATTAATTAATTTTTTATTTTCTAAATTAATTGTTTATTTTTTATTTTTTATAATTAATTATTATTAATTATTTATTACACACACATGTCATGCATGAATGCATGTATCATAAATACCATGTAGAAATTCAGTATATATATGTGTGTTGAGTGAGATTTGAACCCCTTACCACTTGGTTATTCTGCAAACACTTTACCACTCCAATAATCACTTCATGTAGGGAGTAAACAAAATTGAATATAATTATATATATATATATATATAGATAAAAAACAAAAAACAAAAAATTATTAATAAATAATAAAAAATAAATAAATAATGACAAATAATAAATAACAAATAACAAATAATAATAATAAATAATATATTAATAATTAATAATAAAATAAATAATAAATAATACATTAATAATAAATGAATACTAATTAATAAATTAATAATACATTAAACAATCTCTTTAGAGAGACGACAGAGCAATGGGAAAAACTAAGCGATTTGGAACCTTGCTCGCAAGAAGTGGAATCAACTTTTTTTGATCCTAATGGTTAAGATCTAAACCTTATTATTCTGGATCATCCTAGTAATAAAGATATCTTCCAATGGTGTGTGCTGGGTAAATAAAATGTTAATAATAATACTCACCCCAACATAAATGGATCAAAGAATAATTTTTCTAGCGGTTAAATCCATTGTGAATCTATCCTTTACTAAATTTGATGTCCCTTCCCTAGGAAGAGTCATCAAAAAAGGATGAATATCCCATGTCTTGACCAACCAATATGTTTTTGAGTATTGAAAAAGTTGTTGCACAACCCCCATGTCACAAACCAACTCGGTTCAACCCTAAATCGGTCACCAAAGTCCACCCGTGATAAGGCCTGAGAAGGGTTCATGATCCTCCCAGGCTGAAAACTAGTGTAGGGAATAAAAGTGACTTAAATGGGAATGGTTTAGAGCATAAAAAATAAATAATAGAAAAAATTAATGTAATAACTGTTATCAAAAAAGAAATAAAAAACAGAACATATATCCATGTGACTTCATGGGTCACCTCTCACCATAGAACCATGTTCTCTCCATGAGAAATCCCAAACTGAGAGAACCTAAATCTAAAAATGATAAAGAAAGTAGGCTTTACCACTTAGATTCTCAATAGAGATGCTAAGGATAAACAACAAATTATTCCTTACTTTTAAAGTGAATCCCAAACATGCTAGTTTGAAAAATAAGACGTATAAAAATAAAGTTTTCCATTCTTTTCAAAAAAATAAGTAACAGCCTTTCACTTTTAAGGAAAACCACTTTCTATTACATTTCTAAAATAGATTCCAAAGCATGAAAAGTTATTTTAGTAAATTCTTTTAAAAGATAACCAGTTCTGGAACAAGAATCTTAATATGTAATGAAAAGCAAGGGTGTCACTTTATAAAAATACTAGAAAATAGAGGAAAGTAACATACGTGTAAACCAGTGTCATGGGATATAGGGTGTTGGTCAAGACAGACTAGGAAAAATATATAATACATCTCACAAAATAAATCTCTACCAGTATTGGATATCATCAAACACCACCCCAACACTCAGTGACGCCCTCACTGGCTTGACCAAGGGGTATATCCCAAAAGTAGTCAGGTTATCTACTTAGGTCCATTAGTTGTTGTGTAATCTCAATAGTGAAACATGTGTACCTAATGATCCTGCCTAACTATCCAAGGTTTCTCATGAAAATTAAAATGTATGTGGGTTTTATTAAATGAACATACACATACACAACATACATTTCACATAAAAACAAGAAATTAACTATCTCGCCTCTAGACTCCCACCTTAAGAGAAACCCCTTTCCAAGTTACATAAACAAAGTACAATCCCATCACTGAACACACATTTCATACTGCATATATATCACATTTCCATTCCAATGGGGCATGCATCAAAGGGGTTTTCCAATTTTTCAAAACAATTGAAAGTTCCAATTGGGCCTCATCACTTTAGGAAAATATATTTGGGAATATAAACCTTCCAGGTTAGAAATCATTTATAAAACCAATTGAGAATTTATGATACTATTCATTTTCAAGTAAGGTTGAAAACATGTTTAAATAAGAAAAACCCATGTTAAAAACTTAGGAGAATTAAGTAAAACAAATGAGAAACTATTCCCAAAGTCCATAATCAACTCTTATAGAATGACCATACTACATAATAATAAAAACAAACTTTTAAAATACTCAATCAGTAAAGGAACTCAAATTAAAGACTCAGAAATTGAGAACCTACCTCAAAACATGCCACCTTTAGTGACAACCACTTTACACTTACATGAATATAAACATCCACATATATATATATATGAACCATATGACCAAATGTACATATTACCCACTTTATGAGGTAATATGTTCAAGGAGGATGTGTGTGTGTGTGTGTGCTTGCCTATGTATACTCATGCAAGTCGCCTTCAAGAATGGAAATTTGAAGCCTCCTTAAGCAAGTCTAAGACACACTATAAAAATATAAGGAATCCAAAATTTTCAAAATCGCTAATTAAAAAAAATCTAAGGAATAAAAATAGAATAAAACCTCCTCATAACCAAGGGAGAACCCACTGCCTTTGGAAACTACGGCTACAAAAGACCTTAATCGGACTTCATGAACACTAATAACCAAGAGAAAACCAAAACAACACCCCAAAATTGGTTAGGTTTCACCCAAGGAACATGCCACATGGAAGATAAAGAAACACATGAAAATAGAGGTAGAATAAGGAAGAGGAGGAGGAGAGAGACTCACCAAAGATGATCGCACCAAAAATCAGGGAAGGAATAGCCCATCGGAGGGAGAATAGGAGAAGGCACGTGGCCGAGAGCCCCCGGGGTGTTAATGTCATATGACCCAGGGAATAAAGGGGGTTTTCCAATCGGTTAGGTTGAAGAGTTAAAATATGATGATGATAATAATAATAATAATAATAACAACAACAACATTTCTTTTATTTTTTTAAAAAACCTAGATAGACCGTAAGATTTAGCTGTGCAGTCTTCCGGTTAGTATGCCAACTATATAGTTTCCTTTGTCCCAAAGGGGGGGGACCATATGGGATCTTGGTAAGTGGTTCACACCTATGCTCCTAGTTGTGTTCTCGAGACAGTTCCACTATCTAGACCACATATTTTTCACTAAGTTGGAGCATAGTTTCTCCTAACCATGTGCCAACTGTGGTCCTTTTTCTATCTACATAAAAATAGTCTTTTTTCATGAAAATATCATAGAAATACATAAAACTAAATAAAATAGCAAAAAAGGATAATTTTCAGGTTGATGTGTGACAATTCGCACCACCATTGACACTTTTTTTCCCAGAAAATCTCAAAAGATCTGGCCAACTAAAACACGAGGCAAGGAAAAACTGTACCCAAATAAAGCCTCAATCACCAAAAGGCTGAGAACAAAAAATAATAATCTTCTACCCATAACTCAAACAAAGATCAAGGGATTAAAAACTCCATACAAACTCTCAAAACAAGGAACACCTTGACCCATAACTTATAAATCTCTAAGGAAACCCCTCGGGGTTGGGAAGGGAGGAATCAAAGGGTCACGTGGGAAATTGGAGTTATAAATTCTGAAGAATAAAAGAACAAGGACTATAGAGACAGGCACATAATGTGCTCACAATGGGAGGTATCCCCACCATTTTAAAAACATTTGTTAAAAATTGGTTCCCAAAACTAGAACAAGATCACAAATTCAAACGAAAACCATAGTTATGAGAGATGTGATACAAAAAAAGAAACAATGTTATTCTACAACAACAAGATTTATAATTTTCCAAAATAAATATTCATTAAGAATATTAATTTCCAAAATATATACAACATATTCCCTTATTTCCAATAAAATTCCACACCACTATACTCAACATCCTAAAACAAGAAAACATCTACAGTAAAAGAAACTCTAAATAGAGTCTGCATCAACATTATGCTTCTCTAAATGGGATGAGGGGTTCTTTTGAAGGAGTGGATCTGGATCCACATTTCTTCCTATAGACACCCCGAAAAAACTATTATAGATGACCTAATCATATATAGGTATGATAGTTATTTGGTGCTTTTGTACATGAAAAATTCTTTTTCCTCATATTTTTAGACTGATGGAACACCTAGATCTTACTCTTGGATAATTCTGGTGAGAAGAAACACAAATAATGCTTCATATCACTTCCCAATAGGCCATATGAAGCTCCCTTCCATTTCCCTTCACTTGAGACACTACCACTACTCCTAGGGATAGGCGATACATTGATCACTTTTGGTTCTCCTGCTAAACCAAATTCAATCTGAAAAACCTACCTTACTTCTTCCTCATATGTGTCATGGAAATACAACACTACCCAAAACATTTCTAATTGACAGACCTTTTTAAATAATAAATCCTTCAAGGATTCATCTTCAGGAAGTTATAAAAGATATGACACCAACTCTGAAAAAATATTAGATTACTCCAAAGATGCCGAATCTACTTTTCTGAGATGGTAAAACTCCATATCATTCAGTACCTTCATGAATTCGGAGAAATACCACCAAATAAATAAGGCCTTGAAGCTTTCCCATGAGTGGTCCTTCTGTGGTTTGGACCGGTGAACTGACTTCCACCACTTCCATCCCTAGACTTCCAGTATAAAGGTTTTAAGATCTTAAGAGGACAAAGGATCTCAAGTTGGATGAATATCTCCTCAATGTTTCACAACCATTCTTCAACTTTCCTATTCCATGACTGCCTGATGAAATGAGGAGGTTTACACTCTTGAAACTTCTGGATGAATTCCTGGTATTAAGGACCATCATGCTCTAAATCTAGAATGAACTAAACTATTGTGTCAAGACTCGATCAACCAAAAAATATGTGATTAGAGAACCAAACAATTTTTTTTCAGAATCCTAGAGAACTCCTTGGGGGCATACCCTAAAAACAAGCAATGCAAGACTAGATCAAAACACAAAACAACCCAAAAATCCGCATCTCAATCATGAATCAACAACCCAAAATCAAACAATATTTCAACATCACATCTGGTATCACAAAACTGAAGATACCAAAAATGGAATCATAAATTACCCAAAAGAAACACCAAACGACCCAAAATAATTAAATTTTGGTAAGCCAAGATAATCTCCTAAGGGTTGGGTCCAAAACAATGGTACCCTATGAAGCCCCGCACATATACCATGCTATGCCAACTTAGGTACCCATCTACACATACTTCCACCCCATCCATATATGTTAGTATTCATAAGAATACCGAAGGAAAAATAGGTAATTCCCATTTCCAAAACAAGACATTTAACCCCAGTTTCAAATTCCCAACCAATTTTCAAATCCACTTCTTATCATTAAAGCAATACATTTCCAAATTCCCAAGAAAATTCCACTTAAAATTTCATAAATAATTCCAAAATACCCCAAAACAATTTCCAAAACTATTTCTGAGTCTCTTTTTACAAAACCATTCAAAATAAAAAACAATTATCCTTCCATTTTTTAAACAACCTAAAGTTTTACATTTTAGAAATCCAACTTTGATAATCCAAACATCATTTTTAAACACAAGGGTAACAACTTAAAACCTACTTAAACCCACACCAAGAATAAATAAAATAAACTAAACACTCAATAGATCAAAATTATAAAAAATATAGAAACACATCCACTACTCATGGCTTGGTTCCATGGTTTAGAGGACCGTGTGCCAATTGTGTGAGAACACTAGAGGCCATCAAAGGTAGTTTCATGGTATGTGCATGGATTTCTAGACAATTCACATCAATCATGAACCCCATTTAATTACTCCAAAACAATCACTCTAATATATGGAGTCTCTTAAAATAACCCACCAATTCTCCAAGAAAAAAACAATTCATCAAAAACCTTGAAAACATCTGAGAGCTAAGCTCATATTTTGTGGCATAACCATCCCGGAACACTCTATAAATTCAATCATTATTGTTAATAATTTTTTATTAATAACCTACCCATGACTGACCACTTTAATTCCAATCCGAACTATTATTCATCACAAAATAAAAAGGGATAACCTCTTCTGATGCCATTTTTTCATGAACAAAATTGGGTTGACCCTGAACTAGTCACCAAAGTCAGGCTACAACAAGGTCTGAGATACATTCCAGATCCTCTGAGGCTGAAAACTAGTGTTTTCCATCAAAGTGACTTAAATGGGAATAGTTTATCCCATAAAAAAGAAATAAATAAACAGAAATAATATAAAACTATAAGCAAAAAAGAATTAAAAGAGAACATACCTCCATGTGACATCACAGGTAACATCCAACCATAGAACCATGTTAGCTCCATGAGTAATCTAGAACTAAGAGAACTTAAATCTGAAAATGATAAAGAAAGTAGGAGTGAGCACCAAGATGCTAAATTGGGACTCCAAGGATAAATAGTGCTCTATGAATTGCCTTTAAAGTGAATTCCAGTCATGCTAGTTTGAAAAATAAGACATATAAAAACAAGTTTTTCAATTATTTTCAAAAAAACAACTAACAACCATACATTTTTAAGAAAAACCACTTTCCATTACATTTCAAAAATAGTTTTCAAATCATGAAAACCCATTTAAGTAAATTCATTTAATACATAACCAATGATAGAATAGGAATCATAAATGGAATGAAAAGAAAGGGTGTCACTTTATAAAAATAATAGAAAATAGAGGAAACTAGCATATGTGTAAAATGATGTCAGAGGATCTATGGTGTTGGTCAATATGTACTAGGATAAAAATATAATACAACTCACATAATAAAACTCTACCAACGTCAGATATCATCAATCACTACCCTAAAAATCAGCAACACCCTCACTAGATCGATCAAGGGGAACATCCAAAAAGTAGTCAAGTTATCTACTTAGGACCACTAGCTAGTATGTAATCTCAACTATTACAGCATGAGTATCTAAGGCTCTAACCTAACTACCTAAGTATTTCCATGAAAACTAAAATAGAGGTGGGTTTTATTAAACCAATATTCACATACACAACATACATTTCACATAAAAACAAGCAATTCATTGTCTCACATACGGACACCCACCTTAAGAATATCTCCTTTCAAAGTCACATAAAAAAAGTGCAATCCCATCACTAGACACAAATTTTATGCAACACATATATCACATTTCTATTCCAAGGGTTCATGAATTGATAGGGGTTTTCTAATTTCATAAAATAATTTAAAGTGTCAATTGGGCCTCATCAATTTAAGAAAACATCTTTGGGAATTTAGACCATCCAAGTTAGAAATAATTTTTAAAACCAATTGGTAATTTTAGAAACCATAAATTTTCAAATAAGGTTAAAAAAATGTTTAAATAAGAAAAACTTGTGTTATAAGCTTAGGTGAATTAAGTAAAACAAATGAAAAACTATTCTCAAAGGTAGAAATCAACTCTCATAGCATGAAACATGCAACATATTAATAAAAAACACTTTTAAATTACTCAAGAAATAAAGGAACTAAAATTAAATGATCCATCATAAGGAACCTGCCTCAAAACACTCTACCTTTGGTGATGAACACTTCACACTTACACACATATACACTTCCACATGTATATATATATACCCTTTGACGTAATGTACATATTCCCCATTACATTATAGAATATATACAAGGAGGATATGTGTGTGTGTGTGTGTGTATCTCTTTGTGTGTGTGTGTGTTCTTACCTATGTATTCCTATGCAAGTCGCATTCAATAATGGTGGTTTTAAACCACCTTAAGTAGGTCTAAGATGCACTATAAAATTATAAGGAATCCAAAAGTTATAGAATCCCTAATTATAATCGAGCCCCAAAATTAAAATAGAATAAAACCTACCCGAAACCAAAGGAAAATCCACTACCTTCGACAACCATGAATAGAACAAGCCTTAATCGGACTTCAAGAACCTAAATAACCAAGAGAAAACTAAAAAAACACCCCAAAATGGGTTATAGTTCACCTTAGGCATGTGCCACATAGAAGATAAAGAAAACCAAGAAATAAGGGGGAGGAGAAGGAAGATAAGGAGGAGAGAGACTCATCGGATATGATTGCACCAAAAATCCAGGGGAAACGGCCCACCGGATGGAGAGGAGGTGGATGAGGTGTGCGGTCGGGAGCCCTCCAGGGGACGAGTGTCACACGGCCTAGGGAAGAAGGGGGGGCTTTAGCCGGTCGGGAGGGGGGAGGGTTAAAAGATAATAATAATAAGATTAATAATAATAATAAGATTAATAATAGTAATAATAATTAAAAATAATAATGACATTATTAATAATAATAATATTTTATTTTATTTTATTTTATTTGTTTTTTTAAACCTGGCCAGACCACATGGTTTTGTCAAATGATCTGCCATACTGTACACCAATTGTGTAGTTTCTTCTATCCTAAGGGGGAGGGATTGCACATGCTTCTAGGGAGGGGTCCATGACTGTGTTCCTAGCCTTACACTCTAGATAGTTCCACTATCTAGGCTTGAAGGTTTATACTAGGATGGCACATGGTTTCTTATAACTATGCACCAGTTGTGTACCTTCTTCTATCCACCCAAATATCGTTATTTTTCCTAAAAACACCCCAAAAATTCCTAAAACAACCACAAAACTAAAAAATAATAAAATAAAAGAGAAATTTCATGTTAGGGTGTGACACCCCAACATCTAAATATTTGAAGGTGGGTCTAGACTCTAGCATTTCCACATTAATTAGAGTTGTAGAGGTGTAAAGGGTGTATAAATCTATCTTATCTCAACTCAGTGAAATTCCCTTCTAAAGAGAGTTTATTCTTGGATAACAGTATACAAGTGAGGATTTAGTATAAAGTCATACGTGATTCTACCAGCCTCCCAAAACTTAAAGTCTCCCCCTGGGAAGAGGGAACAAAAATGATCCTATGTTGATCCTTCCACCAATGAAAAAACTCTCACATTCAAAAGTAAAAATGGATAAGATGAAGATCCTACAGTTCAAGATATATTTATGAAGGAGGATCATAGGTTAAAATAGGAGGTTGAAATCATATTTGATCTACCCAATGTTGAGCCTTATCAAGGTTATGACTTTTTCATTAGCCCGATTATTGGAGCCTCCATTTTTTGAGGGCTGACAGGAGTATATTTTTGGACATTCTAAAATGTCAGACGCTACCCAAAATAAAGGATGTGAAACTCATGATAATATGAAGGTAAATATTACCCATTTTTCTTCTTAAAAGGTTGTGGGAAGAAGGATTCCTAATGTAAGTCCCCTATAATTAGTTAATTCCATTAGATATGGAATTTTGGGTTGATGTTTCTAAATATTCTAAACTCCATGAGACAAATTAGGCTGAGATTATATCATTTGATGGTAGGGATAAGAAAAATAATAGTTTAGTCCCTAAATAAAAATGGAAAAAAGTTAAATGATTAATTAAGAAAATCCAAAAGGTCATTCCATAGTATATAAGGCCTTTGAAAAGAGACAAATCTTTTAAAAAATTAAGATCTTGTATTGAAATTGTTAATGGATTGGGAACTACCCCATGGTCATGGACCTTATACATTTTATTATAACCCACAACCTCCCTTTAATTAGGATTTATAATCTAAATATTCTATTTGATAAGTTAAATTCCTTCAACTACGCATCTCTTGGGTATATCTTTGTCTCTCAAAACTCTCATAATAGTGACTTGGATCATTTATGGTTCCTTAAACATGATAATTTTTAGATCCTCTCATGAATTAGAGGGTCCCAATGTATCTCAATGTATTTCCTCTCATAGGGATCCACTCTCACTATTTATTTTATTTATGACTCTCTCTCCTATATCAGTAGAAGGGAGTTATAGATGGAACTTGGTATGATGTCTGGTAACATGATTCACAAGTGGATTCTCCTTGGGGATTTCAAGACTATCTTGAAGCTTGAGGAGAAAATTGGATCTAAATTTCAAAGTTTGGACTCTCATTATTTATCTATGTTCATTTATTAACACATCCTTATTGAAGTCCCAATCATAGGGCATGATTTCACATGAAATAGGTACACTCTTAAAAGGCGGCAGGCCAGTAAGCTTGATAGATGTTTTGTGTAAGTCGGTGATGAAAGTGCTCACTCTAGGGTCTCTATATTTTCTCTCCCCATGATTTATTCATATAATAACACCTATTATTATTGAGTTATATACCCAAATATCAAGGTAAACCCCAATTCCCTTTAGATTCAATAATGGATGGTTGTTCATCCGTCTATGTAGGGAAATTTTATAGGATGTTAGGAAAACTGGTCCCCATGGAAGCCCCCTTTATGACTTGGAAAAAAATGAAATCCATCAAGGGCCTCTTGAAGGAGTGGGGAAAGACCATTTTCTATGATTGATGGTGATATCAAGGCTGTTGAAAATATCCTTTCTAGCTACTAGATTTCTAACCATACTCTGGACACTCCTTTAAGGGAGGGATTTCATATCACGACTCGTCCCCCAAGGCTTGTGTTGTGACTACCCCAAGACTGCATCCCATAGCCCAAGGGCTAGCGACTAGCACCGAGTAGGCATATCCCAAAAAAATGGTAGGCATTTTCCTAACTACATGTACTCATGTACACAACTCTAAGCCACAGATGTTGGAAAGTGAATATACTAAGTAAAAAACACTAGGTACGATAGTATAAAATTGAAGGTAAATAGGGCCAGAATATAATCCCAACCAAAAGGAAAAGAAAACTTACAATTATTTATAACTCCTCCATAGAAAGACCTACCTGAAGGGTAGGTATAGAAATAGTTTTCTGAAGCTGTAGAATAAAACCTCGTCTATCGGGTCACTCTAAGCACCACCTGGCCTCGATCCACTAAAGACTCCATCAAAGCATCAATCGTCTGCAAAAGACATGACACATGTGGGTAAATCTCGTACAGGGGTGAGTAAAACAATACTCAGTAGGGAACCCCAAAACACAAAGTAAAATACCAAAAAGGAAACACCACTATGAATATACAGTCATCTCAACATAGGTATGTGTCAACAACTTATATAATAAGAAAATATAGATATACTCATACAGGATTCAAAGACTGAATGTATCATCCACTGCCATCTATATGGTACCACTCGTATCATGCTTGATCTGGGAGATCTCAATACTCAATCTATCTAATAATAAGCATGTATAACTAGTCTCCAAAAGTATCTGAGACAACACCTGGTCTCTGTACATTAATAAGCTTCCCTAAGACATCCAGTGTTACTAATACAAGGAGTCTTGATATCATAGCCAATAGAGTCACTAGAGTCTGTTCACATAGGTACATGTCTATAGCATGAAAATACTTAAGAAATTCCAGGAATATTCAAATATGATGAGACATAAAGTCTATGCAAGGTAATCACTCCATATCTTTGTAGGAGACCTACTCTGCGTCTTCATAGGATACCTACTCTGCATCTTCACAGGAGACCTACTCCATGTCTTCGTAGGAGACCTACTCCACATCTTCACATGAGATCTAATTTATGTCTTCACATGAGACCTACCCCACGTACGTTACAGTTCATAGGATACTTACTTCATGTAGGTCACAGTTTGTAGGAGACTTACTCTGCATAGGTATCAGCCCAAGTATTTCTCTCTTAGCACACTCATTTCGGGAGCACCTACTCCTAGAGCCAAAAAGTCATATGCCAATGTCCTTGAAAACTCACAGAGAGTATCTCAAAAGTACTGTCACATGGTGAGAGTCCCAATGTCATAAATGTCTCATCAAACTAACACACGACTTGAGAGTTATGGGAATTTTAGTGAAAAGGGGTTGGTTGGGTTCAGGTCCCACTCGACCAGGTCAGACCGACCCGATCGGACCGATCAGATCTGTTGGGTCTGACCCGACCCTCTAGGTTGACCTGAGCTGTTGGGCCTGGCCTGGCCCACCAAGCCAAGTTGGTCCACCTATTTTGCATGGTGCAGACTATCTTGGTCCACCAGATGTGGCTAGTGCCACATCCCTACCTGGTCAATGCAGTCATCTATTGCGTGCAACGCGGTCGGCCGCTAAGTGCAATGTGTCCATTTTCACGGGTCTCATTGTGGTCCCAACTAGATCGAGGGTCCCGTGCATGTTCCTGAATAGACCACAATTCTCTTCCACATGACGCGGTCATATCTGCCTCCTTACAGTGGCCCCTATTGTTTCCCATGGTTGGCCACCGCGGGTTCTTCTGCTGGTGTGGTACCGGACTATGCCCCATCGTGTCGCCCTGTCGATGTGCCGCGCCAGCCGCCGACAACCTTTTCTCCACGGACTGCCACATTTCTAATAGTTCCTCAATTTTTGAAAAGGGGGAACTCTTGTAATATTCAGGTTGCCACCATCATTTATGTGGGTTCCACTACTGTAAAAACGGCATATACCCACGGTTTTTCATAACTGTGGGTATAGGTATTTTATCCCAGACCTATCCCCACCGTTTTCCCCAAAACTATGGGGATAGGTACCCCTATACCCACTGTTTTTGGAAATCGTGGGTATAGGTCACTTATCAGGGCCTATCCCCACATTTTTGGAAAACTATAGGGATAAGCCCCCCCTATACCCACGGTTTTGGAAAACCGTGGGTATAGGTCATGAAAATTCACCTATACCCACGGTTTTCCAAAACTGTGGGTATAGGGGGGGTCTATCCCCACTGTTTTGGGGAAAACCGTGGGGACAGGTCCATTTTCCAGTAGTGTTCCCAATCAACTTTCTATCGCTATAGGGGTCCGACCATGTTCAGAACCACTGGGAAAAACATGTCACGACCATGAGGGTCTACTGACGAAGAATGAAGAACGGGGAAAAAAAGAACACCCTTAGAATGGACCGTGGCCTTGTTCATGTCATCCTTTGTCCATTCATATCAGTAGGATTATGAAAAATAATCATCATCTATCTATTCCCTTTAATCATACAGTTTATCCATACATCAAGAAAAATTGAACCATGGATCAACCTATTTGTGGGTTGGTCCACCTTCGTCATTGGAATCAAGAATGGGGAAATAGATACCATGAATAAATAAATCCCCTACCTTGAGGTTTTGATATGTCGTTGGTAAATAACAGCGATGTGCCACCTTTGTTTGTCGATCCTTGATCTGTGATCTGCGATCTGTGATTCATGATCCATGATTCACGTTCCACCAGCGTTCTTCATTGTTTTTCATTCACCAACGGAAGGGAACTACTAATGCCTTTCTCTAGAGTTTCCTGGGAATTCTAGGGTTATTCGTTAACCCTAAAATTCATGTTTAGTTAGGGAAAAAAGAAAATTTGTCTAATTATTGCATCGTCCCTGCAAAACATTTAAAAATTAGTAAAATAAACTTCTTTATGTTTCTTTTATTCTTCTTTAAAACATCTAAAAATTAACTTTCGCAGTCGACCCGAACTGGTCGATGTTAGGCCTACCTAAGGAAAAAACCACATTAAAAACTCAACAGTGGTCTTGTATTTCCAATCCGAGTCTTTGTTCATGAGTTATTAAGATTTTAAAATAAAATTATTTTATTTAATTATTTTATTTACGGTTACATCCTTTTCAGGTTTTATCACCGGAGACCTGCACCGACTAATGTTAAGTCACTCCTAGGGAAAAACTTATATCATAAACACAACAATGCCCTCAGATTTCTGATCTGGGCACCCATTTAATATTTATTCCACTTTTTCAAAAAACAAAACACTCATTCATGGTATTAAAAACTTAGCACTTTTTGTTGAACCATTCCGCGCAAACTGGGCCTCAGAATCACACGTCATCTCAGTTCCTAATCTCAGAATTTTCCTAGAAATTTTCTAAAAATAAAACCTAGAAAATATGAGTCATTATATTCTCCCCAACATAAGGCCTTACATCACTGAAAAAGAAACCAAGGGATACCCAAACAGTTGAGGGGACGAGCACAAACCTAATCCCCCCCTCCCCTCACTCCTATGTGTTATTCTATAGATTATTATGCTACCACTGGGAATGCACTAAAGGAATCAACTGCCCATGGAGGTTCCTCTCCTACCAATCCTCGGTCTCCATGACCAGGATGTGAATAGAGAATCCTATTCATAAACTATCATCTATGGGATTACATGGATTCGAGCTATCTCTTTCATGTAGGGGCATCCCAATCTCTCTACTGAACTTTTCTCTCGAAAAGATAAGAAGTAGATGACTTGGTGAACTGGTCAATGATCACCCAGATGGTGTTGTGTTCCCTAGACGTACGTGGTAAACCCATCATGAATTCTATCGATACCCTTTCTAACTCCCTTCCTAGAACCCCAAGGAAGAAAAGAGAAAACCCTTCCAAACACATAATCTCAACATGGTGAGTTAAAAACCCATTAATGTGATTCAAATAAGTGCTCATCTTTTATATCAATAGTTAATCCCAACTTCAACCTGTTATGTCATCCCTAATGTCCGCCTTGACACCCACATGCATATCCCGATGCATCTCTCCACTCTATGAATCCACTACTACTATTATGCATCTTATGAAAGGGATGACGTACTCCCCACCTTTTGAATATCCATCAGGGGAAATCCCCATGGAAAACTGAGAACGTAAATTCTCATTGTCGGTATCACCAAGTTATTCCCCCCTAACTCACTATAATAGTGGAGGGGTAATGACCATCGACTAGAGGTAAGATTCATCATCACTATCCAAAAATTATAATTGTAATGAGGTCGACTGCTCTGTTGCCTCGTTCAGCAACTACAAATTGGATCTTTTATTGAGAGCATCCAGTACCATGTTTCCCTTACCAGGACTATAGACTCTCTCCAAGTAATAGTCCTAGAGGAACTCTAGAAAATGCCTTTGTATCAAGTTTATAACCTAATAATAGATGATATAATTGAGACTCTTGTTGTCTGAGTAGACGATAAACCACCAACCCATCAAGTAGTGTCACCACATCTTCAATGTGAAGACTACCATTTCCAACTCAAGATTGTGGGTCGCGTAGTTCTTCTCATGTGGTCTCAACTAACACGAACCATATGTAATCACCACTTGCCTATGAATTAGGATAAAACTATGTCTAGTCCCTAATGCTTCATATAAAACTATATACTTGACTCCCTCCTCTAGAAAACTAAAGATCGGGGTGCTCGTCAAACTATGTGTTAATTGCTGAAATGCCTACAGGCACGTTTTTATCTATGAAAAAGGATGCCCCTTTCAATTGATCAAAGTGTTCATCAACCCTTTGGTAGTGGATACTCATTCTACATGTTCACTTGGTTAAATTTCCAGTAATAAATACATAACATTGAACATTTGTTCTTCCTAATCCCTTCCTCCACAAGTCCTCAACGTGCATCCTCAGCTCATGAAGCTCTGTGAAAGCCTTTTAATATACTGATGCTAATATAGGTGCCATCTCAGGGTGTAGAAAAAATACAAATTCCTATCTCCATGTGGTGTGGTAAACCTAGAAACATCTCATGGAAATATGTCCTTGTACTCCACCACTATTTCTAGGAACTAAAGACTCATAACATCCACTACCCTGAGGGTAAGGCTAGCTAACTCTAGAGTGATCAGTTTCACCCTCATATTCATGAGTCTATCCCATTCTGTCTGGGTTTCCTTTTTCACCGACCAAGGAAACCCCCATTCCATCACTACATACATACCTTACCCTTTTTCCTAAAATATTCAATCTAGGCATGGATTGATGATAACCAATCCATACCAAGAATGACTTCTTAAGGCCTCAAAGCTACCACCAAGAGGTTACAACTGAAACTCTCACCTCAAGGGTCATATTACACTATCATCATAAGTGTGATTATCAAGTCTCCTCTAATAGGTATTTCCAAAAATAATGTTCAAGTCAATGATAAAACCAGAAAATATAGGTCTCAAACAAGATTTGTGATAAGAAAAAATGATTAGAACAGATTTTTATTAATACAGCAATTAAGAGTAGATACAGATCGTACCTTGAATCATTCCTAGGGACCTTGGTTCATATTCCTTGATCGTATGTAGATTCTCCTTCCCTTTTCCTCCAACTCCATGATATTGGTGTGGACCATATGGGGGTGGTGGTGGTAACATGTTGAAATGTATAACACCTAATGTAGCTCTCCCAGCTCCTCTACTATGTGTGCTTCCCGACAGATCCATATTTTCCTATCATTATCTGTACCTTGGAGGCCCATCCACCATTTCCTTATAAGTAGTATGATGGGCTGGACAATCTCTAGAAAAATCTCCCCTGCCTTCCCATGAAAATAATTGCATCTCTCTAGGCTGACAAGACTCACCCGATGAGCCCTGAGTTATAGATACCCTATCATGGGACCTCCTCTTGGGACGTCTCACACGTCCAAGTCTCTGAGACTGACATCAGATCCCTACTACCAAGTTATCTGTTCATGTTTTCCCACTATTGACATCAGATGGATGTATCTACTCAGCCAATGGACTTTGAACCATAAAGGTTCACTCTAGTACCCTAACATAAGTACGAATGCATAGACGAATAACACTGGATCAGATTTCTCTAAGAACACCTTGCTCAAAGGTCTGATCCCTAAAGAACTGGTCATGTATCATATTCATTGAGTACCTGGGAATGTTGGTATGCCTCGATAAATACTTAGATACCGATATGTCGTCCTTCTAAAGCTGTAGAAGCTCTTGGGAATACATAGCCCTTAGCTTTTATAGTGAGATCCCCTTCTCTGAGAGAGGTTCTCAAACTCTTTCCATGGAAGAGTCACCTCAACAAAAGATTGGGTAATCTAAACCTCGCCATCTCCATACTGAGCCACATAGAAGGCTCACCGCTAGGACCAATATCTAATATAATGGTGTCCCGACTGGATAGAAAAATAATCCCCCACCTCAAGACAGTCTTTAGCCACCTAAAATTCAGGCTTGCCTTGAAACCTGAGGGGTCTCTATCACCAAAACTCATGTAGTTTTCTCATCATGTGCATCTCATCTGTTGGTATTGTGAGTTCCATTTTATACTCTATAGGTGGTGGTATAGAAGGTACACCACCCGGAGGTGCTGTATTTGGTAAAAATCCATGTACCCATATCGCATCACCCTACGGATCATCCTTGTGATCACGTGGTGGAATTCTGGATGACTTTCTATGTGGAATCATCTTGAAGAAAAAAAAGATGTACCACAATCAATAGAGTATACCTAGTGATATAAATAAATAAGGGCATGGAAAACACAACCCATTCCCATATAATTCATATACCATCATTTTTTCCTACAACTAGTGTTTTCGTGTACCATGTTGAAAACCAGAATTCAGGGTTCTGGTATATGGATACGTTGGTTGACGCACCAACACTAGATTTTGTGGCCTGAAAGCTAAACTCAAAACACTTAACACTATTTCCCCAAACCAAACTCATAGAATCTAGGTTCTTACGGTAGAACCAACCTCCCTCTGATACCACTCTATCATGACCAGTCCCTTGGGGCCCATGTCTTGACAACCCTAAGCCCGCCTCCCATAGGCTAGGATGTAGAGACCCAAAGCTTGAAGTACATGGAAATTACATTAATTTTGTGGAATACTTAATACATAACAAAAACAGACTCACAAGGACCATAATATTTTAGTGTCTTTGTAAATTTGGAATATAAACTTCTAATCATGTTGAAATATCTTCAACAACTCCCATAACGATCTTCCCCTTTTTGTTTCCTTACCTAAATTCTTTCTTTTAATCCTGGGGGAAAAGAAAACATATAAAGGGTGAGATCAAATGCTCAGTAAGGGTAAGCATGGAGAAAATAAAACAAATCATATACATTTGAACATAAAAACATGAACATAATGTTTAAACATCGAAAACTTGAGCAATGACATAAAACATGGCAGTACATAAGGCATAGATCATAATAGAACATCAATCATGATAAAATAGTTTGGGAATAAAATTTTTAATTGTGGAAAAACATTAATCACATGATATGATTTCTATAGTAGCCAAGGAATTACTTCCATGACCATCTTAGTGGACAAAGTCCCTTTCTGAATCAAGTTCACTCCTCGTTTCAGTCCTATAACACTGAACCGGATTAACTTACCGTTCCAGCCATGTATATCTCATGAGATATAAATCTTTACCCAATGCATTGGAGGGAGATATAGGTCCCACCCATCTCATAATGAAATCATTCTTACTCGTGCCACAACATAAAAATACATCATTCATAAAAACCCAATAAATAAAATGGGTTTCATAAACATCATCTCATCATCACATAATCCATATAAAAGAAACATATATCATTTCATAATAAGAAAAGTGAAACCATTTAAATCATAGAGAAATTATACTTGAAACATACACATATTAAATAACGTCATCTTAGATGAAAAATGGTTTTGATAAAACCCTTGAAATGAATTCTTGAGGAAAATATCCTTTTTTCTTCAAAATCATTTTCTTTTCAAAAAATGTCGTGCAATTTTAAACGAAAGGGATTTTGTTGAAAATATTCATGAAATATTTTGGAGGAAGCTTAATGAAAATAAGGCTTTATAAAACCTTAAAAATCCTTTCATGCCGTATACGTTAAAAAAACATTATTCTCGTACTTTTGTCGGAAAAGTCAAAAAGTACCTTGTAGGGTAAATAAAAGAAATATTTCTTCCATACCATAGGTTAAAAGTAAAAATGAGTAAAAAGGAATTTAAAAATACATGAATACACTTTTATAAAACATGGACATATATGATAGCAATAACCCCAGTAAATACTTACGAATAAGCAATCTCGGATAAAAATGAGATTTGCAAAATTATCCCTTAACTTAGGTACGATATGCTTCGCACGTATCCGAACCTCCTGTATAATGATTTAAATAATTTAATTGACTTATTAAATAATCATATTCACTGTTATGATATCATATATGTTACACTTATGACTTTATATTACCCGTTCTTTTGTAAATTCCATTTTAAAGTAGCGTTTTGGGTAAAATCATTTCATTTATCGTATGTGTTTCGACTTGTCGTTCTTAATATTATTACTTATATCTTAATTTACATAATTAAAGAATTTAAAACATGATTTATATATAATATATATTAATAATATACATATATATATATTATATATCGATAAAAGGAATGAAATACACCGTTCATGGAGATGGTAGGCTGTACGTACTCATTAACGTTGTTTTCATTTCCTTATTGAATTGAATGAAACTAAATAGATGACATACATATATATATACATAAATCCAGTAGCATTATTATTTCATATATTTCATTATTATTCATTATATAAACTTTATGATCATTCATGTTTGGTTAACATGGATAATGAATCTCATCGCGTCGTGGAGACGGTAGTCCGTACATATGCACGAGCGATGATATCATTCCCATAATTATTGAATAGAATTGGAGTGGATGGTATAATATATCAGAATCAGTATGCTGTTATAATAACCATATATAGTTATTCTTTACACCATTATACCCGTTCATGTAAGGTGTTGGTGGAAAAATAGATTTCACCACGGCGTGGAGACGGTATTTCGTACGTACGCACGCGTGGTGATTTGGTTTTCTGTAGGATGGATAGATGGTGATATAGGGATGTTTAATAATAACATATCAGTATATAAATTATACTGATGTTATTACTTCATAATGAACCAACTAAAGAAGAGGAAGTGGAAGAAAAAATAAAGTTGAAAGAATCGGTAACGGACATTACCTCTTCTTTGAAGCGCCTCTTTGAGACCTCCTCTTAGGGCACTAAAATTGGTCTTTTAAGAAGACCAGAACCTCTAGTATGTTTCTATGGAATTGGATAAGAGAATTTTTCAGGGTTTGTCCGATCTTGAAGGCTCAAAGTGGTGTGAGGAAGAGAGGGAGGAGGTGCCCTTTTATAAGGGAGGAGAGGGGCACCTTTGGAAAAACTAAAAATATTATCTTATCATAAAGTCATATTCGGTTTTTTAATAGCTTTAAATTGAGTTATTTCGAATATAAGGTTGGGATGGGTCGAAATAATCTCATCCAATAGAATTTAGACATGTTTATGTTTCTATTTTAACCTTATCATTTATATTTAACCTTAAGTTAAATAATTTTACTTTTACCGTGTCTTCTTGTTTTCTTACACTATAAGGTTAATAAACTTACTATAACAAGACAAAAGAACCCCAACTTGGTTATTATTAATATATATAACCTTATATAAGTCATTTTTCCAAACCTTATATTTTTAAGAATAAAATAACAATTAATAATATAATATTTGTTTTAAAAACTATTTTATGTCAATTTTGACACTATTTGGAAATTGATTTTTGTGAAAATCATAACAGAATTATTAGTTCAAAAAAAGTTAACTAACTCAATACTAACATGTCATATTAACCTATAAAATTAGTTTAATTCATAAAAAGTCTCAAATTACATTTATTTGGGTATTTATAACATCAATTATGTCAATATTTCATTAATAAGATAATTACTGCATCATCTTTGTGTCATAAATAAATTAAATTAATTAATGTATAAAAATTATAAATAAAATAATATTATGTAGGAAATATTTTTATCTTTCTAATGAATATTTATAGTCGAATTTATCTTATGTATAACCCTATTTTAAAAATTATTTACTTATTAAACTTTGATTTTAACTATTTTAACCCTTTCTTTAAATAAATTAATATTAAATGTCCTAATCTAATCCAAGTGGGCCTAAATGGTCATATTTTATTCCTAAGGTTTTTTTTGGTTGAATTACACTTATCCAATAGAATTAGGACATGTATTAGGGTAATAATAATATCATTTTTACCCTTAATTATCCTATTTACTTTTAACCGTGATAAATAAAAGTAAAAAGTTACTATTCAAAAAAATATTTTCATCTCATTGAACCAAATTTTAGTCCTTAATATTAACTGTGTCTCTCAGATTTTCAAAATTTCACTCACAGAAGCGGTAAAATTAAGTTTTATGAAAAAATCAGTTTTTTAACTACCACTTAGTGGTTTCACTAATCATCAAAAAATGAAAGTTTCTAGAAAAATACCAAAACTTAGGCCTAAGATATATTTGATATTATGAATTCAAAAATGATTTCTATTTTACCAAATTCAAAACATATTAGTTTCATTAATTAATTTAAAAATTAATTCCCGTCGTCAAAACAAATAGCGTGTTTTTAAAAGATAATAACTATCCAAAGATTGACACTTGTTTATGTCTGGTTTAAATGTGAAATTACATCCAATGACCAACATTGTATTAAATGGTAAAAATATATTCAAAATATACTTTAAAACCACTAAAATTAATAATTTATCACTATTAATTATTTCGATTAAAAAAGGTTTTTTTAATTAAAATTTAGTAATTTTCACTATTCATCAGTATATGAAAGTTATCCGAAAAGTACCAAAATTTCACCCTAAGCTAATGTCAATATTCTGAATCTAAAAATGAAGTCCATTTTTAAAGATAAAATTTATAAAATTTCAAAAATTTGGTATTATTATTCATAACGGCAAGTTCATAATAATATTATAATAATATCTCGTTTAGTGAAACTCGATATTGTGTACTACACACGCTATCGAGGATGGTCTTTATTGAGTGTAATTCAAGCCAAGTCAGGGGTGCATGTTGTGAAATCTTCTTTTGGTGTATCATACAACACAATACATTAATGAAATTAAAAATGAATATTTTTCATAAAATCTTGCGGTGTTACATTCTACCCCCCTTAAAATGAATTTCGCCCTCGAAATTCGTCGGAGTTATAAATGGTTTACTACTCAAAATTTTCTTTAATAGAAACCCACATCGTAAAAAGGAATACCAAAACTTGGATTTAAAAACTAAAGTATAAAATGTAACGATTACCCAAATTAACTCATCACTGGGTTTTCACATAGGAGAACATAGGTGAAAATATGGATATGGAAGAAAAATATAACCATAAAGTTATGATGGAGAGTGGTAGAGAACATGGATATGAAGAAGCCAACAATCACAAAGCCATAAATTTGTGATGATCTAGGGTACCATCTGATTCATCGGATATAAGGGCACTAGGACAACATTTCTGGTTTTCAAGGTCATTTTCCTAAAGTTGAAGAATTTGAATTAGAATAAATACTTACTTTATTTTGGTACAATCTAACTGTTGTTCGTGCCTTAAACAATTTCCACTTCATCTCTTAAAGAAATGAAGTTGAATTTGTTATTCGTGAAGTGTTAGCAGATCATGTGATAGAATGATGGGTCATTCCATCTGTCTCAAACAAAAGGTTACCAAAAGTTATTAAATATACATAAGTCGATCTATAGTGAGATTAATCATATTTGGTTCCTAAAATGGACTTATAATTCATATATCATACTGATTAATATAATAAAACTAGTTTCTACTAAACAGGGACTTCCTGTAGGCCAGTGGTAGGCGATAAAGGCCAGTCACACTTCGGTTGTGGGTTCGATTCCCACAGCCTTGTCTGACGCGATGGGATGTCGCCCGTCCTGCAGGTTGTCCTTTTTCTAAAACTACATTACTATAACATACCATCAATAATATCGAAAAAACTTCTATCCTTAAACAATACTAACTTATATCCAACATAATCCATTCTAATCTTTAGGCTTATCCATAATACTGCATTCCACTCTCATATTATAATGAAAATGATTACCAAAGAGTTTATATAACAAGCATGTTAATACCATCGTTGATCCCCATATATCATAAGATATGTCTTGTTGGTCACATTCCAAACATTCGAAGGCCTTAATCATGTATTCTCTTGAAAAATGAATACCCATTGAATCTTAGTGAAAACACGAGTGCTGTCAAAAGTTAACTCTTTCCACATACAAAAACCCCAAAATTATATATACTCAAACCATGATATAACTATTTCCTTATATCATTCATGAGCTCATGAATACTGTCAAACATTTTATTTTCTCCTTATCCCTTCATTATGCGCATATCATCTAATTTACAAAAATATCTGAATAACCTTTCATGGTTACTAGTACCATTCATCATACACTTTCAAAACTTAAGGAAAGACAACAGTGTAACAATCCTTAGATGTCTCTTTATTCCATAGTACCATGAGATTACTTATACAACATTACACTTGATAAACATGTAATCATTCCACTACCATCTTAAACCATTGACCAAGCTTCAACAATTCTTTCATCTCACATATCATTTGTAGTCTCTTTATCATCATCAACATAAATACTACCCATACGACCATACTGATTCTCTTCATGAGACTTTCCCTTAGGTCATTGGTTTTCATAATGCCTATACATTCCACATTTAAAACATTTAACCATTTTTGATGTTGTAGCAATACCATTATCCTCATCCATGGTGTTAACTGAACCTTTTCCTTTGCACTTACTAGCTTTGTGTCCTTCTTTTCCAGACCCAAAGCATCTTCTAGTTCCTTTGAAACATTCTCCTTGATGCCTCTTCCCACATGATTTACATAGGGGAAATTGAAATTTCTTTCCTTTATGATCATCATGAAACTCCATATTTCTCTTATTAGCCGAGTCAGGAAACTTACCAAATTTGAGTTTATTAATCATATTATGAGATTGCTGATTCGGAATAATAATGATTTTTTGACTTCAAAATCCCTTTTCATTTGGTTTCTCATGAAGAATATCATTCCATTGTCCATCATATCCTCCATTATCGTGAATCATCTTGTTTCCAGCCATTTTCTAAAACCCAAAAAGAATAGGGTGAGAGGCAAAAATCATAATAAAGGGGGAGTAACTTCAATATCTAACATCTTAGGTTTAATCTAATATCGTTACCATAATTATAGGACTATAACCCATACTTATACTTAACCTTAGGGACATCCCTAGACATACCTTAGAAATATCTCTAGGGATCTCACTAAAGTTCTCGCATCCTAGTTTCCAGAGGTTGACTAAACCTTTCCTCTGATACCAACTGTAGAGACCCAAATCTTGACATACATGGACATTACATTACTTTTGCGGAATACTTAATACATAAAAAAAACAGACACACAAGGACCGTAATAGTTTAGTGTCTTTGGAAATTCAGAATATAAACTTATAATCATGTTGAAATATTTTCAACTACTCCCATAACGATCCTCCCCTTTTTGTTTACTTACCTAAATTCTTTCTTTTAATCCTGAGGGAAAAGAAAACATATAAAGGGTGAGCTCAAATGCTCAGTAAGGGTAAGCATGTAGAAAATAAAACAAACCATATACACTTGAACATAAAAACATGAACATAATGTTTAAACATCGAAATCTTGAGCAATGACATAAAACATGGCAGTACGTAAGGCATATATCATAATAGAACATCAATCATGATAAAATGGTTTGGGAATAAAACTTTTAATTGTGGAAAAACATTAAGCACATGATATGATTTCCATAGTAGCCAAGGCATTACTGCCATAACCATCTTAGTGGACAAAGTCTGTAGAGACCCGAAGCTTGACGTACATGAACATTACATTACTTTTGCGGAATACTTAGTACATAACAAAAAACACACACACAAGGATCGTAATAGTTTAGTGTCTTTGGAAACTCGGAACGTAATCTTCGAATCGTGGTAAAAGATCTTCAATATCTCCCATAAAGATCTTCCCTTTTTTTTTACCTAAAACCTTTCTTTATATCCTGGGGAAAAGAAAACATAAAAGGGTGAGCTCAAATGCTCAGTAAGGGTAAACAAAAGAAAAATCAATCACATCATATTCATAAGAACATAACTTTTGGAAATCTTAACCTGCAAAAGAGAGCATAATTTCATAACATGGGATAAATCATAGTAGTGAAATGAAATCCCAATAATCATAACTTAAAACATGAAACTTTGTGCCATACACACATAATCATAGAGAATCATTTCTTGTTAGTCAATACTTATTGCCAAGACTATCTTAGTGGACAAAGTCCCTTTCTGAATCGAGTAACCCTCGTTTCAGTCCTGTTTCACTGAACCGGTATAACCTACCATTTCAGCCATGTCTATCTCATGAGATATAAAATCTTTACCCAATGCATTGGAGGGAGATATAGGTCCCACCCATATTATAATGAATCCTTTCTTATGTGTGCCACATAATCATAAATCATACATCATCGCATAACACATGTAACAAAAATGGGATTCTTGAAACATCATGACATCATAAAACAAACCATATAAGGTAAATGACTTCATAAAAATAATTCCCTCACAACATAATCAAATCAATGTAATAATAGGGATAAAAACAGAACTCTATATTATCTTATATGGAAAATAATTTTTATAAAACATTTGAACTCCATTCTTGAGGAAAATATCCTTTCTACTTCAAAAACACTTTTCCTTTCTTAAAATGTCATAAAATTATAAACTAAAAGAAGTTGATTAAAAATAAACTTGAAAACTTGTAAAGTAATCTTCTTGGAAATAATGTTTTAAAAATCCATTCATGTCGTATAAGTTAAAAAAAACATTCTTCGTACTTTTGTCGGAAAAGTCAAAAAGTACCTTGTACGAAAAACGACAAAAGATTACTTTCATATCATTTACTAAAAACTCACCGAAGGGTAAAATTGGATATAAACTATTGTAGAAGAATGGAAATAATATTACATATTGAGTGAACATGGATGTGGATGATAAAATACACCCCAGTAGTTACCAAAGTAAAAACAATCTCGGATAAAAGTGAGATTGTGATATTTCCCTTACCTTAGGTCCGACTTGCTTTGTACGTGTCCGAACCTCCTGTATAATGATTTAAATAATGTTATTGACTTATTAAAGAATCATATTCATTGTTATGATATAATATATGGTTCTCTTATGGCTTTATATTACCCGGTCTTTTGTAAATTCATGTTAAAGTAGCATTTTGGGTAAAATCGTCTCATTTTTCGTTCGTGTTTTTAACTTGTAATTATTAATATGATTACTTGGATCATGATTACTTATATCCAGAATGTAAAACATGATTTATATATAATATATATTCAGAATATACATATATATATATAATATATAGATAATGGAATGAAATACACCGTTCATGGAGACGGTAGTCCGTACGTACGCATGAACGCTGTTTTCGTTTCCTTATTGAATTGAATGGAATTAAGTAGATGACATACATATAAATATACATAAATCCAGTATCATTATTATGTCATATATTTCATTAGTACTTATTATATATGATTTATAATCATTCATGAATGGTTAATGTGGAAAATGAATCGCATCGCGTCGTGGAGACGGTAGTCCGTACGTACGCACGAGCGATGATATTGTTCCCATGGTCGTGGAATTGTGTTAAACTTTATGAATATTATTTCAGTATCAATATCACTTTATAATAATCATATATAGTTACTCATTACACCATTATAACCATCCTATTAAGGTGGTGGCGGAAAATAGATTACACCACGGCGTGGAGACGGTATTCCGTACGTACGCACGCGCGGTGATTTCATTTTTCCGTAGGATGGATAGAAGGTGAATTAGGGTTGTTTCATATTTGTAATAACATATCAGTATGTAAGTAATACTGATTTTATTACTTTGTTATGAAACAACTAAAGAAGAAGAAGTTGAAGAAGAAAGAAATTGAAAAGATCGGTAATGGTTATTACCTCTTCTTTGAAACGCCTCTTTGAATCCTCCACTTAGGGAACTAAGATTGGTCTTTGAAGAAGACCGGGACCTCTAGGATTATTCTAGGGAAGTGTAGAAGGTATTTTGGCAGGGTTTGGCCGAGCTTGAGTGCTCAAATTGGTGTGAGGAGGAGGGGGAGGAGGTGCCCTTTTATAAGGGAGGAGAGGGGCACCTTAGGAATATCTCAAAATATTATTTTATATTAAAGTAAAAATCGGTTTATAATGGTTCCAAAGGGTCTTATTTCGAAGCTAAAGTGGGGATGGGTCGAAATCCTATCAACCAATAGGATTTAGACAACTTTATCAATTAGATTTAACTCTAAGTTAAATAATTTAACTTTTACCGTGTCTTTTTGTTTTCTTACACTATATGGTTAATAAACTTACTATAACATGCCAAACGAACCCCAAATTGTTTATTATTAATACATATATCCTTATCTAAGTCATTTGGGCGAACCTTAGATTTTTATGAATAAAATAACAATTAATAATATAATATTTGATTTAAAAACTATTTTGTGTCAATTTTGACACTATTTGATATATGATTTTTGTGAAAGTCATAAAAGAATTATATGTTCGAAACAAGTTGATTAAATCAACACTAATATATCATAGTTACCTAGAAAATTAGTGGAATTCATAAAAAGTCTTAAATTATATTTATTTTGGTATTTATAATATCAATTATGTCAATATTTCATTAATAACATAATTACTGCATAATCTTTGTGTCATAAATAAATTAAATTATTTGATGTCTAAAAATTACAAATAAAATACCATTATGTAGGAAATCTTTTTATCTTTCTAATGAATATTTAAAATCGAATTTATCTTATGTATAACCCTATATTAAAAATGTTTTAGTAAATAAACTTGGATTTTAACTCTTTTAACTCTTCTTTGAATTAAATAATAATAAATGTCCTAATCTTATCCAAGTGGGCCTAAATGATAATATTTTACACTTAAGGTTGTTTTTGGTCGAGATACACTTGTCCAATAGAATTAGGACATGTGTTAGGGTAATAATAATATCATTTTTACCCTTAATTACCCTATTTACTTTTAACCGTGGTAAATAAAAGTAAAAAGTTACTATTCACCAAAAATTATTTTCATCTCATTGAACCACATTTTACTTACTGACATCAACTGTGTCTCTCAGATTTTTGAAATTCCATTCACAGAAGCGGTAAAATTAAGTTTTATGAAAAATTCAGTTTTTTTAACTACCACTTAGTAGTTTCACTATTCATAAAAAATTGATGTTTTTCAGAACAATGCCAAAATTTCATCCTAAGCTATATTTCATATTCCGAATTCAAAAATGAAGTCTATTTTACCAAATTCATAACATAGAAGTTTCATTAATTAATTTTATAATTAAATCCCGCTGTTAAAATAAATATCTATCAAAAGATTGACACTTGATTATGTCTGGTTTAAATGTGAAATTACATCCAATGACCAACATTGTATTAAATTGTGAAAATATATTCTAAATATACTTTAAAACCACTCAAATTAATAATTTATCACTATTAATTATTTCGATTAAAAAAATTGTTTTTAATTATAATTTAGTAATTTTCACTATTCATCGGAATATGAAAGTTATCCGAAAAGTACCAAAATTTCACCTTAGGCTAAATTCGATACTCCGAATCCAAAAATGAAGTTCATTTTGAAAAATAAGATTTACAGAATTTCAAAAAGTGGTTATTACTATTCATAACGGCTAGTTTTAATAATATTTTAATAGAATATCGTTGTTTAGTGAAACTCAGTATTGCGTACTACACACGCTATCGAGGAAGGTTGCGATTGCGTGTAATGCAAGGCAAGTCAAGGATGCGTGTTGTGCAAGCTCCTTTTGGTGTAGCGTACAACACAAGACATTAGTGAAATTAAAAAGAATATTTTTCATAAAATCTTGGGCTGTTACATTCTACCCCCCTTAAAATGAATTTCTCCCTCGAAATTCGTCGGGGTTATAAATGGTTTACTATTAGAAAGTTTCTTTAATAGAAACCCACATCGTAAAAAGGAATACCAAAACCAATATTTAAAAACAAAAGTATGAAACTTAACAGTTACCCAAATAAACAAATCACTGGGTTTCCACATAGGTGAAAATATGGATATGGAAGAAAAATCTAACCATCATGTTCTGATGGAGAGTGGTAGAGAACATGGCTATGAAAAAGCCAACAATCACAAATCCATAAATTTGTGACCATCTAAGGTACCATCCGATTAATCAGATATAAGATCACTAGGACAACATTTTTTTTTTGGTTTTCAAGATTGTTTCCCTAAAGTTGAAGAATTTGAAATAGAATAAATAATTTATTTTGGTACAGTCGCACTATTGTTCGTGCCTTGAACAATTTCCACTTCATCTCTTAAATAAATGAAGTTGAATTTGTTATTCGTGAAGTGTTATCAGATCATGTGATAGAATGACGGGTCATTCCATCTATCTCAAACAAAAGGTTAGCAAAAATTATATACATAAGTCGATCTATAGTGAGATTAATCGTATATGGTTCCTAAAATGGACTTATACTTCATATATCATACTGCTTAATATAATATAACTAGTTTCTACTAAACAGGGACTTCCTGTAGGCCAGTGGTAGGCGATAAAGGCCAGTCGCACTTTGGTTGTGGGTTTGATTCCCACAGCCTTGTCCGAAGCGATGGGTTATCGCCCGTCCTGCAGGTTGTCCTTTTTCTAAAACTAAATTACTATAACATACCATCAATAATATCGAAAAACTTATATCCTTAAACAATACTATCTTATGCCCAACCTAATCCATTCCAATCTTTAGGCTTATCCATAATACTGCAGTCCACTCTCATAATATAGTGAAAACGATTACCAGAGATTTAATACTATCGTTAATCCCCATATATCATAAGATATGTCTTGTTGGTCACATTCCAAACATTAAAAGTCCTTAATAATGTATTCTCTTGAATACCCATTGATCCTTAGTGAAAACATGAATGCAGTTAAAAGTTAACTCTTTCCACATACCAAAATCCAAAAATTCTCTGTACTCAAACCATGATATAACCTTCTCCTTATATCAGTCATGAGCTCATGAATACAATCAAACACCTCATTATCTTATTATTCCTTCATTATGCGCATATCATCAAAATTCCAAAAATATCTGAATATCCTTTCATGGATAGTGGTACCATTAATCATACACTTTCATAACTCAAGGAAAGACAACAGTGTAACAATCCTTAGATGTCTCTTTATTCCATAGTACCATGAGATTTCTTATTCAACATTACACATGATAAACATGTAATCATTCCACTACATTCTTAAACCATTGACCGAGTTTCAACAATTCTTTCATCTCACATATCATTTGTAGTCTCTTCATCATAATCAACATAAATACTTCCCATATGACCATACTGATTATCTTCATGAGACTTTCCCTTAGGGAATTGGTTTGCATAATGCCCGTACATTACACATTTAAAACATTTAACCATTGTTGATGTCGTAGTAATACCATTATCCTCATCCATGGTGTTAACTGAACCTTTTCCTTTGCACTTACTTGCTTTGTGTCCTTCTTTTCCACACCCAAAACATCTTCCAGTTCCTTTGAAACATTCTCCTTGATGCCTCTTCCCACATGATTTACATAGGGGAAATTGAACTTTCTTTTCTCAATGATCATCATGAAACTCCATCTTTCTCTTATTAGCCGAGTCAGGAAACTTACCAAATTTTACTTTATTGATCATATTATGAGATTGCTGATTCGGAATAATAATGATGTTTGGACTTCCAAATCCCATTTCATTATGAAGAATATCATTCCATTGTCCATCATATCCTCCATTATCGTGAATCATCTTGTTTCCAGCCATTTTCTAAAACCCAAAAAAAGAATAGTGTGAGAGGCAAAAATCATGCTAGGGAAAACAACATAATAAAGGGGAAGTACCTTAAATATCTAACATCTTAGGTTTAATTCTATGATTATTAGCGTAATCCTAGTACTATAACCTATACGTATACTTAACCTTAGGGACATCCCTAGACATACCTTATAAATAACTCTAGGGATCTCACTAAAGTTCTCGCATCCTAGTTTCCAAAGGTTGACTAAACCTTTCCTCTGATACCAAATGTAGAGACCCGAAGCTTGACATACATGAACATTACATTACTTTTGCGGAATACTTAGTACATAACAAAAAACACACACACAAGGATTGTAATAGTTTAGAGTCTTTGGAAACTCGGAACGTAATCTTCTAATCGTGGTAAAAGATCTTCAATATCTCCCATAAAGATCTTCCCTTTTTTTTACCTAAAACCTTTCTTTATATCCTGGGGAAAAGAAAACATAAAAGGGTGAGCTCAAATGCTCAGTAAGGGTAAACAAAAGAAAAATCAATCACATCATATTCATAAGAACATAACTTTTGGAAATCTTAACCTGCAAAAGAGAGCATAATTTCATAACATGGGATAAATCATAGTAGTGAAATGAAATCCCAATAATCATAACTTAAAACATGAAACTTTGTGTCATACACACATAATCATAGAGAATAATTTCTTGTTAGTCAAGACTCATTTCCAATACTATCTTAGTGGACAAAGTCCCTTTCTGAATCGAGTAACCCTCGTTTCAGTCCTATTTCACTGAACTGGTATAACCTACCATTTCAGCCACGTCTATCTCATGAGATATAAAATCTTTACCCAATGCATTGGAGGTAGATATAGGTCCCACCCATCTTATAATTAATCCTTTCTTATGTGTGCCACATAATCATAAATCATACATCATCGCATAACACATGTAACAAAAATGGGATTCTTGAAACATCATGACATCATAAAACAAACCATATAAGGTAAATGAATTCATAAAAATAATTCCATCACAACATAATCAAATCAATGTAATAATAGGGATAAAAACAGAACTCTATATTATCTTAGATGGAAAATAATTTTGATAAAACATTTGAACTCCATTCTTGAGGAAAATATCCTTTCTACTTCAAAAACACTTTTCCTTTCTTAAAATGTCATAAAATTCTAAAATAAAAGAAGTTGATTAAAAATAAACTTGAAAACTTGTAAAGGAAGCTTCTTGGAAATAATGTTTTAAAAATCCACTCATGCCGTATAAGTTAAAAAAACATTCTTCGTACTTTTGTCGGAAAAGTCAAAAAGTACCTCGTACGAAAAACGACAAAAGATTCCTTTCATATCATTTACTAAAAACTCACCGAAGGGTAAAATTGGATATAAACTATTGTATAAGAATGGAAATAATATTACATATTGAGGGAACATGGATGTGGATGATAAAATACACCCCAGTAATTACCAAAGTAAAAACAATCTCGGATAAAAGTGAGATTGTGATATTTCCCTTACCTTAGGTCCGACTTGCTTTGTACGTGTTCGAACCTCTTGTATAATGATTTAAATAATGTTATTGACTTATTACAGAATCATATTCATTGTTATGATATCATATATGGTTCTCTTATGGCTTCATATTACCCGGTCTTTTGTAAATTCATGTTAAAGTAGCATTTTGGGTAAAATCGTCTCATTTGTCGTTCGTGTTTTTAACTTGTAATTATTAATATGATTACTTGGATCATGATTACTTATATCCAGAATTTAAAACATGATTTATATATAATATATATTCAGAATATACATATATATATAATATATAGATAATGGAATGAAATACACCGTTCATGGAGACGGTAGTCCGTACGTACGCATCAACACTGTTTTCGTTTCCTTATTGAATTGAATGGAATTAAGTAGATGACATACATATAAATATACATAAATCCAGTATCATTATTATGTCATATATTTCATTAGTACTTATTATATATGCTTTATAATCATTCATTAATGGTTAATGTGGAAAATGAATCTCATCGCGTCGTGGAGACGGTAGTCCGTACGTACGCACGAGCGATGATATCGTTCCCATGGTCGTGGAATTGTGTTAAAGTGTATGAATATTATTTCAGTATCAATATCAATTTATAATAATCATATATAGTTACTCATTACACCATTATACCCATCCTATTAAGGTGGTGGCGGAAAATAGATTACACCACGGCGTGGAGACGGTATTCCGTACGTACGCACGCGCGGTGATTTCATTTTTCCGTAGGATGGATAGAAGGTGAATTAGGGTTGTTTCATATTTATAATAACATATCAGTATGTAAGTAATACTGATGTTATTACTTTGTTATGAAACAACTAAAGAAGAAGAAGTTGAAGAAGAAAGAAATTGAAAAGATCGGTAATGGTTGTTACCTCTTCTTTGAAACGCCTCTTTGAATCCTCTACTTAGGGAACTAAGATTGGTCTTTGAAGAAGACCAGGACCTCTAGGATTATTCTAGGGAAGTGGAGAAGGGATTTTGGTAGGGTTTTGCCGAGCTTGAGTGCTCAAATTGGTGTGAGGAGGAGGGGGAGGAGGTGCCCTTTTATAAGGGAGGAGAGGGGCACCTTAGGAATATCTCAAAATATTATTTTATATTAAAGTCAAAATCGGTTTATAATGGTTCCAAAGGGTCTTATTTCGAAGCTAAAGTAGGGATGGGTCGAAATAATATCAACCAATAGGATTTAGACAACTTTATCAATTAGATTTAACTCTAAGTTAAATAATTTAACTTTTACCGTGTCTTTTTGTTTTCTTACACTATATGGTTAATAAACTTACTATAACATGCCAAACGAACCCCAAATTGTTTATTATTAATACATATATCCTTATCTAAGTCATTTGACCGAACCTTAGATTTTTAGGAATAAAATAACAATTAATAATATAATATTTGATTTAAAAACTATTTTGTGTCAATTTTGACACTATTTGATATATGATTTTTGTGAAAGTCATAAAAGAATTATATGTTCGAACCAAGTTGATTAAATCAACACTAATATATCATAGTTACCTAGAAAATTAGTGTAATTCATAAAAAGTCTTAAATTACATTTATTTTGGTATTTATAATATCAATTATGTCAATATTTTATTAATAAGATAATTACTGCATAATCTTTGTGTCATAAATAAATTAAATTATTTGATGTCTAAAAATTACAAATAAAATACCATTATGTAGGAAATCTTTTTATCTTTCTAATGAATATTTAAAATCGAATTTATCTTATGTATAACCCTATATTAAAAATGGTTTAGTAAATAAACTTGGATTTTAACTCTTTTAACTCTTCTTTGAATTAAATAATAATAAATGTCCTAATCTAATCCAAGTGGGCCTAAATGATAATAATTTACACTTAAGGTTGTTTTTTGTCGAGATACACTTGTCCAATAGAATTAGGACATGTGTTAGGGTAATAATAATATCATTTTTACCCTTAATTACCCTATTTACTTTTAACCGTGGTAAATAAAAGTAAAAAGTTACTATTCACCAAAAATTATTTTCATCTCATTGAACCACATTTTACTTACTGACATCAACCGTGTCTCTCGGATTTTTGAAATTCCATTCACAGAAGCGGTAAAATTAAGTTTTATGAAAAATTCAGTTTTTTTAACTACCACTTAGTAGTTTCACTATTCATCAAAAATTGATGTTTTTCAGAGCAATGCCAAAATTTCATCCTAAGCTATATTTCATATTCCGAATTCAAAAATGAAGTCTATTTTACCAAATTCATAACATAGAAGTTTCATTAATTAATTTTATAATTAAATCCCGCTGTTAAAACAAATATCTATCAAAAGATTGACACTTGATTATGTCTGGTTTAAATGTGAAATTACATCCAATGACCAAAATTGTATTAAATTGTAAAAATATATTCTAAATATACTTTAAAACCACTCAAATTAATAATTTATCACTATTAATTATTTCGATTAAAAAAGTTGTTTTTAATTATAATTTAGTAATTTTCACTATTCATCAGAATATGAAAGTTATCCGAAAAGTACCAAAATTTCACCTTAGGCTAAATTCGATACTCCGAATCCAAAAATGAAGTTCATTTTGAAAAATAAGATTTACAGAATTTCAAAAAGTGGTTATTACTATTCATAACGGCTAGTTTTAATAATATTTTAATAGAATATCGTTGTTTAGTGAAACTCAGTATTGCGTACTACACACGCTATCGAGGAAGGTTGTGATTGCGTGTAATGCAAGGAAAGTCAAGGATGCGTGTTGTGCAAGCTCCTTTTGGTGTAGCGTACAACACAAGACATTAGTGAAATTAAAAAGAATATTTTTCATAAAATCTTGGGCTGTTACAAAGTCCCTTTCTGAATCGAGTTCACTCCTCGTTTCAGTCCTGTAACACTGAACCGGATTAACTTACCGTTCCATCCATGTCTATCTCATGAGATATAAATCCTTACCTAATTCATTGGAGGTAGATATAGGTCCCACCCATCTCATAATGAAATTATTCTTACTTGTGCCACAACATAAACATACATCATTCATAAAAACCCAATAAATAAAATGGGTTTCATAAACATCATCCCATCATCACATAATCCATATAAAAGAAATGGATATAATTTCATAATAAGAAAATTGAAACCATGTAAATCATATAGACATTATCTTGAAACATACACATATTAAATAATGTCATCTTAGATGAAAAATGGTTTTCATAAAATACTTGAAATGAATTCTTGAGGAAAATATCCTTTTTTCTTCAAAAATCATTTTCTTTTCACAAAATGTCGTGCAATTTTAAAAGAAAATGATTTTGTTGAAAATAGTCATGAAATATTTTGGAGGAAGATTCAGGAAAATAAGGCTTTATAAAACCGTAAAAATCCTTTCATGCCGTATACGTTAAAAAAACATTCTTCTCATACTTTTGTCGGAAAAGTCAAAAAGTACCTTGTAGAGTAAATAAAAGAAAGATTCCTTCCATACCATGGGGTAAAAGTCAAAATGAGTAAAAAGTAATTTAAACATACATGAATACATTTTTATAAAACATGGACATGTATGATAGCAATAACCCCAGTAAATACTTACGAATAAGCAATCTCAGATAAAAATGAGATTTGCAAAATTATCCCTTACCTTAGGTCTGATATGCTTCGTACATATCCAAAAATCCTGTATAATTATTTAAATAATGTCATTGACTTATTACATATTCATATTAATTGTTATTATATCATATATGTTTCACTTGTGACTTTATATTACCCTTTCTTTTGTAAATTCCATGTTAAAGTAGCGTTTTGGGTAAAATCATTTCATTTATCGTATGTGTTTCGACTTGTCGTTCTTGGTATTATTACTTATATCCTGATTTACATAATTCCATAATGTAAAACATGATTTATATATAATATATATTCATTATATACATATATATATTATAGATCGATAAAAGGAATGAAATACACCATTCATGGAGACGGTAGGCCATACGTACGCATGAACGCTGTTTTCGTTTCCTTATTGAATTGAATGAAACTAAATAGATGACATACATATATATATATATAAATCCAGTAGCATTATTATTTCATATATTTCATTATTATTCATTATATAAACTTTATGATCATTCATGTATGGTTAACATAGAGAATGAATCTCATCGCGTCGTGGAGACGGTAGTCCGTACGTACGCACGAGCGATGATATCATTCTCATAATTATTGAATAGAATTGGAGTGGATGGTATAATATATTAGAATCAGTATTATTTTATAATAACCATATATAGTTATTCTTTACACCATTATACACATCCATGTAAGGTGTTGGTGGAAAAATAGATTTCACCACGGTGTGGAGACGGTATTCCATACGTACGCACGCGCGGTGATTTCGTTTTCCATAGGATGGATATATGGTGAGATAGGGTTGATTAATAATAAAATATAATTATATGAGTTATACCGATGTTATTACTTCATAATGAAACAACTAAAGAAGAAGAAGTAGAAGAAGAAATAAATTTGAAATAATCGGTAACGGATATTACCTCTTCTTTGAAGCGCCTCTTTGAGACTCCTCTTAGGGCAATAAAATTGGTCTTTGAAGAAGACCAGAACCTCTAGGATGTTTCTATGGAAGTGGAGAAGAGAATTTGGCAGGGTTTGGCAGATCTTGAAGGCTCAAAGTGGTTTGAGGAAGAGAGGGAGGAGGTGCCCTTTTATAAGGGAGGAGAGGGGCACCTTTGGAAAAACTAAAAATATTATTTTATTATAAAGTCATATTCGGTTATTAATAGCTCAAAATTGAGTTATTTTGAATCTAAGGTTGGGATGGGTCGAAATAATCTCATCCAATATAATTTAGACAAGTTTAGGTTTCTATTTTAACCTTATCATTTATATTTAACCTTAAGTTAAATAATTTTACTTTTACCGTGTCTTCTTGTTTTCTTACACTATAAGGTTAATAAACTTACTATAACAAGCCAAAAGAACCCCAAGTTGTTTATTATTAATATATATAACCTTATATAAGTCATTTGGCTGAACCTTATATTTTTAGAAATAAAATAACAATTAATAATATAATATTTGTTTTAAAAACTATTTTATGTCAATTTTGACACTATTTGGTAATTGATTTTTGTGAAAATCATAACAGAATTATTAGTTCAAAAAAAGTTAACTAAATCAATAATAACATGTCATATTAACCTATTAAATTAGTTTAATTCATAAAAAAGTCTCAAATTACATTTATTTGGGTATTTATAACATCAATTATGTCAATATTACATTTATAAGATAATTTATGCATCATCTTTGTGTCATAAATAAATTAAATTATTTAATGTCTAAAAATTATAAATAAAATACCATTATGTAGGAAATATTTTTATCTTTCTAATGAATATTTATATTCGAATTTATCTTATGTATAACGCTATATTAAAAATTACTTACTTATTAAACTTTGATTTTAACTATTTTAACCCTTCTTTGAATAAATTAATATTAAATGTCCTAATCTAATCCAAGTGGGCCTAAATGGTCATATTTTATTCCTAAGGTTGTTTTTGGTCGAATTACACTTATCCAATAGAATTATGACATGTGCTAGGGTAATAATAATATCATTTTTACCCTTAATTATCATATTTACTTTTAACCATGGTAAATAAAAGTAAAAAGTTACTATTCACAAAAAAATATTTTCATCTCATTGAACCACATTTTAGTACTTGATATTAACCGTGTCTCTCAGATTTTTGAAATTCCACTCACAGAAGTGGTAAAATTAAGTTTTATGAAAAATTCAGTTTTTTAACTACCACTTAGTGGTTTCACTATTCATTAAAAAATGAAAGTTTCCAGAAAAATACCAAAAATTAGGCCTAAGATATATTTGATATTATGAATTCAAAAACGATGTCTATTTTACCAAATTCAAAACATATCATTTGCATTAATTAATTTAAAAATTAATTCCCGTCATCAAAACAAATAGCGTGTTTTTAAGAGATAATAACTATCAAAAGATTGACACTTGTTTATGTCTGGTTTAAATGTGAAATTACATCCAATGACCAAAATTTTATTAAATGGTAAAAATATATTCTAAATATACTTTAAAACCACTCAAATTAATAACTTATCACTATTAATTATTTCGATTAAAAAAAGTTGTTTTTAATAAAAATTTAGTAATTTTCACTATTCATCATAATATGAAAGTTATCCGAAAAGTACCAAAATTTCACCCTAAGCTAATTTTGATATTCCAAATCCAAAAATTAATTCCATTTTGAAAGATAAAATTTATAAATTTCAAAAAGTGGTTATTACTATTCATAATGGCTAGTTCATAATAATATTATAATAATATCTCGTTTAGTGAAACTCGGTATTTCGTACTACACACGCTATCGAGGAAGGTCTTTATTGCGTGTAATGCAAGACAAGTCAGGGATATGTGTTGTGAAATCTTATTTTGGTGTAGCGTACAACACAAGACATTAATGAAATTAAAAAGAATATTTTTCATAAAATCTCGGGGTGTTTCACAGGAGCTTGCAACTAGCACCAAGTAGGCATATCCCAAACAAATGGGAGGAATTTTCCTGAGTACCTATACACACTCACACAACTCCAACCCAAAAATTCTGGAAAGTGAATACACTAAGTAAACACTAGGTATGAAAGTAGAAAACTAAAGGTAAATGAGGCCAGAATACAATCCCAACAAAAAGGAAAAGTACAAGTACAAGTCTCTGTAACTCCTTTGCAGAAACCCTAACTGAAGGGTAGGTATATAAACAGCTATCTGAAGCTGAAAAGGCGCACTTCATCTGTCGGGTCACTCTAAGAATCACCTATCCCTAGTACACCAAGGACTCCATCAAAGTGTCGATCATCTTCACAAGACACGACATGTTTAGGAAAATCCCATGTAGGGGTGAGTAAAACAATACTCAGTAGGTAACCCGGAAACACAAAGTAAAAGACCACAAAGGAAACACCACTAAGAAGATACAGTCATATCAACATTGGTATGTGTCAACAAAACATATAATAATAACATCCAGGTATACTCATAAAGGATGTCAATACTCAAGGTCTTATCCACTACCATCTATATGGTCCCATTCGTAGCATGCCTGATCTGGTAGATCTCACTCCTCTAGCTATCTGTTAGTAAGCACGTAGAACTAATCTACCAAAATTATCTGAGACAAAACTGAGTCTCGAAACGTCATGAATTTTCCCTCAGACATCTGTTCTCACTAAGAAAAAGATTCTCGATATCACAACCAATAGATTCACTAGAGTCTTCTCACATAGGTACATGCCTATAGCATGAAAATACTTAAGAAAGTCCAGGAATATTCAAATCTGATGAGACACATGGTCTCTACTGGGGACTCACTCTGCATATTCATAGGATACCTAATTTTCATCTTCACAGGAGACCTATTATGTGTCTTCGCATGATACCTACCCCATGTCTTCATAGAAGACATACATGGCATCTTTGTAGGAGACCTACTCAGCGTCTTTGTAGGATACCTACTCTGCGTCTTTTCAGGATAACTACTCTATGTATTTCATAGTTTTCAAGAGGCTTACTCCACGTAAGACATAGTTTGTAGGAGAATTACTCTATATAAGTCTCAGCCACATGATTTCACTCTTTGTGCATTCATTCTGGGAGCACCTACTCCTCAAACCAAAATTTCATATTCCAACCTTCACAAAAACTCACATATAGTACCTCAAAAGGACCGCCTCATCACAAGGGTCCCAATGCCAGAAATGGATCATCAGATGGACACACGGTTTGAGAGTTTTGGGCATTTTAGTGAAAAGGGGTTGGTTGGGTCTATGTCTGGCCTGATCCGATCGAACTGACCTGACCAGACCCACCAGGTCGACCCAACCCACTGGGCTTGTCCCATTCTATAAGCTCGGCCCACCACCTACCCAACACGCCTCCGGCTTGAGCCACCTCGCCCAAACCCGGCCCACCTGGTCGGGCTGGACCACCCAGTTTTCATAGTGCAGACCCACTTAGTCCACCGGACACGGCTAGCACCGCATCCCCACATGGTCAATGCTACTGGCCACCATGGGTCCTGCCATAGTCCCGACTGGACCACGATTTCTAACCACATGATGCGGCCTCCTGTGACATCCCGGTCAAGGTCGTCGCTGCCACCTTGTAGCAGCCTCTGTCGCCACCTGCGGCTAGCCATTGAGGGGGTCCTTCATCGACGTGGTCCCGGACCACACCCCATTGTTGCTTCCCTTCTGGCGTTGCACATATATGCACACTACTGGTAGCCTTTTCTCTGAAGACTGACACATTTTTTTTGGTACATTGTTTTTTGAAATGGGGAGTATCTTGCGATAGTCGGGTTTCCACCATCACTATTGTGGGCTTCAAATCATCTTGTTGTCGCTCTAGGGGTCCGGCCACAGTTATAATCACCCAAAAAAACACACTGCGACCATGAGGGTCCACCGATGCAGAAAAAAGAATGGAGATATATGAAAAGGAACAAGAACACCCTTAGAGTGGACCTTTCCCTTGTTCATGTCGGCCTTGGTCTATTCATGTTAGCATGATTATAAAGAAGAAGAATCATCAATCTATTCCCTTTAATCCCATAGTTTATCCATCCAGCAAGAAAGATCGAACCACAGATCGACTTTTTCATGGGTTTGTTCATGTTCATCATTTGAATCAAGAATGGGGAAATAAATACCCTTAATAAATAAAACCCTACCTCGAGGTTTGGATATGTCATTGGTGAAGAACGGATTTGTGCTGCCATTGTTCATTGATCAATTATCCTTGATCTGGGATATGCGATCCCCTGGTGTTCCTCTTCGTTTGTCACTCACCAATGAGAGGGAATTTCCAATGTCTTTCTCCAGAGTTTCTGGGGAATTTCAGGGTTATTCGTTAACCCTGAATTCCTATTTAATTAGGGAGAAAAGAAAATGTGTCGGCACATTGTAGCATTGCAGCATCGCCACGCTATTTCATTTAAGAAGCGAAATGGGAAGACTCATCGCTGTGTCACTACATCACAGTGTCACATCATCACTGAGAAATGTTTAAAAAAATAAAATAAACTTCTTTAGGTTTATTTTATTCTTCTTTAAAACGTCCAAAAATTAACTTTCGTAGTCAACCCACGTCAGTCGATGTTAGGCCTCACCTAAGGAAAACACCACATTACGAACTCAAGGGTAGTCTTAGATTTCTAATCTAAGTCACCATTCATGAGTTATTATGATTTTAAAATAAAATGATTTTATTTAATTATTTTATTTATGGTTACGTCCTTTTCGGTTTTTATCATTGGATACCCGCACTGACTAAAGTTAAGTCATACCTAGGGTAAACCCACCATCTTGAACACAATGGTGCCCTCAGATTTCTGATCTGGTCTCCCATTTAATATTTATTCAAATTTTTCATGAAAACCACTCATGTGAACTATTAAAAACATAAAACTTTTCCTTGAACCATTCTGGGCACATTGAGCCTCAAAATCGCATGCTGTCTCAGCACCTGGTCTCGTAATTTTCCCAGAAATTTTCTAAAAAAAATTGAAAAAATTCAAGTCATTACATTTTATTCCCTCTCCAAGTTGTAAGATCTCCAGGTCATTAAAGAGAGGTTGAAAATAAATCAATTAAATGTGAGATGGTTACAAAATGGTGATAGGAACACCAAAATATTCCATCCATTACACAAAGAGAAAATAAAAAGGGGAGGATTCAATTCCCTCAACATATATAAATGCCTTTTCACATCTGAAAATGAAATCTCTAATTCATTTATTGACTACTTCCAAAGAACCTACTTTGATGATGGGTCTAAAAACACCCATAATATGATTGATAACATCCCATCCTTCATTAGAGATCAAGATAATTGAGTCCTCATTTTAACCCCATCTAAAGTGGAAATGAGAGCGACCATCTTTTTCATCAGCATAAATAGTGTGGTAAGACCAAATGGGCTCACTAACAAGTTATTCATGTTATTTTGGGACATAATTAATAGTGATGTGGAAAATGCAGTGAGGTATTTTTTTCATTCATGCGTACATTAACTATGGGTTAAAATCCAACTATATTTCTCTCATACCTAAGAAAGAGAATTCCATTGATACCAAGGATTTCATACCAGTTATAATTGGGAATACACTTCCTAAAATTATAAGAAAAATTATTATGGTTAGATTGCAAAACTTGGTAAATGACATCATGACCTCAAATCAGTTTGGGTTTGTACCTAGTAGGAACACTCAAAACCACTTATTCACTACATATGAGAGTTTCAACCTTATGTGGAAGAAATTAAAGTTTGGAAACTTCACACTTAAAATTGATATCTTCATATCCTTTGATACCCTTAAATGGAGATTCATCACTATTATCCTTAAAAAGTATAGATTCTCCACCGCCTTTATCAACATGATCAACACTATTCTAATCTCTACAAGACTCTCCATTCTTATTAATGGTTTTCCTTGAGGCTTCTTCCAATTCTCAAAGGGATTTAAGCAAGTTGGCCCTTTATCAGGTCTTCCATTTTCCTTGGTTGAAGACTATTTGAGTAGATGCTTTAATGACATGTTCAATATTGGACTTTACAAATAGATCAAGGATAGATGAGGTATATCCAGACCCTCTCACATTTTCTCTGATGATGACATTCTTCTTTTTGGTTAGGCTTCCCAAATAACTCTATATACCATAAAATTAATATTTTATCACTATGAGGAGGTTTCAAAACAAATAATTTGGAATAATTTTTTCACTGTCTTTAGAAATGGATTCTTTGTGACATAAAAAAATGGGATCTTCAAGACACTTGGAGTAAAGAGTGGGTCCCTCCATTTTATTTATCTTAGTGTCCCCATTTTCTAGGGTAAATTCATAAATTTTCATCATGAAGACACCTAATCTAACACCCTCAATCAGTTGGCCAAATGGAAGGGAAAATTCATGTCTCAAGAGGGAAGGGTGTGCTTGGTTAACTTGATGATCACATCCAAGTTTGTTTAAATGTTTTCTATCTATAGGTATCCCATAATAATTATTAAGAAACTCAAAGGAATGATTATGAACTTAATTTATAATGGTTCTATTTATGAAATGAAACTTATCACGATGGTGTGTAATGATTGTATTAAACCAGAGGACTTGGGAGGACTTGTAATTAAAGATATCAGGATATTTAATGATTCCCTTATCACTAAATTAACCTGGAGTCTCTTAACTTCTGAATACCCATCTCTTTATTTTATCTATAGTGGATTTAACCTAGATCTACTGAATGGGTATACTTATTACATGGATTCATACACCTATTCAGCCATCAATAAATATTTCAATGGCCTGATGGGCTGTTAAATATGATTGTATGCAAGAATTATTACCTCAACTTTTGGACCACTCATTGGATTGAAAAACCACTTAAAGAAAGCATGTTTGTCCCTACCAATAGAAAACACATATACATTGTCGAATTTTTATCCAACATATGAAGAAATTATGTGAATGTTCCCCCTCATGTATCTTCTGAAATTCAGAGATACACCTTCATAGACAGGGATACCCTTGTTTGTATATTGAATAGAAATGGGCAGGTTAATACTAGGGACTTTTATAAGATCAATTGTGAGGGAGGTATCAACACTCCTTCATTGTTTCTAAAATTATAGAATCCTTTTATTTATCCTGCAAGAGCTCTCCTACTCTGGAAAATTTGGAGAAAAAGGCTTCCCACTCATGATCAATTACATGGGGTTGAGATACAACTAGCTTTAGTCTTCCACCTATGTAGGGGAACTATAGAAACCATACATGTAACATCCTAACCTGGTGTCCACTTAATTGGGGCCCCAAGCTAGGGGTTCACATAGCCTCAAGAATACCTCCTTATACACCAGAGGCTGCCAACTAGCAGTGAAGGTGTAAAGGTGGTATAATGGGGAGAATATATGTTCATATCAGAGCATATTAACAGATAAAACCAATAAGCATACAATAATGGAATCATGATATAAACAAGAACAAGATAATTGGACCAGTAACCCACTAAAATATAATAACATACAACATATATAATAATAAACTGTAGAAGTATAAATAATTGAATAATTGAATAATAATATCAAAATCTACTAGGCAGTGTTGTTGGGACCACTCTGTGTATAAAGATTGTATTTGTTGTCAACAGTTGTCAATACTATTCAAAATGAAGAAGGAGATAAAGAAGGAATAAAAAGTTAGTGGAGATTGGATGAAGTGAGGTTGCCTAGAGAATTGTTATGGAATCATAGCATTGGATGTCATACTTGAGAAATTCTCTACGAAGATCAATTCAGATGATTGTTGAATTGATGCTAAGTACAAATAACTTGTGTAAAAGGTGACAAATTGTTTACAACAATGAATATTGGTGAAGTATCATCCATCTAAGGATGATTGAAGAAGAATGATGATTTCAAGAAGACCATGCAATGCCTCGCGATTGCACGAGAACCGTGCAAGAGCTTACTTGAAAAAAAAATCATATGATTTGAGTGAAGTAAAGAATGATGGCTGAAGAAGAAGAGAGAGTGCGGAAGGGATTGGGATTCTAAGAAGGTCATGAATTGCACATTGCCTTGAATTCAGATGATTTTTACACTTTTCTTAAAGTTCTAAATACATGTATCAAAGGTGATACATTGTCTATAACATTGAAGGTATTTAAAGAATCTCCAAGCCTTCACTTTTGGATGAATAGAGATGATTGGAGTTCTTTGGAATTAACAATCCATAAGGAATTGAGGATTTGAAGTGAGGATGAAGAAGTACTTTGGAAGTTATATTCAAAAAAGAATGAAAAAATATATGACGATGCTTTGCTGATTTGTATTTCAAAAATATCATAAGTTTGGAGAACTTGTGATGTAAGACTTATGAAGGATAGGGAGAGTAAAGAAGTGTTTTTGGAAAAGGGAAGAAAGTGGCGCGAAGGTCAAAAGTGGCACACAAGTGTGGCACACATGTATATGTGGCACGCAAGTATATGTTGCGTGAAAGTCATATTTCAAGATCATCACATCAAAATATGACAAAGAAAATAAAGTGGCGCGCAAGTTAAAGATTGGCACACATTTCAAAAGTGGTGTGCAAATGTGGCACACAAGTATATGTGGCGTGCAAGTGTATGTTGCGCGCAATTCATATTTCAATATAATCATATCAAAATATGACAAAGGAAATAATGTTTCGTGTAAGTGATGGAGCGACGTGCAAGTGATGGAGCATCGCACAAGTCATGGAGTGGCGCGCAAGTGCTGGAGCGGCGCGCAAGTGCTGGAGCGGTGTGCAAGTGTATGTGGCGTGAAACTCACCAAAATTCCTATAAATAGATGACTAGCCTCCTCATTTTTTAAGGCTCAAAACCTAAGAGAAAATTTGAGCTATGATCGCGCAAGTAGTAGAAGTGGCGTGCAAGATGAAGTGATGCGCAAGTTGAGGGTTATTTATAAGGTGCGCAAGTAGGGTGGCGCGCAGGTAGGGTGGCACGCAAGCAGAAGTGGTGCACAAGTTGTCAGAGGTGCGCAAGCAGGGAGGTGTCTTCAAGAAGTTTGTTGCGTATAAACAGTAGTGGTGCACAAGTTTTGGTGCACAAGTTGTGGCGCGCAAGTTGTGGCGTGCAAGTTGTGGCGCTCAAGAAGGTGGTGCTCAAGCTGAGTGGTGCGCAAACAGCTAGTGCGTAAGCAGGGAGGCGCGCAAGAAGGGTGGCGAGCAAGTAAGGATTGGCACACAAACTATGAGTTGTTCTAGAAGTTCTTAGCAGGTTCTTTTCAACTGTGATGATACTAAGTTGATCTAGACTTCATTTTTTTTACAATCACAAATAGAACTTGTGCTTCTAGAAAGAAGAAGAAGAATAAGGGCTCGGTGTAGATGGTTTTTCACTGAAAGAGAATGTGTGAAGAAGAGTAGGTTTCAGTGCAGCTGGTTTTGCATTGAAGAAGTAGAAGAAGAAGAAGAAGAGTGTGCAGCTTAAAGGTTTGCTGCATAGAAAGAAGATAAGAAGAATAAGAATAATAGAGTATGCCCAATTTAAGCCTACAATTATTTAGGGTAGTTTAATTCAGATGATGTCGAGTGAATCGATCTTCACTGCCTAAATAATCACATTGGTATATGTGATTCTATCCAAGAAGAGAGAAGAAGTTTTAGTGCAGTTGGTTGTTGCACTAAGAAGAATAAATAAGAATTCTAGTGCAGTTGGTGTTGCACTATAAAAGAAGAGAAGAAAATAAGGAAGAATTTCTTACCTACTACTTTTCAAGTAATCAAGTGAATAGAATTAAAGAAGACCAAGAGAAGAACCTGCCTTTTGAAGAAGGAAGAAGACTGTATCCATAGGCAGTATAAAGAACTAGCTAGATGCTGCAAGTTGGGCTAGGTCATCACCAGTCCATGGAAGAGGATTGTTTCTCACCCCCATCTAAAGTGTAGGGACTCACACTGGCTAGAGTATTGTTTTCCTAGCCACTCCACTGTAATTTCATATCACATCATAGTGGATAATCCATGAACTATTCATACCCATGCATGGTAAGGACGTAGCTACTCATATTGAGTGGTGAACCTTGTAAAAATATTGTGTGCATATTTTTATTGCTTTCTATTATTGCATGCGAGAGGGAAAAGAGAATAAGAGAATCAAGATCCTAACAGGTCAAGAGGTACAGGGATAAAAGTTGGAATTGGTTTAAAAAGTCCTTAACACTGATTCACCCCCCCCCCCTCTCAATGTTAGGCATATCCCAAACTGGTCCTCTCAATTGGTAGGTTAACCTCTGTTTGATTCTCTATGGTGAATTTATTCTCTTTTGAAGATTTTAGTTTCTTTCCTGAATTATCAATGAAGTGCACTTTCAGTTAATATTCAGTTATCTCTGAACAAAAGGCTATATCTATCAAGGCTATGATGAATAGTAAAAATAAGGAGAAGATAAAGTTTAAGAAGAAGTCCCTACAATCTAATAAAGAGGATGTATCTGTTTCTCCATATCTGGCAGACATTGAAGACACACCAGACTTGGAATGTTATGAGACGATGGATCGAGTTTCCACTAAGAAAATAGATAAACTTTCTCCCTCAAATGATAAGGAGGTATGTGTTAGTACATTTGGAAATTATTCTCATGATGAAAATGCTATCACAAGTGGTGATGATCAATCTACAACATCTCAAGAAATATCAGTTAACAGATTAAGAATGATTCTGCATGGTATTCCTGAAGAGAGTTCATCTCTTGTTTGTGGAGTATTTCAATGCATGTAGGAAAATATCACTCAACTGGAAGAATAAACTGATGCTTTGGAGAAAGTCTTACAAGGAAAAATTGTCAAGTGTCTAAAGATCTCCAGATATATTGGAGCCTTTGAAGCAACAAAGAGGGGATTTGAAGTAAGTTCTTCAAAGTGGTTCAAAGATGTTGAAGAGAAAGAGGGACTCAACAAGTCTTTAAAAGAGAATATTCATGCACTTGAAGATGAGCTGAAAAAGAGCAATGATGTCAAGGAGATATATTTGGAAGAAAACTCCAAGATGATCAAAGAACTTGTCTCTTTGTTACAAAACAAATTAAAGCTACATGAAGATGAAGTTGAAAGATTAAATAAGGCTTGTGAAGAGAAGATGACTATAATTGAAGACCAGTAAGTCATCCTCAATATGAGATGCCTAGAATTGGAAGCTGAGTTTACCAATCTTGAGAAGACACATATGGAGTCTCTAAAAAATATGGAAATAGTTTCTACTAGTACTCAATTCTCAATGGAGGATTCTACCGTCAAAATACCTCCAACATGTGATAATAATATCATGGATTCATTCATTGATCTATCACAAGCAGTTGGGAAAGTAAAGGTACCATCCATACTAACTTGTACGGATGGTTCTAAAATTTCTTCTACAAAAAGTGAAAGTTGGAAGAAAAATTATAAAAAAGTATGGATGAAGAAAAGTGAGAATAAACCTACCACCATGGCTAGAGTTGATAGGGGAATGAGTGTAGAAGATATCTCCCCACAGAAAGCACAATATACTAAGAAGAAGATTCAACAACATTATAAAAAAGATGGAAAGAAGTTGAGGTTTGTTGGTCAATGCTGGTGTTGTAATAGATTTGGTAATTGTGCACTAGATTGTTGGTACAACCCCTTAAATGTAAAAGCACATAGAAATCTCATCTCATAGGGGAGAAATCCAGAGAATAATAAGAAACATCCACAGATCCAAAAGCATCTTTATACTGCAAATAGATTTGGAATATTAGATAACATCTGTGATGTATGAAATAGGTGTGGTCACATGAATGGTGCATGTTCACCTCAATAGGTACCCAAAGCTGATAAGAAAAGAAGATCACAACAGCTGGATACGAATGAAGAATCATCATGGGGAAGAAATCAGAACAATGTGGTAAAAAAAAATTCTACCAAGAATATCCCAAGATGAAAAGATGAGAAGCCCTTGGATTCTATGCCCAAGGAGGTGAAGGGTGGTGCATACAAAAGAACCACTAATAAGGATGATAATCAGAAGAAGCCATGTAGAAGATCCAATCTTGATGCCTCAGTTCCTAGTGACATATTGGTGGTTTGGCCAAAATATTTGGAAAGAATGAGGAAAATAGAAGATGCACAGGCTAAATCTAGTGCTAAAAACAAAAGGAAGATTCTATATGAAGGCCAAGAAATTCTATGTGTGAGGTGAAATAAGGCTGGTCACACTGTTAGAAGATTCTTTGAATTTACTCCATCCCAACAAGAATTACTCAAGAAGATGAATGTTGCACCAGGAGATTCTAGTTATTTAAAAGATCTTGAAGAAATAAGACTCGCACACATGGAGATGGAAAAAATAGTGAAGTCCACACAATCACAGTCATCATTAAAGATCAGTTGTGAAAGTGTGAAGAATGGAGCATTCGGGCTGAGAAAATCATCTCAACCTTGTTGTTCACATTGATGGAGAAAAGTGGATCCACCTTATTCCATTAAATCTTTGTGTATTATATTTGTTATTATCATACAAGGAATTGAAGGTGAAGTAAGATCTCAGGGGGAAAACCTGGGATTCAGTGAGGAGAAGTGTTCCCTTAGGAGGGAAACACATGAAGAAGCTGCCAGAGTCATTATCTCAATCAGTATCAACATCAGTTGGTATAAAATTCAATTACTATAAAGATTGTCTGAAGATCATGTTATTAGAAAAGTTATGTCATTTCTTAATCTCTCATCCTTGGTTACTCAAAATAAATATATTTTTACAAAGGGGGGGGTAACTAGGAAAATCATTGACATAATAAGAATGAAATTACCCCAAGGCCACTTATCCTGCTAATTTCACTTGAATGTTTTTGATCCTTTTATTGCAGTGAGTGCAGGAATTTCTGGATTGATTATTTCCTATCACATTCAATATCTGTGTCCTGTAATGAAATTGGAAAACCCTTTAAGGCAAGTGTAGGAGATCTCATCTCATGAGGTATCACGATCAGTGGATAATGGACAGATTTGTTGTCTAAATCAAATCCTCTTGTTTTCTACATCAATATTTGATCAAGTAGACTTAGAGTGAAATGATTGATGGCACACTACTTAAGTAATGATTGATACCCTCTATACCATGAACTTTGTATTTCTTGTCAATAAGGGGGAGAGAAAGTGAAATGAAAGTTTGAAATGAAAGGGGGAGACAAACAAGTAAAGGGGAGAGAGAAGATTTTTATTTTGACATTGACGCATTCATTTGAGGATACTTTGTGGTATTGACAAAAAAATACAAATGGGGAGATTATTGGGACCACTTTGTGTATAAAGATTGTATTTTTTGTCAAAAGTTGTCAATACTGTTCAAAATGAAGAAGGAGATAAAGAAGGACTAAAAAGTTAGTGGAGATTGGCTGAAGTGAGGTTTCCTGGAGAATTGTTATGGAATCATAGCATTGGATGTCATACTTGAGAAATTCTCTAAGAATATCAATTCAGACAATTTTTGAACTGATACTAAGTTCAAATAACTTGTTTCAAAGGTGACACATTATTTACAACAATGAATAATGGTGAATTATCATCCATCTAAGGATGATTGAAGAAGAATGAGTATTTAAAAAAGACCATTAAATGCTTCACAATTGCATGAGAACCATGAAAGAGCTTATTTGAAAAAAAAAAATCATATGATTTGAGTGAAGTAGAGAATGATGGCTGAAGAATAAGAGAGAGTGTAGAAGGGCTTGGAATTATAAGAAGGTCATGAATTACACATTTCCTTGAAATCAGATGATTGTTGCACTGTTCTTAAAGTTCCAAATACATGTATCAAAGGTGATACATTGTCTTCAACATTGAAGGTATTTGAAGAAGCTTCAAGCCTCCAATTTTGAATGAATAGAGATGATTGGAGTTCTTTGTAATTAACACTCTAAAAGGAATTGAGAATTTGAAGTGAGGATTAATAAGTAATTTGGAATTTATATTCCAAAAAGAATGGACAAAACTATGATGATGCTTTGCTGATTTGTATTTCACAAATATCATAAGTTTGGAGAACTTGTGATGCAAGCCTTATGAAGGATAGGGAGAGTAAACAAGTGTTTTTCGAAAAGGGAAGAAAGCATCACTCAAGTCAAAAGTGGCTCACAAGTCAAAAGTAGTGCGCAAGTGTGACGCGCAAGTATATGTGGCGCACAATTATATGTTGTGCGCAAGTCATATTTCAAAATCATCACATCAAAATATGACAAAGGAAATAAAATGGTTCCGAAGTTAAAGATTGGCGCGCAAGTCAAGATAGGCGTACATGTTTGGCGCGCAAGTATATGTGGTGTGTAAGGGTATTTTGTGCACAAGTCATATCTCAAAATCATCATATCAAAATATGAAAAAGTAAAGAAAGTTTCATGCAAGTGCTAGAGCGGCACGCAAGTTATGGAGCGGCGCGCAAGTGCTGGAGCGGCGTGCAAGTGCTGGAGCGGCACGCAAGTGTATGTGGTGCGCAAGTCACCAAAATTCCTATAAATAGATGACTAGACTTTTCATTTTTAAGGCTCAACACCTAAGAGAAAATTTGAGCTCTGATCGCGCAAGTAGTAGATGTGGCGTGCAAGCTGAAGTGGTGGGAAAGTTGAGGGTTATTTATAAGGCGCGCAAGTAGGGTGAAGCGCAAGTAGGTTGGCACGCAAGCAGAAGTGGCACGCAAGCAAGTAGGTGTCTTCAAGAAGTGTGTTGTGTATAAACAGTAGTGGCACGCAAGTAGTGGCGCGCAAGTTTTGGGGCGCAAGTTGTGGCGCGCAAGTTGTGGCGCGCAAGCAGGTGGCACCCAAGTTGATTGGTGTGCAAACAAGTTGCACGCAAGTATGGAGGCGCACAAGCAGGGTGGCTCACAATTAAGGATTGGCACGCAAGCTATGAGTTGTTATAGAAGTTCTTACCAGCTTCTGTTCAACTGTGATGATGCTAAGTTGATCTAGACTTAAATTTTTTTACAATCACAAAGGGAACTTGTGATTCTAGAAAGAAGAAGAATAAGAAGGGCTCAGTGCAGATGGTTTTACACTAAAAGAGAACGTGTGAAGAAGAGTACGTTTCAGTGCAGTTGGTTTTTCATTAAATAAGCAGAAGAAGAAGAAGAGTGTGCAGCTTACAGGATTGCTGCATAGAAAGAAGAGAAGAAGAAGGAGAAGAATAGAGTATGCACAATTGAATCCTACAATTATTTAGGGCAGTTTAATTCTGATGATGTCGAGTGAAACGATCTTCACTGCTTGAATAATCACATTGGTATATGTGATTCTAGCCAAGAAGAGAGAAGAAGTTTTAGTGCAGTTGGTTGTTTCACTAAGAATAAGAAATAAGAATCCTAGTGCAGTTGGTGTTGCACTAGAAAATAAGAGAATAAAAGAAGGAAGAATTTTTTGCCTACTACTTTGCAAGTAATCAAGTGAAGAGAATTAAAGAAGACCAAGAGCAGAACCTGCCTTTTGAAGAAGGAAGAAGACTGTCTCCATAGGTAGTATAAAGAACCATCTAGACACTACAAGTTGGGCTAGGTCATCACCATTCCAGTGAAGAGGATTGTTTCCCACCCCCCTCTAAAGTGTACGGACTCACACTGGCTAGAGGATTGTTTTCCTAGCAACTCCACTGTAATTTCATATCACATCATAGTGGAGAATCCATGCACTGGTTATACCCATGCATGGAAAGGACGTCGCTACTCTTATTGAGTGGTGAACCTTGTAAAAATATCGTGTGTATATTTTTACTACTTTCTATTATTGCATGTGACAGGGAAAAGAGAATAAGAGAATCAAGATCCTAACAGGTCAATAGGTACAGGGATAAAAGTTGGAATTGGTTTAAAAAGTCTTTAACACTGATTCACCCCCCCCCCCCCTCTTAGTGTGAGTTATATCCCAAACTGGTCCTCTCAATTGGTATCACAGGCAGGTTAACCTCTGTTGGATTCTCTACGGTGAATTTATTCTCTTTTGATGATTTCAGTTTCTTTCCTGAATTATCAATGAAGTGCACTTTCAGTGAATATTCAGTTATCTCTGAATAGAAGGCTATATCTATCAAGACCATGAAGAATAGGAAAAATAAGGATAAGAGAAAGTTGAAGAATAAGTCCCTCCTATCTAATGAAGAGGACGTATCTGGTTATCCATATCTGGCAGACATTGAAGACACACCAGACTTGGAATGTTATGAGAAGGTGGATCAAGTTTCCACTAAGAAAATGGATAACCTCCCTCACTCAAATGATAAATAGGTATGTGTTAGTGCATTTGGAAATTATTCTCATGATGAAAATGTTGGCACATGTGGTGATGATCAATCTATAACATCTCAAGAAATTTCAGTTGATATATTAATAATTATTCTTCATGGTATTTCTAAAGAGAGTGCATCTCTTGTTTGTGGAGTATTTCAATGCATGCAAGAAAATATCACTCAACTGGAAGAAGAAAATAATGCTTTGGAGAAAGGCTTACAAGAAAAAATTGTCTAATGTTTAAATCTCTCCAGACAGGTTGGAGCCTTTGAAGAAACATATATGGGATTTGAATTAAGTTCTTAAAAGTGGTTTAAATATGTTAAAGAGAAAGATAGATTCAATAAGACTCTAGAAGAGAAGATCCATGCACTTGAAGATGATCTGAAAAAGATCAATGATTTCAAGAAGATATATTTGGAAGAAAACTCCAAGATGATCAAAGAAATTGACTCTTTGTTACAAAATAAAGTAAAGATGCATGAATATGAAGTTGAAATATTAAAGAAGGATTGTGAAGAGAATATGACTATGATTGAAGACCAGGAAGTCATCCTAAATATGAGATGTCTATAATTGGAAGCTGAGTTTACCAATCTTGAGAAGACATATATTGAGTCTCCACAAATGAAGGAAACAGTTGCTACTAGTAATCAATGCTCAATGTAGGATTCTACTGTCAAAATACCTCCAACATGTGATAAGAAGATAATGGATTCACTCATTGATATATCACAAGCATCTGGGAAAGTAAAGGTACCATTCATACCAACTTGTACGGATGGTTCTAAAATTTCTTCTACAAAAACTGCAAGTTGGAAGAAAAATTTTAAACAATTATGGATAAAGAAAAGTGAGAAGAAACATACCACCACGGCTATAGTGGATAGGGGAAAGATTGTGGAAGATAGATCCTCATAGAAAGCACAATATACCAAGAATAAGATTCATCAACCTTATAAAAAAATGGAAAGAAGTCAAGGTTTTTTGGTCAATGCTGGTGCTGTAATAGATTTGGGAATTGTGCACTGGATTGTTGGTACAACCCCTTAAAATTAAAAGCACAGAGAAATCCCATCTCAAGGGGGATAAATCTAGAGAAGAAGAAGCAACATCCACATATCCAAAATCATCTCTATACTGCAAACAGATTTGGAATATTAGATAACATCTGTGATGTATACAATAGGAGTGGTCACATGAATGGTGCATGTTCACCTCAATGGGTACCCAAATCTAATAAAAAAATAAGATCACAATAGCTGGATAAGAATGAATAATCATCCTAGGGATGAAATCAAAACAATGTTGTAAAAACAAATTCTCCCAAGAAGATCCCAAGAAGAAAAGTTGAGAATCTCTTGGATTCTATGTCCAAGGAGGTGAAGGGTGGTGCTTCCAAAAGAACCACTAAGAAGGATGATACACAGAATAATCCATGTAGAAGATCCAATCTTGATTCCTTAGTTCCTATTGACATATTGGTGGTTTTTCCAAAAGATTTGGAAAGAATGAGGAAAATGGAAGATGCACGGGCTAAAGCTAGTGCTAAAAACAAAAAGGAAGATTCTACATTAAGGCAAAGAAATTCTGTGTGTTAGGTGAAACAATGCTGGTCACACTGTTAGAAGATGCTTTGAATTTACTCCAACCCAACAAGAATTACTGAAGAAGATGAATGTTGCACTAGAAGATTCTAGTGATTTAAAAGATCTTTAAGAAAGAATACTCACACACAAGGAGATGGAAGAAATAGTGAAGTCCACACAATCACAGTCATCATTGAAGATCAGTTGTGAAAGCGTGAATAATATAGCATTTGGGTTGAGAAAATCATCTTAACCATGTTGTTCACAATGATGTATAAAAGAGGATCCACCTTATTCTATTAAATCCTTGTGTATTGTATTTGTTATTATAATACAAGGAATTGAAGGTGAAGTAAGATCTCAGGGGGGAACCTGGGATTCCGTGAGGAGAAGTGTTCCCTTGAGGGGGAGACACATGAAGAAGATACCAGAGTCATTATCTCAATCAGTATCAACATCAATTGGTATAAAATTCAATTAATATGAAGATTATCTAAAGATCATGTTATTAGAAAAGGTATGTCGTTTCTTAATCTCTCATCCTTGGTTACTCAAAATATATATATTTTTACAAAGGGGGAGTAACTAGGCCAATCAGTGACATAAGAAGAATGAAATTTCCCCAAGGACACTTATCCTGCTAATTTCACTTGAATTTTTTTTATCCTTTTATTGAAGTGAGTGTAGGAATTTCAGGATTGATTATTTCCCATCACATTCAATATCTTTGTCCTGGAATGAAAGTGGAAAACCCTTGAAGACAAGTGTATGAGATATCATATCATGAGGTATCATGATCAGTGGATAATGGAAAGATTTTTTGTCTAAATCAAATCTTCTTGCTTTCTATATCGAGCTTTGCTCAAGTAGACTTAGAGTGAAATGATTGATGGAACACTACTTAAGTAAGGACTGATACCCTCTCTACCATGAACTATGTATTTATTTTCAATAAGGTGGGAGAGAAAGTGAAGTTAAAGATTGAAATGAAAGGGGGAGACAAACAAGTAAAGGGGAGAGAGAATATTCTTATTTTGACATTGACACATTCATTTTAGGAGACTGTGTGGTATTGACAACAAAATTCAAAGGGGGAGATTGTTGGGACCACTTTGTGTATGAATATTGTATTTGTTGTCAACAGTTGTCAATACTAATCAAAATAAAGAAGGAGATGAAGAAGGACTAAAAAGTCAGTGGAGATTGGCTGAAGTGAGGTTGCCTGGAGAATTGTTATGGAATCATATCATTGAATGTCATAATTGAGCAATTATCTAAGAATATCAATTCAGATGAATGTTGAACTAATACTAATTTCAAATAACTTGTGTCAAAGGTGACACATTGTTTACAAAAATTAAGAATGGTGAAGTATCATCCATATAAGGATGATTGAAGAAGAGTGAGGATTTAAATAAGACCATGAAATGCTTCATGATTTCATGAGAACCATGAAAGATACTACTTGAATAAAAATAATCATATGATTTGAGTGAAGTAGAGAATTATGGCTGAAGAATAAGAGAGAGTGTGTAAGGGATTGGCATTCTAAGAAGGTCATGAATTACACATTTTATTGAAATTAGATTATTTTTTCACTGTTCTTAAAGTTCCAAATACATGTATCAAAGGTGATACATTGTCTGCAACATTGAATTTATTTGAAGAAGCTTCAAGCCTCCACTTTTGGATGAATAGGGATGATTGGAGTTCTTTGGAATTAACACTCCAAAAGGAATTGAGGATTTGAAGTGAGGATGAAGAATTACTTTGGAATTTATATTCCAAAAAGAATGGGAAAAACTATGATGATACTTTGCTGATTTGTATTTCAAAAATATCATAAGTTTGGAGAACTTGTGATGCAAGCCTTATGAAGGATAGGGAGAGTAAAGAAGTGTTTTTGGAAAATGGAAGAAAGCGGCGTGCAAGTAAAAAGTGTAATTTAAGTGTGGCATGCAATTATATGTGGAACACAAGTATATGTTGCACGCAATTCATATTTTAAGATCATCACATCAAAATATGAAAAAGGAAATAAAGTGGTGTGCAATTTAAAGATTGGAGCGCAAGTCAAAAGTGGCGTGCAAGTGTGGCATGCAAGTATATTTGGAGTTCAAGTGTATGTTGTGCGTAATTCATATTTCAAAATCATTATATCAAAATATGAAAAAGGAAAGAAAGTTTTGCGCAAGTGTCGGAGCTGCGTGCAAGTGATGGAGTGGCGCGCAAGTGCTGGAGCGGCGCGCAAGTGCTGGAGCGGTGCGCAAGTGCTGGAGCGGCGAGCAAGTGCTGGAGCGGCACGCAAGTGCTGGAGCGGTGCGCAAGTGCTGGAGGGGAGAGCAAGTGCTGGAGCGGCGCGCAAGTGCTGGAGCGGCGCGCAAGTGCTGGAGGGGCGCGCAAGTGCTGGAGCGGCGCGCAAGTGCTGGAGCGGCGCGCAAGTGCTGGAGGGGCGCGCAAGTGCTGGAGCGGCGCGCAAGTGCTGGAGCGGCGCGCAAGTGCTGGAGCGGCGCGCAAGTGTATGTGGCGTTCAAGTCACCAAAATTCCTATAAATAGATGACTACCCTTCTCATTTTTTAAGGATCAACACCTAAAAGAAGACTTGTGCTCTGATCGTGCAAGTAGTAGAAGTGTAATACCTTGAGATTTTATAAAAAATATTCTTTTTAATTTCATTAATGTCTTGTGTTATACGCTACACCAAAAGAAGATTTCGCAACACGCATCCCTATCTTGGCTTGCATTACATGCAATAAAGACCTTCCTCGATAGCGTGTGTAGTACGCAATACCGAGTTTCACTAAATGAGATATTATTATAATATTATTATGAACTAGCCGTTATGAATAGTAATACCCACTTTTTGAAATTTTATAAATTTTATCTTTCAAAATTGACTTCATTTTTTGGATTCGGAATATCGAAATTATCTTAGGGTGAAATTTTGGAACTTTTCGGATAACTTTCATATTCTGATGAATAGTGAAAATTACTAAATTTTAATTAAAAACAACTTTTTTTAATCAAAATAATTAATGGTGATAAATTATTAATTTGAGTGGTTTTAAAGTATATTTAGAATATATTTTTACCATTTAATACAATTTTGGTCATTGGATTTAATTTCACATTTAAACCAGACATAAACAAGTGTCAATCTTTTGATATTTATTATCTCTTAAAAACAAGCTATTTGTTTTGACGACGGGAATTAATTTTTAAATTAATTAATGCAAATGATATGTTTTTAATTTGGTAAAATAGACATCATTTTTGAATTCATAATATCAAATATATCTTAGGCCTAATTTTTGGTATTTTTCTGGAAACTTTCATTTTTTGATGAATAGTGAAACCACCAAGTGGTAGTTAACAAACTGAATTTTTCATAAAACTTAATTTTACCGCTACTGTGAGTGGAATTTTTAAAATCCTAGAGACACGGTTAATATCAAGGACTAAAATTTGGTTCCATGAGATGAAATTATTTTTTGGTGAATAGTAACTTTTTACTTTTATTTACCACGGTTAAAAGTAAATAGGATAATTAAGGGTAAAAATGATATTATTATTACCCTAACACAAGTCCTAATTCTATTGGATAAGTTTAATTCGACCAAAAACAACCTTAGGAATAAAATATGACCATTTAGGCCCACTTGGATTAGATTAGGATATTTAATATTAATTTATTTAAAGAAGGGTTAAAATAGTTAAAATCAATGTTTAATAAGTAAATAATTTTTAATATAGGGTAATACATAAGATAAATTCTACTATAAATATTCATTAGAAAGCTAAAACTATTTCCTACAAAATGGTATTTTATTTATAATTTTTAGATATTAAATAATTTAATTAATTTATGACACAAAGATGATGCAGTAATTATCTTATTAATGAAATATTGACATAATTGATGTTATAAATACCCAAATAAATGTAATTTGAGACTTTTTATGACTTCCACCAATTTTTTAGGTTAATAGGACATGTTATTATTGATTTAGTTAACTTTTTTTGAACTAATAATTCTTTTATGATTTTCACAAAAATAAATTACCAAATAGTTTCAAAATTGACATAAAATAGTTTTTAAAACAAATATTATATAAATAATTGTTATTTTATTTTTAAAAATCTAAGGTTCGACAAAATGACTTTGATAAGGTTATATATATTAATAATAAACAACTTTGGGTTCTATTGTCTTGTTATAGTAAGTTTATTAACCTTATAGTGTAAGAAAACAAGAAGACACGGTAAAAGTAAAATTATTTAACTTAAGGTTAAATCTAAATGATAAGGTTAAAATAGAAACCTAAACTTGTCTAAATTCTATTGTATGAGAGGATTTAGACCCATACCCACCTTATCTTCGAAATAACTTAATTTAGAGCTATTAATAACTGAATATGACTTTATAATAAAATAATATTTTTAGTTTTTCCAAAGGTGCACCTCTCCTCCCTTATAAAAGGGCACCTCCTCCCTCTATTCCTCACACCACTTTGAGCCTTCAAGTTCGACCAACCCCTACCAAATTCTCTTCTCCATTCCATAGAAACATCCTATAGGTTTTGTTCTTCTTAAAAGACCAATTTTAGTGCCCTAAGAGAAGGTCTCAAAGAGGCGCTTCAAAGAAGAGGTAATGTCCGTTACCGATTCTTTCAACTTTATTTCTTCTTCAACTTCTTCTTCTTTAGTTGTTTAATTATTAAGTAATAACATTAGTATAACTCATATAATGATATTTTATTATTAAAAAACCCTATCTCACCATCTATCTATCCTACGGAAAACAAAATCACCGCGCGTGCGTACGTACGGAATACCGTCTCCACGCCGTGGTGAAATCTATTTTTCCACCAACACCTTACATGGATGGGTATAATGGTGTAAATAAGAACTATATATGGTTATTATAACATAATAATGATTCTGATATATTATACCATCCACTCTAATTCTATTCAATAATTATGGGAACGATATCATCGCTCGTGCGTACGTACGGACTACCGTCTCCACGACGCGATGAGATTCATTCTCCATGTTAACCATACATGAATGATCATAAAGTTTATATAATGAATAATAATGAAATATATGAAATAATAATGATTTTTTATTTATGTATATATATATGTATGTCATCTATTTAGTTTCATTCAATTCAATAAGGAAACGAAAACAGCATTCATGCGTACATACGGTCTACCGTCTCCATGAACGGTGTATTTCATTCCTTTTATTGATCTATAATATATATATATGTATATGATTAATATATATTATATATAAATCATATTTTACATTCTGGAATTATTTAAATCAGGATATAAGTAAAAATATCAAGAATGACAAGTCAAAACACATACGATAAATGAAATGATTTTACCCAAAACGCTACTTGAACATGGAATTTACAAAAGAACGGGTAATATAAAGTCATAAGTGTAACATATATGATATCATAACAATGAATATGATTATGTAATAAGTCAATGACATTATTTAAATCATTATACAGGAGGTTTGGATACGTATGAAGCATATCAGACCTAAGGTAAGGGATAATTTTGTAAATCTCATTTTTATCCGAGATTGCTTATTCGTAAGTATTTACTGGGGTTATTGCTATCATCCATGTCCATGTTTTATAAAAGTGTATTAATGTATGTTTAAATACTTTTTTACTCATTTTGACTTTTACCCCATGGTATGGAAGGAATCGTTCTTTTATTTACCTTACATGGTACTATTTGACTTTTCTGACAAAAGTACGAGAAGAATGTTTTTTAACGTATACGGAATGAAAGGATTTTTAAGGTTTTATAAAGCCTTATTTTCATGAAGCTTCATCCAAAATATTTCATGACTATTTTCAAAAAAATCCTTTTCTTTTAAAATTGCACGACATTTTTTGAAAAGAAAATGATTTTGAATAAAAAAGGATATTTTCCTCAAGAATTCATTTCAAGTGTTTTATCAAAACCATTTTTCATCTAAGATGAAATTATTTAATATGTTTATGTTTCAAGTATAATGTCTCTATGATTTACATGGTTTCACTTTTCTTATTATGAAATGTTATCCATTTATTTTATATGGATTATGTGATGATGGGTTGATGTTTATGAAACCCATTTTATTTATTGGGTTTTTATGAATGATGCATGTTTATGTTGTGGCACAAGTAAGAATGATTTCATTATGAGATGGGTGGGACCTATATCTCCCTCCAATGTATTGGGTAAATATTTATATCTCATGAGATATACATGGCTGGAACGGTAAGTTAATCTGGTTCAGTGTTACAGGACTGAAACGAGGAGTGAACTCAATTCAGAAAGAGACTTTGTCCACTAAGATGGTCATGGCAGTAATGCCTTGGCTACTATGGAAATCATATCATGTGATTAATGTTTTTCCACAATTAAAAGTTTTATTCCCAAACTATTTTATCATTATTGATGTTCTATTAAGATCTATGCCTTACGTATTTCCATGTTTTATGTCATTGCACAAGATTTCGATGTTTAAACATTATGTTTATGTTTTTATGTTCAAATTTATATGGTTTGTTTTATTTTCTCCCTGCTTACCCTTACTGAGCATTTGAGATCACCCTTTATATGTTTTCATTTCCCCCAGGATTAAAAGAAATAATTTAGGTAAGGAAACAAAAAGGGGAAGATCGTTATGGGAGTTGTTGAAGATATTTCAACCTGATTAGAATTTTATATTCCGAATTTCCAAAGACACTAAACTATTATGGTCCTTGTGTGTCTGTTTTTGTTATGTATTAATTATTTCGCAAAAGTAATGTAATGTCCATGTACTTCAAGCTTTGGGTCTCTACAGTTGGTATCAGAGGAAAGGTTTAGTCAACCTTTGTAAACTAGGATGCGAGAACTTTAGTGAGATCCCTAGAGATATTTCTAAGGTATGTCTAGGGATGTCCCTAAGGTTAAGTATAAGTATAGGTTATAGTCCTAGAATTATGGTAACGATATTATATTAAACCTAAGATGTTAGATATTGAAGTTACTCCCCCTTTATTATGATTTTTTCCTCTCACACTATTCTTTTTGGGTTTTAGAAAATGGCTGGAAACAAGATGATTCATGATAATGGAGGATATGATGGACAATGGAATGATATTCTTCATGAGAAATCAAATGAAATGGGATTTGGAAGTCCAAACATCATTATTATGCCGAATCATAAATCTCATAATATTATTAATAAACTCAAATTTGGTAAGTTTCCTGACTCGGCTAATAAGAGAAAGATGGAGTTTCATGATGATCATAGAGGAAAGAAAGTTCAATTTCCCTTATTTAAATCATGTGGGAAGAGGCATCAAGGAAAATTTTTCAAAGGAACTGGAAGATGCTTTGGGTGTGGGAAAGAAGAACACAAAGCCAGTAAGTGTAAAGGAAAAGGTTTAGTTAACACCATGGATGAGGATAATGGTATTTCTACAACATCAACAATGGTTAAATGTTTTAAATGTAGAATGTAAGGGAATTATGCAAACTAATGCCCTAAGGGAAAGCCTCATGAAGAGAATCCGTATGGTCGTATGGGTAGTATTTATGTTGATAATGATGAAGATACTTCAAATGATATTGTAGATGAAAGAATTGTTGAATCTTGGTCAATGGTTTAAGAAGGTAGTGGAATGATTACATGTTTATCAAGTGTAATGTTGTATAAGTAATCTCATGGTACTATGGAATAAAGATACATCTAAGGATTGTTACACTGTTTTCTTTCCTTATGTTTTGAAAGTGTATGAGGAATGGTACCAGTAACCATGAAAGGTTATTCAGGTATTTTTGGAAAGTAGATGATATGTGCATAATGAAGGGATAAGGAGAAAATGAAATGTTTGACAGTATCCACGAGCTCATGACTGATATAAGGAAATAGTTATATCATGGTTTGAGTATATAGAATTTTGGGGTTTTGGTATGTGGAAAGAGTTAACTTTTGACAGCACTCGTGTTTTCACTAAGATTCAATGGGTATTCATTTTTCAAGAGAATACACGATTAAGTCCTTCGAATGTTTGGAATGTGACCAACAAGACATATCTTATGATATATGGGGATCAACGATGGTATTAACATGCTTGTTATATGAACTCTTTGGTAATCATTTTCACTATAATATGAGAGTGGACTGCAGTATTATGGATAAGCCTAAAGATTGGAATGCATTATGTTGGATATAAGTTAGTATTATTAAAGGATAGAAGTTTTGTTGATATTATTTATGGGATGTTATAGTAATGTAGTTTTAGAAAAAGGATAACCTGCATGATGGGCGACAGCCCATCGCATCGGACAAGGCTGTGGGAATCGAACCCACAACCGAAGTCCGACTAGCCTTTATCGCCTACCACTTGCCTATAGGAAGTCCCTGTTTAGTAGAAACTAGTTTTATTATATTAAACAGTATGATATATGAAGTATAAGTCCATTTTAGGAACCATATATGATTAATCTCACTATAGATCGACTTATGTATATTTAATAACTTTTTCTAACCTTTTGTTTGAGACAGATGGAAGGACCTGTCATTCTATCACATGATCTGATAACACTTCACAAATAACAAATTCAACTTCATTTCTTTAAGAGATGAATTGGAAATTGTTCAAGTCACAAACAACAGTGAGATTGTACCCAAAAAAAGAATTTATTCTAATTCAAATTCTTCAACTTTAGGGAAATGATCTTGAAAACCAAAAATGTTGTCCTAGTGCCCTTATATCTGATGAATCAGATGGTACCCTAGATCATCAAAAATTTATGGCTTTGTGATTGTTGGATTTTTCATAGCCATGTTCTTTACCACTCTCCATCATAACTTGATGGTTAGATTTTTCTTCCATATCCATATTTTCACCTATGTTCTCCTACGTGAAAACCTAGTGATGAGTTAATTTGGGTAACCGTTACGTTTTATACTTTAGTTTTTAAATCCAAGTTTTGGTATTCCTTTTTACGATGTGGGTTTCTATTAAAGAAACTTTCGAGTAGTAAACCATTTATAACCCCGATGAATTTTGAGGGCAAAATTCACTTTAAGGGGGGTAGAATGTAACACCCCGAGATTTTATGAAAAATATTCTTTTTAATTTCATTAATGTCTTGTGTTGTATGATACACCAAAAGAAGCTTTCACAACATGCATCCCTGACTTGGCTTTCATTACACGCAATAAAGACCTTCCTCGATAGCGTGTGTAGTACGCAATACCGATTTTCACTAAATGATATATTATTATAATATTATTATGAACTAGCCGTTATGAATAGTAATACCCACTTTTTTTGAAATTTTATAAATTTTATCTTTAAAAATGGACTTCATTTTTGGATTCGGAATATCGAAATTAGCTTAGGGTGAAATTTTGGTACTTTTCGGATAACTTTCATATTCTGATGAATAGTGAAAATTACTAAATTTTAATTAAAAACAACATTTTTTAATCGAAATAATTAATAGTGATAAATTATTAATTTGAGTGGTTTTAAAGTATATTTATAATATATTTTTACCATTTAATACAATGTTGGTCATTGGGTGTAATTTCACATTTAAACCAGACATAAACAAGTGTCAATCTTTTGATAGTTATTATCTCTTAAAAACACGCTATTTGTTTTGACGAAGAGAATTAATTTTTAAATTAATTAATGCAAATTATATGTTTTGAATTTGTTAAAATAGACATCATTTTTGAATTCATAATATCAAATATAGATTAGACCTAATTTTTGGTATTTTTATGGAAACTTTCATTTTTTGATGAATAGTGAAACCACTAAGTAGTAGTTAAAAAACTGAATTTTTCATAAAACTTAATTTTACCGCTTCTGTGAGTGGAATTTTGAAAATCCGAGAGACACGGTTAATATCAAAGACTAAAATTTGGTTCAATGAGATGAAAATATTTTTTTGGTGAATAGTAACTTTTTACTTTTATTTCTCACGGTTAAAAGTAAATAGGATAATTAAGGGTAAAAATGATATTATTATTACCCTAAAACATGTACTAATTCTATTGGATAAGTTTAATTTGACCAAAAACAACCTTAAGAATAAAATATGACCATTTAGGCCCACTTGGATTATATTGGGACATTTAATATTAATTTATTTAAAGAAGGGTTAAAATAGTTAAAATCAAAGTTTAATAAGTAAATCATTTTTAATAAAGGTTTATACATAAAATAAATTCGACTATAAATATTCATTAGAAAGATAAAACTATTTCCTACATAATGGTTTTTTATTTATAAATTTTAGACATTAAATAATTTAATTTATTTATCACACAAAGATGATGCAGTAATTATCTTATTAATGAAATATTAACATAATTGATGTTATAAATACCCAAATAAATGTAATTTGAGACTTTTTATGAATTACACTAATTTTATAGGTTAATATGACATGTTAGTATTGATTTAGTTAAATTTTTTCTAACTAATCATTCTATTATGGTTTTCACAAAAATCAGTTACCAAATAGTGTCAAAATGGACATAAAATAGTTTTTAAAACAAATATTATATTATTAATTTTTATTTTATTCCTAAAAATCTATGGTTCGGCCAAATGACTTATATAAGATTATATATGTTAATAATAAACAACTTGGGGTTCTTTTGGCTTGTTATTGTAATTTTATTAACCTTATAGTGTAAGAAAACAAGAAGACACGGTAAAAGTAGAATTATTTAACTTAAGGTTAAATCTAAATGATAAGGTTAAAATAGAAACCTAAACTTTTCTAGATTCTATTACATGAGAGGATTTAGACCCATCCCCACCTTATCTTCGAAATAACTCAATTTGGAACTATTAAAAACCGAATATGGCTTTATAATAAAATAATATTTTTAGTTTTTCCAAAGGTTCCCCTCTCCTTTCTTATAAAAGGGCACCTCCTCCCTCTCTTCCTTAAACCACTTTGAGCCTTCAAGATCATAAAACCCCTGAAAAATTATCTTCTCCACTTCCATAGAAACATCCTAGAGGTTCTGGTCTTCTTCAAAGACCAATTTTAGTGCCCTAAGAGGAGGTCTCAAAGAGGCGCTTCAAAGAAGAGGTAATGTCCATTACCGATTCTTTCAACTTTATTTATTCTTCCACTTATTCATCTTTAGTTGTTTAATTATGAAGTAATAACATTAGTATAACTCATATAATGATATTTTATTATTAGAAGACCCTATCTCACCATCTATCCATCCTACGGAAAACGAAATCACCGTGTGTGCGTACGTACGGAATACCGTCTCCACGCCGTGGTGAAATCTATTTTTCCACCAACACCTTACATGGATGGGTATAATGGTGTAAATAATAACTATATATGGTTATTATAACATCATACTGATTATGATATATTATACCATCCACTCCAATTCTATTCAATAATTATGGGAACGATATCATCGCTTGTGCGTACGTACGGACTACCGTCTTCACGACGCGATGAGATTCATTCTCCATGTTAACCATACATGAATGATCATAAAGTTTATATAATGAATAATAATGAAATATATGAAATAATAATTCTACTGGATTTATTTATATATATATGTATGTCATATATTTATTTTCATTCAATTCAATAAGGAAACGAAAACAGCGTTCATGCGTACGTACGGCCTACCGTCTCCATGAACGGTGTATTTCATTCCTTTTATAGATCTATAATATATATATGTATATGATGAATATATATTATATATAAATTATGTTTTAAATTCTGGAATTATGTAAATCAGGATATAAGTAATAATATCAAGAATGACAAGTCGAAACACATATGATAAATGAAATGATTTTACCCAAAACGCTACTTTAACATTGAATTTACAAAAGAACAGGTAATATAAAGTCATAAGTGAAAAATATATGATATAATAACAATGAATATGATTATTTAATATTTCAATGAAATTATTTAAATCATTATACATGAAGTTCAGATACGTACGGAGCATATCGGAACTAAGGTAAGGGATAATTTTGCAAATCTAATTTTTATCCGAGATTGCTTATTCGTAAGTATTTACTGGGGTTATTGCTATCATCCATGTCCATGTTTTATAAAATTGTATTCATGTATGTTTAAATTCCTTTTTACTTATTTTGACTTTTACCCCATGGTATGGAAGGAATCTTTCTTTTATTTACCCTACAAGTTACTTTTTGACTTTTTCAACAAAAGTACGAGAAGAATATTTTTTTAACGTATACAGTATGAAAGGATTTTTACGGTTTTATAAAACCTTATTTTGATGAAGATTCCTCCAAAATATTTCATGACTATTTTCAACAAAATCCTTTCTTTTAAAATTGCACGACATTTTGTGAAGAGAAAATGATTTTGAAGAAAAAAGGATGTTTTCCTCAAGAATTCATTTCAAGTGTTTTATCAATACCATTTTTCATCTAAGATGACATTATTTGATGTGTGTATGTTTCAAGTATAATGTCTCTATGATTTACATGGTTTCACTTTTCTTATTATGAAATGATATCCATTTCTTTTATATGGATTATGTGATGATGGGATGATATTTATGAAACCCATTTTATTTATTGGGTTTTTATGAATGATGTATCTTTATGTTGTGGCACAAGTAAGAATGATTTCATTATATGATGGGTAGGACCTATATCTCCCTCTAATTCATTGGGTAAAGATTTATATCTCATGAGATAGACATGGCTGGAACGGTAAGTTAATCTGGTTCAGTGTTACAGGACTGAAACGAGGAGTGAACTCGATTCAGAAAGGGACTTTGTCCACTAAGATGGTCATGGTAGTAATGCCTTGGATACTATGGAAATAATATCATGTGCTTAATGTTTTCCACAATTAAAAGTTTTATTCCCAAACTATTTTATCATGATTGGTGTTCTATTATGATCTATGCCTTAGGTACTGTCATGTTTTATGTCATTGCTCAAGATTTCGATGTTTAAACATTATGTTCATGTTTTTATGTTCAACTGTATATGGTTTGTTTTATTTTCTCCATGCTTACCCTTACAGAGCATTTGAGCTCACCCTTTATATGTTTTCTTTTCCCCCAGGATTAAAAGAAATAATTTAGGTAAGGAAACAAAAAGGGGAAGATCGTTATGGGAGTTGTTGAAGATATTTCAACATGATTAGAAGTTTATATTCTGAATTTACAAAGACACTAAACTATTACGGTTCTTGTGTGTCTGTTTTTGTTATGTATTAATTATTCCGCAAAAGTAATGTAATGTCCATGTACATCAAGCTTTGGGTCTCTATAAGAAGTAGCGCGCAAGCTGAAGTGGTACACAAGTTGAGGGTTATTTATAAGTGGCGCAAGTATGGTGGCCTACAAGTAGGGTGGCGCACAAGAAGAAGTGGCGCACAAGTTGTCAGAGGTGCGCAATCAGGGAGGTGTCTTCAAGAAGTGTGTTGCGTATAAACAGTAGTGGCGTGCAAGTTGTGGTGCACAAGTTTTGGCGCGCAAGCAGGTGGCACACAAGCTGAGTGGTGCGCAAACAGGTGGCACGCAAGCAGGGAGGTGCACAAGCAAGGTGGCACACAAGTAAAGATAGGAGAGCAAGCTATGGTTTGTTCTAGAAGTTCTTATCAGCTTATGTTCAACTATGATGATGGTAAGTTGATTTATACTTCATTGTTTTTACAATCACAAAGGTAACTTGTGATTCTTGCAAGAATACAAAGAACAAGGGCTCAGTGCAGATGGTTTTGCACTAAAAGAGAATTTGTGAAGAAGAGTAGGTTTCAGTGCAGCTGGTTTTGTATTAAAGAAGCATAAGAAGAAGAAGAGTGTGCAGCATACAAGTTTACTGCATAGAAAGAAGAGAAGAAGAAGAACAAGAATAGAGTATGCCCAATTGAATCCTACAATTATTTAGGGAAGTTTAATTTAGATGATGTCGAGTGAACCGATATTCACTGCCAAAATAATCACATTGGTATATATGAATCTAGCCAAGAAGAGAGAATAAGTTTTAGTGCAGTTGTTTGTTGCACTAAGAAGAAGAAATAAGAATCCTAGTGCAGTTGGTGTTGCACTAGAAAAGAAGAGAAGAAAAGAAGGAAGAATTCCTTGCCTACTACTTTGCAAGTAATCAAGTGAAGAGCATTAATGAAGACCAAGAACAGAACCTGAATTTTGAAGAAGGAAGAAGACTATCTCCATTGGCATTATAAAGAACTAGCTAGACGCTGCAAGTTGGTCTAGGTCATCACCAGTCCAGGTAAGAGGATTGTTTCTTACCCCCTATAAAGTGTAGGGACTCACACTGGCTAGAGGATTGTTTTCCTAGCCACTCCACTATAATTTCATATCACATCATAGTGGAGAATCCATGCATTGGTCATACCCATGCATGGTAAGGATGTAGCTACTCTTATTGAGCAGTGAACCTTGTAAAAATATCATGTGAATATTTATATTGTTTTCTATTATTTCATGCGACAGGGAAAAGAGAATAATAGAATCATGATTCTAACAGGTCAAGAGGTACAAGGTAAAAGTTAGAATTGGTTTTAAAAGTCCTTAACACTGATTCACTCCCTCCCCCCTCTCAGTGTTAGGTATATCCCAAAATGGTCCTCTCAATTGGTATCAGAGGCAGGTTAACCTCTGTTGGATTCTCTACAGTGAAGTTATTCTCTTTTGAATATTTGAGTTTCTTTCCTGAATTATCAATGAAGTTCACTTTCAGTGAAGATTCATTTATCTCTGAATAGAAGGCTATATCTATCAAGACCATGATGAATAGGAAAAATAAGGAGAAGAGAAATTTGAATAAGAGGTCCATCCTATATAATGAATAGGATGTATCTGGTTCTCCATATCTGGAAGACATTGAAGACACACGATACGTGGAATGTTATGAGAAGGTGGCTCAAGTTTCCACTAAGAAAATGGATAACCTTCCTCACTCAAATGATAAGGAGGTATGTGTTAGTACATTTGGAAATTATTCTCATGATGAAAATGTTGGCACAAGTGGTGATGATAAATCTACAACATCTCAAGAAATGTTAGCTGACAGATTAAGAATGATTATGCAAGGTATTCCTGAAGAGAGTGCATCTCTTATTTGTGGATTATTTCAATGAATGCAGGAAAATATCACTCAAATGGAAGAAGAAACTGATACTTTGGAGAAAGGCTTACAATAAAAAATTGTCGAATTTTTAAAGCTCTCCATACAGGTTGGAGCCTTTGAAGCAACAAAGAGGGGATTTGAAGTAAGTTATTAAAAGTGGTTCAAATATGTTTAAGAGAAAGAGGGTGTCAACAAGACTCTAGAAGAGAAGATCCGTGCACTTGAATATGAGATGAAAAAGAGCAATGATGTAAAGGAGATATATTTGGAAGAAAACTCCAATATGATCAAATAACTTTACTCTTCGTTACAAAACAAAGTAAAGATGCATGAATATAAAGTTGAAAGATTAAAGAAGGCTTGTGAAGAGAAGATGACTATGATTGAAGACCAGGAAGTCATCCTCAATATGAGATGCCTAGAATTGGAAGCTGAGTTTACCAATCTCTAGAAGACACGTATTGAGTCTCCACAAATGAAGGAAACAGTTTCTACTAGTACTCAATGATCAATGGAGGATTATATTGTCAAAAGACCTCCAACATGTGATAAGAAGATCATGGATTCACTCCTTGATCTATCACAAGTAGCTGGGAAAGTAAAGGTACCATCCAAACCAACTTGTACGGATGGTTCTAAAATTTCTTCTACAAAAATTGAAAGTTGGAATAAAAATTATAAACAAGTATGGATGAAGAAAAGTGATAAGAAACCTACCACCATGGCTAGAGTGGATAGAGGAAAGAGTGTGGAAGATAGCTCCCCCCAGAAAACACAGTATTCCAAGAAGAAGATTCATCAACCATATAAAGAAGATGGAAAGAATTCAATGTTTGTTGGCCAATGATGGTGTTATAATAGATTTGGGCATTGTTCACTGGATTGTTGGTACAACCCCTTAAATGTAAAAGCATGTAGAAATCCCATCTCAAGGGGGAGAAAGCTAGAGAAGAAGAAGCAACATCCACAGATCCAAAAGCATTTGTATACTACAAACATATTTGGAATATTATATAACATCTATGATGTATGCAATAGGAGTGGTCACATGAGTGGTGCATGTACCCCTCAACTGGTACCCAAAGATGATAAGAAAATAATATCACAACATTTAGATAAGAATGAAGAATCATCCTAGGGAAGAAATCAGAACGATGCTGTAAAAAAATTCTCCCATGAAGATCCCAAGAAGAAAAGATGAGAAGCCCTTGGATTTTATGTCCAAGGAGGTGAAGGGTGCTTCATCCAAAAGAACCACTAAGAAGGATTCTACTTAGAATAAGCCATGTCGAAGATCCAATCTTGATGCCTCGTTTCCTAGTGACATATTGGTGGTTTGGCCAAAATATTTGGAAAGAATGAGGAAAATGGAAGATGCACAGGCTAAAGCTAGTGCTAAAAACAAAAAGGAAGATTCTACATTAAGGCAAAGAAATTATGTGTGTTAGGTGAAACAAGTCTGGTCACACAGTTAGAAGATTCTTTGAATTTACTCCAACCCAAAAAAAATTACTCAAGAAGATGAATGTTGCACCAGGATATTCTAGTGATTTAAAATCTCTTGAAGAAAGAAGACTCACACACTAGGAGATGGAATAAATAGTGAAGTCCACACAATCACAGTCATCATTAAAGATCTATTGTGAAAGTGTGAATAATGGAGCATCTGGGTTGAGAAAATCATCTCAACCTTGTTGTTCACATTGATGGAGAAAAGAGGATCCACCTTATTACATTAAATCTTTTTGTATTATATTTGTTATTATCATACAAGGAATTTAATTTGAAGAAAGATCTCAGGGGGAAAACCTGGGATTCAATGAGGAGAAGTGTTCCCTTAAGGGGGAGACACATGGAGAAGCTACCAGAGTCATTATCTCAATTAATATCAACATCAGTTGGTATAAAATTCAATTACTTTAAAGATTGTCTAAAGATCATGTTATTAGAAAAGGTATGTCGTTTCTTAATCTCTCATCCTTGGTTACTAAAAATAAATATATTTTTACAAAGGTGGAGTAACTAGGCCAATCAGTGACATAAAAAGAATTAAAGTTCCCCAAGGCCACTTATCCTGCTAATTTCACTTGAATGTTTTTGATCCTTTTGTTAAAGTGAGTGCAGGAATTTCAGAATTGATTTTTTCCTATCACATTCAATATCTTTGTCCTGGAATGAAAGTGTAAAACCCTTGAATACAAGTTTAGGAGATCTCATCTCATGAGGTATCACGATCAGTGGATAATGGATAGCTTTGTTGCCTTAATCAAATATTCTTGTTTTCTACATCGATCTTTGCTAAAGTAGACTTTGAGTGAAATGATTAATGTCACAATGCTTAAGTAAGTATTGATACCCCCTCTACCATGAACTTTGTATTTCTTGTCAATAAGTGGGAGAGAAAGTGAAGTTAAAGTTTGAAATGAAGGGGGGATACAAACAAGTAAAGGGGAGAGAGAAGATTCTTATTTTGACATTGACACATTAATTTGAGGAGACTTGTGGTATTGACAACAAAATACAAAGGGGGAGATTGTTGGGACCACTTTGTGTATGAAGAATGTAATTTTTTTCAACAGTTTTCAATACTGGTCAAAATGAAAAAGGATATGAAGAAAGAATAAAAAGTTAGTGGAGATTGGATGAAGTGAGGTTTTCTGGAGAATTGTTATGGAATCATGGCATTGGATGTCATACTTGATCAATTCTCTAATAAGATCAATTCAGACGATTATTGAACTGATACTAAGTTCAAATAACTTGTGTCAAAGGTGACACATTGTTTACAACAATGAAGAATGGTTAAGTATCATCCATATAAGGATGATTGAAGAAGAATTAGTATTTAAATAAGACCATTCAATGCTTCACGATTTCATGATAACCATTCAAGATCTTACTTTAAAAAAAAGAATCATATGATTTTAGTGAAGTAGAGAATGATGTAGAAAGAATAAGAGAGAGTGTGGAAGGGATTGGAATTCTATGAAGGTCATGAATTACCCATTGACTTGAAATCAGATGATTTTTGCACTATTCTTAAAGTTCCAAATACATGTATCAAAGGTGATACATTGTCTGCAACATTGAAGGTATTTGAAGAAGCTTCAAGCCTCCACTTTTGGATGAATAGAGATAATTGGAGTTCTTTGGAATTAACACTCCAAAAGGAATTGAGGATTTGAAGTGAGGATGAAGAAGTAATTTGGAATTTATATTCCAAAAACAATGGAGAAAACTATGACGATTCTTTGCTGATTTGTATTTCACAAATATCATAAGTCTGGAGAACTTGTGATGCAAGCCTTATGAAGGATAGGGAGAGTAAAGAAGTGTTTTTGGCAAAGGGATGAAAGCGGCATGCAAGTCAAAAGTGGCGTGCAATTGTGGAATGAAAGTATATGTGGCGCGCAAGTATATGTTGCGCGCAAGTCGTATTTCAAGATCATCACATCAAAATATGACAAAGGAAATAAAGTGGTGTTCAAGTTAAATATTGGCACGCAAGTCAAAATAAATAGGCAAGTGTGGCATGCAAGTATATGTGGCGTGCAAGTGTATGTTGCGCGCAAGTCATATTTCAACATCATCATATCAAAATATGACAAAGAAAAGAAAGTGTTGCGCAAGTGCTGGAGCGGCGTGAAAGTGATGGAGCGGCGCACAAGTGCTGGAGCGGCGCGCAAGTGCTGGAGCAGCGTGCAAGTGCTGGAGTGGCGTGCAAGTGTATGTGGCGCGCAAGTCACCAAAATTCATATAAATAGATGACTAGCCTTTTCATTTTTTAAGGCTCAACACCTAAGAGAAAATTTAAGCTCTGATCGCGCAAGTAGTAGAAGTGGCGTGCAAGCTGAAGTGGTGCACAAGTTGAGGGTTATTTATAAGGCGCACAAGTAGGGTGGCGTGCAAGTAGGGTGGCACGAAGCAGAAGTGTCACACAATTTTTTAGAGGTGCGCAAGAAAGGAGGTGTCTTCAAGAAGTGTGTTTCATATAAACAGTAGTGGCACGCAAGTAGTGGTGCGCAAGTTGTGGCATGCATGTTGTGGCGTGCAAGTTGTGTCGTGCAAGCAGGTGGCGTGCAAGCTGAGTGGTGCGCAAACAGGTGGCGCGCAACTAGTGAGGCACACAATCAGGGTGGAATGTAAGTAAGGATTGGCACGCAAGTTGTGAGTTGTTCTAGAAGTTCTTACCAGCTTCTGTTCAACTGTGATGATGCTAAGTTGATCTAGACTTCATTGTTTTTACAATCACAAAGAGAACTTGTGATTCTAGCAAGAAGAAGAATAATAAGGGCTCAGTGTATATGGTTTTTCACTGAAAGAGAACGTGTGAAGAAGAGTAGGTTTCGGTGCGGCTGGTTTTTCATTGAAGAAGCAGAAGAAGAAGAAGAGTGTGCAGCTTACAGGTTTTCTGCATAGAAAGAAGATAAGAAGAAGAAGAATTATAGAGTATGACCAATTAAATCCTACAATTATTTAGGGAAGTTTAATTTAGATGATGTCAAGTGAACCAATCTTCACTGCCTGAATAATCACATTGGTATATGTGATTCTAGCCAAGAAGAGAGAAGAAGTTTTATTGCAGTTGGTTGTTACACTAAGAATAAGAAAGAATAAGCCTAGTGCAGTTGGTTTTGCACTAGAAAAGAAGAGAAGAAAAGAAGGAAGAATTTTTTGCCTACTACTTTACAAGTAATCAAGTGAAGAGAATTAAATAAGACCAAGATCAGAACATGTCTTTTGAAGAAGGAAGAAGACTATCTCCATAGGCAGTATAAAGAACCAGCTAGACGCTGCAAGTTGAGCTAGGTCATCACCAGTCTAGGAAAGAGGATTGTTTCCCACCCTCTCTAAAGTGTAGGGACTCACACTGGCTAGAGGATTGTTTTCCTAGCCACTCCAATGTAATTTCATATCACATCATAGTGGAGAATCCATGCACTGGTCATACCCACGCATGGAAAGGACGTAGCTACTCTTATTGAGTGGTGAACCTTGTAAAAATATCATGTGCATATTTTTACTGCTTTCTATTATTTCATGCGACAGGGAAAATAGAATAAGAGAATAAAGATCCTAACAGGTCAAGAGGTACATGGATAAAAGTTGGAATTGGTTTAAAAAGTCCTTAACACTGATTCACCCCTCCCCCCTCAATGTTAGGTATATCCCAAACTGGTCCTCTCAAGTTTCATATACATGGATGCATAGAATAATGATGTACAAAAAATGGAACAGGGGGAAACATATACAACATGATATAAAAAATACAAAAAGAAAAAAAGGATGATCCACTAGAATATCTAGCGCATGCTTAGTTCTCTAGTCCTCTAATCCAACTATAGGTAAAGCATATCAAGAATCAGTAGCAGGGGACTTTCTATCATCCATATCTATAGAGACGTAATCTACTTAGGTACCAAATGTACACCTGAGTTAGGTGTGAGATAAAATACCAGTAGTTCACCACCAACAGTGTCTATAAGTAATCCATGAAATGTACATAACAACAATAGTGTGTAGGTATAAATAGAATAATAAACAATACTGAATAAATAATCATCCTTCTCAGGTTCCTCAAGGACACCTGGCAGTTCTACCTACTTTGGATCATGGCCAAAATGATGAAATGATCATTAATTATATATATAATAATAATATACATATAGTGTATTTATATAATTCATCCACCTATATGGATTAAGTACATTCAAACGTAAGTTGCCATATACCTAGAATACTAAGTGCTGGATGGATTGGGGTGCAACTCAGTCATCTATAACAATTATAAACGAGCTTATAATCTTAAGAAAAATTGTATATTCCATACATACCATGATTAATGAGATACTTCATGCTCATCACTTAAGACGGTGGGTGTTTCATCATGCCACCACCCAAAACAAGGGACGTTGTGCGTCATTCCCACCATCAAAATAGTGTCAATTGTGTGAGACATCATGCTCAACACCCGATGTAAGGTAGAGTGAAACGTTATTCCCAAAAATTCCCTTCACCATCGTACCATGAACAATATAAATGGCATAATCATAATAAGAATAATATCCATGAGGCATTACCTATCATGCATTATATTTAAAAATATCATTATAACTAAGGAATAATAATTCAATTAAAATATTTAATAAAGAATGCAACAATCAACATGGATTTACAACCCTTTATAAACTATTTCAATCAATACATTTAAATTATTTAATTAATAAAAACCTCATGAAGAAGTCCATTCCATATAATCAATCCATTTAATTCACTAAAACATGGAAATTCAATTTACAATTCTCAATAATGCACTTATAAGGTGTCATTGGAAAATGAAAAAAATCCTACAAGGGAAATTCCATTTTTTAAAAAATCCTAGCAATTAAGAGGTACTTGGGTTTATTAAACATTTATATAGAAGTGGGAAATTTCAATTACAACCCAAGATGAACACTTGGGGGTTATATATTTAAATAATTAATTATAAAGGGGCATTTCAAGATAGCACACACAAGGGGTGTTCATGACCAATGTTGGCATCCTCTAATTACTAAAAAAATTATTGAGAGTTTAACAAGGTGAATATATAAATTTAGAATGAATAAATCAATTTTAAGGAAATGCATGGCAACAACCGGTGTGTGGAACCACAACATAGCTATGAAACACCAAATTTTATTGGAAAAATGATGAGACCACCTACCTTAGGGCCATTGATGACTCCTCGTCTTATGGAGGCCTCATATTCAAAGTATATTGGGAGAAATAAAATAAAAAGTTCCACATTCTAAAAATAAGGGAAATGATATTGCACCTAAATAGCACAATAGAATGGAAGATAAACTTAGATAGGAAGAAAGAGGAATAAAGATGTTACCTTAAACTATCCAACACTTCTGATGACAGCCCGATCAGAGTCTAGATCTATGAGAAATGGTGATTCCTAACTTGGGAGGAGAATATGGATTATAAGAAAAGAAACCAATATTCATCCATTAGAATAATAGGAGAAGAGAGTTTGGTTTAGTTGTAGGTTATTAAGGAAATTTTTTTAATTTCACCCTAAAAAACAAGGGTGCACAGTTTAGCCACATGGTTGGCCAAATTGTGCACCAACCATGAAAATGGTCTCTATCAAATATGTTTACAATAACGCTCAGTCATGCATTTGGGGTCTCATAGTTATAGACAAACTGTGTGGCCCCCAATTCTTCTCTGCCTCACCCTGCATGGTTAGGAGAGAGCATGTGGGCTGGGCTGCATGGTTTCTTCTAACTTTGTGACCTTTTTTTCAAATTCCTAGGGCTATGGGCTTCGAACAATCTCTAGACACCCTTTTGACCTCTGTGACTCCATTAGGTAACATCATAAGGTATTTAAACAAAAAAATGAGTCATATATTAATAAAAATAAGATTCATTATTGAACCCCCTCCTTAAATAAACTCGTCCCTAAGTTTGCCTTTTTAGGGTAAATAGGTATTATCTGAAATGAGTTCTGGTCATTAAACCCGTATATCACTTTCCCTCTCCCAGGTTTCATCTTATACTTGGTTGTTCTACTATAGAACCCATACTAAATAAACTGACCTACCTCAGAGTTTCTTCATGCTCTTATTGAAAATAAAAACTGGATACTCCTCAAAAGAAGCATCCACATATATCTCAACCTTATCAAGATAAAATACATGTGATGAGTCTGGATAATATTGTTGAATCTGAGACACATGAAATACATCATGCATTGACTGGTATCTCTAAGGAAGTACTATCTAGTAATCCATTGGTCTGATTTGTTTCACAACCTCAAAGGGTCTAATGACCCTAAGTGAGAGATTACCCTGCCTTCAAATAATATATGGAAAAACTAGGGTAACACTCATAAGAAAAACTGATCTATGACCCTGTAATCAAGAGTTCACTGATGTTAGTTGGCATAAGACTACTATCTGAACTGAGTTCTCCTCATGCACTTTCTGATCAACTGGGCCTACTCAGTAGTCTCCTAAACAAGATGAGTTCAAAGAAAAGATGCATCCCCTGCCTCTAGGAAACACATAGGTGAATGTTAAGGCCTAACATGTAAGGCTGCATAAGGATCTATCTCGATGGTATCCTAAAATCTATTATTATAAGAAAACTCAAAAAAATAAAATGAGTTTCTCCCGGTAACCCTCGAATTTAAGGACACATGCACGAAGCATGTCCTCTAAAACCTGAATCATACACTCTATTTTTCCATCAGTTTACGGGTGATAAGTCATGCTCAAAAGCACTTTTGTACCCAAGGCCTTCTGCAACCCCTACTAGAATGGTGACATAAAGTAATATCCTCTATCATAAATGATAGAACAAGTAGATCCATGAAGATGTATGACCTTCTTGATGTATATCCTCTTTATCTTATCTATTGAGAAGGTCTCTCGCATAGGTAATAAATGTGTGACTTTCATCAAATGATCAAAAACAACCCACATCGTATCATTTCCATGAGGTGATCTATGTAAACCAGTCACAGAATCCATCAAAACATCATCCCATTTCCACTTGGGAATGGACGATGACTGTAAAATCCTTACTATATGATGATGTTCCACCTTTACCTACTGATAGGTGGAACACTAACTGATAAAGACAAAAATATCATGTTTCATAATATTCCACCAATACTAGCACCATAAGTCCTGATACATCTTGGTGACACTGAGATAAACTAACCAATCCACAGCATGAAATTCCCACATCATCTCCTCTCTAATGTTAGTTGGGACCCAAACACACCCATGGAATGGTAAAGTATCATCCCCATCCATGGTCCAACATGAAGTTTTATCATCATTTGAGAAACTTTACCTTAGGACAATGTCCTCAGGATAATATAGTTTCCTTATTATTACCCATTTCAGAAGAGTAGAGGACACTGATAAGGTTTTGATAATAGTCTGGCCATGATATTCTTGAACCTCAATGCGTATCTCTAAGAATAATTCCATGAGATACCATTCTCTACCGGACTCCTAAACTACCTGAGTCCAAGTATTCCATCTCAGGGCATTGTCTACGACATTACCTTTCCCATGCATTTAAGAAAGATCAAAATGAAATGATTGTAGGTACTCAACCCACCTGTGTTTCCTGAGATTTATATCCTACTGTGTAAATTTGTACTTTAGACTTTTGTGATTAGTGTATAGAAAAAACTCTATCCGAGTATATATTTTCTCCAACAACATAATTCATGAATGATAATAGATATCTCAAGTTCATTTATCAAGTAATTCCACTCGTGAGGCCTCAATTAAAAAGATATGTACAAGATGACTCACTCATCCTACATTAGAACAACTCCCAAATCGATACCTAAGGAATCATAGTATAATTTATAGGTCCCACCTGGATCCAAAAAAAAATCAGTATCATAAATGAATAAAATCCTCCCTTAAACTCTAGAAAGGTTGCTTCATAAGATTCTGACCATAAAAAATTCACACCTTTCTTTTTCAAACCCGTAACTGGCACTGTAAGATATGAGAAATCCTGGAAGAAGCATCTGTAATATCTAGATATCCCCAAGAAACTTCATATGTCAAATATTTTCATGGGATGCTCCTAGGAAACTACAAATATCACTTTCTCTAGGTCTACTAAAACTCATGACTTTGAGATGATATGACCCATGAAGTGGACCTTATTGATCCAAAAGTGGAATTTACTGAGATTAGTATAGAGCTGATGCTCTCTTAGTGTATTCAAAATGATCTTAAGATAGTTGGCATGGTCGTTTTGAGAATGAGAATACACTAAGATATCATCAACAAATACTACCACAAAGGAATCCAGATGCTGGTGGAAAACCCAATTAAGATCCATGAAAATAGAAGGTGCATTTTTGAGTACGAACGACATAACTAGGTACTCTTATAGACCATAACTGCTCCTAAAATTTTTGTGAGGTATGTATAATGATCTAACACAAACATGATGATAGATTTACCTTAAATATATTTTTAAAAACACACTCTCTCTAGATCTGATCAAATAGGTCATTAATTTGAGGAAGTGGATACAGATTCTTTATCGTGAGCTGGTTCAAATGAAGGTAATCTATGATAATACTGAGAGTACTATCCACCTTCTTGTAAGAAATAACCATCAAATCCCAAGGAGAAGTTTTGGGGGGGAATAAATCCTTTATCCTTCATATCCTCAAACCACTTCTTGAGTTCTAAAATCTCCATAGGTTCCATACTATAAGTAGGAATAGTCATTGGTGATGCTCCTAGAACTAGCGTAATAGTAAACTATAACTCTCGCACTGGAGGTAGACCAAATAATTATTTAGGGAAAAATTCCATAAAACAATCCACTATATGAGGGAAAACAGTAGGTCATAACCCCTGATCATCTAAGAAGATACTGATGATCTCATTTGTCACACTACCCAGCCTTTGCATCTTGGTTCCAGATCTAGTCGCATGAAAATCACAATATACCTTATGTACGTTCTTACCACAGGTGATGTAAATTTCACCCTCCAATGATAATAGTCAATGTGGGATCAATAAGGAACTAACTAGTCCATCTTGATGATTACATCAAAGAACTTCATGTCGAGGATTAAAAGATTCCATACAAAGAGGTATCCCCCTATCTCAAGGGGGCAATCCTTACAATGATGAACACCCTATGATCAGATACCTAATAGGATATCAAGGGTCATAACTCGATAAAATTGTATGATCTTGAGGCCTAGATGTTCCATAATAGTCACAAATATAAAATATTGATATGTGCCTGTGTTAAAAAAATGCAGACACTAAAGTGAAAGATACTAGAATATTAACTTGAACTATAGAAGTTTTGGTGCTCTAATCCTCCTGCATAGGATGGACTATATGTAACTAGCCTATACCATGGCCCTGAGTCACTTCCTAACTTCCTTGAGCATGCTTTATTTGTTGGCACTAAGAATCATGTGACTGGCCACTTTTTCCTCAATTTCCACATCATATTGAGTGGTTGATGTTATTCCAGCTTCCTACCCAGTGATATTCTACTGGACCTTCTTTGAAACATGGGGTAGGAGTAGATCCCTGCCTTCTAGGAACTGATGTAAAGGTCCTACATAAGCACTAGATATGCCCCATCCCACCACAACCTCTACATTACACTAGATCCCATAAACTCTAATTTTTATTATGTCATGGATTCCCGCACTTGTGACATATCAAGAATCTGTATGCATAAGGATTTTGACTACTTCTGCCCCCGTGAGAAACCTCAAAGTGACACTTACATATTCTAGAATAACTACTAATATATTTTGTTGTTGAACTACCCTCATTTGTACTATATTCGTCTCTCAAATTTCACTATGTAATAAGGGATTGGTTAATGATTTTAGAAATATTAGTCAACCTAAATACATTGACCTATGATCGAATGGCGTATACCATCCCATCCTCAAATTGTCTGGCGGTCATAAGATCATCACCCACTAGAGTCAGTGTCATCTATTGAATCTCGGTAAAATGAGTAAAATACTCCATGAAAGGCATAGCTCCTTGGTAAATGTTCATAAATTCTCTATCCTAATCATCCCTCAGATTCTGGGGAAAGAAATAGTCATAGAAGATAGTTTAGAAATCTACATAAACCATATTATGATGCATATCCTCCTACGTAATAACATCCCACCATCCTTTGGAAGAATTGTGTAGCATATATGCAACAAGCTTGAACCTCCACTCTAGAGGAATATCCAGATTCTCGAATATAGAAAGACTAGCTCTGAGCTATGACTCAGTAACATGTGGTCCTCCATCCCCAAAAAATGGGGGAGGATGCTTCTTCTAAAACTCCTGATTCAGCTCTGTCATAGTTAGGGTAGGTCAAGAAACTCCTTGCATATATTGAATCATAAAAAAATCCCTCATGAAAGTGGGAATCAGTTCCCATATCAAGAATAGGAAGAGGTGTCACAGGTGGCACTATAGGAGGAATCACTAGTGGCTCAGGTTCCACCACCTTTGCTACATGGTCATCACCACCTTCAGGGTGTATGACTATAGGACATTGTGGTGTCATGATACTATAATTCCTAACGCATACCTTAGAAGAGACCATAATAATTGAAAATATTGCAGGTAGAAATCTAGGACATGCATATAGCCTTCCTATAGAAAAATCATACCCCTTTGCCTACTCCTAAAGCCAAAACTGTGTAATATAGAAAGACAATATCATGTCATAATAATGTAAGAGACACACCAACCACACAATACTAAGGTTGGTTTTGGGTCTATTTTCTTATATCACATGTATAAGATGGCTATTTTCACTTTAAAAGTCATATTCATTTTAAATTTATGTTTATTCAAATATTTAAATCTTTTTAAAGGGTTTAATTAGATGGATCACCATTTCCAATTCATAAGGTCTCATACTCCTACTAAACCAAAATATGGAGTTCACTTAACCCATACCCTAACATTTTTCATCTCATGTGAACAATGGTCCATGGATCAACATTCCATAACTGACTTCTTAAGGTGTCTAATTTAACCTATACAGGAAAACATTGTTAGGTTAAGTCAGACACATTAAGTGTCAATTATGTTTTCTCTGTCCTGTAGGGAATGTTAGCATAATTCCATAGATATAAACAAGTCACTAATAATATGCAACTGAAAAATTCACAAAGAAAATAGACATGACATGGAAAATGTATGGCATATTAGTCCTATTGTGCCTATAAGGATGTGTGTAATGCAACATCCTCATTTCATCAGGCCTAGGTAAAATAAATCATCATTTATAGAATTCTAATACAAATAACATCATAAGACATGTTCATCACCCAACAATGAAGCCGTATCAACCCTAACAAGCATAATAAAAATAAAATTACCCATCCTGAGTAATTTGGGTTTCCCTTGTACATGGTTTAGCTACCTCTAGGCACAGGACCATTTCCAAATCCCTTTAACTTCTAGTCTCCTATATAATACCCAAATAATAAGACAAAGGAAAAATCATGCTCTAATACCACTTTTTAACATCCTGACCTGGTTTCCACTTAACTAGGTCCCTGAGACGGTGGGTCACATGGCCAAAAGCACGCCTCCCCATATGCCAAAGGCTACCGACTAGCAGTGGGGATGTAAAGGTGGTATAGTGGGGAGAATATAACCTCATATCAGAGTGGAACAAAAGATAACAAAAATAATCATATAATATAGGAAGCAAGATATAAATATACACTAAATAATTGGACTAGTATCCCATCGGAATGAATTCCCATACAAAAGATATAATAATAAACTATGGAAGAATAAATAACTAAACAATTGAATAATAATATCAAAATCCACTAGGAAGTTTCATATACATGGATTCATGTCATACTAATATACAAAAAGTGGAACAGGGGACAAGCATATACAACATGATATACAAAAAGAAAAAAAGAACCAAAGGGTGCTTGCTCCACTAGAATATCTAGCACATTCTAGGTTCTCTTCTCATATGATCCAACTATAGTTAAATTATATCAAGAATCTGTAGCATGGAACTTTACCTTATCCATACATACAGACAAGTAATCTACTTGGGTAGTAAAGTAATCCCGAGTAGGGCATGAGATAAAATCCCAGTATGCCACCACCAACAATGTTTATAAGTAATACAAGTAGTGTACATAACAATAGCAGTGTGCAGGTATAAACAGAATAAGAAACACTACTTAATAAATAACTAGCCGGCTTATGTTCTTCAAGGACACCTAGTGGCTCACCTGCTTTGGATCATGGTTGGAATGATGATTTGATGAGTATATGTATATATAGTAATAATATATATATATATAATGAATCCACCTATATGAACTATGTATGTGTGGATGTAAATAGCCATATACCTAGAATACTAGGTGTTGGAAGGATCGGGACATAACTCAATCATCCATAACCTGTCTAAATGAGCCTATAAGATCAAGAATAAGGGTATATTACCTAAATTTCATGATTAATTATAGATTTTATGATCTTCACTTGAGATGGTGGGTGTGTAATCATGTCAACAACTGAAACAAGGGATGTGGTGCGTCATGCCCACCATCCAAATAATGTCAATGGTGTGAGACGTCATGCTCAAGGGAGAATGAAATGCCATACCCAAAATATCCCTTCACCAATGTACCATGACAAATATTAATGATGTAATCCAAATAATAATATCCATGAGGAATTACCTATCATGAATTATATTTACCCAGCCCATTATAAACAAGGCATAACAATTCAATTAAAACATTTAATAAATCATACAAGAATCAGTGTGGCCTTTCCAACCTTTATAAACCATTTCAATTGATCCATTTAAATTATTTAAGCAAGAAAACTATTATGAATTAATCCATTTCATATAATCAATCCATTTAGTTCAATAAAACATGGTAATTCAATTTATAAGGCTCAATGACACACTTAGAAGGTGTCATTGGAAAATGGAAAACTACCTATAAGGGAAATTACATTTATAAGACAAGATGATCACTTAGGAGGTTCTTGGGTTTATTAAACATTTATATATAAGTGGGAAATTTCAATTACAACTCAATATGAACACTTAGAAGGCATTCTGTACATTTAAACAAATAATTATAAAGGGGTATTTCAAGATGGCACACCCAAGGGGTGTCCATGGTCGAGGATGGAATCCTATAATTACTAAAAAATAATCCTTGGGAGTTTAAAAAGATATATATATATATATATATATATATATATCAATTTAGAATGAATAAATAAATTTTAAGGAAATTCATGACAATGAACGGCGTACGGAACAATGATATAGCTATAAAACACCAAAACTTTTCGAAAAAAATGATGAGACCACCTACCTTAGGGACGTTGATGACTCCTCATATAATGGAGGCCTCAGATTAAAATTAGATTGGGAGAAATTGATGAAAATTTTCAACACTCTGAAAATAGGTGAAATGATCTTGCACCTAAATAGCATAACAAAAGGGAAGAGAAACTTAGATATGGAGAAAGAGGAATGGAGATCTTACCTCAAGTTATCCAACACTTCTAAAAACGGTTCGATCAGAGTTCGGATCTATGAGAAATGGTGATTCTTCTTGGGAGGATAAGATGACTTATGGGAGGAGAAAACAAGAATTAGTCACTGGAGTGAGAGGAGAAGAGAGGTGGGCTTAGTTTTAGGTACATTAAGGGATATTTGGGAATTCCTCCCTAAAAACAAAGGCACGTGGTTTGGCCGCATAGTTGGCCAAACTGTCACCAACCGTGTAAATTGACTTTATCAAAGAGGTCTGAAATCATGTACGGTCGTTCACCTGGGGTCGCACTGTTTCATAAAAACCGTGAAGCTCCCAGTCCTCCTTTGTATCACCCCCACACAGTTAGGAGAGATCGTGTGAGCTGGGTTTCATGGTTTCTTCTAACCATGTGGCCCTATTTATTTTCCAAATTTCAAGGGTTATAGGCTTAGAACAAGCCCTAGACACACTATTGACCTCTGTAACTCCATTAGGTAACATCATAAGGTCAATTTAAAGAAATTTAAACAAAAATCAAATGAGTCGTACCTTCATGAAAAGATGGTTCATTACAATACAATACATTTTTTATTGTTCCTTTATTTCCAGGATTTGGGGGTAAATATAGGGTATCTTTAACATGAGTATAAATAGGGGGAATCAGGTGGAGCACCTTATGACCTCCATCATAGCTTCTGCTTACAGCGACCAGGTGCACAACCAACTATTGGCATCCATCGCTTCTATTATGGTAAGCACCTGGATAGCCAGGAATGATGTGGTTTTTAACAACCAATATTCATCTTTTTTTCAAGGATATTGGCCATTCATAGGGATATATTTGTGGCCTCTCACATTCAAACAAGTTCCAAGAATAACTATTTTATTATATTAATACACTTTAGATGCTCGGTGTACATGGTAGGGAAAAAAGACCAGTTGTCATGATATACTTTTGTTGGATTCCCCCCGATTAGTTTATAGATCAACGTGAATGTAGATGGTGTGGTGCTTGGTGCACCAGGCCTAGATGGGTGTGGTGGTGTCTTTTGTACTGATTGTGGCTTCATCAATTGATGCTTCTCATATTACATTGGTAGTGTAACTTTTTTTGAAGCTGAACCATGGGCTCTAATCTATGCGGTCAAACATGTTGTTCACCATAATTGAAATCACATATGGATTAAATCTAATTCATAGCTAGCTATAAATGTCTTTAGGGCATGTTCTAGGGATGTACCATGAAGATTTCTACCTTAATAGATCAACTAAATTCATACCATTATCCACTTCAATTGGAGGGTTTCCCATGCATATAGGGAATCCAACTTGGTTATAGATGCTTTTTCAAAGAGAGAGATCATAGAGATGAGCTCGATGCAGTCCTTTCGAACCCCTGATCATTGCTCATCATTAATTGATGCGGACATGCAGGGTGTGATTCACTCACACATTTGTAAAATCCCTTGTAATGCATGACTCTTTGCCTTTAATTTTCTAATCATTTTTTAGGATCAGCTTTGCCTGGGTCCTGAGCTTTTTTCATAATAATACATTATTAATAAATTATAAATGACATCTAATAATATATAATACATAATAATATATAGTAAATATATAATAAATATTAAATAATAATTTAACATTAATTTAATAATAAATAATAAATAGCACGTTAATAATAAATTAATAATCAATATATAATCAATAAATTAATAAAAAATTCATAAAAATATAAAAAATAAAGAATAAATTGAAAATAAGTAATAAATAATAAATAATTCATAAATAATAAATTAATAATAAATAATAGTTAAAAAATAAACTAACAAATATAATAATAATACGTTAATAATAAATTCTAAATTATATGTAGTAATATATAATAAATATATAATAAATATTAAATAATAATTTAATAATAATTTAATAATAAATAATAAATTCATATGTAATAAATAAGTAATAATAAATAATATAATAATAAAAAAGTAATAAATAAATAATAAATAATACATTAATAATAAATCAATAATAAAATAATAGTAACTTAAAAATAAATTAATACTAAATATATAAATAGTAAATAAATAGTTAATAAATAGTAAATAATTAATAAATAACTAATAAAAAATAATTAATTAGTAATAATTAATTAATTAATTAATTAATTAATAATGAGTTAATAATAAGTAATAAATATATAATAAATATTAATTAATAATTTTATAATAATTTAGTAATAAATAAATAATTGATATATAATAAATATTGAATAAATAAATTTAAAAAATAAATAAAAATAGAAAAAATGAAAAAATAAATAATAATAAGTAATAAGTAATAAGAAATAAATAATAAATAATAAATGGATATAAATATATATAAATATATCTACATATAACAAAATTTACATAAATATATATGAACACACATTTATGTTACATAAATAAATATAAACACAGACATGTATATAATTTTATATTAATATAAATATATATATATATATATAAATATAAGTAGATATATATATATACCCATATGAGATATAAAACATAAATACATATAAATATTTACAAATGTGTATAAATATAGACAAATATTTGGAAATATATATAAATATCAATGCATAAATACAATTATAAATAATTTTAAATAAATATTAATATATATATATATATAAATTATAAATAAATATACATAAATGTATAGAAATACATACAAATATATATATATAATAGATAAAATTCCCAAAAAGGGGGGAAAACAAAATAATTTCAACACCATTAAATCAATAGGAATGTAAATATATGGAGTAAAATCATAGAATACCCAACAAGCATATAAAGACACTCTTAAATTAAGGTGAAATTTCATCGAATGTTCAAAAATCATGGTATTCGAACCAAAAATTTGGTTTTATAGGACTTCCAAGCCTTTTTTGACCTTGAAAGTATAACTATTGAGGTTCTTATGAACAAAACAATGTATATCTCTTTATAAGATTCAAATTGATATGTGGTAGAGCCCAAATGGATGTCTGGATCAAAAGTTATGGTCATTTAAAGTTTAAGTTTGATTTTTAACTTCTCTTAAAACTGTAATATTTTGTATTCTATACATTATTACTAAATTATAATCTAAATTATTGTATCACATTTCATAAGATTTAATTTGACTGAATATGAAGGTAAAATGAACTTCTGGATTAAAAGTTATCTTTATTTTATGTTTAACTATGCTTTTAACTTATCAAATAATTAATTTTAAGTTTCAAATAATTACTAACTAATAATTATAAATTATTAATAATTAACACATTATAATTAATGAAAATAGTAAATAATAAAAAATAAATGATTATTAATAATAAATAATTATTATTGACAGTGAATGATAATTAAATATTTAATATTATTTTCCAATAATTGAGTGGTGGTTTTTATAAACCGCCGCTGAAAAATATGATTTTTGAAAATCCACCTCTACAAAAATTAAAAAATTAAAAAAAATTAAAAAAATATCGTGGAAGTTTTTAAAATCGCCATAAATAACCACTGTGAAATAATTTTTTGGGATATATTTAGCGACAATTTTAAAAACTGATGATAAAAAACCTCTACGAAATGAATTTTTTCCTATAGTGAAAACACAACTAGTAAAAAAATTTGGGAATTATGCATGATAACTGTGCATACCTCTAATTTGACATGAAACCATTTTTTTCAAGTCTATAGTTCCTAATACATTTCATAATCGATTCATGAATTATTATGGGGTTTTTATTGAGTATTTGTTGTGGATGTTTGATTTATAAATTGTGTTTCAAGTATTTTATTTATGTTCTTATGGAAAAATATGTGTGTAAATGTTGTTACATGTGTATTTTTCATTATTATTATCATTATTTCATCACCAATGGGTCTTTGGGTCACTCTTTGTAATAAAGTAGCTGGTTAGATGAGTTATCCCTAGGATGGGGCTATGACTTATCCTTTCAGCCTACGGGTGTGTGTGTTTCTTTGTATTGTACCCCCAATAACCTACCTATTATTATTATTATTATTATTATCAAAATAATTATATAATTATTTGATATGGTTATTTTCATATGAATAAATAAATGTGTTATTAGATGAAAATTTGTGGTGGAAATTATGGATGTGTAGACATTTATAAAAGAAAGGAGAGGTCTTCTCCCCCTCATTCAACCTGAATCCCCCATATGTGAGGGATGAAGAATCCACTCCACTATATTTCCATCATAATTAAATGTACAAGTTTCTCGTATCCTATTCTTTCTTATCCCCTTCATCCTACTATTCCTCTCATATTTCCTTTAAACTTGGGATCATGACAAGTTGGGGTTTTTTCATGTCAAGGAAAATCCCATGAATTCTAAAGGGAACCACTGCAAATTAACCTTTTATGAGTACTATAATTCTCATTTATTAGCAATAAAAACGCTAATAATGTAAGAAAATTTAAAATCCCATATATTTTATCAATTCTATAAAAAAATTCTGATAAATACATCCTTTATCATGACTAAAAAACTAACGTAGATAAAGACATCATTTATTAGTGTTTTTTAGCATTTGTGTCCCTACCACTACTCTTAATTGGTTTCTTCAATATTTTTTGATATATAACTTACTTATATATATTTAGATATAGTTTTTTCCATATATTTATTCATATATATGTATTTATATAATTGTCTTTAGTTACATTTATAAAATATGTTTGTGTGTGTGTATTTGTGTGTGTTTATACATGTATATATACATATATGTGTGTGTGTGTATTAATATTTATTTACATATATTATGTATTTATAATTATTTACATATATTAGAATGTATAAATAAAAATATATATATATATATATCTATTTGTTAACACACACACAAATATTTATATATAAACATTTTTATATACATATTCATGAATTTTTTATTTTAAATAAAATGTATAATAATTATTCCCATATGGTTCATATGTTTAAAAATATATTTTACATGTAAATGTGTTTAAATATTTATTTATACAATTAATATTTTATATGTAAATGTGTTCAAATATGTATATATGTGTGTGTGTATATTTAATTATAAATAACACCAAAATATGAAAATTGATAAAAAAAATTAAAAACATAATATCTTTATGAATTTAATCCTTGGGAATAAATTCAGTATCCACTAAAAAAAGATAATAATACCCTCTCAAACAAAGATTAAATTTCATCTAATATTTAAAAATTAGGGTATCCCAGCTAAAAACTTGGTTTTTGAGGCATTCCAGACCTTTTTCGACCTCAAAATATAATAACTATGATCCCCCAATTAACACGATATAGAGCCATTACGGGGTTCAATTTGATATGTGGTTGATCCCAAACAGACACATGAATCAAAATTTATGACCAATTGAAGTTGAAATATTTTTTTCAACTTATCATAAGATTTTAAATTATTTATTAATTTTTTTGATCGCCAAATTGTTGTTAAATGTCTATTACATGATACTAATTAGTAAATTCTTAATTAATTTCATCATCATTTCTTTATTTTATAAAAAGAACAAAAATTAACAAAAGGATAAAACCGAGGAGCCACAACTCCAAGGACCCCGGAAACAAGAAGCTTAGGGGTTCTAAAATGGTGCAGCCCAATAGCATCCCCTCTAACCAGATGCTCCCCTAATAATACATCAAGAAAATATCTAGAGAGAAAATGAAACTCTCCCCATGGATTGACAAGGAAGCAAGATAGTTCGCAACCTTATTACCCTCGCACCAAGTATGGAGAATGTCAGTGTTGGGATCCATGAGACTTCAGAATTTCCTCATAATGTAATAAATGGACCATGGGGTGGAGATATTACCTGATAGGGAGTTGTAAATGATGATGGAGTCAGTTTCCACTGCATTGAGCGAGATGTCCCTCCTCCTGGATAACTGTAGGCCGGACAACATCGCAAAGGCCTCAGCCTGTAAAGAATCTCCCATTCCAAATTAATTAATATTAATTTTAAATTGTTTTATAAATCCTTTTCACTAAATATATTATATATTATCTATAAGTACACATTTAGTATTATATAAATCCTATTTAATCAAATATATTATATCTATATCAATATAAATATATTTATATATCAAAAAATGATATTTGAAAGTTTATAATTTTTTATGATGCATACCTTTTATCAGTGTTGATAAATAAGACTTTTATTAGTGCTAAAAAAGATCTAATAAAGTTAATTCTTTATCAATGCTAAAAAAAAGTGCTAATAAAGGGTTCCATTTATTATAACTTTTTTAGCATTGATAAATGGGTCCTTTATCAATGCTTTTTTCTAGCACTGATAAAAGCACCCCTTTTGTCAATGTTTTTTAGCATTGATAAAAGGTATAATTGAATAAGTGTGATTCTTTACTAATGGGACTTTTGGTTAAAAAAGGATAAAAAAATCTGTCATATTTCTCCTCACCACCCTAGGTTGTCAAAGGCATCGAATTCTCATCATCATCCAAGTCAATGATTCTCTTCTTTCCCCTATATCTGATAAATATATAGACTCTTGTGATTTATAAATTGATTATCTACCTATAATATAAGAACCTGGTTCTTCCTTTTAGGTATGTATCTTTCCTTTTTAGTTTATACTTATGAAAATGGGGGGAAAAGGTCAAGGGTCAGCTGCAGGCCTATTACACAATGTGACTGGGGCCTACACATTGTGTACTTATAGGTACAAACCTTGTAGGGAGGGCTATGTTCCATGTAATCCCAATACACAGCCACGTGATGGTCTGTCCAAGAATTGTATAGACACGTCATGTAGTTTCAAGTACATGCCGTGTACTTTTTTTTTGAATAAATTGGGTAGTAGAATCATTTTTTGCAGATGGATAGAAATAATCCCTTTCAACAAGCAGTGCACCCAGGAAAAATCCGAATGGGAATTCTTCTCTCGTTTCGTCATCTGGTACCTGATTTGAACAAAATAAAATCTGTTGAAACCCTCTCGGTGAGTGATCGATTCCTTTTGATCCTTTCATCCTAATTTCTTCTCTCAACCTAGTTATCTAGGGTTGATTTTTTTTCTTGTTTTTATAGATATACTCTATTTTATGTTGATTTGAAAGCCAACACTGGATGAAGAGAGTCATACGAACATGAGGTAAGTGGTATTGTGCCTTTCATTGGTTGCTGAGTTGATTATATATGTCGGAGTGTCCAGTACCCACTTTTAGGGTGTCACTTAATTGAATAATGAACCCTATTATTTCCTATTGATGATAAGGTAATTAATTAGATGATTTGAAAGAATGTTTAGGGTTTTGAAGCTTGATTTAGGGCCACCCCATGGGTGTGTTTCCCTCGGATGGTGTTTGGATGAGAATGCCTAAGAGGCTTGACTTGAATTCCCATTCTTATCTTGTTAAAATGAATTGCTTATGTGATATGAATTCCCACGTGAGATAATTAAATGATTAATTCATATAATAGTTTAATTTTCATGTGATACTTGTTATGTTAATTGTGCCTACGTGAGTTGTTTAAATGATAATCCATGTGATAGTTTAATTCGCATGTGTTTCTTTTGGTATGGAATTAAATTATATGACAAAGAGGTGTAATTAGAAATAGGTGACCCACGATCTCAGTTAAAAGATAAGGTCAGGATCATGTGACTAATTGCACCTTATGTATAACTTGGGTGAATGAGGGTCTCATTTAAAAGACCATGGATGAGATCAAGAGGTAATTATATAAGGTATGTGAGCGAGTCATGATAGGGTGGTCGGGATCATTGAGGTTTATTTAAAATATCAATCAAACCTAGGATCCATTGAAAAATGATTAAATGATTATTATGTCATGATTTGATGGTTACTTTTATACAAGGGTTCATCGGGCCTAGGCCAGACCTCGAGACTTTTATATAATACAATGGAATTAAATAATGAAATTTAATGATGCATCTTCCAAGCCAAAGTACAAGCTTGGATTCGGTTTTCACTTGAACTTGGTTACATTGTCTTCTGATACATCTATTGTGCTTACTTTTGAGTACCTTTTGGTTTACTACATTCACTACTGTACACTGCCTATTATATATATCCACTGACAGGTTGGCATAGACTTTGTTTGGTTTCCTACTGGGATTTAGTCTCACACCCTGTTTGGGTCATGCTTTTGGGCCCAAACAGATTATATGATTTCATGTGTTGATCAGGGAAAGCACCCCACTACAGGTACTTGATGTGCTTATTAGGAGTAGGTGAGCATGGGATCGAGCCGAGGATTGCAAAGATTCTTAGTTTTCTTTGTTTATTTTGATATTTTAGAACATATATTGTGGATCATTGCACTTTACCTATTTTAGTTGTTTCTCAGAACATAAACATGTAGCATCATTCTTGTATGTCATGACATCTGATTACTTCTATTATTATTATTCTACTATTTACTTAAGTTGTATGTTGTTTACTGATTCCACAATTGTATTATTATTTATTCCACTATGTTACACTCTACCAGTGAGTGAATAGTTTCCCCAAAATCACACCCTAGGCCCTCACTTCTAGTCAGTAGCCTCTGGCATTTTGGGAAATGTGCTTGATTTCATGTGGCCAACTGAGTATGAGGCACTAGTTGAGTGGAACTCAGACCCCGATATGTTACATATAAGATACTCACATGTATTATTTATGCAAATTTTATGAATATTTTATCAATTTTATTATTATGTAAGGGTTTTCTATATGATTTATAAGTTAAATCACGTTACCCAATTTCCTACACATAAGGTGTTTGATGAAAGGCCAAAGAGACTTATTCATGTAATGACTTGATATTTCACTATATATTCTCCTTAAATAAATAATATATTAAATTGAATGTTTCACATGCTATACCAAACTAAAGTGAAAAACCTTGACATATTTTCAATATTAATTATGGCCATTAAAATACAACCTTTAAATTAGATGGTATGAATTCAAGTAACCATATAATAAAATTAATAAATAAATTAAGAAGAAATTACATTCAGAAGTGTAAGTATTCTTTATGAATCTCATTTTTTAGAGCTTGGAAGAGAGGTAACTTCAATAGGGTTTTCTTTGGACTATTCCCAAGACAAACTCAAGCAATTACAGTTTGAGAAAAACTATATATAGGAGAATTTCAAGCTCATGGAGATTGTCACAAGATCCATGCTAGCTGAACCACCACCTGAAATTGAAATAAGATATTATCTTATGCTTAGGAATTACAGAGAGTTCATATGTTGTTATGTACGTAGAAATTTGGATTACATCAACATGAATATTTATAAATATATAATGAATATTTATATTTTTCTAATAGTCATTTTTTTCTCAATTCACTTTATAATTAAAAAAATTATTTTTCAAAAATTGACATTTTATTTCAAGGAAATATATTTATTTTTATTGAATAATAAAAATATATATTATTACTAGATTAATTATTAATTTATAGGAAAAATAATAGGTAATAATACCAAAATTCCTCTTCATATAAAAACAATTTTTTCTATATTTTATATTTTTAAATAAAAATAAAAATTATAAATTTTAGGATGTGAGTTTGAAAAAATTAACTTCATTTTTGGATTTATCATGAGAATATTATATTAAATTTTTTTTTTCAAATCTTCTAAAACTATTGATTTTTAGGTGAACAGTGAAAAATATCTTTTTTTTACAAATAATATGACTTTTATGACATTATTAGTATATAAGTATGAATTATAAATCTATGAAACCTTTTTTAAGACTAATAATGTATTTTATAAGTGAATTTAAAATTTTAAAAATGTTTTTTTTAATTTATAAACCCATATTTTACATTTTATAACTTAGTTTATATTTTCCAAAATATTGTTTTTACTACATTATACATTTATCATTTTAAAATTAATTTTTATCACTTTTAGAATTATTTTTTTAAAATGGATTTCAAATTTGGAATGAGTAGTTCCAAATTATGTAAAAATAATCATTCTATTTTTATCACAAAGTATAAGTTACCTTAGGTAAAAAATTAGTTACCACGGTAAACGCTAAAATGGAAAAATTAAAAATATAACAGTAAAAGATCTCAAACATGTTTAAAATTTTTGGAGGTGGTGTCCTAGGACCAAATAGTTATACTTTTATGGAATATATATATTCAATTAATTGAACATTAATAAGATATCTTATTACATATTGTTTATTATTATGTGTGACTTTAATGTAATAATGTTCTAGAGTATCCATCGCATTGATAAGGTTGCAACAGTTCCCTACTATGATGAGATCCTTTAAATTACATGATGATATTCTTAAATATAGTTCTACAGTTGGATAATGTTCTATTATGGGACAATATAATGTTATTTTTAGGTGTGATCACTCATAAGAAAATGAGACTTCTTCTCATAAAGTTCACACTTGGTAATCTCTATGTTAGGAGATTATGAGAATAGACCCACTAGTATGAATTCCATATGTTTTCTTATCATCAGATACTCCTATCTATGAATGTTTGTAATGATCCTTAGACTTTAATATTGTTATTAATTCATATATCAACTTTAACACTTAAATTTTTTTATTAAAACTTTATGATGTAGTTCATGGAAAAGTTGGAGACATTGGGCTTGTCATGAGTGACATGTTGTTAATGAATAAGTCAAGGAAGGATTTGTCCCTTCCATTTTTATAGAATTTGATATATTAACCCTTATTGGAATATAACCATCATATTAAATTCCAACTCTATGGTGTAATGACATGTTTATTTCAAATATATAAGGAAGAACACATCAATTATGTTGGTTGATGACACAAATGTTAAACCTACTTTATGAGATATTGAGACAAAGGGACTATATTACTCAATGAGAATTCATATGTGGTTATTAACATTACAAAATTAAGTTATTTATCTTGGGTTTCTTGACATGTTTCTAGAAATTAATCTTGGACTTTAGACAAGCCCGCCTAATTTCAACAAGAAATAATCCTATAGGGTCACACACTAAGTGTTTCTATTGATCTTGATTAAATTCTATTTGAATTTAATTAATGAAATAAATATTATTCTCAATACTGAGGAATAATTTTATTCATGTTTTATTGATCAAAAAAAATTTATTAATGAATTAAATAATTAATTAAATATTTATTTGGGTATTCAATAAATTCTAAGGAGTTGGAGCTGACTAAAATCATGTCTGGTAGAGAATATTTATTTGAAATATGGTAAATAATATTTAACATTCCATGAGACATAGTACACCATAAAATAATAATAATAATATTATTATTATTATTATTATTATTATTATTATATAGAATGGGGTTTTATAATGATTATTATATTATTTAAGTGATGATAAACAAATAAATAATATTTTTAGCCTAAATCCTATCTTTATAAATATATGGTTATGTCTATTATTTAGGGTTAATAGAGATTTTAGAATCGTTGTGGAGGATGGAATTTTATCTCCTTCTCCACTCTATTCCTCTCAATAATGAGAAGTTCTAGAGAGATTCCTTCAATATTGAAGGAACTACAAGTGATCAACATGAATAATGTAATAAAATTTAATTTCCATGCTTGCACCCAAAAATCAATTGGTGTCACTCAAATATTAGAGGAGCACATGAGGATCACCACTAGAGGGATTCTATACTTGGATCCTCCTAACGCGATGAAGGTAATCCAAGAAGGATTTTTTAGAAGATCAACATCATAATCTAAGAAAGTTACTAAGATGAGGTAACCAAGTCTCCCAATATTAAATAAATTAATGATAAATTTAACATGAAAAGATACTCTCTATTTCTAGGATTATTTACACCAATATCCATTGAAAAATTTGCATTGGTCATGGTGTTCACATCATTGACAATATAGTTAATTATCCATCGGATCATAAATCTTTAATTTGTTTTATGCCCATCGAGATGCTTCCGTTGTGCCCAAAACCTTAAAGTGGTATCAAAGGGAGGTTATGTCCAAATTTATAATTATTTATTTGATTGTTTATTATTTAACTTTTAAAAGTTAATATTCACTTCATGTTTTAATTTATTCTTGATCTATCATTTAAAAATATTCTTTCTCTTCTTTATTTTTGAAAAATATTACTAAGATTGGTTAATGATTAGCGGATTTTATATATGAAGATCTTATCTAGAAGTGCCAAGGATCCTGGCTAGATAACATAAGACTACATGACATGTACTATTTTGTTACATGTTGTGCATACTTGTTCATTAAACAAGGATGCTCGTGTGGATTCCTAGTTTTCATGTAATAAGTGCAAACCATGTACAATAAATGAACCACATGTATAACAGCCAGGGTGGAACATGAACTTTCTAGAGTAGAAACCATGTAGTTTTACTACACACCGTGTATTCATCACATTTTCAATATAAAAAACATGGGGTCAAACCATATTGTGTAATTAATGAACCATGTGTATTTAATACATGACACATATAGACTGAAAACTGTGTAATTATATGTACATTTCGTGTATCCTAAATACATGTCATGTACTTGATAAATGTTCATGATAATTACACATTGAGTCCCTTGGTGTGTATTGTGTATATTAGATGAAGATAAGTACACGACATGTAGTTGGCTTGTAAATGTTATGTATTATACCTGTTTATGTAGAAATATTATAATTAATTAATTACTCATTAAAGCTTATCAAATTTAGTTTCATGGGTATTTATATTGATTTTACACATTGTTCGTTAGGTTTTATATTATATTAAATGTTTAATTAATTCCGCATAATATTTGATACTTTGAATCATGTGTGGTTATTGTATATTAAAGACTCAACACATTAAATTGTATAGGGTACATAATTTTGATGTGATCTGTGTGGAATTAAATGTTTTTGTACATGCAATGAAATTATGACACATGACATGTACACAATATTTCATATGAATGAATTGTTTAAAATTAAACCATACTGAGTAGTTTATACAGGTAATCATTGGGTATCTTCTAAGTAAAAATTTGTGTACTATTTTATTGGGTTTTAAATAAATTAAAATATTTTATTTTATTTATAATCAAAATGGATAATAATTTTTATGATGATTGGATGATATGATATAAAATTAATTAATTGATTAATAATATAATTAATCTAATTAATTCATGTGTGTTTTATCTTATTAAAAAATGAATAATGCCAGCTAATTATTTTAAATGAATAATCGATGCATGTGTATAACCAATCATAAGCTTGACCAAGACTAGTGTATGTGTTTGAATTATTTAATTTAATTTATTTCATGTTATTGAAATTATTAATTATTAAATTAAATATGATGTCTTGCGAGTCATCTGACCATCCATTATTATGTAGGACCTGTGTGTCCAAGGTATTTATGTAATCCCCCTTAATTAATCCTTTGGTTCCCCTCACATGCATGTGATTTATTAATACTTATAATAAATTAAGTATCCTAGGGTGTGTTGAGGTGGTTCAAGATGAAATAAAGATAATGCCAACCCAGATGATGCATAGGTGGATAGGTGAAATACTGTAACTCATGCTGAGACTGGCATAATGGATTTCCCCTAGGACAAAGGTTGATTTATTTATGCCCAATAAATCAACTATTAGATAATATCATGATCCAGACATTTATTTATTTATTTCTATTAATTATTTATTTTATGGATTCAAGACCATGATCACATAAATAAAGAAATTAATATTCAAATATGTAATATAAATATATGGATTATGTGTAAATGTTTTATCAAAACATGGTTAATCAATTAAGTAAATTCCGCATGATATAAGTCATGTAAAAGATATTACAATAAGAATTTTATGCATAATAAAACAAAATCCCTGAAGTAAATATTAATTCATTAAGACTTCCATTATTTGAATTAAGATGAACCCATAGTTTAAGTGTCAATTAGGCCTCTTTCAGGGGCACTTTTAATTATTTGGAAGTATTAAATAAGATAGTGGGTTGACTTAAATGAATATGTATTGGGTTCAATGGCCTCCATCTGTACAATACATATTTGGAGTCAAGTTTTCAGGAAATATGAGTCAGGGAATCTGGATTGGGGGTCCACTAAACGGATCATAGAGATGCAAGCCTGCAGTTTGCAAGATCGTCTGTCTAAATATTTTTAAGAATTTTCATAGCCTCTATGATGATTATAAGAAAGGAAATATTGATCATTGGAACTAGAAAATCATTACAACTAGAAATTTCAAGCTCATTGATGAGGACTATTGTGACTTGATAAAATAGTTGGAGACTTAATAAACTTAATTATTATTATTTATCATATAATTTGTAAACATGAAAAGTAATAATAGTCCACTCTTTTAAATTGTATAATAAATGGAATTTTCATAATCCAAACAATCCCTGTGATCAATATTGGATAAATACCATATCTTCACTAGTAGTAACTTCCAGGATTCATTTATATACCTTTGGGTTGTGTTATACTATAAACAAAAATCTTGCGTGCTAGAATCCTCATTACCCGATCCATATATAAAAGAGGCGAGTGATGAAGAGTTCCTTTTATAAGAAAAAAATTTGAATGATGTGGTTGATGTTAAATGTTTGATGTTATCATCTATGTCTAGTGAACTCACGTTGTCACACGAAAACAAGGATTCTTATAAAATGCTCAAGCATATCTATGGTCTTTACCAGGAGAGAGCTTGATAAAAATGGTTTGAGATATTTATGGATATTTTTCAGAGAAATATTGGAGAGGGTTCAGAAAATATGTGTCACATAGTTAAGCTCATTAGATACATTGAACACCTAGAGATTCTAGGATTTAAACTCCCTGGTGAACTGTACACTAATCTCATTCTTACTTCACTCCCTCAAAACTTATTCAGCTTTTTTGTTAATTTTAACATGAAAAACATTGATAATCCTCTCCCAGATCTTCTTACTCTTCTTTTACAAGTAGATAAGGATAATAAGTGTAACAATCATTCGGCACTTATGGTAAACAATTTTAAATTCCAATTTAAGAGATCTAATCCCAAATATTCTTCATAATGTTCTTACAAGAAGAGAAAGATCAAGGGGAAAGCAAGGGGAACAATATTCTGTCTGTTTTACCTGTGGCAAGAAGGGACACTGGAAGAAAAACTACACCCATTAAAATAAGTAAGGGGACGATTTAGGTTCATTTTTTATCGAGTGAAAATTATCTTTTTTTTAAAATTAGGTATTGAATATAGATTTTGGTGCACACATATGTATTCAAATATAAAGACCAAGTAGATTCACAAATATTTAATGGTAGTAAGTTTATCTGAGAGTATCCAATGAAGATAATCTTTCTGTTTTACCTATTATAGACTACCGCCTCATGTTGTTAACATGAATGATCTTGGTTTTTAATGGTTGTTATTACATTCCCACCATTACCAAACTATTATTTCTATATCCAAACTTGATAAATATAGATTTATTTTAAAAATTGAAAATAAATGATTCTTCTTTTATAATGATAAAAAAATTATTGTAAGACGCATTTAAATAATGGTCTTTATGTATTGTATTACACAAACAAAGTAATGTTAATGGATAACGAAAATTATTCACACAACTCAAACCGCACCCAACTATAGAATCACCAATTATATCATTTAAATGATAAGTGTTTGAATTAATTAAAAAAATATGGGTATTTAGATTCTTTTGAACTAAAAACACTTAGTATATGTCATTAATGTTTACAAGGAAAAACGAACAAATCTTCATTTAGTAGAAAAGTCGAAAGGGTGAAAGAGATTCTTGAATTAGTTAATATCGATGTTTTTGGACCATTTCTTATTGAATAAATTGGTGGGTACTCAAAATTCATAATTTTTATTAATGATTTTAGTAGATATGGATATGCCTACTTGATGAGGTATAAGTCATATTCCTTTGGAAAATTCAAGGAATACAAGAATGATGTTTGGAACCACCATGGTAAGATGATTAGGAAGCTATGATCAATTGATCTCTATGCTTTTCCATCCCTAAACTAGTGATTTTTGAAACTAAGGATATATTTGGAAATTTTCGTAAATGATTTTTTTCTTTGACATGTGAAATATAATTAAATGAAATTGGAATCAATTATTTTTTAGTTTTATAATGAAATATAATGATATAATCATCATAATTATCATTATTATTTTGAATATAAAATTCAACCCCAAGCAAGCCCATGTGCCCGACATAGCCTGATCCCCTACGGGTGTACTAAGCCTCAAGTCTCAAATGCGGCCCCATGAAAGATCAGGTAAAAATGAATCTCCCCATGCTATTTTGAACTTTTTAGTTCGTTAAATCACATGATGAAAATCTACAATCATCGAGAATCGAACCACATACACTTAGGGTCCGCAAAAATTACCCTATCCATCGAATCATCCCCTTTGGGCATCAGATTATTATTTATAAAATAAATAAGAAAAAATTATGAATAATTTTCAAAGTTATCTTAATTTTTATTTGTTTTTTTACTATTTTCTCTACATATGTTTTTTAAAATATATTTTTTTTTCTTTTTCCTATTTGTGACCCTCTGATTTGGAGGATCAAGAAAATGGTGATTAAGATGACCATGAATGAATTGGAAAGTAATTGATTTTTATCTAATCCTCTCTAAAAAATCTCAAATAATTGAATAATAAACTCTTCAATGTCATTTCATTCAATTTATTTTAAAATTCTCAAACTTTTACATTAAAATAATATTGTTTAGAAATGATATGAAATATGGAGAGGGGGTATCATAAAAAATGTATTTAATGATAATATATATATATATACATGATCTATTTTTGGAATAACACAATCACTTGTATCATAGTTTTGAATTCATAAAAAATTAATGTATATTTTTCTATAGATACTAAGAAAATATATTCATATGCACCAAGTGTTGTTAGAGGTTGATATGTTGTAAGGTATATTATCATTAATTAATTGAATTCCCAATGCTAAAAAATTTAAAGGGATTTTGTGACATCCTGGTTTTTTCTCTTTTAATAAATGTTATAATAATATATTAGAAATAAAAATAATGAAAATTTGAAAAAAAAAATGAACTTTTTAGGGAATTCATGGTCTCTTCACGGTTTGGGAAACCATGCACAGTAATAGGACTATAAATGATACAATTCAAGACCTAGATTTGTTTTAGTTTAAAAATCATTTAATCTAGTATGGTGAGATATCTCTACCTATGAACCAAGATTTGAAACAAGACATGTTTAGACACTCCTAATCAAACATGGGTATGGAATTAAATGTTCTAGATTTGTTAGACCTGGAATCATTTAAATCCCTAATAATTAATAATATTATATAAATTATATACTTAATATAATTTTTTCTATTTAAATTTAAGTCTACTCAAACCCCCCAGTTCTTGAATTTTAAAATTTAAGTTCATAATTTATTCAACTGCATAATTTTTCTATTTTATATATAAAATAAATAATAATATTATAAAATTGTATATATTTAATATAATTTTATATAGGTGAATCTCAATATGGGTCTACTGGGACCTGATATCAATGGATATGGGTTTGGTCTAATGTTTCAAGACCCTGAAGAATCTGGACCTAGACATGGTACCTATAATATATTAATAGGTTTGGGTTTAGAATAAGTAGTTATATACTCATTTGTACCTCTTTACAACCCCACACAATAACCATGAAATACATGGAATTTGAAAAAAAAAATGGAAAAACATGACTAGTAAACAGTTTTTGGAATTTTTCATGATAATTGTGCATACCTCTAAGTTGACCTAGAACCTTATTTTTCATGTCCAGACTTCCCAATACCATTCTTAATTGATTCATGAATTATTATAGTGATGCTACTGAATTTTTTTTAATATATTATTTATAAAATTTGTTTCAAGTAATATGGTATATGTTCTTATAGAAAAACCTATGTGTAAATAATGATACATGTGTATTTATTATTATTATTATTATTATTATTATTATTATTATTATTATTTCAAGCTCCCTGGGCCTTCAATTCACTCTTTGTAATAATGTAGCTGGTTGAATGAGTTATCCTTAGGGAGTTTTATGACCTATCCTTCCAGCCTGGGTGTGTGTGTGTTTCTTTGCTTTGTATCCTCAATAAACTACCAATTATTATTATTATTGTTAAAATAATAATATAAATATTTGATATTGGTATTTTCATATGAATAATGAAATTTATTATTAGATGAAAATATGTTTTCATAAATTTTGGGTGTGTAGACATTTCTAAAAGAGAGGAAAGGCCCTTCTCCCCCACATTCAACTAAATCCCATGTATGAGAAGAATAAATAAGCTTCCCCTTCTCCATTTTTTTAATCACTCCACCATATTTCCATCATAATTCAAGGCATGAGTTTTTATTCTCCAATTTTTTCTTGTCCCCTTCTCCATCCACCTCTTCCTCTCACATTTACTTTAAACTATGGTTCATGATAAGTTGGGGTTTTTTCTTCTTAAGAAAAAAACCAAATTCAAAAGGGATTTTTGTTCAAAAAGGATATAAAACCTATCAAATAGCTCCACTCCACCCTCAGTTTTTAAATTCATCGAAGTATCATCATCATCCTGGTAGGTGATTCTATTCTTTTCCCTTTCTTTGATAAATCCATAGATTCTTTCAATATATAAATTGATTCCCTATTTATAAAATAATCAAATGTATTATCTATAATAATTTTATGAATGTTTTACTTGATTATTTAATCAATTTTATTATTATTTCCAAGGGATTTATTTAATATTTATAAGTTAAATCTTTTCACCTAATTTATTTCATGCAAGTTGTTTGATAAAAGGTTAAAGAGACTTAATCGTGTAACGACCTAAGATTTCATTATATATTATCCTTAAATAAATAATAAATTAAATAGCATGTTTCACAAACTATACCAAACTGAAATAAAAAACCATTATGTATTTTCAATATTAAATATGATCATTAAAACATAACTATTAAATTAGAGGGTATAAATCGAAGTAACCATATCACAAAATCAATAATGAATATAAGAATAATTCACATACAGAATCTTAAGTCTTCCTTATGAAGTACATTTGTCTGAGCTCATAAGGTAGATAAATTCACTAGGTTTTACCCTGGACTAAGATCAAGCCAAATGTGAGCAATTATTGTTTGAGAAAAATTGTATATGGGAGAATTTTAAGCTCATGGAGATTTTCATAAGCTCTATACTAGCAGAACCGCCACCCGAAATTGTAATCAAAACTTATCTAATGCTTGGGTATTATGGAGATCTCATAAGGATTTATGTAAGTAGAAATTGGTATTATATCAACATTGATATGTATAGATATGTCATGATTTTTTAAACATTTCTAGAATTCATTTTTACTTAATTCACTTTATGCTTAAAAATGTATTTTTTAGAAATTGAAATTTTATTTCAAGGAATAAAGTTTATTTTGATTGAATGATAAAAATATATATTATTATTAAATTAATTAGTAATTTATAGGAAAAATAATAGTTAATAATACCAAATTTCATTCTCCTATAAAAACATTTTTTTCTATATTCTATGTTTTTAAATAAAAATAAAAAAAATTATAACTTTTAGGCTATAAATTTGAAAAAATTAACTTCAATTTTGGACTTATCCTAAAAATATTAGCTTAAAATTATTTTTTTTATATTTTTATAAAAATATTTATTTTTAGGTGAAAAATGAAAAATATAATTTTTACATATTATATGACTTTTATGAAAATATTTTCATATAAGTACGAATTGGAAATCCATGAAAACTTTTTATAAGACTAAAGATATATTTTATAATTGGATTTTAAATTTTAAAAATGTTAGTTTTAATTTATAAACTCATATTTAACATTTTAGAACTTAAGTTATATTTTTCAAAAAAAAATCAATACATTATACATTTAGTATTTTAAAATTAATTTTTATCACTCTTAGAAATTGAGTCAAATAAAATGGATTTCAGATTTGGAATAAGTGGGTTTAAATTATTTAAAAAGAACCATTTTTTTATATAAGATAAGTTACCAAAGGTAAAAAAATAGTTTCTATAGTAAAAGATAAAATGGTAAAAGTAAAAATCTAAGAGTAAAATACCTCAAACTTGTTTAAAATATGTGTGATAATTTTTAGTTGAGTCCTTGATCGACCTTATCACTTATCCCCTCTATTATTTATCAATTTTGGAGCCACTCACTTTGAGTGTGACTTCCCATTATTGAAAATCATTGAGTATTTATAATGTTTTCATCCCTTTTCAATTATAAAAGGGGAACTCATATCCTCACTTCCCCTCACACCAAAACACATTTATTTTGTCCCAAACTCTACCCAATCATATCCTTAACATTCTTATCCACCTTAAATAGGTTCTAGTTATGATTCTATAGACCCAAACTCCTGGATCTGGTTCCATAAACACATAATTTACATATGATATTTGATGTTAAATGTAGATTATCAAACTCAAATTCTTGGTAACTACATGAATTAAAGAAAATATTTCATTATATATATTCCCAATAACTTTTAGTTTTATATTTTTAGGTAATTATTATAAAAATAACTATCAAGTAACATGTTATTTTTATCAAAGAACCATTTATTCATTATATATGGAACTACTTAATCCAAAAATAGTATTCAACATCTCTCACAAATTATTTCACATGTACTATCCTTCTAAACATATCACATGTAATAATATTTTTCATAACCTAGAGATTGGAAACATAAGAAATATGTGTGCTCAAATTATCATTAAAGGAAATATATAACTGAATCTGTAATAAATATAAGCATGGTTTATAATTATTAGATATGTAATTCAAATATTGATTTATAATGTTTTAGTGATTTATGATTCTTAGTTAAAAAAAATAAAAATTGGGAGATTGTTGGTACCAAGTTGGTTGAAGGTGGTTTTTAATTCTGTTTGTCAGAAGTTTGATGGATAATTTTTTTATTATATTTTCAAAAATCACCTCACTTTATAAAGTTTCTAAAACTAGCTATCTAATATATCTGGAATTGGAAAAATAGGATCATGAAAAAAAATTAACTAAGTATATCAGATGTACAAAAATAATAGAAAAAAAATTTATAACAAAGTATATTAGTAAAAATATTGTGTGATAGAATTTAAAAAGTTTCATTAGACAAAAAATATTTGGAAAAACAAATTAGGAGATTATTTTTTGTTTTTAAAGTTTCCAAAATCATAATTTTAATAAATCTCATGATCAAATAATTTAGAAGAAATGGGGAGAAATTTTTCTAGATATAAAAAATTCTCATTATGAAGGTTTAGTGAAGTTAAACTTGCAAAAAAATTGGATAAAGTTTTAGTAGAGTAAAGAAGTTTTAGCAGAGTAAATAAGTTTACAAAGTTTGTGATGTTTAAAAATTTTATGAAGTTATAAAGTATTTGAAGTTTGGAAGTTTTCTAAGTATGAATTTTTTGAATAGTAATTGTAAAGAATAGTGGATAGAGTATGTTGGATGAATAATGGAATTAGATGAATTCCAAAATTAGATGAACTCTAAATTGGATAAAGTCTTCAGATGAATTTAATTGGAAAATTATTTTTAGATAAAATCCATTAGGTTAGAAAAAATATCAGATGAATGTTTCTAAATGAAATAATTGGAAAAAAATTAGAAATTTCATCAAACATAGAAAATAATATGAAGGAAAAGTTTTTAATATTATAATGTAAGTCATCAAATAGAAGAATTTTTATAAATTCCATTGGGTGTACGAAGTCCATCAGATGAACAAATATGTCAGTCGGTGTTTTTTGATGCAATGCATCAGATGAATAAAGTATCTAAGATAAGTTTCCAAAATGTTTCTAGGTATTTTTTCTAGAACATTGGACAGACTCTCACTAGATTGAGAAACTCTATAAATTGTTCTTGATAATCTTTTTCAAGATGAAGTTTCTGTGAAGTGGATTTCTTTATGAAGTTTTTGTAAAGATATTAAACTTGACGATGTTGAGATGATTGTTCAGTATTTATAAAAATTACAAAGGAAGTTTATGATTTTTGTAATGAGAAGAATGTTTATTAATGTTCCTTAATTCTAAATATAAATAAATTTTAAGAATAAAGTGGTTTTTGTAGATTTCACAAAGCTTCAAGAGTATTATATAAGTCTTGAGAAGATTTCAAGAAATTGGTTTGAGTGGGAGTTTTGAATTTTGAGTTTTCATTGAGTGGGAAAATAAATTGGATTTCCCACAATTTCTTTTTTAAGATCACCTATATAAAGGGGTGTGAGTACAAGGTATGTGGTGTACTTTTCATGCATGTGAAAAAGTGGAAGTGTTGAAGAAATAGTTCCAGAAAAATTTATCAAACTCGCTAGATGAAGTTCTAAAAGAAATGTTTGAGCATGGAAGTTTCAAAACAAGGAATATATTGGTTGAGGATTAAAGAAGAAAAATAGTAGAACACATGAAGAATTATGTTATCATAAGTTTCCTAAAAAATATTTCTTGATGAAAATTTAAAATAGAAGAATCAGAAAGAAAAAATCTAGATAAAGTGAGAAGAAAGAAAGATAAACTTTTAGTTTTCTATATAGAAAAATAATAAAGGTACACTGAACCTCACCAGATGAGCCCATCAGAAGTATAAAACAGATAGAAAATTTTTTAATAGTGGAAGATTAATAAAGAATAGGAATGTTCTTATCTACTAAAGTGAAGAATATTTTTTTTACAATATGATAAAAAGTAAATTTTGTACAAGAAACACAGTGATAACATTCTGATCCTGTTGGTGAAGGTTTTGAAAGTTATTATGGAAATCAGTGTTACATATTTTGTACTAGGAATCACATACACTATATTTTTGATAATAGTGCAACACAAGTGTAAGGATTTTCCCTACTTATTATAACCACATAAAAAGAATTTTTCCTAATGGATTCTGTGGTATTGTATTATTTCAAAACCATTCCAAGGACTAGATACTCTTATTGAGTGTTTAACCTTGTAAATACTTATTTTCATGTGGTTTTGTTTGAATTATTTTTTTTCAAAAAAAATCAACTCTTTAACAGGAGGTGGAAATTATTTTATAAGAAATAAGAAATTGTAAAAAGAAAAATACCATTGATTCACCCCCTCCCCATCTCAGTGATCACATTGGTCATTTCAGTTTAGTCTGATGTCAAAATATCTTTGATCACATCATGGGGACCATGCTAACCAAAATATCACCACTTCCATAAGGTAATGCACATATAACCTAGGTCTATACCAATAATAATTGTTACTCCTTATGTTTGTAACCCATATCATCCATATCTTCTTTGCCTAGTGTTGGATTGTTTTTTAGCCTGAGAATCACCATAGGGAGACCTTTGTTCACACCTTGGGGATCATGTGCTCATTACTCCACCATAATGAGTAGTGGATCCTGAAGTGACACTAGGAATCCCTCATCCTCAAGCTCTTGGGATAAAACCTATAGTAGTACTTGGGTTCCCTAAATTCTTGGAAAATATTTGATTCCTAGGATGGGAGATCCTAATAAATCCTATACATCCAAGCATTAATGATTCCTGGGTGACCCAAAAAATGAATGGAATACCCTACTAGATCCCTCTGTCAATTTAATGGGCATACAATATGTTTCAACTCCTCAGAGGAACCATATTTGATTTTTCCACCTAATCTTTTGGGGTATCATAGGCATTGATCAAGGGGATATAATAGTTTCCCTTAGGATACCCAATATTCATGGTTAAGTATATACTCCCACACAAAACCTCATAACTCTATTCAAATCTCAAGAGTATCAAGAATTCACAATTGTTTATTGGTAATGTCTTTTTAATCACAAGCTCCCCAAGCATTCTAAATAGTCTCACTATAACAAATGATCCCATACATCCTAGGGATTAATTCACATGCACACAATCACATAAATCTGATGCTAGATCCTAGGTACCACTTCTTTGTATCCATGATGACATCAACCATATACATCGTATTCTAGTCAAATGAGGCATCCTCCCCCAATATAACATGAGACCAAATCCCAAATATATCAGGCTTCCTAGGGTCCCATCCATCTTAGAAGGTGATTTCCAAGAATCCTGAGAAATCACATCAGTGTCAGGCCCAACAACCGATTCACATGCATCCTGTATAATCATATATCATCATGCATAAATATAATTAAATATATAATGAGGTATGTTCAAATACTCATGATTGTCATCAACATCACCACCCAATCAAGCTAACACATTGGTTCAACTTCTTGGTTGACACCTGAAACTATATCTACTAAGACGCATGCACCCATAGAGGGTCATTTTGTCTAACGAGAACCCATAAGGCCCCCTAGGTCATAGAATCACAGAGTCACCCTCACATGGTACCTCAAACATGATCTCTGTCTTGGTCCAACACCTAATGCTCTGAGGGTGCTGCATCCCAAAACATCATTATCAAAATTTACACATACTCACCGGCTACATGGGTTATGTCACATTAGTAATAATAAATAGATGAAACAAGACTCATCTCAGTCCTCAAGGTATGAATAGGTCAGTTTTCTCACCCAACTAGATCTTATTATTTCTAAGTTCTATCCACATAGGCCTAGTCACATCAAACATGAGGGGGGCACCCAACCCAAATCAGCACTATGAGACTCTTGTATATAAGGTATTATAATGTTCCTTAAATTCCCATGAGTAAAAAGGTTGTCTGAGTCCATCAAACTCTATTAGGAGGCATCAATAATTAACAAGAAGGGTCACTAAGTCCAAAAAAATTGATTAATTTTGTTCACACCCCACATGAGGGGTTCATATGTCTTAAACAACATTACAGGTCAAGTACTCATCCATCAGTGTTTGATATTTCAATTAAAAACACTAGGTCAGGTGCAACCCAGGCTCTTAGTTTTATCTAAGAAATTTTTTAATTAATTGAGAAATTAAATTAATTAAATCCCCAATAATTCATTTCATCCATTAAACAATTCAGTTAAGTTGACAGGTCAATTCACTTAGTGGTGTGACCATACCTCACATGATTGATAAATAGAAGTAGTAATACTATTTTTCAAGTATTGGGGACCATTTATTTCATTTAAAACTTTTCCCATTTATTTATAATAGCTTAAAAACTATTGTCTAGGCTCTTTAAGCTTGATCAAGCCCAAAGAAATCCATTCCATGTTTTCATCCTCTCTCGAGCCCCTAGATCGTGACAAACAACACCAAACATAAATTCCAAAATTTAACAATTAATTGAACCATTTTATTAAAAATGTAATAAACACCAACCAACTCACTAGGAACATGTCGTTGATCAAAACCTCAAGAAACTACTCATGGGAGGTCCATAGTGGACTCTCAACCTCATTCCTAGGAAAATCCCAAAGAGGCAATGATAATTCCACAATTAAATTAATTAAAATTCCACTGAAAACCCATATAAAATCTATATCATTATTTACCTTTTGAAAAATGGTATATAAAGGTAGAAATATGTTGTTATGGGATGTCCCCAATGCGGGATTTAGGAATGTTCAAAAGAAATCGAGCGATTTCATAATTCTTTTTTGAAATCATCATTTATAACCTAAACCAAACATTTACCAAATTAGTGAGATGGAGGAACAAGAATAGAATGAGATGAGGGATATCATACCTTGCATCCACCATGAAATTGCCTCAATTACCCACCCAAAACAAGGTAAAATAAGGAGGGGATATGGGAGGTTGACCACCATCTCACATGCACAAAAAGGGAGAGAAGAGGGGGGGTTCCACTTCTAAAAATTGAGGGGAACAAAAATGTAAATTTTCACCCTTTAAAGTCATCATATGACTGATGGGTTATGGTATTATCACCTACTACTATAAGAACCCACAAATACACCATTGGTATACTATAGGTTTCGCTACATAATCCACCTGATGCTTTCCCAATGATCATCTGATCCCCCATGACAACACCCAAGCCTCAACCCATGTCTAAAAAAATATTAGAGACATTCAAACTCCTGGAATTTTATTATGAATCTTGATTCTAAAAATTAACAATCACTAAACTCAAAATTTGAAATTCTCTCCAGAATTTTCACACCCATACAGACATGGGAAACTACAATAGGTATGTGACATCAAACCTTTGTTTATTTTTTGTACATGTGTATGTGAGTGATTGAGGTGAGAATTAGAAAAAAATTACCCAATAGAGAACCCAAATTACTCAAAATGGGTATAAAAATTTTGTATATGATGGGACTTGCATATACTGAATCAGTGATTTTTTTGGCACTAAGTTCATTCATAAAGTAAATTGGTAAAATTGTGGTTTTAAGTTAAATGGATCTAGAAATGGGAGTTGGTCATTTTATTGATTAAATGAATTATTCATTGTGTTAACATGTTATAAAAAGAGAGTTCCATTCTTAGGTTTTTTTTTTATGTTTAACTGTAAATAATTTTTAAATGATTGATTTTATTGTGGTCTACAGAATGGGGTTATAAATTAAACAACTAGTTTATTTTTCCAAGATACAGTCAATGGAATTCAAAGTCAAATAATTGGATAAAAAAGGTTGATTATATTTTATATTGACTTAAGGATTTATATCATGAGTCTATCTTTAATATTGGATTTATATGTGATGATTTTTATAGTTATATGTTAATGAAATTATGATAAGGAAACTTTTTATACCATGATTATGGGTATCTTGATGGTTATCATGTTATGAGATAACATGATGATGATGTTATTGACATACACTATACATGATTATGACATTGTCATAAATTTATATATCCTATAATGTGATGATGAATTATTATATCCATTTACCCTTATGAGGGAAGAGGTACCCTAAATGAAATATGATAATGTCTCCCTCTAGGGGGAGGAGGTGTTATAGTTGGTGCCTTAGAACCAAATTTTATTCACTTCATGATAAACTATATTATTATTTTCTAAATATTTATAAATTCATTATAACATCATGATCGTTATTCTACATAACATAATATATGATAATTTCATAAGAGTAGTTGTTACGCTGAAAGGTTACAATAGTTTCCCGCTATGATGAGAACCTATAAGTGACATTATAGTATTCTTAAATATACATTCTATAGTAGAATAAAATCAATTTAGGGACAAAAATTATACATTCTGTTATGGTTGGAGACTCATAGGACTTTAAGGAACCTTCTCATGGTGTACGCCCTTGGTAATATCCATCGCAATATATTATAAGAACGAGACCCACCATAGGAAGTGCACATTTATATGTATCATTGGGTGTTCCTATCTGTAGACATGTGTATTGATCCTTAGAATTTCATATTATTATTAATGAGTATTAAAATTCACTAACTTTGATGTATTGATGAAAATCATGATGACATATGTTTGCGGTGTGGTATGATACATTGGGTGTGTCACGGGTAATATTTCATCAATAAATAATGTGAGAAATGATTTTTCTCTTCTATTATTTAATAAAAGTTTATATCTCATTTTATTTTATGGAAATAATATAGATAAAATAAATCCAGGTTTATGGTGTTCTATAGGAAAATTTTCATAAATTCAAAGAAAGAGACATTGAGCACATAGGTTGATGGCACCAGTATACAAACTGCTTGATTAGAGGTATCATGATAAAGGGATTATATTACATAGTTAGAATTATTATGAGGTATTATGTCATTGATACATTAGCTTCTTTCCTATATGTGGTTTAATAATTATTCATGTTTTTTTATCACGTATATTCTATCACCAGTTATTCAAGAGAATATTATATGAGTAGAATATTTAATAAATATTTATTTTTTATTTAGTAAATATATTATTTATTTATTTATTGGTGAATAAGGTATTGATATTTATTTATTAAATAAATTCATTATTTAAGGATTGATAAATATTATGTATTAATTGAATACTAAGTTTAATGGTATGATGAGAAATAATATATAATAAATATTATTTGAATAAATAATATTTAATTTAATTCATGAGTTTAGATCATGTAAAGAAAAAATAATATTATTATTATTATAGACATGGGGTTCCTTATAGATTATGAAAATAATAGATGGGACATGTGTAATTATTATTTTATAACCCTAGTAGTATATAATCTTAATTATATTATTTTTTTAAGAGAGACAATTCATTTTTGTTGTGTACAATGACATCCAGAGAGAATCTTCTCAAGCCTTAGAGATATCCCTCTCCAAGAATAGAGAGAGATCTTCCTCCACAATCTAATATCAAGTCTATAGAGAGATCAAATATAACTCTTCCTTGAAGCGGTTCTTATGGTGATCAAAGATGAACAACGCAAGCATTAGGGTCTTCTGTTCTATCCACAATAGAATCTAATGGTGGTATTCAGATTTTCATGGAACACATGTGGATCACCCATGGATGGAATATATTATTGATTCCTACAACAGAATAATGGTATGATGTGGAGACATTTTCTGATCCATCAATGAATAAATAATTTTTTGCAAGGATCTAATTCCTTAAATTAGTTATAAATAATATGTGATGATCCTGCACTTGGTTCCAGTGTTTATCCACTATCTGTATTCTATGATTAAATTCTGATGATCATGAAATTTATCATCATGTAAATATCATATTAATCACCAATCATGAAAAAAATCTATTTTGGGCATGCCGCATATAACGCTTCTGTTGTGCCCAGAACCTATAAGTGGTATCAAAGGGGGTCACATAATTAATTATAATTATTTTAAGATCGTCGATTTATTTACACATTTATCATTAGTTTTCAATTATAGCTTAATCATTATTTAATTTGGATTGAAAGATCTTATTTACTACTTTTTTATTTCTCATAAATATAATAAAATTGATTAATTTTATTAATGAAATAAATTCAAAGATCTCACCCGAAGGTTACAAGGAGTCTGGTCGAATAACACAAGAGTACACGCCGTGTAACCTAGAGGTACACATCTTGTAATTGTGTTTAATTCACCCAGAATTAATGTTGAATTAATTAAATATGTGTGCATTCATTACATGTAGTGAATTTAATTATGCATCACATATTGACTAGGCCATCCTGGCACATGATCAGCTGAAGTACACATTGTGTAATGTCCATACACAACATGCAGACCCTTAGTCATAGACAGGTTGTGTATCCTCTTACGTGGCCTACATGACTGGTGACCATGTTACTCTGATACCACATGTCATCTAGCCTATGTGCATGTTGTATACTCTAAAAAATTCCATGGCATGGTTATCCATCAAGTCTTGAGGCATATTCCATGGATAGATGGTGAGAATAATACACATCATGTAGCTTTAATGTACACACCGTGTACCTTTACCAAATTATACAAAACTAAAAAATAATTTATTATACCATTAAAACCATATCAACATGTGTTTCATGTGCTCATTAAGTTTATAAAACACACCATGTGATGGGTTTTGTATATATAAATTTCTAATTTATTTCTATGTAATGTTCACATCTACATATCATGTATAAGTCATATTACATTTATTACTCTACACATATTTAAGCATAACATGCTATGTAAATACCATGGGTTCTATGTTTTCATTAAGTTAATAGTACATTCCATAAAATTATGTGATAATTTGTGTATTCAACATGTCACAAGAGTAAATAGTATACGAGTATAATACATGTTGGGTAGTTTGAATGGGTAATCATCGTATTACCTCCAAGGTATATTTTTGTACATAGTTAATTTTAAATAAATTTATTTAATTTGTTTAAAATTATGTTGGATGAGAATATCAAGAAAAATTAAAATGAGAATTAAGATAAAATAATTGATTAATTCAATAAAATAATTAATCGATCTGAGCATGATTCATCTTAAATAAAAATGATTAGAATTGGATGCCAATTTTATTAAATGCATAATTTTTTGCATGCATGTGGATGATCATGATCCTATACCAAACCTTTGTATTTTATTGGTTCCATTTAATTTATTATTAAATTAAATTGTTAGCCTATGTGTCATCTCTCCTCTCATTATGTAAGGGAATACATGCCCATGGTTTCTTTTATATAAACCCCCTAACCAATAGTTTGGTTCCCTTCACCTAAATGTGAGTAAAAGTACATGTAATGGATGGATCTCCCAATCTAGTGGAGGTGGTTCAAGTTTAGAGTCAAGGTGAAACCAATCCAAGAGAGATATATAGGTGTACATGTGAAAAGCTACGACACAAAAAATAAATGGTTCAAGTTTTTTTTTTCCAAGGTTGATGGTTGGTTTATCATCTACTATATAAACAAACCATTATTAAAAGATCATGATCATACTACTTTATTATTATTTTTCTTTCAATTTGCATGGTTATTTCATTATAGATGTCTTATCGCTATCACGTGAATTAATGAATTAACAATCAAGAAATATAGAACTAAAATAAATTGTCTTATGCCTAAATATTATCTAAGAAATGGTTAATTACTTAAGTAAATCAACTTAATATTAACAATCATGTAATAAAGATAATAATTATAACTTTATGTATAAAAGATAAAATACATAAATTATATATATTAAGTCGGTATAGCTTTCCACTACTTCAGTTAAAATCGAACAATAGTTCAAAGTTCTTGACCATCCAAAGTTGGGGTGCTTTCAATTATTGGGGAATTATAACTTGAATTTTTGGGTTGAATTAACTTAGTTAACATTAAGGGTTGAATTCCAAATTAGGAATTGGTGTAACTGAGAGTAAAATGTTGAGGAAATACAATTTTAGGATTTTAGGATTAAGGATCCCACTGAAAAGGTCAAGAAAATTTGAGTTAATGAAGTAGTCATTTAAAATTCCTACCTACAACCCTTTAAATTTATTGAACACATAAATTTATGGTGATGAGAAGGGGAATATGGATCCTTTACACTAAAATTTCTATGAAATAGGATATTCTGAAGCTAATAGTTAGGGTTATTGGTCTTCAATAAAATAGTGGTAGATTAATAAATATAATATTTGTCTATTTGTCTAAATTTTATCAAATGAAGTACTAAAACTCTACTCATATTAGAAATAAAATGAATTCAAACATATCACTGTGATCCATACTTGAGAATGATAACCTTATCACCAAAAAAGATTTCTAATAATGAAAAAGGTGCTTATTTTTTATCATACACCATGTAAGGAAATTGTATGTACTGGAAGAACTTATTCTTGATGTTCCTAGTAATGAGGCTAGTGAGGAAGAGTTATCTCTATATAAGAAAAATTTTCATGCTTCCACAGATGTTCAGTGTTTTGTTCCATCATCCATGGCCAATGATCTTTTGAAGTAACTTGAGAACATGGGTATATGTAACATGATGTCTCACCTTCAGGATCTATATAAGTAAGACAAGTGAAATATGAGATCTCCAATACTCTTTTTACAACTAATCATATAGATTTAGTGCCATTAAGGCTCATGTGGTAAATCTTATTATCTATATTTAATACATAAACATCTTAGGGATTAAATTCCTAGATTATTTGTGCATAGATATCATGCTTTCTGCACTACCCAAGTCCTTCTCGAGTTTTATTATAAATTATAATATGATTAATAATGAGAAGAGTCTTTCAGAACTTTGGGATCAGATTTTCCAAGTGGATAATGACATGGGGCATGAAAAACCCATGGTTCTTATAGTGAATAATAAAATGAAAAAAAAGGGGAAGGTTCCCAAGACTCATAACAAGTATAAATCTCTTGAGTACCACCCATCCAAGAAGTGTAAGATCCAGAGGTAGGGTAAGGAAAAAGAGGCAGTATGTTTTGTATGTGATAAGAAAGTCCACCGAAAAAGGAATTATTCCCAAAAGAAAGGGGTAGCTAAAGGTGTGTTCATTATTTAGTTTAATCTTTCAATATCTATACATTGGGCATTAGATATATCTTATAATTTTCACATATATATCCAAATGAAGGAACTAAGTAGATTCCAAAATATTTCTAGAGGAGAGATGGATTTTTGAGTTGCCAATGGTGTGAGGTTGGCTACTCTAACCATTGGTGACTACCACATTTCATTATCAATGAGAATGGTATTGGTTTTAAGAGATTATTATTATGTAAGAATGGTTAGCAAGAAAATAATTTATATATATTTCCTAGATATATATGGTTTTATTTTCATGTTTATAAATAAGATTTGTTTAATTTATAAATACAACATATGTTATGTTATGGCACATTTAAATAATGGTATTTATGTATTAAATTATGAAAACCAAGTTTTGGAAATAGATAATTAATCATGTTCACACGATTCATATAACACCTAGCTATAGAATCATCATCTTGGTCATGTAAATGATAAGTGTCTAATAAATCTCTATCAAGATGGTTATTTAGACTCTTTTGAGATAAAACCATGTGAATAATGTCATTCTTGTTTATAAGGAAAAATGACCAAATCTCTATTTGGTAGACTGGGTGTGAGGGACATAGATATTTTAGGATTGGTACGCATTGATGTGTGTGGACCATTTCCAATATAAGCTAGAGGTGGGTATTCATAATTCATAAATTTTTCTGATTACTTGAGTAGATATGGATATGTCTACTTAATAAGGTATATGTATGAGTCCTTTGAGAAATTAAAATAATTAAATAATGAAGTAGATAATAAACCTAGAAAGAAGATAAAGAAGCTTCAATCAGATCAAGGTGGTGAATATCTTAACCAAGAGTTCATCAAATTTCTATGGGAGTTTGGGATTTTATCTTAACTCACTCCACCTTACACACCATAGTAGAATGGTGTTAGTGAAAGGAGGAACCATACCTTGTTAGATATGGTAACTTACATGAATATTCATACATATATTCCATTATCCTTTTGTCGAAATGAATTAAAAACCAAGTATACATACTAAAATGATTACCAACCAAATTGGAAAAAAATTCTTGAGAGGTATAAAATCCTCAAAAAGGATAGTAGGAGAAAGATTGAATTCAATGAAGTTGATGCTCAGGATATACAAGAGTTGGTAGAGGAACATATTCTATAGGTTCCCATGGAGAAAGTAGTTCCTGAAACACAAGTACTATGTAGGAGAACTAGAGAGATATGTCTTTATAGTCACCAAAGTTAGAGAAACATTATTGGTTGATGATGATGAATCTCTCCCCTACAAAGAGGAAGTTGAGAGATTAGAAGTTTCAAAATGGAAAGAAGCCATGAATTATGAAATGTATTCCATGTATAAGAACTAAGTTTGGGTTTTGGTCAATGCACCAATTCATGTAAATCCCATAGGGTTCAAATGAATATTTAAGAAAAAAATGGACATAGAAGGTAAAGTAAATGCCAATAAAATAAGGCTAGTGGCAAAAGGGTTTAAACATCGTCAAGAAATTGACTAAAATGAATCATTTTCATAAGTTTCCATGTTTAACTCTATCATAATTATACTTTATATAACATCTTAATATGACTATAAAATTTGTAATATGGATGTCAAAACTAATTTTCTTAATGGGGGCCTTCAGGAAGATGTATATATGACACAACTAAAAGGGTTTGTGACTCTAGGTGATGAAAAAATGATATGTAAGTTGCATAGATCCATTTATCAATTGAATCAAGCATCTAAGTTATGTAACATTAAATTCAGTGAAGCTATAAAATAATTTGGTTTCATCAAGAATGAATACGATCCATGAGTTTACAAGGGGTTAGTGGGAATTCATCCATTATCCTAGTATTATATGATGATGAAATATTACTTATTGAAAATGACATACCAGTCTTATAGTATATTAAGGACTGGTTAAACAAGTGTTTCTTCATGAAGGAATTAGGTGAGGAGGCCTATATTATAGGGTTGAAGATCATTTGTGATAGATCCAAGAGGCTACTTAGACTAAGTCAAAGTACATACATTGACCAGATACTAAATATATTTTTTATGGAACAATCTAAGAGGTGATTGGTTCTAGTGTCACATGGTATACATCTTTCTAAGAAAATGTGTCCTCAGATAGAACAAGAGAAAGAGATAATGAGTAATATCTAACATGCTTTGGTGATAGGAACAATCATGTATTCCATAATATATACTAGACTTGATGTTTTATATGAGTTTATCATAGTATGAAAATATCAAGTAGATCCATAAGAACAACATGTGTCTACTATTAAGGCTATCCTCATGTGCCTAAGAATAACTAAGGATATGTTCTCGGTTTATGAAGGATATGAGGAACTAGTAATCATGGATTATAAAGATTATATTTTTCAAATAGATTAGAATGATTTGAAGTTGTATTCATGATATGTTTTCTATATCAACATAGGAGCTATGATCTGGAAGAGTTCAAAGCATCCAATTATTGATGATTCTACAGTAGAGTCTGAGTATATAGTGGCTTTTGATAAAACTAAGGAATCCATTTGGATGTGAAAACTTGTATAGAAGATTGATGTGGTACCTAGTAGTAAATAATATATCACATTGTATTGTGATAATACTATAGTGGTGGTTCTTGCAAAAGAGCCAAAGTCATACCAATGGACAAAGCACATACTCTAAAAGTATCAACTCCTAAGGGATTTTTCTTAGACTTTTTAAGTTGAAGTAAGAAGTGTTCCCATAGAAGAAAATGTGGTGGACCCCTTAACTAAAGTCCTATCTCAACATAGGTATGATTATCATGTGAGAGCTAACGAACTGAAATTTGTTAGTAGTTGGATATATTGAAAGTGGGAGCCGGTTGGAATTGGTTCCCTAGAACCAACTTATGTGTACTTTATGATAACCTATATTCATTATTTTCAATATTAACAAACTATTTATCACATCATGACTATTCTTCTACGTAACATAGTATATGACAACTTTATAAGAGTAGTTTTTTCACTGAATGGTCATAAAAGTTCCCCACTATGATGATAACTCATAAGTTTCATGAAAATATTCTTAAATATATGTTCTATATTCAAATGAAATAATTTGAGGTACAAAAATGATACAGGCTATCAGGATTGGAGACTCGTAGGATTTTGAGACACATTCTTAGGGTGTACACCCTTAGTAATATCCAGTGTAGGATATTATATAAATGATACCCACCAATAGGAAATTCACATTAATATGTTTCCTTTGATATCACAATATTCAAAAATGTATATTTATTCTCAGACATTAATATTTTTATTATTGTATATTATAAGTTTTGTACTTTTATATATTAATGAAAATCATGATAACATGTGTTCACGGTGAGGAAGGATACCTTGGGTGAATCATAAGTAATATTTCATTAATGAATAATGCGAGAAAGGATTTTTATATTTTTTTCATTAAAAAAAGTTGATATCTTAGGTCCTTTGATAGAAATGATATAACGTAAATATATCAATGACCATGGTGTTCTATAGGAAAGTGAGATTTCTAGAAAGTCGAAGAAGCGACATCGAGAAAATAGGTTGATGACACTAGTATATAACTTGCTTGATTATAGATATGGTGATAAATAGATTATATTACATAGTAAGAATTCATATAAAATATTATGTCATTTTGGCATTAACTACTTTCTCTATGGATTCCTTATCATGTTTTTAGATGCTAACCTTGGACTTTAGGTTTCTTCACCTAATGCTAATAAAAAAGAGGCATATAGGCTCATGCACTAAGTGTATCCAGATTATCAGTTAAATAATATAATATTATTTATTATTTAAATAGTTGAATAAATATTATTCCCACATGTGGTTTAATAATTATTCATATTTTATTGATCGCATATATTCCATCACCATTTATTTGAGAGAATATTATGTGATTAGGATATTTAATAAATATTTATTAGATATTTAGTGAATATAATATTTATTTATTTATCAGAAAATAATGAAGTGATATTTATTTAATAAATAAATATTCATTATTCAAGCCTCGATAAATATTATGGAGGAATGGTGGATCGAGTTTAATGGTCTGGTGAGAAATAATATATATTGAATATTATTTGAATAAATAATATTTAATTTTATTTTCTAGTTTAGTGCATGTAAATAAATAATAATAATATTGTTATTATAGACATGGGGTTACACAAGGATTATAGAAATAATAAAGGGTGCATGTGCAATTATTAGTTTCTTACCCTAGCTGTATATAAACTCAATTATATTATTTTTTTAAAAGAGATAATTCATTTTTGTTGTGCATAACAACATCTGAAGAAAATCCTATCAAGACTTAAAGAGCTACCTATCCCATAATTCTATTTGGAATGGGAAGTGATATACCTTCATATTGCACTCTCAAAACTAGAGAGAGATTAAAGAGAACCCTTCCTTGAAGTGGTTCTTAGGGCGATCAAAGGAGAATGAGGTAAGTGCTAGGATCTATTGTGCTAGAACCTAAAGATTCCTACAATTATGTTTGGAGGTTCATGGAACACATGTGAATCACCACTAGATGGAATCTATCCTTAATTACTACAACATAATGATTATATGACATAAAGATGTTGTCATATCTATCAATTAAGAAATAACTTCTCACAAGGTAATTCTTTAATAGCTTAAATTAATTATAAATAATATGTGACAGTCCTACACTTGGTTTTAGAATCTATCCATTATCTATATTCTTTGATTAAATTCTGTAGATCATGGAATTTATCATCATGTAAATATAGGATTAACCATTGATCAAGAAAAAAAATATATTGGGAATGCCCCATCTGATGCTTCTGTAGTACCTGAAACCTACAGGTGGTGCCTACATACATTGAGTATGTTTTCTGCAGTAAGGAACACATCCTCGTGTTTTATTCCTTATCTAATAATTTTTCCTGTTATCCTCCAACAATTTGAACCCAACATACTAAATTTATTTCCAATAAAATTTCTTTCAATAAGAATATAATAAAATATTTGTTTCAACTTAAAAATTTTCATCATATGTATCAAGCTACTATTTATTTTGCAGTCAACACCATTCCAATTGTTTATCATGTATTATTACCACAACTACAAAAAATATTATCATTGTCTAGATTAATCTATTCACTCATATTTCCCATTATAGAGGTGATAATCCTATATATGTTGTTCTAATATCAATATTACATAATGAGACATGCTTGAAGTGGTATAATTCACTGTCATAGGGAGCTATAAGAACCTCATAATCTCGTATTCTAATGGGAAAAATACTATTCAAAGATGAGTGACTTTAAGTTAGATACCCAAAAATTTACACCCTTGATAGAAAAAATAGGACAAATGTGTTAAGGATCTATTTGATATCACTTTATGAAAACTTTTTCTAGAACTTACCCAACACCACTTATGGTGAAATAGGTGTTGGAACTCAATGAAACCTCACCTAATCCCCTTAGGCACTGATTAAAAAATCTTTGAATACACTGAGTGACCCTTTTTTGCACTCAATTGATAAATGATAATTAAATTATAGCATGTTAAGGCAGTGTTTGAAAAAACTTTATGAAAAGTTCTTATTGCATGTATCAATTATCAGAAGCAGTTTGGAAAAAGGGAGGGAGTGTTTTCTCTATTTATAAAAAACTTCATACACTTTAATTACTCAACAAAAGCACTTAAGACTTTTTCTATAATAAATATGGAAAAAATATATATAAGAACTCATAATAAGTGATACATAATATATGTAGGTTTTAAAAAGTGTTTTCAAATGAATTATAAGAAGTGATAAAAAAATGAAACCAGCTTGATGCATCCTTAAAATAGGGAAGACTTGTCACCATTAAATGTAGCAGATCTAGATGAATACACTAGAATCATGGGAAGCTAAAATCAAATAATGCAATAAAAAAAGGCTACACATTAACATGTATAAATTATATCTATAAATATTTATTTATTGAAAATAGAAATAAATAGGAATGGAAAAAAGTGCATGGATTGAAATAATAGTAAGGCTTATTTGATGGTGCTAAAAAATATAGGCAATGAGAATAATGAATTAAAATCATGATAGTGGGATGAATTAATCATTAAAGAGTCATACCCTAAAAAATAAAATTAATCCACTTAGGTCCTTTCAAATGGTTTTGAATGTATAAAATTCCAAAAATTAGAGAAGGGTTAAAGGTATATGTGACATGTGCATATTTAAGGTAATGGATCAAGAATAAAATATAATCAGAGTAATAAAAGGATAGGATCAGATAAACCTTTATTTAAAAATTTCATTTAACTTAGCACTTCACTAATACTAGAACCTACCTAATGAAAAACAACATCATAGAAAGGATGATTTAGAAAACTATAGAATGCAACATATATGTTTAGTAATCCAAATTAATAACATTAATCAAATGACCCTATCAGTAATTTGATCACTAAGAACATAAAAAATAAGGTAAATTCATGCATAATCAAATACTGATTGGAATTATCTCAATGTTATCTCTTAGGTTACTTGAATTCACATCATTTTAAATTGGTAGTTCAAATACCCGAACAATATATAAATCTATAAAAATATGGATGATAATAGCACAACTTTTTTTTTAATCTTAAAACATGTAACGATAATCCGTAAAAAAATAACTGGATGAGAGGATAGGAAAACAAAAAAAACATTTTTTGATAATCTCCAAAAACATAAAATCCATATAAAAAAATAAAAACTAATAGAATTGTTTAAAAAATAAGAAGGAAGCCTGAGAAGATATTAGATTTTTTATTCTTGATGCATGAATGATATTAACTATCCAAAAGGGTTTGTTTTACCCACACTTGTTGGTGTAGGGTTCTTAGTAGAAATTTTACTTGAGGATTTCACCAAGATATTGGTAATGTTGAACACCAAATTCCAATATCCCCACAACATTGATATTGGGCCAATATCTCTACATAATTTTGAATTGAGAAGATTAACTTAGAACAATTTCATCATCCCATTTATTTATAGATCAAAACCGATTTGATCTCACCGTTTTGATTAAAAGACACTTTGATTTGATAAAAATAAGAAATTCATTTGAGGGAGGAAACTGATCAGATTTTGAATTTTGAAATCCCATCTTCATGACCAATCGAATCATTAGTCAATTTTATAAATATTTTATTTTTATTGTTTTTGTTTTTGTTTTTGTTTATATATATATGTGTGTTATATATATAATAAAACATTTTACTAAATATATATATTTATAAAATATTTTTAAAATAATTTTGGAATATTTATTTTTTATGATGAATTTTTTATTCTCAATTCCTCCATTTATATGGGAAATACCTTGGGAATAGAAACCCCACAACCAATGTGGGATTCCCAAAAAAATAATTCCCTCAAATTATTTTAAAAAACTCCCTTCTTTTTCAAGTGGGACCATAATTTTTTTATAAATAAAAAACATATCAATCCCCCACTTTTATTTAATAAATATTAATTCTCCAAATCACATCCAAATAGGTATACATAATAAATGTATATTTTGATTTAAAATTTTACTTTGTATCAATATCTCAAAGTATTATTTTATAGATAAGTTTTTGAAATATTAAACTTGTTAATATTTAATATAAACTGAATATTTCATACATACAACGAGATTTCCATCCAAAATTTCATTTTGTAGCACTTTTATGGTTATGTGTTATATCCATTTCATGAACTCTCTTAGGAGTAAACCCATTAACTCATATAATAAGAAACACCACTTCTAAGTTCAAATGGGAAAAATATTAAAATGTGTTTTTGATATTATAACACATAAATCAATGAGTTTTAATATTTTGTTAATAATTTATAACTCAACCTCTGTTCTTAACCGATAATATTGACACTAAGTAGTTGGAGTTATAATTATAAATATCAATAATCATCTTCATAACTTGTTTTTACCCATTAAAAAGGGGTGTCTGTGGATCGGGTTGGGTCAGGTCCGGGGAGATTTTAGACCCGAACTGATAAAAAATGGTCGGGTTGGGTTGGGTCTGATCGTAGCCATTTTTCTACAATTACCCAACCAGACTCAACCTGTGGTGGGTTGGATTGGGTGGGGTCAGGTGAATCGGGTCAGGTAAGAAAAAAAACAATACACAACAACAAAAAATACTATAAAACTATTGATTAAATTAAAACTAAAAACTAATATTGATTAATAAATATAAAATAAATATAATCTAAATATAATTTTGTATAACATTGTATAAAATTGTATAACATAAATAAAATGTTTCATAAGATAAACATAATGTTATATTTGTGCTATATAATTTTATATTTCCATAAATTAAATGTTAAATAACATAAATATAACATTATTTATTGTGGATATAACATTATATAATGTTATATATTGTAAATATAAAGTTATATAATATAAATATAACATAAATAAAACATCAATATAATATAAATATAGTGTTATATTTACTCTATATATGTGTTATATATCCTTATTATTTATTTTTAATTATTTTTAATTATTGGTAGTTGATATTTATTATTTAGTATAAATTATTATTAGTTATTATAAATTATTAGAAATTATTACTAATTACAAATTAATTATTTTTATTTTTATTAATTATTTATCAAGCAGCATTAATTTTTAGTTATTATTATTATTATTATTATATATATATATATATAGTTTGGTAGTTTGGCACGATTTGGGCTAGAATTTTGCTAACCTGTGACCAGACCTTGACCCGACCCAAACAAACCTGATCCAATAATACCCCACGTGTAACCCAACCCAACTCGGTTGGGTTGGGTTGATCTTGGACACCCCTACCCATTAAACAATTTTATTAGAATCTACTTAAAGTAAGTGTTGTGTTTTTATTACAAAAATTATTTATTCTATGGGTTTTAACTAGATCTGTTTATTAGTTGTACGAATAATCCCTCTTAGTGGAGATTTTGTAAACAGACCCATAAGGTTTTTAAATAATCTCATATAGACAATTATTATGGTACCATCTTGTGACGATTGTATCATTTCATCCTACCTCAAACTTATATGTCTAGACTTTCCATTTCACATGAAACTATATTAATTTGATAAAGTTTCTTCACTATCACAATTGATAGAGATAGAAGGTATCGGACTATGCCAAAATTTGATCACCAAAAATATATTCTTAATACATTTATCTTCCTTTACACATGCCTCTAAGGTGATAAACTCCAAATCCATGGTTGAATGTGAAATGAATGTTTATTTTTTTCACCTAAGAAACAAAACAACCTCTAAGAGTAAACAACCATCAAAATGAGGATTTATTATCACCAATACTGGTAATCCAACTCTAATTGATTTATCCTTCTAATATAACTGGATAATCATTATAGTATAAACTTAAATATTTGGCCTTTTTAAGTATTAAAAGATTCTCATTTCACATTTTCAATGACCCACACCGGGATAACTAGTATATCTACTCATTTTAAATACTACAAAAGAAATATCAGGTCTATTATAATGAATTTAATACATTAAAGAACCAATTTCACTAGCACACTCAAATTGTGTTACGGTTCTACCCATATTCATAAATAGTTTAACACTATAATAAAATAGAGTGTTAGAATCCTTGAAACCAAGATGATCAAATTTATTTAACATTTTTTCTATACAATAAGGCTAAGTTAAAGAATAACCCCCACTATGTATTCTAACTTTAATACCTAGAATAGTATCAACTATTATAAAATCCTTCATTTTAATCATAAAGGATAAATAATTCTTTGTTTCATTTACACTAACCATGTTGGTTTAAAAAATTAACATATCATCCACATATAGACACACAATAACTCTTTATTCTTTTGAAATTTTTTAAATAAACACATTTATCTGCATTATTATGAGTAAATCTATTATATAAGATAATATAATGAAATTTTTTATGTCATTTATTCACATCTTGTTTAATACTGTAAAGAGATTTAACCAGTTTATATACTTTATTTTCACTACCTTATAAAAAAACCCTTCCGGTTCCATGTAAATATATTTATTTAAATCTCTATTTAAAAAAGAAATTTTAATATCCATTTCAAGTACATAAAAATTACTAATTTAATATAATGAAAAAAAATACTTATTGAAGTAATTCAAGATACATGATAATAAGTATCAAAATGATTAATCCCATATATTTTTTTGAAACGTTTGGAAGTTAATCTTGCTTTAAAAGGTTTAATGTTACCCTTGGAATCATATTTATTTCTAAAAACCCATTTACAACCAATAGGTTTTGAACCTCTTGGTAAATCCATAATAACCCAAGTATTATTCCACATAATGGACTTCATTTCATCATTAATTTCTTATTTCCATAAATAAAGATATTTAGAAGTAATAGCTTCTTTATATGTCTTTGGGCCACCTTCTATAGTTAATACCATAAGATACTTATTCGAAAGATGATTATTTTGATCTCTTTCAACATGAAAAACTATGGAAGCATGAGAAATAAAATCTTGATGTATATGTTTCTCCTTATTAAGTCTTGTATTCCTTTTAGGTTCAATTCTAGAATCACCATTATTCTCTATTATTGTATTTGATCTAAATTGAGTATAAGGGATAAGGGAATGAGGAATGACCTCCTCCATATCATCTTTATTAAATTTATTTCCAAAAAACTCTACATCCCTTGATTCAAAAATGATATTGGATTCCAAATCCATAATTTTATATCCTATTCTATTGTATGCATATACAGTAAAAACACCTTTAATTGCTCTAGTTCCAATTTTAGTTCTTTTATGATCAAGAACTCTAAACTAACCTAAAAACCACCACAATTTAAAATATGAAATATTAGGTCTTCTAACTTTCCAAATTTCTTAAGTTGATAACATAGTTTTCCTAGAAGCGACCCTATTATAAAAATTTCATGCAACCAATAAATCTTCACCCATAAATTTAATGGTAATTTAGATTTATTAATCTTGTGATTTACTATTTCTAATAAATTACGATTTTTTACTTTATTATAATCCATTTGGATGAGGAGTATATGGATCATTAATTTAATGAATTATGCCATTTTCTTCATAGAACTCATTAAATTCATAAATAAATTATTCAATATATGTATTTGAGAGTAATACTTTATTAATTTTGTTTAATTGGTTTTCATATTTATCTTTATACTTATTAACATATTAAAGGATTTATATTTTGTTCTAATAAGATATATATGTAAATATCTACTTAAATCATCAACAAAAGTAATAAATACATTATACATCTGTGAGTTAATAAATAATTTAATTCAAAAATATCAGAATGTACTAATTCTAATATATCAAAATTTATCTCAACACTTTGAAATAGTTTTTTAACTATTTTAGATTTTACACATGTTTCACATTTATTAAATTCATTTCCAAAATTAATTAAGTTTAGCTTATTCATTCCTTTTAATGAACTATAATTAACATGTTTCAAATGATCATGCTATAAATTAGTGGAATCAATTAAGAAATCAAAATATTTAATCATATTATTAATAGATAGTTGATACATTTCATTATTTGAGTACCCCTTTCCCATAAACATACCTCCCTTCGACAAGGTAACCTTGTCAAATTTGAATAAAACTCAGAAATATCTTCTTAAACTAAAGATCAATAGAGAACAAATTATTTAAAATATCAGGTCATAAAAAACATTTAGAAGAGTCAATGTATTCCTAAAATTAAATTCTATTTACACACTTCCTTGAACTATGACATTGATTCATGAATTATTTCCAAGTTTTACTTATTTATCAATAGTAACTTCATAATTGTTTTTGAACATTGAATGATCTTTGCAAACATACACCATTACTACAAAATCAAGCCACCATACCATCTTTTTTGAAGTCATATTGGCTTCAGATATTATCGAAAATAGATTTTCTTCAATAAACCTATTTGTAGTGGGTTTGTTCACTTTGTTTTTATAGAGAAATTCCCTTGTAAAATTCCATGGTTTTCCATAGAAAAATAATTATCGTTTATTTTTGGAAGGATTTTATTTCTTCTTGAATTGTTGTCCTTTATTATTAACATGTAAGGAAGTGTTTGGTTATTCCTTTACCGTAATGATATATTCCTTGGTATCAATTCATGAATCCATACCCATGTCTCTCAATATGTATTTTTCTTCAATGCAAATTTTTTTTGTAAATTTTCCACAGAAATATCCTCAATTTTTATGATTGATTTATCAAAGTCTTTCCGTATAGGTGGAAATTTTGAAATAATTTCACCAAATTGTAAAGTGTTTGGTATATTAATTTTAAGGTAAATAAGCTTGTTTTTTATAACTTAGAGCTCATGAAATTTCTCCAACATAGACTTATTATCAAAATTTTCAAGCAGACATCATTTGGAGAAAGTAGTTATAAACATGATTTGATAATGTAATTAAGATATGTCTTTGACAAAAACCTTAACATATTCAAGTTTTTTCTTCATTGTGTGTATGTATTTGACTTGAGTCACGCCAACAGGAATGTCATCGAGATTTAGAGTAGGATCGAAGGGAATGGGAGGAAAGTTTGGTTCTAAAATGTAAAAAATATTTAATATTGTAACAAGGAACTTCATCTTTTCTTTCCACTAGGAGAAGTTGTTGTCATCAAAACAGTCAAGCTTAACCAAGTCTTGGTTCATCACTTTAAAGGATTATGAATCCATCTTCAAGGTTTTTCCTATTTCAAACCCTTTTTATTATTGGAAAAATTATAAGGTGGGATGAGAAGATAGTAGATTTTTTAACCTTGATGTTTGAATGATATTTTCTATCCAAAAGGGTTTGATCCACCCCCACTTGTTGGTGTAGGGTACTCGGTGGAAATTTATCTCAAGGATTTCACCAAGATGTTAGGAATGGCTAACACCAAATTATGACAGCCCCACAACGTTAATGTTTGTTTAGAGAATATCTCTAGAAAATTTTAGATTGAGGAGATTATCTTAAAATTTTCTTGTCATCCCACCTTTTTTTCAAGTGGGACCACCATTTTTAATAAATAAAAATAAAAAAGAACATTTAAAGGGGAAAACAATGGCTATTTTTTCACCAGTAAAAAATGAAAAAAAATATTGAACATGGTTAGAATATATTAAATACATATATTTTATCCCTACCAAAAAACATTACAGGTTATAATCTGATGCAACGTAAGCCTTACCATGATTGTAACACTACGTATAATGGAAGAGATGTCCCAATCAGCCTCATTATATATCAAAATAAATCATGAAATTTAGATAAAACCCAAGTAAGTTGATAAATTTGAAGGTGATGGTAAGAGATACAAGAGAGAAGGTGACTAGAATAGAGTGCAGGGTTAGGTTTTTTTAGTGAAATACAATGAGGGAAGTGAGTTGATTTGAGGTTGTGGTTAAGGGTGGGTTCATGAACCAGGTTCCCCATCATCATCTTCTCCTTGTACTCCTCTCTCGTCCCCATCACCCTACCCCTCTCAAATATCACTATCGATGCTCAATTGAGCACTGCACCCATCCGTCCCTGAACCTGTGATTTATGAAACAAATATATATGTGGAAATTTCCATATATGATGCTTTTCCCTTTGACTATATGAAATGAAATTAAATGAAATGGGATTAAATTATTTGTGAGTTTTATAATAAAATATAATAATTTTATTATTATTCTTTAATAATGATTTTATTATTTACCTGAGGGTGAAACTTAGTGGTAGATTCTCTTATGGGTTTTGATGAGGTATAAAGTTCGAATCCCATCAAGTACTTTCCTCTATTTGTGTGTTGTATAATTTTATTTTTAATCCAACCCATTTCTCCTGCATCGATGTAAATATAATGATATTATTATTATTATTTTGAACATAAATCTCATCCAATGAAATTTCAAGTTATTCCTGGAATATCTCATTCCCCTACAGGTGTACAAAGCCTCAAGTCTCAAATGTGGCCCTACAAAAGAACAGTTAAAATTGTGCCTCCTCACGCTACTCTGCATTATCTAGGAAGTTAAATCACACTATGTAAATTCAAAACTAGTAAAAAATGACACCAGATGAAGAGGGTCCACAAAAACAACCTTACCCACTAATCCACCCTTGTGGGGGAATTATATTATTATTTATAAAATAAATAATAAAAAATTATGAATAATTTTTTAAATTATCTTTATTTTTTTATTAATTTTATTTTTACTATTTTTTGTTACATGTAGTTTTTAAAAAATATTTATTTTGTTTTTCTTATTTATGACCCTCTAATTAGAAGGATCAAGAAAATGGAGGTTTTGATGGCTATTAATGACTTGAATAGTCATTTCTTTTCATCTAAGTCCCTAAAAAACACAAACAATAGTCTAAGAAAATCTTTCATGTCATTTCATTCCTTTCATTTCATTGCTATATATTGCACCTTTGTTAGTGATAAAAGGGGATTTATCAATTCTAAAAAGTGATGAAAACCTAAGCTTCCTTAAAAGGTTGTGATCATTATCCATGCTAAAAAAATAACTGATAAAAGAAAACTTTATCAACACTAAAGAAAGTGTTGATAAAGGCCCCCTTCATTCGATCTTCTACATGCCATCATCAGCCCTACATGCACACATCTGGATTTGAACCCTCAATCTCTACCTTCACTGCCCAATAACTTTACCACTTATCCATCTAGACTTCTTTAATATTTTATGATGTATCTATTTATATATATACACATGAACATAATCCTTTTTTATTTATATATTTATTCATATAATTATATATATTTATATAATTAATTTTAAATATATTTTTATAATATGTTTATAAATATATTTATATATAATTTATTTATAATTTATTTATAAATATTTATTGTAAATACATTTATATAATATAATTAAATAAATTTATCTTGTGTAAATTATTGTAGATTTATATTATATATTTAATGATAATGATATATTTATAAAAATACATTTATATGATGTATTTAGATAACATTTACATGCATATACATACACATACATGCAAATATTTACACACATGCATGTAAACATATTCATTTTTCACACATACACGTACACATATTTTTATTTTTATTTACATACTACTTGCACAAACATATATATTTATATATTTATCTATACAGTTCATATCACTATATTTTATAATACATAAATGTAATTATAATTATAAATATAATTATAAATAATTATAAAATAATATTAAAAAGAAATAAATATTTCATTTATATAAATATATATTGTTATATCATATTTAAGAATATATAAATATATATATATATAATATATATACAATGCACCCTTTATGTGTGTGTATTTATTTACAAATATTGAAATATACACATAAATATATATTTGTTTATTGACACACACATATTTATATAAAAACATTATATATTTACTTATATAGGTATATATATTAATGAATTTAAGGTAAATAAAAAGGTTAAGTTTCAATTTTAAATAAAATGAATAATAAAAATTTATTTTTATATGATTTATATATTTAAAAATATATTTTTATGTGAATATGTTTAAATATTTTTTGTTCAATTGATTGATTATATGTAAATATTTGAAAATATTTATATATTTAATTATAAATAACAATACAATATAAAAAATGATAAAATTTTAAAACCATAATATTTAAATGAATTTAGTCCTTGATAATAAATTAAGTCTTCACTGAAAAATACAAGAATCCCTTATTAAACAAAGCTAAAATTCCATTGAATATTAAAAAATTAGTATATCCCAAATAAAAACTCAGTTTTAGAGTCCTTCTAGGCCTTTTTGACCTTGAAAAAATAGTGATTGGGGTTTCCCCTATTATCACGAAGCAGATCTCTTCATAGGTTTTGATTTGATATGTGGTATATCCCAAATGAATACCTGGATAAAAATATATAACCGTTTGAAGTTCATGTTTTGTTTTCAACTTATCTTAAATAATTCATTAATTTATTGAATTTTATTCATACAATTTTATTAGATGACTTTTACTCAATAATAATAAGAAAATTATTAATTAATATTATTTTTTTAATTATTTTATAAGCCATTTTCACTAAATATATTATATATTGAGTGTAAATTCATATTTAGTATTCTATAAATAATATTTAATGAAATATATTATATTTATGTCAATATAAATATATTTATATATTAATATATATTATTTTTAATGATATATAATTTTTTATGAAATATGACATTTATCAACGCTAAAAACGCATTGATAAAGGGTGTCCTTTAGCTCTGCTAAAATAAAAGTACTGATAAAGGTGGACTAGGCACCCTTTATCAGGTCTAAAAAAAGCACTGATAAAGGAGTTATTTTATAAAACCATTTTTTAGCACTGATAAAAGTTCCATTTATCAGTTTTTTTAGTGCTGGTAAATATACACCCTTTATCTACACTTTTTTCTAGTACTGAAAAAGGGTAGTGCTTGATATTTCCTAATTTGTGGTCGTGTTTTAAAATTTTAAAACTTTCATGTTAAAATAATATTTTTGGAAATGGTATGAATATAAATTAAATATTGATGGGGTCTCATAAAAAATCATTTAATGATAATATATATATATATATGTTCTATTTGTAGAATAACACAACAAATTGTTTTATAGTTTTGAATTCATACAAAACTTTGATGTAAATTTATCCACGGATACTAAGAAACTTATGCACTAAGTATTGCTGGAGACTGAGATGGTGTAAGTTATATTAGTATAAATCAATTGAATTTACAATGGTTTAAAAGATAAATTGATTTTTTGACTCCATGCTTTTTGATATTTTAGTAAATGTTATAATAATATTTTGGGAATGAAAATAATGAAAATTTGAAAAAAAAAATTGAAATTTTCAGGGAATGCATTCTCTATGCATGATTTGGGAAACCATGCACAATAATAGGACTATAAATGGTATAAGTCTGGACCTAGATCTGTTCTGGTTTAAAAATTGTATAAGTTGGTATGGTGAGATATCTATACCCATGAACGAGGATATGAAACTAGACCCATTTAGAAACTTTTATTTAGACCTAGGTATGAAATTACTTGTTCCAAATCTATTAGACCTGGAATTGTTTAAATCACTAATAATTAATAATTTTAGATAAATTTATATATTTAATATAATTTTATATATTTAAATTTAAGCCTACTTAATCCCACTGGTTCTTGAATTTTTAATTTTAAGTATGTAATTCAGGACACCACATTATTTTCCCTTTTTATATCTAAAATAATTGATAATATTATAATATAATTTAAATATTTAATATAGTTTTATATATTTATAGATCAATATGGGTCTATATGGGCTTGATACTAATGGATATGGGTTTTATCTAATGTTTTATGACCCTATAGGATCTTGACCTAGACCTGGTACTTCTAAAAGATTAGTGAGTCCGGGTTTGGAATAAGTAGTTATGAACTCATTTGGATCTATTTATAGCTCTATACAGTAACCATGAAATATGGTAAATTTTAAGTCAAATGGGAAAAACATGACTATTAAATAGTTTTTGGAATTATTCTTGATAACCATGTATTCCTCTAAATTGACCTCAAACATTGTTTTTCAAGTCTAAACATCCCGAGACACATTATAATCAATTCATGAATTATTATAGTGATGTTATTGAATATTTTTTGTGGAAATATGATTTATAAAATGTGTTTAAAGTAAGTTTGTTTATGTTTTTATGGAAAAATATATGTTCAAATGATGTTACATGTGTATTTATTATTATTATTATTATTATTATTATTATTTCAAGCCCACTGGGACATCGAGTCACTCTTTTGTAATAAATTAATTGGTTGGATGAGTTATCCTTGGGGGGCATGACCTATCCACCTAGACTATGAGAGTGTGTGTGTGTTTCTTTTTATTATACCCTCAATAACCTACAAATTATTCTAAAAATAATAATATAATTATTTGAGATGGGTATTTTAATAAGAATAAAGAAATGTGTTATTGGATGAAAATATGTTGGTAGGAGTTATTGGTGTTTAGATATTTATAAAAGAGAGGATGAGAACTTCTCCCCATCATTCAACTGAATCCCATGTATGAGAGGGATGAATAATCCACCGCTTATCTATTTATTTCATCACTCAACCCTATTTCTATCCCAATTAAAGGTATGGATTTATCTTCTCCTCTTCTTTATTGTCCCCTTCTCAATCAACTTTTTCCTCTCACATTTTCTTTAAACCAGGGTTCATGAAATGTTGGGGTTTTCCCATGTGAAGGAAAACCCACCAAATTATAAAGGTATTTTGTTTCCAAAATGGTAAGAAGCCTCTCATATATCTCTTATGCACCCTCAATTATCAAAGGCATCTAAGTCTCATCATCATCCAGGTAGTTGATTCTATTCTTTCCCCTTTCTCTGATAAATCCATAGATTATTTTGATTTATAAATTGATTATCTACCTATAAAATACTAACATTTATTATCTATGATAGTTTTATGAATTTTTACAAGATTTTTTTATCAATTTTATTATTATATAAAATGGGATTCTATAAGATTTTTAAGTTAAATCATGTCACCTAATTTCCTACATGTAAGGTGTTTAATGAAAGGTCAAAAGGACTTATTTGTGTAATGACATGAGATTTCACTTTACATTATCCTTAAGTAAATAATATATTAAATATCCTATTTCGCACACTATACCAAACTAAAATAAAAAAACTTTATATATTTTCAATATTAAATACGACTATTAAAACATAGATATTTAATTAGATGGTATACATTAAAGTAACCATATTACAAAATCAATAAATTAAGTAAGATGAAATTGCATACATAAGTGGAAGTCTTCCTTATAAAGATCATATTTTTATGCTCATAAGGGAGCTAGATTCACTAGGGTTTTCCCTGGATTATTCTATAGCTGAACTCGAGAAATTACAATTTGAGAAAAACCATGTAGAGGATAAGTTCAGGCTTGTGGATATTGTCACAAGATCTATGTTAGTTGAATTACCACCCAAAATTGCAACAAGTAATTATTTGATTATTATATATTATTTTGAGGTCATAAGGGGTTATGTTATTAGAAATAAGGATTATATCAACTTGAATATGTATAAATATATCTTGAATATTTATAATTTTCTAATAGTCATTTTTTATCAATTCACTTTATAATTAAAAAAATTATTTTTTATAAATTGAAATTTTATTTCAAGGAACTATGTTTATTTTTATTTAATAATAAAAAATATATTATCATTAAATTAATTATTAATTTATAGGAAAAAAGAATAGATAATAATACCAAAAGCCCTTTTCCTATAAAAATATTTTTTTTGATAAATTTTATGTTTTTAAATAAAAAATAAATATATAAATATTAGTATGTGAATTTTAAAAAATAATCTTCATTATTGGATTTATCATAAAAATATTAGATTAAAATAAAGTTTTTGGGATTTTCTTAAAAAGATTTATTTTTAGTTGAATAGTGTAATATATTGTTTTTACAAATAATATGACTTTTATGACATTATTAGTATATAATTATGAGTTTTAAATCCATGAAAGATTCTTATAAGATCAAATATTATTTTATAAGTGAATTTTAAATTTTAAAAATGTTGGTTTTAATTTATAAACCCATTTTTAACATTTTATAACTTAAGTTATAATTTTCAAGAAATTGTTTTTAATGCATTATATATTTAGTATTTTAAAATTAATTTTCATACAATTATAAATTGATTCAAATAAAATGGATTTAAAATTTGGAATCATTAGGTACAAATTATGTAAATAAAACCATTTTATTTTTTGTCATAAAGTATAAGTTAACTCAGGTAAAAAAACACTTACCATGGTAAAAGAAAAAAAATAAAAAGTAAAAATATAAGAGAAAAATACCTAAAACATGTTTAAATCATGTGTGGAAATGTGTGGTTGAGTCCTTTATCAACCTTATCACTTATATTATCCATTATTTACCAATTTTTTATCCACCTTCCTTGAGAGTGACTTCCCATTATTGAAAAATTTTGGGTATTTAAAAAAATGTAATCCCTTTTCACTTATAAAATGGAAACTCTTATCCTCACTTCCCATTACACTAAAGCTCATTTAAGTTGAACCAAAATCTACCCAAACCTTTCCTAAATACTCCTATCCACCTTAAATAGGTTTTATTTGTGACACCCAGACCCATACTTCCATATCTGGAGGCATAAACACATACTTTATATACTATCTTTGATACCAATTGGAGATTACATAACCCAATCGCCTAGTAATTACATGAATTAAATAAAATATTACATTACATACATTCCCAATACCTTTTAGGCTTATAGATTTTTATAATTATTAAAAAACAATAACTAAAAAGTCCCATGTTTTTTTGTTTAAAATAGATGTTTTTCCATTATATACGAAACTACTTAATCCATAACGAGTCTTCAACATCTTCTAAAAATTATTTTACACATACTATAATTATAAACATGTCTCAGTTACTACATTTCTTCATAATCTGGTTATTGGAATCATAATAAAGGGGTGATTTAAAACACTCAGTAAGAGAAACTTATAACTGAGATGTCAAAAACAAAAGCATAGTATACATAATATGTGAAGAATAAATAATCTGAATAAGGCCATAATAAAATGAAACTGATAACATGATATATCCATGAAAATAAATGAAAACATGGATATCAATAATAATTATCTCATACTGATGGCCCGAATGGACCGAAGGCCTTCTTTTTATTTTATTATGGATAATCCCTCTTTTAAGGGTTGAAGGGGAACCCGTACATGACCCGTAGGCCCAAGGCACAAGGCCTAACAAACCCGCAATACATGACCCAAAGGCCCAGAGGCATACCATGCCCAATACATGACCCGTAGGCCCATCCCACATGAATTTCCCCTCCCCATATTCCTGCATCATTGATCACCTAGCTCCCCACCTTTCATTGCTGATCGGCTAGCATTGCCTCATACAAAGCTTCACGGTGCCTGGTCCTGATGGCGGCTGCCATACCCTCTCATTCTTCCAATCCGGTTAGCTCTGCATCTGGTGGCCACTACTCCTATTTCTCTAATCCTATTCTAGGGCTTGTTATGTGAAAACTGGGCTACTCTATGGTCTACATGACCCGAAGGCCCTATGTCCTGAAGGCCTTTGATGACCCGAAGGCCCTGGAGACCTGTAGGCCCAAATCGGTGGCCCGAAGGCCCAAATCTGGTGAATAGTTCTGACTGCTACAGTGCTTAATAGTAACTGCTGCATTACTGCTACATTAACCCGTAAATTTTCCTCCGCCCGTTTTTTGAACCTAGGTCTCTTAGATGCCAAGAAGGAGCCCTTACCACTCGGGTATGGGCTCATTGGAAAAATGTGGGTTGCTGACACCGAATCCCAGCGGGGGGCCCCGACCAAGCCCAGGTGTGCTCCACACTCCCCAAATAATAAAATGTCTTTGAATCGCCCTGTGAATAATATGCACAGTGTCCGAGTCTGGTGGGACTAAAGCTTGCGCCAATTCCTATGGAGAGCGAGGGGTACAACCAGCGGGTACCACTCAGTTAACACCCCATGGGCTGATCTCATACTGATGGAATGTATAATTCTATACATAAAAAATGATGTCAAATCATTATGCCAATACATTATACTGATATAGGTAGAGGTATGCACCAAAACCCAAGAAGTTTTATCTCATCAGACATGTCGATGAAATTAGGGGATATATAATATCAGCTCCCACCCATCACCTGATTAAGTATAATCCATTCACCATAAGAGTCAATAATAAATTTTATACCATTCCCTAAGGAACCAATGGCTAAATAAAAAAACATGGTTATCCATATAATGAAAAATTCATAATGTGAATACATAGTCAACTTGTGTTAATAGTCAATAATAATAAATAATTCCAATAATTTCCCAACCAATAAATAAATGTTCTTTTTAAGCAATAATCATCCAATCTAAATTTTTCAAAATGAGATGTTCACACTGTATAGGGTAATGAGTATACGGTTAAGAAAATGATTGAATGGCATGATCATAATACATCTAGAGAAATAAGTTGGGTGGTTTTAAAAAAAATAACCCAATGAAACAATGTAAACATAGAAGGGTGTTGACATAAATGAAAAACACCATTGCAAAAATAATGCTTCAAACAGTATCACAAAAGAAGGAATCAAGAATCAAATTGTTTTATACTGTGAGTTCAATCCCTAAAATGATATATATATATATATATATTATAGGATAAATCATGAATCATAAATCCCATTAGGGTAAATCCTTTTTAAAATTATAAGGGAAATGGAAGCAAAAACTTAAAATATATTTTATAAAACATTTTTAACGTTGATGTAAAATACAAATTTACATGTCACTTTAAAAGGTAACTTTTGAAAAGGTTATGTGAAAGATTTTAAAATAATTTAATTTAAAAAATATATATTCAATAATTTATCCTTCAAAATATATAAATTTTATCCATTATAAATGAGTATAGGATGACAAAACATATGAAAGTGAAAGGAAAAACCAATTTATTATTTTCAAAATACCATTGTTCAAAACTCACATTGTATAAAAAGTAAAAAAACATTTATCTGTATAAAAAAATTATAATTTTACCATAAATGTATATAAATTAGTATATAATAAATTATTAGGTTGGATAAACCCATGCATGGAAGAAAGAAGTTCATGAAGAAAAAATATAACTCAAGGAAATGAGACTTGGGTTATCAATATCCCTTATGAGCAACATACTCCTTGAAGTAATAAATATTTAAAGAATGGGTTTATGTGGAATAAATATTAATAAAGAAAATACTATATAATATAGTCAAATAGAATAATGTACCTAACTTATGTGAAATAAGTACCATAGAAAGGATCATAACTCAATGAAGGAATATTTAGTTACCAAAAATCCTTACAACTGAGGTAACAATTGAGTCAAAATCAATTTGATGTAAAGGAAATAATTTAGATTACTACTTACCATAAATAAAAAATATATTGTAAATATATATCAGGTGTTATTGAATACACCATTCAAAGTAAAACATGTTTCATAACATAAACATGTCACAAGGAATTGAAGTTTGAGACAAAGAACCCTTGTGGCTTGAGTAATCAAAAACCCTTGAAGTATAGGTCTTATAACTGGTCTTATAATACCATTATTAAAATCTATTTCATGATATTATATCTCAAATAGTAAATATATACACCACGTAAATTAAATTAGGTGCATAATACCAAACATGTCTCAAAGAGAGGAATTTGAGATGAAAACCCTTACCTCAGTCATGATTCATTATGAACTTGCATCAAACATCCTGAATAATTAAATTAAGTTCATTAAATACATAACCAATAAAATTATTCATAAATATAAACATTTATACTCCTTATTTGTAATCATTCTACACACACACACACAAACACACACACACACACACACATATATATATATATATATTAGTGATTTTTTCCCTTTTTTTGACACCGGGTGTAAGTAATCTTTATCATTTTGAACTAGTTTCATAAAAAATGTCATGACCCGTCCCCCGAGGCTCGTATCCTAACTACCCCAATCCCACCTTTCATAGTCCAGGGGATGGATACTAGCACCAAAGGCATAAATCCCTAAACTTGGAAGGCATTTCCTTTATAAACTGAACACACACAACAGAGTATGCAACTGGAAGTAAAACTATATACAAAAGAGAGTTCTGAAAGTAAAGGGGGACAGAAATACAAGCCCAAAAGTAAAGTACAAGGAAATGGAAAAGTACAAGTACAACTGAAAGAAGAAGTAAAGCAGCTACTGGGTCATCCTCTGGGGTTCCTACCTGAAGGCTAGGTACAGATGGCCTCCTCAGCACTCCACGTCTGTCCGTCCGCTCCATGCATCGTCACACCGAGTGGTCCACCTCCAGTTATCATACATTCCTGCTACTCTCTACCTCAGTCAACGTTGTCCGTAGTCTGCAACCAACACAACGAGGTGCGGGCATAGCCCATACAGGGGTGAGTCTAATGATACTCAGTAGGGACCCCAAGGCCCTCAAGGTCTCACAAAATCCGACAAGGATAAACCACAAATTATGTGTTCAAAAGATAACCATTACTTAGGTATATGCCCATACATATACCTAAGTTATCTACTAACCCATCTCAATAATGAGGAAAACACAAAATTCATTGACTCAGCTCAAACCAGGATTTCATTCTAGGGGGTAGTATCAAGTAACAACCCCAGTCACACTGTTGAAACCCCAACTGATGGTGTACTCCACCTATATCGACTACAGTGGGCCTACTTCATCACACAGAGGATCTTCCCACTATCCTTGGACTGCTGAGGTACTCCTCCTGTCGAGTATTGTGGGTCTACTGCGTCACACAGAGGCGTTCCCCACCACAGGTTTGTCGCGCTCACACATAGGAGCTCCCCCTCGTAGCCTGATGAGGTACTCCTCCTGTTGAGTACCATGGGTCTGTCACGTCACACAGAGGTGCTCCCCACTATGGGTCTACCGCATCACACAGAGGCGCTTCCCACTGGGCTAGTCGAAACACTCCGAGTCGAAAGGTCAATAGTCGTCAGGTATCAGCCAGCTACTAGGTCTCTGTACTCTGCTCGCTCACCTCAGGAAGGATCCGCTCCACGAGCTACTGGTCTATACTCCAACTGTCACGAAGACCCAAGTAGAAGTATCGTGAAGTTCTGCCTCGTCATAGGGGTCTAAATGCAATAGACGGCACGTCAATCAGACGCCCGGTTTGTCAGTTATTGGCATTTCTGTTCCAAGGGCCCGGTTGGTTTTTAGGTTCAAACCAACTCGACTGTATCTCAAATGTGTCCAAACCTCAAGTGGGGTATTCCAAAATAACTATCTCTCTCTAAGCTTTCTGTCTCCAAAGAAGGTTCGTCGATTGAACACCCATAGCCCAAGTTATGGGCGAAAAGGTGTGTTCGGGTCAAAGAGTTTCGAACTGGGGTCCGACCCGGTCCTCGGGTCCGACCCGGCCCAAGGGGGAGGCCCAGTCTAAGGGAGCGGCCCCGCCCAACGGCGCGGCCCGGCCCGAGGGAGTGGACTGACCTGAGGGCGGCCCGACCTGAGGGCAGCCTGGCCCGAGGGGGCAGCCCGACCCGAGTGGGTGGCCCGACCCGAGGGGGCGGCCTGGCCCGAGTGGGCAGCCCGACCCGAGGGGGCGGCCTGGCCCGGTGACCCGCGTGGCCCGACTGGCTAGTGACTCGTGCGTCCTAGCTGGCGAGCGGCCCGTGTGGCCCGGCTGGCTGGCGGCCCAGTTGGCTGGCGGCCCGGCGGCCTACCCTAGCCACATCCAGGGGGAGTCGCACGTGCCCTGGATTCCCAAACAGTTAAACAGTTCGGGTGTAACTGAACCGGTGTCAGGTGGCACCGGCCCATCTCACGTGGGACCCGCTGGGTCCTGCTCCTCCCTGCTGGCCGAGCGGCCAGCCGCTCCAGCTCTTCCATCGTGGCCCGCCCTGGCTGCAGCTCCCTTGCTCCGCGCTGTGCAACGGCGCCGCGCCCCTCCGCCACGTCTCGCTTCTCCTCCGTGCGGCGAGACGGCGCCGCGCCCTTCCTCTGCGGCCCGACATGGCTGCGGCCCCCTTCTCCTCCATGCGGCGCGACGGCGCCGCGCTCTTCCGGCGACCCGGCGGCCTTGCGCTGCCGGTTTTTTCGTGGTTGGCCCGACATCGGTCACGTTGCTCTACCACGGTCCACTCTTCTGGCGGTGCTGTTGGGCCGCCGCCGTGATCAACAAATGAGAACAATCAAAGGAGGAGGTTCGGTCCGTGTTCATGCAGTCTGATCCCTCCACATTATGTTGATATCAATCGACATAACATATTCCAAAAATTGAACGACGTAGAATATGAACAAATTCAACTCAAACCCCTACCTTGTATGACGATGATCGTTGATGAAGTCGTGAAAAGGAGGCGTCGATTCGTCAAAGTCAGAAAAGGAAGAGGATATCCGTCATTGGAATATGAGCGTTCAGAGGTGACGAAGTCAAAGACAGCGTTCTTCGCGGTCAACTCCTTCTCTTTTGGCATGGTTGAAGATCATTCTTCGTTGGAGAATTAGTTTCTCCAAAGGTTCTCTAAGTTATTCCAAGTCCTTTCTCAAAGCTCTACCAAATGAATTGCCAACCAAAAATAATGGGTTAAGCTTACCCATTATTTAATTTTTTGGCCAAAATATTCAAAAAAATTCAAAAAGGTGTTTTAATTAAATGAGTTATCTCACTTAATTAAATGGGTGGAGTTGGCTCAATTAAATGGTGGGGAAGTGAAGAGTTTTCTCCCCCTTTAGGGGGAGTTAAGGGGGTTTAAAACATGTGTGGTCCCCACCAAGTATATTCTCCCAAGGGAGGTTATGTGTGGGTGGGCCCCACAACCATAACCTCCCTTGGGAGGTTAGGGTGTGGTGGACCCCACCACTAACCACCTCTTGGAGGTTTTAACCACCTCAAAAATAAAAATAAGTTAACACTTATTTTAATTTAAATTTATTAAAAACCCCCAAAATATAACTTCCATTCTCGACCAACTATCGTCGAGGCGAAAGCCTTCTTAAGAGAATATCGTCACTGCGAGTTCAACGGTTCCCTCGGATTTCAGTTTAGAGCATCGGTTCAAAATTTATAAAATCCTACTCGTACATTTACTGAACTTACTTGAACAAAACGTCAGAAATTGATTCTGAGCACACCGGGCCTCGGAATCAAGCGCTGTAAAAATTCATGGACTCGTAAAATTCCCATGTATTTAAAAAAATCCACGGTATTTCTGGGTCTTTACATTCTCCCCACCTCAGGGCTTTACATCCCTGTAAGCTACAACTCGAACTATGGGAACAAATGGGGGTACTGAGCACACATCTGAGCCTCCCGCTCCCATGTTCTCTCCTAGAGGTTCTCGTGCCGCCAGTGTAGGTGCACCAGAGGTATCGATTTTCCACGTAGGACCTTCTCCTACGATCCTCAGTCTACACTGGAACCTCCGTAAAATTATCCTCATCATCGATGTCCATCTTTCCATGGTTGATGATGTGGGAAAGGTCATGCACGTATCTCCTTAGCTGAGATACCTGGAAGATGTCGTGCACCCGGTGCAACTGAGGTGGAAGAGTTAAGCGGTAAGCCACCTCGCCTACTCTGTTGAGGACCTAGAAAGGTCCAATGAATCTCGAAGATAACTTTTCGCCTCAGCCAAATCTCTATATACCTCTTTGAGGTGAGACCCGTAGAAAGATGTGGTCGCCATCATCGAACTCCAAAGGTCTCTGTCTACTGTCAGCATATGACTTCTGTCTGTACTGTGTAGTCTTAATCCGCTCCTAGATGATCTTCACCTTCTCAGTGGTAGCTCATACCATCTCTAGTCCCACTAGTGCTGACTCCCCAGGGTCAGTCCAAAACAAGGTTGATCTGCAAGGTCGCTCGTACAAGGCCTCAAAAGGTGTCATACCTATGGTGGAGTGATAGCTGTTGTTGTAAGAAAACTCCACCAAAGGAAAGTGATCCTCCCAGCTATTACCAAAGTCGAGGACACATGCATGTAGCATGTCCTCGAGGGTCTGAATGGTCCGCTCAGTCTGACCATCTGTTTGAGGATGGAAGGCAGTGCTTAAGCGAAGCTGTGTCCTGAAAGCTTCCTGCAACCCCTTCCATAGCTGGGAAGTAAAACCTACATCCCGGTCGGATACAATAGAGGAAGGTACTCCATGTAGTCGCACAATCTCCTGCACATAGAGGTGTCCCAAGCTCTCTACTGAAACCTGCTCTCTGATTAGTAGGAAGTGGGCCGACTTGGTGAGTCGTTCAACGATCACCCAAATCGAGTCATGACCCCTGGATATACGTGGAAGACCCATCACGAAATACATGGATATCCCATCCCACTTCCACTCTGGGGCCTCTAAGGGCTGAACCAAGCATGCTGGTACCTGGTGTTCTTCCTTCACTTGCTGACAAGTTAGGCATCGTGAGACAAACTTCGCTACTTCCTTCTTCATAACTGGCCACCAGTGCTGTCGTCGGAGGTCCTGGTACATCTTCACCACTCCAAGATGTACCGCAAAAGGGGAAGTGTGGAACTCCCTCAACACTTCCTCCTGAAGTTCTACTGGCACCATAGTACGCCCTCTGAAGATAATGATGTGCTCCCCACCTTTATAAAATCCATCAGGTGCTTTCCCTGTGGATATTTGAGCGTGTTGTGTCTCGCAGTTAGCGTCTCCACGTTGTGCCTCCCTGACTCACTGAAGAAGTGGAGGAGTGACTGTAAGATACTGTATATAGGATGCTCCATCCCTATTCACAAAGGATGTCTGTAAATCAGCCAGCTGCTCTGTCGCCTCTCCTAGCAGTTTTATACCAGATATTTTACTGAGTGCATCCTCAACAACGTTCCCCTTCCCAGGATTATAGACTATCTCGAAGTCATAGTCCTGGAGGAAATCAATCCAATGCTGTTGACTCGGGTTTAGGTCCTTCTGGGATAAGATATACCTGAGACTCTTGTGATCATAGTATACTATGAAATTCTCACCTATCATATAGTACCTCCACATCTTCAAGGCGAAGACCACTGCTACTAACTCCAGGTCATGGGTAGCATAGTTCTTCTCATGTTGTCTTAGCTGCCAAGAACCATATGCGTTCACCGCTCGCTCCTGCATCAGTACACACCTAATTCTGGTCCCTGATGCGTCGCAGTAAACTACGTACCCTACGCCCTCCTCTAGAAGCCTCAAAATAGGGGCACTAGTCAACCTCTGACTCATCTTCTGAAAGCTCAGCTGTGATCTCTCCGACCACACAAAGGGTTTCCCCTTCTTCATCAAGGCTGATAGTGGTGTTGAAACTCTAGATAAGTCTAGAACGAACCTCTGGTATTATCCATACAAGCCCAGGAAACTCTATACCTCCGTCACACGCCTGGGTGGCTCCCAAGCAAGTACCACCTCAATCTTCGATGGATCCACTATAACTCTATCCTCTGAGATGATGTGTCCCAAGAATTTAACCTCTTGAATCCAAAATTGGCACTTCTAGAGCTTACCATAAAGCTAGTTCTCTCAGATTGTGTCCATTACAACCTGAAAATGGTAAGCATGCTCCTCCTCAGTAGTCGAGTAGATCAGAATTTCATCGATGAAGACTACGACAAAGCGATCGAGGTAAGGCTAGAAGATCATGTTCATGAGACTCATGAACACTACTAGAGTGTTGGTTATGCCGAAGGGCATAACCAAGAACTCGTAGTGGCCGTAACGACACCTGAAGGTCATCTTCTGCACATCCTCGTCTCTAACTCTAAGCTGGTGATAGCCTGATCTGAGGTCTATCTTCGAGAACCACTGTTCTCCCTCCAGGTGGTCAAAGAGGTTGTAAATCCTTAGGAGTGGGTACATGTTCTTCACGGTCACCTATTTCAGGTTACGGTAATCGACACAGAGCCTCAAGCTCCCATACGTCTTCTTGGCGAATAGAATCGAGGCTGCCCAGGGAGAAACACTGGGCCAGATGAATCTATTCCCCTGCAAGTCCCCTTGTTGTACCCTCATCTCGTGAATCTCAGCGGGAGCCATAAAATATACTGGAGTAGATATAGGTGTTGTCCTAGGGTACAGGTCAATGTAGAAATTTACCTCTCTGCGAGGAGGTAGTCCTGGGATATCGTCAGGGAAAACATCCGCGTACTGATCCACCGCTACAGGATAAGTCAAACTCTCCACATCAACTACTCTGAGGGTAAGGTAATCCAACTGGTGAGTGATCGGATGCACCCTCCTCCGAGTAAGTCCTTCCTATGCTGCAAAGGTTTCCTTCTCACTGGTGAAGGTAAACCTGGTCCCATCTGTGCGGACACACTGCACTTTTAGCTTAATATAGTCAATCTGAGCATGGACTGTAGATAACCAATCCATACCCAAGATGACGTTGTAAGGCCTCAACGTCGCTACGAGGAGATCTCAGCCGAATATCTCACCTCCTAGAGTAAGATCACACTGTCAGCACTAGTGCGTAATCATCAAGTCTGCTGCCGTAGGAGTCTCTAACTGTAAGGATCGAGCCAACTGCTCCGTCGAAATTTTAGAGCTCTGAACGAGGGTAGTGGCTATGAAAGAATGACTAGAACCTGTGTCTATAAGTACTGCTCTAAGGTGGAGTAGACATAGATCATACATCAAATCATCTTTGGATCACCATGGTCGTATTCCTCAGCTGCCTGAAGCTGAGCTCTCCCCTATCCACCTACTCCCTACGGTCGGGGTGGACCTCCTGGTGGTGGTGGCGGTAGCACCTCGTAACATCGTCCACCTCTAGCTGCTTGACCAGCTCCTCTGCCACATCTGCCTTCTCCCTGCAGACCACCTCGATCGAACATTTGCCTCTGATTGGGAGGTCCCTCAATTGTTTGTTGATCATCTGTGCAGTAGGTCGGATAGTCACGAGCCATGTGACCCTGCCCGCCACATGAGTAACATTGTCTGCTCCTGGTAGGTAAGTCACTGCCCTGGGTGCCCCGCACAACAGATCCTGAGTCCTGCGATCATCCACCTGTAGGTCTGGCCCTCTTGGACCTCTGTGACATCTGTATACTTCTAGCTACAGAAGAATTCACTACATGTCGACTAGTGGGGGTCTCACTACTGTAGACTACTCAACAAGGAAACTCCCCAGCAAGAGGTCTCTCTCTAGCACCCCATGTCTACGTCAGGATACTAAGTGAGATCATTGGAGCTCTGATCTCTTTCCTGATCCCCTACTAGAAGGTCCAGGGCCTGAAGAATGGGTCTCGTACCATATCTGTGGAGTAGCACGAGAGGTCGGTGAACCTCTCTGAGTACTATACTACTGTCATGATTCCCTGCTGGAGATGAAGTAGCTCCTATATCTGCACCGCATGAAAGGTGGCTGGTACAAACTCCGCTCGGAACAGGCTCTCAAATTCTGCCCAGAGTAGGGTCACCTCGTCATGAACCTGGAGCACCAGGCTCCACCATCTGCCTACAGATTTCTAAAGGAGACTCGTGGAAAGGATCACCACGAAGCCTACTGGTGTCCCTACTAGCCTGAAGACTCTCACCACAGCCTCCATCCAATCCTCAGCTGCCTGTGGGTCCATCTCTCCCCTGAACCTGGGTGGCCTCTAGCGCTGGAACTCATACAACGCGCTCAAGCGTCGTGCATTGTCTGCTGCTGGGGCCGGTGGCATCAGTGGCCCAATGACAAGTAGTATCGTTAGTGCCTCCACTAGAAAAGGGCCCTACACTGAGGCCTCATCGCTCGGTGGTCTATCAGTGTACACGACTCTCGGGGCTCTAACTGGTCATCCACGGGGAGGCATCCTAAAAGAAAAAGATATAACATGGTCAAAAGATTATACCTGGTGAGATGACCTGGTTGAGATGACTTAAATAAAACTTTTGGAAACATGCACGCAATCAGTGTTTTCATGCACTGAGTCAGAAATCAGAAGTCAGGGTCTTGGTGTATGGATACGTCGGCCGCTCGCACCAACACTGGACTCCCTGAACTGAAAACCACACTTAGAACCATTAACACTATTGATTCACAGAAAAGAAATATCATAGTTCTAAGTTCTGCGGTAGAACCGACTCCTCTGATACCAATTTGTCACGACCCGTCCCCCGGGGCCTGTATCGTGACTACCCCAAGCCCGCCTTCCATAGGCCAGGGTCTGGTGACTAGCACCAAAGGCGTAAATCCCTAAACTAGGAAGGCATTGCATTTATAAACTGAACACACACAACAGAGTACGCAACTGGAAGTAAACCACCAAGTAAAACTATATAAAAAAGAGAGTGCTGAAAGTAAAGGGGGATGGAAATACAAGCCCACCAGTAAAGTACAAGGAAATGGAAAAGCATAAGTACAACTGAAAGAATAAGTAAAGAAGCTATTGGGTCATCCTCCGGGGTTCCTACCTGAAGGGTAGGTACAGATGGCCTCCTCAACACTCTACGTCTGTCCATCCACTCCGTGCACTGTCACACTGAGTGGTCCACCTCTGGTTATCATCTAGTCATGCTACTCTCTTCCTCAGTCAGCGATGTCCATCGTTTGCAACCAACAACGAGGTGCGGGCATAGCCTGTACAGGGGTGAGTATAATGATACTCAGTAGGGACCCCGAGACCCTCAAGGTCTCACAAAATTCGACAAGGATAAACCACAAAGTATGGGTTCAACGGATAACCATTACTTAGGTATATGCCTATACATATACCTAAGTTATCTAGTAACCCATCTCAATCATGAGAAAAACACAAAAGTCATTGACTCAGCTCAAACCAGGATTTCATTCTAGGGGGTAGCATCAAGTAACAACCCCAGTCACATTGTCAGAACCTCAACTGATGGTGTACTTCACCCTTATCGAGTACAGTGGGCTTGCCGCATCACACAGAGGCGCTTCCCACTATCCTTGGACTGTTGAGGTACTCCTCCTGTCGAGTACCGTGGGTCTGTTGCGTCACACAGAGGCGCTCCCCACCACGGGTCTTTCGCACTCACACAGAGGCACTCCCCCTTGTAGCCTACTAAGGTACTCCTCCTGTCAAGTATCGTGGGTCTGTCGCATCACAAAGAGGCTCTCCCCACTGTGGGTCTGACGCGTCACACAGAGGCGCTTCCCACTGGGCTAGTCAAAACACTCTGAGTCGAAAGGTCAACAGTCATCAGGTATCACCCAGCTACTAGGTCTCTGTACTCCACTCACTCACCTCTGGAAGGATCTGCTCCACGAGCTACTGGTCGATACTCCAACTTTCACGAAGTCAAAGTAGAAGTATCTCAAAGTTCCGCCTCGTTATAGGGGTCTCAACGCAACAGACGGTGTGTCAATCAGACGCCTGGTCTCTGACTTATTGGCATTTCTGTTCCAGGGGCCCGGTTGGATTTTAGGTTCAAACCAACCCGAACGTATCCCAACTGTGTCCAAACCTCAAGTGGGGTATGCCAAAAGAACTTTATCTCTCTAATATTTTCGTCACCATAGACGGTTCGTCGATCAAACACCTGCAGTCCAAGTTATGGGTGAAAAGGTGTGTTCGGGTCAAACGGTTTCGGACTAGGGTCCGACCCTGTCTGCGGGTCCGACCCAGCCCGGGGGGGAGGCCTGGCCCGAGGGAGAGGCCCAACCCCAGGGTGCGGCCCGCCCCGAGGGAGAGACCCGGCCCGAGGGTGGCCCGGCCTGAGGGCAGCCCGGCCCGAGGGGGGGCCCGGCCCGAGGGTGCGGCCCGGCCCGAGGGGGCGGCCCAGCCCGAGTGGTCGGCCCGGCCCGGCAACCCGCGTGGCCCGGCTGGCTGGCAGCCCACGTGGCCCAGCTGGCTAGCGGCCCGGCGGCCTGCCCTAGCCACGTCCAGGTGGGAGGCGCGCGCCCCTCTGGATTCCCAAATGGTTGAACCATTCGGGTGGAACCGAACCGGCGCCAGGTGGTGCCGGTCCCGCTCCTCCCCACTGGCCGAGCGGCCAGCCGCTCCAGCTCCTCCGCCGCGGCCCGCCCGGGCCGCAGCCCGCTTCTCTTCCGTGTGGCACAACAACACTGCGTCCTTCCACCGTGGCCCGGCATGGCCGCGGCCCCCTTCTCCTCCGCACGGTACGACGGTGTTGTGCTCTTCCAGCGACCCGGTGGCCTTGTGTTGTCGGTTTCTTCGCGGCCAGCCCGACACCGATCGCGTTGCTCCGTTGCGGTCCACTCTTCAGGCAGTTCCGTTGCACCACCGCCATCGTCAAAAAACAAGAACAATCAAAGGGGTAGGGTCGGGCCATGTTCGTGCGGTCCGATCCCTCCACGTTACGTTGATATCAATCGGCATAACATATTCCAAAAATTGAATGGCGTAGAACATGAACAAATTCAACTCAAACCCCTACCTCGTATGACGATGATTGTTGAGGAAGTCGCGGAAAGGCGACGTCGATTCTTCAATGTCAGAAAAAGAAGAGGATATCTGACGTTGGTGGATGAGTGTTCGGAGGTGATGAAGTCGAAGATGGAGTTCTTCGCGGTTGACTCCTCTTTTAGCACGGTTGAAGATCGTTCTTCGATGGAGAATTAGTTTCTCAAAATTTTCTCCAAGTTCTTCCAAGCCCTTTCCCAAAGCTCCACCAAAAGAATTTCCAACCAAAAATAATGGGTTAAGCTAACCCATTATTTAATTTGTTGGCAAAAATATTCAAAAGAATTCAAAAGTTGTTTTAATTAAATGAGTTGTCTCACTAAATTAAATGGGTGGAGTTGGCTCAATTAAATGGTGGGGAAGGTGAAGAGTTTTCTCCCCCTTTATGGGGTGTTAAGGGGGTTTAAAGCCCGTGTGGTCCCCACCAAGGATATCCTCCCAAGGGAGGTTATGTGCGGGTGGTCCCCACCACCATAACCTCCCATGGGAGGTTAGGTTGTGGTGGCCCCCACCACTAACCACCTCTTGGAGGTTTTAACCACCTCAAAAATAAAAATAATCTAACACTTATTTTTATTTAACTTTATTGAAAACCCCAAAATCTAACTTCCATTCTCGACCATCTGTCGTTGAGGCGAAAGCCTTCTTAAGCGAATATCGGTGCTGCGAGTTCAACGGTGCCCTCGGATTTCAGTTATGAGCACCGGTTCAAAAGTTATAAAATCTCACTCATACGTTTACTGAACATACTCAAAAAAAACTTCAGAAATTGATTCTGGGCACACCGGGCCTCAGAATCAAGCGCCATAAAAATTCACGGACTCGTAAAATTCTCATGTATTTAAAAAAAAATCCACGGGATTTCCGGGTCTTTACAAAAAAGTTGTTGGTATCTATTCTTTTTTTCAGATTAAATCACTATTATGTCATATAATTTATTGTAATATAAATTAAAATATAGTTTCTAAATCGATAATTTCATTTCTTGGTTGTTTTGGTTATGATCCATGAAGATAAAATTAGTGACATGCATGTTTCATTGATTCATAATGAACGATGGGTGATTTCTTAATTAATGAGTAAAATATTTATATAAAATTTCCTTAAAAATATTATTTATATATTTGTATCATATAATGAGTAAATATATTCTCTTAGAACTTCTTGATATAAATGCATAATATTGTTCAAGTGGGTGATTAAACCGACCCAAACATGAACCAACCATGATTAATGGATGATTTTGAGATGGTTTAGTTGTAATATCATTAAATGGTAAGAATAATGATAATATTTTGTGATTATTAGTGTGATTTATAATAATTTAAAATAATTAAAAATATGATATAATTTTTATTAGAAATAAGAGATTATTTTCCTATCACCACACTCGTTTTAAATTATTTCATTAACAATGATCTTTTGTTGATCATATCATAAATAGGCCCTCCAATTTTTCATACCATAACCTTAATGATTTAATAAAAATAATATTTATTCATTAAACTTATTCTCATAACCATCCATGTAAGGCGGTGATGAAAAGAAAAACTTGATCCAATCGTTCCATGGAGGCGGTAGCCCGCATGTGAACATGGATGATTATTTCATTTTTATAGAATAGAATAAATATATAATATGTTTTATAATTTAGGAATATAAAATATATTATAAATATAATACTTATTTTTTAATTCATAATTATTTCTATTTTTGTAAGGTGGTTAAGGAAAATGAAACATGACACTTTCTCGAGGCTGTAGTCTGCATACAAACACACACGAATGTCATTTCCGCTTTTTTAAGGGAAAAGGGAAAAAGTTGATTAATTTTTATTATCATGGAATAATAATATTAGTTATATGAAAAAAAATCTCATTACATAAGGATTTAAAAATTATATTTTTAAAATAAAAATAGAAAAGAAATAAGTTAAGTAAAAATGATTACTCACATTGAGCACTTTGAGATTTCATTAGAAGATCTATTAGAAATTGATGGAATAGGATAATATATTGTGAATAGAATCACAATAGAGTTAAATATTATTCTAGGGGAATGAAAAATTTTAGGTTTTTAGGATGAAACTGATTTTTTATGAGTTCCTTAAAGGGGTGGTCAGGGGCCCTATTTATAAGTGCTGAAAATGAAATTTTTTGTAAATATTTCAACTTAATATAAAGGGAGAACAGGTTAAACATGTCAAGTGGATAAAAATATAGATAATAATTTATTTTAGGGTTATATAAGTCCTATTATACATCAAAAAATCAATTAAAACATGTTTTTAAGATGTTTAAATACATTTATTACTTTAATTATTACCTTTTCCATTTAATCTTTTACTACAGTAACCGATTTTTACCAAAGGTAACATAATCTTTATGTATAAAAATAAAGTTCTCCTTATTACATAATTTAGAAATAATTATTAATTTTTTAAAATAAAATTAATTTTTTTTCAGTTTCTAAAAGTGATAAAAATTAATTTTAATATACTAAATGTATATGTATTAAAAAAAATTGAAAAATATAACTTCAGTTCTAAAATTTCAAATATGGGTTTGTAAATTAAAACAACAATTCTTAAAATTATAAATTCATTTATAAAATAAATATATGGTCTTATAAAATGGTTTCGTTAATTTAAAATTCATACTTATACACTAATAATGTCATAAAAGTCATGTTATTTATAAAAATGTTATTTTTTCCCTATTCACCTAAAAATCATTCTTTTTATAAAAAATCCAAAAAAAATTATCTAAAGAAAATATTAATATGACAAATAAAAAATTATTTTTAATTTTTTAAAATTTAAATTCTAAATTTTATAAATGTAACATTTAAATAAAAATTTGAGCTATAATGAAAAACTATTTTTCTAGGAAAATATATTTTTTAGAATATATCATTCATATTTACTATTTTTTACTAATTAAATTAGTATTAACCAATAATTAATATCAAATATATTTTATCATCATTAATTACAATTTTATTGAAATAAAAATGCCTATTTTATAGAAAGGATATATTTAGAAAAATACATTTCAAAGCAGACAATGATCATATTAATAATTTTAGCTATACCAATTGAATTTAATTCATATTAAAGGTAGAATTTATTTTCTTTATAAATATTTTATAAAGTTTCTACTTATATTCATTCCCACTAATTCAACAACTAGGTTTTAATAGTATAAACATATATTAGTTTTGTTTTAGTTTGGTGTCTCATGTGGAGAAAACTATCAAAAAAGTTGACTTATTTAAAGATAATCATATATTAAAATTACAGGGTGTTATATTCTCCCTTTTAAATAAATTTCATCCTAGACATTTGAATCATAATATCATAGTAATTTATATAGGTAACTCATAATTAACCATACACCGATAGATGATCACGAGTTTATTTAGAATGTGTACTTAGATTTTTTATATGAAAAATTATTATAATTTCTTTATAAAGAGAGATAACACATTCATAATTTCACATAAAACTCTACCAAGGGAAGAAAATATAGATATATAATGAATAAATCCCCACAAATAGTGAAATTATTTATATGATAATCATACCACTATGATTTTTTATTTATAACTCAATATCCAGTAGTTGGTGAAAACTTACAAGACAAAGGACATTAGAAAATATGGATTGAAAACTCACAATATACTACATTAGTAATAGTTTCATAGTATTTTCCTTATTTTAATGGTTGTTGGTAACTATTTACCTTGTGATCCCTTGGTTTTTGACATTGAGCTTCATAATTCCCAAATATCTTGTAATTAAAGCAACTTATTTTTATAGATTCTCTCTTTTACTTAAACTTGTGATTATGATTACCTTCATCTCCACACTTATAGGATTTAAGTATTCCTTTAATGAAATTTCCCTCATACTTCCTCCCACATTTTTGACATGAAATAAATTGAGTATAATTTCCTTTATCATCTTAGTCACATAAATTTATATGATATTATATATTTCTCTTCTTTTATCATATTTTAGATTTCAATTGGGTTTACATAGTTAATCATAATTCTTGATAGCCAATTTGAAATAATCCCAAGATTTTTGAATCAAACCCTTATCCCGTTAGGTTGTTCACTAGAACAATTTCTAAATTTTCTTGGGAATGCATTGTTAATTTGGTTCTTTATGGCTTCATCCATTACTAAAACCAAAATATTTAACATGACTGATGATAATTATAAGCGAATTATCATAAATAACCATAGGAAAATTTAAACTCAATATGTATCACTTTATAACACTATCATGCTAGCCTATATTTTATAAAACTAAACTTGTATCTGACTCATATCGACCTATATCACTATCAGTTTAACCTATATCATTCTTGGTTCAACCTAGGTTACTTTGAGTTGTGATATCACATACTTCTTAACCTAATCCTCAAAATAGAGATCTCAAATTACCATGAACTCTCTTAAAATATTTTAAACCCAAAAATCATTGAAATATATTCTCTCAAAATATAACTTATCCTTTATCTAGAAAATAACATACTAATTAATATGTACCTTAACCAATGAATCTCTACATTTTAATCTAGGTTATCCATAAACACTTTCCTATTAGGTAGTCTGACCTAAACATATCCAAATCCATCATAATGGTTCATAAAGAGTGAATTAACCAAATCATATCCTCGAGGAGTGTCAAAACAGGCGTAAAGTTAGTCATCTTTTGTCATGTACCATGTGATAATTGAGTTAATACCCAATCTACCCTTTTTGGGGTTATTACCCCTAGGTATATTTATGCCAGATCATGTATCCACTTGTAGTATCTAGATAGGGAATGTATTTGTAAGGAGAACTGTACAATCTACACTTTACCAAAACTTAGGGATGTTATCATATAATTAGATTTCTCATTTAGACTTATCTCTAGGGTTTTCAATAAATTACACTTATCCTAATCGCCATATAAAATGTGCATTATTACCTTAATATTAAATCATATAAAATCCAAAAGGGTTATCTATACCTCTAAAATTTTGATCAAACTTAACTTATAAACCCTTAAATTATCCTTAAATAATATCCTAATATCTAAAGTTATCTAAACCCTTCTATAATACCAACTGTGACACCCCAGAATCACACTCTCAAATCTAGTATCATAAAAACATACTTTATATAATAAATTTGATACCAACTATAGATTCCCAAACCCAACCACCCGGTAATTACTTGACTTAAAGAAAATATTTCATTACATAAATTCCCAAGACCTTTTAGGTTCATAGATTAATATAATTAGGATAAAATAAAAAAAAAATATTATGTTCTTTTTATCAAGTAAATATTTTTCCCATTATTTATGAAATAGAATAATCCATAATTATTCTTCAACATCTCCCATTAATTATTTCACATATACTATCCTTCTAAATATGTCACATGTACTACTTTTATTTATAACCTGGGGAATGGAAACATAAGAAAGTGAGGAGCTCAAATTCTCAGTAAAGAAAATATATAATTAAAATTACAAAAAAAATTAATTATATACATAATATGAACAGAATAAATAATTTGAATAATTACATAATCAATTAAAACTGAGAGACATGACGTGAGAAAGTGTCTCAAAAAGAGAAAAAGTGCACTTGATCAGAAAGTTGACAATATTCCTCCATTGTGGTATCATGAGGATTTCAAAGATCCTTATAAAAAATATAATGGACTAGGAATTACTACTAACGATGTTGAGTAGAAGATAGAGTCATAGGGTGTTGTTCCTGGGAAGGGTGACCACCCAAGTTTATATGCCTCCACCTATGAGAACAAGATGAAGTCTTGGGATACTATTTTTTCCAAAGAGGTGAATGTTCACATCATTGATACCTATAACACAGGAAAATGTGATGCTTTACAACAAACTCAATCTGATTTAATGGCTGATCAAGTGAATGAAGAAGAAGTCCAACTAGAGGTGGATCACCGGATTTCACATGAAAGGATGGATACTTCAGGTAACCATAAGGGTAATAAAATATTATAATCTAACTCTCCAGTCATTTATAAAAATTTTAATGCTTCTTCAAAGACTGTTGTGAATAATGAAGGGTCTCATATTTTCTCTAACAAAAAGAAAAAATCTTTGGTTTCCACTCTAGTTGTGGTTGAGCAATCGATTGTAGGTAAAAATGATTCTTCCTCTGATCATAATGATAGTGAAATTGAGATGTAGGATTCAATTCTGATTTCTCCTGAAGAGAAAATGCACCAAGATATTATGGATCTAAATTAAGAAACAACTATAGAGGGTATGATGATTCTAGTGACAAGAGATGCCTCTACTGAAAAAATTCGAGGAATGACAAGAGGATAGCTATGATTCTAACAGCACTAATACTGTGTCACTTTATAGAAGACTTAAATATCCTACTTCAAGTAGTCGTGGTTGAGAGGTTGGGGAACGGTCATGGAAGGGTCAATTAGGATTCACTTCAAGAAGAATAAATAAGGTTGAGTGAATGACTATTGAAAAAGATAACTAAGTAGTTCCAGCTTTGGGTTTTGCCTTGTTTTCCCATAATCTTCTCGGATCCTATATTTTATTTTCTTTCAATAAAAGAGGCTTATCCTCTATAGTTATAAAAAAACTAAAACTAATATCATGTTATATCCATGATAATAAATGCAAACATGGATATAAATAAAAGTGATATCATACCAATGGAATTCTTAATACTGGATATAAAAAACATGTTTTCAAAGCCTTATGCCAAGACATTATACTAATATAGGGATACATATACACCAAAACCCAAGCAGTTTTTCTTCATGAGACCTATTGATGAATTGAAGGGATATATAATTTTAGGACCCACTCATCACTTGATTAAGTCCAATTCATTCACTATAGAAGTCAATAATACATTTCACAACATTCTCCAAGGAACCTCAAGTTGAATAAAAAAATATGGTCATCCGTATAATAAAAAAATATGAGATTTGAATACATAATTAACCTTATTTAGTAGTTAATAATCATCAAGAATGTCAAAACTTCCCTATATAATAAATAATCTTTCTTTTTAGGTGAACATACTCCAATCTAAATTTTGAAATATTAGATGTTCACATAATATAGGGTAATGAGTATAAAATTAAGTCAATGTTTGAATAACATGATCATAATTCACTTAGAGAAATAAGGTGGTTGGTTTCAAAATAACATAACTTCAATGAAATAAATGAAACATATAAGGGTGATGACATAAATGAAAAACACCCTCCCAAAAAGAATACTTTAAATGGTATCACAAAAGAAGGTATCAAAAATCAAATTGTTTGGTACCATGAGTTAAATCCCCCAGCTGATATATATATTTATATATATTATAGGATAAATCCTGAAACATAAACCTCATTAGGGTAAATCCTTTTGAAAACGATAATAGAAATGGCAGCAAAAACATAAAAATGATTTTAGAAAACATTTTTAATATTGATGTAAAAATAAATTTACATGTTTTGTTAAAAGGTATATTTTGAAAATGTGGCATGAAATATTTTTAAAGAATTTACCTTTATAAATAATCTCCAATAATGGATCCTTGAAAATATTTAATTTTTATCTTTTAGAAATGATGATAAGAAGAAAAAACATATGAAAGTGAAAGGAAAACCCATTTTTGTTATTTTAAAAATACCTTTGTTCAAAAATAACATTGTAAGAAGAGTGAAAAAAATTATTTGTATAAAAATATACTATTTCACCATACAGGTATATAAATTACCATATAATAAAATATTGGGGTGGAAGAACCCAATAATGGAAAAAATAAGTTCATGAAGAAACAATATAACTCAAGGAAAGGGGACTTGATTTATCTATATCCCTTATGAGAAATATACTCCTTAAAGTAAGAAATATTCTAAGAGGTTTTTTGTGGTAAAAATGTGAATAAATAAAATACCACATAATATAATCAAATGTTATAATGTAACTGACTTATATGAAATAATTATGAGAGAAAGGATTATAACTCAATAAATGAAAATTGAGTTACTAAAAATCCTTACAACTGGGGTTACAACTGATTCAAAATCCATTTGATGAAAATGAACTAATTTGGATTATAATATCCCATGAATAAAAAAATATGATAAATATATATCCATGGGCAGTGAATACACCATTAAAATTAAAACATGGTGCATAACATAAACATGTCTTAAGGATTAAATTTTGAGACAAAGAACCATTATAACTTGCATAACTTTTTTAATCAAAACCCCTTGAAGAAGAGGCATTTAAATTGAACTTAAAATACCATGATTGAAATATATTTTATGAAATTATATTTAAAATAGTTATTATATACACCACATAAATGAAATTAGTTTTATAATACCAAACATGTATCAAAGAGAAGAATTTGAGATGAAAACCCTTACCTTGGTCTTGATTTGTTTTGAACTTACACTAAACATCATGAATAATTAAATTAATTTAATTAAATAAACTCCAAATAAAATTATTCACAACTATAACTATTTATAATCCTCATTTATAATCATTATATACATATATATTAGTTAGTTTGTACCTATTTTCAACAATGGGTGTAAGTAACCATTATCGCTTTAAACTTGTTTCCTAAAGAGGTGTTGGTAGCTATTATTTTTTCAAATTAAATAAATAATATATAATATAAGTTAAGGGAATATAAGTTAAAATATATTTTATAAATCTATAATTTCATTTCATTGTGGTTTTGGATATGATCCATGAGGATAAAATCGGCGATGATCATGTTTCGGTGATTCTTAACAAATGAAGGGTAATTTCTTAATTAATAATTTCAATGTTGATATAACATTAAAAAACATTGTGTATGTATTTATATCATGTTATACTATTAAATAAGTTCTCATAGTTATCCATTAAATAATTGTATATTATTTTTCACGTAGGTGGTTAAACCGACCCAAACATTAACCAACCATGATTAATGGATGATTATAGGGTAGTTTAGTTGTAATATCATTACACTAGATGGATAATGAAATTATTTTGTGATTATTAGTTTTATTTATCATAATTTTAAAGAAAAATAAATAGTATATAATTTATATAAATTCATTACTTACAAAGAAGAGATCATTTTCCTAATAGTATGCTCATTTTAAGCGATTGAATTAACGATGATCATTTGTTGATCATATAATTAATAGGTTATCCAATATATCATATCAGAAAATTAATGATATTAATAAAATTGTATTTAAAAATTAAAAATATTCTAATTACCATCCATGTGAGGTTGTAATGAAAAGAAAAATAAAAATAAATCGTTCCATGGAGGTGGTAGTTCATACAAACGCATGGATGATGATTTCATTTTCATAGAATGATAGAAATGTATAATTAGTTTTATCATACTATAATATAAAATATTTTATAAATACCATACTTATTTATTAAATTCAACATTATTACCTTTTGTGTAAGGTGGTTATGTAAAATTAAACATGATGTTTTGTGGAGGTGATAGTTTGCACACACACACACACAGAAATGTCATTTCTGTTTTTACTAAATAAAAAAAAGTTAAAAAGTGGTTAATAATTGTTACTATATAATAATAAAAGATAGTATGTAAAAAATAATTATTTCATTACATATTTATTTTAAAATTATAATTGGAAAGTAAAAATAAAGTAAATTAGCTAAGTAAAAATGATTACTCGCATTGAGCACTTTGAGATTTCCTTAGAAGATCCATTGGAAATGGATGACATAGGATTGTCTCTTATGACCATAAGATAAAGATAGTGAAATATTATTCTAGTGGAATGAAAAAATTCATATTTTTAGGAGGAAACCAAATTTTTAGGAGTTTATTTAATGGGTGGTGAGAGACCCTTTTTATAAGTGGTGAGAATGACATTTTGTAAATATTTCATCTAAATATAAAGGGAGAACATGTTAAAAATGTTAAGTGGATCCAAAAAATATACAATAATTGAGTTTAGGGTGATATAAGGTCGTTAATTTCTCAATAACTCAATTAAAAACATGTTTTTTACATGTTTCAATCCCTTTAACCCTTGAATTAATACTTTTTCCATTTAAGATTTTACTGAGGTAACTAGTTTTTACCTAAGGTAACTTAATATTTATACCTAAAAATTAAGTGGTACTTCTTAAATAAATTATACCTAATTATTCTAAATTTTAAATTCATTTTATTTTATTTTATTTCTTAAAGTGATAAAAATTAATTTTAAAATACTAAATATATATGTATTAATTTTTTTTGAAAATTATAACTTAATTTATATAATGTTAAATATAGGTTTGTAAATTAAAACCAACTTTTTTAAATTTATAAATTCACTTATGAAATACATATATGGTCTTGTAAGAATATTTCATAATTTTTCAATTCATACTTATAAACTAATAATTTCATAAAAGTCATGTTATTTGTAAAAATGATATTTTTCATTATTCATCTAAAAATCATCTGTATTAGAAAAATATAAAAAATTAATCTTAATAAAATATTATTATGAAAAATTCAAAAATAATTTTAATTTTTTATATTTAAAAATCTCAATTTTAGAAATTTATCTTTTAAATAAAAAGGTGATATATAATTTTAAACTTTTTTATAGGAAAATATCTTTTTTAGAATATTAACCATTCTCATTCATATTTCCTATTATTTACTAATTAGATTTTTATTAAGTAATTTTTAATATCAAATATTTTTTATCATAATTAATCACATTTTTTTTTGAAATTTGAATGTATATCACATTGAAAGTAAATATTTATAAAAATGAATTTCAAAGCATAAAATGATTGTATTAGTCAATTTAGTTATACCAATTAAATTTAATTCATATTAAAAGTAGCATTTATTTTATTTATAAATATTTCATAAATAGGTTACTTATATTCATTCCCTCTAATTCAATGACTAGGTTTTAATGGTATAAACATATCAGGATTTTGTTTTAGTTTGATGTTTTGTATAGAGCAAGCTATAAAACACATTCACTTATTTAAAGGAAATCATATATTAAAATTTTGGGGTGTTACACAAGCCATATGGTCTCATGTTATTAACCCTATTATACATTAAATTAATGGTTTCTTGGGTGATTTTTGTAGGAGTTACTTACCCATATTTTTAGGGACAACCCCCTCTTAGATTTAGGTTAAACTAGGGTCAGGAGATAGCTATTTCGGTTGGACTATCCCCCCTTCCACCCATTAACACCCCTTTATTAGTGATGGTTTTTGGTGATATTTTATGGTTATTCTAGATATTTTTCTCTTCTACCTTCTATATTCTTGTTCCTTTATGGTTATCCCTTTGATATTTAATGATTTTGTTTAGGGTTTTTTAATGATTTTCACCAGAGCATGGAATAAATAATCTAATATTATGGGTATTTTTGTAGGATCAATGAGAGGATGTACTGTGATGATGATCATAATTATTTTCATGACATTTTAGTTTAATTATGTCTCTTTATAAATTTATTTATAGTTTTAACTTAAATTAGATTAAATTGTAACTTTAATGGGTTTTGATTGTTAGGGATTTTTCCCTAAATAGTGTGAGGAGTGAGATAAAACCTTCCATAGATAGATGGTCATGGTTCTAGTATGAGAAGTTCACTTGGGCATTATGTGTCTTGGATATGTCTAGTTGATCTTGGGAGATCTTTATCAAGAGTTTCCTGGATATGAATTAAAATTAATTGGATTTGTATCTGATTTTTTGTCCCTTTAAACACTCCCTATTGTTTATGCATATTGTTTTATATTGCCTGAGATATACTTTATCACCATAAAGGGTTATAAACCTTTCATTTACCTGAATGGCCCTAAGGCCTTATTTTTTTTATTGATTTTTATAACCCCCATTTTACTGGATGAGGTGGAACCCTTATAAGACCCGTAGGCTTAGATATTACATTGTCCGTAGGCTTGTAGACATTACAGGACTCGTAGGTCTTAAGGAAATCAAACAGACTTATGACTACTTGAAACTGCCCCTCCCCAGCATCTTCATCGTGATTAGCTCTCCACATTTGCATGGTTGTTCAGCTAGAAATATTTTTCATTGATGCATAGGTCCGGTACCGATGTCAATGACATACCCACTCATTCTTCCAAATTTTTTAGCCCTGCTCTGGTGAATGAGCCATGCTCTTGAATCCTCCTCTGGAGCGGGTTCCTTATAGAATTTGTCGGGCATCTACATATTAGGTAGCCTGGAAGGCCTTGATGTGTCCCTAAGGCCTTGAGGTTTCCCAAAGGCCTTAAAGGTGTCCCTAAGGCCTTACTAACCCAAAGGCCTGGGTGGCCCGAAGGCCTTATGGACTCCAATCCCAAACCGGTGGCCCAAGGTGAATAGTTTCGGCTGCTACAGTACCAAACAGTACCTGCTACAGTATCTTCTATAGTACTTCTACGGTAACTCGAAATTATTCCTCTGCCTAGTTTTGAACTTGGGTCTCTTTGATTCACTTATATAGACCTCACAAACTGGGATGAGGCTCATGTGCTATAAACCCTTCACTTAAATTAATTTTTCTACTGAAATGAAATTCTTGTAATAAAAAAAGTTCCAAGGGCTATAATAGACCCTTGTGCACTATATGGATTACCACGACCACCAATAGTTGAGGCCTTACCTATAAATACACATCCTAAAATACTTAGACCCTAAGGGGTGTATATTAAATAAAGTGAACATAATGTAGTGCCTCTAGTGTAGGAGCCTTAGACACCCCCTAGTTGAAGGAAGTGTACGATCAGGATGGTTGTATTATGTAATCCATATGAAATGGTTATGAGATTCCTTGAATCCTTGGGTATAGGTAAGATAATTTTGGGGAGAGTGTTACCACCCACTAAGATCTGTGTGTTTTAGTGTGAAAAAACTTGGTAGATTCATGTTAATTTGGGTGAGTAGACCAACCTGGTATGATAAGGGAAGTGAGATGGGCATTATACCATCTCCTGATAGAGATACCAATGAGGTTTTTCTCATAAGGCCAGTGAGATTGTACTGTGATGATGATGATGTCAAGGGATGGTATACTCTCAATGTGATGGGTGTAAAACTTGGATATAAGAATGGGATAATAGAACCCATATAGGGTGTATATTCTTGATAAGACCTGGGGGTATTGAGTGCCTATAGATAGATTTACCTTGCGAGGGTGCGTATGAGAGTGGGTATATATGATTTTGGATGTCACCCTAGAACCCAAATTAGTTTTATGAACCTAGTGTGTCTATGATAGTGACAATTCATGCACTAATGATGAGTACCTTAGCTATGTGGGATGTTTCAGGTGTGTAACACCCTGATATTTTAATATATGACTTCATTTAAATAATTCAATGTGTTTTCTATAGTGTTCTTTACACACAATACCAAACTTAAAAGAAACTAAGATATATTAGACATGACCATTAAAACCAATCCATTGAATTATTGGGAATGAATGAGGTAAATGCACTATGAAAGTGCTAATTTCACTTTAAACACCATTGAAATTCAATTGGTATACCTAAAGGACCAATGAGACCAAATTATGCTCAGAAGTGTAATTTTCTAAAAATTATCCTTTTTATAAGATATAAATTTTATTTTAAATAAAATTAAAAATACTATGATTACTTTATGATAGAATATAATGACATTAATATTGGTTAACACTAATTTAATTAGTAAATTATAGGAAAAATGAATGAGAATAATTAATATTCTATAAGGATATTTTCATATAAAAAACAAATTTTAACTATGTTGTGTCATATTATTTAAATTGTAAATTATCAAATTATAGAATTTTAATTTGATAAAACTTACTTCAATCATGGAATTATCATTTCAAAAAAAATTAAGATGATTTTTTTTGGAAATATTTTTTTAGGTGAATAGTATAAAATTTTGTTTTTCAAATACTATGATTTTGTGACATTATTAGTATATAATTTTGATATATAAGTTGTGAAACCTTTTTCATTAAAAATATATGTTTTATAAGTGACATTATATGTTTTAAAATTTTATTTTAATGAAAAAAACCTATATTTTAAAATTTAAATCATAAGTTATGTATTTCTCAAAAATTGTTTTAATACATAATGTATTTATTATTTTAAAATTAATTTTTATCACTTTTAAAATTGAATAAAATAAAATATATTTCAAATTTGGATAATTAGGTCTAAATTTTGTAATAAGGACCATTTTATTTTTAGGCATAAGTTAATTTACCTTAGGTAAAACTAGTCATCGTGATAAAAGCTAAAATGGTAAAAGTAATAATTCATGAGATAAAGGGTTTAAAACATGATAAAAACATGTCTACAATTGAGTAAATGAGGTTTGGATCAACCTTATATCTTAAAAAATATATTATTTCTCAATTTTGGAGCCACTTGTGAAACTTTGTGACCTGAACCAGTGGGTTTGAGTTAGAGATCCACAAGACCTCATGTGCGCCTCCCCATATGCAAGAGACTCCTAATTAGAAGTAAGGGTATGAACGCCATTAGTGGGGAGACTATAACCTCGGTATCATATCATTTCACCAATAATATAAATAAAATATAAAAAACTTATAGTATTTAAGGCATATTATAATACATCACAATATAACACCAAATGACACACATGTCATAAAAATAAATAAAGATTAATAACTGAGTTCCCATTGTAGCAAGAAAAACCATATTAAATGTGTAAGAAGATAAATAAATAAACTATAGTATCATACTAAGTATATCCTGGTATATCTCCCATATCTATTCTCCTCATCTAAACCATCTTCCATGGGCCCATTTCCCTTTCCTAGATCCCTGTACATGAAGTGTGAACATGCATCGAGAAACTCGTGTTGGGTGTGAGTAATAAAATTCTAGTAGGACACCATCAATGATTCCTTAAAAAATATGAACATATATAACATGTATATTCCATGATAACAATAAAAATGTGATCAAGCATAAACAATAATATGTTGATCACCCATGTGCTAACCAAGACACAATGAGCCTTATCCACACCTACTTCAGGTCCATGCCATAAGAATGGTAAAAGATGTTAGAAGTGATAAATAATTGTCCACAAGGATGGTTACATGTCACTTGGTATCCTTATGGTATCAAGTGAATATAATACTCAATATCTAAAAGTAATTGAGTTCTAATATGTTACTTAGTATCCTCAAGCCTATTAGTTTCGGGTCGGACCACAAGGTTATCATGATCCAATCCCATGCATGGGTCCACCATTGTCATTTCCACACACTATACATGCTCCCCCTCTATTGGGTGAAAATACCATAAAGGTCTGTCTATTATGAATATCATGAAAAAAAACTTAAAACAGCATGGTAACACACATAATAGGGTAGACCATCATAATAAAAGCATAAAAGGTCTCCATGAGCATATAGTAGAAACATATAACAACATGTGATCAACATAAAGCATGGTAATAGGATACACAATTAATAATCATGGAATTAAGAAACATATATGTGTATCAAAGGATATATATACACCTATATGTAAAAACCATCAAACATGGACAACAATCTATGCCAACAGAATATGAATCAAGATGAAATGTTTATACATGGGCCTAAAATGGTAAGGAATTTCCAACCTTATGGTTTTTGATGAATTACTCAAAAGTTCTTCAAAGGATCAAATCTCGAACCTCATTACACACCCATGTATAGCTTTATTTAACATCAAGGATGTCTAACTTAGGTTTTGATTCATCAAGAAAGAGTATTAGAAAAAATACTCAAGAAGGATATGCATCATAAAGGGTATTTCTAGAATCACAAACCTTAAGGATTCTATAAATAGAACCAATTCTAAGGTATATCGAATGAGAGGCCTCCAATTCATCAGATACATCTTTTATCTAAGAAAAGATCATGAATTCCTCATCAATTATATAATAGAACCTTATTTCTAGCCAAAGAACATCGATCCACCAATGATCTATCAATAGAAAATAGATCTAAGATGATATTAAAGAATAAGAAGATCTCAAGATGACTAATATATGGAAATTTACCTAGAAAATTCCACCTTTCATGAGAAATTTAACTATATTGAAATGGTATGTAATTGACATGTCAAATCCACCACTAATTTACCAAATAAACATCAATTAATTGAATTCTTGTCATTGATCCACCATCAAGAAGAGGTCTAGAAAGATGATTCATAAATACACACCCATAAAACATTCAAAATTGATAGTATATCTCAATCCAATCAATTAGAATTTTTAAAATTCTAGATCCTTCACTGATCTACAAAGTAAGGAAGAATTCATCATTGTATTATTATAGAAACCATATATCCATGATTAATTCTCAAAGAATAAAAGGAATTGGGTGTATATCTAAAAGAAACTCACCATTCTAGTATCACCAGATTGGTACAAATTTGAAGAATAAAGGTTAGATTAATATAAGAGTACATGTATCAAGTGGAGAGTTCCCAAATTAGAAATAATGGGGTTTGGGTTGGAACTAGGTAATTAAAATAGTGGAAAACTGAGTGGAATTAAAAAACTTGAGGTATATTTAATGAAACCTCAGATTGGGTGCTCCAACTGGCCAATGACTAGCCTCTGTCTAGCCGGTTGGGTCTATGAAAACCTGAATACCTATATAAACTCCAATGGTGATCCGATGGAGTCCACCAGGTGGTTGATAGTAGTCTATATCCACCATAAATCCAAGCCTCAAGTCATTACTCTAACCACTTATTCCTAGACACTTTATCACTAAAAACTGACTACTTAACACTCATATCAAAGATGAAATAAAAGAGTAATAGAGAAAATAAAAACTTGAAATATCGTACACCTAATTAAATTAAAACAAATTTCAAATTTCCTTGAGAGTGACTTCCCATTATTAAAAAGTTATAGGTACTTACAAAAATTCCATCCATTTTCGCTTATAAAAGGGGAACTCCATTCCTAAATTCCTATCACACCACAACCCACTTAATTCAGACCAAAATCTACCTAAAACTCTTCTAAAAATTACTATAAACGTTTAAGATGTTATTTTCCTCTCAAAATACTACACCTCAAAGGCTTAACCCCCACTTTAAAGGAGATAATCTAATAAGTGAAGTATAAATTCTAAATCGATCCTTTATCATTTCTATTTATTTATGTGCACTTATTCTTACTCAAATTACATTACACCATATTAAAATAATAACATAATTATAATTATTATACTGATATGTTATTATAATGATGGTATAATCATTAAATAACCTTCCCTTTTCTATTAAGAAAAATAAAGTTGTTATTCATGTGTTGTGCGGACTACCACCTCCATAATGCAACATGTTTTGTTTCCCGTCACCACCTGACAATGTTATCCCTAATAGGGAATTTCATATATAAGTATAAAATTTATGAGATATTTTTTATTCTAAAATGATAAACCATATTACTTGTTTTCCTTATTCTATGAAAAATGAAATCATCATCCATGAATATGTGTGGGCTACCGCCTCTATGGAACGATTAATTTCCATTTTTATTTTCATCACTATATTGTATAGATGGTTATTATAATGGGTTTAATGGATAAATATTATTATTATTATTAAATTATTAAGATTCTATAAAGTAAAATTGGACAACCTATTCACAATATGATCAATAAATAGTCGTGGTAAATTTAATCATCCAAAAGAGTGTTAAAAAAGAAAAAAAATTATACTATGAAATAAATTTGTAAAGGTTATATTATTCTTATAATTATTTCCAATTCTAATATATCACACAAATAAACACTAAATAAGATCATTATTATTATGTTATAATGATATTACAACTAAATCACATCATAATTATCCATTAATTATGGTGTGTTCATGTTTGGGTCAATTTAACCACTTACTCGAACAATAATATGAATTTATATAATGGATAAATATGATAACTTATTTACTATTATTATAATATATAAATATATGAATAATTTTTTTTGGTAATTTTATATCAACATTTGACTCATTAATTAAGAAATCACCCTTTGATCATTAACAATCATCGAAACATGCTCATCGTTGATTTCATCCACGTGGATTGTAATAAAAATCACCATGAAATGAAATTATATATTTATAAAATATCTTGGAACATATATTCTATAACCTTATATGATATAATAGTGATGTAATTTTTAAATTAATAGATACAAACTTCGCTTTTATAAAACTAGTTCAAATTGATAAATATTACTTACACCCGATGTTAAAAATAGGTAAAAAATAATTAATATATATATATATGTATAAAATGATTATAAAAAAGAGTATAAATGGTTATAATTATGAATAAGGTTATTGGGAATGTATTTAATGAACTTAATTGTATTATTAATTATGTTTGGTTCATGTTCAAAATGAATCAATACTAAGGTAAGGGGTTTTGTCTCAAATTCATCTCTTTGAGGTATGTATGGTATTGTGCACACAATTTCATTTATATAGTGTATAAACTATCAATTTAAGATATTATATCATGAAATTAAGTTCATTTGTGTTATTTTTAGTTCAATTTTAATCTCAATCTCTTTCTAGAGGTTTTGATTCAACTCAAGCAGTAAGGGTTATTTGTCTCTATTTTTGTCTCCATTAGGTAAGTTTGGTATTATGAACTGTGTTTCCATTTTATATGGTGAAATTAATACCCATTTCATTATTATATCATAAATTACTTCTATTATTATAAATTTTACTTCCATTCATTCTCTTACTTTTTCCAATGATTTATACCCTCTTGAAAATGTAAGGGATTTTGGTAACTAAAAATTTGTATTCCTTGAGTTACATGTTTTATCCTAAAATTTGTTCTTCCATTCTTGGGTTCTTCCACCCTAATATTTTATTATATGGTATTTTATATTCCTCTTTGGTAAAATAAATTTTTAAAATAAATAATTTTTTATATCTCTTTTTATAATGTAGGATTTAAAAAAATTTATTTTTCAAAATATAAAAAAGGGATTTTCCTTTCACTTTCATATGTTTTATATTCCTATACACATTTCTATATGATAATATTTATGTGTTTTCAAATCCATATTATTGAATATTATTTTTAAAATTAATTTGTTTCAAAGATTTTTCACTTCACCTTTTGAAAAAGACTTTTAGAAGTGACCCGTAACATCATTTTTTACAAAAATATTAAAAATGTTTTGTACAAATACTTTTATATTTCCATTTACATTTTACTTTTCATATTAAAATGTATTTACCTTATTAGGATTTATGTTTCAAGATCCACCCACTTATTTATATTTTTTTATTAAACTCATGGTACCAAAAAAATCCAATTCATGATCACTTCTAGTGTGGTATCATTCAAGAATTATTTTATAAGGACATTGAAGTTCCCAAATGATTAATGTATGAGATCATTGATAGGTACATTGGTAAATTAGTGGTCAATTTTTCTTTTATATGAAAGTTTATAAACTTTATAAGTAAACTTTATTAACCTATGAAAACTTGTTAGAGTTAAGATATGCTTAAATATAAATCTCAACAACACCTTTCACATGCAAAAAATATAAAGAGATAGAAGCACATGATATTTAAAATGTTTGGTATATATACCTACTCCTTTCTATATTGGTTATCCCCCTCCAAAATGGATTATTTTACTAACTTATTTCTAGAATAAAAAGGCACAAGAAGCAACTAATTATACCCCTTAGTACTTGACCTCCATAAAATCCTAGTTTTACCCCCCAACAATCAGCTCTTCCTCCATAGTTGGTCATACCCCCTAACCATCCTTTTCATATCCACTAAATTCATAGCTGGTTATTCCCCCAGCCAACAAGCATTTTTAGTAATTAGTTATACCCCTCATCTACAAGATTATTTTATTTATTCTTTTCGAATCCACTTATTCACTTTCTCAAAAATCAAGTTGGATCAACTTTACCAGTGTACAAACTTCGAGATTTTCATTAACTCACTTAAGAGTCAGTTGGTCTAGAAACTTCCTCCTGATCTTTGGTAGACCTGGATATTATCAATCTAATTTTCCCAAACTTTTTTTTTGGAAAATTACTCATTATATGTTCATCCATTTATCCTCCATCTAGAAACCTATGTCCAATGGTCTGCATCAGATTTACCTTCATTTGATGCTTTGTCGAATTTTTCTCTATTTGATGAAGAAAGTTCATCCAAATGAACTTCCTAATTCAACTAAGTACAAACTCAATCAGAATCTTAACTTCTTCTTATTCTTATTAAACTCTATTTGATGGAACTGTGATCAAAGTTCCTTCATCTGATGGATCTCTATCTAGTGGGACTCTGTATGATGAAGACAATCTGACATAATACAGTTCTTTGACTGAGTAAAAACTCAATCAACAACTCTAACTTTTATATCATCCTATGAAACTCTATTTTTGGTTACTTCTTATGATGTAACTTTGTACAATTATAAACTTCAAATTGAAATAAAATTCATTTGTAAACTCATCCTATTACAAAAATGATAGTGTGAAAATTTTTGTATGTGTGAACGTCGTAAGTTCAATTTATTTTCACCCCATTTTTATAGGTGTTCCTATCAATAGTTTAAGAGAAAAATAAAATTTATTTTACAATCAATAAAATTCCAATTTCTAATTTTAATATCATTTAAATTTCACTAAATGATTATATACTCTTGTAGAACATTCTCAAATACTCTTAAAGATTTATGCACCCATGACCTCCTTTGATTTTTCTTAAACTCAATGTCAAGGAACTTCAGAAAAATTACTTGAATTTAAATTTATCAGAAAAATGTTTTTATATATTTTATCTAAGAACACTCCATCTGATTAATTGGTGTTTTTACTTCTAGTCAGTTTACCTCAGCATGATAACAAACACTGATGACCAACTTCACATCATCATACTTTAAGTAATTTAAAAATTTTGTGTAAAGTTCATTAGAATATATCTATCCAATATTTGGACATTATAAACTTCCTTCATCCAATGAACTCATAAAAATTCATCTTATAACGCACCTTTATCAAGTTTCCCTTGGTTAGGAAACCTCTATATATCAATATTAGTATACCTATATCTAGTATATCTTCATTCACAACCTTTTTCCGATGATAGTTTGTCTGATCCCACTGAACTCTATCTCAAACTTCATACACCCATTTCTATTTGGATAACCTTCTCAATTATATATAAAATTTTAGTGTTTAATCTCCATTCAGTGTAAGTTTATATGATGAATTTTTTATATCACAAAAATTCACTTCTTCACTTCACTTTATCTCAATATTCATCCACCACTTAAATTATTATTCTCAGAATGTTCATTCAGTTATATCATAAAAATTTTTCTGATGTATGTCCATCCAGTGAATCTTTATCTGATTGAATTGATCAACAAACTTTACATTAGAAATAATTTTCACTAACTTCTCAACTTCATGCAGCTAACATGGACTTATTATATTTTCTCCATATAATCATGTTTATCTATAATTCTATATCTGATGATCTTAACCCAACTGAAAAAAACTTCATCTACCACTTTATATGTCTTTCTCATTCTTTTTAATCACACAAACTCAGCAACAAACACTTTTTTTATCATGTTTTTATTATGAATCTTCTCATCTAATTCACATTGTTCAACATTATACTTTATTTTTTTTGGAGATTTTTTTTGGTGAATTTTTCTAGAACTTCAAACTCTTATTTTATAATCTAGTTTGATCAATTATCACTTTGTACAACTGTGTAAAAAAAAAAATTCTGGAACGTATGTTCATAAATATACATTCAGATATTCTGTCCATAAATCTCTCTTTATACTTTCCTTCCCTTTTAAAAAATTCAAATTATATCATGAATTCTTTATGATGTTGTAAATTTTTAATGAACAACAAATAATCATCTGACTTTCTTAAGTAAATTTCTTATATTCATCCATAACAGAGTTCCTATAACTTATTTATCCTAAAAGTTGTCTAAAAAATCTATCTTCCTTAAGGAACTTTCTCTTATCATAGAATTTACCAACTTTATTTAGAAAATTTTACATTAAAAACATATTGATATATTGACAAAAAATTCAACCAAAACACAACTTTGGCCTAACAATCTATCCCTTGGTGTTTGTTGTCAATAACCACATAAAACTTAAAACATCATTTTCAAAAATATGTGTTCTCACTTATTTCTCCCTATATGATTTTTTCAGTTTATTTCTCCGCCTAATTTTCTTATCCCCCTAATTGAAAATAAAATTCAAAGGGTCCACTCACAATTATATTTCTTTATTTTAGAATATTGAAAATTTTCTTTAGGAGAAAAATATCATCACGTGAGTTTCTTAACAAAGATCCTTTAACTAAATAACTCTAAGTCTGCATGGGTGAACCCAATATAGAAAACATGAGTGAATAATCAAGGTGTTAAATGTTGTTCATAACTTTTATTTTATGTAATAATTTCTTAAATCTTATTATAACAACTCTATATCTGGGAATTTATGAGAAAGTATGGTAATATAACTCCTACACCCATCTTAAAAAACATATCAAAATAGTTCAAGTATATAAACACAACTTCCCCAATATCACATCTTTCTTAACCCCGTCAAATTATTCTTTAAGAAAAGTAATATAAATATACCACAACTAAAAAATCTATCCCCATCAATTGAAGTACACCATTTCTCATCATGGTTGTAAAAGTTACATGGTGGATATTTTATTTTATGTAAATATACTACAGCACTCATATTTAGTTTTCACTTATACTACTTCAATTCCCTGTAAGTTAGTACATATAAAGAAATATTTTGGGAATGAGGAGCAATTTCAGTTTTCCTTTGAAGAAATATTCAGACTGAGAATATTATCTCTGTCAAAAAATTTCTTATTTTTCTTGGATTTTTCATTGGATGTGTTTTATTCCTTCAATTCAGTCTCCCCTGAATTTTTTGCAAGTTTCTTCTCATTTTTATATTCTTTAAATGAATTTTTCAAATTTTCTTCATCTGAAGTAACATTTTTATTACTTTCAGTTTTTAATTTTTTTCATACTTTCTTCTCAGGATAGTAGGATAGTCATACAAATTTTTGTTACATTCCTATTTGGATCACATCTATTTCATTTTTTATGAGTTTTCAAATCACCACCTGTTGATAAATTTTTATCCACTTTTTCCTCATCTTCATAAACATAATTCTTTCCTTTTTCTTTAACTAACTTTTTTGATTCACATAACGTTATAGCCATGAAAATTTGATCTTTCCAAATAACTAAGAACTCTTTCTTTCCCTGATCAACATTATTAATTTTCTTAACTTTCTTAAAGTACTCAACTTTCTTTAGTTTTTCATTTTTATTTGTTGAGGCTTCAACATTCTTCACATTATGAACTTTATTTTATGACTATAGTTTTTTTAGGAAAATTTGTTCTTATCTACTCATAATTGGTCCCCACTTATTTATACTAGATTTCTAGTAGAGAATATTATACCATCAAGAATAATATTTATGCTCTAAAACTCCACTACACCAGCAATGACCTCTAAATCTTGATCTTTTAGAATAATAGTAAAAATACTATGAAATTTTTTGTTGTTTTGTTTTTAAAAACCATGGGTGAATTTTTTTTAAGGATATAATTTATTAATTAATTCCATTATTTTATGGTGGAAGGTGATTTATCATAACTCTTGACTTTTTAACCTACATTGTCAGTAAAAACAAATGTACATTGTGTTTTTTTATAAATAGTAAAAAAATGCTTTTGTGAACATTTATTTCCACCATATTTAAGTTTCAACCTTTATCTCAACTACTTTGGTTAATTATTATCTATTATTTCTTAATTAACTTATTTTTTTAATAAAAATGATTGTGTTTCTAACAACTCTGATTACTTTTTATCTAAAATTTCTTTAAGAACATTTAAAATAATCAAAAGTTTATCTATATTCAACCACTTCTTATCACTTTATCTAACAAGTTTATATTCTTCCATATTGATATTCTCAAAACTATTTTATTTTTTTCATAAACTTTCATCCTCATTTCTAGATTACCAACTTTCACTTTCTATACCCTAATCACAATGAGGTTTATCTCCTCCTTTTTTATTTTCTCTCCATTCTAAAAAGTAATTTATTTAGTTTCTTTCTTCAACTTATTTATTTTTAAGGAACCATCCTTAAAAATTACATAATTTGGAGTTAAGTCAAGAATTTTAATTTCTCACATATTGAGAATCTTTTTAGGTTTAGAGTTTCAAAGAATTAGGCCATAACTCACACATAAAAAACAAAAAAATACAAAGTGGACACTTCTTATTAGTATCTATTTTTCCCATAATATATATCTTTTAAAATTAAGCATGAATTTATTTCATGGAAAATATCCATGAATTCCAAATTGACTTCTTCCTTTACCTTATCCATCCTTAAACCCTATGAAAACATTTTTAAAACTTTGGATGAGCACAAAAGATCAGTAAAGGATATAAAAAGAATGGAAACTATTAGTTTGGTAAAAACATGAAAACCCACATAACATTTACCTTTATCTTCCTAGTTATTTGATAATATGAAATAAAACATTTTCACATGAATAAAAAGAACACATTTTTCTAAAATAAAATCATTAAAACCCATAGTAAGAAATTAATCCTCTTTTAGGTGACATAGAGAATTATATACATAAAAGCCTTTTAAAAATATTTTAATTGGAATAACCATAAGTAAGACTTCAAAAATTATCATTAACCAACTTATTAGAGATCTATAATGGGTATAACCATTCATATATAAGGCTCGCCTATAAGATATAATGGGGATCAACCATTCGTATAAGCTATATCAAGATCACCTGTGAGCTATAATGGGGCTCAACCATTTGTATAAGATATATTGAGCTCACCTGTTTCATATAATTCTCAAGTACCATATAAAGAGTAAAACACTCTCCTAATAAAACCCATTAAAAACTCTTTTTAAATCCATATAAAAACACATTCAGATAAAAATATCATTTTCTTTTTGAGAACAAATTTTAATACCCAAACACCATTTTCTTTGAAAACCCATTATCAATACCAAAAAAACCAAATAAAATGAAATAGGGTTTTTAATTTAATAAAACATTTAAACTTGAAAAGGAATATAGAAATCAAATAAAGTTCATGATTACATGAAATGTCATTATCACTATACTTTAAAAATAAAACATTTCATTTATCATTTGTCAAAATGTTCCTTTAAGAAACGTAAAAAGATTCATTTTGAAAGCCTTTTAATGAAATTAAAATTATACATAAAATTTTATCTATTATAATTTTATATCAATATAAATAAATATGTAAAATAATATCAATAATATTGACCTGGAGAAAAATATTTGAAAATTAAATATTTAAACGTTCAAAGTGTCCCACACTACTTTAAATGTTTAAATTATAATCCCCATGAGATATTAACATTTATAAAAACATTAAATAACATTATAATAGATAAAATATGGATTTATAATGTAAAATAGTTTGTATATACACCTTATAAATTAATAAAGGTGTATACCATCATGAAATCCCTCAATTAAAGGAGATTGAGATGAAATCCCTTACAACTATGGTAACATATGAATTGGAAACCCCAAAATTAATAATGATAAAATGTTACATTTAAATAGCATGAATATAAAATAATTCATGATATAATATTTCAAAAGGGTTAGTATACACACCACACAAAATAACTAAGTGGTGATTATAACATTTATCTCACATATGTAAAAAGTGAGATGAAAATCTATTACCTTGAGTAAGACTTGTAACGCGTGTATTTATATTCTTGAATAATAAACTTATGTTAATAATAAATGAGGCTTTTTCCCCAACCTTTTTATACAACTACTTAAACAATTAAGTCTGTGTTGGGTGTTCCGACCATATTCAGTTTAGGTGTCAAAATGACTAAGGTTAGTTGAATATAGTCAAAGTGGTCATTATATAAACATATCCAGAATAATAATCATGAAATAATTATCATATTTATACATAAATTATACTTTTAAAACTAGTAATGAAATATTTTTATGAAAAATTATCCAATGTTATGATCACAAAGACAGTAGGTCATACGTACAAATGAGTAACATTCTTGTTTTTCAACAATCATTATGGAAGTAAGGGAAGTAATATTTATAATTCCATGATGATAATTATATCATATATACCATATTATTTAATCATATATATATAATTATTGTGATGTAAAAGTAATTACATCATGTCAAGGAGGCGATAGTCCACACATCCACAGATGGAGTTATCACTTATTCAATGTGTTATAGGGTAATAAATAAAATGATATATTATATCTATAGAAATTTTATTATTTTATTAATATAATATATATTTTATTTATTTCACATATTTTTAATTAAACTAATTCTTAATACAATCCATGTAATGTGTGAATATATCACATCGCTTTGAGGAGGTGGTAGTGCGCACATCCAAAAAAGATGTTATCGTATTTACATGAAATGGAAATCATGAAGGTATGTGTTATATAACATTTAAAAAAGTATTAATACAATAAAAATATAATATATATCATATAAAATAGTTTTTTCATTATAATTTACAACCATGAGATGAGGTAAAGGAAAAACAAATGACATCATTTCGCGAGGCGGTAGTTCACCATACATGAACGATAATTTTGTTACCCATTTGATAAAAGTGTTTGTGGGTGTATGTAGAACCCTTATAAAAAAATATATTAGTATATTTATTATACTTATTTTATTATATAATAATATAATAATAATAATTGAATGGGTGGAGAAATAAAGAAAACATAAATGTATGTTGACAAATGTTACCTCTTTTTCGGGTAACTCCTTTTGGTTTCCACCAAAGGGATTCCTTGGTTGGATTTATTGGAAAAGAGAGGACTCTAGGGTTATTTTAGGGATTTTATGAACTTTATTTTAATGGTTTGGAAGTGGAAAATGTATTTATATTTGTGAATAAATGGGGTAGGTTGAGTTCCTATTTATAGTGGAGGGGAGTGGCATTCTTGAAAATATAAAAAGATAAAAACTATTAAGGGGCCTCCCTTACATAATGTGCCTCCAATAAGGATATCAATTAGATCCAAGAGGTTATATGGTTGAATAATTTCCATATAATAGGTTTTTTATAGTTTTCTAGATTATTCGTCCCCTTAAGACTAAAGTTTAACCACTACGTAAACTCATTTTTACCTTAATCGTTGTAATTAATTTTAATTACTTTCACTAATATTTTTGGGTAAAAAATTAAGTTAAAATTATTATACATTATAAATTATTTTTATTAAAAATATTTAATCCATTTTTTCAAATTCAAATCACATGAGTGAAATAAATTAATTCAAAATTAATCATGTAGATGGGACAACAAAGTAGATTTTTAAAGTGAAAATGTTCAAATGTTTGCTAACTTTTTATATCTAAAATAAATATTAAAATGATTTAAATTACCTAAATTGGATTAAATGATATAAAATTTAACTAATTATAATTTAAAATAAATTAAAAACATAATTTAACACTATAAATTATTTATATGAAAAAGCAGTTTTCAATTAAAATTCAATGTCATTCAATATTCATCAAAATATGGAAGTTCTTAGAAAAAATAAAAACAAATTAACCCAAAATAAATTTTGATATTCCAATTTTAAAAAATAATTTCATTTTTTAAAATTAAAATTATAAATGTGTGTAAAATTATATTTAAAATAGGTGCACCATTAAAAGGTGGTAAAACTGCCTTTTCAAAATATACAGCTTTTTAATTCTTAAAATTGGATTTATTCTTATCTTAACCCTATAAAAACTATTGATTAATTTAAAAAAATTATTAAATATATTAAAATTTTATTAATATATTTCACTAATAGTTTTTAATATAATTTTTTAAGATAAAACTCTATTTTGGTCATAAAAATCTTTTCTCATAAAAACACATCCTTTATATTCAATTGGTATTTATTTTCATTTCTAATTAATTGGTAACCAATTAATTAATTTTATAAACATCTATAACTATAATTTTCATAATTTATTTAATCATATTAATTCATTACATTCCAACAGCTAGGTGATAACTATTATGTTAAATAAATAATGTTTATAGTATATTGTTGTCCGGTAAGACTCGGGTTTGTGTACAACATAAGTAACCAAAGGGACTCGATGTTTCATGCAACGCAAGATAAAAATTGTGCTTGATGTGATGAAAGTTAAACTACTTATTTCATGTAACTCAATATATTTAATTATTTAAATTTATTTGAAAAATATATTTCATAAAATTTCAGGATGTTACATCCTACCCCCTTAAAATTAATTCCACCCTCGAAATTCATCTTGGTTATCAAAGAATTAACATTTTTATAATTCCTTTATTGAAACCCATGTCATAAAAAGTGTTAATAAAATATCATATTAAAAAGGAAAAGTGGAAAACATAAAGTTCACTGGAAGTTACACATTATTATGATTCCACCTAGGGAGAACACAGGTGGGAAAGGAGGAAAAGCGTAAATAATTATAGAGGGTGATTGAGGTCATTGATCACAAATAAGTGAATGATCAAAATAAAGTTAAGGGACTCAAAATAATAAATTCATGATGATCAAAAATACTATAGATTCATCATAATTAAAGGTACTAGGATAATAATTTTTTGTTTCAAGATCCTTTTCCTAGATTTAAAGAATTCTCTTACTATCTATACTAATAGAAAAAAAAAGAAATATAATTAATTTATTAGTATAATTTTCTCTCGTAGTCAATTTCCACAAAAATTTCATCTTTTTATACCAACAGTTAGTATTCAAGATGAATTTTTAACTCATGAATCACTAAAATAAACTTTTAAAGATCACATAACCATAAAAGGTATAGTCAATATATTCCACCTATCTTTAGATATTTAAAAAACCAAAATGGTTATCACATTATAGGATAATTCTTACAATGAATAAACTATCATATGACACACAAATATTGAAAATTAATACCCAAAGTTGAAGATAAATTATTAAATAAATAATTATCCTTAAGATTCTTAAAACATTTCCTGAATAAGTTTAAAACACAAATATTAGAAGGATTTGATCATATATACTTCCAAGATAAATAAACCATTATTCCTAAAATAAAATACAATATGTTTTCCAAATAAACTTAATATTTACCTAAAAAGGTCAGACTAACCTGGACATCATGTTGGATGGTGGTAGGGTGTCAAACCCTTATCTTCCTTCAAGCATGGGTTCAATCTCCACCACCTAGCCAGATGCGATGGGTTGTCACCCATCATACAGGTTTTCACCCATCATATTGGTTGTCCCATTTTATTCATCAATCATTAAAAATAAATCCTCCCTAAAAACATCATGTTGATCCTAGAGCTATAAATACCACAACCCAAAAAAAATCCCCAAAAATTTCATTGATAAGCTCAAAATTTTTACTACTTAAAAACCTGAATGGGGGTGTCTTAATACTTTGAACTTGTGATCATCATTAAGCTTGTAGTTCTATGACAGTATCCATAACTATTAAGATAACCTCATATGAAAACATCATAACCTCAAAAGTTATCTAAATAGACCTTTGATACTAACTATAAATATCCATCCTTAAACATTACATAATATTGAGTTAAGTAAATAAATTTACTTTCTATCATATTAAGGATCTTTTTAGGTCTAGAGTTTTAGATAAATAGGCCATAACTCATGTAACGCACCGAAACCTCTAGACCGGAGCTGGTGAATTACTAAGTACATTGGCATGGTTATAAGGAATTAAAATCCTTAAGGAATGATCATTTTAGTAGTCTTGATGAAACTAGATACATATTTTTAACCCAAATTGCATTGGAAAGGTTGCAAAATACAATACATAATAAAAAATAAAAACTGAAACCGCATTAACTCAATAAATAATCTCCTCTTCATCACCTATTGAAGGTAAACAATGAAAGGGGTCAGAATGGGTTACAAATGGTGGAATCACGAATGAATAATAATTTAATTGTAAACAATTTGACATAATCAATATGGCATGGTGAATAAATGAAAAACTCACGCCATTAATAAACTGAGAATGAAACTACATCCATAGATTTTATAATAGTGAAAACCTCATGGATAGTAATAAATGATAATGAATAAAGAGAATTCTTATTAATTTGATGTCATTTATTTGGCACATGATACCATAATATCATAAAAATGTTTTAGTTCTATGGGTAGAAACCCGTCTAATTTTTGGAAACAAACTCAAAGGGTTTGTCGCCAACTGATTGTCTCAGGAGACCTACCAATGCATCGAGGGGCTGTAGCAGGCCCAACCCTCCTATACATCCAAATAATTGTTTATACATGGATAAAACATAAGAGAAAAATGTCATTACATTATTCGTATAGAATAGAGGATACATATTCATCGATATTTCCACAGCCAAAACAATATTCAAAATAAATACTGTAAGTAAAATGGTATACGACTGAGAAAATAATCATATCAATGATATAAGAATATGGATATTTAAATGGAATATAATTTCAATTAAAAAGTTATATAAAATGGTCATTAGGCACACCATATTAGAAAGAGTATGTGCACAATACTAAGCAAGTCACAATGAAGTGAAAATTGAGACAAAGCTCGTTACCACTTTGTAATCAATTGAGTCATATGACCAAAAGTTAATAACCACCAAATGAATAATATAATACCATGAATATAAATAGAATAATTATAATATATATAAAATGGCAGTACAACTATACCATATATAAGAAATAATATGTAAATAATAGAAATCCCACAGAATTGAAAGTGAGATGAGAAAACCCCTTACAAACATTTTGGCATGGTAACAAGTGTTATTTTAGGGGCTTAATGAGAGGTAAAAGGATATCCCATTATTTATATGTCATAAGGTCAGTATGGTGGAGGTGCGAAAACATACCCCATCATTAGGCATCAAAAATAAAAGACTGCAACATAGGGGAGATTCTTGAACAAAAGTGAGAGAGAGGATCCCTTACCTTACGCTCGAAGGTGTTCTTGTTCGTTCATAAAGACCTGAATAATCAAATTTATCTTCATTAATTAATAATTCCATAATTTATATTGTATAACCTTATTAAGTTCATTAATATCCTTTTTGATGGGTTTAAGATATTTAATTTTATTGTTTTGGAAGCATTTTCTTACTTGGTTTCATGATTTGTTTACTTGTATTCATGAATAGAAGTTCATTTGAAATGTGGTTAAACATACAGAATTATTAATATATCTTATTAAAGACATTATAGATATATAAATGATCTTATAATGATTCTGGTTATATACCATGAGGATGACTCATTTTATGAGTTAAAAATAAACGCTTGGATTTGGATTGGCGGTTTTGTGCACAATAAACTTGTTTTGTATTATTATTCCATATTATGAATGTGTAAGGATTCAATAATATTAATCAAGATAAAATACATATATTATGACCTGGCTCAACCATTGAAAAGGTTTCATGACCATTGTTTAAGATATTAATGCAAATTGAAAACTCGTCTTCCTTGAGTGTGATAAATTAACACATCTGAGACAATGTTTGAATTTATTGTATAAAAGGAGGGGAAAAGAGAGATTATGATGAAATATTCCATTAAAAAAATTAAAATCTAGTACATGTAAGGTACTGGAATTATCATGTCATTTGGATGAGGGGATTTGATAAGGGAGAACAAAAGAATGGAACTTTGTAAAAGAAATTGAAAGAAAAGAGAAGAAAGGTTCACCTCTTGAGTACTCCTCCTTGAGAATCTCCTTAAGGACTTTGTTTTTGGCCTTTTGGTCAGACCAGAAGGTCTTGGACGTGGGGGAGGATCTTGGGAAGATATTTGGGTAGAATATTGGCATGGAACAAGGCTTAAGAGGAGTAAAGATAAGAGGGAGTGAGGGGGGGTTATAGTGGAGGAGAGGAGGGTTTTCATAATTTTTTAATCATTAGTTTATTATTTCTTCACAAGACAAGGAATAGTAAGTATTTCATGACCAAGAATAGTAAAAAATCATGTGACTTTGAACCAATTGTGTAACACCCCAAGATTTTATGGTACGCTTCTCTTTCAATAATACAGTAGTGTGTGTTGTACGCAACTTTGAGTTCTAACACATCACAACCAATCAAACTAGCCGTTATGAATAGTAATACCCACCTTTTGAAATTTTATAAATTTTATCTTTAAAATTTACTTCATTTTTGGATTTGGAATATTGAAATTAGCTTAGGGAGAATTTTTGGTATTTTTCTGAAAACTTTTAATTTTTGATGAATAGTGAAAAACACTGAGTTATAGTTTAAAACCGAATTTTTATTTAAATAGTTATTTATTTTATTTCAATTTATTATAGGTAAAAATAGATAAATAATACCTATATAAGTCCAATGTAATTAATTGGATTTAGTTTATAATAATTTTAGAAATATAAAAAACTTAATGAACTTTTTACCGTCTTTTACCCACCTCCTAGGAGCATTTGCAAATTTACATAAAACTTAATTTTACCGCTTCTGTGAGTTGAATTTTAAAAATCCAAAAGACACGGTTGATATTAGTAAGTAAAATGTGGTTCAATAAGATTAAAATAATTTTTTGTGAATAGTAACTTTTTACTTTTATTTACCACGGTTAAAAGTAAATAGGGTAATTAAGGGTAAAAATGATATTATTATTACCCTAAAACATGTCTTAATTCTATTGGATAAGTGTAATTCGACCAAAAACAACCTTATAAATAAAATATATTCCTTTAGGTCCGCTTGGATTAGATTAGGACATTTATTATTATTTTATTTAAAGAAGAGTTAAAAGAGTTAAAATAAAAGTTTAATAACTAAAACATTTTTAATATAGAGTTAAACATAAGATAAATTAGACTATAAATATTCATTAGAAATATAAAAATATTTCCTACATAATGGTATTTTATTTATAATTTTTATACATTAAATAATTAAATTTATTTATGACACAATGATGATAAAGTAATTACCTAATTAATGAAATATTAAAATAATTGATATTATAAATATCCAAATAAATGTAATTTGAGAATTTTTATGAATTAAACTAATTTTATAGGTAAATATGACATGATAGGGTTGGTTAGATTAATTTTTTTGAAGTAATAATGCTGTTATAAATTTATCAAAAACAAAATACCAAATGGTGTCAAAATTGACATAAAAGAGTTTTTAAAACAGATATTATATTATTAATTGATATTCTATTCATAAAAATCTAATGTTTGGAAAATGGTCTTAAATAATATTATATGTGTCATTAATTAACCACTTGAGGTTCTCTTTGATGTTTATAGTAAGTTTATTAACCATATAATACAAAAATACAAAGAGACATGGTAAATGTCAAGCTATTTAACTAAGAGTTAAATCTAAAAGATAAAGTTAATATAGTGATCCAAACCTATCTAAAACCTATTGGTTGAGTGTTTTTTGACCCATACCAACCTTATCCTTTAAATAATTTATTTTTTATCCATTAGAAACCTAAAATTATTTTATTATAAAATAATATTTCTAGCTTTTCCTAAGGTGCCCCTCACCCCTCTTATAAAAGGGCACTCCCCCTTCCCTCAAATTCACACCTTCAAAGCCTTTTGGCTCGGACAACCCCTATCCAAATACCCTCTCAACGGTTCTCCCTTCATCCTAGAGGCCTTACTTTAGTCAAAAAGACAACCTAAGGAGCCCTTTTGATCAAATCAAAAGGAATAACCCGAAGAAGAGGTAAATATTTCATCACCTCTTTCAAGTTCCTTTCTTCTTCCATTTCCTCTTTATTTGTTGTTTCCATTATAATATAATAAATCCAGTATATTCTATATAATATTATTTTATTATAAATATGGTACAACCATATTCATTATTCTATCCATCCTTTGAATGACATGTCACCATACGTGCGTACGTACGACTTACCGTCTCCACGTCGTGGTGTAATTATTATTCAATACATTATTATTTAGATGGGTATAATAATGATGTGTAATTGATGCAAATAATAAATATAACATGATAATTATTCTTTATATATGATATAACATCCAATTATATATATTTTTAATATCAGAAGAATGATATTGTCGCTCGTGCGTACGTACGGATTACCGTCTCCACAAACACGATGAGATTCATTCCCCATCGTATCCATTCAAGAATAATTTTCATTAGATGATTAAAAATAATGTTTAAAGACTTAATATAATTATTAATATGAATAATATACATCCTATCCATAACAAACATTACTTATGTAACAAATCATATAAAGGAAAACGAATCAGTTAACACCCTAAACGACGATAATACTAAGATATTATTAACAAAGAAATATTAAAAGATCATATATGATATCATATTAATGTATATGATTATTTTATAATTTAATAAAAATTATTTTACCATTATACAGGAGGTTAACCTAACCTCAACCAAGTAAAAGTACAAGGTAAGGGTTATTTTCACAATCTCTTTATTACCCGAGGTTCCTTTTACGTAAGTATCTACTAGGACCTATTTATCATCCACATCCATGTTTCTTAAAAATGTATTCCAAAACATTTTTACTATTTACTAGATTATGGTTTAAATCCATTTATTCCCTTGTTTAAATTTCTATAAAATGGTTTGAAAGGAATCTTTCTGTCATTTTCCAAACAAGGTACCTTATGACCTTTTAGACAAAATTAAGGAAAGAATGTTTTTTTAACTTATATGGAGTGTGCGGTTATTTTCTACCATTATAACATAATCAAAGATTAACTTACAATATTATAATAATATTTCCAAAATAAATGTTTTATTTTATAATTATATGAATTTTAAATGATTTCAAAATAGAAAGAGAAATTTCTCTAAAAAAAATTTTATTTCATATATGTCAACATCCTTTGATGGATTTTAAGCTTATTTGAAGTTGATTTATTATGATACAAAACTTCCATATTGTATTTAAGGTTTCATGATATGTTTGACTGTGGATGTGTTATTTTTACACCATTCATGGTTTATGGATAAAATATTTACATTTCATATGCTAGTTTTAATACGAATGTTTACGTTATGTTTAAACCTTTTCATATGAGGAATGCATTGGACTTAGTATGTGACGGGTGGAGCCCTTTATAGCTCCTCGATTCATCGATAGGTCTCATGAGACAAACTAGTGTCTTGGAACAAGGCCTTGACAAAATCTTATTTGTATTCTTGGCACAAGGCCTTGACTATGTGGTTATGAAGTCTGGCATTATGCATTCTATCATTATAAAAGTGGCTATTGATATTGCATGTGATTATTAGACTAGTAGAATATCCATGTGAATAAGTAAATGGAATTATTTGATTTTATCGTTTCCATATTATGCTGAATTTCAAGTTTAAAAGGATTTTGTTTTAGTCTTATACATTTCCATAAATGTTTATACTTATTTATAAAATTTTCCACTATATTGTTATCCTTACTGAGCATCTGAGCTCACCCCTTTCTATGTTTTATTTTTCCCAGGATGTGAAGAAGTATACTATGACTGACCTCCAGGGATAGTCTATGGGATCTCTGTGTTTTCTATAGAAACAATGTTGTTGTAGTTTTCCATTTTATGATGTAATGTAAACCTTATGAATGTATCTAATACTTCCAAGGCTACTAAACTAATCGGTCTTTTGAGACTTGATCTTTTGTTATCATGACAATGATACGTAATAATGCACCGAATCTGGGTAACTAGGGTCAGGGCGTTACAGTTGTTATCATAGGAAGTTCAGTACAAACCTTGGAAACTAGATTTAGATAAACTCTAATTAGAGCACATAGCCCTAAGATAGACTTTGAGGATTAGTATAGAAGAACATCCTAGAATTTTGGTATTGTAGAGATTTTTTGAGTTTTCCAAGCAATACATCCCTGTCTGGATACGAGTAGGTAGAGGCATATTTGGCACAGATGTACATAGGGGTAAAACCCAAAAACACCGCTTTGAGCTAGACTCAAATAGGAATTGGTGCACGACAATGGGCCTTGCTTCACTCTTGGTTACAACAAGCCAGAGGATATGCTTAGGATAATTCTCATTTTCTTTACAAACCATTATGAAAGGTTTATGAGTATATACTTCCTCAAAGAAAACATTTTTATGATTATGGATTATATCTATAAATTGTTCAATTTATGTTAAGTGTATTAAAAGTTTGGATTTATGTATTTTGATTCATAAACTAATCTAGTTTATTCCATTGTTTAGAAAAGGATCCTAGTGGAAGTAATGGAAACCATATCAATGCATGCACTCCATGTATGGATTTCCATCCTACTAAAGATAATTATAGTGGAGCTGGTGATGCAACTAGTGCTGATCAGCTAATCACCATACTGAGACAACTCACTCAGGTTATGAATAATAACCTTACCCATATGGAGCACCCTGATCTGCAGCATGGAGGATCAATGTTAGATCACTTCATGAGGCAAAAACCACCAACATTCAATGGGGTTACAAATCCACTAGTAGTCGATCAATGGATAAATTCCTTAGAGAAAATATTCCACGCCTTGGGGAGTAGCGAAAGGTAAAAAGTTGTCATGTCAGTTTACTGCCTTACTGGAGATGCTGATCAATGGTGTTCATTGATTCAAAACAAAAAGGAAGATGATGAAGTATAAAATATGGAATAGAGGGAGTTTAAAGAAATTTTTTGAGAAAAATACTTTCCTCATGACCATCGAGCATATATGGAAAGGCAATTTCTGAGTCTGAGGAAAAAGGAGGATGAGAATGTCACAAAGTATGAAGCTAACTTTACAAGGTTAGCGAGGCATGTTTTAGATTGTATATGTAACCCAAGAAGTAAGATTGATCATTTCTTTGATGGGTTAAAACCATTTCTCTATTGAGCATTATTATCATAATCCTTCTCGTCATATGAAGATATTGTCTCATGTGCTATCAAGACAGAAAAATAATTCTCTAATTCTTACGACTTTAAAGCAAAGCAAGAGAAGAAGAGATCTACTGAACACTATGGAAATGAAAATAAGGGGAAGAAGGGAAAATTTGAATATCCATCCTGCAGTAAATGTGGTAAGAATCACCCTGGTACTTTCCTAAATGGAATGGGAGTCTGTTACAAGTGTGGTGAAAAAGGCCACCAAGCTTTTGATTGCAAGGGGAAAAAAGAGGATGTCGATATTGAATGATACAATTGTATATAAAGGGAGAATTATGTGAATGAATGTCCTAAGAATCAGGGGAACTTACCTCAGAAAAGGCCAAGGGATCAAGGCCAAGCTTATGTTATCACTACTGCTAAGGTTGAAGCTTCAAAAGACGTGGTGGCAGGTAATTTAATGGTTTCCTAAAGTTTAGAAAATGATTTATTTGATTCTGGATCATCGCATTATTTCATATCTTCCCAATTTGCTAAGAAAAATAGATATTTCCAATTTGATTTAACAAGCGATTTTTCAGTAAAAACTCTTAAGGGAAGTATCATTGCAATAAAGTTTTGTGAATCAATCCCTATTAGGGCATATAAATGTTCTTTATCTATTAATCTCATCATCATACCCAGGATTGAATTTGATATAATCCTCTTTATGGATTGTCTTTCATACCATGATGCGAAAATTTATTATAAGAAGAAGGAGGTTAAAAAATTTTATGATGATAAGGAGTACCTTATCTTTATATTAGAAACGTCACCACCTAATTCTTATCTAGATCCACCCCCAGTAGCTCAACTAAATTCAATTATTGGGGAGGAATAGAATGAAATAATTGTGGGTGAGGAAAGGAATATTCAAATAGAGGATGTACCTATTGTGCAAGAATATGTTGGTGTGTTTCCAGAGGATTTACCTGTATATCCACCAAAATGAGAAATTGAGTTTTCTATTGATTTAATTCCTGGTTCAAGGACCATATTGAAGACCCCTTACAGAATTTCCACTATGGGATTAGTAGAACTAAATAAAAAACTAGTGGAATTGAGTAATGAAGGATTTATTCTCCCTAGTGTTTCTCCATGGGGATACCATGTCCTTTTTGTTAAGAAGAAAGATGGATCTATGAGGTTGTGCATTGACTACAGGGAGATCAATGCTATAACAATAAAGAACAAGTATCCCCTACCTCGCATTGATGATTTATTTGACCAACTTCATGGAGCTCAATATTTTTCAAATATTGACCTTCAATCTGGATACCATCAGTTGTGCGTGAAGAAGGAAGACATTCTGAAGACAGCATTTTGAACCAGGTACGAGCATTACGAGTTTATAGTAATGCCTTTTGAATTGAATAATTCACCCTCTGTCTTCATGGATCTAATGAATAGGGTTTTCAAGGAATATCTTGATGAATTTTTAGTGATATTTATTGATGATGTCTTAGTATACTCTAAAATATATGAAGATCATAAAAATCACTTGTGCATTATCCTAAAGACTCTTAGAAGACATGAATTATATGGGAAATTTAGAAAGTGTGAATTCTGGCTTCAAGAGATTTCTTTTCTTGGTCATATCGTCTCTAAGGATGGAATATATGTTGATCCTTCTAAGACCAATGCAATCTAAGAATGTCTAGCACCTATGAGTATAACTGAGGTACGTAGTTTTATTGGTTTAGCAGGTTATTATCGAATTTTCGTCCAGAATTTTGCCTGGTTGGATAACCCATTAAAAAAGCTCACACAAAAAGGGGTTAAATTTTTTTGTACAAAAGAGTGTAAAGAATGTTTTGAAGAACTGAAGATAAGATTAGTCAATGCTTCTATATTGACTCTACCATCAGGGAATGATGGGTTTGTTATTTATAGTGATGCTTCAGAGAAAGGACTTGGTTGTGTCCTTATGCAGAATGATAGTGTTATTGCTTATGCATCACGACAGCTAAAAATTCATGAGAAAAACTATCCTACTCATGATATTGAGTTATTAGCTGTAATATTTTCTTTGAATATTTGGAGACACTATCTCTATGGTGAAAAATGTGAGATATATACCAATCACAAGAGTTTGAAGTATATTTTCTCATAGAAAGAACTCAACATGAGACAAAGGAGATGGATTTAACTACTCAAGGATTATGATTGCACTATACACTACCACCTGGGGAAGGAAAATAAGGTGGAAAATTCTTTGAGTAGAAAGAATCATGGAATTTTGAACAAGATGAGAGTTGAAAAGGATCCTATATACATGGATCTAGTAAAGATGGATATGGGAATCACCATGGAAGGTGAAACATCAATAATTTTTCAAATGGTTTCAAAACCATATTTACTAGAAAGGATAAAGAGTTCTCATTCCAATCATGAAGAGTTTCAAAAGAAGATTAAAGCTATGAATGATGGTAGATTGAGTGACTTTGTGTATAAAGATGGAATTTTGAAATTTGGGAAGAGACTTTGTGTTCCCGATATACCTGATCTAAAATGGGAATTTTTGGATGAAGCTTATAGTTCCAATTTTTCTATACACCCTGGTAGAAAAAATATGTATAGAGATTTAAAGGAACATTTTTGGTGGGACAACATGAAGAGGGAGATTGCTGATTTTGTGTCAAGATGTATGGTGTGTCGACAAGTGAAAGCTAGAAGGAAATGTCCTGGAGGAGTCATGAAACCTCTTCTCATACCTGAGTGAAAATGGGATAATATTACGATGAACTTTGTCATGGGACTACCAAAGACTCCTACAAGGAATGATGCAATATGGTTCATTGTTGATCGTCTTACCAAGTCAGCACATTTTCTTGCTATAAGAGAAGATTTACCACTTGAATGTTTAGCAAGACTGTATATTAATGAAGTTGTAAGACTTTATGGAGTACCCCTATCGATTTTTTCTAATCGTGATCCTTATTTTACATCAAGATTCTGGAAAAGTCTTCAGAAATCCCTGGATACTGAACTTCATTTGAGCACTGCCTACCACCCTCAAACTGATGGACAATCAGAACGGACTATTCAAACCTTAGAAGACATGTTGATATCTTTCTCACTTGAATTTCAAGGTATATGGGATCAATATTTACCTCTAGTATAATTTTCCTATAACAATAGCTTCCATTCAAGTATTCAGATGGCACCGTATGAAGTGTTATACAGAAAGAGATGTTGCACACCAACCTGTTGGAATGATGTTGGTGAAAGAAAACTTGTAGGCCCATAACTTGTGGAGGAAATGATGGAAAAGGTGAAGGTAATCCAAAACCACAACAAGGAAGCTCAAAGTAGACAGAAGATCTATGATGATAACCGAAGGAAGGATTTGTAATTTCATGTAGGAGATCATGTTTTCTTGAAGGTATCTCCATGGTAGGGTGTTATACGTTTCGGTAAGAAGGTTAAATTGCGTCCTAGGTACATCGGACCTTTCTAAATTCTAGAACGAATTGGGGGTGTATATTACCATTTGAAAAAGACACCAAGTCTCTCCAAAGTTCAGGATGTGTTCCACGTATCACTGTTGAGAAAATACATGTCTGACCCAACGCATGTACTCACCTGTGTGGAATTAAAACTGGAACCCAATCTGTCTTATTACGAAGAGCCTGTCAAGATTCTTGATACAAGAGAACAAGTGCTGAGAAACCGGATGACTCGTCTGGTAAAAGTTCTATGGAGAAACCATAAGATGGAAGAGGCAACGTGGGAACCCGAGGAACTTATGATAAATAAACACCCGAGTCTTTTTATACAGTAATACTCTAGAAATTTCTAGGACGAAATTATTTGAAGGAGGTAAGAATGTAACACCCCAAGCTTCCACGGTACGGTTCTCTTTGAATAATATAGTAGTGTGTGTTGTACGCAACTTTGAGTTCTAACACACCACAACCAATCAAACCGTTATGAATAGTAATACCCACTTTTTGAAATTTTATAAACTTTATCTTTCAAAATGGACTTCATTTTTGGATTCAGAAAATCGAAATTAGGGTGAATTTTTTGTATTTTTCTGAAAACTTACAATTTTTTATGAATAGTGAAAAACACTGAGTTATAGTTTAAAACCTAATTTTTATTTAAATAATTATTTATTTTATTTAAATTTATTTTAGGTCAAAATAGATACATAATAACTATATAAGTTCAATTTAATTCATTGGAGTCAGTTTATAATAATTTTAGATATATAAAAATTTTAAGGAACTTTTTACCATCTTTTACCCACCTCCTAGGAGCATTTACAAATTTACATAAAACTTAATTTTACCGCTTCTGTGAGTTTAATTTCAAAAATATGAGAGAAATGGTTGATATCAGTAAGTAAAATGTGGTTCAATAAGATGAAAATAATTTTTGGTGAATAGTAACTTTTTACTTTTATTTACCACGGTTAAAAGTAAATAGGGTAATTAAGGGTAAAAATGATATTATTATTACCCTAAAATATGTCCTAATTCTATTGGATAAGTGTAATTCTACCAAAAACAACCTTAGGAATAAAATAGGATCCTTTAGGTCCACTTGTATTAGATTAGGACATTTATTATTATTTTATTTAAAGAAGAGTTAAAAGAGTTAAAATCAAAGTTTAATAACTAAAAATTTTTTAATATAGGGTTAAACATAATCTAAATTCAACTATAAATATTAATTAGAAGTATAAAAATATTTCCTACATAATTGTATTTTATTTATAATTTTTAGACATTAAATAATTTAATTTATTTATGACACAATGATGATGAAGTAATTACCTAATTAATGAAATATTAAAATAGTTTATATTATAAATATCCAAATAAATGTAATTTGAGACTTTTTATGAATTAAACTAATTTTCTAGGCTAATATGACATGTTAGGATTGTTTAGATGAATTTTTTTCGAAGTAATAATGCTGTTATGAATTTAGAAAAAACAAAATACTAAATAGTGTCAAAATTGACATAAAAGAGTTTTTAAAGCGAATATTATATTATTAATTGATATTATATTCTTGAAAATATAAGTTTCAGCCAAAGTTCTTAAATAATATTATATGTATCATTAATGAACCACTTGAGATTCCCTTGGAAGTTTATAGTAAGTTTATTAACCATATAATATAAAAATACAAAGAGACATGGTAAATGTCAAACTATTTAACTAAGAGTTAAATCTAAAATATAAAGTTAATATAGTGACCCAAACCTGTATAAAACCTATTGGTTGAGTGTTTTTTTACCCATACTCACATTAGCCTTTAAATAATTCATTTTGGATCCATTAGAAACTGAAAATGATTTTATTATAAAATAATATTTCTAACTTTTCCTAAGGTGCCCCTCACCCCTCTTATAAAAGGGAACTCCCCCTTCCCTCAAATTCACACCTTCAAAGCCTTTTTCCTCGGCCAAACCCTGCCAAAATACCCTCTCAACTATCCTCCCTTAATCCTAGATGCCTTACTTTAGTCATAAATCCAACCTAATGATCCCTTTTGATCAAATAAAAAGGAATAACCCGAAGAAGAGGTAAATATTTCATCACCTCTTTCAAGTTCCTTTCTTCTTCCACTTCCTCTTTCTTTGTTGTTTCCATTCTAAAATAATAACTCCAGTATCTTCTATATACTTTTATGTTATTATAAATATGGTACAACCATATTCATTATTTTATCCATCCATTTAATGACATGTCACCATACGTGCGTACGTACAGCTTACCGTCTCCACGTTGTGGTGTAATTCTTATTCAATACATTATTATTTAGATGGGTATAATAATGATGTGTAATTGATGTAAATAATAAATATAACATGATAATGATACTATATATATTATATACCATCCAATTATATATTATTTTAATATCAAAAGAATGATATTGTCGCTTGTGCGTACGTACGGATTACCGTCTCCACGAACGCAAAAAGATTCATTCCCCATCGTATCCATTCAAGACTAGTTTTCATTAGATGATTAAAAATAATGTTTAAAGACTTAATATCATTCTGAATATTAATAAGATAAATCCTATCCATAACAAACATTACTTACATAACAAAGCATATAAAGGAAAATGAATCAGTTAACACCCTAAACGATGATAATACTAAGATATTATTAACAAAGAAATATTAAAAGATCATATATGATATCATATTAATGTATATTATTATTTTATAATTTAATAACAATTATTTAACCATTATAAAGGAGTTTAAACTACCATCAACCAAGGAAAAGTACACAGTAAGGTTTAATTTCACAATCTCTTTATTATCCGAGGTTTCTTTTACGTAAGTATCTACTGGGACCTCTTCGTCATCCACATCCATGTTTCTTAAAAATGTATTCCAAAACATTTTTAATATTTAGTAGACTATGGGTAAAATCCATTTATACCCTATTTTTACTTTTTATAAAATGGTTTGAAAGGAATCTTTCTGTCATTTTCCAAACAAGGTACCTTATGACCTTTTCGACAAAATTAAGGTAAGAATGTTTTTTTTAACTTATACGGAGGGTGCGGCTATTTTCTGCCATTATAACATCATCAAAGATTCCCTTACAAGCTTATAATAATATTTCCAAAATAAATCTTTTCTTTTATAATTATATTAATTTTAAATTATTTCAAAATAGAAAGATATATTTCTCTAAAAAAGGTTTTGATTTCATCTATGTCAACATCCTTTGATGGATTTTAAGCTTATTTGAAGTTTATTTATTATGATACAAAACTTCCATATTTCATTGAAGTTTTTGTGATATGTTTGACTGTGGATGTTTTATTTTTACACCATTCATGGTTTGTGGATAAAATATTGACATTTCGTATGCAATTTTTAATACGAATGTTTATGATATGTTTAAACCTTTTCATATGAGGAATGCATTGGACATAGTATGTGACGGGTGGAGCCCGCTATAGCTCCTTGATGCATCGGTAGGTCTCATGAGAAAAACTAGTGTCTTGGCACAAGGCCTTGAAAAAATATTATTTTTAGTTTTGGAACAAGGCCTTGACTATGTGGTTATGAAGTCTGGCATTATGCATTCCATCATTATGAAAGTGGCTATTGATATTGCATATGATTATTCGACTAGTAGAATATTCATGTGAATAAGTAAATGGAATTATTTGATTTTATATTTTCCATATTATTCTGAAGTTCAAGTTTAAAAGGGTTTTTTTAGTCTTATACATTTTTATAAATGTTTATACTTATTTATGAAAGTTTTCGCTATATTGTTATCCTTACTGAGAATCTGAGCTCACCCCTTTCTATGTTTTATTTTTCCCAAGATGTGAAGAAGTATATTATGACTGACCTATAGGGATAGTCTATGGGATCTTAGTGTTGTCTATGGAAACAATGTTGTTGTTTTTTTCTATTTTATGATGTAATGTAAACCTTATGAATGTATCTGGTACTTCCAAGGCTACTAAACTAATCGGTCTTTCGAGACTTGATCTTTTGTGATGATGCCAATGATGTGTAATAATGCACCAACTCTAGGTAACTGGGGTCGGGGCATTACAAATTGGGCTTACATCAGCATATCATCATCAATGACTCAATAAATCTCTTATTTAGCATTTATCTTAAATTATCGCATTTTACTATTCATCAAAAATTCAAGTATTTCAGAAAAATCCCAAAAATTCACCCTAACCATTTTTTGATGTGTAGAATCCAAAAATAAAGTCCATTTTTTTAAAAAAAATTCCAAATATGATTATTTTAATATTTAATTAAAATCGTTATTTAATCAAAAAATATAAACACTTAAATTATTCATCTTTATTTCTAAGGTGCCTAAATTTATTTATACATTCATGGGTGTGGATACCATTCTTAAGATTCATATTACTATTCATAAGGGTAAGTTACTATTCATAAGGGTGGGTTACTATTCATAAGGGTATGTTACTATTCACCAAAAATTAAGTTAATTCCATCAGACTCTAAATATCATCCTAAACGCAACCGTGTATGTCAGATTTTCAAAATTCAAAACACACAAGTGGAAAATGTAAGTTCAATGGCTAGGTTATAACTATCTCCTAAATAACCAAGTGTTTTTTCAAAGAAACTCAGTGCTTTATGAAATATAGACTATGACTCAAATATATTTAAGAGAAACATACCATAAAATTTTTGGGGTGCTACATTATTCCCTCCTTCGTAAATTTTTTCCTCGAAATTTTTCATTTATAAAGCCCACCAAAAAGATGTGGGTGGTTCTTCTTAATAACATCCTCAGGTTCCCATGTTGCTTCCTCCATATTTTGGTTTTTTCAAATAACCTTTACTAGACGAGTCATCTGATTTCTCAATACCTACTTCCTTGTGTCATGGATCCTGATAGGATCTTCACAGTATGATAAATTAGGTTTCAGATCTATTTCTTCATAGGTGAGTACATGCATTTGGTCTGGCATGTATTTCTTCAACAATGACACATGGAACACATCATGAACTTTGGAGAGACTGGGAGACATTTATAAACGATAAGCTATAACTCTGATTCTTTCCAAAATTTCAAATTTTATGATGTACCTGGGGCTCATTTCCCTTTCTTACCAAACCTTAAGACACCCTTCCATGGAGATACTTTCAGAAAGACATGATCTCCCACTTGGAATTCCAAATACTTCCTCCGGTTATCATCATAACTCTTCTACCTAATTTGGGATCCTTTAATATGGGTTTGGATTGTCTTCACCTTTTATGTGGTCTCTTCAATAAGTTCTGGGCCTATAAGTTTCCTCTCACCAACTTCATCCCAACAAGTTGGAGTTAAACATCTCTTTCCATATAATGTTTCATATGGATCCATTTGTATACAAGAATGGAAACTATTGTTGTATGAAAATTCCACAAAAGGAAATTATTGATCCCACATACCATGGAAGTCAAGAGAGCATGACCTCAGCATGTCTTCTAGAGTTTGAATAATCCTTTCAGACTGTCCATCAGTTTAGGGGTGATAATAAGTACTCATACGAAGCTCAGTATTCAAAGCCTTCTGGAGACTTTTCCAGAATTTTGATGTAAACTGGGGATCTCAATCTGACACAATCGATATAGGGGCACCATTAAGTCTTAAAAAATAGTTAATATAAATTTTTGACAGGCGCTCAAGTGGTAAATCCTCTCTTATTAGAAGGAAATGTGCTTATTTTGTGATACGATCAACAATTAACCATATTGCATCATTCCTTATAGGTGTCCTTAGTAGACCGGTGACAAAATCCATTGTAATGTTATCCCACTTCAACATAGTAATAGTTATAGGTTTCATCACCCCTTTGGGATGTTGTCTCTCTACCTTCACTTGTTGACAAACTAGACACCTTGACACGTAGTCATCAATTTCCAGCTTCATATTATCCCACCAAAAATATTCCTTCAGATCTCTATACATCTTGGTGCTACCTAGGTTCATAGAGAAATTTGAGCTATGAGAATCGTCTAATAGTTCCCTTTTTAGCTCAGGTACTGATGGAACACATAACATCTTCCCAAATTTCATAAATCCTTCCTCATACACAAAGTCTGCCAATCTCCCATCCTTGACAGCATTATTTTTCTTGTGCAGATTCTCATCATCACATTGAGAGATTTTTATCTTCTCTAGTAAAGATAGTTTATCAATCATTTGAAAGAGTAAATATTTTTCCCCTTCCTTAACAATTCCCATATCCGTCTTTAATAGATCCATGAATATAGGATCTCTCTCAATCCTCATTTGAGTCAGAAGTCCATGATCTTTCCTGTTTAATGCATCTTCCACCTTATTTACCTTTCCTGGGTGGTAGTGTATTGAACAATCATAATCTTTGAGTAACTCAAGTCATCTCCTTTGCCTCATGTTGATTTCTTTTTGTGTGAAAATGTATTTCAAACTCTTGTGCTCTGTATAAATCTCACATCTTTCTCCGTAGAGATAATGTCTCTATATTTTCAGAGCAAAGATTATGGCTGCTAACTCAAGATCATGAGTTGGATAATTTTTCTCATGAGTCTTCAACTATCTTGATGCATAAGAAATAACTTTATCGTTTTGCATAAGGACGCAACCCAGTCCATTCTTTGATGCATCGTTGTATATTAAAAATCCATCACTTCTAGATGGAAGAGTCAAAATTGGAGAATTGACCAATCTTCTTTTCAATTCCTCGAAGCATTCTGTATATTATTTTTTCTACACAAACTTAACTCCTTTACATGTGAGCTTGGTTAGCAGGTTATCCATTCTAGAAAAATTCTGAACGAAACGCCGATAATAACCTACTAAGCCAATAAAACTACGTACCTCGGTTATGTTTGTTGGTGTGGGACAATCTTGGATTGCCTTTTTCTTTGTAAGATCAACTAATATTCCATCCTTAGATAAAATATGGCCTAGAAAAGAAACTTATTGAAGCTATAATTCACACTTTCTAAACTTCCCATATAATTCATTTCTTCTAAGAGTTTTCAGAATAATCCGCAAGTGATCCTCATGGTTTTCATATCTTTTTTATTATACCAGGATATCATTGATGAATAACACAAAAAATTTATCAAGATATTCCTTGAAAACTCTATTAATTAAATCCATTAAAACAAAGGGTGAATTAGTCAATCCAAAAGACATCACAGTAAACTCGTAATGCCCATACCTGGTTCTAAATGTTGTCTTAGGAATATCTTCTTTCCCCATACGCAACTGATGATATCCGGATCGAAGGTCAATATTAAAATAGTATTGAGCTCTATGAAGTTGATCAAATAAATCATCAATATGAGGTAGAGGATACTTATTCTTTATTGTAATATCATTGATTTCCATGTAATCAATGCATAGCCTCATGGATCCATCTTTCTTATTAACAAAGAGGACAGGGGCTCCCCATGGAGAAACACTAGGTCGAATAAATCCCTTTTCACTCAATTCCTCTAGTTGTTTCTTTAGCTCCACTAATTCCACAGTGGCTATTCTATAGGGATTGTTTGATATAGGTCTTTCACCAAGAATTGATTCAATGGAAAACTCAATTTCCCACTCTAGAGGATTTCCAGGTAAATCCTCTGAAAACACGTCAATGTATTCTTTCACTATACACACATCTTCAATTTGAATATTTCTTTCCTCACCCATGGATATTTGGTTCTATTCCTCTCCAAGAATTGCATTCAATAGAGCTACTGGGGAAGGATCTAGATATGAATCGGGAGGCAAGGTCTCTACTCTAAAAATAAGAGATTCTACAACATTTTCAAAAATTGTAACTTCCTTTTTCTGGCAATAAATTTTCGCATCATAGTTTGACATCCAATTCATACCGAGAATTATGTCAAAGTTAGTCATTGGTATGACGATAATATTAGCAACTAAAGAACATTTATGTGTCACAAGGGGGACTATTTGACATGCCTTTGTTGCAATGATGTATCCCCTAGGAGTTTTGACTGATAACTCCTTTATTAAATCAAATTGGACATGTATAATTTTCTTGGAAAACTAGGAAGATATAAATTAATGCAATGAACCAGAATCAAATAACGTGTTGGCTAAGTTTGAGGAAACAATTAAAGTAATTTCCACCACATCAATAGTAACTTCAACTTCCACGGTTGTAATCGCATAATCTCTCCATTTCTCTCTTGGACTTTTCTGAGGAATGTTTCCTTGGAATTTAGGACACTCATTTGCATAGTGTCCCATCTCTCTACAATTGTAGCATTGAACATCATCAAATTGTTTCTTCCCCTTGCATTCATGAGATAGATGACCCTTTTATCCACACTTATATTAGACTCTAATTCCTTTCAAGAATTTCCCGAGATGATTCTTTCCACAGTTCTCACATAATGGAAATTTCTTCATTCCCTTGTTCTTATTTGGTGCTTCACGTTTCCCTTGGTTATCAGAGTACTGCTTTTTATCTTGGTTTCCCTTGAACAAATTTGATCTAGAAAATTCCTTCTCTGTTTTGATGGCACTTGATACAATTTCACCATATGATGAAAATGTTTTATAATTCAATGCCCTTATAAGACTTGGCTTAAGACCTTAAAAGAAATGATCGATCTTGTATGCTGAGTCGCATACGTAATCTATGGCATACCTGGCTAGACTTGTGAAGGTAGCCTCATACTCTGCAACATTGTCTTCTTCCCTTTTCTTTAAGCTAAGGAATTTCCTCTTCATTTCAATTCATTGCTCACGAGGTAAATATTTTTTGAAGAATATTTCCCTAAAAGTCCTCCATTCCATATCATCTATTTATTCTTCCTCCATGGTATTCTAAATCAAGGACCACCATTGATCAGTGTCTCCCTTGAGACAATATACTACCAGTACTACCTTTTCATTTTCATTTCATCTTATTGCCATGAATATCTTTTCAAGGGACTTGATCCATTGCTTAGAAACCACTGGATTAGTAGTCCCACTAAAATATGGGGGCTTCTTCCACATGAAATGATCCAACACAGGTGTGGAATGGTTATTTGTTACAACCTAAGTAAGTTGTCCCAATATGGTCATGATCTGATCTGCTCCAACATTGACTGTGTTGACTTGCTCAGTGGGGAGATCCCTACCTTTCCCATGAGTATTGATTCCCTTCTTCTGTTAGACACCATTTCTAAATAATGGAACACACTAGATTAGGGTATGAATCATAATGTATAATCTTAACTTAACAAATTACTTAGCATAAATTGAGATCCTAGGCATGGCTAATCCCATAATCAAAAAAATGGCTTCTTTGAGGAATAATTTACATTTCAATCCTTCGTAATGAATTGTAAATAAAATATGAATTATCCTAAGCATATCCCCCAAGAGTGTCATAACCAAGAGTGCAGCAAGGCCCATTTTCGTGTTCCATGATACCCCGGGTCAAACCCGAAACTCCTTGTCGGAGCTTTCACTCCTAGGTATATATGTGCCAGATTCACCTCTACCTACTCGTATCCAGACGGAGATATATTTTCTAGAAGAATTCACATAATCTATTCCCTACAAAAATACTAGGACATTCTTGTACATTCATCCTCAAATACTACCTTAGGGATTTGTTCCCTAATCTATGTTTTCTAATCTAGTTTCCAAGTTTGCTACTAAACTTCATTTGATACCAACTATAACGCCCCGACCCCTCTAGACCAGATTCGGTGCATTACTAAGTACATTTTCATGGTTAAAAGGAATGAAAATTTCAAAGGAATGATCAGTTTAGTAGTCTTGAAAAAACTAGATACATAAATGTAACTCAAATTACATTGGAAAGGTTACAAAATACAATACATAACAAAAACTAAAAACTACAACCGCATGAACTCAATAAATGATCTCCTCTTCATCACCTGTTGAAGGTAAACAACGAAAGGGGTGATATAAAATGCTCATTAAGGGTTACAAATGGTGGAAGTGTGAATGAATAATAACTTAATTATAAAAAAATTGACATAATCAATATGGCATGGTGAATAAACTAAAAACTCACACCATTAATAAACTGAGAATAAAACTACATCCATAGATTTTGTCATAGTGAAAAACTCATGGATAGTAATAACTGATAATGAATAAAGAGAATTATTATTAATTTGACGTCATTTATCTGGCACATGATACCATAATACCATAAAAATGGTATAGTTCTGTGGGTAGAAACCTGTCTAATTTTTGGAAACAAACTCGAAGGGTTTGTCACCAACTGATTGTCTCATGAGACCTATCGATGCATTGAGGGGTTGTAAAGGGCCCCACCCACCTCTGAATCCAAATAATTATTTATACATAGATTCAAAACAAGATAAACATGAATTTACATTATCCGTATATAATAGAGGATACGAATTCATCAATATTTTCACAGCCAAAACAACATTCAAAATAAATATCATAAGTAAAATGGTATACGGCTTAGACAATAATCATATCCATGATATGAGAATATGGATATTTAAATGAAATATAATTTCAAATGAAAATTGATCTCAAATGGGCATTAGGTAAACCACATAATAAAGAGTAGGTGCACAATACTAAGTAAGTTGCAATGAAGTGAAAATTGAGACAAAGCTTGTTACCACGTTGTAATCAATTGAGCCGTATGAAAAAAAGTTAATAACCACAAAATTAATCATATAATACCATGAATATAAATAAAATAATGATAATATATATCAAATGGAAGTACAACTATACCACATATAAGAAATAATAGGCAAACAATGGAAATCCCATAGAATTGAAAGTGAGATGAGAAAACCCCTTACAAACATTTTGGCATGGTAACGAGTGTTCTTGCGGGGGATTAATGAGAGTTAAAGGGTTATCCCATTATTTATATGTCATAAGGGAAGTATGGGGGATGTGAGAAAACATACACCATCATTAGGCATTAAAAATAAAAGATCACAATATAGGGGAGATTCTTGAACAAAAGTGAGAGAGGATCCCTTACCTTACGCTCGAAGGTGTTCTTGTTTGTTCTTAACGACCTAAATAATCAAATTTATATTCATTAATTAATAATTATATAACCTCATAAACATGTAATTGATATTTTATAAACTTATTAAGTTCATTAATGTCCTTTTTTATGGGTTTAATATGTTCAATTTTATTGTTTTGGAAGCATTTTCTTACTTGGTTTCATGATTTGTTTACTTGTATTCATGAATGGAAGTTCATTGAAATGTGGTTAAACATCCAGAATTATTAATATATATTATTAAATACATTATATATATATATATATATATATATTATCTTATAATTATTCTTGTTATATACCATGAGGTTGACTCATTCGATGAGTTAAAAATAAACGCTTGGATTTGGCTTGGCGGTTTTTGTGCACAATAAACTTGTTTTGTATTATTATTCCATATTATGAATGTGTAAGGATTCCTGAACATTAATAAAGATAAAATAAATATATTATGACCTTTTTAAACCATTTAAAAGGTTTAATGACTATTATTTAAGATATTAATGTAAATTGAAAACTCGTCTTCCTTGAATGTGATAAATTAACACATCTCGGACGGTGTTTGCATTTATTGTATAAAAGGAGGGGGAAAAGAGAGATTATGATGAAATATTCTATTAGCACAATAAAAATCCAGTACATGTAAGTTACTGTAATTATCATGGAATTTGGATGAGGGGAGGTGATAAGGTAGAACAAAATAATGGAACTTTGTAAAAGAAATTGAAAGAAAAGAGAAGAAAGGTTCACCTCTTGAGTACTCCTCCTTGAGAATCTCCTTAAGGACTTTGTTTTTGTCCTTTTTGTGTGACCATAAGGTCTTGGACATGGGGGAGTAAATTGTGGAGAGATTTGGGCAAAATATTGGCAAGTCACAAGGCTTGAGAGGAGTGAAGAGAAGAGAGAGTGTGGGGGGGTTATAGTGGAGGAGAAGAGGGTTTTCATAATTTGTTAATCATTAGTTTATTATTTCTTCACAAGACAAGGAATAGTAAGTATTCCATGACCTAGAAGAGTAATAAATTCATGTTACTTAGAACCAATTGGGATTACATCATCAGATCATCATCAATGACTCAATAAATCCCTTATTTAGCATTTATTGTAAATTATTGCATTTTACTATTCATCAAAATTTCAAGTATTTCAGAAAAATACCAAAAATTTACCCTAACCATTTTTAGAAATGTAGAATCCAAAAATTAATTCCATTTTTCAAAAATAAATTTCTAAATATGATTATTTTAATATTTAATTAAAATCAATATTTAATTGAAAAATATAAACACTTAAATTATTCATCTTTATTTTTAAGGTGCCTAAATTTATTTATACATTCATGGGTGTGCATACCATTAATAAGAGTCATATTACTATTCATAAGGGTATTTTACTATTCATAAGGGTAGGTTACTATTCATAAGGGTATGTTACTATTCAATAAAAATTAAGTTAATTCCATCAGACTCTAAATATCATCCTAAACACAACTGTGTATATCATATTTTGAAAATTCAAAACACACAAGTGGAAAATTTAGGTTCAATGGATAGGCTATGACTATCTCCTAAATAACCAAGTGTTGTATCAAAGAAACTCAGTGCTTTATGAAATATAGGTTATGAATCAAATGTATTTAAGAGAAACATACCATAAAATGTTTGGGGTGCTACAACTCATACATAAAAAACATAAAATAAAAAAATGTATGCTTCTAATCATTATCCATTGTTTCCATAACATAAAAAAATTAAAATAAAGAATGAATTATTTTCTTGTTGAATCTCCAAAACTTAAAACTTGACTTCTTCATTTCCCTTACCCATCCTTAAATCCTGTGAAAACATTTTAAAAACTAAGGATGAGTACAAAATCTCAGTAAGGGATATAAAAATAAAGGAAACCGTTAGTTCGGTAAAAACATGAAACCTCGCATAACATTTACCTTTATCTTTATAGTTATTAGAGAATATGAAATAAAACTTTTTCTCATGAATAATAAACACACATTTTTCTCAAATAAAATCATTAAAACCCATAGCAATAAATTAAGCCTCTATTAGGTGACTTAGTTCATCCTATATATAAAACCCTTTCAAAAACCTTTTAATTGGAATAACTATAAGGCTAACTTCTAGAATTATCATTACCCAATGAATTGGATATCTATAATGGGGATCACCCTTTGAATAATCTATATTGGGCTCACCCATGAGCTATAATGGAGAACAAAGCTTCATATAAGCTATTTCGGGCTCACCTATTTCTCGTGAGTTATAATGAGGCTCAAACCTTCATATAAGTTGTATCAGGACCACTGATTTCATATAATACTCAAGTACCATATCATGAGTAAAACACTCTCATCATAAAACCCATTAAAAACTATTTTTAAATCCATAAGAACACACGTTCGAATAAAAATACCCTTTTCTTTTGAGAACCCATTTTAATACCCAAACACTATTTTATTTGAAAACCCATTATCAATACCAAAATAAAAAAAATAAATAGGTGTTTTCATTTAATAAAACTTTTTATCTTTTAAATGAATATATAAATTAAATAAAATTCACAACGACATGAGATTTCATTATCATTGTACTTTAAAAATAGGATATTTTATTTGTCGTTTGTCAAAACATTCCTTTTAAGACATGTAAAAATATTGATTTTGAAAATATTTTAATGAAATTAAAATTAGACATAAAATTTATTTTATAATTCTCTTATATCTATGTAAATAAATATATAAAATAATATCAAGAATATTTACATGGATAAAATTATTTGAAAATTTAATCTTTAAACATTCAAAGTGTCTCATACCACTTTAAAGAGTATAATGACATAATCAAAGTGCATGAGTGAATCATAAAATAACTCATAACCATAAATACCTAGACCAAAATATGAAAACATGGAAAATTCAAGAGTGATCAGAATCAATAATCCTAATCTATGGATTATCAATCTTGATCATTAAAAACATTATAAACTCATAGAAAACATAAATAAACTTGTTGGTATCTTGGAACATCATCTCATTGAAATCTTATATAACACTTACAAAATCCTTAAAAATTGTAATAACCATATTCCAAACTTCCAATATAATTCTCCAGATAAAATAATCATTATATAATGCATCATAGCACTATTTGGGTGCACCCATCATATAAGATATAACGGGCTCACCCGACGTTATCTGGGCACACCCATCATTTATAATTTTTAAGAACTGAATACATGGAGAATTCATCAAAAACTAATTAAAAAACCTTATTATTTTTATAACATTATTAACCCATGTAAAGTAAATAGGTTCCATAACAATCTCCTTGAAATGTGGTAAACCCATGGAAAATGAACGGGTTCAATAAAAATCTCTTTGAAACATGATTAACCTGTGGAAAAAAATAGGTTCCAAAAAAATCTCATTGAAACATGATTAACCCATGTAAAATAAATGGGTTCCAAAATATTCTCTTTGAAACATGATTAACCCATGGAAAAGAAATTGGCTTCATAATAATATCATTGGGACATAAACAACCTGTGGAAAAGAAACAAGTTTTATAACAATATCTTTTAAACAAACATAATCCATCCAAATAAATAATGAATATAGTATTGATAAAAAATATCCCTATTGGATTATAAGTAAAAAAAATGGGTTTTGACATTTATTAATGTAAATTACCTTAAAGTAACATTAAAAACATTCATGAGGAAAATAATCTTTAAATATTCCAAATTATCTCATACCACCTTGAAATATTTGAATCATAAGCCCTGTGAAGGAATAACACTAAATGAAACTTAAAATATCATGAAAATAATTATTTTCCTGATGTTAAAGGATAATCATATACACCTTATAAAATTGAGATAGGTGTATAACATAATGAATGTCTCAAAGAAGGAAAATTGTGAAAAAAGTTCATTACAACTTTGGTAACTTGAAAACCATAAACCCTATGAAAGTGATATTCTTAAATGGATATGTAAATCGCAAAAAAAAATTAATTATAATAATCATAAAATACATACATGGTAAGTATATACACCACACAATAAAAATAAGTGGTGAATATTGAATAAGTATCGCTCATAAATAAAAGTGAGACTAGAAAAACCCTTATAAAGATTGTATCATTGGAGTGAGAATAAATCAATGAAATAGTTATGTGTGTAAAATTTAAATCCAAACAATAAAATTTTAAATAAAGTATAAAACAATCAGAGTTCATTTTACACATATTCTTGGCATAACATAATCAATGACATTGAAGTTTAACCTATTGAATGGAAATTTAGTTAAAAAAAACCCTTACTGCTTGAGTAAATTTTGAATCAGAATATCTATGAAATGATAACATAAATCAAAACATTTAATATCATAAAATAAATATAAATAATGATATAACAATTCATAGTTTAGTATATACATCATATAAAAGTAACTAGATTCATAATAACGAATAAGTATCAATGGAATGTAAATTGAGACGAAACCCCTTAAAACTATGGTAACATATGATTTAGAAACCCCAAAAGTAATAATCATAAAATGAAATATTTAAATACCAAGAATATAAAATAATTCATGATATAATATTCCAGAATTTTAATTATATAGATGACACAAAATAAGTAAGTGGTGATTATGACATTTATCTCATAGATGTAAAAAGTGAGATGAAAATCCCTTACATTGATTCTGACTTGTCATGTGTGCCTTTATATTACTTAATAATAAACTTATGTTAATTATTTAATTTATTAATAATATTTTTAAAGTTTATAATTTATTTTATTTAACTTATTACCATGTTTTATACAACTACTTAGGTAATTAATTCTATGTTGGGTGCTTTGACCATATTCGATTTAAGTTACAAAAAGACTAAGATTGGTTGAATATAGTAAAGGATTTAATTATGTAAACATATAAATAATAATAATCATGACATAATTATCATATTTATACATCAATTATACTTTTAAAATCAATCATGAAAGATGGTAATGAAAATTGAACCAACGTTACAATCGTAGAGATGATAAGTCATACGCGCGCATGAGAAAAGTTCCCATTTTTCAATGATTGTTATAGAAAGAAGGTAAGTAATATTTATCTTTACATAATGATCATTATATTATATATTATTATATATAAAATTATTTTTATTTAAAGGGAATCACATCGCGTTGAGGAGGCGGTAGTCCACACATCCACTAACGACATTACAACTTTTTCAGTGTGTAAAAAGGTAATAAAGAAAATGATATATTATATTTAGAGAAAGTTAATTATTTAATTAATATCATTTATATTTTATTTATGTCATATATTTTTAAATAAACCCATCATTAATTAATTCCATGTAATGTGTGAACGTATCACAACACTTTGAGGAGGCAGTAGTCCACAAGTCCACAAATGATGTTATCATATTTACAAAAAATAAAAATCTTGAAGGTGTGTGTTATATGAAAATTAAATAAGTATAAATACAAAAAAATATCATATAAATCATATAAAATCAGTGTTTCTATCATAATTTTCTACCATGATAGGTGGTAAATGAAAAACGAACAACATCATTTCATGAGGCGGTAGTTCGACGTACACGAATGATAATTTTGTTACCCATTTGATGGAAGTGTGTGTAGCTGTAAATTGAAACATTAACATAAAAACATCTAAGTATAATTATTATACTTATTTTATTATATAATAATTTAATAATAATAATTTAATTGGTTTATATAGAAATAAAACATAAATGCACATTGAAGTATGTTACCTTTTTTTTGGGTAACTCCTTTTGGTTTTCCCCAAAGGGATCCCTTGGTTGGATTTCTGCCCAAAGTGGGGACTATAGAATTAGGGTATGAATGTTGGGATATTATTTTATCTGGTTTTTTATGATCCAAAGTGATTGATATATGTGAATAAATAGTGGATAGTGAGTGCCTTTTTATAGTGGAGGGGGAGTGACATTCTTATAAATATAAAAAGGTAAACAATATTGAGCGGTCTCCCTTCCATAATGTGACTAACATAATGGCCCAAATTCTATATAAGGGGTGATATGGTGGAATAATGTCCATAAAATTGGTTTTGGACAAGTTTCTAGGTCATTTGGCCCCTTAATATTAAAGTTTAACCGCTAAGTAAACTCATTTTTACCATAATCGTTGTAATTAATTTTAATTACTTTCACTAATCATTTTGGTCAAAAAAATAAGTTTAAATTATTATAAATTAGAAATTATTTTTATTCAAAATATTTAATTAGTTTTTCCAAATTACAACCATATAAGTGGAAGAAATTAATTTAGAATTAATTCTGTAGACGGGATGATAAAGCTAAGCTTACTAAGTTTTTATATCTAAAATCAGTATGAAAATGATTCCAATTACCTATATTTAATTAAATTATATAAAATTGATCTGATTATACATTAAAACTAATTAAAAATATAATTTATCATTATAAATTATTTTGATGAAAAGACAGTTTTCAATTAAAATTCAGTGACATTCACTATTCATCCAAATATTAAAGTTCTTAGAAAAATACTAAAAATTAACCCAAATTACATTTTTGTATTCCATTTTCAAAAAATAAGTTAATTTTTTCAAATAAAATATATAAAAGTGTCAAAATTATATTTAAAAATAGGTTCCCCATTAAATGGCGGCAAAACTGCCTTTTAAAAATATACAACTTTTTAATGCTTAAAATTGGGTTTATTCTTATCTTAACCCTATAAAACCTATTGGATGAATTTCAAAATATTTAATTAAATATATATATATATATATATTTAATTAATATATTTCAATAATATTGGTTAATTTAATTTATTAAGATAAAACGTTACTATGGTCATAAAAATACTGTCTCATAAAAACACATCTTTTATATTCAATTGGTCTTTATTTTCACTTCTAATTAACTGGTAACCAATGAATTAATTTTATAAACATGTGTAAATATAATTTTTATAATTTAATTAATTATATTCATTATTTCCATTACAATTTCTAGGTGATAACTATTATGTTAAATAAATAACGTTAATAATATATTGTTGTCCTGTAAGACTCGAGATTGTGTGAAACATAAGTCACCAAAGGGACTCGATGTTGCGTGAAATGAAAGATAAAATTGGTGTTGTGTGTGACAAAATCTAAACTATGTATTTTATGTAACAAAATCTATTAAATAATTTAAATTTATTTGAAATAATATATTTCATAAAATTTAAGGATGTTACATTCTTTCCTTCTTGAGTTGAGTATTTTCCTAAAGTGATAATTCCAAATTTTCTTTTAGATTCCACTCAAGTTATATTATCTTTTCACCATCATCATCACATATTGATGAAAAATTTCCATTTATAACTATAGTAAATAATATGACATGTTGATTAAATTCATCACTTGATGAGGAATAATCCTTCTATCTTTTGCTCAAGAAACTTTTCCTTTTTTTGTAAGAGAATGTTTCCTTATTTTATTCCACTTCTTTTTCTGATAATTCTTATATTATTCTTATGACTCAAACTCTTTTTTTCTTCATTGTAAAATTTTGAGAAAATTATCTTTCCCATCATAATTCCAACATTTAAGATAATTCTTACCTTTTCCTTTCCAAATTTTTATTATATATTTTTGAAAGAAGAGAAATGATTATGTTGAAATCTTATACTTCTTGCTCAACCTATGAATCACTTGATTCTTCTTCAACTTCCTTATCTATATTTTTTCTTTTTAACAAGGCTTTAAAGTATATTTCATTCTCATACTTTTTCTTAAAAACAATTGTTTTCTTCATCTTATATTCCATAATAATATTCAGAAGTTCATCCAGAGATAAATCTTCATGATCTTCTAAAGCTGATACTTTGGCATCAGATCTATTTGAAAAGTTTCTCATATAATTTTTAACAATAGTCTAATATTCTATCTTCTCACCAAAAAACTATAACATTATTGAAAATATAATTAATTATTATAAATTATATATCGATACTTTCTTCATCGTCCAAATTTAAATTTTTATTATTAAGCCATTTTTAGGAGAAATGGGGAAACCGAAGTTCACAACCAAGCACCACTACGTGCTAAAAGATCTCAAAAAATTATTAAACACCAAACTAAGATTACTTGACTCGTCTATTCTAAAAAGTTCCCAGTACAGCGTACTAACTTGGGTATCTGGATCCTCTCTGATAAGCTCTTTAAAGTGAGTGATCATCTGTTCCATTGTGTGAATAAATTCCTCTGAGTTGATTTTACTCTGATTGAAGCCCTGGGCCAGGATTTGATCTTGTTTATCTAACCACACTTCTTTCTCCTCATTGGCATCCACTAGCAGCCTTTGTTCATAAATACTTTTAAGCTTCTCCTCTGATACATTGGGGCGTACCTCTTGTTCAAGCATTTCTTCCTTGCAGTGTAGGATAAGCTTCAAACATTCTCCATCCTTTTCACATACCCCTTTATTTAGAGTTGTACTTTCTATATTTCTACCCTTCTTGGATGACCTACTCTCCATTGGTTTTTCAAGTGGGAGTAATCTTTGCATCCCTTTGGTTTTTTCCCCTGAACCACAATACATTCTCCTGGGTCTCTACTGTCTTTTTTCCCTTTCTTCCATCTAATGGTGTGAGGACCATTCCCTTGAAAGAGGTCCATGGAATCCAGTGAAAGTTGGCTAAAGTTTTCATCATCTGAAGAATCCTCTTCTTGAGCTAATGGAGGTTCATCAACTTCTAAACCATCAAAACAATTCCCCAATGTTATTGCCATGGATTCTTTGGGGGGCCTATGCCTACCTAGGGACACCCCCTTACTTGCCTTATTCTCTGGGCCAATTTCCTTCCCCACAGGCCCAGCCTTGTTGGCACTGAGGGTGTTTGGGTCTAAGGGCCCCAGGACACTCACACCGTCTTTCCTCCCTTGTCCGCCAAGAGGTTTTGTTGCAACCCCCAAGGAATTTCCCTGTACCGTGTCTGATCCAGCAATTTTCTCATATCCATAACCCATGAACTATAAATCCTTGTTAGAATCCTCCCAGCCTCGAACATGAGAGTCATCAGGATATTGAACATAACTCTCTGTCAAGCTCACCACCCCTTCCACAGTTGAGTTGGGTGTAATAGGGAGATCCACCCTAACCACTTCTAAGGGACCCTCCTCTGTTTCTCTGTTCAGACCCAAATCACGTTTTAAACGGGAAAAAACATCAGAGATGATTCTCAAATTATACCAAATTTTCTTATCCATTGAAACCCCTATAATATTTTTATAAACATTTTCCATAAGATCCATCAATATGGAATTTATATCTTTTCCATCCAATTCTAAATTTCTCTTATCAACAGATGTCATAAAAACTCTATTTATGGGAGAAAACCCCACTGTTTATGTATCTATAACCTCAAGGAAAATATATATAAGATAAGGTAACATCATATTATTACAACTATGATAATTTCTACTATAAAAAATAGTAACACCCTTACTGTTAACTAAATTGAAAATTTTTCATCCTTAGTGTTAGATCTATCAGAGGGAACCTCACTCTGATGCCAATTGATGTTCCCTTAGGATCAATGTATGGGATCACTGATAGGGGGAAGGGTGAATCAATTATCACTTTGTTATTTTATAATAAAGTTTATCAAATTAATATGGAATATTTATTAAATTATTAATACTTGTTAGAGTTAAAATACACTCAAATATAAATCTAAACCTCACTATTTGTATACAAAAAATATAAAGAGGTTGAAGCACATGATATTTACAGGGTTCGGTACAAAGACCATATCTTTTAAATGTTGGTTATTCCCCACAACATGGATTATTTTAATAACTTATTTCCAGAATAAAAATTCATAATTATCAACTTTTTATACCCCCTAGTACTCGACCTATAGCCAACCCTGATTATACCCCCTAACAATCATAAATTCTTTCATAGTTGGTTATACCCCCAACTATCCTTTTCATATCCACTAAAGTCATAGCTATTTATACCCCCAACCAAAACGTCTTTTTAGAAATTAGTTATACCCCCCATCAATAAGATTATTTTCTTTTTCTTTTAAAATGCACTATAGAAAGTTCTTCACTTCCTCCACAAGAAAGCTGGATCAACATCACCCATTTACAAACTTCAAGTTCTTAAACAACTCTCTTAAGATTCTATTGGTCTCAAAACATCCTCCAAATATTTGGTAAACTTAGATATGATCAATATTATTTATCATAAACTCTATTATGAAAACTTCCTCTATATATTTTCATCCATTCGGCCTATTTCCAGTAACCTGTGTCCAATGGTCTCTATCTGATTTTCCTCCATCTGATGCTCCATCTGATTTTACTCTATCTAATAAATCAATTTTGGTCCTATAAAATTTCAACTTCAACTGATTTGAAACTAAATTGGCCTCTCATATTGTCTATACAATGGAACTATTATCAAATTTTCTTTATCCAATGGATCTCCATCTAGTGGAAATCCATCAGATGAAGAAAATATGGCATTGTTAACTTAATTCTTCGACTGAGTAGAAACTCAATTAGAAACTCTCACTTTTATTTCATTTGATAGAAATTTGATCATGTTTACTTCCTCTAATATTTCTCTATATGATGCTCAACTTTAACATGAATGAAATTTCAATTACAAAATCATATTGTCATAAAAATGTAAGAGTATCAACATTTTATACATGAACAGTTTTATGTACGATGTACTTTTCACCCCCCCCCCCCACACCCACTTTTATAGGTGCACCTATCAAGAGTTTGGTTAGGAATTAAAATTTATTTTACACTCATCCAAAATTTCAATTTTTAATTTCTAGATCACTTTAATTTCATTTAATGCTTCTATACTCTTATGAAAAATTCTTGAATACTATTTAATATTCATGAACTCGTGACCTTATTATAATTTTCTTAAACTCAGTGTTAAGGAACTTCAATAAAATTACTTGACTTTAACTTTATCTAAATTTGTTTTCTTGAGTTTCTCAAGGAACATTCCATCTAATGGATCTATATTTCTCCATCCAATTATTTTACCTCATCCTGATAAAAAATATTAAAGACTAGCTTTTTATCATCACATTTTAAGGAATTTAAAAAAATTATGTAAATTTCCTTATAATTTATCTATCTTATGTTTAGAAATTCTCAACTTTCTTCATCTGATGAACTTACAAACATTCATCATCTGATTCATCTTTTTCTAGTTTCTATTTTTTTAGGAAACCTCTTGCTATCAAGATCAATATACCCTTGTTCGGTGGATCTTCATATGAAACCTATGTCTGATGACAGTTATTCTATTCCCACCAAAGTCTATCTCAAACTTCATACACCTTTTTCTACTTGGAGTGCCTTCTCAATTCTATAGTTGATGTCTATGTCCAATCTCTATTCATTATAAGTTCATCTGGTGAGTTTTTCTGATCACTAAGAATTATGTATCCTCTTTGATTCATCTCAATATTTATCTACCACTTAAATTATTCTTCTCAAAATTTTATTCTAGTTACATCATAAAAGTTTATCTTTTTTATATCTGTCTGGTGGATCTTCATCTGATGGACTCAATCCACTAACTTTCCTTCATTTGTGATTTTAAATAAATTCTCAACTTCATGTATCCATCATGGACTTCTTATAATTTCTCTATATGGTCATTTCTATCTAGAATTATTTTTCTGTTGCTCTTTACCCAACTAAAACCAAATTTCATCTACCAATTTTTATGTATCTATCATTATTTTCAATCACAAAATATCAACAATAATCACTTTGTCAAATAATTTTTGTCCGATAAATTTATTCATCTAATTAAAATTTTAAATTTCTTTTACTTCCTTCTATTCGAAGAGTTTTTTTGGTGAAGTTCATCTGAAACTTCAAAATCTTCTTTTATACTTCTGTTTTTTCATTTCTCACATTGTATAAATGTGTACAAACTTTCTATTTGGAAATCTTCATCTGAAGCTTCTTCTCAGAAATATCTCTTTTTACTTTCCTTCCATTATATATATTTCAACTTGTATCATGATTTATTTATGATTTTGTAACCTTTAAATGAATATAAAATCATCAACTAACTTTCTTAAGGAAATTTCTTGTATTCATCCATAAGAAGACTTCCTATAATTTCTTTGTCTAGAATTTTTTTATATAAATATTTTTTTCTTAAGGAACATTATCTTCTTAGAGACTACCAACTTTTTTTAACAACTTTAACAATTAAAAAATATTTATATATTGATAAAAAATACAACCATACCATAACAAGGTCCAAACATATGTTTTCATCTATGTAAACATCCTTCTATGCTTCCTTTTTACACTGGAGTTGTGTTCTTTTGCAACCATACACCTTCTTTCTCTATATGGATTATAATCATGTTATTCTAAAATTTACTTAGTTGTATAATCATCACTCTATATGGAATAAACCTTATAGTTTATATAATTATGATTAGAGTATATTCAGTTAAAAAGATAGTTTATTTATTAGTTAGAGATGTATTGACATTCTCAATGGTTATTGACTACTAAGGGAGGTTGATTATGTCTTCACACTCTATATACATGTTTGTGGATGTATTGTAATTATATATACTTGTTATCTCTATAAAGATGATTATTGAAAAAGTTTATTTATTAATTTTATGATATGATTAATGCATTGGACTTAATCAATTAACGGATGGGTCCAAAAATTATATATCCCATTGATGCATCAATAGGACTCATGAGACAAAACAACTTGGGTTTTGGTGTATACCTCTCCCCATATCAGAATAATGTCTTAGAATAAGGACTTAGAATCATGTTTTTGATGTCCTTAATTATTATTTACATTAGTATGTGATCAATAATTATGGTTATCCATGTTTTCATTTAATTTCATGGATATAACATTCTCTCAGATTCAGTTGATTAAGGTATTATTCTAATTATTTAATCCTTCTATATTATTTATTTCATGCTTACACTTTGACAACTTTAGTTATTTTTTTACCTTACTGTTCATTTTCTATCACCCCTTCTTATGTTTTCCATTTCATGGGTTATGAAGAAAAATATTACACATGATATGTCAAGAAGGATAGAATGTGTGGAAGAATTTTTTGGGAGATGTTGAAGGCTTGATATAGATTAATTAGTTCCTCATGTATTGATTGGATTTATTTGTTAATGATGTTTTCTAATTATCTAAAGATCTAAACTGGAAAAGATATTTAGGATGTAAGATATTTAATAATAATTATTGATTTTTTAATTAAGGATGGTTAAATCTAGGCTATTACACTTGATATCAAAGCAAGTATGTAAAAGATGTATTTATGGAACCAGACTTAGAAGTGTGAGTCTGGGGTTCCATAGGGTGGGACACACTATCTACCATGATGTAATGAGGTACATGGGATGCATTTTATTCTTTAATTGTATCCATAATTCATTCTTACTAGTAATGGGATGATTCAAGTGGGATTCACTACCCATTGAGATATACGTGGATACATGAAATTACTAGGGTATGTACTAGGATTTTGACAATAGGTATACATTAATTTACTTTTAAAATCTCATTGAAATCACCACCTGATATTTGGATTACCTTGGAGTTTCTCCTTGTAATTAGGGTAGGGTATATGATCCCTATGTAGCCTATTGACCTAATATTTATATTGAATTGAACTTTCTCCTTAGAAACCGATGTATACATGAGTTCTGGATTATCTTGGAGTTTCTACTTCAAATCACGGTAGGGGATGTGACCCCCCAGGTGATCTATGGGTTAGAGATTTAGATTTATTTAGAGTTTTTTCTTAGAATTGGGGTAGGGGATATGACTCCTCAGGTGTCCTCAGGGCCTGATATTTTTATTTCCTTATACTTACCCCCATGAAATTAGATGTTTTCCTAATTTTTTGGATTTCCTTGGTCTAGTTATTTGGAATTATGGTAAGGGATGTAACCTCTAGATGGATATGGTGGTTCCAGGTAGGGTATACAACCCATAGGTGGATGTATAAGTTGATGTTGGATTAACTAGGATGTGATCCTAATAATTGACTATTATTATTAATACTGCTAGATTTTGTAGGATTTTCTCCTAGGAATTGTCCATGGGCCTGATATTGGTTGGCATGATTATGTGACATTCTCAGAGACACTCTAGCACTAACCAAAGTAGGTATGATTGATCTTGGGTGTCACGTTAGAACTTGAACATTGATGATGTTTATTTATTTATTTATTCTTTCTCATATGTTTTATTTATTTAGTTGTGTATATCACTTGTGTATACCATATTTTATTAGCTATTATATGGAAATAATTAGTGGTTTATTACTAAGTTATACTCAAACCCTGCTAAGGAGTCCATGGTACTTGTGTACCCGATTAGACTTCACTAGTCGTAGGTTTAGGTTATGCAAAGTCTTGGTGTTTAATTGTTAAGTGGGATAGTATGGTTTAAGTTTTGGATATATGAGGTGTTAATTAAGTATGTATTAGATACCATTACTTTTATTCTTTTATTTATTTTTTAAATGTGTGACCGACCTAGTGGGTTGTCAGTTGTTACATGCTGGAATGACTGTGATTCTGTATACTTCTATATTTCATTGATATAGAATAATTATTTTATTTCTTCCACATAATCTAATTTATTATATTGTATTATGTCTGGTTATTTTTATCTATTATTATTCACTTTTATATGGGGTATATTCTCTCCACTGTTACACATGAGACCCATGAGGCTATTTAGTAGCCTTTGTTGTATGGGGAGGTATTCCTATGGTCATGTAACTCTTCAGTCTAATTAATGATTAGAGTGAACCATTATTAGGACATTAAATGGGTGATTATGCCTTAGCTATAAACCAAGGTTGTTATTCTTGGATAAAGAATGATGATAGTTCCCTTTGGGATGTGTGCACTTAGGTGTAGGTGGGTCATAAATGGGACACATGCTCCATCGTCATAAAACATAGTTGATCTGTTTGGGTATGAAAAAAGTTTTGAGAATCAAGGAAATTATCATAATAAATTGGGTTTGAATTGAAGGGAGGGTTTTTTAAGAGATATTTATAAACCTCAAGATCATATTATCATATCGTTTTTATTTCATTAGTTATATTAATATGATAGACTATAAAACTACTTTAATTTTTTCCTAGATCCATAGAATGATCAAGCATATCCAAAATCTTATTGAGTTCAGATAATTACCTCATGAGTTTTGTGACTATTCATTTTGTTCCCCTTAGTTTTTTCTTAATCCTTTTAATGGTTTTGACTTATCAAGTGAACACGAAAATTTTTATGAGACCACCCTTTATTATTTTTCAACTAAATAAGTTTTTTATCTATTTTATAGTATATGATAATGAGTTTTGAACCAAATTTCATGGTTATATAGTTTTGATGTAGAGTTATTGGTATTTTAAGGTCATATATATATTACCAAGAGAGTTACTCTAAATATAATATTGATAAGCTCAGACCATGACAAGAAATTTTTACTCACCCATTAGGATGAGTACTAACTTGACATAAATGAAGAGTAAAATTCTAGTTTAAGTAACCATAATGGGGAATTTCACTAACTTTTTCCCAGATATATAAAACTAGAGAACATTGATCAAGTCTTTATAAGGATATATATTAGTCTCATGATCTTTGTTAATTTTTATTTTATACTTTAACTTTTTCCTAAGCCATGAGATGGGTGATATTTTTTAGTGAAACTTGACCTTTTATTAGGTTTTACTTTACATTTTTTGACCTCACAAGTTTCATTTCTCTATTTATAAATATTAAGGTTATACAATTTTAATTAAGTTGTATCTCTTAGTATAAGTTCTTAGTGTTCAGAACAAAATATATCTATATTTTAAGGTTATAAAGCATTAAATAATAGGTGATAATAATTTAAAGTAATATTGATTTGAAAAAAGGTGAGGTCATTTATTTAACTAAAATTGAAAAGCCAACATAATGTGACTGATATACCCAATTTCATTATAGGTAACCTCAAGGGTCAGAATATCCATATAATTTAGGGCCAACTACTTAAACTAAAAATATATTTTGTTTGGAATAATGTAATTAACAATACATGAATTATTTATTGAGGGAAAATAAAACATTTATTACTTTATTAAAATCATAAAATGGGTGTGAAAAGGGTTTGGTCACATTTCATAATCATCATTAATCCAATGTGAATAGATAATCAATCTTTGGAATAAGAGTCCTTAATTTTGGATAATGGGTAATTCATTTAATAACCATAACTACCCTAACTTAGACTATAGAAGGTTTAGATGACATGATAATTAAGTATCCTAAATTGTATTTGGATTTTTTTATTAATACGTAGCTTAATAAAATCATGAGAGATAAGGAAATTTTTTAATCCTTGAACATATGAATATTGTAAGATATTAATCAAATCTAGACATACTGGAATTTGGTATAATGGGATGATAATGGATAAGCTAGAGAAATTGGTAACTGTGTTCAAAGGGAAAGAATATTATTGTATTTTTTATATATTTATAAAGGATAATAACAAACTATGTGAGAATTAAGTAATCCACTATAATACATTCAAAGTGATATAGAATTAGATAATATTTTCCTCAGGATAGATATATACCCCCATAAGGGTATAGGCATTCCATATTTTTGGCACATATTTTATCACTATGTCGAAGATGGTTCCTTATATTAGATATTCTCATTACCAATTGTCATGGAAAATTTATGGTAATTTAGATATATAATATATAAAATATGGTATATCAAATTGAAGTGTTTAAGATATTCAGAATGTTGTATCTTCATAATAATCAAATAGGATACAAATGAGATGTTGGGAATGGGGTGGAAGTTATAAAAATATTGTTTTGGGTTAATGATAGGGGATATGTGCATAAATATGTATCCTATGGTAATTTGAATCTATTCATAAATAGTTATGAAATACAAGAAACTACATCTTGATACTATGATAGTGGAAGGAACCTAATATGAATTGGTGTGGTCAAACATCAATATAGATTAGATAATGGGGACATGAAATGAGGTGTAATTATTAAACTAGGCCTAGGATAGGAAATTTGGGTGTCACTATGTATCCTATAATAGTAGGAATCATGTCACAAAAAGTTCTAGAATATGGTATACTTTTATCCTAGCATAGGGTTATAAAGTATTTTGACATGAACTAGAAATGTCACACCCCGACCTGTTTATTATTTTTATTTTATTATTTGCTTTGATTTTAAAAATTTTTGTCGAGGTTCGGATTGAATCCTGAACAATAATTTTTTATATTTTGTCAAAAAACGCGCAGTTTTGTGTTGACGTCACTGAGCGCCTAGGCGGAGTGCGTTTTGGAGACCCCATACGGCTTTACCTAGGCAACGGCACTGTCCGTTGGTCTTTGAAAAAAAATTAAAATGAATAAATTTTGTATTTTATTACGGTTACGGTTAATAATTTTAATTATTATTTTTGTTATAATTAAGTTTATTGTTATTATTATTATTATTATTATTATCATTATCATTATCATTTACTTTTTTATTTTATTTTATTTATTTATTTATTTATTCTTTCTTCCTCCTTCTTCTCTTTTTTTTTCTTCTCCCTCTTGTTGTTCCACGTGGCTTCTACCCCCCCCCCCCATTTGTGGATCTGGTTTCATGCCCGCATCTCCCATTCCTCCTTCTCCTGCATGTCATCCCCTCCTCTCCTCTTCTCCTTATCTGCTAAGCCCCGTGCCCCCGCACGCTGTTACTGCCCTACCCTACAGTCACCCTCCCGCCTCTTTGCGCTAGATCCAGCAGTCGACCCCTCCCGCATTGCCCTCTGGCGTCGCACGCCCCCAGCAACCCCACGCAGCAGCACCAGTCACGTCCCATGGACCAGCTGACTCCCTGCGCAACCCCTGATCCGCCCTTCCTCCTTGTGCGACTCGACCCCCTACGCTCCCTCCTTCCTAGAGTGCCCTCCTACAGCCACCCTATCACTAGTGCACTTCCCTGCTCGTGTGACCTCGTCCGGCGGTGGCCCTGCTCGTGCGACCTTGTCTGAAGCAACCCCTATTGCTCTTCTCCAGTCGTCGCATCTCCCTATCTGCGTACCTCCAGCACTGCCCCGCACCCTCTGGCAACTTCCAACCGTGTTCCCACCACCCTGCACCCTCAGCGCTCCAGCCTCAGCGTGATGCCCCCTGGCCTCAGCGCTCCAGCAGCACAGTAAGGCCCCATCAGCCTTAGCACATTCATGCTGCAGTGCTCCCCCTGATTCACTGTGCACAGCAGCCCTACCCCGAGGTCCCTAGCCTTGACCGCACGCCCTTCTTCTGGTGTAGCTCTGACCAGCCGGTGCAGCTCCGGCTGCTACATACCCTCATTTCCAATTGTCGCATGCTTTTCCGGCCCAACGAACCCCCTCCCTGAGTTGCTGGTATCGACTCTCAATGTTGTTGCGTCCATCCCCTCTCTCTTTGGCCGAACCTAGTCTGCGCTCCTCCCGTTGCGACAGCCCACACTTCCCATCCTGCGCAGCAGCTAGGTTACACCCTCCTGCCCGTGTAGCTCTAGCATTGTACCATCCTCCCTCTCCGACCAGCTACGCACCCTTCTCGGTCGTGCACCCCCTACTGATGACTTTTTCGGTGCCCCGCAGCCTCTCATCGACCTTCCGGGGTGGTACAACCAGTTCTGTCAGCTCTCATCCCACTTCTGTTCCTGTGACCAGTCACGTGCCTTGTTCTCGATTGGGCGCGTGATGAGCGTCCGCCACCAAAGGCGAGCGGTTTGGGTTTGCGTCTTTCTCTTGCGTTGGGGTTCAGGTGAGGTATGCACTATTTCTTGTTTTGATTATTTTAAATTAATGTTTACGTTTGTTTGTAGTTATCTTTGCGATGTTTAATTGTCGGGTTAGTAATAGTCAGTGTTTCTGTGTTTTAGATTATTTTACTTTTTTGCAGCGAGTTGGCGGGGTAACCTCGTGTTACCGCAATCATCGGCTTGTGCGTTCTTGTGTGCAAGTGTGAGATGTGTCGTGTCGTCATCGTAACCGAGCTGTGAGTCGAGGTAGGTCCCCCACTGCACTCACCTTTAAATTTAGAATTTATTAATTTCTTGATATTTTATTAATTTTAATAAACTAGAAATAAGATAAGATAATTAATTTTTAAAAGATTATTTGGTTTAAAAAGATCCATTTATTTTATACATGACACTTGAAATATTTTATTGATAAATGGACACTCAGTCGTGAAAGAATGCTTGTTTGGCCTTTAAACATAATTCATGGAATTTCAAATGTAGTTTTGGTTTAAATGATAAATGATTTCTTCTGAACCGTGATCGAGTGTTTTGGGTTTTCTTGAGAAATGAGGTTTTTCTTTAAAATTAGTGAAGTCCCGTTTGGCACTTTAATAAAAATAAATTATTTTGGAAAACTCTCTTTGGGGTGACTCAGGGGTGATCTTTGGTTCACGTTGATTGCGTGAGTTGTGTGTGATATCTATGCTACTTGATTGACTTTGTTGACTCACCCCTTTCCCTTTTATTATGCGTGTTGACATGGGAACCTGGCATAGTGAGTGAATCTTTTGAGAATGATTGTTTCACTAGTTTAGATTATGCACTAGCTAAAGTCCCCATAGTAGGGGAATACTGAGTTATTGCTGCTATGGGGATTGGGCCCCTCGGTTAGGCCATGAAGGGCTATACCGAGCGTTAGGGAATAATGACGTCATCGAGTTAGAGCATGCCTTCAGAATGAGTCAGATGTATAGTACGTTTTGGATTGTTCATGAGCTCCTAGGTTCGACCCATGTTCCCTTTGGTGTTTATTTTTATGCGGTGGATGATTGAGAGGTCTAGTTCGATTGCTGGCCCCTATGTGACACTTTTTCCATTTCCCTTAGTGTGTGTTGTGTGTTATGTGTGGTTTTCCTTCTAGCTAATAACTGAAACTAGGATTTTGTAAATTGTTCGCAAATATGTTTTCAATAATGTAATGCACCTTCTCATTTCAAACATTAAACTAGTTTTTAAATTAAAAAGGGAAATGGACTGTTACTTGTTTTAGAAATGAAAGTTTGTATGGAAACTAATATTTTATATACTTTAGTTCAAACCTGTAATTAGTAAATTTCTTTATTTAAAGGTAGTACATTGGGAATAGTTTGTTGGGCATGCCTACTGAGTTTTAATACTCACACCTACAGTGTTGTCCTGTTTTTATTTTTACTGTAGGTTTGGCTCGATCTCTCTCCCGTGAGAGAGAGTTGGTTGTGAACTGGTGAGTGACTCTCAGAGTTGCAAGGATTTTTGGTCATGGTCAGTTTAGTTGTTTGTCATTGATCGTTCTTTCTTTTCAGTGTCATTTATTTACTTTGTGTTATTCTACTTTTCTTTTTGGTTCTTTATATTCATTGGGAAAAATCATTCTCAATTGTCCTCTATTGATGCCCTAGCACTTGTCGCCAGCCCAGGAGGATTGGGAACGCCTCTTGGGTCATGTCGCGGACCGGACCGGGTGATCGGTTCAGGGTTGAACCGGGTTGGTTCGTGACAAAATGGTATCAGAGGAGGTCGGATCTTGAGAGGACCTTGTTTTTCAGAGTTCCCATTATTATTTGGGGTTGTCATGGTAAAAGGAGTAGGATTTTTGGGAATCGGGGTGTATGGACGAGAAGGATGTCATGAACCCTTGCTCTTTTCGAACCTTGGATTACCATGGGATGTTTGGGTTATTGAAGTCTTTTGATTCTTATGGTTTGTTTGGTATTGAGAAATTAAATGAGAGTCAGGTAAGTGACCTCCATAAGCTCTCATGGTCTGGCATGCCATGTGGAGCCAGAGACTTTACCCTAGAATGCTCTCAGTGACGGTGGTGTGACTGGCGTATGACAGCCAACTATATGTCTGAGTTACCCATCATCACTAGTTTCCCCCTAGTGAATCGTTTGAGTTTTCTTTCTTTCTGAAAATCGTTGTGAAACGTGTTATTTTGGTATTTAAAAATGGTAATGATCATGTTTGACTTGTCTTCTTGTTTTCTTATTCCTTGGTGTTCGCCCCCATAAAGGTTCAATGGATGCCCAAGGTGCAGCTTCGGGTGGTGCATCCTTGTAAAATCCTCCATTTGATCAGTCCATGGACTACATCCTTGAGTTTCGGAAGTTGAACCCTCCCCTATTTTATGGGAAAACAGATCCTCTTGAGGAGGAGGAGTGGCTATGGAAGATTGAGAGGAACTTCTATTCTCTCATGCCGCCCGATTCATTAAAGGTGAAGTTGGATACCTTTATGCTTGAAGGTCCAACCTGAAAGTGGTGGAAGTATGTGTCTCTAAACAAACCTCGAGAAGATCTCACTTGGGAGTTCTTCAAGTCTTCATTCATCCAATAGTATTTCTCTGAGTTGACAAAGCTGAGAAAGATGATGGAGTTGTGTGGTCTTCAGCAAGGTGTTGGATCGGTATTGGAATTATTTCGTTGTTTCCTGGACTTGGATCCATTTGAACCGAGGTGTGTTGGGAATGATCCTGTGAAAGCTCAGTATTTTGAGCTCGGATTATGTTTGGAGCTATAGTCGAAGGTGGGAGAGTTTAACTTAATCACCTTTCTTGACGTGTTGAGACAATCTTTCCTTGCCAAAGATGAGTTAGTAGGAGGAATTGAGGCGGTGAATCCTCCTCTGGCTTTGGGAAGCAGTGTAGTAGATAGAGATAAGAAGAATGGGAAGTGGCATGATGTCGGTGGTACTGGTAGAGAAATAAAGAGGCCTTCAGACCTTCAGCCATCTTCCTCATAGTGCAATTCCTTGATCTGTCACAAGTGCGGTAAGTGGGGGCACAAGAGGCCGATGTGCCCGAATGCTCTGAAACCCTACCACACTTGTGGGCGTCTAGGTCACTTATAGTGATTCTGCCGAGGTGTTTGCAAGAAGCGTGCTAAAGACAGACCTGACTCGTCGAAGGTCACCTCATCCTGTAAGCAGGATTAGGGCGATGTTTGGGGATCAGTTTGGAGTTTTATTTTGGTGGTGTTTCTTGGATGTAGTATTCATCACCTGTACCATTTTTTGGTGTTTCTTTTATTTTAGTTGTAATAATGGTTGTGGATAAACCCCTTTGAAACCTTTTTTCTAATAGATGTGCATTTGGTAAATTTTTGGTTCATGTGTCATGTTTGGGAATTTTTGAATCCTGACTACGAGGCAGGAGATGCTTCAATCATTGGTGCTCCAGCCATAGGCCCCGGAGTGAAGCTAGCACATATTCAGGTGAACCCCAACAGTGAAGAAGGGATTTGGTTTAATTTTCATCCTTAGTGTGGTGTGGTTTGTGTTCTTCTGAGGATGTGATGTCGGTAAGGTAGCGGTGATGATACTTTTGATGCTCGTTTGGTTGGGCCCTTTCCTCCCCTGCCGTTATGGTGGGGTTTTTGGACCATGTGAGAATATTTCAAACTTAGTTAATCTCCTCAGTCCTTATGGTGGGGAGACCCATCATGGGTCTTGTTGAATTCAGTTGTCTTGTTTCTGATGGTGGGGAGTCCATTCGGGCTTCCCTGTGTCAGTATCATAGTTTTTTTTTGGGTTTCGTTTCAGTTGTGTTTAAAGTGTTTGTGTTTTTAGAATAAGTTGCATGTCAAGGGAGTTTGGTGTTCATTTGAATAGATCAACTGGAGGTGCTTAAACTTTTGGGGGTGAGTGACACTTAAGGAGTTTCTTCTTGGTTCTAGGTCTTGTTGTGGCTTCCCAGGGATGGGAAGCGTTATGGTGGGTAGAATTGTCACACCCCGGCCTATTTATTATTCTCTTTTCTTTTAACAATTTTTGTCGAGGTTCGGATTGAATCATGAACAATAATTTTTTATGTTTTGTCAAAAAACACGCAGTTTTGTGTGGACGTCACTGAGCGCCTGTGCGACCCCCCACTCTGCCCTTCCTCCTTACACAACTCGACCCCCTGCGCTCCCTCCTTCCTAGCGTGCCCTCCTCCAGCCACCCTATCACTGGTGCCCTTCCCTGTTTGCGCAACCTCGTCCGGCAGCATCCCTACTCATGCGACATTGTCCGGAGCGACCCCTATTGCTCTTCTCCAGCCATCGCATCTCCCTGTTCGTGCACCTCCGGCACTACCCCGCACCCTCTGGCTACTTCCAGCTGTGTGCCTGCCACCCTGCACCCTCAGCGCTCCAGGCTCAGTGTGAAACCCCCTAGCCTCAGAGCTCCAGTAGCGCAGCAAGTCCCCCTCAGCCTTAGCACCTTCATGCTCCAGTGCTCCCCCTGATTTGCTGCACACAGTGGCCCTGCACCGAGGTCCCTAGCCTCGACTGCACACCCTTCTTCCAGTGTAGCTCTGACCAGTCGGTGCAGCTCCGGTCACCGCACACCCCCATTTCTGATCACCGCATTCTTTTCCAGCCCGATGCGCCCCCTTGCCGAGTCACTGGAATCGACTCTCAACATTGCTGCGTCCAACCCCTCTCCCTTTGTCCGGACCCAGTCCGCACTCCTCCCGTTGCGACAGCCCACACTTCTCATCCTGCACAGCAGCTAGGCCACACCCTCTTGCCCGTGCAGCTCTAGCACTATACTGTCCTTCCTCTACAACCGGCTTCACACCCTTCTCGGTCATGCGCCCCCTACCGGTGACTTTTTCAGTGCCCCGCATCCTCTCACCGACCTTCTGGGGTGGGACGACCAGTTCTATCAGCTCTCGTCCCACTTCTGTTCTTGTGACTAGTCGCGCACCTTGTTCTCGATTGGGCATGCGATGAGCATCTGCCGCTGAAGGTGATCGGTTTGGGTTCGTGTCGTTTCGCCTTCATTGGGGTTCAGGTGAGGTGTGCACTGTTTCTTGTTTTGATTATTCTAAATTAATGTTTATGTTTGTTTGTAGTTATCTTTGCAATGTTTAATTTTTGAGTTACTTCTGGTCAGTGTTTCTATGTTTTAGATTATTTTACTTTTTTTTCAGTGCATTGGCGGGGTAACCCCGCATTACCACGATCATCGGCTTGCGCGTGCTTGTGCGCGAGTGTGAGACGTGTCGCGTCGTCGTCATAACCGAGCTGCGAGTCGAGGTAGGTCCCCCACTACAATCACCTTTAAATTTAGAATTTATTAATTTCTTGATATTTTATTAATTTTAATAAATTGAAAATAATATAAGATAATTAATTTTTAAATGATTATTTGGTGTAAAAAGAATCGTTTATTTTACACAAGACACTTGAAATATTTTATTGATGAATAGACACTCAGTCATGAAAGAATTCTTGTTTGTCCTTTAAACCTAATTCACGGAATTTCAAATGTAGTTTTGATTTAAATGATAAATGATTTCTTCTGAATCGTGAATGAGTGTTTTGGGTTTTCTTGAGAAATGAGGTTTTTCTTTAAAATTGGTGAAGGCCCGTTTAGCACTTTAATAAAAATAAATTATTTTGGAAAACTCTATTTGGGGTGACTCAGGGGTGATCTTTGGTGCACGTTGATTGTGTGAGTTGTGTGTGATATATGTGCTACTTGATTGACTTTGCTGACTCACCCCTTTCCCTTTTATTATGCATGTTGACATGGGAACCTGGCATAGTGAGTGAATATTCTGAGAATAATTGTTGCACTAGTTTAGATTATTCACTAGATAGTGGCCCCATAGTAACGGAATACTAAGTTATTGCTACTATGGGGATTGGTCCCCTCGGTTAGGACATGAAGGGCTATACCGAGCGTTAGGGCGTTATGATTTCATCGATTTAGAGCATGCCTTTAGGATGAGTCAGATTTATAGTACGTTTTGGATTGTTCATGAGATCCTAGAATCGACCCATGTCCCCTTTAGTTTTTATTTGTATATGGTAGACGATTGAGAGGTCTAGTTCAATTTATGGCCCCTATGTGCCACTTTTTCCATTGCCTTTAGTGTGTGTTGTGTGTTATATGTGGTTTTCTTTCTGGATAATAACTGAAACTGGGATTTTCTAAATTGTTCGTGAAGATGTCTTCAATAATGTAATGCACCTTCTCATTTCAAACATTAAACTAGTTTTAAAATTAAAAAGGGCAATGGACTGTTACTTGTTTTAGAAATGAAAGTGTGTGTGGAAAATAATATTTTATATACTTTAGTTCAAACCTGTAATTAGTAAATTTCTTTATTTAAAGGTAGTGAATTGGGAAAAGTTTGTTGGGCATGCCTACTGAGTTTTAATACTCACGCCTACAGTGTTTTCCTGTTTTTAGTTTTACTGCAGGTTTGGCTTGAGCTCACTCTCGTGGGCGAGAGTTGGTTGTAGACTGGTGAGCGACTCTCGGAGTTGCGAGGAGTTTTGGTCATGGTTAGTTTAGTTGGTTGTCGCTAATCATTCTTTCATTACAGTTTCATTTATTTACTTTACGTTATTCTACTTTTTTTCTGCTGCTTTATTTATATTCACTGGGTGAAATCGTTCCCAATTGTCCTATATTGATGCCATGGTGCTTGTCGTCAGCCCAAGAGGATCGGGAACGCCTCTCGGGTCATGTCGCAGACCGACTTGGGTGATCGGTCAAAGGTTGACTCGGGTTGGTTCGTGACAAGAAAACCCATACACTAGGATATGGATTGAAGGGGGAGAAAACATATAGTTTATCCCATGATAGGAGATTCATCCATTACTATATATCATGTAGTAACATGAATCTAGATAAACATAGTTCTAGAGTATTACTTGGTGTGGGGATAAATGATGAAACCTAAAATTAATTGGTGGGATCCTAGACACCAAGGTGGTTGAATTAAATGAAAAATTATAAAGCTAAAGGTTATGAAGGACATATATATAGATATAACATATGCATAAGTATAGTGTTGGGATTCACAATTTATCACAAAAAATCAAAGGTGGGATGTCATGTAGATTATGATCCTTATGATGATTAAAACTCTATATAGTTTAATGTTATATAGGAAGGATGAAATTAATTACAATTTAAAGTACTTATAGTAGGTTCCACTCTATTTATTTTTAATGTTATGTGGGAAGGATGATATTTTATATAGTTTAAAATTATTTTTATGGGGAGTATATACATTACATTTTTTAATTTATGTGTTGAAAACCTTACATCATGTAGTTCAAGTTCATGTTATAAGGAAGTTATTTCATTCAATTTAGATTCACATTACAAGGACCACAAATAATTTATTTTATAGTCATATATAGAGGACTTTATTTCATGTAATTTATATTCATGTGATAAGAACTTTAGAATCCAATATGGATTTATATGAATAATTTCATTTGATTCCTTGCATTGGTACGAGGCATGGTATGATCCATATCCATTATAATCAAGGAATACACTTTATTATAGTATAAATTGTGTATGATGTAAGCCCCCATCCATTTGTATTTTAATTTCAAAGGATCCCTCCCGTGGATCATTTATATTTTTAGAGATAACAACAATTCTCCTCAAAAAAATAACCAGAGTTAGACTCTTTTGTTAAGAACTCAGGTTTATATTTTTTTGGTCCTCAAGGTTATTTAGGAACTATAATTTTTTGGAGTGGATCCTTGATTCTTGTTATTTTTGTTTTGATAATTATAAAAGTATTTCATTTTTAATTATTTTTAATCTTTTTTTAATTATTATAAATCATTTTTAATTGTTCTTTAATTTTTTATTTTAAATGATGTTGACTCTGATGTTTAATATTTATTCATTTGGTTTTAATATTTATTCAAGTTATATTATACTTTTAAAAAGTATTCTAAGTCAGATATCATACATATCATATTTTATTTTAAGAATCATATTATACATATCATTTTTTATTTTTTAAATAATATCTTACAAATGAAACATTATCTTATATATAAAATTTTTACTAATTCTGTTATCATATTCATTCCTTAGTGTTGAGAAATTTATATTATATATCTCAAAAAAATAATAATAATAGATTATTTATTTCCCAAATTCAATTTATCTCTAAGTATAATGTATGATTTTTCTTTATATAATCAAAAAATATATTACATATGAGGAATATTTAGAGTTTGATAAAGTAAATTATCTTATGTTTCTATGTTCCAAATATCTAACATATGCCAGGAATCAAGTGTTTTTTTCATAATAATATCATCTTATGAATTATAATTATTGGTCAGAGTAGGACACTCAAGAGGGGGGTGAATTGAGTTCCTATAAAATTTATGTTAAAAATTATTTATTTGAAAGTACCCCAATTTAAAATCAAACATTCCACTTAACTAAAGTTGTAGATTTTTAAAATATTTGAGATTTTTAAAGATTCCTCAAAGATTTATTAATTATCAGTTAAAGAAACTTATGAAGTTACTTAAACTTTTGAAATCAGTCTACTAAAACAAATTCTAGAACGAACACTATCTAAGATTAATTATCAAAACAAATTAATGTTTTCTGGTTTGAATAAACAAAAATAGGCAGGAAAATATAACTTTAACATAGCGGATAAAAACAATAGGTTCAGTCTCAAGTAGAGACTTAGTCTTCTCCACTTGGTGATCACCTATCACTAAGAAAACTATATATAAACAAGATTGATCCACACCCTAGATCAGGGTTTACAACAGCATATAAGCTATCCAGGTCAACTAAACCTCTACCATAGTTTTACGTGGGAAAAAAATATAAATATGTCACATAGATACCTCTTCCATAGTTATACGTGGGAGTAAAATGGTTTAAGAGAGTAGTAGTGTGAGGATATCTCATATGTTTAGCATAGGAGACAGTGTGTATTTTTAATACAGATACACACATTTCTCAAAGAAATAATAAAATCGTACACAACAGAGAAGAATATAATAATAAGGGATTAGAAATGCTCTGAGTGTTGTTCTATGTAGTTCTGAACTCTTTGAATGTAGCAGATTTGAAGCTCGGTTCCTTTTTTGGAAATAGACTCATAAACAGAGTGTTGTGAGTTCTGTGTTCTGGTTTCTTGTTCAATGAGATGTTCTTCATAGCTCTTATTCTTCTTTGAGTTGTTGTTGCTGCAAGGATGTTTTTAGGATGGTTCACAGCGAGTTATTCTTTAGCTTATAGTAATCAAGATGGATTATCATGGCTCTTCTACATGGCCTTTTTTGTGTCGCACTCACATCTTCTTTAGCTCGTGCTTCATAATATATTAATCATTGGGTGTTTGTTTTTTGGCCAATAAGAAGCATGATTTCAAGACCCTGTACTTCATACTATATGCTGAAATGTCTACAAGAATCATTAATAATAGAAGTATCATTAAATAGATCAAATATGATCATTAGAAATAATTTTGAATTTAATTGAAATAAGGAAAAAATGTCTAAGTATGGAACAGTGTCACAGTCAGTGGTGGCATAGGAATGGTTTCATAGGATTGGTGAGTCAGGAGTGGTGCCATAGTCAGCGGTGAATCTTCCTTTTCTTCTAAGAAGTGCCTCCAGACCGGTGTCTCATACTTTTTGAAAATTTTGAATTGGTTACTTGATATTATAGTGTTGAGGCAATGGTTTCAAGTCCTATGTGATAAAATTTTTCATTGGAAATGATGTCATTGAAATGGTGTCCGGTCCTTTGTGAGAATTCTGAAACGGTGACTTGAAAAAACGGTGTCTAGTACTTTGTGAGATCTAGAACTGGTATCATGATAAAACGGTGTCATTGTAATGGTGACTCATACTTTACTGATTTTCATACTAAACGGTGAAACTATTTGGTCATGATAATAGTGACTGTGGGGTCACCTTAACAGTGAATCATACTTTACCAAATATCTGCAATCTATCTTAATAAGTAATACTCATATAATGGATTAAGATTAAACATGAGCATAATGAAACATTATAGAACAATAGTAAACATTATTTACAAGAGTTAATCGTGATTTGTGATCATTAAAAGAAGAGGAGTCCAACAATTTCCCCCCTTTTTAATGATCACAAATCATGTAATTTACAATTTATACACTTAAGAAAGTAATAAACTGTTTTCTTAACATATCAAATGGATTATATGAGATTAAGGCATAAAATCAAAGAAATCCATTATAGTATTAGAGAATATTTGTAAAAATATCATAAATTATAGTTCTTCTTCCCATTTTTTTGGATTATTAAAAAGAAAGTAAGAAAAATAAAAACAATCACTAAATTAAATCCGCAATTGAATAAAATAGATAGCACATTTTATTGAATATACTGACAAAGTACAGTACAATCAAAAAAATAAAATTAATTAGATCCCTATAAAAAATCATCCTTCACTTATCCTCAGATTTTATATCCTTCTCTTTAGCCTTGTTAAATACATCAGGATAAGAATAATCATGTGCATAATTAGTATAGGTGGTTGGAATTGAGCTAAAAGATAGAGGAACTCCTTCAATAATAGAAGGGGAAAGGCTCGGTCTAGACGAAGAATGAGGTAAGGGTTGCTTTGTGATGATAGTTTTGATCTGGCTCAGAGGTTGATACAGGATCATGGTAACTGGAGAAAATGAGGTAGAGGAATAAGGAGTGGTTTATTAAAGAAGGAGTGGTAGAAGGAATCAGGCCAGGTCTAAAGGGAGAAGCTGCAGGATAAACTATGGTTGTATTTTGAAAATGAAAATAAGGTTTCAACAGGTTGATGAAATCCTTGATGATTTCACCACCATACTTCATGGATTTCTCAAAATCATCCTTATTTTCCATAAAATTCTCAATATTAAGAGTAAAATCCTTCAACTGCTTGACTTTCTCCTTAAAATCTTAAGTCACTAGAGGTAGCCTCAAATTCTCCACCGGATATTTGAAATGACTTTCCAACTGGTTCTTGGTATAAATCTTTGCAAAATAGTAATCCACCTTCTTTGAAATATTTTCTTGAGCATCAGTGGCATTCTTGGAGTAAGTTCTAATCATTTCATGCACATGCTCATTGTAATTTTCAATCTTACTCAGGCATTCCTAACTTGGACCACCAATCGAAGTCTGAATCTCTTCTCTAATCACTGATCTAATCAAGTCACTATCCAAAGGCTAAGAGGTCTGAGCAAAATCATATGGAGCTTAAGTAGATGAGGTGAAGGGATTAATATTTCTCATAACTTTCTCCAAATATACTTTATATTCATCTGTTAGTCAATTGATTACATCCATAAATACACACATTTCATTTTCTACTTTGGTGTTGCTCTTGACCACTATTTCAACCACTAAAATCAAATTATGTTGAATATGATATACAACCTTGTCTAAGATCTTGATAGAATCAGCCTCATTGAGACTAGAAACTGAAGCTGGAGCAGCTTGAAAATTCTTTCTCATCTCCTCAACCGAATATCTTAAGGATTTTACTTCATCACTTAGAAGTTTATTTTCAATCCTTGCTTCCCGAATCTCATGAATAATTATGGGTTGAGTTTGTCGTAACAACTTTTCAATAAGCATTACAGTATCTCTTTCACTGAAGTTAATCATAGGAGTAGGTTGTGACTTCATAATATTTCCAAATCCATATAAGATATTTTCTCTAAAAACTTTCAGATCATCATGGCTTACATAACTGAAGGTTACTTGATCAGGTTCATGAACACAAATAGTTTTTGGCTCCTTAGAAGATATCACTTATTTAGCTGTGATTGGTTTGTGTTGAAACTTATTTGAGAGGTCCATTTCTTTCACTAAGTACTTCTTAGAATCATGAACATCAATGTATTTGTGAAACTTGTACCAGGAATCCACTGAACTTGAATCCACAGGATTCTGTACTTCAATCCATTCCAAACTGGGGTTCTTCTCCCCCTCAACCAATGTTACCCCTTGAGGGCTAAGAGACTAAATTTTGTGAACTCTTTCAACATATTTTGTTCTCACAGACTCGGTTATACTTCTTTATAATTGAAAATCTTGTTCCATCCTTACTTCAGTAGGTAAAATGACTTTTGTTTCTGAAGATTCTTCTTCTATCTTTTGTACATTAGCAACATGTTCTTCCACAGTTGCTTCACCTTTATCAACATATTTATACTTGGTTGTATTTTCTTGAATTTGACCTTAAACACCTTTATAGATAAGAGAATATCTAGAAGGAATATCCTGAGATGGTTCGGGAGATGCATGAGGAGGCACTTTAGTACTTTTGGAAATATCTAGATCACTACTTTTAGAAACAACTCCAACTTCAGATCTAAGACAATCAACTTCCATTACTTCATCTAAATATTACACAAAATCATCTAGTTCCAAACCAGGATCAGCGATATACTTAGGTCTTGAAGGGTGCTCAATAGGATTGAAATCCTCATACATCCTTTCATTGTCTTCAACCCATAACCTCTTCCATGGATTCTAACTAATTTTTATTCTCCTGCATATATCCTTAGATAGAAAAAACTTATAATCCTTAACAAATTCTTCATCCTTCCATACCAAACCCTTGGATTTAATCATATCAGAAATGAATCTTGAATAGAATTAGGAGGTTGACTTTTAAGTCGTCTTGATCATATCACACATGTAAAGGACAAGTTACTTGCACATATTTATCTTGTGACCATTCTTTAAGAGATGCAACAAGAATATATCGTGATATTTTAGAGTAGTAAAGTCACATTTTCTTGGACATATCATGTGTTGAATAAATTTGAATAGCAATCTAGTCTCTCCATCTAATTTAGTATCTATAGGCCTTCTCTTTTTTCTATCTCCAGTCAAGTCACACAAACCCTCTTCTAGGATAAATATGTCACTTGAAGGTGGAGGGCCTCTTTGATAGTCCTAGAATATACCTTCATGAGGTACTATTAAACATGAAACCCACAAAATTGAAGAAAAAGCACACCTTTGTCTGTTTACCTAACTTCTAACCACAAATTCATCCTTAGAATTGAACGCAAACTCAATATACTGGTAAAACTAAAAAAAAAGATTTGGATATATGGGTCTCTTTTCATTTTTAAACCACTATAATCATCCATTTTCTTACAAAACTCTAAGAACAGGTGACTTACTCAAGAGAATCCACTTCGCACATAATTCTTTTTCTGGTATGACTACACGATCTACAAGACCAGGGTTGGATGGTTCCTTTGTCTTTGTGATCAGATCTCATTTCAATTTCTTTGATGAATTATGATTATTTAGATTCAAGGATGATGGATGCTTCATCATTTTCATTTCTGAAATGGAGAGAGGGTTTTAAGGGGAGTAAGGAGTTTGAGAGATAAGGGTTTTGGTTTCGAGAGTAGAGAGCATGGGTGAGGAGAGAAGTAGAGTGTTGTTTTTATCATTTAGGAATTTCAAAAGTCATAAATTAAAAAATATAATATAAAAGTGAAATAACATAATTAAAATAGTGTTGTGGAAAAATATTAAAAAATATAGAAATTTGAGTCATAACGGTGAGACCAGAATGTGCAGTTACAGTGGCATCACAATGGTCTGACTCTGATCGGTGAGAGAAAATATTGAGATAGAAAATGGTGAGATAGTAAATTGTGAGACAGTAAATTGTAAGACAGTAAACTGTGAGATAGTAAACTATGAGAGAGTAAACAGTCACTCAATTTTGATCATTCCCAATTCATGTATGATGTAGCTCATTATTTTAGAACTTAATGGCTTAGTAAAAATATCAGCAATCTGATGTTCTATGCCAATGAATTCTAAAGTAATATCACTTTCTTGATAATGATCACTCATGAAGTGATGTATTACATCAATATTTTTTGTTCCTAAATGAGAAAATAGATTCTTGGAGATGTTAATAGAACTTGTGTTATCACAGTTTATAGGTACATGTCTAAATTGATATCTATAATCTAGAAAAGTGTGTTTCATCCACAAAATCTGAGCACAAAAACTACCAGCAGCTATGTATTCAGCTTCAGCAGTAGATAATGCAATAGAATTTTACTTCTTACTACACTATGATACTAGTGACTTGCACAAAAAGTGACATGTTCTAGAGGTTATTTTTCTATCTAACATGAAACCACCAAAATCAATATCATAATAACTAACTAAGACAAATGATTGTCCGCTAGGATAGAACAGTCCTAAGTTGGTAGTATGTTTGAGGTATTTGAAAATTATTTTAATAGAAATTATATAATATTCTTTAGTATTTTCTAGAAAATGAGCACACATACATACACTAATCATAATATCAGGCCATCTGGCAGTCAAGTAGAGAAGACTTCCAATAATACCTCTTTATTTTTTTGATAAACGGATTTACAATTTTCATCAAGATCCAACTTACAAGTGGTACTCATATGAGTATCGCTACTTTTAATGCTATCCAAACTAAAATATTTTAGAATATTTTTAGTATATTTACTCTAATTTAAAATAATACCTTATTTATTTTGAAGGATTTGAAATATAAGATAGAATTTTATTTCACCCATCAAACTCATTTCAAATTCATTTTACATCATTTCTAAAAAATCAACACATAAATAATTTTTTGAAGATCCAAAAATAATATCATCATCATAGATTTTTACTACCAAAAAATCTTTAGAAATTATTTTTATAAAAATAGTAGGATCATCTATACCTTTTATAAAACCTTTAGAAATAAGAAACGTACTTAGTCTGTTGTAAAAAGATCTTGGAGCCTATTTTAAACCATATAAAGCCTTTGTTAACTTAAAAACGTGATTTGGAAAAAGAGGGTTTTTAAAACCAGGGGTTGTTCAACAAAAACATCCTCAACTATATACCCATTTAGATATGCACTCTTGACATCCATTTGATATAGGTTGAAATTTAGATGTGTTACATATGCTAGTAGGATTATAATGGCTTCAAGTCTAGAAAATGGTGCAAAAGTTTCTTCATTGTCAATTCCTTCTTCTTAACTATATCCTTGTGCTACCAATATAGATTTATTTCTTACAATAGTACCAGCTTCATATACTTTATTTCTAAATGCCCACTTAGTGCCTATAGTCAAGGTTTCTTTAGGTCTATCCACTTGTTTCCAAACTTTATTTCTTTCAAACTGATTTAGTTATTCTTACATAGCCATTACCCAAAATTCATCATTGATTTCATCATTGGTGTTCTTAGGTTCAAGATGTGACAAAAAGTCTTGATATTCAGCTTGGTTTCTAAGAGAATCTCTAGTTTGAGTTCCTTTGTCTAAGTCTCCAACTACAACATCTAAAGGATGGTTCTTAAGAGTTATTATAGGTCTATAAAAATAAGGGCTGGTAATTTCAGCTTCTTCAACAGGTTTTAGTTCATCATGACTAGATTTTAGAGAATTTCCAGAACTGGATGATTTAACAGGTTTCTTAACAACAAGATCAGAAGATTTGGTAGTTATGTCCAAATTGGATAGATTATCCTTAATATTTTCTAGGGAGTTATTGGGTTCATGTGGATCTATTTCATCAAATTTGACATGTACAAATTCTTCCACACATTTGGTTCCTTTATTAAAGATTCTTTAGGCTTTTATAGAGGTTTAATAACCTAGAAAGATTCCTTCATCACTTTTTTATTCAAAATTTTTAATATTATCCTTATTATTAATAATATAGACTTTGCAACCAAAATATTTAAAGTAATTAACTTTGGGTTTCCTATTGTTCCACAAATCATAAGGTGTTTTCTTCAGGATAGGTCTAATTAAGAATCTATTAATTATATAAAAATATATATTGACAACTTTATCCCAAAAGTAAATAGATAAATCATATTCATTGAGCATAGTCTGATCTATTTCTTGTAAGGTTCTATTTCTTCTTTTTACAACACCATTCTACTAGGGTGTCCTAGGAGCAAAGAAGTTATGAATATATCCATTTTGTGAGCAAAAATATTAAAAATCTTTATTTTCAAACTCATGAACATGGTAACTTCTTAAGGTTTTAATACTAAGACAACTTAGGTTTTTTATTATTCTAGCATACTTGGTGAAATTAGAGAAAGATTCACTTTTGTAAGCAAGAAAGTCCAAGTATATCTAGAGTAGTCATATACTAGAACATAAACATAGTTCTTCCCATTAATACTTGAAATTATAGAAGGTCCAAACAAATCCATGTGAACCAACTCAAGAGGTGGAGAAGTTGAAAATTATTTCTTTATTTTGAAAGATATTTTGTGTTGTTTTCATTTTTAAAAAGGATTGAAGACTTTATTATTTGTAAATTCTAGTTTGGGTATATAGTTGACTAACCCTTTCCAAGTAATCTTTCTAAGTGATTGAATATTACAAATTCCTAATATCCTATTCCAAGTCCAAGATTATTTATGAAAATCACTCAAATAAGAAACATTTTGAGAAATTAAGGAATCTAAATTAACAGCATAAATATTTTCATTCCTAAAAGCAGTAAATACTAACTCATTTTTAGAATTAAACACATTACATGCATTATTTTAAAATTTAAGATTGAAACCATCATCACAAAACTAATATATTCTAATTAGATTATATTTTAATCCATCATCAAAAAGAACTTTGGAAATTAAAATTGAATTAGAGTTACTAATTTAGTCGAGGCCAATTGTTTTTCATTTTTCATTATCACCAAATGTGACATGCCCACCATCAATATTTATCAGATTCTTGAAGCATGAATAATATCCTATCATGTGTCTTGAACATCCACTATCCAAGTACCATATAATTTTACAGTAGATCTTCAAGTATCTTACCGACAAAGATAATTCAAAAAAGAAAATATTTTGGTCCCAGGCTTGCTTGGGTCCAGTAATATTAGTAATTAATGCATTGGGAACCCATACTTTCTTCATGGGTTTCCTATAAAAAATTTGTAAATTATTGGAAAAATAAACTCTATTTGTTCTATAAAAACTAGAGACAGTAAATGACTATCCACTATTGGAACTTGAAGCATATTTTTCAATTCTGGGCATGAAAATGGATTTTCCAAATTTTGACACAAAATTGTTTTTGAACAGATTCATTTTCCCTGGTTGGTATCCTATACCAGTAGTGTATTTTGGTGAAACTTGTTTACCAAGAATTTGTGTAATATTATTCTTTCCATTGGTAAAATTTTCTAAGTCCCTTTTAAATTGTTCATTAGATAGTTTAAGTTCATTATTATCTTTAAACAATTGAGAATTATTTTATTTTTCTATAGTAATTTAATATTTAAAAGTAGAGGTAAGAGAATGTTATCTCTTTAAAACCTTATATTTATCTTTTAACTCATTGCATGTATATTCAAGCATGTTACAAAATTCAAACAATTATTCATTAAAAATATTCTCATAATCGTATTCATCTCCAAAATAGTAAGAATTATGTGCAGGAGATTCTAGTGTTATCTCAGACGTGTTTTTCATAAAACACATGTTAGATTTATTGGAATTTTGATTATTTGAGGATTATGACTCACTTGAGTTATCCTTTGAATCACTCTAAGTGGCCTTCATTGCTTTCTTGTACATTTTATCATTATCTTCATATTTCTGTTTATACTTTAACTTAGGACTGTCAAGATTTACATTCCCTCTTCTCTTACATTCATAGAAAAATATATCATTTGAATTTTCATTTTTCTTCTAGTCCTTTTTCTTATTTCCCTTATTGTCATATTTTCCTTTGTAGTTGTGATTCTTGAAAAACTTCTTATTTCTATAGAAATTTCTAAATCTTCTGGATAATTGATCCATTTCCTCATCAATGTTTGATGGTGAATCTTCATTACTTGTACTGTTAGAATGAGTTTGTATACTTTCCTTTTCTTTATTTTTGGAAGTAGTGGTTTTGAAAGCCACTGAATTTCTCTTTGGTTCATCATTCTCTTCATTTTTTACCATTAATTCTTCCTCATACATCATCATCTTTCCTATTAGCTCCTTAACTGGCATCTTGATGATATCACCAGATTCTCTAATTGACACTGAGGTTCCCCTGAATCTGTCTGGTAGACATCTGATAATTCTCATGATTTGTTCCTTAGATGTAACTTCCTTTCCTAGAGAGATCATAGTATTTACAATTTCATTAAACCTGAGATACATGTCATAGATAGGTTCATCATGCTTCATCTTAAAGTTATCATATTTAATAGTATATGTGTTAAGTATCATATCCTCAACATTAGTGGTTCCTTAATGTGAAACAGCTAAAGTATCCCAAATATCATGGGCTGTTTTACATGCAGAAATCCTATTGAATTATTCATCTCTTAAAGAACAACATAATGCATTCATAGTTTTGTAGTTATTATTATAATTAGTCTTGGTTGGGTCATCACAAGTATTTCAAGTAGTAGCATGTATCTTATATTCCTTAACAATTGATGACTAGATTTCAAAACCCATACTTTCTAAATGCATTTTCATCTTAATTTTCCACTGAGAATAATTTGTTCCATTGAAGAATTGAGGTCTATTGGTAGCAGCATCTTCCAGTCTATTATCCATAATAAATACTAAAGAATGGGTTTTTAAAAAGATAAAAATTTAGAATTAATATAAATTTAGATATCTTTAAAACACAATTAAAATCACAATTGAAAATATTTGAAAAATATTTGAAGACTTTGAAAATACAAGATTAAAAAAAATCCTTTGATACCAAATGTTTGTTGGAGTAGGACACTTAAGAGGGGGTGAATTTAGTTCCTATAAAAAAAATTGTTACAAAATATTTATTTGAAAGTCCACCAATTTAAAATCAAATAGGCCAGTTAACTAAAGTAGCAAATTTATAAAATATTTGAGAGTTTGAAAGATTCCTCAAAGATTGATTAATTATCAATTAAATAAACTTATGAAGTTACTTCAACTTTTGAAATCATTCTACTAAAACAAATTCTAGAACAAACACAATCTAAGATTAACTATCAAAGAAAAGTAATGTTTTATGGTTTGAATAAGAAAATATAGATAGGAAAACAGAACTTGAAAATAGGGGATAAAAACAAGAGGTTCAGTATCAAGTAGAGACTTAGTCCTCTCCACTTTGTGATCACCTACCACCAAGAATAATATATATAAACAATATTGATCCACACCCTGGATTAGGGTTTACAACAACATACAAGCTATCCAGGTCAACTAGACCTCTACCACAGTTCTACGTGGTAAAAAACATATAACCAGATCACACTGAGACCTCTTCCATAGTTATACAAGGGATTAAAATTGTGTAAGAGAGTATTAGTGAGAGGATATCTCGTATCCTCTAGTTTATCATAGGAGAATGTGTGTGTTTTTAATACAGATACACACACTGCTCAAAGGAATAATAAAATAGTACACAGCATAGTAAAATAGAATAATAAGGGAGTATAAATGCTCTAAGTGTTGTTCTATATAGTTCTAGACTCTTTGAATGTAGTAGATTTAAAGATTAGGTCCTCTTATGGAAATAGACTCAGAAATAGAGTGTTGTGAGTTATGTTTTATGGTTTCTAGTTCAATGAGATGTTCTCCATAGCTCTTATTCTTCTTTGAGTTACTACTACTGCAAGGATGTTTGCAGAATGGTTCACAGTGAGTTCTTCTTTAGCTTATAGTAAGAAAGATGGATTATCGTGGCTCTTCTATGTGGACTTGTGTGTTTCGCACTCACATATTCTTTATCTTGTGCTCCATAATATATTAATCCCCAGGTGTTTGTGTTTTTCCTGATAAGAAGAATGATTTTCACACCTCGTACCACATGTTGTATGCTGACATGTTTGCAAGAATCATTAATAATATCAGTATCATTAAATAGATTAAATATGACAATTATTATTAATTTTTAATTTAATTGAAATAAGGAAGAAATGGTTAAGTATGGAATGGTTTCATAGTCATCGGTGACATAGGAACAATGTCATAGGAATGGTGAGTTAAAAGTGGTGCCAAAGTCAGTGGTGACTCATCCTTTGCTTATAAACAGTGCCTCCAGACCAGTGTCTCATACTTCGTGAAAATTTCAAAATGGTTACTTGACACAATGGTGTTTCCACAATGGTGTCTGGTCCTTTGTGAGAAATGGTGTCATCAGAAACAATGTCATTGAAACGGTGTCTGGTCCTTTGTGAGAATTCTGAACCACTGACTTGATACAACGGTATCTGGTGCTTTGTGAGTTCTAGAACTGGTAGCATGATATAATGGTAGAACTGTAATGGTGACTCATAATTTACTGATTTTTAGGATAAACGGTGAGATTGTTTGGTCATAACAACGGTGATTGTGAGTTCACCGTAATGGTTACTCATACTTTACCAAATATCGGCAATCTATCTTAAGAAGTAATACTCACATAACGGAATAAGATTAAATATGAGCATAATGAAACATTATAGAACAAGATTAAACATGATTTACAGGAGTTAATCATGATTTTTGAGCATTAAAACAAGAGGAGTCCAACAATAATGATGTAATTTAAATATCTTAAATATCGTATTTTTATAAAAGTAAAACATGTTACTTATGCTCTAGAAAATAAAAATCGATTAACATATTAAAATTTTCACAAAGTAAAATGTCCTACATATCTCTCTGGATTTAAAATTTTATATTATGTATTAATCAAACTGTAATTTTCACTAAGTTATTTATATTACATATTCAGTGTAGTATAGAAAATTATATTACATATCACTTATGTAGTAGCTGAACTTTTAGAATTTCTCAAGATATTTATATTGCATATTATCCAAATGTAAAAAAATTCTTACATATTATTAGAAGATGAATTTTTTAAAAATCAAGACATATGAATTTTTTAGACATTGTGGTTTTGGAAATTAAAATATTTAAAAATTATTTTTATTTTTATTTTTATTTTTATTCATTTTAATTAAATTTATTTTATTAAGATTTTTTTATTCATTATTTTTATGCATTATTTTACAGCGATGGAGTATCTATTTCCAAGATGACTAATTGAGTATTTTGAAAGTCTTGATTCATGGAGATTAATTCAAAAATTAATTTATATAAAATCAAAAATTCTCAATAATTATTTTTCAAAAGGTATGTTATTTATTATTATAATTTATGCCTTCCTAAAATCCATAAGGCCATATATATTTTATTAATTTTTGGATAATACCCTTTTTAATTGGGTTGAGGGGGAACCTTACATGTCCCATGGATATTTTGATTTTCAGGAAAGTATTTTTCAATGGTTATGAAGATTTAAATAAATAAGAATTTCCCAACTATGATGTAGTACATTGAAGAAAGGAAGAACTCTATAAATAGATATATAAAGAACTAAAACTATATAGATGTAAATAAGGATAACATAAACATATATTTTGATCACATCTACTTTGATATTTTTACTATACTTTGACATACTAAACTACATTTCTCAAAGTGATCAAATTTTCCTCAAAATTCAGAACATACATTATTTTAATTTTGGTTTTGTGTTTTTGTATTTTTTTTACAATTTCTATGTTTTTTAGTTTCATTTTATACTTTTTTATTCAAAATCAAGACATTATTGGTTATACCTCCATTAAAAGGTGTATTTGGTAAGTTATACATCATGTCTAAAAGATATGTGTTGTATTGGGTTATGACTCCCCATTAAATTTTAGAAGTGTTTTTGGTTGTTCTTTTTCTAAAAAATGAATGTTGTAATTGGGTTGTGAATCCCCTATAAAAGTTAGGTTATAGTGGATGCCACTTCCCTTATTGAGTAATGAAAAGATAATAATAGATGTTTGATCCCTTTTTATCCGAACTACTATAAAAATATCTCGTGTTTATATTTTATTTTTATAATTCATTATTATTATTTTACTCTAATATAATATTTAAAATTTTAATTAGGACAATACACCCCCTCTTTGACCTTTCCACCATTCTACATTTGGGAAAATTATTGGTATTAATACGGTTCATTCTAAGGATCATCAACATTGTTATATTCTTTGGTTCATAACCACTTCCTAGACCTCGCATTATAAGTAAAATATTATTTGAGATGTAATGTTTAAATTATAATGATAGTTTAATTCCTTATATACCACATTTATTTGATATAAATTATTACGAATACTGGTAAGTAAGAATGGAATTATTTCTTAAGAACCTTAGCATTATACACAAGACTATTATTGTAAAACCATATAAATTACCTGAGATTTATCCTTAATCCTTGAATGGTAATGATGCACTCAAATATGTTTTAAATTATAAAGTCATTCATATTTTATATTGTATTATTAATATAATTTTTTTTATCCATGTATATATATGAAAAAATCTCATGAAATTTAGTATTTTTTTTAAGTCACTCATAATGGAACAGGAAAATTGAATAGAACCAAGATTGAGATGTTGTGATCCAATTTTAAAGACTTTAAGATAGGATAAGAATAATTTATTAATCAGATATACCACAAATTCACAATTATAGTAAATCAAATGTGTGGTCTCGATGAATCCTTAGACAAAAATATGCTAGTTGAATGAGTATTGAGATCCCTACCAAATAGATGGAATGATAATAAGGTTATCATTTATGAAATAAAAAATTTAAAAGAATATACACTTGGTGAACTTATTGATTCACTGCTTCAATATGAACTATAGTTGAAGAATACCATGAAAGAGGAGTCTACTAAAAGAAAATTTGTATCTTTTAAACCTATTAATGTTACTTATTTTGATTCTAAAATACAAGGAAGAGAAAGAGATGAATATACAAAACTAGTAAAAGTTTTCTACAGAGGCATGAAAAAGATGGATTTTCTAGAAGTATTTAAAAGGATTATCCTAGAGATAATTAAAAATTAAATAAGAAAGGTAATTATTTTAATGATACGTTAGATCTCTCTTACCATAAATGAAGAAAGAAAGAAAATATAAAACTTGACTATTCAAGATAAAATCATGAGGAAAAATATTAAAAATATAAGAAAAATGGAAAACGGTCTTTATTAGATAAATAGAGTTATATAGAGGATACAAATTTAAGTGAAGAATATAGTATATAAAAAGATTATGGTAATATATTATTTATAATATATCTAAATGAGATATTCTAATTTTGATTTAGATTATGATTCTAAAGTTAATTCTAATTTTCAGAAACCTAGTGCTACTATACTTACTAAAAATATTAAATAATTTCGAAGAGATATTATAAGAATCTCTGAGTTGTATAAATAACAAAAAGTATAAAATAAGAATCTATTTAAGAAGAATAATATTATTTCTAAAGATAATGAAAAAAATCCAAAACATGGCTTTAATTAATAATTATAAAGTATATTATGAATTAGAAATTACTCAAATGGAAAAGAGAAAAGTTGAATAATGAAACTAGAAGTTTAATTTAAGGTTTATTTTATTCCATTAAAGGTAAATAAAAATATGATAAAATTATGGAAATAAATAAAAATAATAATATTGGACTTGGATATGATCAAAAATACATAAAATTTATAAAACTCTATTTTTGAAAAGTTATAAAGGAAGTATACTTACTATTACTTGTTTTAAATTTATAGTGAAAGTTCATTATGATATTGATGATCATTAATGTTTCTATAATATTTTGGTCACAAAAAAAGCATTTTTTATAAATCCTTGTCTTCAATATTACCATTGAATACATGTTTGAAATCTGTTTTGGTTCTTGAAAATTTATTTACTAATCCCATTAGACATAAAGTAGAATGAGTACTAAAATTTTATTCTAATTTATTTTTCAATAAAATGACTTAGAAATATAAAAAAAAGATATATGATAAATGGTCATTGTATTCTCTAGGAAAATGGATGAAGATCCATCAAACTTTTTACTATTTAATAGTTGTGATAGAGGCATTGTGACAATTGGAGATAACATAAAAGGAATAGTTAAAGTTCTTATTGAAAATGGCACTTCTAACTCTATTATTATTTATAAATTTTTTATATTGATGGTTTAAAATATAATCTAATTAGTATCTATTAGTTATATTATGATGGTATGTTTGTTAAATTTAAAAATGATAAATTTCGTATATTTAAAGATGGTTATATTTTGTTTTATTCTAGATGAAAGAATAATATTTACTCCATTTATTTTAATAAACTAACAAAACAAAATTTAAGGTGTTTGAATGTTTTCATACAAATGATATTTTATGGTATAGGAATATTTCTCATATAAATTTTATATTTCTTCATAATCTATCTAAAAATTGAAAAAAAAAATTGTTTCTTGATCTTAAAGTTGAAAAAAATTATCTATGTGATTCATGTTTGAAATTTTAACAACATAATGAAACTATTAGCTCAATTAAAGATATTAATATTATAAGACCACTTCAACAGGTTCATTTAGACTTATTTGGACCTATCCAAACTACAAGTCTCAATATTAAGAATTTTATTATTATTATTGATGATTTTAATAGATTTAAATGAGTTTATTTTCATCCATATAAAAGTAAAACTTTTTCAAAATTTTATGCTTATTTTAAATTAGTAAAAAATGAGAAATTTTATTTAATTTTATCTATTAATAGTGATAGGAGATGAAAATTTTAGAATATAGAATTTAAAATTTTTTGTTAACATAATGGTTATTCTTATAACTTCTCTTACCTTAGAACTCCTCAACAGAATGTATTTGTTAAATGGAAAAAAAATAAAACTTTAAAATAAATATCTAAAACTATGTTAAATGAATTCAAATTACCTAAGTATTTTGGGGTTAAAATTGTGGTAAAACTTATTGGGTTTCCAATAGAATTATTATTTTACCTATTTTGAATAAAACCATTTATAAATTATAGAAAAGAAATAAACTTGAAGTTTTATATTTTAGATTTTTTATTGTAAAGTTTTTATCCTTAATACTAAATATAATATAGATAAATTTGATGTTAAATCAGATAAATTAATATTTTTAGGATATTCCAATGCTAATAAATCTTATTGAGTTTATTATAAAATAGTTATGCTAGTTTAAAAATATATCCATGTTATGTTTGATGAAAAATATTTAATGGATAAATCATCAATGGAAGACCATATAGAAGAAAATATTAGAGAATTTAATTTTAGATAAGATGATAATTTAGAATTGAATGAACTTGTTGAGGGGGAGAATCGTGCTCATGAAAGATCATGGAAAAATTATAAATATAACCTTATAGATAAAATTATTGGAAATATTGACTCTTGAGTTTAGAAAAAAAATTAAGTAATTTTTGTGCTTACTCTGATTTTATTATTGATTTTATTCAAAATAATGTTTTAGAATCTTTAAAAGATACTAAATGAATTTTACCTATGCAAGATGAACTTATCTAGTTTTCTAGGAATAATTTTTGTAAAAAAAATTTCCCACCTAAAAATTTACAGATTATTGGTACTAAATAGATTTTTAAAAACAAGCCACATGAATAGTGATGGATTATTATAAATTAGGCCACATTAGATTTACAAAGATATTGTCAAGAATAAGTTATTGATTGTGATGAAAATTTTTTTACGTATTTATATATTAGAATATATTCAAAATTTAATTATCCTATGCTTCTCATCATGGGTTAAACATTTATCATATTGATTTTAAAAATTATTTTTAATGGTTTGATTTCTAAAGATGTTTATGTTAAAACAAATTTGGTATTGAAAATGATAATAAACCTAATAATTTTTTAAAACTTTTAAAGTATCTTTATGGACTTAAACAATCCCCTTAAGTATACTATGAAATATTTCCTTTTTCTTTTGAAAAATGGTTTTTTAAAAGTTAAATTTGACCCTAATATTTTTATTAAGAATATTTTTCATGATATTTTGATTATTCAGATTTATATTGATGATATTATTTATAAATCATATAGTGAATTACTTTATAAATAATTCTTATATTTCATGACTAGGGAATTTGACATTAGTCTAATAGGATAATTGAAATTGTTTATAAGAATTCAGGAATTTAAAATAGATGATGTAATTTTTATTAATCAATGTAAGTATTCTAAATAATTATTTAAGATATTAAGAATTGATTCTTGTAAACTTCTAAGTATCTGTATGAGTAGTTCTTATAGAATAGATACCAATGTTTCTATAAAATCTATTGATATTAATGTTTTAGAGTAATGATGGGAAGTTTATTTTACCTAACTACTTCTAGACCATATTTAATGTTTTTTACATACATGAGTGATGGATTTTAAGATTGACCTAAATAAAGTATTTTGAAATATGTTAAAATTATTATTAAATATGTAAAAGGTTCTATGAGTCATGGTTTATATTATCCTGGAAGAAGCAATTTTGAATTAAAATTTTATTCTAATCCTGATATTGGAAATTTTAAATTGATAGAGAATTTACTAATAGAACATGTTATTTTTTTTAAAAGTGTTTAATTTCTTAGAGTTAAAAGAAAAAATTACCAGTTTATTTATTAATAGTAAATTTAGAATATATTTTTTATAAAAACTATTATGCTTAGTCTTTATGGATTAGACAAACTTTATCTGATTTTGATATTTATTTTGAGAATAGGTGTAATTCCCTGACCCTAGTAGCCCAAAGTCGGTGGTTACTTTATTAAATTAGCATAAGATATAAGGAATCACATCCTGAAGGAATGAATAGTTTAGTAATCTTGGTAAACTAAATATATAATTGAAATTCAAATTATATTTTAAAACATAAACTACACAAATAATTTTTTTTGAGAATTCTATTATACTCCTTAGTGTATCCCTATATATCAATCACAAAACACTTCCTCGTATTCTGTTAAAAAATGAATCATAAGAAAGGGTTGAGATCAAATGATCAGTAAGTATAAGTGTACAGTAGAAGCTATGAATAAATAAGGCATAAACATTATGACAAGGTAAATAATTGAAACACATGCCATTTAATCAATAACTTGAGAATAATATGGATTGAATAAAATATGATCAAATAACTCCGTATAAATAATCACAAGAGAATAAAAATTAACCATAGATATTCTAAAAAAATAATATTCACATGGAATATCAATAAATAATTTCATAATGATGTAATTTATAATGATATACATCATAAACATATTTCCATGGCTTGATCCAAGACACCATACATAAATAGGTAAGGCCTCGGCCAATATCCAAAACTTAGTTTGACTAATGAGACCCACTAATGAATAGAGGGGATATAACAGGCCCCTCTCATCACTTACTAAGTCTAATATATTCCTCATATGAAAGGGTAAATCATAATCAACATAAAAATTCATATTAAAAACTAACAAATTAATTGTTAATACTTACCCCAATAAAATGAACATAATCATAAACCATCTAGAGTAATATGGTTTATGGTATCAAAATAGAACATCCACAATCAAACTGATCATAAAACATCCCAAGAAATAATAAGGATGGTATTAATACAATATATCCCCAGTGGATCATAAGTACATTAAATGTTTGATTTCATTGATGAATAAAAATATCTTCAAAAACATTCTTGAGGAAAATATCCTTTTCATTTTGAAAATCACTTTTTAAAACTAAAAGTTCATAAAAAAATTTGACAATTATTTTAGTTAAATATAACCTTTTAAATTTTTTAAAATAATGTGTAGTTATTATGGTATGAAAATTTGTACATGTTCTACATGTTAAAGAAAATTTTCCTTTCATTTTTTTTGTAAAATCCAAACGGGAATTGTTTTGAAAATGACATGGAGATTCTTTTTTAAAAAAAATTGAAAGAATAGGTATAAAATTTCTTTAATAAATCATTTTTAAAAGGTTAAAAATATTTTTAAAACCTTTTTATAAAACAAGGGTTTTGATGAAAATAGATTTCCGACTAAAAAGATCAATAAATCCATTTTTTCTTGAAAATATTTTCTCAATCATTTTAAGAACCAAAGAGTAAAAAATGGAACTATTACTTGAAAATCTCATGAATTACCAGATAAAAAAAATATTGATTTTAATATATAAATATTAAATAATTCTCCTAAGAGAGACTTAAACAAAAACAATCCCAAATAATGATGACATTGTGAAAGAAACTCTAACCACTTTGGTAACTTCTAAATCGTGAGCCTCATAAAAGTAATAATAATGAAATGAAAATTTTAATACCAATAATATAATGAGATTCATGATATTATATATCAAATTTTATGTATATACACCACACAAAAAAATAAATAATTGGTGAATAAGGTATATATCTCATAGAAGTAAAAGTGAGATGAGAAACTCTTACCTCTTACTTCCCTTTAGTCAAACATGATTTAATATCATGTATAGTGGTTTTAAAATTTTCATTAACTTAAAAAATAAAAATATTAATACTTATAATATCATATATTACCCTTTTATAACATATTATCACACATTCATTAATAATATTTCATTATTCTCACTGTTTTGGGTGTTAATTGCCTTGTTTTCTCATGCTTGTTTTATCTTTAAAGTCTCAGTTATATTGGATATGATATAGATATGTAATATAAAGAATTATATTAACATTATAAACATAATATTTAATCATTAAATATATTTTTATAACTATTCTTTAATTTTTAACATATAAAATGAATCACATCTCTTCGTGGAGATGGTAAGTCGTACTTACACACGGGTGACAATATCATTTCAAAATGGTTGAAATGGTAAGAAATTGGATGGTTTATTAATTTTATAGAATAAATATAATGAAATAATTATAATATATATCCATTATTTACACCATTATAACCATCTAAGTAAATTAGTGATAAAAATGAATTACACCGCTATGTGGAGCTGATAATCCGTACGTACCCACGAGCGATGTTTTTTATTTTCATAGGATAGAGAAGTGATGGAAAATGGTTGTCCCATAAAAATAATAACATATCAGTACATTCATGATACTATAGTTATTAATTTATAATTGTTTTAATACATTAATAGGAACTAGAATAAGAAGTAAAATTGAAAGAGTTGGTAAAGATGATTACCTTCTCTTACATAATCCACCTTTGGATCTCCTCTTAGGGACACTAAGGTTGGTATTTTTGGATGAACAGGATATCATGAAATTATTTAAGGATTTTGGGAATATAAATAGTTAGGTTTCTTTCATGATAGATGGTATGGATAAGTGAGTATGGAATGGGGTATTTATACTTGAGGAGGGGTGGTTTTAAGTGATTAAATAATGATTATTTTGTATATAAAGCTAACCACTTTTGGGTGGAATTAATTACAATGAATTTGGTTGATAATTAGTTTTGTAAATACTAGTTAGTTTTTTGAAACATATCAACCACCCATTGTAGTTTTTAGGTATTTTAATATTTTATATTTTAACTTTAACTAGCTATATTATTTTACCTATACCACGGTAAATATTTTTTTTACCATGGTAACTTTTTTATGACTAAAAGTTAAAATAATATTATTACCTAATTTCTACCAAATAATTATAAATAATTAATACATTTTTAAAAAATCAAAACATATAAGTTTTAGAATTAAATTTAAAATTAAACCGTCAAAATGTAACGAAAATTAGTTTTTCAGAAAAAAAAAATATGTTTTTAAGCCCCAAAATGTACTTATTACAAAATAAGGTATAAATATTTCTAAAATTTAATTAATTAGATTATATATAATTAAATAGTAATTAAATTACTTTGAGATCAATTTCAAATCATAGAAGTAATTTTTAAAGAAAATGAGTGCTTTATGAAAAATCAGTATTTTTTCACTATTCACTGAAAAATTAATATTTTCATAAAATTATCAAACATTCGTCCTAATATAATTTTTTTTTTTTGAAGAAGGTGACATGGATTGGTTTCCCAATCCATTCCTAAAGGAATTTATTAAATGAAAAGTTTACAATGAGGTCTCGAGGTGCAATGACCTTACACCATCTGAAAATAAGAAAACAACCAAACAGAATTGCATCTTTAAAGAACCTGGTATACAAAATCGGAAGGCTCTAGGAAATTAAAACTATAGATTCAGCCAGCAGCTTCCAGGTGCGTGCAAACACAGAGGTTCCAGATCAGCAATATCAGAGAGGGAGAAGAGATAAAAGCAGCATGTTGCGGCAGAGAAGCAGATCAGTCCAAGCATCCAAAGAGTATCATCATTCCAAATTGTAGAAAATCTCCATCTAATAGGAAAAAATAGAGATGTAGAAGTAAGAGAAAGCTGAAAAGATCCATTAAAACTGACCCAGCATCGAGCAGAAGCAGAAATTCAAAACTCTAGCAACCAATATCAGTTTCAGACCAGCATTGTAAAAAGAGAAAAGTAGAGCGAAAGTAACACTTAAACCAGGAAACGAGCATGAGAAAAACTCCTTGCGAAATCAGAAAAAAATCACAACAAGAAAGACTGATAAATAGAAATTAAGCAGAGAAATCCTGTAATATAGGAATCATAACACCATCCAAGAGGCATTAAGGAGTTTTTTAAAACTCATTTCTGATCCTCTCATTAAAAATGTCTTGCTTGATAGCTAAATAGGTGTTCCTTGAAATCTCCCATTTTCTAAAGGATTTATATAAAATTTCATCTCTAATTTTATCTGAAGAATAAACGTCTTCACAATCATGCACATTATGCTTTTCTACTCCTTCCTCATGTTGTTTTCCCTCTAATTGTTGAGATGTTTCTAGAGTATAAACTCCCCTTCTTGAAGTATCCAATGATTGTGTGACTATAGTTCTTTACAATTGGGAGTAATCGCGACATTTCCTCATTTTTTAGATTAGGGGTGATAAATCCATCAGCATCCACTATTGTTTTTTTTCCTTTTCTCGCTCTAGTTCTCAAATACTCTTCCTCCATGTGTGCAGATTTATCTTCTTCTTCCTTAGAAGTGTCACTACTTTCAGATCTATCACATTCCACATTAGAAACTTTCTCCTGAGAATCATCATGCTTTTTCACTCTTGGAATATCCACAAGAGGATGGTTAGAACTATGGGGCATATTAATAGTCACAGTAGTAGGTTCTTTAACTAGGATAGGTGGAACATAAGCCCCTTGATTAGCTGTCTGCAAAGCATCAACTTGTTTGATGCTATCTATATCATCTTTGTAGGTAGCTGGAGATATAGTGGCATCCAGTATGGAATTTAAAAAATCAGATATTTGATTTTCCTCAACATGTCTATTATTAAAATCAGTATTTGAGACAGGATCTAAACCATTTTTAAAGAAGTACGAAGGGCTGACTTTTTCCTTGTGGTTTTGTTTTCATTTTTCAATCCAAACATTTTTTCAATTTTTAGGTTGAATAGAGTCCTTTCCACAATTGTTCAAGGAATGACCAAGCCTAAAATAGTTCTGAAAGTAATCAGGCAATCGTTCATAAACAACCTCCTGAGAAAAACCAAAATTCCCACTTTGTATCCATATTTGATTCGGAAAATACTGGGAAACATCTATTTTAACACAAATTCTAGCAAAAGTAGGTCTGGAAAAAAAAATTCTGAATCGATCTTCAAAGGAGTTCCAATAATGCTTGCAATAGGAAATAGAGCCTCTTTCTTAAACATATGTAATGGTAGATTAGGGAAGTTAACCCAGATATGGACTATAGGGGATTCCACATATGGGTCAAATTCAGGCGTCCATTTTAATATTTTCATGTAATATCCCCTGAAATACCAGGACCTCTTCACCCAAAGTCAGTAATAATCCTCATCAGAGCTCGAGCATAATACAATATGCGATGAATTAAGGAGACCCAAATTAAAACCCATAAAACCAATTGCTTCTATATATGCTCGAAGAAACTTCAAAGAAGGCCGACGATTTAGGAATTTTACAACTAGAAAAAGACATAGATCAGAGGCTAAAAGTTTTACCTCATCTTCAGTAAACAAAATCGCAGGTTGACCTCCATGTAAAAATAGTTCCAGTTTAACCTGAGCTCCAGGAAGTGCATCCACATGAAAAGAGCATTCCCCTATTTTTCCGGCAACCACATCTGCAAAAGATCGGCTCACGTTAGGGTTAGGGTTGAGGCTTCGTGTTGGGTATCGCTACAGAAGCGTGCGTTGGGTCTCCATCTAAGATAATTTTTATATGATGAATACAAAAATGAAATTAATTTTATATAATAAAATTTATAAAAAATTCAATAATTCATTATAATATTTACTCATAAAATGCAAGAAAACCCATTTTTAAAGAAAACATATTTTTTAAGAATAAAATGACTTTACTAAAAATAAAGTTCTTATTCACAAATAATTAATTAATAAATTAAAAATGAGTAGTAAAATTATATATTTTATAATGTGGTTAATACTATTCATACCTTCCAATTTAATGACTGGGTTATGACAATCTCATAATAATATTTCATTGTTTGTTTAAGATGGGTGTTTCATGAAACATAATCTATAAAGGAGATTAAATTTATTTAAAAAGACACATATAATAAAATATTGGGGTGTAACATTATCCCCACATTTAATAAATTGTGTCCTCAAAATTTTAAATTTCACTTTGAATATCAAATATTGATATTTGTAAATTCCTTTATGGAAATCCCACATCATAAAAAGAATTAATAAAACTTACGCTTAAAAAGATGGAAAAAGAAATAAAAAGGTCATAAAAACTAGGATTATGAATATAAAAAAATTCATGGGAAGTAAAAATATATACATGTAAGATAAATCTAACTATAAATGATTGATATAGATTGATAGAGAACATGGTCATTAGAAAGTTAACCACTATAAAATTGTAAATCAGTGATGGGTTAAAAGGATGTTGATTTATATGTAAGAAAATTAAATGAATAAAATTTTTATTCCAAAATAATTTACCTATATTTAAGGAAGAGTAAGAACATAAGGAAATATAATTACATGACAGGTAGAGTTTCATCCTTCAAAAAATTTCCACCACAAACTCATCTTTTTCTCCAAAATAAAATTCAACATGTATTCCTCAAATAAAATTCCAAAAATATTCTATTTATATTAATAATATGAATTTATCCTTTATCTATAATATAATTTAAATAAATAAAGACTATGTTATACTAACCAGGACATCACGTAGGCCAATGGTAGGCGATGCACCCCTATCTCCATTCGATTGTGGGTTCAAGCCTCGTGGCCTTGCTGAATGAGACAGGTTCTTTTCTGACCTGTGGGTTATCCTTTTTCTATAACCATATTAATATAATCCTTAATTTTTTTTCAAAAATAACCTTAATATATTCAACATTAAAGAAACTTTTTAACCTCAAACGTCATCTCATATGTTTCATTTTTCATTCCAAAAATATATATAATAATCCATATTGCATCATTCTTTCATAGAGTCTTTGGTAATCTAGTGAAAAAGTTCATAGCAATTTCAAACCTTAATAAAATAAATGAATATCAAAAATGAATTTTTTTGTATTCTTTAATCACTAGAATTCAATTTTAATATATTATAAGATATATAAAGAGATATAATTCATTCCATTTGTCTCAAACTATTTTCCAAAACCAATATGATTGGAACAAGTTATCCGATATGAATAAATTCATTAATATTTAAAACCTATTAAAAAGTTTAAATTAAATGTTTTCATAAATGGTTAACCTTATGAATCTTCAAAAATATCAATATTGAAAACTTTATAAAAAAGGTTACTGAATTTTGAAAATAAACTTTCTGTTAATCTCTAAAATAATATGAAGTAGATCTTCATTTTTTAGATACCAAAAATTTGAATACCTTCATTATTTATTCTCTTGAAACATGGTAATAACCAAAATTACTATAAAACCTTATTGAAAACATGTATTATTACATATTCATTAAGTAAAACAGATATTATTGGATATTTTTCTTAAACCTAAAAATGTTTTCAACTCCATCAGTGGTAGCATAAACCACTTTGTTAGAAAATCATTAATTAGCTCCAAGGTAGTCAGTAATATCCAATTTGATTTATCCATATCAATCATCTCTTCATACCAACATCATTATATCAACATCAGGAACATATTATGGGTGTTATTTCCTTCAATCAAGTTTTTTATAAAAAGTTCAAATTTCCACTGAATCAATTCTCTTGGTACCATTCGACACGTGCTTTTAAATCCTTTAAGAAATAGTACTACAGTATAATACTTAAATGTTTCAAGAATATAATCAATAAAATAATTTTACAACATAATTCATGTATCCAAATACAAAATAACTTAATAATTTCACATCATTCTTAAACTATTAACTACGCTTCATCATCTTATTCCTTAATACCTCCTTCCTTTCATATGTTATTTATAGTTTCTTCATCATCAGAAATATAACCATTACTCGTAAAACCTTATTGATTATCTTTATGAGTGTTCCCCCTAGGACATGTATTTTCATCATGCTTATAATTTATAAATTTAAAACATTCAACCATCGATAATACTTTAGGGATACCATTATTCTCATCCATTATGTTATCCAAATTTTTCATTTTTATTCACAAATTACTTTATTCATATCCTTATTTTTCACACCGAGAACATCTTCCCATTCCTATAATACATTCACTTGGGTGTTTCTTCTCACATTGTCGACAAATAGGAAACTAAATATTCTTTCCTGCATGGTCTCTACCAACCGAGCTCTCAGTAAACTTTATCCTTCTCTTCTTTGGTGAGTTTGAGAGTTAGTAAAGTTGTAAGATTTTAATAATTTATCATGGTAACTGATTAGGAATAACCATAATATCCTTTACTCTAGTCATCATCCTATTTGGTTTCTCATAACTACATTGTATACCACTTTCAATGTTAATCCAGTTCCTTATGGTTCTGACCATTGACTAAAATAAGAAAAGAAAATTATAAGTATTAAACCACATTAATAAGAGTGAGATATCAAATAATAATTAAATTTATTTATTATATGTCTAAATGATGAAACCTTCTTCTTAATCTATTGATCCTCAGGTTTAACCTAGGTTATCCATGATTATTACCAAATATATATGATTTTATCCTATACTTAGACTTATCCTCAAAGTTATTAATAGGGTTATTTTCCCTAAAATATGTTTTCCAAAATATAGATCCCAAGGTTTCTACTAAACTTTCTCTGATACCAACTATAAAAATCTCACCCTAGTAGCCTAGATTCGGTGGTTACTTTATTATATTGGCATAAGATAGATAGAATTGTGTCCTGAAGGACCGAATATTTTAGAATTCTTGGTAAACTATATACAAACTTAAAATTCACATTGCATTTTAAAACATAAAATAAAAAATTAATTTTCTCTAAGAATTCAATTATTATCCTTAGTGTATCCCTATATATCATTCACAAAATAATTACTCATATTCTATAAAAATTGAAGCATAATAAAAGGGTGATCTAAAATACTTCATAAGGGTAAGCGTACAATGAAATATATGAATAAATAAGGTATAAACAAAATGGAAAGTTAAATAACTATATAAAATTCCATTAAATCAATAACTTTAGAATAATATGGTAGGAATAAAAGATAATCAAATATTACCTTATAAATAATCACATGATAATGAAACTTAACCATGTATATTCTTTTGATCAAATTATCACATGGAATATCAATAAATAATTTCATAATTATGGAATGTATAATGTGAGACATCATAAACATACCATAAAAGATTTATTTAAGATTCCATGTATAAATAGGTAAGGCATCAGCCAATACCTAAAGCTTAGTTTGTCTAATGAGACCTTCTGATGCATCGAGGGGCTATAGTGGGCCCGAACATAACTTAATAATTCTAATTCATTCCTCATATGAAAGGGTGAAACATTATCAACATAAATATTTTTATTAAAAACTAACATAAAAAATGCTAATACTTTCCCAAATCAAATGAAAATAATCATAAATCATCTAGAGTAATATGGTGAATCGTATCAAAATAGCACAACCACAATCAAACTAATCATAAACCATCCAAATAAAGAATAAGGATGATATGAATACAACATATAACCAGTGGATCATAAATACATAAAAGTGTTTATGTCATTGATGAATAAAAATATCTTTAAAAACATTCTCAAGGAATATATCATTTTCATTTTGAAAATCACTTTTTAAATCTAAAAGTTCAATTTTTTTTAAAAATACTTTTCTCAGAATATAAACATTAAAAATTTTAAAATAAGTTCTAAAACATTATGTGGTCATGATGGTGGGAAATTATATGCATTCCATACATGTTAAATAAAATGTTCATTCAAAATTTTCTGTAAAATCGAAATGGAAATTGTTTTTAAAAGGAAATGAAGATTATTTTCAAAACTGTTTTTAAAAATAAGTAAAAAAATTATTTAATAAATTATTTTTAAAAGGTTAAAAATCATTTTGAAAACATTTTTGGAAAACAAGTGTTTTAGTGAAAATGAATTTTTGACCAAAAAGAGAAATAAAGTCGAATTTTCTAAAAACATTTTCTCAATCATTTTAAGATCCAAAGAGTTAAAAAATGGAACTATTACTTCAAAAGTTCATGAATGACCGTATAATAAGAAAATATATTGAGTTTAACATATAAATATTAAATAATTCCCCCAATGGAAACTTAAATAAAAATAATCTCAAATAATGATGATATTGTGAAATAAACTCTTAGCACTTGGATAACTTCTAAATTGTAATTCCAGTAAAATTAATTATACTCAAATAAAACATTTAATACCATTAATAAATTTATATTCATGATATTATATAAAAAATTAGTATTATATACACCACACAAAATAAATAAGTTATTAATAAGGCATATATGTCATATACATGACTTATTTTAAAGGTATTTTTAATTTAATTTCCATTATTTATTTGTTTTGAGGTTTTCCCATGCATTTTGGTTAAAATGGTGGGTTTTCAAAATTGGGGCCAAACCGTGATCCCATTTCCAAATTTAAAAATAAATTTTTTTTCTTTTATAAATCCTTAAATTTTTAACATTTTTTATCCATTAAAATTCCTACTTGGCCTTCCTGACCTATTAACACTGCCATTTCAATTTGGAGCCTTTATAAATCCATAATCATGGTGTATTTGGGTTTTCATATAAGAATTCGGGCCAGCCCAGAAGCCCATTTCCAGTTTTAAAAATAAATTTTTCTTATTTAATAACTTATTAATTTTTTACTCTTATTTGGTGATTTTACCTCCCACTCGAATCCAACCTCCCTAGGCACGACCCGAGCTTCACTTCTTTCTCTTTGGAGCTCATTTCCATCGCGTATTAGAGAAAATATTCTCAAGATTTCTCAAATTGTCCAGATTTGAAGAGGTAATTTTTTTCCATCATAAATCTTTCATTTATCACTCTTTTTCCCCTATTCCAGTTCCTACATGACCTCCTCATCCTTTTTCTAACCTCACTTTAATTTTTGTCTATTTGGAAATTCATCTATCGGTGTATTTTGGGATATTTATTCAAGACCTCTCAAGTAAGTGGGTTTCCATCCTTCTTGCTCCCATTTTCTTAGGGTTTCTTAACTTATTCTTGAAGTTCCTAATGTCTAAAAAGTAGGGTTTCGAAATTAGGGTTTTATGTTGTGTTTCATGGTCTGAAATTCTGGTTTTAGGTCTGTTTTACCTTTCTTGAGGTGCGGCAGTGGTGCGTTTCAGTTTTCGCACAAAGGATTCAAGGGTATTCATTACTTTGGTAGGTGATTCCATGTTTATGAAATCTTTGTGTCTTAGCATGATGTATTTATCATATTTTAAGGTTTATCTAATTTTATTATTTCTCCAAAAATTAGTTTTAGTGGTGTTTGTGTTGCAAATGAATTTTAAATTCCAATTTCATGTGAAATTGGGGGGTTTTCAAAGAAATGTTTTATTGGTTTATTTGGGGTTGGCTTATAAATACTTAATTGATTTTATTGAACTTTAATAGGGCTTAAAATCATGTTTTGAATGTTTATCCTCTTTGTTTGTTGCTGCAGAATTGGGTTTTAATGGTGTTTGTGTAACATGTGAACTTTAAGTGTCATGTTTGTGTGAAAATGGAGGTTTTACAAAGTTATCATTTCTTGGTTCACATGGGGCTGCCCAAAAATTTATTTGTTGGTTTCATTGAAAAGTATTGGGTTGCCTCTTATTTTTTGGTAACTTAAAAGGGTGAACATCGTGATGTCCCAGACCTGGCTGCCCCTCAACCTGAGCCCCGAGCCCGGTTGGCCACATGACCCCTCACTCATCTCCCCATAGGCCAAGGGCTGCTCACTAGCAGCGGGGGTGTAATGGTAAATCAGTGGGGAGACTGTACCCCCATGTCAGAGTACATAGCAGTATAGTAGCAAAGTAATAGAAATAGAGGAATCACAACCAATGGATAAACAGGAGAAAAATGAAAACATACAAACTAACCAACAGCAAAAGGAAAACCCTGATAAATATACAAAAGCCACATAGGCAGTGTCTAATACAAAATGGATGCATGGAATGCTGATAAAATAATATAAAAAGAGAAAAAAGAACAAAATTAGTCCATGAGAATCTCTATCCAAGCTCGATCCTCTGCTCTGGATCTCCAGCTAGAACATATATGTATCAACAACCTGACGCAGGGCCTTTGCCCCTACTAGTACCTAAAGCAGTAAAGTCTACACGGGTGCCCAGGAGGCTGCCTGGGTAGGGTGTGAGACAAGTATCAATAGGCCACCATCAGCGAGGTCTACATTTAATCCAAATAGGTGTTCATAATCAAAGTGAGTAATAGACTGTAATTAAGTAAATCAAAGTAAATAAACAACCCTCCCGCTCAGGTTCTAGAAGGACACCTGGTGGGTCTACCTGCTTCAGCTCATGGCTGGGAATCTGAACAATCACCAGAAGTATAAGTACATAGATATAGGTTATCACTGGTAGGAGGTAAGCATGCCTCTCTTCCATACTTCTCACATCTATAATAATCATCTCTGGCCTGAGGTATGAATGCCTCTCATCCACAAGCACTGTAGCTGGCATGGTGTAGAAATGCCTCCCACCTGTAAAGGTTATATGGGCACGAGGTAATAATTCCTCTCGTCCTCAATCACTGTAGTTGGCGTGGGGTAGAAATGCCTCCCACCCATAAAGGTTATATGGGCATGAGGTATAAATTCCTCTCATCCTATTCATATATAAGTTCATCTGGAATGGGGTAAGAATGCCTCCCGCCCAACACACGGATTCATCTGGCATGGGGTAATAATGCTTCCCACCCAACACACAGATTATCACAAGCATGTCAACACAGTAAGTCATAACCATTCACATCACATTATATATGGCATTTCATCTTATACCATATCACATTAATAAATCATGGTATATCCATCTTATAATATCAGAAAAAAATCATACATTTCAATTCATTCAAGGGGATTCAGGCTATCTCATCCTAGACAACCTCTAACCAAGTCATCTCATTTTCCTAACATGGAAAATACCCCTTCAAGATGTATCATTAAGGTCCAAAGCTGAAAAAGGGCCAAATCTAAAGGCATATCACCTATGGTTGACCACTCCCAGTCCACACCCCATCCAAATACCCTAACAAGGTTAGATTCATCAATCTCATACCACACGGGTCATTTAGATATGAAGTAGTCATTATAAATATGGGGTTTGGTGAAAGACAAACCACGGCACAATGATAATAACACAAAAAGGTGAAAACCTAAAATGGAAACCATGTGACCACCTACCTTAGAGCTGTAGATGTAGGCTCGCTTGATATCAACCTCAGATTCGTAGTAGGTTGGAAGAGATCTGAGTTACAGTCCAATGCCCTGGAAATAGGGCATATGAGCCTGCATCAAAATAGCGAAATGAATACCCATATTCACCGAGGAAGGAAGCTTAGGTGTGGTAAGCCTTACCTTGGCCTTTCCAACCCTTCTGATAGATCAAGAATCGGACAATGGGGGAAGAATCCACAAGAGAAAGAGTGAGAGGAGGGTTTTGGAGCTCAAAAGAGGGGTCCCCTCTATTCTGTATGTGGGAAGGAAGAAGAAGAAAAGGATTTGGGCTTATATATAATTAAGGAAAAAATGGTAATTTTTACCAAGAACAGGGTCGCACGGTTTAGGCGCACGGTTTACCAAACCGTGCGCACCTCACTACCTCCCGACCAAGGGCTGCACAGTTTCGGTGCATGGCTTACCCAAACCGTACACAACCTGTGTGCACCTCCCTACCTCCAGAACAAAGGCTGAATGGTTTGTCTGAAACCACATGCAGGCCGTGCGCAGGTCGTGCGCCATTGTCTGCAAGCCCATTTCTCAAACTCCCAGGCTCCGAACCAACCCCAGAAACTCCCCGGACCTTCCTTAGGATGTTACACACATTAAAAAAGCTCAAAGGAAATATTTTAAAGAAAAACTAATGATCCTTAACTTTTCCAAAGAGTCAGGTCATTACAAACATAGTGTAAAAAAGTGGGGTTTTCAAAGAGTTTTGGGTGCAAAACAATGTGGGATTTTGAGAAATTGTTTCATTAAAAATCAAAGTGTTTTATTGTGTGTTTTAAGTGGTTTAAAATGTTTATAGATACTGTAATGATTTTATGTGACCATTAGTGGTGTTTTATATGAAAAATGAATTCATGTATGATGCTGAAATTGTTTGATCACAAGGGGGGAGCCCAGGTACCTAAGTGGGGTGAATATGTACTAGTACGGCTAGTGGACCAGATGGGTTGTGTCCCTGTTTCACTTAGAATTTGGATAACGACAACTCTAAATAAACTATATGGATGATTATTTGGTACCACTAGGTTATGGTTATGTTCCATACTAGTGGATTGTGCACGAGAATGGATTTTACAATGGTTACTTTACACCGAGGTATGAGGTACATGGGGCCCGAGACTATCTAGTGCCTAGGGGTGTTCCCAATTTTGTTGCTCATTGGATTTGTGGTATTTTCCCTTGTATTTGGGTGTGTTTGGAAGTATATTATAGTAGATAAAATTTATTATTTAAATGTTTTAACATTATGAAATTTTTAGTTTGAAAACAGTTTTCAATTGAAAGTTATGTTTCTTGGAATTTATCACTACTTTTCGTTGTATATTAAAAATGGCTTTCTTTTTCACCTTGTATTGAATGCACTTTGGAATAATTGGGTGGTATCATATTTTAATTAGGATCACACCCTACTCAAACGCCTTGGGTGTAAGTAGACTTGGTTATGTTTGACTCATGTAAAGGAAAGGCTTTGGGTGATGGTGTTTCGGGGTGTTAGTTCACATCCTTGGTGCGGAGTTGTGGAGGCGGCTTGTTGGTGATGACCCCTTGTCATGTGGAGTCCTTGGGGATATTCTGATTCTTTTTTATTTGTATTTGGACCACTTTTATTATATTTAAACCAATGTATTCAGTTCTGGTTTTTTCTTAAGACTTGTTTGGATCGAAAATTTCAGATTTATATTATGGGATTTTTTTAATGTTTTATGATTTCATACTCAGGTAAATCATTCCCAAAACTAAATTAATGATAATAAGGAACTTTTTCCATCCCGTGGGGATAGGTAACTCCCTTCTGGGTTTTCCAAGGGCCTAGTTTGGTACCGGTATTGGTGGAGACCAGATTCGGTTCGTGACAAAATGGCATCAAAGGAGGCCAATATTTTTGGATTATATTACTATTTTGGGATGAGTCGAAATAGACAGGAGCTAGGATTTTTGGGGCTTAGGGTTTTGGTTGTGAGTAGGGTGCATGGGCCACACCTCTCATGGCTGACCTTGAGTCACCATGGGATGTTGGAATTGTCTGATTGACTTCACTTCCAGGTGAGACGTGTGGGCTGCAGACCACACGTGGACATCGGGCGGGGGTGGAGTAGTTATTTATTTTATTATTATAGTGTTTTTAAATTGTTTATATTTGATGTAATTGATTAAAATTTTCAGAATTGTGGTATTGACTTTTTTTGTGACTGTTGCATTTTTTAGCAACATGCCTCCCTGGAAAGCTCCTATGCGGCCAAGGGAGGAAGCCAGAGAGAGTTCCCCCACACTAATTGATCAAAGGATAGTTGAGGATGTGGTCTGGGATATCCAAGATCTAGTACGGGTACTATCTCCTGTTCCAACTCCAATTATATGAGATGAGACTGGTCCTAGAAAGGACAAGGACCAAGAGTTCCTAAAAAATAAGCCTCCTACCTTCTGTGGCATCATAGAACCCTATGAAGCAGAATAATGGATCGAAAAGATCGAGCGCATGTTCGAGTTCCTAGATATACCCAAGGAGCTCAGGGTGAAATGTTCCTCCTTTCTGTTGGAAGGTCCCAGCCACAAGTGGTGGGATTTATTTCTTCATACTGGGAAGAATGAGCAGATGCACTGGGGATACTTCAAGGTTGTCTTCAATGAACAGTACTTCTATGAGGTGTTGTCTTATGCTAGGTCTCGAGAGTTCATAGACCATGTTTAGGGTAATCTATCTGTGATAGAGTACACTAACTGTTTCTCTAATTTGGTTCGTTATGCTCCTAAAATCATCTCTAACAAGCAAGTGAAGGCCTATAGGTTCGAGAAAGGCTTGCAACTAGAGATATACTCCCAGGTGTTCTTGTTTAAGCTGAGGACCTATGATGAGGTCGTTAACCAGGCGTTCATGGTGGAGATTGAAAGGAAATTCAGGTATGGTTTCTCTGGTTTAGTATCAGTAGTGGGCAGTAGCAGCTCCTTAGAGAAGAAAAGGAAGCGAGAGGAATAGGTGAAGAAATGAGGTGGCAGTTCAGACCACTCTTCCAGGCAGTTTTCGGTTGTGGCTTCTAATGCGATATCGGTCATGTGCCACTAGTGTGGGAAGCCCGAGCACATCCGACCAGCATTCCCACTTCCTCCAAATCCTTGTTACCAGTGTGGAGGCATGGGGAATTTACAGCGCTTCTGCAAGGTGGCACGTCCACTTCTGAGTGGGGTAGAGTCAGTGGCTCTAAGAGGAGTGCCAACAGAGTCTGAGCCATCGAATACTGGGGGATCTTGTTTTAGTGGACGTGGTGGTATGTATGGATCATCATCTAGGTAGATCCATTTAAGGTCACAACCACATACTAGTGTTCGTCCTCAGGTAGACACCAGATATCACCATACGGTGGATCAGGCACCAGTAGGATCAGAGGTGGGACCGTTGACTGTTCGATGTACCATTTTGATTGCATCTTCTATAGTTGATACTCTTTTTTATACTTTTGCCTATATTTCATTCATTTCTACCTATTGTGTGGACACTCTAAATTTACCAACTGAGTTGTTGTCTTTTTCGATGGAGTTGGTGACGCCACTGGGAAAGACGGAGCAGGGTCTCATATGCCCCTCATGTGCGCTTTCTGTGTCAGGGGTTGAGATGGAGTGGGACCACTTGGTCCTAGATATGGATCTATTTAACATAATACTTGTCATTTATTGGATAGTACACTTTCTGGTTCACATTGATTTCTATAGGCGGTGAGTGAGTTTCACAGCACCTGATGGGAGTCGTCAGGTTTTTTGGGGAGAATGGGATCCTCGGTTGGGTCGCACAGGACCTCCACTCCTAGGGTTGGGAAGTATTATCTTCAATTTATTGTCACTCTCTCTATAGGACTATGGGATTCTACCTAAAATTTCACTACCTCATGTGGTGAATGAGTTTCCAGAGGTATTCTTGGATTATTTCTCAGGTTTTCCCCCAGAGCGGGATGTGGAGTTTTTGATTGATCTGGCACCGGGATCACAGCTAATATCTCTTCCCTCATATCTCATGGCTCGTACAGAGCTGAGGGAATTGAATATATAGCTGGAATACTTGGAATCTAAAGGATTCATTTTCTCGAGCGTCTCTCCTTGGGCCACTCCCGTGTTGTTCGTGAAAAAGGCTAATGGATCCCTCCGGTTGTGCATTGACTACCAGAAGAAGAATAAAGTAACAATCAAGAAAAAATACCCTTTTCCCAAAATATATTATTTGATCGATTAGTTTAAGTGGGAAAAGTGGTTCTCAAAAATAGACCTTTGTTCGGGATGCCATCAACTCAGGGTGAAAGAGGTGGATATCCCAAAGATGGCCTTCCGAAGTAGGTACAGCCGCTTTGAGTATTTTGTCATGACCTTCAGATTGACTGATGCTCCAGTGGTCTTTATGGAACTCATGAACAGGGTGTTCCATCAGTATCTTCATTACTTCATTGTGGTGTTTGTGGATGACATCCTAGTATACTCTGGCTCTGAGGAGGAACATGAACGTCACTTTCAGATCATTTTGGGCACCTTGCGAGAGCATCGCCTTTATGAAAAGTTGTCAAAGTTCACTTTCTGAATCAGGGAAGTGAAATTTATGGGGCATGTGATCTATGAGAAGGGGGTTTTAGTAGACCCCAAGAAGATAGGTGCGATCATTTCATGGGATCAACCGAATAATGTGTTTGAGATCAGAAGTTTCCCTGACCTAGCTGGTTATTATAGGTGGTTTGTTCAGGATTTCTCTCAACTTGCTTCACCAATGACCACGCTCACCTAGAAAGGGGTGAAGTTTGTATGGGGGCCAGAATGGTAGTAATCATTCGAGGATCTTAAGAGGTATTTGATTACCACCCCCATTCTGTTTTTTCTAGATATTGGAAATGGGTATGTGGTCTATTGTGATGCTTCAGGTACAGGTCTTGGGTGCATGCTTATACAGGATGATCACATGGTGGTATATGGATCTCACCAACTCTGACTACAAGAAAAGAATTACCCTATCCATGACTTATATTTGGAATTAGTGATGCATTATTTGAAGACTTGTTGTCACTGTCTCTTTGGGGAGAAGTTCGTGGTCTACTCTGATCACAAAAAGCCTGGCCTATATCTTCTCACAGAAGGACCTCAACTTGAGGTAGCATCACTGGATTGAGTACTTGCAGGGGTTCAACTTTGACATTGTCTATACCCCAGGAAAGGGTAATGTGGTGGCTGACACCTTGAGAAGAAGGGTTCCATTATATACTTTGAGGAAGTCCAGTGATGAGTGGACTTTGATGGGACTCTTTTCTCAAATGCATGTGGAGACCAGGGAGCACAGTGGAGGTACGTTCTTGGAGAGCGTTAAGTTGAATCCTTCTATATTGGATTTGCTTCAGTAGGAACATCCTAATGGTGAGCTCTTTTAGTGGTCGAGGCATTTTATTCATGGTGGGGAGACTTCCTCTAATTGGTCATCGTCTTCTGAGGTAATCTTGTGATTCAAGCACTGCTCGGTAGTGCCAACGTCTCTATGAAAGGTGGTGATGTAGGATAGACACTAGTCTTGGTGGGTTGTCCATTCTGGTGCCACCAAGATGTATTATGATGTGCGTTGAAATTTTTGGTGTCTAGGTATGCGACGGGACATAGCAGACTTTGTGTCGAGATGCTACGCATGCCAGCAGGTGAAAGCAGAGCATCAGAGGCCCTTCAGTTTTCTCCATCCATTACCCATTCCTACCTAGAAGTGGGACGAGGTCGCCATGGACTTCATTGTTGGCTTTCCTTGTACACCTCAGGGTAAGAATTCCATTTGGGTGATGATTGATCGTCTGACCAAATCATCCCACTTCATTCCAATCAAATATACAGCTAAAGTGGATGAGTTGGTCCTTTTGTATCTTCAGGAGGTGGTGAGACTCCATGGTGTGCCATCAGCAGTTGTCTCAGATAGATACCCCCACTTCACTTCTCGATTTTGGGAAGGCCTTCATAAGGCCTTGGGGTCCCAGATTAAGATGAGCACGGCATACCATCCTCGGACGGATGGTCAGACAGAGCAGGTGAATCAGATTCTATAGGACATGCTCCAAGCATGTGTTTTGGACTTTGGAGGTTCATGGGATATCCATTCAGGATTGGTTGAATTTTTCTATAATAACAGTTACCAATCCTTGATTTGAATGGATCCTTTTGTGGCACTCTATGGCCATCCATGTTGGTCCCCCCTATGTTGGGCTGAGGTAGGTGAGACTTCACTATTGGGGTCGATCCTTGTGCAGGAGACTTCTAAGAAGGTCAAGTTGATCAGGAAGCATTTTTTGAAAGCTTAGAGTAATCATAAATCTTATGCTGACTGGAGGTGTCGAGACTTAGATTTTTCTATGGGTGATAGGGTATTCTTGAAAGTGGCCCCTCGTCTGGGTCATCGTCGATTGGGGAAGTAGGGGAAGCTGACATCGTGGTATGTCGGGTCCTTTGAGATCATTGAGCATATTAACAAGGTGGAATATAGGTTGGGTTTACCTTCTCAATTTACATCCATCCATGATTTCTTCCATGTCTCCCAGTTGAATAAGTACAACCCGGATCTGTCCCATGTGCTGAGTTGGGAAGAACTAGAGATAGAGCCTGACTTGTCAATTTTTGAGCAGCCAGTGCAAATAGTGGACTCCTAAGAGAAGGTGTTTTGAGGGAAGTCTATTCTTCTGGTCCGGGTTCGTTGGTATCATGGTAGTGATACTCATGAGACATGGGAGTGGAAGTCATGGGTTGAGGAAGAGTACTCATTTCTATTTTCTGATCAAACTTCAGGTTGACTTTCCGGGATAGAAAGTTTTCATGGTGGGGAGAATTATCACATACATTACTTATTTTAAAGGTATTTTTAATTTAATTTCCATTATTTCTTTTTGGGTGGGTTTCCCATGCATTTTTGTGGAAATGGTGAGTTTTCAAAATTTGGGCCAAACCGTGAGCCCATTTCCAGATTTAAAAATATAATTTGTTTCTTTTATAAATCCTTAAATTTTCAACATTTTTATTCCATTATAATTCTTACTTGGCCTATCCTAACCTATTAACACCTCCATGTAATTTTTTATCCTTTATAAATCCATAATCATGGTGTATATGGGCTTTTATATAAGGAGTTGGGCCATCCCGAAAGCCCATTTGAATTTTTAAAAATAAATTTTTATTATTTAATAACTTATTCATTTTTTACTCTTTTTTGGTGATTAAACCTCCCACTCGAATCCAACCTCCATAGACACGACCTCATCTTTTCTTATCCCACTTTAGAGCTCATTTTCATCATGGATTAGAGAAAATATTCTCAAGCTTTCTCAAATCGTCTAGATTTGAAGAGGTAATTTGTTTCCGTCATAACTCTTTCAGTTCTCACTATTTTTTCCTCATTCTAGTTACTATATTACCTATTCATCCTTGTTCGAACCTCAATTGAATTTTTGTATGTTTTAAAATTTAGATACTGGTGTATTTTGGGAGATTTCTTCAAGACCCCTAAAGTAAGTGAGTTTCCATCCTTCTTGCTCCCATTTACTTAGGGTTTCTTCCCTTATTATTGAAGTTCCTAATGTCCAGAAAGTATGGTTTCGAAATTAGGGTTTGATATTGTGTTTCATGGTATGAAATTCTGGTTTTAGATCTTTTTTACCTTCCTTGAGGTGCGGCGGTGGTGCATTTGAGTTTTCGCACAAAGGATTCAAGGGTTTTCATTAATTTGGTAGGTGATTCCATGTTTATGAAATATTTGTGTCTTATAATGATGTATTTATCATATTTTCTAGTTTATCTAATTTTATTATTGCTTCAAAAATTAGTTTTAGTGGTTTTTGTATTGCAAATTAATTTTAAATGCCAATTTCATGTGAAGTTGGGGGGTTTTCATAGAAATGTTTTATTGGTTTATTTGGGGTTGCCCTATAAATACTTAATTGATTTTATTGAACTGTAATAGGGCTTCCAATAATGTTTTTAATGTTTATCCCATTTGGTTTTTACTACATAAATGGGTTTTAATGGTGTTTGTGGAACATGTGAACTTTTAGTGTCATGTTTGTGCGAAAATGGAGGTTTTACAAAGTTATCATTTCTTGGTTCACATGGGGCTGCCCAAAAATTTATTTTTTGGTTTCATTGAAACTTATTGGGCTGCCTCTTCTTTTTTGGTAACTTAAAAGGGTGCAAATAGTGTAAAAAGGGTGGTTTTGAAGGAGTTTTGGTTGCAAAACAATGTTGGATTTTGAGAAATTGTTTCATTAAAAATCAAAGTGTTTTGTTGTGTGTTTTAAGTGGTTTAAAATGTATATAGTTACTGTAATGATTTTATGTTACCAGTATTGTTGTTTTATATGAAAAATTAATTTATGTATCATTATTAAATTGTTTTAGCATAAGGGGGAATCCCGGGTACCTAGGTGGGGCGGATATGTACTAGTACGGCTAGTGGACAGGATGGGTTTTGTCCCTATTTCACTTAGAATTTGGATAATGACAACTCTAAATAAACTATATGGATGATTATTTGGGACCAATATTTTATGGGTATGTTCTCTACTAGTGGATCATGCACGAAAACGGATTTTACAATGGTTACTTTACACCGAGGTATGAGGTACATGGGGACTAAGACTATCTAGTGCCTAGGGGTGTTCTCAATTTTGTTTCTCATTGGATTTGTGGTATTTGAACTTGTATTTGGGTGTGTTTGGAATTATATTAAATTATATAACATGTATTATTTAAATTTTTTAACATTCTTAAAGTTTTAGTTTGAAAACAGTTTTCAATTGAAAGTTATGTTTCTTGGAATTTATCACTGCTTTTCTTTTCATATTAAAATTTCTTGCTTTTTCACCTTGTATTGCATGAAATTTGGAATAATTGGGTGGTATCCTATTATTATTAGTCTCACTACCTAATTAAACCCCTTGGTTTTAAGTATACTTGGTTGTGTTTGACTCAGGTAAAGGAAAGACTTTGGGTGATGGTGGTTCAGGGTGTCAGTTCCCATCCTTGGTGCAGAGTTGTGGAGGCGGCTTGTGGGTGATGACCCCTTGTCATGTGGAGTCCTTGGGGATGACTTGATGTTGTGTTTATTTTTATTTTTACCACTTTTATTGTCTTTAAACCAATGTATTAAGTTCTGGTTTTTGCTTAAGACTTGTTTGGATTGAAAATTTCAGATTTATATTATGAATTGTTTTTAATGTTTTATGCTTTCATACTTGGGTAAGTCATTCCCAAACCTAAATTAATGATACTCTGGAACTTGTACCATCATGTGGGGATAGTTAATTCTCTTCAGACCTTTCCATGGTTCAGGTTTAGTGCCGGTATTTGTGGCGATCAAATTTGGTTCGTGACAATATATCTCATAGATGTAAAAGTGAGATGAGAAACCCTTACCTCACGCTTTCGTTTAGTCGAATGTGATTTATCCTCATGTATAGTGGTTTTAAACATGTAATTAAATTACACCAGATTCATATTAATATTTATAATATCATATATGATCCTTTTATAATATTTTATCACCTGTTGATTAATAATATTTCATTATTCTCACTGTTTCGGGTGTTAATTGCCTTGTTTTATCATGCTTGTTTTGTCTTGAAAGTTCATGTTATTTTGTATATGATATAGATTAATAATATAAATAATTATATTAATTTTATAAAAATAATATTTAATCATTACATACATTTTTATAACCACTCTTTAATTTTGAACATAGAAAATGAATCACATTGCTTTGTGGAGACGGTAAGTCGATGATATCATTTCTAAATGGTTGAAAGGGTAAGTAAGTGGATGGAATATTAATTTTATAGAATAAATATATTTTAATAATTATCATACATATCCATTATTTTCATCATTATAACCATCCAAGTAATGTAGTGCTGAAAAATGAATTACACCGCAACATGGTGACGGTAAGTCGTACGTACGCACGAGCGATGTTTTTGATTTTCATAAGATGGAGAAGAGATGGAAAATGGTTGTAAAATAAACATAATAAAATCTAAGTACATTTATTATACTGTATTTATTAGTTTATAATTAGTAAAACATATTAATAGGAAGTATAATAATAAATAAAATTGAAAGAGTTGGTAAAGACGATTACCTTCTCTTAAAGAATCCTCCTCTAGATCTCCTCTTAGATACATTAGGGTTGGTATTTATGGAAGACTAGGGACTATAGAACTTATTTAAATATGTTTATAAGAGAAATTGGTGGGTTTTGGTTGAGATATATGGTGCATATAAGTGATGAGGGGATGGGGTTATTTATACTTGAGGATGGGTGGTTTTAAGTGATTAAATAATATTTATTTTGTATTTAAAGATAACCACTTTTGGGTTGAATTAGTTACAAATAATTTAGTTAATAGTTAGTTTTATAAATACTTTTTAGGGTATTGAAACACATAAAACACCAATTTAATGTTTTAATTTTTAGGTATTTTAAGATTTTACCTTTTAACTTTAACTCGCTATATTATTTTACCTATACCATAGTAATTTTTTTTTACCACGATAAATTTTTTATGCCTAAAAAATAAAATGATCGTATTAACTAATTTTTAACTCATAATTAAAAAAATGGAATAAATTTTTAAAATTTTAAAATATAGAAGTTTCATAATTAAATTCAAAATTAAACCATCAAAACGCAACAAAAAACGGTTTTTTCAGAAAAATGTGTTTTAAGCCTAAAAATGTACTTATCCAAAATAAGGTATAAAGATTATTTAAATATAATTAATAATACTATATATAAATAAATAGTAATTAAGTTAATTTGAGATCAATTTCAAATCATAAAATGGCTTTTTAAAGAGAATGAGAGTTTTATAAAAAAAATCTGTATTTTTCACTATTCACTAAGAAATTAATATTTTAAGAAAATTCTCAAAAAATATTCATAAGATAATTTTTAAATGATGAATCCAAAAATGAAATTCAGTTTTTCAAATAGATTTTATAAAATTTATAGGAATTTATTATAATATTCACTCATAAAATGCAAGAGAATCCATTTTTGAAGTAAACATGTTTTTGAAGAATAAAATGACTTTACTAAAAATAAAGTGATTATTAACAAATAATTAATTAATAAATTAAAAATGAGTAGTAAAATTATATATTTTATAATGTGATTAATACTATTCATACCTTCCTATTCAAAGACTTGGTTATAATGATCATATAACAATATTTTATTTTCTATTGATTTGGTTACTACGTGCAACGTAAGCTATTGAAGAGATTAAATTTACTTACAAAGAAACATATCATAAAATATTTGAGTGTTACATTATACCAATATTTAATAAATTTCAACCTCATAATTTTAAATTGCACTTCGAAAATCAAAGTTTTATAATTGAAAATTTCTTTGTAGAAATCCAACATCCTAAAAAGGGTTAATAAAACTTCCTCTTAAAAAGAGGGAAAGAGAAATGTGAAGGTCACCACTAAAATAGGATTATGAATAGGAGAATATTATAAGGAATTGAAAATATATACATGGAATATAAATATAACTATAAATTATTTATGAAGAGTGATATAGAACTTGGTCACTATAAAGTTAACTGTTATAAAACCGTAAATATGTGATGGGTTAAAATGGCTATTGATTTCTCAGTAAGAAAAGTAAAAAAATAGAGTTTTTGTTAAAAAAAACCTTTTCCTAGATTTGAGGAATTATTTTACTTCCTAGAATAAAAACATAAGTAAATATACTTACTTTAGAAGTATATTTTCATCCTTTAAATAATTTCCACCACAAAATCATCTTTTTCTCTAAAATAAAATTCAACCTTTATCCTCAAATAAAATTACAAAAATATTATATTTATCTTAATAATATGAACTTATCATTTATCTTTCATGTCATTTAAATAAATAAAGACTATTTTATACTACCAAGTACATCACGTAGGCCAGTGGTAGGTGATACACCCCTGTCACCCTTCAGTTGTGGGTTCAAGCCTCATGGACTTGCTGGATGTGATGGGTTTTCACCCAACCTACCAGCTGTACTTATTCTAAAACAATATTGATATAAACCTTAAAAAAATTCCAAAAAAATCTTAATATATTCAACATTAAATAAATGTTTTAAACTCAAAGTGTATCTCATACATTTCATTTTGGATTCCAAAAAATATATAATAACCCATATTGCATCATTCTTTCTTGGAATCTTTGGTAATCCAGTGAAAAAGTCCATAGTGATTTCATACCTTATTATAAGAAATGAATATCCAAAAATGAATTTTTTTATTCCAGAGGAACTAAAATTCACTTTTTACAGATCATAAGATCTATAAAGAGAAACAATTCTTTCTATTTGTCTCAAACTATTTTCAAAAACCAATATGGTTGGAACAAGTTATCCAATATTCATAAATATATTAATCTTTAAAGCCTCATCCAAAGTTAAACTTACAAAATTTCATAAATGGTTGACCTTATTAATCTTCCAAAAGATCAAGTTCCAAAACTTTAGAAAGAAGGTTACTGAATTTCTAAAATGAACTTACCATTAATCTCTCAAACAATATGATGTATATTTTAATCATCACATACCAAACATGTGAATACCTTCATCATGTATTCACTTGAAACATGGTAATAACCTTAATTACCATAACATCATACTGAAAACATACATTCTTCCTTATTCCTTATGTAAAACACATATTATTGGATATTTTCCTTAAATTCAAAGATTTTGTTAACTCCATAAATGGTAAAATAAACCAATTTTTCAAAAAATCATTAATCATCTCCAAGGTACTCAATACTATTCAATTTAATTTATCCATATCAATCATTTATTCATCCCAACATCATTATCTCAAAATAAGGAACATATTAAGGTTTTTCATTACTTCAATCACGCGTTTTCCAAAAATTTCAACTTTCCACTGAATCATTTATATTGGAACCAATTAAAACAATCTTTCAAATCCTTTAAGAAATAGTATTGAAATACAATCCTTAAACATTTCAAGAATATCATCAATAAGATACTTTTAAAACATAATTCATAAATTAAAATATACAAGAAATTAATAATTCCATATCATTCTTAATCCATTAACTATGCTTCACCATCTTATTCCTTAATACACCTTCCCTTTTATATATCATTTGATGTTTCTTCATCAACTAAAATATAACCATTACTCACACAAGCTTTTTGTTTCTCTTCATGAGAGTTCCCTCTAGGACATGTGTTTTCATAATGCTCATACTTTCTATATTTAAAACATTTAACCATCGATAATAATTTAGTGAGAACATTATTCTCATACATTAAATTAACAAAACTTTTTGTTTTTATTCAAAAAAAAAATTGTGCCTTTTTCCACACCCAAAACATCTTCCCATTTCTTAAAGTCATTCACTGGAGTGTTTATTCTCATATTCTTGACATATATAAAACTGAATCTTCTTTACTCCATGGTATCTACCACACAATCTCTCAGAAAACTCTATCCTTATCTTCCTTGGTGAGTCTGAGATTTGGTGAAGGTGTAATATTTTAATCACATATCATGATAATTGATTAGGTATAATCACAATATCCTTTAATCTATTCATCATTTAATTTTTTTCTCATCAAAAAAAAAATCTATCACATTCAATGTTAATCTAGTTCCTTTTGGTTCCTAACATTGGATAAAACCAAAAAGAAAAGTGTAACTATTAAACCATATTAATCAGAGTGAGCTGTCAAATAATCATAAAATTTTATTCAATGTATGTCTAAATCATGGCACCTTCTTCTAAATCAATTAATCATTAGGTTTAACCTAGGTTATAAATAGTCATTACCAAATATATATGATGTTACCCTATACTTAGACTTATCCTCAACATCATTCATAGGGTTATTTTCCTTAATCTATGTTTTCCTAAACCTAGTTCCCAAGGTTTCTACTGAACTTTCTCTGATACCAACTATAACACCTCGAACCTAGTAGCCCATATTCAGTGGTTACTTTATTATATTGGAATAAGATACAAGGAATACATCCCAACAGACTAAATAGTTTAGCAGTCTTAGTAAACCAGATACAAACTTGAAATTCGCATGACATTTTAAAACGTAAAATACACAAAGAATTTTCTTTGAGAATTCCATTATTCCAATTAATGTATCCCTACATATCAATCACAAAACACTTACTCGTATTCTGTGGAAAAATGAAACATAAGAAATGGGTGACCTCAAATTCTCAGTAAGGAAAAGTGTATAATGGAATCTAGGAATAAATAATAAATAAACAATATGGTATGGTAAATAACCGAAACACATTTTATTTAATCAAAAACTTGAGCAAAATATGGTAGGAATAAAATATGGCCAAATAATTCTATATAAATTATCACATAAGAATGAAACTTAACCATGGATATTCTAATAATCGAATAATCACATGGAATATCAATAAATAATTTCATAATTATGGAATGCATAATTCCCAACATCATAAATATATTGTCAAGGCTTCTTCCAAGACACCATACATAAATAGGTAAGGCCTTGTCCAATATGAAAAACTTAGTTTGTATCATGAGACTTAATGATTCATAGAGGGGCTATAAAGGGCCCCCCTTGTCACTTAATAAGTCCAGTTCATTCCTCGTATGAAAAGGGTGAAATATAATCAACATAAATAATCATTTTAAAAACAAACATACAAAATGTTAATACTTACCCCAATCAAATGAACATAATCATAAACCATCTATAGTAATATGGTGAATGGTATGAAAATAGAATATCTACAATCCAAATGATCACAAACCATCCAAATAAATAATAAGGATGATATGAATACAAAATATCCTCAGTGGATCATAATTACATTAAAGGGATGATATCATTGATGAATAAAAATATCTTTAAAAATTTTATGGAGTAAAATATCTTTTTCCTTTTAAAAATCACTTTTTAAAACTAAAAGTTCACAAAATATTTTGAAAATAATTTTCTTTGAATATAACCTTTTAAAACTTTTAAAATAATCTTTAAAACATTTTATGGTCATGATGGTAGGAAATTTCATACATGCCATACATGTTAAAGAAAATTTTCCTTTCACATTTTTGGTAAAAACCAAATAGAAATTATTTTGAAAATTAAATGAAGATTATTTTATTTTTATTTTCATAAAAATAGGTAAAAATTTCTTTAATAAATTATTTTGAAAAGGTTAAAAAACTTTTTGAAAAACTTTTTAGAAAATAAGGGTTTTGATGAAAACAAATTTCTGATCAAAAAGAGAAATAAAGTGTGATTTTCTTAAAAACATTTTCTCAATAATTTTAAGTACTAAATATTTAAAAAATTGTACTATTAATTTAAAATATCATGAATTACTAGATAAGAATAAAATATATTGAGTTTAACTAATAAATATTAAATAATTTTCCTAAGGGAGACTTAAACAAAAACAATCCTAAATAATATTGAGATTGTGAAATCAATTCTTAACACACTACTAGAAAAATGGATTATTGGCTCTTTAATATTATTTTTTTGCGAAGAACCGTCACAAAAATGTATTAGTTGAGACGAGCAGTAGCACTTTCACAAAAAAAAATCAACGAATTTTTTAAGAAAGTATTTGTGATGATCCAGTGACCCATTGCAAATAGTTTCCCTTTTTTTACTTTTTGTGACTGACCGTCACAATTACTTCTGGTTATATAAAAAAATAAACACTTTTGCGATGGACCGTCACAGTTAGTATTTGTGATGGGTCCGTCGCAAATAGTTGAAAATTTAAAAAAAAATTAATTAAATAAAATAATATTAATAATAATATAATATTAATATTCATGAAATATTAATATTAATATTAATAGAATAAAATTATTTATAAAATAATAAATATAATATAATATTAATATATATAAAATAATAATATTAATATTCGTAAAATAAAATTAATTATAAAATAATTAATTAATATAATATTATTAATAATATTAATGAAATAATAATATTAGTAATATAATAAAAACTTGAGTATTCACAAAAATATAAAAATATATTAAATAATAAATATAATAAATATAATAAAAAATTAAATAAATAATACAAAATTATAATTTTCGAGTTAATATAAAACATGCACTATTTAAAACTTTAAATGGTTAATATTACAAAAAAATACATTCAAATGTTTCATCATAAAATTAAAATACATCACTGAGGGGGAGGGTCATTTAGAGGAGCTGGAGGAGATGGTGGAGAGAAGTTCATCCCTAAACTGTGAGTCAAATGTCCCATATACTTCATCTTCTCATGCTTCTGCTTCTATTGCCATTAACACATCTCATCTTTCATCTACTACTATTGTCATAGGAACTCTTCCTACTACTGTTGCTGCCACAGATGCATCTTCTCCTGCCCCATATGCATAGTCTCTATAATCTCACTCTGAGCTCACAAATACTCCTAATATTGTGCATGAGATGATGATGTATCTAAGTGATATCTTCTCGAGCTGGACGCTGACATCACAAATGTGTCATAAAAACCCCTTGGGGTCACTCGAGAGCCGATACCAATAACTCAATCTTTCTCAAAGCCATATCGAGTCTCCTGCATCCATGTTGGCTCATCAAATCGGGGGGCACTGGTTTGGCCATCAATCTCAGCCTGAATCTCAATATCGGTCTGAGACATTACAGCCTCATATAAATTCTTCAATTGCAATTTAAAATTAAAATATTTAAAATATTATTTTTAGTTAAATTTAAAACTCAAAAAAAAACTTATACTGACCACAATCTAACGTTAGAGAGCACCACTAATCTCCCCAATGGCTGGATTACTATACATCCTCCTATAAACATTGAACTCCATAATATCGGGTTGTGCGACTACCTATATGAATATAAAATAAACCGTTTACATTTAAATTTATATACAATATTTTAAAAAAATGTACTTAATATATGCTCTCTATGCATACTGAATGTATGACTACTAGCTCGATGTGTCACCTCATGTCTCCTCCGATTTTTTCAACCTACTAGTGATCTACTCTAAAGCCACCTACTCAACCAGTGTGTACATAGTCCATCCCAAACCTACGATGAAATATAATCAGGTTGGTGGATGCGACATGTCTCATCAAACTCCTTCACTCCTGCTTTATCCATTGCTTTCCTTTTCAAATTGTGCAAAAACTAAGTGCAATGCAGACGTATAACTCCCTACCATGCCTTCTAAATAGCCTCATGCATGCTCTCCTCAATGGTATACCATAAACCCTACAAATAATTTATTATATCAAGTTATTAATCAAATTAATTTCAAAATAAATATTATTTATTTACGTACCAGCTAATGCTCGAACATGCACTGTTGAACATCAATGGAAATATGATCCCATGACACCCATACATCAGAAAAATAGTTGTGCGATATAGTGCTCTCTTGTCCAACAACTATATGTGTAAAACTATAAAAAATAATAATTAATCAAACAATTAAAATATAAATAAATTAATGAAAACTAACTAATTATTGATAATTATTACTAATTATTGATAATTATTACTAATTATTGATAATTATTACTAATTATTATTAATTAAATCTAATTATTACAAATTATTGATAATTATTACTAATTAGTATTAATTAAATCTAATTATTACTAATTATTACTAATTATTACTAATTATTACTAATTATTACTAATTATTAATAATTATTACTAATTATTACTAATTATTTCTAATTATTACTAATTATTACTAATTAATCCTAATTATTACAAATTATTACTAATTAATCCTAATTATTACTAATTATTAATAATAAATCCTAATTATTAATAATTATTACTAATTAATCCTAATTAATCTTAGATATTACAAATTATTTCTAATTATTACTAATTAATCCTAATTATTTCTAATTAATCCTAATTATTACTAATTAATCTTAATTATTACTAATTATTGATAATTAATCCTAATTATTACTAATTATTTCTAATTAAACCTAATTATTACTAATTATTACTAATTAATCCTAATTAATCCTAATTATTACTAACTATTACTAATTATTCCTAATTGTTATTAATTATTACTAATTATTACAAATTAATCCTAATTATTTCTAATTAATCCTAATTATTACTAATTAATTCTAATTATTACTAATTGTTACTAATTAATCCTAATTATTGCTAATTGGTGATAATTAATCCAAATTATTACTAACTATTACTAATTATTGATAACTAATCCTAATTATTACTAAATATTTCTAATTAATCCTAATTATTTATAATTACTACTAATTATTGATAATTATTACTAATTATTGATAATTATTACTAATTATTGATAATTATTACTAATTATTGATAATTATTACTAATTATTGATAATTATTACTAATTATTGATAATTATTACTAATTATTGATAATTATTACTAACTATTAGTAATTAAATATAATTATTACTATTTATTACTATTTATTACTATTTATTAGTAATTATTACTGATTATTACTAATTATTACTAATTATTACTATTTATTGCAATTTATTACAAATTATTTCTAATTGTTACTAATTATTACAATTTATTTCTAATATTACAATTTATTTCTAATTATTGATAATTATTGATAATTATTACTAATTATTATTAATTATTCTTAATTATTATTAATTATTACTAATTATTACTAATTGTTCCTAATTATTATTAATTATTACTAATTATTACTAATTAATCCTAATTATTACTAATTAAACCTAATTATTAATAATTATTACTAATTATTACTAATTAATCCTAATTATTACTAATTAATCCTAATTATTACTAATTAATCCTAATTATTACTCATAAATCCTAATTATTACTAATCACTCCTAATTATTACTAATTAATCCTAATTATTACTAATTATTCCTAATTATTACTAATTATTCCTAATTATTACTAATTATTCCTAATTATTGATAACTATTTCTAATTAACCCTAATTATTGATAATTATTACTAATTATTGATAATTATTACTAATTATTGCTAATTATTGATAATTATTGATAATTATTAGTAATTAATCCTAATTATTACTAATTATTACTAATTATTACTAATTAATCCTAATTATTACTAATTATTACTACTTATTACTACTTATTACAGTATTTTACTAATTATTACTAATTATTAAAATTATTGATAATTATACCGAATTATTTCTAATTATTACGATTTTTTTCTAATTATTTCTATTTATTTCTATTTATTTATATTTATCTCTATTTATTTCTATTTATTTCTATTTATTTCTATTTATTTCTATTTATTTCTATTTATCTTTATTTATTTCTATTTATTTCTATTTATTTCTATTTATTTCCGATTATTACTAATTAATACAATTTGTTACTAATTAATACAATTTATTACTAGTTATTACTAATTAATACTAGTTATTACTAATTAATACTAATTATTACTAATTAATACAAATTTTTATTAATTAATACTAGTTATTAAAATTGTTACTAATTATTACAATTTATTAATAATTAACACTTAGATATAACTATTCATAAAAATAAATACTGAGAAAAAATATCTAATTCTAATTTAAGTAATTTACATCTAATTAACAAAAATTATAAATAATTTAAAATAAAATAAATTAACTAAACAATAGAAAAATAGATAAATACCTTGAAACTGAAGCTTTCAGAGTATCAAAGTCGCAGACAATGCTATGATTTAAAAGTTTAAACTATGAAAAAATTTAGAAGAAAATTTTTCAGAAGAGATAGAGAGAGAAGTTGAGGAAATATTGAAATGAGAGAAAAAATGGATGGGGGTATATATAGGTTAGATTATTTGCGACTGGGGTATTTGCGACGGGATTCCCGTCACAAATAGTGTTATTTGTGATGGGTCCTGTCATAAATGACTCTGCCCGTATTAATTACAGTGGGTCGTTAAAAAGTTATTTGCGACGGGGCCCGTCGAAAATGTGTACCTACCGATAAAGTATTTGCGACGGAGCAAGTATTCTGTCGCAAATACTAAAAATCACTGTCGGTTATTTGCAATGGGAATAGGAACTCGTCGCAAATACCCTTACCCGTAGTTTGGCGTGAATTTCATGTCAAACCTTTTGCGATAGGGTAATCGGCCCATCACAAATAACCCCTTTCGATTGGGTATTTGCAACGGGCCCCTGACCCGTCGCAAATAGAAAATTTTTCTGTAGTGCCGCTTTGGTAACTTATGAATCATAATTCACATAAAAGTAATAATACTCAAATGAAACCTTTAGTACCATGAATATAATGAGAGTAATGATATTATATATCAAAGGTGCATTATATACACCACAAAAAAAAAATAAGTGGTGAATAAGGCATATATCTTACAGAAGTAAAAGTGACATGAGAAACTCTTACCTCACGCTTTCCTTTAGTTGAATGTAATTTAACCTCATGTATAGTGGTTTTAAACATGAAATTTACTTACACCAGAACCATATTAATATTTATAATATCTTATATGATCCTTTTATAACACATTATCACCCTCTCATTAATAATATTTCATTATTCTCACTGTTTCGGGTGTTAATTACCTTGTTTTCTCATGCTTGTTTTGTCTTGAAAGTCCTGATTCTCTTACATAGGATATAGATATATCATATAAATAATTATATTAATGTTATAAATATCATATTTAATCATTTCATACATTTTTATAACCATTATTGAATGTTGAACATAGAAAATGAATCGCATCACTTTACGGAGATGGTAAGTTGTGTGTACACACGAGCGATAATATCATTTCTAAATGGTTGAAAGGGTAAGGAGGTGAATGGTATATTAATTTTACAGAATAAATATCATTCCATAAATATCATATATATCCATTATTTCTGTCATTATAACCATCCAAGTAAAGTAGTGATGAAAAAAGGATTACACCACTATGTGGAGGCGACAAGTCGTACGTTCGCACGAGTGATGTTTTTTATTTTCATAGGATGGAGAAGAGATGAAAAATGGTTTTCCCATAAACCTAATAACATCTCAATATATTTATGATACTATATCTATTAATTTAGAATTGGTAAAACATATTAATAGAAAGTATAAGAAGTAACAAAATTAAAAGAGTTGGTAAATATTATTACCTTCTCTTAAAAAATTCTCCTTTAGATCTCCTCTTAGGGACGCTAGGGTTGGTATTTTTGGAATACCAGGTCCTTAAAAACTTAGGTAAAGATTTTGGGAAGACAAATGGGTAGGGTTTGTTCGATATAGATGGTGTGGTGAAGTGGGGAAGGTATGTGGGTATTTATACTTGAAGAGGGGTCGTTTTAAGTGATTAAATAATGATTATTTGTTTTTAAAGTTAACCACTTTTGGGTGGAATTAATTACAATGGATTTGGTTTAAAATTTATGTTTTAAATAATGTTTAGGGTCATGAAATACATCAAACACCCATTTAATGTTGCAGTTTTTAGATATTTTAAACTTTTACTTTTTAACTTTAACCCGCTACATTATTTTACCTATACTGCGATAAATATTTTTTTTACGATAGTAAATTTTTTATTCCTTAAAATAAAATTGAAATTATTAAATAATTTGTACTTCTTAATTAAAAATATGTAATCCATTTTTATAAATTCAAAACACAGAAGTTTTATAATTAAATTTAAAATTAAACCGTCAAAACGCAAAGAAAAACAATTTTTCAGAAAAATGTATTTTTAAGCCCAAAAATGTACTGATAAAAAAAATAAGGCATAAAGATGATTTAAATGTAATTAATTATATTATATATAAATAAATAGGATTTAATTTACTTTGATATCAATTTTAAATCATAAAAGGACTTTCAAAAGAAAATGAGAGCTTTATAAAAAAATTGTATTTTTCATTATTCCCTGAAAAATTAATCTTTTCAGAAAATTCATATAAATTCATCCTAAGATAATTTTGACATGTTGAATCCAAAAATTAAATTAATTTTTTTCATATAAATTTTATGAAACTTCTAGGAATTAATTATAATATTCACTCATAAAATGTAAGAAAAAAATTTTTTGAAGAAAACGTATTTTTGAAGAATAAAATGACTTTACTAAAAATAAAGTGCTTATTCAAAAAGAATTAATTAATAAATTAAAAATGATTTGGAAAATTATATATTTCATAATGTGGTTAATATTATTTATAACCACCAATTTAATGGCTAGGTTATAACAATCACATAATAATATTTCATTATTCATTTAAGATGGGTGTTGCATGCAATGTAAGCTATCAAAGAGATTGAATTTATTTAAAAGACACACACTATAAAATCTTAGGGTGTTACAAGAGGCCTAATGTGTGTGATAATTCTTCTACTATTTATATTTCAAATAATCCATTACAACATTCTAGATTTAAGAAAATTAAAGTGAACTTTCATTTTATTCAAGATCATATCCAAAAATCGGTATTTTTTTAGAATATGTTTATATTGATGACCAACTAGAAGATATTTCTACTAAACCTTTGGTTGTGGCTAAGTTTGAGAATATTAAGTATAAACTTGTTATGATGGATGCATGATTGGGATCTTCCATAATTAGTGGGAGTATTAGTTTATTATTTTATGCATTTTATTTCTAAATATTTTAATGGATCCTTTGTAATTATGTTTATTCTTATACCGGAGTAGTTTAAAAGAAAATACATTCACTATTGTATTCATTGTAGAAAGAGAAAGATGAAATCATAGGGAAGTTATAACTGATTTAATATTAATGTATTTAATGACTATATTTTTATGCATTAATTTAAGGGGGGTTATATTGTTTGATTTATTTTAGTTTAAATATACTTCCCATTTACTATTTTATTCATTTATTAAGGATAATTATTTATATTAAAAAATATTACCTTTTGGATTATTATAAAAAGGGGGAAATTTTTCAAGTTTTAAATTCTTGGTTTTGTAATTATCAAAAATGGGTATATTTTTGGTGTGGTTCATTGCTTCTTATTCTTTTTTGTTTTGATAATTACAAAACTCTCTCATTTAATTTTTTTTAATTCGATTTTAAATTGTTTTAAATCATTTTTAATTTTTCTTTAATTTTATTTTTAGAATGATGTTGACTTTGATGTTGAATATTTATTCATTTGGTTTTAATCTTTATGCAAGTTATATTTTATTTTTAAAATCTTTTCTAAGTCAAATGTCGTACATATCATTTTTTTTATTTTAATATGCATATCATACATATCATTTTGGATTTTTGATGCATGTCTTATGTATAAAACATTGTCTTATGCATCAAATTTTGTTTAAGTCTAATATCATATGTATTCCTTAGAGCATATAAATTTATATTACATATCTCAGGGAATTAGAAAATTATATAACATATTTCCCAGACTTAATTTCTTGTTAAGTATAATATATTGTGTATCCTCTTAGAACTGGATAATATATCAAATATCAAGATTTTTGAGAATTTTATAAAGTAAATTAACTTACGTTTCTGTATTTTAGGTTTCTTACATATGCATTATATTAGGTGTTTTTTTATTAAGTATATTATCTTTCATATTACAAGGATATAATTAAAAAATCTTATGTATTCTATTTTTGGTAGATTAAAATATGTTTCGTATACTTTAGAAAATAAAATTCATATTATGTATTTAAATTTTTACAAATTACAATATCTTATATATCTCTTTAGAGTTAACATTTATATTATGTATTGAATAAACTAAGAATTTCATTAAGTGATTTACCTTAGGTATTTAGTGTAGTATAGAAAATTTTATTACATATCACTCTATAGTTGATAAACTTGTAGAATTTAGAAAAGGAATTTATATTTCATATGATGCCTATGTAAAAATTATCTTATATATTATCAAAAGTTAACTCTTTCAGAAATTAAGACTTATAAAATTTTCAAATATTATGTTTTTGGATATTAAAATATTTGAAAATTATATCTATGTTCATATTTGTTTTATTTTACTGATATTAAATTTATTTTATTAAGATTAATTTTATTCATTATTTTTACACATTCTTTTAAAGAGTAGTAAAATTTATTTCCAAGATTATTAATTGAAAATTTCGAACATCTTAATTCATGATGATTAATTCAAAGAACACTTTATCATAAAACAAAATACATCAATAATTATTTTTCAAAAGGCATGTTCTTTATTATTTCAATGTAGGGATTCATGATTGTTTTTATTTTCAGGAATGGATTTTTTTCAATAGTCATGAAGATTTAAAGAAATAATAATTTTTCAACACTTAAGTAGTTTCTTGATTAAAGGATGATCTCTATAAATAGTGATATACAAAACCACAACTATATAAGTGTACATAAGAAGAAAATGACCATATTATGTGATCACTTCTACTATGATATTTTTTCTAGACTTTATCATGATGAACTACACTGATCAAAGTGATCAAAGATACCTCAATAGTCTGAACTTACACTATTTTAATTTTTATTTTTATTTTTTTAATTATTTAGCATTTTTTGTACATTAGTGTTGGTTTGTGTTTTTTCATACAAAATAAGGACTTGGTTGGTTATACCTTCATTAAAAGGTATGGTTAGTAGGTTATACCTCCTTTCTAAAAATTTTGTTTTGTATTGGGTTGTGACTCCTTGTTAAAAGTTCAGAGTGTGTGCGGTTGTGATTCCTCTAGAAAAGGAAGGTTGTAATTGGGTTGTGGCTCCTCTAAAAAATTCAAGTCGTAATTGATTCCATTTCTCTCATGGAGTAGAGATATGTGAAGAGTAGATGTCAGATCCTTTTTTATCCATACTACTATAAAAATTTTCATGTGTTTATATTTTATTTTCTCACTCAATTATTATTTTTTTAACTCTGATATAATAATTAAAATTTTAATTATCCCAATTCACCCCATCTTGACCTTTTTACCATCCTATATCTGGGAAAACATAATCCCCTTTCATTGAGACTCTTTAACTAATTAAATCAAAATTTTGACCATTCATATTTAATCAGTTGATTATATATGGTTATTCTGAGAAAGGGTAAATAAAGCTTAATTAGAAAGATAGATTCCTTCTAATACACTATGTAGTATAAATTTTCCTATATAGGGGTTCATGTAATGGTGTGATAATCCCATGATATATTAAAGACCTTATCCAACCATGCCTTTTAACCCTTTCACACCATCTTTTACATGATATTTGATATAGAATCATCGAAAACCTCTATCTATCCATTGGAAGCTGTGTGATAATGGGGGGTGATTGGATTGGATATTTTAATTTTAATATAATATTTTTAACTAATGTCGTATAAATTCATGCCATTATCTACGAGGATATCATGGGTAACTCTAAATTTTCTAATGATATTTTATTTTTTGAATGTAATCAAAACCTTTGTTTTTTTACTTCCTTTAAAGGAAATTCCTTAGCCTACTTAAAGAATAGGTTGGTGGGAGTGAGGATAAACTTACACCATTGAGTCATCACTATAGGTTATGGGACTATGAAATATAAACCCCATGTAGAAATTTTTGGGAATAAAGAATCCCTTGTTGAACCAAACCACTATCTATTTGAGCCAACATATAAACTTAGTGAGATAAGTCTACCAGATGAAAATGTTCATTTGATTCTTCTAGCTTGTGCAGTAGAACAAATTCACAATTTTTTATCAAATAAAGAGTTTGTTCAATAATATCCACCTCCTGATTTATTCTACACTGGAACTAATAAAGGTGAAACCAAAATAATTACCACACAAATATCAATGGTTTAACTTCACACAATACAACATTATAAAATGGAAAAACAATATTTGATAAGGTTTATAAAGAGTCCTGCATCCACATGGGATCACTACAAACATTTTCATTTTGGGCGATAAAAATGAGTACAAAATCTCACTCACTTACTCTCTTCTTGGGTTTAAGAAAATTAATGTTAGAAACCCAGGAGTAGAGGAAGTGAGTGATACTTTTTATTCATTTTTATCTCTCATAATGAAAATGTATACAGTGTTCTCCCATGGATGTAGGACTCTGTCAGAATTGTTTTTCCATTTTTCTATTGTATCACGTGAAGTAAAACTGTTGAGTTTTGTGAGGCAATTAGGTTGGTTTACTTTTCTTATTTCCAGTTCAAAATAACTCATGAGGTGGAGATTATCATAAAAAATCTTTGTATGGTAAAACTTTGTGAAGTTGTTCCTCTAGACAAGAAGGAATAATTGGATGAACATCTTCACCTAGTAAAGTTTTCCTTCCAAGTATGTATGTTGGTTAAAATAGATGGGGATTTTCTTCAACATGGGTTTTTCATTACCAAAAAGTGGTATCAAAGTAATGGAACTACAGGAAAACCACCTATTAGCGGCGGTTTTTTTTTTATATAGCGGCAGTTTATATAGTTTGGCGACGGTTTACAGAAACCACCGCTAAACTTGGCATCGGCAATCTATTAGCAGCGGTTTTATGCATTTCGCGGCGGTCAAAGAAAAGCGTCGTAGTACCTCATTTCGCGGCAGTTTTTGGTAAATTTAGCGGCGGTTTTAAGGGCTATTTAATTAGTGGCGGCTATAATCGCCGCGAAATTCAGGCGTGCCAGGCGCCTGCTTAGCGGCGGTTAAAACCGCCGCTAATTCCGACGTGATTTTGCGGCGGTTTTAACCGCCGCGAAGCAGTCTGCCGAATATATTTTGCGGTGGTTTAAACCGCCGCTAAATGTATAAGTGGTAAAACATTAGCGGTGGTTAAAACCACCGCGAAATGCTGACCCGGAAAAAAAATAGAATTTCTGTTTATACTCCACCACTGCCCTGGAAAACAAACCAAACAACACATACAACATATATATAATAAGGAGAAAATTTATGCACCACCTACGCAATATTCATAAACACCCTTTCATTTAATGTTGATGAAAAAGTTGATCCAATTCAATAAGAATACCTAAAGCATAAAAAATACCTAAAATTATGGATTTAGAATGAAACGCAAGATAACATCAAATGAAACAAGAGATTGGGGGTCACATGGATTTATACTTATAGTTTACAGATGATCAAAATTGAAAATATTTGATTCCATAAAGGATTAAAGTGTATGGATCAAAATGAGACAAAGAAGAGAGGGGAGGGATCACTACTAGTCATTTGTCCTATAAGGATGAGGAACGAGGATTAAATGGGTTGATGTTCAGTCAGAATAAGAACCTTTAAAACATTATTGTTATAAAATACTTTATATCGATGATTGACATTATGGTTCCAGTAAATAAGGTCTCTCCAGTCTACCACATAAGAAGACATTTGAGAAATAGAGGGCATATTTAAAGAGAATAGAGAATATATTAGAAGATATGTAACCATTAAGAGAGAATCGGTTGTGATAATCAAACAAAATAAGTGCATAACATGGAAAACATTACGTGGACCACATGATCCATTCTAGGTCACGAAAATCACATAACCCATAAAACATCTTTTGATCACATGATTTTTCTTAATACATATAATCACGTTACCATGTGAAGGTCACATGAATCACATAGTGGATATCTATGCCCCTTGGTCTTGAAATGTGGCTCGTAGAGAAGACATCTCCCTCTGAGCATCTTCAGGTATGGGCTGACCATAACCAGGAGTAGATGCGGCTGGAATCCCTGATGGCCTAATAAAGACCTCAGATGGTACGGGTCCCAAACCCATCCCGTGCACTCTACCAGGATGCTCCTTCCCAAGGACTTGAGCAACCGGGTCATCCTGGGAGACTGAGTAGGACTTCCCAGGACTAGCATCCCATAGTTCTTTAATTTTTACCTATAAATCAAATATAAATACATATTAACACAGTAAAAACTGATAATAAGTTATTATAATAAAAATTTGACTTCATACCCCAACTTCTTTGGTAGGCTCATTAACAAAAGAGCCATCTGATTTTCTGTGAACATCCAACCACAGTTCAGTCCGGGAGGCTTCGTGCCCTAAATTTTGTGACTGCATTAAGCAAAGATAAATCAAAATTCAATATATTAAATAGATAATATTGTATTATAAATATTTAAACTATTTAAAATATTACCAATGACATTCAGCTTCTAGAAAAGCTTTTTGAGCCCACCGTGTGAGGGATGACTTGCTTCGCCCTGTTTGATGCATTCTGTCGTGAGAGATCTTGAAATAAATAAAATTAAATTTAACAGTAATGTATCCAATGTCATCTCCTCTTCATATACATGTATTAATGTAAAATGAGGATAATATAAAAATATATATTTCAATACCATCCGCTTCTCATCACGATGTCTGTCAACAAAAACTTTCCACTGCTCTTTCGGTACCCCACTGGGTAGCTTGTCATACATTTGTTCCAAGGTCAACAAAGTATCATTGACATCACACCACAATCTCCATTTGAAATCTTTCCATTTTTTACCTAGATTTTTCAAAGTCCACTTTTGTGCTATCACATCAGCAACTGTGAAGTGGAAGAACATCTGTATACAGAAATTGATTTTGAACATATTAGTAACATGACATTCAATTAAACCATAATGTAATAAAATTACCTTTATTTGAGAATCGAAAACTTCATTTTTCCAATTTGGAGGCATATTTCTCCAATCATCATATGAAATGGGAAGGGAAATGGGCTCTGCTGCCAACTGACCTATAATCTGGCCAAGTAACCCTGCGGCATCATCCGTAGGGACCCCATAAGAATCAAATAGCACGACTATCTTTTCGTCATTCAAGTTCCAATAATCTGAGCTTTTTAAGTGTTTCTCCACGGTTTTATTTTTGTCATCTTCAATGAGAAAAAAATTAGTATAAACAAAATGCAATAAATATATTTAATTAAAATTTATACCTATGACTGTGACCCTCTAGTGTGTCCGGGATGAACTGGAAGGGGTCTGTCGCCGCCCAAATGATGAGGCACCTGTAGGGGGAGTCGACGAATTAGCCTCTAATGGAAGGCTCTCTGATGGTGTGAGAGATGGTGTAGGGGGAGATGGTGCGGGGGTGTAGGCAGCTGGTGCCTCAGATGTCGTGGGGAGTGACCCAGATGGATCAGCATCCGTCGCAAAACTAGAAGAAATAGTATACCACTTCCTCCTTGGCATTCCTGTCATTTAATCAAATAAAATTAAGTTCAGAATATATATTTCAAAAAAATTATGCAGAAAAAAAAATTAAAAATGATAATAGATGCCCAGTACTAACAAACAAAATATATATAACAATGATAATGAATGACTGCAGAAATGAAACAAGTGGTTGCTGCATGAATGAATAATTGTACATACAATCATTTTCCCCTTCAATAATGTCGGTTTCCTGCTCCATTGCTTCATCCACTTCATTCATCCTTGAAAGACTAATATTTTCAATATCATGATGCAAAAATAATTATGCTTCCTGTTGTTGATGACATTCAACTTCAGAGGTCAAATCTTCCACTTCATCACTCATATCATACAAATCTCTTTGTATTACGTGAGTAACTACACTCCACCCTTCATCCACAACATCATTCACATAATATACCATTTTTTCTTGTGATTCTAAGATATATGGATCATGCATTTCACGATCACCAACATCCATCAAGCGAGAGAAGTTCACAGAAGTAAATTGCAATGAATCTCTTTTAACACCTCTGATAATATCGACCCATTTTCATTTGAATAAAACAACATAAAAATGTCCATGGTAGTTTAATTCAATAATATCATGCAGCTTTCCATAGTATCCCACTTTAGCAAATGTAAATATACCACTATTTTGTGTTTTCAAACCCACTTCTCGATCAACTGTACGAAATCTAAAGCCATTCACATTATAAGCGTCGAACTTTCTAACTTGCTTTATAGGACCTCTAGAAAGAAACTTCAAATCTTCTGACAAGTCTGCTCGAGTATCAGTATTCATGATCTGAAAAAAGAAATATAATTTAATAGATTTACAAATTGTATGTGTCAAACTAATATTCTTATTTATTGCAATATTTATGAACTTACACATCGTGCAAACCATTCTACAAGCTCTTTATTCACAGCTTTCGTTATATCTTTCTCATTCGTGTTTGGACTCTCATTAATCTCTTTGTTTGTATCCTCAACTCTTCAATAAATGGATCTGCAATTTCACTATTCAACAGCACATATCTATGTGCCTGTAATAATTCCAATTCTGTCAGTGTCACATTTGAGGTTCTCCCAACTGATCGGCCAATATCAGGAAATATTTTTGATTTCTGATGCATTTGAGATTGAGTTGATGTGTCGTCAACACGTCCAACTCGATTAAATCTTGTCTCAATATCATCTAAATACCTGGAACAAAAGTTAAGACATTTCTTGGCCAAATATCCTTCAGCAATAGAGCCTTCTGGTTGAGCTTTATTTCTCACGTATGATTTCAAATGCCCAAGATATCTGTGAAATAAAATAATAATATTATGCATTTATTTAAATTTCAAAATTTTTTTACTTAACTGGAAAACATATAAATAAAATACCTCTCAATTGGATACATCCATCGATAATGAACGGTGCCTCCTAATTTAGCTTCTTCAACCAAATGCATAGTTAAATGCATCATGATAGTAAAAAATGATGGAGGAAAGATCATCTCCATTGCACAAAGAGTCAATACAAACCTCTCCTAGAGGTTTTCAAGATGAAATGGATGTACAACTTTCTCACATAATTTCCTGAAAAATGTGCAGAATTAGAGTACAACAGCAGTAACTTTTTCAGGTAATAATGTACGCAATGCCAATGGTAGTAACTGATGTAACAAAATATGTGAATCGTGACTTTTCAATCCATGTAACTTATGATTCTTCAAGTCAACACACCTTGAGATGTTACTCGAATACCCATCAGATACCTTCACATTCTTTAAAATTCGAAGGAACGTATCTTTATCCCTATTTTTCATTGCGAAAATGGCCGGAGCATACTTTTCATTCTCATCTGGCCAGAGATTGCGTTTTATGTTCATTACTTGTAAGTCTTTGCGAGCATTAAGATGATCCTTCGACTTTCCATGCTCATTAAGTAATGTGAAAATAAAATTATCACAGACATTCTTCTCAATATGCATCACATCAATATTGTGGCGCAACAAATTAAATTCCCAATATGAAAGTTTAAAGAATATACTTTTTTTCTTCCATTGTTGCGTTCTGATTTCACTTGACGATGCACTTCGGACCTGTTTTCGGCTATCATTCAAATGATGAACCTTCCCAAATTCTGTTTCAACATTTTCAAGCTGTGTCAATATTTCAGAACCGGTTAACAACTTTGGAGGTGGTCTACGATCAATGAAACCATTAAATTTTGATTTGTTCAGCCGAAATCTATGAGATGCATCGAGAAATCTTCGATGGCATAAGAAGCACCATTTTCTACTGTAAGGTATCCATTTGGGCTCAAAATCAAAGTTACAAACGGGGCAAGCCAAACTCGTATAAGTGTTTCAACCAGATAAATTCTCAAGCCCAGGAAAGTCACTAATGGTCCACAGTAAAGCAGCATGCATTTTGAACATTGTTTTAGAAGAAACATCAAATGTCTCAACACTGTTACTACATAACTCTTGCAATTCTTCAATCAAAGGATGCAAGTATACATCAATATCATTTCCAGGAATTTTTTTTTCTAGGAATAATCATTTATATGATAAAAGATGATTGTTGCATACACATCCACGGAGGCAGATTATAAGGGATCAAAACAACTGGCCAAATGCTATAACTTGTACTCAAAGTCCCAAATGGGTTGAATCCATCGGCAGCCAATCCCAATCAAACATTCCTAGGATCAGCTGAGAAATCTAGATGTAATGAATCAAATTCCTTCCATGATTGGGAATCTCGTGGATGTCTCATTAACCCATCATTTTTATTATCTACAGAATTCCACTTCATGTGTTCGGCGGTTTTTGATGACATGAATAATCTTTGAAATCACGGATTCAAAGGAAAGTAATGAAAAACCTTTGCAGGTGTGTTCATTTTCTTCTTCTTCATGAAATTATGTTCAGTCAGACTTCCAACATCACCCTTTGACTGCCATCTAGAAGAAGAACATTTCTTGCAATTCTGTCTACTTGAATCCTCTCCCCAATAAAGCATACAATCATTGGTACACACATGTATTTTTATATAATTCAGACCAAGCTTGTTAACAACTTTTTTCATATCATAAAAATATTCTGGGATTTTTGCTTCAGGAAATGCATCACGAATAAATTCCAATATCATGGACATTGCCTTATTTGTAATTCCACATAGACATTTGATATGGTACAACTTCAGCAGAAATGAAAGCTTTGAATATTTCAAACACCCACTATACAACTCTTGATTTCCATCGTCAGCTAAATCATGAAACACATTTTTCTCAGTGAAGTTTTCCATTACATTTGGATCTATAGAATCAAGAGGAGGATCCAATGATATGTTCCAATCTTGATCTACTTGTGTTACAGTCTCAAAAACATCACTTGTCACGTTGCAATTTGTAGCACCCTCTTCTGGTTGTTCTGATATGTTTTGATACTGATAGTGGTGTCTTGCAGTGACGAATGCATCATTTATGAGGTTTTGCATTTCATTTTCCATTGTCGGAGAACTTGGGACCTCATTCTGTGGATTAACATCAGTGATCAATCTTTCTGTATTGTTTGATTCTCCATGCCAATTCCAACACAAATATTGACCAGGGAATTGCTTCAGTATTAAATGTTCATAAACTTCATCTCTCTTCAACCATGTTCTAAATTTACATTTAGGACATGGACATCTTATTCTCCTTTCAACGGATCGATTAGAAATCGTAAAATCTAAAAACTCATTCAAACCCTTAACATACTGAGGTGTGTTCCTCGGTAATGTGATCCGGCTTTTATCCATGTATATCACAATGTGCCTACACAAAATATACGATAGTGTAAGATTGCAAAATCATAATATAATAAAGATAACCCATTGATCATAAAGTATGCATAATATAATAAAGATGATTCATTGATCATAATATAATAAAGATGAACCATTGATCATAAAGTATGCATAATATAATAAAGATGACCCATTGATCATAAAGTATGCATAATATAATAAAGATGATTCATTGATCACATTTAAAATAGGTGAGTGGCTATTTTGGTTTCAGTTCTTTTCTCCAGGCCCTTGGATCCCTACCTAGAGATCTTCTCGGGTTTTTTTGGGAGACTATGCTCCATCTAGATTGATCCATTCAACATTGGATCTTTTATTATAGTTGTGGCGCATCTCTCTGGGTAATAAATATTTCTGATTCTTCGTTTCTCTTGATAATGGTGGCACCCTAGGGTAGCATTATCAGATCTGGTGGCCTAAGTTTTTGAATCTTTGTGTATTCTTCTAGATCCTTTGGGAGATCTCATTATGGAGGCCATTCCTTGGTTAGTTGTGGTGCAGCGGATGTCTTTTCTTGAGGTATTTGGTGTTTTCCATTTCCACCAACCCCTTATTTTCTAACTTATATCAATATTAATGTTTTTATTATATTCTAGGGCCTTCGTTTTCATCATTGGGTTTTCATTATTGGTGGATCCCATTACGGGAATGTGTGACTTGAGCTTTGAGGTAGGTGGTTCCATATCTAGCCTATGATAATTAGCCTAATTTCTCTTAATTTATAAGTTGATATATCAAATTGGAATGACTATTTTCATTTTTTTAAGAAGGGGTTTTTGAGAGAAATGTTTTTCCATGATTTTTGATAAATGAAAATGAAATGGGTACGTTAACATAAATATGGGTTAGTGTTCAACCACTGATTGTGATCATAAATGTAAGAATAAAATTATGTATTCTTTTTTTAACCTTACCCATTTTTGGTAAATCTATTTTATTAGTTATGTAAATAGAGATAAATTTATAAAAAAACCCTATAATATCTATTGTGTTTTAATAAGATCATGATATCAAATTCATGACTCAAATATTACCATAAATTCACTACCCTAATTTCCATTGGATCAACTGACACCCAATGATTCTATGCCAGATACAATATGAATTTTACTAATACTCATAAAATGTGTAGGTCCAATTTCTCTTATATTTAAAGGGATCTATAGGAGTCTAACCCTGATGAGGGTATGGAGGCTGATATGGGGATAAAACCTGATTAACTAGACTAGGTAGTAGTTCTTGAGGGGGTAGTGTTGACTCGTTCTATAGTGGTTGATGTATAGCCTGAGGCTGAGTAAGATGTTGGTTCCTTAGTGAGGCTATAAAGGCTGATCTACTGGTAAAAATTCTAGTAGACTAGGGGACTCAACCTGTGAAACAATATCAATCTAGAACATAGAGTCTCTTTTCATAGGATACCTGAGTGAAAAAATTAACACCTTCTTAGCATGTTGGATGGATTTCTCCTGGCGATGAGTCCTATTAGAGAATTTTTTTAATCCACCTATAATGTTTGGAGTGATGGGGGAGGGAACCAGTTTAGCCTTACCATTCACCATGCACATCATCAGTAGATATTTGTGAGTTAATGACTTTTCAAGTGAATTCATGAGGCCCTTCCACCTAGCGATAATGTCTATGACTCACTCATCTGGTCGTTGTTTTCAAATAAAGTAGTCAGATGTTCTGTAATTTCCCATGGTGGTGCTAAACTGAAAAATAAATTGATTATGATGGTCTTCCCAACAAGCTATAGACCCAATGGATAACTAGATGTACCAGAAAAACTCTGGTCCTTCTAATGTCAGCACAAAACATAGTGCTTTGTGTCTTCCTACTATGATAGAGTTCACAACATAGGGCCACACATTGAAATAAAATGGGCTAGGTGTTGTAGCAGATTACACATCCCATTGAAGGGGGGAATTGTTGGATTCTCAAATTATATTGGTGCTGACATATCATAAACTGATGCATGTTATGACATTCCATCAAGTGGTATTTCCACCTATCACTTCTCTAGGGCCTCAAAGGATACGATGAGGTTGCCCATTGTGTCCTCTAGGAAAGGATTCCATTCTGGGCCAGGATCAATGACAACTAATGAATTTCTAATATCATCAACATGGTAGGTAGGCTAAACCACCCATGAAGTGATAGGTATAACAACTGGGCAAATTCCATAAGATAATACTGGGGGAATTACTAGAGCCAGGTCTCGAGGAAGATTCTCATTCAATTTTGGTGGATTAGGCAATAAATAGTGTGATCACTTGTCATAGGCTCCTAAATTTACCGAATTGAGAGGAAATTGATTTTCCAGATTAAAGGGAATTATTTTCTTAATGAATTTTGGATTCCCCTAATTTTCTAGTGGATATAGGACAAGATTATATCATATATCTCCATATTGTAGAAACTAATTAGCATGGAGCTCATTAATGGTAATCTTCTATTCGGAAAGATGCTGAAACATAGAAGTCATACCAGGATCAACTATATGTTTGAGTTTCAAACTCACAAGGTTTGCCTATATGCTATAAATTATTTCTAAAAATTTAAAACACAATTGATTGATTATTTAAGGAAAGATAATGAAGAGAAAAACATATATTTGATTTTGAAGTCAAATTACAAATCATGCTAGGTTTAGTGATTTTCAAGTTCCTGTGATAGGGATTCTAATTTTTTCATTTTCATTGATATCTATTATGAGAATTAGGTCTTTAGGGATCCTTGGTCTCGGTATCCTACACTAGTACAATAACCAAACTATTGGAATGGTCAAATATTAGGTTTTATTATCAGATACGGTTACCCAAAACCGTTTTTAAACTACCCGTGCTAGATTATATAATTTTCATATGAATACAAAGGTGAATATTTCATTCATAAATAAGGTACACCTCAAGTCATAGTATAATGTTCATGCAATAGAAAAATAAAATAGATTGGTATTATTAAACAGAGTTACAACAACCAAAACATGGATAGAAATATAGAAACAACACATGATCAACACATCCCCATATAATCACCTCAGTTGAAACAATGAAACTAATCCCTCATGATAATCCTGGGGATCCATATTGAAATGGTTACCCATTAGAACATTGCAGCAAAGAATGGAAGCAACCTTAGTGATTTTCACTTTTGTACTCATCTTTGGATGTATCCTTTATTTATCTCCAAGGTATATACTTACATGTTTGTTTGGTTTTAGGTCTACATATATAGGTATCTGTAAAAAAATCCCTCAACATATGCATAAAATATCATACAAGTTGAATGTTCAAATATGGTAATGAATTCAGGACATGAAAAGTTCACCTCCATCACATGAAACCTACTCCTTCTTCTTGAAATCACTTCATGGAATGAAAGTTTTTGGGCCTTCACGTTTTTTATAAGATTTATTCATGTCTTGTATTTCATAATTTTCCTGAACTAGGTTCATGATACGAATCACTAGTTTCCATCTCCATAACCTCTATTTCAGTTTGGTTATGTAGTTTCGACACTAGGAAGTGTTTGATTGACATCCAATGTCATGGGAATCTATATTTAAGTTGATAGATCGATCATTTTTTCTCCTTTTACTCATTTCCATAAAATATTTGTATCATTAACAATATGAACATAACATCAAATGTACAAGCAAGAATTAAAAATTCAATTATCAAGAATCAATGTATTTATATATCATAATTGTGTTCATGAAATTTTCTTATCATACTACATAAAATATAAATAAATATTCATACTTATAGGATGAATAAATAATGTAGACCTAGTAATTAGGTCGCCGGAGATGGAGGTCGCGGGGTCGCCGGAGATGGAGGTCGCGGGGTCGCCGGAGGTCACGGGTCGCCGGAGGTCGCGGGTCGCCGAAGGTCGCGGGTCGCCGGAGGTCGCGGGTCGCCGGAGGTCGCGGGTCGCCGGAGGTCGAGGGTCGAGGATTGTAGGTCACCGGGGGGGTTAGAGGAATAAGGGAGGGCGCGAGGGTTTGGGGAATGATCGAGGTGGGGGGAAGAAGGGTCGGGATTGTGAAAATCAATTTCGGGTTTCGCGGTGGTTTATTAAAAACCGCCGCGAAACCTTTCGGAAAAAACATTTAGCGGCAGTTTTGTGAACTGCCGCCACAAAACTGCTGCTAAACATGGTTTTTGTTGTAGTGTGGTATGGTTTTTTCTACTTCACTCACAACATTCAAGTGTTTTTTATCCACTTGATTTGCAAGTTGTTAGATTTCAGTTAGGTTATTGTTATTAGTAGAATAAATTTAGAGGAATGAGAATTTCATATAGATAAGTTTGATGGAATTTAATTTGCATTTTGGATAATTTATTTGTAAGATCTTATGATATAGATTTATCTTGATGATCCTTTTTCTGAAATATTCCATGAAGCAAAGGATGAAGCGAAATGGGGGGTGGATAGGAAGTCTTTAATCAATATGTATGCTGGCTATAAGTTGCATTCAAAATTAGAGATAAAAACCCACTATTGAGGTTATAAAAGCATTGGATGAAATGTGTGAGAATCTAATATCTCTTAATAAAGTTTTTAAACTATACAAATTGTTCAAATTGAGGTTATCAGATGGAAGGTGTAACGTCCTGACCCGGGTGCCACATGTCATTTCCCCAAGATGGTTCGCTTCATGACCTCAAGCATGCCTCCCCGTATGCGAGGGGAAATCAACTAGTAGCGAGGGTCTAATATATAACTTGGGGAGATTATATCCTCTTTATCAAAGCAGAACAACAGTGGAAATAAACAAAAAATAAACAAATATGTAACCAATAACCAGAATAATACCAGTATCACATGATGACCAAAATAGGAATACAATATCCAAACCAAAATAGAAGATATGTAATTCCATATAAATTGAAAGTTATAATATGAAAACCCTAAAATAAGACACCCTAATAACTCCCATGTGGGCCTCAACAACAATTTTGGTTCCCTCATCTAAGCTCTATCCCAACTCAGCCATCTCACATAGGACTCTTTGTTGGGACCAAGTTGGAAAGAATTTTTTTTAGAAGATGGAAGAAGTTTGTATTGAAAGTGTTTTCATTTTCAATAAAAGAGAAAGAATTAACCTCACTTTGTAAAAGTTTGTGATCAGACTCATCATCATAATCCGAATATTAGACACAAAATTATTAAGAAATTTCATCAAATTGTGAATAATTTTTCAAGGAGAAAAGGTTTATTGGACTCACCTTGGGTCTAGAATGAAAGTTTTGATCATAATGAGGAAGTGTATCAGAGTTTGAATTATCCCATGTAAAGATAATGATGCTTTTATAATCTTGTATTTCTCATAAATCATAAGTTGTATAGGAAACTTGTGATGTTATCCTTATGAAGGAAAAGAGGAGAATAAGTTATACCAGTTGGTTTAAGGTTTGGTTATAAAGAAAGTATATGTTCGAATAATGGGAAGTTATAATACATTCCATTGTAAGTTAGATGATTCTATGATGATATTTAACATTCTAAAATTCATTAGTAAGTCTTGATACAAGCAAGAGTTTGTAGAAGAAGAAATTTTTTAAATTCAAAGATTCCTAGTCTTAGTATATCAGTGTGAGATCACCAGATATAGAATTGTTTAAAGCCCGTGATGTTTTGGTCGGAACATGAGAATATGAAGATGCTAGTTTTCAGTTAGACCAATAATCCACAAAATATAAATCTTTAGATAAAGAAGTTGGTGAATGATGGAAGTTCAGGTGTATCATAATATGAAAAGGAAAGAAGCTGCTAGAACCAATCCATCAGACGTGGTGCACCACCGATCAATCAAATGAAAAATTGTTTTTATTAGGAGTTATTAATAAAAATGTAAAATAAATGAAGTAAGGTTTTTTAGGATAGATGCATATAAGAAAGTTAGATACCGATCAACTCGATGAAGATCAATAACGTACTCAACCACTTTCACCAGGTTGAATCATTTTGTTTGTAAATTGGGTCAAGAATGAAAGAAGAACTCCAATATGTTTTTAATTAGGTCAAGAGTAAAATAATACATGTTTACCTCACAATTGGATCAAGAGATAAAGAAAAACTATCATTTGTTTTCATAAAATGGTTCAAGAGTCATCAAATGGTATGTGGTGTCGACTATCAGGCTGGAGGTGACACCGATCCATCAAAGTGAGATAGGGATTGATCCAAGAGGCACAGGATGACACTGATAAAAGTCATCAGTCATTGGACTTCATCAGATATAGGATCATCAGTCTGAGGAGAAGAATAAAAGAATAAATTTTTTGAATCAGTTGAAAAAATAATTACAGTTTTATCAAGGAAGTTTGAATTTGGTACTGAAGTGTTACCGATGAAGTGTGGGAATCTTTATAATTCATGAATATATTTATGGAAAAGTAAAAGGTAATCAAATTATAATCATGTATCAACAATGTTTCTAGGAGAATGGATTCAATGTATCTATCTTTCAATTGGTATGGAGCAACATAATAAAGAATCTGTTGTTGTACATATGGCTTCATCGTAATGAAGAATCAGAATGACAATTAGAATTGGAATAAAAAATTATTAGAAAGTTTGAAACTAGATAATTTTGTAATAAGATTCTATAAGAATCAAGAAGAGTTGATAAGTACTTAAGAAGTCAAATATTTATTCAAAATGAAGGAGAATTTGATGTTTTTGGAAATTTGGTTAAGCGGGAAAACTTTTCATATTCCCACCTAAACCATTTTTTACACACCTATAAAAGGAGGAGATTACTTTGTAATTTCTTATAGATCTGGACACTATTTGCATGTAGTCGAAGAGAGATAAGTTTTAAAGTTTTAGTGAGAAGGAGTTTTCAGATATATCATTTCATGAGGAAGATTTACAGATAGAAGAAGAAGAATAAAGATCGTATTTAGTGATTATCATATCATACTGGATCATCAGACCATGAAATCGAACTGAGATTTCTAGAATGAGGCATAAGCAGTTCAAAATTATTTCATTGGTATTCTAGCATACTTATATTTCTTAATTTAGAAATTTGACATATGAATCAGATTGGGATATCATAATGAGTATCATTATGAAGTCCATAGATGTTCTTACCTACTACTGGGTAGGAAAGTGAAGAATTGTTTTGATGATTATATTTATTAAAGTTGTCAAGGTAGTAAAGTAACAAATTTTTAATCAATTGTTGAAAGTTTCTTAACTTATTACCCAAATTTTTATTACGTCATTTCATGATACTTGAAACACGTTAACTATTTTATTGATCACATTACTGAAAAATTGTAAGGGTGTATACTACATGTTTGTATCCACATAAAAGGATTGTTTTATAGTATATTGTGTGGTATAGGATTGTTTCTATATCATACCAAGGATATAACTACTCTTTTTTAATATTGAACCTTGTAAATACATGTGTTCCTATGTATGTGTGATTTTTTCCCCATAAAATTGATAAAACTTTAACAAGAGGTGAAGGTTGTTTCAAAATAAAGAAAACTTAAAAAAATTATCATTGATTCACCCCACGCCCTCTCGGTGATACCTTTATCCTGTATAAAAAGTATCAAGTGGTATCAGAGCAAAGGTTCCCTTTGTTTACTCTTTGATGAAGTTTTTGAAGAGAAGTTGTGATAGAGAATCTAAATTGTGTGAATAGTAAGGGGATTCTAGTCTTAGATGGTAAGAACTATCATATATGTAAATATAGAATGTTTCCTTATCTTATGTCTCTTGGGTATGATGTTCTTGAAGCTACAACATATGAATTTCCTCCTATTGATAAAAAAATCCCTCTTACATCTATTGATGAGAAGAATCTTGAAAATGATGGAAGAGTTAAGAATGCATTACTCTCACCACTTTATTAAATTAAGATTCTAATAGTGAAGTGTGTTGCCACTACCAAATGTATCTGGGATAAGTTGAATAACATTTATGAAGGTAATACAAAAGTAAAGAAGTAAAATTTAAAAACTGGATATTGAAGTATGAATATCTCAATATGGGTTAGTATGAATTCATTGGTGAATTTTTTACTAGTTTTAAATACATTTTTAGAACTATTAGATGTCTTGGTGAAAAGTTGTAAGATTCTACTATTATTGAAAATATCTTGAGAATTATTCCTGACAAGTTTGATGCCAAAGTTTATTTATTGGAATATAGAGATCCAAAAACATTATCTTTGGATTATTTTCATAGAATCTAATTACTTATGAAATGATAAGGGAAAACATAATGATGGGAAAACAAAATTTTATTGTGAAATATCTTTTAAGGCCGTCAAGAAAGAAAATCCTAATAAGATTCATGAAGAAGAATCTAGAGATTCTGATTCTAAAAATGAGGTATGTAAAAATCTTGATGAATTTTTATCCTTGTTTCCTAAAAATTTGAAAATAGGTATAAGTAAATATAAATGGAAATTTACCTTGAAGTTTTTTGAATGTGGATCCATTAGAAACTTTGCAGCTAATTTTCCTTGAAGAAATAATGAAGATAATAGTGACAAAGATGATAGAAGACTGAGAATATAATGGAAGAAACTGGGTGATAAGGATAAATTTTATTCCAAAGGAAAATATAAAAAATTCTCCAAATAAAAAAGGAGAATATTTTTATTTAATGATGATGAAGAAGAAGAATGTGAAGATGAATCTAAAAATTCTACTGATAATTGTGGAGATAATACTTTCATTGAAACAGTTAACAATGAATATTTATGAATCAATATTTTTGAAGAATAAGAAACTCGATTAGAATTTCATATGAAAGAAGAATTGAAAGAATGTCTGAGAAAGATTGGAAGGCTAGAGAAAGAAATCGGTAAATTGAAAAATGAATATTTTTAAATTGAAAATCAATAATTTCTTCCTGATGATAAATATAATCTACTCGAAGATATTGATGAATTAAAGAATGATAATGATAAAGAAAAGAATTATAAAGAAAAAATAGAAATAAATTTAAAGGCAAAAGAAGAAGAGTTGGAACTTATCCAACAAAACTTTCAAAAGTTTAATAGAGGGTTACAAGTTTCAATAACTCTATCTATGAATTTTGTAAAAGTTATGAAAAATGTAAACCTGAGAAGGATAAAAAATTACCTTTAAATATTTAAAATAAATTTGAAATTGTTTTTGAGAAGAATAAATATAAAAAATTTATGTATGTGGTTAAAACCAACAAAGTGGATAAGTCGGAAGTTTCTAAAAAAATTTGAGTCCAAAAAATTTTCTACTAATTTGGTTCTGATAAAGATAATAAGAAATATAATTTGAAAATATGATTCTAGGTGATATAAGAAAGTTTTGTGGTCAACAAATTTTTGATGTTAAATATAAGAAAGTTATTGAGAAACATGATCATAACTCTGGATGGTATAGAAGTTATAGAGGTAAGTATTATTTTTATGGATACTACTGGTATTGTGATGGATTTAGGAATATGAAAAAAATGTGTTAGTTTAGTAAAAAATCTTACAACTATTACAGAATTTACAGAAGGAAAATTTTGAGGGGGAGTCAATATTCTCAAAGTAAGAATTATGAGAAGGGTGTTTAAAAGAAAATTGAGAAGGTTGGTGTAAAATTCTAAAATTGGTTCCAACCTCTAGAAACTATTTGTGAAATATATAAACAACCTAGACATATTTCAAAATGATGTATTGTTTTTTTACCAGCGCAACAAAATTTTCTTAACAATTCTTATAATTTAGATGTGAATAAATATAAAGGGAAATAAAAATCTCTTATTGTAGGAATTAAAAAAAAAGATAAAAAATGAGAAAGACATTGGATCTTGGATAGTCTGTGTTCTTCCCATATGACAGGATATTTAAATTTTTTTAATAATGTGAAAGAATTTAAAGAAGAAATAGTGACATTTGGCAATGATGACTCCTTAAGAATCAAAGGTGTTGGATCAACTATTATTGGGGAAGAAAAGTTAAATTTCAAGAAATATTTGTTTATTGATGGGATGAAACACAACTTGTTAATTGTTTCACAACATTGTGATAAAGGAAACAAATTTATTTTCAGAAAATATGTATTTATTGTAAAAATAGAGAAAAATGGAAAGATAATTACAGGAGGGAAACATATAAAAGGAAACTTGTTCCAAGTTAGTAAGGTTCAAAACTCTTGTTACTTAAGTATGATACAAGAGAATCAGTTGTTGTATATAAGGATGAGACACATGTGTCAAATAAATATGATCAAGTTATCTAAGAGAGATAGTGTCCATGGAATTCCTGATATTTCAAGAAGAATATATTGGTGTTACAACATTTTTCAGAAAGAAAAGATTACAAACTTTGTGCATATGAAAGTTGAAATTTGTTCAAAACAACCCCTTGGAACATATTCATTCAGATATTTGTGGGCCAATGAGTAAATAATCAACTCATGGAGATATGTAATTCATTGATTACTTTACTCAAATTACTTGAAACTTGAGTTAGATGCTCTGAAAATGTTTAAAAGTTTTAGGAGAAAATATGAGAAATAATGTGAGTATTTAGTGAATAATTTGAGAATAGACAATGGTGGTGAATACAAAAATGAATAGTTTTAAATTTATATTGAGAATCATGGAATTCAACATGAGTTTAGTACACCATGCACTCCAAAAAATGGTGTTTCTGAAAGGAAAAATAGAAGTTCGGTTGAAGCAGGGTGAACTATGTTACTTGAACATGGTCTCTCTCATTACTTTTCAATTTAATCCATAAGAATTTTTGTTTATATTCAAAACTAATGTTACGATAGTCCAAGTTCATATATGACTCTATATGAAATGTTTTATGAAAAAACTCCAAGTTTGAAACACTTAAGAGTATTTGAGAGTCCATGTGTCATAAAGAATAAAAGTGGAAACCTTGGGAAGTTTGAGAATAGGGGTTAATATGGAATTTTTCTTAGCTATGATCTGAAAGGAAGAGGATGTAGATGTTTCAACAAAGAGATAGGAAGATTAGTTGACTCTAGTGATGTGAAATTTATTGAAAAGGATGAGGAAGATTCTAAACAAACTTGTGTAGATAAGGAATGTGGAAAGGATGAAATAATTTTTGTTAACAATACTAATAAGGATGAAAAAATTATAATCCCACTTTAGAAGAAGAATCAGACTCATATATTTCTAGTGATGAGGAAGAATCTCAAAAATCTCATCCCAGACTGAGAAAGTAAGTGTAAGCTCAAAACATAATTGGTGATCAACATAAAAATGTTCAAATAATAAGAACATAAATATCTATAACACATACTTCCTTATATTCAAAAGTTGATATGAAATATGTAAATGAGGCTTTTGATAACCTAGAATGGGTTTAGGATATGAATAAAGAGTTGGATCAGATAGAAAATAATGATACTTTGGAAATCATATCTAAACCAAATGAAAGAAATGTTATTGGTACAAAGTGTGTTTTTTGGAATAATTTGAATGAATATGGTGAAGTGATAAGAAAAAAATCAAGATTTTTAAGTAAAGGTGACTCATAGATTAAAGGCATTGACTTTTATAAGACTTTTATAAAAAAATCAGATGTATGTAAAATCAGCAACTTTTAATGGTGATCTTGATGAGGAAGTTTTTATTGAACAACCGTGTGGCTTTGTTATTGGGAAGGATGAATGTTATGTGTGAAATCTGAAGAAATCATTGTATGGGATAAAACAAGCTTCGAGAGCATGGTATTCCAAATTGGATACCTGCTTAAGAAATATAAGTTGTAAGAAAGGAAGGGTTGACAGTAATCTGCACATCAAATAAATTCATGAGGTTTCCCTCATTGTAATTGTTTATATTGATGAAATTATCTTTATTGGTAATGATGAGAGAACTTGTAAAATATTTTATGAATAAATGAAAAGGTTTTTTGAGAAGTCTATTCTAGGTGAAATAAAATACTTTCTTGGGTTAAAAATCTCAGAAAATAAGAAATAGATATTTCTTTCTCAAGAAAAGTATACTAAGGAACTTATTAATAAGTTTGTCTTAGAAAAATCAAAAATTGTTTCCACCCCGATTCCAATGGGAACCAAATGGACTAAAGATAGAGAAGATAATGAATTTGACTCGAAAGAGTTTTGGAAGCTGATTGCAAGTTTTTTGTATTTGAATTCCTCAAGACCGGACTTTTTTATGCTATTACCTTATGTGAAATATTTTAGAGTGCTCGAAATTAATCACATATATTGGTTGGAAAAATAATTCTTAGATATATCAATGGCACAATAAATTTCAGAATCACGTAAAACAACTCATAAATTATTGAATTGTTTGGGTATTCAGATGTTGATTGGGCAAGAAATGATGATGATAGAAGATCCACATATGGTGGAGTATTATTTTAGGGAAAAAGTTGTGCAAGTTTCCATACTAAGAAACAAAATTCAGTAAATCTTATCATGGTTGAGGATGAGTATGTTTCTACCACTCAAGATGCTACCCAACTTATGTGGATGAAGTATCAGTTGGAAGACTTACTTATGGAAGTGTATTTACCCTTTCTCTCAGGTTGTGATAATCAAAGTTCCATTAACCTTATAATAAACTCAATACAACATTATCGTTCAAAACACATTGATATCAAATACCAATTTATCAAAGAGAAGGTGGATAAGAGTGAATTAAAGTTAGAGTATGTTCCTACTTCGAAAAAAGTTGTTGACATATTCATAAAACTATTACCGAAGGAAGCATTTTTTCAAGATGAGGTTGAACATGGGTATCCAACATCTTTCTCATCAAGATTGAGGTACATGTTTTGGTCCCCTCTCTCATCTAATCTTTAGATAATTTTTTCAAGGGGGATAATTTTTTCATAAATATATCGATTGATATTTGATAAACCTATTAAGGAAGCATGTATATAGGGGGAGTTGTGGGTAAGTTGTTAGCTCAGTATATAAGTTTTTGAAATATTCTAACAGTTTTTTTAGAGTGGTTGTAGGAAAATTTTATCTACAGGTAAGTGGAATATGTAAATAAATATATGAAGAAAAGATGATTAAGATTCATGAGTGACTGCTTTTGGAAAATATGGTTTTTCTATTAATGATTCTTGTTTCCTAAAATTAGTTAGCTCACATATTCTTATAATTTTTGAAAAGTAATCCATAGATTATGGTTACAAAGTCTAGTGATTTATGAAACATGGTTGAAAATAAAATCCAAAGGGAGATATTATTGGGACCATGTTGGAAAGATGTTTTTTTTGGAAGATGGAAGAAGTTTGTGTTGGAAGTATTGTCTTTTGTTGTCAAAGAGAAAGAAAACACCACACTTTGTAAATTTTTGTGATCAGAATCACCATAATAATAAAAATATTGGACACAAAATTCTTAACAAAGTTCATCAGAATATGAAGAAGTTTTCTAGGATAAAAGGTTTATTGGACTCACCTTAGTTCTAGAATGAAAGTTTCGATTATAGTGAAAAAGTGTATCAGAGTATGAATGGATCCAATGTAAAGATAGTTATGGTTTTATGATCTTGTAGTTCTCATAAATCATAAGTTTTTTGGGAAACTTGTGATGCTATCCTTATGAAAAAAAGGGGGAGAACAAGTGCTACCAATCGTTTGAGTCTTGGTTGGAAATAAAGAAGATGTTGGAAGAATGGTAAGTCATAATACTTTCCATTGTAAGTCAGACAATGCTATGACAATATTTATTATTCTCAAAGTCATGAGTAATTCATGATATAAGGAGGAGTTTGTAGAAGAAGAAATTTTGTGAAGTAAAAGATTTTCGGTCTCAGTACATCGGTGTGATATCACCGAACACATAATTTTTTTAAGGCCGATATGTTTTGATTGGAACACGAGAAGATGAAATTTTGGTTTTCAGTTATACCAATAGGACAAAAAATAAAATAAAAATCATAGAAAGAAGTTGGTGAATCCTAGAAGTTCATGTGTATCATAATTAGAAAAGGAAAGAAGCTGCTAGAACTGGTCCATTGAACACAGTGTTCCACTAATCAATTGAAGGTAGAATTGTTTTCACTGGGAGTTGTTGAGACCAATATAAAATAAAATAAGTGAATTTTTTTGGGATTGATTCATCTAATAAAGTCAGAGATAGATCAACCAGATGAAGATCAACAATGTAGTCAACCATTTTCATCAGGTTGAATAATTTTTTTTGTCAATTGGGTAGAGAAAGAAATAATAACTATGATATGTTCTCAATTGTGTTAAAAAGAAAAGAAGTTATGTTTCCTTGACAAGTGGATCAAGATATAAAAAAGAACTATCATTTTATTTCATCAAATGGGTCAAGATTCATCATATAGTATATAGTGCAAACTATCAAACTAGAGGTGACACCTATCCATTAGAGTGAGATAGGGACGGATCCATGAGGCGTAGTATGGAACTAATAAAAGTCATAAGATACTGGAATTCATCAAATGTAGGGTCATTGATATAAGTATAAGAATAAAAGGATAGATGTTTTTAAATAGTTTCAAAAATATTGACAAAGTGTTGTCAAGGAAGTTTGAAGCTGGTATTAAAGTGTTTCTGAGGAGGAGTAGGAATATTTAGAAGTTACAACTATGTTTATGGAAAAAGAAAATCAAAGTCTAATGAAGTAGAAACAATTTTTTGGAAGAATGGTTTCAAAGTCTTTGTATTTCAATTGGTATGGATAAATTTAATGAATAATCTGATATTGTACATATGTCTTCATAGTAATGAAGAATCGGAATGAAAATCGGAATCGAACTGAAAAATGATTTGAAAGTTTGAATCCAATTGATATTGTGAGAAGATTTGAGAAGTTTTGAAAAGAATCAAGAAGAGTTAATAAGTGATGAATAAGTCAAATATTTATTTTAAATGAAGGATAATTTAATGTTTTTGTAAATTTGGTTAAGTGGTAAAACATTCCAAATTCCCACCTAAACCATTTTTGGTGTACCTATAAAAGGAGTAGAATACTTTGTATTTTTTGACGAATTTGAACACTATTAATGGGCGTTCAAAGAGAGAGAAGTTATGAAGTTTTAGTGAGAAGGATTTTTCAAATAGATTATTTACTAGGGAAGATTTCTGGATAGAAGAAGAAGAATAAGGAAGATTGTATTTAGTGATTATTAGATCGTATTGGGTCATCGGACCAAGAAATCAGACTGAGATTTCTGAAGTTAGGAAAAAGTCGTTTAGAATTGTTTCAGTGGTGTTCTGACAACTTATATTTTTGGACAGATCAATTGGGCTTATGAATTATACTAGGGTATTAGATTGAGTATCATTATGATGTATAGATAAGTTCTTACCTACTTCTAGGTAGGAAAGTGAAGAATTTTTTTGAATATTATATTTGTGAAAGTTGAGAAGGCAACATAATAACATGTTTTTAAGAAATTGGTGAAAGTTTCCTAACTTGTTACACAAATTTGTATTACATCATTTCATGTTACTTGAAGCACATGCATAGTTTTATTAATCATAGTTCTACACAAGTGTAAGGGTATATCCTACTTGTTTGTATCCACATAAGAGGATTGTTTTCTAGTTAATTTTTTGGTATAAGATTGTTTCCATACCATACCAAGGATGTAGATACTCTTGTTGAATAGTGAACCTTGTAAATACTTATATTCATGTGGATGTATAATTGTTTTGTTTTTAGAAAAGTGAAAAATATTTAACAGGAGGTGAATGTTATTTCAAAATAAAGGAAACTTAAAATAAAAAGGTATCATTGATTCACCCCTCCCCCTCTCAATGATACATTTATCTTGGTTGGTAAATATCACTCTTTCCCTTATCCTATCCTACAAACATAAAGTATATTTGAGTACTGATCAGGCAGCTTGAGTAGGGTGTGAGTATGAATCAGTAGGACACCACCAATAGAGTATAAAATAATATCCAGTCTATAATAGTGTATTCGGTTTTATAAATAATAAAGCACAATAAGACAAGAAATTATCACATTTCATTATTCTTTAATTAACCACATAAATTTCCCTAGTTCACAATGAAACCTGAACCATAAATACCTACTTCAGCCCATGCCAGAGTCTGAACCATATTACATCTCATGGTTTCCATTTATCATTTCAATTCAATTTCACATTCAAGCAATGGGGGACTAGAGCGGAAGTTTGACACCCCATGGGTATTTGGATCAGTAGTCCTTATCCCACAAATTAGTGATCACATATAAATACACAGATATATTGGGAGCCTATAGTGATATTCTAGCACCTCTTGGGTATTTGGAGTAGCAATCCCTATCCCACAACTCATTTCAATCATATTGTCACACCCCATGGGTGGTTAGCACTTTTAAAATTTTCATTTATAAAACAAACACAAATCATAATTCAATACTTTAAATATATCAGCACACCCCATGGGTGGATACCCATTTCACAATTACATTAAGTACCCATTTCACAATTCTCATTATTCTCAATTTCATAACCCCATGATTCATTAATTCCATAATCAAAATTCTAACCAATAGTCATTATCGCAAAATTTACCAATTCCAGTTTCAATTTCTCAAAGTTCAACCCATTTCATTATCACATGGAAATTCAATTAATCAATTTAATTTAGAATGAAATTTCCCAATGTGGAAATTGTAATTTCACAATTACATACACACAATTTCAATCAGGACTATGGGAATTAATAAATAAACCACCAACCTCAAGATCATTGACGAATTATTTCTCAACCACAACCCTAAATTAATGTAGAACAGTCAGATCAAAAATGATAGATGAGATCTAAGACCAAAACCTAGGATCAAGATCAACCCCCAAACCTACAATTATCAAAAGGTTACACCACTTCATCGGAGTCAGCCAGAGGATTGTATTGTGGAGCGATATATTGTTGAGGAAGTCGTTGAATTATTTACCGAATACATGCCTAGTGTGGAAAGCATTGGTCTATCAAAATCTCATCACACTGGGTGGTTTGCGGGTGAAGGAATTTATGGAAGAGATGTTGCCACAATCAATATTACAGATCAGAAGTAGGCCCACCTTTACGTTTTTCATAATAGTTTAGAGGTTTCTCCATATGTTGAAACCCACAAATAAATTCTCAGTCATTTTAATTCATCAAGGGATAAAAGATGGATATCAAATACACATAATCAATAGTTTATAATATTGTTTCGAGACCATATTTTTAAAGAGTAAGATAAAAATATAGATTTAATTTCAGAACTACTTCGATGGCTAGTTGGAGGACCAAGTGTGTATGTATTATCTTATAATGGTTATGTAATTAATGGTTATACATTTTATAAAAATGAACATGAGGAAGACAGTACCATGCAAAATAGTGGAGCTACACTTATGAATGAAGTGGTGCATATTTTTGGTACTAAGGACAGAAATCCAATTTACATGATTATGTTATACTTTGGCATCATCAAAAAAATATGGGAGTTAGATTATACAACATTCTAAGTGATAATTTTTCAATTCAAGTGGGTTGATAATAGGAGTTCTATTAAAATAGATGAATTGAGATTCATGAAAGTTGATTTCAATAAGGAAGGGTACAAAGACGAACTATTTATAATGGAATCACAGGCAGTAAAATTATTTTATGTTTCAGATCCCACAAACCAAAAGTGGTCAATTGTTCTGTTATCGACCAAAACTCTTGAAGGGTCATATTAAAGTTCAAATGAGGATGACCCTTTCATTGTGATGTCGCAATCATTTCGCAGTGATACCAATGTAGACAACATTTTTTATGTCAGAGGTGACCACAATGAAGGGATTTAGATAGTTTATAGAGGGATCAAGTCCCTTCAGACTTTTAAAAAAAGAGAGTTCAATAATCAGGTAATATTTTTTTGTAATATACAACATGTTACCTCATGTTATTATCCATTAGGTGCTACATTTATGTACTCTAAATTAAATATTAAACCACTTCAGCAGAGAATGAATTTTACACATGCTGTTGCTCACAATCCTGAGGAACAATAGGTCTTTGAACCTACTGATACTCGTAGTGCAGAGGAACAATGACCTTATGCACATGTTGGTGCTCCTAATCCTGAAGAACAACAGGTTTCTCAACCTGTTTATGCTCCCAGTGTAGAGGTACAACGACCATCTTCACATGCCAATTCTACCACTCTAGAAGAATATATTGACGATGTTGATTATGAGGAAATGGTAGGCGATAAAGGATCGGCGACACAGAAAAAATAGGAGTGACGTAGTTTTATGGTGTTAGAAAAAATCATTAAGGAAAAAATCTAAGGCATCAAATACGAGATTGGATGGAACGCACGAGGCCAACATGTTAACCCCAATAAGGCCATGTTTAGTAGTTACATTGGAATCTTCACTCAACAAAGCATGTCGATTGATATAGAATCTTGGCACCATGTTGTGTTTAGGCTTAAAACACTAATTTGGGAAGAGATTACAATAACATTATGATATCATTTCTTTATTTTACTAAAAAATAAAATAATAAAATATTGACTTACACTTCATCATCTCTTGTAGATTGCATTTATAGCAGATTACTCCCACAAGATATATGTATTAATGATTACTGGAAGGATTCATAGAGGATTCCATACGATTCTAACAATACATCATCTTAAATATACTAAAGGGAAAATAAACCCACACCCACCACTTATCTATGCACACTTGATAACCTAAGAAGCCTGGGATGCATTTATTAGCCATCATGCAGATGTGTCTTTTCAGGTACATTGTGGCTAGTAATATGTTGTTTGACGATATTTTTATTCATCACTTTGATTAAAAAAATACTTATGAAACAAAAATTAAGTTCTAGAAATAAGGAATGAGCAAAAAACCCAGCGTACCCCTGCCGTAAAATAAGGATGGGGTATGCTTCACTTGAAAAAAAAATGGTACATATTTTAAATCTACCGTAATACTTTTATGTTACATGAAACAACACCATAATTATGCTCCTCTGTTTATATATATATTGATGACTCCAAATCCAAATCCACTTTCATCCCATGCCATGTGCTATAGAAGGAGGCACGTGTAAATAAATATGGGATACTGATAGATAAAAACACACAAAAAAGTGTAGGAAACATGTGTAAGTATTACATAATAAAAATTTGTTTTTTTTAAATCACTATTACATAACAATGATCACTTATTTTTCTATATTTTCTATCTGACATAGTAACAAGAATAAGAAACACTTGTATTGGATGAACACATACTATCGGTGACCTTGAAGTGGCCAGAACAATATGGTCGTGTCAGAGGTGCGGGTTTTGGGGTGACACACTGAACATATTTTGATAAAAATAAACAAGAGGGAGATCAAAGTGAAGAAATGAAATGGATGAGAGAAATACTATCTACCCTTGAAGAAAAATTAAATTAGCAGAGAGAGATGATAGAAACTTTTATGGGGAGGAATCAAAGAGAAGAAACAACTCAAGAACAACCACCATGTAGAGATCCTTCCCCACCCTCACCAGCTATGAGGTGATCCATTCCCCTCAAAGAGATATCTTAGCTGAGGTAATCAATGTTCTAATAAATTTTTCTATGAAATGTGAATCAGACAAACACCAATACCATTATTGTACTAATATTTTATAGGGTGATAATGACTGTGATTTATATCTATAAACGCTAATCCATCACCTTGTAGTGAGTTCTATGGTGTTTAATATCCAAAATGACATGCTACACATTATACCACTTTCAACAGGTCATGTGAGAGTGTTGATTAGCATATCCCATGAGACCAGCATTGAGCTACATGTTCCAATTGATGAGGAAAATATCCATATGGTTAAAGAAGATTTTGGAACATTCATCGCATGTATGTCACATCTTTTAATAAAACATGTCAACAAGGTGGTATTCATTTCCAATTTATTTTTCAAGCTAAACCTTTTATAATTAATTAATAAAGCTCTAAACTGATGAATGTTATTACATATAGACAAAGTTAAGGGGGTGAAATGAAATACCAGATCAAAACCATCTAAAGGATTGACCAATCGATCGAAAAGAACTACCGAAAGCACCTTTACCCCACCCGTTCTATATTCGTATTTACTATCATTGAAGGTTCATGTGGATACAAAGTTAAAAAAATGGTCATACTCGCATAGTTTATTTTCAAGAAAATATGTATGGAGAGGAAGTTCAAGACTTCATTTGTGTTGAGAATGTAAGTGAAATTATCAACTATGATTGGCTAGGTATCTCAGTTGTAAATGAATACATGAGGTATGTTTTCCTAGTTTGATTTTTCAAAAGCTCGTATACTATGTTAATTATGATGAAATAAACTTTATATTTTTGGTGGATATATATATCAAAAACAATTTAAGGTATTTCTCCATGAAAAAAAAAAATTAGACTCGTTAGTCATCACACTGCCTCTATAAAACAACCAAAAATAGATTCTAAGAAAGAGGATGGTGGCAGGCCTGCTCAAATCATTTGAAAGAAAACATATGGATGACAGACTCTTCTTAATACCAACGATGTAGGGGTAAAACTCTACAATTTAATAATATCAAATATATTTTTATTTATTTAATTAATTATTCCTTTTTTTGTTTTTAGGTAGCATTGGATTCTCATTGTGGTCATTTTGGACACTTTAAAGATTCATTTCATGGATTCAATGCATAGATACCCAACAAATCGACCATATATGATGACTTTTTAAAAAAATTAATATACTAAATCCAACATTTTAGAACTAAAAAACAAGTTATATATTTTATATTATCTTTTAATGGGGATTCTGTTATGACAGGGAGGTGCATCAATATCGTCTACGACATGGAATGAGGCTAGGGTATAAGGAAAAGAAACATGAAAAGTACTACAATGGACAAGTATCAGGTTATATATAATAATATTTCACTATCCAAACACATATCAAAACAAATTGATTATTTTTTTTCAATGTTTCTGTAGTGTTTGAAACAAACAAATGGAAAATATTGTGGTTATTATGTTTGTAAATTTATGAGAGAGATCATATTCCATAAATAAACTAGAATCCCTAAAAAGGTATTTTAGAAGATAATTTTTATTTCATTTAAAATATTTATTAATCCTTTGTGTATTTATATTTTTTTATTACTACTATGACTGTCAAAAAGACTCATATTCACAAGATGGTATAGATTTTCTTACAAAAAAATAGGAAACATACATGGTGGAAGAATGTACACAAATAGCATGAAGATGTTACTTTCATAGAAGTAGTGGATCATTTAATATTTATGTTTAATTTAATTATTTTTAGTATTATTCACATAAGAATTATTTTCTTATACAGGTGGATTCCTTTGTTTGAGTTGGGGTAGTTTGTTCGAAGTTGTCATGCTCATGAGAGATTGGAATTTAAGGCTACAACTGAGATAATGAAAATAATAGAATGGTTTAGGAAAGTATAAATGTTAATTCTTACTACTTATGTAATTGATTAATTTTTTCATCATTTTATATACTATTTTTAATTTAATTTCCATGTCATTTTTATCTAATACTTAGTTTTTTTATATATCTTTTAGGAAGATATACTTTCCTTTCAACTATCTGCAACAAGCCAGAAAAGGGAGACCATGTTTCTTTTGGGTGGAAGAGGAAACCCCATATTGCATGAAAAGTGAATTTAATCATAAGGATGCATCTACCAAGGGATTTCTTAGTAGTTAAATGTAAAGTATGACTTCCCAATATATTTTTCATAAAAAATTTCCTAAACAATGTAGTAATCAGCCACAGCTCAATCAGTCACACCTCAATATGATAAACAGTGTGATCGGTATGAATTTAAGTGTATATTTTTAGTTTATAATATTATTTTATCCTTTAAGATTCATGTATTCTGAACTACCGTGCTTTAATCCATGACTCATGGTTATGATCTATGACATGCATGGTGTGAATTTCAAATGTTAATATCACCTTCCAATATCTTTATGCCCATGTAATCCTTATATGATCATTGATATCTCCTATTTTTACACTTATTGAGCATCTATGATCACCCTTTCTTATGTTTCATATCCTTAGGTTGTAAAGAATGGTTTTAGAAATGATATTTCTAAGAAGGTTTCTAGTAAATAATAACTTAATGAGAGACTCTTATGGACTAGTTCTTTATGTTTCCATGTTTCCGAAAGAACTATACCTAAAATATTCTAGCATGTATCATTATGTTATATAAGGAATATTAATATACTAAGATATGATATCTATGTATGAAATGTCTAGGTCAATATAGTTGGTATCAAAGCAACTAACCTAGTCAAAACTGAGAAAACACATTCAGTTATTTTTATAATTTAGGACAATGGTCCATGATTCATTTGTTGTGTGTAGGAATCAACCCCGCCTTAATATTATTCATGGTGTGGATGGTATAAATCAAAGTGTCTCTTTTTATTTAAAATTGACATTAATTTTAGTAAAAAGAACAAGTGACATACTAAAAACTGAGAAAACTCATTCGGATTATTTTGATAATTTAGAAAAATGATCCATGAGTCATTTTTTACATGTATAAATCAACCCCACCTCAATACAATGCACATTGTGACTGGTATAACTCCAAATGTGTCTTTTTATTTAAAATTGGCATTAATTTAAGTAAAAAGAACAAGTGACATACTGAAAATTGAGAAAAAACATTTGGATTGTTTTGATACTTTAAGAAAATGTTCCATGAGTCATTTTTGATTTTTAGGAATTAACTACACCTCAATCTGACACACAATGTGACCGATATGACTAAAAGTGTCCATTATCAGTTTAAAATTGACATTTTAGCTCAAAATGTGCCACTCACAAAAAAAAACCAAGAAAATTCACTCCAATTGTATTAATAATTTAGGACAGTGATTCATAATTCCTTTTTGATGTGTATGAAGCAGTCTCATGTCAAATCGGCACACGATGCGACCGGTATGACTCAAAATGTTTGTTTCTAGTTTGAAATGGTATTTTAGAAAAAAAACACAACTAACATACTAAAAACCAAGAAAACATATTTAGATTGTTTTTATACTTTATAAAAATGATATATAATTCATTTTTTATAGATAGAAATTATTTGTACCTTAATATGATGCACGGTGTGGCCAGTATAACTCAAAGTGTCTCTTTTTATTTAAAATTAACATTAATTTTAGTAAAAATATCAAGTGACACACTGAAAACTGAGAAAATTCATTTGTATTGTTTTCATAATTTATAAAAATGGTACATGAGTCATTTTTGATGTATAGGAATCAACCCCACCTCAATAAGACACATAGTGTGACCGGTATAACTCCAAATGTGTATTTTTATTTAAAATTGACATTAATTTTAGCAAAAAGAATAAGTGACATACGGAAAACCAAGAAAACAAATTTAGATTGTTTTGATAATTTTAGAAAACATTCCATGAGTCATTTTTGACATGTAGGAATCAATCACACAACAATCAGATGCACAGTGTGACCAATATAACTAAAAGTGTCTGTTATCAGTTTAAAATTGACATTTTAGCTCAAAACGTGTCACTCACTAAAAACCAAGAAAAAGAAATATGATTGTGTTCATAATTTGGTATAGTGATTCATAAGTCATTTGTGACATGTATGAATAATTCTCATATCAAACTGATGCACGATGCGACTGGTATAACTCAAAATGTGTGTTTCCAGTTTGAAATGATATTTTAGTAAAAAAACAAAACTGACATACTAAAAACCAAACAAACACATTCGGATTGTTTTGACACTTTAGGAAAGTGATCTATAAGTCATTTTTGACGTGTAGAAATCACCCTCACCTTAATATGATGCATGATGTGGTCAGTATAACTCAAAGTGTCTCCTTTTATTTAAAATTGACATTAATTTTAGTAAAAAGAACAAGTGACATACTGAAAATCGAGTAAACACATTCGAATTATTTTGATAATTTAAGAAAAATATCCATGAGTCATTTTTGACATGTAGGAATCAACCTCTCCTCAATAAATCACACAGTGTGACCGATATAACTCCAAATGTATCTTTTTCTTTAAAATTGACATTAATTTAAGTAAAAATAATATGTGGCATACTAAAAAATGAGAAAACACATTCATATTGTTTTGATACTTTAGGAAAATGACCCATCATTCATTTTTGACGTGTATGAATCAACCACACCTCAATCTGATGTACGGAGTGACTGGTATGACTAAAAGTGTTCGTTATCAGTTTAAAATCGACATTTTAGCTCAAAATGTGTCATTCACTAAAAATCAAGAAAATGTGTTCTGATTGTCTTCATAATTTAGGACAGTGATTCATAATTCATTTATAATGTGTATTAATTAGTCTCACATCAAACTGACATAAAATGTGATTGGTATGACTCAAAATGTATGTTTCTAGTTTGAAATGACACTCGTAAAAAAACAAAACGGACATACTGAAAACTGAGCAAACACATTCGGATTGTTTTGATACATTAGGAAAACGATCCGTCAATAATTTTTAATAGGTATGAATCAGTCTAACCTCAATCTGATGCACGGTGTAACCAGTATAAATACAAATGTGTCATTATTTAAATTTGATATTAATTTTAGTAAAAGAACAAGTGACATACTCAAAACCGAGCAAACACATTCAGATTGTTTTGATATTTTATTACAATTATCCATAGCTCATTTTTGACATGTAGGAATCAACTCCACCTTAATATGAAGTATGGTGTGACTGGTATAACTCCAAATGTGTTTTTTTTATTAAAAATTTACATTTTATTAATGTATTCTTTCATATTAATGTTTAATTTATTTCTTTATAGTATTACTAACATAATATTTGTTTTCTTATATAGGTGGAATAATTTTCTCGAGTTGGGATGATTTTTTCGGAAATTGATACCATGGGAAGACATTTTTGAGAGGGGCTCATAGTCGTCAAAAGATGAAACATTAATGGTTTTAACTATTTGTTAGATAATTGTAAATGTAATTATATAAAACATTGTTTGAAATGTATATAGAAGTGTTTTTTGTATATAACATGGGTGGATATTTTTTTATTCATGAGGTCAACTAAATGTATATAGCATTGTTTACTGGGTGTGTTGTATATACTTGCATATTTTTGCTGGGTGTGTTGTTATATTAACAGCACATTGCATCCAGTTAGGCCTTTTTCAGTGTTATTTCGAGCACTGATAAAGGTCCCCCTTTATCAGTATTTTTTAGTGTGGATAAAGAACCCCCTTTATCAGTGTTTTTTTAGCATGGATAAAGGACCCCCTTTATCAGTTCTTTTTTAGCGTCGATAAAGCCCCCCCCCCCCATCGGCGCTGCGATTAACGGTTCTTTTTTAGCATCGTTAAAAGACTTTTTGCGCACTGTTAAATGGAATATGTGTAGTAGTGATGTGAATAGTCATTGCATGTCATGAGTTAATTAAAGATCGGTTTTTAATTCAAAGTGACGTGTTTTTCAGCAGTTATGAAAATTAACTATTTCACAACATGTAAAGGGGTTACACATCGTGTAATACCTCGACCGATGTTTTAAAACAGGCAGTATGATCTATCTCTCCCTTTTGGATCCTCTCCAATTTTACTTCTCTCGACCCAAATCCTTCCCCAGGCGATCTTTGATCCCTCCAACCCTTATAGATTTCTTCATTTGGCGTTTGATCATTGTTGCGCTTGCAGTGTGATTCTTGGGTAAGAATTCTCCCTTGTTCTTCATTTAGATCTCATTCTCCTCATTTGGGATTTCAATAGATCATACTAAAATTGATGGATCTATGATCCGTGATGTTGGATCTCATTTTTAAGTTGAGCTTCAATATCTTTTTCACCTTTGTTCTCATTGACAGGTTTCGTTACGAGTGTTGAGTTTCGAGAAAATGGTAGGTGGTTTTGTCTCATTTGTCCAAATTTATTAACCTTGAATTGCTTGATTTGTTTCAATTTTTATTTAAATTCAATTTCTCAAACTTGATTTTAATTGATTTAATAAAACTGAATTCCAATTAATTGAGAGATCTGAAATGGTTTTGGCATAAAAATTGGGAAACCCCCAATTTCATTGAATTGGGATTTGTTTATGGAAATTAGTTGATTTAAATTGTTTAATTTAAATTGTAAATTTAATGAAAAATATTTTGATTAAATTGTTGAATTTAATTATGGAAATGAATTGTGAAATTGATGTAATTGGTTTTGAATTGATTTCAAACTTGTGAAAATGGATTAAAAAGTTTTGATAGAAACCCAATGGTTTTATCTTGTTAAAAAGGCGTGTTTTTTTATTAAAACTTATTTTGGTTTTAAATGGAAAATTGACATTTGAAATGGGGGAATGAGATTTAATTCTATTTTAAGCAGCCTTAAAATAAATTTTACATCATTGATTGTGTAAGAGCTGTTGGAACTGGGCGTGCAGCGGAATCCCCAAACAGGTGGGTTTCTAAAAATGTCCACCAACGATTGATGTAAACTTGTCGACGTCAGTGAATAGCAGCCCAGTCTTAGCCGAGGACCATGCCTGAATGATTTTAAGTACAAAAATAAACCATAAAATACCTAGTTTAATTCTGAAGCTTCACACAACGTTTGCTCATCATTGGCGATCACTGTTCAAAGAATATGACATCGAACTCCTCTAAATCATCCACATGCACTTCAAGAAATATGTGGGAGCATCGTTCATCGTAATCTGGGTGCTAGTGCGGAATTGTGATGATGCCTTAGACACTCCAACTATCACCGCATCGCTTCACAAGCGATGCCTGAGAGAGTGCTTGATCCATGCTCCTTGGATCCAGAGCCTCTCTCTCTAGATCATGGGAGAGAAGAAAAGAGATAGAATCGACATGAATAGTATTTTTCAATCTCCTCTCTTTTTATATTTATAGTGTTTAATTAAATTACCTAGAAATTCCAGACCGCCCCCTGAACAATTAATCACACTATAAATAATATTTTGACTACTATACTGAATCAGAAATATTATTCAGCGTTATTATCACTTTCTTGAAATATATATTATGTGATAATAATTAATCTATTAACTCGGCTCTTACTCCCACAAATATTAATTTAACCTTGAATATTTTAATATTCGTCAATTAATATTTTTTCATGTATTTACTTAAAACTTTTAAATACATTTAATAAATAAATTCAATACTCGTTATTCTAAACTCAAATAATATGAATTTATTTATTGCATTGGTGATCATTTTTTCTTAGAAAAATACCAAACCCTAGTGGTGGGTCCCAACATGTCCAAAACTCTTATTCAACTGAATAGGGCAGATTCTTGAATACGCTATTGTGTGTGAGTCTCTAGTCCCTTATCTCGACAGTAGTGAATAGTATTCATAGACCAAGAGTGGGATCTAGCAACCCATCATGGCCCCTAAAGAGATAAGGATTGTCACAGCAGCGAAAACTAACCTATGAACACACATTGTGTAGTATAATCCCTTTGTCTGTAATATCTCATAAAGCAGGACACACTCATGTGTCATCACCCTTTTCTTGTTTTATTGTTTGTCGATTTAACTGGATGGATTTACCCTCGAATGCCATAGACATGGTCTTATAAAGGTATTGTCATCCTTATCAACATGGCATGAGATATATTACTTCCATAACCCAAAAGCGAAAAATCATTTTTTAACCATTCAACCAATTTCATGCCACCAATAACGCACCCAACACAAACTACCTTGCCACGACTTCATTGTCATGGTTTTTTTCTTTCATAAAAGTACACAATCAAATGACATACATTGGTAATGATCTCAAGTCAAGATACCATTACACATGATCATAGATAGGAACATCTAATGACACCTGAAACATGTGGTGTTCCTATTGGTGGGTCAGTCCTCGTGATCTCACTACTGGAGATCACTAAGTGCAAACTTCATGAAAATAAGTCTCAATGATTATGAACCCCCATCACCTTATAGTCAAATATCTACTATGTCCAATTAGTAAGATGTATCTAGACTATATAACATATATTTAAGATTAATGTCGTAGTATCTAGAGGTTCTCATTATAGCCTAGGATTTTCTATAATCTTTCGATATGAAAATTAATATTTAGACATTACCATTTCAATAGTGGATGCAGAAAAATATACACTGTAATGGTAAGATGACATCATGTATAGCTAATTGTATACATGATATGGTAATCAAAATCACTGAATATTTGGGTCTAGGGAACCCACTATTTCAACACTCCCACTTGCACTAGAGCCAGCTTGCAAACCAAACTTGTTAGCTACTCACATGATTAACATCATGTTTCTGCTAAGTAATGGATTTTATCTACTGGGTATACCACGGTTCCTCCGTGTGGTTGTTATGCTATTGCGACCTTATCTCGTTGAGTAAAACTTCTCAGGAGATGGTATCCCAAGTATATCCCACTTGTGCACTATCATAACTTGATATCTTGGCTAGTAATAATATCATAATTTACATTATGATAATACTTTTCTTACCAGGTGCGATTCCAAGAACTGGAAAACTCATTGCATTTTACTGCTTCTTAGCTGCCTCAGAAGTTGCAACGTACTCAGTCTTGTAGGTGTGGTTACCACTGGCTTATTTGAGCTTGACTCGCTCATCATCTTTAGCCTAACTGCAATAGTAGATCACATTGATCTATGGAAAAATAGTTTGTATCCCCGAAAACTAGTATCCTTCTTCTCCATTTACCAGGTAGAAATCTTTTGAACTTGTCGAAGTACAATTAGATGGTTCTGATTGCATCCCCTGTAGTGCTCCTGGATATAACTGATGTTTTCCTACTATGAAATATACCTTGGAAATATCGGTTCTTGTATATATCATGGAATATGTGATTGATCCATCGCTTCGACATATGGATTTAAATCATCACTTTTATCTCTTCCATGTCTTGGACATGTCAACCTGAATAGATTATTCCCTGTGACATAGGAAACAATTCATCTCTTGAATTTTTCCAACTTGTATTTTTCAATACAATGTCACTATATGTACGATTGACTAGGACCAAGAAACCTATATATCTACCTTAGTAGATCTTGTTCCCTAGAACTTAGGTTTCTACTTTATGTCAATCACTAGAGAATAAATTTAATTTTGGTCTTAACTAACTATAAGACCAATGTATGTTTTCCATATGTTGTCGAACATACTTTGCTTGGAAAACTTTGACGCTCCCACTAACCTCTTGTATACACATGACAATAATTTTTTGCAAATGTATATCCTATGATCATGTTGCTTAATTTAATCCTAAATTGGATTTCAGTAACTTGCAGCCTTTATTAGCATTCTATGACATGATCATCCCTTTCTGGTTGCGTCGTATAGACACCATCCATGATCAGTGGTCATTAAATACAATGATAAATAATTTGATCATAGATATTAGCTATGATAAGTAAAAATTCTAACGGATTTAGGCATAATGACTTGGTCAAACCAATCGATCCTTATTGGTACTACGCTTATACCATCCATGTATCAACTCAATTGAATACCCACCATAGTAATCAAAATAATAATCCCCCTTACACTTTGATACATGGAATCCATTAATTGAATTTTAGTTGGTCATATCAATTTTAGTTAATTTCCATATACTACTTACTTGTAAGAAATATTATTCACATTGAATAATAGATCACCAAATGTGGTGAATATAATATCATCACCATGTTTTTATCCTTCCTACGCAGTATGTGTCTCTGGAACATACTTTGTTCTACATGCACTTGTGGAACTAGTTCCTATGCCAACTATTTGTGCATCTTGAACATTGACTAAACACAAGTCAATACAATTCCCACTATCCCTAATAGAGATGTCCACCCTCTTATAGAATGTATTCTATCGCTTGAATATAATTTTTCTATCTTAGGGATTTATGTAATATCCTAAACAATCGTTAGGATAAGTACCTTAGATGTACAATGTGTTTATCTTGATGCAAGTTTGTTTGTATCCGAATAAACTATTTTCATCCAAACACATGTCCTTATGACATAATGGATTTACATAATACTTTTACTCGTATGATATCCATTATAGTTGGAATATGTTTGTGGGATATCGTCGTTATTTGAAAATCATTTCATGAAATATAATAGAAGTTTCTGTGAGTTGTAACGTTGATATTACTTACATCAAAAAAAAATATGTATAACATATGCGTTTAGGAATTTCTCCACGCTACATGTCTTTTGATCAATGTTGATATATAAGACTTCATCATCAATCCTCCTCATTAACATCAACGTCGTGATGTCAATAAGTTAATGTGTGTTTATGAATTACTCCACGCTACATTATCATGATTGATGAATGCTTGGTCGAGATGTTCTTCGGTATCCCAACCTGAAACAACTCATATCTCTTGACTATGCATATACTTCACTTTATTATTCCTTAATTACTTACAGGAATATTATGAAGTATACATACCTCTATCATATTCTTGGAATAGTTCACACTTACTTGTAGAACAATTTCCAAAAGCTTTGTGACATACCTTTATTTCCAAAGGATCCTTTGTCCAAACTAAAGACGTCGATAATACCAAAAGTATTTAGTTTTTCTGAGCCTAAATATTATGCATGGTATATTTATGACGTCTAATTTTAGTATTACTTGACAAAGACTTGTCTTTTCACGGCTGGTTATAAGTCTTACATTTATATTCATCACTAATTGCCTATGATTCATGTATTACTGAACTAGTGATTGAGTTTACCAAAACAAAATTCATTCCAGAACCTGAAATAATGTCTCATTGCATCCAAGGACACATGAGATTAATGTTTTTGGTTATACTCAATAATAGTTCAACATGAATCTTTCACTTGGAAATTAAAGAAGTCGTGTACTGCTCACCACTGGCCTAGGTATCACCCTTTTGCAGCCACTTGGAGAATACACCTAACTTCAAGTAATATTTATATACTTACTTGGTAACTATATTTAAATACTCATATGTAAAAAGAATATGTATTAAATAACCAAGTAGTAAAAATAAAACATTACATTGATGAATATGCCTGATGTAGAAGTGACAACTTGCCTTTTTAAATCAGTTTATTGCTTTTAAACTTCTATTGTTTTATTTTATAATATGTAAATGAAAATAAACTTTGTTAATACCTCATTCATTAAAGGGCGTCACGAATGTTCCATTGGCATTAAATGCCTTTGACCCTTTCACATTGTATTTCAATTTATTTTCCATAAGAATTAAAAATTTATTGTCTTTTATTCTTATTCATTTGGCGAACCTTACCTAGATAGGTAATGGAGCGTTTACTCAACACTTTCTCATTTTATAAATTAAAACAAGACTTGAGTAATGCAGTGAAACTGATATGAGAAAGGGGTCTATTTAAAGATCATGATCGATCTTTTAATTTACACATGTCGGTGTAACCATTTCTATATCATTGCTTCACTTTCTCCTTGCAAACATCCCGGAGATAAGACTTCATATTTATATCATCCATGTCCTAGTGTAGCGACCGCAACTAACACCGAACATTGATGAAAGCATAATGACATAACTATCATATGTTTTGTACATTAGTCTCTTGTAACCAATCTTCACCCTCACTTCATGAGGTAGTTTAACATGTGTTAGGGACACTGGCACCCTGAGTTTCCTATACCATAGTACTATGCGCACACGCTTGTACTATTCATGGATACTCGTGTCGGTGAGGACATTTACTTTGTCCAATATAATATCGCAGTTTTTAAAATTGCGGTATATCTTTCCATTTTTTACAAAAATGAATTTTAGCATATTAGTGCCTTTAATATGATTACTGGTTTAGACATTTTGATCAATTACTTGAATCATTTATTGTCTCCCACTATTTTATTAGATTTTAGGAACCCTCTGTGCTAGAATCGGAATACTCTTTCGCTTGAGTATTCTAGTGGAAAGGATCCCAAAACCACCTCTCATAGTCTACAAGTTAAGGCTACGCCACTACTTGGAGGGTTCTAGGTGGGCTTTTGGCTGATCATCCGCTTTAATTTGTGGTTCCTTGATATGTTGAGTGAAGTCTTGGATTCTTAAAATCAAAACTTGATTTACTCAACACTTGTCTCTAAAATTACAACAAGCTAGCTATGGCTATTTCTTTGTTGTAATTTTAGTTAAGTCGACTCATCACTCTTATAAGGACTCCCCAGTAGTAAGAGACACCCTAATCTATGGCATGATTGGCACCTCAAACAACCGATTTTGCCCAAATTTGAATGACGAAAGGCTATTATGACTTAATATATTTTTGAGGGTTTTATTATTTTTAGTGTGACGAAAGAAATCATTTTCTATTTTTATTATCACGTACTATGTGATTTCACTCACAACTGACCATGCATGAAATAAAAAAATCATTGTGTCACGTGTTCATTTTATCTTGCATGCTTGTTTATTATTATACTATGTGATCGCGCAATAAACTACACATTCACGAGAATAATAAACCATGCAAAAACAAAATGAAGACCTGATCATGAGTCGGTACTATTGGTTGATCCGTTGATTGAATAACGGACCAACCGAAACCCTAGGGGTAAGTACCTTTAGTCGCGTTGCTTGCAACTTGAATAGAAACGTATGCCCATCCAATGCATCCAACTCATGTCTGGTACGTCGTCGTCACTTGGCGCGAAATGTGTCACGTCTTGTCTCGTCATTATACAACAATACTCGCACGCAGATGAGGGGGTCTTGGGGTATAAAATACAACTCTCACAATGAGTGCGCAGACCCTTATACATATAATGACACTTGAGGCGACACAAAGATCACCTTTTTATTTAATTAAACTAATTATTACAAAACCATTGCAATAAATAAATAAATAAAATGCACCAGACATGCATTGGTCAGTCTCCAACTCATGATCAGTCATATACGCATTAAACTTGCGTATATTAAATAAATGCAGAATAAAAATTAAACTTGCATTAAAATAATTTCTGAGGGCATTATTTATTGAATTAAAATTTCACTCTAATTTTAATTCAATATTTACATCGTTCAGTCCCATTTAATTAATTTAATTTTAAAACTGAAAATAAATTAATTAATTAATTTAATTAATCCCCAAATTAAATTAATTATGTCACATTAAATATTTAAACCCAAAAATAATACTTAATTAATTTAATTATCAAATGAAATTAATTTAATTAATTTAATTAATTTTTGATTAAATCAAAACACCCGGGCCCTTGAAAATTCGGGCAGGGCCTGTACGGGTTGGGGTGAACCTACGCAGGCCCAATTTGGGTGGTACCGACCCCGTGTAAGGGCATTTCGGGATGGGCAGGTCCGCCTAAGTCTGTTCCGGGCTAGGCAGACCCGCCCGGGCCTATTTTCGGGGCAGCGTATGTTACTTGCCTACTAGGAGGACCGGGCGGCGGCCGAAATGAGGTGGCGAGAGATCTCAACCACAGGAGGGTCGCACGACAGCGAGGAAGCTCGTGGCGGCCGACGAGGGTGGTAGACCACGGGTCCGGGACGGCGACGACACGTTGCCGCTGCGCGGTGGGGAGGAGGTGGGAGGTTGCCTAAGGGTGCCTGTGTGGCGCGGTTTCCCGGAGGAGACACCAGAGGAGGTGGCCAAGTGGTGGGAGATAACCCGGCAGGGCTGTCTGCGGCCAGTAGGGGTGCTGGATGGCGTGCATAAGAGGGATCCGGGACGGTGGTTCCACCGGCGCCTAGTTCAGCAACTGGACAAGCCTCGTCGGAGAAGGGAGGAGTCGGTCTGCTGGCAAGCAGGTGGTTGGGAGCGGGACTGGCTGGGAGCAGGGGGCCTTCGGCCGGGTTGCGGTGTCGGGCTGGGCGGGTCGTGCCGGCCTGGTGTGGGCTACTCGGGAGAAGGCGCCCGATGCAGAAAAGTTTTGTGAGAGAGGGAGGTCGCGCGTGGCGTGGGGGGATCCGGCGCTGCAGCGCTTGCAGCAGGAGGAAAGTGGTCGACCAGGTTCAGGGGCGTCGGACCGTGGTTGGGGCAACGGCCGACTGAGGCGCAGTCAGACGGGACAGGACGGGGCGGCTGCGACGCCTGGTTTTGGTGCGCCACACCTTGCGGGGAAGGAGAAGACACGGGGGGCCACTCGGCCCCCCCAACCCTAGCTCGATTCCTTTTTTTTTTGTGACCTGCAAAAGTAGGTTCGCCCCTCCCCATTTTTTATTTGAAAAAAAATTCTTAGACCTGCTTTGTAGGTCTTTCTCTTCTTTTTTTTTTAAGTTTTTCTTATACCTGCTTTGGAGGTCTTTCTCCCATCTTTAAAAATTTCCAAAACCTAATAGATAGGCTTTAGAAAAATAATAATATTATTATTATATTATAATATTATAAAAAACATAATAATAATGAAATTATTATTATAATAGAACAATTATTATTATAATAAAATTGTTATAATAATTATTATCAAAACTCATCGGAAAACACTATTCCGGTGTAAACAAGGGATTTGGAGAATTAAAATAAGGTTCATAGATCTAAAACCTCATATATTTACCATTGTTAAATTCAAACTAAAACTTTGGATAACCGCTGAATGGTCATCCGATGTCGGATTAATACACGGTCTGCAACGTTGGGACTGTATCGACGCCCTTCATTATATTTTATGAAAATTTAATTTATTTGGCTTAAAATTGACATGTCTCCCTCTGATACCACTTGTTGGAACTAGGCGTACAGTGGAAGCACCAAACAGGTGAGTTTTTAAAAAAAATCTACCGACGATTGACGTAAACTTGTCGACGTCAGTGAACAGCAGCTCGGTTTTAGCCGAGGACCACGTGTGAAGGATTTTAAGCACAAAAATAAACCGCAAAATACCTGGTTTAATTCTGAATCCACGCACAACGTCTGCTCGTCGTTGGCGATCAGTGCTCGAAAAATCTGACATTGAACTCCTCTAGATCATCTACACGTGCTTCAAGAAATCTGTGGGAGCACTATTCATATTAATCTGGGTGCTAGCATGAAATTGCAACGACGCCTTCGATGCTCCAACGATCACCGGATCACTTCACAAATGATGCCTGAGAGAGTGCTTGATCAATGCTCCTTGGATCCAGAGCATCTCTCTCTAGATCATGGGAGAGAAGAAGAGAGAGAGAAGCGCCCTGAATAATATTTTTCAATCTCTTCTCTTCTTATATTTATAGTGTTTAATTAAATTACCCGGAAATGCTGGACCGGCCCTCAAACAATTAATCACACTATAAATAATATTTCGACTGCTATACTGAGTCGGAAATATTATTCAACATTATTATCATTTTCTTTTATATATATTATGTAATATTAATTAAGCCATTAACTCGGTTCTTACTCCCGCAAATATTAATTGAACCTTGAATATTTTAATATTCGTCAATTAATATTTTTTCATGTATTTACTTAAAACTTGTAAATACATTTAATAAATAAATTCAATACTTATTATTCTAAACTCGAATAATATGAATTTATTTATTGTATTGGTGATCGTTTTTCCTTAGACAAATCTCGAACCCCAATGGTAGGCCCACCATGTTCAAAACTTCTATTCAACTGAATATGGCGGATTCTTGAATACGCTATTGTGTGTGACCCTCTAGGCCCTTATCTCGACAACAGTGAATAGTATTCACAGACCAAGAGCAGGATCTAACAACTCATCATGGCCCCTAAAGAGATAAGGATTGTCATAGCATCGACGACCAACCTACGAATACACACTGTGTAGTATAATCTCTTTGTTTGTAATATCTCATAAAGTAGGACGCACTCATGTGTCATCATTATTTTCTCGCTTTATTGTTTGTTGATCTAACTGGATGAATTTACCATCGACTGTCATGGTCATGGTCTTATAAAGGTACTACCATCCTTATCAACATGACCTGAGATATATTACTTCCATAACCCGGAAGCAACAAATCTTTTCTTGACCATTCAACCAATGACATGTCACCAATGACGCAACCAACACAAACTATCTCGTGACGACTTCATTGTCATGGTTTTCGTCTTACATCAAAGTACACAATCAAATGACTTACATTGGTAATGATCTCAAGTTAGGAGACCATTACACATGATCGTAGATAGGAACATCTAATGACACCTGAAATATGTGGTGTTCTTATTGGCGGATCAGTCCTCATAATCTCACTACTGGAGATCACCAAGTGCATACTTCATGAGAAGAAGTATCAATGGTTCTGAGCCCCCAACACCTGATAGTCAAAAATCTATTGTGTCCAATCAGTAAGATGTATCTAGACTATAAAACATATATTTAAGATTAATGTCATAGTATCTAGTGGTTCTCATTATAGCCTGAGATCTGTTATAACCTTTCAATACGACAATTAATCTTTAGATATTACCAATTCAATAGTAGATGCAGAAAAGTCTACACTATAGTAGTAAGATGACATCATGTATAGATAATTGTATACACGATATGGTAATCAAAAGCACTGAATAGTTGGGTCTAGGGCACCCATTATTTTAACAAGGGCACGTGCAAGTATTAGGTAGATTGTGAGTTGTTTGGACACACTCTACGATTATACAACTTTCTAAAACATAAATGCACGGGTCACTTCCCCGATAGGATGGTGCTGAGTCACCTTTGGCCAGTGTTAGAGGGATGTTTGTATGCACATATTATCGTGATCACTTAGAGAGTGTAGAGTCCTATGACATGAAACTTTTGTACCATTTGGTAGATGACCATGTTGCTCGCCTGATTTATATTTGAGATATAAATATATGTCAATGTTATTAAACTGTTTTACATGCCTTCTGAATTTATATAAATTTTTTTATATAATTTTTTTATTTAAGCTATTGTTTTAGAAATATTCCTTCACTCGTAAAGTAAAGCCCGTGTTTGAAGTATTTTCCATCATTTGAATTGTATAACATGATCTGTTTAAATATGCTTTAAAATGTAAAATCTATTTATTTTAAAATTGAAAGCATTCATTTGGTTAATATATTACTGACATCTGTTATGAAATCCTTGGTGAGACCCTACTGGGCTTTTTAGCTCACACCCTACTTATGCTTTCAGGTGTTTGTTGATTATCTCCTTCCAGGTTCGAGCAATGGGAAAGGATCTCATGAAGGTGGATCCATTTGTTGAACCTTGAACTTGTGAGTTGTATCCTTAGGGACTTGGGTTATTCTTCCCTGTTTTGATACTTGGGATGTAGTACTTTGGGCTTTAATGCCTTGTTGACTTCTGGTACATTACTCACAATAGAGTTTTTTTTTTGTATGCATATTGACTTGCTTGTCTTTTTTTCCGCTATGTTTTATGGAAAATTTGTTCCCACTTGCATGTTTTATGATGTCAGATGCTAGTCCCTGACCCGTGGGGATCGAAAACGTTATTCGGGCTATGTCAGGACCGGCTCAGTTATCGGGTTACCAGGGTACTAAGGCCAGTTCGTGACAACTAATACATATTACTAATTGTACTCGTCCTGATATATATATTTCTAATAATTTATTGGCAAGATTTAGTTCAACCCCTATACGAAGATACTGGAATGGAATTAATCATATTTTTTGTTTTCTTTGCGGGGCTATTGATTTTGGTTTATTCTACTATAACAAATTAGAAAAGAAGATGACCGATTTTACAGATACTAGTTATTTATCTGATCCACATAATGTGCGATCACAGGTTGATTATGTGCTCACAGTTGGAGGTACCATCATATCTTGGATATCATAAAAGTAGACACTCGTTGCAACATCTTCAAATCATGCAGAAGTAATATCATTACACGAAGCATGTCGAGAATGTGTTTGGTTGCTGTCTACGACTCAATACATTCGAGCGGCAAGTGGATTGCCTATGGATTGTAGCCTCGAAGATGATATTGCGTGCATCACACAATTAAAGAAATACTTTATCAAGAATGATCGGACAAAACACATACCACCAAAAATTTTCTCCTTTACATAAGAGGTAATGAAGAATGGAGACATCAACATGCAATATATTCGATCCAGTGACAACGTTGCAGATTTATTTACAAAGATACTGCCAACCATTATCTTTAAAAAGCTTGTACATTATATAGGGATGCAGCTTGCAAATTTTGCAATGTAATGTAACTTGCATGAGGAGTTTACGTGATTGTATTTTTTTCCTTATTCCGACTTTTATTCCACTGGATTTTTCCGGAAAAGGTTTTTAATATGGTAGTATCAAAACACGCATGACATTGATAGAAGCGTGCATCTCAAGGAGTGTTAAACACCCGTATGCAAATCCTTCAACAAGGGTTGGTAGTGGGTGCAAATCCTTCAATGGGGGTGGACTGCCCACCCTCACCAATCCTCTTACCTACCATGCTGCTTATAAAAGGGCAATACACTCTTCTGGAGATGAACTGCTGGTATAAAAGAGATACTACCATTAATAAAATTTACATTCTTCTTTTCTACTCATCTTTCTCCGATGTTCTAATTTTACCATTTTCAATTTTTGTTTTAACCTATCTTAATTGCCAAATGTATCATTAGATTCACAAATCGGTGGTTCCTTCGGGAACAAAGGGTCGCAGAGCTGAGTTGAGCGTCGACAGTGGGATTCGAGAGGGGCGGGGCGATGGGGACGAGAGAGGTGTACGAGGAGAAGCTGAGGACGGGGAACCTGGTCCATGACCCCACCCTTAACCGCGGCCTCGGATCAGCTCGCTGCCCTCGCTGTCTTTCACTCATAAACCCTAAACCTGTACTCTATTCTGCTTACCTTCTCACTGGCATCTCTTCCCATCACCTTCGAAGTTATCCTCTTATCTGGATTTTCTCTGAATTCCGTGCTCTATGATGATGCAGAACGAGGCTGATTGGGCCATCTCTCCCATTCTGCATAATGTTACAACCGTGGTACGTCTTACGCTGGGTCGGATTCTGAGTTTTAATGTTTTCTTCTGGCAGGGATAAAATATATGTGTTTCATATGTTCTAACCACGTTCAATATTTGTTTTCTTTTTTACCGGCGCAAAAATTAGCCATTGTTTTCCCCTTCGGAGGCTCTTTTGTTGCTTTTTCTTTTGTTCCGTGGCTTCTGAATTTTTTGAGATGATCACAGTTAGGTGTTTGCGGATTCACATTTCATGTTTTATGTTTAGAAACAAATCTGCTATTATCATCCAGCTGGTTATAGATTTACACGTTTTAGGGTCTTTGAACTACCAATTTAAGGTGAAGTGCATGCAAGTCACCTGCGAGCTGGCATTGGGATAATTGCAATCGGTATTTGATTGTGCACGACTTTCCCTTATTTTCTGTCCTTAGTGATCAAATTACTTACAGGGTCATTTGATTAATGTTATCAATTTGGATTACTAAACTTATATGTTGAGTTCCATAGTTTTCTGGATCATCCTTTCTGTGATGTTGCTGTTCATTAGGCTGGTTCGGGTGTTGGTGGAGTGCTCAGTTCAATGAACTTTTTAAATAAAGGTTTATCTGATTCTTTCCTTTTCTTACTCTGACTGTCTTTGATTCTTGCTTCATTGCCTGAAATATGCTTACGTCTCATACACCTTTAACCCTTGTCTAATTTTAGGAATGCCATACATTCAAAACCACGTGAAAGGACCGAAGTGGCTTCCTTTTCTTGTTGGGGTACGACTCTTGAATGATTAATGCATCCCACGATCATGATTTCAATGCCTTCTTCTTGTTGCCTATATTTTTTAGCACCCTCACATCTGCCCTTACTGTTCTTTCAATTCATGCACTTGTTTCTATTCCTATTTATTTCCATTTTCAATAAATAAATCTGTCTAGCTCTACTGGCTGCATGTTAATTTGTGGCCTTGATTGCATTGCATTATTTGATTTCAGCTTCCTCTACTACTAGTGTATTCATCTGGATCCGCTGCATTTGTTGGTGAGAAGTCTTCCTTATTTTAAGGACACATCAAGCTGGTTTCAATTTTTTTTTGATCGCTTCTTAGACTTCATTTGACTACACTTGTTGAAACCTGCTTATAGTATGCATCACTTATTATAAGTGCTTCTGTGCAGGTGTTTCTATATTGCTTATAGAAAGTGGGTGCATGCAGTTTTTTAGAAACAGAGCAAACGCCCCCCCCCCCCCAATTTTTTTTTTTCAAACTGCTTATGATAAGTGATACACGCCGCAAGCACTTCTCAGAAAGTGTTGTCAGCATGCCATGATTTCATTAGCATCTGCCAATTGAGTGCAAAAAACAAATTAGGGTTACTCAGCGTAGTCAAAGATGCTTGCATTAGCGCCTAAGGGGATGAGGCGAGGTGTCATTGAGTTCCAATACCTCTTTCACCATGAGCGGTGTTGAGTAAGTGCTATAAGCAGTTTTCATTAAGTGCCATCAAACAGATCCTTAGCGCATTTGGCCTATTCTTTGTATCCAGGGTGGCGACTTTGGGGTAGCTGACTTAAAATCATTCATCTTTGAATCGGACTTTTTTTTTTTGTATCAGGCTACGGGCTTCCGAGGTTTCTACAGCTCACTGTGACAGCACATTATGCCGCTTCAAGTGTGTCTCATTACGGAATATCGCTGCTGACACGGCACATAGAGGATTCCCACGTCTCAAATGGGCAGTCTGAGCGCCTCAGGTAATCTAGACAATGATAATAGTTGTAGCTGTGGTAATAATGCATGATAAACAGTTGAAAAGATGTTGACTGTGAAATGCATTGTTGGTGGATACATATGATGAACATTGTTAATTTGAAAGAAGTATTTTATTATATTCATATTGAAGGACAATTTATTGGAAATAAATGAGGTAAGCTGGGTTCAAATGGTGGGAGGCTAACAGGCAAAATTGTTAGATAAGGAATAAAAATGAGGCTGTGTTCCTCACTGTGGAAAACAGACTCAAATGTATATAGGCACGTCCTTCTCCCAGAGGAAACCTTCTCATATTTCATTTAGGCACCTCCTCCCTCGGAAGGGTAGGTGCCCATAATAATTCATCATCACATCATAGGATATATAAATTGATGACAATGTCATAATCATGTATAATGTATGTCAACGACATCATCATCATGTTAACTCATAACATGATAACCATCAAGATACCCATAAGCATGACATAACAAGTTTCCTTATGATAATTTCATGGACATGTGATTATAACAATCACCACATATAAATCAAATATTCAAGACAAATTCATGATAGAAATTTTTAAGCAGCTTCTTTGTAGCTTTGCAGTTCCCCTTTTCTGACTGTTTGTAATATAACCTTTAATCAACCTGTTTATCCATTTATTTGACTCTTAATTCCATTGATTATATCTTTGGAAAACATTCTACTTATTTAAATTTCTAACCCCATTGCTTATACCATAATAAAATCAACCATTTAAACATTATTTACAATTAAACATGCGACAATCCCTAAGCATGGAACTCCCTTTTTATGACATTTTAACACAATGAATAATTCATTTAATCAGTAAAATGACCCATCTTCCATTTCTAGAGCCATTTAACCTAAAACCACCATTTTACCAATTTACTTTACGGATGAACCTGATGCCAAAAAAATCACTGATTCATTACATGCAAGTCCCGTCGTATACAAAACTTTCATACTCATTCTGGGTAATGTGGGTTCTTTGTTCGGTCGCTTGTCCCTGATTCTCACCTCACTCCCTCACTCCCTCACATACACGTGCAAAAATTAAATAACCCAGTGTCCGTATGATTGGGAAAATTCCCGAGAGAATTTTGAAATTTTAAGTTTGGTGATCATGTCATTTTGAGAACTGGGATTTATAATTGAATTCTGGGAGTTTGAGGGTCTCCAAAAAATGTTTTTAGACATGGGGTGAGACTCGGGTGGTATCTTGGGGGCTCAGATGATCCACGGGAAAGGCTGGGGTGGCTTCTGTAGCCAAAACTGCAGCAGACCAACGGTGGATCAGTGGTGTCTTGCAGTAACAGGTGCTACTGTCAGCACCCACCAGCCATTTGATGACTTTAAAGGGTGCAAAGTTACATTTATGTCCCCCTTGAGTTTTATAAGGGGGCACCCCCTCTTCTTTCCCTTTGCGCACGCGAGCTGGTGGTTGGCCTCCCATCTTCCTCCCCTCTTTTGCCATTGTTTTAGGTGGGGTCTTGAGGTGATTTTACAATTGATGCAATGTATGAGCTCCCTCATCTCCTTCTACTCTTGTTCCTTTGCCGTGCTAATTTGGGCAATGTTTGGTTTAGGTTGGAAATGACGATTTCACTTGAGAATGATAAAATCGCTTGATTCCTTTAGAACTTTCGTGCAGCCTGCACAGGGGATGTCCCGTAACAACGTCTGTCTGCCTTCATCTTTCGTTTCGCCAAAGGTACGTCGTGCTGTAGATTTTCTATGGCTTTTCAATTGAATTTTAATTAATTTAATTGTGAAATCGTCGCTGCCTGTTAGGGCTTTGCTTGAGAATGAGGTTGGGAGTTTGTTGCGGACCTCCCACAAGTAGTTGCTCGAGGTTTCGTTGAACGATGTGAATGTTGGAATTGATGTTTGGCATTGTTTGGCACGAGCTAGGGGCTCGGGTGATGATGCAAGCTTGGAATGGATGTCGTCGAGCTTGATCGAGCTTGAAGAGCCAAGGCAACAGTTGTCAGGCTATGATAAATAAATGGAAAGAGCTCTTAATGAGATAAGTGGTCCTCGAAACCTTCCCTATGGTATTACTGCTTTTGTTTATCGAGCATGCGAGGTGCGGTCACGCCACCGAGGGCGTTGACCTGTCAACTTAAATGAATTGGTTAATGGATGAAATGGAACACCTAGTGATTTGATTAATTGAGTTGCTCAATTAATTAAATGCTTGTTTGGATAAAACTAAGAGCCTAGGTAACGCCTGACCAAGTGCTTCGACTTGAAGTCTCACCCACTGATTACCGAGGCCTTGACCCGACATGTGCTTTGAGACGTATGAACCCCTCATGTGGGGTGTGACCTGAATGAATAAAATGTTTTGGACTTAGTGACCCTGCTTGGTAATCTTTAACATCGCCCATCAGAGGTGGATGAACTTGGACAACCTTGGCCCTTGCGGGCGTTTGAGGACCATTGCAATACCTTGAAGCCAAGAGGCTCATAGTGCTGATTCAGGGTGAGTGACCCTCCCTCATTTGATGCGACTAGGCCTAGGTGGACAGACCTTAGGTAGACCAAGATCGAGTTGGGTGAGTGAATCAACCTATTGAGACCCTGAGGTCTAAGACGAGTCGTGTGCCATCTCTTGAGTGTTGCTAATGTGACACAACCCATGTAGCTGATGAGGTTGTGTTAATTCTGATGATGATGTCGTGGGATGCAGCGTCTTCAGAGCATCAAGTGTTGACCCGAGATCGAGATTGTGTTTAAGGACCCATGCGAGGGTGCCTCTGTGATGCTACGACTTAGGGGACCCTCTGGGGTGCCTCGTCGACATGCCAACCCTCTACGATTGCATGTGTTTTGGTAGCGATGGTTGCAGGTGTCACTCTAGAACCCGAAGCGATGTGCAAGCTCGATGGGGCGGTGATGTTGATGACGAGCGTGGATGTTCGACCAACCCTCATTGTATATTTAATTATAATTATGTATGATGATATGTGATTACATAGGACGCCTAGGCATCGACCGTTGGGCCTGACATTGATGTGGTTATCTGGGATACTCGGGAATCACCTGCTGAGATGGATGGGACCTCGGGATGCCTGATGTATTTGGGATTCAGTCTCATGGTATATTGGGGGTGGATGCCTCGTTTGGCTAGCATCCGATGTATATGGTTGATGTCGTTGTGGATGCTAAAAGCGATACCTAGGATCTAGCATCAGAGCCATGTGATTGCTTGTGTGTGCATAAATGCCTGGGATTCCTTTATTATAGGGAGACCATTGTGAATGCTCGGGGAGCCTGGGATTCAAATGACGTTACCATTAGACCATTCCAAATGCTTGAGACCCCTGAGATTCGAATGGCGGTATGAGGTGCCAGGTGGGTGTATATCCCCGAGCACAGATGTTGGACATCTCGAGGGAAACTATTGGATCCCCTCGATCATGCCTAGGATACCCCATAAGACCAGATGGACGCACCAGAGACGGTCCAGCTGAGGCGCCACGACATATTGGACGCCCAATAGATTGACTGTGGGATCCAGGAGGGTATTCCATTCAATTGTCTGCCCAGGTACTGTCATGGGGTTTAGCCGGAGGGCTTGAGGATGATGGATGCCTAGTGACGCTTCACGATCAACTACTCATCATGGTGGAGGTGTGAGCACGGGATCCCCAATGTGTGAACAAAGGTCTCCCTGTGGTGATGTTCATGCTTAGAGACACTCCAACACTAACCGAAGCAGGTATGGCCGATCAGGGTTGCGAACATGAGGAACACCGATGGTTATTGGGCTTGACCTGGGTTATATGTGCGTGCCCTTGGGGGTGGTAGTGATACTGTGGTTAGCATGGTCCCCACGACGTGCTCAAAGACATTCCGACATCAGACCAAAGTGAAAGGACCAATGCGATCATTGAGAGGGGGAGACAACGAATCAATGATTTTTTTTTCTTTTTTACAATTTCTTCTTTCTTATGAAACAATCTTCACCTGCAGTTAAAGAGTTATAACTTTGTTGAAAAACAAGCATCCAAACACAGCCACATGAACATAAGTATTTACAAGGTTCACTACTCAACAAGAGTAGCTAGTACTCAACATGGTTTGAAAATTATCTAATATCACACAATCCACTAGAAAACAATCCTTTTTATACGGTTACAACATGCAAGGAATATCATTGCACTTGCGTTGCACTATTATCAAAACTACAGTGCATGTGCTTCCTAGCACAAAAGATGTAACAATGATTTTCGTAACAACTCTAGAAACCTTCACTAGTAGGCTCAAAATGTTGTCACTGTGTTGCATGTACAAACTTTAGTTTTGCTCTTCTTGCAAAACATTTTTTCTTCAATTTCTTATCCAACAACAGATAGGAACTTTCCTCTTCTTTCTTATTCTTCTCCCACCATCTAGAAATTGTTTTTTCGGTTTCTCCGTCCGATGGGTTCGTCCGGTGAGGCTCAGTGTACCTTTCTTCTTCTTCTCTGCTGAAAACTGAAAGGTTCACTTTCTTTCTTCTCACTTTGTTTGGAATTTGTCTTTTCGATTCCTCTGTTTGAAATGTCCGTCCGAAAAGGTCTTTCAGGAAACTTCTGATAACGAACTTCTCCGTTCGTTCCACTCTTACACTTCTTCAATCCCCAATCAAGAGATTCCCTGGTTGGAAACATCTCTGTTCAAACTTTTCTTTCAAAACTTTGTCTGGTGAGTTCGTTCGATGAATTCTTCCATAACTATTTCTTCGACACTTTCACTTTTGCGCACACGTGAACAGTACACCGCGTACTTTGTACTTGCACCCCTTTATATAGTTGCACTTGAAAAAGAAAAGGCAGGAACTCTAATCTATTTTCCCGCTAAATGAAAACTCGAAATTCAAAACTCCCGCTCAAACCAATTTCCCAAAATCTTCTCAAGGCTTCTAGAATAGTCTTGATGTTTCACGAAATCTCCAGCAACCGCTTTCTTTGAATTTCTTTAACTTATGCGTTAAGGAACTTTAACAAACTTTCTTCTCATTGCAAGCATCACAAACCTCCTTCACGATTTTTATAAACGTTGAATGACCAGCTCAACATTGTCACATTTAATATCTTTATGAAAACTTCGTAAAGAACTCCGCTTCACAAAAACTTCACCCAAAAAAAGATTGTCCGGAAAACTTCATAGAGTTTCTCTGTCCAATGAGAGTCTATCCGATGTTCCAACAAAACTTCATATGAAGCTTCTCCTAGAGACTTTCTTCGTCTGATGTGTTGTATCAGAAAACTTCGACCAATGTCTTTGTTCATCTGATGGACTTCGTATGCCCGATGAACTTTATACAAATTCTTTCGTCCGACGACTTGCATTAGAATATTTAAAACTTTGCCTTCATATGACTTTCTCTGTCCGATAGACTTTATACAAAAAGTTTGTTCGATGATTTCATTCAGAAACATTCGTCCAATGTTTTTGTTCACTTAATGGATTTTGTCTGAAAATATTTGTCTGATGAATTTCGTCTGAAGACTTTTTTCGATTTGGACTTCATTCGATTTTGGACTTTGTCTAATTCCATTCTTCAGCAACTTTCCTCTATTTTCTATACTTCACAAATATTCATCAGAAACTTCATACTGCTTACATCACGAACTTTGTAAACATAATTACACTGCTAAAACTCTGTCTGATTTTGTCTGTCCAGTAAACTCCACCGAACCTTCGTAATGAAAATTTTGTACATTTGAACAAATTTCCCCCTTTCTTCTAAATGCTCGAATCTTGAGATTTATTAAAATCATGATGTTGGAAACCTTCCATATGTTAAGCATCGCCCGATTTGTTTGTCAAAACATTGTCCAATGAAACTTTGTAACTTCCAGCACATCTACGACAGATGGACTTTGTCATAAAAACTTCGTCCGATCTTTTTGTACATCCGATGGACTTAGTTAACAAAACTTTATTCGATCCTATTCGTCTGATTACAGCTCCGTCCAATAACTAGTTTTGGAAATTTTATAAAGTGAGGTGATTTTTGCAAAGATAACAAAAAATAATTCCTCCAACAAACTTCTTACAACCAACATCAAAACGACTTTTAACCAACTTGGTCCCAACAATCTCCCACTTTGATTTTTTTTGTCAACCAAGAATCATAAATCACTGAAACTTTATAATTCAAGTTATGAATTACTTATCCAACAATTCTAAAACCTACGTGAGTGAATTTGGGTATACCATGCTCATGTTTTTTATAGCTTCAGTTATATGTTTCCTTTATTGAGCGTTTGAGCTAACCTCTTTTTTATATTTCCAATCCCCAGGTTATCAATAAAAGTAGTACACGTGACATGTTTAGAAGGATAATACATATGAAATAATTTGTGGGTGATGTTGAAGACTCGTTATGGATTAAGTAATTTCGTATATAATGGGAAAAATATACGTTTAATATAAAGAACACGAGCTTTGTTAGTTATTGTTTTGTACTAATTCTTTAAAACTCTAAATCTAAAAGTTCTTGGGAATATGTGTAATGAAATATTTGCTTTAAGTCATTTATTACCAAGCGATGAGTCCAGGAATCTACAATTGGTATCAAAGCTAGTATGTACAATATGTGTTTATGGCATTAGATCTGGGAGCGCGAATCTAGGGTGTCACGACCAAAACCTATTTAAGGTGGCTAGGAGTGTTGAGGAGATGTTTGATAGAGTTTGGAAAAAACTAAATGGGTTTTTGGTGTGAGGGGAAGTGAGTAGAGGAGTGCCCCTTTTATAAGTGAAAAGGGATGACATTTCTGTAAATATTTAGAACTAAACAATAATGAGAAGTCACTCTTAAGACAAATGACTCCGAAATTGATAAATAGAGAAGTGATAAGGTTGAGCAAAGTCTCAATCACACATTCTCACAAACATTTTAAACATGTCTGAGGTCTTTTATTCTTAGATTTTTACATTTACCATTTTAGCTTTTACCATGGTAACTAGATTTTTACCCAATGTAACTTATCCTTTGACAAAAAATAAAATGGTCATTTTTACATAATTTGGACATACTTATTCAAAATTTGAAATTCATTTTATTTGACTCAATTTCTAAGTGATAAAAATTAATTTTCAAATACTAAATGTATAATGTATTAAAAACAATTTTTTTGAAAAATATAACTTAAGGTTTAAAATGTCAAATGCTAGTTTATAAATTAAAACCAACATTTTTAAAATTTCAAAATATATATTTGTTCTTATGAAAAGATTTCATGGATTTTCAATTCATACCTATATGCTAATAATGTCATAAACGTCATATTATTTGTAAAAATGGTATTTTTTACAATTCACTTAAAAATCAATCTTTTTAGAAAAATCTACCAAATTCATTTTAAGGTAATATTTTCATGATAAATCAAAAAATGAAGTTAATTTTTTCAAATTCACATCCTAAAATTTATAAATTTTATTTTTATTTAAAAACATAGAATATAGTGAAAAACTGTTTTTATAAGAGAACAACTTTTGGTATTATTAATTATTCTTTTTCCTATAAATTACTAACTAATCTAATGATAATATATTTTGTTATCATTCAATCAAAATAAACTTAGTTCGTTGAAAAAAATGTCAATTTCTAAAAAATGCATTTTTAAGCATAAAGTGAATTGAGCAAAAATGATTTTTAGAAAAGTATAAAAATTCATGATATATCTATGCATGTTCATGTTGATATAATCCTAATTTTTACTTAACATCCCTTATGAGCTTTGCATATGACCTAAGCTTAGGTAAGCTCTGATTGCAATTTCGGGTGACGGTTCAGCTAACATGGGTCTCATGACAATCTCCACGAGCTTGAACTTCTCTCGTATACAGTTTTTTCTCAAAACATAATTGCTTGAGTTCGACTTGAGCTTAGTCCCAGGTAAACCCTAGTGAAGCTACCTCCCTTCCGAGCTCAGACAAATGTGCTTCATAAGGAAGACTTTTGCTTCCAGATGTTAATTTTTCTTACTTTCTTTACTGATTTTGTGATTATGCTTACTTTAATTTATACCATATCATTTAACGAATATGTTTTAATGATCATATTTACCATTGAAAATATATAAAGGTTTGGTATAGTGTGTGAAACACACCATTTAATATATTTTTTTATTTAAGGAAAATATACAGTGAAATCTCAGGTTGTTACATGAATAAGTATCTTTGACCTTTCATCAAGCACCTTATGTGCAGGAAATTAGGTGAAAAGATTTAACTTATAAATCTTATAGAAACCCCTTTAACATAATAAGAAAATTGATTAAACAATCACGAAAAACATTCATAAAATTATCATAGATAATACATGTAAGTATTTTATAAGTAGAGAATCAATTTATAAATCGCAAGAATCTATGGATTTATCAAAGAAAGGGGAAAGAATAAAATCACATACATGGATGATGACGAGACTTCGATGCCTTTGACAACTGAGGGTGGAGAGGAGCTATATGAGAGTTTTTGTATCCTTTTGGAACCAACATCCCTTTCGAATTTGGGGGGTTTGCCTTGACATGACAAAACCCCAACTTGTCATGAACCATAGTTTAAAGGAAATGTGAGAGGAAGAGGAGGATGAAGAAGGGGACAAGGAAGAAGAGGAGAAGAGAAACTCATACCTTGAATTATGATGGAAATAGGGTGTGAATGGAGATCAACTAATATCACTGGTTATTCAATGATTTCCAGGGAACACCCCTCCCTGTAGAGGTTTTTACTACCTCTCCAACTATTCCAATCACTGGAACAAAATCCAACTAAGCCAAAAACTACCCCCAACTCAACAACATGTGCCCTTATACTAACAAACTCTTGGACAATTACAAATATACCCCTATCTAATATAACTCTTTACAAAGAACTAATTCCACACTTAATGCAGCCTACCCCTTCCCCTCCTTTGATAAGCAAGTAAAACAGGTGGTTTGCCAATCTTCTTTAACATTGCCACACTCTTGAAAAGACACATTGTCCACACGACATAAATTAGGAAAGCTAGTCTTGATATCTTTGGCTTGTTCCCAAGTAGCTTCCTCTAAAGGACGACCATTCCACTGTACCAACCACATCAAATGTTTACCGTGAGTTTTATCGGCTAACACCTTTTTCGAAAAATCGCGCTCAACAATAAATTTGCTAGGTAGAGTCACAACATCAATCTTTTGGCCAATGATAGCTTTTAGTTGAGAAACATGAAAAATTGGGTGAATACGACTATTAGGAGGAAGCTGCAACTGAAAATCAATTGGACTGATTTGCCCAATTATAGTAAAAGGACCATAATGTCGAGCAACCAATTTGGAATGAACTTGAGGCATAACAATATATTTGTGAGAGCGCAACTTAACTTATACCAAATCACCAATATTATAAGTAACATGTTGACAATGTTGTTAACAAATTTCATCATGATTTGGTGTGCTCGAAGTAAATGATCACGAAGCTGGCGCAAAACTGCATCTCGGTCAATCAAAACAGCTTCCACTGCAACATCGACAGCCTCCCCCCGAACATAGTGTAAAACATTTGGAGGTGCCCTTTCACAAACCACCTCAAAAGGACTACGACCAGTAGACTTATGAAAAGTAGTATTATAATGATATTCTACCCAGGATAATCAAGTAGACCACTGCTTTGGATTATCAGAAGAAAAACAACGTAGTAAAAACAATTCTAAGCCGCGATTAACAACTTCTGTCTGCCCATCACTTTGAGGATGATAAGAAGAGCTCATCTTTAATGTGGTACCTTGAAGTTTGAATAACTCTCTTCAAAAGTGACTTGTAAAAATAGGATCTTGATCACTAAAAATAGCTTGAGGGATCCCATGTAAGCGTACCATTTCTTTCAAAAACAGTTCAACCACTATTTTTATTGAATAAGGTTGTTTTAATAAAAGGAAATGGATGTATTTACTCAAACTGTCCACAACTACTAAAACAACCTCGAAACCTTAAGACTTGGGTAAACCAAAAATAAAATCCATAGAAATTTCTTCCCATATCAAAGTTGGTAAAGGTAATATTTGTAAAAGACCAGCCGAAGACATTGCTTCATACTTCGCTGACAAACCACACAAACATGAACAAACTGCTGAATAATTTGAAACATTCCTGGCCAAAATAAACCTTGTGCGTGGCATTTATATGTTTTCAACACACCAGAATGACCCCTTTTAGGAGAATAATGACAATAATGAAGAAATCGTGGGATCAAGGTAGAGTTCTTAGACAATACTAGACGATCATTATAAAATAAAAGGCCCTGCCTCTGGGAATATCCTAGACTTGAAGGCTGATTATTCTATAAAGATGAAAGAATTGTCTGTATAAAAGCATCCTGAGAATTCTCTTGTTTAATCTGCTGAATGTCCAGCCATGTAGGTTCAGATAAAGCCAAAACCATATGCTTTTTGTCTTCCCCCATCTGAGACAAAGCATTAACAACTCTATTTAAACGCCTAGACTTATACTGAACATCAAAATCAAAGCCTAAAAGCTTTGAATGCCAACATTGTTGGTTGATGGACACGAGGTGTTGGCTGAGTAAATGTTTAAGACTTTGGTGATCAGTAAGAACCACAAATCGTCAGCTAAGAAGATACTGTTTCCAATGTTGGATATACAAGACCAAAGCCATAAGTTCTTTCTCATATATAGACTTGACAAGGTTAGAATAAAAAATAGCTTTGTTGTAGTAAGCTAAAGGACGACCTTCCTGCATTAGGACAACACCTAATCCAGCCCTGAAGCGTCACATTCTAGGACAAAAGTTATCAAAAAATCTGGCATTCTGAGTAAAGGTGCTGAAGACAAACAGTCACAGAGTTTTTCAAAAGCTAATTGGGCTTTGGTAGACCAAAAGAAACTGTCCTTTGTCAAAGCAGAAAGAGGACGGGAAATTTTCCCATAATCTTTAATTAACTTCCTATAATAACCTGTCACAAAAAATCCACGAACCTCGCGAGAATTACGAGGTACCAACCAGTTTACCACAACTGCCACTTTCTTGGGATCCATGGAAACCCCACCAGAAGAAATAACATGCCCCAAATATTCTATTTTTTGTTAGCCAAAAGAGCATTTTTTCTGGTTTGCTATCAAAGAATTTTCCTGCATTGTTTGTAGGACTTTGGAGACATCCTGTAGATGTTTCTGCCAACACTTGCTAAAAACAATGATATCATCAAAAAAAAAACAAGTAAATTTTTCTAAAGCATTAACCTAAAAATCACATTCATTGTCACTTTAAAAGTGGTAGGAGCATTCATTATTCCGAATGACATAACAAGGTATTCATAATGTCCTTCATGAGTCTTGAACACTATTTTTTTGATATCTTCTGACCGTATTTGAACTTGATGAAAACCAAATTTCAAGTTGATTTTGGTAAAATATTCTACCCCATTTAATTCATCCATTAACTCCTTAATCACAGGTGTAAGATATCTTTCCGGAATAGTTTGACGGTTTAACGCTCGATAATCAACACGCATGCACCAACCTCTGTCCTTTTTTTGACTAAAATTATAGTTCTAGAATATGGAATGGAGCTATGCCTAATATACCCAAGTTCCAGAAGTTCTTATACCTGTCGTTCCACCTCATTTTTCAAATGGCAAGCCAATTTATAAGGGCGCTTATTCACCGGTTCCATCCCATGCTTTAATATGATAGAATGATCTGTGAGACGTGGTGGAGGCAACATTTTAGGAACCTCAAAGACCGCTCTCATCCATTCCAACAGGGATGCAAGGTGATTTTGCTGATTTAAGGAGAGTTCAATGTCCCTTGTCTTCAAGCCGTCCACTGTCTCCCACTGCAAGCCATGTAACAAGCACTTTTTTTGTCCCAAAATCTCCTATAATGCCCCTGTAGCAGCATGGGGAAAACGAAGTCCCTGTAAGGTAACATCCCTTTCAAAATAAATTTCATTTCTAAAACTCTCCAATGCGTAGTAACATAACCAAGTCTCTATCCAAGCCATCCATAGTACTAGATTAGGACCCGTTGTATAAAAAAACCCTCAATTGTAAAATCTTCTTTGTCTAATCGTACTATTAAAGAATTACAGACCCCTTTCGATTCAACTCAATGTCCACCATCCAACCGAATATAAAAAGGCTTGGTATCCATAACTGGAGTATCAATATATTTCAACAGCTGTCTGGACAAGAAATTGTGACTTGCCCCATTGTTAATTAATACCAAAACCGAAACTCCATTAATGCTACATTCTAATTACATCGATTTTGGATTGCCTGTAGACGACTTTTCTTCTCCACTAACCGTAGTTCCCAACAATTCAATTTCCAATTTTCAACTTGGAGGACTTATTCTTCCTCTTGCTGTTGAACTTCATTTCCATCCTCTACCACTGAAATTTCTTCTTCATCTTCTCGAGACTTAACAGATTCTCAAACCATCAGTTTAAATCATTTTTCAGGACATTTATGTTCTGGTTGGAAGTGTTGCCCACGGGTATAACATAAATCCCAAGCTTTCCTATCCTCATACTCAGCTCTATATAAATTTCATACCCCACACCACCGAGGTGCCACTGTATCCAGTGTATCTCCTTTTTAAAATTTTTTCCCTCCTATTCCTGTAGGAGAAAGCTTCACTGTATTAACAATATTCAAACCCCACACCCTCTCTTGTGGGCGGATACCACCCTTACTACGGTTATCAGGGTAGTTAAACACTCCTTTGACAAAAAGTTCATGTTCCACTCTTCTAGTTAATGTAAGCAAGCAAGCCTTGTTTTGCGACTCATGTGTCAAAACTGTACTGTTTATTTCAGGTCGTAAGCCTCCTATGAAAAGACTCATATACCACTTTTATGTTAATTCAGGTAACCACATAGCACATTCAAAATCATCAATATACTCATCAACTCCCTTTTTTTGTCGAAGTTCTTTAAGGTAGATTATAGGACCCTCCTCACCCACATTTCCATATCTACCTAAGAGTTCTTCCTTTAACCGTTTCCAACTAAGTTTAGATTTCATAGTTTTCAAAGAGAGTATCCAATACTGCACCGTACCTTCCATACAAAGTTGCGCTAATGCTACCTTGAACTCTTCCTGAATATGGAAATTTGAAAAATACATTTTAGCTTGGATGATCCACGATACCAGATCTTCTCTAGAAAAAGATGGCATCTCCACTGGTCGAGACAATTCGCGGTGCATTCCTCAACCGAATTTTGGCTCATCAAGACAATCAACCTTCAAGTCAGGTCGCAGGTTCCCTATCGCCGCTTCTGCATGAAAATTGGCCTCAACTTCTTCGCCGATAATAGTCTTCTGTTTCTCGTTCTTTCAGCCAACACTACCGGACTGTTTCGCGATAAACTGTGACATCATTGAAGTGATCTGCTGCATTTGAGTTTCTAAGTGTTGCTTCATTTCTTCTTGCCGCTGCTGCACCCCGCCTTGTTGAATTCTCCATGTTTCTTGTCTGCGCAAATCAACTTTCAATTCTTCTTATGTCGTTTCAACATCAGAAAGTTGTTCGTCCATTCGTGTAGGCAGGAACTTCAAAAGTTGCTTACCTTTTCCATGAAAGTCATCACAAAAATGTGTGCAACTTCTGCTAAATGAGAATCTCCAGCTGCATCGATCTCCCAAGCACCAGGCGAAATCAATGAAAGCACCAAATTGATAGGTGATCAACTAATATCACTGGCTATTCAATGATTTCCAAGGAACACCCCTCCCTGTAGTGGTTTTTCCTACATCTCCAACTATTCCAACAGCTGGAATGGAATCCAACGAAGCCAAAAACTACCCCCAACTGAACAACATGTTCCCTTATACTAACAAACTATTGGACAATTAGAAATATACCCTTATCTAATATAACTCTTTACAAAGAACTAATTCCACACTTAATGCAACCTACCCCTTCCCCTCCTTTGACGAGTAAAACAGGCGGTCTGCCGGTCTTCCTAACAAGGTGGAGTGACAAAAGAAATAGAGAAGGGGTGACTTCTTTATCCCTCCCATACACGGAATTTAGTTGAATGAGGGGAAGGGACTCTCCTCTCTTTTAGAAATGTCTACACACCCATAATTTCTACCAACATATTTTCATCTAATAACACATTTCTTTATTCATATGAAAATGCCCATCTCAAAAAATTATATTATTATTTTAACAACAACAACAACAACAACAATAATAATAATAGTAATAATTGGCAGGTTATTGAGGGTATAATACAAAGAAACATACACACCCACATGCCGGAAGGATAAGTCATAACACCCCCCTTAGGACAACTCATTCAACCAGCTACTTTATTACAGAGTGACCTGAAGGCCCAATGAACTTGAAATGAATCGATTATGTAATAATAATTCATGAATCGATTACGACAAATCTTGAGAAGTTTGGACATGAAAAATAAGGTTTTAGGTCAACTTAGAGGCATGCACGGTTATCGTGCATAATTCCTAAAATTGTTTACTAGTCACGTTTTCCCCATTTGTCTTCAAATTTCTTACATCGCATGGTTACTGTGAAGGGATATAAACATGTCCAAACGAGTCCAGAACTACTTATTCCAGACCCAGACTCGCTAATCTGTTAGAGGTAGCTAGTTTAGGTCTAGATCCTCTAGGGTCTTGAAACAATAGACCAAACCCATATCCATCGACATCAGGTCTCGGTAGACCCGTATCGATCTGCACATATATAAATTTATATAATATTATAGATTATTTTATATATAAAATGGGAAAATAATGTAGTGACCTAAATTACTCACTTAAAATTTAAAATTAAAGAACCAGAGAGTTCAAGTAGACTTAAATTTAAATAGATAAAATTATATTAAGTATATAAATTTATATAATATCTAACGGATCTGGAATAAGTAATTCCATACCCGAGTCTGATTATGAGTGTCTAAACAGGTCTAGTTTCAAATCTTTGTTCATAGGTAGAGATATCTCACTGGACCAAACTTAAATGATTTTTAAATCGAAACAGATATGAGTCTCAACTTATACTATTTACAGTCTTATTACTGTACACAGTTTCCCAAACCACGTAGAGACCATGCATTCCCTAAAAAGTTCATTTTTTTCTTCAAATTTTCATTATTTTCATTCCTAAGATATTATTATAACATTTATTAAAAGAGAAAAAAGAACAGTGTCATAAAATCCCTTTAACTTTTAGAGCATTAGAAATTCAATTGATCCATGCTAATATACATGGCAACATCTTGGTCTCCAACAACAATTGGTGCATAAGAATATTTTTTTTCTTACTATTCAAGGATAAATCTACATCAATTTTTTTATGAATTCAAAACTATGATACAAGTTATTGTGTTATTCCACAAATAGATAATGTGCGTGTGTATATATATATATATATATATTATCATTAAATGCAATTTGATGAGACACCCCTCTCCATATTTCATAGCATTTCCCGATAATCTTATTTTAATGTGAAAGTTTGATAATTTTAAAATGAATTGAATGGAATGACATGGAAGAGTTTATTAGACTATTGTTTGAGATTTTTTTGGAGGGACTTAGATGACAAGAAATGAGTGTCCAAGTCATTCATGGTCATCCTAACCCCCATTTTCTTGATCCTCCAAATCAGAGGGTCACAAACAGGATGAAGAAAAAAAAATTCTTAAAAAAATATGTAGAAAAAATAGTAAAAATAAAATGAATAAAAAAATGAAGATAATTTTAAAAAATATTCATAAGTTTTTCTTATTTATTTTATAAATAATAACATGATTTCCCCACGGGGGTGACTTAGAGACTAGGGCTGTTTTTTCCAACCCTCAGAGTTTGTGGTCTGATTCCCACTGGTTGTGCATTTCCATCATGCGATTTAGCCACCTAGACAGTGCAATGTAGCATGGAGAGACTCAGTTTTACCCGGTCTTTTGTGGGACCACATTCGAGACTTGAGGCTTGGTACACTTACAGGGGATCAGGCTGTGTCGGGAGCACGGACTTGTATGAGGGTGAGGTTTATGTTTAAAATAACAATAATAATAATAATAACAACAACAATAATAAAATCATTATAAAGCTCAAAAATAATTAAACCCCGTTTCATTTCATTGCATTTCACACAGCCAAAGGAAAAAAACCACATATGGAAGTTGCTAAATATATCATTAGTTTAAAAAATCACGAGTTAAGGGATGGACAAACGTAGAGCTCAGTTGAGAGGAGTTTCTTAATCTTCTTACCACATTGGTTCTCAACTTCATTCTTGTATTCCTTGAATTTTTCAATGGAATCCGACTTATACCTTATCAAGTAGATATATTCATATCTACTAAAATCATCAGTAGAAGTTATTAAGTATGAGTACCCACCCCTTGCTTCAATAGGAAATGGTCCACACACATCGTTATGAACTAATTCAAGAAACTCTTTGCCCATTTCACCTTTTCCACTAAATGAAGCTTTGATCATTTTTCCTTGTAAATATGTGTGACATACATCAAGTGGTTTTAGTTCAAAAGAATCTAAATATCCATCTTTGTGTAACTTATTCAAACACTTCATTTAAATGACCTATCCAGTGATGCCAAGTTGGGTGTGGTACAATTCATGTGAATAAGTTTCATTATCGATTGTCATTACTTGGTTCATGTAATCTAATAAATAAAGAACGTTATTTAAATGTGTCTTACCATAAAAATGTTATCTTTATAAAAGAAGAAACATTTATTCCCAAATTTGAAAATAAATCCATATGTATCAAGTCTGGATATAGAAATAATGTTTTTGGTAACAATTAGCACATGATAACAACCTTTTTAAACAAAGATCATTCTTGTTGACAATGTGAGGTGGTAGTCCCTAATAGCCACAACAACAAGTTTAACTACGTTGGTTGCTCGTAGATCAACCTCCCATTGGTCAATATTTCTGATTTTACTTGGCTCATGTATTTGAATACACATGAGAGCACCAAAAGCTTTATCTAATATCGAATTCATAGAAATAGATAAATTACACTCAATAAAAAATGCACCTAAAGCTTCCCCTTGCTTTGAATGGGTGCAATTTTTCTTTCAGTGACCCTTCTTACCGCATGCGAAATATACAGAATCTTGTTCCCTTACATGACCCTTGATCTTTCTCTTCTTGGAAGGGAATTGAGAAGAAGTTTTGGGCTTAGAGATCTTCGCTTGGACTTTCCATTTGTTTACCATAAGAAAAGAAGATTTTTCGCACTTCGTCTCCTTGTCTACTTGGAAAAGAAGAATTGGTAGATCTGGGAGAGGCTTATCAATGTTGTTCATGTTAAAATTAACAACAAAGCTAGAGAAGCTCTGAGAGAGTGATGTGAGAATGAGATCAGTGTACAATTCATCAGAGAGTTTAAACCCTAGAATCTCTAGGCGCTCAATGTACCAATGAACTTGACTACGCAAGGCCCAACTGGTGAAACCTCTATAAGATTTCTCTGAAAGAGAGAATTAGATATCTCAAACCATTCCTCTCTCTCTCATGGTAAAGACCACAAAGATGCTTGAGCATGTTATATGTATCCTTGTTTTCATGTGACTTCACGAGTTCATTAGGCATAGATGACAACATCAAACATTTAATGATGACTGCATTATTCAAATGTTTTTCATAAACAAGGAACTCTTCATCACTCGACTCCTTCACATGGAGATTAGGTAATGAGGATTCTAGCATGTAAGATTTCTCTTCATGATGCAACACAACCTGAAGGCGTCTGAACCACTCATGAAAGTTATTGTTAGTGAGAAGATGGTTTTTCTCCAATATTGATCATAGGGATAATGCAGATGATAAAGTTTCCATTTATTCTATAGTTTAAAAGAGTAGATTATTAGCATTTTGCTTGATTATAAATTATATGAGAAATAATAATAATTAATTTTATTAAGTCTCCCACTATTTTATCAACTATCAATACTTCTCACTATTGAACTTGGAATGTCTAGTTGCAATGAAATTCTAGTGGAAATGATCAATATTTCCTTTCTTATAATCTAGACATAGGCCATGAAAATTACTTGAAAATATTTTGGTAGGCAGTCTTGCCAACTCCGGGCTTGCAACTCCTTGATCCGTTGAGTGGACTCCTCAATCCAGAAGCCCTGACTCATATTTCCTCAACACTTGCCTCCAAATTTGTATTGGAAAGAAGAAGGATATTAAACCCAATACAAATTCGGTTAAGTCGACCCACTATCTTAGTTAAGACTTCCTAATAATTAAAAGTTCCCCATGTAGAGGCTAAATCGACACTTAAACTATGTGTTCATCTTAATTCAGATGATGGAAGGCTTAATGAATTAATATTTACCTGAGGATTTTGTTTTATTATGCACAAATAATTTCTCATATTATCTTTTATATGTATTGTTAATATCAAGTGGATTTTACTTAATTGATTATCCATGTTTTGATAAAACATTTATGCATAATCCATTTATTTATATTCCATCTTTGCACATTAATTCATTTATTCATGTGATCACAATCTTGCATCCATAAAATAAATAATTCATAAGTCATAAATAAATAAATGACCTAATCACGAGCTTATATAACGATTGATTTATTGAGTGGATAATAAATCAGCCTTCGATCTAGGGGAAAACTCATTGTGCCAGTCTTGGCACGAGTTACAACATTTCACTTGTCCACCTATATGCATCATTTGAGCTGACATCATCTTGATTTCGTTTTGAACTGCCTCCACCTACCCTAGGATACTCCATTTATTACAAGTATTTATAACTCACATGCATGTGATGGGAGCCAAATGATTAGTTAAGGGGGATTACATAAATAACCTTGGACACACATATCCTACATAATAATGGAGGGAGAGATGAATCACAGACCATCATATTTAATTTAATTTATTAATAACTGGAAGCACATGAAATAAATTAAATTAAATAATACCAACACATACAATGGTCTTAGTCAAGTTCATGATCAGTCATACACATGCAACAATTACACATTTAAAATAATTAGCTGTCATTCATTTCAATTTGTCTTTACTAAGATAAAATACGCGCTACTTAATATAATTAATTATCTTATTAATCAATTAATTCATTTTGTCTTATTTTATCCAATTGTCCTAAAAATTATCATCTACTGTAATTTAAAATAAAATAAATAAGTTTATTTTATTTAAAACTCAATAAAATAATACACAACTTTGTATTTGGAAGCAACCCAGTGATTACCTGTTTGAACTACTCGGTATGGTTTAATTGTAAACACTGCACTCGTATGATATATTGTATACATGAAATGTGTCATAATTTCATGGCATGTATGAACAATTTAACTCCACATGAAACATATAAAAATTATGTAGCATGCACAATTTAATATGATGAGTCTTTAATATACAATAACCACACATGATTCATAGTGTCAAATATTATGCGAAATTAATTAAACATTTAATATAATATAAAACCCAATGACTGGTGTGTACTGTCATCATAATGACCCATGGAACTCGAGTCAGCAAGTTTAAGGAGTAATTATTTAATTTTAATGTTTTCACGTAAATAGGTAAAGTACAAGACGCGTATAATCCAACTACATGATGTGTAGTTATCTTCATCGAATATCCACATTACACACCCAGGGAATCAACATTACTTATCACGAACATTTATGAAGTACACGACATGTATTGAGGATACACAATGTGTACTTCTAGTTACATGGCTTCCAGTCTATACGTGTCATGTATTAAATACATGCGGTGCATTAATTACACGACAAAGTTTGACCCTATGCTTTCCATCTTGAAAACATGTGGACTACACGATGTGTACGTTGACAAAGTCATGTGCCACCCTAACCGGTCTACACATGGTGCATTTATTGCGCGTGATGTGCACATGTTGTCCTGGAATCCACACCAGTGTCCTTGTGCAATGAAAAAGGATACACGATGTGTAACAAAGGAGTACATGCAATGTAGTCTTGTGTTATCCAATCAGGATCCTTGGCATTTATAAATGAGATCTTTATATGTAAAATTCATTAATCATTAATCAATCTTGGTAATATTTTTGAGAAACGAAGAAGAGGAAGAATATATTTAAATGATAGATCAAGAATAAATTAAAACGCGAAATGAATCTTAACTTTTAAATGTGCAAAAACCAACAATCAAATAAATAATTATAAATTTGAATGTAACCTCCCCTTGATACCACTTATAGGTTCTAGATACAGTGGAAGAGCCTCGATGGGCATAAAAAAAATAAAATATTGTCGATCTAATGGATCATTTTCAATATTGTATGTGACGCGAATGCCATAACCAATGAAATTTTTCAACTGGATATTTATGTAAAGAAACCAATAACCAGAGACGATATTTGCATGTTAATTTATAATTAATTTATTTAAGATTAAGAGAATTGGTTACCTCGTTTTAGGAACATTCTCTGATGATGATGTTGATCTTATGAAAAACCCTTCTCAGATTACCCTCATTGAATCAGGAGGATCCAAGTGTAGAATCCCTCTAGTGATGATCCACACACGATCCTTTGATATTTGAGCGATGCCGATTGATTTATGGGTGCTAGCATAGCGAATAAATTGTCTTACATTCTTCACTTGATTGCTTGTAGCTCCTTCAATCTTGAAGGAATCTCTCTAGTACTTCTCGTTCTTGAGAGGAAGAGGGGGGGGGGGGGTAGGAGAGAGAAGGGTAGGAGAGAGAATTATGTTGTGTAATAATTCTCAAATCTCGATTAACCCTACATAATAGACATAAATATTTATTTATAGAGTTAGGATTTTGGTTAAAAAATATTATTTAATTGCATATTAGCCCTTAAATAATATAATAATCATTATAAAACCCCATGCCATATAATAATAACAATATTATTATTTTATGGTGTGCGCTATCTCACGCAATGATAAATATTATTTACCGGATTGTAAATAAATATTCATCATCGGACACGATTTTAGTCCAATCCAACTCCTTGGCATTTATTGAATGCCCGAATAAATATTTAATTAAATATTTCATTTATCAATAAAATATTTTCGATCGATAAAACATGAATAAAATTATTTCTCAGTCTTGAGAATAATATATTTTTCATTAATTAAATTAAAATAGAATTTAATCGCGATCAATGAAAATACTTAGTGTGTAGCCCTTTAAGATTCTTTTTCGTTGGTATTAGGCAGACTTGCCTAAAGTCCAAGATTATTTTCTAGCAACTGGTCAAGGCACCCAAGAGAAAAAACTTAATATCGCAATGTCAAAAACCACATACAAACACTCACTATGTAATATAATTCATTTATCTCAATATCTCATCGGACAAGTTTCACATCCGTGTCATCAACCTATATGCTTGATACATCATTCTTTGACTCTTTGAAATAAACATGTCATTACATAATGACTATGAAATTTAATGCAATGGTTCTTTCCAATCAAATGGTTGAGATATCAACTTCCATAAATATGGAAGAGACAAATCATTCCTTGACCTTTTCATTAATAACATGTCACTCATGACACACCCAACGTATCCAACTTCGCTATGAATTGTATCAAGTTTTACAAAATTCATCTAAGTGTGCAAGTTGTAACATGCATTAATAATAATCGTAAAGTCTAAGGACCATTACACATGATCGTAGATAAGAGTATCTGATGATACCAAAACATACAAAACTCCTGCTAGTGAGTTTGTTCTCATAATTTACCATCTTGGAGATTACCAAGTGCAAACTTAATGAGAAAAAGTCTCATCCACTTATGAGTACTTGAACCTGAAAGTCACATTTTATGTGTCCCATTATAAAACATTATTCGACCATAGAACTATATTTAAAAATATCATCATGGAATTTCAAGGTTCTCATCACAACGGAGAACTGTTATGACCTTATCAATGCAACAAATATTCTAGAACATTATTACATTAACACCATACAGAACAATGAATAATATGTAACAAGACATCTTATTAATGTTCAAATAATCGAATATATATGTAATCAAAGTATAAATAGTTGGTCCTAGGACACCAACTCTAATAGTTTTAAACACATTTGAGATCTTTTACTCTTAGATTTTTACTTTTACCATTTTAGCTTTTACCGTGATAACTAATTTTTTACCTAAGGTAACTTGTCCTTTATGACCAAAACTAAAATGATCTTTTTTACATAATTTGGATCTACTAATTCCAAATTTTAAATCTATTTTTTACACAATTTCTAAGTGATAAAAATTAATTTTAAAATACTAAATGTATAATGTATTAAAAACAATCTTTTGAAAAATATAACTTAAGTTTTAAAATGTCAAATATGGGTTTATAAATTAAAACCAACATTTTTAAAATTTCAAATTCACTTATAAAATACATTATTGGTCTTAGAAAAAGGTTTCATGGATTTTCAATTCATACTTATATACTAATAATGTCATAAAAGTCATATTATTTGTAAAAAACAACATTTTTTACCATTCACTTAAAAATCAATCTTTTTAAAAAAATCCCAAAAATTCATTTTAATCTAATATTCTAATGATAAATCAAAATATGAAGTTAACTTTTTCAAATTCACATCCTAAAATTTATAAATTTTATTTTTATTTGAAAACATATAATATACTAAAAAATGTTTTTTATAGAAAAACAACTTTTGGTATTATTAACTATTTTTCCTATAAATTACCAATTAATCTAGTAATAATATATCACGTTATTATTCAATGAAGATAAACATAGTTACTTGAAATAAAATTTCAATTTTTGAAAAATACATTTTAAAGTATAAAGTGAATTGAGAAAAAATCTCTATTAGAAAAGTATAAATATTCATTATATATCTATACATATTCACATTGATATAATCTTAATTTGTACTTAAATAACCCCTTATAACCTCTGTATAATACCTAAGTATCAGATAAACTCTGGTTGCAATTTTGGGTGGCAGTTTAGCTAGCATGGATCTTGTGACGATCTCTACGAGCTTGAACTTATCTTGTATGTGGTTTTGCTCAAACAGTAATTGCTTAAGTTCAACTTGGGAATAGTCCAAGGAAAACCCTAGTGAAGCTACCTCCCCTTCCAAGCTCTGAAAAATGAGCTTCATAAGGAAGACTTCCACTTTTAGATGCAATTTCTTCTTACTTTCTTTGTTGATTTTGTGATATGGTTTCTTTAATTTATATCATCTATTTTAATGTCTGTATTTTAGCAGTCATATTTAATATTGAAAACTTATCATGGTTTTTCGTTTTAGTTTGGTATAGTGTGTAAAACATGCTATTTAATCTATTATTTATTTAAGGAGAATATAAATTGAAATCTTGGGTCGTTACATGAATAAGTCTCTTTGAACTTTCATCAAACACCTTACATGCAGGAAATTAGGTGATGCTATTTATCTTATAAATTTTATAGAAAATCCTTTGACATAATAAGAAAATTGATAAAACATTCATAAAATTATCATAGATAATACACATGGGTATATTATAGACAGAGAATCAATTTATAAATCGCAAGAATCTATGGATTTATCAAATAAAGGGGAAAGAATAAATATAATATATTTGATTAAATACGATTTATATAATACTAAATGTGTATTTACACATAATATATAATATATTTAGTAAAAAATGGATAAAATAATTTAAAATTAATATTAATTAAGAATTTACTAATTAGTACCATGTAATAGACATTTAAAAAAAATTTGGTGATAGAAAAAAATTAATAAATAATTTAACATCTTAAGATATGTTGAAAACTTGACTTCAACTTCAAACGACTATAAATTTTGATCCGGGTGTTTGTTTGGGCTCTACCGCATATCAAATCAAACCCTGTGATGAACTCTACACCATATTAATCAGGAGACCTTAGTTATTATTTTTTCGATGTAAAAAATGGTCCAGAATGCCTCCAAAACCGAGTTTTTAATTGGGATACTCTGATTTTTGAATATTCAATGAAATTTCAGCTTCGTTTAAGAGGGGATTCTTATTTTCTTTCAGTGGAGACTAATTTATTCTCAGGGCTCACATTCATATAAATATTATGGTTTTGAAATTTTATCATTTTTCATATTATGGTGGTATTTATAATTAAATATATATACACATATTTGTATATATTTATATATAAAATATTAATTTTATAAATAAATATTAAACTTATTTTCATATAAAATATATTTTTAAACATATAAACCATATGGAAGTAATTATTATCCATTTTATTTAAAATAAAAAATGTACGAATATGTATATATAAATGTTTATATATAAATATATGTGAGTGTGTATTAATAAAAAAAAATATATTTATGTATATATTCTAATATATGTAAATAGATATTAATATGTAAATATATATATATATATATAAATACATAGACACACACAAATACACACACACAAACATATTTTATAAATGTATTTAAAAATAATTATATATATATATATATATGAATAAATATATGAAAAAAAGATGTATCTAAATATACATAAATAAAGTGATATATCATAAATCATTGAAGAAATCAATATGGAGTAGCGGTAAGGGAACATGCGCTGATAAAACCAGCACTGATAAAGGATGCCTTTATCATCATTGGATTTTTAGCACTGATAAGTGATGTATTTTTCAGCGTTTTTTCTAGCACTGGTAAAATATATGGGATTTTAAAAGCGCTTACATTATCATTTCTTTTTTAACACTGATAAACATGAATTCTAGTACTAATAAAAGGTCAATCTGTAGTAATTCCCTTTGAAATTTGGGGGGGGGGTTGCCTTAACATGAGAAAACCCAAACTTGCCATGAACCCTAGTTTAAAGGAAATGTGTGATGAAGAGTAGGATGAAAGGGACAAGAAAAAAAGAGGAGAGGAGAAACTCATACTTTGAATTATGATGGAAATAGGGTGGAGTGTCTTCTTCATCCCCCCCATATGTGGGATTCAGGTTGAATGAGGGGGAGAAGGCCTCTCCTCTCTTTTAGAAATGTCTACACACCCTTAATTTCCCCTCACATATTTTCATCTAATGACACATTTCTTTATTCATATGAAAATACCCATATTCAATAATTATATTATTATTTTAATAATAATAATAATAATAATAGGTAGGTTATCGGGGGTACAATAAAAAGAAACACATACGCTTGTAGGCTGGAAGGATAAGTCATAGCCCCACCCTAGAGATAACTCATCCAACCAGCTACTTTATTAAAAAGAGTGAATTGAAGTCCCAGTGAGCTTGAAATAGTAATAATAATAATACAAAATACACATGTAATATCATTTACACACATATATTTCCATAAAAACATAAACCAAATTACTTGAAAAACAATTTATAAATAATATATCCAAAAAAATATTCAATAATATCACTATAATAATTCATGAATCAATTACGAAGGGTATCCGGATTTTTGGACATGAAAACATGGTTTCAGGTCAACTTAGAGGTATGCATGCTTATCATGCATAATTCCCCAAACTATTTACTAGTCGTGTTTTTCCCATTTGTATTCAAATTTTCTGCATTGCATGGTTACTTTGCATGTTTGCAAATAGGTCCAAATGAGTCTGGAACTACTTATTTCATACTTGGACTCACTAATCTGCTAAAGGTACCATGTCTAGGTCTAGATCTTCTAAGGTCTTGAAACATTAGACCAAACCCATATCCATCGGTATCAAGTCCCATTAGACATGCATTGAGTTGCAAATATAAAAACTATATCAAATATATAAATTTATATAATATTATTAATTATTTTATATATAAAATGAGAAAATAATGTGGAATCCTGAATTATGTACTTAGAATTTAAAATTCAAGAATCGGTGGGTTCGAGTAGGCTTAAATTTAAATATATAAAAATATATAAATGTATATAATATTATTAATTATTAGTAATTTTAAATGATTCCAGGTCTAATGAATTAAGAACAAGTAATTCTAGACCTGTGACTTATGAGGAGTGTTTGAACGAGTTTACTTTCAGATCCTGGTTCATGGGTAGACATATCTTGCCAGACTAGATTAAATGATTTTTAAACCAGAAGAAATCCAGGTCTCAACTTGTACCATTTAAAGTCATATTAATGTTCACGATCTCCCAAAACTTGAACATACCATGCATTCCCCATGAATTTTATTTTCTTTTTCAAATTTTCATTATTTTCACATCTAAAATATTATTATAAAATTTATGAAAAGAGAAAAAAGTAGGGTGTCAGAAAATCCATTTGAATTTTAGACCATTGGAAATTCAATTGATCCACACTAATATACCTTACAACATCTCAGTTTGCAACAATAATTTGTACAAAAGAATTTTTTTTCCTAGCATCCATGAATAAATTCACATAAAATTTTTGTATGAATTCAAAACTACGAAACAAGTGATTGTGTTATTCCACAAATAGATCACACACACACACATAATAATTAAATGCATTTTTATGTGACCCCTATCCATATTTCATTGAAATTCATTTATGAACAATATTATTTTAATGTGAATGTTTGAGAATTTTAAAATGAATAGAATGAAATAACACAAAAGAGTTTATTAGACTATTGTTTGAGATTTTTTTGGCAGAACTTAGATGGCAAGAAATGGCTATCTAAGTCATTCATGGTCATCATAACCCCTATTTTCTTGATCCTTCATATTGGAGATTCACAAACAGAAGAATTTTTTTTAAAAAAAATATATGTATCAAAAAACAATAAAAATAAAACAAATATAATTTTAAAAATTATTCATATTTTTTTATTTATTGTATAAATAATAATATAATGCCCCTACGGGGTGTCTCAGTGGCTAGGGTTGTTTTGGGGGACCCTCAACATTTGGGGTTCGATTCCCACTGGTTGTGGACATCCATTGTGTAATTTAACTACCTCGACAGTAAAGAGTAGCACAAGGAGACGATGAGGCTTGTTACACATGTAAGGGAATGGGCTATGTCGAGAAGAGGATGTACTTGCATGGGGGTGATGTTTTTGTTCAAAAAATAAAAAATATTAATAAAATCATTACATATATTAGGTGTTTGGGGGTACAATTACATTTGAACACACACATCACACACACATGGTAGGCCATATCCCCCCAAGGGGATAACCCATCCATCAAGCTTTATTTATTTAGTACATGGCCCGTAGGCCCAATAGTCATGAAGCCCAAAAGATGGCCTGAAATCCCAATGCAGCGTCATGCCTGCATCATCCTGCCTGCATCATCACCTGCCCGCATCATGCCTGCGTCACCACCTGCCCGCGTCATCATCTGCGTCACCGCCTGCATAGTACTTTAATAGTACCTGCGCCCACCCAGATTTGAACCTAGGTCTGATGCAGAATTATGGGGAGCCTTTACCACTCTGGTAAGCCCCCCAATTGCAAATCATTATATTTTATTATAAAATTCACAAATAAATGAATCCTGTTTCACTTCATTTCATTTCATATGGTCAAAGAAAAAAAATCATATTTGGAAATTTTTAAATATATCCTTAGTTTAAAAAACCACTGGTTTATGGGAGGATGAGCACAAAGCTCAATTGATCATCGACATTGGGATTTGAGAGGGGTGGGGAGATGGGGATGAGATAGGTGTATGAGGAGAAGCTAAGGATGGGGAACTAGGTCCATGAACCCACCCTTAATTGCGGCCTCAGATAAGCTCACTGCCCTCATTGTCTTTCACTAATAAACCCTAAACCCATACTCTATTCTACTCACCTTCTCACTCATATCTCTTACCATCACCATCGAAGTTATTTTTATATATGGATTTTCTCTAAATTCTATGCTTTATTTCGATGAAAAATGAGGTTGATTGGGCTATCTCTCCCATTCTACATAATGTTACAACCGTGGTACGTCTTATGCTGCGTCAGATTCTGAGTTTTAATGTTTTTTCTGGAAGGGATATAATATATGTATTTCATATGTTCTAACCATGTTTAATATTTGTTTTCTTTTTTACTAGTGAAAAAATTAGCCATTTCTCCTTTAAAGGCTCCTTTGTTTCTTTTTTATTTTGTTCCATGGATTCTAAGTTTTTAGAAATGATCACAGATGTTTCAATTGTTTTCCTATCCTCTCATCCAGTTAGGTGTTTGCAGATTCACATTCAATGTTTTATGTTAAAAAAAGTTGCTATTATCATCCAGCTGGTTATAGATTTACAAATTATTAGGGTCTTTGAACTACCAATTTAAGGTAAAGTGCATGCAAGTCACCTACGAGATGGAATTAGGATAATTGCAATCAGTATTTGATTGTGCATGAATTTCCCTAATTTTATATGTTCTTAGTGATCAAATTACTAATAGGGTTATTTGAGTAATGTTATTAATTTGGATTACTAAACTTATATGTTGCATTGCATAGTTTTCTGAATCATTCTTTCCACAACATTGCAGTTCATTTGGCTGGTTTGGGTATTAGTGGAGTGCTTAGTTTAATGAACTTTTTAAATAAAGCTTTATCCGATTATTTCCTTTTTTTACTCTCTCTATCTTTGATTCTCGATCCATTTACTAAAATACACATATGTATCATATACAACCCTCCCTAATTTTAGGAATGTTATACATTCAAAACCACATGAAAGGAATGAAGTGGATTCCTTTTCTTGTTGGGGTACAACTCTTGAATATAGTGATTTCAATTCCTTCTTGTTGCCTATATTTTTTAGCACCCTCAACTCTACCCTTATTATTCTTTCAATCCATGCACTTGTTTTTATTCCTATTTATTTCGATTTTCAATAAATAAATATATCTAGATCTACTGTCTTCATGTTAATGTGTGGACTTGATTGCATTTCATTATTTGATTTAAAATTCCTTTGCTACTAGTGTATTCATCTAGATATGCTGCATTTGTTGGTGAGAAAATGATTAAATTCCAACAAACATAACCCACTTCTTTCACGCCGTTCAAGCTCCTGCGAAAGTCTACCTCTTCCGCCGCTCCCCTTGATCTTCTCGAATGAATCGACCCTCTCAAAACCCAAGGTATTTGATTATTTATACTCCAGTTTAGTTGATATCACATGTTCTCCTTTATCAGTGTCTTTATCCTTGTGACACTGTCCTTAACATGTGTCACCTCCCTCACACATACTTGATATGAAACCACCATCACACATTACTTATTATAGTCTTGAAAATAACCTCATCAAGTGGAGCTATCACGCGGTTCCCCACCAAAATCTTGCTTCCTCCAGACCGCTCGATTCTACTTAGCCTTGTTTTCTTTTGATTTCAATTTTGGGGGACCGATACTTGTCAGCGGCCAAATGTTGCATATAATTTCAATTACTTATTTCTTTTTCTAGATCTTTTATGTCTATTAAATTGTATGAGATATCTTCGAATTAATCATTGTGACATTTGACCACTGACAAGTATCGTTCACCTAAACTTTCCCACTCCTTCCACATCTAGAGGTAAATTTTGGGCTAGGGATTGGATCAAAATTCAAATGCATGAGAGAAGAAGCCAAGTCCCAAATATCCTTCCTTCTCCCATGGATTAAAATCAAACTGTTCTGCCCATTTTCTTCCATTAATTGGTAGAAGAGCTCCACTCCTTTTAATATTTTCATTTCCATGAACATCTATGATAAGAGTTTTTACAACACAAACCGATAACCTCATGTTCAGTTAAAAATTAATTTTTGTAAGAATGATACAAAAAGTGAGTGTACACCATAGAAAGTTTCAGGTCATTATTAAGTAGGTTAATTCACCTATTTTTCATTCATAATGCCGTAGTTCTATAAATTTTCACTCATAGTAGTTGCTTCCCCCTACTGACCCCATTGGAGATTTCTTCCACTTTCATTTCAACCTTAGTTCAAATTAGTAAGTGATTCTTTCTTTTTAGCATGTTCTTTCTCTTTTCCCCACTTGCATTCATTCCAACCACCATTTTATTTCTTTAAGTCATTAATATTTTGATATTCTTTTCTAGTTGACTTTATCAGTTCATCCCATTGAGACAGAACCACAGTTTTATTTAACCCTTAGTCCCAGTTATGGGGACTCTCATAGCTCTCTTTAAAGATCTACTCAGACTTCTCATCACTCCTTAAATTGGAATCACGACCCGCATTCAAAACATCCATATCTCCTTCTGTCTTGTTTAAACCTCACTCCCAGTTTCCACTCTAACATTTTTCTAGAGTTGATTCACTTTGTTGGTTCCACTGAGGTTGAGTTTTTTTCCAGATTATCCCAGGTAGTTGGGTTCTGACTTGTTTCCCTGTGCAAGTTTTTGATTAAAAACCACAATTCAATACCATGGTGCAAAATTTTTCTAATTAAAGCCTTGAAATGTTCCCAAGCAATGTAAAGGGACTCATCCTCAAATTGGGAAAATTTCAAAATGTTTACCTAGATGCCCATTGACTTGGAGGGAGGAAAAAGTGGATAAGAAAGTGTCTTGTTAGCTCATCCCATGTAGTGATGAAATGAATCAGAAAACTCTGAATCTATTCCCATGCTTGATCTCAAAAAGAAAATCAAAAGATTTGAAACCATACCACATCACTTGAGACATTTTGGAATTAAATTTTTTCATAAAGCTCAAGGAAACTTCCAAGATGAACATTCATATATCTATATAGGAGTCCGACAAATTATACCATATTCGAGCTCATCTGGATGATTACGAGTTTGATCTCTAAGTGATTTGTTGCAATGGGTGGCGTCGGGATGCTTGGTTACAATCCTATGTCTGATGGTTACCCATAATCCATGAGGGCTTGTAGCCGCATATCTCTTTGAAGAACCCTGAAAACTTGTTGGTTCTCTACGCCAGCTATGGTTGCAGCTTTTCTCTACCTTAGACTCTGTTTAGGCTTAGGGTTTAATTCTAGGACCTCTTTGCCTTTAGTCTGCTTGTGGTAGTTGTGCATTAATATTTAAAAAAATGAAATCCACAACATTAACATACCCAAAGTATCAAGAGAAATTAAAAAAATTAAAATACTAAAAACTAAATTACAACCGTCCTCAGCAATAGTGCCAGAAATTTTACCACCCATGGAGCATCGTTAATTACCTATGGGGTAACCAAATTTAATTATTTATATAGACTTAGAAAATTGCAACTAATTAATAAAATATTGTATGTGGTAAGATTGAGGTCGAACCCATGAGACAATGCAATTGTTTATTTACAGGTATTTTTAAAAGAAAAAAATTTAATTGGATTGGTTTGGAGAAGAGATAGAAAAAAGATTTTGGTTGTTGTTAAGAAAGAAAGAAAGAGAGCAAAGAAGCAGTGCGGATTTGGGTTTTGAAAAGGTAGTTGGAAGGTGTGCTAGAGTTTTATAGATTTTAGGGTTTAGGTGCAACTGGATTTAGAAATTAATTTAATTAATTCATGGTTGGTGTCAAAGTCGGGATGAGGAGGATCCAATGGTTAGGGTATCCTATCCTTAGTACAAAAATACCCTATTTCTCTTTGTCCAGTAATTTAAGGTTTTAATGTACTAAGTTTATCTTGATACCGTATTTAAACCTAATTACCCTAGACTCTTCAATGGTAATGAAATAGTTTGGGGTAATCAATTGTGTAATTTAAATTTGTTCTTTTCTAATTAAAAAAACAATGGTCATGAATTTAAGAAGGAGAAAGTGATTGAAAATTGGAATTAGAAATTGAAGCAACCCAACATGAATAATATACAATGAAATACAATCTAGAAGCACCTTCCCCCTTTGTCTACATTACCCTATCACAAGGAATGAATTACCCCCTCATTCTAGTAATGAGGGAGTAAGAGGGAAGGAAGAGTGAAAATGAATGCATGAAATAAAACATAGATAAAGACCGATGGAGGACTCTGTAGTAGTGCATCAACTCACCCCAAGATCTGGTCTTTAGATTGATCCCTGATAGAAGCAGCTTGCTCCTCTACTTATAAATATCCAGGGTGCTCAGGTTGTAATAAATTCATATATAAATGCATCAAAAGGAGTATTGGGTCTTAAATGGAAGTCCCAGGACATTTCAGGTCATAATGGGAGGTCACCCGTTATAAATCTCATCAAATATGGTTGTTTCTAGCCACATCCCCACTTTTTAAATTGTGAATAGTGCTTTTATGTTGTAATTTTTCATGGCCTATCTCCCCATAAGTGAATTTTTAGCATAAAATGAAGTCCTAAAACTTTTGGGGTGTGTCACGGTGTGATGCATATGTGTCACACCGTGACACATGGACTTCTTCTCCCAGGTGATCTTTCTCTTCATGCCTTGGTTTTACACCTTGTTTCCCAACATTTTTACATAATCAATTGGACATTCATGATGTAAAAAAATGATTTTACCACCTCGAAAGTTCCTATGATCATCCTTTGTCATGGAAATCCATCTTTAAGTGGAAATATCGATTATTTTTCTCCTTTTTCTTGCTTTTCATAAATTGTTGTATCCTACCAAATATGAAAAATTCCATTAAATATCCGATAAAGAGTTAGTCATTTAAATCATAAAATTAATGCATTTTAATACTAAAAATTATGCATGATATGTATATATCAGGCTTATAATCTAATCATTAGTTTGAGATGAGGATTTATGCTGATCCCATTGGACACATCTTCAACTTGTCCTGAATTTGACTATTCCTTCCATCCCTAATAAGAATTTTCATTTTTGTTCTTTGAGGCTTCATCCCAGTCATGTGAATTGTTAAAATTAGAATCATTCTTGAAACCCCAATTAGATTCTTTTTCGGGTTTTCCAGTAGCTTGAGAACCCTGGTATGAGAATTCTGGTTCATTGGATTTAAATTCAATAGTTTCTTCAAATGTTAGGTTTTGAAAACCATGTGATTGGGCCTTAACAACATTTTCATCATCTGAAAAAAGTTCAACTTTGGATCCTAAGAATCCTGTAACTGAAACACCACATGGACCACCATGTATCAAGTGAGGAAATGAATAAACATCAACTCCTCCCCCTTATTGTACTCCCACCTAGAAAAGTTACAGAAACCATCCTTGATCTTTGTGCTTTTCAATAGATGAAAATTTAATTAGATTCTTTGTAACTTTATAGATATCATACATTCCTTTCCTTAAATGATTTCCACCACTACAAAAAATATCAATACACATCATTCAAATCTTATTATCTTAGAACAATGGATTCATATAGCTTAAATGATTATTTAAGAATGACCTTTTATGGGTTTCAAGATCATAATTTTGTGTATTTTTTTTAAATATTAATATTACTAAATCAAATATGATGGATATGAATAAAAAATGGATGGATGCCAATCATATTAAAAAAGAGTACAAGGATGGGGTGAAAGAGTTCATCAAGTTTTCAAAAGATCATGCATATGACCCTTCTCAAATCTTATGTTCATGTTCATGCTGTTGTTATTAAAGAATAATTATTCTACAGGAGTTTGAAGAACACTTGACCTGTCACAAAATAGATCAAAGTTATAAATGTAGGACTAAACATGGGAAAAAACTGAATGTAGCTAGTGACTAGGATAATACTATGTTTTATGGATAATCTGATATGATTACAAGTGTGAACAATGATGAAGACTGCATCGAGGATATGATTGAAGGTGTGAAAGATGATGAATATAGTATTGAGGAAATGTCAATGACAGTGAAAATGAACTCTGTGATTGAACAAAATTGTTTCAGAAGTTAAAGAGATGTGTAAAGATGCCATTGTATGTTGGTTGTACTAAATATACAGCATTGTCAGCCATAATGAAGGCATATAATGTAAAATCTAGCAACGAATGGAGTGACACCAACTTTACTAAACTACTTGATATCTTGAATGATATAATCCTAGAAGATAATGATCTTCATTGCTAAAAATATATGCTAAATGAATGCTATGTTCAATGGGTATGATCTTTTAAAGAATACATGCTTGTCCAAATGATACTATACTATTTCATAAGGACCAAAAACCACTTAAAAAATTCCCAAAGTGTTGTGAATCTCGATAAAAGAAAGATGAATCAGGTCCTTTGAAAGTTTTATGATACTTTCCAATCATTCCAAGGTTTAGTCACCTATATGGAAGTGAGGATACTGTAATAAAATTGACACGTCACAAAAATAAAAGAAATAAATATGGTAAACTTCATCACCCGGAAGACTCTCCTTAGTGGAATAAAATTGATCACGAGTATCCTAGATTTAGAAACGAGTTGAGAAACCTTCATCTTGAACTATCTATAGAAGGAATGAATCCTTTTGGTTTTCAAAGAATCACTCAAATTACATGTCCGGTTATGTTGTTAAATTATAACATGCCACCATGGTTATGCATGAAGAAAAAATAAATCATGTTATCTCTACTTATATCAGGAACAAAACAACTGGGTAATTATATTGATGTTTATTTGGTTCCATTGATCGAAGATTTAAAATTATTGTGGGATTCAGGTGTTACGTTGCATGATGCTTACAAAAATGAAGATTTTATATTGAGATCCATTTTGTATGGGATGATAAATGACTTTCCTACTTATGGAGATTTTTCAGGATATAACATTAAAGGAACTCAAATGTATCCCATTTTTGAAAAAGGTAAACACTCAATTAGGTTGAAACATTCATCGAAGACTATGTTTCTAGGACATAATAGATTTCTAGCCCAGTGGCATAAATATCAATGTTGGATGACATCATTCAAAGAGAATTCAGAATAAGGTACAACACCATCACCACTAATAGGTAATAAAATTTCTGAGGAAGAAAAAGATATGGACATCACTTTTGGTAAAACTTCTTCAAAAAATATAATGAAAACCAGTTGAAAAAAAGATCAATTTTTTTTGAATGATTGTTCTGGAATTGTTTATACATTAGAAATTTTATTGATTTTATTCATGCAGGAAAATATATGTGATAGTTTCATTGACATGTTACTAAATGCACTCGAAAAAAAAAAGGATGAAATTAAGGCTAGGTTGGACATGATTGATATGAGGATACGAGAAGAGTTGGCACCAGTAAAGGGTGAAAGATGAACTTTTCTTCCTCTAGCTACTTACACTCTTTCTTGGAAAGAGAGATCAATTTTTCAACTTCCTAAATGATGTAAATGTTCCAGAGGGGTATTCATCAAATATCAATAATATCGTGTCAATGATTGATTTAAAGTTAAAGGTCCTGAAATCACATGATTGTCATGTTTTGAAGCAACATCTAATGTCTATATCTTTACATTTCATTTTTCCTAATACTTTCTTTTATACATTAACAAAGATATGTTTCATTTTCAAATATATATATATGTATTAAAGTTATAGATCCATCAAAATTTCTAACTATGGAAAAAGAATAGTATGCGAATTGGAGATGTTCTTCCCACCTCCATTCTTTGATATGATGGTTCAATTGATGGTTCAATTGTTTAGATAGATTCATCTACGTGGTCCTGTACATTATAGATGGATGCAACCCATTGAATGATATATGGAGATTTTGAAAGGGTATGTCAAAAATCTAATTCATTCAAATGGTTTTATTGTAGAGTGATATGTTATTGAGGAATCCGTTGAATTTTGTACCGACTACCTGTTTGATGTGGAAAGAATTGGCCTACCAAAATCTCATCACACATGGTGGATTTTGGGTGAAGGAATTTTTGGAATATATGTTATCATAATTACTGTTACAGAGAAAGAGTAGGACCACCTTTACATTTTACATAACATTTTAGAGGTTTCACCATATGTTGAAACTCACAAAGTAATTCTTAGGCATTTGAATCCATCAAGGGTTGAAACCTAGATATCAAATACACATAATCAATAGTTTATAAGATGGGTTTGAGACCATATTTTTAAGAATTCAATTGAAAATATGGATTCAATCTTAAAAGGACTTTGATGGCTATCCAGAGGACCAAGTGTGCATTTATTATCTTATAACGGTTACATAATCAATGGTTATATGTTCTATAAAAATAAACATGATGAACGTAGTACCATGTAAAATAGTGGAGTTACACTTGTGAATGAAGTAATGCATGTACCTGGTACCAATGAAAGAAATCCAATTTATGAGAACATGTCATACTTTGGCATCATCTAATAAATATGGGAGGTATATTATACAAAATTCCAAGTGCTAATTTTTCAATGCAAGTGAGTTAATAATATGAGTGAATTTAAAATAGATGAATTTGGATTCATGAAAGTGGATTTCAGAAAGGAAGGGTACAAATATGAACCATTTATAATGTAATCATAGTAGTATAGTTATTTTATGTTCTATATCCTACAAACAGAAAGTGCTAAATTGTTTTATTATCGACCAAAACCACTAAAGGGCCAGATGTCAATTTAACTAAGGTTGAATCTTTCATCGGGATGTCTTAATCATTTTTTGATGATCTCAATGTAAATGGGGTATTGTATGTCAGAGGAGACCACAATTAGGGGATTTGGATACTAAATAGAGGGGTAAATCACTTCAACCTTAAAAAAAGAGAGTTCAATAACCAAGTTATATTTTTTTTGTAATATACATCAGGTTACATCATATTATTATTTGTTCACTACTTTATTTACATAATATAAATTAAATATTCGACCAATTATGATGATAATGACTTATGCACATGCCGATGCTCCCAATATTGAGGAACAAAAGGTTTCTCAACATGTTGATGCTCCTAATGTAGAGGAACAATAATTTTATGCACATGCCAATGCTACCAATCCAAAGGAACAACATATTGTCAATGTTGAAACCGAGGAAATGGTAGATGGTGAACAACCTATGTCCCAAGAAAAACCAGAGCATCATAGCATGATGGTGTTAACAAAAATTATTAAGGCGAGAATCAGAGTCATCAAATTTGAGGTTGGATAGAATGAATGAAACCAACCTACTAACCCCAAAAAGGCCATGTTCAATAGTTACACTGATCTCAGCACTCGAATGCATGTGATGATTGATATAAAATATGTGACACAATGTTGTGCCCACATTTAAGGCACTAATTTGGGAAGAAATTCGGGTAACATGATGATACACTTTATTTATTTTACTAAAAAAATAATAATAAAACATTTATTTTCTCTTTATTATCCCTTGCAGAGTGTATTTATACTAGATGATTGCTGAATGAAATTTGTATTAATGCTCACTAGAACGGATCATAGATACTTTCAAAAAATTCTTATGAAGTATCATATTAGGGATGCTTAAGAGAAAATAAACCCATACCCACCACATATGTATGCACACTTGATAAACCAAAAAATGTGGAATGCATTTATTAGTCATCGTGAGGAGACAAATTTTCAAGTACATTGTGATTAATAATACATTTCTTAAAAATACGTGTATTAATTACTTTGATTAAGAATTGTTAATTTATAAAACAATAACTGAGTGCTAAAAATGAGCAATGTGCAGCAAAATCAATGTACCCCTATCGTAAATAAAGGATAGGGTGCACTAAACTTGAAAAAATGGCATGTATTTTAATCTATAGTAATAATTTTATGTGATATGAAATAACAACATAATTATGTTCCTTTATTTATATGGATGACAGTTATTTTTTATTAATATTTAACAAAAATGAGAAACAAATAAGAAAACCCTTCAAGGGGGATGAAAATGGTGCAGACCCAGGGCATCCCCTCTAACCACACACTGAAATTCTAGGGGAAGAGAGAGGAGGCTATCAAAAACCACAAGAGGATCCTCCTGAATGCCCTGGCGGGCCAGCAAGTCGGTTGCGAAGTTATCTTCTCTCCAGCTATGATGGATAAGCCTTCCATGATTGGATTCTGCCTTGCACCTTCGAATAATGTAAGTCAAGTCCCAAGGAGTCCCAAACCTTCCTTGTACCGCCTTAACCAGGACCTCTGAATCAGAATCCAAATCCACTTCCATCCCACATCACGTGTTATGAAAGGAGGATTTTGTAAATAAAGATGAGATACTAATAGATGAAAACACACAAAATGTATGGGTATCATGTGTAAGTATGGCATAATAAATATTTTTATGCTTTAAATTGGTGTTACATAACAATGATTATTTATTTTCCTAATTTTTTTTATCCATTTTAGACATTGGAATCATCATCAGCAATACCCGATGAACGAATACTATCAATGAACTTGAAGCAGCCATAACAATATGGACTTGTAATATGTAGAGGTTTTGGGGTGTCACCCTGAACATATTTTGAGAAAAGAAATGTACATGGGATAAAAATAAGAAAATGGATGAGATGCAGACACAATTAGATGCTATAGAAGAAAAAATTAATTTATAGTATGAGTTTTTAGAAAATAACATGGGAAAGAATCAAAGAGAAGAAATAACACAACAATCACCATGAAGATCTCCCACCTCCACTAGATTTTAGGCAAACCATTCCCATTAAAGGGATTAATTATAATAGGTAATCAATTTTTTCATCACTATTTATGTGAAATATGGATCATACATATGCTGATACCTTTCCTGTATTAATATTCTAATGGATGAAAGTGATTTTGATTTATATCTATCAACACCCACCCATTGCCTTATTACGAGGGGCACATTATACAATATCCAAGGATATATTACACACAACAAACAACTTGTAAAAGGTCATATGAGAGTGTGGATTCATGTAGATCACAAGAAAAGAACCAAGATACATATTCCCCTTGATGGTATAGATGTTCATATAGCCGAGCTTGGTATTGGAACTTTCATACCATAACTATTTAATCTTGTAAAAATACATGTTGACAAGGAGGTATTCCTTTCTAAGTTATTTTTTATGTAAAATAATTAACAATTAATGAAAAAGACCTGAAATGATGAATGTTATTACAGATGGAGAAAGGAAAGGGGTAAAATGGAAGATCGAATCAAAATGATCTAAAGGGTCAACCAATTGATCAAAAAGACCTTTAGAAAGTACCTTTACCCCACAAGTTCAACTTTTTCATTTAATAACATTCCAAATTCATGAAGACACAATGTTAAAAAGTGGTGATACGACTATAATTTATTTTGAATAAAAAATGTACAAAAAGACTATTACAGAATATCTTGGTCTTGAAAATATAGATGAAATCCTCAAGAATAAATGACTAGGTTTCTCAGTTGTAAATGTATACATGAGGTGTGTTTTCATAATTTTTTTCCAATAGCTGATATACTATTCTAATTAAATTTAAATACTATTCATATTTTTTATAAGTATATATATCAGTACCATTTTTAGGGAAAACCCTATGAATAAAAATTTGGACTCATTAGTCCTCACATCACTTCTACACAACAATTCTCATTAGAACCAAAGGAATATTCAGTAATAGTGAAAAACTGGCAAAATTTTTTGAAAACAAACTTACAATTGACATACTATTCTTAATACCCATTATGCATGCATAAAACTATGCAATTTAATCATATAAAGTATATTTTTACTCCCTTTATTACTTATTCCTTTTTGTTTTTTAGCGAAAATGGTTACTCAGTGCAATCAATTTGGATACTCTAAGGATTTATTTTCTGAATTCAATGCATGGATACCCAAAACATTGACCACACATGATGACGTTTATCAATTTTTAATACACTACATGAAATTTTTTACAAATAAACTTCAATTTATACATTTTATATTATGTTTTAATGAAAATTTTGTTATGATAGGGCAGTGTTTAAATATCATCAAAATCATGGCACGATGAAAATCCTTGAGAACAATATGCCTATAAACTTCTACAAAGGGATAATTATTAGGGTATATATAATAATATTTCACTATCAAAATGTATATCAAAATAAATTACTTATTTTTCTAAATGTTTTTGCAGTGTTCAAAACAAACTAATGGAAAAGATTGTGGTTATTATGTTTTCAAATTTATGAGAGATATCATATTCCATCAACAAATTATCATCCCTAAAGAGTTATTTATGATGATAATTACAATTTCATTTAAAATATTTATTAATCCTTTGTTTATTTATATTTTTCTAGTACTATTAGGATTGTCAACAATCCTCATATTCAAAAGAGTAAATAGATTTGTTTAGAAATGAATAGACATAATACATGGTGTTATAATGTATATAGACATCATAAAGAGGTGACTTCCCACTACTTATGTAGTTATTTTTTTATCATTTTATCTACTATTTTTTAGTTAATTTCCTCATCATTTTTATCTAATATTATTTTAGTTAATTTACTTATAAAAAAACACGCCACATACTCAAAAATGGTCAAACAAATTCAAATTATTTTGATACTTTAGGAAAATGATCCATAAGTCATTTGTGATGTGTAGGAATCTGCTTCACCTCAATCCGATACACGGTGTTCCTTATATGATTCAAAGTGTATGTTTTTAGTTTAAAATTGATATTTTACTTCAAAATGTGTGTCACTCACTGAAAACCGATCAAACATGATCATATTATCTTGATACTTCAGAAAAAATTATCCATAAGTCATTTTTGGCATGTAATAATCAGTCTCACCTCAATCCAATACACGGTGTGCCCGGTATGGCTCAAAGTATATGTTATCAGTTTAAAATTGACATTTTAGTTTAAAATGTGTGTCACTCATTGAAAAATGAGAAAAAACACTCTAATTTTCTTGATACTTTAGGAAAATGATTCATAATTAATTTTTAACATGTAATAATCATTCGCACATCAAACCAACACATGATGTGACTGGTATGACTCAAAGTTCATGTTTTCAGTTTAAATTGAAATTTTAGTAAAAAAGACACATGAAATACTTTAAACCAAGAAAACACATTCAGATTTGTTTAATACTTTATATAAATGATCCTTAATTCATTTTTGACATGTAGGAATCAACCACACATCAATCCAACACACAGTGTGACCAATATGATTCCAGGCGTGTATTTTTATTTAAAATTGACATTTTAGTTCAACACACACATCACATACTCAAAATTGATCAAAAAAATTTGGATTGTTTTGATACTTTAAGAAAATCATCCTTGTATCATTTTTGATTTTTAGGAGTTAGTTTTACCTCAATCCGATACACGGTGTGCCCAGTATGACTTAAAGTTCATGTCATCAATTTAAAATTGACATTTTAGTTCAAAACGTGTGTCACTCATTGAAAACCAAGAAAACACACTAGATTGTCTTGATACTTTCGGAAAATGATTCATAAGTTATTTTTTATCTGTAGGAATTAGTCTCATGTTAAACCAACACACTATGTGACTGGTATGACTTTAAGTGTATGTTTTCATTTTAAATTTAAAATTTATTAGAAAAGAAACATGACATACTCAAAAATAATCAAACACATTCACATTGTTTTAATACTTTAGGATAATTATCCATATATATTTTTTTATGTTTTTGAATCAACCACATGTGAGTCTGATGTATAGTTTGACCAACATGACTCTAAGTGTGCGTTTTTATTTAAAATTGACATTTTAGTTCAAAATAAACATCACATACTCAAAACCAAGAAAACACATTCATATTGTTTTGTTACTTTAGGAAAGTGATTCATAAGTCATTTTTAATGTGCAGGAATCATCTAAACCTCAATATGATACACGGTGTACCCAGTATGACTCAAATTTTATGTTATCAATTTAAAATTGACATTTTAGTTTAAACTGTGCGTCACTCACTGAAAACTGAGCAAACATGCTTGGATTTTATTGATACTTTAATAAAATGATTCATAAGTCATTTTTAATGTGTATGATTCTATCATACATCAATCTGACACATGATGTAACTGAAATGACTCAAAGAGCGTGTTTTCATTTTAAATTGACATTTTAGTGAAAAAGACACGTGACATACTCAAAACTGAGAAAACACATTCATATTGTTTTGATACTTTAGTAAAATGATCCTTAAGTCATTTTTATGTGTAGGAATCAACCACACATCAATCTGATGCACTGTGTGACCGATATGACTCGAAGTGTGTGTTTTTATTTAAAATTGATATTTTAGTTCAAAACACACATCACATACTCAAAACTAAGAAAACAAATTTAAATTGTTTTGATACTTTAAGAAATTGATCCATAAGTTGTTTTTGATGTGTAGGAATCATCCGTACCTCAATCTGATACATGGTATGTTGGGTATGACTTGAAGTATATGTTTTGAGTTTGAAATTGACATTTTAGTTCAAAACACACATCACATACTCAAGACCAAGAAAAACATTCTGATTATTTTTATATTTTTGTAAAGTGATTTATAAGTCATTTTTGACACGTGGGAATCATATGTAGCTCAATCTAATACACGATGTGCCCGATATGACTTGATGTGTATGTTTTTAGTTTAAAATCAACACTTTAGTTCAAAACACACATCACATAATCAAAACTAATCATATGCATTCATATTCTTTTGATACTTTAGGGAAATGACCCATAAGTCATTTGTGACATGTAGGAATTAGCCGCACCTCAATCCAATACATGGTGTGATCAGTATGACTCAAAATACGTGATTTTAGTTAAAAAAATGAAATTTTATTAATGTATTTTTTATGTTTATGTTTAATTTATTTCTTTATAGTATTAATAACATAATATTTTTTTATATAGGTAAAATATTTTTCTTGAGTTGGAGTGGTTTTTTCAACAATTGGTAGCATAATCAGGCTCTTTTGAGAGGGGGTTAGGGATCGAAGATAATGAAATATTGATGTTTTTTAATATTTGGGATAAATTGTAGTTAAAAATGTAATTATAAAAACCAAAATGTTTGAAATGTTTATAATATAGTGTTTTTTCTTATATTTTTATTTAAATTTAATTTCAATTAAATTCTATATTTTCCACTGTAGTGTGCTATAATTTTAGTAGCACACTGTAGGTGTATGGCTTCTATCAGCACTAGTTTAGCACTGATAAATGGGTTCCTTTATCAATGTTTTTAGTGATGATAAATGGGTCTTTTATTAGTGGTATTTTTAGTGATGATAAAATCCATAGGATTTTAAGGGAAGTTAGAATATCAACACTTATTTAACATTGATAAAACACTTTTTGAACATTGTTAAAGGGAAGATCTACATTAGTAAATTCCTCATCACATCATAGGATATATAAATCAATTACATGTATAATGTCTTTAAACGTCATCATCATCATGTTAACTCATAACATGATATTCATCAAGATTCCCATTAACATGACATAACAAGTTTTCTTATCATAATTTCATCAACATATTATTATAACAATCATCATGTATAAATCCAATATTCAAGACATAATCATGATATAAATCCTTAATATAACATTTAATTAACCTTTTTATCCATTTATTTGACTCTGAATTCCATTGATTATATCTTTGAATAAAAACCTAGTTATTTAATTTATAACCCCATTTCTTATACTACAATAAAATCAATCATTTAAACATTATTTGCAATTAAAAATACAAAAATTACCTAATCATGGAACTCCCTTTTTATGACATTTAAACACAATGAATAATTCATTTAATCAATAAAATAACCCATATACCATTTCTAGATCCATTCAACCTAAACCACAATTTTACAAATTTATTTAATGAATGAAACTAGTTAAAAAAAACCACTGATTCATTATACTTAATTTCCACCACAAGACGTTTATAGAAGACATATAAATATGCCCTTAAAGTCTCACCTCATTTCGGGTACTGTGAATTCTCTGTTAGGTCACTTGTACCCAATTATCACCAAGCACATCACATAGACATGTGAAAAACACAAATAATAGTAATATAGGATCAATGTTACCTACCTATTGTGCTACCCTATGTTTGTACCGGTGTAAAAATTCCTAAGAGAATTTGAAATTTTGAGTTTGGTAGCCGGGTCATTTTGATAATTGGGATTCAGAATCAAAATTTGAGAGCTTTCATATCCCCAAACTTTTTTAGACAGGGAACAAGGATCAGGTGGTGTCCTGGGTAATCATAGGTTCCTCAAGAAAGGTTGGGGTGGCTACTGTAGCCAAAAATGTAGTAGACCAACAACAGACCGATAGTGTCTTTCTGTAGTAGAGCTATTACCAGTATCCATTGACCAACCATTGGGATTTACAGGGGGTAATAGTTATATTTATATCAACCCTTAAGTTTTATAATGGGGAAACCCTATCTTATCTCCCTAGTTTAATGCGTGAGCTAGGGGTCATCCTCCCCTACACCTCCCTTCTTTCCCCCTTGTTTTGGGTGGGGTCTTGAGGTGATTTCATGAAGGATGCAAGGTAAAAGATTCCTCATATCATTATTCTATTGTTCCTACTTCAATGTGTTAATTTGGTATATCTTTGGTTTGGGAATGAAATAGAGATTTCATCAGAGAATGATGAAATCTACCAATTCCTTTAGAACTGTTGTGCATCCCATGTAGAGGATGTCCCACAACAACATCCTTTTGACTATGTCTGTTGTTTCACCAAAGGTATGTTGTGCTGCAAATTCTCTATGTATTTTTAATTGAATTTTAATTAATTTAAATGTGAAATAATCACTTCTTATTAGATATTTTCCTAATAATGGGGTTGCGAGTCCACCGCGGACCTCCCACAAGTAGTTGCTCGAGGTTTTGTTGAATAGCATGTTCTTGGTGAGTTGGTTGGTGATTATTAAATTTTTAATAAAATGGTTTAATTAATTACTAAATTCTGGAATTGATGTTTGGTGTTGTTCTTCATGATATAGGGGCTCGAGTGTTGATGAAATCTTGGAATGGATGTTGTCGGCCTTGATTGAGCTTGAAGAGACTAGGAATCAGTTGTCGAGCTGTGATAAATAAATTAGAAAAATATATAAATGATATAGGCAGTCCTTGATACTTTCCTAATGGTATTACTGCTTTTTTTTATGGAGAATGTGAGGTGTGGTTACAACATTGAGGGTGTTGACCTATCAATTTAAATGAATTGGTTAATGGATGAAATAGAAAACCCAGTGATTTAATTAATCAGGTAACTCAATTAATTAAATGCTTACTTGGATAAAACTAAGAGCCTAGGTCATTTCAAAACTAGTGATCTGGATTTATGCCTCAACCACCAATGGAAGAGGTCTTGACCTGACATGTACTATGAGATGTATGAAACCCTCCCAAGGGGTGTGACTTGAATGAATAAAATGTTTTTGACTTAGTGACCCTGCTTGGAAATATTTGACACATCATAATAGAGGTGGATGGACACAGTCAATCTTAGCCCTCACAGAATTTTGGGGATCATTATGATACCTTAGATCCAAGAGGATTATAGTGCTGATTTGGGGTGAGTGACCCTCCCCTATCTGATGTGACTAGGCCTAGGCTGATAAACCTTAGGTATACCAAGATCAGGTTGAGTGATAGGACTAACCTAGCGATACATTGAGGACTGAGATGAGCCATGTTCCATCTTATGAGTGTTTCTATTGTGAAATAACCCATATAGCCAATGAGGTTGTGTTAATTATGTTTATGACACCATGGGACGCAACATACTCAAAGAATTGGGTGATGAACCAGGGTTGAGATTGCATTTGAGGACCCATGTGAGGGTTCATTTATGATGTTGTGACCTAGGGGACTCTTGGGGGTTCCCCATTGACAGAACAACCCTGTTTGGGTGCATGTGTTTGGGTAGTGATGGTTGCAAGTGTCAATTTACAACCCGAACTGATGTGCAATCTTGATAGAGATATTACATTGATGACATGCATGGGAATTCAACTAGAACTAGTTTTATATTTAATTATATTTATGTATGAGGACATGTGATTTCCTAGGATGCATGGGAATTAGTTGTTGGGCTTGAAACTAATGTGATTGATCAAAATTCATGAGAATCACCTATTGAGATGGATGATACCTTAGGATGCCTGATATATTTGGGATCCAGCATCATGGTATATTGGGGGAATATTATTAGTTTGACTAGAATCTAATTTATATGGTTAATGAATTTGTGGATTCCTAGAGGTGGTACATAAGATCTAGCATCAAATCTATGTGATTGCATGTGTGTGCATGAATACTCAAGATTCCTGGGATTCCTTTGTTATAGTGAGACCATTTTGAATGCCTTGGGATCTTGGGATTCAAATGGAATTGCCATCAGACGATTGCAAATACTTTATACTCTTGAGATTTTAATGGTGGTATGAGGTTTTGAGTAGGCATATATCCTCAAGCACATATTTTAGACATCCTAAGGGTGACTGTTGGATCCCCTTGATTAATGCCTAGGATACCCTATAAGATCTGGTGGGTGCACTTGAGATGGTTTAACTGAGGACTCATGAGATATTGGATTTCTAGTAGATTGACCATGGGATCTAGGAGGGTATTTCATTTGATTTCCTAGGACACCGATGAATCAATCACTCTAGGACTTATAGGATTACTTAGGACCTCCACTTCCTTGGAATCAGACATTGACTTGACATTGATAATTCCCATGTATTACCATGGGGTTTAGACCAAGGTCTTAAGGATAAGGGATGCCTAGTTATGCCTCAGAATCTGCTACTCATCATGGTGGAGGTGTGAGAACTGGATCTCGAAGGTGTGAACAAAGCTCTCCCTATGGTATTGGTCACTCCTATAGACACTTTAGTAGTACTGTAGTAGTATTATAGCAGAACTATACACTGTGTGAGTACTGTAGCAGAACTGTACACTATACAGGTACTGTATCAGAACTGTACACTGTATAGTGCTGTAGCAGGCACTATAGTAGCTATTGTAGCAGGCAATGTTAGGTATTGTAGAATCCGGAACTATTCACCTTGGGCCACCGGTTTGGGCTTGGAGTCCTTAAGGCTTTCGGTCCACCCAGGACTTCGGGTCAGTAGGGATTTCGGGCCACCTTTAAGGCCTTTGGGCCACCTCAAGGCCTTCGAACCACATGCAGTTTCCCCATACAAACTCTATAAAAAAGAAGCAGCCCCAGAAGAGGATTCAGAGCAGGTGCACTCACCAAAGCAGAGCCAAATGGATTTGTCAGAATGAGAGGGTATGGCTATGCCATCGGGACCAGCCTATGCTTGCACGGGAAGCCTAGCCAGATGGACATGCAAAGGCAGAGAACTACTATCATGATGCAGATGCTGGGGAGGGGAAGTTCCTTGTAGATAGTCTGGTTGAATTCCTTAAGACCTTTGGGTCTTGTAATCTCCTAAGCCTACGGGCCATGTAATCTCTGAGCCTACAAGCCTTGTAAGGGTTCCCCCTCATCCCTTAAAATGGGGGTTATCAAAAATAAATAAAAATGAAGGCCTTCAGGCCATTAATGAAGATGATTATTGGGATTAAACCAAGTTATATGTGTACGACCTTAGGGCGATAGTGATACTGTGGTTGAAATGGTCCCCACAATGTGCTTGGAGACATTCTAACATAAAACTAAAGCAGGTATTGTTAGTGGTGTATGTATTTTTTTATGTCCAGTCATTTATTTATTGATTATTTTTGAGCATGTCACATTCACATTTCACAACATATTTCGGTTAGTATAGGATAATGTTTGTGGTTCCCTACTTAGTTATGAACTCACACCCTTCTTGGGGGATGATATTTCATATGCATACTTAAGTAGCTCTCACATGGTTATTATAGGCACAAATTGGGATGGGGGTTGAGATAAGGTTTCACATGGTCAAACAAGATGGCTTAGATGCTCAGGATATTGAGATGAGGTATTCTTAGAGCCCCAATGTCTATTTTATATGTGAGCATAGATGTTTGAGCTGTATGTTTCATTTAATTTTGTTATAGAATGGATTATATTTATTTATTTCATTACATTATTTATTATATAGTGATTTTGATAATTTTTTATTTCTGTTTCTATTGTTTACTCTGATACTAAGGGTATAACCTCATCGCGGTACATCCTTAGACCCCCACTGCTAGTCGGTAGCCTTTGGAATTTGGGGAGGTGCACCTGAGGTCACTTGGTGGTCTGGTTCGATTACCGTTCAGAGTGATCAGGGCTAGGGCACTACAAAGTGGTATTAGATTATTTTTATTTTATTTTACTATTTTAGGAGATGGTAGAAAATAGACATAGAAATGTTTTAGAGCTTGTGATGGAACCCAAGCTGGTGCTTCATGAACACCTTTTCCGATGGTAGTCCAAGTTACCATGGGTATAGGATTGATGTTATTGGTTTGTGCTATTATGTTTATTTGTGATTTTTAACTTGTGTGACACACATGAGGTTTGATATTTATGATTTATGAGTTATTGGATTTTTGGATCTTGTCCCATTGGAAAGAATCTAGTTAGTGGACTTTTGAATCCTTGCCTATAGAAGCAAGATGAGTCTCATACATCATATCATACATGTAGGATTCACATGATATAGGCTAGCTAGTGTGATTATTTTCACCCATGATAGAGGATAATCCATTTAAAGTGTCAACAACTTCTCATACAATGCTTTCTCATATAAGTAATTGGTGACATTATACTTAGTTGGGATGAATTGTATGCATGAATTTTATTCTAATGGTAGGTGTTATAGATCCTATAGTGGGATGATCAATGGTGATAATGGTGGTACAATACCTTCAATAGGAGAAAAGTAGATACCTTAAGGGGTTGGTATGGGAATTTAATGCCTCATAGGCACACATTGTGAAGGTGAGTATGGAATATGTTCAATTATTTAAAGTTCCAGTAACAAACTATACAAATTTTCCCATATTACTTGGAATGAAATATTATTTAACTAAATCATGTGATGATGGTTTTTTGGATATAGATCATCTTAGGGTGATGCCAATTGAATGTGTATTCCTGTGTGATGTGACCAGATCCTAGGGAGTATTCTGATGTGAAAATGATTGGAGAGGGTGGGTGACCTAGGAGTGGTCCAATTTAAGCACTTTATGCCTTATCTTTAGACCCTATGTGGGTTATTTCCCTATATATTTGGTTATTTAAATTGATAATAATAACCTATATGATATTTTCCCATATATCTTGGAATGAAATTCTATCTAATTAAACCTTACGTCTATGGTTCCTTAACACAGATCATCCTAGAAGATGATGTGGGGGATCATCTTGTGATTTTGATTCTCAAGGGAGTAGTCTTGTGTATGAATGCTCAGTGAGAATCGGTGCCTTTGTGGGTTATTGGGTTTAATGGGATACTACTGTATAGATAAGACTCATGAGAGGGTGTTGGCATGTGAGATGCCTTATGGTTATAGGAAAAAATCATATGATGTTTCTTTTGAGTTATGAACCTAGAGAGACCTTAATTTATGGTCTAGGTGGGTGGACTGAGAGACCTTGAGATTCGACTCAATGTTTAGTGAGTCATAGCCTTTGTGATAATAAAGGGAAACCTTTGGGAGGGTTATTCGAATGTAAGAACAAAAGTATATAGTATATATATTTTTTCCATTAAATAATTCTAAGTTAGAAATCTTTCTTCACATGCACTAAAATGAAGGTTGTGATAAATTATGTCTATATGATATAAAATATTAAAATTATTTAAATTATAAAGTTAGTGTGATAAAATCACTTAATGTTTAGGATTGACTTTTTTTTAATAAAAGTAATTTATATTTATATTTTTTATTTTCTATTAAAAGTTAAATATATATTTTTTAGAAATTTAATTAGATAAAGTTAACTTTTTTTTAAATTTATAACACAAAAATCATCTTAGTATGAATTTTTGGAGTTTTTCCCGAAATAGTTAATATTTAGGTGAATAGTAAAAATACATGTTTTGTCTAATTTTATAATTAATTGTTATATTATCATAACAGAAGAATAAATTAAATATTTATGTAATTTTTTCTCTATAATTATATATTTATATTTAGTATATCACATTCACATACCCATGATTAACTTTTTTGAACATAAAAATATTTTTTTTATAAAAGTTATTTTTTGATATATTATATGTTTTAATTTAAATAAAAATTATATATTATTTATAAATTAAATTAGATTAAATTAAATCTAAATTTGGATTCAGCTCATCAAAATTTGGTAGGAAGGGACCTCTTATAATTTTAGTGATAAATTAATTAATATGATTAATATTTAATTAAGACTAATTAGTGTTTAAATGACTAATTTAAAGTGGCATGAATTTTCATAAGTTTACTTGACCATTATACCTTCTAGAACATATTTGTTAGGTTTTAAAGTCTTACCCACATGTCTCACCAACCATACCACACCTAACTCACATAACTTTTATAAACTTTTATTCTTTCCCATTAATATTCTTTTTCATGGAAAGTTTCATTTTATCCACTTAAAAAAAGATACCACTTACGCCCCTTATATAATTGAACTACCATTAAAATTACTCCAAAAAATATGCCCTTATTACCTCTCCTAGAAGTACCTTACACTATATCAAGCCCCTGATCACCATAATATATCATAACTCCTCCATTTCCAATAAAAATTTTAAGAGAAAGTTCAAAGTCTCAATGAAGGTACCACATCTTTCTTTACCTTTTTTGCTTATTATTTATTTCTTCTACCAAATATAATTTATCCCATCCATAAAATTATTATAAAATCAATATAAATGATATTATGGTATGTCATTATACTAATGTAATATCCTTTTCATTCCTTCCTTAAAAACCATTAGAAAAATAAAAACATCATTTTGTGTATATTCGGACTATCATCTCCATGCACGACTTGTTCTATTTTTCTTAAACATGTTGAATAGATGGTTTAAAATGGGTTTTCAATGAATCAATATTATATTTATAACATGATTATGATTCTGAAATGATAAATCATTTTACTTTCTACCTCTATCCCATTTTAGGGAAAACTCTCAACCGTGTGTATGTTCAGAATTACCGCCTCTACATAGTGGCATGTTTTGTTGTCCATTACCACCAATCACAGATTAATTTCAATTTTTTTATGTATAAAAGTTATATTTATATAACTATTTATATTCTAGAGGCTATGAATTTATTTTAAAAATAAACATAACCATGGTCAACATTGTAATGGTCCATTCCTTCCCGACCCATTACACCGCCATTTTTGGTAGTCATAGATGTTTATAGAAGGATCGAAGAGGTTTTTTTGAGTTTGGAGCTATAGTAGAACTATATAAGGCCTTTTATACCATAAAATAAGCGTTTATAGCTGAATCATGTGGTTTACAACTTGTGTAGCCAGTGGTTTATGAATTATGTTTAGTAGAGGAGTGGCTGTAAAAAGGGTGTTACACCGTAAGATACAAATTTATAATGTGAGTTAATTTTGGCCTGAGGTGATATGAATTTTTGTGGGTGTTGATGTTTCGACGTATTTATAGAACAAAGGTTGGATTTATGGCATACTTATTTGGGGCTGTGGGTTATACACCATAAGAGTGTGATTTATGATATAAAGTGGGTGAGTTACAAGTTGTTTATAAAGTTAGTTTAGAAGAGTCTCCTTTAATTCAGACAGTATTCCTCCTCTAATTTTTGGAAAACCCTAGATGGTTTTCAAATATCTTCCAACCCCCTTACTCTTACTTTGATCCATGGGATTTGATAATTGAGTTCTGGTGATTTGTGGCATGTCCTTCTCCCTTCCCTATTATTTTCCTTCTATTCTTCTTCCAGGGATTCACTTTGGTAGTGTTGTTTCATTTGGGGTGTGTTGTAGTGTATTTTTGATAACCCTTTGGTGTGGTTCGGGTTGATCCAAGGTTTCCTTGTGTGGTTGTGGTTTGCGGGCTGATTCTTCTTCTCCCTACGGTGTACAATGAGATCATAGAGCTTCTTTAAGGTAGGGGATCCCCATTCTCACCTGTTTATGCGCTATGTGTGGGATATGCATGTTTTTTATTTCCATTGGGAGAATATTAAGGGTTAAAATAATAAGATAATTAATTGGAATGTTTAAAATTTATGGATATGGGGAGTTATCACATGATTTTTTGAATTGATATATGTTTTTGATGTTATTATGCATTCTTGTTGCCAATACTAAAAATAATGACTGTTGGGAGCCTTGTCTTCTTAGTAGTTGTTCTGCTGTGATGACCCTTGCTGTGTTGCGTGATCACACACTGAATAAAATTATAAATAATTTATATTTTTATAATAAATTATTTTCCCATGTATATCTTGTTTGTGTTATAATACCCATGCTAAATAAAGAAGTAATGTGATAAATACTATGAATAAATGTGAAGCTATGATGTGTTTATGTTGTGTGTGGATGTTCTTATTGTGATGCCTTGTGTGTCTTGCAGGTGATGTGTGATGATAGTGGTGATATATTGGTCTTTGTGATATGTGGGGTTGTGTTGAGGTGGTTGGTTGGCATGGATTTGGGTGTTATGTGGGTAGTTGTGTGATGTGGTGCAGGTGAACGGTGGTTGTAGTTATGCCTTGTGGGCAGTTGTGCAGTGGATTTGATGTACGATGATGATGATATGTGGTAGTGTTGTGCGACATGGTTGCAGTGTGCAGTGTGGTTCTGATGGGAGGTGAATGAGGTGTGTGGTTTTTATAGAGATATGGTTTGGTTGGTGTGGTGTGGTTGTGATGCTTAATGTGAGATGGGTGAGTTGTTGTGTGATGAGGTAATGTTATTTTCCATTTTATCCATGGGATAAATGATAATGAATGTAGTAAATGATTATGAGAATGGGTTGGGACTTGATGTGTGGTAAATGGATTAGATGAATTGAATGAAGAATGAGATGTGTAATGTGGAATGAAATGGATGATGAATAAAATTGGTGGAACTTGTAACTGAAAGTGGGAAATGTTGAGTGGCTTGTGTGGTGGTTGTGTGGTGCTGAATATAGTGGTGGAAGCGATTGTGAAAGTTAATGTGTGGTATGGTGGTGGTGATGTGGTGTGCACTAGTGTTGTTGATGTGAACCCATGAGTTGGATATTGTATTCTATCTATATACCATGTATGTTTATGTTTTTTTTATACATGCCCCACCTGAGTTGGATAACCTTACCAACACTTAAAGGTATCGAGTTTCTAGATGTTTTCCCCAACATTTAGGATAGTGGTGTAATGGATGGCTGGATCCCCTTCCCCACTCTTCCTCCAATAGTAGTGATATAGGTTGGTGTTGGAGATTATCCAGTGGTGATGATATGGGATGGTGTTATAGATTAACCAGCGGTGATGGCCCAAGTGTCTTTGGAAAGGATGTGATATGTTAGCCCATGTGTTTTCAGGTAAGATGTGATGTGTTATCCTAGGTGTTTAAAGTCGAGACACAATGTGATGTGATGTGATATGTAGTGGGGGTTGTGTGTGGTAAGTGGAGGGAATGAGGTTGATTTTCTTTATGTCCATGATACACCACCAATTTGGTTGCGAGATGTGTTGTGATGGTCCATGTGTCTATAAGAAAGATGTGTTGTGATGGAAAAGGTGTCTTCAGGCAAGATGTGTTATGATGGACAAGGTGTATTTGGGATGCGATGTGATGTGAAAGCCCAGGTGTATTCAGGAAAAATGTGATGTGATATTTATAGAAGGGATTAGAGCATAGGATGTTTGATGTTGGGGAATGAGAGAGGAAAATCAGTGAGGAAGCGATAGTGGGGAACCTTGATTTGTTATGATCTCTATGTTATATTATTATATTGTATGTGTGATTTTGTGAGTGATCTATGGTGAGGATGAGATAGATAGTTGACCCCTTTAGGTGCTTGTTGGTTCTGCTATTTGTTCACTGGCGCATTAGCATTCTCTTTTTAGATATGCACTTGAGACCTTTGTTATGTCCCTACCGAGTATACCTGTTATTCTCACCATACATATATAAACTATTTTTCATGTTTCTAGGAGGAATTTGGGGAGAAATATGGAAATTACTAGCTGGGTTGGAGCTGTTGTTGAGACAACACTACAGACCCATCTTTTAGTACTTTTTTGTAGAATTTTATTTGTATCAATTTACTTTTTTACATGAATGTGGCATGGTTTTGAGTTTACTTTTATAATATCTACTAGAGTTGTTTGGTGCTTTATTATCCTATATTCTGATCATGTTATATTTTATAGAGGGTAATGCCTCCCATACTGTGATATTTTTATACTCTCGGTGCTAATCACAAACCCGGGGACCACTAAAGGCGGGATTTGGGGACACTTTCTCTCTCCCTTCATTGTGATATCTTTAGAGGGAGGGGGTAATGATAGAGTGGTATCAAAGGTTTTAGTTGAGAGATATAATAGAGTTTAGATTTAGGTACTATGAGGTTTGCATGGGTTGGTATGACAATGATGTGAGTCTATCTTGGTACATGATATATTCCAAGGAGACCGTCTATGACATGAGATATTAGCCCCCCCTATGATCTAGTACATGGACTTTGAGCTTATTGAATGAACAAGTGAGGTAGACCTATTTGTAGGGTAGAGACTTAGGATAGGTAAATTCATCATGATTTACTTGTGTTTTCATATTAATTGTGTTTTTGTGGAAAATAAAATAAAATAAATAAATAATATTAGATAAAATTCCATGCTACCAGGCTTAGGATTTTATCCTTATTTTCAAGAATTACTCTTGTTCATCATCTATGATTTACTTAGGTAGTTGAAATTCAGTAGTCTAATTCAATTGATCTTTATAGGTTTGACCTAACATATGAGGATTAGGCATTAAAGTGGGATTTTTATGCCTTTTAATGGCAGAGTTTGGGTAAGTATAAGGGGAGAATGTCTGATCTGGAGACAGAGCCACTGGTTAGAGGAGATCGAGATCACTTTTGGTCTGATCTAAGAGTGAGTTTAGTTTTGGGGTCCGTTGGTAGTTATTCATATGTGAGGAGTTATGAATCACTGGTGGATGCTATTTATTGGTGACTGTAAGGAGCAAGATGTGTTATGGACCAAATTTTAGAGGGAGTTCTGGGTGGAGTTTGTATTGTCGACAATGAGTTCATCTAAGAGGATGGAGTTTCTCTCCCTTCAGTAGGGGAGTCTGAGTGTGCAGGAGCTTGGGATAAGGTTCAAGGACCTCTTTCACTTTGATCTATATGTTTTTCTAGATGAGGAGTGCAGATCATGGAATATAGAGGAGGATTTGTGCTCAATGATCATGTACACAATCACCTTTTTTATGCTTGCTATGTATCTGGAAGTGCAGAAGAAGGTAGAGGTTATCAAGATGATTTTTTCTCTAGGAGGTGATCTATGAGAGTGTCTCTATAAGGTAATCTTGAGGAATAGAGTTTTAGTAAGTGGGATTCTAGTGTTCAGACAGTCAGGGTTCTGTTCAGTGGGGAACTAGCCGTGACAATTTCTTCCATGTCTGTCAGGGACAAGTGGTTTTCAAGAACCTACTAAGGGTTTTCCATTTTCATGATATATCTATGGTAAATATGGGAACCTAAAGACTTGGTTCCTAACCAAATAAGGAGGCTAGTACTAGGTGAAACTTTAGGCCCTTTTTCAACACCAGTAGTTTTCTCCAAGGCTGTTTCAATAGTGGGGACCATCAGTGCTTGTTTGGAATCCTAGAGAAGGTGGATTTAGTAGAGTTAAACCTCATGATAGTCCCCATTAATAGGGGCTTAGTTAATATCATGATTTTGGAGGCCATAATTAGATAGGTATAGAGGATGGGTGTGGTCAGATGCACGCGTTAGAGGAAGAAACACCTATTGATTTGAGATTCATTCAAGGTATGATTAATTTATCATATACTATTGTGTGTACTTTGTTTAATTCAGAATCCTCACACTCCTTTTTTACTAATACTTTGGTCTATGCTTTGGAAATGGATTTGTTGAGGCTTCCAATTCCCCTGGTGTTATCTATAATGGTTAGAGGTTAAAATTATTTTTTTGATGTGTTCCAGGGATGTAGACTGGTGATAGAGCAACACCAGTCAGTGGGGGACTTCTTATTGTTTCAGATACAACCATATGATGTTATCCTTGGCATGGATTAGATGTATTCCATGTGTTCAGTCATCAAATGATTCCAGAGAAGAGTTTTGTTTTCCAATGTGTAGGGACAGTGAGTGGCATTCATTAGAGAGTGTGGTTATCAGTTGGGTGGTAGGAAATCATAGTCTATTTTATTACAATTAGAAGATATATTAGTAGAATCTCAGTTTTAGGGTGTTTCTAGGATTTTAGAGGATTTCCTGGATGTTTTCCCAGAGGATTTTATGGCACTACCCCCTTGATGTGATATTGAGTTTGGGATAAGGTTTCATCCATGAATGTCTCTGATTTCAATGTCTCCCTATTGAATGGTGCCTATGGAGTTTCATGAGTTGAGGATATAGGTGGATGATCTAATACAGAGGGGTTTTATCTAAATGAGTGCGTTATCATGGGGTGCTCCTATGTTATTCTCCAAGAATCTAGATAATAGTTTGAGGTTGTGTATAGACTACCAAATATTAAATCAGGTGACAGTCAAGAATCGTTACCCTCTTCCGAGGATAGACAATATTGTCAACTAGTTTAGAGGGGCTAGTTGTTTCTCATAGATCAATCTATGGTATGGATATCACCAGTTGTGGGTGAAAGATGAGGATATTCAGAATACTGCCTTCCGATGCAAGTATGGAAATTTCGAGTTTGTAGTCATGCTGTTCGGTGTTACTAATGTGATAGCCATGTTCATGTGGCTTATAAAATATGTGTTCCATGATTTATTAGACTGATTATTCATTATATTCATCGATGACATCTTGATATACTCAAAGTTATATGAGGATCATGCTGACCAAATCAGAGTTGTTTTGTAGGTCCTTCAAAAAAACCAAATTTATAGAAAGTTGTCAAAGTGTGAGTTCTGTAGGTGAGTGGCACATTTCCTTGGGCATGTGGTGTCTTAGAAGGGTGTGAAAATGGACTCGTCGAAGGTTGAGATAGTTTTTTCTTGGGTATAACCCAAGAACATGGTAGAGTTTCATTAGTTTCCTTGGTATCACAGACCATTATCAGAGGTTCATGCTAGATTTATCTCGAGTTGTAGCCTTGCTTACAGTGTTGACCAAGGAGGACCAGGATTTTGTGTAGATAGATCAGTGTCAGGAATCATTCAGTTACTTGAAGGAGAAGTTGGTCAATGCTCCAGTGCTTTGGTTTCCAGAGGTGGGTGTGCTATTTGAGGTGTTTTGTGACACATCCCATCTAGATTTGGGATGCATATTGATGTAGTAGAGAGTAGTGATCTCTTATGGATCTAGGAAGTTACATACCCATGAGAATATCTGTACCACCCAAGATCTTGAGTTGGCGGAAGTAGTGTTTATGCTAAATTTGAAGTGCCACTATCTCATCGATGAGTTATTTGTGATTTTCATAGACCAAAAGAGCCTAAAATACACTTTCTCTCATTGGGATATGAATCTATGCTAGTGGAGGTGGATAATGTTTCTTCAGGATTACAATTTTGAGATCTCTTACACCCTGTAAAGGGGAATGTAGTTATTGATGCATTGATTTGGAAGTCATGAGAGGATATGGGTTAGAAATATATAGATGTTTGTAGAGGGATAAAGGAGCTTGAAGTGATGCATCTTGACATTAGAGAGAGTAGTGTCCAAGGTTGTCTTTTCCAGATGACCGTAGATTTACCCTTGATACAATAGGTGGATGAGTCTCAGTGGGGAGGCTCATAGGCAGAGGTGATGCATGACCATATTTTCCATGATGATCCCTAATGGATGGTCAGAGGATGGTTATAACCGGGTGTTGTTTTAGGGGAGGTTGTTTATTTCACATGTGATGTGTGGGAGAGTTCTCCATGATATTTGTAAGAAAATGGTTTTTTGTATGAGGTACAGATCCTTTTCTTTTCAGTTTAAATTCTTTGTTATGGCCTTACATATGTACCCCTTGTGATCACGAGTGTTTTGGAGGTATCCTAGGCTCATTCAAAGTCCAGACCTAGGTTTTAGGGTCTTTTAGGCCTATCTCATGGTTAAGAGAAAACGTGTGGGGCTGGTCGCATGGCTGTGTGAGAGTCTGAAAAAGTTTCAGGTTTTTAACAGACTGTTTTTGCATGGTTACCACATATTTAGTTAGACCATGCGAAGAAACTGTGCGATGTGACCCTTGGAGGCAGTGCGCTATGCACGATTACCGCACGTTTTGGGAAACCCAGTGGTTAAACCATTTGATCCTGTTGGATGAGTTTTTAAGAGTTTTAATTTTAAAGTTAAGTTTTCCTTTTAACCCATTTTTGGGTTTCTTCTTCAATGCACAGAAAACCCCCTCCCATGGAGCTCTCCTTTGCGCCTAAGGAAGGGATTGATCCCTACTCTCCGTCTGACCTCCGTTTCAAACATGGTTTGTCTCATTGGATCTGTATTGGTAAGGCCTACATTCTTTTTTATCCATATTTGATTCTTCTATAAATTGATTACGCTATTTGATTTTAGGCTCATATTCCCTAATATCTTGTTCTTCATCTATTCTTCAGATCTCTCCTAAACCAGGATGAATCAGAACTCGATACTAGATGATATCTCTACTATCGGGCCGAGGTAGGTTTCCTATACATTCTTTTGGATTTTTGAGTGCTTTTAGGGTGTTCGGCCTTTTCACTTCCCATCGGACTTTCCGAAGCGACCCTTTTTTTGAGTGATCTACTCTTGGTTGGCTTAGTCGGACCTAGTGAGGATGCCTGTAGGTTACGTTTATGTGTGTTGGAACCCATTGCTCAATTAGAGGTCACCCATGGGGTGTGACTTAAGGAATTAACATGTTTATGCCTATTTAAACTACCCAAGGGGTGTGTGCTTATGCTTTCCTAGTTAGAGGAATCCCTTAGATTCCTTGTTAGTTTGAATAAATGTTTAGGAGATGTACTACATCCTTTCTTAGTGATATCTTGCTATGTCTTATTAGATGGTATTGTTAAATGGGTTATATGGGTGGGTATACATATATGAATTGATCAATGGAATGTTAAATGGTTAATATGGGAGGGTAGGACCATATGAATACTGAATGAAAAATGGTTTGCATGAGTGGGCATACTCATGGATTGTGATTGATTATGTGAGTGGGTATGCTCACACGGGTTACTCATTTAATTTGAGTGTTTTGATTGAATGGTTTGATAGATTCCATGGAATAATATACATGGATCTGGAATGTGGCAGTAGATGCCTTGGGTTGAATCTTCCCCTTGTGTCTTGATTCAATGGTGCCTCGAGCCTTGCTACCTCATGGACCCAGCTTTCTTAGAATCGCATAGGACATGTCAGTACACATGCTCCTAAGACTCCAACTAGTGCCTAGAATGATTTTACACTAGGATTCCCATGAGACTTGATGTGGTTTCCTTGGTCTGCTACACCTTTGATCCAACCCTTTATGGTCTATACTTCTCACTTGGATTCCCTAGTACATGATACCTTGGATCCGGCCCTTATGGTCTACACTTCACTATATGGCGTGGCTGTGGAATTCTTGACTTCTTTATACAGTGTGGCCATGGGTTACTTGATATAGTGGGATGTACGGCGTGGCCGTGTGACTTGTTTATTCTTCCTATAGCTTCCTAGCTAGTAGATGACATTGTGCAGGTGGCCTTGAGAGGATGTTTAGTTTTACTTATCATATTAGACTTAAGACACTAGCACAAACTATTTCCTTTATGATTTTTTACACTTTCTTGCACTTATAGAATTGATGTTAGAACTGTATACACCTTTGGTGGTTACCTATTGGTATGTTTATCTCACACCATGTTTGGGCCTCCTCAGGAACCCAAACAGATTATATGGTTGTAGGTAATGATAGGGGTAAACATCCTGGTATAGGTTGTTGATTAAAGATTCAGAGCAGGAGAGTATAGGACCAAGATAAGGCTTGCGATGCTACAGGGATAATTTTTTGGTCTTTTGTACTTTTTGGGGCATCTATATTATATTTTATTTCTATGTTCTATTTTGGATGCTTTCTAGATACATGTATCATCTGCATCATTTTGTATATGAGATACTCCTAGTTATTGATATGTATTCCTATCTTGTCTTACTTCTAGTTGACTACTGTTTATTTCACTTCCACTATTTATTGTATGTTTTATTTATACTATGATACTATGGTAATGAGGGAATAGTCACCCACTAACTCACCTAGGCCCTCACTGCTAGTCAGAAGCCTCTAGTATTTGGGGAGATGCACTTGAGGCCATGTGGCTAACTCGGTTTGGAGAACTGTTTGGGTGGCATCTAGGTCTGGGACATTACAAAGTGGTATCAGAGCAGTCTTTTCTGATTTTCCTTACTGTTTGGAAAAAATATATAGAGATAGGAAAGAAATGGAATTTGGTAATAAGCTGTGCCTGGGAGTATCTACTCCGCGTATAGGGAAAAAATAAATTGCCTCGAATGAATTTCTATTTTTTGGATTTTTGTGGTTATAGTTGCTTTTATTTCACCATTGGGTGATTCAAATGATTTATTATATTTCTATTGATGAAATTGTGTATTCTATTTCAGTTTCAACCCAATAAGATGAGGGTGTTCCATTTCATGCATCATATAGGCACTTGTTAGAATCACATTCCATGAATTTTTCAATTCCATTTAGGATGAATTAGTTATTGCATGCTGTTGTGATAGTTGATGTGATAACTATTCCTGTTGTTGTGTTTGTTTGGGTGTAGTACATATAAATGGTGATTTCATATTTCAATTCATAAGGAGTATGGGCCCTTATAAATTGGTAAGTGACACACCGATGGAATGTAAATTCGAAATAAACTTGTTATATGTATGGTTTGAATGGGTGACAGGTTTTGGATTCGTGAGGTGTTATGGTCCATCATGGATTCAGAATTGGTAACCCTTGGTGGAATTTCTTGGATAACTAAATGTGAAATGAAAATGAAACTTGAAATGATGGATAGATACTTGACCTAGACTCAAATTTTGAGTAGAAAAGAGGCATAGTTTCTAGTGGTTCGATGAATGTTCTTTATACAGTCCTGGATTTAGGAGTAGGTTGTGGGTTTGACTTGGTTTCTAGGAGGGTTTGACCTATCCTACACTTTTGAGTTCTGTTCTTTAATGTTGTTATTTTTTGAGGTGTGTGTTTGGCATTGTAGATACATGACACCATGATGACCTCTAGCAGTACGCTGCATGGGAGGCAATGACCATACTTTGGAGACGGTGGGACATGGCTACCGGTTAATCCTCCTTTAATGTCAGCTAAGGTACCAGAGTCTATTCCGGGCATAGGTGTCGAGGCATAGTTATGCGAAGGATTCTTTCAATATATACAGAAATTACTAGGAGAACTACAACCTGGTGTGTCTATAGATGAGCTGATGCAGGTGTTCCAATAGCAGCATCCTCCAATGTTCTTAGGGGATGGAGGACCACATGCTGGAGAGTTGTGTCTTGAGACCAAATTAGTAATTTTTGAGCATATGGAGACGCCTTCAGAGAAGTGGGTCAAGCTCACGAGTTATATGCTACATGGGGCAGAAAATCACTAGTGTGATGTTTTGAACCAGAATGATGGGCTGCGAGATATGGGTTGGGATGATTTCCAAACCTGCTTCTATGACTAATTTTACCCCATGACTCTGCGAGTAGAGCATGCTAGTGAGTTCATGCATCTAGATCAGGGCACAATGATAGTTATGGAATATTTGGCATGCTTTATAGAGCTACAACATTTTGAACTGATGTATCTTATTGATGAGTTGTCAAGGGAGAGACGATTTGAGGAAGGTCTCAGACATGATATCTTAGCTCAACATGTTTAGGTTGACTTCTATTACTAATACTGTGAATCAAGTGCTGATCATAGAGAGGAACCTGAGGGAAGATGGGGGTACAAAATGGGGGATTATTGTTTCTCACCTCAGTAAGTCTACATCTTCTGGAAGGAAGCGCTGTTTTGATGCTTCCCATGATGTGGGTGCTAGTCAGGATGTGGGTGTAGGTAGCCTAGTGTTTTTCCATCAGTATGGTAGGTGAGGCCACATGAATAATTAGTGTGACTGAGACCCATTCAAGTGATGAGATTGTGGTAGGATGGGGTACATGTAGCAGTTTTGCAGGACTTTCCCTCTAGTTGTGAGTGGTAGGGGTCAACTTTGACATCTAGTTCAGGAGCAGGTTCTTCAGCTCTATGTTAGGCTAGGAGCTAGAGAAGTGCAGGACGATCAAGTCAGGGAAGTGGTGGTCATGGACATGGTATCCAAACACTAGGTTCTCAGAGACAACAAGGTGGATCATCTCAGGGTGTCCAAATAGTGTCATAGGGCCACGGTATATGATAGAATTATGTTGTGTAACATATCCAACATGAGTAGGATCACAGACCATCTACGACAAGAGGTACGATCTTAGTAGCTTCTATGATTGTGTTTTCTCTCTTTGATACAGGTGTATCACATAGTTTTATATCTGCACCTATGGTTAAAATCCTCAGGCTTGTTATTTTTCTTTCTGAGGGTGTTTTGATGCTAGATACACCATTGGGAGTTATAATGGGTGACATGCACCAATGTGTGGAGTGTCCCCTTGAGGTTGGAGGGTGTCACTTTGTCTGGAATATTTATTTCCTTGAGAGGACAGGGTTTTATGTCATTATTAGGATGGATCAGATAGTAGTATATTAAGCACACGTTGACTGTTATCGGTAGAGGCTGACTTTAACATCACCATAGGGTGAAATGTTCATTCAAAAGGGTGAATGGGATGCCCAAGAGAGCCGAGTTGGACCTGAGAATTATGTAATGGGTGGGATGACAACCCATATTTCTAGTTTGTTTCTAGATGAATAGGGAGTGAGTCAGGTGGAATTCCCTCTAGTGGTTGAGTGCTTTAGGGACGTCTTTCCCGATAACTTTTCTAGGTTACCTCCTCAGAGAGAGATAGAGTTATCCATCGAGCTAGTTCGAGGAGCTTCACTAGTATCCATTCATCCTTACATGATTACTATAAAGGAATTAAAGGAGCTCAAGAGGAAGCTATAGGATTTGGAGGTGAAGGGGTTTATCAAACCCAGTACTTCTTCATGGGATTTGTTAGTCTGTTTTTCGAAAATGGCGGATGGTACCATTTGGCTATGCATGGACTATCAGAAACTGAACCAACTAACGGTTAAAAACCAATATCCCTTTCCACGGATAGATGACTTGTTTGATTAACTTTGAGGATCTCGAGTGTTCAAAAAGATTTATTTGAGGCCATGATATCACCAGGTACATGTTCGACTTACAGACATACCTCGTATGACCTTTTGTAGTAGGTATGGGTTATATGAGTATCTGATTATACTGTTTGGTATTACAAACATGTTAGTGGTTTTTATGGCATTGATGAAACAAGTGTTCCATCCTTACTTGGGCTCATTTGTTGTGGTTTTTGTGGATGATATCTTGGTGAATTCTTACAATCTACACGACCATGACAATCATCTTGAGATCATTTTGAATACACTTTATATGATAATCACACAAAGTGCCACTTTTGGATGGACCAGATTCACTTCTTTGGTCAAATCATCTCAGAGACAGGAGTGTCAGTGGAGCCAGAGAAGGTGAGGGTGGTAGTTTCCTGGGAACAACCCATGAACATTTTTGACATATGGAGTTTCTTTAGGATAACTAGTTACTAAAATAATTTTATACAATACTTATATTTCTTAACAACATAGTTGATGATCTTGACTAATAAGGGAGTGAAGTTTGTGTGGTCAGAGTCTTGCGAGACAACCTTTCAGGAGCTGAAAGGAAGGTTGACATCAGCACCAGTCCTGATACTTCCAAAGAAAGTCATAAGTTACATGGTTTAATATGATTTTTCAGGTATTGGGTTGGAGAAAGTGATGATTTAGGGGGATCAAGTCATAGTGTACAGGTCTCATAAGTTGAGGCCTCATGATAGGAATTACCCTACGCACTGTCTCGAGCTAGAGGCGGTTGTTCACACGTTGCGTTGTTGGAGGCACTATTTATTGGGAGAGTGTTTTGTGGTATACATAAACCCCAAAAGCCTCAAGTATATCTTTACACAGTGTGATATGAATCTGAGGAAATGAATGTGGGTGGAGTACATATAGTCCTTTGACTTCGAGCTTGCCTACACGCCCAGTAAAGGCAATGCAGTGGCCGATGCACTGAGTAGGAGGACTCAGATACTATCACACCCCAGCTCCTGAATACCCAGAGCTAGTTCCATATAGAGGATCAAATTCAGTTCAGGCTCTGAGAAACCAACTTCTACTGAAATTCTTCTTCTAATAGAACCTTTTACCTGGAAATTTTAATTAAAAACGTAGGGTAATCATATGAATGCCCAATAAGTGGTTTAAAAATAACATAATATACCCAAAATAACTTTTGAAAACAGTATTTAAACCATTCATAAAACAATATTCTTAATGAAAAGATGTAACACATGTAACATGTCATAATAAAAGTGCTTAATCAGAAACATGCTAGAAGAATTACAAGGATGCATGATTCGAACATAGGCATGATGAATAAAAGAAATTCTAAACATGTATGACATGAGAATGTGTAAGCACAAATTAAACATATAAGAGTAATCGATAATCATAGTTTCACATAAAATAATATCCTCAAATTCATCATTTACTATTATGTTACATACTTTAGCCATAAAATCTCTGAACATTTCATAAATAATATTCCACACATAAACTTCTTGCGATTCTCATAATCATAAGCTCTTTAACTAGGAATATTCTACTAATCGAATATTACCCTGGTTAATTAATTACATAATCATAATGATTATGGCCTCGACCAAAAATCCATAAACTCTTTGAACAAATATTCTACTAGTTGAATATTTTTCTGGTTATTTAAATTACATAGTCATAATGACGAAAATGCATATGGAAGACCATGTCAAGGCCTCATACCAAGACGTCTAATGATTAAGGCCTCAGCCAAAATCCATAACTCATAATTGGGAAATGCCTCAGCCAATTCTGCTTCTATTTGTCTCATGAGACCTACCGATGCATCGAGGGGTTATAGCAGGCCCCACCCATCACATTATAAGTCCAATTCATTCCTCATACCTTTAAATCAAATTGCACATTCCACTTTTATTTATAAAATTACATATCACATATCAAACCAAGTGTACAAATTACTTGATTTCCTATTTCACCTTACATTTTATTAAAGGTGTCCCACATCACCTTGCACAATTAAACCCATAAACTTAGGAAAGGCATGAAAATTTAATATTACAATCACTCACATTTATGCATATGTAGTGAGTCTGGCACAAAACTATGAATTATGTGATTAAGACATTAATTGGTACATGTGTTAAGGGTACTTGTGATGACAAAGAAGTACAAACCTGTCCACATAAAATAACAAAATCCAATACCCTGCTATTAAAGAACATTCATGATTAATTAATGAGGTGAACTTAACATGATAAACAAAGGGGTTAACATTTCATGCGGAAATACTAAACACTATATGTTAAAACATGAAAGTATAAAACTCAACCTTAAACATTATTTAATATAATGAGTAAAGAGTAATTAGTACACATGAATATGAAGTCACAAGTTTCCAACATCTATACTCATGAACTAAGCATACTAAAAGAAAAAATTTGGAAGACTATGGTTAGGGTTTCATGTGGTGAAAAATATTCATTAAATGGGGCATGCATAAAAAATAGTGACTGGTCAAGCCAAAAAATATATGAAACGTATGTTTAGTCCTTTCTTCGTAGACCATGGAACCTTACAAATAAAAATTAGGAATCAAAGTTGGCATACATATTCTTGTACCCACTTACCTGATTACATGCCACATGTTTATGCAAGGTTCTCATTCAAAGATAGCTTGACACTTGTAATTTAATTAGAACATGGATTTAATTATTAGGGTGAAAATATTAGATTGTTTTAAAATCTGAAAATATTTTATGTGTGCTCATACATGCTTAGGTGTAAAACTTTTCCTACACAAAGTGACCCCATACATTTTAATCCTTAGCTATCTCATTATTCAAATCTTAACAAAATCTTTAATCTGGGCTTATGAATTTTGTGAAAATCAAAGAGTCGTCTATTTTATACTTATATATTTTTATATACATATATGTATATATATATATTCAAAAAAAACTTAGTAAAACTAGGATGATTTGAAGATATAAAATAATCCCTTCACATCAATAAGATATTTAATAGAGAAGTCATATCATATATATGAATTGGATTAAGAAGATATGGTTTTACTCATACAAGAACATGTATGTATAACTACGTATATATATGTATATATATGAGTTCACAAAGAATGATAAAATACCCTTCAAACTTTATTTATACTATGTATATCCATTTTCATAAGGACATAGACAATTAGATATAAAATCTTTCCTTCACAAGTATATATGTCTATACATATTTTATATATATTAAAACTGAAAGCAAGACAAGGCTAATCCCTTACCAGTATTCAAGGAGGAGGCAGGGCCGAGCAGAAGTTGGATAATCCCTTTAGAGGAAGAAAACCCCAAAGTTTTGTGTGCAAAATGAGTATATATAAACTATGTATATTTTTATAAAACTCATGGAACAAACCCAAAAATGATAAATAATGACTCTAGAGGAGACTCATGCAGAAGGGAACGAAAAATCTAATCAAAGAAAAAATTATAAATAATTCATATTTAAAGGAAGCTTGAAGTTGAATCCAAGATTTGAGTCATGGGTTGGGTTTAAAAAATAAAATAAAATATTATCATTATAGTGGAAAGAGGAGTGTGCATGGGTCCATTGATGGATATGGTTATAGAATAATAGGTTGATGAAGAAGAAAAGTGAAGGAGGAAGTAATCTGGTCGATTGACCCATCATGCAACACAAAATAGTGTGCAGCGTGGAGAAGAGAAAAAAAGGATGTCCAGGATTAAAATCAACCCCATCCTAGGGTTGGAATAAACCCTAGTATTTTAAGAGGATGTGGTCCGATCTTTTATAGAGGGGGCGGTTGTGATTTAATTTATGAGGATCATATGGTCAACACATGAAGGGGTAATCCGATTGGGAGGAAAAAAATGGCGGAACAAATTTTCAAATGCTTTTTATCATTTTTTTATTTAAAAATTTGTTTTTTCATTTTATTTTGTCAATCACGTTTTTCAATCACGTTTTTACTCTTATTTTTTTGTAAATCACCTTTTCTTTTTATCAATCACGTTTTCTACCTTTATTCCAAGTATCTCTCTCTCCCCACTCATAAACACCTTTCTTTCAATCAACATAATATTATAATTACTTTTTTTTATTCCATCATTATCACATTTTTGTCGTTATTATTATTTTTATCTAACCTTCATAATAATAACAAACATATATTTTAAAACAATAAAAAACATAATTACATATTATTATATGTATATATATATAATTTATTAATTTTCTTTCTTTGTTTCATTAATAATATAACTCATATAGATGTAAAAATAATAATTTATAAATTTAGAAACTTTAAATTATTATAAACACATTTATATAGTATAATAAAAATGATAACTATCAATATTTATAAACATATTCTTATATATAATTATTAAATCACATTTTTATATACCTATATAATAATTATATATATATTTATAAAAAATTTCACATTTTATTAACACTTACATAAAAGAAATATATATAAAACAAAACTATATAAGGTAATTCATATTTTGTAATTCAAAACTAACATTTGATACACAGATGCATATATATCATATATCTCATATCATGTGATTATAAATTAAATTAATAATTGAAAATGTATTATCAATATAGTAATTATCATAATTTTTAATTTTAAAACTTTAGAAAAACAAATGTTTATATTACGCATATATATATATATATATATGATTCAAGATAACAATAATTTTTATTAAAAGATAATCCATATATGTGCACTTTTAATCATTCTATTAAAATGGTTATAAATTTATAATTTTATTAAACAAATTTCAAAATATTAATAATGTTATGAAACTTTAATAAAAAATTTATAATATAATAATTATGTATAAATCCCGTATAATCATTCATATAATTAGTTAAATAATTGTCTGCAAATATAGAGTACATGTACATATATGTGGGTATATATATATACATATCATATTTTTGAAAATATATAAAATTCATATAATAGATTAAGTAGTTGCTCGTATAATTAAAACAGTTCACCTTTACAAAATAATAGCATTTAAAATAATTCTCAATGTCATATATAAAATTATAGCATTAGTTTTATTTAATTATGATTCAAATCATTTCATATAAATATAAAATTGGTTTTAAAAATATAAAATATGTATATTGTCGTCATCTAATTAAAATATAAATATAATTAAAATAGAAATAATTTTGTAAATCTAATCTTAATTCATAACAAATAATTGTAACTATATATATACACACACACACACATATATTATTTCTAAAAATCAAAATTTGTAATTCCAAATATATTCAATGTGTAGTAATAATTTTAATCATAGTTAGTGTAATTGCAATAGTAAATATATATATATATATATATATATATATATTTAAAATATTTTATCAAAAACCCATTTTGATAAATTTTATTATTTATTAATAAATATATTCATGTTAAAATATAACGATATAAAATTAATTTTAACACTATAAAATTATCTATGAAAATTATTGTATAATTATCAATTTAATTAAAATTATTATTTTAAATTATTTTTTTTAAAGGAAATAAACCTAATAAAACAATTTTTTAATAAAATTAAATTTAGAATATTTTGGGGTGTTGCAGATACTGGCGGTGAAACATGACAGTAGTGAGTGGAAGCTTATGGTGTTGTTTTTTGAGATGCATCTAGAGGTGCATGACAGACATGGGAAGACTTTTCTATCATCCTTAGCTACGACCTCTTCGCTACTGGACAAAGTTAGGATGAGACAACTATCAAATTCGAAAGGGATAATTTTACGGGAGTGTGTGGCAGGTGAGGACCCTCCTTCTAGTAGGATGGTAAGTGATGATGGGATCCTACATATCCATAGATGTTTTTGGGTTCCAATGGATATACATGAGGAGATGATGTGGGAGTTTCATGCTTTATCTTGGGAAGTGCATCCCAGTGTCACCAAGATGTATCATGACTTATGTCATTAGTATTGGTGGCCGAGTATGAATAGAGTGGTATCTAGTTTTGTTTCGAGGTGTTTCACCTGTCAGTAGATGAAGGCGGAACATCAACAACCAACTAGGATTTTATAGTAGTTACCTATTCTAGAGTAGAAATGGGATGACATCGTGATGGATTTCATGACTGGTTTTCTGAGGTTTCCTCGAGGCAACGATGTTGTGTGGGTTGTTGTTGATAGACTTACCAAGGTCTCTCATTTCTTGTTGATCAAGGAGACCTTCAATGTTGATGAGATTGGTAGGTTGTATATCTGTGAGATAGTATGACTTCACGAGGTCCCGCATACTATCGTTTCAGATAGGGATGCCCTCTTTACTTCTTTTTTTCTGGTAGAGTTTTTAGTGGGAGTTGGGTACACAGGTCCTTTTGATCACAACATACCACCCTCAGACTAACAACCAATCAGAGCGTATGATACAAGTACTAAAGGACATGCTATGAGCATACATCCTGGATTTCAGGGGCTCTTGGGAGAGGAACATTCTTCTGATTGATTTATCATATAATAATAGTTATCAGAAGACTATAAAAATGGCACATTATGAGGATTTTTATGGTAGGCTATGCCGTTCTCCCCTATTCTGATCGGAGGTAGGTGAGGAAGCTTTATTGGGACCGCGTCTCGTGCAGGAGACTTCTGAGCATGTCTAGTTTGTTCATAAGTGGATAGTACATCACAGTCTCCTCATAAATCTTACACCGATCACCGTATATGACCTATAGATTTTGAGGTTGGGGATTGGGTTTTCTTTCATGATTCACCGAGATTAGGTAATAGACGAATCAAGAGATAGGGTAAGATTTCACTGAGATATGTCAGGCCGTTCAAGATTCTGGAGAGAGTCAGGTTGGTTTCCTATCAGTTGAAGTTACCTCAGAGGTATCGATCCATGCAAGACATATTCCATATATCTCAACTGTGCCACTATCACTCGAACTCCTCTCATACTTTTCAGCCTGAGGAGGTTGATTTTTAGGTTGATGCATCCTTTGAGGATCATCTGATACATATCATTGATAGGAGCACAAAGGCTCTTTGAGGCTGGTTAGTTACTCTAGTATGGGTGCCATGGAAGAATGGACATTTATAGGACGAGGCTTGGGAGAAGGAAGCCGATGTACATGATCAGTGGCTATAGTTTTTCTCAGATGAATCTTGACCAATCTTTAGAGAGAAATTCAGGGAAGAATTGCTATAAGGGGGGAAGATTGTAACAACCCGGGTTTTTATACAAGGTAAAAATCCTTTTATTTTCGGTTTAAATGTTTTATTATGGACTTACGTATGTACCCCTTCTGATCACGAGTGTTTTGGAGGTGTTCAGGTCTCGTTTGGAGTCCGGAACCGGGTTTTGGGGTGTTTAGGCATGGCACACAGTTAGGAGAAACCGTGCGAGGTAGGCTGCACGACCGTGTGAGAGTCTAAAAAAGTTATAAGTTTTTAACAGAGTGTTTTCACATAGTTATTGCATAGTTAGTCAGACCATTCAGAGAAACCTGCAATGTTCCCCTTGGAGGTAGTGAGCTACACATGGTTACCACATGGTTTGGGAAACTGTGTGGGTAAACCATACGAGCCTGCTGGATGAGTTTTTTAAAAGTTTTAATTTTAAAGTTAAGTTTTCATTTTAAACCATTTTGGGGTTTCTTCTTCAAAGTACACCAAATCCCCTCCCTTGGAGATCTCCTTTGGCTTATAAGGTAGGGATTGATCCTTACTCTCCATCCGACCTCCATTTCAAACATATTTTATCTCATCAGATCTATATCGGTAAGGCCTATATTCCTTTTTAGCTATATTAGATTCTTCTAAAAATTGATTTTGCTATTTTATTTTAGGATCATATTCCCTAATATCCCGTTCTTTTTCTATTCTTCAGATATCTCCTAAACCAGGATGAATCAAGAAATGATACTAAATGATCTCTCTACTACCAAGTTAAGGTATGTGGTCTATACTTTCTTTTGGATTTTCAGGCGTTTTTAGGCAATTGACCTTTTTTCCACCCATTGGAATTTTCAGTACGACCCTATTTTTGAGTGAGCAACTCTTGGTAGGCTTAGTCAGACCTAGTGAGGATGCTTGTAGGTTTTATTTAGGTGCATTGGCACCCGTTGCTCGATTAGAGGTCACCCATGGGGTGCGGCTTAAGGAATTTACATGTTTATGCCTATTTAAACCACCCAAGGGGTGTGTTCTTGTGCTTTCCTAGTTAGAGAAATCTATTAGATTACTTGTTAGTTTGAATAACTATTTAGGAGATGTACTGCCTCATTTCATAGTGATATCTTACTATGTCATATTAGTTGATATTGTTAAATGGGTTATATGGGTGGGTATACCAATATGAATTGATTAATGGAATTTTAAATGGTTAATATGGGAGGGTAGACCTATATGAATGGTGAATGACAAATGGTTTTCCTGAGTGGGAATAGTCATGGATTGTGCTTGATTATGTGAGTGGGTATACTCACACTAGTTACTCATTTAATTTGAGAGTTTTTATTGAATGATTTGATAGATTCCATGGACCGCTCTCCATGGATCTGGAATATGGTAGTGGACGCATTGGGTTGACTCTGCCCCTTGGGTATTGATTCCATGGTATGCCTTGGGCCTTGCTACCCCATGGACCTAGCCTGCTTGGACTCACATAGGACATGTCAGTACACATGCTCCTAGGACTCCAACCAGTGCCTAAACTGAGTTTCCATTGGGACGCCCATGGGACTCGATGTGGATGCCTTGGGCTGTTACACCTTGGATCCGACCATTCGTGGTCTATAATTCTCACTTGGCTCCCCTGGTACATGATACCTTGGATCCGAAACTTGTGGTCTACACTTTACTATACAACATCGCTGTGGAATTACTGACTTCTTTATATGGTGTGGATGTGGGTTACTTGATATAGTGGGATGTATTTCATGGCCACGTGACTTTTTTATTCTTCCCATATCTTCCTGGTCAGTAGTTGATGTTGTGTAGGTGTCCTTGAGAGGCTATTTAGTTTTACTTTCAACAGTAAATTTATGACATGGGAATTCACTATTTCCTTACTACTTTCTTTAAAATCGCTTTCACTTATAGAATTACTGTTAGAACTATATAGAAATTTGGTGGTTACCTACTAGGATGTTTATCTCACACCCTGTTTGGGCCTCCTCAGGGACCCAAAAATATTATATGGTTATAGGTGATGATAGGGGCAGATTCCCTGGTACATGTTGTTGATTTGGCTTCATATCATGAGAGAATAGAACCAAGTTGAGGAATGTGATGCTACTGGGATACCTTTTTGGTTTTTTTACTTTTTGGGAAATCTGTATTGTATTTTATTTCCATGCATTGTTTTGGATACTTTCTAGATACATGGATCATCTGCATCATTTTTTATATGAGATACTCCAAGTTATTGATATCTATTCCTATCTTGTCTGACTTCCAGTTGACTCCTATTTATTTTTCTTCTAATATTTATTATATGTTTTATTTCCACTATGATACTCTAGTAATAAGGGAATTTTCTCCCCACTGACTCACCTAGGCCCTCGCTGCTATTTGGCAGCCTCTGGTGTTTGGGGAGATGCACTTGAGGCCATGTTTCCAACTAGGTTCAAAGAATATTTTGGATGGTATACAGGTCTGGGATGTTACAATATTATTTTCTCACCATTAGTGGTATATCTAGGTTTGAAAATATGTGTCGTGGCTTGAGTAGGAAACATTGTTGGATATGGATGAAACAATTTTTGGTAGAGTTTGTGGTAAGGTTTCTGGTTTGTCAGCAGGTGAAGGTGAAACACCATGTTATTGGAAGGTTTGTTGCATTATTTGGATGTTACTGAGTGGAAATGAGAAGAAATATCAATGGATTTTTTTATAGGTTTAATCTGAGATTAGGGTGGTTGTGATGCATTTTGGGTGGTGGTGGACTGGCTCATGAAATCTATTCACTCTCTGGTGATCCAAGAGTCGAGTGCCATAGATATTTTGGAAATATGGTATTTGGATGATGTGTCTAGGATTCATGGGGTACTAAGGAACATCATTTATGATTTGGATACTTGTTTTATCTCATGAGTCTAGAGGTTATTACAACATGATATTGGATTCCAGTTTCACCTCAACACTGCTTTTCACCCACAGACAAATGGACAAATGTAGCAGACCATCTAGATGGTGGTGGATATATTGTGGGCATGAATCTTGGAATTTAGTGGATCTTGGATATTAAACTTTCCTATGTATGAGTTTTAATACAAAAACAGCTCTTAATCATCCATCAACATGGATTAGTATGAGGCGTTGTATGGGTGGTCATGTCATTCTTCATTATGCTAGACAGAGGTTGGATAATTAGTAGTTCTTGTCCCTAATGTGGTGTAGAGAATGAATGATAAGATCCAATTGCTTTAAGAGAGGATGTGGGTAGCGTAGAAACTTCATAAGTCCTATGATGATCATAGGTGGAGGCCCTTGGATTTGGAGTAGGAGACCATGTGTTCTTGAGAGTCTCCCCTTGGTGAGGGAAGTATAGGTTTCATAAGGAGAGTAAGATTTCTCCCTAGTTTATTGGTCCCTTTGAGGAGTTGGGGTGTGTTAGTGAGGTGGTGTATCGGTTGGAATTTCCACCACAGTTGGAATGGATCAACAAAATATTCTAAATGTCTCAAATTCATTGGTATCTTCACAACGAATCCCACATAATTTACTAGGGAAAGTTGGATATTGAGGACGACACAAAATTCATGGAGTGGCCAATAGAGATCCAATATTTTCAAGAGAAGGTGTTTCATGGATGAACCATTCCCTTGGTTCATATATTGTGGAGGCATGGTGTCTTGGAGGAGAGTACTTGTGAACGTGAGATGCAGATACATTCCTAGTACCCAAATCTATTTTGAGTTTTTCTATGTTTATTTTGTTTTTTATTAATGTGATGTTGAATCTTGTTGATTAATGATATGTGACATTTACTTGATGTGTGATGTGTGATAAATCCCTTGACATGTCAAGAGGGGAGTAACTGAATCCTAATCGAGACACATTATAATTTTACATGATTAAAATTGTGTGGGAAAGTAAATACCATCCAAATAAGATAATATCTTGACATAGAGGATTGAATTCTTTGATTTTCATGATCAGGGAAGTGTTGTGTGTTGGTTGTGACAATGGTTGGCTTGGTATATGTAGATGTTGGACTGACTCTGTGGTATGTGGTGGCTTGTGTCCAATACTAGATGATGTGGTGTTGTTCCCAGTAAGAGGTGGTGATATGGTTGAGTAGTGATGTTGTTGTGTGAGGTGATATGTGGGTGTTTTGGTTTCATGTGTTTGGATGGTGGCAACATTTGAGGTGTGACGAGATCCTTGAGAGGCATCTCACAGGGTTATTTTTAAATCCCCCTTCCTTCTTCAGGTTTGGTTTTGATTCTCAATTATGAAAATCATTTGAGAGGTATCTAATGTAATGGTGCATGCCTTCCTGGCCCATTAATTTTCCAATTTGGGTAGTCAGAGGTGTTTAGAGGAGGGTCGAGGAGGTTTGATGGAGTTTGGAGCTGTATAAGAACTACATCAAGACTTTTATACTATAAAATAGGGTTTTACATCATAAGTACGTGGTTTATGGATTATATAGTTGGTGGTTTATGGCTTGTGTTCAGTAGAGGTGTGGCTGTAAAAAAGGTGTTATTCCATAAGATAAGGATTTATGGTGTGAGTTAATCATGGCCTGAGGCACCTTGAATTTTGGTGGGTTTTGAAGTTTTGAGAGATTTATAGAACAATGGTTGGATTTACGATGTAATTTTTCAGGGTTGTGGGTTTTACACTGTAAGAGTTTGATCTACATTGTAAAGTGGGAAAGTTACAAGTTGTTTACAAACCTAGTTTTATTGATTCTACTTTCATTCATCCAATTTTACTCCTCTCATTTTGAGAGAAACCTAGATGGTTTTTAGAGATCTTTTAGCACCTTACTCTCACTACAATCCATGGGTTCTGGTGATTGAGTTCTGGTGATCCATAGTGAGTCTTTCTCCCCCCCTGTTATTTCCTTCCATTATTCTTCCAGGGATCCATTGTAGTGGTGTTGTTTCATTTGGGGTATGTTGTAATGAATTTTTGAAAACTTTTTAGTATGGCTTAAGTTGATCAGTGGTTTCCTTGCGTGGTTATGGTTTGTGGGATAATTCATCTTCACCCTGTAGTGTGCAATGAGATTATAAAGATTCCTTGAGGTATGAAATCCTCATTCTCACCTGTTTATGTGCTATGTGTGATATCTGTATTCCTTTTCTTTCCTTTGGGGGGAATAATGAGGGTTTTCATAATAAATATAATTAATTGGCATGTATAAAATTGATGATTATGGGGATTTATTTGATTATTTACTACTTTGATATATGTTTTTGATGTTATTATGTATGCCTATTACCAATAATAAAAATAACGGCTGTTGGGTGCCTTGTTTTCACTATAGTTGTTATAATGTGATGAAACTTGTTGTGTTATGTGATCACACCCTAAATAAAAGGTTAAATGTTATATATTTGGATAATAAATTATTTACCCATGGATATCTTGTTTGTGTGATAATACCCATGCTAAGTAAAGAATTAATGTGATAAATCCCCTGATTAAATGTGAAGTCGATATATGTTGTTGTTTCATATGGATGTGCTTTTTTATGATGCCTTGTGTGGCTTGCAGTTGATGCACAATGATGGCGGTGACCAGTGGGGCTATTTGATGTGTGGGTATATGTTATAATGGTTGTTTAACATGTATGTGGGTAGTTTTACAGTGTGACATGGGTTCATGATGGTTGCATTATGCCTTGTGGGTAGTTGTGTGGTGCATAATGGTTGTGATTCCTGGTGAAAATGATGCGTGGTAGTGATGTGTGGTAATGATGTGTGCTAGTGTTGTGTGACATGGTTATGGTGTGTGGTGTGGTTGTTATGTGTATAGGATGAGGTGTGTGGTTTATGTGGTGAGATGGTTTGAATGGTGTAGTGTGGTTGTGACAGTTGATTTGATATGGGTAATTTTTTTGGTGCAGTTATGTTAGCTTCCTAGTTATCCATGGGATAAATGATAACGAATTTGGTAAATGAGTTGGGACTTGATATGTGGTAAATGGATTAAATAAATCGAATGAAGAATGATACGTGTAATGTGAAATGAAATGACTATCGAATAGAAGTGGTGGAACTTGTAACTGATAGTGGGAAATGTTGTGTAGCTTGTGTGGTGGTTGTGTGGTGTTGCTTATAGTAGTGGTAGTGGTTGTGAAAGTTGATGTGTGGTAGGGATATGGTGATGTGGTGTACACTAGTGTTATTAATTTCAATACATAGTTTGGGTATTGTGTTCTATCTATAAACTATGCTTGTTTATGTTATTTTATACGCACCAAACCTAAGTTGGATAACCTTACTAATGCTTAGAGGTGTTGAGTTTATGGGTGTTTTACTAAACATTTAGGATGTTGGTGGTACAGATGGATGGATCCCCCTCACCCCACTTTTCCTTTAGCAGCAGTGATACAAGTTAGTGTTGGAGATTACCCTATGGTGATGATACAGGTTAGTGTTGGAGATTACCCAGTGATAATGTGTCGGCCTAGGTGTCTTTGGACGATATGTGTTCTGTTGGACCATGTTTCTGTGGAAAATATGTGATGTGATATGTGGTGGAGGTCATGAGTGGTAGGAAGAGGGAATGAGGTTGATTTCCTTCACATCCATGATACCTTATTACTTTGTTTATGAGATTTTTTATGATGGACCAGGTGTCTATAGGCATGATGTGTTGTGATGGACTAGGTGTCTTTAAATGAGATGTGTTGTGATGACCCAAGTTTCTTCTAGATGCAAGGTGATGTGATGAACCAAGTGTCTTTGGGTGAGATGTGATGTGATATGTGTTTAGGGAATGAGAGAATAGAAAATTTGACATTAGGGAATGATATCAACAAATCAGTTGGGAATTGGAAGTAGGGAAGCTTTATTTGTAATGATTTTGATGTTATATTATTATATTAGATGTGTGATTTGATGAGTGATCCATGGCGAGGTTGGGATGGATAGTTGGCCCATTTAGGTGATTTTTGGTTTTTTCATTTGTTCATTGGAGATTTAACATGATCTTTTCACATGTTCACTTGAGACCTTATTTATGTCCCTATTGAGTATACGTGTTATGATCACCCTATGTATATAAACTATTTTTCAGGTTTCTAGGAGAACTTTTGGGGCCGAGATGGGCATTACTAGCTAGATTGGAGATGTTGTTGAGTCACCACCATAGAATAATCTTTTGGTACTTTGTTTTAAGAATTTTATTTGTATTATTTTACATTACATATACATGTTGGATAGTTTTGAGTTTACTTTTATACTATCTTTTATATTTTTTTAGTGTTTTATCATCTTATCTTATGATCCTGTTATATTTCATAGAGGGAAATGCCTCCTATACTGTGATATTTTTATACCCATGATGCTAGTCACTAATCCAAGGCCTACTGGATGTGGGAATCATGGGTCACCATCTCTATTTTCCCTTCATTGTAGTATCTTTGGAAGGAGGGGTTTTTAATAAACATGCCAAAAGATTCACATAAAAATAAACCAAGCCTCCTCGAGTAACCGAAATAAGTGGAAAAGATTTAATAAATTAAAAACTTATGATAACAAATAGAACCTAAGAAATTGATTATAGAAGTAGAATATTCTTATTAAGGTTTTTAATTTAATTAATTTAATTATACAAGAAGTTAAGTACAAGTGTATAATTACTTCATACATAAAGTTAAGGGTTCTTCCGTACTCCCATCATAAATTTCTAGTTACAATTTCTCTTTCATTTTATCCCTTTTATGCTAACTCATTTTCATGTAATTATTCTAATTTTTTATATATCACTTAAATATATACATAGTTTAATATCTTTTCCATTAATGATGTTATGCATGTTTTAAGTTCCTTTAAAATACATACTTTTAAGGAAACCTAGTTTAAGGGTATTTTCAAATTCTTATTTCACTTCATCCATCACCCCCTTAAAATATTATTAAACAAAAAATTAATTTTAAAATTCATATGTATTTTATATTTAACCCTATGGGTTCAATTCTAATTTTTAATAAAAAATATGACCCCTTTTCTATAAAATACCAATTGCTTATTCAAAAAAAGTATCACCAAAGTGGTTCGTTTTTATTCTTACTTCTTAAAACCTTCTCATAGATTTTTCTACCATGGGACTCCATCATCAAGACTTATGTTACATTAAGATATGAATGAACAAAGCAATTTTTTTCCTTATTCTCATGGGAATTCTTATGTTATAGCTTTCAGATATGCTTTGGGACAAGATCATGAAACCCAGTTCTTATCACATGGTTTTACCATGTTTACGACTTATGTATGGTTTATTTTATTCTTGTGGAACACATATATATGATCTTCATTATGTGATGGTTGATCCTATAATTATATAAACCTCCAATTCATTGGTTAATGTTTCTATCTCATGATTTATCATGGTGCATGGGTAGTAATCCTAGCCAACTATGGTGCATGGGTAGTTAGCCTATCCAACTATGTAATGTTACCATGATAGGGATCTTTGACTTATGCTTATGATATCATTTTAATGGTATTCCCACATTCTATATGATGCAATTTTCTTATGATATGATCATTATTACTCCATTATCTTATGTTATCATTTATTTATTCCATGATATCATTCTTATGATCATTCTCTTTATGATATCATGTTATGCCTTCCATGTTTTTCTCCTTTATCAGGTTTATTCCCTTACTTGTATTTCTAGATCACCCTTTTCCTTATTTATTTTCCCAAGTTTATCCTATATAGATTTAAGATGACCTATGGGAGTTAGGAGCACTCTAATGAGATTAAATAAATACAATGATGTCATGTTTTAAGATGTTGTATTTATGTGTTTAATCCCCTAAAGACATTAAAACCTATATCATTAGATTTTTTTGTTGTAAAATATGTTAAAAGTTATGAAATAATATGTTTTTAAGTCTTGGGTCACCATAGTTGGCATCAGAGTAATGTCTAGTTATTTTTTTAGAGATTAGAATAAAAGAAATATAGTAAAAACACCAGGGATAAGACTAATTATATGAGAATATCCCTAAATTTTGATAAATTATAGATTGTGTGGTATTACTATCAATTAAATACTTGTGTGGATAATAGAAATTGGATATAGTTTTGTAACATATAATATTTTCCCAGAGTATGGCCAACTGAAAACTCATGAGGGGGGTGGATTGAGTACCTAAAATGTTCTTTTCTTTAACCATACTCTTCTAGGTATGATAGTTAAAATATTTTCCTTAATCACAATTGGAAACAGAAATATAAAATATTAACTAAAAGATATTTAACAAAAAATATTTATAGTATTTTAGGGAACAAAAGTCACCTAGTCCACTCCACAAACTATTTACTCTATGATTTTGGTGATTTTTACTATAACAACCATTTTTCCAGTGGCTCCTAGTTGAGTGCAAGAAAATATTACTTATTAAAAAGGTACAAGAGTTTTCAAATAGACTCTCCATTTATAATACCTATCCATGACATTAACACACTCACTTATAATGAGTTTAAACAAAAAGATATTAATACAATTTTGAAGAGTTATTATAGTACACATTTTCAAAAGAAACTAACAATATATGAAGAAACATCCTGAGAAGATTATAGTATTTAAGATATATACCTAGATGATCTTTAGTGAAATTGATAAACATGTAAGCATAGCATAAGAAAGTTCTTATGAGATTTTTTATATGTACACATGTTCATTGTTACTATTATCAAAGTATTTGTATGTTCATGTGCATCACTACAAGTCTCTATTGCATGTATATGTATGAAACAACTAACTGTTCCTTTTATATATCCTATTTTATTTTTAGCTTAAGAATATAAGGTAATAAAAATGGTTGAATTGATAATCCTTTGATAAGACAAGCTATTAATGAAATACGTCCATTATTTCCAAATATAAAATATACTTTTGTAGCAACAATATCATAAATTTTATCCTTCTTCAGATCTTTATATTCGTGGAAAGATGACTTTTTATACAAATCAGCCTTTCTTGGACAATCCTTTCTCTGATACAATCCAAAATTATGAAACTACTTATCAAGAGATTATGAAATTAATCATATCACTATGAAAAATAACAATATCTTAGAAATATATCCAACTGATAGAACTATTCTTGGAAGTTAAATTTATGAAGGACTTCATAAGATAAAACACATATTTGACTTATAATATGTGTAAGATAAACTAAATTTAACATTGTGTAAGATAAATATTCATCATAAGATAAATATGTTATTGAAGTGTGATACTTAACTTTCATAACTTCATTTGTTACTCATAAGATAGTATTTTTAGAATAACCTTTTTGTAAGATAATGAATTTTTATAAATAAACTCTAAATAGAATAACTAACTTTGAATTATGTGGAAGAACAATTGTAACATCCCGGTTCTGGGTTCCGCCCAAAGGTTCCCCGTACCTGGTTGGTCACATGATCTCAAGCAAATTTCCCCGAATGCTAGAGCCTTCTGACTAGTAGCGAGGGGCTAGAGTGTGATAGTGGGGAAACTATGCCCTCATTGGCATAGTATGCACAATGGAATAACAAATAATAAACAATAGAAAAATAAAAATAGCATACGACAAGTAAATAATGGAATACTGAAAGTAAATAAACAAATGAAGTAAATATACATAAATGATGCATGTCACATGTGTCTAGGAAAATATCCAAACAAGTCACAATACTAGAAATACAATACTTAACCAAGTGCAAAAGAAACAAGTAAACTCTAGCAGTATCACAAGCCTCAGCTTGGTCCCATGATCTCCAGATCCACATCAATCAAGTACCTGATGATGAAGGGTGCTTGCCCTTATCTATAACTATAGAGACCCAAGCTTGATGTACATATAAATTTCATTAATTTTTAGGAATAATTAATATAGGGAATAAAAATACACCCAAATACCGTATTAGTTTAGTGTCTTTGGAAACTCTAAAAACAATCATCTAACTTGGTGAAATATCTTAAACATCTCCCACAAAGATCTTGCCCTTTTTTCCTATATAAAACCTTTATTTATATCCTGTAGAAAAGAAAACATAAAATGGGTGAGATAAAATTCTCAATAAGGGTAAACATTGAGAACATAAAACAAACCATAAATATAATAATGTAAAAACATGAACATAAAGTTTAAATATAAAAATCATGAGTCATGAAATAAATCTTGCCAGTTCGTAAGGTATAGATCATAAAGGAACATTAACCATAAAATTGAATTGGCATAAAACATGGGATTGTGGAAAATAAATAAGCACATAATATGATTTCCATAGTTTCCAAGGCAATGATTCCAAGACCATCATAGTGTACAAATTCCATTACTGAACTAGATTTACTTTCTGTTCCAGCCATGTATTACTGAACCATATTTACTTGTCGTTCCAGCCCTGTATTAATGAACCAGATTTACTTGCCATTCCAGTCATGTATATCTCATGAGATATAAATCTTTACCCAATTAATTGGAGGTAGATATAAGTCCCACCCATCTCATAATTAAATCATTCATACATGTTCCATAAAAACAAAAATCATTCATCATAGCATAACGCATGAAATAAAATTGGTTTCTTAAACACCATTCCATTAAAATCCATATAAAATAAATGGATTTTATAAAAATAAATCCATCATAAATAAAATAAAATTAAATTAATAATAGTTATAGAAACATAACCCTATGTCATCTTATATGGAAAATAATTTTGATAAAACACTTGAACTTAATTCTTGAGGAAAATATCCTTTCTTTTTCAAAAATGTTTTCTTTTCTCAAAATGCATTGCAATTTTAAAACAAAATAATTTAGTTAAAAATAAACTTGTAAATTTTTAGAGGAATATTCATGGAAATAAGGTGTTATTAATATTTAAAAATTCATTCATTCATTCCATATAAGTTAAAAAACATTCTTCTCACAATTTTTTTAGAAAAGTCAAAAAGTACCTCGTATGGTAAACGTAAGAAAGATTCCTTCCAAAAAATGTAGTAAAAGTCAAAATGGGTAAAAATGAATTTAAAAATACATATAAGAATAGTAAAAATTTTATGAGAATATTTTTATAAAACATGGAAATGGATGATAAATATACCCCCAGTAAATACTTACATATAAACAATCTTAGATAAAAATAAGAGTTGTAAAGTTATCCCTTACCTTAGATCCGATTTCTTCCATATGTGTCTGAAACTCATGTATAGTGGGTTTAAAAATATTATTAATTGGTAACAGAATCATAAATATATTTATGATATCATATATGATTCACTTATGACTTTATATTACCCGTTCATTTGTCAGTTCCATGTTAAAGAAACGTTTTGGGTAATAATCGTTTTATTTATCGTACATGTTTGGACTTGTTATTCTTGATATTATTACTTAGATCATGATTTAATTACTTAAAAAATGTAAAAAATGATTTATATATCATATATATTCAGTATATATATATATATAATAAATATATAAATGAAATATAATACACCGTTTAGGGAGAGGGTAGGCCATACGTACGCATGAATGTTGTTTTCGTTTCCTTATTGAATTGAATGGAAATAAGTAAATGAAAAATATATATAAATAAATAAATTAGAATTATTATGTAATATATTTTATTATTATTTATTATATATACTTTATAATTATTTTTGAATGGTTAACGTAGATAATGAATCTAATCGCATCGTGGAGACGGTAAGTCGTACGTACACACGAGTGACGATATCTTTCCATAATTGTTGAATGATATTGAAGTGGATGGTGTATAATATCTCATAATTAGTATCATGTTATAATAATAATATATAGATATTATTTATACTATTATACCCATCCAATTAAGGTGGTGGTGAAAAACAGATTACACCATGGTGTGGAGATGGTAAGCCGTACGTACACACATGTAGTGATTTTGTTTTTCGTAGGATGAATATAAGGTGAAAATGGGTAGTTTAATATTTATAATAACATATAAGTATATGAGTGATACTGATGTTATTTATTTATAATTAAACATCCAATTAAGAGGAATTATAAGAAAAAATAAATTTCAAAGAACCGGTATTAGAGATTACCTCTTCCTTGACGTACCTCTTTTAAATTTCCTCTTAGGGCACTAGAGTTGGTCTTTTGAGAAGACCAGAATCCCTAGAATGTAACTAGGGAAGTTTAGAAGAGAAATGGGAAGGGTTTGGACAAGATTTAAGGCTCAAAATGGAGTGAAGAGAAGATGGAGGAGGTTCGCTTTTACAATAGAGGAGAGGGGCACTTTAAGAAACTCTCAAAATATTAATTTATAAATTCAATTTTGATTGAAAATGGTCCAAAACTTATTTAATTCAAAGATAAGATTATTTTGGTTTGAATAACAATCATAAAATAATTTTTATACAAGTTTTTAATATTTTTTTTATCCTTATCTTTTTGGTTTAACCCTTATTTTACCCTTTTTAATCTTACCATGATATCATGTTATTTACAGATTATGGGTTAGTGTAATTACCATATCATGTCAAATGACCCAAAAAAAGTTATTTATGACATATTTGGACTTATATTAACTATTTTGACGAATAATATATTTTTAGGAAGTTAATATCATTTAATAAACTATTTTATGTTTTAAGTTATGAATTATGTCAATTTTGGACACTATTCATACTTGACATTTTAAAAAATATTTATAAAAACATTATTCCTTCAAACCAAAGGCATTAAATAATCCCTAATATGTCAATTTCATCCATAAAATTCGTGTATGACATTAAAATATTCAAATTAAATTTATTTTAATATTTATAAATTCATTTATTTGAATCTTTCATTAATGAAGTAATCACTTCAACATAATTGTGTCATAAATAAATATATTTATCTAATGTCTAAAAATTATAAATAAAATACCTTGATATAGGAAATATTTTTAGATTTATAATGACTATTTATAGACATATATATTATTTATATAACCCTATATTAAATTTTATTTAGTAAAAGATATACGTTTAAGTTATAATTATCTTTACTTTAAATTAATTCTTATAAAATGTCATTTTCACATCCAAGTGAATCCATAGGGTCCCAAAATATACACAAGGATACCCATGGTCTAAAATATCTCATAAAATAATATTAGGATATGTGTTAGGGTAGTTTAATATTATTATAATATTATTTTTTACCCTTATTTACCATATTTACCCTTTAACCATGGTAAATAAAATAATTACTGAAGTTACTATTCATAATGTCTAAAAATATTAGGTACCTATTTAAAAAATTTGGACCTTTTGATTCCAAATACGGAATCCATTTTTTCAAATTCAAAACACATAAGTTACAGTAATTAATTTAAAATAAATTCCCATTGTCAAAACCAAAAAGCAGGTTTTTAAGAAATAATAACTATCAAAAGATTGACATGTGTTTATGTCCAATTTAAAAGTGAAATTACATCCAATGATCAAAATTGGATTGAATGGTAAAAATATAATCCAATTACACTTTAAAAACAATTTAAAATATAATCTAACTATATAAATAAATTAGATGAAAAGGCAATTTCAAATTAAAATGCAGTATTTCCACTATTCATTAAAATTTGAATTTTGTCAAAAAAATAAAAAAAATTCAACAAAAGAAAATTTTTATGTCCCTATTACAAATAAGGAGTTTATTTTGTCAAATTTAACTTATATAAGTGTCAAAAACTATATTTAAAATGGGTTCTCCATCAAAAGGCGGTAAAACTACATTTTTTGAAAATACTTATTTTATCCGAAAAATTGATTTTGTTCTCATATCATATTCTAAAAAATATATAAGATGAATTTTAATGTTATATAAAATTAAATATGTGGTTAATACTATTCATAACAGCTATTTTATATCCCATTAAATAATAATATTTTAACAATATATTGTTGTTTAGTGAAACTCATTATTGAGTACAACGCAAGCTATCGAGGAAGGTCTATCTTGCATGTAACACAAGACAAGTAAATGTTGTATGTATTTCAAGCTTCCTTTGCTGTTTCTTATAACATAATCCAAACACAGTTCTTTTACACATCGAACAAGATCTATACTCAATGTTGTGTGAAATGAATTCTATCAAAAGAACTTTACATTGTGTGTAATAAAATCCAAGAATAGTATTGCGTATAATGCAAGCTAAGATGATGTTGCGTATAGCGCAAGATAAAATTGGTGTAGCGTACAACGAAAGATATCAATGAAAATAATATTTCCCACAAAATCTTGGGGTGTTACATTCTACCCCCTTAAAATGAATTTCGCCCTCAAAATTCATCAGGGTTATAAATGGTTTATTACTTGAAAGGTTCTTTCATGGAAACCCACACTGTAAAATGGGATACTAAAACTTTATTTTAAATAGGAAAGTTATAAACATAATGGTTACCCAAAGTAACTCATCACTGGGTTTCCACATAGGAGAACATAGGTGGTAAGTGAAAACATGGATATGGAAGAGAAATCTAACCATCAAGCTCTGATGGATATTGATAGAGAATAAGATTTGAAGAAAGTTAACTACCAGAAATCCATAAATCTGAGATGATTTAAGGGACCATCTGATTCATCAGATAAGAAGGTACTAGGATAACATTTTTGGTTTCAAGATCATTTTCCTAAAGTTGATGAATTTTTGTAGGAGGAGAAATACTTACTTGATTTTAGTATAATATCACCATTGGTCGTTACCTAAACAATTTCCACTTCATCTCTTATTTAAAGAAATGAAGTTGAATTTTTCATTCGTGAAGTGTTATAAAATCATGTTATAGAATGATAGGTCATTCCATATGTCTCAAAAAAGATATTAACATAAGTAATCAAATATAAATAAGTCCATCTATGGTGAGATTAATCGTATATGGTTCCAAAAATGGACTTATACTTCATCTATCATACCGCTTAAATAAAATAAAACTAATTTAAACATACTAGGGACTTCTCGTAGGCCAGTGGTAGGTGATAAAGGCTTATCGCAAATCAATTGTAGGTTTGATTCTTGTAGACTTGTCTGACGTGATGGGTTGTCGCCTGTCCTACAGGTTGTCCTTTTTCTAAAAATATACTATTATAAAATTCCAGAAATAATATTAAAAAAAATGTTTTAGCCTTAAACAATAAAATCTAATGGTCAACTTAATCTATTCCAACCATTATGTGTAAGGCCCCTTCCTTAAACATTACATAATCTTGAAATAAGTTAATAATTCACATTGAGTATCTTTTCAGGTTTAGAGTTTTAGAGAATTAGGCCATAACTATTACATTACATCTCAAAAAATAACAAAGTATACACTTCTACTCTATCCAATTTTTTTCATAAAAATAAAACTCCTTTAATAAAACAAGAGTTATTTTCTTGATATAAATCTTCTTAAATTATTCCTCTCCATTACCCTTCCTTATACCCTATGAAAAACATTTCAAAAACACAAGATAAGCATAAAAAGCTCAGTAAGGGTTATAAAACAAGGAAATAAAAAAATTATTTCATCAATACATATAAATAAATGAAATCATACTTCTCAATCTTTAACATACCACACAAAATAATAAGATTTATGAAAAAAACATAAAAATAATAAATCATAAAGGTAACTTATGGCATCCATAACATACTTACATTGTAGCTTTCACAGCTACATAGAGAGTTACCTTTGGAATACCCATCATAATATATTCCTTAAATATCTTAGGATAAACATTAACGTTTACCTCTGTCATGTTACCCAATGCATTGGAGAGCTATCTCAGGATCACTCGCCCCAGGTTTATCACGGAACCACCCATATATGTAAACAATGCCCAAGAACCATAACATAATCATAAAAAATGAACAAGCATAAAGGAAAGATAAAATTTCCACATTACAATCACAATATTTTATTTCAAGATATTGACATAATCAATGCTTTCTGAAAACCATTTTCAATACCATTTAAAACATTTAATAAAGAGATTTTTAAATCAAAGTGTCCCATACCACTTTGAAACTTTTAAAGGAATTAAAATTAATTTCCATATAAATAAATCCTAAAAACCATTTTGAAAACATAGACATTAATGATAAATATTTAAAAGAATAAATCTTTAAAAAATTTTAAACAATGCTTTAGTTAAAGAGTCCCTTACCACTTGAGAAAATAACCGAATAAAAATAATTGCAGAACACATTAAAAAATTATTATAATATCATGAGAATAAGGATATTCATGATATAATATGTAAAAGGGTAGTATATACACCATATAAAAGTGAATTGGTGTATAAAAACAAATAAGTCTCAATGGAATGTAAATTGAGACAAAATCCCTTAAAAAGATCTTATAAATGACATAAGAATTTATCTATGGGGTGATTATGTGCTGAAAAAGTATATCCACACAAAGGGAAGTTAAAATTATAATGTAAATAAGTAAATATTTATTCCACACATTATCTTGGAATAATATAATCATCAAAGTATGCATTAAACCCAAAGAGTAGAAATTGAGTTTAGAAATTCTCTTACGAAAATTTGGCAGCCTAACGACGTCACTTAAAAATTAAGAAAAATGAGTTGATGAGAGAGAAAATGGTATCTCATCACTTGGACATAAAATTTATAGCAATAAGGATATATAAGAACACATACCAACATAAGAGAATGGAAATTTAAAGACATAATCATAAAAGAAGTCTTTTATTAAAAGAAGAGGGTGAAAGGTTCCCTTAAAAAGATCATTTTGTAAATAAAATAGATTGATTATGTGTATTAACTATAAGTACACATAAATAAATTATAAATACAAGATATGATAACAAAAGTTATTTCTCACATAATCATATCACGATATAATCAATAAGTAGAATTTTAACCCAAAGAATGGAAATTGGGTTAAGGAGTTCCCTTAGCTCGTGTCCGAATTGACTCGTTCATTCTTTAATCTGTTGAGTAATAAACTATAGTTAATTTATACTATCTTAAGAACCTTTTAAAGTTTATTATTCCTTTTATATCACTTATTACCATGTTATAAACATTACAAAATCATTTAAGTTAATAACGGTCGTTTTGTCGATATTTGGTACTTGAGTCAAAAACGTACTTTTTATAATTACAAGTTGTCTATGTGGTCAAAAGTACATTATATCCAAAATGATATTAATGATTTATATATCATATACATCATATATATCCAGTATATATATGTATTTATAACAGTACATAACATTTGGAGATAAGAAATGAAATGCACTGTTCATGGAGACGGTAAGCTGTACGTACGCATGAATGCTACTTTAATTTTTATTTCGTATTTAATGGAATGAAAACTTAATGATAAATATGTATATTATAATTCCAGTATAATATCATATATATTTTTAATAAATCCATCCTTTATACGTTCCACATATGGCATGAACGAGTCATATCACTTTGAGGGGGCGGTAGTCTAAACATCCTCAAATGAAATTATCATATTTACCCATTATGGAAACCATAAAGGAAGGATATAAATGAAAAATACAGAATAATAGAGACAATATAAATATATTATATATCACATATAAATATAGTACCATTATAATGGACACCATGAGAGGCGGTAGGAGATAATTGAATAATCATCCTTTCGTGAGGTAGGAGTTCGCCGTCCACAGAAAGAGTATGTTCGTATCCATTAGATGAATGTGTGTTGTAGTGTAGTTTGAAAAATTATCATAAAAACATACTAATATATTGAGGATACTGGTGCTGTTATAAAATAATGTAATGAAGATATTTTAAAGGGTTGGAGAAGGAAAATAAAAGAAAATAACTTGAGAGAAGATGTTACCTTTAAATTGGGTAACTCCCTTTGGTTTGAACCAAATGGATTTATTGAATTGTCTTTTTTCTAGGATAATGATTCTAAGAGTAAGATAAGAATGTTGGGATATTCTTGGAGAATATTTTAGACAAGGAAATGGGCTTGAGAGGTGTGAGTAATGGGTTATAGGTGGTTGCCTTTTATAAGAGGGAGGAAGGGGCTCTTTAGGAAAGTTTGAAAGTATTATTTTATTATAAAATGATTTTCGGTTTCAAAAGGTACAAAAATTATTTAATTAGAATATAAAGTATATATAAGTTGAAATAAAATCATCCAATAATAATTGGACAGGTTTTGGATATTTTATAATCTTTACCTTTTTTGTTTAAACCTTTGCTAACTTATTTAACTTTTACCATGTCCTCTTATATATTCATATTATATGGCTAATATATTTACTATAAAATTCCAAGAGACACAAAATGGATAATTTATGAAAATTTTAAAATTATTTAAGCCATTTTTCCTAATTTTAGATTTTTAAAAATATTTTATCATTTAATAAAATATTAATTGTTTTAAAAACTCATTTATGTCAATTTATAAATTATTCATAGCAAGGATTTTAAAAAAATCTATAACGACTTTATTATTTATAAAAAACTTAATTAATTTAAATATAACAAGTCATTATTATCCCTAAAATTCTTGGATAACATAAAAGTTTTAAAATAAATTTATTTTAATATTTATAATATCATTTATTTGAATCCTTTATTAATGAAGAAATTAATGCATCACCATTGTGTCATAATTAAGTTTATTTATCTAATGTATAAAAACTATAAATAAAATAATATGATGTATTAAATCTTTTTATCTTTAAAATAAATATTTATAGTCGAATATATAACTTATATCAACCTATATACAATTGTTTTACTAAAAGATATATGTTTATGTTATTTTTTTCCTTACTTTAAATTAATTAATATAAAATTTTATTATCACTCCCAAGTGGCTCCATGGGGTTCCAAAATTGACCCAAGGATGACCATGGTAGGACATGTATCATCAAATAGGGTTAAGAAAAGTGTAAGGGTAATTTAATATTATTAAAATATTATTTTTTACTCTTATTTACTAGATTTTCCCTTTAACCATGGTAAATAAAATATTTACTGAAGTAAATATTCATAATGTTTAAAAATAAAATTAACTATTTACACAATTTGGAACTTATGATTCCAAATATGGAATCCATTTTTCCAAATTCAAAACACAGAATTTGTAGAAATTAATTTAAAATTAATTCCCATTGTCAAAACAACAGTGTTTTTAAGAAATAATAACTATCAAAAGATTGACACTTGTTTATGTTCAATTTAAAATTGAAAATAATTTCAATGACCAAAATTGGATTAAATGGTAAAAATATAATCCAATTAAACTTTAAAAACAATAAAAAGAAAAATATAACTATATAAATAAATTAGATTAAAATGCACTTTTGAATTAAAATGCAGTATTTTTCACTATTCATAAAAAATGAACATTATTAGAAAAATACCAAAAATTTACCCAAAGTAAAATTTGATGTCCCGTTTATAAAGAAGAAGTTTATTTTTTCAAATGTAACATATAAAAGTAACAAAAACTAGATTTAAAAGGGGTTCACCATCAGAAGGCGGTAAAACGACATTTTTAAAATATTAGAGTATTTATGCTTACAATTGGATTCATTCTCCTTTTAGCCTCTAAATTTTATTGGATTAATGTAAAAACATTTAACAAACATGTGTAATCATATTTTATTTAGTTCTGTCCATTCCCACCAATACAAAGACAAGGCGTTATCTACCATTTAAAATAATATTATATTATTATTTTTTAGTATGACTCAGCCTTGTGTGCAACATGAGATTTCAAAGAAACCCATTGTTACGTGTCAGGTACGCCATCAAACATAGCATCCTTTAAAGTAAAATTAATATTTAATTCACAAATATTAATAAATATGAAAATTTCATATTCTTTATTTACCTGGGATGTTACATCCTTCCCCCCATTTTGGGAATTGTGTCCTCACAATTTTAAAATTGGGCTTGGAAACATCATTAAAAGTACCACATCAGAAAAAGAGTCAATAAAAATATCACTTTAAAAGAAATAAAGAGAAGTAAAAAGGTCACTCTAGATAACACATACTTGGATTCCATGTATGAAAACATGGATTTGGAGGAAAAACTAAGTGTTAAGTTCTGATGGAGAGTGATAGAAAACATGACTAGGAGAAAGTTAACTACAAGAAAACCACAAAATTGTGATAGGTTAAACGATCTTTGATTCCCCAGTAGGAAAAGTAAATGGACAACATTTTTTTTGTTTTAAGTTCCATTTCATAAAGTTGGAGAATTTATTTATGAGATTGACTAAGAACATAAGGAAATATACTTACTTTTCAAGTAGAGTTTCATTCTTTAATAGGTTTCTACCACAAACACATATTTTCTCCAAACGATGAGTATTCAAGATGACTTGGTCACACCTGAAGCACTAGAATCAACTTCTAGAGAATCACATAATCCAAAAAAGATGAACTATATATTTCCCCTATCTTTATACATTAACCAAAACCAAAATGTTTAGTACAAGATCAGATAACCCCCAAAAAGATAATATTTTATAAAAATAAATAATTCTCTTCATCTCCAAAATTGAACAAACAATACCCAAAGTTCAACAAAGACCATTCAATAAAAATTTTTCCTTTAAATACTTTAATATAATCCAAACTAAGATTCAAACCCAAAACTCAGAAGAACTTAATCACATAGTCTTCCACAAAAATCTTAACATTTATCTCCAAATAACATCAGTTACTCTTAAAGTCTCATACTAAAAAGTAATTAACTTAATCTCATATTCTCTATGATATGTTAATCATTCCATAAATAACCCAAATCAACATATGTCCATAATAAAAACATATACTCTTCCAAAATAAAATTTCAACCATTACTCCACAAATGAAATCGCATAGTATTCTATTTTCCTTATGCATATGGTGTTTCCAAAATAGAGAACATCTTCTAAAATAACTGTCATCACTTAATCACCAAATCATTTTCTTATACTAAGGATATCCATTTGATAAAACATAAGTTCAAAGAATCAAATTATTCTTGATCCATAAAATAATTTAACCAAAAAGGATAAGTTATACTAACCAGCGACTTCATGTAGGCCAGTGGTAGGCGATGCGCCCTTGTCACCCTTTGGTTGTGGGTTCGATTCCTACGACCTTCCTAGACACGACGGGTTGTCACCCATCTTGCGTGTTGCCCCTTTTTATAAAACTCAACTATAACCCTAACATGATTTAACCTCAATGGTTGTCTTATACCTCTCATTTTCATCACAACTCATAATGACCACAATTCTTAATTCATGAAGTCTTATATATACTAACATTTTTTTACCTCTATAAAATAACACTATTCCTAAAGAAAGAAAATCATACCTTGATCATGGTTTCCACCTGGTTTCATCATCATCTTGTTCACTTAGATAGATGGTCCATGCATTGAAACAATGATTTAGAGATCCTTCAAAATCATATGCTTTTTTATCCAAATACACCTCATACAACTTGGGTCATATGGGTGTTCACAGAAAAATAGTTTTGGAAAATAATCATGTATGACATATAATTTCAAAAAATTTGATAAAACTTTCTTTCTATAAAATAGTCGAACCGAGTTTGAGTTAAAAAATTCAATCAATGGTCTTTTTAAAATACCATATGTATGTTCTGAAAGAATATAATTTAAAAGAAAATATAAATAGGTTGCATAAGGATCTACTTCTTTAGCACCTTTTTCAAAATCATAATATGCTTCAAAATCTTGTGATAAGGTAAAATATTTGAAAATGCCTTGATAATATTTAATTTTCTTGAAAATATGAGAATATTGAGAAAATAGGATTTGATTAAATACAACCCATGATCCATGATGGTATCGAGGTATAAATAAGGTGTTTGATATCTTAAACAATTGCTTGTAAGTGGTTGTATGTTAGAAAATGTTTCAGAGTCATCTGAACATGACTTTGCAAAAAGTATTACAAGCAAGTCATCAAGAAGAGATTGAAATGTTGTTTGAGATCCTCCTCCTTCCATTTATAACAGACTTTCCTTGATCTGAAAAAGTTAAAAAATAAGGATTTAACTTAAGGAGTAGACATAGAGATTAACCATGTGTCTAACAAAAAATCCCAATCCCTAAAGTTGTCTAAACCGACCTCTAATACCAACTGTAAGGCCCCAACCTTAAACATTAGATAATCTTGAAATAAGTTAATAATTCACATTGAGGATCTTTTAAGGTTTAAAGTTTTATATAATTAGGCTGTAACTGTTACATTACATCTAAAAAAATAAAAAAATAGACATTTATACTCTATCCAATTTTTTCACAAAAATAAAACTCCTTAAATAAAATAAGAGTTCTTTTCTTGATATAAATCTCCTTGAATTCTTCATTTTTCTTACCCTTCCTTATACCCTGTGAAAAACATTTCAAAAACTTGGGATGAGCATAAAAAGCTTATTAAGGGTTATAAAACAAATAAAGAAAAAATTAGTCCATAAATATATACAAATCAAGGAAATCATACTTTTCAATATTTAACATACCACAAAAAATCATAAGATTTATGAATAAAAAATGGAAATCATAAATCATAAAGGTAACTTGTAGAATACATAACATAATTACGTTATAGATTGCACAGCTATTATGTAGGGAGTTACGTTTGGAATACCCATCATAGTATATTCCCTAAATCTCTTAGGAGAAACATTAACGTTTTCCTCTGTCACATTACCTAATGCATTGGAGAGCTATCACGGGCTCACCTAGCCTAGGTTTATCACAAAACCACCCGTATATGTAAAAAATTCCCAAGAACCATAACATAATCATAGAAAATGAACAGGCATAAAGGAAAGATAACATTTCCACATTACAATCACAATATTTCATTTCAATATATTGACATAATCAATGATTTCTCAAAACCATTTTCAATACCATTTAAAACATTTAATAAAGAGATTCTTGAATCAAAGTGTCCCATAACACTTTGAAACTTCTAAAGGAATTAACATTAATGTCCTTATAATTAAATCCTAAAAAACATTTTAAAAACATGAACATTAATTAGAAAGATTTAGAAGAATAAATCTTTAAAACATTTAAAACAATGTTTTAGTTAAAGAGTCCCTTACCACTTGAGAAAATACTTGAATAATAATAATTGCAGAACACATTAAACAAATCTTATAATATCATTATAATAAGGATATTCATGATATAATATATCAAAGGGAAGTATATACACCATATAAAAGTGAATTGGTTTATAACAACAAATAAGTCTCAATGGAATGTAAATTGAGACAAAATCCATTACAAAGATCTTATAAATGACATAAGAATTTATCGATGAGGTTATTATGTGTTGAAAAAGTATACCCACGCAAAGGGAATTAAAAATTACAACAGAAATAAATAAATAGCGATTCCACACATAATCTTGGCATAATATAATCAATGAAGTATGCGTTAAACCCAAAGAGTGGAAATTGAGTTTAAAAATTATCTTACGAAAATTCGGCAGCCTAATAGCGTCACTCAAAAATTCAGAAAATGATTTTATGAGAGAGAAAAGGGTATCTAATCACTTGGACATAAAATTTACAGAAATAAGGATATATAAGAACATATATCAACACAAGAGAATGGAAATTAAAAGACATAATCATAAAAGAAGTCTTTTACTAAAAGAAGAGGGTGAAAGGTTCCCTTAAAAAGATCATTTTGTAAATAAAATAAACCGATTATATGTATTCACTACAAGTACACATAAAGAAATTATAAATAAAATATATGATAAAAAATTTTATTTCTCACATAATCATATCACGACATAATCAATAAGTATAATTTTAACCCAAAGAATGGAAATTGGTAAAGGAGTTCCCTTACCTCGTGTCCGACTTGACTCGTTAAATATTTAATCTCATGAATAATAAACTAAAGTTAATTTATAATTTATTAATAACCTTTTTATAGTTTATTATTCCTTTTATATAACTTACTACCACATTATAAACATTACAAAATTATTTAAGTTAATAACGGTCGTTTTGTCGATATTTGGTACTTGAGTCAAAAATGAACTTCTTATAATTACAAGTTGTCTATGTTGTCAAAATTACATTATATTCAGAATGATATTAATTATTTAGATATCATATATATCATATATATCCAGTATATATATGTATTTATAACAGTACATAACATTTGGAGATAATAAATGAAATGCACGGTTCATGGAGACGACAAGCCGTACGTACGTATGAACGCTACTTTAATTTTTATTTTGTATTTAATGGAATTAAAACTTAATGATACATAGGTATATTATAATTCTAGTATAATATCATATATAATTTCATTAAATTCATCCTTTATACATTCCACGCATGACATGAATGAGTCATATCACTTTGAGGGGGCGGTAGTCCGCACTTCCTCAAATGAAATTATCGTATTTACCCATTATGGAAACCATAAAGGAATGATATAAATGAAAAATACAGAAGAATAGAGAAAATATAAATATATTATATATCACATATAAATATAGTTCCATCATAATGTCCACCATGATAGGCGGTAGGAGATAATTGAACAATCATCGTTTCGTGAGGCAGTAGTTCGCCGTCCACAAAAACAGTATGTTCGTATCCATTAGATGGAGGTGTGTTGAAGTGTAGTTATAATACTTCTCATAAAAACATACTAGTATATTAAGGATACTGGTTTTGTTTTAAATTAATGGAATAAAGTGAGTTTTTGGGGTTGGAGAAGGAAAATAAAAGAAAAGAACTTGAGAGAAGACGTTACCTTTAAATCGGGTAACTCCCTTTAGTTTGAACCAAAAGGATTTCTTGAATTGCCTTCTGCCTAGGGGAAGGCTTCTAGGAGGAAAAGAGGGATTTTGGTAGATTATATGATCATATTTTGAACAAGACAATGGGCTTTAGAGGTGTGAGTAATGGGTTAGAGATGGTGGCCTTTTATAAGAGAGAGGAGGGGCTCTTTAGGAAAGTTAGAAAGTATTATTTTATTATAAAATAATTTTCGGTTTCAAAAGGTCCAAAACTTATTTAATTCAAATATAAATTAAATATAAGTAGAAATAAAATCATCCAATAATAATTGGATAGGTTTTGGATATTTTATAATCCTTATCATTTTGGTTTAACCCTTTATTAACGTATTTAACTTTTACCATGTCCGCTTATATATTCATACTATATGGTTAATAAATTTACTATAAAATGCCAAGATACAAAAAATATACCATTTATGAAATTTTTAGCATCATTTAAGTCATTTTTTGGAATATTATATTTTTATGATTATTTTATCATTTAATAAAATATTAATTGTGTTAAAAACTCATTTATGTCAATTTATAAATTATTCATATCAAGGCTTTTAGAAAAATCTATAACAAATTTATTATTTATAAAAAACTTAATTAATTCAAATATAACAAGTCATTAGTATCCCTAAAATTATTTTATGGAATAAAAGTTTTAAAATAAATTTATTTTAATATTTATAATATCATTTATTTGAATCATTTATTTAATGAAGCAATTACTGCATCACCATTGTTTCATAATTAATTTTTTTTATTTAATTTTTAAAAATTATAAATAAAATACCAAGATGTAGGAAATATTTTTATCTTTTAAATTAATATTTATAGTCGAAGAGATCACTTATATAACCCCATATATAATTGTTTTACTAAAAGATATATGTTTATGTTATTTTTGTCTTTACTTTAAATTAATTAATATAAAATGTCATTATCACTCCCAAGTGGATCCATGGGGTCCAAAAATCGACCCAAGGATTCCCATGGTCAGACATGTATCAGAAAATATGGTTAGGACAAGTTTAAGGGTAATTTTATATTATTATAATATTATTTTTCACCCTTATTTACCGGATTTACTCTTTAACCATAGTAAATAAAATATTAACTAAAGTAAATATTCATAATATGTAAAAATAAAATTACCCATTTACACAATTTGGAACTTATAATTCCAAATATAGAATCCATTTTTCCAAATTCAAAACACAGAATTTGGATAAATTAATTTAAAATTAATTCCTGTTGTCAAAACAAAAAAGCGTGTTTTTAAGAAATAATAATTATCAAAAGATTGACACTTATTTATGTTCAATTTCAAAATTAAATTACTTAATCTGATAAAAATTGGGTTAAATTATAATAATATAATCCAATTACACTTTAAAAATAATAAAAATAACAATCTAACTATATAAATAAATTAGATTAAAAGGTAGTTTGGAATTAAAATGCAGTATTTTTCACTATTCACAAAAAAGAACTTTATTAGAAAAATACCAAAAATTACCCAAAGTAAATTTTGATTTCCTGATTATAAAGAATAAGTTTATTTTTTCAAATGGAATATATAAAAGTAAGAAAAACTAGATTTAAAAGGGGTTCGCCATCAAAAGGCTGTAAAATGACCTTTTAAAAATATTAGAGTATTTATGCTTAAAATTGGATTCATTCTCATTTTAAGCCTCTAAATTTTATTGGATAAATGTAAAAACATTTAACAAAAATGTGTAATCATACTATAGTTAGTTTTGTTCATATTTTAGTTTGGGTACGCCATCAAACATAACATCCTTTAAAGTAAAATTAATATTTAATTCACAAATATTAATAAATATGAAAATGTCATTTTTTTATTTACCTAGGATATTACATTAGTCTTATCCAAAATACTTCTGTCCATTCTCATAGTAAAAAAAAACAATTATAAGAAATTCATATAACAAGCATGTGAATACCATCATTTATCCCCCATAAGATATATCTTATTGGTCAAATACCAAACATTTGGAATGACTTCATCAAGAATTATCTTGAGTCATGGGAATAACCTAAATTACCATATATACTTATTGAAAACATGCATGTTTTATTATTCCAAAACTTATTGTATATATTCCTTAAGTCCCAAAAAGTTTTATACTTCATCCATGATATCATAACCCTCTTGTTAACAACTCCATAGTTAGTTCCCAAGAAACTATCAGCATCCAATTTTCTTATTCAAATCCAACATATCTTTAGCCAAACATCATTATCTTAACATGCTGGACATATTAAGGGTTATCTTTCTCTTAATCACGTGTTCTCCAAGTATATAACCTTACCCTTAAATCACTTTTTGGATCCTTATAACTATTCAACATATCCTTTTCAATCCATAATGAAAAACTTATAATGAAAACACTTATATATTTCATGATCCATATAACATAATATTTGAATTACAAAACATATACACCCCAATCATCCAAATTTATTCTTAAACCATTACTTTGGATCCATAATCTTCATATTTTCTAAAACATGACTCATTTATTAAGGTTTATCAACCTCAATATTCATAGGTTTAATGTAAAAAATACTGGAAGAACATCACATACCTTTCACATGTCGTTTACAATCACTTTACTCTTAGCAGTATGACCAATAATCATACTATCTTCATGATTCTATTCATGATATTTCCACTTAGGAAACAAATCTTAATATTTCCCATAATTTCCAAATCTGAAACATTCACTGGTTAACTATGTTATATGTAGTTATGGATATTGACTAAGATCAGAAAGAAAGGTGTGAGAAATACATATCAGAGATTAGAAACAACTAAGTAAGGTAAATTACTTATAATATTTCAATCTATGATATCTTTGGTTTAACCCTAGGTTAGTCATGATTATCACAAAAAAACCAGGGTTGTAACCTATACATTACTTATCCTTAGAACATACCTAGACACATCCTTAGAAATATCTCTAGGGATCTCACTAAAGTTTTTGCATCCTAGTTTCCAAAGGTTGACTAAAACTTCGCTCTGATACTAATTGTAGAGACCTAAGCTTGACGTACATGTAAATTTCATTAATTTTGCAGAATACTTAATACAAGTCACAAAAAGAAACCCAAAGACCGTATTAGTTTAGTGTCTTTGGAAACTCAGAACATAATCATCTAACTTGGTGAAAGATCTTCAACATCTACCATAAAGATATTCCCCTTTTATTTTCCTACCTAAAACCTTTCTTTATATCTTGGAGAAAAGAAAACATAAAAATGGTGAGCTCAAATTCTCAGTAAGGTTAAAAATTGAGAATATAAAACACACCATAAACATAAGAACTTAAAAACATGAACTTAAAGTTTAAATATAAAAATCATGAGTCATGAAATAAATCTTGGTAGTTCGTAAGGCATAGATCATAAAGGAACATTAACCATAAAATTGCATTGGCATAAAACATGAGATTGTGGAAAATAAATAATCACATAATATGATTTACATAGTAGCCAAGGCATTTCTTCCAAGACCATCATAGTGGAAAAAGTCCATTACTGAACTGGGTTTACTTGAATTTCTAGCCATGTATTTCTGAACAATATTTACTTGCCATTCCAGTCCTGTATTACTGAACCATATTTACTTTCCATTCTAGTAATATATATCTCCTGAGATATAAATCTTTACCTAATTAATTGGAGGGAGATATAGGTCCCACCCATCTTATAATTAAATCATTCTTACATGTTCTACAAAAACATAAATCATTCATCATAGCATAACCCATGAAATAAAATGGGTTTCTTAAAAATAATTCCATTAAAATCCATATAAAATAAATGTATTTCATAAAAATAAATCCATAATAAACACAATAAAATAAAAATAATAATATGGATAGAAACGTAACCCTATTTCATCTTATATGGAAAATAATTTTGATAAAACACTTAAACTTAATTATTGAGGAAGATATCCTTTCTTTTTCAAAAACATTTTCTTTTCTAAAAATGTCATGAAATTTTAAACAAAAAGAATTTAGTTTAAAATAAACTTATAAACTTGTAGAGGAATATTCATAGAAATATAGTGTTATGAATATGTAAAAATTCATTCATTCTGTATAAGTTAAAAAATATTCTTCTCGTACTTTTTTCGGAAAAGTAAAAAAGTATCTCGTATGGTAAACGTAATAAAGATTTCTTCCAAAACATATAGTAAAAGTAAAAATTGGTAAAAATGACTTTAAAAATACATAGAATAATAGTAAACATTTTATGAGAATATTTTTTTAAAACATGTAAATGGATGATAAATATACCCCCAATAAATACTTACGTATAAACAATCTCAGATAAAAACGAGAGTTGCAAAGTTATCCCTTACCTTAGGTCCAATTTCGTCCGTATGTGTCCGAAACTCCTGTATAGTGGGTTTAAACATATTATTAACTTGTAAAAGAACCATAAAAATATTTATGATATCATATATGATTCACTTATGACTTTATATTACCCTTTCATTTGTCAATTCCATGTTAAAGAAACGTTTTGGGTAATAATCATTTTATTTATCATACGTGTTTGGACTTGTTATTCTTGATATTATTACTTAGATCATGATTTAATTAATTAAATAATTTAAAAAATGATTTATATATAATATATATTTATTATATATATATAATTAATAGATAAATGAAATGGAATACACCGTTCATGGAGACGGTAGGCCGTATGTACGCATGAACGTTGTTTTCGTTTCCTTATCGAATTGAATGGAAGTAAGTAAATGAAATATATATATAAATAAATCTAGTAGAATTATTATGTCATATATTTCATGATTATTTATTATATATACTTTATAATCATTCTTGACTGGTTAACGTGGAGAATGAATCTCATCGCGCTGTGGAGATGGTAAGTCGTACATACGCATGAGCGACGATATCGTTCCCATAATTGTTGAATGGTATTGAAGTGTATGGTGTATAATATCTCATAATTATTATAATTTTATAATAATAATATATAGATATTATTTACACTATTATACCTATCCAAGTAAGGTGGTGGTGAAAAACAGATTACACCACAACGTGGAGACGGTAAGCCGTACGTACACATGCACAGTGATTTTGTTTTTCGTAGGTTGAATAGAAGGTGAAAAAGAGTAGTTTCATATTTATAATAATATAAAATTATATTATTTATACTGATTTTATTAATTTGTAATGAAACATCTAATTAATAGGAAGTATAAGAAGAAAGAAATTTGAAATAATCGGTATTAGAGATTACCTCTTCCTTGACGTACCTCATTTAAATTTCCTCTTAGGGCACTACGGTTGGTATTTTTAGAAGACCATAATCTCTATAATTTAACTAGGGAAGTTGAGAAGAGAAATGGGTAGGGGTTGTCTGACATTGAAGGCTCAAAATGGAGTGAAGAGGAGAGAGAGGATATGCCTTTTATAAGAGATGAGAGGGGTACTTTAAGAAACTCTCAAAATATTAATCTATTATAAATTCAATTTCGATTAAAAATGGTCCAAACGTTATTTAATTAGAATATAATATCATTTTGGTTCGAAAAATTATCATTAAATAATTTTTATACAAGTTTTTATTTTTTTATCCTTATCTTTTTGGTTTAACCTTTATTTTACCCTTTTTAATCTTACTGTGATATCATGTTATTTAGACATTGTGGGTTAGTGTAATTACCATATCATGTAAAACGACCCAAAAAAAATTTATTTATGACATATTTGGACTTATATTAACCATTTTTCCAAATAATATATTTTTAGGAAGTTAATATCATTTAATAAACTATTTTATGTTTTAAGTTATGAATTATGTCAATTTTGGACACTATTCATACTTGACTTTTTTAATAAAATTTATAACAACCTTATTCCTTATAAAAAATTCATTAACTCATCACTAATATATCAATTTCATCCAAAAAATATGTATATGACATCAAAATATTCAAATTAAATTTATTTTAATATTTATAAATTCATTTATTTGAATCTTTCATTAATGAGGTAATCACTACAACATAATTGCGTCATAAATAAATATATTTATCTAATATATAAAAATTATAAATAAAATACCATGATGTATAGATTTTTTTTATATTTCTAATGACTATTTATATACATATATATTAGTTTTATAACCCCATATTAAAATCAATTTAGTAAAAGATATATGTTTAGGTTATAATTATCTTTACTTTAAATTAATTCTTATAAAATGTCATTTTCACATACAAGTGAATCCATGGGGTCCCAAAATAGACCCAAGGATACCCATGGTAGAAAATATCTCATCCAATAATAGTTTAATATTATTATAATATTATTTTTTACCCTTATTTACCAGATTTACCCTTTAACCATGACAAATAAAATAATTACTGAAGTTACTATTCATAATGTCTAAAAATAAAAGGTACCTATATACACAATTTGGAACTAATGATTCCAAATATGGAATCCATTTTTCCAAATTAAAAACACAGAAGTTTTCGTAATTAATTTAAAATAAATTCCCGTTGTCAAAACCAAAAAGCGGGTTTTTAAGAAATAATAACTATCAAAAGAATGACATGCGTTTATGTCTAATTTAAAAGTAAAATTACATCCAATAATAAAAATTGTATTAAATGATAAAAATATAATCCAATTAAACTTTAAAACCAATTTAAAATATAATCTAACTATATAAATAAATTAGATGAAAAGACAGTTTTGAATTAAAATGCAGTATTTTTCACTATTCATTAAAATTTGAATTTTGTCAGAAAAATACCAAAAATTAATCAAAAATAAATTTTATGTCCCACTTCAAAAGAAGAAGTTTATTTTTTCAAATTTAAATTTTAAAAGTTTCAAAAACTATATTTAAAATGGGTGCTCCATCAAAAGGCGGTAAAACTGCATTTTTTGAAAAATACTTCTTTTATCCAAAAAATTGATTTTGTTTTCATATCATGTTCTATAAAATATATAATATGAATTTTAATGTTATATAAAATTCAAAATGTGGTTAATTCTATTCATAACGGCTAGTTTATATCTCATTAAATAATAATATTTTAACAATATATCGTTGTTTAGTAAAACTCGGTATTGCGTACAATGCAAGCTATCGAGGAAGGTCGCTCTTTCATGTAAAGAAAGCCAAGTTAGTGTTTCATTTAGTACAATATTTTTTTGGTGTTGAGTATAAAATAATCTAAACATAGTTCTTTTACACATCGAACAAAATCTATACTCAATATTTTATGAAATGAATTCTATCAAAAGAACTTTAAATTGTGCGTAACACAAGCCTAGAATAGTATTGCGTATAATGTAAGATAATAAAGTGTTGTTTATAGAGTAATATAATCTTAGTGTAGTGTACAACACAAGACATAAAAAAAATAAAAATAAAAAAAATCTTTCCCATAAAATCTCAGGTTGTTACAATATCTGAAACCATATAATCTGTTTGGGTTCAAAAGCATGACCCAAACAGGGTGTGAGATGAATCCCAGTAGAAAACCAGCTTAAGATCTGTGCCTAACTATTAGTGAGTATATGTAGTATGTAATAATGGAAATTCAACAAAGAAACTAGGATTACACAAAAGTAACCAATCCTATAGTTTCCATTTACATCTGTTAGCATTTAATGTTCAACATTTAATCAATCAAGTATCATAATAGGTATCTCAGAATACTACCTAACATGACCAAATCCAAGATTGTGCTTTGGCTTGGCAAACACATCACAAAAATTCAATATTTATGTTAACCCTATGGGTAGCTCACACAGCCTAACCCCTCTGGCCAAGTAACGTAATAAACAGGAAAAGAAACTCAGAGGAAGCACTCACCATCAATTCCCTCTATGGTCTTTCCACAAAAACTATAGACTCTATGGGGAAGAACTCAACATAAATTCCCCATGTGGTCTCATAATGTAAACTATAGACACTTTGAGGGATCACTCACCATCAATCCCCCCTATGGTCTCATAGTGTGAAATACAATAGACACTTTAAGGAAGCACTCAACGTCAATTCCCCATGTGGTCTAACTATACCGAGTTCTCACAACCCTGTGAAATTCAATCATGCATATATAATATCATGCAGCCCAAAGTAATCTCGACTACTACATGGCTAAACAATTCCAATTCATATCACAAGCATTTTAAAAGCAGTAAAAGACAATAAGTTCCATCCTATCAAGTAACGAAAGGAAACAAGGTCTGCCTCATAGGCAAACTAGAACAAACAGCCCTAAAAATTCAAACAAGGAAACGCCCATGAGGTGTTCCCTAGACATGCAATCTCACATAATAACACAACAAAAAACCCTCAATCTATCAATCATTTTAAGGCAGATTAAACAGGATTCAATTTCCTTAACCTAAAATAACCGAAGCATGGGTAATTGGTATGTTGGCATATAAAACTCAAAGAAAAACTAAAAAAGGTAACAAACCACTTACCTCAATGTTGTACAAAGAAAACTCTTGAGAATCAGAATTTGAATCGACCTAGAACGTCGTAGATCTATAAAAAGGTAAAAAATGTTCGACCTTGAATAACTCAAGAGAGAGGATAAATCAGGAAGAGAGGATCTAGAAGAACCAAGAACTCACTGAGGGGATTACAATGCACCCACCAGAGATCAAATCCGACCTTGGATAGAGAAACGGTGGCTCGGAGAATATTTGTCACTCTCGGTCACTCCTGGACGAAACAAGGCTGGAAGAAGATGAATCTGAGGATTAGATGTGACCTCGATTCAATTAAATAAATAAAAAGAAAAGTACACAGAATGTATTGTTAATGAACACACCATGTATTTTCCTCAACTGGCCCCTGACATTAGCAATCTTCTACGTCACCCCACACGGCTATGTCTCATCCATTACACACCCAAGACGCAGCTGTACGCGGTAACTGGGTACACAACGTGTACTCCTAAGTACATAGTGTGTAATTATAAAATTTCCAAAACCTCCCCTTTTTCTCAAAAACACTCGAAATCAAGAACCATACCTGGAAAGAAGATCCGGGTTCTTACAACAATAATTCTCTTTGTAAGATGATATTTTACATAGTAAGATAAACATCCAACATGGAGTTTTATGATTCCGAGTATACAAAATATATTCTCTAAAGACTTCAATTATCATAATATAAAATATTTGTAGTCATTGTAAGATAAATTCATTTGATAAAAGTATAATCTGAAACACTTAAGATAAACCCAAAAATAAGGATTTTTTGAATCATCAAAACACACATGAAAACTAAGATACTTTGGAACAACATAAGTCTATCCAACAATATCCCCCTTTTTGATGATCACAAAACCCATTGAATAGATTTTTTGAAAGGATATTTAAAATATATTTTTAGTTTTTGTATTCTTCTTCCCTAAAATAAATCTTATAAATTTTTTATTCTTACTTTTTCTTCTCCACCTTTTAAAAATAATTTTATATTTTAATTTTTTTATTTTCCTTTTTCTTCTCCCCTTTTTATGAAATCAAAAAGAAGTATAATAATAAAAAAATAATATAATAACTATTTCACAAAAACAAGTATAAATAGATAATGCTACTGAATGTGAGAATAATTTAGCATGAATTTTTCTCATCTAAAGAGATATAAAATAATAAAATTTGATAAGCATTAAAAAACTAGATAAAATTATTAAATATAGTCTATAATAGTAAAGAAGAAAATAAATAATAAGATAAAAACAATAAATGGATTCTAAAAATAAGGTAGAAGAATATTGAAAAAATATTAACCAATAAATTAATATAAAAGAGATAAATGCATTAAAAACATGAAAAATTAGAATGAAAGCATTCAAATGTTTGAGAAACACCATTCAAATGTTTATAAAATTTCTATTCCACTAGGAAACTAGGCACCAAAACTGTGAAGGTGTATCTTCTATGGAACATGAAACAATTATTTAGAAGTAATTTTTTGAAAGATAAAGGTTATAAAAAGGTTAAAGAAGATTAAGGAAGAGGAGCACCATCCGTTTCTACATCGACATCACCCAACATCAGTAAAGATGTTCCATGTCATGCTTGATCCCTTCAAGATATCCTTATATAGGTGTATTGGATTTTGAGAGAAAATTACCATGCCCTCTCCAAATCAAATCTATATGTATGAGTGAAGGATATTTTAGATAATGGTTTTGGTAAAGGTTAAGATACCTATTAAACAAACCTAATATTTTACTTTTTGTAAAATTTAGCAGGGTCAAATATTTTCTTTAGTATTTGAGAGGTAAAAGAATGGTGATTGACAATAGAAGGTCTTGAAAGACATCTCCCTCAAATGTGAAATAGAGCATTAGCACAAGCATCAACTATTTTCACCATGTTATTCTTATAGTAATATATAAGAGTTTTAAAACCATTCTAGAATCTCTACAAAATATTTCTAAATAAATTATTTACATATTACTTTTTGGCGTAACTAAAAAATAACATCTTCAACACTTCAAAATTATTATCTGACATACTAAATGGATGATTGATAAAAACAATTCCCTTTCCTTTTATAGATTCATAATGTTTCTAATCTTCAACAAAATAATCAGTTTTTTATTTGTATTGTTTTATTCTACAAAATATTTCTTTAATTTTCTTATAAATAACTAATGTAACTCTTCAAAATTCTTTTCTAAAACTTTAAAATTATTTTCTAGAGATCCAACCATTACTTTAAAACCAGATATAATGAAACTAAAATACTTTTTCACTTGATACAGAATATTTTGAACTTATAGATACTTTTATTTTAATAGGTAGGTGGTATCCTTCTTATACCGATCAAATGAAACAAGTTATTATTGTGGAAATACCAGAAACCTTCTAACTTCATTTATTATATCCTTTTGAAGATCTAGAATAACTTCCTTGAAGATAAGGTGACATTTCATTGAATAAATTATAGAATTTATTTTTTTATATTGCTAGAGACACTCTTTATAACCTTGAGATTACATCCACTTGATTGGTGGATTCTCTATAGGTTTCCACTAAAATATTTTCAAATGTTGGTTGAACTAGAAACTCTACTTCATTAACATCATCCTTGGAGGCAACATGCTCACGAAGAGTCCTAATTTCATTTGTAGACTCAACCAACTGAGATTTTATGGATTCTACTTCAGACATCAACTTAGAGTAGCTCTATTGAGCTCTCTCAGAAGCATCCTTATCAACTTTAGGGACTTCTGATCTTTTTCACTCTTCATGGACAAGAGAGTATCTGTCTTATTGAACTTTTATGCTTTGAAAATCATTGTTTTTTTTCCATTATGTGGTACTAATTAAACATGAGGTGATTCGGTAGTCTCTTAATTAAACACTTTGAATTGGTTTTTCTAAAAAAAAAATAGGTATATGAGAAGGGGTTTGAGAAACAAATCCACTGGTAACTACCAGGTGGGATGAATCCCCCCGAGTCGAAGCTAGATCAACTTAAACTTCTTCATCAGAATTTACTGATTTTTTTTACTTAGATAAACCACTACACTTTAAGATGTTCTTACTCAACATTTTTAGTCCATGATAATAGGTAGAAATATTTTCATCAAAACAAACTCCAAATTTATGAAAGACTAGGGTTAATATCCTTCTAAATGGATAAAAATTGAGAGATTTTTTTCTCTAAAAATGATGAATATATCTCATGATATAATGTACCAAATTTATAGGCTTCTCAATCATAAAAAAAAGTAAATTAAGATATTGAAAGATAAATTTTTCAAACTCACAATTTCACTGTGCAATAATAGATTGAATAAAATATATAATAACTTTTCTTTATAGTTCCAAATCCTTCATTGGTTTCTTTTCAACATCTGCTATATTGAACAAGGACATCATTATTTTCATCAGAGTTACTTAATCTATATCTTCTAAAGAAGTAGTGAATTCCACATAACATTCATGAGGGAATTATAACACATCATCCATTTTGAGAGAGGTTATCAAAAATCTTTTCTAGTTCACTATCATAGTGACCAGGTCTTCATTATCACCAAAATGAAATAAGACTGTGTCATAGAACTCATGAAATTATTTAAAATTGAAAAAATATGTTCTACTATATTTATAGAAAAATTCACAGCACTGGAGGTTGATGTCCTTTTTAAGAAACACTTCTATTCTATACAACCAGCTAAAATCTAGTGCTCATCCACTTAAAAATTTACTTGAATTTCTTGGATTCTTGATTCTGCTTGAAGATGCACCATCGGTTCTCTTATTTTCTTCCATTCCATAGAATGTTTGGAATATTTTGTGGTTAGGGAAACAAGGTTCAGATAACAAAGGTATGAGAGTTCAAAAAATTTCAAAGGTTTTACACATAGAGTTGACACACTTTCTTTTTTTAGTGGTAATTGAAGGGGAAAACAGTGATGTGTAGAGTAATCATTACAAAAAATACATGATGTGTCCTATTTTATATGACTAACATTTAAAATAGTGATTCAAAATATTGAAAAATTAAAATATTTACTTAATTTCAAAAATTAATCCACTACGTAAGTAAAATTGAAATAAAAAAAAATTAAATAATCCTAATTCTGATTTGATAAAATCAAATATTCCAGTAAGGAATGATTTAGTAAAAATATCTATTAATTTATTTTCTATACAAAAAATATTTTAAAGATATGTCACTCTTTTTTTCCTAATACCTTAAGAAATGATGTCTTAAATCAATGTGCTTTGTTCTATAATGTATTATTGGATTATTTAAAATGTTGATAGAACTTGTGTTATCAAATTTTATTGGAACATAATTAAAATTAAATCCAAAATCCATTAGGCTGTGTTTCATCAACAAAAATTGTGCACAATAACTTCTTGCTGCAATATATTCAACTTCAACAATTGCTAATTCTACATATTGTTGTTTCCTAGCTAACCAAGACACTAGATATTTTCCAAGAATATTATAGGTTCCACGGGTTCTTTTCCTATCTAGTTTATATCCAAAAAAATCATTATCCTAATATGAAGTTAAATTAAAATCATATTTTTTTTGCAAAAAGTAGAGAATGAGATATAGTTCCTTTTAAGTACCTTAAAAATTATTTTGGCATCATTTAAATGAGATTCTTTAGGTTTGTATTGAAATATTGCCCAAAGAAATAATTAAAACATAATGACTGGTATACTGGAAGTATTATAAAGTAATCTTCCAATGATTATATTATAAAACTTTTTGTAAACTAGTTTTCTAGTCTCATCTATATCAATTTTAATATTGGATCTCATAGGAGTTGAATTAGTCTTACTTTTTTCAAGTCTAAACTTCTTAAGTAAATAAAGTATTTATTCTATTTAGTTTAAGAAATTTCCAAAATATTTTTGGTAAATTTGAAATCCTAGAAAATAGTTTAACTCACCCATCATAATCATTTAAAATTCCCTTTTCATATGTTTTTAAAAATCATTACATAATTTGTGATTTTTTGATCCAAAAATAACATAATAAATATATATTTATACTAAAAATATATTTGAGGATGAAGTTTTATTACATAATATAGGATCTTACATTCCTATTGTAAAAAAAAATTATAAAAGAAAAGAACTTAATATATTTTACCATGCTCTTGGTTCTTGTTTAAATCCATATAGAAATTTGGTAAGTTTGAAAGTATAATTTTGAAAGTGAGGGTCTTTAAAGCCAGGAGGTTGTTCAACATAAACTTCCTACTTTAAAAATATATTTAGAAAATAAGATTTAAAAACCTTATGATATAATTTTAAATTCATATAAGATGAATATTCTAGAAGAATTATAATTGATTATAATCTGGCTACAAGGGAAAAAGTATCTTCATAATCTATTCCTTATTCTTGATTGTAACCTTTTTCAAATAATATTTCTTTATTTCTAGTGATTACCCCATTATCATGTATTTTATTTATAAATACACATTTTTTTTCAAAAATAAGATAATCATAGGGTCTATCAACTAATTCCTATATTTTTTTCCTTTTGAACTGATTTAACTCTTCTTTCATAGCTAAAAACTATCTTTCATCAGCTAAGTATTTTTCTACAGTTTTCAGTTCTAGTTGGGATAGAAAGGCAGAGAATTATACTAGGTTACTTATATTTCTTATATCTCTAACTACTTAATCTAATATTCATATAAATGTTTCTAAAGGATGATGATTAAGTTTTCTAGGTAACTTAAGTAGAATTTTTTTTGGTTCACTAGAATCAACCCTTAAAGTATTTGGTTCAATATACTCAGGTTCCAAATCATCATCCTTGTTGTTATTAAAGAGAGGTTCAGGTCTCATGTCCTTGATAGAATCATCTAGTTCATTAGTTTGAGACTTCTTATGATTAAAAGGATCAATTTCATTAAACTTAACATGAACCGATTCTTCAAAAATCCTTGACCTTTTTTTGAAAACTCTATAAGCCTTGGAAGTAGTAGAATAACCTAAGAAAATACCTTCATCATCTTTTAGATAAAACTTACAAAGATTATCCTTGTTGTTCAAGATGTAAACCTTACATCCAAATATTTTTAAGTATCCTCTCTATTCCTCATTTAGGAAACACCATTATGTTTATGTGTAATTAGGGAAGAAAAAGTATATTTAAGACCATATTTTGAGAAATATGAATTAAATTCATGATTCTAAAATTCTTCTCCATGATCACTTTTCAAATTCAAATTTTTTTCATCTTTTTCATTTTTCAAAATCTTACAAAAATTAATAAAAATAGTAAAAGATTCATTTTTAAGTTTTAAAAATTAAACCCATGTAAATATTGAAAACTCATCAACCAACACATAAAAAAATGATTTACCAGCAAGACTTGTAGTTCTAGTAGGTTAAAAAAGATACATATGGATAAGTACTAGAGTTATGGATGTAGAAACTTTTTTAATTAGTTTAAAATATTACTTGTGTTGCTTTCCCATTTTAAATGCATCACATAGTTTTTTTACCCAATTTAAGTTCATAAAATTTAGAAATCAAATGCATTTTAAACAATGTTTTCAATGAGTGAACATTACAGTGTCTAATCCTTCTATAAAAAATCCATAATTCATCAATTTTAGCATTTAAACAATTTATATTTTGTCTTCACAAGGAATTAAGATATAATGTATATAAATTACATGTTATAGGTTATTTAAACTTTGGAGACTTATCTTTGAAAACTAAACATGCATTGTTAGAAAAATAAACTAAATACCCATTATCACAAAGTTGATAGATACTTATCAGTTTATGCTTCAATCCTTTAACATAAAGAAACATGTTGATTAGGATAGATTGTGGATTTACAACTGATCCAATACCAACAATTTTTACTTTTTCATTGTCACCAAATGTGATATAACCTCAATCTACCTTGTATAATGAGTGAAATTTAGAGAAACATCTGATAATATGTATTGAACAACCACTATCCATAAACTATTTTTCATTTCTGTTCACGTGGTTTGTTCCCTCCAATGAAAAATCAAAAAACAATATTTTTTAGTACCCAAATTCTATTAGTTATAGAAATGTTATCTACAAAATACTCAGGGATCCAAATTTATTTTTTTTTCAGAAAAATTTGAAACATTTTTTGAAAAATATTTTTTTAAGAAAAGTGCTTTTGATTCAAAAAAATTGAGGATTTCTTAGATTACAGATGTTAGTATAATTTCTTATTTATCCACAATGAAAATAGGTAAATTTATATAGGGTTTTGTATTTATAAATAGGTAAAAAATAGTTTTTGTAAAATTTGGACCTTTCAACTTGAATTCATATTCTATAATTTTCCTTTTTGAGTCGGTTTTGACCAAAGATTTTGTTTATATAATCTTTCCCATTAGTGAAAACACTTGCGGTATCTTTGAAGTTTTGAGCCTCCTTTTGTAGGTTCTCTATTGTCTTAACTTGTTTATAATATGAGGCATTAGACTTTTCCAATTTATTTTTGAAATCTATTTTTTGTTTAAGTCCTCCTATTCATTGAAAATTTTATTATAGGAGTTCTTGAGATATTTTTTTTATGTTTTAGTTTTTGATACTTAGTTTCTAACATGGTACAATATTTGTTTAATTATTTATATGAGAAATTTTAATTTTTTGATTCATACTCATGCTCATAAGAGTAGTAATAATGAACCTTATCTGAATATTCCATAAAGCATAGGTCATACTTTTGATTAAGAACCCAAGTTTCTAATTTTGATGATGTAAACTTGCTATAATATTCAAAAGTAATCTAGGTGGCCTTTATAGATTTATTAGATTTCTTCATATAACCAAATTTATTGAAGTATTTCTTTTTTAACTTTTTATCATATTTAATCTGTGGAAAATCAGGCTTGATAAGCCCTATATTCTTTCACTCCTAACATATTACTTCTTTAAAGTTGTCACCATGTTTCTTGTATTTTTTAAAGGGTCTTATAAAACATCTTATCTTGTTATATAATTTTTTTGACTTTTTAGAAAAATATGAAAGTTAATCATTCAATCCAGAATATATTAAGGAATCTTCTTATTTAGATGTTTAATAGATTTTTAATCCTTTTTTATTCTTATCATACTTATAATTAGAAACTTTCAAGGCAATATTTTCTCTCTTAACTTTTTTATATTTACCAGATTCAGGTTCCATTTCAGCATTGTACATTATAAGAGTTCTAATGAGATATTTTATTTTGAAATTCTTGACCTATGTAGATTTTCTTATGGCTGTAAAGATTACACTACACTTTGGTGGTAAAACTTGTAGAACTTTCAATGATTTCTCAAGCTCAATAATTGATGTTACTAGAATAGTATCATTATTCAGAATCTCAGCGAGTCTTCTATTCAACTAAGTAATGATTTCTCTTTCATCCATTTTGAATTTTTCAAACTTAAGTTTGTTAGTATCATATATAAGAGTCTTCACATTCTTAGTACCTTCCTAAGAAACTATTATAATGGTACACATTTCATGAGCTATTTGATACCATGAGACTCTTTTGAAATAAATTGGTCCAAATTCACATATTATAGCATTTATAGCTTTGGAATTCTGATCATAATCTACTTCAGTTGTAGAATCTCATGTTTCTGGTTCTGTATTTGGTATTTCACAGGGATTTACTTCTTTAATAAAAAATTTCATGCCAATATTCTTTAAATATATGGTTATGTGAGCCTTCCAGCAACTATAATTTTCACCATTAAAGTATCTTTAACCATTAACATACCATATTGGTTATTATCCATACAATCAATTTAAAAATAGATATTTGGACTTCAACCTTTGAAATTTTTGAACTAAATATTCATGAGATATGATACCAATTTATACATCTAGGGGAAATTACCCTAAAATGAGTTGGTTGGGTATATCTTGGCCATCATTCTAGTGCATGGTGAATGAGACCCTAGTGTGTACTTGGAGAGACACTCTTGAGGGATATTCTATGGTTAATTAACATTCTCCTCACAAAACATTATGATGGATTTAAAAATATTTTATAAGTAGTCAGGGTTAGAGAACCTAATTAGAAGATAACCATAGATAACCTTGATTGAAAGATAGAGATTCATAAGTTATGATTTTCCAATCGTCTATGAGTTACTACTTCTTTTTTTATGGTTTACCTTATAAAAATTTATCGAATAATTCTCATCCCCATATTTCCTTCATGTTATAAAATGGATTATCAGAGGAGGAATCATGTTAAAATTATGTTCAATGAGAAATGTGATGATCACCCTAATGAAATTTATAACATTATGGGAATGAGATATGATAACTTCATGGCTATACTAAAACAACTGACTCATGTCATGAATAATAACATGAATCACATGGAAAAACCTATAAGAGAGTAATCTATAGTTGAGTCCTTTATGTGATAAAGGCATCCAAATTTTATTGGATATACTAATCCCATAATCATTGAAAAATGGATTAACTATACTGAAAAGATATTATCTATCCTTCAATGATATGAACAAGAGAAGGTTATACTGACTGTTTATTTCCTTAAGGGTGAGGTTGATCAATGGTGGATACTGATCAAGAATACAAAGAGTAGGGAAGGAATAAAATCTATAGAGTGTGATGAATTCAAGAGGATGTTTATTAACAAGTATTTCCCATGCACTCTCCCATTTAATATTGAGAGGTTTTTTCTTTCACTCAATAAAAAGGAAGATGAATATTTTAGGTCTTTTGAGTCTAACTTCATGAGACTTTCATGGTATGATTTTGACCCTATCATGATACCTAAAATCACAATTGACCATTTCTCTAGTGGTTTGAAGCTTATACTTCAATAATAATTAATAGTTGAAGACTTTAACAGTCAAGAAGAAATTAACCTATGTTCCCTCAAAGTGAATATGGAAATGGGTGATTATCATGTGAGTAGAGATAAGAAAAGGATAATATAGAATAACTTTGGGGAATCACAAGATGAAACTTAGAAATTAATGAGGTCAAATATCCTACTTTTTTAAGGCTTGGGAAGAAAAATATTGTTAACTATCTCAAGGGGAACTAAAAGTGCTTAAAGTGTGGAAAAGAGAGGTATATAGCCAACACATATCAAATTAATAGAAAAAATACCACTAACATGATCAAATACAAAAATTTTCAGATCAATACTCAACCTACTACCCAATGTTTCAACTAAAAGGAACATGGAAATTATGAAAATCAATGCACTAAGCTGTAACATCCTAACCCGAGAGCCACTAAACGGTTCTCTGAGCTGGTGGGTCACATGGTCTCAAGTGCACCCCCCATATGATAGAGGCTATTGACTAGTAGTGAGGGTCTAAAGTTGTATAGTGGGGGGGGAGAATACCCTCATGATTAGAGTAACATAGTGGCATCGCATGTGAAAAAATAAGATGAAGCATAATATAAATGAAATACAAATGATAAACATCCAGAAGAATATAAAAATAAATAATCCAAAAAAAATTATATACAATATGATGATCATGTCATGTCTCTACAGGTGAATTTATGAAAGTAAATCCATGAGTTTCCACTCTCTACAGGAATCTTGAATTGCCTGTATTTTATTCCTTCTGACCAGTGCATTGAAAACTGCATTTCCCTTTCTGGGTGTATAGGCAAGCTCAAAGTCAAATGACTATAGGTACTCAACCCACCTTCATTTCCTTAAAACTAGATCATGATGTGTAAATATATTGAGGATTTTTTGTTATGTGTACACCACAAAACCCTCTCCCAATAAATAATGCCTCCAACAACATAAGGAATGTACCACAATGGCTAACTTAAGATCATGTTTTGGGTAGTTCTTATCATGTGGCCTCAACTTACGAGACCCATACACCACGAATCATTCATTATAAATCAGAAATACTCCAATATTGATACTCGATGCATCACAGTAAAAAATATAGATTCTTCCTGGATCTATCAGAATTAGAACCGATGCTGAAGTCAATCGCCCTTTCAGATCCTGCAAGGATGTCTTGCAGGTATCTGACCATATGAAATTCACACCCTTATTGGTCAAGCCTATAAGATGTGATACTAATCACGAGAAGTCTTATATGAAGAAATTGTAATATCTAGATATCCCTAAGAAACTCTGTATTTCAAATATGTTTTTGGGATGCTCCTAGGAAACCACAACTCTCACCTTATCTAAGCCAACTTATACATACATCTCTAAGATAATATAACCCAGGAAGTGAATATTATCCATCCATAAGTGGAAGTTTGTGAGATTAGTATATAAATGATGCTCTCTCAGGGTATCCAAAATTATCTCAAGATGTTTGGCATGGTCATGTCAATTTTTAGAATACACTAATATATCTTCCATGAATACCACAAAAAATGAATCTAGATATGGATGGAAAACTTGGTTCATCAAAGCCATGAAAACTACAAGCGTGTTCATGAGACCAAATAGATTAACCAAATAATCATAAATAACAAAACTACTACAAAAAGTTGTATAAGGTATGTTTGATGTTTGAACACATACATGGTGATATCCTGAGCACAAATAAATCTTCAAGAAACCCTATATCCTTGGGGTTGGTTAAAGAGATCATCTATTCGAATAAAATTATACTGATTCTTAACCGTCAACTAGTTCAATTTAAGATAATCCACATATATCCTGAGAGTACCATCTTCCTTTTTTGAAAAAAGGACTAGAAAACCCCATAAATAAGTAATGATTCATATAAAACCTTTTACTTAAAAGTCCTCTAGATGTCTCTTGAGCTCTTGAAACTTAGTAGTATACATCATATAAGGATTAATGAATACCATTGTAGATACTGGAACTAGATCTATGGAGAACTTAACCTATATCTCAGGAGGTAAACTAGAAAAATAATCTAGGAAAATGTCCTTGAAAAGATAAACCATAGGATAAATTTCCACCAGATGCATTCCCTGATCATCCACTTATAAACTAGCAATCTAGGATATTACCCCATCCAACCTACGATGGTCGGGTCCATCTTGGATCACATGGAAATCCCATTTACCCATGTGAATAAAAAATCCCCCCTCTTGTGAGGTGAAGGTCACCCTTTGGTGATAGAAATTGATATAGGCATGATACAAAAATAGTTAGTCTATCTTGAGTATAACATCAAACCCTATCATCTAGAGGAAAAAAAGATCACACATGAAGTGACACCCACCTATCTTAAGGGTTTACTCCCTATAATATTGTATATCCTCCTATATGATTCCCAATGGAGTATCTAGTGTCATAATTACATCATAAAACTGAACAATGATCCCAAGGATCTCCAAAATCAGTAAAAATATGAAGCAATGTGATACACTTATATCAAAAAGAGAATTCACTAGAGTAGAGGCTACTAATATTGTACCTCTCACCATAGATGTATAGACACTCTACTCCTCAGGTGTAATCTATACATAATATATATATCCTAAACCATGACCTTGTAAAACAACCTCACTACCCAAAGTAATCCCACTATGATGTCTAGGTACAATTAGTACTTGGATTCCTCATCCACAACCACCACCTTGGCCTGAGTGACTGGAACTACTCCAACTTACAGCCTAATATGGATCTATGAATCCTACTCCTGAACCTAGAGCCTAAGCTGATACCCTTCTACTAACTGCTCAAGGGAAGGTCTTGAAAAAATGCTGTACATGGCCTATCCTACCACATGACCAACACTCAACTAGATCTCTATATAATTGGTTCATCATATTTCCCCATCTCCCACACTGATGAAAAAATATATAACTACAAACACTAACAACCTGACTAGTATTCTCCTCACGAGAAACCTTAAAATGATGCTTCTTACTAGCTATCACTAAAACACTAGATTGAGTGGCTAAACTACCCAACTCTACACCCAATCTTCCCTCATATTCCATTTAATAATAAATGTATTATTCATTATTTTAGTAATAAAATTCAACCAAAACATGTTTACCTATGATAAAAAAACATACTTGAGACCTTCCTCGAAGTGTCTCTCCTTCAATGTCTCATTATCAAAATAAATTAGTGCAAAAAACTAAAGCTTTGTAAAGTGAGATGAATATTCCATAACAGTCATAGTTACCTGCTCCAAATGCATTAATTACTTAGTCCTTTCATCCATTAGGATCTCAAAAAATAATTAATCATAAAACCTGGATTTGATTTCAATCCAAACCATATCCCATAACATATTAGTCAGGTTCAAAACATCCCACTAGCATTTAGATGATCCTCGAAGCATATATGTCATGAGAATCACTCTCCTACCAGGAGGTGTCTCTAAATTCTTGAAGATAGAAAATATATCATCAAACCAAAGATTAACAACCTATGGACTAACATCCCCCCAAAATGTGTGATAATGCTACTACTGGAACACACATTCTAGCTTTTCCATAGTCATGACAGGTTATGGGGCTCCCTAAAAGGTTTTCATAAAGCATATAAATTCCTCCTAGAACTGGGAATAAAAACCCATATCCAGTACAACCACTATTGTCTCTACAAGAACTATAAGAGGATCTACTGGTATCCCATGTCCTATAACATCTAGAGCATGGTGATCTCCACCCTCCTGGTGCTTGACTAGAGGTCATTATTGTGACATGTATTTACAATTCCAAAAACACTCGTAAAAAAAGAATACAGTATAGATCAATTCATAGATATAAAAAACATAGGACATGACAAATCCTTCCTATAACCAAGACACAACCCTCTTCCTGCTCCTAAATCTAGGGCAGGGTAATAGGAACAACCATAAAAAGAACTAGAGATACGACCCACTACCCACTCTAAAGCAAGGACTAGGTCAAGTTATCTATTTCATAATTCGAATTTCATTTAAATTCACATTCATTTTGAAATTCCATTTTAATGTTTGAAAAAAACGGGTCCCCAATTATGATCCATAAGGAAGCATACACCTCATGAAACAAAGTGTGATGTCCACTTAATCTAAACCATAACATGTTTCGGACCATTCAACCAATGGTCCATGACTCAATGTGCCATAGTTGACTGCTTAGGGTGTTTGCTATATCTTAAGAAAGAAAACACTATTTAGGTTACAACATGAACTCTAATGCCAACTATGTTTCTCAATTACTTTCATGAAATGTTAACCAAATAACAAATATATAATGCAAGGAACACATCATAAATGTCATGTAGTCAATAAATTCACCCAATATGTTATGACATAATTCATGGAATATGAATTATAAAAAGTTTCTAAAATGATGCATGAGATGGAATACCCTCATATCATCAGGCCAAGTATAAAAATACATAATCACAAGGAACATAAAACATAAATTTCATCACCCAATGATGGAATAAAATAAACTATAATAAGAAAAATATAGAAACAATAATTTACATTATAGAAAATTTGGCTTTTTCATGTACATGGGTTAGCTACTCCCATGCACAACTCATTACCAAATTATAATACCTTACTAATATTCTATATATTGTCTCAAAAATATTAAATCCAGAAAGGAAAACCTTTTATACCACTTTGTAACATCCCAACCAGAGATCCACTAAACAATGCCCCGATCCGATGTGTCACATGGCCTCATCAAAGGCCTTCAGGACATAGGGCCTTCGGGTCACGTAGACCATGGAGTATCCCAGTTCACACAAAACAGGCCCCAAAAGAGGATCAGAGAAACATGAGTAGAAACCACCAGATAGAGAGCTAACCGGATTGGAAGAATGAGAGGGTATGGAATCCACCATCAGGACCAGACACCGTGCAACTTTGTACAGGGCAATGCTAGCCGATTAGCAATGCAAGGTGGGGATCTAGGTGATCAATGATGCAGAAAGCTGGTGAGGGGAAGTTCAAGTGGGCCGAGCCTACGGGTCATGTATTGGGCATAGTATGCCTTTGGGCCTTCGAGTCATGTATTTCGGGTTTTTCGGGCCTTGTGCCTTGGGCCTACGGGTCATGTAAGGGTTCCCCTTCAACCCTTAAAAGGGGGATTATCCATAATAAAATAAAAAAGAAGACCTTTGGGCCATTTGGGTTATAAAAATAAATAGGACAAAAGAAGTCATATACAATATGATGATCATGTCATGTCTCTAGAAAGCAGAAAAATGGGTATAAAAGAATATAGTATATTACAAGTATCAAAATACCAAAAACACCAAAAGGACTATCTCCAAGTAACATCATAAACATATCTCAGTCCAGTGCTCCTATGCTCCTAAAAAATGATCAAATAAAGCATCGTACAGTGGGCGCTTACCCTAGTCCCTACCTGCATCAATGAATTCTGTTTGGGTACCCAATGAAGGCCTAAACAGGGTGCAAGATAACACTCAGTATGTGACAACCAACGATGTCTATAACAAGTATAGTCAATTTAATATAAACAAAAGTAGTGTGTAATATATCACAAGTATGACAGTAATGAAAGTAAAGTGTCAAGTAGATGTTCTCTAGTCTAGCTAAACATGGATCCGTGTGAATAGTAGTTAGGCTCCCATAAACATGGGAATTTTTAAATCATAAACTAGTAGGTGTGATACTATATAGTCTAACAACTATAATCAAATACCCACACCAGGGTTATTTTTAAAACATACTAAAATATACACAATGGACATGTCGTGTAATCAGGTGTATAACATATACAACGACCACACCATGCAATCATGTGTCAGAACATGAAGGGCCAAATCCAAGGTATAGAAGACCAAGGAATCCATATTTAGTTCTAGGAATATCTTGATGTATACTCAGTAAAGACTTGGGTGGAGTCCAAGGAGCATGTCAACAGAGCATGTCCAATGTGAGTCCAAGAAATCTAGATCAAGGGGTAGCAATGTCCTTGTCGTCCTATAGAATTAGGATCCAAGGATCACTTCCAAGGCATCCATTACCTTAATCAACACCCATAGAGTATAAATTTTCATGGAATCATATAGAATTAGAATCCAAGGAGCTCATCCAAGGAATCCACTACCATAATCAATTCATCATATCATTTCATTAATCATTTCACAAACCATGATCTCTTCCAACCTATTCAAGATTTTCCATATAAATCATTTATCCATTTTAATAATAGGAAATCACATGATAAGGGGTAATACCCTTCTCCCATTAATTAAATTAAATACATTCCTTTAATTTACAAATGAACAGGTAAAACAAGCTTCCAAAAACCTTGAACAATTCAATAATTTCTCATTAAGTATCCCAATAAAACTATAAAACTTTCACACACCTAATGGGGTGGTAAAACATGGGTAAAAAGTAAGGTTACACCCCATTGGGTGGTCTAGGTTGAGGTGAACAACCTCTATCCATCACAAAGATTCTCAAAGGTAAACCTAATAGGTTACAACCAATTTAATCAAAGAATTCATTTAATTTTAGTGGAAACTTTGTGAATTTAGGTGTGAATCATAATAAAAACTAAGATTATAAATCACCAAAACTTAAGGGAAAGTTATAGACCACATACCATTGGTTCATAGTAGAACACTCATCTAGCACCAACCTTTGATTAGGTCGAAATTGGGAGAAAAATGAAGAATGGATGAAATTATTGAAAATAGTGAATATTATATTACACCTAAATAACTCCATAGATAAAAATAAAAATGAAGAAAGATATAATATGAATGAAAAAATTACAAGTATGTATCCAATGAGACAAATGGTGTTCAAATATGATTTTAGACAATGAATTGGGAGAAAAACCTGTGAATTGAGCATAAAAGGGATCTCCCAAAGCCAAGTCTATTTGATGGAATGAATGGAGAAAAATAAATAGATATTAAGAAATTTTAAGGGAGAAATAGTAAATTCCCCTCAAATTTTTGGGTTGCACGATTTGGCCACATGATTGTCCAAACTGTGCACCAACCATACAACCTCCTCTGCCTCAAGGGATACCCCACATAGTTCATGTGCATGGTTTAAAAAAATGTGTGAAAATCATGCTTTAAGACACTATCCAAGATTCCCCTCACATGGTCCATGGAAAAAGGTTATCCAAACCATGCACTGACCATGTGTTTGGCCTCTGATAAAAACTACATGTGGACACACATGGGTGTGCATCCATGGGAGTATGGGTAGAGAAAACTGTGTTCCCCTTACTCTCTTAAAAAATATCCTACACATTTTCCTCAAACTGCATTGCCTAGGTTTCACGGTTTCTACTAGCTATGCTTCCTAGTTTACTTTTTGAAAAACCAGGCCTCCCAAATCCAAACAATCCCCTAACACCTCCAAAACTCCCACGATATCCTTAGGCTACCACATTAGGTCAAAACCAAGCATTTAATCTGAAAAAATATCCACACCTTATAGAAAATTGTCTCAAGGGGACCTGAAAGTGCTTCAAGTGTGGAAAGGAGAGGCATTTAGCCAATGCATGTCAAAGCGAGAGGAAAATCCCACTAACATGATCGAATAAAAAAATGTCTAGATCAATCCTCAACCACATATATAGTGTTTCCATTGAAAATAACATGAATATTATGAAAATTGATGCACTAATCCAAGGGTTGTTGAAGCTAACCAACAAAAACAACCCCTGAGGCCTAGAGAGCAAGTGGGGATTATACTGTCACTACTATAGAGGTTAAGAAATATAATGATGTGATAATAGGTATGATAGTCATTAATTCAAGAATAGTGAACATACTCTTTGAATATGGTTCTACACATTCTTTTATATGATGTAAGTTTAGTATAATTATTCAAACATCACCACAAAACATGGAAGTTAATTTATCTGTGAATTTTTTTAAAAAAGGGATTATTGCATATCAAGAACATAACTCTTCTCCATTTTTTATCTATGGGATGAATCTACTAGTGGACCTTGTCATAATTATTTTAGTATAATTTTATGTTATACTAGGAATATACTAGATTTCATTATGTATATATTTCATCAGCTTCTGGGAAAATGAAATCACATTCCATATCCGTAATTATCCTCTAATTATATATAAGTGTAAGGAAGAGGATGAATCAGCTTCAGAATATTCTTTTGAGGTATGGATATTATTTCCTTATGATAAAGATTATTTATACCAAATTTTTGAATCAGAAAACAGGACTGCTCTTAAAGATATTCCCATTTTAAGGGAGTATGTTGATGTATTTACCAAAGAGTTTCCCAGACTTCCTCTCAATCGAGAGTTTGAGATATCAATTGAACTTATTCCTAGATCTCTGCTGATATCCAAGATTCTGTATATAATGGAACTAATTGAACTAGAATAATTAAATAAGAAATTAAAAGAACATTTGGACATGGGTTTTATATGGCCAAGTGCTTCACCATGGGGTGTATATTCTCTCTTTATTAAGAAGAAGGATGGTTTGATGCATTTTTTTATTGATTATCATGAACTCAATAAGATCATGATCAAGAATAAGTATATGCTACCTCAAATTTATGAATTATTTTATCAGTTTCACAGATCTTAATACTTATCTAAAGTGGCCCTTTGGTTAAGATATCATAAGTTAAAGGTGAAGAAATGGGATATTAATAAGACTACCTTTCGGAAAAGGTATGTTCACTATGAGTTCATATTCATTCTATTTGAAATCAATAATGCTTAAACAATATTCATGGAATTAATGAATATTATTTAGATATCACCTTGAATTTTTTTTGGTAGTCTTTATCGAAAATATTATTATATACTCCAAAATAAAGGAAGAAAACAAGGAGAATTTGAGTACTATTATGAAGACATTAAGGAAGTATAATTTATATTAAAAGTATAGTAAATGAGAGTTTTGGATGGATAAAGTGGTATTATTAAAGAATTTTATCACAAGTATGGGGATATCTGTAGATCCTTCAAAGACTAAGGTGATTGAGGATTTTACTAGACCATTATTTGTAATGAAGAGCTATAGTTTCCTCATATTATCTAGGTAAAACCAATTATTTTTGATAAACTTTTCAAGATTACCAAACCAACTAACCAATATTACCTAGAATGGAGTGAAGTATGTATGAATAGATGATGGCGAAGATATCTTTAAGGAGATAAATAAAAAGATAACCACAACACCCATACTCACCATAACCACAAGTGGGGAAGGATTTTTAATTTATAGTGATGCTTCAAATAAGGGTTTGGGCAGTGTAATCATGTAGATTGATAAAGTAATAGCCTATGCCTCAAGAAAATTATAGGTGAATGAGAAGAACTATCAAACACATGAAATGGAGCTGGCTATAGTAATCTTTGATTTGAATATTTGGAGACATCATCTATATGGATAAAAGTGTGATATATATATACAAACCACTAGATCCTAATATATATATTCACACAAAATAAGCTCAAAATAAATCAATGAAGATGGTTATATTTGATCACATATTATGTTTTATTAATCCACTTCCTTCATAGAAAGGTGAAAAAAGTGGCATATGATCTAAGTATAAATGATTCTACAACCTTAGATATGATGATCATAAAGAAGGGTTAGATCTTCTTGGATACATAAAGAATGGACATGAGAATCATGAAGAAAGGAACATCATCCTACTTTTATCAAATGATTTATTAGTTATCACTACTTGAGAAGATTAAGAAATCTAAAAATGATGATGTGGAGATAAAAAAGAATACAGATTCCATGAGGAAGGGAAAAACCTCTAAGTTTAAGGTTTATGATGAGGGATTTGTGATATTTTGGAAATGGTAATGTTTACCCTCTAAATTAGAGTTGATGAAGGAGATGTTGAATAATGATCATAGCTTGACATTATCTATCCACTAAGGAAATACATAAATGTATAAATATCTCTAAGAACACTAATTTTGGGACAATATGAATAATAATATTGTGAAATTTAAATCAAAGTGCAAGGTGTGTTAGCAAGTGAATGCGAGAGACAAATGACCAAAGGGATGATGCAACCATTTACCATACCTATATGTAAATTGGAAAACATCGCTATGGATTTTTTCATGGGTCTTACAAATACATAAAAAGGTTAAAATGATATATGGGTTGTGATGGGCCGTATTATAAATAATTCTCACTTCATTTTCATTTGATAGGACTTCTCACTCAATCACCTTGCAAAGATATATATTAGAGAAATGGAGAGACTGCATGAGAAACCATTATTGACTGTATCTGATTGATATTTGAGGTTCACCTAAAAGTTTGAGAAGAGTATTAAACATGATCTAAAAATATATTTGAACTTCATTATGGCCTATAATCTCTATAAGGATGACCAATCTTAATGTACTATCGAGACACTTGATGATAGGTTGAGAGCTTGCTCTATAGACTTCAAAGGAGGCTGATAAAAAAATCTTATTCTGGTTGAGTTCTCATATAATAAAATTTTCCACTCAAGCATCCAAATTTCACCATATGAATATCTCTATGGTAATATATGTTGAATACCTATGTTTTGGGATGAATTTAGTGAAATAAAGTTTCTAGGACTTGATATGGTAGAAGAAATGGTAGAAAATGTCAAGATCATTCAACAACCCATCAAAGTGGCGTAGAGTTGACATAAGAGTTATGCTGATATCCATAGACGGGACCCAGAATTTGAGGTTGGTGATGAAGTGTTTCTATGAATATCCCCATGGAAGAGATACCCAAGGTTTGGTAATAAAGGGAAGCTATGTTTGAGATACATTGAACCCTATAAAATCCTTGATCACATCAGAGCTGTGGAATATCGACTAGCACTAATTCTAAACCTGAAAAAAGTACATGATGTGTTCCACTTATCCATATTAAGGAAGTACATAAGAATACCCTCAAATTTACTAAATCCTAAAGTAGTGCAACTGTAGGATAATCTATCTTATGAGGAGCAGCCGATGGAGATTTTGAACCATAGAGAAAATGTGTTGCACAACATGAAAACTCACCTTGTCAAAATACGTTGGAGAAACCATAAGTTTGAAGTGGAAACATGATAATATAAATAGACCATAAAATATAAGTACCCTCATCGATTTTCACCTTAGTATATGTAATGAAATTCTGAGGGTGGAATTTCTCAAGGGGGGAAAATATAACAACCTGAGATTCCAGTATATATATATTTTCCTTTAAATGATCATGGGTTTGAAAAATTTTTGCACACAAACTAAAATTAATGTCATTAAAAAGTATTTATATATGATACAAAATATAACAATATTTAAATTATAAATTGGTGTGATAGAGTCACTTAATGTTTGAGAAAGTCTTTTTAAATAAAAGTTGTTTATATTTATATTTTTTATTTTTCTATTAAAAGTTAAATATATAATTTTTAGAAATAGAATTAGATAAAATTAACATTATTTTTTAAACTATAATATCAAAATCACCATAGTATGATTTTTTGGATTTTTTCTGTAATAGTTACTTTTTAGGTGAATAGTAAACACACCTGTTTTGGATAATTTTATCACAAATTACAATATTTTCATAAAATAAGAATGAATTAAATATTTATGAATCATTTTTTCTATAAAATTATATATTTATATTTAATATATCATGTTCACAAACCAATTATTAAAGTTTTTGAACATAAGAAATATTTTTTTAATAAAAGTTATTTTTAAATATATTATATGTTTTAATTTAAAAATAAATTTTCTTTTATTTAGAAATTAAATTATATTAAATTGAGGATAAATTTGGATTCAAATCATTGAAATTTTTTAGGAAGTATCCTCTTATATTTTTAGTAATAAAATTAATTACAATGATTAATATTTAATTAAGACTAATTAGTGTTTAAATGATTAATCTAAAGTGGATCGAATTATCCTTAGTTTACTTGACCTTTAGAAATTCCAGAACACCTTTTATAGGTTGTAAAGTATTAAACACATGTCTCACCAACCATACCACCCATAAATCACTTAACTTTCATGAACTTCCATTCTTACCCCTTAACATTCTTTTCAATGGAAAGTTCCCTTTTCCACACTTATAAAAGGAGACCACTTAAAAACATTACATAATTAACCTATAATTCTAATTAATCTTGAAAATATACCCTAATTACCTCTTATATAAGTCAAATACACTACCTCAATCCCCTGATCACCATAATATTGCACAACTCCTCTATTTTCAATAATCCTTTCAATAGAAAGTTCAGAGTCTCGATGAAGGTATCACATATTTCTTAACATTTCATTATCATTATTTATTTATTATAACACCTATAATAACTTATATACATAAAATTATAATAATATCAATATTAATTATATGGATCAATGTTATTATACTAATATAATATCCCTTTTATTCATTACTCCAAAATCATTCAAAAAATAAAAACATCGTCTTGCTTATGTGCGAACTACCACCTCCATACACGACATGCCCTATTTGTATCAAAAATGTTTAATGAATGGTTAAAAATGTTTTTTAATGGATAAATATTATATTAATAACATTATTATTATTCTAAAATTATATATAATTTTACTTTCTACCTCTATCCCATTTTATGCAAAATTATCGGCCATGTGTACGTGCAGAATTACCACCTCTACATAGCGACGTGTGTTTTTCCATTACCACCAATCATGTATGGATTTAAGAATTATTTTGATTTTTAAAAATGTTATTTAAAACACTATTTATATTCTAGAGTTGTTAATCTATTTTAAAAATAATCTTAACCTTGTTTAACATGCCGTGATATTCATATAAAAATCAATTGAACTACATCGAGTAACTGATATAAGTGTAAAAAATTTAATAAATAACAACTTATAAAAATTAATATACTACAAAAAACTAATTATACATGGATAATGTTATTATTAAGTATTTTAATAAACTTATTTTAATTATACATTAAGGTAAGTATAAGTGCATAATGCTTTCATACATAAAGGTAAGGGATCTTCCGTACTCTCCTCATAAATTTACAATTATGATTTATCTTTATTTTTATCCCTTTTATTTTCATTTAATTTTTAGATTTTTGTATATATATCCTTTAAATATATACCTAGTTTAATATACCTTCAATTTTTGGGGTTATACATGTTTTTAGTTCCTTTGAAATACCCACTTTTAAGGTAACTCAATTTAAGGGGATTTTTAAATTCTTATTTCATGTCAACCATCACCCCATTAAAATGTTTTAAAAACATGAATAAATTTTAAAATTATTTTTTATTTTATATAAAACCCTCCAAGTTAAATTATTATTTTAAATGAAAATTATGATCCATTTTCCCTAAAAGATCCATTTCTTTTTTTTGAAGAAAAAACATCACCAAAGTGGTTTGTTTTTATTATTTCTTCTTTGAACCTTATCATGGATTTTGATACCATTGGAATCCATAATCAAGACTTATGTTCATTTAAAATACGAATTTATAAATAAATTTAATTTCTTCTTCTCATAGGAATCCTTATGTTATAACTTTATGATATTCTTTGAGAGAAGATCACGAAACCCAATACTTTCTCATATGCTTTTATCATGTTTAAAACTTATGTATGGTTTAATTTAATATTATAGAACACATATATATGATATTTATTATGTTATGGGTGGTCCTAGAATTATATATCTCTCTAATTCATTGGGTGATATTTCTATATAAGGAGATATCATGGTGCGTGGGCTGTGAGCAGAGCCAAAAATGATGGGTGGGCAGTTAGCTTAGCTAACTATGTCATGTTAAAAAGGTAGGGAGCCTTGAATTATTCCTATGATGTCATTTTTATGGTGGTTCCACATTCCTATAATCCCATTCTCTTATTATATGATCATGTTTATTCTATTCTCTTATGTTTTCATTTCTTTATTCCATGATTACATTCTTATGATCATTCTATTTATGATATCATGTTACACCACTCATGTTATGATTCTTTATCATTTTTATTACCTTATTGGGATTTCTAGCTCACTATTTTCCTTATGTATTTTCCCCATGTTATCCTATACAGATTTAATAGGACCCATGGGAGTTAGGATCACTCTAAGGAGATTAAATGAAGAAAATGATGTCATGTTTTAAGATGTTATATTTGTGTTTTTAATCCTACAAAGACACTAGACCCTAGATCCTTGAACTATGTTTATTGTAAAATATGTTAAAAGTTATGAAATAATATGTATTTAAGTCTTGTATTTCCATACCCAAGGTTTGTGAGATCCTTATATATAGGAATCATAGGTATGTACTTGCGTTTGAGATTGATGTATGGGAGGTTGCATCGAATTATGGTTATTAAATGGTAGTGGCCGATTTTAAAGTGAGGTTTGCTTAGGGTGAACCTATTTGATTGGAACTGAAGTATGGTATGGGAACCATTAGTAATTTTGGATAGTGATCCTTGAAATAGGTGACTTGTCAGGTCCCCTTTTGGATGAGATCATCTGAGATGCTTCCATGTTGTGTGGAACTAACATGCAAGAGAAATAATCATCTATTGAGTTAGGCATGTGAAACTAGTTGGGATATGATTTGACTCAAGGGAACATGATTCATATTATAGGATCAGATGGTATTGGAGTGTACACACATTATTTTTAAAATATATCCATGTGATTTATGTTATTCACACATGGAACCTGTTGAATTTTGAATCAGCGACTATCATGGGTAGTCTAAAGACTAATGGGGCTTAGTGGGATGTTTGTGGGCCAAGTAGCTCAGGAATATGATGAGCATGGATTGAGAGGAGAAACATTCATTTAGTTGTTATCTGACCTGACAGAGTTACGCTAGAGGAACAATATAAGGGTAGACTAATGTGGGGATTGTTCCATTGGACATCGGAGGGAAGGGCCCTGAGTTACACTAGAGGAACAATATAAGGGTAGACTAATGTGGGGATTGTTCCATTGGACATCGGAGGGAAGGGCCCTTATTATAGACTAGATATCACTAAATGCTGCAGGTTTCATTCCCAAAAGCCATAAATGGGTGGTAAGTGATGTTTTGTATCATCCTTCAGGTTAGAGAGAGATGAAATCATCCATTCATCATGTTAGGTGATGGAAATAGAGTGGGTCATAGTAATTGGGAACTTAGTTCTATGAAGTGATGATAACAACATTCTTATGGAGAGGAGTGATGTATCGACCATGAGAATATGAACCTTATGTTAGAAGGGTCCTAGAGTATAGGATTTGTTTTTGGATGATCATTGTTGGATTTTTTTGATGAATAAATTAAACCTAAAACATTTGGATTTATTGGTGAGTTCCAGGTATAAATTCTAGTACGGTATCAGGTGGAACTCAAACTTGGGCATTGAGATTAGGATGGTTTATGTTGATTGAAGTGTGATGGATCAGAAGTTCATGAGTTCTCATAGAAATCAAAATATAGTTTCAATTAATTGTTGATCAAATTGAGGATATTTCATTGAGTTCTAGGTATAGATTTTTATATGGGTACATGGATGATTATGAGAAACATCCATGCTTAAAGGCATCATGATTAGGTATTTAGGTAATGCACTGAAGGTGGAAGTTGAGCACTTTCGAGAAGGGTCATCCAGAGGAGGTCCAACTGGTATTTTTTCATGAGATGGAATGTGTTGATATAGAAAACACATTGAGTACATTGTATTGGATTCAATATAGGAATGTTAAAAGTTGGTAGGGTCTTTATGATGGAATCTTACATGTTCTAGGACCTCATGTATGGATAGTGAGACCCATTGGTTTTAGTTTGGAATTGAGGATGAGGGGTAATACCAATTTTTAATTGGTGTTATCATTTATTTTTAATGGCGATGAGTTGGGAACCATGCCCAAAACATCATTGGAACACAAGAATGGTGTTTTGATAGGTAATTATGATAGTGGGAGGAGTTGTGGGTTAGAATTGGGATTATGATATATGACATATGGTGGGGAGCACTATATGCATAAAAATGTATTATATGATGAAATGATAATGTATCAAGATGGATAAGATTTGTAAAGAACAATCTAGGGGATTTGGAAATGTTTATAGGCATTGGATTGAGTTTTAGTGACTGATTGCTTTATTTTTTGAATGGTGCTCTAGGAGGGAGTTTAGGCATTCAAGAAAGAAACATGACCAATTTACAAGGAATTAAAGACGCAGATATGACAAGATGTATGGTTAGATGACCATAAGGAATTCTCAATGATAAGAAGTGTGAAAAACCAACCTAGATACCCTCAAAAACTAGTACCCGACTCAACCCATCACATACCAGAAGGGAATTACCAATCCCCACGGGTTGGCAAGTAGCACATGGGAATTAATAACAACCATAGGGAATAGTTTCACCCAACTTGATCAATAAATATAGAATATAAATAAACAATATATATAAATAGAGGAAGAGAAAATAAAAAAAATATAATCCATAACTAAATAAGACAACAAAAATGACACAACTCAAAAATAGTTTAACAATACCCAAGGAACAAGACCAATAACAAAGGACAACTAAAACTGAAATAGATACTCCATGTGATAGAATGTGAAAACTCTATCCATCTCACCAATAAATACCCACACATAGTTAATGATAACCTCACCACCTCACTAGGTAACCTTGCCTTTCCCTGCATCGAAAGACATAACAAGCCCTACACATCACCGAAGGGGTACATAGGGTGTGATATAAATAGTTTCATTAGGATCCCACCTACGTGTTCCATAAAAATTCTCTATACAAAAATCAAAACATGCTCAACTTTAATAAAAACAAGGCATGATAATTAGTAAAAAAAAATTATATCAAAAGTAAGGTAAATAAATCCCCGATTTACAATTTCCAAATAATATATGTCAAAGAGTTTCAAATATTATCACATACATAAAAGTAGTCAAATAATATATCACATATCATGTAAAATCCAAAACAGTACAAACCAAAGCATAGGAAAATCACAACAAGGATTACTATAGCTCATTCTAGTTAGAACACTCGTACTCTAAAAGTAGAAAATCATGAGAATAAAGTAACTATATATATGAATTGAATATGGAGATCATAGGAACACCCCAATAAGTTAACCTACTAATAGGTATAACAATTCCCTAGAAGTCTTAGGGAGTAGAGGAACAACCTATGAGTGAACCCCTCAAAAATATCAATAGACATGGCCTATTAATACACCTTACACCTAAGTACCCAAGGCTTCTCATGTACTACATTTTAAAAACCATTTCATCAAAACCATGATTTGAAAACTATTTCATAAATCCATTTCACAATGATTTGAAAATACATTTTCCTTTTACCAAAATAAGGGAAAAATCATCTTTTCACAAAAGCCCATTCAGACCCAAAAAAATCAATAAATCATGACAATTTATTTATAATTTTTCTTTATCAAAACCAGATAAATCAAGGTTCATCCAACACAGGATAGAGACATAACCACCTACCTCAATCTTAGGTCACACATTCCCACAATGGGATCCACCAACATAAAAGAACACAAATACAATAATAAAAGACCTAGAATTAATCCTTACATCTTAGAATCAAGTCAATAAGAAAAATGGTTAGCGGAGAAGATAAACAACACATACCTCAAGTAAATCACACACCGCACCACAAAAAACATAAAGGATAGCCTCTCAAGGAATATCTCATAAAATATCAAGAAAGGATCAAGAAGAATCAACACTATAATATCAAAAGATCTGAAAACACAACACATTAATGCTACTATGACCAATAGATATGAAGAATTAAAAAAATCAATTACCCAGAGAGATATAGTGGAACCACAATGAAGATCAAACAAAAAAAATGACATTAAAGGACAATATATCCCCAAAATCACTTGGGAGAGATCATAGGTTTCAAGAGTGAAACCTACATGCTGAGTGAAAATAAAACCATACATAAAACATGGTTAAAACCACTGGTCCTGAAACATTCACGATGTAAAACCCTTTCATGACTTAAATTTCATGATTCCTAGGATATTCAAAAAATGGCATCACCTCAGATTAAAAAAACACCGGTAAAATTTTTCATGATGTGATCCAGTTCTATGATATGTAAAATTTTCATGCTTTGTACTGGTTCATGACATTATCCTAATAAAAATTTCACATCATGTAACCAGATCATGATGTGAAAATTCCTAGCAATACGATTCTACATAAACATTTAGAGAAATCCCCTGAGTTAATATAGACCCAAAAGGAAATCCTCTTAATCATTTTTCACATTTATACATAGACTAAATTAATTTCAGCCAGCATAAATCCCTAAAATTTACATCATTTTACCCAAAAAACACTCTATATCCTCAAAAGGCCCAAAACGAACCCAAATAAAGAGGAAACCAAAAAGAGAGATACAAAATACCTAAAAGAAAGCAACAATATGTTACAAACTCCCCACCATAATACTTTCCATCCCCATAAAGTCATGCAGTAGAATGGTTCCCAGAAATAGGTGAGGCCACAACTCTCTCATCGATGACTCACGTACCCATGTATCATGAGAATATGATCTGTGTTTCCATAATAATATGACCAACAGAATAAAATCCCAATGTAATACTTTTACTTGAGTGTCGAAGATCTACACTCATTACTCTAAAATAGAAACTTTTGGCCCAACTCAATTTATTACCAACCTATAATGTGATAGGGATCAGAATGGTACTTCCTAAGTTGAGAAATGTGGAAACCATCATGAATACCCATCAAATGAAATGAAAATTACAACCAATAAGCAACCCTACCAAGCTACTCAGTGACCTAAAATGGTACAACATACCTCAGATAAAGCTTTACCTATTTTCTAAGATGATGATGACCCAACCAAGGAGAAAATTTTAAGAAAACCTGATCATCAAGGAAAAACTTCAAAGGATGATTCTAATTATATGTATACAATATCTTTTGAATCTGATCTATAACCAGATACTGATGTATATCCTTAGTCCTCATCGACATATCCTGAATGAGACTTAGTCCTACCAAAGAGGCCTCACCCACCTCGGCCCAACAAAGAGGTAACCTGCATGGCTGACCATATAAAACATCTAAGGGAGCCATTCTGACCAATGATTGATAACTATTATTCTAATAAAACCCAACCATCCCTAGATGGATATCCCATGATCTACCAAAATCCAAGATGAAGACATAGATCATATCCTCCCAGATCTAAATATCATGCTCTGTTTGACCGTATGTCCATGGGTGGTAGGCTATACTCAACCTGACTTGAGTCCCCATCACCTCCTAGAGAATCTTATAGAACCACAAGGTAAACCTAGGATCCTTTTATGAAAAAAATGCTAGTCGAAACCCCATGTAACCTCACAAACTCTTGAACACACGACTTACCTAGGTCTTCAACTTTAGTAGTTTTCCTGATTAGAATAAAGTGATATGACTTTTTTAACTGTTCAATCACCCCCAAATAGAATTCCTCCCTCATGTAGTAAATGTTAATCTAAAAAACAATTCATGTACACATCATCCATTTTCCAAAATGGAACCGAAAGAGGTTGGAGAAAACCAGAAGGTTTCATACACTCTGCCTTTATCTATTTGTAGGTGTAACAATGAGACACATAATCTATAATGTCATGTTTCATACCCAGGAAACAAAATTTCCATATAATGTTATAATACATATTCACTATTCCTAAATAAAAAACACATGAAGAATTATGATAGTAAAACAACACTGAGCTCCTCCCAGATGCTGGGATGAAAAACCGATCCCCTAAATAGAGAATACCTTTCGAAGAGATAAACCAATAAGAAACAGTCTCCCCACCATGCAGGGTTTCTTGAATTCCCCTAAACTCATCACCATGATATTGATCCTATAGAATAGACTCAAGGAGTGATGATGGTAACTAAAAACTTTTTCAGAACCATAACTAAAATTTCCTCCTAAGAATTCAGGTGTAACTGAGCAAATATCCCTTTAAGGTTCCACTCCAACTTTGATTCTAAAACAACATGCGATGGTAATTTCTTGCTAAGAGTGTCTAAAATGAAATTCCCCTTACTTAGTGTGTTGGTGATGTCAAATTTAAAACATTTGAAGGTATTCCACCCACCACATATTTATTAGATTTAATTATTTTTGAGAAAAGATATAGCTCAAACTCTTATGGTCAGAAAAGACTATGAGCCTATCCCCCAAAAGATAGTTCCTCTAATATTTAAGTGAACACATAAATAAAACAAGCTCAAAATCATGATTGGGGTAATTATTCTCATAGATTTGAAGTTGTAGAGATCTATAATCCACTGCATGATCATCCAAAATAAGCACACAACCCAAACCAACACCAAAAGTATCATAGAAAACCACATGCCCCTTACTAGGATAAGGCAATATCAGAATAATAGCCAGTGTCAGAATTATTTTTAGTTCATTAAAAGAAGATAAGACTTTTCATCCCATATTAATTTAACCCCTTTCTTGGTAATAGTATTCAAAGGAGACACCAACTTTGAGAAATCATTGACGAACCATTGGTAGTATCCAATAAGACTATGGAAGCTCCGAATATCAAAGTAATTCCATGGATCTTCCCATGAAAATAAAACCTTCACTGTCTTAGGTTTAACTGATAAGACACTCATAAATTACATTATCCAATAACTTCACTTCTTGGATCCAAAAACTACATTTCAAATGATTTCTATACAAACGGTGAATCCTAAGGATCTCCAGAACCAAACTCAAATGGTGCTCCTACTTGCACATGGATATTGAATAATCCAAAATATCATCCATGAATATTATAAAAAAATTGTTGATATACTCATGGAATATTCGATTCATCAAATCCATAAAAACTATAGGATCATTAGTCAGACCAAAAAACATAAAAATATATTCACAATGGATATACTTGCTCTTGAAATTCATTTTTGGTATATCAAACTACTAAAATTTGTGTTGATGATATAACAACTATAGATCAATCTTCAAAAATCACTTTTCTATTTTTAAATGGTACAAAAAAGTAATCCACACAAGGATAAGGATACTTCTTTTTAACCGTTACCTAGTTCAACTTCTGATAGTCCATAAAAAATTAGAGTGAATCATCACCTTTATTGGAAAATAGCACTGGGGATGCCCAAGGTAAAACACTAGGGATAAAGAACTTTTTTTCATCAGATCATCCAACTGAATATTGATCTCTTTAATCTCTGCTAGCCCCATATGATAAAAGGCTATTAAAATTGGATGTGTTCCTAATGCCAGATCAATCATGAACTCTACCTCAATCTCTGGAGGAAGACTAGAGAAATCACATTTTAAAATATTGAAAAAATCCTTAACAACCAAGGAAATATTACCCAAAAAAGAAACATCATCAGGGTCAACTATAATAGCAGAAAAAACTCATGATCTCTGGCCAGGAAGGTCTTGCATGGCTATACCTCATATCCCACTATCCTTAAAACACCAGAGAGCTCCCATCAGCTGTAAGGAATGAGACACACTAATGATAAAAATAAACATCAAAACAATGAGAGATATGAAAATCCATATCATTTATGGAGTTAAACATATCCATATTGAGAATGAGGATATCCTAGACTAAATCCACATCAGCTATAGACAACGAACATGAAGGACACTGAAACCCCTACTCTTTCCTCTTTCCAAGTGGTGTCACTAACTTCATAAAAAGGATATGATTTATGTTTGATGTTGAATAATATACACAAAAAAAGAATATATAAATTTTTAAAAGGAACCAGTATAAAATAAATCATTCACTACAAAAAATTCAATAAAGATGTTACCTCTCACTTTCACTAGACCTGCATAAAACTCCATCAAAAACTCATATAATGTGTGTAGGTTATTCACTCATAAGGACTACATATAGAGCCCTATAGTCCTTAAAGAATCTGACTATGCTGAAATATCCTTAAACAAGATGATCCCTAACCAAAATGAGGTGTAGAAATAGCATGAAAGAATCACTATGGATGGTTGTAGCAGCCATAATCGTTACACATCTTTGTAGGTGCATGACAATAATGCCGGGTGTGGCTGACCTTACCACATTGATAGAAATTAGAGGTCACACTACTGGATGTAATCGAAGGTGTAGAGGATTCCCACTACTGAGAACCACCCCCATCACTCCTATGATGATCATACCACTTCCTATTCCTTACTAATGCACTATTAAAGCTGCCAATGGATAGAATAGAAGGGGAATAATAACCAACCTTGCATACCATATCCATCTCTGAAATCATTTCTTTGTATACTATCTCCAGATAGGTATAAAGATTAAATATAAATACCTATGGTATGATATCCAGTTTCAAGACCTATAGGTACTTATAAGACTTTAGCTGGTTATTCTTTACTACCTCCAAAGAAAAACAAACCAGCTTTGTGAACTAATCGGTGTATGCCAAAACCAAATGATATATCCACTACAAGGAGAGGAACTCTAGAGATTTAATCATCATCAATGAATCTGTAAAAAACTAATGAAAGAAGTGGGCCTTAAAACCCTTCTAGTAAAATCACATGTGTCTATCTACCTATAACATGGAGTCCCACCACTACTTACTAGGAACCTGGAGTCTAAACACCATACACTTTACCTTGATATTCTTAGATGTATCCAGGAAGTCAAATATCTAATCAATATTTTACAGCCAGTCATCCACATCTTCGAGATCACTCATACCCTTAAAGGATGGCAGATTATTGTGTAAGAACTCTTATTATTGATCCTTTTCTCTTCGAGATATTGACTATTCCTCAAAAAACTACATTATGGACTTGTGTTACATTTTGATCTATAACAAGGACTATCTAGACAATAGACTTGATAAGATTTTTATCTAAAGGTGGATTCCCTTAAGGATCACCTGCTATACCCTCCTCAGGAACCCATTGAATACATCACAAAGGTATACTTATGCACATCGAAATAGAATAAATTATCAAAAAATAGGGTAATCTTAGTTCAAATAAGAAAACTATAAGAAAAAACTAAGATTAAGATCAAGAACTCAAAACAGGAGACACACATCCCAACATCCCATGGTAACTTGAGCCTCTTCACAATAATAGATGGCTATACACTTATTGAAACCTACCTCTTAAGTCTTGAAAATCCTATCACCAGTCTACCAACTTCAAAAAACTGAGCACAACTATGCCCTAATACCAAACTGTGATGAACCTACCTAGATACCCTCACAAACAAATTCCCAAATTGACTCGTCACATACCATAATGGTATTACCAATCCCCACAGGTTAGTGACTAGAAATCATGTATTAATAACAACCATAGGGAATGATTTCACCCAACCTAAATAAGAAAAATGACATATACATACATAGAAGAGATAAATAATGAAATAGAAGACAAAAATATATATACCATGATTGAAGAAGACAATAGAAATAGTACAACTCAAAATTATATAAAGAATATCCAAGGTACAAGACCAATAGAAAAGGAAAACCAAAATTAAAATAGTTACTCTATGTGATAGCATGTGAAAATTCCCACCATCTCACCACTAGCTACCTAGACATAGATGACAGAAAGCTCACTGTCTCAAAGTGGTACCTTGTCTTTACCTACATCGAAAGACCTAACAATGTCTATGAACCACTAAAGGGGTGCATATGGTGTGATCTAGAGAGGTTCAGTAGGATCCCACCCAAGTGTTCTATAAAAATTCTCTATATAAAAGTCCAAACATGCTCATATTTAAATAAAATAAGGCATGATAATTAGTTAAAAAAAATTTATATCAAAATCATGGTAAAAAAACCCCCTTTTCCCATTTCCAAATAATCTAGGTAAAATAGTTTCAAAGAATATCACATACATAAAATCAATCAAACAATGTATCACATATCATGTCAAATCCAAAACAATACAAACCAAAGCACAAGTAAATCATGCTAAGTATCACTACAAGCCAATCTAGCTAGAAAACTCATACCCCCAAAATAGACATTCATACTCATCAAGTATCTAGATATATGTATCAAATATATAGAGAATAAGAACACCCAAGTAAGTGAAACTCCCAGTAGGTTTAACAATTCCCCAGAACAACAATCCAAAGGAGCAGAGGAACACCCCATTAGTGAACCCCCCAACAGTATCAATAGATGAGGTATAATACCACACCTTCCAAATTAGTACCCAAGGATTCCCATGTGATATATTTCCAACCCATTTCATAAAAAATATTCTTGGAAAACCATTTCATAAAATAATTTAAAAATGATTTTAAAATACCTTTTCCTTTTACCAAAATAAGGGGAAAACCATCTTTTCAAAAAAAAAACCATTTCTGAAAAAAATCAATAACAATTTATCAAAACCAGAGAAATCAAGGTTCATCCAGCATAGGATATATATGGAACTACCTACCTAAAAATCAGGTCACATGTGCCCATAATGAGATCCACAAACATAGAAGAATGAAAAAATAAAATAAAGGCCCTATAATCAATAATTACATCTTAGAATTAATTCAATAAGAAAAATAGTTAGCAAAGAAGATAAAACAACACATACCTCAAGGAACTCACATGCCACATCACAAAAAACACAAAGGAAATACTCCAAAGGAATATCACACAATAGATCTAGAAAGTATCAAGAAGAATAAACACTACAATATCAATAGATCTAAAAATATAGTGAAATAATTCTTCTACAACCAATAAAAACAAAGAAGCAAGAATATAACTTACTTGAAGAGACCTAATGAAAAAATAACAAAGATTAAATGATAAAAAAATGATTTTTAAGGAGATAAGATCCCAAAAAATTACATGGAATAGATCCTAGGTTTCTATGTAGGAGCATGTACACTAAATGAAAATAAAATCATACATTCAGCAGGATTAAAACTATTGGTCCTAAAACATTCACGATGTGAAACCCTTTCATGATGTGAATTTCAAAATTCATAATATATTCCAAAAAATGTGTCACCTTAGATTAGAGAACAACAATAGGCTATTTCATTCCTTTTACCAGTTCATGGTATCATCCCCACAAAGATTTCATATCATGTAACTAGTTCACAATGTGAAAATGTCTAACAGGAAGATTCTATAGAGACATTTATAAAAATCCACTGGGTTAATAAAAAACCCAAATGATTTCCATTTAATCATTTTTCACATTTATACTTAGACTCCATTAATCCCAACAACCATATATCCCTAAACTTAAGGTCATTTTCCTCATAAAATGCTCTCCATACTCGAAAGTCCCAAAACACACTCAAACAAAGAGGGAAATGAAAATTGAGATCCAAAATACTTGAAAGAAGGTAACGAGATTTTATAAACTCCCCAACCTAAGACTTACCATCTTCAGGAAGTCATGTGAAAAAATGGTGCTTGGAAAGAGGTGATTTCATAACTCCCTCATCGATGACTTGTGCTCCCAAGTCACGTTATAATATGATATGTGTTTCAAAAATACTATAAACAATAGAATTGAATTTGCATGAAATAATTTCACTTAAGAGTTAATTATCTCCACTAGTTTCTTTAAAATAGATATCTCTAACTCTAACTTGATTTCTTCCCAACTCAGAACATGAGAGGTATCATGATAGTACTTCCCAAGATGATATATGTAGAAAAAATTATGAATACCCATAAATTACACTAGAAATGAAAACCAATAAACAACCTTCCCAATCCACTCAGTGACCTCAAATGGTCCAACATATATCGAAGCTAACTTTCCCTATTTTCCCAGATAAAGATGACCCAACTGAGGAGAAACTTTCAATAAAACCAGATCACTAAAGGAAAACTCCAAAGAATGATGCCAAAAATACACATATGATTTCTGCATACTCTGAGATATAACCAGACATCTAATTATATCATGAATCACTAGAGATGTCTCCTGAACAAGAATCAATAATACCAAATACGCCTCACCAACCTTATTCCAATAAAGAGATGACCTGCATGGGTGACCATAAAAAGTCTTGAAGGGATACATTTTTACCGATGACTAAAAACTATCGTTATAATAAAAATCAACCAATCCCAGATGGTTATCCCATGATCCTCAAAAATCAAAGGCATAATCATGGATTATATCCTCCAGGATCTAAATAGAACACTCCATCTGACCATTTGTCTATGGATGGTAAGCTATATTTAACTTTACCTGAATCTCCATCACCTCCTAGAGACTCTTCTAGAACCATTAGGTAAACCTATGATCCCTATATAAAAAAATGGCATAGGGAACCCCATGCAATTTCAAAACATCCAACACATATAGATTACCTAGGTATTAAACTTTAGTGGTGTCCCTAATCAGAATTAAGTGAGCCAAAATTTCAATTGATCAATCAACACTCATATATAATTCCTCCCTTGAGAAGTCCATGGTAATTAAACAACAAAGTCTATGGAAACCTCATCCCATTTACAAACTATCACCAAAAGAGGATGGAGAAAACCATAAGGTTTCATATGATCTGACTTTTTGTGTTAGCAGGTGTAACAACGTGACACATATTATGTAATTTCATGCTGCATACTCAGGCATCAAAAATCCTGTCTCATGTCGCAATACATCTTCATAGTGCCCATATGAACTATCCATGAAGAACTATGATAGTAAAAAAACTGATCTAATAAAAGTTTATGGGATTATAAACTGATCCCTAGTATGTATAATACCATATGAAGAGAGATACTAACCATAAATGGTCTTCGTACCATGCTGTATTTCTCAAATTCCCCTTAACTCATCATACTGCTATTGATTTTTATATAATAAACTCAAGGAGAGATAATGATAACTGAACACTAGTCAGAAACATACATAAAACATCCTCCTAAGAATCCAAGTGCTACTGAGTAAATATCCCCATAAGGTTACACTCCTCCTTCATTTCTAGAATAGTTTGTGATGGTACATTCCTACCGAGATCATCTTCAATTACATTCCCCTTCCCTATTGTGTAGGTGATGTTGAAGTCAAACATCTAAAGGTATTCTACACACCACCTCTGTCTAAGATTCTAGTATTTCTGAGAAAAGATATAGCTCAGAATATTATGGTCTGAAAAGAATATGAAACTCTCCCTAAAAAGATAGAGCAGTCAATATTTAAGTTCATGCATAACTACAACAATATCCAAATCATGAGAAGGGTAATTCTTCTAATCTGGTCAAATCTGGTGAGATCTATAAGACACCACATGATCATCCTGTATAATCACACAACCCAAACCAGAACCAGCAGCATCATAGAAAACCACATACTTATTACTGGTCACATTTAAGATCACAATAGGATCCAATGTCAGAAGTAATTTTATTTCATTAAAATAATATTTACACTTTTCATCCCATACAAATCTTACCCATTTCCTAGTAAGAGTAGGTAAAGGTGATTCCATCATCAAGAAATGATTTAAAAACATTAGTAGTATCCAGCAAGACTGAGGATGCACTAATTATCAAAGAATTTCTATGGATATTCCCATGAAAAAGATAACTTTCACATTATCAGTATCAACTTATAATCCATGCTCAAAAATAACATGCCTCAAGAAATTTCTTCTTGGATCTAGAAACTGTTACAACTTGAGATTTTTTTGAAATATATTTTTTCAAATAAATTTAATCTTTTCAATATTTTATATTACATCATCGAGTTTAGATTATATTATATGAAACAATGATTTTATCTTTTATTACATGAAACGCTAAGTTTATCTTGTGTTACATACAACATTAAGTTTATCTTACGTTACACGTACCATTGAATTCAAACGAAACATGACATACTATTAAAATATTATTAATTAATATGATAGTTATCTTATAGTTGTTGTAATGGAGGGTATGAATATGATTAAATAAATTATGAGAATATATGGTTTAAACATGTATATAAAATGAATTATTTGGTGAATAATTAATTATAAATAAAAATAAAAACTATTTAAAAATAAATGAAATCTTTTTCTGAAAAACTATTTTTATGCAGAAAAACACATTTTACCTCAATAAATTAAAAAAATAACTTTAGGTGATTTATTTTAATGAAATTTGTATATTATATATTCTATAAAATTTTTAACTTTAATCTTATATGTTTTCTAGGAAAGAGATAATAATGAATCTAATTTTATGCTTAAAAACTCTATTTTTCTAAAAAACAGTTTTGTTGCTTTTTGATCACTTATATTAATATTAATTTTTACTAGTTTTATAAATTTTATTTGAAAAAATAATCTTTTTTTTAAATCATAAATTAAAATTTATCTTGGAGTGAATTTTTTATAATTTTCTAAAAAGATAAATTTTTCGATGAATAGTGAAAAATATTGGTTTTTATTAAGAATTACCATTTATTTTAAAGAATTAAAAAACTTATAAATTGTTTTAATATGGGTTTAAAAGTAAATTTTGTTCAATTATATATCTATTAATCCAATTTAGGTTATTTTAATCAATTTCATATTGAATTTTGATATTAAAACTTTCTATACTTATGAAAATTTTCTCTTTAAAAACCCACTTTCTCATTGCATTTGTAGCTTTAATTTTAAATTAAAATTTTCCAATTATGTGAATTTAATTTTTAAAAATATATTCCATATATATAATAATAATAATTTATATTATATAATAAGTTTAAATTAATTTTTTACCTTAATGAATAGTAAAAACAGTAAAAATTATTTATCATGGTTAACGTAAAGATGGGTTTATGGGAGGTTAAACTAAAATGATAAGGGTTAAAAATGACCCAAAACATTTAAAAAACCCCATTTTATAGCCATATTTAAACATTATATATTGTATTTTATAGAATTACCCATTTTGGATCCTTGTGTAAGGTGAAAAACATGGGTAGAACTTTTTATTTTAAAAAATTACAAGTGTGTCACTCTCCTCACTTATAAAATGTCACCCCCTATACTCTTCTATTATCACTTTAAAAACCCATTGGTTTATCCAATACCAGCCCAAATAACTTTATTACTTCCATACTCACATACTAGAATCATTATTTTGATTATAAATCCAACCAATGAATCCCTTTGGTGAAAACCAAAAGAAGTTGTCCAAAAAAGAGGTAACGCCCCTAACCGATCATTTTATATTATTTCATCCTCAAATTCCACAAATTATTATTAAAACTTGATTATATAATAACCTTAGTATATTAAATATTCTAATTTTTTATTATGTTAATTTAATAACCTAATTCCTTCTACTCTTCCATCACATGGGTTACAGAATCATCATTCGTGTGTATGGTAGACTACCGCCTTGCGAACCGATGTTATTAATTTTCCATAAACACCTCTCATGTATGGATATAATGATGGATTTATTTTTTATATATTATATATATTATATTATTATTATTTTTTAAGCATGATATCACATGTTCCTTCTTACTTTCCATTCAATGGGAATACGATATCATCGTTCGTGTGTACGACAGACTGCCACCTCGCGAAGCATTTTGATTCATTCACACTTTACATAGAAGGTAATAAGGATGAGTTTAATGAAAATATGTGATATTTATGATATAAAAACTATTATGTAATGGTAATATATTATTTACCTTTATTTCATTATTTCCTTTGGTAAAATGAAAATAGTGTTCATGCGTACGTATGACCACCGTCTCTAGGAATTGTGTATTTTATTTTCTATATATAACTTTTCTATATCAATATAAATACATGTATTCTGAATATATATTATATTTATATCATGTTCAAAATTATTCAGATTATTGAACCATGATCAAAGAAAGAGGACCAAAAATAACAAATCAAAATATATATGAAAAATAAAGCTGTTATTGACCGAAATGTGACTTTAACATGGAATTGTTAATAAACAGGTAATAAATGGTCATAACTAAAATATATATACTATTATATATATATATGGTTTTTCAATATAGTTATAATAAAATTATATTTATTATACAAGAGGTTTGAATGTGTACGAAGGAAGTCAAGACTTTTAGTAGGGGATTTCCATCTAAATTTTATTTTATTTGAGACACAAGACATATTAACCACATGATTATTTTATGTGGTGTATATAATTCCCATTATACTTAAAATTATGGATATTTACATATCCATTTTAGGATCTCTCTTTCATGGGATTTATGGTTTAAAATTTACCAAACAGTAGTGGATTTTTGTCTTAAATTTCCTTCTTGGAGACCTAAGTTATGTTATAAACCTATCTTATTATATGAGGTGTATATACTACCCCATTTACATGTTATATAATGAATAAAATTATTTTAATGATATTATAAGTTTAATTTAATGTTATTTTTTCACAAGGATTACGATTCAAAGTTAACCAAGTGGTAAGAGTCATATGTTACAGTCCCATCCATTATCAGGACTGTTTATGATTATATTTCCAATGATGAAATATTATGATATATCTCTCAATAAACTCATAAGTTTTATTTTCCTTTGTTTTTGTCTTGAAAATAAATGTTTTCCATTAATTTTTATCTATTTATGTACTTAATAGTTAAATAGAACATTTTTAAGAAAAATTTTCTTTATTTCTCTCTTTAGTTGAAAACACTTTTTCATCAAAAACCATGTTTTATAAAAATGTTTTTAACATTCTTAATATGATTTATTAAATATATTTTTACCATATTTTTATTTTTTTGATTTTTTTGAAAGGAATATTCAGGTCATTTTCTAAAAAAATCCATTTGTATTTTATAAAAAATGTGAAAGGAATCTTTATTTTAATGTGTACGACATGAATATAATTTCCCACCACCATGAACATTACTTTATTTGAAGCTTACTTTATAAGTTTAAAAGGTTATTTTAAAATAAAATAATTTTTAATTTTTTTATGTTTTTAAAAATTATTTTCAAAGCGGAAAGGATATTTTTCTCATGAAATTTTTAAAAAAATATTTAAATCTTCCTTTATATATTTCCAAAGTTATTTTCAAGGAAAAGGATTTTGAAAATGTTTTAAGTTTTAAAAAGTATTTTCAAAGTGGAAAGACTATTTTCCTCAAGAAATGTCTAAGTAATATTTCAAAAATCATTTTCCATCTAAGATTAAATCCTTTGTGTAACCTATGATTTACTGTGAATATGATCTAAATATAACATTATTATTCTTTATCTGAATGGTTTATGTTTATGATGAAAAGTTGTTTAAGAAACATGTTTCTCTTCCATGGGTTATACCATGATAAAATTCTTATGAAACTCACTTATTTTTCTAGAGGTTATACTATGATGAAATTATGGAATGATTATGAAACCTATTTATTTTCCATAGGTTATTATATGATGAAATGTTTATGAAACCCATTTATTTTTATTGGTTCCATTATGATGAAATGTTTATGAAGACCATTTATTTTCATGGGTTCTAATATGATGAATTATTTATAATCTTATTGCACACATATGTATGATTTTATTTATATGATGGCTGAGACCTATATCTCCCTCCAATGCATTGGATAAATATTGATATCTCACAAGATAAATAAGGATGGACTGGGGAGTGAAACCAATTTAGTAAGGGACTCTATCCACTATGACAGACATGTGAGTGAACCTTGAATAATACGATGGTTTGGGAAGTAAACCCATTCCCATATAATACTTTTTCAATGAGCCTTGAATACTAAGGAAATGATTTTCTATGATTATGTGTATAAAAAAGTTCCATGTCTTATATCAATGTTATGATATCATGGATCATGATATTTGATTTTATTATGATTCATGTCTTATGAACTTCTAACGTTTGTGAAATGACTCAAGATTTTGATCTTTTATATGTAGGGTATCATTTTTATATGTTATGAGCACATTATCACACCCTTATGTTCATGTTATGTTTATGAATTCTCCCTTGTTTACCCTTACTGAGCATCTAAGCTCTACCTTTCTTATGTTTCCTTTCCCTAGGTTATAAATAAAGGTTTTAAGTAGGGAATGTCTATGAATAGTACTGAATGGGAAGATAATTATGGGAAACATTTAAGATATTTCACTAAATAAAAAGATTATGTACCTAGTCTCCAAAGGAACTAAATCATTACAAATATTAGGCATGTTTTTGTGTAATTTAATGAATATTAATATAAAATATGTAAGATCTATTTATGAAAAGTTTGGGTCACTACATTAATTTCATTTTTAAATATTTCCATACAAATGGTGACTCCTCAGGATCTACATAACTAAACTCAAATGGTACTCGTGCTTATGCTTAGATGTTGAATAATCCAAAATATCATCCATGAACACTACCAAAAAAGTGTTGATATACTCATGGAAAATTTTATTCATAAAAAGAATAAAAATTTTAGAAGCATTAGTCAGACCAATCGGCATCACACAATATTCAAAATGGATATAACTACTCCTGAAAACCATATTTGGTATATCATACTCACAAACTTTGATATGATGATAACATGATAAAATATCCATATTTAAAAACCACTTCTACCCATTTTATTGGTTAAAAAAATCATCCTCATGGGGAAAATGATACTTATCCTCAACCATTACCCAGTTCAACTTTGGATAGTCCACACACAATCAGAGTAAACTATCATCATTCTTGGAAAATAGCATTGAGGTTGCCCAAGGTGAAACACTAGGGTGAAAAAACCTTTCATAATTAGTTAATATAATTGAATCTTCATATATTTCATCTCTACTAAAGGTATATGATAAGAGGGTATTAAAACTACATGTGTACCTGAAATGTGATCGATCGTGAACTTTAACATCCTAGAATCCACATTTCTAGATCTAGTGATAAAAATATAAACATAACATTTATGACTTTCAAAATGATAAATGTGACCCAATTTTTTCTAACAAGACTTACAATATTGAAAGTAAATATTGGATCACTTACATACCCAATGACCTTTTAGGTTTAGAGTTTCAGAGAATTTGGAAAATCTCTCAACAACTGGCTCATAAAGATTGAAATTATATCCCACTATACATAACTTTAACAATAGTTTATCAACATAATCTATGTGAAATCCTTCTATACAAATTTCATTTAACACATTTCCTTATAAACTAGGGAAAAGAAAACATAAGAAGGGTGATCTCAGATGCCCAGTAAGGGTAAAAATGGGAGATACATAATCATAACAAGAGAATAAGAGTATAAGAACATGATAATAACATTTTAAAATCATAACATACATATTAAAGATCATAATATTGAGTCATAGAATAAATCATAAAAAACATAAGACATGAATCCTAAAAAACAACATTAGAATAAAACATGGAATTATGGAAAATGCATAATCATAGAAAATTATTTAATTAGTAGTTAAGGATCTATTAAAATAATATAATATCGGAATGGGTTCAAATCCAAAACCATATTAGTACTCAAGGTTCACTCCCAAGACTATCATGGTAGAAAAAGTCCTTTACCGAACAAGTTTCACTTCCCGTTCTAGTCCTGTCTGAATCGAGTTCAATCCCCATTCCAGTCATGTCTATCTCATGAGATATAATAAAATTTCCCAATTAATTAGAATGATATATATATCCCACCCATAAAATAATGAAAACCATACATATATGTTCTATAATAAAATAAATCAATCATCATATCAGAACCCATGGAAAGAAATAGGTTCCATAAACATTTCATCATAGAATAACCCATGTAATAGAAATGGGATTCATAAATATCAAGTTGTCATAAATATAAAACAACACTAATAATAAAAAGGATAATTTAATTGAATAATATCCCCATTAAAGAATAATTAATTTCAAATAATGTTATCATATATGGAAAATAGTTTTGAGTGATCACTTGAAATAATTATTGAGGAAAATATCCTTTCTATTTTGAAAAACACTTTTTAAAACATAAAACATTTAGAAAACCATTTTATTGAAAATAAACTTGAAAAATTATAAATTAATCTCTGAAAAAACAATTTTAAACATCATTTAAATCATTTTCCTTGAAAATTCTTAAAATACCATTTAAAATATTTTTTGAAAGGATTTTTAGAAAACAAGATTTTTGAATAAATCAAATTTCTGATAAAAGAGATAATAAAATTACATGTAACCTATGATATCATGAAAATAATTATATTCATGATGAAATATGTGTAAGGGAAGTATATAAACCACATAAAATAATATAGGTGCATAACACATCATGTGTCTCAAAGAAGGAAAATTGAGACATAATTACCTTACTGATTTGGAAACTTTTGAAACATAAACACATGAAAGAGAGATCATAAAATGGATATGTAAACAAAAATAAATTAAAGGATAAAGATCATATATTAAATTAATTTTAATTATATACACTATATGAAATAAAAAAGTGGTGAATATGGAAAAAGTCTCCCAAAAATATAAGTGAGAATTGTAATACCCTTACAAATAACATATCATGGAAGTGAGAATTAATCAAATGAATTGATTATGTTTATTTTATATAAATAAAAATAAAATAAGTTTAAATAAAACCTAATATAATTCAAATTAATTTCACACATAATTTTATAATGACAAAATCAAGGAAATAATAGTTTAACCCAGTGAATGGAAATTGAGGTAAGAATTCCCTTACCACTTTGTAATCAGTTGAATCGTATTCCATATAAAAGTAAATAATTATAAAAATAAAAATTTAAAACCATGAATATAATTATATTAATGATATTATATATATAAGGTAATTATGTACACCAAAAATATAAAATAATTTGTGAATAAGGAATATATCTCACAGAAGAAAAAGTGAGACGAGAAACCCTTACCTCACAATTCTCTTTAATTTTTAATACTTAAACCTCATGTATAATAGTTTAAATAATGTTATTAATTAACTAAATAACCATATTCATGTTTATAATACATTATTTTATATTTTTATAACATATTACCACCAATTAATTAATAATATTTCATGATTTCATTGTTTCAGGTGAGTTTGTTTCATGATTTTCATGATCGATTCATTTGTGTATAATTATGGATTTTCATGTCGAATGGAAAAAAAACTCCAGAAGTGAAATGGAATGGTATTAATTAAATTAAATAATTTTAAATGTTCCCATTTATAATATTTATTTCTTACATTAGAATGATTCATTTTATGAAATGTTAATGATAAATGTTTTTCTTAATTTGGCGGTTTTTTCAGACTATCACAAACTTGTATTGTTTTATTTAATATTATGAATATATATTAGTTCCAAAACATTAAATAGGTTATAATATACCTATTAAATATTATTTAACTATAATAATATTTTTATTACCATCCATGAAGGCATTAATAGAAAATGAACAAAAACATTATTCACGGAGGTGATTAATCAACATTATTTGGACAATAGTTTCATTACTTTGAATAAGAGGAGGTAATAAAAAGGATGGATATAATATATTCCATAAGAAACATAAAATTTAATTATTTAAAATATTATTTAATTATTATTACTTAATATATGAAGGAGGTGAGGATAAGGTAGAAGAAGAAAAGAAAATAAGAGAGGTGGTTTGAGAAAATTACCTCTTGAATATCACCTCCTTGGAGGACCCCTTCCTGTATTTGGTATTTTTGTGAGATAATAATAACTATGACGTCTTTATAGTTATTATGAGAGGTTTTGGAAGATATTTTAGGATATTCAAGGATTTTGGGTCAAAATGGGGTGGTGAAGGTGACTTTAAGTGATTAAAATAATGATTATTTTATATTTAAATCCAACCACATTGAGGTGACATTAATATCCAAGAATTTGTATTGAAATTTATATTTTAGATTCTGTTTATGGTCTATAAATACCTCAAATGTCCATTATTTTTTTTGTTTTTAGGTATTTTAAGCCTTCAACTTTTTAACTTTAAAACGTTTCATTTTTTACCTATACCGCGGTAAATAATATTTTTACCACGATAATTTTTTTATAAATAAAAATTAAAATGACCATAAATTTTTTTTTTAACTTATAATTCCAAAAATTTAATCCATTTTATCAAATTAAATTCTCATAATTGGAAAAATTATATTTAAAATTAGTCCCGAAGTCACAATGAGAAACCAGGTTTTTAAAGTGAAAAAGTTCAAAAGGTTTAAATGTTTTTATGTCCAATTTCAATGTGAAATTTATTCCAATGATTTAAATTATATTTATTTATGAATTATTGAAATAATTATACTTTAAAACAAATTTAAAATATAATTTAACTATATAAATAAATTATATGAAATATAGTTTTCAAATAAAATGCAGTATTTTTCACTATTCACAATAAATGAAATTTATTAGGAAAATAAAAAAAATTAACCCTAAGATAATATTAAAATTAAAATTTCAAAAATGTTTTTTATTTTTTCAACATAAATTTATAAAAGTGTCAAAATTAATAATTAAGATAGATGCACCATCAAAAGGCAACAAAATTTCCTTTTAGAAAATTATAGCTTTTTATAACCAAAATTGAATTTATTCTTATCTCAAGACTATAAAACATATTTGGAAAACATTTTATTGAATGTATAAAATATAAATTAAATTAATATCTTTAACTAGTATTTATTAATTTAATTTATTAAGATAAAATTCTATTTCGGTCATAAACATAGTTTTTTATAAAAAACTCCCGTTATATTCAATTTTTTTATTTCTAATTGATTGGTAACCAATGAATTTGTCTTATAAACATGTTCAAAATATATTTTAATATTTTAGTAAATATAATTCATTCCTAAAATTCCAATCGATAGGTGTTAATGGATATGTTAAAATTATAATATTTTGGAGTTCGTTTAAGCTCAGTGTTTTATGAAAAGTAAGATATCAAAGGGATTAAATTTATTTAAAAAAGGACATAGTGTAAAATATTGGGTTGTTACATATTACACCCCTTAAAATTAATTTCAACCTTGAAATTAGTTACTCAGATATAAATAGACGATTCTTCCTATGCCTCATCACAACATTAGTTCCCCACATAACCTCCTCAAATTGGTGGTTTAGCCACAAAAAAATTAACCAAGTGAGTGATATTGTTTCATAGATCTTTAAATCTATGATCCAGAATCTCTATTGGTTGTTCATTATAAGAAATATATTTCTCAAGCGGTATGAACATTGAGTTTAGTACATGTAAAGGATCAATTATATACTTCCACAGGAGAGATACATGGAACACATTATTAACTTGAGAGAGATTCGGTGGAAGGGCCCATCGATAAGAAACCATCCTGATATGATCAAGAATTTCAAAAAAATATTGCATCCTTGAAAATTTGAAATTTCACTTGAAAATAAAAGATTAATTTTTGAAAATTTTCTTCATGGGAAACCCACATCATAAAAGGGTTCAATAAAAAATCCCGTTAAATAGAGGGAAAATAAAATGATAATATCACCACATAACTAGGATTCTGATTAGGAGAAAATTAGTAGAAAGTGAAAACATGGACATGGAAGGGAATTATAACTATCAAGTTTTGGTGGAGAATGATTGAGAACATGGTCATTAGAAGGTTAATGAACACAAAACTATGAACCAAATAATTCTGAAAAAGTTCATTGATATCATCATAAATGATGGTAATAGGATAAAATTTTATTTCAAAATAATTTTAGAAGATATACTTAGTTTATTTCATATCATAAATAAAATCTCACTCTTTGGTTGTGCCTTGATCAATTTCTACTTTATTTCTTACTCCAAGGAATGAAGTTGAATTTGTGTTACCTACAGAACTATTGGATCATAAGATCTATAATGGGATGAAAAGTCATTCCTTCTACCTTTAATTATCATCATAACAAAAATATTTTGCACATGTTATCTAATATGCATAAATATTCAAATGGTTAAGTAATACATTAATCTCTAAAATCTTGTCCAAATTTCTACATAAAAAATTTCATAAATGGTCACCCTTATGAAACTTCTAAAAGATTAAAAATCCAAAACCTTTGAATGAAGGTCACTAAATTTTCAAAATCAACTTATCATTAATCCCCCAAAAAACTTGATGCAACTCTTAATTGTCACACACCAAACATGTGAAGATCATTATCATCTATTGTTTTGAAATATGGTAATAACTTGAATTACTATAAAACCTTAGTGAAAACGTGTATGCTTTCAAAAAAATTAACTATTTACACATACCATAAATCCAAAAATTCTATCAATCACTAAACCACATTTTTATCATATTATTAATCAGTTTTATGGTCATCAATACTATCCCATTTATTCTATCACAAACAAAACATCTCTTTATATTAATACTATCCCCTAATCATGCACATATTAAGGGTTATCTTTCCCTTAATTATGTGTTCCCCAAAAACATCACCTTACCAGTAAATCACTTTTCCATTCCATCATCATTATTCAACATATCCTTTTAAATCTTTAAGGAAACACTACAGTGGACCAATCCTTATATGTTTCATTATTCCATAGTACTATAAAAGTACTTCCAAAAAATCATTCTTTATTTATAATACATAAACAATCAATGATTTTACTACTTTGTTGTTGTACTCCACATTTCTAATAGTGATCACATTATATTTCCATTTTTCATTTAGCCTTCAGAGTTTGCTGACATCGATCATCATCATTAACCCTTGTATTTGGACATTGATTAGTATAATGACCATTCTCCCTAAAATTGAATCATTAAAGTGCATGGGGTAAATTTCTTGTATATTTATATCTATAATCATCATTATCTAACTTATTCCCATCACTTCGACATATAGTTTTCGAATAACCTTCTTTTCCACATTTGAATCATTTTCTAATCCCCATAAGACAATTTAAATCATGTTTCTTCCCACAATTTGACCATAAAGAAAAAATCATCTTATTCTCTCTGTGGTTTTCAGAGTTGACTTTAAATTCATTTTTTATTTTATTATAAAAACCATGATATTGATGGGTAACTTGGATTTCTATCTCCATCTTAAGATCACATCGAACAATTTCTTCATAGGTAATGAAGTCTCTTATAGATAATTAACTTCAAATAATATTTTTTAAGACACCAAATAACCGATAAATTTTACTTTTAGGTTTGATAATTGAACCAAAGTCATAACTTTCAAGTCTTGTAAAATTTTCCTCACATATACCAATGGATTCATCATCCTTTTGATTCTTCTCAAGAAATTGATTCTCCATCTTTGTTCGTAGAATACGAAGGAATTAATTGACGAGGAATATACCCTTAAAATAATACAATTCCATTGATTGAATTTCTTATTCTTTCCACATATTCTTTATAATATTCCACCATTGATATTATTATCCTTCCAGACAATAAAAAGCTTAGACAAAATTTTCACGTTCTGAGAATTGAAGAAAAAAAATCTTTTCTCAATGGTGTTGATCCATTGCTCAGTCACTGGTGGATTAGAAGACCCACTGAATAAAGGTGGATGTTTCATTATGAAGTTCTCAACATAATTTTTTCCCTAATTTTCTTATTTAGATGTACACCATGATTCACATCTTGTTTGAGTACAATAATAATATTTTTCATTCCAGCTTCCATAACTTTTAGTTGATCGGGAAGAAAATATTTTCTTTTCTCATTGCATTAAGCATTAACATGGTTCCTTTAGGTTAAATATATTGACTAAAACCAACAAGAATAGTGTGTTCAACACTAATCATACTGGGAAAACCACATAATCAAGGGAAAATACTTATAAAATTTCAATCCATGACACCTTAGGTTTAATCCTAGGTTATTCATGATTATTACCAAAACTTATGATTGTAATCTAGAATTAGAATAAGGGTTATAACTATAGTTTTGTCATCCTATTTTACAAAGGTTAACTAAACCTTTCTCTAATACCAACTATAACAGCCTAGAATCCACACTTCTAGATCTGATGCTAAAAATATAAACATTACATTTATGAATTTCATACTAATAAATGTGACCTAATTTTTTATAACAAGGCTTACAATGTATAAAGGAAATATGGGATAACTTACATACCCAAGGTCCTTTTAGGTTTAGAGTTTTAGATAATTAGGAAAAACTATTAACAACTTGATCTCATAAATATTGAAATTATCTCCCAATATACCCAACATTCAAAATAGGTCATCAACATCATCCATGTGAAATATTTCTCGGCATAGTTCATTTAACATATTTCCTCATAACTTGGGAAAAAATAAACATAAGAAGTGTGAGATTAGATGCTTAGTAAGGGTAAAAATGGGAGATACATAAGCATAACATTAGAATAAGGTTATGTGAACATGTCACAACATTTAAAAAGAATACCCTATATACCAAAGATCATAATATTGGGTTATAAAATAAACCATAAGAAAATATAATACATGAATCCTAAAAAAATAAATTTGGCATATAACATAGAATTATGAAAAACACATAAGCATAGAAAATAATTTCATTAGTATAAAATGATATTTTACAAGACTATAATAGTGTAATGGGTTCACTCTCCAAACAATTATAGTAGTCAATGTTTACTCCCAAGACTATCATGGTGACAAAGTCCTTTACTGAATCAATTTCACTTCCCGTTCCTGTCCTATCTGAACCGAGTTCAGTCCCCATTCCAATCATACCTATCTTGTGAGATATAATAACATTTCCCAATGAATTATCGGGGGATATAGGTCCCACCCATAAAATAATAAAAACTATACATATGTGTGCCCCATGAACATAAATCAATCACCATATCAAAACCAATGAAAAGAAATAGGTTATATAAACATTTCATCATATCATAACCCATGGAAAAGAAATGGATTTTATAAATATCAAGAAATCATAAATATAAAACAACCATAAAAATAAAATGGATAAATTCCTTGAAAAATATCACCATTAAATCATAAAGTAACATTAAATAATGTTATCTTAGATGGAAAATAGTTTTGAGAGATCACTTGAAATAATTCTTGAAGAAAATATCCTTTTTATTTTGAAAAACACCTTTTAAATCATAAAAATTTTATAATTTTTTTTTCATAGAAAACAAACTTGAAAAATTATAAATTAATCTTTGAAAAAACATTTTAAACATAATTTAAATCATTTTACTTGAAAATTATTAAAATATTATCTAAAAACATTTTTAAAAATGTTTTTAGAAAACTTGTTTTCTGAATAAAAGAAATTTCTGATCAAAGAGAGAATAAAATTACATGAAACATATAGTATCATGAAAATAATTATATTCATGATAAAATATGTCAAAAGGATTATATATACACCTCATAAAATAATATAGGTGCATACCACAACATGTGTCTCAAAGAAGGAAAAATTTATACAAAATTACCTTAATATTTTGGAAACTCTTGAAACATAAACCCAATGAAATAGAGATCATAAAATGGATATTTAAATAACCATAAATTAAAATATTATACACCACATGAATTAAATGAGTGTTGAATATGACAAAAGTCTTCCAGAAATATAAATGAGACTAGAAATCCCCTTGCAAATATCATATCATGGAAGTGAGCAATAATCGAATGAATAGATTATGTTTATTAACTATAAATACACATAAAATAATTTTAAATTAAAAATAATATAATCCAAATTAATTTCACAGATAATCATAGAATGAAATAATCAAGGAAATAATAGTTTAACCCAATGAATGGAAATTTAGTTAAGAATTCCCTTACCACTTTGTAATTAGTCAAATCACATTTCCCATAGAAGTAAATAATTATAAAATGAAACATTTAATACCATGAATATAATGAGATTCATGATATTATATATCAATTGGAATTATGTACACAACACATAATAAAATAGTGGTGAATAAGACACGTATCACATAGAAGAAAAAGTGAGATGAGAAACCATTACCTCACGATTCCCTTTAGTTTTCCGTAATTCAAACTAATGTATAATGGTTTAAATAATTTTATTAATTAATTATAGAACCATATTAACGTTTATAATACCTTAAATTATATTTTTATAACATCTTACCTCCAATTAATTAGTAATATTTCATGATTTTCATTGTTTTAGGTGGGCTCACATCACGATTTTCATGATTGGTTTATTTGTGTATAATTATGGATTTTCATGTCGAATGGAAATACATATCTAGAAGTGAAATTAAATTATATTAATTCACTTATTTAAGTTTAAATTTTCCCATTTATAGTTTTTCTTTCTTACATGATGATGATTCATGAGATAAAATGTTAATGATAAATGATTTGTTTAATTTTGTGATTGTTTTCTCACCATCACAAACTTATTTCATTTTATTTAATATTATGTATATATATTAGTTCTAGAACATAAAAATAGGTTATAATATACCTATTAAAATCTTTTTCAACCAGATTAATAGTTTTATGACCATTGATGAAGGCGGTAGTGGAAAACGAACAAAACCATTATTCATGGAGGCAATTAACCGACATTATTTGGACAATTGTTTCATTAATTTGAATAAGAGGAGGTAATAAAAGGTATGGATATTAGATATTGAATTATAATCATAAAATTACAGTATTTAAATGATTCTTTAATTATTATTCCTTTATGGGGGAAGGTTGTGAGGAAAAGGTGAAAGAAGAAAAGAAAATAAGAGGGGTGGTTTGAGAAAATTACCTTTTGAATGTAAGATGACTTAAGAACCATGGATTTATTATCTTGGTAAGAAAAAAATCACTAGTACATGGGGAGATTTAATAGGATAGTTTTGGATAAATATTTTAGGTGATTCAAGTCTTTTGGGTCGAAATGGGGTGGTATTTATACTTGAGGAGAGGTGCGTTTAAGGGATAAAAATAATGACTATTTTATATTTAAAGCCAACCACATTGAGGTGGAATTAATTTAAATGACTTTTTATGGAAAATAATATTTTATTTTATGGTTAGGGTATATAAATTCCCCAAAAATCCATTAAATATTGCAATTTTTGGGTATTTTGAATCTTTACCTTTTTAACTTTAACATATTTCATTTTTTACCTATACCGCGGTAAATAATTTTTTTAACATGATAATATTTTATAAATAAAAATAAAAATGTACCTACAAATTATGATTCCAAATATGGAATCAATTTTACCAAATTAAATTCACAAAATTGTAAAAATTAGATTTAAAACAAGTCCCGCAGACACAATGGGAAAGTGTGTTTTTAAAGTGAAAAAGTGAAAAAGTTTGAAATGTTTTTGAATCCAATTTCAATGTGAAGTTGATTCCAATGACATAAATTGTATTTATTGATGTATAATTTAACTAATTATAATTTAAAAACAATTAAAAATATAATTTAACTATATATATAAATTAGATGAGAATGCAATTTTCGAATAAAATGTACCATTCTTCACTATTCACAAAAAATGAAACTTATTAAAAAAATACCAAAAATTCAAAGTAAGATGATTTTGAAAATAAAATTTAAAAAATAAAATTAATTTTTTCAAAATAAATTTATAAAATTTTAAAAATATCTATTTAAGATAGGTATGCTATAAAAGGCGGCAAAATTGTCTTTTAGAAAAATAGAGTTTTTTAATACTCAAAATTAAATTTATTCTTATCTTTAGCCTATAAAAAATATTTAAAATTTTTTTTATTGAATATATAACATATAAATTAAATTAATATATTTCACTAATATTTATTAATTTAATCTATTAAGATAAAATTCCATTGTGGGCATAAAAATATTTTTTTATAAAAACACTCCCTTTATGTTCAATAATTTTTTTTCATTTATAATTGACTGGTAACCAGTGAATTATTATTTTAAACATGAATAAACTATATTTTAATAATTTATTAATTCTCATTCATTCATTCCATTCCAAATTCTAGGTGTTAATGGTTGTATTAAAATAATAATATTTTGGAGTTCAGTTATACTTGGTGTTTTGTGAAAAGTAAGCTATTAATGGGATTATTTTTTTTTAAAAAAATCCATAGTGTAAAATATTGTCATTTTACTTAAACTCTACCTTCATATATGAAGGATTAATGGAGAAATTAGTTGGGAAAAATTGGGAAAATCCCAAAAAACCAAGGGAATATCACCCATGAAGGAAACTTCATCGGGCTCAACTGCAACAGTAGATAACAAACTCCTGAGCTATGGGTGGAAAGGTCCTACACAACCAGACCGCATATCCCACTCTCCATGAAACATATGAGAGCTCCCATAATACATAAGGAATGAGACACATTGATGATAACAATCGACCATAGTATGATGAGTGATAAGAAAATTCATCCCGATAATGACGTCAAATAAATCCAGATCGAGAATGAGGAAATCCCAGACTACTCTACATCGGCTATCGACCGTGAAAAAGAAGAACACCGAAACCCCTGCTTTTTCCTCTTTACAAGAGGCATATATAACTATATAATAAAGAACATATGTTCCACTGGAAGTTGAATCATATACAAAAAATGAGAAGATATAAATGAGTGGGAGACACCAGTATCAAATAAAGTAGTCACTATATAAGATGAAATAAAGGTGGAACCTCTCAGTATCACTAGAACTGTGCCAACCTCTATCTGAAACTCATATACTACGTAAAGGTGATTCAATACTAAGGCCTTTGGATGGAGACATGTAGTCCTTGAATCATCTGATTGTGTAGCAATAACCTTTGGAGACAATGATCCATGAATATAATGAGGCATAAAAATAACCCGATAGAATCATTGTAGATGGATGTAGTGGCCACAACCATTACACATATTTGTAGGTGAAAGAAAATAATATTGGGTGTGTCTGACCTTTCCACATTGATCTAAAGTCAGGGTAACACTACTAGCTATAAATAAAGGTATAGAGGAGTCCCACTACTAAGAACCACCCTCACTACCCCTATAATGATCATTCCACTTCATCTTCCTCCCCTGTGTTCCATTGAAGAGGCCACTGGGTGGAAGAGAAGAGGTATAATAACCAATGTTTCCTACCATATCCTTATCTGTCATCATCACCCTATCTTATATCTCCACATAGGTAGAAATATTCATCATAAATACCCATGAACTGATATCTAGTTTCAAACCCTATAGGTACTTCTGATCCTTCATCTGGTCATTATTTACTACCTTTAGAAAAAAACCACCTCTATTAATTGATTGGTGTACACCGACATAAACACTCTCTCTTCTAAAAATAGAGGAACTCCATAGATTTCACCATCATCAACGAATCTGGACAAAACAACTTAAATAAGTGGGTCTTGAAACCCTTCCAATCTAATCCCACATGTCTATCCACTTGTACTATGTAATCCTACCACTATTTTCTAGGACCATTGAGTCTAAACACCATACACTTTACCTTTATATTTTAGGTGTATCTAGGAAGTCGAAGATATGATCAATATTTTCTATCCACTTATCTACCTCTTAGGTATCACTTATACCCTTATAGGATGATGGATTCTCATGTAAAAACTCTTATGACCAATACCTTTATTATCTAGATCCTAGATGTACCTTAAAAAATACATTCTGAACTTGTGGTGCATTTTGATCTATAAAAAAACTTCCCACATGATAGCATCAATAAGATTATGATCTAGAGGTGGATTCCTTTGAGGAGAATCCACTACACCCTCCCAAGGAACACATGGAAGATGTGTCAGAGGCATACCGCTACACATCGAAACATAAGAATTGGTCAGACAATAAAGTAATCTTATTTTAAACTAGAAAACCATAAAAAAACTAAGATTAATATCATGAACTCAAAATAAGAGACACACATCCCAATAATCCATGTTAACTTACATCTTTACATGGTAAGATTTGGCCAGGAACTCACCTCAACCTACCTCTCAAGTCCCAAAAATCCTACCTCAAATATACCAGATTCCAAAAACCAAGAACAACTTTGCTCTAATACCAAACTATGACAAATAGACCCAAATAAACTCACAAACTAGGACCTGACCCAACCCTTCACATACATGAATTGAATTCCCAATTCCCATGAGTTGGTGATTATCACCCATGAATAAATTAAAACAAGACAGAATGATTTTAGCCAACCTAAACAAGAAACATGTCATATACATACATATAAGAGATAAAAAATAGAATAGAAAACAAGAAACATATATAACATAACTGAAGAAGACAATGAAAATGATGTAACTCAAAAGTAGCTAAAAAATATAGCAGGTAAAATACCAACAACAAAGAAAAATTAAAACCAAAAAAGCTACTCCATGTGATTTCATAGAAAAAATACCACCATCTAACCACCAACCACCTAGATAGAGATGATAGAAAACTCACCACATCACTATGACTCATTTCCTTTTCCTACATCGAAATACATAACAAGGTCTACACACCACCAAAGGGGTATGAAGGGTGCAAGATAAAAAGTATCAGTAGGATCCCACCCAGGTGTTCTATAAAATGTCTCTGTATAATAATCCAAACATGATCAACTTTAAAGAAAATAAGGCATGATAATTTGTAAAATAGTTTTTGTGTCAAAATCATGGTAAATAAATCCCCTTTTCCCATTTCCAAATAATACAGGTAAAATAGTTTCAAAGTATGCCACATATATAAAAGTAGTCAAATAATGTATCACATATCATGTCAAATCAAAAATAGTACAAATCAAAGCATAGGTAAATCATACCAAGGATCACTACAGGTTAGGCTAGATAGAACACTCATGCCCAAAAAATAGACAATATCATGCATCAAGAATCTAGATATATACATTTAATATAGAGAGAAGAGGAACACCCTAGTAATTGAACCTCCCAAAATGTCTAATAATTCCTTATAATAATTGGCCTAGGGAGCATAGGAACACTCCCCGAGTAAACCCCTTGATAGTATCAATGGATGAGGTATATTACTACACCATAGACCTAATTACCCAAGGCTTACCATGTGATCCAAACCATTTCACAACAACCATGATTTGAAAACCATTTCATAAATCCATTTTACAAGGATTTAAAAATACATTTTATTTTTACCAAAACATGGGAAAAACCACTATTTCACAAAAACCCATTTCCATACACACAAATCAATAAATCATACCAATTTATTTTTAATTTTTTTATCAAAATAATAGAAATAAGGTTCATCAAACATAGTCTCTAGACGAAACCACCTACCTCCAACTTGGGTTTCACACACCCACAATGAGATCCACTAACACAGAATAATGAAAAGAAAACAAAAGAGGGTATAGAATCAATCCTTACATCTCAAAATCAATTCAATAAGAAAAATTACCTGTGGAGAAGATAAAATGACATGTACCTTATGGAGATCACACTCCAAACCACAAACAACACAAAGTCCAAACTCTAGAGGAATATCACACAAATGATCTAGAAAGAATCAATAATAATCAATAATACAAGATCAAAAAATCTAAAAATATAGCCTAATAGTGCTGCTGTGACCAATGAAAATGAATAAGTAGAAAGATTATTTACCCGGAGAGATGAAATTAACCACAAATAACATCAAATAACAAATTAAATGATCCATAAGGATAATATATTCACAAAATCTCATGGGATAGCTCCTAGGTTTTGAGAGAGGATCATAAATGTAGAATGAAAATAAAATCATATGTGTAGCAGGGTTAAAACCACAAATCCCAAAAAATTCATGATGTGAAACCCTATCAGGAAATAAATTTCAATATTCTTAATATACAATGAAAAAGGCATTTCTTTATAATAAAAAAACACTGATTGAACTTTTCATGATGTGAACCAATTTTAAAGTGCATAAACTTTTCACACTTTGTACTAGTTCACCATATCTTCCCAATAAAGATTTCAAGTTTTGTGACCAGTTCATGATGTAGAAATTAATTGAAGGTAGATTCTGTAGAAACATTTAGTGAAATAACCCCAATGTAATCTAGACCCCAAAAGACATCCTCTTAATCACTTTTCACATTTATACCCAAACACCATTAATTTTAACAAACATACATCCCTAGACTTTAAGTCATTTTACCCATAAAATGTTCTCTATACTTGGAAGGAAAAACTACAAAAAAATAAAGAAGTAAATAAAAATATAGATGAGAAATACCTAAAATAAGGTAATAATATATTACAATAAATATTATTATGGAGAGTTTTTTGTGCCCCATGTTTTTATAAGTGTGAAAATTCTGGATAGAATTTGAAATTTTGAGTTTGGTGGTAGGCCTATTTTTGAGAATAGAGATTTAAAATAAAATTATGAATGTTTTAACATCTAAAAAGTATATTTTTAGATATGGGATGTGGTTTGGTAGGTGTTCCAAGGGATTAAAGGAACCTCAAGAAAGGATGGGTCTACTGCTACAACCAAAACTACAGTAGACCATTGAATAACCGCTAGGATTTAAAGGGGATAGAATAACATTACTTACCCAAACCAAGTTTCAAAAAGGTGGTAGAACCATCTTCCCTCTCTTGTTTCATGCATGATCATGGGTCTATCCTACCCTCTTCCTCCCTTATTTCCACCTTTTTTGGGTGGGGGTCTTGAGGTGATCTCATGGAGGATGCAAGGTACGAGATCCCTTATCTGCTTACGATTTTATTCTTACATAGTTGTGTTAATTTGGGGGATGTTTAGTTTAGGTTGGAAATGGTAATTTCACTAGATAATGGTAAAATTACCATATTACTTTAGAACTTTCATGCATTCCAGATAGTGGATGTCCTTTAACGACTTCTGTTTGTATATATATGCCATTTTAGAAAATGTACATCACACCATTGATTTTATATGGCTTTTAAATTAAATTTTAATTAATTTCATTTTGGAATCATTGATTCTTATTAAGGGTTTTCTTGATAATGGGGTCAGGATTCTACTATGAACCTCCCATGAGTGGTTACTCAAGGTTTCATTGAACAATGTTTAGACCATGAGTTAGTTAGTGTTTATTACATTTTTAATAAGATATTTTAATTAATTGATGAATTTTGGAATTATTTATTGGAATTTTTTGGAATGATATAGGGGATCAGGTGCTAATGAAATTCTAGAATAGACATCGTTGGGATTAATAGAGCTTGGAGATCATAGGAAAAAGCTATCAGGCTATGATAAATAAATGGGAAATGATCTAAATGAGGTAGATGGTCCCCTATAATTGATCTATGATATCACTAATTTTTTATGGAGAATGTGAGGTGAGGTCATGCCACTAAGGGAATTGAACTGTCAATTTAAATGGGTGATTAATGGATAAAATGGATCACCTAGTGATTTAATTAATCGAGTTTCTCAATTAATTAAATGATTTATTGGATAAAACTAATATCCTAGGTCATGGTAGAGATGATGATTTGTCTTGATGCCTCAGATTCCAATGGTCGATGCCTTGAATTGAAATTTTCTCTAAGATGCATGAACCCATCCTGAGGGGTTTTACCTAAACGAATAAAATGTTTTGGACTTAGTGACCCTACTAGGTAATCTTTGACACTAACCAACAGAGGTGGATGAAATCATAAACCCTTGGAACTCATAGGTGTTTGGGGACCACTGTGAAACCTTAGATCCATGAGTCTTGTAGTGATGGTTCACGGAGATTTTCCCTCCCCCATATTCTATGACTAGGACTAGTTGGATAGACCATAGAAGATTAGGACCGGGTTGGGGGAGAAGACTGACCTATTGAGACCTTGAGGAGTAATATGGTTCATATTCCATATATTGAGTGATATCGATGTGATATAACCCACGTATCCAGAGAGGTTGTGTAAATTATATTGATGATATTTTGGGATTCAATGTCCTTAGAGAATCAGGTGTTGAACTAAGACCAAGATCATGTCTGAGGATCCATGCGAGGGAGCCTATACGATGTTGTGACCTAGGGGCCCATTGGGGATACCCCATCTACATACTAACTCTATGCAGGTGTATGTGTTTGGGAATTTATGGTTGTTGGTCTCACCATATAACTTGAATTGATGTGTACACTAGATGAGGATATAATGTTTATGAAGAGTGAGGGAATTCAACCATACCTAGTTGTATATTTAATTATATTCATTCATGATGACATGTGATTGCCCAGGATTCTTGGGAATTGACCATTAGTCCTAATAATGATGTGATTTCCTAGGATTCTCTAGAATCACCTGTTGAGATGGATGAGACTTTGGTATGCTTGATATAGTTAGGATCCAGTCTCACGGTATATTTAGGGAATATTCTTAGTTTTAATAGCATCTAGTGTATATGTTTGAAGGTGTCATGGATTCATAGAGGTGGTACATAGGATCTAGCATCAGATCTATTTTATCATGTATGTGTTTGTGAAAAAATTCATGAGATTCTTGGGATTTATTTATTATAGTGAGACCATTGTGAATGCTCAGGGATCCTAAGATTCAAATGGAATTACTATTATACCATTGAAAATTCTTGGGAATATTAGGATTTGAATGATGGTATGAGGTGATATGTGGGTGTATATCCCTGATCAAGGATGTTGTAAATCTCAAGGGAGACTTTTGAACCCCCTCGATCTATTCCTAGGATACCCCATAAGATCAAATGGACACACCATATATAGTTTAGTTAAGTATCCATGATATATTAGATTCCTAGTTGAATGACCATGGGATCTAAGAGGGTATTCTATTAAATTTCATGGGCCACCTTAAAATCAGTCACGCCTGGACATATAAGATTTATTAGGACCTCCCCCTCCCAGAAATCAGACATTTTCCTAACATTTATAATGACCAAGTACTACCATGGGGTTTATCCTAAGATCTTGAGGATGAGGGATGAATATATATGCTCTATGATTAGCTACTCATCTTTGTGGATGCATATTCATGGGATCCCTAAAGTTTGGATAGAGGTCTCCCTATGGTGATGGTCATGGTCATAGACACTACGGAACTAGATAAAGTTGGTATAGTTAATCTTTATCATGGACCTAAGGATTGATGATTGTTATTTGCATTAACCCAAGTTATATGTGCACACCCTTGGTGTAGTGATGATAATATGGTTGACACGGTCCTCACGACATGCTCAAAGAGATTATAACATCGGGATGATGCAAGTATTGTTGGTGGTGTATGTATTTTTTTATGTTCTTCCATTTATATATTTACTATTGATGAGAATGTGATATACACATTTCAAAACATATTCCAGTTAGTACATGACCACATTGGTGGTATCCTACTGAGTTATGTACTCACACCCTGGTTAGGACACCATTAAACATGGTTACAAGTAGCTCTAACATGCTTATTATAGGCATAGGTCTTGATAAGTCTTGGGATTAGGTTTAGCATGGTCGAGTAGGATGGATTAGGTGCTCATAATATTGAGATGGAGTATTCATAGATCCTTAGTTTCATTATTCAATATATGAGCATGATCTTTCAAGTTGCAAGTTTCATTTCATTTTTTATAGTATGGGTTACATTTATTTCTTTTGCTGTACTATTTATTTTATAGTAAGTTTTCTATTTGGTTATCTCCATTTCTATTTTTTACTCCAACACTAGGGGTACAACCTCTCTATGGCACCTCATTAGACCCCCACTTCTAGTCAGTGGCCTCTAGAATCTGGGGAGGCATGCCTGAGGTCACATTGTGGTTCCGTTTGGTTACTGTTTAGAGTGAGTTGGGATGAGGTGTTACGTAATGGTATTAGATCATTTTTATTTTTTTATTATTTATGAATATGGTGGAAAAGAGACATAGGGATGTGTTAGAGCTTGTGATTAAACCTAGATTAGTGTATCATGAACACCTTTTTCAGTGGATGTCTAGGTTACCATGGGTATGAGATTGATGTTTTTGGTTTTTTCTATTATGATTATTTTTTTAACCTATCGTGATGCATATGATGTTTGAAATTTATGGTTTATGAGTTATTGGATTTTTATCTCTTGGACCATTAGTAAGAATCCAATTAGTGGAATTTTGACTATTGTCCTATAGAGGCAAGATACATGAAATGCATCATATTAGGTATGTATGATTCAAAATATATAGGCACGATAGTGTGATTATTTTAACTAAAAATGGAGGTTCAACTGTTTAAAGTGTTAACAAATAATCATATGAAATTTTTACATAAAAGTACTTGGTGTCATTTTACTTAGTTGGTCCAGCTTGTATACATGCATTTTATTTTGGTGGAAGGTCTTATAGATCCTATGGAGAGACAATCAATGGTGAAAATTACCAGATTACTTTGGAGCATTCATGCATTCCACACAGGGGATGTCCCTTAACGACTTATGTCTGTATCCATATGCCATTTCAGAAAATGTACATCACCCTAGTGATTTTATATGGATTTTAAATTGACTTTTAATTAATTTCATTTTGGAATCATTGATCCATATTAATATTTTTCCCGAGAATGGGGTCAGGATTCCACTATGGACTTCCCATGAGTGGTTACTCAAGGTTTCATTGAACAATGTTTATCCCATGAGTTAGTTAGTGTTTATTCCATTTTTAATAAAATCTTTTAATTAATTGATGAATGTTGGAATTATTATTTTTTTAATTATTTGGAATGATATAGGGGCTTAGGTGCTAATGAAATCCTATAATATACTTCATTGGGATTAATAGAGCTTGGAGATCATAGGAAAAATGTACCAGGCTATGATAAATAAATGGGAAATTATCTAAATGAGGTAGATGGTCCCCAATATTTTCTCTATGATATCACTAATTTTTTATGGAGAATGTGAGGTACGGTCATTCCACCAAGGGCATTGACTATTCAATTTAAATGGGTGATTAATGGATAAAATAGATCACCTAGTGATTTAATTAATTGAGTTTCTCAATTAATTAAATTATTTCTTGGATAAAAGTAATATCCTAGGTCATGGTAGATATGGTGCTCTATCTTAATGACTTAGATTCAAATGGTCAATGCCTTGACCTAAAATGTGCTCTGAGATGTATGAACCCATCCCGAGGGGTTTTAGCTAAATGAATAAAATGTTTTAGACTTAGTGACCCTACTAGGTAATCTTTGAAAATACCCAATAGTGGTGGATGAAATCATAAAACCTTGGAACTCGTAGGTGTTTGGGGGATATTGTGATACCTTAGATCCAAGAGGATTGAAGTGATGGCTCAAGGAGATTTTTCCTCCCCCATCTTCTATAACTAGGCTTATTTGGACAGACCATATAAGATCATGATCGGGTTGGGTGAGAAGAATGACCTATTGAGACCTTGAGGAGTAAGATGGTTCATATTCTATATCTTAAGGTATATCGATGTGATATAACCCATGTATCTAGAGAGGTTTTTTAAATTATGTTGAAGATGTTTTGGGATGCAGTTTCCTCAGAGAATCAGGTGTTGACCCAAGACCAAGGTCGTGTCTGAGGATCCATGCGAAGGCACCTCTGTAATGTTGTGACCTAGGGGACCCTTGGGGATACGCCATATACATACTAACCTTATGCAGGTGTATGTGTTTGGGAATTTATGGTTGTTGGTCTCACCATAGAACCTAAATTGATGTGTATACCAGATGGGGATATGATGTTGATGACGAGTGAGGGCATTCAACTAGACCTAGTTATATATTTAATTATATTTATTCATGATGAAATATGATTTCCCATGATTTCTGGGAATTGACCATTGGTCCTAACACTAATGTGATTGCCTGGGATTCTATGGAATCACCTGTTGAGATGGATGAGACTTTGGTATGCCTGATATAGTTGGGATCCAGTATCACGGTATATTTAGGGAAGATTACTAGTTTTAATAGCATTCAATGTATATGGTTGAAGATGTCATGGATTTTTAGAGTTATTATATAGGATCTAGAATCAGAGCTATTTTATTGTGCATGTGTTTGTGAAAAAATTCCCTAGATTCTTGGGATTCATTTATTATAGTGAGACCATTGTGAATTATTAGGGATCTTGAGATTCAAATGGAATTATTATTAGACCATTTAAAATTCTTGGGAATGTTAGGATTTGAATGATGGTATGAGGGGATATGTAGGTGTATATCCCTGATCAAGGATGTTGGAAATATCGAGGGAGACTGTTAGACCCCCTCGATCTATTCCTAGGATACCCCATAAGATCAAATGGACACACCATGTATAGTTTAGTTAAGGATCCACGATATATTATATGCCTAGTAGATTGACCATGGGATCTAAGAGGGTATTCTATTAAATTTCATGGGCCACCTTAGAATCAGTCACGCCTGTACATATAAGATTTATTAGGACCTCCCCCTCCTAGAAATCAGATGTCGGACTAACATTGATAATGACCAGGTACTACCATGGGGTTTATCCTGAGGTCTTGAGGATGTGGGATACATATCGATGCTCTATGATTAGCTACTCATCATGGTGGATGCATTTTCATGGGATCCCCAAGGTTTCGATAAAGGTCTCCCTATGGTGATGTTCGTGGTCAAAGACACTCTGGAACTAGATGAAGTTGGCATGGTTAATCTTCATCATGGACCTAAGGATCAATGATGGTTATTGGTATTAACCCAAGTTATATGTGAACACCCTTAGTGTAGTGATGATACTATGGTTGACACGGTCCCCACAATGTGCTCAAAGAGATTCCGACATCGGGCTGATGCAAGTATTGTTGGTGGTGTATGTATTTGTTTATGTTCTTCCATTTATATATTTACTATTGATGAGCATGTGATATACAAATTTCAAAACATATTCTAGTTAGTACATGACCACATTGGTTGTATCCTACTGAGTTATGTACTCATACCCTTATTGGGAAACCATTACACAAGGGTACCGAAGTAGCTCTCACATTTTTATTATAGGAATAGGTGGGGATAAGGCTTAGGATTAGGTTTATCATGGTCTAGTAGGATGGATCAAGTGCTAAGAATATTGGGATGGGGTATTCATAGATCCTTAGTTTCATTATTCAATATATGATCATGATCGTTCGAGTTTCATGTTTCATTTCATTTTGTTATAGTATGGGTTACATTTATTTCTTTTTCTATACTATTTATTTTATAGTAAGTTTTCTATTTGGTTATCTCCATTTCTATTTTTTACTCTAACACTAGGGGTACAACCTCCCTATGGAACCTCATTAAACCCCCACTTCTAGTCGGTAGACTCCAACATCTAGGGAGGCTTTCCTAAGGTCACATTGTGGTTTCATTTGGATACTATTTAGAGTGAGTTGGGATGAGTTTTTACGTAGTTATATTAGATCATTTTTATTTTTTTTACTATTTATGGATATGGTGGAAAAGAGATATAGAGATGTGTTAGAGCTTATGATGAGACCTAGACTAGTGCATCATGAACATGTTTTTCAGTGGAAGTCTAGGGTACCATGGGTATGAGATTGATGTTATTGGTTTTTTCTATTATGGTTATTTTTGTTTTTAACCTAGGGTGATGCATATGATGTTTGAGATTTATGGTTTATGAGTTATTTTATTTTTAGCTCTTGGACCATTAGTAAGAATCCGGGTAGTTGAATTTGGACTCTTGGCCTATAGAGGCAAGATACATCAAATGCATCATATCATGAATGTATGATTCACATTATATAGGCATTATAGTGTGATTACTTTCACTTAAAATGGAGGTTCACCTATTTAAAGTGTTAACAACTAATCATATGACATTTTCCCATAAAAGTACTTGGTGGCATTTTACTCAGTTGGTCCAGCTTGTATACGTACATTTTATTTTGGTGGAAGGTCTTATAGATCCTATGGAGAGAAAATCTATGGTGAAAATGGTGGTATAGTCCCTTCATAAGGGTTCAATTAGAGACCATGAGGGGTCGTTAAGGTTATTTAATGCCCCATAGACACACCCTATAAAGGTGATTATGGAAAAGGTTTGGTTATTTAAAGTGAAAATAAAAACTTATATGGTGTTTTACCATATAGATTGGAATGACACTATACTTAATTGAACCATGTGATGATGGTTTGTTTAATATAGATTATCTTAGAAAAATTTATATAGAATGCATATGCCAAAGTGATGCAACTAGATCCTCTATGGAGTAGTATGATGCAAAAGTTCTCATAAAGGGTGGGTGGCCTAGGAGTGGGTCGGTATAAGCACTCGATGCCTTAACTTTAGACCCCATGTGGGTGTTTCCCTATAGGTTTGATTATTTTAAGTGTTATTAATAACCTACATGATGTTTTCTTATATATATTGGAATGAAATTATATCTAACTGAAATTGATGTCTATGGTTCCTTAACATGGATCATCCCAGATGATTCCATAAGGGATCTCCCTATGATTTTGATTCATAAGGGAGAAATATTGTGTATGAATTATTTGTGATAATAAGTGACTTGGTAAGTTTTTAGGTTTTATTTATATTCTATAACATAAACAAGTCTCTTAAGAGGAAATTGGAATATGAGATACCATATGGTCATGGGGGGAATCATATGGTGTTTCCTGTGAGTGATGGCCCTAGTGAGACCATTTTTTATGGGCTAGGTGGGTGGACCTAGTGACCTTGTGACATGAATTAGTGTTTAGTGAGTCATAACCTTTATGATTATTGACATAAAACCTTGGGAAGGGTTATAATAAGGATTGTGAGAGCCTTAGAGGATGGAATCTTGGGTAGGTTCTTGTGTTTGGGATCAATGCATAGAAGATTTATTCGAGTTACTATTATGGTATAGTAGTTTATGGTTTTAAATAGAGGAGTGTCTAATGTGATCCAGTTTGATTAGACCTTATGTGAGGTATGGGAATCCTTAGTAGTTTCAGAAGGTGAGCCTTGGCATAGGTTAGATATCAGGCCCTATTTTTGATGATATCATTTGGGATGCTTTTATTTTGGTGGAACTGACATGCAAGAGGAATAATTAGCTATTGAATTAGGCATGTGAGGCTAGTTGGGATACAATGTGACTCAAAGGAACATAAGTTAGGTTTTAGGAATGGGCGGTTTGGGAGTGTACACCTATTATATTTAAAAGACATCACAATGACATATGTTTTTCATAATGAAACCTATTTAATTTTGAATTGGCAATGACCGTGGGTAAGAAAAAGGACGACGAGGATTAATAGGATGATTATGGGCCAAGTATCTGGGGAATATTATGAACGTGGATTTGGAGGAGTAAAAAGTGTTTAATTATGATCAAATATAATGGTATTACACTTAATGAATGGTATAAGGGAATCTATATAGTGGAAAGTGCACCATCAGCTATCAGAGGGTGCGACCCTCGCTATAGACCGTATATTATAAAATGCCCTGAGTGTTGTTACCAAATGTTAGGAACGGGTGGTAAGTGATGTGTCGTATCTTTTCTTAGGTCAAATAAAAATGGACTCTTCTAATCATCATGTTTAGTGATGGATAGAGGGTGGGCGATGGTACTTTCAAATTTAGTTTAGTGAAGTGATCATAGAAACACTCTTATGGTGGGGTAATATTTATCAGCTAGAAGAATATGAACCTTATGACAAAAGGGTCATGGAGTATGGGATCAAACATTGGAAAAAAGTTTTTGGAATTATAATTCCAGTGAATAAATGGACCCAAATACATCTGGATTTCTTAGTGAATTCAAAGTATAAATTTATGTATTGGATTAGGTGAAGTTTGAGCGTGGGAACTGAACTCAGGAAGATTTATGATGATCAAAGAGTGATAGAGTGGAAATGCATCAGTGATTTTGGAAATTACAATGTAGATTCAGTTGAATAATAATCCAATTGAGGAGTTCACAAAGGGTGTTGGGTACAAATGATCAAGAGATGCTTATATAATTAAAGTCATCATCATCTAGTATTTAAGTAATGCGCCAGTGGTGAAAGTCTAGTGCTTTTAAGAAGGTTCAACTAGAGGAGGTAAAATCTATTTATTTTACAAGAAATGGAATGCGATGAGCTGAAAAACATATAGAGTACATAATATTGCATACAACAGGGGAATTTATAAAGTCCTATGAGTCTTTTTTAGGGAATATGGAATTTTCTATGCCCTCATGTATAGGAAATGAGACCCATTGGTTTTGGTTCAGAATTGAGGAAGAGGGGAACTACTTGTTTTTTTACTATTTTAATCATGTATATTTGAGGTTGGTGAGTTAGTATAAAGACCCGCACTTATTACATACATAATCATGAATTTATTCAAGAAAACACTTCCTTTTACATTGAGGATCTTTTCAAGTTTAGATTTTTAAATAATTAAGACAAAACATTCATAACATTACACATTGTTACATAGTGGATACCATAAAATCAGTTTCCATTTTCCTCAGAATATAAAACATTAAAACTTAAAACAAGACTCCTTGATAATTATTCAACATTTAACATGTCTTCCTTCCTTGTATTACTCATCCATTAACCTGTGAAAAATCATTTAAAAACTTGGGATGAGCACAAAATCTCAGTAAGGTATGAAAAGGAAGGAAAAATCACATTAGTCCATGAATACTCATGACGTATGAAAACGTTATCAAAAGACATGATTTACACCCATAAATACTTACTTTGTGTAACATGAGATTTAAAAAATATCCACACAAACATAAATATAATCATAGAGGTATCTTGGGGCATTACTTACATAATCTTGTAACCATCTATGCTACCTTAAAATTTGTAACCCTCACAGCTACCTTACTTTGTGTAACCATCACAGTTACACTTGGAGTAACCATATTCACGACCTCCAACTTACTCGTACCCAATGAATTGGAGGGAAATATAGGTCCCACCCTTAATCATAAACAATTCCCAATAACCAAAACATAATCATACAACATAAACAATAGCATAAAAAAACTGCTTTTGAATCTTATAAAACAGAATTTTAAAAGAGGATTTTAGAAGAAAAGTCTCTTATAAACATCATATACTTGAAGTGAGACTTAATAGAGTGGATGTAATATGTATATAATCTGTAAATATACATAATGAAACATAATATAAACATAACCCATCACACAAACAATTTAAATAGCACATAAATTATAAAGTAGAAGGTTAACCCAAAGAATGGAAATCGGGTTAAGAATTCCCTTACCTTAGGTTTGTCTTACTTCAAAATTGTTTAAAACTCCTATATAATGGTTAAAAGAGTTTTATTAGTATTTTAATGAAACATGTTCATGTTTATAACATCTTATATGGTCATTTCATAACCTCATTTCACCCCTTAATTGTTAGTATTTTGTTCCTTGCATTATTTTGGGTGAGTTCTTTTGTGATTTTCACGATCGGTTCATGATGAATCATTCTTGTTGATTGGAATTGAAACTCCAGAATTGGAATGAATTAGTATTTACATATTTACAGTACCATAAATTACACCATGTATCAGTTTTATTTCTTTATATGAGGATGATTCATTAGATAAAACATTAATGATGTTCGTTTAGATCATTTAAGTGGTTCTTTGATAATAACAACGTCATTTTGTATTTTAAATTAGAACCATGAGTAAAAAATAATTACAGAACCTTATATGAGTCATAAAACATATATTATAACCTGTTTCAAACATATAAATGGTTTCATGACCAGACTTGAAAGAATTAATGGAAATTGAAAATACATCGTCCACGATATCGGTAATTTGACACAAATGGACAATGTTTTTTGATTCTTTAAATAAGTGGAAGCGGAGAAGAATAATGATGAGGAATTTTCCATAATCATGAGAACATAATGAATATACATGATTCTGGAGATTTCATGCCTCTTGTATAAGAGGGAGTGAGGAAAGAGGAAAAATGAATCATGAAATAAAAGAAAATCTTGAGAAATTTCTCACGAAAATTTGACAGCCTAACAGCGTCTCTTAAAATTTCATAAAAACAAGATTGATGAAAGGAATGGAATATATCATCATTCATACAAGATATGTACAGTAATGGGGGAATATTTAATGAAATATCCAACCACAAGACAAAGGGAATGGAAGAGAATAAAAAAAATGAAAGAAAAGAAAGAAAATAAAAGAGGTTGTTTACCTCTTGATCTCTTCTCCTTGAGATCCTTCTTAAGGGATTTTATTTTGATCTTTTGGTAAGACCAGTAGCTCTAGGACGTGGGGAAGAAGATTGGGGAAAGAATTTGGCAGAAATCAGACAATGCTCAAGGCTTGAGAGGTGTGATAGGAAGAGGGGAGTGAGGGTGATATTTATAGTGGAGGAGGGGAGGTATTTTAGATTATTTTAATTATTATTATAATATTTTTATCAAGACTATGAATAATCTCAAATCAAGTGGCCCTAAATAGTGAAAATATCATGTTAGTTTGAAGAAAGTGGCCTTGAATCACTTATGATGTCATAAATAGTGCCTTTTTACTGATAAATTTATTATACGGTATTTTATCGTATTTCACTATTCACCGAAAATTCAAGAGTTTCAGAAAAATACCAAAAAATTACCCCAACCATTTCTTGGCGTGTAGAATTCAAAAATGAACTCCATTTTTCAAAAATAATTTTCTAAATATTATTAATTTAATTTTTAAATAAGGTCACAATTAATTTGAAAAATAACAATATTGAAGTGCAATTAGTTTTATGTGACATTGGAAAATTAATTAAGATCCCATTATCCTATTGCCTTGGGAAAATAAAATAATAATATTATTTACTATTCATGAGGTCATATTACTATTCATATTACTATTCATAAGGGCATGTTACTATTCACCAAAAAAACAAGTTTGTTTCATCAGACTCTAAATAACATACTGAACACAATTGTAGATGACAGTTTCTTGAAATTCAAAACATAGAAGAAATAAAATTATGTTTAAAGGATACTTATAAATATATACCTTAAACAAAATTTCAAGCATTTTCAATTTATTTTTAGAAAACCTTGGGATGTTACATTATCCCCACCTTCTTGAAATTGCGTCCTCGCAATTTTATTTACTTATTAAACAACTGAGGGTATTTTTACCTCATAGCATTTTCAGACTCCCATGTTGCTTCTTCAACCATGTGGTTTCTCCAAAAAACCTTTACCTGGTGGATTACCTTATTCCGCAATACTTGTTCTCTTCGATCAAGAATCTGAACTGGTTTTTCTTCATAAGAAAGGTTCTCTGCCAGCTGAACTGCTTCCGGCCTCAAGACATGTGATGAATCTGGAACATACTTTCTCAACATCGAAACATGAAAAACATTGTGTACCTGAAATAAGCTCGGAGGCAAAGCTACGCGGTATGCAACTTTTCCAACTTTATCCAAGATTTAAAAAGGACCGATGAACTGTGGACTTAGTTTCCCTTTCTTACCGAAACGCATCACACTTTTCCAAGGGGAGATTTTAAGGAAAACATGGTCACCTACCTCGAAAGAGATGTCTTTCCTTCTGTTATCTGTATAACTTTTCTGCCTGCTCTGAGCTGTCCTCATGTGTTGCTGGATCATCCTCACTTTCTCAGCCACTTCTTCTACTAATTCTGGCCCCATCAAATTTCTTTCACCAACTTCATCCCAAAATGCAGGAGTCTGACACTGCTTTCCATACAAGGCCTCAAAAGGTGCCATCTGAATACTGGAATGGAAACTATTATTATAAGAAAACTCAGCTAATGAAAGATTCTTATCGGAACTTCCCTGATAGTCCATTGAACAAGCTCGAAGCATATCCTTCAAAGTTTGAATCGTTCGTTCTGATTTCCCATCTGATTGAGGATGAAAAGCTGTACTGAAATTCAACTCTGTGCCCAAAGACTTCTGAAGTCCCTTCCAAAATTTAGAAGTGAACCTGGGATCTCGGTCAGACACAATGGAAAGAGGAACTCCATGTAACCTGACAATCTCCTTGAGGTACAATCGAGAAATATGATCTAATGTCATTGTATCTCGAATAGAAAGAAAATGAGCAGACTTTGTTAGCCGATCAACAATAACCCATATCGCATTGTTACCTCGATAAGTCTTTGGTAGTCCCACCACAAAATCCATGGATATATTCTCCCATTTCCATTCTGGCACTGGAAAAGGCTGAAGCATCCCCTTCGGTAACTGCCGCTCTTCTTTAACATGCTGACATGTCAAACATTTCATTGTAAAATCAGCAATATCTCTTTTCATCCCATTCCACCAATAATACTCTCGAAGGTCTCTGTACATCTTAGTACTTCCAGGATGAACAGAAAATGGAGAACTATGAGCTTCACACAACAATTCTTTCTTCAGCTGGGAATCACAAGGCACACACAACCTTTTTCCAAATCATAAAACACAATCTTTATCAAGATTAAATTCTGGAAACTTACCCATTTTAACCAATTCTACCTTTTTCTGTAGCTCACGGTCTTCCCTCTGCACTTTCATAATTCTGTCTGACAACGAAGACTGCACTGAAACCTGAAACAAAACAGATATATTCCCTACACCAACAACTTCTAAGCCAAAATTCATCAAATCATTAATCAAGGGATCATGTTCCAAACGTAGCATGGTTAATGATGCATGATTTTTCCGACTTAAGGCATCCGCTACTTTGTTTGCTTTTCCAGGATGGTAATTGATCATGCAGTCATAATCCTTTATCAGTTCTAGCCATCTTCTCTACCTCATGTTTAATTCCTTCTGAGTGAATATATACTTAAGACTTTTATGGTCAGTATATATTTGGCATTTGGTTCCGTATAGATGATGCCTCCATATTTTCAAAGAAAAAACCACAGCTTCCAATTCCAAATCATGTGTGGGATAATTTAGCTCATGAGGTTTAAGTTGTCTCAAAGCATAGGAAATTACCTGATCATTTTGCATCAAAACACAACCAAGTCCCTTCAAAGAAGCATCACTGTAGATGAAAAACTCACCATTCTGGGAAGGTAAGGCCAAAACTGGAGCATTCACCAATCTCTTCTTTAGTTCCTGAAAACAAACATCACATTCCTCTGTCCAAACAAATTTAACCCCTTTCCGTGTTAACTTAGTTATTGGGCTAGATAACCATGCAAAGTTCTTAACAAACCATCGGTAATAACTTGATAAGCCCAGAAAAATATGAATATCTGTAACATTTGTTGGTCTTGTCCATTCATCAACTACTTTTGTTTTGGCAGGATCAACTGTTATTCTATCCTTATTTACAATGTTCCCAAGAAAAGAAATCTGTTGCAACCAAAAATCACACTTTCTGAATTTTCCATATAGATTCTTTTCTTTTAAAGTTTGTAAAACAACCCTTAGATGTTTTTCATGCTCCTCTTTATTTTTAGAAAAAACCAGAATGTCATCAATAAATATAACCACAAACTTATCCAAGAACTCATGAAATACTCTATTCATAATATTCATGAATATAGCAGGTGCATTAGTTAACCCAAATGGTATAAAAACAAATTCATAATTCCCATATCTAGTACGAAAGGCTGTTTTCAAGATGTCATCCTCTTTCACCTTCAACTGATGGTATCCGGATCTCAAGTCAATCTTGGAAAAGTACTGAGCTCCCTGGAGCTAATCAAACAAGTCATCAATATGAGGCAAAGGATACTTGTTTTTAACAGTGATATTATTCAAAGCTCTATAATCAATGCAAAGTCTCATGGAACCATCTTTATTTTTAACAAACAAAACAGGGGCTCTCCATGGTGAAGTGCTGGGACGAATGAAGCCCTTGACAAGCAAATATTGTAATTGATTTTTCAATTCAAGAAGTTCTATTGGATCCATATGATATGGGGGTTTCGAAATTGGATTAGCATCAGGAACTAAATCAATTGTGAATTCGACTTCTCGTTCAGGTATGACACTGGGTAACTCCTCAGAAAAAACATCAAGGTATTCATTTACCACTGGCATATCATTAATTTAAATAGTTCCCTTGTTTTCAACAATATGAGTAAGATAACTTTCACTTCCATATTTCAGTAGTTTCTCAGATTATTGATATGTTATCAATTTTATGGGTTCATTATTGTATACAAACTGAAAATCTTTCTGAAAAACAACTTCTTTAGCTCTACAGTCAATCTTAGCATGATAATCAGAAAGCCAGTCCATCCCCAGAATAACATCAAACTCGACTAAGGGTAAAACAAAAAGGTTTGCAGGTAAAGTCTTTCCACATACCACAATAGAAATATTCTTATAATTCCTCTTTTCTATAACATTTCCCCCTAGTGTTTTAACAACAAGTTCAGGTCTCATTTGTTGAGGTGATATTTCCAATCTACCAGAAAATTTCTCAAAGATAAAGGAATGTGTAGACCCCGTATCAAACAAAACTTTAGCAAAATCTGAGTGAACAAACAAAGTACCTGATACAACTTCATTGGATGGCCCAACACCTGCTGACGTAGTCACAAAGGATCTCACTACACATTTCTGCTTGTAGTCTGTCTTCTTTGCATCATTTAGATCCCTCTTTGGATAGGCATTTGCATAGTGACCCATCTCACCAAATTTAAAACACTTTACAGTTTGCTTATCAGGATTAGTCTTTGGATCATTTTCATTGCAATCTCGGGCCATATGTCCAAACTTACCACATTTAAAACACTTCCCAGTTTTGATAAGACATTCCCTAGGGTGCTTCTTTCCACACTTTTCACAAACTGGAAACTGGATTTTCTTACCATCATATTTCTTTGGTTGATTCTTACCCATTTCTTGCCAATGGGACCTCTTCTTCTCTTTGTTTCCAAAATGCATGTGATCATCAACAAATTCCATCTCTACCCTCTCAGCACATCAGACAAGTTTCTCATAAATTTTGAATTCACGGGAGGCCAACGCCCTTCGATACCTTGGCTTCAATCCTAAGTAAAAGCGGTTGATTTTGCTATCGAGATCCAAAATAAGATTTGGAGCATACCTCTCCAGTCGGGTGAAGTTCGCTTCATACACAGCCACTGAATCTTTCTCCTTTTGTTTCAATTCAAGGAATTGCTTCTCCATTCTAAGTCGCACCACCTTAGGAAAATATTTTTCAAGAAAAATACTTTTAAATTCATCCCACAATAAGGCATCAAAATCATCTCAACCCCTGATATTCCTTACCATTGGCCACCACTGATCATCTTCCCCTTCAAAACAATAAATGGCAAGACTTACCTTTTGATTGTCCGAACATCCCATAACATCAAATATCTTTTCAAGGGATTTAATCCATCCTTCTACTGCCACTGGGTCAGAAGATCCATTGAATGCAGGAGGATGTTGTATCATAAAATGTTCCACCACTGTCATGTTCTGTTGGGGTACCTCTATTGGTTCTCTTTCATGGATGCCACCACCATTTATAGCCTGCGTTAGCTGATCCATTACTGTTACAAACTGCTCGGTTCCAATCCCTACCATTCCGGGCTGTAGATCTGGAAGGATGTCATTCTGTCGGTGCCTATCCTCTTCAGCATCCTTGTTCCTTCTGTAGACAACCATTCTGAACAAACATTTCTTAGATGAAGCAACATGGTAATATTTAAATGCTATAACAAATTAAACATAGAGTGAAATTTATTTATGGTATTCTATTATCATCACCTTAACCCCTAAAGTTATCTAAACCATCCTTTGATACCAACTATAAAGACCACACTTATTAAATACATAATCTTGAATTTATTCAAGAAAACACTTCCTTTTACACTGAGGATCCTTTCAAGTTTAGAGCTTTAGAGAATTAAGACAAAACATTCATAACATTACACATTGTTACATAGTTGATACCATAAAATCAGTTTCCATTTTCCTCAGAATATAAAACATTAAAACTTAAAACAAGACTCCTTGACAATTCTTCAACATTTAACATGTCTTCCTTCCTTGTATTACTCATCCATTAACCTATGAAAAATTATTTAAAAACTTGGGATGAGCACAAAAGCTCAGTAAGGTATGAAAAGGAAGGAAAAATCACATTAGTCCATGAATACTCATGACGTATGAAAACATTTTCAAAAGACATGCTTTCCACCCATAAATGCCTACTTTGTGTAACATGATATTTAAAAAAGATCCACACAAAAATAAATATAATCATAGAGGTATCTTGTGGCATTACTTACATAATCTTGTAACCATCTTGGCTACCTTAAAATTTGTAACCCTCACAGCTACCTTACTTTGTGTAACCATCACAGTTACACTTGGAGTAACCATACGGCCGAACTCTAACTTACTCATACCTAATGAATTGGAGGGAAATATAGGTCCCACCCTTCATCATAAACAATTCACAATAACCAAAACATAATCATACAACATAAACAATATCATAAAAACATTGCTTTTGAATCTTATAAAACAAAATTTTAAAAGAGGATTTTAGAAGAAAAGTCCCTTATAAACAACATATACTTGAAGTGAGACTTAATAGAGTGGATCGAATATGTATATACTCTATAAATACACATAATGAAACATAATATAAACATAACCCATCACACAAAAAATTTAAATAGCACATAAATTATAAAGTAGAAGGTTAACCCAAAGAATGGAAATTGGGTTAAGAATTCCCTTACCTTAGGCTTGTCTTACTTCAAAATTGTTTAAACCTCCTATATAATGGTTAAAAAAGTGTTATTATTATTTTACAGAAACATTTTCATGTTTATAAAATCTTATATGGTCATTTCATAACCTCATTTCACCCCTTAATTGTTAGTATTTTGTTCCTTGCATTATTTTGGGTGAGTTCTTTTGTGATTTTCACGATCGGTTCATGATGAATCGTTCTTGTTGATTGGAAGTAAAACTCCACAATTGGAATGGATTAGTATTTACATATTTACAGTACCATTAATTACACCATTTATCACTTTGATTTATTTATATGCGGATGATTCATTAGATTAAACATTAATGATGTTCATTTAGATCATTTAAGTGGTTCTTTGATAATAACAACGTCATTTTGTCTTTTAAATTAGAAACATGAGTACAAAATAATTCCAGAACCTTATATGAGTCATAAAACATATATTATAACCTAGTTCAACCATATAAATGGTTTCATGACCAGACTTGAAAGAATTAATGGAAATTGAAAATACATCGTCCACGATATCGGTAATTCGACACAAATGGACAATGTTTTTTGATTCTTTAAATAAGTGGAAGAGGAGTAGAATAATGATGAGGAATTTTCCATAATAATGGTAACATAATGAATATAAATGATTCTGGAGATTTCATTCCTCTTGGATAAGAGGGAGTGAGGAAATAAGAAAAACGAATCATGAAATAAAAGAAAATCTTGAGAAATTTCTCACAAAAATTCCACAGCCTAACGACGTCTCTTAAAATTTCATAAAAACAAGATTGATGAGAGGAATGGAAAATATCATCATTCATACAATATATGAACATTAATGGGGAATATTTAATGAAATATCACAACACAAGACAAAGGGAATGGAAGAGAATAAAAAAAATGGAAGAAAAGAAAGAAAATAAAAGAGGTTGTTTACCTCTTGATCTCTTCTCCTTGAGATCCTTCTTAAGAGATTTGATTTTGGTCTTTTGGTGAGACCATCAGCTCTAGGACGTGGGGAAGAAGATTGGGGAGGGAATTTGGCAGAAATTAGACAATTCTCAAGGCTTGAGAGGTGTGGGAGGAAGAGGGGAGTGAGGGTGATATTTATAGTGGAGGAGGGGAGGTATTTTAGATTATTTTAATTATTATTATAATATTTTTATCAAGACTATGAATAATCTCAAATAAAGTGTCCCTAAATAGTGAAAATATCATGTGATTTTGAATAAAGTGGACTTGCATCACTTATGATGTCATAAATAGTGCATTTTTACTGATAAATTGATTATACGGTATTTTATCGTATTTCACTATTCACCGAAAATTCAAGAGTTTCAGAAAAATAGAAAAAATTTACCCCAACCATTTTTCGACATGTAGAATTCAAAAATGAACTCCATTTTTCAAAAATAATTTTCTAAATATTATTAATTTAATTTTTAAATAAGGTCACAGTTAATTCAAAAAATAACAATATTGAAGTACAATTAGTTTTATGTGACATTGGAAAATTAATTAAGATCCCATTATCCTATTGACTTGGGAAAATAAAATAATAATATTATTTACTATTCATGAGGTCATATTACTATTCATATTACTATTCATAAGGGCATGTTACTATTCACCAAAAAAAACAAGTTTGTTTCATCAGACTCTAAATAACATACTGAACACAATTGTAGATGACAGTTTATTGAAATTCAAAACATAGAAGGAATAAAATTATGTTTAAATGATACTTATAAATATATACCTTAAACAAAATTTCAAGAATTTTCAATTTATTTTTATAAAACCTTGGGATGTTACAGTTAGGAACCTTTTTAGTCACATTTTTGGAATATATGAGTAGTATTTCAATAGGAAATCCTGACAGTGAGAGGTGTTGTGAGTTATAATTGGCCTTATGAGCTAAAACCTATGGTGGGGAGTATCAATGAATAAAAAATAATTGGATGATGATGTGATTGTGTCTCAGGATGGATGGTCCTGGAAAATAAATATACAAGGTATTTGATAATGGTCATATTCATTTTCTCATGTTTTGGTAGTTTGGTGCTTGATTTTGTGAATGGTGCTCTAGGTGCATGTTTAGGCATTCAGGAATGAAACATGACCAATTGATGATGAATTGGTGACCCATAAATGTCGATATGTATGGTTGGATGACTACCAAGACTTCTTAGGGATGAGAAGTGTTATGGTGGGGAGTTTGTCGTTCCCCATGTTTGAATAAGTATAAAAATTCATGAGAGAATTTTAAATTTTGAGTTTAGTGGCTAGGTAATTTTGATAATTATGTTTTGAAATTTATTTTTTTCATAGTTTTTACATCTATAAATTATTTTTTTGGATATGGTATGAGCCTCAGGTGGTGTCTCGAGGGCTTGGAGGATCCTCAGGAAAGTATAGGGTGGCTTCTATAGCCAAAATTTCACCAAACCACCAACTATCTGGTGGTATTTAAAGGAGGAATAATTACATTTCTACCCCTTGAGTTTTAAAAAGGTGAAGACCCATCTTCCCTCCCTTTTTTAATGTACGAGAAAGGGGCCTACTGTAAAGATCCATTTTTTTACTAGATGTGAAATTATACAAAAATTTTATTTTTTGGTTATGGTTTCTAATGAGGGGTAAAATGGTCATTTTACCCTTAAATATTATCTCAGATATTTTTTTGACCACTCTGTTGGTCTCAAAATAGGTGTTTTACCTTAGTATAATAGTTTTCTAGAAATATGAGCCATTCAAATTTTCATGAAATAATTAGTATTTAATATTTAATTAATTAAATATTATTTTATTCATCCATGTTAATTTGGTGATATATTTTAATAGTCTTTGATAAAGATTTTGAATCCATTTTTGATTCCATAATGGGGGGTTTTTCTTAGGTGAGACATAACCTTGAATCGGGCACTTGGGCTGGACCCCTATTTATTTTTCTTCTTTTTTTGTTTACTTTTTATTTTTTCTCTTCTCCCCTATCTTCTCATATATTCCCCAAATGGGGATTTTAATTTATCATAGATGATATAGGGATAAGGATAGGAAGATATTGAGATATAGAGAGAGGTAAGGAGGGTGGTTCCACAATAAAGTTCGGGAGGAGCTGAATCGTCATGCGATTGCTGTAGAATATGGAAACAGGTGAAGCTTCAGAGGATTCAACCCATAGGTAGGCTTGTTTTATATCTTATGTTTTATATCCCCATATATTAGTTTTTTTAATTTTTAATTCCCTATTATGAATTATGGGGACCACTTAGGGGTTTATCTATAGTTATTTTAGGGAAAATGAGGGTTTCAGGACGATTGTAGGGATTTCTTATTCAGAAATCCCAATCATATGACATGTGGTTTCAAGAACACATGACATGTTTTCTTCCTGTTTGTGGAATATGAAGTTTTTGGAACTACACACCATATATTTTTATTACATTCTTTATATTGTTATATGTCCATCTGGTTGGGTACTTGGGTAGACATCCCATGTAAAGGGGACATGTCTATGTAGTTGTACACGACCAGAACCCATGTGTGTCCTTTCCTTGTAGTACTACAGGACCAGAACCCATATATGACCTGGTTGTGTAGTGATAAATATAAAGACCTCAGGTGTGCCCAGTTTATGTATAAGTACATGTCTATGGTGGTAGATTTGGGAGCACACATCGTGTACTTGGGGTACACGCCGTGTACTACTCCCTTGGTACCCATTTGAGGTATTTGGGTGATTTTTCACCCCATAGTCAGAATTAAAGACAAGAGGAGTCTATTTTGAATGTTTTTTTATGCAAAACATGATGGTGGATCCATTGGGTAATTTTGAGAAATTATAAGAGGTGTTTTGGGGTGAGCGACTTATAAATGAGAGATTCTTCCTCCAATAATTGAATCCAGCCATCTTATGAGAGTGATACATAAGATAAGATCTAGATGAGGGTTGTGGTAATGGTTGGTGGGTAAGATCATCACCCTGATATATAGTACATAACTAATTGAATATTTATTTTATGGAAAATCTTTGGTGATTAAGGAAGGTCCGAGAGGAGTTCTGGAGGTTTGAGGAATAGAAAATAGGTAAAAGGGGAAGAAATGTGTTGAGAGAACAGTTGGTGCACAGTTAGTAGAAATCATGCACCATAACCATGTGAACTATTGAAGGGGGTACATGGGTGAGGAAAGCATGTGGGGTGGCCCAAAAAATTGTGTATCTTGAGCTCCCTCTTGGGCAGTGAAGAGAACACAACCACTACACAGTTTGTCAAACTCTATGGGTGGAAAGAAAAACTATTTGGATCAATTTCCTCTTAGATGGAGGGAACCGTATGGTTGGCGCATGATTTGGAAAATCATGTTCCACTTCAAAAGATTATTTTTATAATTTTTTCCTCCCTACCATATTTCTTTCTTCCCTGATTTTTCACCCTATTTGACTCCTATAGCTAGGGTGACTTACCAACAACCTCTTCCTCATATATTGGTTTTTTTCATTAATTATTCGGTGCTTGGAGTTCCATTTAGTGATAATCAAAGATCCAGGTAAGTATTTAAATTTTTTACCTTCCATTTTGTAGAAGAGTCTTTGTGTGTGGTTTCCTATACTTCTGAAGTTATAAACCCTTGTTTTCTAGAGTGTTCTTAATGATGGTGTTTCAATCCATTTTAGTTAGAATCAAGGGTTTCTTTTGAATGATTTATTTTCTTTGAGCATGAGGTAGGTGGTATTAAATATTTTTCCCATAGTCTTTATGTGTTTTATGTGTATTTATTTGTGTTAATTCTCTTCCTTGTTTAATTTTAATATTTTTGTCTAAGGGAATTAAATTGGGCCTTAGATTGGGGTGTGAGACCCTTCACAAACCCAGTTGGGTTTGTTGATGATGTGAGACCGAACCTAGGGATACCATGGGTTGGGAAAAAAACCTTGGGATTGGTAAAATAAATTGGAAAACATTTAGATAGGGAAATAATGAATATGAATATATTTTGAATTATAATTGGTATATGGGTATTGTTTTTGGATAACTGAAATGTGTATTTGGTAGATTTTTGAAATTCCTAAGTTACTTTTTAAATTTTTAGAATGATGTGTTTGAATTTTGATCCTTTTAATTTTTTAAAATGAGAATATGATTCTTTAAAAGTGGGAAATATTTTAAAAGGAGGCATTGACCTCTAGGTTATTTAGAAATAAGATTTCTCTATACATTTCAAATTATTATTTAAAATAAGGGCATGGTTCCCTTTTTATGAAAATACATAAATGATTATTTTGAATGGTTGGAAATGGAAATAAAATCCTTGGGGTGTGGTTTTGTTTTCAAATAAGAAGACACATTTTTAAAGGGGTAGCTTAGATATGATTTTAAATGGGTATTTTCAATTGGGTGTTATCATGGATTTGTGAAATGAAATAAATCTTAATCATTGTCTTGTTGTTAATATGGCATAAGGGAAAGTGGGAATTTGGGATAATGGTATATGTTTTTAATGATTTATGGTATGTAAAAGGTATTTGTGATGAAATTGGTTAAGGTATGTACATGTTAAATATGTAAATGCTTAAAGATCATGTGCACATGGATTAGTGGTAAGTTGTATGAGTGGGGTTTTGGAAAATGTCTCTACTCCCATGGGTCGGTCTAGACTGATGATCTAGCCCCATCGATGTGTTGTTGAGTAAGGATGTTATAATGAGGCTCTATGATCCTAACTTATGAACTGAGGTTCCTTGTTTGGGTTGGGCCCGATTGATGCTCTAGGCCCCACTGATGATCTAAGGTTGGATTTGTTTTGGATGTCATACTAAGGCTCTATGCTTCTAAATTGTATGTAAATGGCTTAACTATCATATTTATTATCTGCATCAAGTTGATTAATGGTTTGGTTAGTGAATTCTCCTTTGTTATTAAAAGTGTGCAACCCATTATGCTATAGATTAAGCTGCCTGTGTGACCAAATAGAGTTTAGATAGTTGGTTGATGCTAGGGAAATTAATGGATCAAATGGTTATTTTTATGATTTCTTAATTATGATACATGTTCTTTTCATTTCCTTGATTATTTATTATACTTTATTATCTACATACACTCTTGTACAAACTAGTTATTACTTTATACACCATTGGTTATGGCATGTTGAGTTGTAATCACTCCCTGATCAAGACTCCATGGCACTGGGGTACCAGAGCATATGTTACTTGTTTTTAGGTATAGGTTTAGGATAGGGACTTTATGTCTGGTTTATACATGGTTTGTTTGGGTGGAGCATGGGATGTTAGGATCAGGTTGAGTCTAGGTATTGTGTTTGGTTTTTATTTATAGTTTTTGTTGTGGAGGTTTTATCTATATGACTATTTGGATTATAGTGTACCTATCACATTGTTATGGAATTTGTTGTCTGGTTACTTATTTTCCATTTCTGTATTCTATCCATTTATATTTTTGGTTGGTTCTTTTACCTGCTGTTATTTTTTCTATTTTGGTTTTACTTTTATAAGTGGTTATAATCTCCTCATTATATCTTCATTATCCCAAAATGCTTTTTTACAACCTCTGGTGTGTGAGTAGGGGTGCCTGAGGTCATGTGGTGACCCAACATGAGGCACTAAATATAGTGGCCACCGGGTTAGGGACATTACAAAGTGGTATCATAGGGGTTTATTTTGTCTTACTATTTGGGCATGATAGATAGGAGACTAGGATCTTTTTTGGGATTGGTAATGATCTTGTTACTAGGATCCTTCATCCCCATGTATGAGGGAAAAAACCAAAGTTCCTAGGGGTGGTAATTGATGGCTTGTTTTGTGATTTTATAGTTGGTTGATACATCCACCTTGATCGGTTCACTTGGATGATATGTTATTGATTTTTGGGGTTTTATCTCTTGGAACAGTATGGAAAGAGAGGGTCTGTGGGTTCATGCATCATGATAGAAACATAGGATTTATAGATCATCCATATGTTTCCTTAGATTGTTAGTTCCTTGGGATTCATATACTAGTATTTTATTTTTCTTCTTGTAATATATTCCTCTTGATCTTTCCTTGAAATCATTTTTAATGAAATATGTTTTGAAATATTTATTTGAATAAATATTGGATTTTGAAATAATGGTAATAAATTAGGTTCTTGAAAGTGTAAATTCTCATGTTTTCAAAATGGAAAGTTTTGAAATGTGGATCCTTGGGTTTTAAAATGGATTGTTTAATTAAGAAGGGAAATTGGAAATGATGGAACCTATAGGGACACTGGAAATAAGTATCCCTAGTGTTGTGGTTTGAACTTGTGTATGGGTGGTTTGGGTAGCGATGGTTCCCTAGTTTAAGATTTTAGTTTTGGTTCATGAGGCTTTTTCGGCTTTCAATTTTTGGTAAAAGAGATGTGCTTGTTGTTCCCTCAGTTGGGCTATGTTCATTGGGTCCTGGGATGTTGTTTGGTAGTGTGAGTGTGGTAACCGTTGTGGGTCGTGATTATGTGGGTTGTATGTTGGACCCTAAGGATGGTACCTGGTTTGTGGTGACCTTTATTGTTTGTGATTGTGCAAGTTGTGTTTTGGACCCTAGAGTGGGTTTTTGGATAATAGTGATAATGTATGTGTTGGACTCCTTCTGTATTAATCACGTTTTAATGATCAAAAATCTCAATAATAATTACACATCATGTTTCAATGATTGCAAATCTTATTACTGTCAATTACTCTCATTATTATTTACAAATCTTTTGCATGATCACAACTCTCACTTATCTTATCAAACCCTTATATTTATGTTTCAAGTTCTCTTACTTGATAATGGTTAAGATTAATTAATATTCTACATATTATTGTTTAAGTTTGAATACAGTTAATTGTCTAAGTATCCAGACATCGTGAAGGACACACAGTGACCCAGACACCGTGAAGGACACACCGTGACCCAGACACCATGACCCAGACACCATGAATGATACACCGTGACTCAGACACAGTGAGTTAGACACCGTGACATGGACACACCGTGAAGCACATACCGTGAAGGAGACACTGGTTCAAAGAGACACCATTTGCAAAACTACTGTGACACTGTTTCTTAACCTTTTTGTCAATATTATTTAAATAATACTAACGGTCATATTCGATGTTTGTAATACAATTAATTTTATTTAATGATAGTTGTTGGTCGGTCAGGAAACCGTACCTCGTACCTATGGAAAGGAAATCATTCCTATTACCGGAGCTCATGGAATATAAAGAAGATTGTGCTGCAGTAGAGGACACGCTCATGCTTGACATGTCTCGACACACATACTACAATACACGTGAGCTCTGTACTGAACCGAAGAACAATCCTGAGCACAAATGTGAAGAACACATTGCACGATCCTCAAAGAAGTTCCATACATGCAATCCTACATTACTAAAGAGAAAATATTCTCTCTTGGAGAAATAAAAGATGAACCACGACACTCTATTTTTCAACATAAAAACCAAAGAAGGACTCATAAGCATTTCTGTTGAATCCAATGAGTCCAGAGTTGCACTTCCAATCACTAGAGATTTCTCAACTTTCATATACTATCTCTAAGTGATTTATTATTTACTTTCGAGCAGTGTGTGTATCCTGTTTTTTTTACACACACTATCTCCTGCGTAGAACTGGAGGATACTAAATCCTCATTCCAAACTTTCTACACATTCTTGTGTCCCACTAAGGATAGTGGTAGAGGTTAAGTAGGACCTGGATAGCCTATACGCTGTTGTCTTTGTTTTCCCACGAAGAAAAGTGGTAGAGGTCCCTGCATGGCCTGGAAAGTCTTGTACTGCTGTCAACCCCGATCCAGGATGTGGATCAAATTTATATATAAATTTGAGAGGACTAAGTCTCAGCTTGAGACTGAACCTCTTGGTTATATATACTGTGCATTTTTAGTTTAAATTCAAATTATACAGTATCTAATTTATATTCCGCTGCTTATTACTTTGAAATACAAATCTGTTTTAAAGTTACTTTGATAGTTAATCTGGAAAGTGTTTGTATCTATTGTAAATCAGTAGGTTAGTTTCAAAATCTAATTTAATCTTCTGATTAGATTAACTTAGAACTAATAAATCTTTTGAGAATATAACTGAACCTTTATACTTTTACAAATTTATTACAGTTTAACTTGTTTTATAAATTGTGGGATTTTAATAGAAAATATTTTAACAGAAATTTTAATTGGAACTCAATTCACCCCCTCTTGAGTGTCCACTCCGACCAATATTTGGTATCAGAGGATTGTTTTTGTTTTTCAAAGTTTTCAAAACATTCTATTTTTAAACTGTGAGTTTAGTTGAATCTTTAAAGATCTTAAATTTTTGTTAGTTCTAAATTTTATCTCTTTAATATATTTTCTAAAATATAGTTATGGACAATAGACTAGGAGGTGCTGCTACTAACATGCCAACTTTATTCAATGGCACAAACTATGCTCAATGGAAACTTAAAATGAAAATTCATTTAGAAAGTATGGGTTTTGATATCTATACTGCTATAGAATCTCAATATAAAATTCCAGAAACTGAAAGAACTACTTGGGATGAACCTACTAAAGTATCTTACAATAATAATTGTAAAGCTATGAATGCTTTTTATTGTGCATTAGGAGATGAGGAATTCAATAGAATATCTGCCTGTAAAACAACTTATGAAATATGGGATACTTTAGGTTTTTCTCATGAGGTAACAACTAATGTTAAAGAAATGAGATTAAACACTTATACTATTAAATATAATAATTTTAAAATTAAAACCGATGAACCTATTTCTGATATGTATCTCAGGTTCAATGAGATAGTCAATACAATGAGTTCACTTGGAAAGGCTGTTCCAGTAAAGGAACAAATCATGAGGATATTGAGATGTTTTCTAGATAGATGGAGAGGCACTTCTGTTTCAATCAGATAATCATGTGACATTGGAGCTCTGCCTGTCAAAGAGCTTATTGGTAAGCTTATGATGTATGGGGAAGAACTCAAGGTGAATAAGGAAGAGGATGATGAACCCAAGAGAAAATCGGTGGCATTTAAGTCTACTGCTTCAAAGAGAAAGGACAAAGACAAAGTTCAAATACAAACTGAAAGTTCTATAAGTGAAGATACAGACTCTGAAAATGATGCTGAAATGGCACAGATAGCCAGGAGGTTTAAGAAATTTTTTAGGAAGAAGAAATTCTTCAGAAAATCTAATTACAAAGTTAAGTATGACAATAAAGGTCATTGGAAGAAGGATTGGAAGAAATCTGATAAGGAAGATGATATAATCTGCTATGAGTGAAAAAGTAAAGGACACATCAAGGCTGACTGTCCAAAACTAAAGTTCAAAAAGAAATATGATTATAAGGACAAGAAGTACAAGAAAGCTATGAAAGCTACTTGGAGTGCTTCAGAAGATAATACAAGTGAATCTCAAATTTCTGATTCTGAAAAGAATCATGCCAACATGTGCTTCATGACCAATACCTTTGAGGTACCTGTTTCCCCTATGCTGAATGATTATTATTCTAGAAATAACAGTGATTCAGATAATGATGAAAATATGTCTAAGGCTGAATTGTTTGAATATTGTAACATGCTGGAGGAAACATGTAATGAACTTAAGGACAAATATAAGTCACTAAAGAAACAACATGCTCTCACTTCCAATGTTAAATTTTCCATTGATATAGAAAAAGAAAATAATGCTCAACTATTAAAGGAAAATACAGAACTGAAAATGTCTAATGAGAAACTTAGAAAGGACTTAGAAAAGTTCACAAATGGAAAAGATACTCTAACTCAAATGCTAGGAAATCCAGTGGAACCAAAATACACTACTGGAATGGGCTACCAACCTGTAAAAATACAGTTCAATAAAACTAGATTTATTCCTAAATCTGGACAAAATTTTGCTTGTTCCAGTTTTGGAAATTCATATGCTTCAGCTATTTATTCACATAGTTATAGATCAAATAGAGTTTATCTTTCAAAATCTTTTGATTTTGTAAAATATATGAGACCCATAAGACAAATTTGGGTACCAAAATCATTGATTGATAACCTGTCTGGACCCAAGAAGATTTGGGTACCAAAATCATTTCCAATCTAAATCTGTTTTGTAGGAAACCTGTTTGAAGAGTTCCCACAAGAAGACATGGTATTTGGACAGTGGATGTTCAAGACAGATGTCTGGGGATTACTCATGATTCAAGAGCCTAATCAAGGTTGATGGAGGCCATGTCACCTTTGGTTATAATTATAAGGGAAAAATCATCGGCCTAGGCTAAATTGGTAACACTAACTCAGTTTTAATTTCTAAAGTTTTATTTGTTGATGGATTGAAATATAACTTGCTAAGTATATCTCAATTATGTGATGATGGCTTTAATGTTAAATTTTAAAACGATTATTGTAATGTTTTTAATTCTAAGAATGTTTTAATATTTTCTACCTTAAGAAATGAAAATGTTTATGCTGTTGATTTAAATTCTTTAGCTAAGAAAAATGTTACTTGTTTAAATGATTTTAATAAAGAGTATTGGTTATGGAAAAGGAGATTATGACACTTCAATATACAATCACTTAGAAAACTAACTAGGAATAACTTAGTTAGAGACCTACCCAAACTTGAGTTTTTAAATGACAAAGTTTGTAATCCCTGTCAAAAGCGAAAACAACACAAAATCTCTTTCAAATCAAAGAAAGAAGTTTCAACTTCTCAACCTCTCGAGTTGGTTCACATGGACTTGTTTGGAAAATCTAGAGTTTCTAGATTAAATAGGAAGCACTATATCTATGTCTTAGTAGATGAAATTTCTAGATATACTTGGGTATATTTCTTATCTCACAAAAGTGAATCTTGTTCTTACTTTTTTAAATACTCCAAGTCTGTATAAAACCTTAGTGGACATAAGATTAAAACCCTGAGAAGTGATCGTGGCTGTGAGTTTGAAAATCAAGAGTTTGAATCTTATTGCTCACACAATGGCTATAGTCACAACTTATATGCCCCTAGAACACCTCAATATAATGGTGTAGTAGAAAGAAGGAATAGAACCCTTCAAGAAATAGAAAGAACCATGCTTAATGAGTATGAACTACCTATTTATTTTTGGGCTGAATCTGTATATACAGCTTTTTATATCATCAATAGAGTCTTAGTCAGAACTGTTCTAAAAAATACCCCTTATGAACTATGGAATAATATAAATCCTAAGGTTAATTACTTTAAAGCCTTTTGTTGAAAAGTATTTATTCTTAGTACCAAGAATAATCTGGATAAGTTTTCTTCTAAGATTGATGAAGGAATATTTTTAGGATATTCTATAACTAGAAAAGCCTATAGAGTTTTTAATAAGAGAACCAAGTGTGTGGAATAATCTTTTCACATCAAATTTGATGAAACTCATCCATATGAACCTAAGTCATCTCTTGAAAATCTTGAAGAAGATTTATCTGTTTTGAACCTTAATGATAAAATCAATGAACCTGCTGTAAAGACAATCAATTTTGGAAATATTTCAGAATCTTCTCCAAATGAACCCGAACCTAGAGAAGAACCCGAAATTTCTAGCCATACCTTCACTAGATCAACTAGGATTCTAAATAATCATCCTTTAGATGATATTGTTGGTAATATTGATAGAGGGACATAGACTAGAGCTTCTCTTAGAAATTAGGTTGAACATCAAGCCTTCTTGTCACAACTTGAACCTAAAAACATTGATGATGATTTTAATGATGAATTTTGGGTAATTGCTATGCAAGAAGAACTCAATCAATTTGAAAGAAATAAGGTTTGGAAACTAGTATAAATACCTAAGGAAACTTTTACCATAGGTACTAAATGGGTGTTTAGAAATAAAGTAGATGAATCTGAAAATATAGTTAGAAACAAAGCTAGGTTAGTTGCAAAAGGCTATAGTCAAGAGGAAGGAATTGACTATGAGGAGACTCTTGCTCCAGTAACCAGACTAGAAGCCATTAGGATCTTACTTGCTTATTCTGCACATCTAAATTTCAAACTATATCAAATGGATGTCAAGACTGCATTCTTAAATGGGTATATAGCTGAGGATGTTTTTGTTGAACAACCACCTGGATTTACAGACCCTCATTTTCCAAATCATATTTTCAAATTATCAAAATATTTATATGGTTTAAAACAAGATCCAAGTGCTTGGTATGATAGATTAAGTATTTTTCTAATTTCTAAAGGTTTTACAAAAGGAATAGCTGATCCTACTCTTTTTATAAAACGAATTTCTAAAGATGTTTTAGTTGTACAAATTTATGTAGATGATATTATTTTTGGATCTTCAAAAACTTCTTTATGTACTTATTTTTCTAAAATGATGCAAAATGAATTTGAGATGAGTTTAATGGGTGAACTTAAATTCTTTCTTGGATTTCAAATCTTTCAAAATAATGATGGAATTGTTTTAACTCAAAGTAAATATACTAGAGATATTTTAAAACGTTTTGGATTGGATAGCACAAAAAGTAGTGACACTCCCATGAGTACCACTTGTAAGTTGGATCTTGATGAATATAGAAAATCTATTAATCAAACCAATTATAGTGGAATGATTGGAAGTCTACTCTACTTGACAGCTAGTCATCCTGATATTATATTTAGTGTGTTTATGTGTGCTCGTTTTCAAGAAAACCCTAAAGAGTCACATTTAAATGATGTAAAGAGAATTTTCAAATACCTCAAGCATACTCCCAATTTAGGACTGTTATATCCAAAAGGATAATCATTTTAACTAGTTAGTTATTCTGATGCTGACTTTACAGGATGTAAGTTAGATAGAAAAAGCACCTCTGAAACATGTCACCTTTTAGGCAAGTCACTAGTAACATGGTGTAGTAAGAAACAAAATTATGTTGCATTATCTACTACAGAAGCTTAATAGATAGCTGCTGTCAGTTGTTGTGCACAAATTTTGTGGATGAAACACACTTTACTAGACTATGCATATCAATTCAGACATGTCTCAATAAATTGTGACAACACAAGTGCTATTAACATTTCAAATAATTCTGTTTCACATTCTAGGACAAAGCATATTGATGTAAGACATAACTTTTTGAGGAATCATTACCAAAAAGGTGATATCACTTTAGAATTCATTGGTACTGAATACCAACTTGCTGATATATTCACTAAACCATTAAATTTTGAGAGATTAGATTACATCATACATGATCTTGGTATGATCAATCATAAATAGATATCTTACTGGTATTACTATTTAATATTTTACTATATTTTACTTTACGGTTTCATGATTCACTATTTCTCAGTTACTGTTTCATGTTTATGGTCTCACAGTTAACACCTTGTGTTCATGGTCTATCACCTAACTGTCTCACCGTGACAGAACAGTTCACTCACTGTCTCACCGTGACTGCACAGAATGGTCACTGTCTCACCGTGACGACCACCAACTGTCTCACCGTGATGACTATTTTTCATCACACCGTAACACCTACTCACAGTCTCACCGTGAATATTCTTTATATATTTATTTTTAACCTGAATCATGGTAATTTTTATTTCACCGTGGTTTACTTTCCCGCATTTTTGTTTTTATGATGTTTTACATTCCCAAATGATAAAACATAAGGGTTTTCATTCGATTCATTACCCGAGCTCTCTCCTGCTCTCTCTCTCGAACCCTCTTTACCTTGAAAAACTTATCTCATTCTCTCTCACTCGAATATTAAGTGGATTCCCAGGATGAAGCATCCATCTTCACCCTCATCTGAGAAGCGTCGCTCTAAGAAAAAGAAGAGGACACCAAGGATAGCTCCTGAAGGACCTCTAAATCCGAACCTAGTAAGTCGTACGGTAGTTCTTGAAAAAGATATCTTCCCTGAGTGGCTATTGACTAGAAAGTCTTTGGTCCTAAAAATCTTAAGAGAACAAGGATGGCTCGAATGGTTCTCTAGAAAATATAGACCAATTTATCTGAGGTTGGTATCTCAATTTTACCAATATGTAAAGTTTTCCTTTGATGCTGGAGAAAGTTTTATGGTGACAAGCTGGATCAATGGATAAAAGTGTTCATTATCTTCAAGGTTATGGGTTGCATGCCTGAGAATTCCTCATGAAGGGATTAGTGATGATTACCAGAGAGACCCTCCTCCAAAAACTGACATATTTGATCTAGAAAATGCACTAGAGATCCTGACTGAAAATGGCCCCAAGCGAAGGGCCATAACAGCTGAATTGAATGGGGAGACAAGACAGCTGTTAAAATTTGTTCAGAATTTGATTAGTCTAAGAAAAGGAGACTTTGATGTGATGAAGTATCAGGATGTGTTCCTGATTCATCTTGTCACGACCCGCCCTCAGGGCCCGTGCCGTGACTACCCCAAGCCCGCCTTCCATAGGCCAGGGGCTGGCGACTAGCACCAAAGGCGTAAAATCCCGATAACTGGGAAGGCATTGCCTTTATAAAAGAAAACAAGCACCACAGAGTACAAGCGGAAGTAAAACACTAAGTACAAAAGAAGAGCTGAAAAGTAAAAAGGGGCCGGAAATACAAGCCCAACTGTAAAGTACAACTCGAAAGGGAAAACATCGACTGAAAAGTAAAGCTGCTACGCTGAGATGTCCACTGGAAATCCCACCTGAAGGGTGGGTACAGATAGCTCCTCTGCTCCTCGGGTCCCGCCATCCGCTCCGAGAATGTCCCGCCCAGTGGTCCACCTCCGGTTACCGCCTCATCGAATAGTCCACCTCCAGGTACCGTCCAGTCCTCGCACCTTCGGCTTCTGTTAGCACTGTCCGTCGTCTGCAACCAACACAACGAGGTGCGGGCATAGCCCGTGCAGGGGTGAGTATAACGATACTCAGTAGGGACCCCGAGACCCTCAAGGTCTCACTAAAACCAACAAGGATAACCACAAGAAGATCAAAAAAGATAAACTCTACTTAGGTATATGCCCATACATATACCTAAGTTATCAAGTAACCCATCTCAGTCATGAGGAAGCACAAGGATCATGAGATCAACGGATAACAACTACCCAGGTATATGCCCATACATATACCTAAGTTATCAAGAAACCCATCTCAATCATGAGGAAACACAAAGGTCAAAAGTCTCAGCTCAAACCAGGATTTTCATTATCGAAACCGTAACTGCTGAAGAGCTCCGTCTCTAGAGTGTACAGTGGTCCTGTCACGACTCCGAGGTACTGCTCGCTAACCTAAGACTGCTGAGGTACTCCTCCTGTCGAGTACTGCGGGTTTGCGGCAAACTACCGGGCGCTCCGTCCGCTGAGGGTCTGTCGCCAAATACCGGGCGCTCACCCAGATAGCCTACTGAGGTACTCCTCCTGATGAGTACCGCGGGTTTGCTGCCAACTACTAGGCGCTCCGTCCGCCGTGGGTCTGCCGCCAAATACCGGGCGCTCCGTCCACTGGGCTAGTCGACTCACTCCAAGTCGAGTCGGTCAAGCAGTCGTCAGGTCTCAGCCGGCTACACGGTCTCCGTACTCTGCACGCTCGTCTCCACCGTCGCGGGTCTATCGCTACAACCAAGCGCACACACTCCGTAGAGTATCGCGGGTCCGCCGCTACAACCAAGCGCTCCACCGCCAAAGGTCTGCTGCTGCATCCAAGCGCACCACCACTGTCAAGTACCACGGATCCGCTGCTACACCCAAGCGCTCCCCCGCCCGCTCGTCTCCGGAAGGGTCCACTCCACGAGCTACTGGCCGATACTCCAAGTATCTCAAAGTCCCACGAAGAAGTGTCTCAAGGTCCGTCTTGTCACAGGGGTCTCAACGCAACAGACGACGCGTCGATCGGACGCCCGGTCTGTGAGTTATTAGCCTAACCGTCCCAGGGGCCCGGTTGGTTTCGTGAGCGAAACCAATCCCGGCCGTATCTCAACTGTACCCCGAACTCCCATAGGGTAAACTCAAAGGGACCATTACTCAACGTAACCACCAACGCCGCTGACGGCTCGTCAAGCGGTCGTCCTGTCTGTAAGATATCAGCTTTTCCGTTCCAGGGGCCCGGTTGGATTTCGAGTACAATCCAACCCGGCCATACTCCGACTGTATCCAAAACTCGGGCGGAGTATGTCAAAAGTTCCGTCTCATCAAGAGGAAGTCAACGAAACAGACGGCGCGTCAATCGGACTCCCGGTCTGTGAGTTATTGGCTTTTTCGTCTCCGGGGCCCGGTTGGTTTTTAAGGCAAAACCAACCCGACCGTACTCCACCTGCGTCCAAACCTCGGGCGGAGTATGCCAAAAGATCCGTCTCATTAAGAGGAACGCAACGCGACTGACGGCGCGTCAATCGGACGTTCGTGGCTCAAGATATGAGCGTTTCCGCTCCGAAGTCCCGGTTGGTTCCGTGAACGAACCAACCCGGCCGAACGCAAAGTAATCCGAAACCTTGAGTGCGATAAACCGAAACGACCGTCTCGATCCAAGGATCGCGTTGCCGCAGACGGTTCGTCATTCGGAGGTCCGAGGCTCAAGTTATGGGCCAAAAACCAAATCTGGTTCGAAACGGGGGGGTCCGGGTCCGGGCCGACCCGGCCCGACCCCCCCCGGGGGCGGCGCGGCGGCCGGCGGCGGCGGCTGGCGGCGGCGGCGGGCGGCGCGGCGGCGGCGGCGGCGGGCCGCGGTGGCGGCGGCGGCGGGCCGCGGTGGCGGCGGCGACGGGCCGCGTTGGCGGCAGCGGGCCGCGGCGCACGCGGGGGGCTTGATTGCCCCCGTGGTTCTGGATGGCGGCGCGGCTTTGCCGCGCCAATTTTGACAAACGGCCCCCCCCCCCTTCCAGGGGGCCCGCTAATTGGAAAACCGGGGGGCTGCTGCCCCCCCTCCTTAAATGAACCGCCCCCCTCATTAAGAGGGGGGTTTGCTGAACGGTCCGGGGGATTTATTCCCCCGGTTTTCAGCCATCCGGCCGGCCAGCTGGCCGGCCGGTTTTTACTAACGGGACCGGAAATTCCGGTCCCGCCTTCGAATTCCGACGCTGGCGGCCCGGCCGCCGGTCTCCTCTTCCGCCGCGGCCCGGAACCGGCCGCGGTCTTCTCGTCCCGCCGCGGCCCGGAACCGGCCGCGGTGTTCGTCGTCCGGCGCGGTGCGACGACACCGCACCCCTTTCGCCGTGCCATGAATCCTTTCAACGCGGCGCGACGGCGTCGCGTTCTTGAAGATTCTCCTCGGCGTAGCGCGACGGCGTTGCGTAAATTATAAGCACGATCATCCGCGTGGTGCGACGGCACCACGCCATTGCTTCCACCCGCATGAATAAAACAAGAACGATGGAGGGGGGTTCGGCCGTGTTCGTGCGGTCCGGCCCCCCTCACGTTAAAATAATCACTTAATAAAAATATTTCAAAGCCTCACGTAGACATGCGATCCACGAGCAAGTAATGAAATAATTTAAGAATTAAACAACAACCCCTACCTTGGGTTTAAGATTCGAAGATTCGGTTACGCTCCGCGGTAGACGGCGTCGCGGAGGTCGGGTGTCGCGGTCGTCGTTCGTCAAATCCGTTGACGAAGAGTTATGCCCGAAGAGACACGTCGTTGGCGGATCTTCGTTTGCCGACGAAGAAGGTCTGAGAAGGAAGCGGCGTTCCCTCTTGTTGACACTGAGGACGAAGAAGAGAGGCGTCGTTCTTCGTCGGAGTTTGAGCGTTCTTCGTTCTTCGTCAGAGCTTGAAGATGAAGAGGAGCTCTCAAAAAGCTCTCAAGGGAATAAACAAACAACCCTTAATCAAACAAGATTACATCTTATTTTATTAACACCTAACTCAAAAGAATTTCAAAGTTTTGAAATTCAAAAAGGGGTTTAACTCCCTTAAATTAATTAAGTAACTCAAGTTATTAAAATAAGGAAGAGTTACATAATTAAGAGGGGGTTTAGAGGGGTTAGGGAATTTGAAAAGAAAAAGGGGTTCGTGTGGGCCCCACCACACTTAATCCTCCCAAGGGAGGTTAAGTGGGTGTGGGTCCCACTTCCAACCTCCTTTGGTAGGTTTTTAAAAGTTAAAAATAAAATTTGTCTTACACAATTTTATTTAACTTAACTGAAAAACCCCAAAACTAACTTTCAACTCGCAACAAACGCAACTCCCGAAAAAGTCTCTTTAAGCGAATATCGGCGCTGCGAGTTCATCGGTGCCCTCGGATTTCAATTCCGAGCACCGGATCAAAAGTTAGGAATTCCCGCTCGTTCGTTCACTGAACGTACCCGAGCCAAACTTCGGAAATTAATTCCGGGCACTCCGGGCCTCGGAATCAGGTGCCGTCTGAAACCGCGCTCTTGTAAAATTCTAAAGAAAATTAAGAAAAAATTTCTCTTGAATTTTACGGGTCTTTACACATCTAATGAAGAATGGCTATAAGATCAACCTATGTAAGTATGTCATTCACCACATGTGTGAACTGATTAAGGTCACTTCCAAATACACATCTTTGTTTTACTCAAGGATGATTTCAGCCATGTTAGTTTCCAAGGGAGTGGTTGGATAGAATGAAGAAAAGCTAGAGGATTTTGATTTCTTTTTATCCAAGACTATCATCAGAAGGATGAAGATTAATTGGAACCCCTGGAAGAAGCAGTGGGTTGAGGATAATGATCAACTGTATAAGAAGTATAATCCTGTTGATTATCCAAAAAGGCCAAAGAATATGACATATCCTGGTTTGGGACCAGATGAAGTGGCTGAGTACCCAGAAGAGGAAGAATAAGAAGAAGAGGCTGAAATACCTCATGAGGAAGAAGCTTCTGTTGAGAAAGAAAGGACTGCTGTCCCTGCTGAAATACCTTCTAGAGAGGAAGTTCCTGTTGTTTTTAGAGAAGAAGCTCCTTCTTCTAGAGATGTTGTTGATCAAGAAATTAAGTCTGAGGCTACAATAGATTTGATTATCCCTGTTTTAGAGAAGCACGCCATAGAAGAGTCTGGTGGTGCAGAAGACCTCCCTGTCATGGAAGAAGCTAATCTAGGAGAAATCCCTGTTAGGTAAAATGTTAATCGAGAGGATCTCCCTATTGAAAAAGAAGCAAGTCTGGATGAACAACTAGTGGAACAATCAATTCCTGAGTACATACCCTCTACTGAAGAGAATATGGAAATTGCCTTTCAGCTGGCAAGGCAAGAATTTGCTGAAGAGATTAGAGCTAATCCTGTGGATCTTAACCCAATTCCTGAGCCTCAATAATCTGAAATGGAAGCACATTTTGAGGGGGAGGAACCTCAAAACCTTGAGATTGATGAAGCTGGATTTGCTGAAACCTCTCAACCAACTGTCACATATTCTGTGTACACTCGGTATGAATTTAAAAGTTTTTATGATGTGATTGAATCACAGCAAGTGACTGAAACTGGTATATATCTCTCTTCTTTGTTTCAACTGAAGTCAGTAGCTCACCCAGAACCAGAACCAGAACCAGAGCCTCAACCTCAACCTCAATCTGAAACTGAAACTAATTCTGAATCGCAACCAGAATCTGCATCAGAACCTGTACCACTACCTTCACCTACTCTCTTACCCGAGCAACAATCATATGTAACTAAGGATGATTTGAAAGTATTTGGAGAGAATATATTGTCTAGATTTGAGAAGATTATATCCTCTCAACCTTGTCCAGTGACTCAACTAAGTCAGGAAGATTCCTCTATTATTTTGGAAAATATTATTCTTCATATTCAACTAAGGATGATCCATGAAATACAAGAAGTTAGAGTTGAAAATAAGTTTCTTAGTGCTGATGTTTCAAATTTGAAAGATATGATGGAAAATATTCAAAGAGAACTGTCTTCAAGATTAGAGCCTTCTCCTGTTTCTGCTCTTGTACCTGTTGCTGCTTCTCCTGAACCATATGTTTCTAACCTTTCTAGAGAGATTGTGTCTCATGTTCATCCTTATCTGTTATATTTTGATGAGAAGATTGGAACAACACACACAAAGATGTTGCAACACATGAGAGAGATTGTAGAAAATATGAATAAGCTCACAGATGAGTACACTGGATGTCTGTAAAAAGTTTTGAAACAACTCAATGTTCTAACCGAAGATGTCAAGGCTTCTCCTCCCTCTGGTCATACTTCTGTTCCCTTTTTGGATGATTCTCTGCTAAGATCCATAATCAAGGAAGAAATTCAGAATGCTTTCAGTGGCTTGGATCTGTCTCCTTTGTCATAAGTGGTTAAGAAAAGTGATCGAGCTTTGGACCTGGTTAGAATTCATTCTAAGATTTCCAATGATGCTCAATAGGAGATAACCAAGAAGATAGAATTTTATCTCACTCGAATTTTCTCTAAAAGTGACATGACAAATCACTTTAAGTATCTTGTGAAGAACCTGAAAATCCCTCCAGTGACTCAAGCTTTTAAAGATCAAGTACAAAATCTTACAGAGTTCACCAGATTGTTGGACAAGTTCATGGAGAATAAGGAAAATTTTGAAAAGGATATGAAATATGGTGGAGAAATCATTACTGATTTCATTAATCTTTTGAAACCGTATCTTCATGTACAAAGTATAGCTATAGTTGCACCAGCTGCTGCCCCTCTTCGACCAGGTCTACCTGCCCTAGCCTTAACTGCTATGTCAGTCAGCCAAGCCCTTTCTCAGATCAGACCAGTAATTCTTGATCAACCACAGACTAGATCTTCTACAACTCCTACTTTGGCTCCCTCCATATTTTAAGGTCTACCTTTACCATCTTTGTCTACTACCTCCATGACTTCTTCTACATCAGATCCAGCTCCTTCTGATAAAGGCAAAGAGAAATCCAATATGTGATTCCAACTGATGTTTCTTAATTTTTGATGGGATGTCTTTTGTTGTTTACTATTTTTCTTTCTCCTGTATGTTTTATTATGAACCTTTTTAATGAAAAATGAATTGTTTCACTCCATTATCTCTATTTTTTGATAATCCCAAAAGGGAGAGAAAATGTGAGAAGAGTTAGTTATTCTCTTATTATCTAGAGTTATTATCTATTAGTATTTTATTTGTTATTATTCTATATGTTATCTTCTCTAACGTTGCATTTCATTTATACTTTGACTATACATGATTTGTGATCATCAAAAAGGGGGAGATTGTTGGAATCCTCCTGTATTAATCATGTTTTAATGATCAAAAATCTCAATAATAATTACACATCATGTTTCAATGATTGAAAATCTTATTACTTTCAATTACTCTCATTATTATTTACAAATATTTTGCATGATCACAACTCTCACTTATCTTATCAAACCATTGTATTTATGTTTCAAGTTCTCTTACTTGATAATGGTTAAGCTTAATTCATATTCTGCATATTACTGTTTAAGTTTGAATACAGTTAATTTTCTAAGTATCCAGACATCGTGAAGGACACACCGTGACCCAGACACCGTGAAGGACACACCGTGACCCATACACCATTAAGGACACACCTTGACCCAGACACCATGAAGGAAACACCGTGACCCAGACACCATGACCCCGACACCGTGAATGACACACCGTGACTCAGACACCGTGAGTTAGACATCGTGACATGGACACACCGTGAAGCACATACCGTGAAGGAGACACCGGTTCAAAGAGAAACCATTTTCACAACTACTGTGACACCGTTTCTTAACCTTTTTGTCAATATTATTTAAATAATACTAACGGTCATATTTGATGTTTTTAATAAAATTAATGTTATTTAATGATAGTTGTTGGTCTGTCAGGAAACCGTACCTTGTACCTATGGAAACGAAATCATTCCTATTGCTAGATCTCATGGAATATAAAGAATATTGAGCTGCAATAGAGGACACACTCGCACTTGACATTTCTCGACACACATACTACAATACACACGAGCTATGTACTGAACCGAAGAACAATCCTGAGCACAACTGTGAAGAACACATTGCACGATCCTCAAAGAAGTTCATTACATGAAATCCTAAATTACTGTAGAGAACATATTCTCTTCTGGAGAAACAAAAGATGAACCACGACACTCTATTTTTCAATATAAAAACCTGAGAAGGACTCATAATCATTTCTGCTGAATCCAACGAGTCTAGAGCTACACTGCCAATCACTAGAGCTTTCTAAACTTCCATATACTATCTCTAAGTGATTTATTATTTACTTTCGAGAAGTGTGTGTATCCTATTTATTTTTCAAACACACTGTCTCCTGTGCAGAACTGGAGGATACTAAATCCTCATTCCAAACTTTCTACACCTTCTTGTGTCCCACTGAGGATAGTGGTAGAGGTCAAGTAGGTTCTGGATAGCCTGTGTGCTGTTGTCTTTGTTTTCCTATGAAGAATAGTGGTAGAGGTCCCTACGTGGCCTGGATAGTCCTGTACTATTGTCAACCTCGATTCGGGTTGTGGATCAAATTTATATATAAATTTGAGAGGACTAAGTCTCGACTTGAGACTGAACCTCTTGGTTATATCTGCTGTGCATTTTTAGTTTAAATTCAAAATATACAGTATCTAATTTATATTCTGCTTTTTATTACTTTGAAATAAAAATATGTTTTAAAGTTACTTTGATAGTTAATCTAGCAAGTGTTTGTATCTATTGTAAATCAGTAGGTTAGTTTCAAAAGCTAATTTAATCTTCTGATTAGATCAATAGAGAACTAATCAATCTTTTGAGAATCTAACTAAACCTTTATAGTTTTACAAATTCACTACAGTTTAACTTGTTTTATAAATTGGGGGATTTTAATAGAAAAATATTTTAACAGAAATTTTAATTGGAACTCAATTAAGCCCCCTCTTGAGTGTCCACTCCGACCAACAGTATGCGTGAAGGTACTCTTGGTGTGAAAACTAGAGTAAATGGTTTCTTGGGTGAGTTAGATGTAGTGTGTTTTGTATTGGGGGAAGGAGTGTCGCCTGTGAGTAGTGAATTATTTGAGTATTTATGTCTATGAATTAGAGAGAGAGAGATCTAGATACATTTTCTAGAGGTAAATCTAGTTTAGGGAGTTGGTATCATTTAACATTCGTGGTGACCAATGAGATTGGTCGGCCGAGTTTCTCATGATTTTAGGGTGCATATGAAATTGGTAGACATTTTGGACTTTGGTAGTGGCACACAGAGAGTGTTTCCTAGTGTGGGTTTCATCTAGAAGGATAAATGGTAAATTTAATGGTTTTGGAGATGTGAATCAAGTTGTGGATATGATTTTAAAGTATTTTAAACTGAGGGTATTCTTAAGAGAGGTTATCCCAATGTTTTAGGTGCCTCGGAATGGGAAGAACAAGTGGTTGCTTTAAAGGTGGAATCGATTCACAGTGGGTGCCATAATTTTTTTGGTAAAAGTGCATAGTTATTCATTGGTATCACCATCAAGGAATAACTTGAGTTCTTATGGTTTGTTGTAAAAGTAGTTATGTAGGTTAGGATCATTCAAAGACCCAAACCAATGGTTTTGATGGTTTTTGATGTAGAAATTGATGTTGAGTTTTAGAGGAAAATAAAAGGGTGAACAAAGTGTGGATGGATGCTTTTTATATGGGAGTGACACTTGGGGTAAGGGGTGGTCATGTATTTAGGTTTGTTTGTGAAAAAGATAGGGTGATTGGATGAGAAAATTGTGAGTTCCTTAAGTCCAATAAGGATAATAGACTAGGAGGCCTAGTTATTTGTGTAAGATGGTGTTGGGTCTGGATTTGGTGATGTACAACTAATGTGATATAGAGTTTTTCTTAGTGTGTGGTTGCATTAAAATGAGAGACCTTGAGATATCTAATGAGGTATAGATGTGTTAACATTCTTGGAAGGAAATATGATATTTTTGGATGGGTTAATAAGTGGATTGAGATAAGTTTCTATCATTTTTTGTGAAACCAAATAGGTAAGAGTGGTTATGTGAAGAACCAATTGGTTTTGGATTAGTGTTGGACCATTGTGTTTCTGTTGTGAATCACCAGGGTCGTACTGCAAGAACCCGAGAGGTGTGGTAGCGGTAGTTCCATAAGAAGTGTTGGTTCATGAATTATTAGTAGAGAGTCGTGATGTAGTGGTAAGTTTGGTTGGAAACCCCACTTGAGTTTTAGTGGAATTATTTGATGAATTCTTAGAATAATTTTATCTAGTGACGATCATGCCCAATATCTTGACATCATTCCAGGTATGATGAGTGAGCTCTATATTTACACCTAGATACCTGAATTGGTTTTGGTTGGATACGGGGTCTCCTCGGGATGGACCAAAATTTGATGAAGGTCATGGGTATCATTCTCAAAAGTCGAGAATGGGTAGTGGTTAATGTTTTCTTTATTTTTATGGGGAAATATAAATGGACACGTTCATGTTTTGGGGACCAACTTTTTATTGAAGCATGAAATGTGGTGGTTGGTATTTCTTGGGGAAAGCGATGACAATGAAACTTATAAGGTGGGGAGCATCATGTAAGCCAGAAATATGTGGAGAATACTGTGGAGTGGATGTGGTAGCATTAGCATGATAATGAGAAACCTATGAGGTATATGTTTGGGTTCATTAGGAATGGACAGGTGTGCCTTATCTATGGTGGTTGATTGAGCCAAGCATTGGCTTCAGGATCAGGGTGGTTTGAAAAGAAACATGAGGTTCTAGTGTTCGAGTCATGGATGAGTGCATAGCATGATAGTGGCTCATGGGAAATTGGGGTCTGGTGATATAGCCTCATTGAGGGCCAGACATAGACTTTGATGGGTGTGTTTGGATGATTTTCAGAATTTCCTTAAGTGTGAAGAAAACTTGTCCAAGTAAAGTAGTGATGATCCAACAATTAAATTAAGGAATTTTTGGGATGAGAAGGCCGAGAATGGATCAATTCAACTGGGAGATATAAATAAATTTGGTGAGTTATAATCCACCATTGGTTGATGATTGAATTGATAAATACATTTTTTAAATTGGAATGGGTTTTGAGGATGAACCATGTTGTCCGTAGTTGATGTATGGAAGAGAGAGGTGTGTCCAATCTGATTGGTTTTGATGTAAAGTCTAGAGGCCAATGTTGGATGGTGATCTTGTAATATTTTTTGGTATGTTGAGTTGGTAAATTCTTTGGGTGTGTTGTGGAAGTTGAATTGAGGTTCTGGTGGTATTTCTCAATGGTGGGAGTTCCCAACATCGATATATGTTAGTGGTAAGATAAAGCATATGATGGGGAGAACCATAGCGGTAAAATGGATAATTGATGACATAATCGATGTTTCGGGTAGGATGGACTTAGGTAAGATCTATCTTGGTGTTTCAGTTTTGGTGATGGGAATTGGATAAGGTTTTGACCGGTTTAGTACCTTGAGATGAGGGTTATACTTGGGTTGTGGTCTGAATGTTTGGATGTGGAATGAGTCCATGGGCCTTGAGTTGTGGACCAATATAGTTTAGTGGATTGGGGTTGGAAACTATGTTTTATTTTAGGTGACGTCAATCTAGTGTCACTATTAGAACTTTGACCAAGAGGGAAAGATGGAACCAATTGATTTTGGGCCTTATTTGTAGAGACGATCAGGCTGGTAGAGTGCTGATTGGATCTTTTATGGTGGTATGACACTATATACAATGTTTCCTTATGTCATGATATAAGAATTGTTTCCTTTTATTATCTATGATGGTTTTTTGTTTGTTGATGAACTGGGTATTGATGAGTCCTTTTAGGAGAATCAGGTATGTGATTTATGTTTAAAATGGGAAAATTATTCAGGGTATGACTGTTTCCTTAGCCCAAGTGTTATTATGGAATGACCAAGTTCAGGGAGAAACTTATAAGAGATAAGTTGATAGGTAGTCTCTATGGAAAAACCTTTTTGTCTTAGAGCCTTGATGATTCTTGGGAAGTGTGCCTTGAGGATGATCCATTATAAAGTGGGGAGGTTTTAAGATCCCTACCTTGAGATTAGACATGTCTCAAATTGAATTTTTGATTTATGGAAAATCTATAATGAGTAAGATGGGTCTCGAGGGTGTTTTGGGGGTTTGTGAAATGGAAAAGAGTATAAGAGGCCAAACTGTATTGAGATCACGGTTGGTGCACGATTAGTATAAACCATGCACCATAACCATGTGACCTACTAAAGGGGGTTCATGGGTAAGGAAACCATGTGAGGTGGCCTAGAAAATTGCATGGATTGAGACCCCCCTTGAATAGTGGCGAGTTCATGACCACAACATGATTTTTCAAACCTTATGGGTGGCAAGCCAAAATGTGTGGCTCAGTTTCCTCTTAAATAGAGGGAACTGCATGGTTGGCGTACGGTTAGGAGAAAAATGAAGACAAACCATGTGCCACATAAACAATGTATTTTTACCATTTTCCCTACCAAACTAATTTATTTCTTCACCGAGTTTCACCCCATTTGACCCCCTACAGCTAGGGTGACAAGACAGTAGCCTCATCCTCCTCCATGGGTGTTTCCCATTTGATTCTTAGGCACTTAGAGTACCATTTAGTTTTAATAAAAGATTTGGGTAAGTCTTCAACTCAGTTACCTTCCATTTTCTAAAATAGGATTGGTGTGTGATTTATTCTCCTTATAAATCCCTAAACCCTTATTTTCTATGGTATTCTTCTCCATAGTGTTTGAGGACATTTTAGTTCGAATCAAGGGTTTCTTTTTGATGAACGATTGTCTTCAACCAATTGGTAGGTGGTATTAAATATTTTTCCCATAGTCTTGATGATTTTTATATGTATATAGTTGTGTTAATTTTCCTCCTTGTTCCATTTTTATGTTTTTTACTAAGGAAAGTAAACTAGGCCTTAGATTGAGTGTGATACCATTCAAAAACACTATTGGGTTCGTTAATTATGTGAGACCAAAACTAGGGCTATCATGGGGTATGTCAAAAACCGTGAAATTGGTAAAATAAATTGGAAAACATTGAGATAGGGAAATTACGAATATTAATGGGATATGAATTGTAATTAGTATATGAGAATGGTTTTGGGAAAACTAAAATGTGTATTTGGTAGCTTTTTTAAAATTCCTAACAGGGTTTAGAAATGATTAGAATGACGTGTTTTGTATTTTGATCTAGTTACAATTTTAAAAGAAGAATATGATGTTTTGAAATTGGGAAATATTTTAAAAGGAGATGTTGGAATCAAGGTGATTTAGAAAGCGGGTTTATTTATATATTTTAAATTATGATTCAAAATGATGGAATGGTTCTATTTTTTTGAAAATGCATCATTGATTATTTTGAATGGCTGGAAATGGAAATAAAAGCCTTGGGGTGTGGTTTAGTTTTCAAAAAAGAAGATCCATGTTTTAAATGTGTGGCTTCAAGATGATTTTTAATGGGTATTTTGAATTGTTTGTTATCATGGATTTGTGATAATAAATTGATGTTAATTGTTTTCTTGTTGTTAATTTGGCATGGGGGTGGGTGGGGGGGGGGTGATATAATGGTATATGTGTTTAACGAGTTATGTTTTTTAAATAGTATATGTGGTGAAATTGGTTAAGTTACGTACACATTAAACATGTAAATGGTTAAATAATAGTGTTCCCATGGATTAGTGGTAAGTTGTATGAGTGGGATATTGGACTGAGGATATACTCCCATGGGCCATGCTAGACTAATGCTCTTGGCCCCACCAGTGTATTATTGAGTTAGGATGTTGGACTGAGGTTTTGTGCTTCTAAATTATGGATTGGGGTTCCTTGTTTGAGTTGGGATAAACTAATTCTCTAGGACCCACCACTGTATTATTGACTTTAGATGTCAGACTGAGGCTCTATGATACTAAGGTTAGCATGGTTTGGGATGTTGGACTGAGGATCTATGATTCTCAAACATATATAAATGGATTCATTTTCAGACTGATTCGATGAGGTAAGTTGATTATTATTTTTGTTAGTTAATTCCACCTTTTAATTAAAATTGTGTAACCCCTTATGCTTTGGATTAGGCTCCCTATTCAACCAAACCTAGTTTAGTTGGTTGGTTGAACCTAGGGACCCTAATGGATAAAATTCTTATTTTTATGATTGATTAATTTTGATACATGTTCATTTAATTAAATTTCTTACTTATTGTACTTTATTATATTCATAAACTCTTTTAAATACTGGTTATTACTTTAGACATCATTGGTAGTGTCCTACTAAGTTGTACTCACACCCTGCTTGGGCTGCCATGGTACTGGATTACCCAAGAAGATGCTAATTGTTATCAGGTATAGGTTCAGGATAGTGACCTAGTGTTTGGTTCATGCATGGGCTGTTTGGGTGGAGCATGGGAATTTAGGACTATGTTGAAGTTTTATTTATAGTTTTAGTTTCGGAGGTTTTATCTATATTACTATCTGGATTATAGTGTACTTATTAGATTGTTATGGCATGTGTTGTCTGGTTACTTATTGACCCTTTCTGCATGTTTTCCATTTATTATTCGGGTTGGTTATTTTATCTTTTGGTATTTTTTATGTGGTTTACTATGATAAGCGGGTATAGTCTCCTCATTGTATCTTCATTGATCAGTGATGCTAGTCGGTAGCCTCTAACATATGAGGAGGCATTTCATGACCCACCCCAAGCCTAAGCTCAATCCACAACTACCCCAAGCTCACCACCATAGGCCATGGGTTGGTGACACATTCTGAAGGTACAAAAAACATGAGGTGGCCTTTCCTAAAACCTGTAAACATGCACATACAACCCACTCAATGAAAATGTTTAGAGGAACAGTATAAAAAGTGAAAAATGTTATAAAGTAAAATAAACATGCATGAACCTCTAAATGGTACAAGCGTATGGTAGTTTAAACTAAAAAGTAAAAGGGGGAAAACACATGCCCAAACTAGAAACCCATCCCCACCAAAAGTAAACTAAAAAATAGTAACAACTGAGAGATCCCCACTCCTAAATCCCAACTCTGACCACCATATGCTGTCCACACAGCCCACATCCCTAAGCTTATCTTAAATCATGATCGACTTGTCAACCGTATTGAAAATATATGAAACATATTGGGAAAATTCTATGTAGGGGTGAGTATATACATACCCAATTGGATGCCCAAAAAAGGTGAAGGTGGAGTAGTAAGAGATACACCAAAAAGTAAAGTAGTAGAGAGAACAAGGTACGGTAAAAGTGAATGGATTGAGTACAACTCAACCCAAAAAGGTAGTGAAAGTAGACTAATCCAAAAATAAGGAGCTCAAAATGGTGAGGATATGAACTACTCATTGAGTCTTTACTACCTATAGCCGGAGAGTAGACTAGTCCAACCATAAGAGGCTAGAATCAAAAAGCACTTGGCATACCCTACGCGTCTTCACCTCTCTTGTAAGGAGAGTAACCAAGACCCAAGGATTGGGTATTATAATAGGATATATATATATATATATATATATATATATTCTCATTCAAATAATACCAAATGAAAGAGTAATGGGATCTCTATCTCACAGCTCATCCCAAGAATGTGAGTAGCCAACAGTTGTAAGTAAAACCATCTATGATGCCCATCACCTCATACGTCTGCCTAGGAGGCACAAGTCAAAGGGGATTAAATCACCGAACCTTGATACTATTCAATTTGGATGCCACTAACTCACCCGAACAATTTTATATCACTTCACAAGAACACATATTAGTAGGGAAAGCACCCCTATTCCTCATGAGTCCAAAGGTAAATTGAACCACACCTCATCACTATGACATACAGTCGATGGTTTTATTTAGTAATCACCAAGGAAAACCAATTCCCAGTCTTATTAAAGGGTAACACTAAAGACAGTCACCGGGGAACACCACTACCCATACACTATTAGAGGGTAAGACTAGTGAGTCGTTAGGGGGATGCCACTTCCTAGTCCGGTTGGTGGGCCACGCCTAGAAGGTCATCAGGGACTACACTGTCCTGTCCAATTGGAGGGTCATACTGAAACTTTGAGGAACTCCACTGGCCAGATCCTACTAGAGGGTAACCTGAATTCATTAGGGACTACACTACCCATCCCAGCTGGAGGGTCCATGCAGAATCATTAGGGACTACACTACCCAACCCAGATAGAGGGTCAGCCTAGAATTGATCTGGCAATCCTGTCTAATCGTTTTTGTCATTGGGTGTTGTCTCTATGTGTTCCAAAACATAAAGTTCATGTAGTATCACTAAATCCTCTTCTGAGTATGGTAGTTTCAACTAAAAAGTAAAAGGGAGAAAACACATTCCCAAACTAGAAACCTATCCCAACTAAAAGTAAACTAAAAAATAGTAATAGCCAAAAGATCCCCACTCCTAAATCCTAACTCTGACCACCGTACGTGGTCTACACAGCCTGTATCCATAAGATTATCTAATATAATGATCTACTTGTCTACCATCTTCAAAAGATATGACAAATTTTTGGAAAATCCCATATATGGGTGAGTATATACATACCTAGTAGGATTCCCCAAAAAAGTGAAGGTGGAGTAGTAATAGTTACACTGAAAAGAAAAGTAGTAGAGAGAACAAGGTACGGTAAAAGTGAATGGATTGAGTACAACTTAACCCAACAAGATCGTGAAAGTAGACTCATCCAAACACAAGGAGCTCAAAATAGTGAGGATATGAACTCCTCATTGAGTCTTTACTACCTATAGCCAAAGATTAGACTCGTCCAACTATGAGAGTCTAGACACAGAAAGCACGTGGAATACCCTATACATCTTCGTCTCTCTTCGAAGGAGAGTAACCAAGACCCAAAGAGTGGGTATTATAATAGGATATATATATATATATATTCTCATTCAAATAATCCCAAATGAGAGAGTAAGGGGATCTCTATCTCACAGCTCATCCCAAGAAAGTGAGTAGCCAACAATTGTAAGTAAAACTATCTATGATGCCCATCACCTCATACGTCTACCTAGGAGGCACAAGTTAAAGGGGATTAAATCACCACACCTCGATACTATTTTATTTGGATGAAACTGACTCACCCTAATAGTTTTATATCACGTCAAAAGAACATGTATCAGTGGGGAAATCACCCCTCTTCCTCATGATCCCAAAGGTAAGTTGAACCATGCCTCGTCATTATTCCATACAGTCAATGGTTTTCTTTAATAGTCACCAAGGAGAGCCACTAACCAGTCCTATAAGAGGGTAACACTCAAGATAGTCACCAGGGAACACCACTGCCCAAACACTACTGGAGTGTAATCCTAGTGAGTCATCAAGGGGATGCCTCTGCCCAGTTCGGCTGGAGGGTCACGCCTAGAAGGTCATCGTTGACTACACTGCCCATCCCAACCGGAGGGTCATCCCCGAACATTCAGGAACTCCACTGGCCATATCCTACTAGAGGGTAACCAGAATTCATCAGGGACTACACTACCCAGCCTAGCTGGAGGGTCCATCCAGAATCATCAGGGACTATACTACCCAGCCCAACTAGAGGGTCTACCTAGAATTGCTCTAGAAATCCTATCTAATCACTGCCTTCATTGGGTGTCGTTTCTGTGTGTTCCAAACCATAAATTTAATGTAGTATCACTAAATTCTCTTCTAATTTCACCATCATATTCTATGTGAAAAAAATACTAAGGATAAGAATCTTGTGGGCCAAAATCAGAGTCCATATGAAGGAGATACGAGGGTTTAAAGATTGCTCGAAAGAGCCCAACAAGAACACAACATGTAAGGGGACCACATGGAATGTGTTAATTCACCACCACCTATAAGTATCTTCTAGTTGGTACATGGGTAACATATATATAGGGTTACATGCCGTGTAGGTGGACTACACTATGTGTCCCCACTATCTAAGGATTGGGCCATGCCCACTGGCCGTGTGGTCCTTCACACAACTTGTTCACATAGGAATGGGGATGCACGATGTGTCAGGGGGGGGGGGGGGGGGTGCAAACCATGTCCTCATTAACTACCATGAAACCCCAACTTCTCTGCTGAGGGAGGATACACAATGTGTGTTATTCATAGTACATGAAGTTTAGTCGAGTTTTTCCAAAAACCCTATGGTTTATCTGATTTTTGGATGCCACTTCCAAATCTACTCCAACCGTGGCCAAGGATGCCTAAATCTACTCTAAAAAATCTAGATCTTTTCAAAGGTCATGGGATTTCATTATCATTCATTACGAATCAACCTTATTTGGAATTGAGGGTTTGGCTGGATATTCCACATGCCACAACAGCTTCGATCCTCATTAGATTGTCACGAAGCCTATAGATTATTCATCCTTGCATTGTTTCATTTATGAATCTAATAATTCCTAGCCATTCCATCACTATTGGACAAATCCATCCCGAATTTGGGTGCCCGATCAAGTTTGGGTTGCCCGAAAATTGTCGATCCAAGAACCATAGGGTTTTTTTTGGAAAAGAGAACGTGGATTTGGGGGAGAAAAGAACCATAATAAAGGGGTTGGATCATTTTACAAGAATTATTGGCCAAATGATCAAGAATGAGCATCTAGGTTAGACGAACAATTAATAAAAAATATGTTTTTAGCAATTGGGATCATGCAAATGGGGTGTAGATTGAAGAATAAATATTCAACTTGCTAAAAAATTTAATCTAGGGTGTAAAAACACTAAATATGAATCCTACCTCTGCTTGGATCGATCATTGATGAAGAATGCACTTGAAAACAAGTTTGGGAGGACCTGATGTATTTTATGCGCTTCAATCCACCCTGAATTAGAGGTTCATCATTCTTTGTTCATTAATGGAGATGAGAAGAAGGGAGAAACTGTTGGTAGAGATTAGGGTTATCAAAACCATAAAAAATCTATACTGTGAGATATTTAAAGGACCTAAATATATTAATCTTTCATTTAATTAAATAAATATATAAATTATTTAATGACTTAAACGCAGCGCCAATGAGTGAGGGGTCAGAACGTCCCGTACCAACTCATTTTATGTCACGCATATGGAAAATAATGCTTTCTATACCTAACCATGGTCTCAGATTTTTGATCCAATCACCCTTTTAAGAGTTATCCTAGTTTCTTTAATTATTCATACACGTAAAATATAAAATATATTTAATATTTTTATAGATTTAATTTTTGGGCACGCTAGGACTTAGAATCACACATTGTCTCAGCACCTAGCTCCAGAAAAAATATTTAGAAATATTTCAAAGTATTATAAGGAAAAAACTAGGTATCTACATCATTTCCTCCAATATTTTCATCCTAGAAAATAAAAACAAAGCAAAAAAACTTGAGATACTAATCCCACATCTAGCTCTCCCGCTCCCAGGTACTCTCCTTCACGTTTCCATGCTACCACATCACTTGATCCAAAGGGATGTATTGTCCTCATAAGGTCTGATCATGTCGGTCCTCGATCACCACCAGGTGATCCATGAAGGTGGATCCATCTTTTATTTCCAACTAACTCTATTCAATGACATGAATGGGGTCATAAACGTATCTCCTCAACCATGACATGTGGAAAACATCTTACACCCGCTCTAACTATGGGGGTAAGGGGAGGGGACAGGAAACCTTGCTAACCCTCTGCATGATCTTGAACAACCCGATGAATCTCATGGATAGTTTGACTCCTTAGACAAACCTTCATATCCCATGTTGTGGGGAGACTCTCACAAAGATGTGGTCTCCCTGCCCGAACTCCAAGGACCTACTATGGATATCTTCATAAGACTTATATATTCTTTGGTCCATCTTCATTCATTCACATATGATTTTCAATTTCTCCATCGTTACCTACACCAACTATGGGCCCATAAGATAGGACTCTCCAATCTTCGTCCAAAATAAGGATAACCTATAGGGTCTCCTACACAAGTCCTTGAAAGGTTCCATGCCAATGGTGGAGTGGTAGACATTGTTTTATGAAAAATCTACTAAGGGTAGGTGATCCTCCTAGCTCCTGACGAAATCCAACACGCATGCCCTTAGCATATCCTCTAACACCTGGATAGTGTACTCAGTCTGCCCATCACTCTAGGGGTGAAAGAATGTACTCATCTACAACTAAGTTCCAAATTCCTCCTAAAGGACTCTATACAACCATGACGTAAACCACATGTCATGATTAGAGACAATCGTTGAGGGTACCCCATGAAGGTGGATGATCTATCGTACATATAGCAGCCCTAAACACTTCACCGAACTCTACTCCCTGATGACAAGGAAGTTTTCTAACTTCATGAGCCAATCTACTATCACCCAGATGGTGTCATGGTCCTTCACTGTGTGTAGAAGCCCTGTGATGAAATCCATGGATATGCCATCCCATTTACACTCCAGAATATCTAGAGGCTACAACAAAACTTCTAGAACCTAATGCTCATCCTTCACCTGTTGATAGGCAGGCATCATGAGATGAACTCAACTATGATTCATCTCATGTTGAACCACCAAAACTGCCACTAAAGGTCCCTATACATTTTCCCCATGTTGAGATGTATAACTAAGAGACAAGTATGGAATTCCCACATCACCACTTTTCACAATGAGATTGGAACCACTGTTCACCCCTAGAATAAAATCTCATGATTTCCTCATTTAGAATATCCATCTAGTGCATCACCTATGGATATATGATCACATAGAAATTCACAGTCAATATCCCCCAGTCGAGACTCTTTCACACACTCAAGGAGTGAAGGAGTCAACAATATTTATTGTGAGAAAACTGTACCCTCCTACTCCTCCAAGTTCATCTATATGGAAGCCAACAGTTCTGAAGCTTCCCACACTAGGTTAGCCTGGGACTTCTTGATAAAGGAATATACTGCAATGTTTTCTTCCATGGAGTGTAGAATATATTGAATTCATAGTCCTTCAATAACTCCAACCAGTATTGCTACCTCAAGTTTAGGTCTCTCAGAGTGAAGATGTACCTAAGACTCTGGTGGTCTGATTAAACCACAAAGAACTATCCCAAAAGGTATCCCCTCCACATACTCATGGGAAAAACTACCACTATGAGCTCTAGATCAGGAGATGGATAATTCTAATCACGGGGCCTCAACTGACTCGACCCATTTGAGATGACCGCATGTTGCTGCATTAACACGTAACAAAGCCCATCTTTAGAGGCATTGAAATACACCACAAACTCAACTCCTTCCACTGATAGTCTCAAAATTTTGGTGCTTATTAGACTCTTCCTCAAATCTTTGAAGGCCTTCGAGTACTACTCAAACAAGGTAAATAACTATCCCTTCCATGTCAGAGCAGTCAAAGGGGCTGTGATTCTAGACAAGTTTGCCAAAAATATCCTATAGTAACCTAAAAAGCCAAGAAATCTCAACACCTTCCATGTGGTTGGGTGGATTTTGGAAGAGTATGAGAAGGTTTTAGAAAACTTTGGTGGCATTTTAAGGCTGCATGGTTTGAGCACGGATAAGGGGAAATCATGCAAGATAACCATGCGTGCAGTGGGGTTATGCACGATTTGCACACTGTTTGTCTAACTGTGTGAGGAGGCCATGAAAGATGCCCCTTTGAGGTAGCAGCATGCACACAATTATCATACAATTTGTCTAACCATGTGAGGTAACCATTTGGACCTTTAAAAATGTTTTTTAAAAGGGTTAGTTGGGATTTACCCTAACTCACCCAAATCTTCTCCCATACGAACACTACATAGGATTTATCCTTCTCAAGGGTTAGGGGTGCTCTCCCACTCATTTTGAAGCAATTCAAAGGGATTTTTAGGTGGTTTTAAGGTAGTTTCTCCTATAGAATAGAATCTAGATTGGTTTTGGTGGATCATTTTTTGGATTTTTGGTGTGGTTTCTTGTGGGTCAATTTCACTAAACCCCTAAAGGTAGGTGGATTCTCTCTCGAATCCACTTTGATAGAACTAGAGGATGTGATTTAAAATAATTGGGTTTTCTTGAATTTGGTTGTGTTTGTGATATGAAGTTTTTTGGAAATCCATTATGTGATGATTTGTCGATTTTGGGGAAAATGGGGTTTTGTGGTAAAATGTTCTTTGTTATTAGATTTTAAAATGGTGATTTTAAAATCAATTGATTGGGTTGTTTTATGGAAATGGTTTGAGAAAATGGTTTTCAATAAAAGGGAGTTTCTTTATTAAAATGGATGGTGGAATGGGTGATATCCTAAGAGATTGTTTGGTTTCAAATTAGTTGTTTTCATATTGTTGTGTCTTGAATGGGTGTATATTCTTGTGTTTGGATTAATTGTTTGTGCATATTTTGGATTGATGTGAGGTGGGGGAAAGTAACAATATAAATAAGGTGTGAATATGGGGTGGAAGGAACACCATAAATTAGGTAGAATCACCACTATAAATAATAGAATGGATAGGGGGCAGAAGGACCACTATCAAAGGTAGGTGGGTGGAAGTACCACCGAATTGGGAATGAGTGAACGCGTTGGGCAGAAGTACCACTGTGATTATTATATCAGTTTTTGTGTGTGAACTTTATGGTTATATTTTTTGTGTAGTGCCCATGAAAAGTGGAATTGTTGTGATAGTTTGTGATGGTAATTGGCTTATGGCATAGTTGTGGCTTTCCCTTTTTTAACATGGATTGGTAAGGGTATGTTTTGCTTATGGTAATGGTTTCACTATTTAATTTTTTATATAATCTATTTGATATAAATTTGATAATGGTTCTTGCCTAGTGGCATGTATAGGGAATTCATTTGGGGAAATCCTACTGAGTATTATTAGTTACCTCTTCTTTGGTAGTTGAGTGATTTTGCAGATATTGTATTCGAGGAAAAAGGTAAGGGTAAAACATCTCATTTTGCTAGCGGTTCGACTTGATTCTTTGGTGATGTTGTGGTGCTTGGATCATGGAGCTTGGTGTGGAGCTATAGATGGTGTCCTAGTTATTTGGGGTCTTGTTGCGTAGTCTTCCGCTTGGTACTCTGATTTTTGGTTTGGTTGTTTGGAATTTGGGAATTAATATGGGATAGTTTGGTTGTCTTTTGGTAATGTATGTGTTGAGTTTTTTTGTTGAAATGCATCATGTAGTTGTTGATAATGGATTGTTTGGTTGGTTGATTTTATCTCAAGGTAAAATCATTCCCTAATTTATTCTCGAAGCCCTTGACATTTATTTTTAACCTTTGACGCCTTGGGAATATTGACTAAGTCCAAGTAGCATTCTTCCACCCTCTCAAGCCAATGGGATGGGGAAGGATGTTACAGTACAGCTCAACCCAACAAGAGAGTGAAAGTAGATTTATCCAAACACAAGGAGCTCAAAATGGTGAGGTGATGAACTTATCATCGAGTCTTCACTACCTATAGTTGGAGAGTAGACTCATCCAACCATGAGAAGCTAGACAAGGAAAGAATGTGGCATACCCCATGCGTCTTCACCTCTCCTGGAAGGAGAGTAACAAAAACCCATGGAGTGGGTACTATAACAATATATATATATATATGATCAGTTAAAGAATCCCAAATTAGAGAGTAAAGGGATTTCCATCTCACAGCTCAACCCAATAAAGTGAGTAGACAACCGTTCCAAGTAAAACCAGCTGCGATGCCCAACACCTCATAAATCTTCTTAGGATTGACAAGTAAAAGGGTCTCAAATATCTTCACCTCTATACTATCTTTTTTGGATGGAAATGAATTAACCGTATGTTTTTAGATCGCGTCACAATAATGCATCTTAGTGGGGAAATCACCCCTCTTCCTCGTGAGTCCAAAGGTAAGTCGAACCACACTTCGCCACTATGCCACACAGTCGAGTGTCTTATATATTAGTCACCGAGGAATGCCACTGCCCAGTCCTACTAGAGGGAACCACTCGAGATAGTCCTTGGGGTTTGTCACTGCCCAGACACTACTAGAGGGTAAGCCTAGTGAGTCGTTAGGGGGACGTTGCTGCCCAACCCGGCTAGAGGGTCATGCCTGGAAGGTCATCGGGGACTACACTATCTATCCCAGCTAGAGGGTCAACACAAAATTTTGAGGAACTCCACTTCTTATATCCTACTAGAGGTTAACTCGAAATAATCAGGGACTACACTACCCAACCTAGCTTGAGGGTCAGTCCCAAATCACCAGGACTACACTTCCCAGCCTGGCTGGAGGGTCAGCCTAGAACTGCTCTGGTAAGCCTGTCTAATTGCTGCCATCATCGAGTGTTGTATATCTGTGTTACCAACCATAACATTAATGTTGTATCTTGAAATCCACTTTTGAGGGAACCATCATGTTCTATTTGAAAAAAATACTTAGGATAGGCATCTCGAGGGCCAAAATTTGAGTCCAAACGAAGGAGATTTGGGGGTTTATAGATCACTTGGAAGAGCCTAAGAAGAACATGATGTGTAAGGGGACCACATGGTGTGTGGTCATTCTCCACTTCCTAACCGTGTCTTTTGGATGATACACATGTCCCATTCATGTAGGTTTACACACCGTGTAGTTAGACTACACTGTGTTTCCCACCTATCTAGGGACCGGGCCGTGTGGTCCTTCCCATGGCTTGTTCACACAGGAAGGGGGATACACGGTGTTTTGAGGGAAGGTACATGCCATGTCATCCTTAAATACCTTTAAACCCAAGAAACACCACTGAGGGAGGCTTCACTCCATGTGTTCTTTATGGTACATGACGTGTATTTGGGTTTTGTAATGACCCAATGTTTTATCAATGAAAATTCCCTTTTTATAATTATGTCATATAATCACATGAAACCATAACACTATGAACTAATAAGTACTATATGACCTTTCAACATAATATTTTAACTTTTGTGATTTGAATTGTGAAAATATGATATAAACGGTTGCGTTCAGAGTGTTTTTTTGGGGTCTGATAGAACAAACTTAATTTTTTGTGAATAGTAAAATGCGATAATTTACGATAAATGATAAATATAGGAATTATGATGTCATCAACTTATGTATGGCTGATATAATGCCATTATATTGAAATCACATTCACTATTTATTATTTTTGGTCACAAGAATCATTAATATTTCTTGTATTATGGAAAAATAATAAACCAATGATTAAAATATTAAGAAAACCCTCATCCCCTCCACTATAAAAACCACCCACATTCCCCTCTTCTCTTTATTCCTCTCAAGCCATGTGAATTCCCTAAATTATTCCCAAATCTCTCCCCAAGCTCCTAACCCACATCCAGTAGCCCTTTTTCTCCTCAAAAGACCAAATCCTCTCCCCTTAAGAGGCTCTCAAGGAGTATTAATTCAAGAGGTAAATTTCTCTTTTCTTTTCTTTCATTTTATTTTCATGTTCCTTTGTTCTCCTTTATTTCCTAACCTATACTCATTAAAATGGTATGAAAACTCCAGTACCATAAATGTACTATAATTTTTTTATTTTAATGGGATAATTCTTTATCATCTCTCATTTCCCATCCTTTTATATGAAAGAAATAAAAACACCGTCCGAGATGTGTTAATTTATCACATTCAAGGACAAAGGGTTATCAATTTATATTACCATCTAAAATTCTGGTCATGAAACCATTTTTATGGTTGAAAAAAAATATTAAATATTTATTTTATCTTATGTGATGTTAAAGATTCATTTTTCTCACATGATGTAAAATAATAATACAAAACAAATTAATTATGAGAAAAATCGCCAAATTAATCCAAGCATTTATCATTAATGTTTTATATAATGATTCACCTTTACTCAAAATAAACAAATGAATTTTATAACCATGTAATCTTATGTATTTTCACTAATGTCATATTTATTCAATTATGGACAATCTTTCTCATCATACAAGTTTATCTAAACATGAATATAAGCGAACCGATCATTAAATCCAAGGAAGAAAACACTCCCAAACAATGAAATTGAACCTCTTAACTCATAAAAAAAGACATGAATGAACTTAATAAGGTTATAATAAATCAATAACATTTAGTGTAGGTTCTGGAATTATTAATTAAAGAACCTAATTTTATTATTCAGGTCCTTAAGATCAATCGAAGAACACCATCAAACTTAAGGTAATGGATCCTCTCTTTCTCACATTTACTCAAGAATCTCCTCTATGTTATGACCTTTTATTTTAAATAACTAATGATAGGGTATGTTTTCACACATAACCCTTACTTCCCTCATGATATATAAATTGTGAGAGACCCCTTTATCTCCCATTAATCCCTCCGAAGTACACCTGTTACCATGCTGAGGTTTTGTAAGGGGTTCAACCAAAACCTCCTTTACTCCTTCAGGTTGCTTTATCTTTATTTTTACCCAAATGAAGTTATATATTGTTTTTGTGTACATATTTTAATAATATTTATATGTAAAAAATTCATGTATCAATACCCTTTTATCATATCTTTCGTTTATATACATGTTTTTAAATGGTTCCCTCCTCAATACTTCTCGATAAACAAACCCGTTTTAAATGAACTTCCTGAATTCCTTCCCAATTTCAAGTGAAAAATATCATCTTTTTTAATCCACCAAGGTTTTTATAAAATCATTCACTTAATTATGAAAACCCTATTGGTTCACTTCTGGTTTTATATAAAATATTATTCCCTTTTATATTTTAAATTCTCTTTTTATATTTTCCTCAAAACCGCCCAAAAATATTTTAATTCTAAAGTTTATTTAATACCTTTTTTTAAGTTGTCAATTATATTTGACATCACTTATCATGATATATTACTTTTTCCATTATTAGTTCCCATGTATTATTAAATTCCTTACTTTTATAGACACTTGTATGATATGCCATTTTATTATGTATTATGACATGATTATGATACCCATTTATTTCCATGGGTAACCCTTATGTTTATGTATGATTGATTATGTATGATTATTTATGTGGAAAACATATTCATGAGAATGTTACGATGGGTTCACCTAGATAATGCTCCAATTCATTGGGTAATGTTTAATCTCATGAGACGTTATGTGCAATGGTCTTGGCAGTTATCCTTGAATTGTGCTACCATGTGCAACAACCTTGGTGGTTAACATTGACTTGTGCTCCTATATGTACAATGAGCCTTGAATCATGCTAAATTCATGATTTATGTTGCATCCACATTACTATAAATTCATTTTTATATTATTCCATGTTTATATGTTATGATTTGACATGTCCCATGCCTTTTTATATCATTATTCCATGCCTTCTACCCATGTGCTAAAGCTTTATTACTATGATTTTTCCCTTATTGGGATTTTAGATCATCCCTTTGTTCATGTTATCCCCATGTTATCCTATGAAGATGTATGAGCAAAATGGAATATATGACCACATTATAGAGATTAAATAATTTTTTTATATTGTTTAATTATGTACCTAGTCTTCCAAGACACTAGACTTTACGATGCTTGGAATGTTTTCGAATGTATAATTATGCTTAAAATCATGTAATGTTATATGTAAAAGGCCAGGGTCACTATAGTTGGTATTCGAGTATGGTCTAGTTTTTTTGGAGATTAGGAATAGAGAACTTTATTAAGAACCTTAAGGATGAGACTAAGTATAATAAAACATCCCTAAATTTTGGTAATTATAGAGTAAGTGGTTTATCAAGAAAATACATACCTTCCTAGATACAAAAAGGTAGAGGTGGCTCTGGAACAAATGTATCTAGGGGTAAAACCCAAAAACACCCCTTTGAGTTAGACTCAAACGGGAACTGTTTCATGACAACGGGCCTTGCTGCACTCTTGGTTTGACACTCTCATGGGATATTCTTTGGTAAATTCATGAGATTATTACAAACCATTATTAAGGGAATTAAAAAAACCCATAGGAATATAATTTAAGAAATAGATCAAGGATATCCTAGATTGAAACATAAGGAATCACAAGTTAGGATATACTTATCCTCTACAAGTTTATACTATTATGTTCAAAGTTTCCTTTTTATGATCAATAGCTAAGTATTGAATCCCTCTAATTTTACATTATTTTTCATATTTAATGGCAGGAAATAGAAGAACATGTGCCAATAATAAATGTGATGGGGAATGTGAAGATTTCACTAACAATATTCTTGATATGATGGGAACAAGTGCTCAAAACTTCATAATAGTACTTTCTCAGCTAGATCAAGTTATGAATAATAACTTGAATCATGGAGAACACCCTCATACTCCAAGGAATGAGCAAGTTTCTGTTGAATCCTTCATGAGGAAATGGATTCCAATGTTTAGTGTATCTTCCGATCCCCTCCTCACAGAATTGTGGATTAACTCCACTGAAAAGATATTCTCTGTCCTCTAGTGCTCAGAAGAAGAGAAATTTGTATTGGAAGTCTATAATTTTGATGGAGAAGCTGATCAGTGGTGGACACTAATCAAGAATACAAAGCCCCATGATGAAATTGATTCCATGGATTGGGAGGAATTTAAGAGAATATTTTTCAATAAATAATTTCCTTAAACCCTCCATGTCAAGATGGAAAGAGAGTTCCTCAGACTCAAGCAAAAAGAATATGAGTCAATTGGGGCATATGAAGAAAAATTTTCAAGGATTTCAAATCATGCCTCTAGATTTATCATGAACACCAAAAGGAAGGTGGATCTATTCTTTAGTGGACAAAATTCGAGTCTATGAAACGAATTGGCGATTTGAGACTTTGACAGCCATGAGGAGATTGTCTGTTGTGCCCTTAAGATTGAAATGGAGATCAGAGACTCTCAGTGGTATCGTGGGCCCAATAAAAAAAAGAGGAGAATGGAATCTAATATAGGAGGTTCCACAAATAAATTCCATTATGGAAAGAAGCCCGACCACCCCACGTGTAAAAATTATGGGAAAAAGCATCTTGGAAACTATCTAAAGGGAACTTGGAATTGCTTCAAATGTGGAAAGATGGTATATATAGCTATAAAATACTAACAAGATATAAAGAATACCGCTAATGTGGAAGAATAAAGGAAGGTTCAGATAAAATTTTAGCTAGTGGTGTAGTGTTATAACTACAAGGATCATGGGAATTATGCGAACAATTGACCTAAGACGAGGGTTGTTAGAGGAAATCAACAACAACCTCCAAGGCAACAAGGAAGGTATTATGCTATCATTACTATTGAGGTGGAGCCAAAAAACAATATGATGATAGGTAATCTAGTTACTCATTCAAGAATAGAGAACAGACTATTTGATTCTAGTTCTACACATTCTTTCAAATCTTGCAAGTTTAGTAGAACTATTAAAACACCACCTCAAAATTTAGAGGATAAGTTATCTGTGAGAACAACTAATGGGGTAATTATTGCGTCCAAGGATTATAAATCCTTTTCGATAAATGTTTCTGGACTGAGCCTCCTATAAAATATTTTCATACTTCCTTTAGTGGAGTTCGATGTTATCTTGGGCATGGATTAACTATCTTTATACAAATCCAACATCAAAGCATCCTCCAATTCTTTACAAGTGTAAGGATGAAGTTGAATCTATTTTAGAATAATAGTCTCAAGTGAGGATATTGATGACTTATGAGCAAGAATATCTATCTCAAATGATTGATACCAAGAAGAGAATCATGCTTGAAGACATGCCCATCATGAGGGATTACACTAATGTATTCCCTGAAGAGTTTCCTGGTCTTCCTCCTAATCGATAGGTTGAGTTATCAATTAAACTTATTCCTAGATCTATGCCTATATCAAAGAAACCTTATAGAATGTCCACTGTAGATATGGAAGAGTTGAAGAAGCAGTTACATGAGTATTTGGAGAAGGGTTTTATACACCCAAGTGATTCACCGTGCGGTGTTCCAGTCCTCTTCATCAAGAAGAAGGATGGATAAATGCACCTCTTCATTGATTATCATGAGATAAATAAAATCACAATAAATAACAAGTATCCCCTACCATGAATAAATGTCTTGTTTTATTATCTTTGTGGGGATAGTTATTTCTCTAAGGTGGACCTTCAGTCGGGATATCACCAATTAAAGGTGAAGAAGGAAGATATTCCCAAAACTACCTTTTGAACGAGGTATGGACACTATGAATTCATAGTTATTCCATTCAGACTCACTAATTCTCCAAAAATTTTCATGCATTTATTGAATATAGTCTTTATAGATTACCTAAAAAAATTTGTGATAGTCTTTATTGATGATATTATGATATACTCCAAGAGCAATTAGGAACAAGAGGTGAATTTGAATACTGTGATGATGACTTTGTGAAGGGATAAGATGTTTGTAAAGTATAGTAAATGTGATTTCTGAATGGAGGAAGTATCATTCTTGGGGAATGTTATCACCAACAAAGGGATATTTGTGGACCCTTCCAAGACAATGAAATTTGAAGAGTGGTCTATTCTAACATATTTAATAGAGATCCGTAGCTTTCTAGGTATAGCTGGGTATTATCGATGATTTGTAAAGAACTTATCATGATTTTTAAACCTAATGACCATGATGAAAAGGAAGGGAGAAAAGTTTGTATACACTCAATAATGTGAATACTGCATCAAGGAGTTGAAAAAGAGGCTTATCACTACGCCAATGCTCACACTCCTGATGAGTAGAGAAATATTTGTGGTGTACAGTGATGGTTCAAAGAAAGGATTAGGCTACGTGTTGATGAAAAATGATAAAGTGATAGACTAATCCTTAAGGTAGTTGAAAATCCATGAGAAAAACTATCCCATGCATGATCTAGAGTTAGCAGTTGTGATATTTTCATTGAAAATATGGCAGCATTATCTCTATGGGGAGAAGTGTGAGATATATATTGATCATAAGAGTCTCAAATATATATTCAAAAAAAAATAGATTAATATGTTCTAGGGAAGATGGATATTGCTCATCAATGATTATGACTGTTCAATCCACTACCATCCCAATAAGGCAAACAAGGTGGAAGATGCTCTAAGTAGAAAAGATCCTGCATCTTTATCAATGAAGATAATTGAAAAGGATCCAATATTCTTAGATTTGAAGAGGATGGTCATGAGAATTATTAACAGAGGAACATCATCAATCCTTTATCAAATGATTTCTCAACCATATCTCATAGAGAAAATAAAGGATTCTCAAATAAAAGATGTGGAAATTCAGAAAAGGGTGGAATCCATTATAAAATGGGAAATCCTCTGAGTTTATGATTGATGAGGAAGGAGTTGTAGGATTTGGGTCATGATTATGTGTACCATACGATCCAAAGATAAAGAAGGAGATTTTGAATGATGCACATAGCTCAACCTTCTCTATTTACCTAGGGAGTACAAAGATGTATTGAGATATTTGAGAGAACTTTTGGTAGGACAATATAAAGAAGGATATTGCTGAGTATATATCAAAGTGCCTAGTATGTCAACAAGTAAAGTCTGAAATATATAAATCTAAGGAGATTATGAAACCACTACCCATACCAACATGGAAGTGGGAGAACATCACCATGGACTTTTTCACTAGACTTCCAAGGACATCCAAAGGAAACAATTCTATATGGGTCATTTTATATCATTTTACAAAGACAAATCTCTTTATCATGATTTGAGAGGAATTATCATTAGATCAAATTTCATAGATATATATCAAAGAGGTGGTAAGGCTGCATGAAGTACCACTATCTATTGTATTTGATAGAGATTCGAGATTCACCTCAAAGTTCTAGAAAAGTATCCAACATGCTCTAAGAACTGAATTGAACTTCAATACAACCTATAATCCTCAAAATAATGGCTAATATGATCAAACTATTCAGACAATAGAAAATATGTTGATATCATGTTCTATATACTTCAAAGGAGGATAAGACCAACATATTCCACTGGTCTAATTCTCCTACAAAAATAGTTTCCACTCAAGAATACGAATGACCCCATTCAAATCCCTTTATGAAAAAAGGTGCAGAACACTGACATATGGGGATGAATTTGGTGAGCATAAGCACGTAGGACTTGAAATGGTCGAAGAAATAGTGGAGAAGGTGAAAACCATTCAACAACACATCAAGGCAACCCAAAGTCGACAAAAGAGTTATGTAGACAATCCTTGATGAGACCTTGAGTTCAAAGTTATAGACATGGTATTTCTATGAATATCTCCATGGAAGAAGGTCATGAGGTTTGGGAAGAAAGGAAAGTTAAGTCCCAAGTACATCTCCTCCTTTAAGATTCTTAATTGTGTCAGGGCTGTGTCCTATCAGCTCCCCTATAATTCCATTATGATATATAAATTATGAGATACCCACTTCTATCTCATTAATACCTCCTAAGTGCACCCGTTACCATGTTGAGGTTTTGTAAGGGATTTAACCCGAACCTCCTTTACTTCTTCAAGTTTATTTATCTTTATTTTTACCAAAATGAAGTTATCTATTATTTTTGTGTACATATTTTAATACTATTTTTATTTACCAAATTCATGTATAAATACCCCTTCATCATCTCTTTCAGGTATATACATGTTTTTAAATGGTTCCCTCCTCAATAATTCCCGATAAGCAAACCCATTTAAAGGAACTTCCTAAACTCCTTCCCAATTTCAAGTGAAAAATATCATCTATTTTAAGCCAACAAATTTTTTTATAAAATTAGTTACTTAATTATAAAAACCCTCTTGGTTCAATTCTTGTTTTATATAAAAGATTATGCCTTTTTCTATTTTAAATTATCTTTGGTATTTTCCTCAAAACTGCCCAAAAATGTTTTAATTATAAAGTTTATTTAATAATTTTTTTAAGTTATAACTTATATTTGACATCACTTATCATGATATATTCATTTTTCCCTTATTAATTCCCATGTATGATTTAATTCCTTACTTTCATGGACACTTTTATGATAGTCCCATTTATTATGTATTATGATATGATTATGATACCCATTTCTTTCCATGGGTAACCCTTATGTTTAGGTATTATTGATTATGTATGATTATTTATGTGGAAAACATATTCTTGAGAATGTTATGTTCAATGGTCTTGGCAGTTTTCCTTGAATCGTTCTACCATGTGCAACAATCTTGGTGGTTAACATTGACTTGTGATCCTCTATGTGCAATGAGCCTTGAATCATGATAAAGTCATGATTTGGTTGCTTCCACATTAATGTGAATTCATTTTTATATGATTACATGTTTATATGTTATGATTTCACATGTTCTAGGACTTTTTATATCATTATGCCATGCTTTATAACCCAAATTCTAAAGCTTTATTAATATTATTTTTCCCTTATTGGGCTTTTAGATAATCCCTTTGTTCATGTTATCCCCAGGTTATCCTATGTTTATGTATGAGCACAATGGAAGATATGATCTCATTATGATGATTAAATAAAGAGTTGTTTTTATAATGATTGATTATGTACCTAGTCTTCCAAGACACTAGAATCAACAATCCTTAGCATGTTTTCTAACGTATAATTATGCTTAAATTCATGTAATGTTATGTGTAAAAGGATAGGGTCTATAGGTTTTTCCAGAAACCCTAAGGTTTCTCCATTGTTTGGCCACCGCTTCCAAATCCGCTCCAACCACAACCAAGGATGCTTGAATATACACCAAAAACTCCATATCTTTTCAAATATCACATGATTTCATTGTCATTCGTCGTGAATCAACCTCATTTGGAAACATGGGTTTGGATAGATCTTCTACACACCACGATGACTTCGATTCTCATTGGATTTTCACAAAGCCTTAATATTCTTCATCCTTGCATCATTCCATTTTTTGGATCTAAGACTTTCTTGTGATTCCGTCACTATTTTAAAAAAATCCATCCCAATTATGGGCACCCAATCGAGTTCAGGTCACTCATGAATTGTTGAGCTAGGAACTGGAGGGTTCCGCTAGTGAATAATGTGAATATTTAGGGGATAAAATCACTATAAGTAAGGGTTTGGATCATGTTACAAGCATTCTTTTCCAACTGATCAAGAAAATGCATCTAGGTTAGATGAAAAATTAATAAATAGTATGTTTCTAGCAATTAGGATCATGAAAATGAGGTGTAGATTGAATGATAAATATTTAAACATACTCAAACATTTAATCCAAGGCATAAAAACAACAAATATGAGTCCTACCTCTTCTTGGATTGATTTTTGGTGAAGAATGTGCTTTCTAATGGGTTCGGGAGGAGCCGTTGTGTTCACTGCGCTTCGATCCACCCTAAATTAGAGTTTGGTCACTCTTCGTCGCTCATTATTCATTCTCTAATAGAGAGGATAAGAAGGGAGGAACTCTTGGTAGAGCTTAGGGTTATCAAAACCCTGGAAAATATCTATAATGAGATATTTAAAGATCCTAAATTAATTAATATTGTATTTAATTAAATAAATAAATAAATTATTTATCCACTTAAATGCACAACCAATGAGTGAGGGGTCAGAAAACCCCCCAATGACTCATTTTATGTCACGCCTAGAGAAAAAACCATGTTTCAGGCCCAACCATGGTATCTAATTCTAATCCAATCACATGTTTAAAAGTTATCCTAGTTTCTTTGATTATCAATTCTTGATCAATAGAAAATATATTTAATATTTTTATATATTTAATTTCTGGGAAAATTTTGCTTTAGAATAGAATACCTTCTTAGTGCTTAGCTTTGGAAAAAATATTTAGAAATATTTCAAATTCTTCCAGGTAAAAATCGGGTCTCTACAAGGCACACCTGTGGTCATGAGGTGACCTGGAATGGGGAACTAGATATAATGGATACTATGCTAGGGAAATTACATTGTAGACATAGAATTATATCTAAAATGTCATTGTTTGTTGAATTTATTGGAATATAACTTGTTAGTGGTATTGGGATTCGATTTGAGGAGAAATATTGGTTGAGTGTTCGGGACAACCTCGGGCTGGACATGGAAATTGAGATAGGCCATGATCCATCACCCTAGACAAATGATTAAGTGTATTTTCTCTGGAGGTTAATAGGAAATTTTTTGTATTGACACTTCTAGAAGGCGTAAATCCCTGAGATATGGGTGTTGGCTTGAGATATTGGTTTTACCCAGAGGATCCCAAGAGGGATGCTTCCGCTTGCATTCTGACTTAGAATATCCTAAAAGGGATAACATTACATACATGTTGATATTGAGAATTCTCAGTGGGATACCTCACCTATGTATTTTCTTAAGGGACCCCCATGGGTTCCCCAGTGGTTGAATGGCCATGAGTGGGTGATTTATGGTCTTAGGTAGAGATGGTAGTGGGTGTTACATTATTACATGTACAGAACATTAGAGCCTTAGTTGCTGAGGAAATGGTAGTGGGTTTATGTGTTTGACCAATACCTTCTCTTTTATTTATGTTTTCATGTAGTTACTATTGATCCAGTTATGGATGCTCTTATTTGTTTTCAAGAACTTAGCCTATGGGAATGGCACAATGTGATGGTGTAGAGGGGATATCCAGAGGTACTTCATGGAATCTAGATTATGATCATTGTAAAATCTATGATGTCTTCCTTAGATTCTTGGTGAAATCAGGGTACAATATTTGATGATACCATTATCTGAATTCCTAGTTTTTTTGGATTACTTCTCCTTTTTGGAAACATAAGAGGTTTTTCAAGTACATCATAGGAACCCCTCTTAGTTAGAATATTACCTCAGGATGCCCATCATGCTAGGATCCAGGTGAGGCTAGAGGTTTATGGGTGGCCAAATTTCCCCAAAGCATAAGATTCTTGTTACTTTTTTGAGGTTTATGATGATAACCTCAATTTATTCCTATTATAATCCCTAGGATAGGATGGATTCACTATTATTGCATTGCCTAGATCTATCTAGGAATAGTTTGTTGAACCGATGATTGAAGGATTTTGATTTATCATCTCAGTTTGGGAGAGTATTCCATCCATATTTTCTAAGGGCTATCCCCTTAGAAATTCATTCCAAATCCAAGTCTTTATTTCATACAGATTGGGACATAGGATTCCAACATATGATAGAATTAGGGAATGCCGAGATATAGTATGGGTTCCACTGGTTACTCATGAATTGAGTAGTATTCATAAGAAGCATTGAATAATACTTGATTCCTTACTCACATAATGACCAGTTGATACCTATAATTATACATTATATTTAGTGGAGGTGAGTGTGGGTGATCCTGGGGTTAGGATTTTTATTACCCCTGTGGTGATATAGCTTTCTCAGAGACATCTCTAGTGTCGGTCAAATCCATTATAGTTTTTTAGGATCATGGACCTAAGGATCAATGATTTTTTTTCATGTCTTGTCTAGGCTAGGCATATTTCATGAGCATGCGCTTATGATAACAAGTTATAGGTTCATTGTTGGGGGTGACCTATTGAGGCTTATTTCTTACCCCCTATTCATGCACCTCAATGTGTGTACAAACCTCATGTATTCTTTCAAAATTGAGTACAAATGAATGATGGTTAGGAAAATGGACTAGGATTGCATGGTCCAGTGGAGACACTCATTTGGAGTCTTATTATTATACTAGAGTAGCTCAATAGAATTTTAGAGACTGAGTATGTGGTATGCCTCGAAGTTGGTTGAATTTCCTTGCATAATATTTTTCCTTTTTTTCTTACTATATATGTGATTATCCTAGTAGGTTATCAGTTTTGTATGTATGTAATGAGTGTTTGGTCCTTTACTACATTTCATCTCATTTTTATATCCTTGTTATATTTATTTATTCTGTACTCTGATTATTTACTACTATATATGATGTTTAGTTATTTTCACTATTTTTCTTAATCTGATATGAGGGTATAGTCTCCCCATGGTTTCATCCTAGGACCTCACTGCTATTCGGTAGCCTCTGGTGTATGGGGTGGCATGCTTAAAGACACATGGAGAAATTTTCTAGGTTCTATTCATTGAGTGATCCAGGCCAAGACATAAAAAATTTGTACTAAAGGAGTTACTTTCTTGTTATCTTAATATTTGGGACATGGTGGATAGGATTATTAGGAATGTGTCAGATCCTGTGATGGATATCAGACTAGTACATCAAGAAAACTTATTCTGGTGATAAGTTCATGTTACCATGGGTATGGGATGGATGTTCTTGGTTTGTGTTTTTATATTTGTATATAATTTTCACTTTGATAAATGCATATGGGTTTTTGATTTTATGATTTATGATGAATTTATGGCTATTGGACATTAGAAAGAGGCCAATGATTAGATTTTTTATCTTTTCCTATAGAGGCTAATAGCACTTTCTACATCATATTTGGTATCTAAGGTACATATGTTATAGGCCTTATAGTGTGTGATTTTTCTGATGGATGAGGAAAACTGTTTAAATTGTCAACAACAACGTAAGTAGTGTTTCCTATATAGATTCTTAGTGTCATTATACTCAATTGGACCTCTTTATTGACATTATTCTATGAATTTCTTTGTAGACTATGACATAATGTGGATTGGTAGTGATGACACTAATACTAATCATTTTCATGGGAGGTGTAATGACACTTAGTAGGACTAAATGGGTTCTTAGCACCTTATTAGTAACTCTGCTATGTATCTAGGGGAATGTGATTCCTTAAAGAGGGACTGTTAGGAGAACCATATTGTAATTAGAAGCTAATGCCTTATTCTCAAATCCCTAGAGGCTTTATCATTTTTAGGTGAAGTTAATGAAAAATTCATAATAACCTATATAGAGTTTTCCCATCTAGATTTCTATGATATTTAACTTAACCAACCTTAATTTTTGTTTATCAAGTCAAATCATCTGGTGCGATGATGATAGGTACCTGAATTCTTTTTGGTGAATTATTTTTTGGTGAACTAAGACTATAAGGATGACCACATGTGTTGCAAGAATGATTTATGAAGTAGGTGGTTATGGAATAAATCATGGCATGAGTGAGGTGCTTGATTTTAAAGTGAAGTTACAAGGGAGATTATAGCTTAATGAGACTAACTTATCATGGAGAAAAAATAGATTTACCTTAATGATGGATGAATCATAGTAGTGTTAGTTGGGTTTTGAATTGGGTGATATGAGATAATAATCTTATAGAGATTGTGGTACCATTTAAATCATAGATTGGTGAGAGGAAATATATGAGCTGATAATGAATGGTTTCAAAGAAATTCCACAACCATGGATGTATGATATTTGCGATGAAATGAGAAATGTACCTCCATGATAGGAGACATTGAGAATGGATTAGGTCATGTGGCATGACTAATTTGTCTCAATCTTGGACAGGTATTGACATGATGAGGAGCGTGACCCGAGAGGAGGGACACACTCATAGTGGAGGAACCTGATGAAGTTGTGCTTAAGGAGAAGTAAAAGTTTATATATATAGCAGGGAGTGAAATATTGGCTATTTGAGGGCGGGAAACCTCATTATGAGTTTAAATTTGGAATTTTCCATGGAAAATGTTCTTAGGAAATTAGTGTGGGTGGTGTTTTAATTTTGAAGGTTGGTTCTCAGGAATGAGAAGGTTTATCCATGATAGTCATTGTATTCAGTGATATATGGAGTGTGGGTAATGGAACTTAGAATTTGGTTGTGGGATTAATGATAAGGATACTCCTATTGTGGGGAGTACCAAATCGATTGTGGTTGAATATTCATCATGCTAAGAGAGGGTTGTGGGAACTATGAGATCAGTCGTGGTAGACTGAGATAATGCCATTTTAACAGATGATTAGATAGAATCATGACTACTAGTTGACCACTTAGACTTATCAAGGACAAGAAGAGTTATAGTGGGGTTGTTTTAAAGTCCCATGTTTTTATAGGCTATGAAATTGAGTGGAAATTTGAATTTTTTGTTCTGGATGCTCATGAACGGTAAAAAGGACTTTTACACTAGAAGATGACCATGAATATTTTTTCTATTCAATCTATTTTTAATAGAATATAATGTTTACCATAGGATAAGAGTTTAGATGAAATTTGAGTTATTCAAATTTTCATGGAATAGTTAGTATTTAATATTTAATAAATTAAATATTACTTTATTTGTGCACATTCGTTCAATGATATATTCTGAAAAGTGTGTTGGATGAAGATTATAAGTATGTGGTGAAGTTCAGAATGAGGATTTTTTCCTCGATAAGGTGTAACCTCAAGTTAGGTTTCAGGTTTGGGGCATTCCCTTTTTCCTTTTCTTCTTCTCCCTCTTCTTTTGTTTTTTAACTCTTTCCTTTTATTTTATTCTCTTTCCCCATAACTTATTTCATATTCCATATATGTGGATTTTACTTCAATGTGGTTAATATAGTGACAGAGATAAGGATAGATTAAGAGAGAGGTAAGGAGGGAGGTTCAGATATGGAGCTTGGGAGGAGCCAGATCATCATGCGGTAGATGAAGAATGCGAAAATGGGAAAATATTATGATATTTCTACCATAAAGTAGGAATGTTTTATATTTTAATACAAATATCCCCATAAATTAGGTTTTTAAGTTTTATTTCCATATTATGAATGCTTGGGACCCTGTGGGGGTTGATCTGTAGCTATTTTGGAGAAAATGGAGTTTCATGATAATTAAAAGGATTTCACATTCAAAAATCCTAACCACATGATGTGTGGTTTCAAGAACACACTCCATGTGTTCTTTATATTTAGGGAATATGATGTTTTTTTTGGAACTACATGCCATGTAATTTGAGTACACACCATGTAGTGGTACATGGACATGTGGTTGGGTACTTGGGTAGACACCCCATTTAAAGGGGATATGGCTATGTAGCAGTACAAGACTAGACCTTAGGTGTGTATTATCTATGCAGTGCTTCATGGATAGACCTTGAGTGAACCAAGTCCATGTAGAAGTACATGTCAATGATGGGGGACTTTGGAGCACACGCTACGTTATCAGGGAAAACATTGTGTACTTCTCCCTTGTCACATATTTGAAGATTCTGGGTGATTTTATGGCTCAAAGTCATAATTGGACATAAGAGGAGTCTATTTTGATTTTTTATCACATAGAACATGATAGTGAATCCCTTGGGGTGGTTTGAGGACTTCTTATTTTTTTTGGGGGGAGTGACTTATAACGAAGAGGGTCTTCCTCTAGTAATTGAATCCAGCTATATTCTGAGAGTGAGACATGTGACGAGACCCATATGAGGGTCATAGGAATGGTTGGTGGAAATTTAATGGGATCACCATTGTCCTCATTTCGAGAATTTTTTAGAATAGTCCCTGGTTAGTGGGATTGGGATGTGATTTAAAGAGATGGATAGGTCGGGTGTTCATGCCAACCTTGAGCGGGACCTTAAAATTGAGATGGTCCATGATGCATATAAATAGAACAATGATTATATATTTTTTCCTAGAGTCCAAGAGGACATTCTATGTGTTGACTCTGCCAGAAGGCATGTTTCTTAAAGAGACAGGCATTGTCTTGAGAGACTGGTTTTACCATGAGGATCCCAAGAGGGATACTTCCACTTGTGTTTTGACTTATATGATCCCAAGAGGGATACCTCCACTTAAATTTTGACCTTGAATATACCAAGTGGGATACCTCTTCTATGAATTTTTCTAGGGGAACCTGGTTCCCTGGTGGCTGACCAACCTTGAGAGGATGTGTTGTGGGCTTGGGTAGATATGGTAGTGGGTATCACCTTAGAACCCATACTGAACATGTCAACCAAATGGGATGATACAATGGTAGTGTGTTTAGGAATTTATCAAATATCTACTCTTTTGTTTATGCTTTTACATAGTTACTATTAATGCAGCTATGGATTCCCTTATGTTCTTAATAGAACATGTCATATGGGTGTGATGTGATGCAATAGTGTGGAGGGGATATCCATAGGTATTTTTTTGGATTCCTGCTTATGATCCTTATATGTATATATAATGTTCACCTTGGATTCCTAGTGATCTCAATATCTGATAATCAATGATACTATTATCATAATGCCTAGAATTTATGGGATTCCATCCTGTGTTGGGATACATAGGATGTTTGCTGAGTGCATCTTGGGAACCCCTCTTAGTTATCATATCACCTAGGATTCCTATTAAACTAGGATCTAGGTGATTCTATAGGTTTCTAGGTTGCTTTTTTTATCAAGAAGAGTATGCTTGTGACATACTTGAGGTTAATGATGATCATCTTGATTGATGCCTAGGATACTCACTAGGATCAGGTGGATGCACCATGATTATATTACATAGATCTATCAGAGAATAGGCTGTTGAGATGATGATTGAAGGAATTCATGTTATCAAATAATACCTCAAGAGAATTCCTTAAATATTTCCTAATAATAAACCACTTATATAAAGTCATTATAGTTTCAAGTATTGATTACCTATAGACCATGACCTAGGATTCAAACATTATTCTGAAGTATGGAATGTTGAGACGTAGTTTGGGTTCCACTAGTTACTGACAACTTGAGTAGTATTCTTAGGAAACCTAGAATACTACTCAATGAATTAATTATTGAATCTCTATTTCATACATGTAATTCTATGTTATATTTAGTAGAGGAGAGTATGAGTGATCCTAGGGATAAGATTTTCATTCCCTCTGTGGTGACCTAGCTTGCTCAGAGATTTATCCAATACTGGCCGAAGATGGTACAATCAATAAGGATCATGGACCTAAGGATCGATGTTGGTTTTATTTTATTGATTTTATTCTAGTTGTTTCTTAGCTGTGCTGGGCATATTGTATGAACATGCACTTATGACAGCTAGTTATAGGTTCACTATTGGGGGTGGCCTACTAATATTTATCTCTTACCCCTTGTTCATGAAACTCAATGTGTGTGTGCTGATATTATATCTTCTTTCAGGGTTGAGAAAATATGAACTTTAGTTAGGGAGGAGGCCCAGTAATTCATGGTTGAGTGGAGTTTCTCATATTAAGTCTTAAGATTAGGCTGAAGCAGCTTAATAGATTTTTGGAGTCTGGGTATGTGGTACGATCAGAGTTGATTGAGGAGTATTGCACATTATATTTCATTTTATTTATTATGGTATATGTGATTTTCCTCATATAAAATCTATTTTTTATCTATGGAATGACTGTTAAGGTCTTTACAACTTTTCATCTCATTTGTTAAGACCTTGTTATATTCAATTCTTCAAAACTCTAATTATTTACTTCTATAGATGATGTTTAGTTATTTATACTATTTTTATTACCCTTATATGAGAACATAGTCTCACCAAGGTTTCACCATAGGTGCTCAATAATAGTCATTAGATTCTATAATATGTGTTGGAGCACTTAAGGCCATGTGGATAACTAGTCCAATTTCTATTTGTTGAGTGATGCGGGTTGGGATGTGACATCAACCTCTCATCTTCCTCCCTTATTTTACCTTTTTTGGGTGGGTTATTGAGTTTATTTCATAAATAATTCAAGGTATGTGATCCATCATCTCCTTTTTCTCTTTTTACTAGTTCTTTTAAATAATTTAGTTGATATTTGGTTTAGTTCATAAATAGCTATTTCACCAAAATAATGGTGAAATCAACTGATTCTCTCAAAACTTTTGTACAACCTGCATAGGGGACATCTTGTAACAACATATGTCTACCTCCATCTACTATTTTTACAAATCTACATCACACCAATGATTTTATATGGATTTGAAGTTTAATTTTAGATAATTTAATCATGTAATATTCACTGAATGTTAAGGATTCATATGATAATGGTGTTAGGAGTCCGCTATAGACTGCCCATGAGTTGTTTATTAAGGTTTCATTAAACAACATGTGCCTGGTGAGTCGGTTAGTGTTTATAACATTTTTAATAAAATGTTTTAATTAGTTTTTGAATGTTTTAATTGATATTTGGTGTTTTTTATCATGATCTTGGGTCTTGGGTGCTAATGCAATATTGGAATGGACGTCATTATTCTTGATCTAGATTTTAAATCCTATTAAGTAGATACCCGACCATGATAAATAAATAGTAAAACATCTAAATGGGGTATGTGGTCATAAATAATTTCCTAATGGTATTAATTCTTTTTTTATGGAGCATGTGAGGTGAAATCACACCACCGAGGGTGTTGACCTATCAACTTAAATGAATTGGTTAATGGATGAAATGGAGAACCTAGTGATTTAATTAATTGAGTTTATAAATTAATAAAATACTTTCTTGGATAGAATTAAGTGACTAGGTCTCACCATACCGAGTTATCCAGCTTAACAACTCATCCACTGATGGATGAGGTCTTGACCTGGAATGTTATTTGATATGTATAAACCCCTCCTAAGGGGTGTGACCTGAATGAATAAAATGTTTTGGACTTAGTGAACCTTCTTGGTAATATTTAATACTTCCTGAAATAGGTGAATATAATAAAAAAAATTTAGTGATCATAGGTTTTTAGGGACCATTGTGATACCTTAGATCCAATTGGATCACATTTCTAATTTAAGGAGAGTGACCCTATCCTACATGATGTGACTTGGTTAGGGTGGATAGACCTTATGCAGTCTGGTATTAGGTTGGGTGAGCAGACCAACCTAGTGAGACCTTGAGGACCTAAATAGGCCATGATCCATCTCTTGTGTGTTTCCAGTGTGACATACCCCATGTAATTTATGAGTTCATTTTATTTTTGATGATGATTTTGTGAGACACAACGTCTATAGAGAATCAGGTGTTGATCCAATAATGAGATTGTGTATGAGTACCCATGAAAAGGTGTCTATATTATTTTTTGACCTGGGGGACCCTATAGGGTGTTTCGTCGACACACCAAACCTATATGGGTGCATGTTTTTGGGTAGTTATATTTATGGATATCACCCTAGAACCTAAATCGACATGTAATCGTGATGTGGCTATGATGTTGATGATGGGAATGGGAATTTGACCAACCCTAGTTGTATATTTAATTATATTTATGAATGATGAAATTTAATTTCCCAAGATTCTTGTGAATGAACCATTGATGATGTGATTTATCAGGATTCTTGAGAATCACCTATTGATATGGATGTGAGCCTGGGATACCTTGTATTTTTGGGATCTAGTCTTATGATATATTGGGGGAATATGCATAGTTTGACTAGATTATAATATATATGGATGATAAAGTCCTGTATTCCTAGAGGTGGTACATAGAATCCAGTACCAGAGCTATGTGATTGTGTGTGTGCAAGAATGGATATGATGCTTGAAATTCTTTTGTTATAGTGAGACTATTTTGAATGTCTAGGTTTCTTGAGATTCGAATGGAATTATGGTTGTATAAAGTTCTAGGTGGGAATATATCCATGAGTGTGAATGTTGGATATCCCAAGGTAAACTATTATATCCCCTCAATCAATGCCTATAAAATCCCCTATGATCAGGTGGACAAACTAGAGATGGTTCGGATGAGGAGCTTCAAGGTATTGGATTCCTAAGAGATTGACTGTGGGATCTAGGAGGGAATTCCATTAAATTTCCTTAGTGACCCAGAAATCCATCATTCCAGGACATATAGGATTTCCTAGGATCCACCATTCATAGTAATCATAAATCATTCTAACATTGAGAATGCCTATGTACTATCATGGGGTTTATCCTGAGGGTTTGATGATGAGGGATGCCTAGTGACACCCCATGATCCACTAATCATCATGGTGGAGGCTTGAGCATGGGATCCCCAAGGTGTGGATATGGGTATCCTTATGGTTATTCTCATTATCAAATACAATCCAACACTAGATAAAGTAGGTATAGTAAATTGGGGTCATGAAACTAAGGATTGATGATGGTTTTTTGGCATGGCCTGGGTTATATCTTCACACCCTTGGGAGTTTTGTGTTATTATGGTTGGAATGATCCCCATGTTGTGTTTGAAGAAATTCTATCATTGATCCAAATTAAGTATTTTTGGTGGTGTATGTATTTATCTAAATTATACCATTTATTTATTGATTATTGTTGAGGATGTCACATTTACATTTTATAGAATATTCTAGTTAGTATGGGACCATGTTGGTGGTGATTTACTAAGTTATGTACTCACACCCTACTCAGGATGCCATTATGAATGGGTACCTGAGTAACTCTTACATGGATATTATAGGAACAGGTTAGGATGAGGTCTGAGATCTGGTTTATCATGGTTGAGAAAGATGGATGAGGTGGCCAAGAGATCGGGATGAGGTATTCATAGAGACTAAGTGTCTTTATTTTATATGCGATCATGAATTTTTGCATTGTATGTTACTTCTCATTTTGTTATATAATTACTTATATTTATTTCTTCTATTGTAATGTTTATTTTATAGCGAGTTTGATACTTGATTATTTTTTTGATCTTGTTTAATATTATACTGGGGGTATAACCTCACCTTGGTACCTCCTCATACCCCCACTTACAGTTAGTAGCCTCTAGTGTTTTGGGAGGCACGCCTTAGGTCACATGGTAGCCTGGTCCAATTACTGTTTAGATTGATCCAGACTTGGGTGTTACACATATGATGATTACCATAATTTGTTCTTAGTATATCACATGATGATATGTCCCACTTGTCATGATTCTATGAAAAACCACTACATATATCAAAAACCCCACTTTTGAGACTGAACCAAGTTAGAAATTAGTGAATTAAAAATAATTTGAGGTCTTAACTTATACTTTCTTAAAGGATTGTATTATCATAGGAAACATTCCATTCCTTTACCAAATAAAGGAGATCTCTTTAATAGAATAGGAAAGTAAGAAAATGAGGAGAGGGAAAAGGTCAATTTTTGACTGCCTAGAAATAAAGCGAACAAGGGGTTAAATGAATCCACCTCCCCAAAATGAAAAAAATTATTATTAAAATATCAGTTGGTCTAGGTCATTAGAACTTCAATAAACCTACAATGAACATACATTTTAAGGTTATAGGGAACAATAGATTTGGTGGGATGGTTCCTAATTTTTGTTTTTTCTGAATTAATGGATAAATTTAAATAACTTCACAAACGTAACCTCAAAATCTCATACAGGATCTTTCAAATTTAATTTATAATTAATTTAAAATAAGAATTACCATAAACATGATAAATATTATTGATCAATTATGATACCACTATTGTCTTACTATCATTGTGTTGAAGAATCCAAGATAGGATTCCTTTAATTATATTCACAAGTGCTCCATGAATCTCCAAACAATGATTTTGAAATTATGAGGGCTATCATGGAGGAAACTAGATATTTATTTCATTCTATAAAGATCACAATAAGGTATTATCTTGTTTTATTTTAGTTATTGAGAGGGTGGGAGGATGATTTTCTCTCTAGGGACCGAGATAATTCTTTAGAGTCCTTCCATTGTTCATAAAAACTCTATACCTATAAAATAATGTAAGATAAAATATATACCTAGGGTTGATATTTAATAATTGATCAATGATCCTTTATCAAATATATATTATAAGTAATTGCCCAAGTTTAACAACAACATCAATAATAATATCATTATTATATTATATGACATGTAATAAATGTGTGGATAAACAATCATTTCCATTGGGCCATTATCTTGACATGCCAATCCTACATTTATTGAAACCTTAAATATTTAAATATTTAATCAAATAAATTTTATTTGATTAATTAATAAAAAAATATTATATTCACTAAAATTATGAATAAATATTTTTTTAATATTCACATAACCAAATAAATATTTATATTATTATATTTACTAAACTCATGAATAAAAAAAATTATTTATTACCCTGTGAATAATATACAAGAGATAGAATTCAACCCACATATTCTAAACTCAAATATTTGGTGATTGAATTTATGTGACCAATAATAATTGAATAATTACTATTCCAAAATCTGAGAATAATATTTATTCATAATAATAAATTCAATACAATTTTATGATATTTTGGATACACTTATTATATGACCCTTTAGGACTCTTTTACAGTGGAATTAGGTGACCTTACCTGAAGTCCAAGATAAAAAAATAGAAACATGTCAAGGAAAACATGTACAAAGAAGCTAATGTCACAATGAAAAACCCTTCCTATGAATTATATTGTATAATATAATCCACTTTTCTATATATATCATCAAGAAAGATGTATACTTGTCATCACCATTTATGCTTAATTTATATTTTCTTTATAATTCATAAATAAACTCATCAGCAAACTTCCATAAAAATGGATTTAATCATATTGTTCCATTTTTATCAAAGGGTCAGGGATATCTTCTTCCATTAACTTAGAATGGAAAATCCTTTCTTGATTTAATCAATTAACATATCACTTATGGTGCACCCAACACATTCTATATCACCAGAGGCATACACCACCATAATTTTCATATATACATAAAAGTAAATGATTCATGATATACATTAATATTAATATAAAGTCTATAAACCAATACACACATTCACATATAAGAATATCCAATGACACATAAAACATGGAGAATTTCTATTGGAGAGTCTGTTCACATAACCTATCTGCTTGGAGATCACCAAGTGTGAAATTCATGAGAATAAGTATTAATATCTTATGATACCCCAAAACCAGATAGTCAAAAAATTATATTTGTCCCATTATGATGATGTTTTTTTCTATAAAATATCACATAAACTTTTTTAAAACATACACATACAAACTATTTAAAACCATTGGTATATGAGTGGGAACCATTGGTATACCCTATACTAATGGTTCCTAGAACCACTGGGTATGTTGGCATTATGATAGACCTATATTGATGATTTTATATAACTATTGGTATTGGATGGCCAGGGGTGGTTGTTACCAATTATTACAATAATCATTAGTATAGTCCTCTACAATATAAACACTCCTCAATCTGCTTGCATCCACTCCCCAAACAATATAAAATGAATATATGACCATTTAAAAAAAATTATATATTCAAAAAATCATAATATGTATTTAAAATAACATATATATTGAATATTTATATTTAATCAGGTGATAACTTCAAAAAAATCGTAATACATATATGCAATCAATTTTAGTCATCAAACACTATCCGCACAATTGTGTCATAAATATAGAAGTTTAAAAATCTAGAAGATCAATATCTCCCTCATGATAACTACTTCTATCATGGTCATCACTATCATCACCTTCATCATAAGTATCCTCGCTAGCATCACTACCTATAGAGTTCCACTCCGTATTCCACTTAGCATTGTCCCAATACAGTGGCTTGAATACCTCAAGAATGCCTCCCCAAATCCCAGGGGATGTCGACTAGGAGCGAGAGCCTAGGGTGTGTCCGTGGGGAGACTATGACATCATAGATCAAAGTGAGCACAATAGAAAAAAAAATATAATAAATATAAGAAGTAGAAATATGAATTATAAGAGAAATAAAAAAATCCAATAAGATAAATAAATAACTAGCGGAAGATAAATAAATATTAGATACAAATGATGACGATGGTATGTCATGTGTCTATATAAAATGTGAGTACAGGGAACTGTAAATGAAATCATATACCACTTACTCAAAAAATATACAAAAAGAAAAAAAAACAAAAAACTAAAAGCATCCTGAGAATAGGACTGATCTTGTACTTCTATACTCTAACCTAATGTTGTAAATCAATCATTGGAAGCTAGCTACTTCCATTTATCCATAACTACAATCATGAACTCTACTTGAGTACCAAAGGTGTCCCAAGAAGGGTGTGAGATATAATCTTAGTAGGCAACCACCAATGGTGTATAGATCAATATTTTTTTGAAATAAATAAATGAATTGTGTGTCACAATAATAATAAATGAAATTCATTAAATAAATAAATAAATAACATTTTGTCCAGGCTCCTAAATGGATACCCGAACGATTTTACCTATTTTTTCCTAATTTGGGTATCTGAACCAAGGTACATATATAAGTAATAATGTATATAAATGGGGCATCATGAATTACATAACAAGTGTGGACTGATCTCAGGCCTATGATTTGGCTTGGTTGTTACGTCCCTAGAATATCAGATAAGCGAACTCATAATTTAATAATAAGTCATCACACTCAAGACAAGTAATAAATCCATCAATTCCAATAGTTTCATCCAAATACCATCCAAGGTGATATATAATGGAATCCCAAGTGTCACTATAAGAGCCTTTGATATAAAAAATACCACCGAGTTCATCTGAGGTGACACGTAATGACATCCCTCGTATCATCCATGACATGGTGAACTTTGAGTCTGTACCAAGTATCTCACATAGGGGACCGAGTATCACCTAAGGCATGAAGTATCCATCTTTCCAATGGGGTTGTTCTTGGTTTCTCCCTTAGGGAACTAGTGTTACCAAAGTGTATAAGTAACACTACTCAGAGAGGCTATCCAAGGCAAGCCAAAGGATTTCTCCCAATGCGTCAAGTGGAAAAAAGCCAAGAACATAGAGTAAATCCACAGAGTCCTTAAGTCGGGACCCGTGTTCTCTCCTAGCCCTTAAATAAGATCAAGAAAAACATTCAAAATCACATTTCATCAATAATAACTTCCACATCACGTGCTAAACAAGCTATATAAGTCATTCAATTCATGACAATCAACTATGGAATAAGATGTATGGAAATAAATACAAGGCATCAAGTGTTACCAAGACATAAGGTATAGGGAATAAGTCATAAGGCATAAACATGAGCTATAATCAATAAGGAATAAGGAGTCAAGAAACAAGACCTAATCTTAAGAATATTTACAAGGAAAAATGCATAGTCATTTAAATAATTTTCATAATAAAATAAGAATGGGAAATGGCATATGAGCATAAGCATAAAGATAAGTGGGGAAACCCATGGACTAATAATTTATCTATATTAAATTTACAGTATTAACGAATTTATCAAAAGTGAAACTAACCCTCACATAGTTATTAACAACTAAAGGTAGGATAAATTTGGCAGTTAAAGTGGGCGAACCCAATGGGGTGGATTCTAATGTAATTTCCTGGATTTACCCAATGGTATGAATCATATTTTATTTGGGTTGATCCCTTAAAAAGGTCCTTAATTTGAATCCTATGAGGCTAAATGAGGTTCTAGGGGTGTCTAGGGATTGTTTTAAATCCAAAACACTGAAAATGAGGAAAACAGGCATGGACACACAATTCATCAAACTATGGGACCCATGGTGCACTGTCGTACGACCAGTTGTAGTTTTTAGATAGTGGGAAAATGTACAGTTTATGCATGGTTTGATAACTATGTGGCTTGACCATGCAATGTGTCCCCTTGAAGTAGAACCTTATTTACAGTTGGAGTATAGTTTGTCCAACTGTGAGACCAAACCATGAAGACTTTACTGTGTGGGTAAAACTCTATTTTTTTCTTTAATGAAATATTTTAATACTTTTTTCCTTTTCCCTCCTCATTTCACCTGATTTTCCTCCTCCCTTTAGGCATAGAAGCCCTATTCTCCTCCTCCTCCTTAGGGGTTTTGATATGTCTCCTTCAATAATGACATATTTCCTTTGTAGTCAGAAGCTACAGACCCATATCAAGATTCTCTTCCTTCTAAACCCCTCTATTTCTTGGTTTCCTCACCATCCATTACTCTATCTTTATGCGACAAATATTTTTCCCTATTTTGGGGGTTTTTCTAAATCTCTTGATTTCTCCCATTCTTGGTTGAATCAAGCCTTGCTATTGAATGTGTGGAGTACTACAACAACAAGGTAGGGATTCTACTATTTTTACCATCATTTCATTGCATTTTTGGAATTGTACCATTGTGCCGCTAGCTAAAACCTATCATCAAAGATTTATTATCATATATTAAATTAACCCGGATTTTTTCCATGTTTGTAATGACCATAGCTTATGGAAAAAACCATTTATAGGGTGTTCTCCTTGTTTTTGGCCACCCCTTTGTGTGTGACCAAACTAAATGGACTATGTTTACCTTTGTTTTAAATATAAAAATTACCTTGGGTGTGCATGGAACCTTTGTTTAATGATTTAAATTTATTAATGGATTTAGAATGAGAAATGAACATGAATTGGGTCCTTCTTAGAAATTCTTAAGCTTGATGATAATTAATTGGCCCTTGTGTAATGCCATATAACTTTGTCTTGCTTGAATTTTCACTTTGTATATCACTTTCCTTGTATTTAGTTGCTCATGAAAGTATTTAAATCCCTATGCCTTATGTTAATGGCTTGTATAATTTGAATTAAATGCTTACATATAATTCTATATTCCATTGCTTACTTTATGTCATGACTTGTGCCTTGTGCTCTATGCCACTTCCAATTATTATTGTATTGTTCCATAAATAAATGGTTTGAAATGAAATAGTAAGTTTGGTCATGATTAATATATTTAGATATTGAGATTTCTTTGATGAAATATGGTAAGAGTCATTATTATGTCATGTGCCTATAGTTATATTTTATTGTTTAAAGGCTATGATTCGTAGCTTATGCCTCTTGCCCATGAATTTATCTTGCTTAAGGCTTATTTTTTGGGCATATGAATTGTTCCATTGTGTATTAGACTAATTGGAATATATTGATAGCTTGTAGCATGAGATGGTTATTTAAAAGGCTTGAAATTATAAATTCTTTCCTTAATATATGCCTTGATTGTGATATATTGATGTTTTACTTTTGATGTGCCTTGGATAATTGGATTCACTTGATGTGGTTTGGGAGAGAACATGGGTTATATACGAAGGACTCATGGATGGACTCTCCATGCTCAAGGGGTTATGACCCAACACACCGGGGTAGATTCTTTGACTTTCTAGGAAAGGGATTACATGGCGGTTTCTTATACCCCTGAGTTATACTAGTTCCCTAGGGAAGCAACTCTGGATAGAAATTTTGGAAAAATGGCTACGTTATTCCTTGGGTGATACTCAGTCCCTTATGTGACAAACCTGGGACAGACTCAAAAGTCACCATGCCTCAAGTGAAACTAGGGACACCATATGGGTTTCCTTGGATGGAATCAGTGGTATTACATTATATCATATGTTTTCGTAGTGATACTTGGGGTCCATTTGAGATTGCCTTGGATGAGTTCAAGACTCCACTAATGGATTTGACATATTTTTTGGATTTCATGATTTATTTCATTAGTGACTTGCTCATTCTATACTTGTGACTCATTTTTTATAATAGATAATGCACTTGTGATGTTTCTTCCATGCATTACTAGCACACTTGAGTGGTGACATGTGGATTATATCCCAAGACAAAGCATAATCTTTGGGGTATGCCTTCCTTGGTTTTCCATGTCGAAGTTTGGACTTGTTTTCGTATTATACTGGAACATGTATACTTATTTTGACTTTCAACACATGCCTAAGAATGTGGTACAGGATGGGTGTCTGTTTGGGAACTTGGACCATGATTCAATTATTATTTATGTACTGATTTATTTTTATTATCTTTGACACACTATTATATATTTTCAGCATGAAATGGAAAGGTATAGACATTGTGGGTTCTGAACTACTGATATTTAGATCTCACACTCTATTTGGATACCATTTGGTACCTGATTAGACTTTTTGATTGTAGGTATGGATAAAGGGAAGCGTGCCACTTCCAATGCTTGTGTTGATTGATATTTAGGATGGAAATTTGGGGGCAGAGGACAGAACCTATTCTAGAGATGATATAGTGGAAGTTTTTTATATCATTTTTAGTTTTTGATAGCATGTAGTATATTCTTGTACCCCTATTTTCCCTACACCACTCTTTTGTATATACTCATGACATGCCATCATTATCATTTTTTATCTATTATTGATTACCTGCTTCCCCCACTTATTTAAAATATTACATGGTTAATTCCATTTAGTCCAATGCTATCTATTTATTCATATGCTTCTGCTAATTATTTTTTCTTACTTATCACTATGTATACTTCAATCTATGAGGTAATAATCTCCTTACAAACAAACCCTAGGGCCTCACTGCCAGTCAACAGTCTTTGGAATTTGGGGAGATGCACTTGAAGTCATGTAGCCCACCATATTAGGGTTCAGTTTAGTGGAACAAAAGACAAGATGTTACATCTGCAAGGAGAACTCCCCTAGGATGGGTTTTGTAACTCCCTATGTTTTTTTTAAAATAGAAAACTATTTTTGGTAGTGTATATGATACGCAACACTGAACCCAAACTAACAATGATTATTTAAATATGTCTATTTTAACCTTTACATTAAATTTGTGGATATAATTATGATTATATACATTATAAAATATATATATGTCCTAATTATATAGATAAGTTCTTAGTAAATAATCAATAATTTTTTAGTAATGCCATTTTGTTCTTCAAAATATGTTTTCTTCAAAAATGTTTTTTTATTTCATTTTATGAAAACAATATTATAAAATGTATTTCATAAAAAGAAATCCATTTTTTGTATCAACATATAAAAATTAACTTATGGTGATTTTTTTGATTTTTCAAAAATATAGATTTTTAGTGAATAGTAAAAAATACTTTTTTATGTAAAATTGTCATTTATTTTGATAAATTAATTAATTTACAATTAAAATTATTATTTTAATTTTATTTCAAGGTAACTTAAGTATTATTTAGTAATATTTAATTCAATTAAGTACATTTTAATTCTATTTATACCATATTTTAGCATAAGTTTATTTTTATGCTGAAAAATGCATTTTCTTGAAAACTATTTTAAAATGCCTAATGATTCTACGTTATAATTAATTAAAATAACCCCTAATAAGAAATTATATAAATAAATTTTTTAGATTATATATATATATATTTATTAATTGAAATTAATATAATTAAGATTACTAGTTATAGATTTAAAGTGAAATCATTATTTCTTTAAAAATGTATTTTTCCGAAAACTCCTTTCCATCATGCTTGCTTGTTTTATGTTAAATTAAATTCTTCCACCTCTATGAATTGATTTTGATAAAATTTATTCATTATTTTGAATCATCATAATTAATGTTAGGTAATAAGGTCAGATTAATTTTTTTACAATATGAATAGTAAATGTAATAAATATTAATTACCACGGTAAAAGGATAATAAGTTAATTAAGGGTAAAAATAATTTAAAAAATAATTTAAAAACATAACACTAATATTTTAATTTTATTTTCCTTAAATGGTGATTATATTTATTCCTTATTTTTTATTTATAAATTATGAATTAATTAGTTTGATAAAAAATATATTTTGATACAATAAAACACAAATTATTTTAGTTAATATTCAAATTAAATTAAGGAATTTATTTTGATGAATTATTTTATTTTTTAAATAGATAATATTTTATTAAAATATTATTTTTAAATAATTTTTATTAAAAATAAATGATCGTATTTTTTATTAATTCAAATGTAATTTTTATAAGGGCTCAAAAACTATTATTGTAAAAAAATATAGCATTTCTCAATAACTATAAATTATTTTTTTAAAGTTAAAATACACATACTTAGAAAATTATTTTGATAAAATATTTTTTTGGGAATAAAAATGTCAAAAATTATCCAACTATGAATTTTTCATATTTTTTTGAGACAGTCAAATATTTGGGTAAAAATTAAATACCATATAAATATACAGTGTATTATGACATCATAAATACCCAAAAGTGATGTAATAAATACTATAAAGGGTATCCAAGAACAAATCTAAATTTTCCCTTTAAAATAATGAAATATCATGTTTATTTTATTAATTTTTTGAATCCTTTTTGAATCTTCCAAAACTATTAATATATTTTAATGTTTTTAAATTATTTCTTTATGAGTATGACTTCCTTCCACATCAGTAAGGGCATTATTTTATTACGTTCATCCCTTGAACTTATAAAATAATAAAAACCACTCCCCTTTGAAAAAAGCCATGGGAAGGTTTGTGTTTTGTTTATTTTATTATATAGAGTTCAAAAACTAAGTTTGAGAAATAATAAAGAGTTCACCTTACATTTTTTATATAAAACCACCCAAAATCAAATTTATATTCAATAAAAATCCTTTTATAAATTTCTTACTCTTCTCTATCCACTATAAATTCCCCCCAAGGTTCCCCCAAGCTCTCAAGAAACTCCTTCGAAGAATTTGGTGTCACACTCTCATGGTTAGGGATTCTATCCTTCTCCTCTTCATTCAAGTATCTTCTTTATCTTATATATTTTGTCTTGATTTCATAATGTTGAGATATGTTTTTACATATCAAACTTACTATAAATTTTCTATATAAATGATTATAAACCCCTTTGACTCTCATAAATCTCTCTCATGAACATTCATATGCCCCCATTATGCTATCGAATTGTCATCATGATCTTCCATGCCAAACAATTGTGTTGTGAATACCCATACCCATTTATTATCAAGGCTGTTAAAGTTTAAAAACTTATACTTATTGAGTATAGACTTAAATGTATTTTTTCCACACTAATTGATCTTGTAATAAAATATGATGATGAATGAATCCATGTGGCACACTTATGCATGAGAATGAAATGAAAGTGACGTGTGTTCCCTTAATTACATAAAACTCTAATTCATTGAGTAATATTTTGTCTCATGAGATGTCATGTTGGGATAGGGAGTAAACCTGATTCCTCTATGGTAACTTTTCAATTATTATTTCTTTGAAGTTATCCTCAAACTATGTTTAGGATGTAGTGTTTTAAGTTATTTCCACATTTCCCATGTTGCCTTTATGATTATCATGCCATATCATGTCTCATTGTTCATATTTATGACTCTTAATCATTTTATTACCCATTGATATGCCTATTATATAACATGTATTAATTTCTTAATTATATTCCATGTTTATTCCATTATTGGGCTTTATAGATCACTCCTTTATTATATATGTCCCCAGTTTATCTGATACAATTTTAAGTAAGAGCATGTTAAGGAATTTTTCAATAAGGATGCTGCATTTCTTATTTTAAGTTATTAAGCAATGTAAATAATTCCAAAAGAAAATAGAATTATCAATCTTCCAGGTTGTATTATGTGTAATCTTATGTATCAAATCATCAAATAAAGTTTAATAAAAAGAACGATTGTCATATTTGGTATCAAATGAAAAGTTTAGTTATTTTTGGGATTAGGATTAGAAAATTCTAGAAAAATACTTAGGGATAAAACTAAGAATAATAAAACATCCATAAAATTTGGTAACATATAGAGCAAGTCATTTATCATGAAAATAATTATCAGCATGGATACTACAAGTGGATGTGGCTTTGGAATAGATATACCTAGGAGTAAAACCCAAAAACACCGCATTGAGATAGACTCGATCAGGAACTAGTGCAGACAAAAAGACTTTCTACACACCTAATTTAACACTCTTAGGGGATATGCTTTGGTAAATTCAAAATATCATTACAAACCATTAATAAGGGAATAAAAATTACTTTAGGATTAAAATTTAGAAAATAAATCAGGGATAACATAGGTTAAATCCTATAATTTCATAGGTTAAGGAAATATATGTCATTTTTAAGTTATCCAATTAATATTATTGGATTCACATTTATGTGTTCAATACTTTAAAAATACTCATCCCTAATTTTAACTTTATTCTAGCCTATGGATTGAAATAGGTGGAATATATTGTTATTATTTTGTGGATTATACAATCTTTTAGAAGTTTATTATACTGCTTCAGGAATAAAAATTTTTATCATATGTTCTCATCATTTGGAGAAAAAGATGAGATTATAGTGGAAATTAATTAAAGGATAAAATTACAGTTGTCAAGAAAGTATATTTACTTATGTTCATAATCTATATGATAATGGAAATCCTTAAATTTAGGATAATAATCTTGAATAAAAAATGTTTTCATATTATGATAATTTTTGATGAATTGATGTCTATTTTACTCATCACAAATTTATAGTTTTGGGATCATTAAATTTCTCCTAAACATGTTATTTATCAAACTCAATTAGTTATTTGGTGGTAGTTTTCTCTTCCATTTCAAGTTTTTCACTTCCCACTAAAGTTCTCTTTCTAGGAAACCTATTTATGTGATAACCTTCAATCTTCTTTTTTTCTTTTCAAGAGGTTGTTTTATTAACACTTTTTATAATATGGGTTTTAAATAAATATATTTTCAAGTGTGAAAAAATCTATTATAAAGATAAAATTTAAATTTTTAGGACACAATATATTAAAGGGGGGGGGGAATAATGTAACACCTTAGTTTTTTTAAAGATATAACTATGTTCAATAACATATGCGATATACAACATCAAGCCTATACAAACAATGATTATTTAAATATGACTATTTAACCATTCCATTAATTTTGAATATATAATTAGTATTAACTATATTATCAAATATATCTATGTTCTAATTATATTTATAAATTATAAGAAAATAATCAATTAATCTTTGGTAATCCCTTTTTGTTCTTCAAAATAAGTTTTCTTCAAAAATGATTTTTTATTTCAGTTTATGAAAAAAATATATTATAATTAGTTTATAGAAAATTTAAGAAATGTATTTCATAAAAAACTCCATTTTTTATATCATCATATCAAAATTAAATTATGGTGAAAATTTGAGATTTTTTGAAAAATATATATTTTTAGTAAATAGTGGAAAATATCATTTTCATGTAAAATTGTCATTAATCTGGATAAATTAATTAATTTTAAATACAAATTATTATTATAATTTGATTTAAAGGTAAAATAAGTATTATTTAGTTATATTTTATTCAATTAAATACATTTTAATCATCTGTATACTAGATTTTATTATAAAATTATTTTTAGGCTGCAAAATGCATTTTCCTGAAATCTGTTTTAAAATGCCTAATGATTCTCCATTATAATTAATTAAAATAACCTATAATGAGAAATTATCTAAATGAAATGTTTATATTATATATATATCTTTATGAATTGAAATTAATATAATTAATATTACTAGTTACAGAGTTAAAGTGAAATCATTTTTTATTCAAAAATTTATTTTTTTAAAAACTGCTTTCCATCATGATTGGAGGTTTTATATTAAATTAAATTCTTCCACCATTATGAATTTATTTTTATAAAATGTATTATTTATTTTGAATCATCATAATTAATATTATTTAATAATTTTAACTTATTTTTTATACAATATGAATAGTAAATGTAGTAAATATTAATTACCACAGTAAAAGGAAAATACGTTAATTAAGAGTCGAAATAATTTAACAATTAATAGAAAAAATAAACCAAATATTTAAATTTCATTTTCATTAAAATGATGATTATATTTATTCATTTTTGTTTTTTACTTTATAAATAAATAATTAATTAGTTTGATAAAAATTTTATGTTGATGCAATAAAACACAAATTATTTTAGATAATATTAAAATTCAATTAAGGAATTTATTTTTATGAATTAATGGATTTTAGAAATATATAATATTTTACTAAAATATTAATATTAAATAATGTTTATTAAATATAAAATATCATATTTTTTATGAATTCAAGTGTAATTTTTACAAGGGTTTGAAAACTGTTATTATCAAAAAACCCAGCATTTCTCAATAAATGTTGATTATTATTTTAAAGGAAAAAATACACAAATTTATAAAACTATTTTGATAAATTGAATATATTTTTTGGGAATTATAATGTTGAAATTATCCAACTATGATTTTTTCCTAATTTTATGAGAAAGTCAAATTTTTGGTTAAAAATCACATACCGTATAAATATACATAGTGTATTATGATATCATAATGACCCAAAAGTGATGTAATAAATACTATAAAGGTAATACAAGATGAAATATACGTTTTTTACTTTAAAATAATTTTATTTTTTTTATTAATTTTATAAATCCATTATGAATCCTCAAAAACCATTAATATATTTTAAGGTTTTAAAATAATTTCTTTAAGAGTATGACTGAATTACACATCATTAAGGGTATTATTTTATTAAGTTAAGAGCTTGTACTTATAAAATAACTAGTACTCACTCATTCATAGGCACAATGATATGGACTAATTGTTATTTTTTAATAAGAGAATATTATTTGTAAAAGTTGAACACAAATAGTAATGTTGAATCTATCTCAATCACAAAATAGTGGTGCATAATATTAGAATATAAGTGAATAAAATATGGAGACACCATTAAAATAGTTCAAAAAAGATAGGATAAATTTAATGTAAAGGAATTTATAATTTTTGAGGATGGATATTTCAAATCAATTTCAACTGTATTTACAAAAACATTATTGGGATCAAAAACATTATTAGGTATAATGAAATACAAAGTGAAAGAAAAAAAGGGGATGATGGACCCGGTTACGTCAAATTGAGGTTAAGGTGCAAAGGAAGTTGTTTGGAACATCAATGCAGGGAGAGTGAATCTCTATCATCTATAATGATCTGTTATAGAAACATGTTCTTGAGGTATCGACTTTAGTGAAAAACCTTAAATTCACATAGTGATTCACCCCCTCTCTCTGGTTATCTCGCATCTGGAAAGTGGCCCCAACATAACCTGACCAGTGTGTGTATTCCATGGGTTTTTAATTACACATTTTATGTGTGATTCATTGAATATGTTACTGAAGATTTCTAGGAAAAAATTCAGAAGTGGAAAATATGTAACTTTATGTTAATCCAACAGATTGATCAAAATGATAAATGCATCCCTTAAGTATCAGTTCAACTGGTAACATTGAGAATAATCCCCTTAAACTCTGTTTAAAGAGTTTAAACATAATAAGGGATGAAAGATGGCAGTATTACCATCAATTACAAGCATTTATATGCCCTATGATTATTTAGCACATCTACTCAAAATTATTCACTATAGTGTTATGGTACATAGAATCTAAACTCAACTACAATTATTCACCAACTAAAAATTGAATATTGGAATTTATTTCAAATTTAAGTGCCTGAAATTCAAAACCAGTATACAAAATATAGATAACAATAGAAAAAATAAAAATGATAGTAAAGTTGTTAGCTAGATTAGGTGAATTTCAATTTTCTAGAAATATCTCTTTACCCAAATAGATGGTGATACAAGTTAGCTACCCTCATTCACTCTCATTTTTATTCTATGAGAATAGTATACCAAATATGAAAGGTGTTTCAAGATTTTAATAATACCAACTATGCTAAAAAATTCTTATGGGGTTTTAAGTGCTTCATGAAGGGATGATATGGGTACCCGATAAAACCTATAGGTCATTGCTTAAGGTCCCCCTCACAAATAAACCCTAATTCCAGTTCTCCAGCCAATGTGAATCCAATCAACCTATCCAATCAGGTCTTTGAAAAAAAGTCCTTACTGTGCAAACCCAATCATCTTATCCAATCAAAATATTCTAAAATTCAGCCTATTATGTATATTAATGTGTGTGAAGTTATGTCTTTGTGTTATAATTTTAACATACCTATCCATGATAAAGGATTGTATTCCAATGGAATACTATTAGAAAAATAGAATCAGTTGGTATAGGGAAGCGTAAGAAATAAAATGCAATTAATAGGTAGTGAAATATATAAATTCTTCAGTCATGCTTATTGTGTCTAGGAGGCAGGTGATAATTATGTGTTAATATTCTCCTCAGTCATGAGACCTACTAATATCCAATTATTTAGAAAATTGTTATATGGAAAGTACAAAGGTTGAATGGCCTACATTATGTTCATCAACATACATAGAAATCACACTTATAGAATGGTACAAGAGTTAGGGTCATGGTTTCTTGTCTTTGTTTTTGTTTATTTATTCTATCAAACATTGTTGATTGGGTAGTAGTTTCTTGAGGCACTGTCAACAAATAATAAGTTAGCAATGACTAATTTATGATAATATGAAATGTAATGAATTCCTCTGGTTAATTTAAATATAAACTACCATTAATAGATAGAGGTGATAATGGCATGCATCTAACTCTATGTGTGATGCCATTTGTTGATAGTAGTTCACTTATTGGAGTACCAAAGTTATCCGTAGATGACATTGAAGAATTTAAAATAGATGGAAATACTATTATTATCACAATTGTAATGAGTACAACTAATGAAAGAATGAAAATTATGAAATCCAGTTAAAGTGAAGGAAATAGAGTAATCAAATTTTTTTTGTCGTTCCTTCATTAGTAGTATCCTATGGATCCTTGCATCTCTAGAGTTTGATGAGATATGAATGTTTGTATTGTTTTTATTTATATTGAATTATCAAGGTGTGAAAGGAAACCATTTTATGAACAGTTAACTACAAAGTGAATGCAAAATATGTTGCGAAGACAAAAAAATACTAAAGTTGTAATTGCTTAGTTTTATAGTATCAGAAATGATAGAGAAATTAATTATGGAACATAGAAACACTAAATTCCATGCATTGAATAAAATAAAGTAGGTATACCATTTTTAGACAATATGATGTGGTGTAAAAGAGACCTGAAAAATCTGGTTATGAAATCAGTTGTATAGAATTTCTGATAGTAGTTCACCATTGTTCACAGAGTAACTGTACTATAAATGTAGTGGCAGATTCATGGGAAGTAAAATGAGGAAGTGAGTCATAAAAAAAGATTAAATGGTTAATAATCTAATAATTCTAAATTTATATGCATACTAAATTGATACAGGAAGAGTTACCAGATGTAATCCTTTGTCACAAACAATGCATCTAGATGTGGTTCACTATTGTTGTCCTAGTAAATGTAGTGAAAATATTGTAGCATATTTATGGGAAGTCAAATGAAATAGTGATTCATAAAAATAAGAGTAAACTATTAATAATATAAGAAATATCAATTTATATGAAGACTATATCAATGTAGGAGGAGTTACCAGTTGCAATCCTTTGGAAGGAACAGTGCGGCATGATGTCCTTGAAAACCAGATTTCCCAGAGAAGCATAGGATATCATGTATACCGACCTAGATCGAGGAGTTACCTGAGAAGACTGCTTCTCTTAGACACACTTAGTAGCGTTCTCCACTGCTTGAATTTCGAATCAAATCCATTTAATTGGAGGATATGGTGTAATGTATAGAATAATGATTTAAGTACACTGCTAAACCCATCACTATTTTCAATACCGGTTCAACACAGATATGATCTCATTCTCCAGTTTCTTTCCCTCTATAAATCTCTAGATTTCATGAATGTAGCTATCATTACCCATCTTCAAACAGTGGTCCAATGATCCATTTTATCCACCAAAAACATCTTCATCCATGTATAATCTGTACATAATTCATAACAAAAATTAATGAAAATGAAGAAACATTGTTAATCAACATTAAAAAGGTATTATGTTTCCATAATTGATTCACAGGAATTGTGACTAAATAACACTAATCCATACCTCATTTTTCAATGAAAAGTAATCATAAGTACTGGGAAAAAATTTACATAATGATTTTAAAAAAACCTTCATTTAGTTAATATAGATTTAGTTTTTGTAGAATATAAAAATATAGTTAAGGTAAATAATACAACAACATGAAAATATACAATCAAGGTACCTATGATTTTTCAATAAGTAACAATGAAGGGAAACAATACAACCATATGAAGTGGCAATGAATCCATTATATCAGTGAATGAAAATTAAATAAAATGTGACTATATACCCCAACAGAACCTATTAAAAGGATTACCAACTACATTGGTATGGCATTGAAATTGTTCAAGACGATTAGAATTTTTTTACACAAACTATTTAAATTTTGTGGTTTGTTTTTGGTTCAAATTGCAATATAAAATAAACACACAACATGTTAGCAACACAAACCAAGTATGAAATGAAAAATATGAACTGATACATGTAGATACATGAAGTTTTTTGGGATAGAGACAAACTTGAATCAATATCCAGGACTTCTCACTCCATGGTTTAAATTTTAAACAAATAATAAATAAATAATTGAGAAAACTTGAGGAATTACACTAACCAATCAATACTCGACTACTGGAATGTTAGCTTCAACAATTCCTCTAAACATTGCAGTATAAAGTTAATACATCACAAACTGTAGCAAGGGACACAACTTCATCATGAAAGGGGAATATTTAGCAAATGAGAGTTTAATTTCAACACACATGACAAAATGAGAAGAGAAAATGTTAAACGTACTTACATAAAAGCTTAATGTGTACCCCAAAACATCAATATCTACATTAAGTTGATCCTTAAGTACAAGAAAATGAAAATTAATTTACATTCTTTGAGAACTAAAATAATATTACCTTCAGGAAAGAAAATATTCCTCGAATCCCATACTTGAAACCTATCTACAAATAACGTCATTCGGTCATGACACCAAAAAAATTGAAAGATCCATTTATACATGATCTTAAATCATTTCTGTCAACACAAAGTTACATAGTAAAAAATCCAAAGGTAAAAAAATGAACACTGTATAATTCCATATTCACCTTTTGTGATAGATAATATGGGTATTAAGATACATTAAATATATTGATTCCACCAAAGTTTAAAGGTACCATCAGTAGATGAGAATAACAAAAAGTGATAATAGGGTTAACGGTATTTTCGTTTGGTAAAATTAAAAATCATACAATCTTTCTTAACTAGGGTACCTTGAACACATTGAGACTCTCTACATGTACATCCACTCCTAAAAATTTGTAAGGGTGATCCATCTGAATTTAACAAAATTATAAGGATTAAAAGTCAAAGGCTTTGAAATATTAAAGTGGAACAAAATCCTACACTAAAATAATTTGTTTAAGCTATTTTATGCTCAAAATACTAACTATTGAAAAAAGGTTTTCTAAATAAACCAAACAGAATAAAACTCATGAAAAATAATTTGATAAAATAAATGTTTTCCAAGTTAGTTCAAATGAATTAATCAAGAATGATTGGCTATATAATAGAATTATAGGCAGTTATTGGTGAGATGTAGTGTAATAATGTTTGAGAAACTCATTTGAAACTGGAAATACAAATTCTTGGGGAGAACTAAAAATAAATAAAGGAAATTATGAGAAAAAACCTGTTGAGAAGCACTGTATTGCATTACATCCTACAAATTTCATATAAATTAAGTCTAATTAAAAACCTAAAAGGGGATAAAAATGCTACAGAGAGGTTACAAATGAGAAAATACCATATGCATGATGCGTTGGAAACATGATAAATCTAAGATTTGGGGAAATGAAGAACTATCGAGGAGATCTATGTAAGGAACATAAAGATAGATGAAGAAACAATGGATCCATTGTGGGCGGTAGAGCTCAAAGGATATGAATATCAACGAGAACCTTAGGAGGTAGGGGCAGAGGAGGTGGATCTGGACCAGGCAGTGCTGGAGTAGCTAGATGCAGATGAGCCTAAGGAGGAGTAGCCCATGGTGGAGCATCTGGATGCAGAGCAGGTGGAGGTAGAGGTGAGGTATCTAGAAGTGGAGATGCCAGAGGCGGAGAATCAAAAGGTAGTGGATCTATAGGCAGAGAAGGTACTTGATCAAGAGGGCATTGGTGGGGGAATAGGTGAGGTGTAGATGGAGACGTGGTGGGAGAGGGGAGTTGGGGAGGGAGACGGTGTCGATAGAGGAGTCACTGTTGCATAGAGAAGGAAATTGAGGTGGATTAATGGTGGGAGAGGGGGGTTTAAGGGATGGAGATAAGGATATTATTCAGAAAACCTAGTATGACCAGAGCAAAATCGAGATCATGAGGAGAAGTAGGTAAGTTACAGTGAGATGTTTTTTACAGTTTGAAGGGAGGAAAAGATTAAAGTGGGTGTCGTGGAAGATGGAATGGGTGACATGTGTACCTGTAGGTAACCATGTTTAGTAAATATAGTATATTTAAACCACTCCCCTTTGGAATATACCATGTTAGAAAACTATTGTAAGGTTTTTGGTCTTGGTTATTTTATTATATAGAGTTCAAAACCTAAGTTTGAAAAATAATAGAGAATTCCCCACAAATTTTCTATATAAACCCACCCACACTCTCATTTATCTTAACTAAAAACACTTGTTTCACATCCTTACTCTTCCCTTCCCTCTCTAGAGTCCTCCCAAGGTTCCCCCAATCTCTTAAGAAGCTCCTCCTAAGCATTTGGAGTCACACTCTCAAGGTAAGGTATCCTCTCCTTCTCCTCTTTATTCAAGTATCTTATTTATCTTATGTATTTTATCTTCATTTCATAATGTTGGTATATTTTATTACATATCCCCCTTACTATCTATTTTATGTCTAAATTATTAGATACCCATTTTAGTCTCATAAATACCCCGATGAACATTCATACACCCCCATTATGCTGTCGATTTTGACCGTGATTTTCCATGCCAAATAATTGTGTAGTGAATAACTGTACCAATTTACTGTTAAGGGTGTTCACATTTATGAAATTATACTTATTTATTTATGATCTACATTTATTTATTACACACTCCTTTATTTTGGAATAAAATATTATGATGAATGAATCCATATTGTATGATCTACGTGGCACACTTATGCATGAGAATGAAATGAAAGTTATGTGTGCACCTAGAATTATATAGCACTCTAATTCATTGGGTAATGTTTAGTCTCATGAGATGTCATCTTGGGATATATATTAAACCTTATTACTTTATGAAACTTTTTCCATCATGATGTCTTGGAAATTATCCTTAAAGTATGTTCATGATACAATGTTTTAAATTGTTGCCACATTTCCCATGTTTCCTTTAGGATTATCATGCTCAATCGTGTCTCATTGTTCATATTCATGATTCTCACTCCTTTTATGTACCATTTATATGACTATTATCTAACATGTATTACTTTATTCATTTTATGCCATTTTTATTCCCTTACCGGGCTTTATAGATCACCCCTTTCTTATGTATGTCCCCAGTTTATCCCATATAGTTTTAAGTAAAAGAATGTTAAGGATGTTTTCAATAAAGATAATGTATTTCAAATTTTAATTTATTATGTAATGTGCCTAATTACTGAAGACACTAGAATTATTGATCTTACAGGTTTTATTATGTGTAAAATTATGCAAAAAATCATGAAATAAAGTGTAATAAAGAGTAAGGTTGTCATAGGTTTCACCATAGACTAAGGTAAAAAATGACACGAGAAACCAATTAGATTAATTTATTTATCATATTTAAGGCATCTCCAAAAAGGTATGATGCATGAAAAATGTCACACCCATTGAAAAGTGAATAAACAAGAGGTAAATAACTAGAACATATACCTTGATATAGTAGTGCTCCACTCGTCTGTTTTCAATGCTTGAATCAAGCTAGAATGATAGAAATCAAAGAAATCGCCCAATGCAATAAAAATTGGGAAAAAACAGTCACACCTAATTATCACAATAGAGTATGGAATCAAAGATAAATATAAGGTATAAGAATTTAGATATTACATATAGATTTTTGTTTCTTATAAAGGTTATAGATTTGGATGATGAATGAAGGAGATATCTCAAAACTTATGGAGGAAGAGAAAAGAGATCATGCATGGGAGAGAAAGAGGAATCTGTTGGAAAGAAAGGGAGGAAAAAGAGTTTTTTTTGAAAAATATTTCATTAAGTTAAAACTATAAATTCACCTAAATAGACATTGGTGGATGGTTTGGCTGCACGGTTGACCAAACCATGTTCCAATCGTGTCCTAAGCCAGAACCCATGAGGACCCTCGCACGGGCTAAGTACACAGTTTAGTTTCCATGCACAGACCGTGAAAAATGAATCTGTTAAAAAATTAAAGTGGACCACATGGGTATGATCCTGGGGTCTCACGATTTCATATAAATCGTGCGCACCCACACCCCACTGTCTGAATCTACAAGGTTTAGGGAAACCACGTGGGATGGGCTACACAGTTTCTACTAACAATGCTGCCGAGTTTGTTTCTTCAAAAATCAGGTTTCTAGGCTCTAAAAAATTCCTATACCCCCAAGACCTCCTTAACCACATTATGAATCATAAAAGGTAAAAAAGGAATTAAAACAAAAAAAAAACAGTCCATACCTTTAAGAAAAATCTGGGATGTTACACTACCTCCTACATCTTCATCGCCATCACCACCCGGAAAGTTGTTTCCTTGCCTACCACTAGGACCATCATCGTCATTGATCTGTGCTTCATATTAGGAGAGCATCATCAACATGCATGTATCAAAAACCAAAATGATATCTGGTGGGATTGATGTACATAAGGCGATCATATCTTTGATAAAATATTCAATTAATGTTTTAAAATTTACCATGCTCCTACATGGATAATTTTTTCACCTCTACTATCTTCTTATAATCATCTTGAAACTTAGTTCCACTAGAGATATTATAGGTTCTTAAAGTGGATCAATACCTAGTTGGGAGGATACTCTTCCCAGGATTATAGTGGACTCTCCAATGGTGTTCATTACTTAACATATATTGCAAATTATTGTTTGTTATGAAGTTGTTATCTTTTTTCTCATCAAGGTCCTCTAAATCAAACTGTTCGAAATATAAATGACATATTTAGTTATAAAATAGATATTAAAATTTAAAACATACAAAATAAAACTTACAATATTTTCTTCCCATTTTTCATTTATAGTATTTATTTATTTCTTCTTTCTGCTTGAGAAAAACAATTTTGCTAAAGGCACTCACCCTTTGATGTTCAATACAACCTGTTGTAATTGAAATTGAGTGTAAGAAATGTTTTCAAATAGTATTTTTTTACTAGAAAAAATTAACCCATTAAAATAAATATTTAAGAAACTAAAACTAAAAAAAATAAATTTCAACAAAATGAATTGTATTATCCCCACTTTGAGATCCAATCCATATTTCTTTTGGTTTAGTTATGAATGAAACATGTTAGTTCAGTTTAGTTTGGTTAAATATGGTTTAGTTTAGTTTGGTTTAGTTTAGTTCAAGTCAATTTTGATTAGTTTATTTTGGTTTGTTTTAGTTTATAGTTTTTGTTGTTGTTTAATTCAAGTATTTTTTATAAATTTTAATTAAATTTTATTTAGTTTTATTTAGTTCAATTTTAATCATTATGATTTCATTTAATTCAATTCTATTTAATGTATTTCAATTCAACAAAAAATATTATTTAGATTGTTTTCATATATATTGTTACAATTTAGTTCAATTTGGTTTGATTTTATTTATTTTGGTTCAATTTTATTTTATTTTGTTCTAGTTGGTTCATGTATATTAGGGTATGTTTGTTCCATTTAATTTAAATTTTGTTTTATCTTATTTTATTTATATCAGGTTAGGTTTTAATATTTATGTTTATTTATATTTAGTTTCATTATATTACCAGTAGTTTAGTTACAATTTATACTTTACAAGTTTATATGTTTATATTAAATTAATCCATTTACATGTTTAATTGTTACTATTAATTCAAATTATATATATATATATATATTAATATAGTTTAGAGTTTATATGTTTACATGTAAACAGTTTATATGTTAACATGTTAATATAGCTTACATTTCTAAATGTTTATATGTCAATATTATGTGAAAATATTTTCATGTTTATACGTTAATATCAAGTCATACTATTTATACTATATAAAATGAAAATATTAATGATTATGTCAAACCATTTATACTATTTAATTTTTTAAATATAAATATATTTTACACATTAATACATAAACTACATTAATATATAAATTGTAAGTTCATTAACACAATTTAGAATTTATATTTTGAATCTTCATTGGATTTACACTACTAATAATAAATGAATTGATTAATGTATTTCTAGTGGTGTGAATGATTCTTATATAATATTCTCATATTTTGGGAGTAACTTCACCATATATTTTGAGCCTTGTTTTTAATCAAATTTATCCATTGATAAAACTGACCATGAAAAGAAATTTTTTCTCAATAACATTTTATTAATTTTGTTTCTTCACAATATATATTGAATTGTTATTATTAATTTAGTATAAAAACTAATTGTTAGACTTTATTTATGATTCAACTTCTGAAGAATCACTAAATAATCCAGGCACCACTTGAGATAATGAATTTGTTCTCTCAATATTATTCATTTTCTAGGTTTGTAAAGATTCAATGTTTTTAACTAAGATGTCATATTCATCAACATTCAAACATATCCTTTGATTTGATATTTAAGTTGTTGATTGATTCACATCAACTTTATAGTTATATTGAAATTCATTTTAAAAAATCCTCCTCATAATGTGTGTATGTAGTTTCATCAATATTTGAACCACAAACTCCTTTATCAAAACTAATTTCCTACTTTAATAGGCCATTATAATAATTTATAGGTTTTCCATCAATCATATTAATGTAAAAAGTATATTTTTTTTAAATTTTTTAGTTTTTATAAGAATTATAAACACAATAATTAGTTTAAAAACTATTTACAAAGAATTTAAAAAATGTATACAAATAGTTTAAAAGCTATTTAAAAACACTTTAAAAACTATTTTTAGAAAATAAAAAATTTATAAAATGTAAAATATTTATAGTTTACAAGTAAAATTTAAACATTTTATAGTTTAGTTTAAATTTATTTTGTTTTTATCAATTCAAGTAGTTTTATGTCAGTTTATATTCATTTATTCATTTTAGTTCAATTATATTTCATTCAATTTGGTTTTTTCCGGTTTAGTTTATTTTTATTCGATTCAATCTAGTTTAAGTTAGTTGAGTTTAATTAATTTCAATTTTTTTGATCCATTTAAATTAGGTTATGGTTATTTTATGTCTATTTGGTTCACTTCGTGGTATTTTAGTTTGATATGGTATGGTTCAAATCAATTTGATTTGGTATGGGTCTATTCTTCCTTAATAGAGTTTGTACATTCTAGTTTTGTAAACTTTATTTCTTTTTATTTTAAGTCAATTTGACTCACTTTTTTTTGATTCATGTCAAGTCATGTTAGGTGCAGTAGGTTTGATTTTGTTTCGTTCATTTGTATTGGTACCCATTTAAACTCAGTTTTAAATGAAAATACCTATCTTCTCTTATGCTTCGATATAGTATTTCTCCCCAAAGTGGGGATATACTGCATAACATCCTTGTTTTTTTATTTCTTTGTGACAAATCATGAGAAATAAAATTCAATAATATAAAATTAAGTATTAATAAAAATCATAACCATTTTCATTCAAAATACATTAAAATTTTAATGATACCGTAAACTCATCACTCTTCCAATAAAAAATCATTTCTAGGTAGTATGTATTTTGGACACTCATTGAAGGTCAGTATACCCTCTAAATCTATTCTAAATATACTATCCCAACCATTATATAAATCTTACTTATAGGTTCTTCATAGATCACCTAATTTGTTCAACCCTCACAGATTTTCCATTGACAAAATTATAATGAATATTCTATAAAAATATTAATTCATATAAATATAATAATAATAATAATAATAATAATAATAATAAATTTAATCTAATAAATTTTCCTACCTATATGTGAGCCCATTCATTATCCTTTATTTTAATTTTAATATGTATCAAGGTGAATGGTTTTAAAATAATGATGTCATAATATTCGGAAAGTGTCTACATAAACCCCTATATTCTCTCGTAGTTTTACCAGTAATTTTATTGTCTTTATTATACTTGACTATCAGATATGTCTAGAGATTCTATACTTCATGCATGTGAGTTTTCCTACTCTACCTAATAGTGGTAGATCCAAAAATTAAAGAATAGAAGACAAATATTAAATTAGTACATGTTATAACAAAAATAAATTATGGTTATAAACTTTACTAAGGTTGTATATATTTACTAGAGTCGTACCGATCAATTGTTTTTTATTGATCCCTCAGTTGTAAAGGATCAATTAACTATGTTTTTATAGTGGTTTACAATCTATGCTCATGATGATCAATATGTCCGGGATGATTAGAAAATATTGTAGTATAAGTATAAGGAATATAAATATAAAATCATGAATATAATGGAGAAGTATAAAATATAGGTGACATATAAGTCTATGGAAAAGGATAATTTGGATGGGGAGTATGAGCCATCATCAGATAAGGAAATGATATATGGGGATGAAGATCAAATGAAAATGGTAGTGATAGTATAGGTCATATAAATATCATCTATGACTCTAAGGGAATTATGGGATAAGAAATTATTCTATATGGTATATATGGTGATGGTTTTGGGTGTGATCATGTATTATGATTTCTATGAGTAGTTCTAGTACCACCCCCTTGAAGTGTTAGGCTAGTCACCACTATTACTAGTCTGAATAAAGAACAATTGTCAACTGGATGGTGGATATTGATTATAATTTAAAAATGATTAAATACATGACATTTTAAGTTTTTTAATTTGTATATTTGTTTGAAATAGTATATTTACAATAGAAACCAAAGGAAAAATTACCATATTTCTCATATGGTGACGGTTTTCAAAAAGTATCTTCACTATTTAATATTTTTTATTTCATTTAATGGAAAATAAACATACATTTGATTATAAATTAATTACTAATGGGTAATACAAAGAAGACATTAAAGACATGGGATATCACAATCTTGTCATATTTAGTGGAAAGAAAATAAAAACAGAAAATATTTGACATAACATAATCAAAACATACTATTTAGCATGCTAAACATGAGTATGATATGTTTTTATTCTTCTACGTTAAATTGGGTCCAATTTAGTTTGTGTTAGATTGATTCAATTTATATTAGGTTATTTAGTTCATTTTGGGTTATGTAATTCGGTTATTTAGTTGTTCAGTTAATTTTAGGGTAAGGTCATTTGATTCATTTTGGGCTAGGTTATTTGGTAATTTGGTTCATTTTGGGGTTAGGTCATTTGGTTCATTTTGGGTTAGGTCCTTTGGTTCATTTTGACCATTCATTTAGGTAATTTGGCCATTTTTAGGTTAGGTAATTTGGTTCATTTTTGGGATAGGTAATTTGGTTACATATAAGTTGATTTTAGTGTTTACATGTAAAACACATTTAAAATCAGTTTTTATGTAAGATCATTTTATAAACAGTTTACATATAATCTATTTTTAAAATCACCTTACATGTAAAATCATTTTTAAAACATCTTACATGTATTTTTTTAAAATCCATTTATATGTAAATGGTATTTAGTTTACATGTATGCAATTTGTACTATTTACATGTAAACTATTTTTATAATTTAAATATGTTTTCTTTTCTCTAAATATTGAATGATCAGCTGAAAATAGTCCCAAAACCATGAATATAAATAGTTTCTATAAAACAAACCTCAAAGCAGTTTACAGATTAACTATAATTCAAACATAATTTATAATTTCAATGTGGTACTGAAAGGTCATTAAATTTAATTGAGTGTAGCTACTTCACTTGGAAAATGCACATCAAAATCAAGTTAGATACAAAATTAAATCAAAATAGAACATTTATGAATAATACCAACATGAAAGAACTAAGTTGAGCTAAACTAAATGAACTAATAACAATGGACTATTGGAGTCTTTGTACATAGTAAATTGATCAAGACTAATGGGGAAAGCAATAATGTAAATTTTATTCCCAACATCATAAAAAATATTTCTTGGGATTAATTCAATAATGACACCTAATTAAGGTCTTATAGGATCTTTCACATAAAACACTTGTTTTTTCATTGATGCCAAAATATATGGCTCATCAATAGATAGGAAGTGATTCATGTTAATAACTCTAATTATACAATCACGAATAACCATGCCCTATCACATCATTGAATAAAACTACTTGAATATCATCATAGTGACTCAGCCATGGGAGTAATAATCCAATACTAATACTTTCTCAACAACTCCATACTAAGATACATTTTCATATCACGGTATACTATATATTTCACTAGAATAATAGTTTTTCATTGTATTTTGTATAACTTCATCATGTTGTGTTCACAAATTCACTACTCGGTTAATTATAATAACTTTGTATGCATTGATCACCAGGTATTTTTATTCATGAAGCACATAATTGAGAAAAAATGTCAATTCTATTATTTCTTGAGAGATAAAGTCAATAGTTAAACTCAATACTTGAAATATATATGAAATTAAATGATTATTTATTTTATTTTATTAAATTAATACGCATACATTTGATTTCAACCAACCATTAAACATTTTTCTATGAAAAGTATCTCTCCTTATCAAAGGAAACTAATGATGAATTCTTTTTATAATTTTTTTATTTTCTCTATATAAAAATAAAATAAAAGTTTAATATATATGTGAAACTACATAGTATGAGATAACATATACATTTTTAAACTAGTTGATGTAGTCATCAAACAAATCATAGTTAAACAATATTGTGTTATGTATGATCTCTTGCTCTTCAGGGCTCAATATAGCCAATGAATATGATCTTGGAATTCCCCCTATCTAGGGAAGTGATGAAAAAAATGGGTTAATTTTTCTCATACCATTCATATTCATTTATCATTTTCAATTTATGTCTCATTCTCACATTATCCAAATATATTGAACATTAATCCATACATTCTTGAGCTAAGTAACATTTCATAATAGAAACTTCAAGATGATTTCTATTATAGATATAATGCTTCATTATGTATATATTTATTTTCGTGGGGTACATCCAATGAAAAAATTTCCCCCCCAAGAAGTATTTTTTTCTGTTAGAATATGAATAGTTAGATGTATCATGTAGGTGAAACAAGATGGAGGAAATTTTTTATCTAAGTGACACAAAATTAACAGTTCCTCTTCAAAGATTTTTTTAAAGAAAGAACTGGATTTTTTTTAGCAAAAAGACCTCTATTAAACAGAATAGTTAAATCACTATCACTCTTAAATTATAAGATGATAAATGATATATTTATATTATAATCAATTCATGAACAAGGATGTGATGATAATAATTTCCATAGATTTTAGTTCCAACTCTCTTATATTGACCCATACAGATATGATTATCAAATAACCATTAGGAAACTTGATAGTCGCCAATACTTTAAGAAATTGATTTTTTTCTGAATGTGTGTCATCACATATGAATCACATAGAAATTTATAGTTATTCTCATATATACAGATAGAATTCAATTCTAGTTTAATACCCCAATCTATAAAGCCACACTGAGATCACAAATCATCTTTGGTATTCTCCTTAAAATTTTGAACAATTGAAAGAAAAACTTCACACATATTTTTATCTATGTGAATTATATCTAAATAATAAAGTAATGAATTGGTTGAACAATAAGGAAAATAAAATAATATTCTTTTATTTTTATAATTGTAATTGGGTTTAGTGGAAACATTATTCCTCTTTATAGATTTTAGCCGATCTTTCCAAAATAAAATAAATGGAATCTTACAATTCATTAAGCACATTAGTTATAGACATATGATGAGGTGGATTCTCAGTTTTAGAAATATTGTTAAGAAATTAAGGATTCTTACTATATTGATGATCCATTGACAAGAATCATTAATGTCCCATTAAACTCAAACTACGATTGTATTTAAATATTCTAGATTATGTATTATTTATAAAAACATGATAGGATAGTTTTCCCTAATTATCTATCAATAAATAATTGCTTAATAATGAAAATAATTTATCATCCATGGAATCACAACATGAATACGAAACATGTCCTTCAAAGAAGCATCGTATGTACATATTTTTGTTTCAGTAAGTATTGAACAATGACTCAAGAGGGGGGATTAATTTTTTAAAATTTCTTCAACTTTAAACCACCCTCTGTGAATCCTAAAATGAATTTATCCTTCACTCTAAATTAGATAAGAAGAGAAGAATAGAACAAGAAGATAAGGAGAATAACATAGTGAATTTTTAGTGGTATACAAAATAAATATCCCATAGTCTACTCCACTAATCACTACCTTAGTGAGATTAGGTATTTTAATTATGAAAGTACATTTTTTGGGGCCTTGAAATTTTAGTGAAAGTTACCGAATCTTGTTATAGGAGGTTAAAAAATATTTCAACATGATCTCCCTTTTACAAGACCTATCCTCATCCTTCAAACACTCAATAAAAAGAGTGTATACTTTATAATGAATGATATGAATAAAATAGTACTAGATCAACATACAGTTTCAAGCAGAAAATAATAGATGGAAAAGCTTATCTAGATATTGATTTGACTTGAAAAGTGTATCTGAATGAATTCATGTTTCTATAAATATAACTTAAAATAAAATGATAGAATTATATTTTCATTTTGAGTCATACAATAATAACGAGAGGAAAAATAGAGTATCCAAATATGTGTTCTATCTCATTTCTCAATAGTTTTAATTGAATATATGCAATGTTTGTTTTGAATTTAAACATCTCTATTTAATTAAAATGAAAAAGAGTAAATAATATAATACTTAGTAATTTATTATTTTTTCCTTTTCTTGTGACTTCCTATAGAAATTGAAAAAACATAGTAATTTTTTGGTGCAGATTGTTTCTTACTTAAAACTTTTCAATTCTTGGAAATATCATCTTTAATTACTCTAAAATTTCCTTTTAAAAACATCACTGTGTTTGATAAAACTAAAATAGGAGAACAATTTCCTGGATATATTTCAATGGTAACTATTTCCTAGAAACTATAATAAAATATATTAAACTTACTTAAAATTACCCAATGTCATAAGTCTTATGCATCATATGACTTATAATCATATGTCTTTATCTGATTGCCTAAATTTTATAGCCATTATATTACTTTAATAAAATCCTATAAATTATTATGAATATAAGGATTTCCTCCAATTATAAGACTTTAGAGTTTAATAGTAAGTCTCTATTTTCTTCCTTTTTGATTGTAAGACTTTCTAGATTATAAGGATTTCTTCAGATTGTAAGGATTCATTTTGAATTTGTGGATTTACTATAGAATTTCATCATGGGAATTTTGTTTAGCTGTAAGTCTTCACCATAATAATTTATTATCATTAGTATTAAACATAATATTTAAAAACTAGAATTTCTCTTAGACTTTATACCAACTGTAAGGATTAAACGCAATGATTCAGTACTTTGTATGATTTGAGCATATGAATTAAAAACAAACAAATAAATTCTTCAACCATAATGTTAATGGATTATAAAAGAAATATTTTAAACTTTATAATGGTAGATATTTACACTTCAAGTACAATTATTAAAAAAAATTGAGGGGTATTGTGATCATTAAAACATAGGAAAAAATAGGATACAGTGGAATAATATTTGTGTGTATAATAATAAAACCTATTAAACTTCAAATATAAAAATTTAAAATTTTTCATAATAATTTATTTTAAATCAAAAAATTATATTAAGTTATAGATAATAATACTTTAAAATATTAAAATTAAATATAATCTTATATTTGTTCTATTTTCTTATCTCTCTATTTTTTTGAGATTAAAAATAAATTCAAAACAGGGATGTAACACATTTAATATGGAATAATGAATTTCATAATTATAATAATATATGACTAAAATGAATTTGGGTTTGTCATTAACCTATATAAATAAATGAAAAATATAAATAGAATAAGAAAAAATAAAAAATCATCAAGAAACCAAGAAAGAAAAGAGTAATCCACTGAATTTAATTTAACAAATAAAAAAAATTCACAAAATATATTATAGAAAAATAATAAACATACATCATTATTTTGGATCAATATTGGGATAAAATGTTGGTTTAGGTGGGGGAATTGGAGTAACAGTTTCAACATGAGGAATAAGGGAGGAAACTAGTGCAGGTTTGTCACCAGAATCATGTTGTCCAACCTTAAAGACACCGAAATTGGTTGTTACAGGTATCCTTTCAGATATTGTATCCCAAATACCTATTGTATCTTAGTACCTCTATGTATTCAATGATAAAATCTCATCCAAAATCCACATGTACTTATCCTCATCAACCTTTTCAACTTTAGAGTACACAAGATTGGGTTTTTTAGGTGCTAATCTAGAGACAAAAACCAGTTAGATTTTGGAAAGTAAAATAGCCTTTGATTTCAGATTAGGGTATATGGTTATAGGAATAAATAATTCTTACAATAGTTTTCTAGAATATGGATATCTATTTGCTGGTACATCACCCATGGAATTTTCACTTCTAATTTCAAATAGGTATTTTCTAACTATATCGCTCCTTCTCATAAGATCGTCTTTAGATTATTCAAGAAACACTATCTACCCCATTTTCAATCCATAGTGATAATTCTTTAACATTTCCAAAAGATCAAACCTATGGGTTATATAGAAGAGATAAATAATTTCCCTTAAATAATAGATTCTTTGACTTATCTAAATGAACAGTTCCAGAAACATCTTAAATAAATTAAAAAATTATGCCGAATGATTATATTGAGCTCCTTGAAGTTCTAAATTTGGATTTTTTAAGAAAAGGATAGCCCTAAAATTTTTCTATGAAGTATATTCACCCTCCTTTTTAGTAGCAACAAACTTCTTGGATTCCTTAGAGAATAATCTTGGATAAAAATGATTCTCCAAAGGTCATTAGACATATAATACTTCTCATTAATCATTGGTATAATATGTTTACTATCTATGAGTTCAAAAAAAGATTCACCATGGTCCTCCAACCTTTGTGCTATCTCATAGACAAAGTAGTTGAGAAGAATTAAAAATCCCTTTCTCATGTCTTCTTGAGTCACCCTATCACCTTGAGACAAACAATCCACTACCTACTTATTCAAATATTCTAACTAAAAATCCAATAGAAATAAATTATAATGGAAGTTTTTATTAATAAATAACCAATTATTTTACCTCAAATAAATCCCTTGGAACTTCATCGCATCTAGCAAGGGTTTCATCAAAAAAGGGTACAAGTTTTGGAACTACTATAATGTTATGGGTTTTCTTGATTTCTTTCTGATTAATATCCAAAATATTGAAATTATAAATGATGGTAACTTCCTATTACATTAAAATCTTGAATATATCTATAATCTCAAATTTAACATACTTAATTTTTGGGATGATATCACTTATAATCAATTGACAAGTATTTAAAAATATGGAATCAGAATGTAGGGATTGAACCCTTTCACTTACCATAATGAAATTGTGAAGTCCTGAATATGTGACCATATCATTCAAATATCTTAAATAAAATATTTAATTATAATATATTCCCAATAAATTTTAGGTTTATAATTTTATAGAATAAAAAAAAAACATTAACTAAGAAAACCCATGTTCTTTGTATCAGTTGAACATTTTTCCCATTCTATATGGAAATTATTAATCCATAATGATTCTTCAGCATCTCCCACAAATAATCAACTTAAGAAACTCTTTTATACACTTTATAATTTTCCTATCTTTATAAACTAGTTAAATTTAAACATATGAAAAGGTGTGAGATGAGATTCTTAATAAGGGTAAACATAAGTGATAATGATCAATTATCTTAAATTATAATCAGATGATAATATGAGTATAATAGAGATACATAATAATTTTATGCCCAAAAAATCATTGATCATAAATCATTGAGTAACATAAGAATACATCATGAAAATTCCGCATATCATAGAAATAAGACATACTTGAGAATCATGGAATAACCATAAATATAGAAATCATAACATAGTGGATCTAGTATCATAACCTATTTACCATTGTGGATTGAGATTCACTCACCTATTTACCTTAGTGTATCATTCTTCACTCACTTTTTTTGTATAAAGGTTTAGGAATCACAACCTATTTCCCTTTTTTGGATCGAGTATCACTACTCGTTTCACCATTATGTCATGTGATGTAAAGGTTTACGCAATGCATTTGAGGGATATATAGGCCCCACTTTCACTTAAAGATTAACCATAAGCATGTGTACCATAAGAAAACATATAATCATCACATCATTAAAACCTTACAATAAGAATAGATTTTATAAAACTTTCAAGTGAAAATCATTCAATTTTTATAGCATAAAGAACCCATGAAAAGAAAATGGGTTTCATTAAAAACATCATAAATAACACATGAAAATAAAAGAGGTTTCGTACACCTTTCAAATATATTCACTTAAGGAAATCATTCATAATTTAATAAATAATAATAACATGATAAACCCATGTAAAATAAATGGGTATCCAATGACATCAAGAAAATTTATTGGTAAATACCATTCAATCAAGATAATATAGAATATGGTATTTAAACCATATAGGTAAAGGGTATATGATTAAGGAAATAATTTTACCTAATCAATAGATGTGTGGCATCTAGGTGAACACCCATAAATAAAAGGAATCAATAATGGGGTATTCATAGAGAAAATAAATTGGAAGAAAAAGTATGTTTATACACAAAAAATTAGGTAAGACACAGTCATTGATAGATTATTTCTCTAAAAGATAAGTACATTAAATAATCCATCTAGATAAAGAAGTTAGATGGTCACATTTTAAAAGAATCCTCGATCAAGCATAAGATATGTAAATTTAAAATAAATTAAATGAAAAATACTTTTAAGGTGTTTTGTAAAAATCATTTTGTAAATAATAAATATTATTAATCATTTAAAATAATTTTAAAAGAGATAATTTATAAATATAGGATAAAAATGATTTATTTTATAAAAAAAAGAAAAATATAGAGAAATTTTCAATTAAAACAACAAATGTCGAGGAAATATGTGTTCCTATGAAAAAAATTAAAAGAGACCACTTAAAATATATTCGTAAAATGATAAAGTTTCGAGTCACTTTAAAACTTATTTTAAAAAAGATGAAGTGAAAACATTTGAAAAAAATTACTTTTTAAAAATAATTTTCAATAAATGATTCCTTGATAGGTTATAAATATTATCAAAATAAATTTGGGGTGGAAGATAAAACATTTGATTTTCGTAAGTATGGAAAGTATTTTGAAATACCATTTTTTGAAAACCCTATATCATAAAAATAGTATTGTATTTTCATTTAAAAAGGGGTAAACAGAATTATGAGAATCATATAAAATAATTCATATTATCTTTCCCAGAAAAATATAGAATAACATTATCAAGAATGAAAATATGGACATGAAAGAAAATATTCTTTTGTAAGAATGAGATTTATTATTACCAATGTTATAATTTTATTTTGGGAAATATTTTATCAAAAAGTGGATATTGATGATGATAAGTAGTTTTCACAAATAAAAAAAATGAAATACCATATAAAATTAGGGAATTATAGGATCAAATAATTCTTGAAATTTATCTTATTAATAAATACTATGACCCAATTTATTGGATGTTGAGTAGATGAAACCATTATTACATTAGAAAACATTCAAATGAAAAACCCTTGAAAGATATGTCTTCAAATGAAACACTAAATATAATGAATAATGAGAGGATAATGATATAAAATATTAAAGGGGTAGTATATAAACCATTACAAATGAAACATGGTTTATAATAAGAAGTATTTATTAAGTTATTGAGAATTGATACATGAAACCCTTATGTTATGAGTAACATTTTAATCAAAACACATTTTAACTTTGGTTTCTTTTTAATGAAAGAATATTTCAAAAAATTAGAGGATATGGATATTAAAACCCCATGAGTATGATATAAATAATTCATTAGGTATTAATAAAACTATTTTAATGGAATCATGGTGCACATTAAGAAATATTTCTCAAGAAATTAAATTTGAGATAGATAACCCCTTACCATAATTTCTGCCTAGTAAAAATTTGCTCTAACCTCTTTTATAAAAAATTAACTATATTAACCACTAATTTTTTAGTATCTATAACCTTTTATAAAATTAATATAAAATTATTCTCTATATGTATATTAGTTATTCATTATCTATTTTTGATATCGGGTGTGAGTAATCTTGATCATTTTGAACTAGTTTCATAATAACAATTTTGTTATTTATTATTATTCCAAAGTTCACCATTACCAGACCATACATGGTATTTTAATTAATGTTTTATAATTATTTATAATGTTATAATTTATTTCTATGGGATTATTGGTTATGATATTTAAAGATAAATTTGGCAATGATCACGTTTCAATGACTCTTAGCGAACAAAGGGTGTTTTCTTAAATAATGAGTTACATTTTTATATTACCATACCAGAATCAAAAATAAATCATTATTTAATTATTTATATCATATTTTACTAGTAATTAAATTCCAATAGTCATATAGAATATAAGTTTATATCATTGTTAAAGTATGTGGTTAAACCAACCCAAATAAGAACATACCATAATTAATAGATGATTATGAAGTGGTTTAGTTTTAATATCATTATACCAGAAGTACAATGACCATATTTAGTGTCTATTAGTTTTTTATATTATAAGTTTAAATAATTATAAGAATATTATAAACTATATAAAGTTATTTTATAGTATTAATAAAACATCTTTTTTCTCATAAAAATCTCTTTCAGACGGTTAAATTTACCACAATTGTTTATTAGACATATTGTTAATAGGATATCAAATTTTTCTTTCCAAAACCTTAATAATTTCATAAAACAATATTTATCTCTTAATAAAATTATATGTACCATCCATCTAATGTGTTGATGAAAATAAAAATAGAAACCAGTCGCTCCATGGAGGCAGTAGTCCATACATACGCATGAATGATGATTTTATTTTCCACAGAATATATAAAATGAGTAATATTGATTATCATTTAATAATATAAAACATATCATAAATATTATACTTATATATTAAATTAACTATTTGTAACATCCTTGTAAGGAAGTAAAGGAAAATTAAACACATTGTATCAGGGAGGTGATAGTTTGCACAACACCTGATTGGCGATTTCATTTTTCTTAATGGAAAAGGGAAAGATGTTTAATTATTATACAATAATTGTATTAATAAATAGTATAATAATTATACTTATTTTATAATTTTAAATTGGTTTAATATAACTTATGGAATAAGGAGTGCACATAGATAAATATAAATGAGAAAGGAGCGGTTAGAAATTTTTACCTCACTTTTTGGATTATCTCCTTTGCAAAAGAGATTAAGCAATAAAGGATGGTATTTTGAGAATACTAGGACCTCTTAAAGGTAGAAATTATTTTTCATGAGAGTTATTGGTATATTTTAAGCTGAAATAATTTGGTTTTGGTGTGAGGGGAAGTGAGGAGATGAGTTCCCTTTTTACAAGTGAAAAGGGATGACATTTATGTAAATACCCAAAAATTTTCAATAATGAGAAGTCACTCTCAAGGAACGTGGATCCAAAATTAAGAAATAATAGATAAAAAAATGAATAAGGTTAATAAATTCCTCAAATAACCATTCCCACAAATTCTTTAAAAAAAGTTCAAATCATCACCATTTTTTTTAATTTTACCATTTGAGCTTTTACTGTGGTAACTATTTTTTACCTAAGGTAATTTATCATTAAGGCCCAAAAATAAAATGGACCTTAATAATTAATTTGAACCAAATAATTATAAATTGTAATTAAATTTGATTTTATTAATTTTATAAATGGTATAAAAAGTAATTTTAAAAGATGAAATTTTTAATGTATTAAAAACAAATGTTTTAAAAAATATAACTTGAGTTCTAAAATGTCAAATATTAGTTTGTAAATTAAAACCAAGTTTTTTAAAATTATAAATTCAGTTATAAAATAAATAAATTTTCTTAGAAAAATGATTAATGAATTTCTAATTCATAATTATATACTAATAATGTCATAAAATTTATGTTATTTACAAAAATAATATTTTTCACTATTCACCTAAAAATATATTTTTTAGAAAAATATAAAAAATTCATCTGACTATAATATTAGATTTTTTAATCCATAAATAAAGTTATTTTTTTCAAACTAAAATTCTAAAATTTTTATATGGGTATTTAAATGAAAATAAATTTTTTTAAAAAAACTAATTTTAAAATATACCTTTATAAACTTCAAGTGCTTTTAATATTATTTCATATCAATTTATAAATAATTGGATATTTCTATATTATCTTATAAATTTTAATTTTATATATTATTATAAAATTTTAACTATAATAAATTTAATTTATTATGGTAAAATACATTACACCTTTTTAAAATTGTTCTTCAAAAGATAATATTTCTTTTAAAATATTAATCAATGAAAAATAATAATATGTAATTATATTAATTTATTATTATATTTTTATTTATTAATTATTATATTATTTATATAATTTTAATTTGTTGTTTTTTATTCTAGTTCAGTGTTTCTTTAGTTTGGTGTTGTGTGTGACACAAGCTATAAAAAATAACATCAGTTTGTAGGATCCAAAATTTTCAGTCCTTACATTGCACCCTCTTAAAAAAATGCATCCTCTTAGTTTTAATTATTATGTATTAATAAAAAATTTTGAGGGTATTTTTAACTTCTAATATTATGTTTAACATACTTTTTAGTCTATATCAAGTTACTTATATTTATTTAAACAACATTGATCTTTTCTACAATAATATACCCAAGTATTTGTATACCACATTCATATATTATCTATAAAATACATCTAAAAAATAATTTGAATATTTTCAACATTAAAACATTGTGAAATCATTTATTCTTCAAAATATTAACTCTTATCTTCAACCACTAGTTCATAAAATCAAACAGTAGTCAATATATATCATAATCCCAAAAATGATACAAACTTCACAAAAAATACCATGGATTAATTTTTCATTAAATCAATAATAAATTTGAAGGCTATCAACACTATATAAATCTCTTTTCACAAAATCCATCAAACCTTTATTACATCAAAACAAGAATATATTAATCCTAAGAGTTCTTCCTACCTTAGTCATCTCTCCTGCAATATTTATCCTCAAAATATAACCGTGTCACAAAATCACCTTTGAAGGTTATTAAAACCGTTTAATATATTTTTACAATCATTTAACGAGAGAAAAAAATAATTAGATAAAAATCTTTAGATATTTCACATAATTCTATTAACTTTTAGAATATACCATAACATAATCAATAAATATCACTCACTAATGAAAATAGATAAGAGTGTAAATATTAAATTTCTATTAAGATATCAACTTCACTACCTTAGGTAATAATCGGAAACTAAACTTTTACATTATAACATGAATATACTAAGGTTTTAAACTATTTATTCATGCTCCCTTATTTGGTTAAAGACATAGTGGTTTCTAGATACATATCTTTCTCATCTTCATTTTCATTATCCTGTTTCAAATAAATATTGAAATCAAAATTATTAGGATAATATTCAACAGAATCCGAGTAAATGATCATGTGAATATAAATGATCAAACCTAATATACATTTTTCAATGATAAGTTCATTTCAATGAAAGACACTTTAATTTCAAATATCTTACACTTAGTTCATCCTATAACTATATTGGTTCAACCTAGGATACTTTGCGTTATATCATACTTCTTACACTAATCCCTAAATTAATTAAGAAATAAATTCCTCACAATGGATCATAAAAAATAACGTGATTAACCAAAAATATACCCTTAGGAGTATCAAACTAGGTGTGAAGTTAGACCACTTTATTTTGAACTAGGGTAATGATTTATTTAATACCAAACACATCCTTTTCAGTGATATTACCCCTAGGTATCTGAAAAACAAAAATAATGTTTATATTTTTAATCAAATTTTAATTTTTTTAATTATTTTCAATGATAATTCCATTATATTTTAATTTTTTATTAGAAAGTTGGAAAATTTTATTAAGGAATAAAAATGGACAAAAAAGAATAAAAGATTATTGGTTTTGTATTTGGGATTTTTATAATAAATATCAATGAACATCTTGGACATGGATTGATTTTTTTATAACTATTTTAGGGAATTTTGTATACAAAATAGGCCAAGTTCGAGATAATCCTTCAACCAAGGCTGGTCCTCCACTTAGCCCACCCACACAAGGTGGTCCGGCCGGCCAGACAATCTTGGTAGGGCTTTCTCAAACCGAAAATCTATACACTGGGGGGGGGGAAGCCCATGCAGAGTTCCCACAAGGATCAAATACATGGGAAAGCATAGCTTCTTCATAGAACTGATGGTGGTGCATGAAGCATCTCCATGCAGCACCGTGAGGAGGGAGTCATTGAGATGAGGTGGTCTGAAGCAGTGGGTGGGAGTCCCCAAACTCTAACACAACATGATTTCTGAGAAGATCCCATGAATAGGATTATAAATCCCGCTTAGAGCCATCCTATTTTGATGTTGGATGGGATCTCTACTTCAAATCTACCATGATCGACTGATCTCGTGCCACTAATCATCAGACCACCACTCCTACACCCTCATCTTCGCCAGGCCACCATTGCCATCCATCGAGACCAGCCAACTCACACCATGATCACCCCCACTACACCCTAGGAATCACCCTCAAAGCCTTCTAAAGCTTGGTTCAAGCCTCATATAGCCATTGTAAAGGCTGAAGGAGAAAATGATACTGCTTGGATACTACATCTCCACTTCTTGGCCGCCATTGCTCAACTTCCTAGAATTGCCCGACACCCCTACTACCCACCGCTCTACGACTACCTCTTCTTCCATGTCCACCAATTCCATGAAATAATAGCCACCACAACCACTGCCACACCACCCTCTCTTTATTGCACTCCCTGAACAGCCTTTGTCTTCCATGCATGAACCACCGCTCCACCCACTGCTGTTGGTGCACTTTGGCAATGCTCGATCAACTACATTCCGCTGCCAGCATGGATCATGAGCACACACAAAACCATAAACACCCATGAACCATAGGTGTTTTATATTTGAATAGTGGGCCTTTGGGTAATTTAAATCCCCTAAGATCTCATCCCTAATTAAAGAAGGCCAAATACCTCATCTTTCTTCCTATAAAAATGAGTTTCACCCCTACCTTATGTATCATCCCGTTGACTTCATTGAGGGAAGCCACCCACAGGTTGGCTTTTGCACTACCTCTCTTCTCCATCCTTTATTATTTTTCATTTTTTCTTTATTTTAATTTTCTATTTTAATTTTTTTAATTGTAATATGAATTTATATTTTAGTTTTAATAAATTAATTCATGCATCATTTTTAATGAGTTTTTTTCACCATCATATCTTATTATTTTAAAATTCTCTTCTTTTAATTATGAGTAATAAAAATAAAAATAAAAATAAAAATAGTACTATTAATATTTTAACATAATTTATTTTTTATATAAATTTTTTATTATTTTAAATTTATTTTCTTTTCCTTTCATATTTTATTTTATTTGTCTCTCTCTCTCACCCTAATTTTATTTTACTTTATTCTTTATTTTATCATCCTCATTCTCTTTAAATTATTATTTATTTCATTTTATTTATTATTTATTTTCTTTTTCCCTTCCATCTTCCCACTATTATGATATCCTACTCTCAGAAATGAGAGGTTGACACCGAGGCTTAGACCAGGAGGGGGTCAATATGTTCTTGAATTTTTCTTGAAGTTTATTTTAAATTTGTGGTAGAATTCAGCAGCTTTCATGGTGAGGAGAATGTACCTGATTTAGTGACTTTCCTAAAAGGACATGAAAATAAATCTATTTATATTATTTTATTTAAATATTTTTTTCCTCTCCCCATTTCTTAACTCTTCATACAAAGGAGATGGGTTAAACAATGAATGAAAAACATCAATATAGATGGGTCCTGGAAGATGGAACACCCTAGACTAAGGTGTGTCATCAACCTTGATCATAGGATGAGGTGGAATTAAGATTTCATAGGTTCTAAAATATTTAAAAATTTCTAAATAAAGAATAGTAATGAAAAAATGAAATTTCATTTTTGGATTATTAAACCAAAATGAAAAAATTAAAGGAGAGTAATGATTGAATCCAAAAAACAAACACATGACTAAGTCCCTTCTTCCTTAATTCATTCTGTTTAGATTTTCTTATTTCTTTAAATTCCTAATTTTCATTTCATTGTTTAAAGAAAAATTAAAACCCAAAAATATTATTCATTTTTTTATTAAATAATAAAACCACAAAAATATGTAGTTTAAGAGATTTAGAATAAGTAGGTGAACCAAAATGAAAGGATCATCAAGTGAGATGACCATGGTTAGCCTCTATGCTGCATTAGGAAAATAGTTTTCTTTTTTTCCATGCCCCATGATAGGTTTGAATTTAAAACTGACTCCATTTTTGGGGATCCAATCAATGGTTCATTAAATTTTTTATATCTTCAAATTTTGATAGTTTTTAATTGCTTAAAAAATCAAAAAAATTATTTTTCCATGATGAATTAAATGATTATTATTCTATAATGGGTGATTACTCATAGGTGAAAGAACTAATAGCTAAATCCGCTAGTTTATCAAAGATAGTGTTTTCATGTGGTTCAGATAGATCAGGGGATTCCAAAGCCAAATTTTCAAAGAGAAGGAATTCAAGGACCTCATCCAAGAGATCAAAGAGAACCTCGAGCATCGAGTGGTTGACAGATTGGCCCCAAAGATCACTGAATTTTGGGATTCCTTCCCATAATTTTATCCATAAATGTTTAGAGAACAAGAAGAGTTCCCCTAATTTCCTACCAATAATTTTTAAGAAGTTCCCCCAGATGATTTTCAGAAGCAAGTGGAACAAAAACTCAAGTATGATATTCAAGAGCTTGGAGAGATGGAGTAAGATCTCCAAGACCAAATGGATTGGATAACTATATATTTACATGAATCATAAAAAAACCTAAACAAAAACTAGAATATGACACACTTGTCTTCCCAAATTCACCTGAGGAGACTAAGGAGGAAGACATACCTATTGAGATACATATGGAAGATCAACAAGAACTAGATGAATTATTGAATGAATATGAGGAACTGATTGATATCACTATCCATTTTAAATAATAATATCCAAAACCATTGAAGTAATACACCACCCAAGTGGTTAAATTTTAATTAAAAATGAAGGAGATCAACTAACTACTTCCATTTATTAAGAATATTCTCTAAGAACCACTCAAAACTAAAGAATATATTGCAGTTAAACCAACAAAGGGAGTTGGTATTTTCTCAAAATCTATTTCTTTTTATTTTATTCAAACTTAATTGTGTATAAATACCTATTGTTTTGATTATATAGATTCATAAAATATTTTTATTCCTTAGAGGAGGATAAAAAAACTAAAAATGCACCTGTTGAGGAACACATTAAGCTTACTGATTTCAATGAACATTAATTTGAGGAATCCCATGAGAAAATACAAGTTGCTGAGCCTGAGGAAATAAAAAATAGGATGAGTTTATTGAAGGGGAGAAATTACATATTAAAAATTCAAAATTCATTCAAGTAAAAATACCTGTTAACTTCACTTTTGAACATTCAATTCATGCAGCCTATGATAATTAAATACTGGAAGAGAAAGTGAAGGTTTCAAAAGTAGAAACAATGATAGAGGATGATTCATACTTAATCCTACCCCCACTATACATACTATACCTAATTGTGAAGGGGGAATATTTAGTTTACTCTATCCATGGGTCATTACTCACCTGAAAGGATGAAACATAAGCTAAAAAATCCACATGTGGTAGTTTAAATAAAATAATATTCATCCACCATATTACTTTGGTTAATAGATGGTAATTTCCTCTAGAGGTAGATAAAATTCGGTGCCCAATTAGGGGATTATACCAAGACTTACCTCTTTTATCTTCTTTCAAGTAATTCGATTTCCATTTCATTTCTTAGAAAGTAGTTCAGTATGCATCCCACCCCCTATTAACTTATTGAGCTTTAATGAAATTTTAATTGTGCTTAATTGAGTAATTATCTTTATAGTTTCATAAATGGAAGAAGGTAGCCTCAACTAGAGGAGTAAAGATGACTGAGATTCATGTGGAAGGGAGTTCACTTTTTATGTTTATTTGTTAAAATATTTACATTTTATTCCAAAACTTGTTTTGATATTTAAAGTTAAAATTTCATGCCCATGCTTGGATTTATGCTTTACTTGACTAATCTAGGATACATGAGTTTCTTAATAATTCTAGGATACCATATTTTAGATTTCAATGTTAATGATATTGAATGATTAAAATGAAGAACTTAATTATTAAAGTGAAACATGGAAATTAAAATGTGGACTCATGATTTTATGGAATTAATTGATTCATGTAAATAAAATTTCCATAACATTTTTCACTGATTTAAATTTATGAAATTCAAGTGAATTGATTTGTTATTATTAACCATTCCTTGAGGGATTTTCCCAAATCATATGTCCATCCCCAAGATAATTTCTAGAAAAAGTAATTTCTATTTTATTCTTGAGCATATTTCTTGAGTGATATTGGGGAATGATACCAAACATAACTTGAATTTGAACTTTTAAAAGTTATGAATGTACAAAGCCACATCTAAAATAATTGAATTATATTTTTAAAAAACCACTTATCCTTAAAGGAACAACTTTATATCAATCCTTCTTTAATCCCATAGAAACCATGAATGACCTTGTTAGGAATGAGCCTTGTTTCAATCCATTTTTATCCATTCCTACCCTCCTCTTAATTTTTTCATGATATTTATAAGTTGAAGTGTGGGGGTGAAGGGAATCATGGTTGAATGATTTATTTATATTAAAAGGAAAAATTATAGGGGTTCTTACTATTGGAATAAATTAAGTTAGTTGATTCATTCATTGAACTATATTTTTTTTCCTCTCTTGATATAAAAAAGGGTAAATGTAAAAAAGAAAAAAAAGAGAAAAATGGTTGTGATTTGGGAAAACCAAAAATCTCCATTACTAGACCTATTATTTTAATCATATGTGTTTTGGTGATGGATGTGAGTTTTATTTTAATCATAACATTTTAAAAATAAAAAAAATATTTAAAGGTTCTTTAAAAAAGAAAAAAATGGGGTATAAAAGTAGAGAACATTTCAAGAAAGAACACACATCATTCAATATGCTTAAAATAATCACGGTGTTTTGTTTGAGTTTTGGGGAAGTTGGGAGTTGTTAAAATTTGAAGGGTAAAATTTCATTACACTTTAAATTTTTATATCATTCTTTATGATTTAAGAGATAAACATCCTCTGTGATCTTTAATTTTTAAACATCAATTCCTACCAACCTTAATCCTCAAAGAAATTTGAACCTGAATTGCAATCCCTCATGATTTTATGTTATTGTTTTCTTTACAAAGTGGAGAAATTAGTTCATTTAAAATACTATGGATAATGATAATATATTCATGATATGAGGATAAATCTACTTGAATTTTATCACGAATGATGAGTGAAAAGATTCAAAAGAGAGGTAAATAATGATTTGGAATGTTTAATAATTATGAATTAAGGAACTTGAATTAATGAAAAAATATTTCCATCATTTTTCAAATGGGAAAAATTAAAAATCATGATTTTATTTTCTCTTTTAAAATTAAGAAATTAAATCCATTCCTTTTGTAGAATTTTTAAATTTTGATTTAAAATTCAAAAACTGTTTGATTTTATTACTTTGAAATTTTAATATTGATAACATTGGTGTCCAATTTATTTCCTTTTTGAGATTTAATTCTTGAGGAAAAACATGGTCTAAGTGTAGGGTTATTTGACAGAATCGAATTATGTTTATATTTTTTTTTATAAAATTTCAATGATTTTTAATGGGTTTCAATGAGAATTTCATTATATTTAAATGTTTTATTAGAAAATGGGAAATTATAATTGAGGAATGAAAATGGCCTAGAAAGAATAAAATATTGTTGGTTTCGTATTTGGAATTTTTATATGAAATATTAATGAAAATATTGTCCATGGGTCAAATTTTTTATATCCCCTTTACTGAATTTTGTGTAAAAAATAGGCCATGTTCAAGTTAAGCCTTCAACCAAGGTAGGTCTACTAGTTAGCCTGCCCACACAAGGTGGGTGGACCAGCAAGACCAGCCCGAGAGGCCCCACTCAAATCAACATGATATAGATTGGGGGGGGGGTCAGAACCATGCACAGTTTTCACGAGGATAAAATCCATATGAAATAATAGCTTCCTCAAAGTACTGATTGCATCACATGAAACATCTCCATACAGCACTGGGAGGAGGTATTTTTTGGGACTTGGTGGTCTGTAATGGCGTGGGAGTCCTTCAGCTCCCACATAGATTCATTTCCAAGAAGATTCGACACCAATGATTATAAAACCTTAAATGAATCCATTACATTTTGATGTGGGAAGGGAGGTATATTGCAGTTCCTCCACACTTCATCATCTGCCACTGCTATGTCACCACCCTGCCACTAATCTACACCATGTTTGAATGCTCCCACACCTCTAAAAACCATACCACTGCTCCTTCTCTCATGTATTCACCTTTCAACCAATTCCATCCATTAGGAGCCATTTTCTCTCACCCTGATCACCACTACGGCACATGGGGAACTTCTCTTGAAGCATGTTGAAGCTCGGTTCGAGCCTTCTCTAGAAATTGTGAAGGTTTAAGGGGAAAAGGATGCCACCTGGATACCACATCTCTACTTCCTAGCATATCCTGATTCCCTTGATACCCACTTCTCCACTACTACCGCTTCCTCCATGTCCACTGATGCCATGCACTGATGTCCCCCACAACCAATTCATCACCACCCTCCCTCTCTTATGCTTCCTAAACCAATATCATTTTCCATTAATTCAACACCTGTCCTCCCATTACCTCTGAAACAACCTGAAAATGCCCGAGCCCCCACATGCCACTGCCTGTATGGATCATGACCATGAACAAAACCATAAAAACCCATGAACCACAGGTGTTTCCTATTGAACAATGGGTCTTGGTGTGATTTAAATCCCCCGAGATCTCCTCACTGATTAAAGGAGTCCACCGACCTCCTCTTTTTACCTATAAAAAGGAGTTTCAGCTCTAGATTATACATCATCTAGTCGACTGCACCGAGGATGGAACCCACCCATGAGCCGAATTCTATATCACCTCTCTTCTCCCTTCTTTCTTATTCTTCATTTTTTTCTTCCTCTTATTTTCTATTTTCCCTTAATTTTAATTTTAATTTTAATTTTAATTTTAGTATTAATTAATTAATTCATGAAACATTTTTTAATTAAATTATTTCTCTATTCTATATTCATCATCATCACCTTATTCTTTTAAAATTTTCTTCTTTTAATTAGTAATAATAATAATAATAATAATAATATTATTATTTTAACATAATGTAGGTTTTATAAAAATTTATTATTATTTTAAATTTATTTTCTCTTCCTTTATTATTATTTTTTTCTCTTTATCATTTCAATTCTATTTTACTTTATTATTTATTCCCTCACCCCCATTCTCTTTAAATTATTCTTTCTTTTATTTATTTTCTTCTTCCCTTCCATTATCCTATATTGTGATCTCTTACTCTCAGAAATGAGTGGCTAAACCTAAAGCTTTACCCGAGGGGAGGTCAAGGTGTTATTGAATTTTCCTTGAAGTTTTTTTATGTTTTTGGTATATTTGAGTAGCATGAATGGTGAGGAGAATTTCCTTGATTTAGTGACTACCCACCAATGGAATACAACTCAATATATTTCTATTATTTTATTTAAATTTATTTTCCCTCTCTCCATTATTTAACTCTTTATACAAAGGATTTGAGCTAATCAGTTGATGAAACATCATCGATAGAGTTCGGTCTTCGAAGATAGAACACCCTAGACCAATCTGTGTCATTATAATTGATTATAGGAGGTGGTGGAATTAAGATTTCTTAAGCTGTCAAATATTACAAAATTTATAAATAAATAGTAATAATTAAAAAAATGATATTTAATGGTTTTACTATGAAACTAAAATTAAAAAATTAATGGAGAGTAATGATTGAATCCAAAACTGAACCCAAGAACATGTAATTTATTCTTTACCTCATTGTGTTTATATTGTTATGTTAGATTAAATTCTTATTTTTCCTATCATTGTTTTAAAAAATAAAAACCCCAAAAGATTCTTCATTTTTTTCCTTAAATAATAAAAACCAAAAAAATAAGTAGTTTGGGTGATTTAGAATAAATAAGTGAACCAAAATAAAAGGATCCTCAAGTGATACGACCCTGGTTAGCCTCTATTTTTTATTAAGAAAATAATTTTCTTTTTCCACGCCCCACAATAGGTGTGTTTCCAGTACATCTATTCCAAAACCTACATCCAATTTTAGTATCGAGAAATGGATGTTATTTCTAGTAAAACCACACAATATCTACTTTAGAAAAACATCATGATGTTATCCTATACTTATTATTATTCTAGGTATTTTTCTAAAAATATCTTATCCCATTCCCTTAACAATATAAAATATTTAGTGTAACCAATTTAAAGATTTATCTATACCATTGAAACTATGATCAACCATAACCTATTAATACTTGATGACCTTTATAACTCTTAATTTATCTTCAACTAATAACATCATAACCTCCAAATTTATCTAAACCCTACTATGATATGAGCCATAAAGACCCATAGATGTGACCATCTCATCCACATAACTTAAAAAAAAGTTTCATTACAATATATTCCCACAAACTTTTAGGTTTAAAATGTTATATAATTAAGAAAAAAATTAACTAAAAAAAAAAAATTTATTTATATGATTTGGACATTTTTACAATTATATATGAAACTAATTAATCTATAATAATTCTTCAACATCTTCCAAAAACTCTCTATATAAGAAACACTACTATACATTCCATAATTTTACTATCTTCATAACCTAGGGAAATAGAAATATAAGAAAAAGGGCGAGGTCATATTCTTAGTAAGGGAAAACATAAGTGATAACTATCAAATATCATAAGTGATCATAAGACGAGTATATGAGAATAACCGTGACACATAAGAAAGTTATACTAAACAAACCATAGATCATAAATCATAGAATAACATAAGAATACATAATGAAAATTCCATATATCATATAAATAAGGCATACTTGATAATTGTGGCACATCTATAAGAATATAAATAATAACATAGTGGAATAAGTATCACAACCTATTTCCCTTAGTGTGTTAAGATTCACTCACCTATTTCCCTTGGTGGATCAGGCTTCACTCACCTATTTCTCATAGTGGACCAAGCATCACATCCAATTTCTGCAACATCCTCACTTTTATAATATTCAAATATTCAGTTCGGATTTATTTTTAAATCCTTTTTATAAAAAAAATTAATAGTTTTTAAGTTGATTTTTATCCGTGAATAGAGAATGGGGTCTTAATAAGGGTAAGGACCCTCTACCCATACATAGGAGGTGCTACATAAAGGTAACCCTAAAAATACAAGGGTTGTGTAAGGTATAATACCCACTACAAAAGGGTAGGTTGCAAAGTCTATTCATTTCATAAGGGTAATTCATTGAGTATTTGAGTTGTGTAAGGGATAACCCATGTTTTACCTTATTATATAAGGGTTTCACATAAGGGAACTGAATCATATAAGGGTATCATGTAAGGGTACTGACTTACATTAGGGTATTATGTAAAGTTGATACCCTATGTATATGAACTATGTAATAGTAGTCTTGGAGCTGTGAAAGGGTTAGTCAAGGTTTTCCCTACTCATATAAAGGCAACCCTTAGCTGTGTAAGAGTAATTCAACCACTATGTAAGGATAAACACTTACTTATAAAGGCTAATTAATGGTAACCTATAGTTTCATAAGGGTAATACTGATTTTTCAAAGGTTACGTAAGGATAACATTATCCATATGTGAAACTTAAGATCCACTAAAGGGTAAAGACATGTTAACCTTACACAAAATTCTTTTTGGGGGAAAAATAAGTAAAACTTTGGTTTTCCCTTCTTCTTCTTCTAGCTCTACACTATAACCCCTTTTTACATTTTTAAATAGTAGAAATCAAGGAAATCAATTTTTTACCTAGTTAAAGGCTGTAAATCCTATTTTAAATGTTTTAAACCCTTAACAATCAAGATTAAATGAAAATAAAAAAATTAAATAATGGTTTTAATTTGTTTTTTTAAGTTGTAAACTGAGATGTTTTGTATATTTTTAAAATTACCCAAGGCTTTGTTATCTTGGATATTGAATATCCTCTTGGATGTTTTGGGAATCCAGTTACTGGGTGATTAATAGGTGTGTTTTGGAGGTTGTTTTTCCTTATTTACTATATGTGTAACTTCTCCTATTTCTATTGTGGATCCATCATTAGGTGTTCTGAAATTTTATAAATAAGGTAGTTGATTAACTAAGTCAATTATTATTCATTTAATCCCTTACTTATTGCTTAAAATGAAATGGGTTTCCGATTTATTTTCAAGTCTATATTAGAGTATTTGTTAAATAAATTTTAAATGGCATGGTGTGTGTGATAAAAAACCTTAATAGTGGATTTTGAAAAATTATTGTTGAATCCTATAAAAGGTTCCTAAATTAAAATTATGATTCCAAGAATGATTCCAACAAAATAAAAAATGGAATGAAATTTATTATGATTTAAAGTGAGATGGATTGAAATGAATTAGCTATGTTTTTGATTAAAACAATTTTATGTTGGTTATTTAAATTAAATATTTGATTTCTTAATAAAAAACCTTTTGATATTGATTTTTGAAAGAAAGAAATGTTTTAAAACATGAAATTTTGTCTATTTGAAATGATTTTTTTGAATATTTTTCATTTTATATAATTAAATAATAACCCCAAAAATATTTTATTCACCTTAAAGAATATGGTATCTTAGGTATTTATGTGGGAAGAACACATGGTGGGCTTGGATTATCTATAATAGGTAGGGATATTGTGTCTTAGGGACATTATCCTAATCATCCTTAGGGGTATTACTTTTTTGGTAGAGATTTTTGTCATTAGAGATATTCTCTTTTTTCCCCAATCTTAAGACTATTTACCTACACTTAGGCCTAAGAAAACATGCACTCTTGGATCTTTAATTTACTAATATGCATGATAACCCCCATATACACCGACCCTTGGTTATCTTAATCATGGTTCTATGATTTTACATGATTTTATATACTGATGTTATGAAATGTTTTAATCATTCCAGTTTTGATAGAAAGGATTATTCATGACTCTTTTGATAAAATGTTAGTTCATGCATCCTTTGATGGAAGTGCACTTTTGTACATACATTGTACTATCCATTGAATTTTTTTTGTAAAGAATGTTTTGATTTCAATTGTTAAAATATTTTCATGCCGGGTTTTATCTAAAATTGAGCATAATTTATTTATTTGATATTGAATTGCTGAAGAAATGAATTGGTGAAATCATATTGGATTTTTTTTCTAACACCCTACCATTTCCATAAGTAATTGTATTTTTTCTTATTCTATGTCTAGGGAAGGGGAAATACCACTTGGAGGTGGTGATTGATCTTGATCAGTGGGACTTGTTAATTGATGGTGACCAGTGCATCATGTGATCCACTTGTCACATGGAGTTTTTTTTGGGTTGATGGTATTGTCCAATATCTTTGGTTGAAATAACATCTCAATACCTTTATCTTCGGATTTCATATATATCAATTTTTTTCACTTTTATTTCTATAGTTTACCAATTTTTATTTGTGGTTGTGGTTGAATTTGTTCCCACCCCATTGTTTATTATTTTAGGTTCCTTTCACCTGCTCGTGGGGACCAATGATGTTCTTTGGGTCAGTGGTAAATCAATTTAGGTTACAATTCATATATTATTTCAAGCTAATTCATTTCAAATGGTATCAAATGAGGCATTTACTTAAAATAAAGTACTTTTATTTTAAATACCTTATGTTATTTAGGGTGATTTATGGTATAAAGGGGATTAGGAATCTGTCAGGACTTAAGAGGTAGTTCATGAGTGGTTTCTTGATCAAAAAATATTTGCGGTGAGACTTGAGTTACTAGGGAAAGGTAGTACTTGAGTATTTATTTTGAGTCATTAGTTTACTGATGATAAATAAGATTTATATTATAAATTATATTATCTTTTATTTTGGGAGTCTCTTATGATTTTTTTGTTGGAATGGAGAGCTGACTAGAGATTCATGGTGCCTTCCCAGTCTGGTAAACCACAAGGAATCCATGTAGCTTATCTAGAAGTCAATATTGGAACTGGTGTAAGGTTTTTGTACGGTTTAATATCCCATATGACCAAGAAATGCATAGTTATACTCTAATGTGAACTTGGTTCCCTATTCATTAGTTTCTCAAATGAATTCACTCATGTGAGGTGAGTATATAGGGTTCTAGTTTTTGAATTGATATTTTGGGTATGGTTTATTTCATGGTCTTATTTTTTTTATTTTATATTTAATCCCTTTGGTTATGATTATAAATTATTTATGAAAAAAAGTGTGTAATAAGAAATTTTTATTTAAGTTCTTTGATAAGTGTTTTAAATTTAAAAAATGTGGGTTTTTATAGAAAGCTTGGTTCAGAAAATTGATTTTCAAAGAAACTTATGTGATGTGATAAAGGAAATTTTTAAGAATAAATTTTGGTTTTGTTATGGATTTAAAATGGAAATGGTTTTTAAATTAGAAAATAAATGGATTAATGATTTTAAAACCATGAATTAATTCGCATGAGCTGGTAAAGGACTTTTTGAAATTATAATGGATTTATATCAATATTTCAATTTTTGAAGATAAGTGTAATGTTTTATAAATGGAGAAATATTTCACTCTTTGAAACTGATGATTATTTTAAAAAAGTTGTTTTTATATTTTTTGGAAGTTTTTAGATTGTTAGAATTTTATTTTATATTTTTTTTATGATAGATTTGAAGAGATAGTGTTTCGTGTTTCCTATAAATTTCTCCTAAAATTCCTTCAAGAAAGATATAGTTTTTTCTTCATCCCAGTCTCTGAAGTTTTCCTTCATGTTTTTCATTAGAGGAGTCTCATTTTTATGACTATACCAAGATTTAAAATCAATTGGTTGATCGAAAGACTCTATACCCATTGGAATCCATCTAGGTATTCTTGGATCATCACCCACATTCTTATGGAGGTAAGTGGGGTTCCCCAAAGCAATGAGGTGGCTTAAATAATTTGAGGATATATTATATTATCTCAGTACTCTTGATACTATAGAGGATAAGTCTATCTAATCATTGTTTGATGGTCCTAGCTGAGAAGGGTCGAAATTCATGATTCATTTCCATCTACCTGAAATAATATCTTGGAGATTTATCAATTTATCATCCTATTTATGGTGGAATCATATGGAAGTGAAGAAGGATAAATTTTATGAGCTCTTAGGTTTTAGTCTATTAAATATATCATTTGTGGAGCATGAGAATTGATTCTCAATTTTGGTATGTTTCTCACTTGAGCATGTTGGTGATGACTCCCTCAAATCTCACTAAAACAAAATAGTTATTCACCCAAACCTTGGAACCACTATGAAAGTAGACTATCTAACCACTTATCCATTAGTCCTATAAATGGTATTATAAGTCAAAATAGATCTAGAAAAGTGATAGGAAGTATTTAATACCTATTTCATAGTTGTCTTAGGATTATATGTTCTATTTGGTGGACCTGAAGTGTTGGTTAAGGTGGATAAGTATTCTCAAGGAAAGAATAAGCATTTCATGTTCTATTATTGTGGGGAACCTGATCATTATAAGAAATTGCGTTTTAAATCTACAAGAGTTTGTAAATAGTGTGGTCACTTGGGTCATCTTAATAGGTTCTGTGAGTTGGGATGCTAAAAGGGAAACTTTTGGTTGAAGATTAGAAAATCCTAAATACAGGGTAATTGACTCTTAAATACAATCAGTATCTATCTATAGGCCTCAAAGTTAATCTTTTCATGTACTATAATAGATTATAGTGGTGTTTGATATTGATCCATATTGTTTTTTCCAATATTAGAGTGAAAACCATTTGATTTTTCCTTATTGTATATCATCAATCATTGGCAACTTTCTTATTCTGGGGATCTCTCATGGTTTTCTTTGTGTTCTTTTTGTATGTTCTCTTATTGACCTTGGTTTGATCCAGATGATGATTTTTTTCTTGAAATATCTATTGTTGTTCCTTATGGATGTTCACTTTTTAATTTTAATCCTTCTTCTTGAATGGTTTTAGTCCCTAGAGGATTGTTGTGATCTTGGGGATAGAGTGGAATCTTTTGATGATAACCTTTATATATGGGGTAGTTTTCCTTAAAAAAACCTTCTATTATTTTTTTCCATCGGTGTCTCACTATGGTCGGTGTTGGATACTATTCGATTTGTTGTTATTACTTAGAATCCTCTAGTTTTTTCTTTTATGTTTAGATCTCAATCATGATGTGATTGATGTTTTCTCTCATGAGAGTTTAGTTCCCAATTTTTTCACTAGAATTATTGTTTTTCACTATTTTTGGTTAGACTTGGATATAACACGAGAGTATAATTAGGTAACTAGGATGATGTGGATTCTTAATGGACCAGGCACTCAGAGGTGATGGTGTATGATTCGATGAGCCCATCAATGGGTGGGGATTAGTGTTGAAAATCTTATGTTACTATTAATTAATTTCCTAAGGTAGAAATCCTTTTCAGTTATATTACTTTGTTATGGATGGTTGGATCATTGATGTATCTTTAGAGCGTTGTCTATTTTTGGAATTATTGAGGTGTTTTAGATGTGATTTTACTTGAGGTTTTAGTAATCGTATCTTGGATATTTCACTATGGTCAATGATCTAAGTCACTTACTTGATTTGAATATATGTGTTTTGGTAGATTATTTTCCTCATGTTCCTCAATTTTGGTAAATATATAAATGGTGGGTAGACCTATGAAAAGTATTTGGTTTTTTGGGGTTTTTTCCAACCCATATCAGTGTTGTTGTATTTTTTTCTTGAGACAAGTGTTGGTCTTGGTAGTTCTTATTGAAGGTTTATTGGGAATTCTTTTTAGATAGTTCTCTTAGAATTATGATGGGTGACTGCTTTGGGTGAGTCTTCTTCTGTTTCGTGGACCATACACCTCTTGGGTTTAGTGTGGGAGTTCTTTGAATCTTGATTTTTTTTTTCAATCTTCTAAACCAAAATATTTACAGGGGAAGAAAGTCTTATGGTGGGTAGAATTGTAAAATAATTAATTTTATAATACTTAAATAATTTTTTTAGTTTTATTTTGAAAAAGTTTTTAGGGAAAAAATTAATAAAATTTTAGTTGATTTTTACCCTTACATAGAGCATGGTATTTTCATAAGGGTAAGGACCCTCTAACCATATATAAAAGGTGTTGCATAAAGGTAAACCTAAAAATATAAGGATTGTGTAAGGGTAAAACACCTACTATATAAGGGTAGGGTGGAAATTCCATGTTATGTGTAAGGGTAATTCCTTGAGTGTTTTATTTGTGTAAGGTTTTTCCCATGTTTTCCCTTGTTGCGTAAGGGTATCATTTAAGGGTGACAACATGTGTAAGTGTCACGAACCGAATCTGGTCGCCTTCAAACTCGGCACCCGACCCGGTCCATGGCAAGACCCGAAGGGCGTTCCCGATCCCCACGGGCTGGAACAATTGCCCAGGTATCATAAAATGAAAATTGGGAACGATTTACCCGAGTTTATAAACATAAAACAACAAAAGAATCCAATGAAACAAATCTGGATTTTTCAAACCAAACAATCTTTTACAAAAATTCAGAACTGAATTACATGGCTTAAAACAACTCAAAAGGTCTATACCAAAGTTACAAATCCAAATAAGGACAGCCCAAGAACCCTCATGGCAAGGGGCACCTCCCACAAGCCACCTCCACAAGACTTCACCACCAAGGACCTGCTAGAAACCCGAACCACTGGAACAAAAAAAACTGTACCCAACCTGCGACAACAAAAAAACCATGTCTACTTACACCCAAGGGTGTAAGTAGGGTGTGAGCCAATGCCCAGTAGGATACCACCACTAAGAGATTCCCTGTGATAAACATTTAAAGACGAAAAGCATGCAAGTTTTCAAAAACATGAAAAGCTAGTTACAATTTCTAAAAGATGCTACTTTGAATAAAAACAGTTTTCAAGTGGGCTATCATTAAGAATCAACACTTTAAAAAAAATGTCAACACTACTGAATTTTCCAGCCAACTATACCGTATGCCGACGGTAAGTACAAAGTAAACAATGAGCACAAGAAATAGGAAGTAACACCTAGGCACTAGCTAGCTGTGGGTCCCAGGTACCTCGTATCTCGGTGAGAGTAACCATCACAAATATCCATTCTCGTGCACGAGCCACTAGTAGGGAACATACCCATAACCTAGTGGTCCCCAATCATCATAATCATAGTTTAGTTAGAGTTGTAAGCGTCAATCTTGCTAAGTGAAACTGAGGCCAAACCCCACGGATTCACTAGCATACTAGTACACGTCCACCCACCTAGATACCCAGGTTTTCCCCTTGTGCTCAAACATGTTCAACACATCAAGAAATGTACATTGAACATGAAAATATCATTTCCACATCACAAATTCACCAAACAGACCATATGTATACCACACAAGTCACAAAAAATCCAATTTTCATTCAAAATGATTTTGAAATCCGAATCACACCAAAATAGCCCACAACACATTTCACATTTCTTCAACACTTCCACAAAACCATTAAAAAATTTTATAAAACAATTATAAGATATTTAAACTCATATAACAGCCCACACACATGGAATATAACACTTCTTTCATATTCAAAAATTCAATTTTTCACATCACACTCACACAAAACACTCCACATCACTTTCACATCACTTTCACTACAAAATATCTCCTTCAAACAATTTAATAAAATATTTCCAAGATGATACATATCACATAGCAGCCTTTTCACAAATGAAATGGACCTTTTAAAAATATACTCCTACCAAAACAGTTTGCTGATATAGTTTCACCTATTACACAACCCAATAAAGCATTCAAAACTTTCATAAAACAATTATAAAGAGTATACCCAAACTTTGCACATAAAATCCATTTCAAAAATCTCTTTTTAAGCCAAAAGCACACCAAGACCCTACCAAAACAGAATTGGCAGCCCAATAAACATGAAATAATCCACATTAAAATGTTATATAATCACGTTGAATAATATCACAAAAGATACCCATGAGAACACACAAATCCATAAAACACTTTCAAGGAGTATAACAAGGTTATACAAATAAAACCATTCAAATACACCCCATTTTTAGGCCCACATGGAACTATATCATTACCTAACCATAATTGGTAGCCCCTTTCAACAACTAATAAATCACTTCCACATTTTACAAAACTACCACAAGATATAACACATGAAATACATTTGAAAAATACACAGTTCAAGCAAAAATGTAACTCTAAAAACAAATGATTTACTATTGCAACCAAAAATGGTTTTCACATAATGCACAGAACATAAGGAACATGCAAAATTATTTAATCAAGCAAACTAACTCATCATTAAATGGTTACCCACGGAATTACCTACCGAATGTGTCGAAACCCTCAAATATTGGGACAAAACATCAACCGCATGACCGCCGCATCTCAAGGAAGTTAAAAGAAACCTAAAACCTCAATATTTCACCCAAAATACAGTAATTTAGAACCTATGCACGAACCCTAACTTCTGAAATTTTTTTATAATTCAAGAATTAGTGAAGAAATCCTAAGCAATTTGAATGTGGAAAGAAATAGACTCACCTACTTGAAGTATCCCGAATTAATCACTCCAAAAACAATAGTTGCTGAAATTGAAAACAGCCAAAATTTATGGATTCTTCGAACAAGATATAGGAGGTAATTTGGGAAGTGTAATGGAGGGGAAAAAGTAATAATTGAGAGAGTTAAGAAGGGATGAAGTTACCTCTTTAATTCTGGCCGATTTGAGACACTCTATGAAGATCATCCCTAAGTCTCGATATCAAAGAGCTCCAAGGAGGGGGGGAAGGCAATGGGAGCTTGCCTGGGGTTTTTAGGGTCTAATGGGAGGTGGAATCACCGAAAAAACGCAAATATTGAAGGAGATATAAAAAATTTAAAATTTATTTTTAATGCAGGAAATGGGCCTTCGGGCAGGCCCAATATCTTAAATAAAAACCCATATCCACCATGATTTTGGATTTATAAAGGCTCAAAATTTATATTTTGGTGTTAATAGGTCAGAGGAGACCATTTAGGAATTGGAATGAAGGAAAAATATTAAAAAATGAAAAAGTTATAAAGGAAACAAATTTTATTTTTAAATCTAGAATTGGGCTTGCGGTTTGGCCCAATTCATGAAAACTCATCTATTTCTCCATAAAACTTTTGGAAACCATCCAAAACAAAAAATGAAAGGAAAATAAATGAAATTTAACTTCAAAATAATTCATGTATGTGACAATTCTCCCCACCATGAAAACTTTCCGTCCCCAGAAAGCTACAGAAAGGCCAGATACGAAAGCCAAACCGAACTGATAAACCAAGATGTACTCCCTTTCCAGGTTTCGCCCCCAAAAGCCAAAACACCTCCATTGATCAATTAAGGAAGGAATAATTCACAACAAAATCATACACCACTTTCCTGAAACAATCAATCACATTCAGGCTTTATCCCAAAGGAAAACACCTCAAACACTATCAGAACAAGACTCAAGCAATTCACTCAAACGAACAACAACATCGAACAAGGTTACACATACCTTGCTATAACTAAACCATTGGGCACTCTTCAATCTCAATGGTTACTCAAGGAAGATTTAGGTAGATTGATAGATCCAAATGAGACTACATACCACTAATCCTTGACCATGGATAAATCTAAGTTATCGGTACGAAAAAAAGGCTCCCCACCATAAGAACCAACAATCTTAATCGACCAACATGGGCCGGTACAGAAAGACCCCAAAATATAAAGTGTTGGGACGACCACATGGTTAGTCTGCATGGTTTGGGAAACCATGAACTAACAGTGGAGATTCTTCTATCTACATGGTTATTTTGGGGAGGGGGGGGCATGGTCACTACTAACCAAGTGTAAACCGTGTGGTCAACCTGTCTAGCCAAACTTCATACCTTTCTCTAAAGACTCAATGGAAACCAAAGTGGGAGGGAATAACATTGTGTGATGACATGGGTACAAGACCCTCCACCTATTTCAACCGAACGGGAACAAATGAAGAAATATGATGACACCATAGGTTTAAACTCTTATTATCTTTCATATTGAGGATAGAACTTTGCACAAGGGTTCAAATGACACTGGGGTTTCCCCTGACTACGCGCCAGCTTCTCTCCGGGACCTATGGCTGGAGCTCAAAATATCGAAGCATCTTCAGCCTCGCAGTTAGGCTTTGGAAACCACCTGAATGAGAATTCATATTTCATTGCAAACAAAAACTACACCGCAATCCCCCCGATAAGTTTTTTTCCAAGACATAACACATTCCAAACTCACTTTACCCTAACTCTATATTTCACTGAAACAAGGGATTAGAAGATGTATACACATCATACCTTGTTTGTTCGGGTGAGAAACAATAGAAGTAAAGAACACTTATACTCACCTTCCTCTAAAATGGAATATTTTTTTATGTTTTTTTTTCAAGGGAGACATTCTCCCAACATAATAGAGACTCTCAGATGATTTCCCAACTTTCACCTTTACAGTCAATCGAGCACATGCCATCACAAGGAATCACCAAACATGACCATTGCGACTGATATAAACCATGAATAGAGAGGGAACTTGTACAACATCCCAAAACAACACACAATTCTAGAAAGTGGCCATAATATCCTCTCATGACCAGATTTCCCACAATAGTAGTTTAACATAAACTCCTTCTTCGAAGAGACTATGAAGGACCACGAGTTCCTCTTAGACACTATTCAAATACTCATCCATGCTAACAAACCTAGAACACTTCCACCTTCGAAAAATTAGGAAACTTAAGAGGCTAAGGTCACTTTCAACCATCCATAATCAATCTCCCACTACAAGAGGATACACAAAACCAATAAAGGAAAGGGTGTATACTCAATCTAAAAATCTCAAGAAATGGATTCCTTATATTGATCAACTGGAGGATTTTCTAATGGAGAAACAATCTGGGTTGCGCTTCAGTTATGCATTAACCTTTAATGGGGGTGTACCTTATCCAATGGGAGAACCCAAGGACCCAACCAACCTGGTCCATTGGTCAAAACAAGCCATAAACCAGATCCAAACACATGAAGGGAACTATCGTAAAGGCATCCCAAAACATTTTTCAAAAGAGACCACTAACCGTCCCTACAACATAGCTTACCGACCAAACACAAACCCAAAACACAGTTCAAACAGAAGGGGTTCTTGGAATCAAAACATCCCACAACATCAACATTTTCAAAAACCCATAATACAAACCATAAAAAAATATTCATCAAGACATCGTGTTTTTCTTTAAAAGTAATTCTTTGAGAACAAACAGTTTAGCAGTAAGCATATCCACCGATGGTACCCCATGGGCCTCACACATGCATGTTTTTGTGCCACACCGGACACCCTCCTCATATCCATCCCGGCACTCATCCAGTCGTGCCATCAACCATCCATCATCCCATATAACCCCATGCATGTGGTCGCTAATGGAAATACCAAAGGTTAAAACAAAAATTCTTTCCACTTTTCAAAACCAAAACGTTCAACCAACACATCCTTTTTTTCTCATAACTGCTAACTATGAGATCAAAAATCCCAACTCACATCTTGCAAAAATTTTCAAAAAGTCACATACATTTAGAAAATAACTCACTTTCAAGATATTCACATCAATTTCAAAACATCTCATCCCATTAAAACACACTCTGATTGTTTAGAAAACTCTATTGGAAACACTTTTCAAAACCAATCATCAATATAGTTCCTACTTTCAAAGAGGTGTAAGCACACCATTTTATATTTCAAAACAATTCTGAAAATTAAGTTCCGCCATTTCATAAACCAAACCATTCCCTCTTTATTTGAAAATCATTTCACAAAAACTTTACACTTCTTAAAACCAAAGTGCTAAGGTTTCAAAACCTAAGCACAAAACAGTGCAAAAAGAAACTAGTTTCAGTGGGTGACTTGGAAATATGGTTGGCAGCCATATTCCAATCACCTCACTGTCACATAGAGTGTTCTAGGGAATATCCTTGGCTCCACATGGCTTGCCAGGCCTTGCGAGCTCACTAGGACCATTAACCCAACTCTCTTTTCATTTCCCTTAATCATCATCGAACCAAGAAAACCGAAGGACTTAGATAAATACCGACTTATCTTGGAAACTTGAATCCCATTATGAGGTGTGGTGATCAGGCACACTACCCATAACTAGAATCCCATGTCCCAACAATCCTAACTCCATAATATCCTGACTCATCCCCAAATAACATGACCCAAAGAGTTAACCTGAACCTCCTCTGATACCATTTTGTCACGAACCGAATCTGGTCACCTTCAAACTCGGCACCCGACCCGGTCCATGGCAAGACCCGAAGGGCGTTCCCGATCCCCACGGGCTGGTACAAGTGCCCAGGTATCATAAAATGAAAATTGGGAACGATTTACCCGAGTTTATAAACATAAAACAACAAAAGAATCCAATGAAACAAATCTGGATTTTTCAAACCAAACAATCTTTTAAAAAAATTCAGAACTGAATTACATGGCTTAAAACAACTCAAAAGGTCTATACCAAAGTTAAAAATCAAAATAAGGACAGCCCAAGAACCCTCATGGCAAGGGGCACCTCCCACAAGCCACCTCCACAAGACTTCACCACCAAGGACCTGCTAGAAACCCGAACCACTGGAACAAAAAAAACTGTACCCAACCTGCGACAACAAAAAAACCATGTCTACTTACACCCAAGGGTGTAAGTAGGGTGTGAGCCAATTCCCAGTAGGATACCACCACTAAGAGATTCCATGTGATAAACATTTAAAGACGAAAAGCATGCAAGTTTTCAAAAACATGAAAAGCTAGTTACAATTTCTAAAAGATGCTACTTTGAATAAAAACAGTTTTCAAGTGGGCTATCATTAAGAATCAACACTTTTAAAAAAATGTCAACACTACTGAATTTTCCAGCCAACTATACCGTATGCCGACGGTAAGTACAAAGTAAACAATGAGCACAAGAAATAGGAAGTAACACCTAGGCACTAGCTAGCTGTGGGTCCCAGGTACCTCGTATCTCGGTGAGAGTAACCATCACAAATATCCATTCTCGTGCACGAGCCACTAGTAGGGAACATACCCATAACCTAGTGGTCCCCAATCATCATCATTATAGTTTAGTTAGAGTTGTAAGCGTCAATCTTGCTAAGTGAAACTGAGGCCAAACCCCACGGATTCACTAGCATACTAGTACACGTCCACCCACCTAGATACCCAGGTTTTCCCCTTGTGCTCAAACATGTTAAACACATCAAGAAATGTACATTGAACATGAAAATGTCATTTACACATCACAAATTCACCAAACATACCATATGTATACCACACAAGTCACAAAAAATACAATTTTCATTCAAAATGATTTTGAAATCCGAATCACACCAAAATAGCCCACAACACATTTCACATTTCTTCAACACTTCCACAAAACCATTAAAAAAATTTTATAAAACAATTATAAGATATTTAAACTCATATAACAGCCCACACACATGGAATATAACACTTCTTTCATATTCAAAAATTCAATTTTTCACATCACACTCACACAAAACACTCCACATCACTTTCACATCACTTTCACTACAAAATATCTCCTTCAAACAATTTAATAAAATATTTCCAAGATGATACATATCACATAGCAGCCTTTTAAAAAATAAAATGGACCTTTTAAAAATATACTCCTACCAAAACAGTTTGCTGATATAGTTTCACCTATTACACAACCCAATAAAGCATTCAAAACTTTCATAAAACAATTATAAAGAGTATACCCAAACTTTGCACATAAAATCCATTTCAAAAATATCTTTTTAAGCCAAAAGCACACCAAGACCCTACCAAAACAGAATTGTCAGCCCAATAAATATGAAATAATCCACATTCAAATGTTATATAATCACGTTGAATAATATCACAAAAGATACCCATGAGAACACACAAATCCATAAAACACTTTCAAGGAGTATAACAAGGTTATACAAATAAAACCATTCAAATACACCCCATTTTTAGGCCCACATGGAACTATATCATTACCTAACCATAATTGGCAGCCCCTTTCAACAACTAATAAATCACTTCCACATTTTACAAAACTACCACAAGATATAACACATGAAATACATTTGAAAAATACACACTTCAAGAAAAAATGTAACTCTAAAAACAAATGCTTTACTATTGCAACCAAAAATGGTTTTCACATAATGCACAACACATAAGGAACATGCAAAATTATTTAATCAAGCAAACTAACTCATCATTAAATGGTTACCCACGGAGTCACCTACCAAATGTGTCGAAACCCTCAAATATTGGGACGAAACATCAACCGCATGACCGCCGCATCTCAAGGAAGTTAAAAGAAACCTAAAACCTCAATATTTCACCCAAAATACAGTAATTTAGAACCTATGCACTAACCCTAACTTCTGAAATTTTTTTATAATTCAAGAATTAGTGAAGAAACCCTAAGCAATTTGAATGTGGAAAGAAATAGACTCACCTACTTGAAGTATCCCGAATTAATCACTCCAAAAACAATAGTTGCTGAAATTGAAAACAGCCAAAATTTAGGGATTCTTCGAACAAGATATAGGAGGTAATTTGGGAAGTGGAATGGAGGGGAAAAAGTAATAATTGAGAGAGTTAAGAAGGGATGAAGTTACCTCTTCAATTCTGGCCGATTTGAGACACTCTATGAAGATCAGCCCTAAGTCTCGATATCAAAGAGCTCCAAGGAGGGGGGGAAGGCAATGGGAGCGCGCCTGGGTTTCTTAGGGTCGAGTGGGAGGTGGAATCACCGAAAAAACGCAAATATTGAAGGAGATATAAAAAATTTAAAATTTATTTTTAATGCAGGAAATGGGCCTTCGGGCAGGACCAATATCTTAAATAAAAACCCATATCCACCATGATTTTGGATTTATAAAGGCTCCAAATTTATATTTTGGTGTTAATAGGTCAGAGGAGACCATTTAGGAATTGGAATGAAGGAAAAATATTAAAAAATGAAAAAGTTATAAAGGAAACAAATTTTATTTTTAAATCTGGAATTGGGCTTGCGGTTTGGCCCAATTCATGAAAACTCATCTATTTCTCCATAAAACCTTTGGAAACCATCCAAAACAAAAAATGAAAGGAAAATAAATGAAATTTAACTTCAAAATAATTCATGTATGTGACAGTAAGGGTATCTCATAAGGGTACTAAATTTTTTAAGGATATAATGTAAGGATAAAAAATATGTATATGTGCTGGATAAGGGTATTACTTATTCTATATAATGAAAACTTGATGTTTCCCTACCCATCTAAAGGAAAACCTTAGCTATGTAGGGGTACCTCATTAGCTATGTATGGGAAAACCCTTATATATAAAGGTTGCGTAAGGGTAAACTAGAGTTTTTAAGGGTAATACCTTATTTTGATAGGGTATGTAAGGGTAAATTTACCCTTATATGTCACTTAAGACATGTTTAAGGCTAAATCCAAGTTACCCTTACAAAAAACTATTTTTGGGGGAAAAATAAATAAAATTTTATTTTTCGTTATTCTTCCCCCATTTTGATGTCGTAACTCCTTTTTACATTTTTAAATGCTATAAATAATAGAAATCACATCTTTATCCCATTTAAAGTATATATACTATTTGAAATGTTTTAAATCCCTCCTCACTAAATATTCAATTAAAATTTGAAATTAAATGGTTGTTTTAATTTGGTATTTTAAAGTTGCGAACTATGATGACACCTATATTTTTAAAATACCTGAGGATTTTCTATATTGTATTTTCAATATCCTCTTGGGAGTTTTAGGTGTTCAGTTATTAGGTGATTAATATGACTATATTGTAGGTTAGTTTTCCTTGTTTACTATGTGTGGAACTTCTCCTTTTGTGGTTTTATATCCCTTATTAGGTGTTCCATAATTTTATAAATAAGGTAGTCAATTTCCTAAGTAAATTACTATCCCAGTATACCCTTACTGCCTGTTTAAACTGAAATATATTTTTGATTTATTTTCAACATTATATTTGAGTCTTTGATAAATAATTTTTAAATTTCATACTGTGTGTCATGAAAACCCATGAAAATTTATTTAAAAAAATTATTATTAAATCCCCCAAAATATTCCCGATTGAAATGATGATTTCAAGCATGATTTTGATGAAATAAAAAGATAATGAAATGTTTTATTATTGTAAGTACGATATATTGGAATGAAAGGCATGATTTTTCGATTAAAAACATTTAATGTTGGTTATTTAATTTAAATACATGAGTTTTTGATAAAAATAATTTGATGCTGGTTCTGGAAAGAAAGGTATGTTTTGAAACATGAACATGATGCCGTTTGAATTGATTTTTTAATTTTTTCAAGTTTGATGGAATTGATTAATATCCACACAAATTTTTGATTCAACATGAAGCATATGGGATCTTGTGTAGTTAGGTTATAGGAACACATTCTGGTCTTGTTATAGATCTACTCGACAAGAAGATTTGTCCTTAGGTATCTTCTCTTACTCATCCCCATGAGTGTTCCTTTTTCAATAGAGATATTTTTTCATAGGGATATTTTATTTTTTCTCCTATATTAGTTCTATTTCCCCATTCTTAGTCCTAGTAATGTGTGCACACTAGGATCTATAATTTACTAATATGTGTTATAATCCCTATATAAACCTACACCTAGGTCTCTTAACCATTATACTAATATTTGAAATGATTTTACATGCTAGTGTTATATTTTAATGATGTAAATTTTGATAGAAATGATTATTCATGCCTCTTTTGATAAAATGTTATATTCATGAAAGATTTTATGGAAGTTAACTTTTGTAACTATTTTGTAATAGCAATTCAAATGTTTTGGAGATCATGATTTGATATTAATCATGAAAAGATTTACTATCCAGGTTTTATCTAAAATTTAGAGTAATTGGTTTATTTGATATGGATTTTCTTATGAAATGATTTGATGAAATCAAAATGGTATTTTTTTCTCACCCCCTACCTTTTCCTTCTGGAATTTATAGTATTTATTATACAGGGTCCAGAAAAGGGAAAGTACCAGTCATAGGTGGTGAGTGATCTTGATCAGTGGGACTTAGGAGTTGGCGGTGACTAGTGGAGCATGTGATCCAATTATTACATGAAGTTTTCTAGGTTTATGGTCAAGTATGATGTCTTCAGTTGATGTACTATCTTGGGACCTATATCTTTTACTTTTGTATACATCATTTTGTTGTATTTTATTTTCAATTTGACATATTTTTATTTGTGGTTGTTGGGTGAAGTTGTTCCCACATAATTTTTTATGTCTGGGTTCTTATTTCTAGCTCATGGAGACCTATAATACCCTTTAGGTTAGTGAAGATTTGGTTTGGGTTCCGATTTAGATGGTATAATAGGTCACTTCATTATAGATTCCCACTTTGGATCAACCATCATTACTCATTTCACAATTACCTCGTGAGATGTAAAGCTTTACCCAATGCATTAGAGGGACATATAGTGCTCACCATCACTTAAATATTAACCACACTTGTAGAGACCCGAAGCTTTACGTACATGAAAATTACATTACTTTTGCGGAATACTTAGTACATAACAAAAACACACACACAAGGACCATAATAGTTTAGTGTCTTTGGAAACTTGGAATATAATCTTCTAATCGTGGTGAAAGATCTTTAACATATCCCATAAAGATCTTCCTTTTTTTTATACCTAAAACCTTTCTTTATATCCTGGGGAAAATAAAACATAAAAGGGTGAGATCAAATGCTCATTAAGGGTAAACAAAAGAAATATCAATCACATCGTATACTCAAGCACATAACTTTTGGAAATCTTAACCTGCAAAAGAGATCATAATTTCATAACATGGGATAAATCATGGTAGTGAAATGTAATCACAATAATCATAACTTAAAACATTAAACTTTGTGGCATACACACATAATCATAGATAATCATTTCTTGTTAGTCAAGACTCATTTCCAAGACTATCTTAGTGGACAAAGTCCTTTTTTGAACCGAGTCACCCTCGTTTCAGTCCTGTTTCAATGAAACGGTATAACCTACCATTCCAGCCATGTATATCTCATGAGATATAAAATCTTTACCCAATTCATTGGAGGGAGATATAGGTCCCACCCATCTCATAATGAAACCATTATTATGTGTGCCACAAAAATCATAAATCATACATCATTGCATAACCCATGTAATACAAATGGGAATCTTAAACATCATGACATCATAAATCAATTAATATAAGATAAAGGAATTCATAAAAATAATTCCATCACAACAAGATGAAATCAATGTAATAATAGGGATAAAAACAGAACCCTTTATTATCTTAGATGGAAAATAATTTTGATAAAACACTTGAACTCCATTCTTGAGGAAAATATCCTTTCTTCTTCAAAAACATTTTTCTTTTCATAACATGTCGTACGAATTTAAAATAAAATAAGTTGATTAAAAATAAACTTGAAAACTTGTAAAGTAAGTTTCTTGGAAATAATGTTTTAAAAATCCATTCATGCCGTATAAGTTAAAAAAACATTCTTCGTACTTTTGTCCGAAAAGTCAAAAAGTACCTCGTACAGAAAACGACAAAAGATTCCTTTCTTATCTTTTACTAAAAATTCATTGAAGGGTAATATTGGATTTAAACAATTGTATGTGGATGGAAATAATATTACATATTGAGGAAACATGGATGTGGATGATAAAATACACCCCAGTAAATGCCAAAGTAAAAACAATCTCGGATAAAAATGAGATTGTGATATTTTCCCTTACCTTAGGTCTGATTTGCTTCGTAAGTGTCCGAACCTACTGTATAATGATTTAAATAATGTCATTTATTTATTATAGAATCATATTCATTGTTATGATATCATATATGGTTCACTTATGACTTTATATTACCCGTTCTTTTGTAAATTCCATGTTAAAGAGCGTTTTGGGTAAAATTATTTCATTTGTCGTCCGTGTTTTGACTTGTAATTATTCATATGATTACTTAGATCATGATTTCTTAATTACAGAATATAAAACATGATTTATATATATATATATATTCAGAATATACATATATATATTAAATCAGTAAATGGAAAGAACTACACCGTTCATAGAGACGGTAGTCCGTACGTACGCATGAACACTGTTTTCGTTTCCTTATTGAATTGAATGGAATTAAGTAGATGACATACATATAAATATACATAAATCTAGTATCATTATTATGTCATATATTTCATTAGTAATTATTATATATACTTTATAATCATTCATGAATGGTTAATCATTGAGAATGAATCTCATCGCGTCGTGGAGACGGTAGTCCGTACGTACGCACGAGCGATGATATCGTTCCAATGGTCGTGGAATTGTGTTTAAGTGTATGTATACTATTTCAGTATCAATATCACTTTATAATAATCATATATAGGTACTCATTACACCATTATACCCATCCAATTAAGGTGGTGGTGGAAAATAGATTACACCACGGCGTGGAGACGGTATTCCGTACGTACGCACGCGCGGTGATTTCTTTTTCCGTAGGATGGATAGAAGGTTAATTAGAGTTGTTTCATATTTATAATAACATATCATTATATAATAAATACTGATGTTATTACTTTATCATGAAACAACTAAAGAAGAATAATTTGAAGAAGAAAGAAATTGAAAAAGATCGGTAATGGATATTACCTCTTTTTGACGCGCCTTCACTTAACCTCCACTTAATGAACTAAGGATGGTCTTTGAAGAAGACCAGGACCTCTAGGATGATACTAGGGAAGTGGATATGAGATTTTGGCAGGGTTTTGAGGAGCTTGAATGCTCAAATTGGTGTGAGGAGGAGAGGGAGGAGGTGCCCTTTTATAAGGGAGGAGAGGGGCATCTTAGGAAAATCTCAAAATATTATTTTATATTAAGGTAAAATTCGGTTTATAATGGTTCCAAATGGTCTTATTTCGAAGATAAAGTGAGGATGGGTCGAAATCCTCTCATCAAATAGTATTTATACAAGTTTAGGTTATTATTTTAACCTTATTAATTAGATTTAACTCTAAGTTAAATAATTTAACTTTTACCGTGTCTTTTTGTTTTCTTACACTATATGGTTAATAAACTTACTATATGAAGCCAAACGAACCCCAAGTTGTTTATTATTAATATATATATCCTTATCTAAGTCACTTGGCCGAAATTTATATTTTTAGGAATTAAATAACAATTAATAATATAATATTTGTTTTAAAAAACTAATTTATGTCAATTTTGACACTATTTGGTACATGATTTTTATGAAATTTCTAACAGAATGATAAGTTCGAACCAAGTTACTTAAATCAACAATAACATGTCATATTAAGGTATAAAATTAGTGTAAGTCATAAAAAGTATCGAATTACATTTATTTGGGCATTTATAACATCAATTATGTTAATATTTTCTTAAAAAGGTAATTAATTCATCATCGTTGTGTCATAAATAAATTAAATTATTTAAAGTATAAAAATTACAAATAAAATACTATTATGTAGTAAATCGTTTTATCTTTCTAATTAATATTTATAGTCGAAATTATATTATGTATAACCCTATATTAAAAATGTTTTAGTAAATAAACTTTGATTTTAACTCTTTTAACTCTTCTTTGAATTAAATAATAATAAATGTCCTAATCTAATCCAAGTGGGCCTAAATGATAATATTTTACACTTAAGGTTGTTTTTGGTCGATATAGACTTGTCCAATAGGATTAGGACATGTGTTAGGGTAATAATAATATCATTTTTACCCTTAATTACCCTATTTACTTTTAACCGTGGTAAAACAAAGTAAAAAGTTACTATTCACCAAAAATTATTTTCATCTCATTGAACCACATTTTACTTACTGACATCAAACGTGTCTCTAGGATTTTTGAAATTCCAACCACAGAAGCGGTAAAATTAAGATTTATGAAAAAATTAGTTTTTTTAACTACCACTTAGTAGTTTTACTATTCATCAAAAATTGAAGTTTTTCAGAAAAATGCCAAAATTTCACCATAAGCTATAACTAATATTCCGAATTAAAAAATGATTTCTATTTTACAAAATTCCCAACATATAAGTTGCATTAATTAATTTTATAATTAATTTCCATTGTCACAACAAATAGCGTGTTTTTAAGAGATAATAACTATCAAAAGATTAACACTTGTTTATGTCTGGTTTAAATGTGAAATTACATCCAATGACCAAAATTGTCTTAAATTGTAAAAATATATTCTAAATATACTTTAAAACCACTCAAATTAATAATTTATCACTATTAATTATTTCTATTGAAAAAGTTGTTTTTTAATTAAAATTTTGTAATTTTCACTATTCATCAAAATGTGAAAGTTATCTGAAAATCACCAAAATATCACCTTAGGCTAAATTCGATACTCCGAATCCAAAAATAAAGACCATTTTGAAAAATAAAATTTACAAAATTTCAAAAAGTGCTTATTACTATTCATAACAGCTAGTTTTAATAATATTTTAATAGCATATCGTTGTTTAGCGAAACTTGGTGTTGCGTACAACACACGCTATCGTGGAAGGTCGCGATTGCGTGTAATTCAAGACAGGTCAGAGATGTGTGTTGTGAGAGCTCCTTTTGGTGTAGCGTATAACACAAGACATTAATGAAATTAAAAATAATATTTTTCATAAAATCTCGGGGTGTTACATTCTACCCCCCTTTAAAATGAATTTCGCCCTCGAAATTCGTCGGGGTTATAAATGGTTTACTATTCGAAAGTTTCTTTAATCGAAACCCACATCGTAAAAAGGAATACCAAAACCAATTTTTAAAAACAAAAGTATGAAACGTAACGGTTACCCAAATAAACTAAACACTGGGTTTCCACATAGGTGAAAATATGGATATGGAAGAAAAATCTAACCATCATGTTCTGATGGAGAGTGGTAGAGAACATGGCTATGGAAAAGCTAGCAATCACAAAGCCATAAATTTGTGATGATCTAAGGTACCATCTGATTAATCAGATATAAGAGCACTAGGAAAACATTTTTGGTTTTCAAGTTCGTTTCCCTAAAGTTGAAGAATTTGAATTAGAATAAATACTTACTTTATTTTGGTACAATCTCACTATTGTTCGTGCCTTGAACATTTTCCACTTCATCTATTAAATAAATGAAGTTGATTTTTTTATTCGTGAAGTGTTAGCAGATCATGTGATAGAATGACGGGTCATTCCATCTGTCTCAAGCAAAAGTTATTAAATATACATAAGTCATTCTATAGTGAGATTAATCATATATGGTTCCTAAAATGGACTTATACTTCATATATCATACTTCTTAATATAATAAAACTAGTTTATACTAAACAGGGACTTCCTGTAGGCCAGTGGTAGGAGATAAAAGCCAGTCGCACTTCGGTTGTGGGTTCGATTCCCACAGCCTTGTCTGACGCGATGGGCTGTCTCCCGTCCTGCAGGTTGTCCTTTTTCTAAAACTACATTACTATAACATCCCATCAATAATATCAAAAAAAAGAACTTCTATCCTTAAACAATACTAATTTATGTCCATCATAATCCATTCTAGTCTTTAGGCTTATCCATAATACTGCAGTCCATTGTCATAATATAGTGAAAACGATTACCAGCAATTTAATACCATCTTTGATCCCCATATATCATAAGATATGTCTTGTTGGTCACATTCCAAACATTCAAAGGCCTTAATCATGTATTCTCTTGAATACCCATTGAACCATAGTGAAAACATGAATGAAATTAAAAGTTAACACTTTCCACATACCAAAATCCTCAAAATTCTATATACTCAAACCATGATATCACTTAGTCCTTATATCAATCATGAGATCATGAATACTGTTAAACATTTCATTTTATCTCATATCATCTTATTTCCAAAAATATCTCAATCACTTTGAATACCACATTAGACCAACACATAAATATTCCAATACTTTATGATACCACATTATTTTGGAATCCCATTACATAAACACTTAATCATTCCACCACATCGTTATCATATTTAACATCGCCAATAGTGATCGCATGCGACTTCCCTTTGCTCTTTTCCTTCAGTGGTTTCTCATGTTGATCATCACTAACCCTTGGATTAGGGCATTTATTATCATAATGCCTCATTTCCTTGCACTTGAAGCATTGAAGTGTTGGTGGTGCGTTCTCTGCAGTGTTTGCTTTATTCACATCATTAGAAACCCTTTTTCCATTACCTCGACACTCAGCTGCTCGATGACCTTCTTTTCCACACTTAAAAAATTTTCTAGTCCCTTTAAGATAATCTCCACCATGCTTCTTTCCACACTTTGTGCATAAGGAAACATTCATCTTCTTTTCACCATTATTCTGAGATTTCTCCTTGAACTCCATCTTTCGTTTCTTGTCAAAACCATGAGATGGATATGTATCACCAACTTCCATTTCTACCTTGATAGCACAACGCATGATTTCTTCATAGCTACTGAAGTCTCTTATAGCTAATGCCCTTCGAAGACTTGGTTTTAAGCCACTGAAAAATCGATCAACTTTACTTTCAGGTTGGATGATAATGCCAGATGCATACCTTGCAAGTCTTGTAAAATTTGCTTCGTATATACCAACAGATTCATCATCCTTCTGCTTCAGCTCAAGAAACTCCTTTTCCATATTTGTTCGAAGAATACGAGGGAAGTACTTACTGAAAAACAAGTTCTTGAACTCGTCCCATTCCATGGACTCAATTTCATCTCTTGGCCTCGTATTCTTGATAAGATTCCACCATTGATCAGCTTCACCTTCCAAACGATATACTGCTAAGATGACTTTATCATGTTCAGAACTTTGAAGAACTGAAAATATCTTTTCAGTGGTACTGATCCATTGTTCAACAGCAAGTGGATCGGAAGTCCCACTGAAAGAAGGTGGATGTTGCCTCATGAAGGACTCAATAGAATATTGTCCCCTTCTCTGCTCATTTGGAAGTCCAGAATGATTCATAGCTTGTGTAAGTATAGAAATAAGATTTTGCACTAAATCTCCCATAACATTTGTTTGTTCAGGAGGACAATCATTGCATTGTCCATTGCATTGATCAACACGGTTCCTTTGGGTTCCAACCATCGTCTAAAACCCAAAAAGAATAGTGTGAGAGGAAAAAATAATGATAGGGAAAACAACATAATAAAGGGGGAGTACCCTCAATATCTAACATCTTAGGTTAAATTCTAAGATCGTTAGCGCAATTCTAGGACTATAACCATTACGTATACTTAACCTTAGAGAAATCCCTTGACATACCTTAGAAATATCTCTAGGGATCTCACTAAATTTCTCGCATCCTAGTTTCAAAAGGTTGACTAAACCTTTCCTTTGATACCAACTGTAGAGACCCGAAGCTTGACGTACATGAACATTACATTACTTTTGCAGAATACTTAGTACATAACAAAAACACACACACAAGAACCGTAATAGTTTAGTGTCTTTGGAAACTCGGAATATAATCTTCTAATCGTGGTGAAAGATCTTCAACATCTCCCCTAAAGATCTTCCTTTTTTTATACCTAAAACCTTTCTTTATATCCCGGGAAAAAGAAAACATAAAAGGGTGAGCTCAAATTCTCAGTAAGGGTAAACAAAAGAAATATCAATCACATCGTATACTCAAGCACATAACTTTTGGAAATCTTAACCTGCAAAAGATATCATAATTTCATAACATGGGATAAATCATGGCAGTGAAATGTAATCACAATAATCATAACTTAAAACATGAAACTTTGTGGCATACACACATAATCATAGAGAATCATTTCTTGTTAGTCAAGACTCATTGCCAAGACTATCTTAGTGGACAAAGTCCCTTTCTGAACCGAGTCACCCTCGTTTCAGTCCTGTTTCACTGAACCGGTATAACCTACCGTTCCAGCCATGTCTATCTCATGAGATATAAAATCTTTACCAAATTCATTGGAGGGAGATATAGGTCCCACCCATCTCACAATGAAACCATTATTATGTGTGCCACAAAAATCATAAATCATACATCATTGCATAACCCATGTAATAAAAATGGGAATCTTAAACATCATGACATCATAAATCAATTCATATAAGATAAAGGAATTCATAAAAATAATTCCATCACAACAAGATCAAATCAATGTAATAATAGGGATAAAAATAGAACCCTTTATTATCTTAGATGGAAAATAATTTTGATAAAACACTTGAACTCCATTCCGGAGGAAAATATCCTTTCTTCTTCAAAAACATTTTTCCTTTCATAACATGTCATACGACTTTAAAATAAAAGAAGTTGATTAAAAATAAACTTTAAAACTTGTAAAGGAAGTTTCTTGGAAATAATGTTTTAAAAATCCATTCATGCCGTATAAGTTAAAAAAAACATTCTTCGTACTTTTGTCGGAAAAGTCAAAAAGTACCTCGTACAAAAAACGACAAAAGATTACTTTCTTATCTTTTACTAAAAATTCACTGAAGGGTAATATTGGATTTAAACAATTGTAGGTGGATAGAAATAATATTAAATATTTAGGAAACATGGATGTGGATGATAAAATACACCCCAGTAAATGCCAAAGTAAAAACAATCTCGGATAAAAATGAGATCGTGATATTTTCCCTAACCTTAGGTTCGATTTGCTTCGTAAATATCCGAACCTCCTGTATAATGATTTAAATAATGTAATTGATTTATTATAGAATCATATTAATTGTTATGATATCATATATGGTTCACTTATGACTTTATATTACCTGTTATTTTGTAAATTCCATGTTAAAGAGCGTTTTGGGTAAAATTGTTTCATTTGTCGTCCGTGTTTTGACTTGTAATTATTCATATGATTACTTAGATAATGATTACTTAATTCCAGAATATAAAACATGATTTATATATATATATTAAGAATATAAATATATATATTAAATCAGTAAATGGAAAGAAATGCACCGTTCATGGAGACGGTAGTCCGTACGTACGCATGAACGCTGTTTTCGTTTCCTTATTGAATTGAATGGAATTAAGTAGATGACATACATATAAATATACATAAATACAGTATCATTATTATGTCATATATTTCATTAGTACTTATTATATATAATTTATAATCATTCATGAATGGTTAATCATTGAGAATGAATCTCATCGCGTCGTGGAGACGGTAGTCCGTACGTACGCACGAGCGATGATATCGTTCCCATGGTCGTGGAATTGTGTTGAAGTGTATGTATACTATTTCAGTATCAATATCAATTTATAATAATCATATATAGTTACTCATTAAACCATTATACCCATCCAATTAAGGTGGTGGCGGAAAATAGATTACACCACGGCGTGGAGACGGTATTCCGTACGTACGCACGCGCGGTGATTTCTTTTTCCGTAGGATGGATAGTAGGTTAATTAGAGTTGTTTAATATTTATATTAACATATAAGTATATAAGAAATACTGATGTTATTACTTTATCATGAAACAACTAAAGAAGAAGAAGTTGAAGAAGAAATAAATTGAAAAAGATCGGTAATGGATATTACCTCTTTTTGACGCGCCTTCACTTAACCTCCACTTAAAGAACTAAGGATGGTATTTGAAGAAGACCAGGACCTCTAGGATGATACTAGGGAAGTGGAGAAGAGATTTTGGCAGGGTTTGGCCGAGCTTGAATGCTCAAATTGGTGTGAGGAGGAGAGGGAGAAGGTGCCCTTTTATAAGGGAGGAGAGGGGCATCTTAGGAAAATCTCAAAATATTATTTTATATTAAGGTAAAATTCGGTTTATAATGGTTCAAAATGGTCTTATTTCGAAGCTAAAGTGGGGATGGGTCTAAATACTCTCATCCAATAGGATTTAGACAAGTTTAGGTTTTTATTTTAACCTTATCAATTAGATTTAACTCTAAGTTAAATAATTTAACTTTTACCGTGTCTTTTTGTTTTCTTACACTATATGGTTAATAAACTTACTATATGAATCCAAACGAACCCCAAGTTGTTTATTATTAATATATCTATCCTTATATAAGTCACTTGGACGAACCTTAGATTTTTAGGAATTAAATAACAATTAATAATATAATATTTGTTTTAAAAAACTAATTTATGTCAATTTTGACACTATTTGGTACATGTTTTTTATGAAATTTCTAACAGAATGATAAGTTCAAACCAAGTTACTTAAATCAACAATAACATGTCATATTAAGCTATAAAATTAGTTTAAGTCATAAAAAGTCTCAAATTACATTTATTTGGGCATTTATAACATTAATTATGTTAATATTTTCTTAAAAAGGTAATTACTGCATCATCATTGTGTCATAAATAAATTAAATTATTTAAAGTATAAAAATTACAAATAAAATACCATTATGTAGGAAATCGTTTTAGATTTCTAATGAATATTTATAGTCGAAATTATATTATGTATAACCCTATATTAAAAATGTTTTAGTAAATAAACTTTGATTTTAACTCTTTTAATTCTTCTTTGAATTAAATAATAATAAATGTCCTAATCTAATCCAAGTGGGCCTAAATGATAATATTTTACACTTAAGGTTGTTTTTGGTCGAGATATACTTGTCCAATAGGATTAGGACATGTTTTAGGGTAATAATAATATCATTTTTACCCTTAATTACCCTATTTACTTTTAACCGTGGTAAAAAAAAGTAAAAAGTTACTATTCACCAAAAATTATTTTCATCTCATTGAACCACATTTTACTTACTGAAATCAATCGTGTATCTCGGATTTTTGAAATTCCAACCACAGAAGCGGTAAAATTAAGATTTATGAAAAAATTAGTTTTTTTAACTACCACTTAGTAGTTTCACTATTCATCAAAAATTGAAGTTTTTCAGAAAAATGCCAAAATTTCACCCAAAGCTATAACTAATATTCCGAATTCAAAAATAATTTCTATTTTACAAAATTCCCAACATATAAGTTGCATTAATTAATTTTATAATTAATTTCCGTTGTCACAACAAATAGCGTGTTTTTAAGAGATAATAACTATCAAAAGATTAACACTTGTTTATGTCTGGTTTAAATGTGAAATTACATCCGATGACCAAAATTGTATTAAATTGTAAAAATATATTCTAAATATACTTTAAAACCACTCAAATTAATAATTTATCACTATTAATTATTTCGATTGAAAAAGTTGTTTTTTAATTAAAATTTTGTAATTTTCACTATTCATCAAAATATGAAAGTTATCTAAAAATCACCAAAATATCACCTTAGGCTAAATTCGATACTCCGAATCCAAAAATGAAGACCATTTTGAAAAATAAAATTTACAAAATTTCAAAAAGTGGTTATTACTATTCATAACAGCTAGTTTTAATAATATTTTAATAGCATATCATTGTTTAGCGAAACTTGGTGTTGCGTACAACACACGCTATCGTGGAAGGTCGCGATTGCGTGTAATTCAAGCCTGGTCAGAGATGTGTGTTGTGAAAGCTCCTTTTGGTGTAGCGTATAACACAAGACATTAATGAAATTAAAAATAATATTTTTCATAAAATCTTGGGGTGTTACAACACACATTTGTTTCAGAAGAAAATATGTACCCATAACATCATTAAAACCCATGAATAATAATAGTTTCATAGAAATTTATAATGAATAGCATATAAAACCCATGGAAAGAAAATTATTTTCATTCAATACATCATAAAGAACCCATGGTAAGAAAATTGGTTTCATATCCTTTTCAAATGGACTCATATAAGGAAATCATTCATAATTCCATCAATAATTATAACATCATAAACCCATGAAAGTAAATGGGTATCCAATGAGATCAAGTAACTTTCTAAGAAAATACCATTCAATGAAGATAATAAATCATATGGTATTTACACCATATAGATAAGGGGAACGCGGTTAAGACAATAATTTTCCCCAATTAATAGATGTACATCATCTAGGTGAACACATTTCAATCAAAGGAAACAAAAATAACATATTTAAATAGAAAATACATTGGATGAAAAATTACATTCATACAATGAAAATGATTAGGCTAAAAAAATTTAGCGATGGATCATTTTTATCTCAAAGATGAAGACATTTCATAATTAATCCATATAAAGAAGGTTAATGGTTATATTTGAAAAGAAATCATCGATCAAGACTAAGATATTTCATATAACAATGAATTATATGAAAAATAATTTGAAATAATTTTTGAAAAATCATTTTGGAAATAATATATATCCTTAATATTTTGAAATAATTTTGAAAGATATATTTTATAAATCTATTATAAAAATAATTTATTTTATAAAACAAGGAAACATAGAGAAAAAGTTTTAAATAAAATTTCAAATTCTATAGAAATATGTGTTCCCGTTGAAAATTTCAAATAATATTATTTTCAACAAATTCATAAAATGATGAAGTTATGAGTCACTTTAAAAATTTATTTTCAAAAAGGTGTAGTGAAAAATTTGTAAAACATTTACCTTTGGAAAATAAAATATAATAAATGTTTCCTTGAAAATCTATAAATATTATCAAAAGAAATTTGTGTTGTGAGAGAAAAAATATGATTTTTAAAGGATAAAAAATATTTGGAAATACCAATGTTTGAAAACTCACATAATAAAAATAGTATTATATTTCCTATTCGAAAATAGGTAAGGAGAATTATGAGACTCATAGTAAATAATTCATATTATCCTTCCAAAAAAATAGAGGATAACATTGGTTGTAAAAAACATATACATGGAATAAAATATTCATTAGTAAGAATGGGAGTTATTCTTACCAATGTTATACTTTTATTCTAGAATTTGTTTTATCAAAGAAATAATTATTTATGATGATTAGTATTTTACCCATAGAAAAAGAAAATAACATATAAAATTTCAGAATGAAAATATCAATTAATTATTTAAAGTTATATTCAAGTAAGAAATACTATGACCCAATGTATTGGAAGTTGAGTCGTTGAAACCATTACAACATTAGAAAAGTTTGAATAAAAAACCCTTTGTAGGGTATGTTTTAAAATGAAACACTAAATACCATGAATAATGAGAGTATTTTGATATAAAATATTTTAGGGGTAGTATATACACTGTAATAAAAGAAACATGGTGTACAATGAGAAATACGTCTCAAGGGATTGCGAATTTAGATAAGAAACCCTTAAGGTTTGAGTAAAATTTTAATCAAAACCCATTTAAGATTTTATATTTTCGAATAAAATTAAATTTAAATAAAGTAAATGATATGAATATTTAAACTCTATTAGTATGGTAAATAAAATATATATGGTAGTAATCACACAATATTTAAGGTATCACAATGAACATTAAGAAATATTTATCAAGAAATTAAAATTGAGAGAAAGAACTCCTTACCCTAATTCCGATTTAGTCAAAATGAACTCTAAACTCATATATAAAAAATTATATATCTTAATATAATATTTCATAACATATTTACCAAATATAAAATTTTATAAACTTCATTTATAATTATTCTATAAAGGAGTTAGTCCACACATATGAATGGGTGATGATTTTATTTTCAACAGAACAGGGACAAGAAGTCATATGTTTTATCATTTCAGAACCTAAAATATTTCATAAATATCATAATTATAAATTAATTTACATATTATTATAATACTTTTTATTTGGTGAATTAAAAAAAACATGTTGTATCGTGGAGGCAGTAGTTCTCACAATGAAAAAATGACTATTTCATTTTTGTTAATAGAAAAAGGAAATGTGGTTCATGATTGTACTATTATACCTGTCTCTCACATGGTGCTTCCATGATCAAAAACACTCTTTTGTGTTTACAAAATTTTCATTTTATTGAATTTTAGTTCACTTTTTTGTCTTTAATTGATTTCATTTATGGTATTGATGAAGTTATTAAAGTCTATTCAAAATCTTCTTAATGAGTTTGTTAAAGGCCTAAACCAGTATTAATTCATACTTTAGGATATTGGAATGAATTTGGATGGCCAATTGAAGACCAAATAAGGAATATTTGGAGTAATTACTTAAAATTGATGTGTTGAAGGCTTCACTAGATACATGGTTCTATATTGGTATATTTTATTTCTGGTAGAAAGTCCACCGACCAGCCAGTAGAGGAGCACCAACCAGTTAATGACTAGTCTAAAGGTACTGCATTATTCTAGAAGGCCACTAGCTAGACACTATCCATTAGTGGATAGAATAAGGAGTGTTTCTAAATATATTGTTTTATTGGGGACCCACTAGAAAATTGGAAAGGTTCACTAGGTAGCCAGTGGTGTTGAGTCAGCAGATCCCAGAATGAATTTATTATTAGTCAAAATGCCTTAAATTTAATCTTCTTTTACTTCAATGACATTAATAAATTTCAAAACCTTACTATCCCCTTAATAGTATATAAAAATAGGACCATGGAGGTTTTATGAATCATGTTAGATTTGAAAAATGCTTTCAATCTAAATCAATGATGCTTTCTTACAAAATCACTATTATTCTCAAATCCTTACATCAAAATTCCAAATCAATCTCAAATACCCATAAATCTTAAATGATATCCTTTTCTAAATCTTCTCTCAATATTACATATATATATATATATATATTTACATCATTTTTAGAGATTAGGGATCATAATTTTAATGGGTTTTCACTATGCCAAACTCCATATTCTAACATCCTTCTACAATGGGTTCTCACTACTGAAAAAGTTACGGACATGTTACTTTATTGTTAGGGGAGCTCAATAGAGTGCTCAGAACCATAATCACAAGGGATAGATTTCTTGATAACCACCAAGAAAATAGAGTAATAAAATATAACTCTCAACCACAGGGGAGTAAACATAGGGTCTTACATCAAGCTATTTCCAAAATCCTTTATCAAATCGTGTTTCCTCTCTCTTTCAATTTATGAATTGTATTATTTAAACTAGATACACATAATTTCATAAATCCGATCTATCAGCTTTATTCTTTGAATACTCACTTAATATATATTAAAATTAAATTTCTAATAAATATTGAATTTATAAATTCATCACTTTATTTAATTTATCACTTTATTTTACCAATATCATTTATACTTGAATTTATCTTTAGCTTTTGATTTAATTTTTAAAAATGGAAATTCACCCCTTATTTTTTCCATTATTATCCAAACAAAATGTAACATTATTATAATTAAATACTAGTATAATAATGATACTAATTTTATATTTTTAAGATAGTGTAATTTAATTTTCTGAATAAGGAGTGCACATAAAGAAATATAATTGATAAAAGAGTTGTTAGAAAATTATACCTCAATTCTTGGGTTATTTCCTTTGAAAAAGGGTTCAAGAATTAAAGGGATTATCTTTTAAGAAGAATAGAACCTATTAAAGGTGGATAATAATGTTTAGGATTGGTTTGAATAGAGTTTGGGCTGAACTAAGTGGGTTTTGGTGTGATCGGAAGTGAGGATAAGAGTTCCCCTTTAATAAGTGAAAATGAATGACTTTTTTGTAAATACCCAAATCTTTTCAATAATGGGAAATAAATATCAAGGAAAGTGGCTCAAAAATTGGAAAATAATAGATATGGTAAGGGATAAGTTAAATATAATCTTCAATCATCCATTACCACTAATTTTTTACACATTTTTTCAACACATTATAATTTTTTTACATTTTACATTTTTTATTTTACTGTGGTAATTAGTTTTTACCTAAAGTAATCTATCATTTATACCTCAAAAATAAAACGACCCTTATTACATAATTTATTCATACTGATTCCATATTTTAAATACATTTTATTATATTAATTTTCTAATAGGGATAAAAATTAATTTTAAAATACTACATGCATAATGTATTAAATACATTTTTTTGAAAAATATAACTTAAGTTCAAAAATTTCAAATATGGGATTTGTAAGTTAAAACCAAAATTTTAAAAAATTTAAAGTCACTTATAAAATATATTTTGGTCTTATAAAAAGGTTTCATGAATTTCAAATTTATACTTATATTCTAATAATTTCATAAATTTCTTGTTATTTATAAAAACAATATTTTGTACTATTCACCTAAAAAACAATTTCTTTATAAAAATATAAAAATTCATCATAATTTATTATTAGAATGCTTAATAAAAAATAATGATATTTTTTTAAAATAAAAACTATAAAATTTATAAAATCTCTATTAAATGAAAATGAAATATATAAAAAAATACTATAAAAAAGGCTTCTTTAAAATTCATGTGTTTTCAATCATATCTCAAATAGATTTATAAATAGTTGAATATTGATATATTAGTTTACAAATATAAATATTACCTATTATGATAAAATTTTAACTATGATAAAATGAATTTATTAAGGTCATATACAATACCCCGTTTTTAAATGGTTCTTCAAAAGAAATACTTTATTTTAAAATATTAATCAAAGAAAAATAATAATATATAATTATTTTAATTTAAAATTATCATTTTTATTTAATAATTACTATATTATTCATATAAATTTAATATATCATGATTCGTTTCAATTTGGTGTTGTTTTATTTTGGTGTTGTGTGTGACACAAGCTATTGAAGATAATATCAATTTAAAGGATAAAAAATCTTGGGTCATTACAAACATAAGATGAAACCATTTTCAATTCAGATATAATAAAGAAATCTTATTGTAAGACTACACTTGAAATACCTGATTGAACATGTTTCATGGTTGTGGGCAGTTAAGGTTTATCTCTCAACAAATAATTTAGCTCATCAATATCAAACTTTGAGTTTGGATTTAGTTAAGAAGAAGGAAAAATTTTGATGAATTAAAATTTATATCCCACCAAGCTCTCTACCATATTGAAATCTATCTTGGAAACAAAATTCTTTAAAAACTCTATCAATTAATATTTTAAAGATATTAATTCCTCTAAAACGTTTTTAAAATCACCTTTATGAATAGGTTAAAGATTCCTTAATAGGCCATTTAAGAAGCCTCCAACTTCATCAAACTAGAGAAATCGGTTTTAGAGACTAAATTCTCCTTTAATCTTTGAAACTCTGCCTTAGATTCTTTTTTCTCATTGATAACTTCCTTGGTATTCTCAAGTTCATTAAAAACTACAAATGAAAAGATCAAAACATGGTTTTAACAATTCTAAAAAAGATTCCTTTTGATTTTGTGACCGAGCATCATCTTCTTTTTTAGTACCAAAAGATGGTAACATCTAAGTGTTATTAGTTAAAGGTAACTCCTCACTTATTTATTTACTGACTACTGAAGGAATGTTCTTTTATAAAACATTATAATTCCATATGATAGAAGAAAACTCAACATTACCACTAGACAAATCTTCCAGATTTTCTCTAACCATCCCAAACTCTTCAGATTCAACCCCAACTATAAGAAAGTTGTTCACCAAAACACTTTATCCACCATCAAATTTAGGACTTATCTCATTATAGGCTCCAAATTTAGGTTCAATAATGTAACACCATGTTACCAATATGTCAGGTACGTCTTTAATCTCACTATTGTTTTTTGTATGTATATGGCTCAAAAGGAATTGGTAGGATACCTATAATTGTTAAGTCACATATTTGTTGGATTATCAATTTTAATTGGTCATTTATATAACTTTTGTGGGATTTACATGCCATGAAAATACTAAAATGAAAATAATTAATTTTTAGAAATATGCGACAGGTTTTTTGATGGATATCAAAATTATCAATTACATGACATGTAATTGGGTTACACAATGTGTAAAACCACAAGACATGTTTTTAAACAATATACCTAGCTAAAATTATTATTTATGCCTCTACATAACATCTTTCTCTCGAACCTAGAGGCATTCCTAGGAAAATTCGGATCCTTCAAACCCTTCTAAGTGGTTTTGATCAACATTTGATAATTGTTGCGGTTGGGGTGTAAATTACTCGGTAAGTGTTATCCACATCTCTCTATATCATTCTATTTTTCTACTTAGGGTTTGATATATCATCTTAAAATTTATGGGTCTAAAATATATGTTGTCAAATATTTTTTTCTAGGTTGAATTCCAAGATAATTTGCGCTTTCTTTCTTGTTGGCGGTTACATCGTGGGCTATGTGTTGCTGTGGAAAAAAGGCAGATGGTTCCATCTTGATTCCCAATTTATATTAAACTAATATATTTTTTTAATTTAATTTTTTTGAGTTAAATGCAGTTTTTTTGGTTTTGATTAAAATAGCTTTCAATTGATTTGTTAGAGAAAACCCAATATCATTGAATAGGTGTTTTTGAAATGGGTTTTTGGCATGAAATTGGAAAACCCCTTATTCTAGTGAATTGGGGCGTGTTTATGGAAATTGGAAAGGTTTAAATTGTTTAATTTAAATTGTGAAATGTATTTGATTGAAAATTGTAGAAAAACCCCAATTCTAGTGAATTGGGGGGGGGGGGGGTTCATGAAATTGATGGCATTTATTTGAAAATTAAATTATTGAATTTAATAGTAAAATTGGATTGTGAAATTCCATAAATTGGTTTCAAATCCTTATTTGTGAAAAATGGATTAAAATGGTTTATGATGTAAACCTTAGGGTTTCATCTTTGTGAAAGGTATGTTTTTAATTAAAAACCCATTATGATTTTTAGTGGAAAATTAGAACATTTGAAATGGATAATGAGATTTAATTGTTTTTTTTGCAGTCTTAAAATAAATTTCCCATCATTGTTTTATACTTGAGAATATGCAAGAATTAGGTAGTAAGTGTGTTATTTGGATGAAAGTTTTTGATTTACAATTTTTTAAAACATCATATCATATCATCACATCCCTTAGGCAATGGTTATGTATCCTCTTTGGAATGAGTTAAAAAGGTAATATATACATACTGTCATTCACCTTGAGTGTGGGGTCCTTATAGCCTAGAAATTTCATATATTATTAGGCATATGACCATGTTTATCGCTTTTTTTATTTCAAATGAATATGTGTTAATGTAGTAAACTTTTTTCTATGCCTTATGATTTATATAAACTATTTTATATAATTTTTTTGTATTTAATCCATTTTTTTAAAAGTTCCATTTGTGTAAAGAACCCTTTTATTAAAGAAAAATAACATATTTTGAAATGTATTTACATCATTTGAAATGTAAGGCATGAATTGATAAATTATTTCTATATTTTAATTTGTAAAGAATGATTTTTTTGAATACGATTTTGATATTCCAAAACTATTTATTCGAAAAATTGAAATTACATTATTGGTTAGTTTGATATTGACATCTTGTTATGAAATATTTTGGTGAAATCCTATTGGGATTTGTCTCACACTCTACTTGTTCCTTCAGTTTTTTTATAGATTATCTCCTTCCAGGTTCGAGCAATGGGAAGAGATCAATTGGAGGTGGTTATATCAGTTGAATCTTGGACTTTGTGAGTTGCATTCTTAGGGAATTGGGGCGGTTTTTTCGTATTTTATGATACCTGATCATAGTAATTTGGATTGTTTTGTCCTATTTTACTTCTGTTAAATTACTCCCATTAGAGTTTCTTTTGATATACATACTGATTCATTGTCTTTATTTCAAATTTTTTTAGGAAAAAACTATTCCCTCTTTTTTTTTGATTGATGAATGGTGTTATTCAAGAAATCACGGGGATCAGGAATAAACTTTAGTCTATTTCAAGACCATCTTGGTTATCAGGTTATCAGGGTGCCTGGGTTAGTTCATGACCAAGAAACTCCACATCAGCATCTGGTTTCTCTATAGGCGAAACCTCTTCCAAAACTAGTGCTTTAACAATATTTCCCTCAACCACAGCAGGTATTTAATCACGAGAATCACAAATAGAAGTAGGAAGATCTATAACTCCAACATGAACCCCCACAACAAGATCATTAACTCCAGTAAAAATATCCTCTTATACTTACTTATACCCTTTACTTTTCACTTCCATCCTAGTCAAAGATGAATTATAGAACAACTACATGTTCTTTATTAGGCCTTCATATTTATTATGGTGTTTTTGAAACTTGGTCACATCACAATAATTTAGGTTTACACTCTTATTCTTAAAGATCAAGGTCAACACTCTTCCATAAGGATAAATCATAAATCTCTACATTGGATGACAGTAATGATGTATATAGTAAATCATAAATCTAAAAATATTCAATTTCATATCCTTCAATAGTAGATATGTCATATTGATGCACTAAAAATCACCTTTTAAAATTCTCTACCTATCTAAGTTATACCTATCTAAATGAACTTTTAGAGGACCCTTTGGTTAGGCTCTAGATCCTTTTGTGATTTCTTTTCAATATAAATATTTAAAAATGAGGATTCTATAATGATCACTGGCCTTATTTAATCACCATAGATCAGAGAGTGAGTATATAGATACCTAAACTCATAAGGATATTAGATAAATTTAGATATATACTTAGATGTAATAGTTACATGAGACTACCTAAGACCTATACACATAGATCTAGTGCTAAAAACACATTATTTACATACTGGATTTGATATAAACTAAAGCTAACCAATTTTAACCATTCATAATTATAGTATAAATAACCAACATTGAGTAACTTACATACTATATAATATTTATTCCTAGAGTTGTATAGAATTAGGAAAAACCCTTTTCTTAACAAAACCTAAGTTTTATAAAATAGACATTTTCCCCTTATACCTAGATTTTCTTATTCCAAGATAAGAATTAAACATATCCCACAAAATTCACTAAACATGATATCAATATTGAAATATATTATATAATATTATTCTTTATAACCTGAGGAAATGGAAATATAAGAAAGGGTGAGCTCAGATAATTACTAAGGGTAAACACGAGAGATGTTAATCGATGACAATAAGTGAGAATAAGATAAGAATAAGTTTATGTGAACATGATCCTAACTTTTGAAAATCATACCCATTTAGTCAAAGATCATAAATCACAAGTCACAGAATAATGATATAGAATCATAGTGCATAAATAAAATTAATCAATCATGATCAATGAGATAATAACATAAGAATAAGATATAATTTTGTTTCATAAAATCATGACATATACATAAGTAGAAAAATAATATGTTAATTATATAGACTAAGACACTCATCACATTATAGTATTGGGATAACCACCTATGTACCAAATCATATAAAAAGGTTACACACCAATACATTCATCACATCATAGGCTTGGGTTAACTTCCTGTGTACCTTCTTAGGTTGGGGATACCCACCTGTGTAACCTATTTGGATTGGGATAAATACATGTATAACCTCTTTGTATTGGGATAAATACCCATGAACCCTTGATATAATGTGTTATAAAACTTTACCCAATGAATTATAGGACTAAATAATTTTGGTCCCACCCATAATATAATGAAAATCATATATAATAGTTCCACAAGATTATAAAAACATTCATCATTTTATCATAGTATAATTAACATATGGGAAAGAAACCCATTTCATGAAATCAAACATAAAATATCATAATCATAATCCATATTGAGAAAGAAATTGGATGAAATCATAAGATAATATCCAATGTGAATCATTACAATCCATAAATAATTTTGACATAGATGAAAAATATCTTTTATAGAATCATTTAAAATACACTTTAAAAATCAAGAGAAAACCTCCATTTTCTTTTGGTAACTTTTAAAAAATAAAATTCCAAGAAAAATGGGATTACTATTTTCTTTATGAAACCTTAAAAACATGTAAAGTATGTTTCATGATGAATTCTGTATAGGAAAACATGAAAATCTCTTCATACCAATACGTTAAAAGAGAACATTCTTTTTTTACTTTTTTAAAATGTCAAAAGTGAGTCACATGGAAAATAGTTAAAAAATATTCCTTTTAACATTTTTAAAGAAAGTAAAATTTAGTGAAAATTACCTTTTGAAAAAATTAAGTACAAGTAAAATCTTACATAAATTTTTTAATAACATGGATATATAATAGAAAGATTCTCGACCAAAAATTGGGAATAAGGTTCGCTTTTTTTAAAAACATTTTCTCAATAATTTTAATTACAAAATTGAGGAAAATGAATGAAAAACATGAAATAAAAAATTAACTTATTAATTTATTATTAATTTTTTATCTACACCCTTTAATTATTTTCAAGGAAAAGTGCATAATATGTGTCAAATTACATTGTTTTAATATTAAATATAATTTATAAGAATTGTTTGAATTAATTCATATTCAAGTTAGTTTTCTATTTTAATATTAAATTTCACCCTAGTTATGAAAATTTCATTATTATTATTTTTAGGTTTCTTTATCTAATGTAATAAAAATAATTCGACTGAATATTTTCCAAATTTGGCTATCTAAAGGGCCATATGGATTACACATGAAGACCCACCAAATCATTGGAGAAAACAGAACTATACATAAATATTAAATTTATTGGATCAATAAAGAATAAAATTTTTTATAGAGCTCCAAAATATGTTCTATTATATTCAAATAATCTTGGGTATTAATTTTAAGGACCAAATCAATAAATAAATATCCCAATAGATTCATTTTTTTCAAGCCTATATTTCTTCCTAGGATTTGAAAACAGACCATAATTATTAAATTTTCTCTCAATAAACCATTCCAATTGAAATATAATTTTATGGGGATAAATTAAAGATATATTTTTGAAATTATTTATAATAAATGGTTTAAATATGAAGTCATTTTCTTAGAATAAAACCCATTCACATTGTGGCCTTTGAAAAATCCACGATAAAACTGGACAACATCACATAGTTTAGGAAAAAAACTATATATTTAGATTCAAAAGTCTAATGGACTCCAAATTGGGAGGTTTAACTTTAAACATAAATATATTAAACTTTTAAGAATAATATTTCTCGATATTTACTTATCTAAATAGTCAAATGGTCGATCCAAATTGAGGGGCAGTTTTGGAAGGCAAATAGTCCACCACCTTGGGCTATAAATACACCCCCTCTTTTTCATGTAAGAGGTTGCCACTTCAGCACTCAAGAAGGATAATTTTTAAAAACATAGCCTTTATAAATTACTTATAGGTCCTTCTAAACTCTTGTTTGATCAAGAGATACCTCTCCTCCTCCATTCATTCCATATTTGTTTGCGTTTGTTTTTTAATTGTAATTACATAAGTTATTTTCATTTCAAATTCATGTAATGAATGTATTTAATGATGTAAAATAGTTTATGAATAAAAATTCTGTATATTTTTATTAATTTCTTAAACAAATTCAATTCTTGTATAATTCCATCCCTCCTTCACTTTCTCATTCAATTTAAAGTGATTGTTTTACTTCTTTTCACTGTTCATGTGTGTGTTCAGTGCACTACTCTTATATTGTCCCATTATTTTCATTCTATTTTTTACTTATAAAAATAAAAATAATAAAATATATTACTAACCATCTAAATTTCTTAGTATATCATCCATTACGGTGAGTCATAATTTGGTAATGTTAAGTTATTTGGAGATTTTTCTCATTTAATATTGTTTAGGTTCATATTGTGAATATTAAACTTAAATTTTCATGGATTGATGACATGTCAGGTTTAACAAGTGTATTTCATAGATTATTGGAATGATAAATAGTATTACATAGAACATTTTTTATTTATATCAATACCCTTATTTAGGTTTGGATTAAAGCCACAATATTTGGGAGTTTTGATCAAAGTCGTCTTGTGAAGTGGGTGTTAATTTAATGAAATATATCACAAAGATCAATGATATCATAAGATTAAATACATAATAAATATATGAACCCAAATATTTATTAAATTTTCAAATTAAATTCATCAATAAATTATTTACCCTAATCTCTTCACCACCGCCATTTCAGAAAAAAAAATTAATACAATCTACTCAAAAAAATGGTACTAACACCAATGATTCGACCCAAGTGCATCGATGCAAATTATAACATAGAAAAATTCCTTTCAATGGTCGATAAGAAAATATTGTCCATGATTCACTAAGAAATAATCATAGTATAAGAAAATAGATAGGGTTGGAAATATGAAGATCATATAATTTATCTCATTGAAAATTTAATATAGACAATCCTAAAAATAAATGAGATTGCAACATAAACCCTTACCACTTTGGTGAATTTTGAATCATAAATCCATTTAAAAAAATAAAGTAATATTGACCAATAAATAAAACAAATATTAATATATTCGGGATATATTATATCCAAGTGGTAGTATACACACTATATAAACACAAATTGGTTCATAACATGAAATATGTCTCAACAAAAAAATATTGAGATGAAGAATCCTTACCTCAAGTGCTAACATGATACATTTATGTTCAACCTAATATATAATAAATTTATACATATTATAAATGTATACTGAAAATGTATTCATACTTATCTTCATATATATTATTCTTTTCTAATCACCAATTCTTAACAATTCTTCATTAAAATAAATATTTGGGTGTTAACCATTATATTTTCCCAATATATTTTGGTTTAATAGTTCCAAACCTTTCACATTAGTGATGGTTCTAGAATATTAATAATATATTAAATATCATATATATTTATTATATAAACTTTTATAAAAATCCATGTAAGGTGGTGATGAAAAACAAATTTTATTACTTTGTGGAGACGATAGTCCATGCGTACGCATGAGTGATGCATTCATTTTACAATGAATGTAAAGGAAAATTAAATAAATAATAATTTAAATTTATAGAATAAAAAATTTATCATATGTATCATATATATTTGTTAAATATATTCTTAATACTATCCATGTAAAGAAAAAATGAAAACTGAATCACATCGCTTTATGGAGGTGGCAATCCACACATATGCACGAGTAATGTTATCAATTTCCAATAGATGAGAGGGTAAGAAGGAAGATAATAATTTATCTTTAAATAATACTAATTATGTTAAAATAATCATATATATATATATATATCCATTAAATCCATCTATATAAACATCCATGAGATATGGTGATGAAAAATAAATGACATCGCTTCATGGAGGTGATAGTTCGCATATACTCATGAGCACTGCTTTCATTTACCGTTGGATGGAAATAAGTTAGATAATTGTTATTACATTAAAAAATTAACATTTAATTATATTTATGATACAAAATTTCTTATTTTAGGATGGATAAAATAGATCTTAATAAGATAGAATAAGAAATTAACTCAAAATAAATCAGTTAAGACTTATACCTACTCTTTTGATATCATCATTTAAATTGAGCTTAAGACCTTTGAATGAGAGGTTAATGGTCACTACAAGGGATTGGAAATGTAGTAAAGAAAATTTTTAGAGGAATTTGTGTAGTGGTTTTAGATAAGAACTAACGTATACATTCTTTGGGAAAGTATAGATTGCGTCCCTTTTTATAGGAAAAACCAATGGCCTTTTAACAATTTGTCAATCTTTATGGGTTGTGAATTTAATTTTAAAAATTAATAGTGTAACATAAATGAACTATTAATGATATTATTGACAACTAAACATCCACTTGAGTCAATACAGGTTTTATTATTATTTTCCAATGAATTAAAAATAATTTTTAAACATTAAATACCTTTTAAGGTCATTTTTAGGTTTATTCAATTTTTTTACTTTAAACATATCAAGAAAACAATGGAATTAAAATTTGAATTTGAAAACATAAATTAAATTTAATTTTGATCCATAAAAATCATGAAATAATTTATCTTATTCAAAAAACATCACATTTAATATTTCAAAACAATTTACTTTTATTTTTCACCCATCTGTACAAGTGCTGTATAGCGATGTACAAACTTTTTAGGTAATTATAACATTAAAAAAATTAAAAATAAATTAATATCTAAAAATTAATTAATTAATATTTAAAATAACCATTTATAATCATTCATAATTTATTTTTTGTTATTATAAAAACATATTAGATATATTAAATGGAAGACAATGACATTTGGAAGCAATTCTTCACTTGAAATAACATAAATGTCGTTTTCAAAGTAAAATAGCATAAAATTAAAATATTTTAAAATATAGAATTAGGTTTGTGTAAATAAACTCATAAAATGAAATATATTCAAGTATTTTATAGTTTTTATTCCTTGTCCCATAGTTTAAATATCATTTAACCCATTTTACCTTTTACTAAGGTGAATAACTTTTACAAGGATAGTTATTCATTATAACCAAAAATGAAATTAAACTTATAAATATATTTTAAAATGTTTTTTAAAAATATGTAATCAATTTTATATGGTTAAATTTCTCTTATTGGAAAAATTACATTAAATTTGACTTTTAAAAAACACAACAAAAAACCATTTTTCGAAAAAGGTCTATTTTAAGCATAAATATGATTTTATGCCAAAATCATGTATAATGTTTATTACCATTGAATTAATTGGATTATTTTAAATAAATAGGGACTTATTTGACTTGAAAAAAAATTAATACTGAAATAAACCTTTCCAAAATTTAGTTAAAATAGAAATACCAAAAGTACTTTTTATTTAAATAAAAACATTAATTAGATTTCTAAAATGTATAACATAGATATCTACATTAAAATTTATATTTTTAAATGAATTTTAATAATTATTAAATATATATCTGGTCTATAAAAATGTTTCATAAACCATAATGTCAGGATAATGTCATAAAAGTGGCATTATTTGTAAAATCGGTATTTTTTTTACTATTTATCCAAAAAATCAACGATTTCTGAAAAATAACAAAAATTTTACCTAAGATAATTTTGATATGATTAAATAAAAAATTAAATTATTTTTATAAAATTTAATTTATAAAATTTTTATATTTATCTTTTAAATGAAAATATAAAATATGCAGCAAAACTGGTTTTATAAAAAATAACCCTTTATTCTTAACCTTATATGATTTCATTCTTACCATTGAAAATTGAATACTTATTTAATAAGAACTAATAAATAATGTTTTATTATGAAAAATTTTCTACAAATATTTCATAATGTGATTACTCTTATTCATACCCACTAATCCAACAACTAAGTTAAATTGAAAATTTTAAATAATAATACTCCTATTGTATATTGTGGTTCATTTAAGTTTGGTGTTTCATGAGTCACAAGATATCGATCAAATAAAAATTATTCATAAGAACATATTTTTTAAAAATAGGGTGTAACATTATATCACTTTAAATAAATTATGTCGTTACAATTTTATCTATGTTTTATGAACATGAGTTTAAAACATTTTCAAATTCAATTCCAAGATGTGGAAGATAAATATACATAAGTGGAATGAAATACCTTTTAATCCACATTGATTACATTTCCTTTTGAAAATTAATTTAATATATATATTAAGACAAAAAAATTTATTATTTTATAATTATTTCTTAAACTATGTTTTTATTATAGAACTCATACTTGTGAGTAGGTTTACAAAAGCATACCTTGATAGATAAGAAATTTTTTCCATATAAGAGTCAATAGATTTATCATCTTCTTGCTTGAGTTTGAGGAATTATTTTACCATCGAGATAAATAATGTGAGTTAATATAAATACTTTATTTATTTCCATAATTTCTTTCTTTGATTATGTTTCAAGTAGTTTTGAAACTCTTATTCATGTCATATAATAAATAACCATAATGATTTTTTCATGCATGAGGCCCTAAAATTAACTTTTAACCCATCATAAGATCCATAAAATTATGACATGTTATTACTACTATTTCTAGACATTTACAAAAACCAAAAATGGTTATCACAAGATAAGATAATACATAATAAACCTTTATATTATTAATTGAAACAGTAATTCCCAAAGCTTCAACAATAACACACAAGGTTCAAATTAGATCATTTAAAAAAATAACTAAAATATAAAACACTTCTAAGTATGATAAAAAAATTTGAATCCATGAAATCGTAAAGATATGATCATATTTTATTCTATGATAAATATAACATTTATCTCAAAGAAACATCAATCAATATTATTTACATATACTCAAATATTAATACACCTTAATCATATATTCTTCAAAATTATACTTTTTCAAAAATAACACGAATCATTATGATATAAAACCACTTAAAAAGGATGTAGTGAACTTCCCAAAAAAACAGCATGAATCAAATTTTCAATATATACATACTAATATTAAAGGTTATCCATAGTTTGGTCATCCGTTCTTCAATAAATATCTCTAAAAATACCACTTTACCACAAAAAATTACTTTTAAACCCTCAATGTCATCAAAAAATCCCAATTTAATCTGTAAATGATATTAAACCATTATCATAATTAACCATAATTACCTTGAAATTAAATAATATACCATCCCAAAGGGTTATTTATGTCATGAACCATCCCCGAGGGGCCTATACTATGACTACCCCAAGACCACATCTGATAGGCCAAGGGATGATGACTAGCACTGAGTAGGCATATCCCAAAAATGGGAGGAATTTTCCTAAGTACCTACACACACACACACACACACATCTCCAGGCCCAAAATAATGAAATGTAAAAACACTAAGTAGACAATTCATGCATACACTAAGAGGCCCTTTTCTCAATTCAAGGGGCTTGATTGTCAAAAATAAGATACTAATCACAGAGTATGAAAGTAGGAAAAATGAAAAGCAAATAGGGCCAGAATACAAGACCACTAAAAGAAAGAGTCTGCCAAGTGAATACACAAGTTCCCAATACTCTTCTGTAGGGTAAGTGTAGGGTAGATGTCTGAAGCCATAGGAGAAAAACATGTATGTCTGATCCCTATAATAAGCACATGGTTCTAGTCCACCCAGAGCTCCATCAATGCACCCGTTATTTGCACAAGACATGACATGTACATGCAACGCCCGTGTAGGGGTGAGTAAAATAATACTCAGTAGGACATCCTAAAACCATAAAGGAAAATACAACTAAGAAATACATGAAGTACACCACAAAGGAAACATATACACTACACTACAAAGGAATTACATGAAGTACACCACAAAGGAAACACATTAAGTATAGTCAATACGGTCAGCTCACACAGGTATAAGCAAAATGCATGAAGAGAAGGATTTCTAGTTGTATCCCATAGGTCTCTCAGTCTCAATGATACTGAAAGCGTTGAATTCTCACAGAGCATCGATGGCACATTGAGCGTAAATGGAGCACAAAGCATCAATGGTGCATGGAGCATCAATGGGACCTGATGAGGTAATGACGCCCGAGGTGTCAATGGGGAAAAGAGCATTGATGACACACAAAGCATCGATGGTGCACAGAGCATTGGTGGCACACAGAGCATCGATGAGTCATGTGGCCGAAAAGTCACATAGTCACCAAGATCACATAGTCACCAAGATCACATAGTCACAGCCAGCTGCAGGATTCTACTCGAAGCACGCTCATTCCAAGAGCACCTTCTCCTCGAGCCACTATGCCATATTCCAACTTCAATAAAAAATTTGTCAGAGTATCTCAAAAGGACCATCTCGTTACAAGGGTTCTAACTCTATACAGAGGTCATCAAATAGATGCTCTGTTTGAATGATATGGGTAATTTAGTAAAAAGGGTCTGGTCTGGTCTAGTCAAGGTTCAACACGACCTAGCCCGGTTTAACTGAATTGGTTGGTCTGGGCTAGCCCAATGGGCTAGTCCTATTGGGCTACTAGAACGACCTAGTTCTCAAGCCAAGAACACATCGCGTGGGCCATTTCTGTTCTTCCAGATGTGTCCCACCCTAGATGCATCCCTTTGGTCCATAAAATATTCTGATCATGTGGCCAGCCAGATCCCCCATTCAACACAGCACTAGAAAACATTTCATGCAGCTGACCTACCTTGTCTACCTAGTCATACCACCTCGCTACCACTGCAGGTTTCTGTTAGACTGATGCGGCTCCGAGCCGCATCCTACTGGCTACCACCGCGGTGTTTTGCTGCGGCCACTAGTCACTACCCATGACCTCCGCCACCGTAGGACTCCTCTTACACAATCTTTCCTGGAATGTATCTCATCACCACCACCATCCACCCTATTGGTGACCCGTTTCTACTGCACCCCACCTAGCCTGACTACCCCTACCGAGATAGTTCTTTCTCCTTCACCTACCACCCACCTGCAGCCTTGCCCTTCCATGCTGTACCTAAACTGGCTAGAGTTGTCACCTCCGACCGCCACTTTTTTCTACTTCTACCTTGCATTGTCATGGGATCAGATCCCTGGGTATCAGACCATTGTTCCATGGATCAAAGGTGCATGGATCCTTTAATCATAATTCACAAGGAACGAGGACTGAGGAATGAGGAACACATGTGATTGATGAAAGATACAAAGCACATGAACACCCCAAAGGATGAATATTGTCCTTGTTCATGTTGGCCTTGATCCGTTCATTTTAGAAGGTTTAACGAATAACAATCAACTGATATTCACCCAAATTTATCATCCCTTTAATCCCCATAATAAAATCTATCCCACAACAAATAATGAACCATAGATCAACCTATTCATGGGTTGGTCTGTTTTCATCGTTTGAATCTAAGAGTTATAGGGAGATCAAAAAGAGATCAACACCCTACCTTGAGGATGGATCAATAATTCAAAAATAACGGGGTTCTTTTTTTTCATTGATCCTCAATCCGCTATCATTCATTGTCATTATTCAAAGAGGTTTTTTTCTCCTTGCCTCAAAGGAATTTTCAGGGTTATGGTATAACCCTATATTCCTGACAATGGGACTTAATTAAAAGAAACCAACACAACATAAAATAAAATATTTTTATTTAAAATATTTTAATGATGGTTATTTCCAATTTCTAACTTTTTAAGTCAACCTTCACCGGTCGATGTTATACCCTTCCTAATGTAGAGTTGCTACTCTGAACGCAACGGTGCCCTTGGATTTCTAATCTGGGCACCCATTTATAAGTAATTCCCATTTAAGGAAGAAACCTTCCATATAATTTAACAAAAAATTAGTATTTTTCACCATAACATTCCAGGAAAACTGGTACTTGAAATATCATGCCATCTCAACACCTAGTCTCAATATTTTCCCATTTAATTTATAAAAATAAAACTGGAGAAAATCCAAGTCATTACATTCTCCCCACTTTAGATCTTCACATCCCCGAAAGCCAAAACAAGGGCTAATCAACAAAAGATGAGGATGATGAGAACAAATATGAGCCTCCCACTCCAAAGTGATCTCTTGAAGATTCCCATGATGCTACCAAACACATACCAAAGGAATTGACCACCTATAAAAGATCCACTTGTCAATCCTTGATCTCCACTAGGTACTCAAAAAAATCGCCCCATTATCAATGTTTAGATCACCCCAGTCGATGAAGTGAAATGGATCATGCACATACCTCCTCAACTACAACATGTGGAAGACATCATGCTCATGGTGCAACTATGGGGGTAGATCTAGGTGGTACACCACCTCACCAACTATACTAAGAATCTGCAAAAGACTGATGTACCTTAGAGATAACTTGCCGCCCCAGAAAAATCATCATAATCCCAATTGAGGTGAGACCCAAAGGAATATATGGTTTCCCTCATCAAACTCCATATGCCTCCTTCTCTTTTTAGTATATGTTTTCTGCTAGCTCTGTAGAGTCCTCATCCGCTCCTGGATGATCTGCACCTTCTTCGTGGTAGCCTGTACCAACTCTAGACCCATGTGTATGACTCTTATGGGTCTATCTAACATAGTGGTAACCTACATGGTAACCCATAAAATGCCTCAAAATCTAACATACCAATGGTGTAGTTGTTATTATTGTTATTTGAAAACTCCACCAGAGGTATGTGGTCCTCTCAACTATGGCCAAAGTCTAGGATGAAAGAATGTAGCATGTACTCTAGAACCTGGATTGTCCTCTCCATCTAGCCATCTGTCTGGGGATGAAATGTCATTCTCAAGAACAACTGAGTCCCAAACACCTCCTATAGGACCTTCCAAAATCGGAATGTAAAGAGATCATTATGATCTGAGACTATCTTCGATGGGACTCCATGGAGTCAAAATATCTTCTACATGTAGAGGTTTCTCAAACACTCTACTGAGCTCTGCTCATATATCTGTAGGAAGTGGACCGACTTGGTGAGTCAGTCAATGATTAACCAAAAGATATTGTCCCCCCTAGACATGTATGGTAAAACCATAAAAAAACATTGATATCACATCCCACTTCCACCATGGAACCTCATGGGTTGGGTCAAGCACACTAGAACCTAGTTCTCAGCCTTCACTTGCTGGAAAGTGAGGCATTGAGAAACAAACTCTTCCACCACCTTCTTCATCCCCGACCACCAAAATTGACATAAGAGGTCTTGATACATTTTACCACTTCTAGATGTACCATCAAAGGTGAAGTATGGAACTCTATCAAGACCTCCCCCAACAATATCACTAGCACTACTGTGCACCCTCTGAAGAGAATGACAATTTCACCACCTTTTGAATATTCATCAGGGGCATTACCTATGCACATATGAGAACATAAAGTCTCATAGTATGTGTATCTAAGCTATGAATACCTAACTCACTATAAGAGTGGAGGGGTGAAAACCATTTACTGGAGGTAATCTACTCCATCCCCATCCACAAAGGATATCTGTAATGTGACCAACTACTTCGATGCCTCACTTATCAACCACATGCTAGATCTCCTACTGAGAGAGTCCACCACTACATTACCCTTTTATAGAGTATATAGAATCAAAAATTCATAGTCTTGGAGGAAATCTAGAAATCGTCTCTATATTATGTTCAGATCCTTCTAAGAGAAGATATACTTTAGACTCTTATGGTTAGAGCAGACAGTAAACTGCTCTTCCATTAGGTAGTGTCACCACATCTTCAATGTGAAGACTACCACTGCTTGCTCAAGATCATGGGTCACATAGTTCTGATCATGATGCCTAAACTAACATGAACCATAGGCAATCACCACTTTCCCCTGCATCAGGAAACAAATATTCCCGGTCCCTGATGCATCATATAATACCACATACTCAACACCCTCCTCTGGTAATCTCAAGATGGGGGCACTCGTCAATCTTTGCCTTAGATCCAGAAAGCACTCATGTAGCTTCTCTTTCCACACATAAGGATTACCCTTACATGAGGAGGACTTAAAGGGTAATGATACTCTAGAAAATTTGGGTACAAACCTCCAATAGTACCCAGCCACCCAGGGAACTCTACACCTCGGTAACACTCTTGGGTGGATCCCAAGAAATCACCACATCAATCCTCCCCAAATTTACTGCTAATCCAATATTTGAGATGATGTATCCCAGAAAGTGGACCTCTTGAATCTAAAACTGACACTTTGAGAGCTTCCCATAAAGCTGGTTCTCTCGAATTGTATCTAGGACCATCCTCAAGTGTATCATGTGATCCTCCTAGGATGCTAAGTACACAAGAATTTCATCAATGAGGACCATAACAAAACTGTCTAAGTAAGGCTATAAAAAGCTGTTCATGAGTTCCATGAACAATTTTAGGGTGTTATTTACACCAAACGACATCACTAAGTACTCATTGTGGCCATACCGACATCTGAAGGATGTCTTCGGTATATCCTCATCCAATACATGAAGCTAATGATAGCTACATCTAAGGTCTATCTTTGATAACCACCTCACTCCCTTCATCTGATCGAAGAGTTCAACAATCATTGTTAGTGTATAATTATTATTCAGAGTCATATTTCAAGAACTTGAAGTCCACACATAATCTCATGATCCCATATTCCTTCCTGGAAAACCAAACTGGGTAGGCCCAAGGTGAAACACTAGGTCTCATGAAGCCCTTCCTCTACAAGTCCTCAAGCTTTACCCTTTACTCATGAAGCTCCATGGGAGCCATATGATATGAAAGTGTATATATTAGTGTCATCCTAGGGTACAATTCAATGCAGAAGTCCACCTCTCTATGAGGAGGTTATCCTGTAACATCTTCTAAAAATTTGTCCTCGTACTCATCCACCTCAGCAGGAAACCGAGGACTCATCTCATCCACTGCACTGAGGTTCATGGTATCCAACTAGCATGTGATCAGATACACCATACCACATGAAATTCCATCATATGGTTGTTGGGTTTCCTTTTCACTGAAAAAGGAAAACCTGATACCATCTTTGCGAACACACAACATCGTGCGCCTAAAACAATCAATCTGGGCATGAACCATGGATAACCAATCCATACCAAGAATGAGTTTGTAAAGCCTCGAAGCTTCCCCCAAGATATCCCAACCAAAACTATAGACCCCTATAGTATGGAAAAACTAATGGTACCAGTGTGTGATTGTCAAATATTCCCCCCGTAGAAGTCTCTAAGCGTAGGGACCGAGTTAACAATTCCATCAGAATATTCAAGTCTCAAACACGGGTTGTGGAGAGAAAAGAGTGACTAAAACCTATGTCTATAAAAAATAAAGCTATGGTGGAAAGGAAATAGATCTAACATCTAATCATATCTGGAGCAACAGGGTTATAAGACTCCATTGCTTGAATCTAGACTCGTCATTGTCCACCAGCTCCCTGAGCCCGTAGTGGACCACCTGGGGGTGGTGGTGGAAATACCTCAAACCTCCTCCCACATATTAATGACCGACCTACTCATCTTCCACACCTTATTCCATACAGACCACTCTATACTTTCCTTCTCCTCTCTCTTGGTGGTTCCTTGAACGTATTCTGAATATCCATACGATGAGTTGGGAAATATCTTGCCATGTATCCCTAATCACCGCATGAGTAACACAACCTATCTTTCAACTAACCCACTCTACCCTGTGAGCCCTGCAATGCTGATACTATATCTCGGGGTCATCACCTAATGTCATTAACCCTCTTGGGTCCCTATATTTACTTCCAGTTACCCACCATTGAAGACTCGGCTACCTGGTTCCCACTGGTAGCTCCAACTGCTGAAGTCTACTTTGCTAGAAAACTATCCACTAGTAGGGATTGCTCCAGTATCCCAGCATATGTAGGGATGCTAAGGGATATCATGGATTCCCTGATATCCCATCATAGCCCTACTTAAAGGTCCAATACCTAAAGAACAATTCCCTGACCATATCCATGGAGTAGCAAGAAATATCTATAAATCTCACTGAGTACTCCACTACTCTCTGGATTCCCTACTACAGATGTAGTAGCTCCAGTATACACACGGAGCACAATTTCTCTAGAAAGAACTACACTCTGAAGAGATGATTTTCAGTCTTTCCAAGTGAGGGTCATATCCTCATGCATCTAGATCAATAAGCTCCACCGTCTCCCTACTGAGTCCTATAGATGACTTGTAGCTAGGACTTCCATCTGGTCAAGAGGCATCCTCACTAGGCAAAAGTCACACGTAACTACCTCTAGAAAATCATCAGGTGCCTAGGGGTCTAGCTCACCCCTGAACCTGGGAATTTTCTACCTTTGGAACTCATGAACCGCACTCAGCCTACGTGTATCCTCTACTTGTAGTACTGGTAGTAACTACTAGTCTCTGGGTGGTGGTATCACTAGTACACCACATGAGAGTGATATCTCTAGTACCAGTCCCTATATCGTGCCTCATAACTAGGTGGATCATCCTCATGATCACACATTAGAATTCTGGCTAGTTGTCTACATGGGGGAATCCTAAAATAGATCAAGATGTACCAAAGTAAATAGAGTATTCCTAGAAAGCTGATTCAAGAAGGATATGAGAAAACACTCAAAATCCTATGTGATGAATGTACTATTTATTGTCCCTGCAACTAGTGTTTTGATATCCGAGTCAAAAAGTAGAATTTAGAGTCTTGGTGTATGGATATGCCAGCCACCACACCAAAATTGGAGTCCCTAGTTTGAAATGAAAACTCAAAACACTTAAAACTATTTTCCCAAACCAATCTCATAGACTCTTGGCTTGTTAGGTAGAACTGACCATCTTTGATACCACTTTGTCATGACCATTCCCAAAGGGGCCCGTGCCATGACTAGCCCATGCCCACCTCTGATAGGACAGGGGCTAGAGACAAGAACCAAGTAGACATATCCCAAAATGGGAGGAATTTTATTTAGTACCTATACACACACACATCTCCAAGCCCAAAATGATGAAATTTTAAAAAACTAAGTAGACAATGCATGCATACACTAAGATACCAACCACAGAGTACAACATTAGGAAAATGGGAATGTAAACTGGATCAAAATACAAGTCCACTAAAAGATAGAGTCTTCCAGGTGAATACACATGTTCCCAAAACTCATCGGTAGAAAACTTTACCTGAAGGATAGGTGTAGGGTAGCTGTCTGAAGTCGTAGGAGCACAACACATTCGTTTGATCTCTCTATGAACCACCTGGTCTTGGCCCAACTATAGCTCTATCAAAGAATCATTCATCTACACAAGACATGACACATGTGAGAAAATCCGGTGTAGGGGTGAGTAAAACAATACTCAATAGGACACACTCAATCCACAAAGAAAAATACCACTAAGAAGTACAAAAATTACACCATAAAAAACATGAAGTTCACCACAAAAGAAACACACTAAGTATACCATAATGGAAACACATGAATTATAGTCAATACAGTTATCTCACATAGTTATATGTATAATGAATGAAGAGAAGGATTTCCAGTTGTAGTCCGCAGGTCTCCTAGTCTCCATGAACTAGAAGTGTTGATGATGAAAGAAGAGTTAATGGCACATGGATAATCGATGGAACATAGAGAATCCATGGAACATGGAGCATCAATGGTTCCGAGAGAATTAATGGTGCCCGGAGTGGCGATAGGGCTCAGAGCAGCGATGGTGTCTGGAGAGGCGATGGTGCCTGAGTCATCGATGGTGCACGAATCTTTGATCACGCATAGAACCCCGACCCAGTCGATCAGGGCAGGCTTGAAACAACCAGGCCTGATGGGACATCAGACCACGACCCAGTTCTCTATCCAGGACCACTTTTTATGGGTTAGTTATGATCCTTCGGACGTGGACCACCTCAGCTACATCCCTATAGTCTATGCGGTCGCTCGACTGCATGGCCAGCCAGCTCCCATGGTCAATGCGGATCTGGACCACATTTCACGCGGCCGACCCACCTCATCTGACTGGTCCCACCGCCGCTATGGGTTCTTTCTGACTGAAAAATCTCTATGTCTCATCCTATTGGTTGCCTCTGAGACCTCCTGTTGCAGCCCCTGGTCACCGCCCATTGCCTCTAACATCATGGGCCTCCTTTAACGCAGTCCGAACTAGACCACATCTCACTGCCACCGTCGGCTATCCTGCCACGCCCCGCCTGGCCCAGCCCCTTTCTGGGCCAGTGTTTCCTTTACCACCGAACACCCTATTGGTGACCTTTCCCTATCGTGCTCCAACTGAACCGGTTGGAGTCGCCACCTTTTTTCACCATAGGATTAGATCCTTGGGTCTCAGACTATTGCACTATGGATCAAAGGTGCAAATATCCTTTGATCATAATTCGTGAAGAATAAAGAATGAGGAATGTAGAAGATTTGGGAAATAGAAAAAGCACATAAACACAAAAAAGGACAGATCTTGGCCTTGTTCATGTTGGCCTTGATCTTTTCATATTATAAGTTTTAATGAACAAACATCAACCGATATTCAAAAATATTTATCATCCTTTTAATCCCCTCAATAAATTCTATCTCACAAGAAATAACGAACCACAAATCAACCTTTTCTTGGGTAGGTCTGTGTTCATCATTTGAATCTAATAGGTTAAAGGAAATCAGAAAGAGATCAACACCCTACCTCGAGGTTGGATTAGTCATTGAAAAAGAAATGGGTTCTGTGTCGTTATCGATTCCCGATCCACTGGCATTTGTCGAAGAGGTTTAAGTCTCCTTACCTTAGAAGAATTTTCAGGGTTATAGGGATAACCCATGATTCCTGAAAATAGGCCTTAATTAAAAAAAACCAATGAAGCATCAAATAACATATTTTTATTTAAAATATTTTAATGGCAGTTATGTCCAATTTCTAACTTTAATAGTAATCTCACACCGATCAATATTAGGCCCCACCAAAGGTAAATCCACTGCTCTGAATGAAACTGTGCCCTCAGATTTCTGATTTGGGAACCTATTTAGAGGTTATTCCCATTTAAAGAAGAAACTGTCTATGCACTTTATTAAAAACTTAACATTTTTCACCGTATCATTCCGGGCACACTGGGCCTCAAAATCTCACTCCGTCTCAGCGCTTGGTATATGAATTTTTCTAATTAATTTTTGAAAAAACTAAATAAAATCTCAGTCATTTAAATTTAATCCTCAATAATGTATTATTCCTAAAACCCAGTAAATAGTTCAAATCACCTTGAGATATAATCACTTAAGACCTTAAAAAGAGGATCAATGCCTTTGAAATAATGTTAATCCTTAAACTTATAAATCTTGGTATCTATAAATCTTAAGTTATCCTCACATAAAAACATCCTAACAATAAAAGTTTTCTAAACCCTTACCAGGATACTACTAGAGACAACCAGAGACCCATACACCTAGATTATTTATTAAAAACATATTATTTAGATTAATTATTTGATACCAACTAATGGGAACCAATTTTTACCACCCATAATTACAATATCAATAGAAAAAAATGAGTAACTTACAAACCTAATTCCTTTTAGGTTTAGAGTTTTAGAGAATTTGGGAAAACCCTTTACATAAAAAAACCCATGTATTTCAATTCAAATATGTATTTTCCATTATACCTATATTTTCTTATTTTATAAGAATACTTACAAATATCTCATAGAATTATCCCCACATAAAGAAAATTCTATACAAATCTTATATAATATCATTCTTTACAACCTAGGGAAATGAAAAGAGAATAAAGGTTGAGATTAGAAGTTCAGTAAGTGTAAACATGGGAGATATCAATAAATGATCAACAATTAGTATAAGATAATCATAAGGGTAAGATAACATGATTATATCTTAAACAGATCATGCCCATTCAGTAAAAGAACATGAATCATGAGTCATGGCATAATTAATTTTCATAATAATATAGAAACATCATTAACCAATCATGATCCATGAGAGTATAAAATAAAAATATGATATAAGTTTGTGGCATACAAGCATGTCCTACACATAAGCATATAAATAATATGTCAAGGAAACACACCAAGACATTCATCACATAATAGGATTAGGATAACCAAACATGTACCAAATCATATATCAATGCTACCCACAAGGACATCCATCACATCATAGGCTTAGGTTAACAGCCCGTGAACCTTCTTGGGCTTGGGCTACCCACCCGTTTGCCTCTTGGGATTTGGATAAATACCAAAATACCATATTGGGATTGATATAAATTCCCATTTACCCTTGATATCCTGAGTTATCAAACTTTAACGAACATATTTGAGGGATATATAATTTATATCCAAACCATCATATAATGAAAACTATACATAAGTGTACCATAATATCATAAATACATTCATAATTTCATCACAATATATTTAAACCATGGAAAGAATTGAGTTTCATGAAATAATCCTTAAATAATAATTATCATAACATATCTAGAGAAATAAAGTGTATGGTATCATAAAAGAATATACCTAGTGATTTATAATAATCCATATAATATGTTTACTTAGATGAGAAATATATTTTATAAAATAATTTAAAATAATCTTTGAAAATCAAGAGAAAACATCTGTTTTATTTTAATAACTTTTAAAAAATAAAATAAAAAAAATGGGAATACAATTTTAATTATAAAAACTTTAAAACTTAAAATTTATCTTTATGATTAATTAAGGATATGATAGTGGGAAAATCCATTTATGTGGTATATGTTAAAAGAGATAATTATTTTTATATTTCTAGAAAAAGTAAAAAGTGATTCATATGAAATTTTTTTGAAAATATTACTTTTAATAAATTTTAAAGAATTTAAAAGGTAGTCAAAATGAAAAATTTAAAATACCTAAGTATAGTTGAAAACCTCCATCAATAAATTTTAAGAACAATAATATGGAAGAGAAATATTCCTAAGTAAAAATAGGAAATATGGCCAGTTTTTTCTAAAAAATATTTTCTTAATCATTTTAAATACCAAATAAAGGATAATTAAAATAAAACATTAAATATCTATAAATAAAAAGAGTAGAATAAAATATATGGAGTTTAAAATATAAGGATCATATATTTTTTCTTATTGGATATTTATCATATATAATCCCAAAAATAAATGAGATTGTAACATAAACCCTTACCGCTTTGGTAAGTTTTGATCCATAAATACCATGAAAGAAATAATTAAAATTAAAATTTAAATACCATGAATATTAATATATTATTGATATCATATATAAAAGGGTAAATATATAAACCCTATAAACACAATTAGGTGTGTAACATGTAACATGTCTAAACGAAACAATATTGAGATGAAGAACCCTTACCTCAAGTCCCGACATGATTCATGGTTGTTTAAAAATCCTATATAGTAATTTTAGAATTAATATATATATATATATATATATATCAGAATATTATACATAATTATATATATATCATTCCTTTTTAACCACACATTTATTAACAATTCTATTTTAAAATCAATATTTGGGTGTCATCTTTCCATTTTCCATGCATGTTTTAGTTTTATGGTTTTGATAATTTTAACTTGTTCATAATTATTGAATATTAATCATATCATAAATATAATATATATTTATTATATAAAATTTTATAATAATCCATGTAAATAATTGATGAAAAATAAATTATATCACTTTGTGGAGATGGTAGTCGGTTTGTATGCACAATTGATGCTTTTATTTTTTAATGAATAGAAATAAATAAAGGTAATTAATAATTTATATTTACATAATAATAAATATATAATATATATATATAAACATTAAATATATCCTTATTACCACCCATTTATATAGGAAATGAAAAATGAATAACATCACTTCGTGGAGGCGGTGGTCCACACAAACACATGACTGACATTATCATTTCCAACAAATGAGAGGGTAAGAAAGAATATAATAATTTATCTTTAAATAATAATAATTAGTCCATAAAAATAATATATATATATATATATTAAATACATATATATAACCATTCATGGGGGGCGGTGATGAAAAATTGAATTACATTTCCTCATGGATATGGAAGTTCATACATACACAGAAGTGATGCCTTCATTTCTAATTGGATGGAAATGAGGTAGTTAATAGTTGTTATATAAGTATATTAAAATTTAAACATATTTATGACACCGAATTGATTATTTTAGTATGTATTAAACAAATTTTAAGGAGTTACATAAATAAATAAATATAAAATAAATCAATTACAACATATAGCTCCTCTATTGATATCCTCATTTTGATTGAGCTTAAGGAATTTGAAGTAAAGGTTTATGGTCACTATATGAGCTTTGGGACATGGTAAGGAAAATTTTTAAAGGAATTTTTTGAGATTTTTTAGTGATAAAAGAACTCATATATTCCTCGAAAATTCATATTTTGAGTCACCTTTTTTAGGAAATAATTAATGGTATTTTCATAACATTTCAAAATTTAAGTGTCATGAAATTAATTTTGAAAATGAAAAATGTAATATACATAAACTATTCATGATAGGATCTAAAATTTTACATCTTATTTTTTCTAGATATATTTTTTGGTTTTATGATGATTCAAAAATAATTTTTAAACATTGAATACCATTTAAGGTCATTTTTGGGACTACTAAAAACATTTGACTTTAAACATATGAATACAACAAAGAAATTAAAATTTGAATATTTAAAACATTAATTAACTTTAATTTGGATCAATAAAAATAATAAAATATTTAAAATTGTCTATAAATTATCAAATTTTATATTTTAGAACTATTAATTTTATTTTTTCACCCTCTTTCACAAGTGATGCATAAAAATTTAGGTAATTATACCATTACCAAAAAAATCCTAAAAATAATTTATTAATATTCAAAATAACCATTTATAACCTTTAATGACATATTTTTATTATTATGAAAGTATATTAGAGATATTAAAAGGAATATAGTGACATTTTGTTCTTATTTTTTTCTTAAAAAATTTAAAGGTCATTTTTAAAGGAAAATGGCACAAAATCACCATATTTTTGAATATAGTACAATTTCTGAATACATACACCCATATAATGAAATAAATGAAATTTTTTGAGAGATTTTTTTGACTTTATCTCATATTTTAAACCCCACATAACCCATATTACCCTTTACCAAGGTGGAAAACTTTTAATATGAATACTATTCATTATTAAAAAAATGAAATTGAATTCATAACTAAATATAAAAATTATGATTCAAAATATATAATCCATTTTTTAGTGTCCCAAAACTTGTTTACTCATATGTTACCAAACCCAGTCAGCCACATGACATCAAGTGAGCCTCCCCATATTCTATAGGCTTCCGAATAGTAGCAAGAGTCTATGATGGTACAATGGAGGGATTATACCCCTATGATTAGAGTATAGAAAAATGATATAGAATAATGGTAATTTGTAATAATAGTAATAGAAAACTAGTAGTGGAACAATAATAAATCATCAAAACATAATTGAAAGGTGGAATATGAATCAATGTCATGTACAAAAAATTATGATCATGTTATGGTTTTAATCACTACTATAAATTGGAGCTATACCAATAGTCATATTCCAAGGGTTTTCCAAACAATTAGTATTGGAAATCTATACCAATAGTTTGGCCAAAACTGTTGGTATAGGTACTATAGAGAGACCCTATACCAATAGTTTGGCCAAACCATTGGTATATGTACCATGGAAAGAACCTAACCATTGATTTTGGAAAAATAATTGGTATAAGTGATAGATATACCAATGGTTTGGACAAAACCATTGGTATAAATACCATGTAAAGACCCTATACCATTGGTTTTGGTCAAACCATTTGTATAGGTGATGGTTATACCAATAGTTTGGGAAACTTTTTTTGTATAAATACCAAAGAAAGACCCTATACCAATGGTTTTGAAAAAACTATTAGTATAGTTCCCCAAAAACTGGGAACCTATACCAATAGTTCCCAAAAACTTTGGTGTAGGTCTATACCAATTATTTTGGGAACCGTTTGTATAAGTATTCAATTTTTTATGTTTTTTTTGAAATAAAATTTAATACATCAAAATTAAAATTACTTTTAATATACATATACATATACATATTTATAATATTATGTTAAAAAAACTCATTGAATATTAGTGGTTAGGTTATTGAAATATAAGTTGGAGGTCCTAGGATCAAAACCAGGCAATCTATTTTTTTATATTACCTATACCAATAGTTTTTCAAAACCATCGGTATAAGTATTTCATATCACCTATACAAATGGTTTGGGAACCATTGGTAGAGTCCACCTATACTAATGGTTTCTAAAAATTGTTGGAATATGTCTATACAAACAAAAAATAGGCCAACGAACCTAAAACCATTGTAGTAGGCTATACCAACTATTTCAGGGCCTATACCAAAAGTTATAAACTATTGGTATAAGATTTTTTTATAGTGGTGAATCAAATAGGAATACACATGGGATACAAAGGTAAAAAAATATACAACATGGTATACAAAAATAAAAAGGGATAAAACATGCCTCCACTAGCATCATGAGAATAAGGTCAGTCCTCTACTCTGATACTTCATCCCAGGACAACAAGTCAAACATCCAAATCTAGATGCTTCCCTTTGTCCCAACCTGTAACCATAAGGTCTATTTAGTTACCAACCGGCAGCCCGAACATGGTGTGAGATATAATTAGTAAGACACTATCAAAATAATCTAGAACTATGTAGTATGTACGTATAATATGATAAGTGTGAAAGAAATAATAAATGTAAGATAAAAAATAAAAAATAAATCATATCGGATGTGGTTCCTCACGAGACACCCGACCGACACTATTTGCTTCAATCAATGCCAGATGTCTCTGAACAAATGTTACCATGCATGTACATTGATATATATATATATAAAGGTATTTATTTATATGAATCATATACATATAGACATATAAGTTCACATAAATATATACACAATAATAATCCTGACCCGAGGTGTCCACCATTACTTAGGAAGAGTTTCACAACCCTCGTGGCATATGAGCATAGAGATATAACCGATCCTTCATACAAGATAACTATAAATCATGGAATGAAATCAATAATTATCTTCGGATTTGAGAGTGCATCCTTATTTTTATAGTATTAGTATCCTAAGCCCGTCCATGGTATTCTGTATAAGGAACCCATTCATCTCTACAGGTACACTAATAAACCCATCACCATAGTATTTCATCCAAGGTGTTTGTATAAGGACCCATGTATCACTCACGACATTGTATAAATCATAAAAATATGATCCTATCTATGGTGTAACACATCTAGAACTAGGTATCACTCATGGAATGCTTAAGTAATAATGATTATGGATCCCATCAAAGGTAATACACTAGGGAACCAGGTATCACTCCTAGGAAGCATAAGAACATTCACCTGGTGATCCCATCTTGGGTGTTCTATAAATTACATATTTATCACTCCTAGTATATTATAATCAATTACAACTTCTAGTTGTTAAGCTCAATGATCCCATCTATGGTGTCTTAAATTAGTTCCCTTATATCTCATTCTGTTTGGTATACACGAATGTTCATAACTAGAATTAAACTCATACCATTCGATAATAAATTTTAATAATGTTGTTTAATTCATGCAATAAGTTTAATTAAAGATACAACATGAAGTCAAGGGACTAATCATATGGTCTATCTTATTTTCCTTGGTCTAATTTAAAATAATTCTCAATCACAAGGTGAAGTTAAGTACAATTAAAATGTTAGTTCAAAAAATTACAATCATTAGGCTCCTAGGACATTAAGGAAGGCACACCCTTAGGGGTGAATCATATCTAGGTGTTCATATTTTTATGTTTATTAGTAGGTTTATATAATTACAATGAGCATAGAAACATCATTTACTTTAATTAATTAAACATTTAAGAGGAGTCACCAAAAGGGTCTAATGCATGGCATAATGGCACACCATATAAATCATTAATACTTTAAGGAAAAGGAACTAGACCACATAACTTAGGTTGGAATAACTCTCATCTTCCATTTTCATCTTTTAAATTGATATAGAATGGAAGAAATCTATAAAATAGTAAAATTACCTAAAAATAGGGAATATTGACTCACACCATAATAACATTGAATATGGAGAGATAAACCAAGAGAAGAAAGAAGACTAATGACACTTTTATCAGAAAAAATCCAACACGACTGTCAATGAAGAAATTGGAACATGGATGAAAGAGAAAGATCAAATCCCAAGTTTATGCACAAGATGAGATCTTAACATGGATTCTACTAGAGAAAATATATGGATGGGTTAAAATGAGGGGTTATACCCTTTTTAAAAAATGGATCATGACATTTTCAAGACACGAATGGAATTCACATCATGAATTCCTTGGGTTTTATTTTCCTATAAGGAAAAACCATTTCACATCATGAATAGGATTCATGCCGTGCATTGAATTCATGCCCTGTAATAAAAATTCATGGGGTCTAGCCAAATAAATTTATTTCATGAATTGAATTCACTTTTTAAATTGGTTCTACAGTTAAGCTTCATCCCCCTTCCACCTTCCTCTCCAAAAACAACCCGACCAACCTAATGGTATGATTACTAGGGCCTAATCATAAATTCAAAATTAAAAAGGGCTTTACTAAATTTAAAATAATATGTACCTACCTAAAAATTTGGGTCCTAACACATTTTTTAAGATTAAACTTATTTATGTGGTGAAAATTAATTTTAATATAAGTTCACAAAATGCAATGAAAAACCATTTTTAGAAAAATACCCATTCTAGTCTTAAAAATGATTTTATACAAAAACATGTATAATATTTATTTCCATAAAATTAATTGGATTAGTTTAAATTAAAATATATTTATTTTTCTTTAAATCTAAACTAAAACCTAATGTAACCTTAAGAAAACTTGATTAAAATATAAATATTAAAAATAGATTTTATATGAATAAAAGGATTACATTGATTTCAAAAATATATAACATATATTTATAAGTTCAAAATTATATTTTTGAATTCATTATAATAATTATTTAATATATATTTGTTTGAGAATAAAGGTTTAATATACATTTATTCCCTGATAATTTTTTAATAGTGACATTATTTGTAAAATCAGTAAATTTTTATTATCCTCTAAAAAATAAAATATTTCTGAAAAAAAATTAATCTTAAGATAATTTTTATATGGTGAAAATAAAAATGAAATACTTTTTAGAAAATTATATTTATAAAATTTAGAAATTTCGTTTCTAAATGAAAATAAAAAATATTCATAAAACTACTTTTATAGAAAAATAAATGTTTAACTATTCTTAACTTAATATGATTTCATTATTACCATAAAAAATTATTACTTATTTCTTAAAAACTTATTAATAAAATTTTATTAGGAAAATATTTCTATGTATATTTCATAACATGATTCTGCCTATTTATACCCACAATTCCAACAAATTTGTTATAATTTTCATATTTAAATAATAATATTTCTATAGTACATTATGGTTTATTTAAGTTCAGTTTTTTGTACATCGAAAAAAATTGACCACATAAAAATTATTAAATAAAAAATATTCTAAAATCTTCAGGTTTTACAAGAAGACTTTCCCATTTACCTTTCTACAACATCTCCATTATAAGAAAAGTTAATCTGGGAATTCAAATGAAACGATCTTATTTCATTTTCAAACATGGATCTTTTATTATTCTCATTAAATACCCATTACAACTTTTATAAACACACATATTTTTTAGCTTGATAATTTTATAGTTCATCCAACTGAGATCCATAGATCTTCCTAGTAGCACTCATCGAACCTTTTCACTTTAATTTCTTTCTTATAACTTCCTAAGGCTCCATCATCAGTCCATTTTGATTTCACAATTATCAAGAAGGATTTGAGAGGTTATTATGGAAAAGTAATAAGGGTAGGATTTAGGTGAAGGATGAAGATAAAATTTATGTTTGAAAAATGAGTGGGTTTGATTCAAGAAACCATTCAAATTCTAAAGTCTTATTAACAAAAGACTCCCTAGCACCAGTTTGAGTGAAATGGAATGTGACATATAAAAAAACATAAGTAAAGCTGAAAACCACTAAAGAAAAAAATAGTAAATATTTTTTTAAAAAGTAAATACAACTAACATCATCTAAAAACACAAATTAGGAATTAAATAACTTATAATACTTAATTAATTATAAATAAAAATTAATCCAAAATAAAATAAATTAAAATAAAATAATCCTAACTAAATTTTAATGAAATAAAAAATGTAATAAGATAAGGGATTTGAAAAAATTTCTATTAGATAATATTCATTAATAATGAACTCTAAGGAAATATCACCCTTTTGTGAATGACCCCTTAAGAAATGATGATTCAAATCAATATTTTTTTTCTTTAATGGATTGCTGGTTATTTTGAAATATTTATAGAAGAGGTATATAGACCGTCACTTAACATAAATATACATTATATCATTTTTTGGAATATTTAATTCATTACACAAACAAACACCCAATGACTGTATTAATTTTGTGCCTTTAGAAATTGGAAAGATAAACACTGGTACATAAGTGAGCTACATTATCTCCCACTAGGTTCTTCATGACTACCACTATTGTTATAAAAATTATACACAATAAATATATTAAAAATACGTGGAAAGGAAACATAAAAATGGGTGAGATCAGATCCATATTAAGGGTAAACAAGAGAGATATATAAGCATAAACATGAGAATAAGGGTATGGGATCATGATCATAACATTAGAAGATCGTACCTAATATATAAAAGATCATAAATATAAATCATGGAATAAATATTGGTAGTTCATAAGACATTAATCATAAGGGAATCAAGAGTATAATCCATGAAATAATAATATAGGAATAATACATGTAATTGTTGAATACACATAAGCATATAAAATTATTTCCATAGTAGTGAAAGAATTTCTTCCAAGGCCATATTTGTGGTATGGGTTCACTCCCCAAACCATCTTGGTGGTCATGGTTTAATACCACAACCATCTTGGTAGTCAAGGTTCACTCCTAAGACCATCTTAGTGGAAAAAAACCTTTACTGAACCAATTTCAATCCCCATTCTATCCATGTATATCTCATGAGATATGAATCTTTACACAATTAATTGGAGGGAGATATAGGTCCCACCCATCTCATAATGAAATCATATATATGTGTTCCATTAGATCATAAACATTCATTAATTCATAACCCATGAAATTAAATGGGAATCATAAACATGTAATCATATCATAACCTATGTAAAAGAGATTGGTTTTATAATAATTTAATCAAATCATAACCCATAAAAAGAAATGGGTTTCATAATCATATAACCTATGGAAGAGAAATATGTTTCATAAACATCATGCCATCAGAATGTAAACCATTCAAAGAAAGAATATGAATTGAAGCTTTGGATCAATTCCCCATAAAGGCATGAGTAACAAAAAATAATGTCATCTTAGATGGAAAATAATTTGGAGAGATCTTTAATTTTTTTTGGGAAAATATCATTTCTTCTTTGAAAATATATTTTTAAAGCATAACACATTTTTGAAATAATTTTTCTTTAAAAATATATTTGAACAATTATAATTTAAAATTTAAAAACCATAATTTTTTTAATATACATTTTACTTTAAAATTATCTTAAGGGAATATTTTAAATTAATTTTTGAAAACATTTGTAAAAACCTGATTTTTTTTTGAAAAAAACAGATTTCTGACCGAAGAGAGAGATATGGTCGTATTTTCTTAATTTTTTTTCTTAATTATATTAAGAAAAAAATAGTGAAAAAATGGTACTAATACATGTATATATAATTAATAACTAGAGTATAATTAAATTAATGAGTTTTTTTGAGATATGGAACATAATATATCATCAATGGAAGAATAATCATAAACAATCCTGATAAACGATGATATTGTTGCAATAAATTCTTACCACTTTGGTAACTTTGAATCAAAATACCAATGTAAGAAAATGTAATTACTTGAAACATAAAATACCATGAAAATAATTATATTCTTCATAGAACATGTAAAATGAAATTATATACAACTCGTAAAATAATATAGGTTTACAACAAAACATGTTTCCCAAAGAAGGAAAATTGAGACAAAACCACCTTACTAATTTGGAAACTTTTGAACCCTAAAACCCCATGAAATAGAGATAATAAAATTGGTATGTAAGTAACCATAAATTTTAGGATAAGGATCATATATTACATTCATGGTTAGTATATACAACACAAAAAATTATATGAGTGATGATTGATGAATAAGTCTCACAGAAATAAAAGTGAGACTAGAAATCCCCTTACCTTATGTCTTGACTTTCTTCATACACGTTAAAACCTCATGTATAATAAATATAAGTTTATTATACATATATTACAGAACCATATTAAATTATATCATACCATATATTATTTACTTATGACTTTATATTACATATTTATTAACAATTCTATGTTAATGTTATGTTTCGGGTAATAACTACTTTGTTTCTCATACATGTTTTAACTTTTCATCCTTATTCCTATTACTTGGATCATGATTCATTTATTTTAAATAATTTAAAACATGATATAAATAATATACATATATATATATATATATTCATTATATATTTATTTCTAATAATCTATAAAATATAGAAAAAGGAATTGAAATACATCGTTCATGGAGATGATAGGCCCCGTACACACGCATGAATGCTGTTTTCATTTTCTTGTCATATTTGTGAAGGAATGAAAAGTAAATGATATATATATACACATATATTATAATAATATTATAATTATTATTTAATATATATCAAATATTTATATTAAAACCATCCTTTATAAATTCCATGTAAAGCGTGAATGAATCACATCTCTTTGAGGAGATGGTAGTCCACATTTCCACAAATGAAGTTATTGTGTTTACACAAAATGGAAAGAAAGATGGAATTTGTTTAATAATAATTCAGAAATCATAAATTCATAATTAATTAAATATATGTCATATAAAAAATTCAATTTTATCATTATTACAAACCTTTAAATGTGGTAAAGGAAGAATAAGTTATATTAGTTCATGAGGTGGTAGTCCACCGTACTCATGAACTTTGATTTCACATACCATTAGACGAATGTGTGTGTGATTTTAGGTAAAAAATTAACATAACGACATATCAGAATATTAATAATACCGAGTTTATTATATAATCATGGAATAAGAAGAGTTTTGTGGGTGGAGAAAGAAATAAAATAAAAGTTCTTGTTGAAGGATGTTACATCTTCTTTGGTAACTCCTCTTGGTTTTCACCAAAAGGATTCCTTGGATAGACTATGCCCAAAGTGATGCTTATAGAATGAAGCTGGGTAATTTTGAAGGATATTTGGGTAGGGTTTGTCCAATATAAAGGTCTTTAAGGTGTGAAAATTTGAGGGGGGGGGGTATGTGATCTTTTATAGTGGGGAAGGAGTGACATTCTTGTAAATATAAAAGGTAAACACTCTTGAGAGGTCTTAATTACATAACGTGTCTTGAATAAGTTTATATTTTCAATAAAATAGGGTAATTGGTTGAAATATGTTAATACAATGTCTTTCATGCATGTGTCTAGGTTATTTGGCCCCTTAAATTAAAGTTTAACTATTAAGTAATCTTATTTTTTTTAAATTTTGGGGCTAAAGCCTCAATTTATTATTTAAAGCAATGACCTCTTTACACTGGGTAGAGGGAGACCCATTACAAAGGCCGAAGGCCCTAAGCCAAGTGGCCTGAAACAAGGCATGAAATCCCATTTTTTGGCCCAAAGGACCCATCGGTGAACAGTACTGCTACAGTACCCACTCTGCTACAGTTCCTGCTACAGTACAGCCACCGCTACCGTCCCTCTGCCGCTACAGTGTTGCCGTTGCTACAGTTCCGCCGCTGCTATAGTACTGCTACAGTGCCCTACTACATTGCCCTGATACAGTACCCTTGGAAATTCTCCCCTTCCCATATTTGATCCTGGGTCTTTTGGATGCCAAGCAGGAGCCTGTACCACTAGGGTACAGGCTCGTTGGTAACTATTAAGTAATATTGTTTTTACCTTAATCACTGTAATTAATTTTAGTTACTTTCACTAATATTTTTGGTCAAAAACTAAGTTTACCATATTAAAAATTATATATTATGTTGATTCTAAATATGGAATCCATTTTTTAAATTATAATAACATAATTGGCATAAATAAATTTAAAATTAATCTCGTATACATGTCACACCAACACTTTTTTTAAGCAAAAATGTTTAAGAGCTGGAAATGTTTTATATCAAGTTTATATGTGAAATTTTTTACAATTACATAAATTAGATTAATTTATGTACAAAATATCTAATTAAACTTTAAAACCATATTAAAATATAATTTAACAAAATAAATAAATTATATGAAAAAGCAGTTTTGAATTAAAATTCAATATTTTTCATTATTCATCAAAAAATGATGTTTTTCAAAAAAATCCCAAAAATTCACCTTAAGATAATTTTTAAATCTTGGTTTAAAAAATGAATTTTATTTTATAAAATGAAATTTATAAGGGTATAAAATTTATTTTATTATTCTTCATAGAAGGATATAAAAAGTCGTTCATTTGAGAAAATTGTATTTTCAAACATATAAAGACTACAAAAAATTATATGTTTTATTATCAGTATGTTCTATTTATATAAAAACATTATAAATAATATTTAAAAAATAGTTATTAAGATTAATATTACTATGATTAATGGCTATGTTATAACTATCTTGTTTAAATAAATATAATAAAAAATATTGTTTTGTAGAAACTATGTGTTGCATGTAACACAAGACAATTCCATGTTGTGTGTAGAATAAGATTATATTGGTGCAGCGTATAAAAAATTCTTAAATTTCTATATAATACAACACAATAAATAAAAGAAAATTAATTTATTTTAAAAAAAAGGTTCATAAAAACTCAGGGTGTTAAATTCTACCCCCCTTAAAATAAATTTTAACCTTAAAATTCTTCATTTTTATGCAAAAAATGAGGATACTTCTGCCTCATAATATCCTCAATTTCTCACATATCTTCCTCAAAATGGTGATTTCTACACAAAACTTTGACCAGGTCAATGGTCTTTTTTCATAGAACTTTCTCTGTAAGATCCAAAATTTCAACTTGTTGTTCCTTGTAAGAAAGATTCTACTCTATCGACATGAACTCTAAGTTAAATACCTGTGAAGGGTCATGTATGTACATACTTAGGAAAAATAAATGGATCAAATCTTGTACATGAGAGATATTTGGAGGAAGTTACAAGTTATAGGATACCATCTTGATATGATTAATAATTTCAAAGGGACTAATATACCTAGGTATTTGTTTCCCATTACTCCCAAATCTCATAACCTTTTTCCATAAAGATATTCATAGAAGCACCTTCTCACTGACTTCAAATTCTAGATCACACTGATGGTTATTAGCATAAATATTCTACTGACTTTGAGCTTCCTTCATATGATGTTGAATGGTTCTAACCTTATTATCCATTTCATCAGCTATCTTAGGTCCCAATAGATTTCTTTTTTCAACTTCTTCATAGCACATTGGAGATCTAAATTTGTTCTCATAAAGGGATTTCTAAGGTTCCATTTTAATTATTATTTTAAAGATGTTGTTATAAGAAAAATCAACTAGATAAAGGTGTTGATTCCAACCAGATTTTAAATCCAATTAACAAGATCTCAATGTATCTTCTAGTGTTTGAATTTTATTTTTAGACTTACCATCTATATAAGGATGAAAAGAAGTGATGAAACTCAATTTTGTATCAAGTGATTGCTGAAGAATCCACCAGAAATTTAAGGTATAACTCATATCCTAATCAGATAAAATGGAACATGATACTCCATTAATATTTACCACTTCCTTATTGTACACCCTGGAAAGCTAATCCAAAGAGAAGTATTCTCTCATTGCAATGATGTGTGTTAAATTTGTAAGGAAATCAAGTACCACCCATATATAATTAAACCCTTTATAGGTTTTGGGGATTCCAACAAAAAAATCGATAGTGATGTTATCCCATTTCCATTATTGTATGCTTAATTGATGCAAATACCCTTATAATTTTGTCATTCATCCTTAACTTTCGGGAATACTAAGCACTGTGATACAATCTCTGAAATATCTCACATCATGCCATCCCACCAAAACTAATCTTTCAAGTCTCTATACATCATCATACTTCCAAGATGAATAGATAATGAATAACCCTGAGCCTCCTATAATAGCTCCTTCTCAAATATTGAATGGAAGAAAGACATATATAGATCTTTTTATTCTATCGTGATTATGGTTAATCTTAGGAACATTTATAACCTTATTATGTAGTTTTACATATTCCTTCTGCTCCTCTTTAATATACACTTGGATAGAGGGTTGAAAATTAAATTGAGAAAGATAATATTTTCCCCCTTCCTTTAGGATTTATAGGTTTATCCTTTGAAAATCCATAAATATTGGATCTTTTTTTATCCTCGTCATGGATAATCTAGCACGATCCTTTTGACTCAAAGCATTGACCACCTTGTTCTCTTTCACAGGGTGGTAGTTCATTGAGTGATCATAAGACTTTATCTTTTATAACCATATTATCTGGTGCATGTTCAACTCCTTTTGTGTGAATATATACTTGAAACTTTTATAATTGTTATATATAACATACTTTTCTCAATAAATATAATGCCTCCATATCTTTAATTCAAAAATAACTATAGTTAACTCCAAATCACGAGTTGGGTAATTTATCACATGAATATTCAATTTTCATGCGGAATAGTATATAACCATGTTATTATACATGAGAACACATCCCGACCCCTTCATGGATGCATCACTATAGATTAAAAACCCTTCTCCAGTATAGGGTAATGTAAGAATAGGTTCAATGACTGACCTTCTCTTCTGTTACTTGAAATTTCTCTCACATTCATCTATCTTGATGAAATTGGAACCATTCTAAGATAACATTGTCAGAGCATTTGATAGCCATGATAAATTCTACACAAACTGTTGATAATATCTAGAAAAACCAATAAAACTATGGATTTCATCCCCCATGGTTAGTCTAATCCCAAATTCAATAGCTTCTGTATTTGATGGATCTACTGTAATACCCTCTATTGAGATTATATGACCCAAAAATGAAACCTTTTGTAGAAAAAAATTTACACTTTTTTAACTTTTAAAATATCTTTTCCTTCCTTAGGGTCTTTATTATAATTATCAAGTTATTTCATTCTCTTCCTTTCTCTTTGAATAGATAATAATATCATCTATAAAGACCACCAAAAACCGATCAAGGTAATATCTAAAGACTTTATTCATCAAATTCATGAATATAGAAGATACATAAGTAAGAAAAAAGGAATAACTATATATTCATAGTTTCCATACATTCTATGGAATTCCATCTTGGGTATATCCTCCTTCGTGAACCTCAATTAATGATATCCAGAACAATGTTTAATTTTGGAAAAGTATTTATCTCCACATAGTTGATTAAATAAGTCATCAATTTGTGTAAGAGGATACTTTTTTTGATCGTGATCTTTTTCAACTCCCAATAAGAGTCGCATTGATCCATCTTTATTTTTCACCAGAAAAATAGGCGCAACCCAAGGTGACACACTTAGACAAATGAATCACTTATGAAGGTTTTATTAGAGTTTATTATTCAATTATTACAACTTAATTGGGGATATTATATAGGGATTATTTTAAATTAGTGTGGAACTAGGTATGAGTTCTATCAAAAACTCTACTTCATGTTTTAGTGGAAGGCAAGGAAACTGTTTTGGATAGAAATACACAAATTCTTAAAAAAGGCTTATTATTGATGTTGATTTTCTCCCCAACCATTTGAGATACACAGTCCTTCTAAATAGGAATTAAGACCCATACACTGGATTTAATCTCTATTGGAAGTTCATACTTATCATCACATTAATATATGATCATAAGTTGATTTTAAAAATCAAACTTAACTTCCATTCCTTGAAAATTGACATGGCCTTTATTTATAGAAATTCAATCCATGACTAAGATGAAAAAAAATTCAACCAAAGGATGATTGAAAAGATTTTACAAAAGTACATTCCCACAAACTTTAACCGGAGAGGAATCATAGACTTGAGATTCAATCATTGTTCCATTAGGGGTTTGCACTTCTAATTCCACGACTAATCATTTTGGTGTATTGTTAATACCCTTATAAAATTCTATAGATATGAAATAGTTGGTATATCCAAAATCAAATAAGACATTAGCAGTTCTAGAGTGGATAATAAATTTACCTCTCACTACATTATTATCACACCCCTAGTTAAAAAAAATGATATCATGATATTTCCCCTTTACCTCAGTGTAAGAGGTTGATGACTTCAATCATCATCATTAACCTTTTTTTTGGACCCTCATTAGTATAATGACCATTCTTATTATACTTATATCACTACAGTGGGGGAGGCTCATTCGATATAGCTTTCTATTTATTCAGATTGTTATCTAACTTCTTCCCATAACTTTAGCAATTAAATGCCAGATAAACATACATTCCACACTTAAAAAATTAATTAGACCACTTAATACAATTTCCTCCATTATTCTTTGCATATTTAGATCAAAAATAAAATCTCATATTATACTCTTCATGGTTTTTAGATTTTCTTTTGAACTACATCCTCCTTTTCTTATCAAAACCATGAGATTGATATATAACTCCAACCTCTATTTAAACCTTGATTTCACAATGCACAATCACTTCATAGCTACTAAAGTTTCTTATGGACTATTCCCTTCTAAGACATGGATTTAAGATACTGAAGAACCTATAAAATTTAATTTCATTTTGGATGATAATACCATTAGTGTACCTCGAAAGTCTTGTGAAATTAACCTCATATGTACCAACAGATTCATTATCCCTTTATATCAACTCAATGAACTCTTTATCCATATTTATATGAAGAATATTAGGAATGTAATTATTAAAAATTATGTTTTTGAAATCATCCTAATCCACAGATTCAATTTCATCTCACTGCCTTGTATTCTTGATTAGAGTCCACCATTTTCCCACTCCGCCTTCTAATTGATAAATAGCCAAAATGACTTTCTCACGTTCTAAACACTGGAGAATGGAGACTATATTTTTAGAGGTACTGATACATTGTTCAACAAAAATTGGATTAGAAGACCCACTAAAATAATGTGGGAATTTCCTCATGAAGTAATAAAAGAAATCTTGTTCCCTACTTTTCTCATTTGTAAGTCCATTTCGATCAATTTCTTGAGAAAGTTGGGTGATAATTGTGACAATATTTTTGCATTCCAGATACCATAACATTCAAAGTATTAGGATAAAATTCCTTGATTTTTTCATCACACTCAACATGGACATAGTTCCTTAAGGTTCCATCCATTTAATAAAACGAATAAGCATATAGTAAGAAATAATCATCATACCGAGGAACCACATAATCATGAAATACCACTTATAGGATGCCTAGATTATGACACCTTATTTAATCTATGACACATTTTTTTGTCCTAGGTTACTCATATACAACTTCAATTTAAATCCTTCATGATATTTCATGAAAAGTTTATGAATTTACAAAGAATATCTCCTAGTAGTTTCAAACCTGGCGTGTAGTAAAGCCATTGTCGTGCACCAGTTCTTGATCTATTCTAGCTAAATATAGTGTTTTTGGGGTTTTTACCCCTATATACATTTATTATAGATCCACATCCACTTATAGTATCTATATAGGGATTTATTTATAGGAAACCACTCACTCTATCCTTTACCAAAATTCAGTACATTTTCCTATACTTTTGTCTCATTATTAGACTTATCCTTAGACAAGTCATTAGGGTTCTCACTAAGGTTTTATCATTATTGTTTCCAGAGGTTAAATAATTTTTTATTTATACCAACTATAGAAAACCTAAAATAAAATGAATATAAATTACATCATTTTTTAGGAATACTTAATACATTACCTAATAAGACATCGAAATACCATATTAGTTTAGTGCCTTTGGTAACATTGAAATAGAAACACTGGTATATAAGTGAGATACATTATCTTCCCCTAGGTTCTTCATGGATGGAACCATTCTTACACACATCATAAATAATACATATATTCATAACTTGGGGAAAGAAAACATAAAAAGGGGCGATCTTAGATGACCAGTAAGGGTAAACATGGAAAATATGTAAGAATAACCATGATCATAAGGGCATGAGAGCGTGATCATAACATTAGAAGATTATACCATGCATATCAAAGACCATAAACATGAATCCTGGAATAATTATTAGTAGTTCATAAGAAATGAATCATAAGGAAATGAATGGATTAATCCATGAAATCATAACATAAGAATAAGACATAGAATTTTTTCATAAACATAAGCATACCAAATGATTTCCATATTAGTTAAGGCATCTCTTCCAAGGACATATTAGTGTTATGAGTTCACTCCCAAAACCATATTGGTAGTAATGGTTCACTACCATGACCATATTAGTAGTCAAGGTTATCTCTAAATACCATCTTAGTGGAAAAATTCCTTTACTTAACCGAGTTCACTCTATATTCCATCCATGTATATCTCATGAGATATAAATATTTATCCAATGCATTGGAGGTAGATATAGGTCCCACCCATCTCATAATGAAATCATACATATATGTGCCACTAGATCATAAACATTCATCATATCATAACCCATGAAATGAAATTGGTATCATAAACATGTAATCATATAATAATCTATGAAAACAAGAAAGGTTTCATAATCATTTCATCAAATCATAACCCCTAAAAAGAAACAAGTTTCATAAGCATATAACTCATGGAGGAGAAAAAAATTTCATAAACATCATGCAATAAAAACATAAACCATTAATAGAAAGAATATGAATGGAACCTTTGTATCATTTCCCTAGAAAGGAATGAGTGACACCAATAGATATTATCTTATATTGATAATAATTTTGAATTATATTTTAAAAAAAATTATTGGGGAAAATATGTTTTTTTCTTTGAAAAACACTTTTTAAAACATAAAACATTTTTGAAAACCATTTTCTTTGAAAATAGATTTCATAACTTATAAAGGAATCTTTGAAAACCATGAAAAAATTTTAAAATATTTTTTACTTAAAAATTATCTTAATAGATAATTTAAAAACATTTTTTAAAACATTATTTTTTGAATAAAATAGATTTCTGACCAAAGAGAGAGATAACATCAGATTTTATTAAAGATATTTTCTTAAGTATATTACGTGAAAAAGAGTGAATAATGGTATTAATACATGAATATATATTAAATAACCACAGAATAATAAACTTCATGAGTGTTCTTGAGTTATTGATCAAAATATTTCATCAATTGAAGCATAATCATAACCAATCCTGATAAATTATTAGATTGTTGCAATAAAATTTTACCACTTTATTAACTTTGAATAAAGCTCACAATATAAGAAAATAAAATTACATAAAGCTTAAAGATTCATTAAAATAAGGATATTAAAGATTTAACATGTAAAAGTTTAGTATATAAAACTAATAAAAGAATATAGGTTCATAAGAAAACATGCATCTGAAAGAAGGAAAATTAAGACAAAAAACCATAATGATTTGGTAAGTTTTGAACTATAAAAAACCCATGAAATAGAAATCATAAAATGGGTATTTCAATACCAATAAATTTAAGGATAAGGATTATATATTACATTCATGTGTAGTATATACACCGCACAAAATAAACTAGTAGTGAATAAGGCATAAGTATCGTAGAAATAAAAGTGAGATGAGAAACCCCCTTACCTTATGTCTTGACTTTCATCGTACTCATTCAAAACTATTGTATAAAAAATATAAGTTTATTATAAATATATTAAATAAAAATTTTCAATTATATCATAATATATATGATTTAATTATTACTTTATATTACCCATTTATTAAAAAATCAATGTTAATGTTACGTTTCAGGTAACAATCGCTTTGTTTTTCGTACGTGTTTTGAATTTTCATTCTTAGTCCTCTTAAATTGATCAGGATTTCCTTATTTTAAAGAATGTAAATAATGATATAAATATCATATATATTCATTATATATATATTTATAATAATATATAAAATATAGAAAAATTAAATGAAATACACTGTTTACAGAGATGGTAGACCGTACGTACGTATGAACAATGTTTTAATTTTCTTGTTGTATTTTTGAATTAATGAAGAGAAAATGAGATATATAAATTTATATTATCATTAAATTAGATTTATTATAAACCATAATTTATAAATTCAATGTAAATAATGAATTAATCACATCACTTTAAAGAGGCTCTAGTCCATATGTCCACAAAAAAAAGTTATCATGTTTACAAAAATGGAAAGAATGAAGGAATTTAATGCATAATAATTATATAATAATAAATAAATAATAAAAATAATATATATCATATAAAAATACCATTTCCATCATTATTCCAAAATTTAAAGGTGGCATGTAATAATGAGAGACATCGGTTCGTGATACGGTAGTCTACCGTACACACGAACGATGATTGTGTATCCCATTTGATAGAAGTGTGTGTGAGTGTAGGTATGAATATTACCATAAAAACATATTAATATATTTTTTATAATGATGTTATTATATAATCATGTAATAATAATATTTTTGGGGGTGTATAATGAAATAAGATAAAATTTCTTGTTGATGGATGTTACCTCTTTGTTGGGTAACTTCTCTTGGTTTGCCCTAAAATACTTCCTTGATTGGATTTCTGACCAAAGTAAAGCTTATAGGGATAAGGGAAGGAATTTTTATGGATATTTTTTCCTTATAAAAAGCTATTTATAGGTGTGAAGAAGTTAGAGGGTTAGTTTCCTTTTATAGTGGGGGAGGAGTGGAATTATTGAAAATATAAAAAGGTAAACACTATAGAAAGGTCTCCCATACATAATGCGTCTCTGTTAATTGTAAATTTTCTAGATAATAGGTTAATTGGTCTAAATATTTGAAGAAAATGTCTTTTGAACATTTTTCAAGGATATTTGGCCCCTTAAATTAAATTTTAACTACTAAGTAATCATGTTTTTACCGTAATTGCTGTAATCAATTTTAATTACTCTCACTGATATTATTAGTAAAAAACTAAGTTGATATTATGATAAATTATAAATTATTATTACTATAAATATGGAATCCTTTTTCAAAAATTTTAATCACATAAGTGTCATAAATTAATTTAAAATTAATCCCAGAGACGTGTCACAACAACATGTTTTTTAAACGAAAATGTTTAAAGGCTTGAAATGTTTTTATATCCAATATTAATGTTAAATTTGTTCCGATGAACTAAATTGGATTAATTAATGTATAATTTATATAATTAAAAATTAAAAAAAAAATTAAAATATAATTTAAAAATAAAAATAAATAATATGAAAAAGTAGTTTTGAATTAAAATTTAGTATTTTTTCACTATTCATCGAAAAATGATGTTTTTTCAAAAAATATCAAAAATTAACACTAAGATAATTTTGAAATTATGAATTAAAAAATGAATTTTTTTTATTAAATTAAATTTATAAATGTTTCTAAAATTAATTTATTATTCTTTACAAAAGGACATGAAAAGTTGTTCATTTGAGAAAATAATATTTTCAAATATATAAAGACTTTACAAAAAAATACATGTTTTATTATAAATATATATTATTTATAAAAAATAATTATAAATAATATTTAAAAATTAGTTATTACTTTTCATATTACTAAGATTAATGGATATCTCGTTTAAATAATTATAATAATAAAATGTAGTTTTGTAGAAACACAGTGTTGCGTGTAATGCAAGATAAGTCAGTGTTTCATGTAGCGCAATATTATATTAGTTTAGCTAATAAATAAAGATTAAATTTGTTTAGAATGATATTAAAGACATAAAATAACATTAATTTATTCTAAAAAAATTTCATAAAAACTCGGGGTTTTATAAGAACTGTTATCAAATTTGATTGGAACATGATAAAAATAAATACAAAATCTATTATAGTGTGTTTCATCCATAAAATTGTGCACAAAAAATTCTATATAAAATGTACCTAGATTTAACATTTGATTATGAAACAAATTATTTATTTTTTACTTATCCATGAATATGAATATTTACCTAAAAAGTGTCACTATAAGGACCCAACGTTAAATAATACATAACTTGTGCATTTAGATAATAATTCATTTTATTATATTATTTAATATCTTTTAGGTTTAATGTTTTAAATAATTATTTCATCACCCTTACATAAATAAATATCAAAAAATGAACACTTCTACTTTGTATCCACATTTCCCCTAATAAAAAATTTTAATATATGAAATGTTTTCTTTACAGACATATCTTCAAAATTTTCATCTTGACATCATCCATGTCCCGACTTATTCTTGAAACCCTTTAAAATACATTTGAAAATGTGTGAAAAGTACAAAAATATTAATAAGGGATATATAAAAGAAAATAAGGAAAGAAAATAACCTATTAGTCCATGAATACTGATAATAATATTCCCTCTTCAAAAGAAAATTTCCATTAAAAATATATATTTTCATACCTAAGAAATCAACTTCTCTAACCAAATAATTTAAAAAAAAACATAATAAATATCAAAACAAAAAATAAAACTCATAGAATTTTATTTGAAATCGTGAAAAAATGATGATTTTTTTTCAAAACAATTTATACATTTCACCCTAAATAAGTTTCATTTAATTTAATTTAAAACATAACCCTAATAGCTTACCTTGTGAAATCATAAGTTTACCATAAAAACAAACTATAAGAACAGATAAATCATGTAAGTAACTTGAGTCATAATTTTAATATCACTCTTAAAAATGGAATAACAAACCTAGTAAATTTTAATAATCTCTTTGGAGAAACCTAAATGGTTAATTCTGTCCCTTTACCTAATTCATTGGAAAACTATATCAGGCTACCCATTATTTGTTTATAACTAAACCATGTTTTATTGGTTTATAATGGAACCACCCATACATAGTTTATAATGTAACCACCCATAATCATAAACAATTAACAATAACCATAACATAATAAAAACATATAAAGGATTTCATAAAAATATTATCTTCACATATAAGAAAAACAATTTTCAAATATCAAAATATTCATTCCATTTAAAAATATTTTTGAAAATGTGCATAAAAAAGTGAAATGGTTTTTTTATTTACATATAACATGAAATATTATAAAAAATTATAAAATATTCTAAAACATGAAATAACGTTTATGGTGGAAAGACAAATCATTGATTCTATATATAATGAAAAAGGACATTCAATTTTTCTTTTTTAATGAAATTGAAGACATTCTGTAAAAAATTTCATTTTGAAAACTTTTTAAGAAATTAAAAAGTGACACAAAATGTTCTCTATAGTTCATAAATTTCTATATAAATACAAATATAATAATATAATTTTATGAATATGAACATGGAATAAAAAATTTAGAAAATAAATCTTTAAAATATTTAAAATGAGGTTTTTAAAGTAAAGTGTTACTTACCCTGAGTCAGAATCATCAGTATGTTATTTATCTTCCTGAATAATAAAATTATTTCAATTATCTACTTTCTTAATAAAAAATTTATAGTTTTTCATTCCTTTTATTTTATTACCATTTTATAGTCGATTACTTAATCAATTAAGTTCATGAGAGACGTTTTAATGATATCTAGCTCATATGTTCAAAATGATTTTGGTACGTTAACTATGCTCAAAGAGGTTATTATTCCATCACCCATTTAATAATAATCATGAGATAATTATAATTTTTATATATCATTTATTCTTTTATAACCAACCATGAATGATGGTTATGAAAAATGAATTTTGTAACAATCACGAAGATGGTTGGCCATATGTATGCACGAGTAACATTTCCATTTTTCTATGATCATGATGGAATGAAGGTGAGTATTATTTTATATTTACATAATGATTATTATACCATAAATAATATATTATTTCTTTAAATACACTCATATATATATAATGCGGTGACAAAAAATGAATAATATCTCTTCGTGGAGATAGTAACCCACACATTCACATTAATAAAATCATCATCTTTTAATGGATAGAAAGTTATGAAAATAGATTATATATAATCTTTATATAATTATAATTATTAAATGATTATCATATATATATACATTAAATCCATAATTATAACCTTTCATGAGAGGTGGTGATGGAAAATGAATTATATTGATTTGCGATGCAGTAGTATGCCATATACACGAATGATGGTTTTGTTTCCCATTTTATGAAAAAGGAGATGGATATAGTTATGATGTTAACATAATAAAAAATTAATATATTTAAAATTATGATTTTATTATTTCATAATTTTTAGATAATATTTGAATGAGGTTGAAGAATAAATAAAATTAAAATGCTCGGTTAAGAACTATACATCTTCTTCAGACAACCTCTTTTGGTTTATACCTAAAGTCACACTAGGTTGGTTTTATGATCAAACCAAGGAATATAGGAAGAGATAAGTTATTTTTGGAAGTTATTTGGGTATATTTTAGATGATATATACTTCTAAAAGTGTGTGAGAAAGAGATAATAGGTTCTATTTTATAAGTTTGGAGAGGGGCACTCTTGGAATTTGTTAAAGTATTAAATTAATATAAATTAAGTTTAATGATAAATTAGTGAAAAGATGATATATATAGAATATGGGATGATTATGGGTCTAAATAACATACTCCAACAAATGTTTTACAATTTTGGGATATTTTTTCACCCAGATCTCTTTGTTTTAACCCCTCATTAACCCTTTTGACAATTAATGAGATATAAAAGTTTTTTACTCTCTAGGGGTAAGAAAGTTACTATAAAAGGATAATTAATCAATAAATGGGTCATGGTTGATATATTAAACCATATAACATTTAATTAGATGACTATAGTATTTTTAGTAATTTTAAATCATTTAATAAGATACTGTTTATTTTAAAATATCATTAATGCCATTTTTGGAACAATTCATTTAATTTGACTTTGAAAATAACATGAAAGAAAATAAATTCAAATATAAACATTTAAAAAATAAATAAAATGTTATATTTATCAATAAAATTTCTCAGACACTATTACTCACCCAAAAATAATACATTTATTGTTTTTAAAATTATTTAATTGTTTTTTACTGCTTGCACAACCTTTTGTGTCGGCATTGCATAAAAATTTAAGGTAATTGTTTAATTAGTAAAAATTAAAAATAATTTATAAATATAAAAAATAATTCATATTTAAAATAACTATTTATAACCTAACATAAGTTGATTTTATTCTTTCTATAAAATAGTATAGATATTAAAATCAAGAGAGTAACACTTTTGAATTTATCTTTACTTAAATTTTATAATGGTAAAAATAAAATCTAAAGGAAAACATGTCATATTTCCTAATTTTATATGATATTGTATGAAATATAATTATACAATTAAATAAAGGAAAGTGTTTGAATGAATTTAAATCCTTATCACATTAGTTTTAACCCTAATTAATCTATTTTACCTTTACCATGATAACAAAAATTTACTATTGTTTCTATAAATAATTGAAAAAAATAAAAGGGACCTATTTACCAATTTTGGACATACTTATTAGATTTATGGAATATTTTTTTCATGATTCATTATATATATGTTTAATAAATTAATTTAAGATTAAAATGCAAGACACAATAAAAAATAGGTTTTTAGAAAAATTCCTTTTTAAGTATACAAATATTTTCATACCAAATTAAAATATAAAATTATTTATAAATACCATAATTGGGTTTTTATAGTATAAATAAACTAATTAAAATTTAAAAATAATATAACATATAATCTTAATTTGTAAATAATTCAAATAAAATTACTTTTTCTAGTATAAATTAGTATTTTTCATTATTCATTTGAAAATAAAACATTTCCAAAAATTCTCAAAAATACTTCATAAGATAATTTTAACATGATAAATTAAAAATAATGTTTCTTTTTTCAAATTAAAATTATATAATTTGGAAATATATCTTTTAAATAAAATAGTATAATGTTTAAAACCCCAATTTTGTTTGAAATAAATATTTTGTCCCTTTTGACTGAAAAATTACATAATATTTTTATAATGAATAAAAATATATAAAATTTTATTAGTGAACATTAATAATACATTAAAATAATTTATCTTAAAATTAAATGGGTTGTTTCATTTTCCCATCCCATTTAAAATTTCATCCTATTAATTTTATTAATTAATTAAACAAGTGAGGATATTTTTATTTTAAATCATTTTTATATTCCCATGTTGCTTATTCAATCATCTGATTTTTATATAAAATAATAACTTGATGAATTTCATTATTCTAAAACAATTTCTCTCTCATTCAAGAATCAGAATAGGTTGTTCCTTATATAAAATGTTTTCTTCCAACTAAACTACTTTTGAGATCAAATCATGGGATTATTATGGAACATATTTTATTAACAATGAAACATGAAATACATATTTTAATTGAGATAAAATCTAAATAAACTACACTCTATAGGAAACTGATCTAAATTTCTCCTAGATTTCATATGTTCCAATGAACTATGATTTTAACTTTCCCTTTTTACTAAAATGAAAAACATTTTTCTATGGAGAAACATTAAGAAAAATATGACCACCTAACTCAAGAAAATATATTTCCACTAGTTATCTACATAATTATTTTCCTACTATGAGATGTCATCATGTGTTTCTGAATCATATTCACATTATTAATCATTTCATCTACTAATTATGGTCCCAAAAAATTTCTTTCCTAGACTTTATCCTAATAAACCAAAGTCTGAAACCACTTCCCATATAAATCCTCAAAAGGTTACATATGTATATTGGAATTAAAAAGTATTATTATAAGAAAACGCAACCAAATTCAGATGTTAATACCAAATTCCCTGATAATCCATCGAAAAATCTTGAATCGCATCCTACAAGTCCTGAATCGTTCTCTCTAACTATCCATAATATAGGGGATGAAACGTTGTACTTAAATTTAATTAAATACCAAATGAATTTTGAATACTTTTCCAAAAATTAAATGTAAACCTGGGATAATGGTCATATTTAATAGAGAGAGTGACTCTATGTAATCTAATTATCTCTTTAACATAATGTCTATAAAGTTTTCCAGATAAATATTATCTCGAATGGGAATAAAATTATAAGATTTAGATAATTGTTCAATAATTACCCAAATTTCATTATTTCCTCAAGATTTATTTGGTATTACCATAAAACAATCTATAGATATATTCTACCATTTTTAGTATGATGTTGGAAAATGTTGTGGCATCCCCTTTGGTAATTTTCATTTATCTTTAACCTATTTAAAAGTACAAAATTTCTTAGTAAAACCAAAAATATTTTTTTATTCCTTCCCACTAGAAATGTTCTTGATGTTTTTTATACATTTTTATTTTTTCAGGATAAATTGAAAATGTAGACCTATGAGCCTCAATCAATAGTTCTTTCTTCAAATTGGGGTCACATAAAATATATAACCTTTTTCAAAATCTCAAAACACCTACTTTGTCAATATTTTATTCAATAAACTTAAATTTCTTTACCAATTCCACCTTTTACTATAAAACAATGTCTTCTTTATGAGCTTTCATAATCATGTAAAACAAAGACAACTATAATGACACCTGAAACAAAATAGTGGGAATACCTTCATGCATAATTTCTAAGACGATATTTATCAAATAGATAACCAAATGATCATATTCCAGACATAGTATAGTTAATGATGCATTATCTTTCTGACTAAAAGTATCAGTTACTTTTTTGTATTTACTTATAGGGTAATTAATTATACAATCATAACCCTCTATAAGTTTTATCCATCTACTCTGTCTCATGTTCAAATATTTTTGAGTGAATATATACTTCAGAAATTTATGATCAATATATATTTCAAAATTTACCCAATTTAAATGATATCTCCAAATATTTAAAGAAAACATTACAACCACCTATTTAAGGTCATGTGTAGGATAATTTTTCTAATTTCCTTTTTTTAATGTGAATCAAAATAAATTACTTGAAAATTTTGTATTAAAACACAACCCAATCCCTTTAGTGAATCATCACTATAAATAAGAAAGTCACCATTTCTAGATGGAAGGTTCAAAACTAGATAATTAAATAATTATATTTTTAATTCCTGTAAAAATTCACCACATTACTTTATCAAGATAAAACTAACTTCTTTTCATGTTAACTTGGTTAGTGGTTTAGAAAATTGTGAAAATATTTCAACAATCCACTAGTAATATCCTTCTAAACTAAGAAAAATAATAATCTTTGTAACATTTATATTTATTATGTATTCATCAACCATAATAGTTTAAACAGGATCAATAATTATGTCGCATTTATTATAATATATCCAAGGAATGAAATCTACTACATCAAAAATTTAAATTTGAAATGTTTTCCATATATCATATTTTCTTTCAATGGTTTTAGAAAAATCCTTTTATTTTTTTCATGATACTCATAACTTTTAGAATAAAACAAAACATATTCAATAAAAATAACTATGAAATTATCCCAATATTCATGAAAAAATATACTTATAAGATCTATAAAAATATATGTTGAATTTTTCAACCCAAAGGGAATAACCAAAAACTTATAATTCCCATACCTTGTAAGAAACATTGTTTTGGGGATTTCATCCCCCTTCGACTTTTTATAATGGTACCTAGAATTGAGATAAATATTTGAAAAATACTGAGATCTCTAAAGTTGTTACCACTTAATTTGATGACCCAATAAATGCTGAAGTAGTTGAAAAAGAATTCACTGCACCCTTGTACTTATAGTCTTGATACTTCCCATCATTCATTCTATTTTTGGGAAATGGATCCTCATAATGACCTATAAAATTATATATAAAACACATAAATTTATATTTATGAATATTTTTATTACCATTAAAAAGGTATATTTCTTTTTATTCATGGCCTATATGCTCAAACTTTCAAAATCAGAAACACATCATATATTTTATAAGACATTATCTACAGTAATTTTTACCACACATATCACAATATAGAAACATTATTTTCTTACCATCATATTTCTTTGAGGGATTTTACCCCCTTTTATTCTATCTAGACATTTTATTTTTCTTATTTTCATGGAATACATGATCATTAATAAACACCATTTTTACTGTCTTGGCACATTTAGTAAGTTTCCCATAACTTTTGAATTCATGGAAAGATCATTCCCTTTAATATATTATATTAAATATTGAGTAAAATAGATTATTTTTACCATCAATATAATAGATAAAATTAGGTACATACCATTCTAATCGGGTGAATTTTGTTTCATACGCATCCACTAAATCATCATCCTTTTTTGTAAAGTCCTGTATTTTTGAACTAGACTAAAATGTGATGGTTATTAAAAATTTTCACTTACTGGATAGGCCAAATATAAAACCGATAATTGGAATGAAGTTACAAATATTGAAACATTTTTAAAGTGATAATATCATGATTTTGTAATGGCTCGAAGAGTTTCCCGGGCTACTCGAGGGGTTTCCGGAGCACTATACCCAGAAACTCAAGTTTTAAAGGGGTTACAGAGGGAACATAGTTTATTTGAAACCATTTGACCCATAACAGTGACCGTACGACCATAATCATATAAGGAAGATGTTTTTTTGCATGGGCTACACACAGTTTTCTAAACCATGCACCTAACCCACACTATTCGTGTTTAGTGGCAATTCCTAAACACTGTAAATTGCATGGTTTTCACACAGTTTAAAAAACCATGCAGGAAAAACCATGAAATTTCTTCTTCTTTAGGAAATTAATAAATTAAATTAAAAATTAAAAGGAATATAAGTTAAATGATAAATAATGGGAAAATAATAATAAATAAATGTTATAATGATGATAATAATAATAATAATAACAATATAATTTTTATTATGATGTTGATAATGATTATTATTATTAGTTAATTTTTTAAGAAAAACATAAGGGAGTTTTTCTCCTCCCCTTACTCACTCGGTGCAACACGACCCCTCTGGTCGACCCTCCTGTAGCGTGCAACCCCCTTCACCTGACTCCCTCTCCAATAAAAATTTTCTTCTAGTTTCCTCATAGATATTGTCCGGTTTGATGAGGTAAAGACTTATCTATGTATATACACCTTCACTTCAGTTATTTTAGCTTCTATATCCCCCTACATGGTTTTATCCAAACCTAGGGTTTGGGGATAACTTGGATTTTCAGTTTTCTTCGGTATTAGGGTTGTGAAAATGGCCTCCCGAGTGTTGTAGGTTTTTGTTTTGGCAGCCATTGCCAAAGGAGAGGTGGTTTAGGTTGATTCACTCCACCACTATAAATTTGGGGTAAGATCCTAAACCATTTGTTAGTTTCACACCTTCTAAATTAGGGTCCTGTGGTGTTTATGAGACCTGGGGAATTATTATGGGAATTTGTGATGACTTACAAGGGTGTGCATGCATATACTTAGGTATTAATTTGTGTATATATATATATATATGCATCTTCCATGTGCATGTTCCCTCAGGGCATAGGGAACACGTTCATTGGTTTAAGGATATATATATATATATATATATATATATATATATATATATATATATATATGGGATTATGTGTGTACAAGTGGATGACTACTTAAGTTAGAAAGAATTGGTTGGGCCATCATTTGAGGTAGGGTACCCTTATAAGTTCTTAAATTTTATTAAGGTTTTAATTAATTACTCATTGTACTTTTGTCATATTTTAATTAATGTAGTATGATATTTAGATTAAATGCCTCTTAAATTTGAATTGAGTATGTTTCATTATTGAGATGTTAAATATGATAAATGAATTGTTTGAAGATAAATTTCATGATTTTATAATAAAACCCCTTCAATGGATGTGCACTATCTTTAAGATAAATCATAGTGATAAGATCTTTATACTTTTTTGTCTTATTGTATTGATATTTCTTATGCCTCGATGCTGTGTCTGAAATATGGCATGTTTAGGACTTATCCCCAAATGGTATTAGGAATTTTTTTCCCTTTTTAAATGATTAAATAAATACGACACCATCTAAGTGCTTGACCTAGTTTTAGATTGGATTTACTCATGCGTGATGTTTTTCCCATACTTGTTGTTGTAGTGTTTTGAAACATTTGAGCCACCATTCCAGTGTGGTTGGATTGAACTTTCTAAGGGTAATATTTTCTTGATTAAATGGGTTGAATTATCTTGTGAATTGAATAATGGAATGTACCATCTATGATCACCACTTGACCTGCCTAAGGTAAGTTCTTGAATGTGATAATTAAATGTGAAATGGAATTTGGAAAGTATACTATATATATAAATTGGACTTATTAAATTTAAAGGAATGTTTGGTTGCATGTCCATAGCACACCTTTCTATGTTCATGGAAGGTAGTGGATTGAACCTTATTAATTTAACTTGACTTACATGGATTTAATTAAATGGTTGGATTCTATTTGGCCTTATCAAACTAATGAAATGCAATGCTTGAACCTAATGAACTTATCGATTACTTTTGACATAATTAAATGGTTACATGCCCAAATTTTCCTTATCACACTAATGAAAGATAATTCCTTGAACCTGATGAAATATATATGACTTCATTATCAAAATATTAATGGCATGACTCAAGCTCACCTTGGATTCCTAAGGGAATACCTTAAGCACTTGAGGTCACCGTTCTGAATTTGAGGATAGAACTTACTTTGGTCGAGACCCACCTAGAACCCAATCCTTGTCTAACCTTGGATGCCCGATATGAAACCGTATGATCCCTCATATAGAACTATAGGAATACTTGGATACACTCCTTGGATACGACATTGACAAGTATGTCCCATGGTTAAATCCCATCAGGCCCAGTCATTGATTAGCCCCATTTTACCTGGGATGAACTCCTTGGACACGGTATGAATATTATTATGGAATTCCTTGGATGGTGCTCCTTGGATTACAATCTTACCCATTTACGAGATTCATTGGATACACTCCTTGGATCCAGCATTGGAAAGTAAGTTCCATGGTTAAAGCCCATTTGACTAAGTCCTTTATTAGCCCTGTTTTACCTTGGACGATCTTCTTATACTCAGTAGGCATCTCATTAGGTAATGTATTGGACTATTCTCCTTGGATTACACTCTTAACCCTTTCCAGGCTAAAATTATTACTAAGTTGTAGAACCTTGAGATCTACATTTCCTTGGTTATAACCTTAGAACTTCATTGTTAAATATTACTACAGGTTGCCTTGTTATATCTTGGAACCATCATTATTGAAAACATGTGACTTATTTATAACTAGTAATAATCAATTAATGATCTAGTCACATGTTCAGACACCAGTCAAGGGTTAAAGTAGGTATAACTGTCCAGCGCCTTATAGAAACCTGGATAAGTGTTGTTAATTTTTTCCACCTATTATAAATCTCTATACCTGAAAAATGTTTAATTTATATTGAACTATATAGATTTGGATGAACACTGTGGGTTCCATCCTAGTGAGATTTTATCTCACACCCTGCTCGAGTACCCTTAGTATCTAATTAGACCTTATATTTTCATGACCTAGGTTGTTTGTTGTGTTACTTATACATGGAGTTAGGAGAAAAGGACTGAGCTGAAGCTCGAGATGCTCAAGAAGACCACACATGGGGATTTTTTGTCCTATGTTTTTTATTGACTTTAAAGGTATGCTGCATTGTTTACTACTTTCTATCATGTATCACTACCATGTTATACATTCATCTGTTGTATAAATTGACGTTGACCTCTTTAAATTAATTGAATATATTATTCTTCTGCTTCTCTATTGTCCATTTATTTACTAATTCCTCTATTTTATTATATTTATATGTTATTATACCTCTATAAAATATCTGATATGAGGGTATAATCCTCTCACTATCACCTCCTGAGACCCTCGCCACTAGTCATAAACCTATGGAATATGGGGAGACATTCTTGAGGCCATGTGGTGATTGGTTCGTCCACCATCTTATTGGTGAGCCTGGTCGGGACGTTACACAGTGGTATCATAGGATGTATTTTTATTCCTTCATATTAATATTTTAGGTCGGCAGAAAGGATACTAGAAATGTGTTGGTACTAAGTTAATAGCCATTATTGGGACTGATCACCCCACGTATGAGAAAAAACAAGTGGCCAGGGTCGGGATTTTTTGTTCGTGATGTTTGATGTCATAGTTGATATTATTTATCCTTGAGTGACTGGTGTAATTTTAGTTGATTATTGATTTATGGGTTTACGGTATTTTCACCTTTGGAATGATATGGAAAGGAAGATACATTTCATGCATCATATAGGAAAATAATAAATTCACATTCCATGCATAGTTCCATGACATATAGTTGCATTTTAGTTTTCTTACTCATTGGATTTTGTGCCTTGAGTCCTATGCCATGCTGATATTTATACCTATTTAGGTAATTCATTAGCATGACTTCTATGTGTACTGCTTGTTAAACAATGCTTCTGTGATTTAATCATGTTTCTCTGTGTTAGATTATTGTATTAACATGATTTTAATATATATAAATGGTTTCATGGGATAATTTTATTGGTTTCCGTTACGACTGGAACCAATTTTTAGTTCTAAGTTGTATGGGTGCCTTATATCTAGAAAAAGGTAATCCATGTATTAGAACCATTTTAAAAGGCTGTTAAAAAAATAAAATGGTAAAAAAAATTGATTTTGACTAAAGGGAGACAAAGGGAAAACTATAAAGTTTATGGGTGGTGTATATGTTGGTAGATGGCCTCCCATATAAATGGACCATTATGCGTGAGCATGTTAAAATCTAAAATTTCATTTGTTCTGATAAATTGGATCCAATTTTAAATTTATGGAGTGTGATATCTTTATGAATTCGGAAACGAAAATCTTTATTAAATTACATGACCATGTTCTATTTTAACTGGTTATAGATGTAAGATCCTTTTAGTTCAAATTTGAAATGAATCGATTAAATTCTGAAATTTGCAACTAGACCTAAGTAGGTTAGTTGGGGTATGTTTATTTTTAGATGACATGTTTGGGTGTTTAAAATTTAATATTTGAGAAATTGATATTGGGTTTCATTTTGATAAACCCAAGTTGGTAAGAATGGGACCCTTTTAGGTCACTTTTTCCATTGAAAAATAATTCAAATACTAAATTACATATTTTATATTGGGATGTTAATAAATTTTTAATGGTTAAAGGCAGGTTTTTTTATAAAACTTTCTAGTTTATACCATGGGTAATTGGTTTAAAATCAAGTACCTTGTGTTTTTTAAAAAAAAGGTATTTTATGGTTTGAGTAAATATTTTGATGATTAAGGATTAAATGTAATTAAATATAAAAGGATTAGAAATGGAACCTTTAGTGGCGTCCTCTATTTAACACCCTCATGTAAGGGAATGATGAGGTTCTCCTTTGAGTTTCCTTGGAACAGAAGTGTGAAAGTTTTCTAAAGTCATTATTTTATTTAGAAATTGATTAATGTTCATATTTGGAGTCTAGTGTATTTTGTTAGAATGGACCAATGTTGGGGTGAATGCTTGTTCCTCGTAAGGGGATATCCCATGGAAGGTAGCACCCTTATATCTTAAATTCCTTTCTAGTGTTGTGACTTTTCTGATGTTTGGTGTCATTCGAGTACCATTTCCCATAGTAGGAATTCCAATGACACTCATGTTTTGATGGGTGGTCATGGTTTCTTTAGCCTTGTTATGGACGTGATTAGTGAGTGATGCTCATTTTCAGAGGGTTAGTCATGCCTCGTGCATGGATTACTACTTCGTAAGTCGTTTTCCCCTTCTTCTTAGTAATGGATGACTAGTCATGGTGTCATCCAAGATAATGTTTGTATGAGGCAATGCGACTCTCAAATAAATCTCTTGTGGTGTTGAGTATGGTCTCGGGTCATCTCCAAGTAGAGTGAGATGAGCGATAATCGTCCCAATTCTTGGGATTGATTTTCAAAGGACTCAGGTGTTTTGACATACAGATTTCATTAGTTTGGATTTATTGGTATGCTTTGACATACATGAGAATGTATTGGAGGAGAGACACATGTACGTTTAAGGTATGTTTGTATTAGTGGTCTTATGATCATCAAGTTATCTTCTTGTCCATTAACGACCGGGACACTCATAAGATGGGGAGTGTCATGTAGGTTATGGTAAATGTGTTCCTTCAAAGTAAAAGGAAAACAATTGAAGAGGACCATTGAAAATGGACACTTCTACTTAATTTTTTTTGAGGTTTTTGGGTTTTGTAACAGCCAGTTCTTGCTCAGTAGACCAAATTTGATTTGGTGGGTGGTGTAGAAAACCCTTGAGAAAATGCCTTTGGTCTTGGAGGACTTCAGTGGTTAAATCTAGAGTGATGATGGAATTCCTTGGGTAGTAAATACATGGGTTCGATTAAATGTTGGTGCATTGGCAGGTGAAGCTAAGTTTTTTCTTTAAAGCCGACCTGTTGTGGTTCGACTATTTTTCCTTATAGTAGTTGGGTGTGTTTGACTGGAAACCATTTCAATCCTCTTAGTGTACTCTTATTAATATACGAGCATGTTCCCTATCTTGATGTCATCCAAGATTAATTAAGAGAGGTTTGTCCTTACACCGTGCTAAATGTTTAAGATTTTGAGCTGGTTGGGTGATCATTATCAATGCTACACGCTAAAGCATAGTTCTTATTGAGGCTTGATAAGTCCTAAGAGATTTTTGTGTTCCCAAGTAAAAATTCCATGGTTGGAATCTTGGATTCCAACTGTTTCTTTTGAATTGTGTCGGCCACCTAAGCTGGATATATTTGAGATAGGTCAGCCAAGTGGATTGACTCTTTCCCTCTATCCCTTTTCAATGTTTACGGTAGTAAGGAACCATTTTAAAGAATGTTTCCTAGTGAAAAAAAGTGTGGTCTCAAGGTTGACGGTGTCTTATGAGAAATCTTGTGTGACCAATTTTTGCTAGTTCGGTCAATATTGAATCATTTATTTTTAATGAAATCATGATACAAGTGTAGTTAGAGAACTTAGAGGTGTGCTTCATATGACAATTTTGATGGTGGAGGTATTGTGGAATGGAATTAGCCCCTTTCTTAAGTTAAGACCAATGACAGGGAGCACAATCTGTCAAATGTTTATCGAGATGAAAAAGTAATCATGTCTCTATATGAATGGGCTCATGTAAGCCCAGTTTTAGTGTTTCAGTTGGAATGAGTGTTGGCTTGGGTTGTAAAATATTAAGTTCAGAATGTATAAGAATTTATTAAAGGAGCATTGGGCATTGGAAACACAATGAAACCATTTGAAAGAAACTTCAAAACCCCTGTAGGTTGGATGATTCTTTTTTTTTTGTTTCCACAGGCTTCTCGTGGATGAGAAGTTTTAAGGTGGGGAGATTGTAGAGTCCCATATTTTTAAACCAGACAAAATGCAAAGGTTTTTGAACTTTTTTGTTTATTGGATGGAACAAATTTAAAAAAAGAGATTCAAAATGAAGTTCTAAATGTTGTAAACTTTTTAAAGTGATGTTATCAGGATTTGGTAATGTCTTGAAGATTTTCTCAGATGTCTAGAGGAGTTTCAAGAGCACCAGACCTAGAAAATCAATTTCTAAAGGGGCTGTAGAGTGTGTACAGTTTTTTTGAAACCATGCGGCCCATAGCATGGATCGTATGACCTTAACAAGGTAAGGAAAATGTGTTTTACATGGGCGGCGAATGGTTTTCTAAACCGTGTGCTTAACCAGCACAGTTGATATTTGGTGGTAGTACATAAATGCTATAAACCACATAGTTTTCTCATGGTTTGGAAAACCATGCCGGAAAAACTGTGTGGTTTTTTCTACTTTAAGAAATTGATAAATTAAATTAAATATTAAAATAAAAATAAGTTAAATGATAATTAAATGAGAAAATAATAAATAAATAAACATTTTAATGATGATGATAATAATAATATAATTGTTTTTATGGTGATTATGATGATGATGATGATTATTATTATTATTATTAGCTAAAGTTTTAAGAAAAACATAAGGGAGGTTTCCTCCTCCCCTTACCCACTCAGTGTGACATGACCCCCTTGGTTGACCCTCCTGCAGTGTGCAACCCCCTTCACCCAACTCCCTCTCTAATCGCTAGTTTCTTCCAGTTTCTTCATGAATATATCTTTATTTGATAAGGTAAATCCTTATCTCTGTATCTCTACCTTGATTTCAGCCGTTTTAGCATCTCCATCACTCTATAAAGTTTGGCTGAACTTGGGGTTTGATGATAACAAGAATTTTCAATTTTCTTCGGTTTTAGGGTTGTGAAAATGGCCTCCTATGTGTTATAGGTCTATGTTTCAGTTGGATTATCTAAAGGCGATTCATTTTAGGTCAATTCACATCACAACATTGATTTGGGATAATTTCCTAAGCCCGTTGTTTTTTCTCACCCTCTAAATTAGGGTCTTGTGGTGTTTATGAGTCCCCAAGAATTTTTGTGGGGAGTTGTGATCAATTACATGGGTGCTCACGCATATACTCAGGTATGTATATATAGATATATATAAATATTTGTATATTATATGTGTGTGTTCCTTCATGGAATTAGGAACACATGCATTGGTTTAAGGATATATATATATATATGTGTGTGTGTGTGTGTGTGTGTGTCTATGTGTGCGTGTGTGGAAGTATGTGCATGTGAGTGGATGACTGATTAAGTTAGAAAGTGTTGGATGGTCCATATTTTGAGGCTGGGTCCCCTTCCAAGTCCTTAAATTTTATCAAGGTATTAATTAATTGATCATTGCACTTTTTTTAGATTTTAATTAATGAAGTATGATATTTAGATTAAATTCCTATTAATTGTTAATTGAGTATGTTTCATGATTGAGATGTTAAATATGATAAATGAATTGTTTTAAGAGAAATTTCATGATTTTATAATAAAACCCCTCCAATGTAGGTGAATTATCTTCAATCTAAAAAGTATTGATTAGATATTTATACTTGTTTGAATTATTGTATTGATATTTATTATGACTCAATGTTGCATTTGAAATACGATATGTTTAGGACATGGACCCTAATAGAATTATAAAAACTAAACCTATCATTTAAAATATTTAAATAACCAAGGAAATGTATATGTTCTTTGATTAGTTTTAGATTGGATTTACCCATGTGTAATGTTTTTCCATACTTGTCATTTTAGTGTTTTGACATGTTTGAGCCACCGTTAGGGTGTGTTTCACTTAAAAATTATAAGGATAAGATTTTATTGATTAAACATTTTGGCTTATCTTGTGAATTTTATAATGGAAAGTACCATCTATGCTCAACACATGACCTATCTAAGGTAAGTGCTTTAATGTGATAATTAAATGTGAAATGGAATTTGACAAGTATACTAAGTATATGACTTGGCCTTATTAAATGTAAAGGAATGTTTGGTTGCACATCCATATAACACCTTTTCATGTTCATGGAAGTAAGAGGAGTGAACCTTATTAATTTAACATTACTCACATGGTTTTAATTAAATGGATGGATGCTATTTGTCCTTATCAAACTAATGAAAGACAATGCTTGAACCTAATGAACTAATTGATTACATATGACTAGATTAAATGGTTGCATGCCCAAATTAGCCTTGTCACACTAATGAAATGTAATGGCTTGACCATTATGAAATATATATGACTTCATTATCAAAATAGGAAAGGTATGACTCGAGCTCACCCTGGATTCCTGAAAGAATGCCTTGAGTACTTGGGGACCCCATTTCAAATTCAAGGGTATGACATGATTAGGTCAATACCAAACTAGAACCCAGTCCTTGTCTAACCTTGGATGCCTGATATGAAATTTTAGGAACCCCAATGTTGAACTATAATGTTCCTTATATAAACATATTGGATCCAGCATTGACAAGTAGGTCCATGGTTAATGCCCATCAGGCCCAGTCATTGATTAGCCCCAATTTAACTTAGATGAACTCCTTAGACTTGGTAGGCATCTTATTATGGAATGCATTGGAGGATGATTCTTGAATTACACTCTTAACCCTTTATAGGATGCCTTGGATATACTCCTTGGATCTAGAATTGACAAGTAGGTTCCATGGTTAAAGCCCATCGGGCCCAGTCCTTACTTAGCCTCGTTTTCCCTTGGATAAACTCCTTGGACTTAGTAGGCATCTCATTATAAAATACCTTGGACTATGATCCTTGAGTTACAATCTTACCCCTTTCCAAGATATAGTTATTACTGATTTGGAATCCCTTTAGGTATACATTTCCTTGGTTATAACCTTATAACTTCATTATTAAATATTATTATAGGTTTCCTTGTTACATCTTGGAACCTTCATTATTGAAAACATGTGAATTATTTATAACTGGTAATAATAAGTTAATGATATGGTCACATGTTCAAACACAAACCAAGGGATGAAGATGGTATAACCGCCAAGTGTCTTATAGGAACACTGATAAGTGATGTTAATTTATTCCATCTGTTATAATTCTCTATACTTACACACTGTTTAATTTATATTGAACTGTCTAGCTATGTCTTAACACCATGGGTTCCAACCTACTGAGATTTCATGTCACACCATACTTGGGTACCATTAGTACTTGATTAGACCTTATATTTATAGGACATAGTTTGTTTTCTTTGTTACTTATACCTAGAGTTAGGAGCAATGGAATAAGATGGAGGTTGGGATGCACAAGAAGATCGCCTGTGGGTTTGTGATGGATTTTCCTTGTTTTGTATTATATTTAAAATCATGTTGTATTGTTTACTACTTTCCATAATGTATCATTACCATTTCATGCATTCATTTTTATAAAATAGTGTTGGCCTCTTTTATTAAATTGAATATATTATTCTTCTATTTATATTTTATCCATTTATTTACTGCTTTTGCTATTGTTTTCTATTTATATATTATTATAATACTATGGAATCTCTGATATGAGGGTATAGTCCCCCCCACTATCACCTCTGATGACCCTCGCTACTAGTCTAAAACCTCTTCTGTATGGGGAGATGTGCTTGAGGTCATGTGGCGACCAGTCCGGACTCCATCTTATTAGTGAGCATGGTCGAGATGTTATATATTTCCTCAATTCCAAGAATTGTTTTTCCATCATAATTCAAACATCCTTTGGAAAATATTTCTAAAGAAAAATATTTTTAAATGTATCCCATTGCATGGAATCAATATCTTCTATTTCTATAGTATTCTTAACCATTGACCACTATTGATCAACTTAACTTTCAAAATGTTAAATATCAAGGGTTACCTTTTGATGATCTAAATAAACCATGACTTCAAATATCTTTTACAAGGATTTAATTCATCCCTCATCTACCACTAGGTCAAAAGACTCACTAAATATTGGAGGGTGTTGTCTCATAAAATGCTCCACCATCAACTTGTTCCCATGTGGTAGATCTGGATACTCTCTAGCATGGATACCACCACCATTTATAACCTACATCAACTAATCCATCACTACAAAAAACTACAATTTTCCAATTCCAACCATTTCAGGTTTATGATTTGGAATGCTATTTTATTTTTGGTTGCTTATTACTTCAGATTCCAATTTTCCTCTATAGAAAACCATTCTAAAAAGACATAGTTTAGATGAAGAAATATAATAATATTCAATTTATATATATCATAATAACCATTAATTAGGATCTCTTAATCATATTTATTTACATTACCCAAACCTCTAAAATTATCTAAACCATTCATTTAATACCAACTATAAGGACCCTACCTTAAATAATCAGTAAATTGTGTCATTTGAAAAGAATTAATTTTCATATCTTCTTTATGATATTTTAGGATTAAAGTTTTATATAATTAAGACATCAATATTTCATAAATAAATATTAAATAATAAAATCAACAATTAAACTTAGTATTCACTTTTACCATAATAATGTTTTTTAATATTTTAATTTTTCTTCATAAAACATCATTTCAATTTTCATCTCGACCTCATACCTTTCTACAATTACTATTAAAACCCTATGAAAACATTTGAAAATATGGTATGAGAAAAAATCTCTGTAAGGTATGTATAAGAAATAAATAAGAAGAGAGAAAGAAACTTGTTATTTTATGAATGGTCATAACAATTTTCCCTTTTCAAAAGAAACATTGAGCTAAAAATAAACATTTTTTTACCCAAAATAACAACTTATATGCCCAAATAATTTCCTAAAACATTTAATAAGAAATTTTAAAATAAAAATAAAACCCATAAAGTTTTCTTTTCAATCATGAAAAACTTATGATTTTTTTTTCAAAAAAGTTTCATATTTCACCCCTATGAAGTAGCATATATTATCTTTTAAAATATAAGGTTAACAATTTATGTTGTGAAATCATAATATTTCCATAAAAACCAATAATAATAATAGATAAATTATGCAGGTAACTTGGGATATAATTTTCATATCACTCTAACAAATGGAATAACCTACCTAGTGAATTATAATATTCTATTAGGGGAAACCTAACTGGTTAACTTGGTCCCTTTACCCAATACGTTGGATTGTTATATTGGGCTCATCCATACTTGGTTTACAAAGAAACCACCAATCATGGGTTTATAATAGAACCATATTTACTTGATTTATAAATGATCATTATTTCATCATAAATAATTTCTAATAATTACAACATAAACATAATAAATGAAAACTTTCATAAAAATATTATTTGAACCTATAAGAAAAACTTTTACAGAAATCAAAATATGCTTTCCATTCAAAACCCTTTCTAAAAATACTCAGAACAAAGGGAAAGAAGGGTTTTATTTTAATAAAAACTGAAATATTTTAAATTATTCCAAATCATAAAATAGTTTTTGTGGTGTCAGGAAAATCCATTGACTATATATATGTTAAAATAGAACATTTCGTTTGTCTTTTTTTTAAGTAAAGTCAATACGTTCCGTAAAAAGATTCATTTTGAAAATATTTTTATGAAAGTAAAAAGTGACATAAAATGTAATTTATAATTAATTAATTTCTATATAAATACATCTATAAAAAATAATTTTAAGAATATGAAAATTTAATAAAAAGATTTTGAAAATAAATATTTAATATAATTAAAACAAGGTTTTTAAAGTAAATCCTCCCTTACCTTGAGTCCGACTCATCACATACATTATTTATCTTATTGAATAATAAAATTAGCTTTATTCTTTAATTTATTAAGTAAAGTTTTTATGTTTATTATTCATTTTATTTTATTACCATGTTATAGTCAATTATTTAATGAATTAATTTCTTGTTGGATGTTTTGATGATATCCTGCTCATATTTCAAAATTGAATTTGGTAGGTTGACCATAATCCAAGAGGTCACTATTACATATTATAAAAAAAATAATCATGACACAAATATAATTTTTATATATAAATTATACTTTTATAAACAACCATGAAATATGGTTATGAAAAATGAATTATGTTACAATCATGAAGATAGTAGGTCATATGTTTGCATGAGTAACATTTCAATTTTTCAATGATCATGATAGAAATAAGGTAAGTATTATTTTATCTTTGAATAATTATTATTATATCATAAATATAAGATTAATTATTTAAATAAACTTATATATACCAACTTTGTGATGTAATGATGAAAAATGAATCACATCACTTCACAGAGGTGGTAATCAACACGTATAGATGAACAATGTTATTATTTTTCAATGAATGGAAAGGTAAGAATATACATGGTATATTATATTTAAATAAAGATAATTATATCATTAATATAATTTATATACATTAAATATGTCATTATAACTAGCTGTGAAATGGAGGTGATGGAAAATAAATTATATTGGTTCTTGAGGCGGTAGTCCGCCGTACACATGAATAATTTCTTTATTTTCCATTTGATAGAAGAGGATATGGATATTAGTTATGATATTAATGGAATAAAATATAATTATATGTAAATTAATTATTTTATTTTTTTCAATAGTTTAAGTATATTTTAATGTGGTAGAATATGAAATAAAATAAAAACACTCAGTTAAGAACTATACCTCTTCTTCAGAAAACCTCTTTAGGTTAATACCTACATCCTTCCTAGGTAGGTTTTATGATCAAATTAGGGACTATAGTACATGGGTAGATATTATATGAAGGTAATTTGGTTATTATTTTCTGATATAGAGTTCTCAAAATGTGCGAGGAAGACAAGAGAGGACGTTCCCTTTTATAAGTGAAGGGAATGACCCTTTTGGAATTTCATAAAGTATTAAATTAATATAAATTAATTTTCAGGGAGAAATGAATCTAAAATGATATATTTATAATATTAGATTATTATGAGTCCAAATTATCTCATTCAATAATTTTTTACAAGTTTACGTGACTTTTTCACCCTTATATGTTTATTTTAACCCCTCATTATCCCTTTTGAGAATTACTCTGATATCAATGTTTTTTACTCTTTCGAGGTAAAGCAAGTTACTATAAAAGGATAATTAATAAAAAAATGGATCATGGTTGATATATTAAAACATATACCATTAAATTGTATGAATATATTATTTTTAGGAATTTTAAAAGATTTAACATAATATTATTATTATAAAATATTTTTGACACTATTTTTGGAACTATTCATTTAATTTGACTTTCAAAACAACATGATAGAATATTAATTTGAATGGAAATATTTCAAACATCCCTAAAATTTTATATTAATCTATTAATGTTTTACACTATAAATCATAAAAAAATATTACTTTTATTGTTTTTAAAATCATTTACTAGATTTTTCTACTATTCACACAAGGACTATGTTAGCATTGTGTAATAATTTAAGATTATAATTTCAAAACTAAAAATTAAAAATAAATTACCATGATAAAAAAAATTAATCAATATTTAAAATAACTATTTATAGTTAAACATAATTATTTTTAACCCCATCACAAAATATTATAGATATTAAAATTAAGAGAGTGATACTTTTGACTTTATCCTTTACTTAAATATTTTAAGGTTCAAAATAAAATCTAAATGGAAAGAGGTTATATTTTAGAATTTTAGATGATTTTGGATAAAATATACTCATCCAATGAAATAAATTAAAGTTTTAAATGAATTTTAAGCCTTATCACACTAATTTTATCTCTAATTAACCAATTTCACCATTACCATAATAAAAAATTATAATGGTTATTAATCATAATAACCAAAAATAAAAGGGACATTTTTAAAAAATTTGGAACACATGATTAGAAAAATAGAATATGATTTTAAATATACAATTTATAAAATTGGTGGAAATTAATTTAATATTAAACTAAAAAATTCAATGAAAAGTATTTTAAAAAAATTCCTTTTTAAGTATAATTTTTTTTATACCATGTTCAATTATAAAATTTATTCCAAAGACCATATTTAGTTATTATTTAATAAAAATGAACTAAAGAAATTTTAAAAATAATCTAATAAATAATTTTGATTTGTAAATACTTGAAAGTAAAATATATTTTATAATCAAAATCAATATTTTCATTATTCATTGAGAAATAATAATTTTTAGAAATTATCAAAAATTCATCCGAAGATAATTTTTACATACTAAGTTCAAAAATGAAGTTCATTTTTTCAAAATAAAATTCTATAATTTAGAAATGTGTCTTTTAAATAAATCCATATAATTAATGAAAACCTAATTTAGTTATAAATAAAGATTTTTTCATTTTGACTAAATAATTACTTAATATTATTATAATTAAAATATATCTACAAAATCTAATTAATGATTATTAATAAGATATGAAAATGATTTATCTTAAAATAACCTAGGTTGTTACATGAACTTTACTAAGTAAATTTTACTATCTAACTATAAAACCATGAATTTTTATGAATTTTTATTTATTTCGAATAAATTAAATTTCTTTGATAGCTTGAATTACACACAACATCATGTTTTAACAAATGATAATATATTATTAATATTATTATTTAAATGCGCCTATTATAACCTAGCCATTAAAATTTGAGATATAATTATTAAAAAATAATTTTTAAATATTAATTATAATGTTTTTATATAATTAAAATATATTGATAAAAAGTTCTTTATTTTTCAAAATGGTTTAATATGTTTTGGAAGCCAAATTTCCTCAAAAAATGTTTTTTATTTCTTTTTATGAACAATAATAAAATTAAGTTTTGACACTTTTAGAAAATAAATGTTAAAAAATAAAATCCATTTCTATAATCATCATGTAAAAATTAACTTAGGGTAAATTTTTAGGATTTTTTCTGGAAAGAATAAATTTTCAGTGAATAATGAAAAATGCTGGTCTTTATTGAAAACTAACCTTTCAGTTAAATAATTAATAAGGTAATTTTTTTTTGAAAATATGTTTAAAAGTCAAATTAACTAAATAATATAAAAATTAATCCAATTTTGGTATTTTTAATCATTTTTATATTGAATTTTGATAGAAAACTTTTTGAACTTTTGAACATTTTCACTTTGGAAAACCATTTTCTCATCACATCTGCGAGTTTAATTTTAAATTAAATATGGTCACTTTTGTGAATGGAATTTTTAAAAATGGAATATATATATGTAATAAAAATAATTATATTATCGAATAAGTTCAAATTAATTTTATACCATAATTAATAGTAAAAATAGTAAAAGCGGTTTACTGTGATTAATGTAAAAAAGAAGTTATCAGGGGGTTAAACTAATATTATAAGGGTTAAAAATGACTAAAATATTTTAAAAAACCCATTTTAAGGAAATATTTCGACCTTAGAACTTATAGGATCAATATTGGTCTATTTTTTATCCCTTTTTTATTATAAAAATGTAGGTACAAATTTTTATTTTCAAAAAATTACAAGTGTGGCACTCACATGACTTATAAAAGGAAACCCATTCTACTCTTATATTAACACTTAAAAAACCCTTTGGATCATATAATAAATGAACAAATAAATTCATTAATTACCTCATACTATCCTTGAATCCATTTTTTGGTCATAAAACCAACCTATTAATACTTTTGGTGAAAACTAAAAAAAGTTGTCTGAAGAAGTGGTTACAACCCTAAACTAAAATTTTATTTTATTTATTCTTTAAAATCCTTAAATTATTTTTAAATCATGATGATATAATAAAATAAGTATCTTAAATATATTTAGATATTTAAATATAATTTCATGACCTACAACTATCTCTTATTCCATCAAATGGGATACAAAATCATCATTCGTTTGTACAGCGGACTACCATCTCATAAACTAATGTTATTTATTTTACATCACTACCTTTCAGAGATGGATATAATGATGGATTAAATATTAATATATTATATTTTTTATATTGTTATACTAATGTTATTATTATATCATATATAAATTCATACTTTATATTTTGTGGGAATACGATAACGTCACTCATGCGTACAAAAAACTATTTCCTCATGAAGTGTTTTATTCATTAAATCATTAAATATAAGGTAAAAAGGTTGGTTTTAATGATAATATGTGATATATATGACATAAAAATATTTTTTAATGTTAATATTTTATTTACCCCTATTTATTTTAATCTATTGAGAAAATGGAAGCATGGTTCATTTGTATGTACAACCTACCATCTCCATGAACAATATATTTCATTTTTCATATCTAAATATTATAGATTACAATAAATATATATATATACTAAATATGGATGGATTAATCCTAGAATAATGCCCTACATTCACCTCTGTGATTTTTTAATTTTTAAAATGTTATGGTGGAATTGGATCGTGCTCAGGGGTTGACAGTGTTAGAATAACCTCCTCCCCTAGCCTTAGTTGCTTTTGGGAATGTAAATTTTTCATCCCAACTAGTTTCTTATTAGTCTTATGGTTAATTTATTCCTCCTAGTTCATCTATGAAAGATATAATTCTCCATCCCACCACATCACCTCCCCAGTTCCCAATGATATCTTTGGTTTCTTCCTGTTCAGGCTCATCAGATGGGACCCCTATGCTTTTAGTTCCAACCTCTACATTTAAAGAAGAATTGATGCTCATCAAGTACAATTTAGTTTCTTGATTTGGGGATGAAAATAATTCTATGATTTTATTCCAAAACATCATTTTTTTTCTGGATTTCATGGCGTGGAATGGTTTTTTCTCGTCATATTACAATTTCACTTTTCCATGAAACTCCCAATGGTTCCCCCATCCATAGATGAGTACAGAAAAAATTTCCAAAGGCCATTATTTATCTAGGTTTTGAGGCCCAATGACTCTTAGGGACTCTCATTGGTCGAAAGGATGGGTGGTCAGACTCATCACACCCTTTTGGTAAGAATTGTTGCATAATCCAGAACTCCCTTATAGATTTAAGAAATGTTCATGAATATCTCCCTAATCCCGATATAGGATTGGTTACCCTAATAAAACAACTATGGGTCAATTATATTTTACGAACAATATTCTGGTATTCATTTGTATGTATTCTAGGTTCTCCATCACTTTCTTATAGTGGGAAATCACTTATGTGCTGATGTCACATGACCAATGCTTCGGGCTATGTTCCCATGTTTGGAGGTAGTTGATATTCCGAGGATGGGATGAAGCCACTATGAGGTGTCCTATGTATCCCAGTTATTGTAGGAATCGAAACCCATGTATTTCAATTGGAATTGGGACTTACACACTGAGAATTCCCTATTTATGATGCATAATGAGGTGTTCGTTGCATCCCCTAAGCCTATGTGAGCCATGATCATTGTGAGAAACAATAGGGAGTGCATGATCAGCCTCATGGCATGTAGATATGGGATCTACATATTGGAAAAATCCTTGATATATTTGATGTGGATCTCAATCCTTTAAGGACGCGTCCTACGTATCCTAGTTATAACGGGAATTAGAGTCTTCATAGTTCTTTAAGGACATGTCTTACACACTGAGTCTACCCGATTTATGATGCCTAATGAGTTGGTCATTTCACCCCCAAATCCCACATGAGCCATGCTCATTGTGAGAAACAAGAGGGAGTGCATGATCAGCCTCGTGGCATGTGGATATGGGGTCTACATATTGAGTTATCCCTTGAGATATTTGATATGGAGCTTGACCCTTTAAAAAGGAGTCCTACATATCCCTGTTATGGTTGGAATCAAATTAATTATAGTTCTTTAAGGCTGGGTCTTACACATTGAGGCCACCCTAATGAAAGGGCCTTAATATCTGGAATGTGCCTCGTGATCTTGTCGGTATTCCCTGATATTCATCATGTGACTTGGATCGACACATATGGGAAGTGTCATGAGAGCCATGGTGATATGGTCCGGGGGAGGGGGGGGGGTCGCATGTCTTGTCCCAAACCTCATGGAGACATCGTGATTCTAGGTCTGCCTATCTAGGGGGTGTCACATGTCTTTTCTAACTTGTCCAGAAGACATTGGAAGATTGGGACAACATGTCCAGAGGTGTCGCGGGTCATATATGACTCGTTCATGGGGGAACGTCGTGAGAGATGGTTCATCATGTCCTGATGTGTCGATGAGACTAGACTGACATGCATATGAATTGTCATATGAGTTAGGTGATGCATTTGAAGGTTGTCACAAGTACATGTTGAAAAAACCAGAGGTTTTTCAGGATCCAGGTGGTGCTCTCATATGGTTCGCAAGACCTGTCTCGACATTTTTGGAGCATTCTGCCTGCCTCAGATGACATGATAAAGGGATGTTGCAAGATTTATGTGACACAACTTTATGTTGTTGTGTATCCTCACATGAAACATGTGAAGCCCACAGAGGTCTATGATCATGTCATCTGATTGAGTTTTTCAATTTGAATATGAGGTTTTCCCCTTGTATTTTGAGTGCCTCGACTTGGTTCAGTGTCAGTTTGTGTGGGTCTCGTATGATCTGGATGACATGCAATGTGGAATTTTCATTACTCACCAGGATTAATTTTCATGATATTTGATTGATCACATGAAGGAATTTATGCTTGGCACAAGATTTCTTTGGTGGACTACCATTATATTACCTAGTGGAAAGTTGGTCGATCACATGATCGGAAGTGTGTTGTAGCCTGCGATCTAACCGCCAACGTGTGTAGCCTCTAGCATCCAGTAAATTGACCGACACACCAACTAAGTATCCAACCAACCCTCTTTATGAGTTAGAGTATAGAATTTATAGGTGCAGCCATCCCGTGTACTCTCCAGTTTTTGTGGGGCATCTAACCTGAGCCCAGGATGGAGTTGATACAGGGGAAATCATTACACGAGTTTTTGAGTCTCTGAGGTGGACTATGTTTAGGGTGACACTTGATTTTCAGAGTTCATGGATCCTTCTATCCACCACCACAATCCATATTTTTTCATTTTCTAATAACACTTTTAATGGGTAAGTATGAACCATAACAACTTACAATAAGAAAAAAGCATCAAGATTAAAACCACCACAACCCTTCTACTCGACTCCACGATGCCGACAAATAAAAATCCATTTCAAATTTTGAAATAAAAAAACAGTCAAAATTTTATCCAGTCACCATCGCCTCGAGACGCACACCCTAACACCAAAGTCTCAGTCAGTTGTCTCCACCACAGAATCATGCCTTGAAGGGCTTCCATTCCATCATGTTGACATGTCCAATGGTCTTTTCAAGATCCGAGTTCCAATTAAAGGACACTCATGAGTCCTTTCATGGCCTATCTTAGGGTCTCATGATCCATACTGAGGGTGCAATAGATGCATCACATGTCCTTCAGTGACCACGAACCCTACTCGCCTCCCCCTTTTCCATCTCATTTGTTTTATGTGATGAAGTTCGGGAGTCATGTGTGATTTCATGTATGAAACTAAGGGTATTTCCTCTATATTTCTGAGATGAGTCACATGAACGATATGGGTCACATGGTGCTGCATGAGTATTACATGGGAAAACTTGTCTATTCGTCTATAGAGCACTGCAGGGTTTCTTTAACATGTGTTAGGTTCTTGATGCGATGAAACTGACATGCCAGAGGGACCTCACGAGTTAATGAATTCATGAAACTAAAGTCTCACAGGTCACTCAAGGTGTGTGTGGCATGACTTTCAATGATCAAGGACACCAATATCCTGTTCCATTTTGATCCCCTTTGTTTTATTTGATAAGAGTTGGGAGGTACGTGAGTTTTCTCGGGTAATATCTGTGATTTTTAATTGATTTCCTAGTGGTGTCTCACGTGAACAACTTGGAGTATATGAGAGTGCACAAGTATTGTGGTAAAAACTATGCATTTTTCCTTATAATTCCACACATTTGTCTGGTGGTTTCCATGTGACACAGATGATGAGTTGTAGGGGCTCCGTGAGATTTACACAAAAGGTCAAGGTATGTCACATGTCTTCAGGGGTGCATCGCATGTCCTCCAGCAACCGCAGACCCCTCTCGCCTCCTCCTCTTTATTTTATTATTTTTTGTGAAGGCTCAGTGGTCTCACAAGATGTCTTGGAAATCATCTATGGATTTTATTCTTCCCAATTATGCTTTTGCACCTGATCTTTATGACTACTGGGGGTCTCTTACTTGGGATGTAGCTTCCCTTGATTTTTAGAGGATTTATAATGGTTTTTCAGGCACATTACTATGAAAAATATCATAGACTCAGGGGATGCTGATCCGAACATCACCATTTGGTCATTGGAGAGCAAGGGTGCTTGTTGAGGAGGGTTTCACAGGGATTTCCAGGGGAAAAGATCCTTGTATGGAGACTTCACATGACATTGAGGCAGTCACTTGATTGACATCCTTTTAGGGGATCCCCAAGTCTTTGACCATCCTCTTATCCCTTTCTTTAATTGGAAAGATAATTCCCATGTTTAGGTATTTCTTCCTTTTTGATTTATTTTCTGGTGACTATTTGGTGGGTGTAAACAAATGCCCCCCCTCACGAGCGACATCTAAGGGGACACGGAATCAGTCCTAAGGACAACTAGATTCCCAATAGAGTCCATAGTGGTGTCATGAATTAGTGATTTCAAATGATTTTTTATTCTCCAGACATCCTTTGGTATTTCATGATTTGCCTATATATATTGGGGGGGGGGGGGTGGAGGAAATTTCATTACACTAGACATATTTTTCTTGAGAGAACCTCCACTAATTCCATGTCACAATCCTTTGCCGTGTACCCGAATCCTGAGCCCTGCCCATGAGTCTCCATCTTGAGTCTTGACCATAATCCCTACTCTTGTGCAAGACTGGTTCCTGCTCAATCACTCATCTGTATCATCCACAAACTAAAATTTGGTAATGTCTCATACTTAGGTGGCTGTTAGGAGGACTCCATGGGTTCCACTAGATCAACCTCTCGATCGGTTCATGTGACCATGTCCAAGTCATGAGATTGCGATCCTTAAGAAGGTCATGTGATGTGCTTGGGGCCTCACAGGGGTTATGTGCCCTACAAGTCCTCTGAAGGTCAGGTGGTTCGCAAACTCCTTAATGTGGTCCGTGAACCCTTGGATGAGTTATACGATGAAAATTATTCCATTTGGACATTTTTATGACTTTACATCTATCAATACTTTATATTATTTTGTCTGACATGTTCCACTTATTTATTTTTCATATGGATTTCAGATCCTATAAATCATTACACAAAACTTTTAAGAGGGAGTCAAGATTAACGATTTCCTTCTGTGAAGCTACGGTGTTGAGCGTGGTTGTTTGATGTGAAATGAGATCATTGGGGTGAGAGATGTGTCTCGAATTATGGGTACTTTTCATATCCATGGAGAGAATCTTGAGTGTGATAAGTCTATATAATAACCCTCATTAAAACTATCACATGATATGGTTTAGTGTCTTTTAGATTAGTCCATATTTTGATTTATCTTAGGGTCTTTTATCTTGGACCATCTATTACTTAAGTTTAGAGTATTTTAGTTCAAACCATCTTTTTCTTTAGTTTAGTGTCTTTTATCTAATACCGTCTGTTTCTTTAGTTTAGGGTATTTTGGCTCAGACCATATGTTGTTTTATTTTATGGTCTTTTAGCTCTAACCACACCTTTCTTTAGTTTGGGGCCTTTTAGTTCGGACCATATATTTCTTTAGTTTATGGTCTTTTAGCTCGGACCATCTGTTGCTTTATTTTAGGGTCTTTTAGCTCAGACCATTGGTTTGCCAATATTTTAAAATCTTACCACTAGGACTTTTGGTGTGCCATGTAGTTTAATGTCTTACCACCATGACTTTTAGGGAATATGGGTTTAGAGAACTAGTGGTGACTCAAAACACTATGGGGTGCTAAGTTCCATTGCGGTGTTGTTGGGGCTCATGAGGATTGGAGTTACTTGTATTTCAAAGAGGAGATTTACTTATTTGGAGGGTTAAATCCCTTATTCAACGATTTTATGGCCAGTAAAATCTGATCTCCTCTCATTTTGGAGGGCTATGAATGATTCAGGGGGTGGAAATGGTTGAGAGTAAAATACTAGGGAAGTTAGGCCTATCTGAATTGTTGGAATGTGGGTGATGTAAGTCACAATACAAAAGTTTGAGCTGAGTGATATGGAATGGGGTATACATGATGGGTATGTACCTTAACACTATTGGGGTGTCAGGTTCTGTGACAATGTCATTGAGGCTCACAAGGATTATAAGGCCTTTTATATTAGGACAAGATGTTTCCAGTTGGTGGGTCTGAGCCCTTGCATCAATAGCATGGACAAGTGAAGGGATCACTATTCCTTTCTAAGGGTTGTGAAATATTTATGAAGGCTCAAACATCATGATGATCAAGTTGGATATGGAAGGAATGCTATCCAGGAAGGGTTATGGAACCCTAGGGTAACTTAGATCTTAATTGAATAGCCTGAGCCCTACGCCTTGTGGTTTCGAATCACGAGGTGTGAGCCATCAAGAGGTTCAAGAATTAAGGGACTCATTCCAGCTTTGAGAATGGGTACAGAACATGGTGATGCAATGTTGAGGGTATCAAATCCTCTTAGACAGTCTAGTATGGAGACTGTAAATCATATTCTAGAGAGCTCAGGTCATGAGGAAGATATGGGATAGTCATTTTGGGGTAAACTATAATAAAATGAGGTGTTGGATTCCACCTTGGTGACTTCAGGATCATAAGAATAAGAAATTCCTATACACCGGGATAAGATGTTTATAATTGGTGGGTCTGATCCCTTGCATCAATAGCATATCCAAGAAAATAGATCTGTTTTTTTATTCTGGGGTAATGAAATATTTTCAGTGGCCTAAGTTGTTTTAGATCATGAAGTGGGATATATGAAAAATTTAAGTTCCAAGAAGGGTTTGAGTACCCTAAAAGTTTCACCCCCATTGATCAAAAATATTTTCTTGGTGAGGAGATGTGAAAAATCATTGGTCTAATTTTTTCCTAGACCATGGGGTCTGGCGAGCATATCTTGGGTTTTACTAGGGTTAAATAATAGAACATAAAAGCTTTATTACTTATTTATTTTTGTCCTAATTTTTACCAAAACTATAGAAATGATGAGTTTAGCAGGTAGAGACTTGAATTTTTCTCACATCACCCTTTGTAGGTTTTTGACCTGAAAAGTTTTTTGTCCCTTTTGTTAGCAGTTTAAGGTCATGCGATTTGGACCGTTATGTGTGTGAGAAGATTAAGGTCTTTCCATTTGGACCTCGTATAAGGGATGATACACAGGAGGCTTATTAAGATACCCAGGTTCAGGAGTATTCCGACATCCTTTTGAGAGGGTGGTGGAGATGTTTTAAATCATGGATCAAGGTAATCAGGTCATGGGTGAGGAAATGGACTGATCATTCTAGGGGTAACCTATAACACAATGGGGTGCTGGGTTCCACCTTAGTGATGTCAGGATAATAATAATCATGAATCACTTTACATAAGGATAAGATATCTCTAGTTGGTGGGTCAGAGACCTCACATCAAAAACATGTCTAAGAGAAGAAATATATTTTCCTCTCCAGGGACAGTGGAAGATTTGAGACAACTCGAGATTCTTGAGAAATGAATTGTGGGGAATGGGTTATGGGGCTTAAAAAGATGATGGAATCACTCTATTTTCAATTTGGACATGGTAAGGCTCTTGTAGTCCTTTTATAAGGATGAGTGATGGATGATGAACTGCACAGTTTATCTTCATGTAGTGGGACATGCTTCCATGCAGTTTAACGTCTTGGAGTGAGGATGAAGGGTTCCAGTGTAGTTTATTATCGTGTTTCTAGGACAACAGAGAGATAATGTCCCAAATAAAGACACACATGGCATGGTAGAGCATACCCAACGTGAATGAGGACACAATATGTCTATACCACACCATGTTCACTTATAGAGAGGACATGGTCCAAGAGTCCCAAAGGGAGATGGAATGATATGTGGTGCATGGGGATGGACCCGAAGAAAAAATTACCAGGCATTCTTATGTATCCTGCAAGGGAAGAAATCAAGACACATGTAGTTCTTGATATTCCATGTAGTTTAGTGTCATGCAGGGAGTATGAAGGTAGAATTGATGTGAATGAGGTCCAAAAAGACCCACACCATTCCATGAAGTTTAACATTATACAGTAAGGATGAGGGGTGACAACGTAGTTTTTTATCGTGCGACTAGGAAAAAAATGGGGATAATTCCCCAATGGGGATGCATGTGGTGTGGTAAAAGAAACACGACATTAATGGGGACAAAAGAGACCCACACCATGCCATGAATACCTAAAGGGGACTTAGGTCAAGGGTCCAGGAAAGGTTAAAGGGGCCTAGGGATAGACCCAAGGAAAAATTCCTGGGCACTCCTATGTATCACATGAGGATGAGAATCAATACACACTTAGTTATTGATATTCCCTACATTTTAAATTCATGCAAGGAGGACGAAGGTCACCCGATGTGAATGGGATGGATGCTACAGGTTCATGCAGTTCTATATCATGGGGTAAGGACATTGGATCACTCGATGTGAAAGGAAGATAATCCTATGGTTGGGCCCAGAAATAGGGATTTAGGAATCAATACGTATCTCATTGAGAATAATAATCAATCCTCACATAGTTCTTGAAATACTGGCATGGTAGGAGACTAACACCAGCGATGGTTTTCCTCTCAGACAAGGTCCCTAGGAGTATATAGTTTAATGTTGTGTAGGTGAAATTGACAATGTAGTTAAACATCATTCATAGAGGACTCCCAATATCCAATTTTTCTTCTTATATTTTGGATTCTAATGGGTTCATCCCAATCCTTCACACCCTTTTTTTGTTGGGAAACCCTTGTCAAAATTTCTAAGCCTGTGTGACCTATGCTCAATGCGAGAAACAAGTAATGACAAGGAACCCTGCCATTATTCAGAGGCATGGAGAATAAGATGGGAGTATTTTATATCATTTTTTGGCTAGGATAATACATAAGATCAAGGTGTCCTTACTTATTTCATAAGTATGAGAATCAATCCATATGATGTTCTAGAGAGACCATGCGGTTTAATGTCATGAGGTGAGGACTAATCTTTACAATTTATTATCATGTGAAAGAAATTCCATTTAGTTTAACATCATACAGAAAGGAAGAGTATGAGTCTTACACCAATGTGGATGCACTACTACCAATGATTATGCAATGTATTTCTTGAGAAATGTATCATTGGTGGGTGGTGTGACACGCTCGCCATCTATGGTGACCATCGAATATGATCCATTATGATAGATATTATGTATGACATAGGGTCCCTCTCACTTGGGTTCTAACTTTGGGGGCTTCTTCCTTGGTATCATCATGGTTCTAAGAGATATCACCAATTATCCTTGGAGGAACAAATTATGGAGAACCATTTTATTTAAGGATTGTTCTATCCGGTTCTGGTAGATTTATAGGTGGTGTAGTGTGCATGACCTAATCTCATCTAGCCTCTTCAAATAATCTAGTAGTTTTTGAGATTGTTCATCATCAAAGAGCTACCCACGAATAAATATTCAAAATGAAGTAAGATATAAATATATGGGTAGCGTCACCTCGATCTCGTACACCAATGATTATAGCATTGCTTGTGTAGCAGTACACATGGTGGTGCGGTAGGCTGATAAATCATGGAGGAGTTTGTCCAACCAGGACTTATTATCCTTGTTATCAATCTTATAGAGTATATTTGATATATTCCTATTTAATGACTCTATCTATACATTTTATGATGCATGATAGCGTGATGAGTGATTGGATTCGATGTTATACTCCTGATATAACTTCTTCAAATCGGACGAACAGAAGTTTGTCCTGTTGTCCGTCAATATCATGTGAGAGACTTAAAGCCTGGTGATGATGTGGCACTTTAAAAAGATGATGATATTATTCATCCCGACTTCCTTGAGTGGTATCTCCTCATCCCATTTATAGTGGAAGTAGGTATTAGTAAGGATATACTTGAACTGGTTGGATATGGCTGTAGGATATGGCCCCACAACATCCATCCCTTAAACTGAGAATGGCCTTGAGTATTTAGCTACGTGCAATAATTCTGGGGGCTAATGGATGAAGTTTTCACGAATCTGGATTGGATGAAATTTTCTAGTGAATTCCACATAGTCTTGTATCATGGTTTTCCAGTAATACCCCAACATTTTGATCTGGTGGGAAAGTCTAGTTCCAGATTTGTGGGCGTTATAGAATCTTGCATGGAATTATTCCATAACAGCTATAATTTTTCCTTCTACTATACATATGAGAATAATTACATCAAATACCACTTGTATAAGAGTTTTTTTATCATTTGGACCATCCTTCTAGGTGAAGTTTTTTGATCGACACCGAATATGTTATTTTCCAGCTCGATCAGTCGGAAGAGTCCCTTCCTGAAGATAACTGATTATGGGGTTCATCTAGACTGAAGTGGTCACTGGTTCATCATGCTCTGGGGTGTTTCTGATTTTATTGATTTCTTTTATATCACACATGATGATCAATGAGACTATTCTTCAATGGGTTATGCAGAAGGTTGCTTCCTCCTGACCATGGTCTGCCAAGATGGCTACTGCATTAGCCAGTGCATTAACAAGAGCATTCTATGATCAAGGGATATAATGAAATGAGGGATAAAAGGATAATTCTACCATTACTTCCCTGACATAGCCTTTGATAGGGACTAGTTCTTCCTTTTTGATGGCATATTCATCGTTTATCTACTTTATCACTAGCTCCAAATCCCCTTTGATGTTCAGGTAGGCTATATGAAACTCTAACACTAGTTCCAACCCAGTGATGAGGGATTAGTACTCAGCCTCATTGTTCTTATAGCCTTCATACAATGAGAAAGAATAGGGAAAAACTACTTTATCTGGGGAGACAAATATGACCCCTAGTCCAACCGAGTTGAGTTTCAGGTCCTCTATTTTGGTTCCAATAGGACTTTGAGAGGTTCCACAAAAATACATCTCCCATGTCTAGGGAGTTTTGTGGCCATAGAAAACCTCTTCATTAAGGAGTTTAGTGTCCTCCAGTGTGCACTTTCTTGAGAAGGATGTTTCATGAGGAATTTAGCCAGAGCTTTCCCATTTAATAACTTCTGGGATATGAACTGGATGTCGTATTTCTACAGGATGGCCGCTCATCTATCCAAACACCCCGCCAACATAGGAAAACCAAGGATATACTTGAGTGGGGTGATATAAGAGACTATGTGGATCTCATGGTGCTGCAAGTAATACCTCAACTTTTTCATTGGGAAGATAAGTGCAAGGTAGTTCTTTTAAACATTAGAATATATTGTCTCAGCACCTAGCATAGTCTGACTGAGGTAGTAGAGACTATTCTCAGTCCCCACATCATTATTTTAAGCAAGGATGGTGCCCAGTGAGCATTCCATGGTACTGGAATATAAGATGAGTGGCTTCCCCTCCACTAGAGGAATCAAAATTGGTGGGTGCAGTAGATACTTCTTGAGATTTTTGAAGGATTTTTAGAAATCATTATCTCATTGGTAGGTGACTCCCTTCTTCATCAGCCTTGTGAAGGGGAGGGCTTTTCCAGCCAGGTTGGCTATGAATTTCCGAATGTAAGTGATGTTACCTTGGAGACCACTCTGTTCTTTGAAGATCCTAGGGGTGACATTACTAAGATAAAACTAGTATTATCTAGGTCAAACTCAATTTCATAGTGTCATATCACAAATCCATGGAACTTTACTAATGTTACCCCAAAAGTGAACTTTAGAAGATTCATCTTCATACTATGCTATCACAAATTGATAAAGATTTCTTGAAGATCCTTGAAGTGATCACATCACTATCGAGATTTGATGACCAAGTAATCAACATACAAGAATATCTTAATGATGAAATGCATGGCGCACTAATATGTGGCACTGGCGTTCTTTAATCCGAAGGGAATGACCTATTAGAAGAATATCCCCTTGGGTTTCTTAAAGGTATTGTAATATTTATCTTTAGGTTCCATTTTTATCTAATTATACCATGAGTACCTATCCATGAAAGAAATGGATTGGAATCAAGTAGTTTTGACGATCAAGAGTTTTGTGTTTGGAAATGGAAAATCATCCTTCGGGCAATGCCGATTATCATCTCTGAAATCAATGAAGACCCTGATTTTCCCATTCTTTTTCTTGATGAGGACAATTTTCAAAATACATTTGGGGTATTTTACCTCTTATATGAATATGTCTTTGATAAACTTGTTGACCTATGCCTCAACATTTGTGTCATGGGAGGGGTGCATTCTTCTGGAAGCCTATTTGATGTCTCAGTGATCTTTGGGTAGTCTGAGATGGTGTGTATCTATATCTAGATTCAATCTAGGAATTTCATTATAGTTCTAAGAAAACACATATCGGTGTTGCTTTAAGAATGTGATGTACATCTCCTGCTCCTTAGGAGGCATGACAATGCTAATCAAAGTAGGTCGTGGAACTTCTTCTGTCCCCAGGTTCATCTACTAGATCTCATCTCTAGTAGTGTAAACACCTTCCTCAAATGATATAGGATAATTTATGACATCATACTCATAATATTATATTCTTGAATCCACGGGAACAACTCCAGGTGAGGATGGAAGTTTGGGGGACTCTCTATCACTATCAGGGTGAGGGAGATTATCAAATGAAATGTCATCATATCTCGTCATTTGGGTTGCAGTAGAGAGATGATGAGGGATAATTTTGCTGAGGAAAAAAGAGGGATGGACCTCTGGGACTAGGCCCACTATTTTTGCCATGTTTATGGGGAGCACATATTCTTAATCAATCATTATCGTGGGATTTATAGGGTTGGTCCCCAAGTCATTTGGGGCATCAACCTATATAACATTATCCTCTATTAGCTATTTTCCTCCCTTATTATAAAAGTATACTTCATCATACACAGATCTGCAAGTTTCAAAGGGGAGATTTTTACCATGGAGTATTCTGACCTTGACATTAATGGGGTACTTCAAAATTTTATGGATTGTTGATGGGACTGTCGAGTGAATATAAAGCAAGGTCCTCCCAAACAAGAAATTTTTTTCAATGTCTTGTTATATAACCAAGAACATGGCATCATACATGATCTCCTCAAATTGGGTCTCTAGATTAATATTTCTGAGGGACCTTTGATTACGCTTATTAGACCCCTAGATGGCCAGCTTTGTATGGGATAGGTCCTCTTCACTATACCCCAAATGTCGAAGGGTCTGGGATTGGATGAGATTTATCTTGGATCCATTATCTATCAACACCCTTTGGAATCCAAAATTATCAAGCCTACCTAAGAAATACAAGGATTTAATGTTTCCATGTATAACCACTTCTTGATCTTGGATAGTGAATAAAATGGCGACATGACATACTAAGGATGATGTTTCCACTCGATAGACCTCGACTGTAGTGACTTATATCTCAAATTACCATGGGCTTCGAACGACTTCAATAAGTTCCTCTCTAAGTTCTTTTTAAAGAATAAGTTCATCAAGGATTGAGATCTTGGATGGGACCATTACTAGTTGTTTTAGAACATCATACTTCTTCCCCAGAGGTTTCCACCTCCCATTATGGGGCTACTCCTGGGCATGTAGCTGAGGAGCTGGAGAGATAAAGTCGATAGACCTAGGGCCTACATAGAGGATGAGGTCATATCCACTGCCAGTGGTTAGGTTGCACCGACCTTTACTATATATTGGGTTGATCATGTTGAACCCCTGCTAAATGGTCAAACACAAAAATTGGTTAAGGGCGGATACGGGAGGGCTTTGAGGTGTCTCCATACATCCTTCAAGCCTACTAGAGTGCTTTCCCATGAGTCTCAGCTACATATGAGTCTTCTATGGGGATAATACTAGGATACTGACTCCATCCATATCCAAGCTGTCCCATGTATCCTTGGATTCAGTGCATGTGGCCACCATTCCCATGTTATATTTGATAAAACCATATTTGGGGGTGTACTCATCATCAGGGAAGGGGTTTTTCTAGTGTATCATGTTGAAAGAACCGAATATGATTTCTTCTCCTGATGAAGATTCTATTTGGAAGGATAGTTCCCATGTTGTAGATGATGTAGGGAAGAAATACGTGAGAGTTAGATCCTTGAAGTAGAATATGACTCTTACTCTTCTATTTAATCCTGATTTTGGTGGTCACATCTACCCTTTAGAGGTACATTAGACTTCTCTTGTTTGGGTGGTGGAGTTATTGTGAGTTTTCACAACTACTCCTTGAGGGCTCCATGGGTTCGATCAACTATTTTATGATTCATATAGTAGTTGAACTTTTATGATTTACTGGTAGGGATTTTCCTCCATCCTTCATCTTCCTCTGACCAAGTAATGGTTATGCATAAAACTTGTTTTGGAGAATCATATAATGTCACCTATATAGAGTCAATAATACCTTGAAATACTTTCTTAAAGAGGAAAAAGTTATGGATATTATTACCCAAACTTCTATGGAAAGGGTAGTAATTGGTAAGGTTGGTGAGATTGACTTTATCTGGATTCTTGGACTGTGGAAGCATGAGCATGTTTTTTTCTATGGATACCAAGAAGTATCCTAGGAATTTCTCATTTTGAAAGGAGTACACCTTATTCATCCACTCATAGAATCCTGAGCGGACCTGGTTTCTTTGTACAACTAGATGATGAAAATTTTGTGGTTATCTCCAGTCATCAGGGGGTGCTGGGTAGTTCATAACATTCCTGGGTGTTTGAACCATTGCGGGCTTGAGGGTGACAATTTTAGCTTCCACTTTTCCTGTCTTTTTCCCCAGTGCTGTGGGCATGATCCAAGACTTGGATTGGGCCCACTGGATAGCTCATTCAAGATGCTATGATGTTTCAGTGAATTATTGGAAGTCACTAGGATATTTTATGGGGATTAGGGGTTTCTGCAGCTCATCCTTGATATTTTTAGCATATAGTTCTAGTAGTTGTTCCTGTGAGATAGGGATGCTAAGAAAATAGACCATACCCTTCCACCTTGCTATGAAGTTGTACACCCACTCATTCTCACATTTCTTGTAGTTCATCAAGTCGAGGATCATCATAATCCTCAGTGTTGAAATGAATTGGTAAAGGATGTGATGAATAATTTCTTCCTATACTGTGTTATACACTGCAGGCAGACTGCTATACCAAACGAAGGCTGACCTTGTCAATGTCTATACGAAACACCTTAGTTTGGTCACCTTCTAATGATCCTGAGGGACCATCATCGACCCACATCAAGACACAAAGTGTGTGAGATGTTGCTCAGGATCCCATACATAGTTGAAGGTGGAGAATTTAGGATTTCTAAAATTGGGCAGAGGCGGGGTATCATCTACCCATTCAGGGTATGGATTCTTCTCAGGTTTCACTGGAATGCATCACACTTCCTTGGATTCCATGCGGGTAACCATAGATTTAATGGCAGTGAGAAGCTCTGGGGGAACTACTGTCTGAGTCATTTCTCATCCATAAAAAGTGGTTAGGTGCTGATGAGGTGGTCCAACTTTCTTATCTCGCTGATCCTCTAACTATAATTTGATAGAGGAGTTACTATAGTGAGTTAGAGGCTGTCACCACAGTAAAGGGAATTCCCGATTATTTCCAATTTCCTCATTTATGTGGATTATTTGTGTAGACCTGGAGTCAATATGATATCCAATAGCTTATTTTTCTAGTAGATCATACATAGGAGGGGGAATATCTTCCTCAATATGGAGATTATACCTAGAGAAAATATTTCCCTTAAGTATCTCCTCATTGAGCTTTAGGAGAGCTTGCATATCACTCTCATATTGTTAAAATTGTTCTTCTGAATATGGAAACCTAGAAATGGTCACTTCCTTCCCTTTATCTTTAGAGTTATTCCACTGAGGTGGGAGAAACTCATTATTCAGTGGTGCCAAATTTGGGATATTTATTGATTCTGGGTGTGCGCACCCTCATTTGTTGCGTCCAAATCACACTCCTTCCGAGGTATGTCTTTCCTGTTGTGATCTTATGCATCTAGATCTTGATCAATTTTTCTATGTTAACAGTGACAATGTTCATAGTGGCATATCAAGAAATAGTGGGTATACCATTTCATTTCACTTGGCAAGCCGACTCTACAAGGATTTCATTAGGGTCAGTACTTGAACCCTTGGAATTTTTGACCCGTTTTGGATTGTGGCCCTAGTGGGTCCTGATTTTTTTCACCTTATTCCCCTTTACTCTTATTTTATGAATGGTGAACTTGAGATAATTTCTATTTGGGGTTTCCGAATGAGCACGGACCAACAGAGGTTTGTCTTGCGATAGGAGGAATTTACGGGATGCCGACCACTAATATTTTCCTACCAACCTCGATAATACAAATTCCTTCTATGATGGTGATGATGATAAAAGTTACCCCAGCCATATAGGATGGGGTTTATCTAGAATTTTCATTGATTTATCCCAGGTCCTTTCAGGGGATTATTAATTTTTAGGTGTAAATTGAGACATAAATTCCACTAGCCCCGTGGATTGGGGTTTTCCTATGACTATTTTAAACACATCCTGAATTTTCTCAAGGATAGATGAACTGAGAGGTGGAGGGAGTGGAAAATGATATCCTGGACCAAGGGGCCGAGTCTTCTCTAGTACGACTACCATAGCGGCTACTAATATGATCTCCATGATGTGGTGTAGTTGTTCTTGCATGAGAGTTCGGTGTGATGACAACCCATGATGAGGATCACTCCTTAAAGGTAGTTGTTCGAGTGATCAAAACTTTGATCTCTATGTTTGGAATGTCCTATTATCATCTTGTGGGGTTCAATTTTTAGTATGTTTGTCTATTCTCTATCCCCTTCTATAATGTTTGGGCATAGTTAGAGTGGGGTCATTCTGTTACAATGACCAACTAGCTTGAGAATTCCCCAGTCCTATGACTTTTCCAGAGGCTATAACATTACAGGATGCCGTGTTCAAGGGGATCAGCTATTACAGGAGAGTGAGAAAGTGTAATGCTCTATATTTTTCAATCCTTTAATTTAGATTCCTGATGTGGATTTAAATATCATCTACCAAAATATCATGATGAAATGGTGGTAAGCGTGTTGAAAACTTGTGTTGTGCTTTTCTGGTTTTGGAATGTGGTCCATGAAGATAGTAGCTAGGTTGAGATGGAAATATATTATCATGATGTTTAGGAGGTGAAACTCGTATCCTAGATAAGGGAGATTTAGATCCTTCAGTTGTTAATGAGTGGACAATATATTCTGGCATATATAAGGAATACACTCCTTTTCCATCTCATCGGGGATCTCATAGATAGAAGTAGCGAGGGGCCAGAACATGACGGGGAGGGTGTTTATAGAAAAATATCTCCATGTTTCAATGTCATCCTCTTCTTCATCAAACTTACAAGCCTTTATCTAGTCAGAATATAGAAGATGACTCTGATGGGTGTATGCTGACAGGGGTGGAGTGTTGTTGGACACTGATGGGGAACTATATACCATTGTTCTTAATGTTTCTGTAATATCTATATATGAAGGTGTCAGTGTTTGGTTCACCACTCTATAAGGAGGTGCCTGGATAAAGGGGGGACACCCTTTCCTATATGAGATATCACTGTGGGGAGGTTAACCATAGTGGATGTCTAGATTAGAGTCCCTGTAATCCGTATCCACATTACCATGAGAAGGAATATCATGGTAATGGATGTCTCATACATCTACTTCGATAGAAGATTTGACAGACCCTTGTGGTGTTGAGAGTGTGTCCCGAACAATTTCAAGGACACTATCATTGGGCATATTAGAAATATGATTCACATTCTGCATCATGGTAGGAATATGAAAGCCTGCCTTTGGTGGTTGTGTAGGTATATGGGCATGTTATATGGTGGTTACTAGGATTTTTATATAATTTCCTAGTGGTAAGGGGATATGAGCCCACTACTGGGGAATTGTTGGAATATGTCGATGCGCTTCCTCTTTGTTGATAGGGATATGAGCCTGTCCTGAGGTGTGTTCCACTCTCACTTAGTTAACCTTAGTTGGATCAAGAATATACACCTGGTCCAAATATTTATTCCCAACCAAAATATGCCGATGGACCTCCATAATGTAAGAAAAAATATGATTATCCTCTTTTATTTCCTCAGAATGATGTTGGAGCAGTTGTTCGTTGGAAGAATAAGAAATATGTGATTTGATTCTATGCTCTTCTGGAGTATGATAGATAGGTTCACTAATAGAAATATGGGCCTAAACCAAGGCTTGTGACACTCTCACCTAGTTGGACTCAGCTAGAATGAGGATATGGGCCCAATCCAGGGCCTTCAGATCATGTTGTAGGACTTCTTTAACAGGCATGTTCCCCTATCCCAAGGCGTGTGGTGCTCTGACCTGGTTGTCCCTAGTTGGAATGAGATTATGAGACCAGTATGATGCCTCACCCTTCATTAGGATATATTGATAATCCTCCCAGGAAGAAGTAAGAATGTTTTCTTGCTCTGGTACAACCACTTGATCATGATGATCAGAGTGTGAATTCATCCTAACTATAGAGATATGAGTTTTTGTCTATCCCATAATATACAATAGTTCTTAAATATGTCTAAATAGTCCTTCATCTATTGCTAAAATGTATTGGCACTTTAGCAAAGTGTGTGTAGGAATATAAGCGTGCACATCCTCTGTTTTCCTAACCTATTGAAGTATTTCTTCTATTGAAGTGGGGATACTTTTCCACTTCTTTCCTCCATGTTCCATCAGGATATGACTATGGGATTCATGCATGGGAGTAAGAGTATGATCCTCCCCCATGCTTTCTATAGGAATATTACCACAGACTTGTTCAAGGTGAGTAGGAATATGAGCCCGATGGTTGGTCCCTACCAGAGTATGCTGGAAGGAGTTGTTTACAGGAGAAGAGATATTCACCCCCTCCTGGGTATCTATCGTATTATTCCTTTGATGAGTCTTTCTTGAAATATCCTGTTCATGGGCGTCTCAGAATGCTGTTTGTCTAAAGGTTCCCTTAGTAGGCGGTTGATAGGTTTTAGTATGATGATGATGGAAAGGACGGTTAGTAGGCACACTCCTCAGCGGTTATTGAACCATAGGAGAGAAAGATCTGGCTTCCTGATCCACCTTCATCAGGTATGGAAGGTGGCAGTTGTCATGCTCCGGGGATAGGCTCCCGAAGCGATTTGTCATGATGATGGGGTCCACTAACCTAGTGGTGACATTTGTCGAGCAATGTGGACTCACCAAATGCTGTGCTTGAAAAATCTCATGAGAAGATTCCATAGTCAAGATCATGACATAGCGATGGTACTCTCAAATCATCTTGTTTTCTACCCACTAATTGAGCCGTTTGGAAAGTGAGACCATTTTATGACCCACTGGGGTCACGACAGTGGATGAAGTTCCAGAACAAGTGGTGAAAGATGAAGACATTTTCTAAGACCAGGAGTCTGAAAGCATGCATACAACATGACACAAGGTCACCAGTCAGTTCCATGTCATATGCAAGATAATTCTCAATCAGATATACATGATTAACACAGTTGTCCTTTATTCCCTTCCTGACCATTCTACTCACATGGACTCATCAACAGAAGGATGGACTTATAGGAATCTTGATTTATGGTGGTATTACTATTTTTATTTGTATACTGATTACTAAAAAAGTGGCCCAATAGGTTCACATAGAGCCTATCAATTTTGTTCTCATGTGAGGGGAAAGAAACATGGCTCGACAGATTATAACCTAGTAGTTTTGTTATTTCATAGATTCATATCGGGTTCACCGTTTTTCTTTCGTCAAGATTTCGTGGTGTGTAATGGGTTTTTCTTGTCACGTTTCCATTTCACTTTTCCATAAAACTCCCAATAATTACCCCATATGTAGATGTGTATGAACCTTCTTTCCAAAGGCCATAGGTTATATGGATTTTGAGGCCCAATGACTCTTAGGGACTCACATTGGTTGAGAGGATGGGAGGTCAGACACATCAAAACCTTTTGGGGGGAATTGTTTCATAATCCCAGACTCTCTTATATATTTAAGACATATTTTTGAATATCTCCCCAATCCCAATACAAGACCAATTACCCTGAAAAAATATCTATGGGTCAATTCTCTATTTTTTACAAAATATTAGGGCTCATATGTATGTATCCTAGGTTCTCCATTATTATATAATAGTTGGAAATTATTTATGTGATGAATTCATGTGACCAAGTTCTTCAGGCTATGCTCCCATGTGTGGAGGTGGTTGATATTCCGAGGATTGTATTGAGTCTTTATGAGGCATCCAACATATCCTGGTTATTACAGTAATCAAAACCCACATAGTTCCATTGGTGTTGGGACTTACACACTAAGGATTCCCTATTTATGATTCCTAATGTGGTTCTCGTTGCATCCCCTTAATCCCACATGATCCATGTTCATTGTAAGAAATAAGAGTGAGTGCATGATCAGCCTCATGGAAAGTGGTTATGGGATCTACATTTTGGGGAGGTCCTTGAGATATTTGATGTTGAGCTCAAGCCTTTAAGGAGGAATCCTATGTATCCCAATTATAGCATGAATCAAAGTCTATACAGTTCTTTATGGACGTGTCTTACAAACTTAGGCTTCCCTATTTAGGAAGCCTAATGGGGTTCTCATTGCATCCCCCTAAGCCCACATGACCAATTTTCATTGTGAGAAACAAGATAGAGTGCTTGATCAGCCTCAAGGCATATCGATGCAGTGTCTGCATATTGGGGTAGTCCTTGAGATATTTGATATGGAGATTGAGCCTTTAAAGAGGCACCCAATGTATCACGATTATGGAAGGAATCAGAGTCCTCATAGTTATTTAAGGATTGAGCTTACAGACTGAGGCTGCCCGGATGAATGGCCCTTCATATCTAGAATGTGTCTCATGATCTTGTTAGTATACCCTAGGATTCATCATGTTAATTGACTCAAAATATATTGGGGTTATTGTGAGAGCCATGGAAATGTGGTTCGGGGGGTGTCACATGGATTGGACGACACCTCAGGGAGACATCGCGAGTCCAGGCCGACATGTCCAGGGGGTGTCACACATCTTTCTTGACTTGTCTAAGGGAAATCAAAAGACTGGCCTGACATGTATAAAGGTTTCATAGGCCTCAAATGACTCGTTCAAGGGGGTGCACCACAAGAGTTGGGTCATCATGTCAAGATGTGCCGAAGAGACTTAGTTGACGTGAGTAAGCACCATCATATGAGTCAGGTGTTGCATTCAAAGGACATCACAAGTCCAAGGTGACAAACCCATAGGGTTTGCGGGATCTAGTTGATACTCATAGAAGGTTTATAAGACCTATGTAGACATGTTTGGAGTATTATGCATGTCTTAGATGACAGGAAGAAGGGATTTCGTGAGATTTGGGTGGCGCGACTTGGTGATATTGCCTGTATTCATATGGAACACGTGAATCCCAAAAATGTATATGATCATGTCCTCTATATGAGTTTTCCACTTCGAATCCCAGATTTTCCTTCTGTATTGTGAGTGCCTTAGCTTGGATCAATGTTAGTTTTTTGGGTCTTGTGTGATCTGGAAGACATGAGATGTTGACTTGGATTGTCTTTCCAGGAGTCCGTTGTGTGATATTTGATTGATCACATGAAGAAATTTATTCTTGGTTCATGACTGCTCTAGAGGTCCGCCAATGTATTACCTGGTGGAAAGTTGTTCCATCGTGTGATAAGATGCGCACAGAAGCCCAAGATATAATCCCCAACATGCGTAGCCTCTAGAATCCAGTCAATCAAAAGACATGACAAACTATTAGCCAAAAAACCATATTTTAAAGTTTATGTGGAGAATTTATAGGCACAACCATCACACATACTCACTGGTTTGTGTGGGGCATCTAAAATGAGTCCAAGATAGAGTTGACACGGGGTCTTTCATTACATAGTTTCACAAGTCTCTGTGGTGAATCGCATCTGGGGCACCACCATGTTTTTAGTAGTCGTGGGTCCATCCATAATTTATCGGATTATTGCTGATTATTAAGTACCCACACCTTGAAGGGATTCCATGCTGTCATGTAGACATGTACAAGGATCTTTGAGAGATCCAAGTTCCTGTCAGAGGGCACTCATGAGTCCTTGGATGGAATATCTTGGGGTTTTCAAGGTTAGTTATGAGGGTGTGCGGGATGTGTCTTGTGTCCTTCAATGACTGTGAACCCTGCTCACCTCCTCCTTTCCATCTCCTTCATTTTATGTGATGAAGGTCGGGAGGCATGCATGATTGCATGTATGGAACTAAGGGTATTTCCTATATTTTTAGGGATGAGTTGCGTGACTGATATGGGTCACATGGTGATATGTGATTATTTCATGGGAAAACCTATATGTTTGTCTCTAGAGTACCATAGGGTTTCCTAGACTTGCACTGGGTCTTTCGTGCAGTGAAACTGACAAGCCAGAGGGACCTCACTTGGTGAGGAGGTCATGACACTGAGGTCTCGTGGGTTGCTCGACGTGCACGTCACATGTCTTTCAGTGACCACGAACATCACTCACCTCCTCCCTTTTGATTCCCTATGTTTTATTTATCAAGGATTGGTAGGTACACGAGTTTTCTCCGGTAATATCCATGATTTTTACTCAATTTTCCAGTGGTGTATCACGTGAACAATGTGGATTATATGAGAGTGTGAATGTATTGTGTCCAAAACTATGAATTTTTCCTTATAACACCTTAGAGTTGTCTGGTGGTTCCCATGTGACGTGTCTGATGAGCTAAAGGGACTCCATGAGATGCATCAGATAAGTTGAGGTGGGATGCGTGTCATCATGGGTGCACCTCATGTCTTCTAGTGACCACATACCCCTCTCACCACCTCCTCTTTATCTCCTTCGTTTTGTTGTGGTGAAGGCTTGGAGGTATCATGAGTTTTCTTGGACATCATCTAGGGATTTTATTATTCCCAATGATTCTTTGGTGCATGATATTTGTGAATAATGGGGTGTATTCCTTAGGAAGTCTCTTCCCTTTATTTTCAAGGGATTTTAGATGTTTTTTCAGGAACTTTCTAATGAAAAACTATTCAACCTTTGAGGAAGCTCATCCAGCCTTCATCGTTCGGTCACTGGAGAGCAAGGGCAATTACTGAGGAGGGTTTCACAGGGATTTACAAGGGATAACAATCATTTATGGAGACTTCACATGACTTTAGTTGGTCACGTGATCACGAGTCTTTTATGGGATCCACAAGTCTTTTACCATCAACTTCTCCATTTTATTTATAGGAAAGATAATGCTTATGTTTAGATATTTCTTCGTGTGTGTTATTTCTGGTGCTCATTTGGATTCCATCAACAATCATTCTATCCTAATTTTTTGAACATCCTTCCAATGTTTTAGAGCTAAATCATAAATCATTTTGCATATTTTTGGACTCCAATGATGATTTTGTAAATACTTAGTAATGGAGTCCCAAATCGTGAAATAATTGTTACTTATATTATTCCTATTGGTTGATGTAGGTTCACCTTGGAAAAGAGTCTTCCTTATCAGTAGTGTGGGTGAATCTCTTTAGGCTCCCACTTCCATTTCAAAACCCTTCTTTTCTAAAAAACATTAGACACCTTCTTGGATAATACCTGTGTGCATATGAGAGTACGCTTCAGCTACAAGACTTTTCATTTCATCGGATCTACATCACTGTGGATATGAGATCCATTCCTCCATCATAGATATTTCTACACATCAAGGGTTTGGAGGAATGGAGGAAATCATTGTTTTATCCCTCAACACCTCAGTTTTATTCTTCATGTCACCTCCATGGTCATGCAGTGTCAGAGTGCAGAAAGAAGGAATCATTTTTTCTATCAGTTCATCAGCCGAACCCTTCAGCCAAAATCATATCTCAGAATCTAGAAAAGGAAGGTTCTTTGTCTTCTAATGGTGTGACCCTTCCAACTGGTTCAACATATTACTTTTACTCTTTTTCTCCATCAAAAGGCCCTTCTATATCTCCAGTCTCACCTTTGGTGGCAGTTTTCGCCGTGTCTTCTCCATGAATGCATCTCGAACCCTACCATACAAAGACTCCTCCCTCTCTAGCTTACTCTACACTGACTATTTTCTATTATCATTCAAGGATGCATCCCAAAGGGAAATTGATATCTCACTCTGAATCTTCTCTAAACACCCTTGTTCTGTAAGACCATGGTCTTTCTTTATGCAATTTGGTTTCACTATCCAATAGGTATAATGTATTATTTAATGTGTAGGAAAGAAATCCTCTTCCTCCTATAGCCTAGTAAACCTTCCATGATGGATCTAAACCTCTGTTGGAAGATCCCTGCCCCATCTTATCCTAGTTTCTCCCTCTATTTGAGTGTGTACCTAATCTTTTTCTAAGAAATTATTAGCTAGTTCCACCTCTCATGATATAAGGCTTTCAGTTCTAGGGGAAGTTCCAGGAGATCCCTCCCTTAATGATCGTAATAATAACTAAGAATGATCATGTATTGGAAGACCATGTAAATATGGTTTTTCTCTCCAGTGATGTTCGACATAACATGTTTTTGGGTTGTAGTTTTCCTCAAGCCCATATAAGAGGCAGCTAAAAATGATGTCTTTTCTTGAAGGGTTGGATTGAAAACTTCATGCATGGGGATCCCACTAATCCGTACATCTAGATATTCTAGAATAACTCAGTCTCAGTGAAAAAAAAATCATTACTTCTAAGAAGAAAATCAACATTGAGGTTATCCATTGTAAATATTGTTTCTTATTTTCTTTCATCTACACTAGGTGTGAATACTAATCTATGAAAAAAATTTGGAATGACCTGGAGTCCTTAAATGCGAGGAACCTAGCTTGGTTTGTGGGAGGAGACTTCAACACCATAATGGATGTCTCCAAGAATTAGGGAGGTGGACACCCATGGAAAGAGTTCCAGGATTTTGTATCCTTTTTCATCTTGGAGTGGGCTCAAGGACCTAGGTTATAATAAGGATCTGTTTAAATGGTAAAACAATCAGAAAAGTAGGTATAAGATATGGTGTGACCTCAATAATTTCTTAGTAAAACTATAGTCTATTTCACTCTTCTTTTCAACCAAAGTTACTCACCTAGTTTGAGGTATTTCATATCACTTCCCTCTCCTCTTCAAACTAGGTTCAAGTATTAAAGGCAGAGAACACTTCTTCTCCATGTAGTGGACCTCATAACCATATTATCACTAGATGATTCTCAACTTGTGGAATAAACCCACCAATGGTAATACTTGGATAAGATTCCAAAATAAGATTTGATGTCTTAATGGTGATATCATAACATGGTGGTAAAAAATCCCTATTGGATTCATATCCTTTCTCCCCTATAAAATGAGATCAATTGCATCAATTTAAGTCTTGAGATGGAATGAGATGATGATATCTTCATCTGCCTCTCACATAAAAACAACCAGATCTTTGACTTGCTTCTTGAAAAATAAATAACTATATGTAATAGGTCCAAGGTCACCCGGCATAAAAAAGGGGATAGAAACACTTGTTTCTTACTTGCCTTCCTCAAAGAAAAAAAACATGGTCTAGATCTGTATATTCTCTTGGAATATGGACCCTTCACATATGATCATATGGTGATTGGAGACATGGATATTTATTTCTTCAAATCACTTTTAGCAAAGGTGAATCCAAGAATGTAAGTGGGGTACTCTAGTGAATCTTATAAAGTATTTTGATTCCATTCCTAGTGTAGTTTCAAGATTCATCAATAAGTCCTTTGGGATTCCCCCTGATGAAAATGACATATGGGAAGCGGTATCTTCCCACAACTAGGAGAGTTCACTAGAACTAGACGTATTCCCAGGAGCATTTTATGTTTCCTCCTATGATCTTATTAAAGACAAGATTATCGGTTCCATCCAGGACTACATCCAGGGGAGCTACCTACCTAGTGTGGTTTTTTCTACGACCCTCATTCTCATCATAGGAGTGATTAATACCTCCTCCATAAAACCTATAAGGATTTTAAACATATGTAATTTTACATATAAGGTCATTTCTATTGGACTAAATAAGAGGATAAAAAATTACCATCATTATTGGGTTTCATAGGAGCAACATGGTTTCAATAAAGGTAGGTCATACGAGGATTCCATTAGCATAATTCATAAAATGATTAGTGACCTGAAAAAAATGACCAGTTCCAACATGGTGATTTAAATTGATATGGATAAGGTGTATGAAATATTGGAATGGGGATTCATCAATAAGGTTATGGATTTCATGGGCTTATTCGAGTGGGTTCGATATCTCATTTTCAGATACTATAGCCCCCCATGGATCTTGATCTCTTTAATAAGAAAAAATCATGGTTTATTCACATCAGTCTGGGATATAAGGCTGAGGGATCCTATTTCTCTTAGTTTTTTATTTTGATCCAAGGCTCTTTGAGTAGACTCCTTTCAAAGCCCACTAATGTTTCTATCTGGACTTTTTTCAATATAAGATAATTTAGTGGTGTTTCTCGTCTCTTATTTTAGGATGACATGATATTATTCATCCACATGTGGAACAGATCTATTAGGATATTTGATATGTCCATGAAATAATATTGTAAATAGAGAATAAAATTGATCAACCATGAGAAAATAAATATCCATGTCTTCAAAATTTGATTGAAATAGTGTTGGAAGAACATTGAAAATATATCAGAAATTCAGAGAAAATAATTTCCCATAGATGGCTTGGGGGATCCCTTGTCATAGAGCAGGCTTCGGATTCATCACTTTGATGGCATGGTTGGAAAACTCACGAGTCACATCAAAAACTAGAAAAATAACTTATTGTCCTTTGGAGATAAGATCACTATAGTAAACTAAGTCCCTTCCTATATCCCCATGCACATTTTATCCATGACCAAGGTGCCAAAAATTGTGTTAAGTAATATTAAAAGGGCCTTTACCTACTTTATATAGGAAAATAATTTTAAGGGGAGGTTTAAATAGGATTCATGTTCCTGTATGGAAAAACCTATGGAAAATGGGGGGATCAACCTTTTTATTGTATAGGATTCCATACATTACCTCCAAGACAAGATTTCATGGGAGGTGATAGAAGGGAACTCTCTCTAGGGAAAGGTTATCTTGAGAAAGTTTGGGCCTAATATCAACTCCCTAAGGGGTAATATATCGCATCTTTGGTAGTCTTTACACAACCACATCCATGTTCTTAGAGGACACTCCCAGTGGATTGTTGGTAGAGGTGAGATTAGATACTAGTTCTACTACTGGGATGTGGCCGTGATTCGATTTTTAGGGTCCCCAAACGTTAACAACACATTCTCCTAGGAAAATTCTCATCCTACCCTCATTCAAGCTACCATTAATCAAAAAAAGGTATCTTTATAATATTATTAATCTATCCTTGCACTATGATCATCTTTTCATTATTGCCTCTCCCATGAGAGCCTTTTCAACTTATTATTACTCGTATACACTCTAGAAAAATTTTAATATCTCCAAGTGGGGAACCCTGAAATGGTTCAATGACATACCAGCCACGTAAAATTTCTTTTCTAGAGGATTATCATCAAATAATTCCCAAAAAATGAGTCAGCTAATAAGAAAGGAATCATGTTGGCCTCTAGATGTCTGTACTGCCATAGTCTTCATAAAGATTCCTTTGACCATATTTTTTTGGAAGTATCTTGGAATAAATAGTTTTGAATGAGTTTGTAAATCTTACTTGCCTCAACTTGTAGGGAACTGCCACTGATTAATTTATTTAGAAATGGTTTCATGAATTTGGATTCAGTAAACAAGAGAGAAAGAAAAGATCTATAATCTGGGCTAAAATTTATTGGGTTCTCTGGAGTGCTAAAAATTATGTCTACCAAGAGGATAAATCTAGCTAAATAGTGGGATTTATGTTATAATATAGGAGCTTTGAAGTGGATTTGGGTTTATTGGTGCACCAATGGGGGAATATAAGCACTCTGAAATGGGTTATAGGTGGAAGAATGGATCATCCCCCTACTCTAGGATCATACTTTAAGGGTTGGTGGGTCAGATGGTCTTCTAACAACAATGGACTCATTATCAATGTGTATGGTTCTTGTGACCTTATTTTTATGAGAGGCATAGGCATGGTTCATGACATCTATGGTCTATCTTGGTTTCCTTCAACAGTTATTATGGGTGAGGTGAATCTATTAGTGCATAATTTTATTCCCTTCTGAATGGACTGGAAATATGAAAATCCTATAATATCATAGTGGGTGTTATAGAAATGGAATCCTCTATTATTAACATGTTTATGAATGATAAATCCCCATCATGTGTCCATGTTCGATCTTATTAGAAGGTGTAAAAGATTTGTTCCCAAAAAAGTTAATCTCCTTCATACCTAGAGGGAAGGTAACAAAGTTGGGGAATTTCTAATGCCAAGGGGAAACCATGATAATAATCATCTGGTCTTATCAAGATCAAGATCCCTACCCTCCAAGTACATTGACCTTGTTTTCAATAACTCTTCTGGTCTCTATTATTTTATACCTCTTTAATCTTTGTTTGTTGTGTTTTTTTGTTGTCGTAATTTTGACCCTTTACTACCCTGAAGCTTTTAATAAAATATTTACTATTTCATTAAATGATTTTACATAACATTTATATCATGGTTAAAATTCTTGATATTATTTAACCATGATCAAATTAATTGTACCAAAAATAAAAAATCAAAACATACATGAAAATCAAAGTAGTTATTGCCCAAAACATGACTTTAACATAGAAAACTCATAAATGGGTAAAAAAAGTGCATATGAATATATTTTATTGAAAGATATATATAATTATTTTCTTTAATAGATGTATATTAAAATTATATTTATTATAAAAGAGGTTCTAATATATAAAAATTAATTCAAGACTCAAGGTAAGGTATTTTGGTCTCAATTTTCCTTTCTTAATACATATGTTATGTTATGAACTTATCATATTTTATAAAGTGTATATACTACCCATTTTACATTTAATATAATGAATTTATTTATTATAAATATATTAAATGTTTCATTTAATTTTATTCCCTCATGGGGATTATAATTAAAATTCACTAAACTGGTAAAGACTTTATGTTACAATATCATCATTTATTGGGATTGTTTATGATTATGTTTTTAATGATGAAATATTATGATCTATCTCTAAATAAACTACCAAATTTTATTCTCATTTGGTTATTTTATGAGAATAAATGTTCCCCAATTTTTTACCTCTTTATATAATCAACAGTTTAAAATAGTTTTTAATAAAAATCATCTTTATTTCTCTACTCAGTTGAAAAATTGATTTTTTTTCCAAAACCATGTTTTATAAAATTGCTACCAATTTTTTTTCATTATCCAAATGATTAGTAAAATACATTTTAACCTATGTTCTAATTTTTATTTTATTTTTTGAAATGAATATTCATGTTGTTTTCCAAACAATACAGGTTGGATTTTTCTAAAAATGTCAAAGGAATCTTCATTTTAATGTATAAAACAGGAACAAAATTCTCCACCACCCAGAACAATCATTTATTTGATGATTCCTTTATATTATTCTAATTTTATTATCAAAGAAAATAATTTTTAAAATTTTTTATGTTTTAAAAAGTGTGTTTTTAAAGTGGATATGAAATATTCCTTGATAAATATTTTAAATGACCATTCAAAATAATTTTTCATATAAGATGGAATTCATTGATGTTACCTATTCTATACTGGGGATATAATCCAAGGACACCATTATTACACTTTCTTAAAATGTTTTTTATGATTTGATATGGTTTATGAAACCTGTTTTTCTTCCATGGGTTACACCATGAGGAAAATTCTTATAAAACCTTATTATTTTAATGGGTTATACTATGATAAAATGATGAAATTATTATAAAAACCATATATTTTAAATAGGTTATGATATGAGGATATGATTATGAAACCCATTTTATTTTATGGGTTATGATATGATGATTTTTTATGATATTATGGAACACATATGTATGATTTTTATTATGTGATGGGTGGAACCTATATCCCCCTCCAATGCATTGGGTAAAGATTTATATATCATGAGATAGACATGATAGGAATGGGAAGTGAAACCAATTTATTAAGGGAATTTGTCCACTATTATGGAATTGGTAGTGAACCTTTACTACTCTAATGGTTTTGGGAGTGAACCCATTCTACTATGATATCCTTGTAAGTGAGTTTTGACTACTATGGAAATGATTTTATATGCTTATGGTTATTCCATAATTCATTGTCTTGTGACAATGTTATGATCTCATGGACCATGTTATTTTATTTCCTTATGATTCATGTATTATAAATTTATAGTCTTTATTCCATGACCCATGATTATGATCTTTAATATTCAGGGTATGGCTTTCAAATGTTATGCTCACATTATCATACCCTTATGTTCGTGTTATGCTTTTACATATCATCTTTTATAAACTTAATAAACATCCAATATCACCCTTTCTTATGTTTACTTTTCCCAGGTTATGGAAAAATTTATCATGATTGATATGTCTAATAAGAGCTATAACAATGAAAAATATAGTGGTAGATGACATAGTTCACATATGAACCATTTGTTTATGTTTCTATGTTTCTAAAGGCACTATAAATTTACGATCCTCAAGAGTGTGTTTGCATAATATAATTAATGTTCATTTAAAAATGTTTGTTATATATATTTTAAAAGACATGTTTTATATAGTTGTTATTAGAGGATAGGATTATTTAACCTTTTAAAAATATGTTGGGAAAACTTTAGTGATATCCCTAAGGAAAAGTCTAAGGATATTTCTAAGGATGAGTTAATGTATAGAAAAATGTCCTAGAATTTTAGTAAAGGATAGAGAGTGTGGTTTCTAATCAATCACATCCATATTTGGATAATACAAGTGGATGTTTCTATGGAACATATTTACCTAGGGGTAATAACATCAAAAAGGACACATTGAGCTAGACTGGATCGTCACCTGGTGTATAGTAATAGGACTTACTGTATACCATGTTTGACAATCTCTAGGGATATGATTTAGAAATTCAAAAAAACATTATGAACCATCATACACAATTTAAATAGATTATTACTATTAATGAAATAGGATAAAACTAATATATATTATATTAAAAATAATGTGTCATGATTTAGATATCCAATAAGTGATTTTTCATGATTATGTGGATCCCATATAGGATTATTGTTACTTACACTATGATTTTTGATTTTATTCAATGGTCAGAACCCAAAGGAATCATGTTAATTCCAAGTGATATGGGAAATGAAATGATTTCCTTGTCAAAAGGTAAAAGTTATGGGTTCTAGAATGAAAAATTTCATTGTTATGCTCACAAAAATTTCTCAAGCCATCAATCATGTTGAACTTCAAGATGAGAAAAGGAGGGAGAAATGTTCTGTTGAGTCCTCCATGAGGAAACTTAAACCTTCCTTTAGTAGATCCATTGATCCTACTATTTATAAAAAATGGATTTTCAACACTGAAAATATATTATCCATTATCTAGTTTTATAAAAATAAAAAATTAATTTTGGCTATCTATCAGTTGGAAGGTGAAGTGGATCAATGGTGGAATCTCATCAAGAATACAAGGGAAGTTGATGAAATTTACTTTATGGATTGGGATGTCATCAAGAAATTATTTTTAAAAATTAATTTCCTCTCATTATTTACATTAATATGGATAAAGAGTTTCTTGAGCTAAAGAAAAGGGATGATGAATCTATTGGTACCTACCTAAAAAATTTCACCAGACCTATGAGGTATGCTTCTGGTGTTATCACCTAACATAAAAGTAGGTCTTTTTGATTATTTATTTGCTTAAAACCGAGTCTTTGATGGGTATTATCAATAAGAGACATTTTTATCTATGAAGGGATTGTTTGATGAGATATCATGGTGGAAATATAGGTTGGAGTAAAGTATCAATATCAGGGTTTTGATAAGAATAGAAAAATTAAATTCAAAGAAAAATCTAAAAACCATGGAGAGAAGGAGAATATATTTCCTTTATACTGAATTTGTGGGAAAAAACATGGGGAAAATTATCTTAAGGGGAATAATAAATGTTTTAAGAGAGTAAGGGAGGGTTATTGGGAAATCAAATACCTAAGTGATGGTAAGAAGTTAAAAAATGATACAAATAGAGAGAAATAGACACAAAATGCACCACCCATTCTATAGTGTGTAAAATTCAAGGAGTATGAGAATTATGATAACCAATTCCAAAATTTTAAGGTTCATGATGATTATAAACACAAAAAAAACTCTTAATCTAAGATACAATGGGGAATCTCATTCCATCTCTGTCTCTGATGCGGGGTGTGATAATGACAAGTTAAAAGGTACACTTATCATCGACTCTAGAATATCTAATGTATTATTTGATTATAGATCTACCCATTCGTTCATATATAAATAATTTTATAATGATATCAAGATTCCACCCAAAATGATTCGATGTTGAATTATTAGTGAAAACCTCTAATGGTATAATGATCACAACTAAAGTGTATGCTTCTTCTCTGGTAGAATATTATGAGAATGTTATTCCTAAAATTATTTTCATTATTCAAATGGTGGAATTAGATATTATCTCAGGAATAAATTGGATTTTACACATAAACCCCACATCAATTTCCAGGGAATGGAAGTCACATATGATATTCCAAACCAACCTATGATCATCTGTCAGTGCAATGATAAATATAATAATTTGATGGAAATCACATCCATTGTATGGTTTTTGATTCCTATTCAAGAGGGGAATTTATCTCATATGGTTGGGGAGAAACTCAACATCAATTATACACCTATTGTGATAGAGTTTTTTTATTTCCATCTATAATAGTTTCTTAGACTTCCATAAAAATGTGAGGTTGAGTTCTTAATAGATCTCATACCTAGTGCTACACCAATTTCAAATCTGTAATGTCCCGACCTAGATTCCACTAAACAAGTTCCATGATTTGGTTCACCACAAGACCTCAATCATGACTCTCTATATTCCAAAGGCTTCAAAATAGCAATGAGGGCCTAGGGTGTGTCTATGGAGAGACTATGCCCTCATATCAGACTAAAAAACAATTGAATTAACTAGATATCATCCAAGAATTAAATAAAAAGAGTATAAAATCAATAAATAAATTGAAATAGAAAATGATATAATAATAAAAGAAATTCTATGAAAGCCCAAACAACCATGTCATACATATAACACTGGTGACCTACTGGGTCAACCATACTTTCTACAGTATATTAAGGGAATTGAAATAAAAGTAAAAGGAACTAAAACCAATTATAAGATAAAATACATATCCAGTCTCCATGATTCCATCAAGCTACTCCAGATCGATGATAATAATCCACTTGAGTAGCTACGATCAATTATATAACTATGAAAAAAATCCCTACCCCTCATGCATCGTTGCTCAACCTAAAAATAATTCATAAGGTTTTCACCCGCATAAACATTCATGTAAAGGGTGAGAAACAATATCCTTAGTCTATCCCCAGTGATGAAAATATAAATATACTATCATAAGTGCATGCTCATGTAATATGATTAGCCTAGCTGAGACACAACTGTACCAATAGATCAAATAAATAATGTAAAACCACTGTCGATCCCTGGGTCCCTAATCCCGTTCAACTGGGTAATGTGCCAACATGTATATATATATGTGTGTATATATATATATATTCCTATATATATATACATATAGACATATATAAATATTCATATACATGAGTAAGGTGAAAGAACTAAAATAAATCAACATCAATCGATCCTTGTGTTTGTAATCCCAATTGCCTGGACATCCATTGAAAAGGACATTGAGCTGGATGACATAACACTCAACACATGTATATTTAAGTCGATCTATGGGTTTATAATCCCAATAAAAAAATACTTGTTTCGGTCAACACAAAAAATGTATCCAAGCAAGCTACATCACCATGGGGGAAAGCATATCCTAGATCTTGGTTCACCATTATTCACCTCCAATAACTAAAATTAAGGATTCCATATATGGAAAGACACTTTTGTAAATATGGTATGTAGTTGTACTTCATGCCACACTTTCCATGTAAACCCAATCAAATGTATAATCCCTCGGTCCTTGTCTATAGGTGATAATGAAATTGAAAATAAAATAATTACTAAGGGTATGAACCATAGGCAATGTGTAAGGATAGATCACTGGTGAGACGTCATGAATACCCCTTGATGTCTTTAATAAAAAGATAATAATTTTCCTCATCACTAAAGAGAGTGTAATCATACATGATTATATGTCACATAAACATAAAGTATCACCATGTCTACCAACCTAATCTAGTCATCAATCGGGGAGAGTGTAATCATCCCCATCACCCAGGAGAGCATAATCATCCTTGTGTATAATCTGTAGAGACAAAAAACCCATAAATCATATCATAGGGATTCCATTCACAAATTTAGGAGAGTGTAATCATCCTCCTTAAACCATAATTTTAGGAGGGTGTAATAATCATCAGTATAAAATAAATCAATGAGAGAAGAATCATCCTTAAAAAAATCAATAGGGATGTGCAGAACATCTAAACATATATGAATAAAAAGATTGGTCCTAGGAAATAACTATTTGTATCCCAATAAAATAACTACAAGACAGATTCCAAGGAATATGTTTGGTCATCAAAAGATAAATATTTATGAATCATGTCATGCTCATGTGCCACCAACTAGGAAGAACCTCAGGTTATCATCATTGCAACAACAGTAAACATGAAAAATCATAAATACAGTTTGAGGGCGGCCAAATTTCAAAACCCACCACTACTGTCATGTTCTATTAGGATTATATATTCAAAATGGGTCTTAAGGTGATACCCACTACCATATCTACCCAAACATGATATACTTGATTAGGGTTGGTCAAAAATCAGGGCACCCAATGGGCCCCTCAAATCAAACACTAGAGAGGTATCCGACTTGGGATCCTCGTGGTCTACACAAAAGTGAGGTAATACTAATAGGGATCCTCAAAACTGAAGGTAAAGGGTGGAACCTTACATGGGATCATATAAGATTAAACAAATACAGAAATCTTATAAATAATCATTGGAATAATATACAAGAAGAGGCATCCTATACGAGACCATTAAAAGTAGTATACGTAAGATGAAAAGGAATCCTATAGGGGATCCTCAAAACAACATACAGGTAAAGGTATCGTATAAGGGATTCCCTTGGTTATCATGTAAGAAAAAATATTTAATAGTGAACCTTAAATATTACTAAGAAGATAGAGGTATCCTATATGGGTTCCTCTAGGTCAAAATGTAAGTAGTGGTATCCTATAGGGGATCCTCATAAAAACTCAACCTCATGAACTCCTGGGACAAAAGGGTATATCTCACAAGGGATATGTCCTCAAGGGTAAATATAAAAAGATTTTGTCAAGAGAGATATCTCATGGATCATATTAGGTAAAAGGGGTCTCAATCTCAAGGGATATTTGGATTCAATTACCAGAGGAAGAACCTCTATGCTTAGGGAAAATCCTAAAACACCACCTAGGAGTCCTCAAATCACCTCAAGGGTTTAACCATCATGATTGATGATGAAATATAATAAAAAATGGAATAATCCTGGGTCTAATTATGAATCCATGTAAAATGATATGAAAAACCCTAAGAATGGTAGAAGGGGGGGGGGTAGTACATGGAATGTTTACTTAGTACACACAATGCACCCCCCAATACCCACTTGAGTATATACTCCAGCAAGACTTGGCATGTAAAAACCCAAGTACATAGTGTGATAATATTTTACACAGAGTGTAAACTACATGATGAACTTTATCATGTAACTCACATGGATTCTCCATATACTTCACATATCCATGTACCTCTATAGGGAATACACCCCACACTGGGGTCTGGTCGTGTACTCTACTTGACCATGTGCCCCTACACGAGATGTCTGGACTGGTACCCGACCATAAAATCAAGTCCCAATATATCACATGTATACCCCATACATGGTGTGTACCTATAAAAGACCATCTTCCCTAAAAAGGAAGAACACACGACGTGTGTTCTTGAATCTACATAACATGTGATTAGGATTTCCGAATGAGAAAACCCTCAAATCAGACCAAAGAAAAATTTTACTCTCTGAAAGATACAGTTCGAACCACTAGGGGTCTATAGAAAGAATATAAGGGATTCAAAAATTAAAAATGGTAAATTTATGGGGATTTATATAAAAACACAATCTGTTAAAATTCACACTTATTATCAAGTGATAATAAGTGTGAATTTTGGATAAAGAGGATATGATGATATATTGTTATATAGATTTTAATGGTGATTGAGGTCAACACCTTCCTCTAGTTTAGTTTTCATACAATAATAGCTTTCACTCGAGCATTCAAATGGATCCTTATGAATTCATCTATGGAAACAAGTGTAGATCTCCAAATCTGGAATAAATTTGGAGAAAGAAATATATTGGGACTTAAGATTACTAAAGAAATATAATATAAAGTTATATTTATCCAACAACATATCAAGGAACCTCATAATTTATATAAAATTTATGATGAAAATCTACGATGTGATCTAGAATTTGAATTTAGTGATCAGGATTTTCTAAGAATTTCTCTATGTAATAAGTTAATTAGTTTTGGAAAGAAGGGAAAACTAAGACATAGGTATATCAGTCCAATTGAAATTATTAATCATATTGGGACTGTAGCATATCAGTTGTAACTTCCACTAAATCTCTCTAATGTTCATGATGTGTTACATGGATCTATTAAAGGAAGTATATACCCAATCCTTCACATGTACCAAACCCAAAGTTCATACCAATAGAGAAGGATATTTCTTATGAGGGAAAACCTATGGATAATTTTGATTTTAGAGAGAAATTTCTATGAAATAAGGCCACTCCCCTACTCATGGTTTTATGTTGAACCACCACTTTGAAGATGCTATGTGGTAACCTAAGGAATTGATGAGGTAGCAGTTTCCTTATTTGGTTGTATTAGAGCGATTAATTTTGAGGGAAAAATTCATTTTAAGGGGGGTATAATGGAACACCTTGATTTTTTATTAATTATTAATTATTTTTTATAAATTAAATTTCTTTCAAATCTTACATTACATGCAACACCGATTTTTAACAAACCATGATATATTATTAATATTATTATTTAAACACCAACATTATAACCTATTCATTAAACATAGAAATATTAATAGTAATAAATATTAATTATAATGGTTTTATATAAATAAAACATATTTATAATTAGAAAAAAAATCCTCCGAGCGGTGTCTTCACAAGCTCCCGCAGTGGCTAGGGTTCCCCCTCTTCTTCCTTCCCCCATCCCACTCCGGTCGGGATCAGCTAGGATCCTTCTAGTATCAGCTCAGCGAAGGAATGTCTGGCTTCAGTGTGACCTGTCTGGGATCTGAGGTTCATGTCTCCTGCTCCTGCTCCCAATGCCTTCAGTTCGTTGGTGTTCCGACATGCAGTACGATGTGACCCCTTCCGACGATGATGTCTTTCGACAATGTATCAGTGGTGATCTAGTCTTCCTCTTAGAACCCTATTTGTCGGTGATGTCTCAGCACGATTCCATCATCTTGGTTCTTTTGGTGCTTAAAGCATTCTGGCGTGGTGGTTCTATCGCAACCTGGCATTGCCGTGAGTGGTTCCGGTGGGAATTTAGTGGGAAGCTGCATTGATCTGCAATTACTCAGAGGGGGGAGGCTTTGTGATTCTAATGATGATAGTGTTTGGAGGTTTATTTCATTTATGATTTTGTGTTTGTTTGATTTATTGTGATACTGTATGTGAATCTGGCATTTTTTGGGTTGGTGCTTTGACATCGCTGGTTCTCCTCTGCATCTTCATGCTGATTTTCTCGCCACTGTGACTGGCTTGCTTTGGAACCTAATATGTGTTCTTTTGTAGTATGAATGGAGATGATCCATGCCCAGAAAAACCATTCTGGTTTAGGATAACCCAAATCCCTCCATCAATAGTGTTCCCTCAGCACGATGTTGGGCCATCTAGTCCTACGTGATGATGATTTGAATTTGTGTCCCTTGGAATGGCTTCCGGGCCTCTATGGTGGCGGTGGAGGGTCCACGTGGAGTGCGGTAGGATTTTACTAGGATAGTCATTGATGTTGGTGCCATGGTCTTGTGATTTCTTCATGATGGGGAACCCAGATAGTCTACAAGGAGTTGTTTCAAATGAATATTGAGTTGGTTGCCATCGTCTTGCATGGATTTTTGGATTTGGATGATTGAGAGGGTATGACACTGCCGTCGGTACTGGGCCCATGCTTTTTTGCATGGGATAGCTTGCTGAGTATCCATTCTTTGGTGGAGGCATTCCTTATCGATGTTGTTGTTGGGAAGGGGTACTTCTACGTAGTCTTGTACTGGTTGCAAGCCACTTGATTTTTGGATTTTGTTAATGTCTCTATATCCCTGAAATCTGGGGTTTTCCCCCTTTACCCATAAAAGGGGGTCTATCCAAAATCAATAAAAATTTTGGCCTTCAGGCCATTTAGTCAGAATATAGTTATAATAAAGTGATTAATTCTTATAAAAGTCTTTATTTGTTTCAAAAATAATATTTTCTCAGAAAAATGTTTTTTATTTATTTTTGTGAAAAATAATAAAATAATTTTTTAAAACTTTTGGAAAATGAATTTTAAAAAATAATATTAATTTTTTAAATTATCTTTTCAAAATTATCTTAGGGTGAATATTTGGGTTTTTTCTTAGAAAATATTAATTTTACAGTGAATAGTGAAAAATACATGTTTCTATTGAAAACTACATTTTTATGAAAGAATTTATAAGGTTATTTTGTATTTTAAAAAATATTTAGAAGTAAAATTACCTCAATTATATATCAATTAATCCCAATTAGTTCACTTTAATCATTTTTATATAGAATTTTGATAAGAAACATTTTTAAACTTTTAAACATTTTCTCTTTGGAAAACCACTTTCTCATCAAGTTTGTGAGTTTAATTTTAATTTAAAAATTTTCACTCATGTGAATGGAATTTTTTAAAATATATTACATATTTGGATTTAGAATAATTTATAATATATAATATGTTCAACTTAATTTGTGGCCATAATGAATAGTAAAAATGGTAAAAATAATTTGTTACGGTTAAGGTAAAAATGGGTTTAGTAGGGGTTAAACTTATAAGATATAGATTAAAAATGACCCAAATTTTTAAAAAAACACTTTTATGACCATATTTCGACATTATATCTTCTAGGATCAAGAATGGTCCATTTTGGAGAATTTTTTCATTATAAAAATGTGGGTACCACTTTTTTTCTTTTCAAAAAATTTCAAGTGTGACACTAACCTCACTTATAAAAGGCCACCCATTATCCTCTCCTATTAAAACATTTAAAACAATTTGGTTCTCAAATACATATCAAAATCACTTAAATAATTTCATTCACTCATATTAGAATCCTTTTTTGGTCATAAATCCAACCATATTATCCTTTTGGTGAAAACCAAAAGAAGTTGTTTGAAGAAGAGGTAACACCCCTAATTGAGTATTTTATTTTATTTCTTCCTAAAAATCCTTATATTATTATTAAAAAAAGATTATATAATAAAATTTTTATCTTATATATACTTATATCTTATTATGTTATGGTCATGACCTGCAACCATCTCATTTTCTATCAAATAGGATACAAAATTATCCTTCGTGGGTACAACGAACTACTGCCTCATGAACCGATGTGATTCGTTTTCTATAAAAAAATCCCATATATAGATATAATGATATATTAAATGTTTATATATTTTATTTATGATATTATTATACTTCTAGATAAATTATATCACATATAAATTCATACTTTCCATTTTGTGGGAATACGATAACGTCGCTCCTTTGTACGACAGACTAAAACCTCACAAAGCGATGTGATTCGTTCAAGCATTACATGGAAGGTAATGAGGATTGGTTTAATGAAAATATGTGATATATATGAAATAAAAATTATTTTTTAATGTTAAAATATTTTTTACCATTCTTTATTTAAATACATTAAGAAAATGGAAACAAAATTCTTGCATTCGCATGACCTACCATCTATAGGAATAGTATATTTCATTTTCTATCTCTAAATATTTTTTATTACAATAAAAACATTTAAAATTAATATATATGATATTTATATCATGTTTAAAATTTTTTATATGATTTAACCAAGATTAAAGAAATAGGACCAAAAATAAAAAATCAAAACATACTTGAAACACAAAAATAGTTATTGCCCAAAATATAATTTTAACATGGAATTGTTAATAAATGGGTAATAAAAGGTCATAATAAAATAATATATGGTATGATATAAATATTTATGGTTATTTAATACATATATAATAAAATCATATTTATTTTAAATTAGTTTTTAATGTGTTTAAAGGAAGTCAAGATATATAGTTAGATATTTTTGTATCATTTTTCTTTCTCTAAGACATATGTTATGTTATGCACCTATATTCTTTTATGAGGTGTATATACAACCCCTATTACATTTAACATCATGAATTTATTTTCTCTTATGATATTTAAAGTTTCATTTAATTTTATTCCTTCATTGGGATTTCAATTCAAGGTTACCAAAGTCGTAAAGATTTTATATTACAATCTCATCGTTTATCAGGATTGTTTATGATTATATTTACAATGATAAAATATTATGATCCACATATCAATAAATTAATGAATTTTATATCCTATTCTTATTTCATGGTATTAAATGTTTTATCTTTATTTTACTCTCTTTATATACTCAATATTTCAAAATAATATATTTAACAAAAACTAGCACTATTTCTCTATTCATTCGAAAACATTCTTCCTTCCAAAAAAATGTTTTATAAAAGTGTTTTAAATTTTTTTTTCTAACCATATATATATATGAATTATTAGATTTAATTTTTTCAAAATGTTTTCAAAGGAATATTCAAATCATTTTCCAAACAATACCTATTTGTATTTTACCAAAATTTTTAAAAGAATATTTATTTTAATGTGTAAGACCTTAATATAATTCTCTATCATTATGAAGAATCGTTACTTTAAAGATTAATTTATAATCATAAAAGGTTATTTTCGTATAAAATTATTTTGAAAATGTTTTATGTTTTAATTTTTTTTATAAGTGTAAAGGATATTTCCCTCAAGTAATGTTTTAAATAATCATTCAAAATCATTTTCTATATAATAATAAATCCATTGATTTTACATAGTCCTTACTTGGGATATAATACAAGGGTAACATTGTTATTATTTCTTGAAATGGTTTTTTATAATGTAATGGTGTTCATGATACCTATTTCTCTTCAACATGTTACAACATGAGAACATTCTTATGAAACATGCTTATTTTCACAGGTTATACTATAATTAAATGGTGAAATTATTATGAAACATATACCTTTTATGGAAGTTATGATATAAGAAAATGATTATTAAATCCATTTCATTTAATGGGTTATGATATGATGAATTTTTATGATATTGTGGCACACATAAGTCTGATTTTTATTATATGAAAAGTGGGAAATATATCTCCCTCAATTGCATTGGGTAATGATTTATATATCATGAGATAGACATGACAGGAATGGGGAGTGAACCTGGTCCAATAAGGGCCTTTTTCTGCTATGATGGTCTTAGGAGTGAACCTTGACTACTATTATGTTTTGAAGAATGAACACATTCCACTATTATAGCCTTAGAAGTGAGCCTTGAATACTATGGAAATTATTTCCTATGCTTATGTGTATGACAAAAGTCAATATCTTATGCTAATGTTTTTCTCTCATGGACCATGTTATTTTATTTCTTTTGGATTCATGACTTATAAACTTCTTATATTTATTCCAAGACTCAAGATTATGATCTTTGATATGATGGGTATGATTTTAACCTTTTTGGATCGTGTTCTCATACCATTATGTTCATGTTATTCTTATATATCTCCCTTGTTTACCATTACTGAGCATATGATCTCACTTTTTATTATAATTCCTTCCCCCAAGTTATAATGAAATGTATTATTTCTGATATGTCTAAGAATGAATCTAGTTATGAATAATATAGTGGGTGATGATGTAGTTCATATATGAATGACTTGTTTATGATTCCATGTTTCTAAATGCACTATAAAATTTTGATCCTCAAGCGCGTGTTTGTATAATATAATAATGTTCAAATAAAAGCATCTAATATCTATGTATGAAAATCCGGGTCTCTATACTAACCTACAACCAAACAATTTGGAATCTGAATATGAAATAAAATCAGAATCAAATGTATTTTTAGAAAAGCAAGGACAAAGAAATAATTCCTTTAAAATACATCAAAATCATTTTGGAAGCTTTTAAGTGTGACTCTTTTGGATTGTCCTGAAACCTAGAACATAAACACATCAAAAACATACCATCAGTTCTACTAATAGTTAGATGAATCTATCACCCAATTATTTTTATATACAGATTATTTTCAACTGGTTTCCACAGTTCATCCAAATCAAGATTAATATTATAACTCATAAGAGTTGAATAATTCATACTACTTTCCAGTAAAACTCTTTTATATAAATCATGTATGTATTCACATTTATTTAAAAAATTTCAAAAATATATTTGGTAAATCTGAATACCAAGAAAAAAATTTAACTCACCCATCATAGTCATTTAAAATTAATTTTTCATGAGTTATTAAAATTCATGTAAAGGATTATATTTTCCTTGGGAATTCCATTTTTCCTTCTAATGATGTTTCATCATGGTTTTGAGGTTTAAGTGACTTTTTTAAAAAAAATATTTAAAATTGGTTTTGAAAATTATTTTAAAAGTTTTCTATTTTTTTATATTTTTTTGGAGGATTTTAAATGTTTTAACATAACGATAAGATATTTTGGAATGTGTCTTATGATTTTTTAGGTCACTAATAAATCCTCTTTCCATAAATTAATAATTTTATTTAAATGTAAATTTAATATTTTTAGGGAGAAACTTTCTGTTATGTAGAACTGACTACAAACATAAGGTTAATGAAATTTTTATAAATTATTTTTAAGGGTAATACAAAACTACCCTTATTTTATCCTTGGAATAACACCACATAAGGGTAAAACAGGTTAACCTTACACATACCACGTACCGTGTATAAGGGTAAGATGGTTTTTTCAATGCATGCACAAGGGTAAGTTGGAGCTACCCTAATGTGAGCCCCTTTATATCACTGCGTAAGTGTAAAACAAGCTACCCTTACATAAAATACCTACCGTATGTAAATATATAGAGAAATTTTTAAAATATTATGTATGGATAAGATATATTTATCCATATGTTATCATTTTTGAAGTTTTGTGTAAGGGAAAAACAATTTTCCCTTACACAGACCCCCTAACTTGCATAAGAGTAGTGTTTTTACCTTGTTTTTATTGTTTTTCTCTTTTTATTTGATATGTAACTTCAAAAAGTTCATTTTATAACAATATTAAATCATAAAAACAAGTCATTAATTTCTTATGAATTGATTAATATTTTATAACTACTTTTTTAGATGAGTTGTTTTAACCCACAGTTATATTCCGACTTGTAAACCAAATAGTTGGGGAAATTAAATGGGGGTTTCAAAGATACTTTTCCAGTTTAAACAATACAGATATTTAAAAATACCCACACCCTTATCCCTCTATTTTCCATCATTTCCTCTAATTTGGATGACCCAAAAACCCTCTTTTCAAGTCATTGAGCTTTGACAGTTTTTTGGAGGTATTACTTTTCAAATTTATGGTGTGGTAGAACCTCATATCTCCTATATTCCTTGGATACAACAATTTTCGATGGGGGAAAATACTAGTTTAGGGATTCACTACTAATACTATTATTTTATGTGTAATTTTAAATCTAACATGATTTAATCCTTTAGATGGTTGTGGAGTTAACCATAATTGATATTAAACTAGAATAATTGAAGGAATGATTTATAGATTTTAGCATTCACATGTTATTCCCATCATAATATTTTTTTACTATATAGTGTTCAATCAATATTTATTCATGGTTTAGGATATTTAATTAGATTAAATTGGTTAAATAATAGAATTCCAATATTTCTGGATGGATAAAGAATTAAAGAGGCATGTTTTGTAAGTCGTTCTTCTTATAAATTGATTGAAATAAAATTGATGCTTAATGCATGTGTAGTTAATTTTTTATTTCATATGATTAATATAATTGGATAAAATCATGAATCTAAAATTTATTTTTTTTAATAATAATTAGGAGGTATCCAATTGAATTGGCTAAACATCATGAAATTTGAAGTACTCTTTATTTTTGAAAATGATTAAAGGCATGTAGAATGGAATACTATTCCTTAAATTTTATTGAAATTTAAATTTATGATTGAAAAGAATGTTTAAATAAATAATAGTTTATAATATATATTCTCATAGGCTTCCTATATTTTCATCATGAGATAAATGAATCAGTTAATCCTGTATGGGAATTAAACCAATTTTTTGGTAAAGAAAAATGTTTGGTGTCAAGTGATACTATTTGTGTGTGAAGGATGGATGCATTGATTATAAGGACCAAATTACCTATTGAATTTTTTTATTCCTTATAAGTTTTATCTAGACATGATTCTTTCTATGGGATGTGATGTTAACCAAGGATGGTTGATGGTTGGAAAGGTATGGGTGGGGAGGAACTAATTCGTGGTAGTAGTTGATGTCTATTACAGCAGAATGCGTGATAATATACATGGTGGAATTAGGGATGGAAATAGGATTTTTTTAATGAGAAAAATATAGTCTTATCTAAATTTTTTATGAAATTTTTAATCTTTCATGTTAATGTTATGATTTTAGGGAAGAAGGGTCGAGTTGCTTGTTTACCCACATTCCTCTTCCAACTGTTTGACGCATCTAGTTGTTCTTGGTTATGAATATATTTTATGGTTTCTTATGATGTTTATTGTAGTACTTAGAATAATTGAATAATAATTATTAATAATTTTTTAACCCATGATGTTTGGGTTTGAATGGAATGTAAATGTTGATAATCTTGAGAAACCATGGAATTTGTTGGTTTATGGTTAAATGTCATGGAATTCAATTTGTGGTAAATGAAAGGTGAATGGGATAATATTAATTAATGTCTAATGAATTAATTAATCTAAACTAGAATGTTAAAAGGTAATAATTATTTAAATAAATATCCATTAATGATTTATGCTAATAAGATATCTAGTTCTTAGCAGTGGAAGTCTGTTGTTTGGGAGATAATAACTAAAGTTGAATCGAAGAATACTTTAAAGACCATAGTTTATCTATGAGATATATTATATCATGAATTTTATGTGATTTCATATGCTAGCCCACCCAAATTGGTAGGGTGTCTGACACCTGGTGGAATTTAGGTTGTTGTTTTCCCCAACATCCAGGTCGGTAGAGATCAGATGTTTGACGACGCTCTCTAACCCCACTCTCCTCTCCTTATAGTATTATATAATGGTATTCATGGTGGTTACCTTTCCTATATATGTTTATAGAGAGATGTTATGGCTTGTGGTTATTTCACACACATGTATCTCTAGATATAATATCCTATATATTATTATCAGTTTGATATGTATTGGTTGCAGTGGCTTGATGTATAATACATGATGTATGAAATATAGTGGTTCCTGGACACTACTTGGTTACTATTTGGAGATTTTTATGGGATGATGAGATTTTTTGGTGCACTTGATGCATGATATCATACTTTAACCAATGTATTTTTTTGATGACTTACTTTTGGAGAAAGATAACTCAGGATATGCAATTTTGGGGAAAAATGGAAAAACAGTGGGGAAGTGGTAGAAGGTTTACCTATTTTCTTATTATATTATATGATTTATTGTATAAAATAATTTGTGAGATATAGCCATGGTGAGGCTAGAAACATAGAATTCCTAATAGTGTAATGAGTTAGCTTCAATTTTTGTTCACTGGGATTTAGCATGCTTTCTTTATATTTTACACAATAGGTTCCTTGGAGGATCATATGGAGTATACATGTTATTATAACACTATTCTTGTGTAAAATATTTTTAAGGTTAGTAGAATAAAGTTGGATATTTTATTAGATACTACTATATCAGGAGTTATTCTAGAGATATTGGATTTGAGGTCATTACTGGGTTTATCTTTTGGTAGTTGTTGTTTCGTTTTTTAGTTGTATTAGTTTTGTATGACATTACATACATGTATTTTAGATATTTAATTTATATTTATGAGCATAATTTGTTTGGTGTAATTCTCATATGTCTCATTTCTCATATTCTATTAGAGGGAAATGCCTCACATTTATGTTTATGATATAACCTTAGTGCATGTTTCTAACCACTGGCCCATTGGAGTAGGGCTTCAATAATCATTATCCCCCTTCTCTCATTGTCGGCCTAGGATGTGTACCTTTTAGGGGAAGGTTTCATGATAGAGTGGAATTAGAGGTTCAGGTTAAGGTAAATTATGGAATTTGGAGTAATAAAAAGTTTGGAACACATGGGTTAGTAGGGAAATTATGTGATATGAGTTTAGCAAGATATGTAAACAAAAGAGACTATCTAAGACACAATAATTTAGGTATCTATGTGATATGATTCAAAACACTTTATGTTTATTGATCCTACTAAGAGAAGTGATACTGTTTGTGGGTTAGATACCTAGGAAAGTATTATGAATCATTATTTATTTTTATTATGTTTTAAATGGGTAGACCTTAGTATTATGTTAAACCTAGAAAATATAAATAAATAGTAGATCTTAAATATTCTATATTCTAGGTTGAGGAGTCTTGTAAATTTTTTCTTTTACCGATTTGGATCCATGTCAACATCCCAATCAGGTTCAAGCTAGGGATGTTTATAAGGATGGTCCAGTGGATCAATGTTATTATAGCTCGAATACATTAAAACATAGAGGAGGACACTCTGAGAAATTTAGTGCAAGTACCTATAAGACTATGAGGGTTCTTTTTCTAACATAGTGATAGAGGAATGGTTAGAGGAGTTGGAGATATCCTTTAGTTCGATTCATTATTATAAGGATATTCAAGTTTCATTGGAAGTGATGGTACTATGTGGAGAATAAAATAAGTGATGGTTCTTGCTCCTTAGGGATCATGAGAAATTGGTAGTATCATGAGAGGATTTCTGAGACCAATTTCAAGTTGAGTTTATTTCTTTGACCATGAAGGATGCCTATCACTAGGAGTTACTTATCATTTGGTAGGGGATCTCCAACGTGTGGGAGTTTTGGATCTATTTCAAGACCCTTATACAATATGCTTTAGAACTAATTCAATATGAGTAATATATGGTGAGGTAATTTGAGTAGGCTTTTCATATATAGATCCAATTCTAGGTATCCCTATTTATGTTGTCGATATATCTCGTGGTCCTAGAAAGAGAATAATTCATTGAGAGGATTCTAGATAAGACTGGATAATCATGGCATTAGAGTTATTAGGATTACCCATGTAGAAAAGTTGTGACCTAGGGTTCCCCACTGCCTAGATAGAAGAGATTTTAGATAATGGGGGTAGGTATTGACCCTCATCTTCTCATTTATTCAGGGTTAGAGCCTCTCAGTCCCCTACTAATGGATTGAAAACATGTTTTTCTTATAGAGGTTAAGTTTATAAATAGATATAGTTATTACCTTTCTGAATAGGCAACATGCTTTATGTGTTTTTACTTAGGTCCTGTCATTGAGGTAGTTTCATCCAAGGAAACAACAACAGGGTGCTCCAGCTTAAGAATAGTAGATAGGAGACATAGTGAGAAGATGAAAACCCCAAGATGCTCCTCATAATTAGAGAGTAGATCATGGACATGGTGGTGGTTTCCATCATTGTCAAAGAAGTCATGGAGCGGGCCATAAAAATCTGTATTCTTTGGGGTTTTCTATTTAAGGAGAGATATGAATCATTTGAGGTACCCTTTTCTTGTAATGTACTTTGTTTCATGATTTATTTGATCTAATAGCTATAAAATCCTCAATATCACCTAATATAAAAAATTATTTATTTCTTGAGGTTGAGTGACCACTAGTTCCCTTAGCATTGACAAATATAGTTGGAGGCTGAGTGTAAGATCCAGTATTTTGGGATGATTTTATGTTTTAAAAGGAGTTTAATTTATTAAATTTAGTGGATGGGATAAAATGTAATTTGATATTTTGAATAGAATCTTGATAGTTGAATAAATTGAAACAGTTTCTCTTAGATGGGGTCAGAGGCCCATATTGTGTCTTGGGTTTTCAGATGAGTTTTGGGATCATCAGTCTTCAAAAGCCTATTTTTTGGAAAGGTAAGGGGAGGTGGATAGTTAGCACAAGGTTAGTGATAAAAGTGAACCCCCCAACCACGAATCCTTATCAGGGCGTCACATGATTTTTTAAACCATTCACCCAGGTTTACAAAAACATGAGATATGTCTATAGAAAATTATATAGGGAATTTCATGGCTTGCGCACAGTTTTTTCAAACTGTCTATTGATCCATGTGTGGGGGTGTCCCTTTAGATAATGGAACTACACGTTTAGATCATGGTTATAAAAATGGTGCTACCAAACAATATGGATTCTAAAAATGAGTTATTTTAACTTTTTTACCCTACATACATTAAGTGTTTTACCTCCCTTCCTCTCCCTCATTTCCCATGCACAACAGCTACTCCAACTCACCCTATGATCCTCCTCTAGGATTATTTGTTTCTCTATTATCCATGCTCAAAATTCAATTATTTTGGTATCATTTGATCATCCTTAGTTATTATATTATTTATATTCATTATTTTCTCCATTTATATTTCCATAAGTGATGTTATCTCTATGAGAGCTAATATTCCCTATTTTCTGGGTGTTTTTCTATTTCTTCAATTTTACTCATTCCAACTCGAATCAAATCATGATAATGGATGATTAAAACATACTAATAATGATAAATATGGTATATATATTTTTACCACAATGTTTCATTATTTATATAATGTGTTGTTGTGTAGATTGGAAGACATTCCACACGTCTATCCTAAATTTTAAAATACGGTAAAATGAATTGTTTTGGCTATAAACTATATGTTCTTAGACCTCGTGACATGGTTGGAGGTTGGTGACCTCAAATCAGACCATCAAATTGGCTGAGTCCCATCTTCTTTCTTTTTTGGAAATAACACATGATTAACTAAAACACTATTGGAAGGTTCATCCTAACTCATACATAGGTAAGTGATTAATTTATCCTAGGTGAATCCTTACATGGTATGTATGGGACACATGGACCTTCTTTATGACTTTAGAGGGAGTACCTTAGAATTTAAATTAATTAATTGTTAATTGGAAAGGGTATAAACCTTATCCCTTGTATTTTAAAATGAAAAGGTCAATGACATAATTTAATTATGTAGACTTGTTAAATTAAACGTGTTATGATAAATTGTGTTGAATAATAGGTGTTTCCTCTGGTATTCTTGTTTTTTATGATTTTAATGGTATAATTCTATGGTTTAATTGATAATAACATGGATTATATTCTTGTCACTTGAATTATATTATGGCATGGATGATCTCATGTTTTGTATTTAACTATTACATGAAAAATGCTAATAAAAGTACTTTTCACCATGAGAGATACTAGGTTCTTATTTATGAAACACCTTGGTTAAAAGATCATAGGGAAAGTGGGATTAATTTGTACTAAATTTTTGATAAGATAATATTTTTAGGGTTTTTGGAAATGGTACTTCACACCCCCTTGGTCTAGGATTTTATACATGATGTTTCACATAATTTTGGGTTTTTGGACATGATGTTTCATCCCTCTTGATTAGGATATCAAACATGAAGCTTTACATGATGATTTGGATGTCAGATATGGAATTCCGCATCCCCTATTCAGATTATTAGGATAATTCCATTTTATAAAATATAAACTCCAAAATATATTATTATTCATTAGAGATCATTGGGAATGACATCGTTTTTTTAAAGTATGAGGCTTGTATGATACCTTTATGTGGACTCTTGAGTATTATGACTTATGTTATCACTATTTTATGTATATATATTTATATACATATATCAATTTATATACATGACGAAACATGTTTAATGATATTCCGGTGTAGGCTAAATAAGGTATGGTCAGCCATGTGTCATTAAGTAACATGAGTCCGACATGATTAAATTTACAATTCATCACTTTTTATTATTATACCTTCATACTATTTCATTTTATATTCATGGATTGGATTAAATTATATTCCATTTTTTGACCTAATGAGTTTATCTCACACCCTTTTTGGGCCTCTTTTTTATAACCTAATAGACCACTTGGTTATACGTATGGAACTGGGCAGTGCTCTGTGCTATTTTCATTATGGACTAGAGCTAGACATGGGGATTTGGGAGTAGTATTTGAGTATATAATTAGGATTCCTTATAGAGTCGGTGTCTTATTTATTAATTATTTTTATCATTTTGGTCATGTTTTATGTATTAGTTTAATTCTTCCTTGTGTTGTATTTATAGTCCAACATGTTCATGTATACATGGATTATTTGGCACTTTCTAGGATACTCAATTTATTATTACTATCCATGTTTATTTATATTCCTCTGTCATTTTTTTAATAATTTATTTTCCTACACTATTTAATATTTATCCATAGGGTATAGTCTCTCCAATATACTTGCATTAGACCCTCACTTCTGGTCATAAACCTCTAGCATGCAGGGAGGCACGCTTGAGGCCATGTGGTGAACTAGATCAGGGCACCATTTTAGTGGATCATAGGCCAAGTAGTTACAAAGTGGTATCCGTTTTTTTTCATTTTGTATGGAATGGTAGATAGGAGACTATGAATTTGTCATCACTTAGTAAATACCCTATGTATGGGTCTGTCCAACTCATGCATGAGGAAAATATCAAGTTTTCAGGGATGAGCCTGATATTTATATTATTTCTTATTATAGTTTATTATTATTTTACCTTTGGTGATTGATGTAATTTCTCTGGTTATTTATTTATTTATTTTTAAACTTAGACCAATATATCATGTAAGTATTGATATGTGCATCATTATAGGCATATATAGTTTCACATTCCATGAATATGTCATACCATGTAGTTTTAATTTATTGACTACCTGATACTTGTTGGACATGTCTTGTGTATTTTTTAAAAATACTTATCTATAAACCCTATTTAGGAATTAATTATAATGATTATTAGAATACCATGCCTGGGTGATTCCCTACCTTGTATAACAAGTTTTTTCTTTCTTTCTTATTATCTTTTAATGATTACTACCATGTTTACCTTTATTATCTACATATGAAGTATCTTGTCATGATTACTCTTATTCATTGCTCTGTGGTAGCACACCTTGTTATAGTTATGATATATGGTTAGTTAAATAAAGTTTCTACATCAATATAAACATTTTTTCCCACATATATTTATGGTGGAATTTTATTTGACTAACTAATTATGACTTGTTTGGTCCATGAACTGTAACGCCCCGACCCCAGTTGCCCAGAGTCAGTGCATTATTGCGTAACATTGGCATGATCACAAAAGATCAAGTCTCGTAAGACCGATTAGTTTAGTAGCCTTAGAAACACTAAATACATTCATAAATGTTACATCACATCATAAAGTGAAAAAATACAATAAAAAAGTCTCCATAGACCACACTCATATCGTCTTCTGACAATCCCTACAGGTCATTCATAAAATACTTCTTCACATCCAGGAAAATATTAAAACATTGAAAGGGGTGAGCTCAGATGCTCAGTAAGGATAATAATATTGCAGAAGCTTTCAAAAATAAAAATTAACATTTAAGGCAATGTATAACTAAAACAAAAGCCTTTTTAAACTTTAAAATCAGCATAATTTGGCAAAAATAAAATTAAATAATTCCATTTACTTACTCACATGGATATTCTACTAGTCAAATAATCACATGCAATATCAATAACCACTTTCATAATGATGGAATGCATAATTCCAGACTATCATAACCACGTAGCCAAGGCCTCGTGCCAAGACCACAAATAAGATTTTGTCAAGGCCTCGTGCTAAGACACTAGTTTGTCTCATGAGACATGCCGATGCATCGAGGAGCTATAGCGGGCTCCACCCGTCACTTATTAAGTCCAATGCATTCCTCATATGAACAGGTTTAAACATATCATAAACCATAACATAATCGTATCACATAAAACATGCATAAAGGAAACATAAAATTTCCACATTTCAATCACAAGATATCAATACAACACATTGATATGATAAAAACACTTTCAAAACCATTTTCAATACCAAAATAAAAGAAAATTAAAACTTGGTATTTATTTTTCATTTAAAAAAAGTTATGGCTTGTAGAGGAATCCGAAACTCAAATAATGGTCACAGCGGTGGAGAAGTCGTTGTCACCGCATATGTACGACCATAAAAACATTCCTTTTTGTTGTTTAGTAAAATTCTTCATATAAAAAGATTCCTTTTGAATAAACATAAAAGTCAAAGGGGTTTATACACCATATAAAAGAAATTTGGGTATAAATCACAATATGCCTCAATGAATGGAGATTGAGACAAAGTACCTTACAAAGATCATTTTTAAATAAAATAGATCTATTATGTGTATTCACTATATGTACACATAAATAAAGTATAAATACAATATAGGACAAAATAATATCATGACATAATTTTAAAGTAGGAGATTAACCCAAAGAATGGAAATTGCGTTAAGAAGTTCCATTACCTCGTGTCCAACTTGACTCGATCGTTCTTTAATCTCATGAATAATAAACTAGAGTTAATTTATATTTTCTTAAGAACCTTCTTCATGTTCATTATTCCTTTTATATCACTTATTACCATGTTATGAACATTATGTAATTATTTATGTTAATAACAGTTGTTTTGTCGATCTTTGATACTTGAGTCAAAAATATACTTCTTATAATTACAAGTTGTTCATGTGGTGAAATATCCATTATATACAGAATTATATTCATGATGTAGATATCATATATAAAATATATATCCAGTATATACATGCATTTATAATATTAAATAACATTTATAGGTAAGAAATGAAATGCACCATTCATGGAGACGGTAGGCCGTACGTACGCATGAACGCTACTTTCATTTATATTTCATATTTTAATGGAATGAAAAATAATTATATAAAGTTATAATATAATTCCAGTATAATATAATGTATAATACCATTTACTCCATCCTTTATACATCCTACATATGACATTAACGATTCAAATCACTTTGAGGGGGCGGTAGTCCGCACTTCCTAAAATAAAATTATCACGTTTACCCATAATGGAAATAATAGAGTATACCATAAATTAGAAATAAATAATCATAAGGAAAACATAAGCATAATATATATATCATATATGAAAATAGTTTCATCAAAATGGCCACCATTAGAGGTGTTAAAAGAATATTGAACAATCATCATTTCGTGAGGTAGTATTTCGCCACCCACAGAAACCGTATATTCATTAACCATTAGACGAAGGTGTGTGTAAGTATAAACCAAATAATTATCATAACAACATCATATTATATTTTATATACTGGTGTTGGTACAAAATAAATGAATAAAAAGAGTTTAAGGGGTTGGAGAACCAAAATAAAACAAAACAACATTAGAGAAGACATTACCTTAAAATCGGGTAACTCTTTTTGATTTGAGCCAAAGGATTCCTTGGGAAGAATTATGCCCAAAGTGAGGCTTCTAAGAGTAAGGGAGGGAAGTTGAGTGAGTATTTGGGCCGAGTTTGGCCAAGCCAAAAGGCTTTGAAGGTGTGATTAAGGTGGTAGTGGTGGGGGCCTTTTATAAGAGGAGAGACGGGGCACTCTTGGAAAGATTGAAATGTTACATTATTATGAAATGATTTTTCGGATTCTAAAGGTACCACACATATATATTTCGAGGATAAGGTGATAAGGGTTCGAAATCTACTCATACAATAGGTTTTTTTACAAGTGTAAGTCTTATAGTTTACATTATCTTTTCATTTTATTTAAATCGTTAATTAATGAGGTAATCGCTGCATCATCATGGTGTCATAAATAATTTAATTTATTTAATGTCTAAAAATTATAAAACAAATATCATGATGTAGGAAATATTTTTATATTTTTAATGAATATTTATAGTAAAAAATATGACTTGTATTACCCCATTTAAAAATTGTTTTAGTAAAACAACTCTTGTTTGTGACCTTTTTATTTTAACATTAAATAAAAAGTTATTTATGTCATTTTCCTACCAAATTGGCTCCATGGGTTCCCAAAGATGACCCATGGATTGTCTTGGTCGGCCATGACATATCAAATAGTTGTAGGACAAGTGTAAAGGTCATTCCATATTTTTGTAATACTATTTTTACCTTAAATTTCACTAATTAACTTTAATCGCGATTAATTAAACTTAAGAGTTACTATTCACCAAAAAATTATTTTAATCCCATTGAACCACATTTTACTTCCTAATGAAAACCATGTATGTCGGATTTTTGAAAATCAAATCACAGAAGTGGTAATGTTTCATTTAAACGATAAATCAGTTTTTTAACTACCACTTTGTGGTTTCACTATTCATCAAAAATTGAAGTTTTTCAGAACAATGCCAAAATTTCACCCTAAGATATAATTGATATTCCGAATTGAAAAATGATGTCTATTTTAAAAAATTCCAAACATATAAGTTGCATTAATTAATTTTATAATTAATTCCCGTTGTCACAACAAATAGCATGTTTTTAAAAAACCATATATATCAAAAGATTGACAATTGATTATATCCAATTTCAAAGTGAAATTAATTCTAATGAACACAATTGGATAAAATGGTAAAAATATATTCTAATTATACTTTAAAACCACTCAATAGTATAATTTATCACTATAAATTATTTTGATCAAAAAATTTATTTTAAGTATTTTTCACTATTCATAAAAAAATGGAAGTTCTCAGAAAATTACAAAAAATTCAACTTAGGATAATTTAGATATTACAAATACAAAAATGAAGTCCATATTGAAATATAAGATTTACATAATTTTAAAAAGTGGGTATTAATATTCTTAACGGCTACTTTGATTAGTCGCGGTGTGTTAGAACTCGAACTTGCGTACAATGCAAGCTATTGAATTATTGAAAGAGAAGCGTATTGTGGAAGCTCAGGGTGTTACATTCTCCCCTACTTCAATAACTTGCGTCCTCGCAATTTGAAATTTTTTTATGAATATAAAAGGTTGAAAATAGAAAATACCTTTGCAGAAAACCCACATCGGAAATAGGGTTAATAAAAATATAACTTTAAATGATAGAAAGATAAGTACAAAGGTCACCCGAGATAGCCCATACTAGGATTCTATGAAAATATAGATATGGAAGAAAAACAAACCATCAAGGTTTGATGGAGAGTTGTAGAAAACAGGATTAGGAGAAAGTTAACCATAAGAAAATCACAAACTTGTGATTGGTTAAACGGTCATTGAATCCTCAGTTGGAAAAGTTAACCGGAAACGTTTTTTTTAAGTTACCTTTTATAAAGTTGAGGAATTTATTTAGGAGATTTACTAATAATGTAAGGGAATATACATACTTGTCATGTAGACTTTCATTCTTTAATAATTTTTTACCACAAACCTATCTTTCACTCCAAATGGTAACAGAACTCAAAAATATTCTATTTATCCTAATTGTATAAGGTTATAAATATTACCACATACCATTTAGATTAGGAAAAATATTTTGTAATAACCAGGGACTTCCTGTATGTCACGAACCGAATCTGGTCGCCTTCAAAATCAGCACCCGATCCGGTCCATGGCAAGACCCGAAGGGCGTTCCCGATCCCCACGGGCTGGCACAAGTTCCTGGGTATCATAAAATGATAATTGGGAACGATTTACCCGAGTTTATAAACTTAAAACGACAAAAGAGTCCAATAAAACAAATCTGGATTTTTCAACTAAAACCGTCTTTTACAAAATTTCAGAACTGAAATACATAAGTTAAAACTATGTTTAAAGACCATTTCAATGGTACATAACCAAATAATGAAAGCCCAAGAACCTCCACAAGGAAAGAGACACCTCCCTCATGCTATCTCCACGACACTGCATCCCAATGGATAACTAAAAACCTGAATCAATGGCATAAATCCTGTACCCAAACCTGTGACATAAAATAAGAAAATCTACTTACACCCAAAGGTGTAAGTAGGGTGTGAGTGAAATCCCAGTAGGATACCACCACTAATAGATTCCATGTGATAAACATTTAATGGCAAAAAGCATGCAAGTTTTCAAATACATGAGATGCTAGTTAAAATTTCTAAAAGATGCAACATTAAATAAAAAAAGTTTTCAGGTGGGCTAATTTAAAGAATAAAAACATTTAAAATAAATACCATAGCTACTGAATTTCCCAGCCTCTCATACCGTATACCGACGGTAAGAACAAAGTATCCAGTGAGCACAATCAATGGGAAATAACCCCTAGGCACTAGCTAGCTGTGGGTCCCAGGTACCTCGTATCTCGGTGAGAGTAACCATCACAAATATCCATACTCGTGCACGAGCCACTAGTAGGGAACATACACATAACCTAGTGGTCCCCAATCATCATCATCATAGTTTAGTTAGAGTTGTAAGCGTCAATCTTGCTAAGTGAAACTGAGGCCAAACCCCACGGATTCACTAGCATACTAGTACACGTCCACCCACCTAGATACCCGGGTTTTCCCTTTGTGCTCAAACAAGTTTAGCAATCCAAGAAGTATAGTTATCACATGAAAATATCACTTACACATCAAAAATTAACCAAACATCCCCATGTACATCACGCAAGTCAAAAATTCCACTTTTCATTCAAATGCATTTTGAAATCAAACTCACTCTAAATTGCCTACAACACTTTTCACATCTCTTTAACACTTCCACAAATCCATTAAACAATTTTATAAAACCATTACAAGATATTCAACTCACATAACAGCCCACACACATGTCACACAATACCCTTCTCACCTTCACAATTCATTTTATAAATAAACTCATATGAAATATCCCACACCCGTGTTTCGCACACAAAACACAATTTAGTAAAACATTTCGACAATTTATAAAAAAATTCTAAAAATGTTTAACATCTCAAATCACCAATTTACCATTCAAAAACCCACATTAGGTGAACACACTCACCCAAACAGTACATATACACCCTTTCCCAACTTTGTTTAACCAAATAAAACATTTGCAATTTTTATAAAACAAACCCAAGAGGTATAACCATTGTTTGCACACTAAACCCATTTCCAAAACCCCCATTTAAAAACAAAATCATACCAATACCAATCCAAAACAGAATATTTCAGCCCTAAAACAACTATTAAACCACCCCCAAATGTTATAAAAATACATCAAATAATACCACAAAGATACACATGAAAAACAAACGTTTTCATAAATCACCTTCAAAAAGTACAACAGGTTTTTACACCTTAAACTAATTAAAAAAACCTACTTTCAAGGCCAACATGACAATAAGGAATTAACAAACTAGAATTGGCACCCCCTTTCAAGACTAATAAATCACTTTCATATGTTATAAACTAAACTCTAACATTACCCCAAGAGTCACACATGAAAAGTACCCAATTTCAAGCTATAATGCAACTAAAAATTTAATGTTTAACCAAATCCATAAAAACTGTTTTAACAGAACATAAAACAGATTATAAACATGCTAAATTAATAATCCATTCAAGCTAACTCATCAAAAAATGTCTACACATGGAATCACCTACCTTTTGAGTCGAAATCCTCAAAACTTGGTGCGAAACCTTAAGCGCACCACCGCCGCACCACAAGGAATATAAATACATACCTAGACCACCAAAAATTGACCCAAAAGATACCAAATCAGACCTTAGGATCGAACCCTAACTTCTGGACATTTTAGAATATAATGAAAGAGGGAGGAAACCCTAAGGAGAATGAAAAATTGAAGAGAGAAACACTTACTCAAAACAATCACGAATAAAACGACACACAATCCACCAGATTCTGAATCTGAAAACATCCAACCATTCAAGGGATGTTCGAACAAGGATTATGAGACCATGTAGGAATTTTAATGGGGAAAAAAGAGTGAGAATTGAAGGATTTATGAAGGAAACAAATTACCTTTATTAATCTGCCCGAAATGTGAGTGCTTCATAAGTTTCGACCTAAACCGCGATTAAACTGAGCTTCAAAGAGGGTGGGAGGATATGGGACGCGCGGCTGGGTTCAAGGGGAGTGTTTGGGGCTTGGAATCACCGAACAATCCTTAATATTTTATAAGTTATTAATTAAACAAAATTTATTTTTAAAACTGGAATTGGGCTTTCGGGCAGGCCCAATCCCTTAAATAAAAACCCATATACAACTTGTTTATGGTTTTCTAAAGGCTCCAAACTACAATGGTGGTGTTTCTATATCAGGGTAGACCATTTAGGAACTTGAATGGGTGAAAAATATTAAAAATTGAAAAAGTTATAAAAGAAACAAAATTTATTTTTAAATCTGGAATTGGGCTCACGGTTTGGCCCAATTCATGAAAACTCACCCATTCCACCATAAAAGCTTGACAAACCCCAAAAAAAAATCATAAATGAAAAATAAATGAAATTTAACTTTAAAATAAGTCATGTATGTGAAAATTCTCCCCACCATGAAAACTTTCCGTCCCCGGAAAGTGACCACAAGGCCAGATACCAAAACCATGCCCAACCGATAAACTAAGATGTAATTTTTTGCCAAGCTTTGCCCCCAAGGGTCAAAACACCTCCAGTGATCAATTAAGGAATGATTAATCTCACAACCCAAACTTAAACCACATTACTGAAATGATCAATCACATTCATACATTATCCCAAAATGAAACTCCTCGAACTCTATCCGAACAAGACTCAAGCAATTCACCCAAACGAACAACAACTTCAAACAAGGTTACACATACCTTGCTACAACTAAACCATTGGGAACTCTCCAATCTCAATGGTTACCCAAAGAAGATTTAGGTAGCTTGATAGATCTGAATGAGACTACCTACCAACAATCCTTGACCTTGGATAAGACTAAGTTATTGGTACGGGGGAAAAAAAATAGGCTCCCCACCATAAGAACCAACAATCTTAATCGACCAGCATGGGCCGGTACAGAAAGACCCCAAAATATAAAGTGTTGGGACGACCACATGGTGAGTCTTCACGGTTTGGGAAACCATGAACCAACAGTGGAGATTCTTCTATCTACATGTTTTTTTTTGTTCATGGTTAGAACTAACTATGTGAAAACCGCGTGCTCAACTTTTCAAGCCAAATTTCCAACCATTCTTCAAAGACTCAATGGAAACCAAATGGGGAGGGAATAACATTGTGTGATGACATGGGTACAAAACCCTCCACCTATTTCCACAGAACGGGAACAACAGAAGAAATATGATGACACCATGGGTTTAAACTCTTCCTATCTTTCATACTGAGGATAGGACTTTGTACAAGGGTTTAAACGACACTGGGGTTTCCCCTGACTACGCACCAGCTTCTCTCCGGGACCTATGGCTGGAGCTCAAAATATTGAAGCATCTTCGGCCACACAGTTTGGCTGTTGAAACCCCTATGTGGAACTTCTTCTTTCGGTGCCACAAACAACTACACCGCATACCCTGATGGGTTCATAAAGACATAACACACTCCATAACTCACTTTACCAAAACCAGACATTTCACTGAAACAAGGGATCAGAATAAGAACACACATCACACCTTGTTTCTTTGGCTGAGAAACAACATAAGGGCAGTACACATATAAACATTGTCCTCTAAGGTAGAGGATTTGATGTTTTTCCCAAGGGATACATACTCCCAACATAACATAGAACCTAAGAGGATAGTGTGACCTTGACCTTTATAGTCAAAAGAGCACACAACATCACAATGCATCACCGAACATGACCCTTGTGATTGATAGAAACAATACATGGAACATGACCATATTCCAAGTCCCTAAACAACAGACAAGTCCAAAAAGTGGACACAATATCCTATCAGGACCAAAATCTCAAAATTGGTTTTTTAATAATAACTCTTGCTTCAAGGAAACTATGAAGAACCCAGAGGCCCTCTTAGACACCATCATGACACTCATCCACACTAACAACCAAAGAACACTTCCACCTTCGATGAATCATGAAACTTAAGAAACCAAGGCCTCTTTCAACCTTCCACAAGAACTATCCCACTACAAGAGGATCTACAAATCAACTAAATGAATGGTTGTATACTCAATAAACAATGATCTATAAAATATTCCTTATATTGATCAACTGGAGGATTTTCCAATGGAGAAACAATACGGGTTGCACTTCAGTTCTGCACTAACCCTAAATGGGGGCATACCTTATCCAATGGGAGAACCCAAGGAACCAACCAAGATGGTTCATTGGTCAAAATACACCACAAACCAGATCCAAACACATGAAGGGAACCATCATAAAGGCGCCCCAAAACATTTTTCAAAAGAGACCACTAATTGTCCCTATAACACAACTTACTGGCCAAGCCCAAACCCAAAACACAGTTCAAACAGGAGGGGTTCTTGGACTCAAAACATCCCACAACATCAAAATTTTCCAAAAACACATAATATAAACCATTCCATACAATTCATCAAGTCTTCATGTTTCTCTTTAAAAACAGTTCTTTAAAAACAAATGGTTCAGCGGTTAGCACATCCACCAATGGTACCCCATGGGCCTTACACATGCATGTTTCTGTGCCACACTGGGAACCCTCCTCGTATCTATCTCGACACTCATCCAGTCATTTCATCAACCATCCATCATCCCATATAACCCCATGCATGTGGTCACTAATGGAAATACCAAAGGTTAAAACAAAAATTCTTTCCACTTTTCAAAACCAAAACGGTCAACCAACACATCCTTTTTTTCTCATAACCGCTAACCACGAGATCAAAATCCCAACTCACATCTTACAAAAATTTTCAAAAAGTCACAACCATTTAGAAAATAACTCACATTCAAGATATTAACATAAATTTCAAATCATCTCATCCCATTAAAACACACTCTGATTGTTTTGAAAACTCTATTGGAAACACTTTTCAAAATCAACTTCAATATAGTTTCTACCTTCAAAAGAGGTGTAATCACACCATTTTCTATTTCAAAATAATTCTGAATATTTAGTTCCAAAATTTCATAAATCATACCATTCCATCTTTATTTGAAAATAATTTCACAAAAACATTACACTTCTTAAAACCAAGTCACTTTAAAACCAAAGTTCCAAGATTTCAAAAATAAAGAACACAAGACAATGCGAGAGGAAACTAGTTTCAGTGGGTGACTTGGACATATGGTTGGCGGCCATATTCCAATCACTTCACTGTCACAGAGAGTGTTCTAGGGAATATCCCCAGCTACACATGGCTTGCCAGACCCTGCGAGCTCATTGAGACCAGTAACCCAACTCTCTTTTCATTTCCCCTAATCATCATCAAACCAAGAAAACCAAAAGACATAGACAAATCCCAACTTCCCCTGGCGACATGAATTCTAAAATGAGGTGTGGTGATCAAGCACACTACCCATAACCAGAAATCCATGTCCCAACAATCATAACTCTATACTATCCTGACTATTTCCCAAATAACATGACTCAAATGGAGCGAACCTCCTCTGATACCATTTTGTCACGAACCGAATCTGGTCGCCTTCAAAATCAGCACCCGATCCGGTCCATGGCAAGACCCGAAGGGCGTTCCCGAACCCCACAGGCTGGCACAAGTGCCTGGGTATCATAAAATGATAATTGGGAATGATTTACCCGAGTTTATAAACTTAAAACGACAAAAGAGTCCAATAAAACAAATCTGGATTTTTCAACTAAAACCGCCTTTTACAAAATTTCAGAACTGAAATACATAAGTTAAAACTATGTTTAAAGACCATATCAATGGTACATAACCAAATAATGATAGCCCAAGAACCTCCACAAGGAAAGAGACACCTCCCTCATGCTATCTCCACGACACTGCATCCCAATGGACAACTAAAAACCTGAATCAATGGCATAAATCCTGTACCCAAACCTGTGACATAAAATAAGAAAATCTACTTACACCCAAAGGTGTAAGTAGGGTGTGAGCGAAAGCCCAGTAGGATACCACCACTAATAGATTCCATGTGATAAACATTTAATGGCGAAAATCATGCAAGTTTTCAAAGACATGAGATGCTAGTGAAAATTTCTAAAAGATGCAACATTAAATAAAAAAAGTTTTTAGGTGGGCTAATTTAAAGAATAAAAACATTTAAAATAAATACCATAGCTACTGAATTTCCCAGCCTCTCATACCGTATACCGACAGTAAGAAAAAAGTATCCAGTGAGCACAATCAATGGGAAATAACCCCTAGGCACTAGCTAGCTGTGGGTCCCAGGTACCTCGTATCTCGGTGAGAGTAACCATCACAAATATCCATTCTCGTGCACGAGCCACTAGTAGGGAACATACCCATAACCTAGTAGTCCCCAATCATCATCATCATAGTTTAGTTAGAGTTGTAAGCGTCAATCTTGCTAAGTGAAACTAAGGCCAAACCCCACGGATTCACTAGCATACTAGTACATGTCCACCCACCTAGATACCCGGGTTTTCCCTTTGTGCTCAAACAAGTTCAGCAATCCAAGAAGTATAGTTCTCACATGAAAATATCACTTACACATCAAAAATTAACCAAACAGCCCCATGTACATCACGCAAGTCAAAAATTCCACTTTTCATTCAAATGCATTTTGAAATCAAACTCACTCTAAATTGTCTACAACACTTTTCACATCTCTTTAACACTTCCACAAATCCATTAAACAATTTTATAAAACCATTACAAGATATTCAACTCACATAACAGCCCACACACATGTCACACAATACCCTTCTCACCTTCACAATTCATTTTATAAATAAACTCACATGAAATATCTCACACCCGTGTTTCGCACACAAAACACAATTTAGTAAAACATTTCGACAATTTATAAAAAAATTCTAAAAATGTTTAACATCTCAAATCACCACTTTACCATTCAAAAACCCACATTAGGTGAACACACTCACCCAAACAGTACATTTACACCCTTTCCCAACTTTGTTTAACCAAATAAAACATTTTCAATTTTTATAAAACAAACCCAAGAGGTATAACCATTGTTTGCACACTAAACCCATTTCCAAAACCCTCATTTAAAAACAAAATCATACCAATACCAATCCAAAACAGAATCTTTCAGCCCTAAAACAACTATTAAACCACCCCCAAATTTTATAAAAATACATCAAATAATACCACAAAGATACACATGAAAAACACACGTTTTCATAAATCACCTTCAAAAAGTACAACAGGTTTTTACACCTTAAACTAATTAAAAACACCTACTTTCAAGGCCAACATGACAATAAGGAATTAACAAACCAGAATTGGCACCCCCTTTCAAGACTAACAAATTACTTTCATATGTTATAAACTAAACTCAAACATTACCCCAAGAGTCACACATGAAAAGTACCCAATTTCAAGCTATAATGCAACTAAAAATTTAATGTTTAACCAAATCCATAAAAACTGTTTTAACAGCACATAAAACAGATTATAAACATTCTAAATTAATAATCCATGCAAGCTAACTCATCAAAAAATGGCTACACATGGAATCACCTACCTTTTGAGTCGAAATCCTCAAAACTTGGTGCGAAACCTTAAGCGCACCACCGCCGCACCACAAGGAATATAAATACATACCTAGACCACCAAAAATTGACCCAAAAGATACCAAATCAGACCTTAGGATCGAACCCTAACTTCTGGACATTTTAGAATATAATGAAAGAGGGAGGAAACCCTAAGGAGAATGAAAAATTGAAGAGAGAAACACTTACTCAAAACAATCACGAATAAAACGACACACAATCCACCAGATTCTGAATCTTAAAACATCCAACCATTCAAGGTATGTTCGAACAAGGATTATGAGACCATGTAGGAAATTGAATGGGGAAAAAAGAGTGAGAATTGAAGGATTTATGAAGGAAACAAATTACCTTTATTAATCTGCCCGAAATGTGAGTGCTTCAGAAGTTTCGACCTAAACCGCGATGAAACTGAGCTTCAAAGAGGGTGGGAAGATATGGGACGCGCGACTGGGTTCAAGGGGAGTGTTTGGGGCTTGGAATCACCGAAACATCCTTAATATTGTATAAGTTATTAATTAAACAAAATTTATTTTTAAAACTGGAATTGGGCTTTCGGGCAGGCCCAATCCCTTAAATAAAAACCCATATACAACTTGTTTATTGTTTTCTAAAGGATCCAAACTACAATGGTGGTGTTTCTATATCAGGGTAGACCATTTAGGAACTTGAATGGGTGAAAAATATTAAAAATTGAAAAAGTTATAAAAGAAACAAAATTTATTTTTAAATCTGGAATTGGGCTCACGGTTTGGCCCAATTCATGAAACTCACCCATTCCACCATAAAAGCTTGAAAAACCCCAAAAACAAATCATAAATGAAAAATAAATGAAATTTAACTTTAAAATAAGTCATGTATGTGACACTGTAGGCTAGTGGTAGGTAATAAAGTCCTGTCTCACTATGGTTGTGTGTTCGATTCCTGCAGCATTGTTCGACGCGATGGGTTATGCCCCACCCTGCAGGTTGTCATTTTCCTAAAACTATAGTATTATAATATTCCCAAAATAATCTTTAGAAATGTTTTAACCTTAAACAATACTATTGAAAGTTCAACTTAATCCATCTCAACCTTTATAGTTATCCAAAATACCTCTGTCCAGACTTTCTCTAAAAGGTTTCTTAATTCCAAAATCAATTTATCAGATTCCCCAAAAAAAGTAATTTTTCACTTATTGTCACATACTAAAAATATGATTACCTTCATCATATTAAAACCTTAATGAAAAAAAAACAAGTACTGCAGTACAATCCTTATATATATCACATTATCCTTATAACCAGAATATAATCCTTGAGTCCAAAAGCACCAATACATTAATTATTCCACTTCTACTGTAGTAATAACATAAGATTTTCCTTGATCCCTTGGCCTTTTCTGAGGTATGTTTCCCTGAATATTAGGACATTCATTTGAATAATGCCCCATTTCCCTACAATTGTAGCATTCAACATTGATAGCCTCTTTCTTTCCCTTACAATCACGAGCCTGGTGACCTTTTTCTCCACATTTGTAACAAACTCCAATTCCCTTTAGGAAAGTACCAGGGTGATTCTTCCCAAAATTATCGCATAATGGAAAATCCTTCTTTCCCTTTTTCCCTTAATCTTTCTCTTGTTCCACCGTTCTCTTCTTCTCTTGCTTTACTTTGTTGTCATAGGACCTAGAGAATTCCTTTTCTGTCTTGATAGAACATGAGACTATATCTTCGTATGTTGAGAAAGATTGTGATACTAATGCTCTACAGAGAAATGGTTTTAACCCATCAAAGAAACGACCGATCTTACTTCTTGGGTTATGTATATAATCTGCAGCATGCCTCGCTAACCTTGTAAAGTTGGCCTCATACTTTGCGACATTCTCATCCTCCTTTTGTCTCAGACTCAAAAATTGTCTTTCCATATCGGCACGATGGTCGCGAGGATAGTATTTTTCTAGGAAAAGATATTTGAACTCCCTCCATTCCATATTTGAAACTTTGTCATCTTCCTTTGTGTTTTGAATCAACGACCACCATTGATCGGCATCTCCAGTGAGGCGGTAGACTGCCATGACAACCTTCTCCCTTTCGCTACTCCCCAAGGCGTGGAATATTTTCTCTAAGGTGTTTATCCATTGCTCAGCTACTAATGGATTTATACCCCCATTAAATGTTGGTGGTTGTTGCCTCATGAAGTGGTCTAACATTGATCCTCCACGTTGTGGATCAGGGTGCTCTATACGAGTAAGGTTATTATTCATAACCTGAGGGAGTTGTCCTAATATGGTAATAAGTTGATCAGAACTAGTTGTATCTCCAGATCGACAATAATTATCTTGAGCAGGAGGGAAATACCTACACGGAGTGCGTGCATTGATACTGTTTCCATTCCTTCCACTAGGCGCCATTTCTAAATAATGGCATAAACTAGATTAGTTTATGAATCAAAATACATAATTCCATACTTGTAAAATACTTAACATAAATTGAACTATTTATCGATATAATCTATAAAAATGTTTTCTTTGAGGAAGTATATACTCATAACCCTTCATAGTGGTTTGTAAAGAAAATGAGAATTATCCTAAGCATATCCCCCGGGAGTGTCGTAACCAAGAGTGCAGCAAGGCCCGTTGTCGTGCACTAGTTCCCGTTCAAGTCTAGATCAAAGTGGTGTTTTTAGGTTTTACCCCTAGGTACATCTATGCCAGAGCCGCCTCTACCTGCTTGTATCCAAACAGGGATGTATTGCTCGAAAAACTCAAAAAATATCTACAACAACAAAATTCTAGGAAGTTCTTCTATACTAATCCTCAAAGTCTATCTTTGGGCTATGTGCTCTAATTAGAGTTTATCTAAATCTAGCTTCCAAGTTTAGTACTAAACTGCCTCTGATACCAACTGTAACGCCCTGACCCCAGTTTCCCAGAGTCGATGCATTATTGCGTAACATTGGCATGATCAGAAAAGATCAAGTCTCGAAAGACCGATTAGTTTAGTAGCCTTAGAAACACTAGATACATTCATAAATGTTACATCACATCATAAAGTGAAAAAATAAAATAACAAAGTCTCCATATACCACACTCATATCCTCTTCTGACAATCCCTGTAGGTCATTCATAAAATACTTCTTCACATCCTAGAAAATATTAAAACATTGAAAGGGGTGAGCTCAGATGCTCAGTAAGGATAACAATATTGGGGAATATTACAAAAATAAACATTAAAATTTAAGGAAATGTATAACTAAAACAAAAGCCTTTTTAAACTTTAACTTCAGCATAATATGGCAAAAATAAAATTAAATAATGCCATTTAATTACTCACATGGATATTCTACTAGTCGAATAATCAGATGCAATATCAATAACCACTTTCATAATGATGGAATTCATAATTCCAGACTATCATAACCACGTATCCAAGGCCTCGTGCCAAGAACACAAATAAGATTTTGTCAAGGCATCGTGCCAAGACACTAGTTTGTCTCATGAGACCTGGCGATGCATCGAGGAGCTATAGCGGGCTCCACCCGTCACTTATTAAGTCCAATGCATTCCTCATATGAACAATTTTAAACATATCATAAACCATAACATAATCGTATCACATAAAACATGCATAAAAGAAACATAACATTTCCATATTTCAATCACAAGATATAAATACAACACATTGATATGATAAAAACACTTTAAAAACCATTTTCAATACCAAAATAAAAGAAAATTAAAACTTGGTATTTATTTTTCATTTAAAAAAAAGTTATGGCTTGTAGAGGAAGTCAAAACTCAAATAATGGTCGCAGCGGCAGAGAAGTCGTTATCACCGGATACGTACGACCATAAAAGCATTCCTTTTTTTTGTTTAGTAAAATTCTTTGTATAAAAAGATTCCTTTTGAATAAACGTAAAAGTCAAATGGTTTTATACACCGTATAAAAGAAATTTGTGTATAAAACAAAATATGCCTCAATGAATGGAGATTGAGACAAAGTACCTTACAAAGATCATTTTTAAATAAAATAGATCTATTATGTTTATTCACTATATGTACACATAAAGAAAGTATAAATACAATATAGGGCATAATAATATCATGACATAATTTTAAAGTAGGAGATTAACCCAAAGAATGGAAATTGGGTTAAGAAGTTCCCTTACCTCGTGTCCGACTTGACTCGATCGTTCTTTAATATCCTGAATAATAAACTAGAGTTAATTTCTCTTTTCATAAGAACCTTTTTCATTTTCATTATTCCTTTTATATCACTTATTACCATGTTATGAACATTATGTAATTATTTATGTCAATAACAGTCGTTTTGTCGATCTTTGGTACTTGAGTCAAAAATATACTTCTTATAATTACAAGTTGTTCATGTGGTGAAATATACATTATATCCAGAATTTTATTCATGATGTAGATATCATATATAACATATATATCCATTATATACATTCATTTATAATATTACATAACATTTAGAGGTAAGAAATGAAATGCACAGTTCATGGAGACGGTACGCCGTACGTACGCATGAACGCTACTTTCATTTCTATTTCATATTTTAATGGAATGAAACATAATTATATAAAGGTATAATATAATTACAGTATAATATAATGTATAATACCATTTACTCCATCCTTTATACATCCCACATATGGAATTAACGATTCAAATCACTTTGAGGGGGCGGTAGTCCGCACTTCCTAAAATGAAATTATCGCGTTTACCCATAATGGAAATCATAAAGTATGCCTTAAATGAGAAATAAAGAAGAATAAGGAAAAAATAAAAATAATATATATATCATATATGAAAATTGTGTCATCAAAATGGCCACCATTAGAGGTGTTAAAAGAATATTGAACAATCATCGTTTCGTGAGGCAGTATTTCGCCACCCACAGAAACAGTATGTTCTTTAACCATTAGATGAAGGTTTGTGTAAGTGTAAACAAAATACTTATCATAACAACATCCTAGTATATTTTATATACTTGTTTTTTTACAAAATAAAGGAATAAAAAGAGTTTAAGGGGTTGGATAAGCAAAATAGGACAAAACAACATTAGAGAATACATTACCTGAAAATCGGGTAACTCTTTTTGATTTGAGCCAAAGGCTTCCTTGGGAAGACTTCTGACCAAAGTGAGGCTTCTAAGAGTAAGGTAGGGAAGTTTATAGAGTATTTGGGCAGAGTTTGGCTAAGCCAAAAGGCTTTTAAGGAGCGAGTAAGGTGGTAGTGGTGGGGGCCTTTTATAAGAGGAGAGAAGGGGCACTCTTGGAAAGATTGAAATGTTACATTATTATGAAATGATTTTTCGGATTCTAAAGGTCCCACACTTATATATTTCGAGGATAAGGTGATAAGAGTTCTAAATATACTAATACAATAGGTTTTTGACAAGTGTAAGTCTTAGATTTTACATTATCTTTTCATTTTATTTAAATCGTTAATTAATGAGGTAATCGCTGCATCATCATGGTGTCATAAATAATTTAACTTATTTAATGTCTAAAAATTATAAAAAAACTATCATGATGTAGGAAATATATTTATCTTTCTAATGAATTTTTATAGTAAAACATATGACTTGTATAACCCCATTTAAAAATTGTTTTAGTAAAACAACTCTTGTTTGTGACCTTTTTATTTTAACATTAAATAAAAAGTTATTTATGTCATTTTCCTACCAAAGTGGCTCCATGGGGTCCCCAAGTTGAACCATGGATTTTATTGGTCGGCCATGACACATCCAATAGTGTTAGGACAAGTGTAAAGGTAATTCCATATTTTTATAATACTATTTTTACCTTAAATTTCACTAATTACCTTTAATCGCGATTAATTAAACTTAAAAGTTACTATTCACCAAAAAATTATTTTAATCCCATTGAACCACATTTTACTTCCTAATGACAACCATGTATGTCTGATTTTTGAAAATCAATTACCATAAGTTGTAATGTTTCATTTAAACGAAAAATCAGTTTTTTAACTACCACTTAGTGGTTTCACTATTCATCAAAAATTGAAGTTTTTCATAACAATGCCAAAATTTCACCCTAAGCTATAATTAATATTCTGAATTAAAAAATGATGACTATTTTACAAAATTCCAAACATATAAGTTTCATTAATTAATTTTATAATTAATTCTCGTTGTCACAACAAATAGCGTGTTTTTAAGAAACAATATATATCAAACGATTGACAATTGTTTATGTCCAATTTCAAAGTGAAATTAATTCCAATAAAAACCATTGGATAAAATGGTAAAAATATATTATAATTATACTTTAAAACCACTCAATAGTATAATTTATCACTACAAATTATTTTGATCAAAAAAGTTGTTTTAAGTATTTTTCACTATTCATAAAAAATGGAAGTTCTCAGAAAATTACAAAAAATTCAACTTAGGATAATTTCGATATTACGAATACAAAAATAAATTGCATATTGAAATATAAGATTTCCATAATTTTAAAAAGTGGGTATTACTATTCATAACAGCTACTTTGATTAGTCGCGTTGTGTTAGAACTCGAACTTGCGTACAATGCAAGCTATTGCATTATTGAAAGAGAAGTGTATCGTGGAAGCTCGGGGTGTTACATGAACCATTGGTTGCATGGACTGAAATATCAGTGGTTGAGATTTAATTTTTTCTAATATTACAATTTATTAAGTGTATGGGACTTTAGAAATTGGTATATGTTGACCTCTATAATAAAACCACAACTTATGGATTTATTGTATTTGAAAATTGAAGGTAAAAACTTCGGTAGAATTACATGAATTCCAATTGTAACTTATAAAACCAAATCCATTTATAACTTGGGAATGGTAATTCATTTAACTGAACCATGTTATATATAAATATATAAAGGTTTTTGCCTCTATAACTTTGGCATGATGACCTTTTTGGCTAAATCTATAAATTCACAATTAGACCCAAGTGGGTTAGTTGGGGCATATTACTTATAATATAAAACCACTAAGGGTGTGAAATATATTTGGTAAATTGAATATTAATGGGTTTCACTTAAATGGGATGACAATTGCAATTTATATAGTGTTAAATCCACAAATTGGGAATATTTTTACATATAAATTAACCAATATTGACATGATGGAACCCTTATAGGTTGCATTTAATTAATTATATTCTTTGTAATTAACCCAATTAGGTTATGTTTATAATGAATGGTATGGCCATTTAAGGTGTCAGTATCCACTTATACAATGTGTATAAATGTGTGGTGGAATCTTACATTGTCGATCCCCCTTAAATGATAAAAGATCTCATGTATTCTTTTTGATCTTTTTATTACGAGGCATTAGTTAATTAAAATGACAATAAAAACCCAAAGAGTGTTTTACTCTTTATCTTTTGATTGAAATTTTATTTAATGTATCCTAGATATGAAAACCTTATAGATAAATAAATGGTTAAAAAGGAAATTTTTAAATATTTATACTAATACTCTATGACATAAGCTAAATAAAGTAATTAGTAAATTCTACCTTGAAGTAGGTACATGATACCCCTTATATATAAATGAATATAAATATTTTAATAAATGATAATAAATTAAATGAATTTTAATGAAACCCTTTGTAGTTGTTTATAGATTGGACCCTTATGTATGGATTAGTTTTAAATGCTTCCTCGAGAGATACTTGGTATAAAAATGTGGAAGTTTCACTAAAGACCCTGTTGGGTTATTTTTTGCTATTGTTTGAACCTAATTGTTAATAATTAGAGCCTAGTGGACTTTTAAGCATGACTATAGTTTAATTATTTATGAATTATGATAAAATTAGGGGGTATTTGTTGTGTTGTTTACCTTAGTGAGGTCATAACAATAGAATTTTGAACTAGGTTCTTGGAACGATAAGTGACATTATGTTAATGAAGAATAATTATGACCCTTTTTGGTTTATTTACTCTTATAAACATTTAAGTATAGTTGACATGCATGTTATATTTAATTTAATTGATTCTATTAATTGAAATATGGTTCTCCTGTGTAATAATTTTGAGCTAAGTTTTTCTACCAACCCTATTTTGAGACTTGATCAGAGTGCCGAGGTGGGACACCTAAAATTCCTTAGATTTGAGTGAGAACCTAGTAGGTATGATTTAATTTTGATCTTGGAAACCTATGATAATTTTTTATTGAGTTATTTAATTCCTTTTTAGGCAATGATCTTGGTAGTAATCTCATTTTAAAACTGATGCACCGTAGGATCTCTATAGTGACCTGAACCCAGATAGCTCGGATCAGGTGTCTACAACTAATTACATCATCATGATTATAAGGAACCAAATCCCAAAGGAGTAGGAGTTTAGTAGTCTTAGTGAAATAGATACATATATTAGTCTTTTATTACAAAACAATACACTAATTTCATCATAATATTTTCCTAAATAAATTATTTATAAAAAAATAACATTGAGGATCACTCTAATACATCTTGTAAATCCCTTTATATATTTCATAGTATGCTTCATGGATTCCTGGGGAAAGAAAAATTGTATGGGTGAGATTGAATTCTCAGTAAGGTAAAATTATAGCGGGAGCAATATTGAATCAATAGGAATAAATTAACAGGGTAAGTTAAATAACTGAACACACAATCCAAGTAATCAATAAACTGAATGGAAGTACATTAAGAATATGGCATGGTAATAACTATAAAAACATACCATTAAAATAACTAGATAAGGAAAAATAAATATAGAATGGTAAGAAACTAAAACGCATTCCATTTAATCAGCGAACTAAATTTGAAATATATCCCTAGATATGTTCATACAAGATCTCATGGAAGAATAATAACTAAAAATAAATGAGGGAAATTCTTAATTATTGGATTCCATGTTTCCTAGGTACATGTTACCTTTACCATCAAGTGATAGTTTAAAAGTTTCCAATTTGCGCAACTAATTCATCCCATGAGACTACTGATGCATTTGGGGGATTTAATTAACTGATCCCTAACCTGTAGAGCTTGAATTAACTGATATCTAACCCATAGGTCTTGCATTAACCAATCCCCAACCCATATATTTCATGTCCAAAGCATTTAAATAAAAACATTTCCTTATAAAATATATGTATTGAATAAAGTATATGAGTTTATCAATATTTACCTAAATAATTGAATAAATTTCAAAGTAAACACCATATGAAAATATTTATATGGTTTAGGAAATAATCATATCCATGAAAAATGATATGGATATTTAGAGGAAATTCAATGTCAAATGATCATAAAAAATTAAAAATTTCAAGGGGATTAAAATAAATCAAGGAAGTGAATGTGGATACTATCCTTATCCAAATTAATCATGAACCATCAGAGGAAAGATAAGTATGGTATCAATAAAAAATAACCCAAGTGAAGTGAAATAAAGTGTTTTTTCATGAATGTAAATTTAATAAAAAGGTCTCTAAAAACATTCTTGAGGAAAATAATCTTTAAACATTTCAAAGTGTCACATATCACTTTGAAAATTTTTAAATCATAAAACTCATTAATGAATAAAATTAAATGTAAGTTATAATATCAATACGGTAAGGATATTGATGAAATATCATGAAAAATGTAATTATATATACTATATAAAATAATCTAGGTTAGTAGTAACAAATAAGTCATAATAGAATGTAAATTGAGACAAAATCCATTACCAATGTGGTAAAAAATTAATTGGAAAACAAAAAGGTAATAATAATTAAATAAAAAATTAAATACCCTGAATATAAAATAATTCATGTTATTTTATGTGAACATGGAAATTTTTACACCATGTATAAGAAATTAGGTGAACAATAACAATGTATGCCTCATAGAAAGAAAAGTGAGACAAGAATCCATTACCTTGTGTTGCCTTTTAGGTGAACATCATTTAAAATCCTATATAATAAAACTATTTTAATTTTATACTAGATTGAGAAATTTTTTCATGTTTATCATTACTTTTATTTCACTTATTACTATGTAATATAACACCACTTAATCATTTATATTTACGTCAGGTGTTTTGACCTAATTCAGTTTATGTGTCAAAAAAACATTGGTAGGTAAACAATGGTCAAAAGGAGTCATTATATAACATATCTAGAACAATAATCATGAAATAATAATAATATTTATACATAAATTATACTTTCCAAAACAAACATTAAATATGGTTATGTAAAATGATTCATTGTTACAATCATAGAGACGATAAGCCATATGTACGAATGAGTAAAGTTCTCATTTTCCCAGGATCATTATGTAAAGAAGGTAAGTAATACTATATACTTCCAAAATGATAATTATAAAATAAATACCATATTATTAAACCATATGTACTAAAAATTATAATTTTTTAATGTAAAAGGAATCACATCATGTCGATGAGGCGGTAATCTACACATCTGTGAATGATGTTATCACTTTGTGTGTGAAAGGGTAATAAAGAAAATGTTATACATATATAATATATTTTCAGAAAGGTAATTATGTAGTGAATATAATATATATGTTTTTTATGTATCATATGTTTAATTATAATCATCCTTTATAAATTCCATGGATTGTGTGAATGAATCACATCACTTTGAGTGGGTGGTAGTCTACACTTACTCAAACGATGTTATCGTATTAACACAAAATGGAAAGTATTAAAGGTATGTGTTATAAAATGATTAAACAACTAAAAATAAATATTAAATATCATATATATATATATAATATAGATTTTACATTATAATGTACACCATGAGAGGTTGTAATGGAAAAATGAACAATCATCATTTCGTGAGGTAGTAGTTTACCGTACATAGATTCAGTATGTTCGTTACCCATTATATAGAAGTGTATGTATGTGTAGTTAAAAACATAAATTAAAAAATATCCTATTATACTTAGGATACTTTTTTTATATAATAATATAATAATACGGTTTTATGGGTTGGATAATGGAAATTAAAATAAAAAGATTGTTAGAATAAGTTAACTTAATCGGGTAACTACTTTTTTGTTTGTACCAAAAGTCTTCCTTGGAAGTACTTATTCCCAAAGGTAGGATTGAAGGTATAGAGTAGATATTTTGGGAAGATATATGGGAATATATTGGCCTAACCTAAGTGTTTATAGTGGTTTGATGAATGTTAATAGGTGGTATCCTTTTATAGGGAAGGAAAAGGACTCACTTGGAATTTTTGGAAACAAATTAGGTGTACACATATTCCTAACTAAAAAAAGTCCAAAAAAAAACTCAATAATTGAAGTATACTGGACTAATTCTAGACATAAAATGTGTTTTTGACAAGTGTATTGGTCATTTAAGACCTTTAATTAAAGGTTTATTCTTTTATTAGGCTTAATTTTTCCTTAATAATTGTAATTAATTTTAATTAGTTTCACTAATTTTTTTTTTCAAAGAACTAAGTTGGTATTATTAGACATTATAAATATTTATTATTCCAAATATGAAATCAATTTTTTAAATTAAAATCATATATGTTTCAAAAATGGATTTAAATTTAATTTCTCATGCAGGATGACAATACGGGTTTTTAAAGTAAAAATATCTAAAATTTTAATATGTTTTTATAATCAAAGTCATAATAAGATTGATTATAATTTCAAACATTGTATTAATTGATAAAAATATTATATATTTAAACTTTAAAAACAATTAAATTATTATTTATTTTTATAAATAAATTAGATGAAAAAAAAATTTTGAACTAAAATTCAATATTATTAACTATTCATTAAAAAAATGAAATGTTTCTGAAAAATATAAAAAATTAACCCTAAAAAAATTATTATATCACTATCTAAAATAAGAAGTTTATTTTGAAATATTTAATTAATTAAATTTTAAAAATTCATATTTAAAATGGGTTCTCTATTAAAATGTAGTAAAATTTCTCTTCTAAAATTATTGGTTTTTATGTGTAAAGAAGTGTTTGTTCTTATCTTATTCATATCAAATCCAAAGGATGAATATCAAAAATATTTTATTGAATAATATATATATATATATATATATATATCACATTAATATCACTCACTAATTATAATTAATTTAATCTATTATCATAAAACAACTTTTTTTGCATAAAAATAGGTTTTTATAAAAAAAGAACTTTATATTCTATTTCTTCTTATATTCAATTATAATTAATTTTTGACCAATTAATTAATTATATATTTTTATAAACCATAATTTTCAAAAGTTATTTAATAATATTCATAAGAACTAACATAATGGCTAAATTATAACAAATTATTTAAAATTATTAAATTTCAATAATATATTGTTATTTGGTGAAACTCGGTCTTCCGTGTAATGAGTGCTATTGAGAATGGCCACTCTTGTATGTAACGCAAGCTATCGAGGAAGGTATCTATTTAATTTAATGTAATCTAACTCTGTGTTGCATGAACTGAAATATATAGAATATATTTTAAATAGTAAATATATTATAATGTATCTAGATATTATATTAACTTATATTCTTGGCGTCGTGTGTCATATATTCTATTGAATGCAAGGTTATTACTTTAGATTTTTTAGGTGTCACATTCTCTCCCAAATTATTTAAATTGAATCCTCAAAATTTAAACTCGATCATGGTGATATTTTTTTTGATACTTCCTATGTTTGAAATCCCACATCATAAGAAGGTTTCATAAGTCATCCTCTATAAAAGAGAGAATAGAAAGTACAAAGGTCACATGGACTGCCATGTAACTAGGTATCTATGTAGGAGAACATCCATGGAATGTAGAGATACGTACTTAGAGGAAAAGCATAAATATTTATAGGGAGTGAATGAGGACATAAATCACAAACAAGTGAATGATTAATAAAAAGTTGAGTGCCTCAAATCCATAAATCTATGATGATTTAGAAGGCCATCGGTTCAACAAAAAATAAGGTATTATAACAATAATTTAGTTTCAAGATACTTTTGCAAGTGTTTAGGAATCATTCTATTGCCTATTTATACTTACATGATATATTTCTATGAAAATAATTTCAACATTTGGTTGTTCCTTAATCTATTTTCCAATTCATTTAAAAAATAATATTGATGCATGAAGCACAAAAAGAAACTTTTAGGGGATCGTAAGGCCTATAATATAAGGAAAATTCTAGCTATTTTTCTCTATATATCTCCAAAAACAATATGGTTAATAGATTAATCTATAATCCTGAAAAGTTATACTACCGGTTCATCATTAATATTTATTTTTAAATTTTTTTAACTAAAAACGATGAAAAATTAACCTAGAAATTGCGTAGGTTAGTGGTCGGCATGAATCCCTTATCAACCTTTGATCATGTGTTTAAGACCTGTAGCCTTTCCATATTTGATTGGTTGTCACCCAAATTGTAGGTTTTCCTTTTCTAAAATCAAATTAATATAATTTCAAAAATATATAGGATGAAAATCCTTGTAATAAGGTTAAATACTAAATAGCATTTTAACTAAAGATTTCAATAAAACCTTAAAACATAAATACTTCATGCATTTATTTTCACATATGACTTTCCTTGTTCTAGATTTTATCCATAATATCATTCATAGGATTGATAAATCATGGAACATTATATTCAATATAAAACACCTTAGGTTTTACCTAGGATATTCATTGTCAAAATACTTCATTGTATCTTATAATGAAAATGTGAATTATACTAAGAATATACCCTAGGTGTGTCAAACCAGATATGTAGTAAAACATGTTTTCATGTACTAGGTTACCCTAAGTCAAGTTTAGAACACCTTTTTAGAGCTATTACTCCTAGGTACAACTATTCTAGAACAATGTCCACTTGCAGTATCCATACAATGATGCATTTCTTTGAATACCCACATAATCTGTAACATCCCAAGTAAATAAAGAATATAACATTTTCATATTTATTAATATTTGAGAAGGGAATTCTATGTTCGATGGTATACCCAATATGAAACAACGGGTTTCTTTGAAATCTTATGTTGCACACTAATAATATAATAATATTATTTTAAATGGTAGATAACGCCTAGCCGTTATAATAGCAGAAATGAACAGAACTAACTACGAAATTATTATATATGTTTTTTAAATATTTTTACTTTTATCCAATAAATGATAGAGGCTTAAAATGAGAATGAATCCAATTTTAAGTGTAAATATTATAGTATTCTTTAAAAGGTTGATTAACCGCATTTTGATGACAAACCCTTTTTAAATCCACTTTTTGACAATTTTATATGTTATATTTGAAAAAATAAAATCCTTCTTTAGAATCAAGAAATCAACATTTAGTTTGTGTATGTTTTTGGTATTTTTTCGATAAAGTTCATTTTTTATTGAATAGTGAAAGATGTTGTATTTTAATTCAAAACATCCTTTTAATCTAATTTATTTATATGGTTATATTATATTTTTAATTGGTTTTAAAGTGTAATTAGAATATATTTTTACCATTTAATACAATTGAGGACATTGGAATTAATTTCACTTTTAAATTGGACATAAACAAGTTTCAATCTTTTGATATATATTGTTTCTTAAAAACACGCTATTTGTTTTGACAACGGGAATTAATTATAAAATTAATTAATGCAAATTATATGTTATGAATTTGGTGAAATGGACATTATTTTTGAATTCAGAATATCAAATATATCTTAGGATGAATTTTCAGTTTTTTTCTGAAAAACATCAATTTTTGATAAATAGTGAAACCACTAAGTGGTAGTTAAAAAACAGATTTTTCGTTTAAATGAAAATTTACCACTTCTGTGATTTGAATATAAAAAATATGACATACATGGTTCTCATTAGTAAGTAAAATGTGGTTCAATGAGATGAAAATAATTTTTGGTGAATAGTAACTTTTGAGTTTTATTAATCGCGATTAGAGGTAATTAGTATAATTTAAGGTAAAAATAATGTTTTAATAATATGAAATTACCTTGAAACATGTCCTACCCTTATTGGATGAGTCATGTACGACCATAAAAATCCATGGGTCAACTTGGGGACCCCATGGAGCCACTTGGGTAAGAAAATGACATTAATAACCTTTTATTTAAAGTAAAAATAAAAGTGTCACCAACATGTATTGTTTTACTAAAATAATTTTTACATGGGATTATATAAGTTATATTTTGGACTATAAATATTCATTATAAATCTAAAAATATTTCCTACATAATGGTAATTTTTTTATAATTTTTATACATTAAATAAATTTTTTTATTTATGACACCATGATGATGCAGCGATTACCTCATTAATGAACGATTTAAATAAAATGAAAAGATAAGGTAATATCTACCACATAAACATGTATAAAACCTATTGTATCGGTGTATTTTTAACCCTTATCACTTTATCCTAGAAATATATCTGTTTGGGACCTTCAAAATCCGAAAAACATTTCATAATAAAGTAACATTTCATGACCTTCCAAGATTACCCCTCCTCCCTCTTATAAAAGGCCCCCACCTATACCCCCTTACCCACACCTCTCAAGCCCTTGGCTCGTCCAAACCCTGCTCATATTATCTCTAAAAATCCCTCTCTTCATCATAGAAGCCTTACCTTATGCAGAAAGATCTTCAAGAAACCCTTTTGGTTCAAACCAAGGGGAGTTTCCCGATTTAAAGGTAATGTCTTCTCTTATGTTCTTTTGTTTTATTTTTCATCTCCGACCCCATAAACTATTTTTATTACTTTATTTTGTAAAAAAAACAATATCTTCAATATAATAGGACGTGTTTATGAGAATTATTCTAGATACACTTACACACACCTCCGTCTAATGGTTAAAGAACACACTGTTTCCGTGATAGTGAATTACTGCCTCACGAAATGATGATTGTTCAATCTTCTCCTACCACCTCTCATGGTGGCCATTATGATGGAACTATATTTATATATGATATATATTATAATTATTTCCTCTATAATATTCTGTATTTTATATTTAATACATACCTTTATGATTTTCTTGTTGTGGAAATGCGATAATTTCATTTGAGGAAGTGTGGACTACCGCCCCCTCAAGTGATGTGACTCGTTCATGAAATACATGGAATGTATAAAGAATGAAATTAAGGAAATTATGTGAACTATATAACATATATATTACACTGGAATTATAATATATATACATATCTCTCATTTATTTTTAATTCCATTAATATGAACAAGAAATGAAAGTAGCTTTCATGCGTACGTACGGCCTACCGTCTCCATGAACGGTGCATTTCATTTTTTATTTGAAAATGTTATTTAATAGTATAAAATGAATATATTATGGTTATATATTATATTTAAATCATTAATAATATTCTGGAGATGATTTACTTATAACTACATGGACATTTCTCTTCAAATAAGTTCATTTTTGACTCATGTACCGAATATCGACAAAAACGTCTGATATAAACTAACATAATAATCTGATTATTATAATATGATAATATGTGATATGAATTGAATAATGAAATTTAAATTATGTTGTTAAGAAATTATAAATTAACCAAAGTTTATTATTCAGGAATATAAATAAACTAACAAGACAAGTTGGACTCGAGGTAAGGGATCCTACCTCTCTCTTTCTTTATAAGTACTCTATTTTATGTCACTTATTTTAAGCTAATATTTCTTATGTTGAAGGATGTTTTTTTATATTAAACATACTGTAATTTGTATTTTAATATGATGAGATACCCCCTCTTACTCTCATCAATTCATTTTAAGAATTTTTTAAGTGCCGCCGTTAGGCTGCCGAATTTTTGTAAGGGGAATTCTTATCTCACTTTTAATTCCTTGATATTTCCATTGTTCACCACTTATTTATTTCATGTGGTGTATTGTGTACTATAAATATTATCATTATTCTATTTATATTCATCGTATTCAGTGATTCATTTGGTGTTTATTATCTTTTGGTCATACGACTCGATTTATTACAACGAGGTAAGGGGTTTTTATCTCACTTTTTATTCCCGTGAGATTCATGCTATAATTGTCTCTATATCCTTTGAGTGGTGTATTTACAGCCCATTATTCTACTATTTGTGTAATATACTCTCATTTATGGGTATTTACATCTTCATTTAATGAGCCTTCTTTCATGGGGTGTACGCTTTTGAAAGTTACCAAAATCGGTAAGGGAACCTTTCACCCTCCTCTTTTTAAAAAAAGATTTCTTTTTGTTATGTCTTTTCATTTACATATTCTTATGTTGGGATAAGTTATTATATATCCTTATTGCTGTAAATTTTATGTCCAAGTGATGAGATACCCTTTTTATTTCTCATCAACTCATTTTTTGAAGTTTAAAGTGATGCCTTTAGGCTGTCGAATTTCTGTAAGGGAACCTCTTAACCCAATTTCAATTCTTTGGGTTAAACCTCTACTTTTTTATTATGTCATGCTATGAATATGTGTGAATGATCTATGACTATTTTAAACTTAATATCCACTTATATTGGGTGTATTTATATTTGTCACACACAATTATGTCATTGAGTTATCCTTAATCTAAGGATACCATCTTTGTAAGGGACTTCATCTCAATCTCCTTTCATTGAGGAATATTTTGTTTTATAAAAAACTTTATTTTATATGGTGTATAAACCCATTTGAATTTACTTTTATTCCAAAGGAATCTTTTCTCTAAGAAGAATTTTACTAAACGACAAAATGTATGTTTCTTTTTAACGTATGCGGTGACAACGACCTTTCCACCGTCGCGATGATTATTTTATCTTTGGCTTCCTCATCAAGCCATAATGTTTTTAAATAAAAATAAATACCATATACTCTTTTATGTATTTTGGTATTGAAAATGGTTTTGATAATGGATTTTTTATGTCAATATATTTAAGTGATATATTGTGATTGAAATGGGGAAATGTTTTCTTTCCATTATATTTGTTTTATGTATTATGATTTTATAATTGTACTTGGACATTTGACGGGTGGTTACATGATAAAAAATATGATGGGTGGTGTCGTGAATACCAGGATGGGTAGTTATGTTATAACCTCCAATGCATTGGGTATGGAAGTCAGCCTTATGGCTATTCCATTTAGTGATATGTGTGGAAGTCGAGCATATGATTATTCCATTTATGTATGTTTATGTCCCAAGTTACCTTTATATGTTATGTGTTCTTTATATGGGTTTTATGGTAATCTTTTGGTTACTAAAGGGTAATTAATGATCTTTTATTCAGTGAAGTGTATTTTCTACTTCATAAAGGTGAAATGTATTACTTATGATAATGTATTCATGATTTACTTATTAAAACTAATAGTTTTATTTCTTTGTGTATCCTTTACTGGGCTTTTAATGATTATCCCATGTTTTTGAAATATTTTCCATATGAATTAAAGATGAATAGGGTAGAGGATGGGATCAAGGAAAGACATGCTATCTAAAACATGGAACTATACATGTTTCTTTTTAAGTGTTTTTATTTTATGAAAAAATGGAAAACTTAGCAGAAGTGTCTACTTTTTAATCTTTTGAGATGTAATAGTTATGTCCTAATTCTCTAAAACTCTAAACCTGAAAAGATACTCTATATGAATTATTAATTTAATTCATGATTATGTAATTTTTTAAGGCCGGGTCCATATAGTTGGTATCATAGGTCGGTTTAGATAACTTTAGAGGTTAGAGTGTTGTTTAAGCATAAGTGACACGTTTTGTACAACCACAATGGTTATTATATTATATGGAGTCATTTTTATTTTTTAAAGTTGGAATGTGTTTGAGATAACTTGGATATGTATATCTTAGTGTTTATCTTCCTCATTAGTACATTATGATTTTGTTGATATACTCACACTAACATTTTTGGTTTTAGTAAATGGATGGATCTAGTAGGCACCAAAGTGAAAATGGGTATGAAGGAAACTGTGGTGGTTCTTTGATTAAGAGACTGGATGAAATGGGGGATTCAATGAGGAATCTCATGGTTATTCTAAACCAACTATCAATGAGTCATGATTAACCACTTGAACCTTGGTGAGTTCTCTATTGCACCATGTACTAGAGAACCAACTCGATGTTGAAGTTCAGGTAATAATTATAAAGGTAACCATTAGGGTTTATATAATCCTTACTTTTGAGGTAATTATGGGTTACTATATGTTATGATGGAAAATGAAAGACATGAGATAAACTTGAGGTTAAATTATATTATGGTTATTTTTTAATATTTTATCTATTTTTGGGGAATGTTTTAAGAATTAAATAGTTTTTGAAATGGACAACCCACAGAAAGTGTGACAACCCATCGCGTCGGACAGGGTCGTGGGGATCGAACCCACAACCGAAGTGTGATAAGTCTTTATCTCCTACCATCAGATTACGTGAAGTCCCTATTTAGTATGACTAATTATTTTTAGTTATATGATCTTATGAATTTGGAATAAGTTTATTTTGGGTTATCTATGGAAATGATTAACATATGAGGGAGGATATGTGATTAGGTTAATTACTTTTCAATATGAGACTTTAAGAGTAACTGATGTTATTTGGAGATAAATGTTAATATTTCTCTTATAAGACTATGTGATTAAATCCTTTAGAGATTTGGGTTTCAATCTTAGTTTGGTTTTCTTTGAATAATTTTATGGATAGTTGTTTATTGAATTGTCTTTGATGAACTTTGGGTTTTATTGGACAAATTTTGGAGATTAAGAGTAGTTTTTATTTTTGTAAAAGATTATCCTTTTGGGGATTATCTGATCTTGTACTAACATTTTTGGTTTTGGTTAAGGTCAAAAGACAAGGAAAATATATAGTTCTATTTTATGGATTAGGTGATTTTCTAGAAGTTGATTATAACACTCTTAATGTGAACAAGCCTTCCTAAATACTCATCTTTTGGAGAAAATATGAGTTTGTGTTAGAAATCTAGTAAGAGATGAAAGTATACATGACAATTAAGTTTGTTTCCTTATGTTTTTAGTTAAGCTCATAAATAGATTCATCAATGAAAATTAACTTAAAACAAAAACGTTGTCTGTTAACCGTTCCTACTGGGGAATCAAAGACTGTTTAACCCATCACAAGTTGCTGATTTTCTGGTGATTAACTTTCTCCTAAATCATGTTTTCTATCACTCTCCATCAGACCTAGATGATTTTTTTCTCCTCTATATCCATGTTTTCATGGAATCCTAGTATTGGTTATCTCAGGTGACCTTTGTACTTTTCTTTCTTTCTTTTAAAATAACAGTTTTATTTACTCCTTTTCCGATGTGGGACTTTCATGGAAGTTTCAAAGCCCAATTTTAAAAATTGTGAGGACGCAATTCCAAAAAGGGGGGAAGGATGTAACATACCATGTAAATAAAGAATATAAGATTTTAATATGTATTAATATTTGTGAAGGTAATTCTATATTTGATGGCGTACCCAATACGCAACAATGAGTTTCTTTGAAATCTTACGTTGCACACTAATAATATAATAATATTATTTTAAATGGTAGATAACGCCTAGCCGTTATAATAGCAGAAATGAACAGAACTAACTAAAAAATGATTATTTATGTATGTTAAATATTTTTACTTTTATCCAATAAATGATAGAGGCTTAAAATGCGAATGAATCCAATTTTAAGCGTAAATATTATAATATTCTTTAAAAGGTCGATTAACCACCTTTTGATGGAGAACCCTTTTTAAATACACCTTTTTACAATTTTATATGTTATATTTGAAAAAATAAAATCCATCTTTAGAATCGGGACAACAAAATTTACTTTTTGTATGTTTTTGATATTTTTCCGATAAAGTTCATTTTTTAATGAATAGTGATAGATGTTGTATTTTAATTCAAAACCTCCTTTTAATATAATTTATTTATATGGTTAGATTATATTTTTATTTGGTTTTAAAGTGCAATTAGAATATATTTTTACCATTTAATCCAATGGTGGACATTGGTATTAATTTTACTTTGAAATTGGACATAAACAAGTGTTAATCTTTTTATATATATTGTTTCTTAAAAACATGCTATTTGTTTTGACAACGGGAATTAATTATAAAATTAATTAATGAAACATCTATGTTATGAATTTTGTGAAATTGAAATCATTTTTTAATTCGTAATATCAAATATAGCATAGGATGAATTTTTGATTTTTTTCTGAAAAACATCAATTTTTGATGAATAGTGAAACCACTAAGTGGTAGTTAAAAAATAGATTTTTTGTTTAAATGAAATTTTACCACTTCTGTGATTTGAATATCAAAAATCCAACATAAATGGTTGTAATTAGTAAGAAAATTTGGTTCAATGGGATGAAAATAATTTTTGGTGAATAGTAACATTTGAGTTTTAATAATCGTGATTAGAGGTAATTAGTGTAATTTAAGGTAAAAATAATGTTTTAATAATACGAAATTACCTTGAAACATGTCCTATAATTATTGGATGAGTCATTTCCGACCATGAAAATCCATGGGTCAACTTGGGGACCCCATAGAGCCACTTGTGTAAGAAAATGACATTAATAACTTTTTATTTAAAGTAAAAATAAAAGTGTCACCAACATGTATTGTTTTACTAAAATAATTTTTACATGGGGTTATTTAAATTATCATTTTGACTATAAATATTAATTAGAAATATAAAAATATTTCCTACATCATGGTAATTTTCTTATAATTTTTATACATTAAATAAATAAATTTATTTATGACACCATGATGATGCAGCGATTACCTCATTAATGAACGATTTAAATAAAATGAAACGATAAGGTAAAATCTAAGACTTAAGCTTGTATAAAACCTATAGGATGGGTGGATTTAGAACCTTTATCACCTTATCCTCTAAATATTTATTTTTGTGACATTTAAAATCTGAAAAAAAATTCATAATAAAGTTACATTTCATGACCTTCCAAGAGTGCCCCTCCTCCCTCTAATAAAAGGTCCCCACCTCTAACCTCATACCTACACCTCTAAAGCCCTTGTATCATCTAAAACCTTCTCATATTATATCTCCTCATACTTTTATTCATCCTATAAGCCTTACCTTATGCAGAAAGCTCTTCAAGAAACCCTTTTGGTTCAAACTAAGGGGAGTTACCCAATTTAAAGGTAATGTCTTCTCTTATGTTCTTTTGTTTTATTTTTCTTCTACAACCCCCTAAACTATTTTTATTCCTTTATTTTGTAACAAAAACAGTATATTAAATATACGAGGATGTTTTTATGAGAATTATTTGAGCTACACTTATACACACCTCCGTCTAATGGTTAAAGAATATACTGTTTCCGTGGATGGTGAATTACTGCCTCACGAAACGATGATTGTTTAATCTTCTCCTACCACCTCTCATGGTGGCCATTATGATGACACTATATTTATATATTATATATATTATATTTATTTCTTCTCTAATATTCTGTATTTTATATTTAATACATACCTTTATGCTTTGCATGTTGTGCAAATGCAATAATTTCATTTGAGGAAGTGTGGGCTACCGCCCCCTCAAGTGATGTGACTCGTTCATGCAATACATGGAATGTATAAAGAATGAAATTAAGTAACTTATGTGAAATATATAACACATATATTATAATGTAATTATAATATATATATATATATATATCTCATTTATTTTTAATTCCATTAATATGACAAAGAAATGAAAGTAGTGTTCATGTGTACGCACGACCTACCGTCTCCATGAACTGTGAATTTCATTTTTTATCTCAAAATGTTATGGAATAGTATAAAATGAACATATACTGGTTATATATGATATTTAAATCATTAATAATATTCTGGAGATGATGTACTTATAACTACATGGACATTTCTCTTCAAACAAGTTCGTTTTTGACCCATGTACCGAACATCGACAAAAATGTCTGATATAAACTAACATAATAATCTAATTATTATAACATGATAATATGTAATATGAATTGAATAATAAAATTTAAAGGATGTTATTAAGAAATTATAAATTAACCAAAGTTTATTATTCAGGAATATAAAGAAACAAATAAGATAAGTTGGACTCGAGGTAAGTGATCCTACCTCTCTCTTTCTTTTTAAGTACTCTATTTTATGTCACTTATTTTAAGATACTCTTTATTATATTGAAGGATGTTATTTTATATTCAACATACTGTATGTTTTATTTTAATATGATGAGATACCCCCTCTTACTCTCATAAATTCATTTTAAGAAGTTTTTATGTGGTGCCGTTAGGCTGCCGAATTTTTGTAAGGGGATTTCTTATCTCACTTTTAATTCTGTGATATTTCCATTATTCACCACTTATTTATTTCATGTGTGGTATTATGTACTTACATATATTATCATTATTCTATTTATATTCTTTGTATTCAGAGATTCATTTTGTGTTTATTATCTTTTGGTTATACGACTCGATTTATTACAACGTGGTAAGGGGTTTTTATGTCACTTTTTATTCCCGTGAGATTCATGCTATATTTGTCACTATCTCCTTTGAGTGGTGTATTTACGGACCATTATTCTACTATTTGTGTAATATACTCTAATTTATGGGTATTTACATCTTCATTGTATGATCCTTCTTTCATGGGGTGCACGCTTTCGAAAGTTACCCAAATCGGTAAGGGAACCATTCACCCTCCTCTTTTTTTAAAATGACTTCTTTTTTGTTATTATTTTAACTTACATATTCTTATGTTGGGATATGTTATTATATATCCTTATTTATGTAAATTTTATGTACAAGTGATGAGATACCCTTTTTATCTCTCATCAACTCATTTTCTGATGTTTAAAGTGATGTCTTTAGGCTGTCGAATTTCTGTAAGGGAACTTCTTAACCCAATTTCAATTATTTGGGTTAAACCTCTACTTCTTGATTATGTCATGCTATGATTATGTGTGAATGACCTATGACTTCTTTACACTTAATATCCACTTATATTGGGTGTATTTATATTTTTCACACATAATTATGTCATTGAGTTATCCTTAATCTAAGAATACCATCTTTTTAAGGGACATCATCTTAATCTTCTTTCATTGAGGCATATTTTGTTTTATACAAAAAATTATTTTATATGGTGTATAAACCCCTTTGACTTTTACTTTTATTCAAAAGGAATCTTTTCTCTACGAAGTGTTTTAATAAATGAAAAAATGTATGTTTCCTTTTAACGTACACGGTGACAATGACCTTTCTACCGCCACGAGTATTATTTGATCTTTGGCTTCCTCAACAATCCATAAAGTTTTTAAAGGAAAATAAATACCATATACTATATTATGTATTTTGGTATTGAAAATGGTTTTGATAATGGATTTGTTATGTCAATATTTTTAATTTATATATTGTGATTGAAATGGGGAATTTTTTTCTTTCCATTATATATGTTTTATGTCTTATGATTTTATAATGGTACTTAGACATTTGATGGTTGGTTACATGACAAACCATATGACAGGTGGTGCAGTGAATACCAGGATGGATGGTTACATTATAACCTCCAATGCATTGGGTATGGAAGTCAGCCGTATGGCTATTCCATTTAGTGATATGTGTGGAAGTCGACCGTATGGTTATTCTATTTATATATGTTTATGTCCCAAGTTACCTTTATATGTTATGTGTTATTTATATATGTTTTATGGTAATAATTTGGTTACGAAAGGGTAAGTAAGGATATTTTATTTAGTGAAGAGTATTTTCTACTTCATAAAGGTGAAAATTATTATTTATGATAAAGTATTAATGATTTAATTTTTAAAACTAATAGTTTTATTTCTTTGTGTATCCTTTACTGGGCTTTTTATGCTCATCCCATGTTTTTGAAATGTTTTCCATAGGACTTAAAGATGAATAGGGTCAAGGATGGGATCAAGGAGAGACATGCTATCTAAAACATGGAACTAGACATGTTTCTTTTTAAGAGTTTTTATTTAATGAAAAAAATGGAAACTTAGCAGAAGTGTCTACTTTGTAATGTTTTGAGATGTAATAGTTATGTCTTAATTCTTTAAAACTCTAAACCTGAAAAGATCCTCTATGTGAATTATTCATTTAATTCATGATTATGTAATGTTTTAAGGCCGAGTCTTTATATAATCTCAACTTTATCAAAATTATAGGGTGTTATTCTATACTTATCCTATAATTAAACATTAGGGTTATGTTATTTAATATATGTTTTACAAAATATAGTTCCCATGTTTGATACTAAACTTCCTTTGATACCAACTATAGATACCCAACCCCAGATAGCCTAGAGCTAGTGTCTAATACTAAATATATTGGCTTGATCACAAGGAATCAAGTCCTGATGTATTGAGAGTTGATTTTCTTGGTAAACCGAATACATAAACAAGTCCTTTATTACAAAATAATACACTAATTATGACACAATTGTTTCTTAATTAAATTATTTCTAGACAAATAAGATCAAGGATAACTCTAATCCATCCAGTAAATCCCTTCATATATTCTATGTGCTCTTCTTTGATTCATGGGGAAAAAACATCATAAGGGCGAGCACGAATGATCAATAAGGGAAAATTATAGCAGAATAAATAATGAATCAATAAAAATAAATTAACATATAAAGGTAAATAACTGAACACATAAGACATGTAATCAGTAAACATAATGTAAGTGCATAAAGAATATGGTAAGGAAATAAAAATAAAAACATTCCATTCAAATAACTAGAAAAGGAAAAATAAAAATTGCAAGGTAAGAAACTAAAACTCATGACATTTAATCAATTAATTGGAAATGAAATTTATCCATAGATATTTCAATGAAAAATATCATGAATGAATAATAATTGAAACTAAATGAGGGAAATTCTTAATTATTGGTTGTTATGTTTCCGAGGCACATGATATCTTTATCGTCAAGAGATAATTTAAAATTTTACAATTTTCTCATCTAATTCATTCAATGAGACTATAGATGCATCCGAGGGATTTAATTAACCACTCCATACCATATATTTCACATTAACTAGTATATAACCCATAGGTCTTTCATTAATCAGTCCCCAACCCATACAGTGCAAGTCCAAATCATTTAAATAAAAAAAGTGCCTTATACAATATCTGTATTGAATAAAGGATATAATATTATCAATATTTCTTCCAATAATAAAATAAATTTCAAAGTAAACATCATATGAAAATGGTATTCGATTCAGGAAATATTCATATCAATGGAAAATGATATGAATATTTAATGTAAATTCAATGTCAAATGATCATATGAAATTGAATATTTCAAGGGGATTAAAATAAATTAAGGAAGTGAATGTGAATACTATCCTTATCCAAATAAATCATGAACCATCTAGAGGAATGATAAGGATGGTATCAATAAAACATAACCCAATTGGATTAAAATAATTTGTTTTTGTTCTTAATGAATTTAAATATTATAAAAGGATATTTTAAAAACATTATTGAGGAAAATAATTATTAAACGTCCAAAGTGTCCCATACCACTTTGAAATATTTTAAATCATAAGCCTCTTGAAGGAATAAAATTTAATGATAGTTATAATATCATAATAGTAAGAAGATTTATGATATATCATGTAAAAGGGAGATATATAAACTGTATAAAAGAAGTTAGGGGCATAACATCAAATATGTCCCAATAGAATGTAAATTGAGACGAAATCCCTTACCAATGTGGTAACAAAAGAGTTGGAAAACCCAAAAATAATAATAATTAAATAAAAAATTTAAATACCATTAATATAATACAATACATGATATTATATTTAAATTTGGAAGTATGTACACCATATATAATAAATTAGGTGCACAACAAAAAAGTATGCCTCACAGAAAGAAAAGTGAGGAAAGAATCCCTTACCTTTCATTTCCTTTTATGTAAACATCCTTTAACATACTGTATAATAAAAATATGTTAATTTTATACTTCATTAATAATTTTTTTCATGTCTATAATTACTTTTATTTCACTTATTACCATGTTATATACCACTACTTAATCAATTACATTTATGTCGGGTGTTTTGACCAAATTTGGTTTATGTGTCAAAAACAACTTGGGTAGGTCAAATACAGTGAAAGGGGGTTATTATATAAAATCTAAAGAATAATAATCATGAAATAAATATCATATTTATATATTAATTATACTTTAAAAAATAATCATTAAATATGGTTATGAAAAATGAATCAACGTTACAATCATGGAGATGGTAGGTTGTACATACACATGAGTATTGTTTTCATTTTTCTATGATAATTATGGGAAAAATGTAAGTAATACTATATCATTACATAATAATTATTATATAATAAATAACATACTATTTAACCATATATATATATATATTTATTTATATATAGAATTAGTTTTATGTAAAAGGAATCACTTCATGTCGAGGAGGTGGTAATCAACACATCCATGAACAATGTTATCACTTTGTGTGTGAAAAGGTAATAAAGAAAATGATATATATATGTTTTTTATATTTACAGAAAGGTCATTATGTCATTTATTTCATATATATGTTTTTTATGTATCATATTTTTAATTATAATCATCCTTTATACATTCCAAGGATTGTGTGAACGGATCACATCGCTTTGAGGGGGCGGTAGCCCACACTTCCTCAATTGATATAATCGAACTAACACATAATGTAAAGTATTAAAGGTATCTATTATAAAAGTATTAAATAAGTATAAATAAATAATAATTATCTCATATATAATATATTAATATATTTTATATCATAATGGTTTCCAAAAGTGATGGTTAGGGGAAAATGAACAATCATCGTTTTGTGAGGTAATGGTTCACTGTACACAGAAACAGTATGTTCGTTACCCATTATACCGAAGTTTTTGTATTTTTAGGTAAAAAAAATAGCATAAAAACATCCTAGTATTTTTATTATACTTATTTTTTTATAAAATAATATAATAATAAGGTTTAAGGGGTTGGAGAATGGAAATAAAATTTAAAATCGTGATAGAATACGTTACCTCATAATCAGGTATCTACTTTTGGTTTCTACAAAAAGGATTACTTGTAAAGATTTATTCCCAAAGGGAGTATTCAAGGTATAGGGGAGGGATTTATGGAAGATATATGGGAACATGTTTTCCAGGAATGCAGAGAGGTGGTGTCTTTTTATAGGGAAGGAAAAAGACTCACTTTGAATTTTTGGAAACAAGTTATGTGTACACATGTTATTACCTAGTAAATATAATAAAAAAACTAAAAAAATACATAAGGCTCATGGTTGAATTATTTATATAAAATTATTATTGGAAAAGTTTATTGTTCATTTTAGGCCTTAAATTAAATGTTTTTTCCTTTATTAAGCATAATATTACCTTAATAATTGTAATTAATTTTAATTATTTTCCATAATCTTTTGGGTAAAAAAATTGGTTTTATTATAAATTATAAATTATGATTATTATAAATATGGAATCCATTTTTCCAAATTCTAATAATATAATTGGTAGAAATTTATTTAAATGTAATCTCATGGGTGGGACGACAATGTGGGTTATTAAGGTAAAAACATTTGAATGTTTGCTATTTTTTATAATCCATTTTAAATTGAAATTGATTCCAATGAAATAAATTTTATTAATTGATAAAAATATTATCTAATTAAACTTTTAAACCAATTAAAATTATAATTTAACATTATAAATATATTAGATGAAAAAGCATTTTTAAACTAAAATTCAGTATTTTTAACTATTCATTAAAAAATGAAATGTTTTAGAAAAATATCCAAAATTCACAATAACAAAATTATTATGTTTCTATTTCAAATATGAAGTTTATTTTTAAATATTAAATCAATTAAAGTGTCAAAATTCATATTTAAAATGGATTCTATATTAAAAGGTGTTAAAATTACCTTTATAAATATATTGGGTTTTTATGTGTAAATAGGGTTTGTTCTTATCTTATGCATATCAAATCCAATGGATGAATATAAAAAATATTTTATTAAACATATAATATATATATTATATTAATATCAATAAATAATTGTAATTAATTTAATCTATTATCATCAAAATTACTTTTTGACCATAAAAATAGATTTCTATAAAAATAATCACTTTATATTCATTTATAATTAATTTGTATCCAATTCATTAATTATATATTGGTATAAATATTCTTTTTAATAAGTTAGTTAATATTATTAATAACCACTAACATAACGACTAGGTTGTATCATATTACATTAAATAATAATATTTTAATAATACATTGTTTTTTGTGAAACTCAGTCTTACGTGTAACACAAGATATAGAGGATGGTTTCTCTTTCATGTAATGAAAGATATATAGTAATGTCTATTTTGCATGTAACACACTATAACTTAGTGTTGTGTGCATTAAAATATGTGGAATATATTTTAAATAACAAATATATTATAATGTATTCGGATATTATGTTACCTTACGTGCTTGGTGATGCATGTCACAGACGCTATTGAATACAAGGTTCTTAATTTAGATTTTCAAGGCATCACATGCTTGGGTTTTATGATATAGGAATAATTATTCTTGAGTTTTCAAGGAATAACCCTATGTTCTATTGTATCTAAGTTGGATTCGGTGGGTAAGACTATTAGGGTGAATTTCCCTATTGACCAGTGGTTGAGAATTTGTTGCTTAAATTTCAGAAATAACATCATGAGGTGGGTACCATAAAATATGTTGTGGAACAAGTGAGATACATAATTTTAAGAGGAGTTATAATGAATATCCCGGAGTTTTAGAAAGAACATACCATATAGCATGGCTAGCTTGAACTTATTTATGGACAAATTACAAGAACACAAGTTGAGTCTTGAACCAAGTGGTATGAGATGTACACCTACTCTATATGGAAAGTATGGTAGATGATGGTTTCATGGGGTACCATTTAACTCATGGATTGGTAGGTATCCAAGAGTTAGTCGATGACCAAAGGTTTAAAATTAGTGATGCTTATGGGCATAGTGACATGGATCTTTATGCTGAATTTAAAGAAAGATCCCATGATGAGGGTAATTTTGAAAATAAACTGGGGGTCATGAGATGAATGACCCATGGGTAATCGTAGTCACACATCATTGGAAAAAATGGTGTTAGGAGTTGGTAATGAGAATTATGGCATGTTGTGGTGAGATCATGGCTTGGGAGGAGTGATACACACCATTCAATAAAATCTTAGTGTTCTCCTGATTTAGAGGGTATCATACCCAATATCTTGACATCTTTCCATGTATGTTAAGAGATCATCATATATATTATAAGCTACTAATCTAAATATATATCTTTTTTTGATAAAATATATCCATGGGAGTACCCTCAATAAGTGGTTTAAAATAATCCAAATGGTGGATAATACATCATTGTTCTTTTAATAGTGGTTACCCTCGTTGTTTTTTGAAATATGGGAGAACTCCATGGTGAATATTTTTTGGAAGAGGGAATGAGTCATGCGTGATGTTAATTGGTGCTCATAGATGATTAGATTCTTATCCATTCTAGTCATTGTTTCTACAATGGATGGTTAATGGGTTGTATTAATTAGGAAACTATTTTTTTCATATGATGATGAGGAGGCTCTTAATGTGGGGAGCAAGACATTGGTCTCCAAAGCATGAAAATATCCTGAAAAGAGTCATGAAAACTTAATAATGGTAATTTAACGGTCATTTTGGATATCATATTCCACTGATAAATTGGAACAATGTACAACTAGAATTCTTGGTAAATTCTAGGTATAAGATCGATTAATAACTTTGGTAAAGTATGAGTGATATAATTAATCCAACAATAGATTATGATGATCAAGAGTTGGATCATATATCTGGTGTTTCTTGTCATATATAACAATGTTTATTTTCATCAGGAGATGGATCAGTTAGGAGACATCACTAGAGATCGGGCACAAGTTTTAGTGAGTGTGCTTAGAATGATCTCGGTACTCCATGGGATAAATATTTAGAATATGGTTTTTGTGATTCATTAATAATGTAAGATAATTTTTTTTAGAAAATAGCCATCTATAGGCAGTTTTAATTGAATTTTTTGGGACAATTGTATGCAGTCAGTGAAGAACCACATCACGCATGCTGTTAGGATGAGACAGATGTCATTTAAAGGTTGATAAGATATTTTCACTGAAAATATGACGTGACTAGGTTGTATAGGTCAATTGGTTTTCAAATGTTTGATCAAGTTGATAAATATTCAAAGAGTGTCACTAGGAGGCTATGTAAGTTTTTCAGAAGGAAATTCCTACGGGGGAAGTACTGTGGCTCATAACTAGCCATTGAAATCTAAAACATATAGTGGGAAGTTTCATAGTCCAGTTGATGAAATAGATTATGAATGATCATTTATTAGGTTAGACAGACTTTGGTAAGTACCATATCAATATTTCATTAGTGTTTGAAATCATTGGCTTGAGTTTTAAAGGATTTAGTACCAAATTCATGAAATGACTATTGAAGGCATGTTGGGAATTTGGAAATGAAATGAATCCATTCGAGAAGTAATTTATGACTTGGGTAGGTCTGGTGATATTTTCATTAATCCATAACACTTCTTGGGGATGAGAAGTTCTAATATGGGGAGGTTTTAAGATCCCATGTTTTGGGATAAGTTGATGTTTTCAAAAGAGTTTGAGTTTTACATTATTTTTATGGGACAAAACTAAAGTTGATATTAAGAAGATAATTTAGAGAGATAGAACACATACAAGTGTTTTTTTGAGACATGGTTTGAGGCTCAAAAGGCATCTCAGGTGTTTGAATGAACTTTGGGAGAAATTGGATTTGAAAGACCAGTTTTTTGGAAAGGTATGGGGAGACTCATGGTTAACAGATCGTTAGTGCTAATTGTGCACCCTAAACCATGAGGCCATGTAGGGGTGTCACAGAGTTCATCAAACCATTCACCTGTAGGCACATGGCCATGTGATATTTCTATATAAAATTATAGAGGGGATCAATTGGCTTGAATATGGTTTGTAAAACCATGAGCCTAACCATGTGAGGGTGGTGTTCCTTTAGATAGTGGCACCATAAGTTTGGTACACAGTTAGAAAAACTATGTGGTCAAACTATTCGACTCTAAAAATGGGTGATTTTACCTTTGTTCCACTGAATACGTTATGGTATTTAACTCCATTATCCAACCTCATTTTCCACACATAGTACTCACTCGAGACCCCCCCATTGGATCCTCCCCTAGTCTTCCATGGTTCTACTTTATCTAGAATAAAAATCAAAAATTGGATCTCTCATTTGATATTCCTCTATGAGTCTATGATTTCACTTCCTTATTTTACCCATTTATATTTTCATATTAGAAATTACCTCCATTCGAGATAATATTCCTTATTTTCTGGGTATTTGACTACTAATTTTATTTATCTTGTTCGATGTTGAATAAAATCCTAATATTTAATGAGTGAAGTTTCTTAAGAATTAGGAATGTGGTCTATATGTTTTTTCTTTAATATTTAGTTGTGTATATATTGCTTCATTGCGCCACATGCTGAAGAATCCTTGAATTGCTCCTAAATTATGAAATACCTTAAAAAGTAATTGTTTAGTCCAAAACATTGATGTTACTAGACTCGATGACATGGTTAGAGGTTGATGAAATCAACATGGACCACACCTTTGGTTGAATAATTTATTCATTATTTTTAAAAAATAGAAGATGATTAACTAAAACACTATTGGTGGGTTTGTCCTAACAAATACATAGTGGAGTGATTAATTTAGACTAAATGAATCAAAATATGGCATGAATGTGACACATGTTTCTTTATCACTTGAGAGGGAAACCCTTAGAATTGGAATTAATTAATTGTTAAATTTAAAGGATATCAACCTTTCCCCATTTATTTTTAAATTAAGAGATTAATGACATATCTTAATTAATTGTAATTGTTAAGTGAAATATGTTGTGGTAAATTTTTTTGAGGCATGGGTGATTCCCATGGAATTATTTTTTATTTATAAATGTAATGTTCTATTATTTATGGTTGAATTTATAATGTCCTTGATTCTATTCTTGTTCCTTGACTTATATTATGGTATATATGTTCTCATGGTCTGTATTTAAATATTAAATGAAACATTCTAATAAAAGTACACTGCACCTTGACTGATACTGAGTTCCTCTTTACGAAATTACTTGGTTATGGGAACATAGGTAAATTGGGATTTCATCATAGTAGATTACTACTGAGAGACCTTATTGAGGGTTTTAGACATGATTCTTCACACCCCCTTGGTCTAAGATATTTCCATAGAGTTTCAAATCATTTTGGGTTGTTGGAAATAACATTTGGCACTCCTTGATTAGGATGTTGGACACGACACTTCAAATCTTGATTAGGATGTTAGACATGGAATTTCACATCCCCTATTAAAATTCTTTGGTTTATTCCCATTTATAAAATATGAACCCCTAATATATTATTATTAATCAAATAACATTGGGCATGATGTCCTTTATTTAATGTTTAATACTTATATGATACCTTTATGTGGATACCTGAGTCTTACGCCTTAGGTCATCTACGTTTCATGTATATATCTATATATATATATGTTTACATATATGAATATATATATACATGATAGAAAATTTTTAGATATATTCTGGCTTAGACCGAAGTAGGTATGGTGAGTAAGGTGTCTTTGAGGAACCTAAGTCTGACTTGATTACATTTATGATTTACTACTTTTTTAATTATAACTGCACTCTGTATCATTTTATATTCATGGGATGGATTGCATTCGACACTATTAGTTCTAGCCTACTTATTTTATCTCACACCCTATTTGGTCGTAGTTTAGTACTCAGAAAGACCTCTTAGTTTTAGGTTAAGAACTAGACCGTGATCTATTATGTTTTCATTATGAACTAGGACTAGACATGGGGACATGTGAGTAGTAGATGATCATGTACTAAAGTTGAATTTTGGAGTTAGAGACTTATTTATTTATTTCTTTTACTAGTTTAGTCCTATTGTATGTATATGTCGTATGCTTTCCTGTCATGTATTTATAGTTTAGGATGTTCATGAATACATGGATTATTTGGTACATTTTGAGATATTCTATTTATTATTATTACCAATAATAATTTATCTTACATTTTTATCTTTACTCATTTATTTTTCTCCCCTATTTAGTACTAATCCTAAGGGTATAGTCTCCCCAATTGGCCTCCATTATAACCACACTGCTAGTCAACAACCTCTGGAATATGAGCAGGTTTACTTGAGGCTATGTGGTGAATTTATTTAGGGAATCATTTTAGAGGATCTTTGTTCAGGAAATTACACTGAGATTAGTTGTATAAAGTTTTTAGAGTTTGTAAGCTAGTGATGGGGTAACACCGATCTTGGGGAGACTTCCCATGATTATGGATACTACCATACAACATCATCCTTAGTATGTAATTGATGTATTCAGTGTTGGGTATTCTGGATTTCTTCAAGGTACATATTATTTTCTATAATGTTAATGGATATCCTACAGTGTTCATTAGGGACAAATACTGTTGGATGGGTCAAATATGTGTTTTTTACTTTTATTACTTGATGGATTAGTTCATCAGAGGTTTAGTTGATGGTATTTTCCTGGTTTATGAAAGAGTACATTGATTTATTTCCCAAGGAGGTTGTATAATTAACCTCTTGATGGGAGATTTAGTTTGGGATAAAGCTACAACTAAGAACTTCTCCAATATTTATGTCTCTATATAGGATATAAAATTATGATTTGTGAGTTTTGTGGGGACCACTCGTCAATCCATTGTAATGAGGATTTGTTTATCCGAGTGTGTCACCATGGGGTGTACCAATTTTATTTGTAAATGAGGATAATAATTTTTTCCTCTATATCGATTATAATCTCTTAAATCAGGTTATAATGAAAATGTTTTATCCTCTTATGTAGATTTGTGATTTATTAAATTAGATAAAACGAGCTTGTTGGATCTCAAAGATCAATATATGGTCAAGATATCATTTGATGTGGGTGAAAGATGAGAATATTATGAAGAAAACTTCCTGATGTAATTATAGGTATTATGATTTCTTTTTATGACATTCAGTGCGATGAACACTCTAAAAGTTTTCATTGGTTTGATGAATGTAGTGTTTAAACAGTTCCTGGATCGGTTCATGGTGTATTTATTGATGAATTCCTTGTTCACTCCATATCTAAGGGGGATCATGTAGAGCATATGTGGGTATTTTTCAAGGTTCTTCAACATCAGTAGCTATTTGAGAAGTTATCAATGTGTGAGTTCTAGGATCATGAATTTCATTTATTTAGGAATTTTATATCCCAATGCGGTATGAATATAGATCCTTTGAAGATTAAGGTAATCATTTATTAGGAATCCCTTAAGTCTTTAACAGAGGTGGAGAGTATCCATGGTCTTGTAGGATATTGTATGAGTTTTGTACATTATTTATTTTAGATTGTAACTCCTTTTAAAACCTTGACCAAGAAGTATAATAAATTATTTTAGATTGACTAGTGTCATGAAGCTTTTAAGAATCTAAAGGAGTAATTTGAAAGTACTCCAATTATTTATTCTATAGAAGAATGAGTTTAGTTTGTGGGTTTCTGTGATGCTTCATGTCTTAGATACATATGAGTTCTGATGAATTGGAGATATATTGTTTCTTATAGTCATTGATTATTATTTCCCCATTATCATAACTATTCTACCCATAACCTTGAGTTGACAATAGTTATGTTTTACTTGAGGTTGTTGTCATATTAAGTCATCAATGATAATTTTTTGGTTCTTAATGATCATTTGTTCTCGAGGTATGTCTTCTACCCACATGACCTAAACTAGCAATAAATACGGTGGTGTAATTCTTGTAGGGTCATGAATTTGAGATTTTATATATATCATGAAAGTGTAATATTGTATTTGACACACCGAGTAGAAATTCATGCAGTGATGTTGTGTGGGAATATGTAGATTCCTAAAGAGTAATGGAAGAATTATAAGTTATGCATCTAGATATGGTTGAGGTTGGTGTTAAAGGTTTTAAATTTCATATGATTGTACAATCATATTTGGGGTTGTAGGTGGAGGATTCCTAATTGGGAGATTTTGAGGTGGAGGTCTGGAGAGACTGAGTTGTCTTTGGTGATGCCCCAGATGGTTGTTTGAGGATGAATAACACCAGGTGTTATTCTAGGGGAGGGTTTTCATTTCTTTATCCATGGGGAAGGTATTTATTTATGAGTTCCATAGATCACCCTTGAAAGTACATGCTAGCATGAAAATGGTTTACCAAGCTCTTAGAGGTCAGTTTTGGTGTCTTGGTTTGAATGATTCATTTTCAGAGTTTGTGTCTCAATGTTTGGTAATCCAAAAGGTGCAGGACAAGAAACATGTTTCCAATAGTTTCTCTATCAATTAGATAATCCTTGTTGGAAGTGGGAGGAAATATTTATGGAATTAATCACCATTTAACCTCAAGTTTAGGGATGATATTATGCTATATGGGTGATAATGGACTATTTGAAAAAAATAATCCCAATTTATAGCTATCAAGGAGTCAATATCAATGGAAGTTTTGTTAAGTTAGTACTTGGAGGAGGTAGTGAGGATCCATGGAGTCCTGAGGATGATCATATCTAACTGTGATATAGGTTTTACCTCTAGGTTATGGATAGGTCATCATCATGATTTTGGAACTCAGTTATCGATTAACACTGATTTCCATCCATAGACAGATAGTCATACATTGCAGACCATTCAAACTCTTGAGGACATGATGCATACTTGTGTCCTAGATTTTTGAGGTTTTTGGATAAGACACCTATATTTGATCAAGTTTTCATAAACAATAGTTTTCACTCCACCATTGGTATGGAATCGTTTGAAGCCTTATATAAATGATCTTTCCATTATCTGTTGTGATGGATTAGGGTTGATGAATTGACAATTCTCGATTTGAAACTAGTGAATAGAATGATAGATATGGTTTAATTGAATCATGAGTGGTTGAAGTCAGAACTAAACCATCACAAGTCCTTTTCAGATCATATAATTAGACCCCTCTAGTTTGATGTTAGAGAACATGTGTTTTTAAAGGTAACTCTGCATCATGGGCAGTGAAGGCCCAATTAAGAGAGTTAAGTTTCTCCTTGGTTTTTTTCTATTTTGAGGTTTTAGTTCATGTTGGATCCATGGTGTATCAGATATTAATTCCCCAATAGATAATCTAGAAACATGATGCCTTCCATGTGTCTCAACTTCAATGTTATCTTCATTAACACATTCAAATAATTGATTGGAGAATGATCAATATTGACGATGATTCAACCTTTGAGGGAGGCCTTTGGAGATCTAGGACTAACTGGAGAAGGTGTTTCATAGACATGTTATTTCCATGGTTTATGTGTTTTGGAAGAATGTTTTATGTTTTTTTTCAATGTTTTCATAAGGTTAAACTAGATATACCATTATGCGAGCCCTTCTATGGTGCTGTATAAGGGAAATAAAAGTTACCTTTATACATACTACATACTATTTGTTAGGGTAGAGAGAAATTTTCAAAAGATTACATTAGGGTAAGCCAGAGTTACCATTATGTGAGATTTTCCAAAGTTCTCCATAAGGGTAAAAATTTTATCCTTAAACATACCCCCTAACTTTGAAAACATTAGCATTTTTACCTTGTTTTTCAACTTTTCTCTTATCCTTCGATCTATAAACTCTTCCAGAACCTTTTTTAACCATCATAAATCCAAATGAAAAGGAATTAGTTTGATTTTACTTTTTAAATATCTATAACTACTTTTTGGAATATTTGGATTGATCTATAATTATGTTCTGACCTGTATACCAAATGGTTGGGAAAATTAAATAAGGGTATCAATGCCTTTATTCAAGTTCATGCATTTCTGATACTTCAAAATACCTAAACCCTTTCCCATTTATTTTTCATCATTTAGCCTCATATGGATGACCCAAAAATCGTTCTTTTGAGTCATTGAGTATTAATGATTTATAGGAACTCTTTCTTTTTAAATTCTAGGTGAGGTAGAATCTTCTCTCTACTTTATTATTTGGAAGTAACATTTTTTCATAGGAAAATACTAGATAGTGGATTCAATTATTCTTCTATTATTTTATGTGAAATTGAAATTTTAACATGGTTTAATTGTTTTGATGGTTGTATAGTTAAAAATAATAAATATTAAGCTGGAATAATGGAAGGAATGGTTTAGGGATTTTAGTGTTCACATGTTATTCCTACTATAAAAACTGATTTCCTACTATTTTATCTTGATAGAATGATTTATATATTTATTATTTGTTTAACATGTTTAATTTGATGATAATTGTTATATAACATAAATATGATATTTTTTTCTGGATAAATAATTAAAGTGGCATGTTTTATAAACAATCATTCATATAATATGATGAAAAACAATGATGCTTAATGCATGATTAATTAAATTTTTATTTAATATGATTAATGGAATTTTATAAGAACATGAAGATGGAAATTATTAATAATAATAATAATAAAGAGTTAGGTTAAGGGAATTAGTGAAATAACATGTAGATATAAGTGCTTGTTGTTATAAATGATTAATGGGATGTTAAATGGAATGTTCTCCCATAATGTTTAATGAAACTAGAAGTTATGATTCGAAATCATGTTTAAATAATTAATATATCATAATAGATGTTCACTTAGGTTTCCAATAGTTGTAATATGGTATGAATTAATTGATTAATCCGTGATAGAAACTAAACTGATTGTTTGATAAAGCTTAATGTTTAGGGTTGAGTTAGTCTTTTTGCAAGTAAAGACTATATTCCTTGAGTATAGGGCCTATATTTCACGTTGAATCAATTTTTTGTTTTCTAAATTTTTTGTTTTCTTTATATATGAGCCTTACAATGTGATGTGATGTGATCCAAGGATGGATTATGGTTGGCGAGATATGGATGGAAAGGATTGTTATAGTGGTATTAGTTGATGCCTGTGATGAAAGAATTCATGGTGATATACATGGTGGTTTCAGGGATAGAACCAAGATGGATGGGATGGGATGAATTTGGGCTTATTATTTTTTTTAAGAAAAGGATAGCTACTTGTTCGTTAATGTTATTATTTTAGGGATGGTTGGTTGGGATGTTTGTTTACCTATATTCTTCTCCCCATTGCTTTAGGAATCTTATTGTGATTGGTTACACATATCTTTCATGGTAACGTAGGATGTTTCCTAGATTATATGGAATTATGGAATAATTATTATTATTAAATGTTTAACCCATGGGGTTGGGGTTTGAATGGAATATATATGTTGATAATATTAAGAAACTGTGGAATCTATTGGTTTATTCTAGGAAGGAATGGAATTCACTTTTTGGTTAATGAAATATAAATGGGATAATATTAACTAATGTTTAATAAATTAATTAATAAAAAGTGAAATGTTTAAAATAAATAAATAATTAAATGAATATCCTTGAATATATTGTCGTTATTTTATACACATGTATCTATAGATGGTTGTACTACAACATTTAGTGTACTTGTATTATACGTCATTTGTCATATTCTCTTATAGGCTAATAAAACCCATCTATGTGTATGATATACCCTTGGTACTTTTTTCCAACACATGACCCATTGGAGATGTAACAGCCCAAGCTTCCACGATATGCTTCTCTTTGAATAATGTGATAGTGTGTGTTGTACGCAACACCGAGTTCTAACACACCATAACCAATCAAACTAGCCGTTATGAATAGTAATACCTACTTTTTGAAATTATATATATTTTATTTTTTAAAATGGACTTCATTTTTGGATTCGGAATATCGAATTTATCCTAAGGTGAAATTTTGGTACTTTTCAGATAACTTTAATATTTTGATGAATAGTGAATATTACTAAATTTTAATTAAAAACAACTTTTTTAATCAAAATAATTAATAGTGATAAATTATGAATTTGAGTGGTTTTAAAGTATATTTAGAACATATTTTTACCATTTAATATAATGTTGGTCATTGTAAATAATTTTACAATTAAACCGGACATAAACAAGTGTCAATCTTTTGATAGTTATTATCTCTTAAAAACATGCCTTTTGTTTTAACAACAAGAATTAATTTTAAATTAATTTCTGACACTTCTGTGTTTTGAATTTGGAAAAATGGATTCCATATTTGGAATCAGGATGTTCAGATTGTGTAAATAGGTAACTTTTATTTTTAGACATTTTGAATAATTACTTCGGTAAATATTTTATTTACTATGGTTAAGGGTAAATCCGGTAAATAAAAGTTCAAAAATAATATTATAATAATACTAAATTACCCTAAAACGTGTCCTAGCCTTATTGGTTGATACATGTTCGACCATAGGCATCTTTGAGTCTATTTGGGGACCCCATGGAGCCACTTGTAAGTAATAGGGAAACTTTATTTTAATTAAGTTAAAATGATTACAAAAATGACACAAGCATATATATTTTAGAAAAAAACATTTACATAGGGTTATATATGTTGGATTTTCGACAATAAATATTAATTAGAAATATAAAACGATTTCCTACAGAATTATATTTTATTTATAATTTTTAGAGTTTACTTAATTTAATTTATTTATGACACAATGATGATGCAGTAATTACCATAATAGTAAAAATTTAAAATAATTGATATTATAAATACCCAAATAAATATAATTTGAGACATTTAATGAATTAAAATAATTTTCTAGGATAATATGACATATTAGTATTGTTTTAATTCACTTTATTCGAAGTAATAATTCTGTTATGAGTTTCACAAAAATCAACTATTGAATAGTGTCAAAATTGACATAAAATAGTTTTTAAAACAAATATTATATTATTAATTGATATTAAATTCCTAAAAATCTAAGGTTTGGCCAAGATACTTATATCAAGATAGTTTTATCATTAATGGACCACTTTGGGGTCACTTGTATGTATATAGTAAGTTTATTAACTATATAATATAAAAATACAAAGTGACATAGTAAATGTCATACTAATTAAGTAAGAGTTAATACTTAAAGATAAGGTTAATATAGTAACCCAAACCTGTCTAAATTATATTGTTCGAATGGTTTTATACCTATCCCCACCTTAAAATTTAAATAATCAACTTTGGAGCCATTAGAAACTGAATATGAAATTATTATAAATTAATATTTCTAGCTTTTCCAAAGGTTCCCCTCACCCCTCTTATAAAAGGGAACTCCTCCTTCTCATTTATTCACACCTTCAAAGCCTTTTTGTTTGGCCAAACTCTGACCAAATAATCTCCCAGCTTCCCTCACTACAACCTAGATGCATTATTTTGATCAGAAAGCCAACCTAAGGATCCCTTTTGATCAAATCAAAAGGAAGAACTCGAAGAAGAGGTAATGATTTCACCATCCTTTTCCAAGTTCCTTTCTTCTTCCACTTCTTCTTCCTTTGTTATTACCATTCTAAAATAATAACTCCAGTATCATATATATACTGTGATGTTATTATAAATATGTTACAACCATATTCAGTATTCTATCCACCCTTTGAATAACATGTCACCATACGTGCGTACGTACGACTTACCATCTCCACGTCGTGGTGTAATTGTTATTCAATATATTATTATTTGGATGGGTATAATAATGATGTGTAAATCATGTAAATAATAAATATAACATGTTAATGATTATTTATATATGATATTACATCCATTTATATATTATTTTAATATCAAAAGAATGATATTGTCACTCATGCGTACGTACGGACTACCGTATCCACGAACGCGATGAGATTCATTCTCCATCATATCCATTGAAGTATAATTATAATTTGATGATTTAAAAATAATGTTTAAGGACTTGATATCATTCTTTATATGAATAATATACAACCTATCCATGAAAAACATGTCTTATGTAACAAAACATATAAAAGAAAACAAGTAAGTTAACACCCGAAACGACGATAATACTAAGTTATTATTAACAAAGCAATGTTAAAAGATCATATATGATATCATATGAATGTATATGATTCTTGTATAATTAAATAAAAATTATTTCACTATTATACATGAGTTTAACCTACCCCAACCAAGGAAAAGTACAAGGTAAGTGTTATTTCACAATCTCTTCATTATCCGAGGTTGTTTATACATAATAATCTACTGGGATCTCTTTATCATCCACATCCATGTTTCTTAAAAATGAATTTCAAAACATTTTTTACTATTTACTAGAATATGGGTTAAAGTCATTTATACCATTTTTTGACTTTTTATAAGAGGTTTATAAAGGAATCCTTCCGTCGTTTTCCAAACAATGTGCTTTTTAACCTTTTCGACAAAATTAAGGTAAGAATGTTTTTTTAACTTATAGGCGGGTGCAGCTATTTTCTGCCGTTATAAAATCGTCGAAGCTTCCCTTAAAATATTATAAGAATATTTTCAAAGAAAATGTTTTATTTCATAAATATAAGACTCTTAAATGATTTGAAAATAGAAGGATATATTTCTCTAAAAAGAGTTTTGATTTCATCTATGTCAACATCCTTTGATTGATTTTACACTTATTTGAAGTTGATTTATTATGATACAAAACTTATATATTGTATTGAAGGTTTTGTGATATGTTTGACTTTGGATGTGCTATTTTTATACCATTCATAGTTTATGGTGAAAGTATTTCCATTTCGTATGCTAGTTTTAATACGAATGTTTATGTTATGTTTAAACCTTTTCATATGGGAATGCATTGGACTTAATATATGATGGGTGGAGCCCACTATAGCTCCTCGATGTATCAGTAGGTTTAATGAGACAAACTAGTGTCTTGGCACAAGGCCTTGGAAAAATCTTATTTGTAGTCTTGGCACGAGGCCTTGGCTATGTGGTTATGATAGTATGACATTATGCATTCCATCATTATAAAAGTGGTTATTGATATTGCATGTGATTATTAGATTAGTAGAATATCCATGTGAATAAGTAAATGGAATTATTTCATTTTACTTTTTCCATACTTTGTTGAAGTTCAAGTTTAAAAGGCTTTTGTTTTAGTTATACATTGCCTTAAATGTTTATTCTTATTTATGAAAGTTTTCGCTATATTGTTATCCTTACTGGGGATTTGAGCTCACACCTTTTCTATGTTTTATTTTTCCAGGAAGTGAAGAAGTAAATTATGAATGACCTGCAGGGATATTATGTGGGTATATGAGTGTGGAATATGGAGACAATATGTTGTTGTAGTATTTTTTCACTTTATGATGTAATGTAAGACTTATGAATATATCTAGTGTTTCCAAGGATACTAAACCAATCGGTCTTTTGAGATTTGATCTTTCTTGTGATCCTGCCAATGTTATGTAATAATTCACCGACTCTAGGTAACTGGGGTCGGGGTGTTACAGTTGGTATCAGAGGAAGTTTAGTACAAAACTTGGAAGCTAGATTTAGATAAACTCTAATTAGAGCACGTAGACCTAAGATGAACTTTGAGGATTAGTATAGAAGAACTTCCTAGAATTTTGGTATTGTCGATATTTTGTGAGTTTTCCGAGAAATACATCCCTGTCTGGATACAAGCAGGTAGAGGCGTCTCTGGCACAGATATACCTAGGGGTAAAACCTGAAAACACCACTTTGAGTTAGACTCTAACAGGAACTGGTGCACGACAACGGGCCTTGCTGCACTCTTGGTTAAGACACTCCCGGGGGATATGCTTAGGATAACTCTCATTTTCTTTACAAATCATTATGAAGGGTTTATGAGTATATACTTCCCCAAAGAAAACATTCTTATGATTATGGATTATATCCATAAATAGTTCAATTTATGTTAAGTGTTTTATAAGTATGGGATTATGTATTTTGATTCATAAACTGATCTAGTTTATGCCATTGTTTAGAAATGGCGCCTAGTGGAAGAAATGGAAACCGTATCAATGCATGCACTCCATGTATGGATTTCCCTCCTACTCAAGATAATTATAGTGGAGCTGGTGATGCAACTGGTGCCGATCAGCTAATCACCATACTGGGACTACTCACTCAGGTTATGAATACTAACCTTACCCGTATGGAGCACCCTGATCCGCAGCATGGAGGATCAATGTTAGATCGATTCATGAGGCAACAACCACCAACGTTTAATGGGAGTACAAATCTATTAGTAGCTGAGCAATGGATAAATTCCCTAGAGAAAATATTTCAGGCTTTGGGGAGTAGTGAAAGGGAAAAAGTTATCATGGCATTTTACCACCTCACTGGAGATGCTGATCAATGGTGGTCATTGATTCAAAACACGAAAGAAGATGATGAAGTATCAAATATGGAATGGAGGGAGTTCAAAGATCTGTTTTTAGAAAAATACTTTCCTCACGACCATCGAGCAGATATGGAAAGACAATTTTTGAGTCTGAGACAGAAGGAAGATGAGAATATCGCAAAGTATGAGGCTAACTTTACAAGGTTAGCAAGGTATGCTGGAGATTATATATGTAACCCAAGAAGTAATATTGATCATTTCTTTGATGGGTTAAAACCATTTCTCCATCGAGCATTAGTCTCACAATCCTTTTCATCGTACGAAGACATTGTCTCATGTGCTATCAAGACCGAAAAGGAATTCTCTAAGTCTTATGACTTTAAATAAAAGCAAGAGAAGAATAGACCTGCTGATCAATCTGGGAATGGAAATAAGGGGAAGAAGGGAAAGGTTGAATATCCATCCTGTGGTAAATGTGGTATGAAACACCCCAGTTCTTGCTTGAAGGGAACAAGTGTCTGTTACAAATGTAGTGAAAAAGGCCACCAAGCTCGTGATTGCAAGGGGAAGAAGGAAGATACCAATGTTCAGTGCTACAATTGCAGGGAGATGGGGAATTAAGCAAATAAATTTCCTAAGCGTCATGAGAACTTACCTCAGAAAAGGACAAGGGATCAAGGCCAAGCTTATGCTATCACTACTGCTGAGGTAGAAGCTCCGAAAGATGTGGTGGCAGGTAATTTAATGGTTTCCTCAAGTTTAGCAAATGAATTATTTGATTCTGGATCATTGCATTGTTTCATATCTTCCCAGTTTGCTAAGAAAATTAGATATTTCCAATTTCATTTAACAAGGGAGTTGTCAGTTAAAACTCCTAACGGAAGTATCACTGCAACAATGTTTTGTGAATTAGTCCCCATTAGAGCACATAAATGTTCTTTATCTGCTGATCTCATCGTCATACCTATGATTGATTTTGATATAATCCTCGGTATGGACTGGCTTTTGGACTATGATGCAATGATTTATTGTAAGAAGAAAGAGGTTACGATTCTTGATGATGATGATAAGGAACACCTTATCTTTAGAGCAGAATCGTCACCACCTAATTCTTATCTAGATCCACCCTCAATAGCTCAACTAAATTCAATTATTGGGGGGGAAGAGAATGAAATAACTGTGGGTGAGGAAAGGAATGTTAAAATAGAGGATGTACCTGTTGTGAATGAATTTGTAGATGTATTTCCAGAAGATTTACCTGGACATCCTCCAGAACGAGAAGTTGAGTTTTACATTGATTTAATTCCTGGATCAAGGTCTATATTGAAGACCCCTTATAGAATGGCCACTATAGAATTAGTCGAACTAAAGAAACAACTAGAGGAATTGAGTAATAAAATATTTATTCATCCTAGTATTTCTCCATGGAGAGACCCTATTCTTTTTGTTAAAAAGAAAGATGGATCTATGAGGAGATGTATTGACTACAGGGAGATCAATGCTATAACAATAAAGAACAAGTATCCCCTACCTCGCATTGATGATTTATTTGACCAAATGCATGGAGCTCAATACATTTCAAAGATTTTCCTTCGATCTGGATACCATCAGTTGTGTGTGAAGAAGGATGACATTCCGAAGACATCATTTCGAACCAGGTATGGGCATTATGAGTTTACAGTAATGCCTTTTTGATTGACTAATGCACCCTCTGTATTCATGGATCTGATGAATAGAGTTTTCAAGGAATATCTCGATGAATTTTTGGTGGTATTTATTGATGATATCTTGGTATACTAAAAAAGCTACGAAGATCATGAAAATCACTTTCACATTATCTTGAAGACTCTGAGAAGACATGAATTATATGGGAAGTTTAGCAAGTGTGAATTCTGGCTTCAGGAGATTTCTTTTATTGGCCATATTGTCTCTAAGGATGGAATCTCTGTTGATCCTTCAAAGACCAAGGCAATATAAGAATGGCCAGCACCGACGAGTATAACTGAGGTACGTAGTTTTATTGGTTTAGCAGGTTATTATCGATGTTTCGTCCAGAATTTTGCCCGATTGGCTAACCCATTAACGAAGCTCACACGTAAAGGGGTTAAATTTGTTTGGATAAAAGAGTGTGAAGAATGATTCGAAGGACTGAAGAAAAGATTATTCAATGCTCTTATACTGACTCTACCATCAGGGAATGATGGGTTCGTTATTTATAGTGATGCATCGAAGAAAGGACTTGGCTATGTCCTTATGCAGAATGATATGGTTATTGGCTATGCATCACGACAGTTGAAAATTCATGAACAAAACTATCCTACTCATGATCTCGAGTTAGAAGCTGTGATCTTTTCTTTGAAGATATGGAGACACTACCTCTATGGTGAAAAATTTGAGATTTATACTGATCACAAGAGTTTGAAGTATATTTTCTCACAAAAAGAACTCAACATGAGGAAAAGGAGATGGCCTGAATTACTCAAGGATTATGATTGCACGATACACTACCACCCGGGGAAGGCAAACAAGGTGGCATCTGCTTTGAGAAGAAAAGATCATGGAGTTTTGAACAATATGAGAATTGAAAGGGATCCAATTTTCCTGGATCTAGTGAAGATGGACATGGGAATAACCAGGGAAGGAGAAACATCAATGCTTTTTCAAATGGATTCCAAACCATCTTTACTAGAAAGGATTAAGAGTTCCCAGACTAATGATAGAGAATTTCAAAAGAAGATTAAAGTTGTGAATGATGGGAGATTGAGAGATTTTGTGTATGAAAATGGAATTTTGAAATTCTTGAAGAGGGTTTGTGTTCCCAATATACCTGATATAAAAAGGGAATTATTGGATGATGCTCATAGTTCCAATTTCTCTATACACCCTCGGAGCACCAAAATGTATAGAGATTTGAAGGAACATTTTTGGTGGGACAATATCAAGAGGGAGATTGCTGATTTTGTGTCAAGATGTATGGTTTGTCAATAAGTGAAAGCTGGAAGGCAACACCCTGGAGGAGTCATGCAACCTTTTCCCATACCGGAGTGGAAATGGGACAATATTACGATAGACTTTGTCATGGGGCTACCAAAGACTCCTAGAAGGAATGATGCAATATGGGTTATTGTTGATCGTATTACCAAGTCATCACATTTTCTTGCTATAAGAGAAGATCTAACACTGGAATGTCTAGAAAGACTATATATTAATGAAGTTGTGAGACTTCATGGAGTAACCCTATCGATTGTTTCTGATCGTGATCCCCATTTTACTTCAAGATTCTGGAAGAGTCTTCAGAAATATCTGGATACTAAACTTCATTTGAGAACTGCCTACCACCCTCAGACAGACGGACAATCAGAACGGACTATTCAAACCTTAGATGACATGTTGATATCCTACTCACTTGACTTTCAGGGTATGTGGGATCAGTATTTACCTCTGGTAGAATTTTCCTATAACAATAGCTTCTATTAGAGTATTCAAATGGCACCATATGAAGCATTATACAGAAAGAGATGTCGCACACCAACCTTTTGGGATGACGTTGGTGAAAGAAAACTTGTATGTCTATAACTGGTGGAGGAAACGATAGAAAAGGTTAAGGTAATCCAAAATCACATCAAAGCAGCTCAAAGTAGGCAGAAGAGCTATGCCGATAATTGAAGGAAGGATTTGGAATTTCAAGTCGATGATCATGTTTTCCTGAAGGTATCTCCATGGAAGGGAGTCATACGTTTTGGTAAGAAAGGTAAATTGAGTCCCAGGTACATCGGACCTTTCGAAATTCTAGAACGAATTGGGGCTGTAGCTTACCGATTAGCAATGCCTCCAAGTCTCTCCAAAGTTAACGATGTGTTCCACGTATCTCTGTTGAGGAAATACATGCCTGACCCAACGCATGTACTCACCTATGAAGAGTTAGAACTGGAACCCGATCTGTCTTATTGTGAAGAGCCCGTTAGGATTCTTGATACGAGAGAACAAGTACTGAGAAACCAGACGACGCATCTGGTAAAAGTTTTGTGGAGAAACCATAAGATGGAAGAGGCAACGTGGGATACCGAGGAACATATGATGAAGAACCACCTGAGTCTTTTCATGCGATAATATTCTAAAAATTTCTAGGACGAAATTATTTGAAGGAGGGGAGAATGTAACATCCCAAGCTTCCACGGTATGCTTCTCTTTGAATAATGTGATAGCGTGTGTTGTACGCAACACCGAGTTCTAACACACCATAACCAATCAAACTAGCCATTATGAATAGTAATACCTACTTTTTGAAATTATATATATTTTATTTTTTAAAATAGACTTCATTTTTGTATTCGGAATATCAAATTTAGCCTAAGGTGAAATTTTGGTACTTTTCGGATAACTTTAATATTTTGATGAATAGTGAAAATTACTAAATTTTAATTAAAAACAACTTTTTTAATAAAAATACTTAATAGTGATAAATTATGAATTTGAGTGATTTTAAAGTATATTTAGAATATATTTTTACCATTTAATATAATTTTGGTCATTGGACATAATTTTACAATTAAACCGGACATAAACAAGTGTCAATCTTTTGATAGTTATTATCTCTTAAAAACACGCTTTTTGTTTTAACAATGAGAATTAATTTTAAATTAATATCTGCCACTTATGTGTTTTGAATTTGGAAAAAAAATTCCATATTTGGAATCAGGATGTTCAAATTTTGTAAATAGGTAAATTTTATTTTTATACATTTTGAATAATTACTTCGGTAAATATTTTATTTACCATGGTTAAGGGTAAATCCGGTAAATAAGGGTTAACAAATAATATTATAACAATACTAAATTACCATAAAATGTGTCCTAGCCTTATTTGTTGATACATGTTCGACCATAGGCATCTTTGGGTTGATTTCGGGACCCCATGGAGCCACTTGTAGGTGATAGGGACACTTTATTTTAATTAAGTTAAAATGAATACAAAAATGACACAAGCATATATCTTTTAGAAAAACAATTTTTACATAGGGTTATATCTGTTGTATTTTTGACTATAAATATTCATTATAAAGCTAAAAATATTTCCTACATAATGATATTTTATTTATAAGTTTTATAGATTACATAATTTAATTTATTTATGACACAATGATGAAGCAGTAATTACCATAATAGTGAAAATTTAAAATAATTGATATTATAAATACCCAAATAAATATAATTTGAGACTTTTAATGAATTAAAATAATTTTATAGGATAATATGACATATTAGTATTGGTTTAATTAACTTTGTTTGAAGTAATAATTCTGTTATGAGTTTCAAAAAAATAAACTATTGAATAGTGTCAAAATTGACATAAAAGAGTTTGTAAAACAAATATTATATTATTAATTGATGTTAAATTCCTAAAAATATAAGGTTAGGCCAAGAGACTTATATAATTATAGTTTTATCATTAATGGACCACTTTGGGGTCGGTTGGATGTATATAGTAAGTTTATTAACTATATAATATAAAAATACAAAGTGACATGGTAAATGTCAAACTAATTAACTAAGAGTTAATACTTAAAGATAAGGTTAATATAGTAACCCAAACCTGTCTAAATTCTATTTGTTTAATGGTTTTAGACCTATTACCACCTTAACATTTAAATAATCAACTTTAAATCCATTAGAAACCGAATATGAATTTATTATAAATTAATATTTCTAGCTTTTCCAAAGGTTCCCCTCACCCCTCTTTTAAAAGGGCACTCCTCATTCTCATTTCTTCACACCTTTAAAGCATTTTGGTTAGGAAAAAATCTTCCCAAATACTCTCCCAACTTCCCTCACTACAACTTAGAGGAATTATTTTGATCTGAAAGCCAACCTATGGAGCCCTTTTGATCAAATCAAAAGGAAGAACCCGAAGAAGAGGTAATGATTTCACCACCCTTTTCCAAGTTCCTTTCTTCTTCCACTTCTTCTTCCTTTGTTATTACCATTCTAAAATAATAACTCCAGTATCATATATATACTGTGATGTTATTATAAATATGTTACAACCATATTTAGTATTCTATCCACCCTTCGAATAACATTTCACCATAGGTGCGTACGTATGGCTTACCGTCTCCACGTCGTGGTGTAATTGTTATTCAATATATTATTATTTGGATGGGTATAATAATGATGTGTAACTCATGTAAATAATAAATATAACATGTTAATGATTCTGTATATATGATATAACATCCATTTATATATTATTTTCATATCAAAAGAATGATATTTTCTCTCATGCGTACGTACGGACTACCGTATCCACGAACGCGATGAGATTCATTCTCCATCATATCCATTAAAGTATAATTATCATTTGATGATTTAAAATTAATGTTTAAGGACTTGATATCATTATGTATATGAATAATATACAAACTATTCATGACAAACATGGCTTATGTAACAAAACATATAAAAGAAAATGAGTAAATTAACACCCGAAATGACGATAATACTAAGATATTATTAACAAAGCAATGTTAAAAGATCATATATGATATCATATGAATGTATATGAGTCTTGTATAATTTAATAAAAATTATTTCACTATTATATAGGAGGTTAACATACCCCAACCAAGGAAAAGTACAAGGTAAGGGTTATTTCACAATCTCTTCATTATCTGAGGTTGTTTATATGTAATAATCTACTGGGATCTCTTTATCATCCACATCCATGTTTCTTAAAAATGAATTTCAAAACATTTTTACTATTTACTAGAATATGGGTTAAAGTCATTTATACCCTTGTTTGACTATTTATAAGAGGTTTATAAAGGAATATTTCTGTCATTTTCCAAACAAGGTGCTTTTTAACCTTTTCGACAAAATTAAGGTAAGAATGTTTTTTTAACTTATACGAAGGGTGCGACTATTTTCTGCCGTTATAAAATCGTAGAAGCTTCCCTTAAAAGCTTATAAGAATATTTTCATAGAAAATGTTTTATTTTATTAATATAAGACTCTTAAATGATTTCAAAATAGAAAGAGACATTTCTCTAAAAAGAGTTTTGATTTCATCTATATCAACAACCTTTGATAGATTTTACGCTTATTTGAAGTTGATTTATTATGATACAAAATTTATATATTGTATTGAAGGTTTTGTGATATGTTTGACTGTGGATGTGCTATTTTTATACCGTTCATAGTTTATGGTGAAAGTATTGAAATTTCGTATGCTAGTTTTAATATGAATTTTTATGTTATGTTTAAACCTTTTCATATGGGAATGCATTGGACTTAATATGTGACGGGTGGAGCCCGCTATAGCTCCTCTATGCATCGGTAGGTCTAATGAGACAAAATAGTGTCTTGGCACAAGGCCTTGGCAAAATATTATTTGTAGTCTTGGCACGAGGCCTTGGCTATATGGTTATGATAGTTTGGCATTATGTATTCCATCATTATGAAAGTGGTTATTGATATTGCATGTGATTATTCGATTAGTAGAATATCCATGTGAATAAGTAAATGGAATTATTGCATTTTACTTTTGCCATACTATGTTGAAGTTCAAGTTTAAAAGGCTTTTGTTTTAGTTATACATTGCCTTAAATGTTTATTCTTATTTATGAACATTTCCACTATATTGTTATCCTTACTGGGCATTTGAGCTCACACCTTTTCTATGTTTTATTTTTCCTAGGAAGTGAAGAAGTAAATTATGAATGACCTGTAGGGATATTATGTGGGTATATGAGTGTGGAATATGGAGACAATATGTTGTTGTAGTAGTTTTTCACTTTATGATGTAATGTAAGACTTATGAATATATCTAGTGTTTCCAAGGCTACTAAACCAATCGGTCTTTCGAGATTTGATCTTTCTTGTGATCATGCCAATGTTATGTAATAATGCACCGACTCTAGGTAACTGGGGTCGGGGCATTACAGGAGATGATCTTTAAGTTTCATTATCTACCATCTCTCATTGATATCCCAGAAGGGGTACCTTTTTGGGGGATGAATGGTGATAATTCATTACATATTTTTCTGATTTTTGATCTAAAAATCACATCATCAACATAAATTTGAACGAAAAAAATCTTTTTTGGTGATGTTTTCTTGAAGAGAGTAGATTATATAAAATACATAAAAAATCTATTTGAAAAAATAAAATAACCCTTCATTTCATTAAAATACCTTGGTGCTTGTTTAACACAATACAAGGCTTTGGTAAGTTTCAAAACATATTTTTGAGAATATGGATTTTCAAAATTAGGTGGTTGTTTGACCTAACCTCAAGAATATAAATGTTTAGAAAAGAATATTTGACATTCTTTTGAAATAATTTGAAGCCAATATAAAATTTTTATGATAAAAGGTTCTTAATAGAATCTGACCAAGATTTGGGGGAAAATTCTCCTCATAATATATCCCTTCATCTTGTTTGTAACATTTTTAAACTAACTTAGCATTATTTCATGTAATAACTCCTTGATCATCTTTATTATTCCTAAATACCCTTTTTGTTATTATAACATTATACTCAGTGGGTTTATTGAAATATTCACATACCTTGTATGGTTTGAATTAGTTTAATTCTTCGTTCATGGAAACAAACCCACTCTCATCACTCAATGATAATTTTATGGTTTTAGGTTCAAGCTAAGATAAAAAAGGAAGAAAATTCCATTTTGTTTCCAAAAATCCTCATAGTTATAACCACTTTATATAATTTTCATATAAAATCCTCAAAAGGATGGTTTTTAGGGGTTCAAGGATTTCCGGGAATCACATATTCAGGTTTTAAAAAAAAATTATTTTAGGACTGTATTTTACTTGATCATGTTCAACGCCATCATCCATTATATTATCAAAGAGATGTTAAAGTATTAGAGATTTCATATATATTTTTTATCAAATAGATCATAAAATTTGACATTTTTTTATTCTTATAATATTTTTGAATTATTTCTACAAACTTTATAAGATTTAGTAGTAATAGAATAACATAGGAATATTCCTTCACTATCCTTTATATCAAACTTACCATGATAATACTTGGTGTTAAAGATGTATAATTTATATATGAAAACCTTAAGGTAATCAACCTTTTTTTCTTATTGTTCCATAATTTATATGGTCTTTTACTAAATAAATTCCCTATAAGAACTATTTTTATGACATAAAATTTCGTGTTTTTTAGATTTATCCCAAATATTAGTTGGCATTATATATTTATATTACATTTTTCTTATAGTTTTTTACAAGGTATTATTCCTTATTTTAACAATACTATTCTATTGATGTTTCCTAGAAGAAGATAATTCATTTTTATTAACATATTTTGAGTAAAATTAATTAAATTATTTACTCTAAAAATCTCCCCCATGGTCACTTATCAAGGAAAAAAATTTAACATCCTTTTTATAATGGATTATCTTGTAGAAATTTATAAAAACATCATAAAATTCAACCTTAAGTATTAATAAATAAACAAAATAAATATAAAAAAATTATCAATAAAAATATAAGAAAATGACTTTCCAAATATACTTGAATTTATATATAGATTAATCAAATCCATATGATTAAGTTAAATGGCCAAGAAGATGCAACCTCTCTAATTGTTTTTAAATAGGACTTGTGTTTCTTGATCATTTGGAATACATCAAATAGTTTCTTTGTGTCCAATTTAAGTTGGTAAAAATTTGAAATAAATTTTTTCTTAGATACTTTTCTTAAATAATAAATATTATAATGTATAAAACTTCTATTTAAAATCAATAATTCATTAATTTCTATTTTAAAATAGTTTATATTTTTTTCACATAATAAATGTAGATCAAGAGTGTAAATATTTTCAGTTCTAGGTGCTATAATTTCAATAAATTTATCTTTAAAGACAAAACATGCATTATTAGAAAAATCAACTAAAATAAATCATCACAAAGTTGATAGATAGTTATCATATTCTATTTTATCCCTGTAACATATGGATCATTATTGATAAACACAAAATTTGGATCTAAAACTGAACCAAATATAATGATTTTTTCCTTTATAATTATTACCAAAGGTGACATAACCTCCCTAAATTTTAGATTGTGATTGAAAGTTGAAAAAATATCCACTAATATATATTGAACAACCACTATCCCTAAAACATTTTTTAATTTCTGTTCTCGTGGATTGTTACCTACAAAAAAATTAAACCAGAAGACACTTTGTTACCCAAATTCTCTTGGGTCAAGAAGTATTATATGTAAAAGATTTTTGAAAACTTATAAGGTTATAGAAATAAAAGATTTATTAATTCCATAACATTGAGTATATTTTATAAAACAATAATTAACATAATTATCATTTTTACCACAATGAAAACAAGTTACATTTAACATGTTTCTATTCTTAGAACTAGGGAAAACAATTTTTGTAAAGATTTTGTTTTTCTCTATTATTTAATATGCCTTTTTTAGCTTTTATTTATTTATAATTACCAAGGATTTGATTGTGATAATTTATCCCCTAGTAAGGATACTATAAAAGTATTTTATATTTTTAAATTTAGACGCCAACTCTTTCATTTTTTTATCTTGGATGTCACAATAATAAGTGGATGAATCTATTTTTTATTATAGTTCATAAATATATTTTATTAAAATTTATTTTTCATTAATAGTAGTATAATATTATTTACTAAGAGTGTTGTTAATTTTATTTAAAAACTAATAGTGATATTTTAAAATTTCATAACACACATTTATTTATTTATAAGTGTGGGTTTTAAAGTTATATTAGGATTTAGATTCAATGGAGGAAAAATAAATAGGTCATACCTCATATTTATGAGCTATAAAGAACACGTTAGATTTATGGTTTAATTTTATATCATCTGTATAAGAACTTAAATTACTAACAGAGTCTTTAGATTCACTCTATGTGATATTAATTACCTTATTATTCTTTTTTATAATCATATTTCTTGTGAAAATTATTTTTTTAATTTTTTCCAGTATTTAAGTTGAGGGCACTATGGTTTGATGAATTATTTATTCTTGAATTCATAAAATATTACTTCATTATAATTTTCATTAAAATTTTTATACTTATTAATAGATTTATTAAATCCTCTTAATTTATTATAAAACTTTTTTTATTTTGTTGAAAACTAAGAAATTTATATATCAGTGTCTGATTAGCTTTATTATTCTTCATTTTATGATTCAAATAATAATATTTCTTTGAGATTTATCTCATCCTTTGAAGTTGGAACTTTTAAGGAAGTATTCTAATTTTTTTTTATTTTTTATCAGCTAATATATCATCCATTTCTATTTGATACATCATAAATATTCATATAAGATCCATTATCTTTAAATATTTTAGAGGTGTATATTTCCTTCTAGAAACTTATATTACACTCCACTTAGATAGTAATACTCTTATAAATTTTAGAGATTGATCGAGTTCAGGAATATGTGTTTTCAAAGTAGTAAGATCATTGAAATTATTTGGGAGTTTAACATTAATTTGAGTTATGATCTCACCATATGTCACATTAAAGGTTCTGAATTTATGTTTTATAGTTTTATATATTAGTTCTCTAACATTGTTAGTTTCTTATATAAAATTGAATTTATAGTGCACATTTTATGAGTTGTACCAAACTATGAAACATGATTACAATTTTCAGTACCTAATCCAAAGATGATAGTGTTTATGTATATGGATTTTAAATCATATTCAACTTCAACTATAATATACGAAGACTTTAATTCACCCATAGGGATTTTAGAAGGTTTTACAGTTTTCAAAAAAACTTTTAGACAATGATTATTCATGTGGATAATCATGAGATCTTTCCAGTAACCATAATTATCTACATTGGATTATGGAACTCTAATCATAATCATTCCTTATTTAGATTTATCTATTACATGAACTTTATAAAATTATCTTCAAACTTCAAATGGAAAACAAAATCAAAAGTCACTTTCTCTAATACTAATTCTTGTACCCGTAGGCATTACACAATAACTCAAGAGGGGTTGGGGGGTGAATTTCATTATTGTAATTACTTCATCTTAGAACCACCCTCTTTGAATCCTTAAATTAATATATCCTTAAATATTAATTATATAATCCTCTGGATTTAAAAATAGGAGATACATAGTATATAATAGAGGATTTATAGTGGTTCAGGGAACAAATATCCTATTTTCCTCAACAACGATCACTATCTTAGAAATCATAGTGATTTTAACTTTACATAAACTTTTTTTAAGGACCTTGATTGTTGGATGAATGTAATGGTAAATTTTTAAAAAAATTTCCAAGAGTTTTAAACTTGTCTATCTGTTTTACAAGAATTATTATTATCCTTAACACACTAAATATAAAGAGTGTACACTTTATAAAGAATGTGATGAATGAAATATTATGGGTTCAACACGAAGTTTCAAGTAACAATTAAAAATTGATTAAGCTTCTCCATAGATTGAGTATATTTTCAAATTGGAACTAAATAACTTTTTTATAGATATATCTTGAATGCACACAATTATAACATATTTTCATTTTGAGTTATATAACAAGAATGAGAATAAAAATAGATTATATTTTTGTGTTATATCTCTTTTTTATTGACATATTTACTTGAATATATATGATACTTATTTTGAATCCAAACAATTATATTGAATTTAAATGATTAGGAGTAAATAATATAATACCCAGAAATTAATTCTTTTTTTATTTGTATATAACCTCTCCTAGAAATATAAAACACATAGTAACATGTTGGTATAAATTTTGTTTTACTTGAAACTTTTCACTTATTTGAAATAGTATATTCAATCACACTAGAATTTCATTATACAAAAGTATCTACTTTTTATAAAAAAAACTGGTTTAGACTTTCCATGACATATTGCAATATTAATGTTCTCCTCGAAATTGAAATAAAATATTATAATATTACATAAAATAACCTGAATTCATAATTATGTATCATCATAAGACTTTTGAGAGTAATTATTTATTTGATCATATGACTTTTCTGGTCATCCTAAGACTATACTGAAATCACATAACTTCTTTATAATATTAGTATTTCCTCTAATAATAATACTTTAGAGTCTGATTGTAATTATTTGTATTATTCATTTTTTATTATAATAATTTATTTATGATAAGGCTCTCTTATAATCATAAGATTTCACTAAAATGTAGGGATTTACTGTAAGAATTTATCACAAGACTTCAATTTCGCTGTATGTATTCATAATAAGAATTAATAATTTTTAAACTTTAGATTAAGTCTTTACTAAATTCTAAGTCTTTAACATAAGACTTTGTTTAATTTTAAGACTTATAAAATTAGGAAAATATACTAAAACATGAATTTCTATAAAACTTTATACAGATTATATGGCTTCAGTTTTAGGATTTAATACATCATATGAATTGCGTATATGACAACAACACTCAAAAAGAAATTATTTAACTATCCTATAAAAAACTAATAAAAAATATTTAGAACATAAAAAATATTAATATACACTCTACATGAAAAATAATTTCAAGTAAAATTGAGTTTTTTTAGAATCATTAAAACCTATGATAAAATTGATATGTTGGAACAACATTAGTGTGCCCAATATGAACAACCACATTAAAAAGATACTTCAACTATTTTATTAAAGTATTTAAGTACACATTTATATAATTTATAGGATTGGAAGGTCTATATATGATAACACTTTAGAAAGTGAATGATTTTTTCATACACATTAATGTAGAAAGGTTATAAATGTGAATGAAATCCGAACATGTCTTGTGTGAAGTAAACTTCTACCCAAATAGATTAAAATCATCACATTATAAACCCAAACTAACATTACAAACCTTATATACAAAATAAATATATCGAGAATCAAATATCCTACATGATAATCCATCTATTGGAGGAACCAACTCATCATTATCCATAATTATACTAGAATCATGTTGTCACATATTTATTGACATTTCATTATAAATGAAAATAATTTATAGCATAATAATCAATGTAAAGTTTCACATTACATTCTATGGTATATGAGATAGTGTTCCATCTATATTTAGATTCCATCAAGATATACCACATTCTTTACAATCATTTGGGCCCATAGTTTCCCACTATAATAAGCTCAAATATTTTGGAAAGGCATGAATTTTTTTATTAGAAAATCCAAGATGGTTAATTAACTTCCATTATATATGATGATTTTAAGGAATATATAAATCATCCCAAAAAAAATCTTTAAAAAGGGTATTAATATAATTGATATAAGTATTATAAATTCTATACTGGGTTTTTCAATGATACAATCACATTAAAAATTATATCCTTTTTGTTTTACAACATTGCTGATATACACGATTCGTGACATCATCCATCAATTTCCCCCTCTCAATATTATCATTTTCATTATTTATATAATGTGCAGTTGTATCATTATCTTCTTTCATTGTTATAATTTATTTTTCATTATGTTGAATAAAAAAAATTTGATCAAATATCAAATTATCCATTCCACTCCTTACATTTTGATCATGAATAGTTTGATATTTTCTTTTCTCTCCACTGTGATACCAAACATAATATTTTTTTGAAAATCATTTTTTTTATGTGGAAGATAACTTCTTTATGAACTAACTAAGGTCTTAAAACACAATTATTACTAGGTTAATGCATAATAACTCCATCTAAATCATTGTTAAATGAAAAATTCCAAAAAAATAAATTTTCTTTTGAAACACTATTAAGATTCAATTTGTATCATACATATAACTTTTATCCATTTTGTTACAAAAAGGTGTTTATTAATATAAACATATAAGTCTATAATAATAAAATTCATGACAGTTATGAATCTTTTCAAGGATTATTAAGAAAAAATAATAATTCCACAGCTAAATACATATAAAATCCACTAAAATTACACAATTGATAACTGACCAGTGTTGTTATTTGTATAATTAATATTTTGACTATCATTAAAATATCATAAATTAACATCAAAAAAAAATATATATATATAAAAGTTATTTTAGTTGTGAATAAATAGATAATATTTTACTAAAGTAATGAAACTTTGGAAGAGGTGTTAATATGTTATTTCATTATTCTATAAAATTTGAAATGACTAATGTTCACAGTTAAAATATATGAAAAACAGTATTCCCAAATGAAATACTATATGAATTTCTGATTTTTTATAACATAACAATATTATATTCCATGTCATAAAGTGTTCTCCAATGCTAATTATGTATGCCATTTTTTTATGACATACTATATAACTTATATATTCCATAATACATGAATAAAATAATAAAAAAGTTATACTTACAAAACCAGATTATATATCCAAGTAAAAAAAATTATTTATACAATCATGAAACATCTATTTTAATTATAATTTTCTTCCAAAATATATTTTTCTGACTAATTCATAGAGTATGAATTATTTTAAATGAGTGTTATGATGAAATTTAATTTTGTACTTGATATTTTGTTGTTGTTTTTATGACTATGTGATTACATTATGACATTTTTAATAACACTAAAAAACTAAAAAAATCAATGAAACACAAAAAACTATAGCAACTCATATATAGTGAAGCCTATATTTCGTAATGTTAAAATTATATTCTTGATTTTTTTTAATAATTATCATTTTCATATAAACAAAAATTATTCTTGGATATAAAATATATAACTTTTAATTTTTTATTTTTTGAATCTTATATACCTCAAATATAGTGTAATAGAAACAAAAAACCAATCCATGAATGGTTGAGTTATATTTTAAAAAATAAAATTAAAGATGAAAAGGTATGCTTGAAAAATCATTAGCACATTTACTCCCCCTGTGATGAACACAGACTATAAAAAATTTATTCCTCCTTATCATGTAATCCACCTAATTAGAAAACATGGGTTCAAATCCTTAATATCTCCCATTCCCCACATTTTGAAAATAAATCAACTTATAAAGTGGTGGGGAATATCTAAAGTTTTTTAGTCAAGGAGTTTCTTGTTATCTAGTCTCTAATTCTATGAATATAAATCCCATTATATTTCCCTAACCAAATTAAGTATACAAAATCCAATGAATAAAGTAATTATAAAGTATTTTATATTGGATATTCAAACATTTTCACATTGTAACATTCATTAAAATTAACTAATGAGTCTCATAAATAATAAAATTCATCAAAATTTAATCAAAACATGAAAATTACTCATGTAACACATCATCTCAAAATGATGAAATATAAAAAAAACTTTGGTGGAGATTGAATTTTCCATTGAATATTACAATATATGATTTTAAATTATTTTTATAAAATACACCTTTTTTGGTATATCATAATATGTATTATAAGTAAATTCCATGTGTATGAATTATTATCTTGATCTTCAGGTGTAACCACTATTAGATTATATCTTGAGTAACAATATATGAAAGAAATATTACTATATATCTTATTTACTTTAAATAATATTATCAATTAATTGAATTATAATTCCATTGACTATCATTTTTCTAGTGAAACATTGATAATAAAACATATAAAAAATATCATGATTCTTTTATCAGGTATCAATATATTTTTATCATTAATAATCCCTATTATGAAGCATTTATTTGGAACCCATTGAAGAGGGATTACTTAATTTAAATTAAATATAAGGTGTATTATTCTAGCATCACATAGTTCATACTTAATGGTTATGCCATAATTAGTTTCCACTAGGAAATATAATTATTTAGTTTTTGAGTGTTTCTATATAAGATTATATTTGGAAAATATATATGCTTAATCACTTGCCTAAAAAAATTCACCATAGATTGCATTTTCAGATATATTAACTATAGGAACAATTAGATGAATATAAATCAAAATCCCAATAGTATAAAAAGGGTGAATCTTACTCAAGTTAAATGTTTGGACAAGACCAAAAATCAAATTATATATTATGATATTATAGAAAACCCTCATCCCTTCAAACTGGTTGAAAAAAAATGAGTGGCCTTAGAATATTTTCTTATAAATGTTTTATTTTCATTCCAATATCAACCTAACAGGGGAAAACATTGAAACATAAAGTTGGTATCTATGTATTTCAAATGTTCTATTACAAAAGTATATAGGAACATGTAAATTATATTTTTATGTTATGACATTTTCAATATAAGGCACGGAAATATTGAAATAAGAGGATAAAATAATATAAAAAGTGATTTAAAGAAACATACCTTGATTATTTCACTTAAAAATAAATTTAAAAATAATGAATTGAAGTAAAATAAAAGGTGGAAATGAATAGAATCATAGAGGAGGAGATACTGGCCATAGGGGAATTAATTTCACACAAGGTAAATGGTCTTGGGTGTCTTGGTGTATACATGACCCTATACCAATGATAATAAAAAATCACAGGTATATGTTAAGAATATGTTAATGGTTTATTAAAACCATTGGTATAAAACATCAAATACATAACTATACTAATATATTTTTAATACCTTTGGTTTATGTCTATTGGTATAACTCCGAATTATAATAGTGGTATGTTTAAGAGTATTTTCATAACATTTAAAGGTTCTCATTGTAGTGGTGGAACTTTTGTGACCCATCAATGAAAAATAAACTCAAAGTGCATTATCATATTATTATTACATAAAATAACAATCATCACGTGAGAAGTTATTTATTAATATTTTGGTAATCAAAAGTAAAAAGATAGCTGTTTCTAGGGAACCAACTCTAATAGAATCACACTTGAACTAGATTGAACCACTAATAACTCTTAGTCTACTAGATCTCATATGATATTTATGATTCGGTTGAGATACAACTTTATTCAATGGGTCATCTATATTCTCTTTCGTGGGTACTCTATTGGCTACAACTTCACCACTTTAAGAAAAATCTCTCAAGAGGTGATAATTCTAAAGTATATTATTTTTTCACTAATGTTGCCTAAGATCCTTGTCTTGAACCATTATTATAATATTATCATAATATATGGTGATAACATATTTACTTCTAGGTATAGAACCAAGATCCTAGAAAAAGTTACATATCCATGTTTCTTCTTTAACCGCATCAGAATCCATAATATTCTCATACTTTTATATAAAATTAGAGAACACTAACTTCTTATAACTATTCTATCTCATAGATCCTCTATTAAGGGAAAATACATATTCCAACTATTATTTCAGATTATTCTAATCCACTCAGAAAATAGTATCTATTTATTCCCTCACAAAAATTTCTTTATATCCTCTATAAACTAGAAACATATCCTTTGTAAGACTCAAGTACATTAGGATATTAATTAATTTCAATTGATGTGGTTCTATTAGGTCTTATTAATATCTTCCTACCATGATCAAGGTTTATGAAACATCAATCATGATATATAGAATGACATACATGATGAATCCAATCATTTTTATGTATGTGACTATACTAATTCTTTCTCTTTCCTCCTGTTTTTGAGGGAAAATTTTAATGGATAGATATATACCATATAAAATTAGAAAAAATCTTCTCTTATATTGTTTTGTAATGAATCACTTCAATACCTTTTGAATATATTCAACACGACTTAGTTTAAAAATCTTCTTAGATTTAAAATTATTGATATTTATCCCTAGGATGTATGATTATTTGATTATTATTTTATAGATAATAATTTTTAAACCTTGTCTTAACTGACTGTAATACCAATATCTCATTTCTTATCAGAAATATATCATAAAAATATACTTCTAGGAAAACTACTACAGTCCCACTAAACCTCTTCCTGACATAAAGATCAAATTCATTCTGTATGAAACCAAATTCCATTATGGATTCATCAAAATAAATGTTCTAAGATATTGATGCTTTATCAAACCCATAAATGGATCTATATACCTTTACCACTTTACTATCATCCTTTGGTGTCATTTACCATTTTTTTTCCATGTAATTATATTCTCTAATATTTTAATTAAGGAGGGTCATCTAGAAATCCATTTTAAAAATCTCATAATCATGGTAAACTATGATGAAAAGTGTAATTATAATGGATTTTATTATAGTGACAAGTGAAAATGATTGTTTATTGTCTATTCCATGATGTTCAATAAACCATTTTAAAACCAATCATGCCTTATATTCACATAATTTATCATCCATGTCTAGTTTCTTCTTAAATAAACATTTTCACTTAATAGGATTTATATCAATTAGAGGATCTACCAAAAACAATCTTGGTTTTAATACATGGAATCAATTTCATAATTCATGGTTTCTTTCCACTTTTAAACTTTTGAGATATTTACTTCTTTCTTATAGGACATATTTTCATTATTTTCAATTAAAAACACATCACCTTCCTTGATGACTTGAAAACCATATCTTTCTAGTTCCCTAACCTAAATGTTTCTCTTATGAAGTACTTATATCTATAGAATAATTTATTATTTTTATTCTTATGAAATTTATTCCTATTCCAACTCTTACGTATCTTGATATCTCACTTCATTGAAGTATATCTTTATCCAACTATCTCCATTAAATACAAATTTCATTTATATAAATAGGGACTTTAATTATATAATTAATTTTTAATTTAAGGGATTGAATCATTATCATAATCATTCTTACTTGAGATATTGTATAAATATACACTTAGTTTACAAGATGCAGGTTTGTTTTTAGATGCAGGATTAAAAAATTATTTATATATTTACACTTATAAACATTAAAAAATAGGATTTTCAACACACCATAACACTTGTTGAATTATTCATGTTTATTTATTTGGAACTTGGTTTAGGGTGTATTTTATCGTATATAATTCATATCTATAAAAGGAGAATGAATGCTCTGAAATGCACATCATCAATCTCACCATGTATATCATGGTGCATCTACTCCTTTCATTGAAACCATTTATAACATACCAACCTTTTAATTATAGAAATTTATTTAGTTTATGATATTTTATTTTTGTTATTGATGTTTTGTAGGTTCTTTGTAACTTTCCTAGTCTTTAAATATACTTTATAATCCCCTTTTGGTTTTAATTTATAAGTCTTTTAAATAAAAATTAAATAATTTTCTATTTTATTTTTTCGCTTATTTCGAGATTGGGATCTATGTAAGTGTAAATACCTTCTACCTATATATAAGATATATTATCGGTGTTTTGTAAAGGTAACCATTAATTTATAAGGGTTACATAAGGGTAAACGTGTAACTGTATAAGGGTATGATTAAATTTTAGCTATTTGGAAAGGTTAGGTTTTAGGGATGTAAGGGTTACTTATAGTTTATAAAGGATGCATAAGGGTAATCATGAATTGAATAAGGGTAATTATAGGTGTGTGACCTACATAAGGAAAAAACCATGTATTCCTTACACAATTCAATTTTTGGTTTAAATGTATTTTCCACTAGTTTTTCATTTTCATTTTCTGAACTCAAGCCTATAATGATTTTTAATGATTTTAAACTCCTAAAATCATGTAATTTTTATTATTATGAATTTTTAAAGGTTTAACTCATTTTTAAAAATATTTCAAACCATTACCATTAAATATTCAATTTAAAATTTAAATTAAATTGTGATTTAAATTTTGGTTTTTTATTTCTATGAACTAGAATTCCATAGGCATTTTTAAAAAATACACGAACCTTTAATGAACTTGATTTTTGATAACATATTAAGGTGAGTTTTGGTTATCCATTTTCTAGATAGTTAACATAACTGTGTTATGTGTTTTATTTTCCTTGATCATTATGCATTGAAATTATCTTAATGACATAGGTTCCTCTTTCTCACTAGTTTTGGATCACTCATCAGGTGTCACTATATATTGTGATTCGGGTATGTGGTTTTATAAGGAAATATCTATCAATTGAAACTTTTGATATATGTTTAATTTAAATTTACATTCTAATTAATTTATAAATCATTAATTGATACTCTTGAAAACAAATTTGAAATTTAATGGTGTGTGTATGTGTGTGATAAAATTCCTTTGAAAATAGATTTTGAAATAAAGTATAGATTTCTAGAAAAATTCTATTAAATTATAATGACTAATTTGAAGCATAATTTTGATGATAAATTATTATAAGAGCATTGAAGGAATTTTTTATAATTTTAAATTAAATGAACTTATTTTAAAGTAATGATTTTTAATAAAAAAACATTTGATGTTGTTTTTTGAAATGACATGGCATGTTTTGAAACTTGAACTTTGGGCCGAATGAATTTATTTATTGAATGATTTAAGATTGATTTAATTGAATGAAACCACAAGTATAACTGATTGCCTTTATGTACATGAGAGTCTTCGAAGTTAGGTGGAAGTATATACAGGCTTGGTAAACTGTAATCTAGAAAAATATTGATGATGAAAATGATACAAAAATATCTTGAGGGAAGGGGGTTTCTTCTTTGGGATTTTATCTTATACCTTAGGCCTTTTGATCTGGGGAGTGTGTACACACCAAGTTCTATATTTCTCTCAGATTTTGGAAAAAATTCTGATCTATACTAACCCTATGCATTATTTCCATGGTGTTTTGATTGAAAATTATTTATACATACCAATATTTATAAAATGACTCACTCATGTCTATTTTGAATAAAATTATTATTCATGCTTATTTTGATAAAGATTCTTACATCTTACTAATTTGATCGAAATAAAATTTGAATCCTATTTTATAACATCCATTTAATTTTTTTGAAAATAATATTTTTATTTAAACTATGAAAATATTTCCATTCCATTTTTATTTAAAATTTGGAAAATTTGGTTTATTAGTTTTAAATTGCTTATAAAATTATTGACGACATCCTAATAGGATTTTTTTCTCAAACCCTAACTTTTACTTTTTTTATATTATCTTATTCTAGGTATAAGTAAAGGAATGAATGTACTTGGAGGTAGTGGGTGTTCTGGATTAGTGGAACTTGGGAGTTAGTGGTGGTTGGTCGAGCTTGTGATCTACAAGTTACATAGAGTTTTGGGGACGATGTATTGAGGGTATTATCTGATAACTTTGGTTAGAATATCTCTTTGAGACTTTTAACTTTATACTCATGGTATTTTATCTATCGATAAGTTTTTGACAGACCAACTATTTATTATTTTATATCCACTACTATTTCTTGAAGATCTATTCTCATGTAGAAATCATTCACTCATGATTGTTTTGATTCCAATGTGCTTGTCCTCAACCCATGAGGATCAATAAAACCATTTTGGATGTGTAAGGATTTATTTAGGTAAAACTAAGTTGGGTTATCTAGTTTGGTCCAAGAAAAATTATTATTAAAGTCACTAGTTCCTCTTTTCCAATGTCTGTATGTAGCTTGGGATGTCTTGGTAGATAAGAGATATGATTTTCAAGACTTAAAGGGAATGTTATGAGTGATTTCTTGGATAAAAGTCATTATAATTAGCATAAAGTTACTAGGGGTTATTGGGAAAAGTTTATTTATGTAATTTATTAATCTAATCATATTCATTTTTATAGGATCTGATATGAGATTTTTGGTTTTTTAGTTGAATTATGATTGATAAAGTTGATAACCCCATGTATCTTGACTAACAATTACCTTGTCATATATAGATATTTTATAGCACAATTCCCCAAGAATAAATTTTAATATACCTTAATATATAGATGCTGATGAACCATTTCTTGATAACCCTCCCATTGATTATATCCATGTAGAGGTTTTTTTGAAGGTGGTCCAAGCTCTGGGCTAGGTAGCTTCACATGTTCCCATTCAGGTTTAAGAGCTTATACCCTAAATTATAGATAATAGAAATCATTACTATGAATTTATTTTTATAAAAACATTATCATTATATGGTAGTAATGATCCTCATTATGTACAGGGTTTTTTGAATAAGGTTTCATAAATATTTTATTTTTTAGAGATGTCTGGCCCTATTAACGTGAAATGTGCTTTAAGCTTGAAGGGCCCCATAAAGGTGGTGAGATTTGGTATTTCAAGATAATAATAATTTATTATTAGAGTGGAAATAATTCATGGAACTTTTTAGGGACATTTTTTATCTTACATTAATGGTATTGGCTAAGTCAATGGAGTTCCTCAAACTCGAGCAAGGTGATCAAACCATGACTCAATACGCCAACCATTTTCCAAGAGTATTTATTAATCATATAATGTGGTATCAACTAAGAAGATGAATTCTGTGAGGTTTAATATGGGTATTCAAATAAATATCTTCAGGTTTTCCAGTTGAATCTAACTTCATAAAATTATGTTTTGGATAGAGATTTGATAACATAACTTGACTTGGAAGGCATGTTTGGTTTGATGGGTGTTCCTCTTTATCCCAATGGTAGCATGAGTGGTTCCAATAAAGGGAATAGGAAGAAAGAATATAATCATGGTGGAAACTATAGTGTTGGATTTTGGTAGTAAATATCATCTAAATATTATATAGTATTTGGTTAAGGACCACTAATTTTTTCTAGCGAGGAAAATTTTGGCATTAAAAGCATGATTTCATAAAGGCACAAATGATATATATATATTGTGGATTCTCATGCCACTCTAATTTTTTTTCTGTGTCTTTACCATTGTGTGTTGTGGTATTGGCTTGAAATTAGCTATAGGATCCATGAAACTATCAAAATTTTTAAGAACAAATGGGTTCCAACAATAGGTATCAAGAACAATGCTTCTTTATGAAATTGATGAGTCAACATGGGATGCTGATGTTATTATTGTGACCAGGATAGGTACCATTACCATTTATTCATCCTTAGTGACTAATTTATTTTATATTGATTCCTTTCATTATTTTATATCAACCAATGTTTTATAATTATTAAATCTTCCAATAGATCTCATGCCTTATGTTATGGAGAAATATATAACTCTTGGGATGAAGAGAGAGTAAGGCCTTTAATTACTGTATTTTATTTTATGTTTATCATAAGTTAATTTTGTTCCTCGATATGAAACCTTTGGATGTAATTATTGGGACATATTGGTTGATATCTCATAATTCTCATATTTAATGTTATCTTTGTTTGATCTCCATTACTAGGATTGATGGGTTATTCCATTTTTTCTAGGGAGAATTGGATCTGAGGTCAAGTCGAGTTGGACCCCCTCGTATAGAGTTGGTTAAGATGATATCCATGTTTTATTTTAAACTGGATCATGTGGAGATCCTACTCTAGTAACCATTATGATTCTAAACATGTTCCTATATTACTTTTATGGTTTTTTCCAGTAAGGGAGGTGGAGTTCTCTATCAAATTGGTGCAAGGAACCCATCATATTTATATTCCTTTATCTAGTACGGAACTAGCGGAATTTAAGGAGTTAAAACTCAATTATAATACATGATTTCACAAGGATTTATAATACCCTGTTTGTAAACTTGGGAAGTTCAAATGCTTTGTTCTAGGAAAGCCGATGGAACCCATCACCTTTGTGTTGATTATTGTAATCTTAACAGGGTCGTGTTAAAAAAAATATATTACCCAAAATTGATGATTTTTGACCATTTAAAATAGAAAATGTGTTTCTAAAAAAATTATCTTCAGTCTGGTTGTCACATCCTTAGATTTAATTAGTTCAATATCCTAGAGTCAAATTTCATGAGAAGATATATAAACTATAAGTACCTTGTTATGCCATCTTTTCCAGCAAATTTTATTGCAGTGTTTATGGAATTGATGAATAAGATATTCCACCAGTACCTCGATTAGTGTTATTTATAGATGAAATCATGGTTTAATCCAAGATTAATGAGGATCATTTCTTTTACTTTATCTTAGTTTGGGATATCTTGAGAAATCACATACATAATGCCAATATTTCTAATTGTAATTTCTGGATTACAGAGGTAAAGTTAACTTGACATGTGGTTTCTGAACAAGGAATTTTAGATGATCCTAAGAAAGAGAATTCTATTATGACCTGGGGGAAATCAAGGAATATTTTTGATATTTATATCTTCATGGGTTTGTAGGGTATTATTGTCATTTTGTGAAGGATTTCTCTAAGTTGGATTCTCATTTGACCACACACACTTGAAAAGGAGTGAATTTTGTTTGGGATTAAAAATATCAAGATTCATTTGATAAATTGAAGGATCATTTGACTTCATCTCCCATGTTCACTCTTTATAAGGTAGAGCATGGATATATGGTATTATGTAATGAATTAGGTTTGGGGTTTGGATGAGTTATTATATAGGGTGATCATGTGGTGGATTATGGTTTGTTTTAACATCATCTTCGTGAGAAGCACTATACAACACATGATATCGTGATCATAACTCTTATGCATGATTCTAAGGGTTGAAAAGATTACCATTTTATAGAAAGGTTTATCATCTAATCTGATCATAAAATCTCAAGTTATATATTCTAAAAAAATATTTGAACATTTGACCTAGGTGATGGGTAGAATACCTAAAGTCTTTTGATATTGAAATTTCCTACACCCCTGGTAAGGGTAATTATATTTATGATTATTTGACCAGGAAAATTTCAAATCAAACCATTAAAGAATCTTCTAGTATTAGAATATTATGGATCTATTTACTTTTATTCATTTTTTATTCTGATATGATGAGATAGAGGTTGTTTTTAGAGTTTTCAATTGACATCCCCACTTCTCAAGATGATTCTCTTGTAATAATATCTTGATGATAAATTTTGTGAAATGAGGGATTATTTATATTGTGTAGAGACCATCAAGGTGTGGTCTTTATAATTAGAGGGTATCTTATGATTCTAATGTTTTTATGTCATTCCTTTTACTTTGAGGAAGGTTGGGATGGGAGATTTCTATAATTCCTAGTGGTTAGAACACCCTAGAACAAAGAAAATGTTTTATGATATGAGGAAACATTTTTTATGGATTGTTATATGAGGAGAAATTTTTTCTTTTGTTTCTATTTTTTATTCTTGTTATCTAATTACAGACAAGAATCAGAATTCTTTAGATCTTCTTCTAACAATTCGAGTGTTGACTTTGAAGTGGTATGAGATACTGAGTGCAATTTTTTTTATTTCCACATAAATATTGATGAGAGAAAGTGATTTGAGTGTTGATTGTCTGGCTAACCAAATTAGCTCACTTTATTACAATTTGAGATATGGCCAAAGATGAATAATTGGGAAGACTATATGTCTAGGATATCATTAGATATCATGGTTCTCTACCTACAATTATTTACAATATGTATCCTTGGTCCACCTATCATTTTTTTTATATTCCTAAAGGAGGTGATGAGATTCGAGGTAAAGTTAAGTGTGACCTACCATCCTTAGATAGATGATCTGATAAAATGAGCTATATAGATTCTAAAGTATATACATTTTTCTTCTTTTTTCTTGAATTTAAGAGATTTTGGGATTTCTATTTGGTCTTGGTTAATTTTTCCTCTAATAATAGTTACCAATAACCTTAAATATGGAATACTTTGACTCCTTATATGGCTATCATTTTATATATTCATTATGTTGGTCATAAATGTGTGAAACTTATCTGGTTGGACCTAGTTTAGTCCAAGAGATGAGATAAAAGATTCATTTTATTCCTCAAATAATTGTTAAAATAAAAATCATTTATAAATATTATTCCAATCATATTTTATTCCATTTGGATTTATCAATTGGAGACCTAGTTTTTTTTTATATTTTCACCTCGATTTGATCACCGAAGGCTTGGAAAACATTGAAATTTATCACCAAGATATATGATCCTATTTATGTTTTTTGAGTAGATTGGAAATGTGGATTAACATATCTATTTTACACATTAGATTAAATTTATTCATAATAGGTTTTATGTTTTATAACACAATAAGTATGTTTATGACCCATCTCTTATCATGATCCAGAAGGACATTGATATCGAGCTAGATTTATCCGTGGCTGAGTAGCCAGTTTGGATTTTTGATTCCTAGATAAAGGTTCCTCATGAAAAAATACCATATTATTTCTGGTTATTTGAAAATATGGTTCTAATTCACATAAAATATGGGATCAATACACAATAATGAGACAAAATTGGCCTCATCTATTTGATATAGAGTCTTATTGACAGTCTTTTTGGGGTTAGAAATCATTTATAGTGGGAAAAATTGTATCATCCTGATTTTTTCATTTTTGTGTGTTATTTGGTTGATGGTATGTTTTTTTGATTTAAGAATTGTTGGAGGTGATTTTTAAATTTATTAGTTTTTAAATTATCATTAGAACCTCATTTTGTGTTTTAATTTTTAAATCCTTTAAATGGGAATTAAATAATTTTTAATTTTATTTTTACCCTCATGAAGAGAATGGGGTCTACGTAAGGGTAAATAACTTATACATATACACCGGAAGGTTTTGGGGTGTTTTGTAAATGTAAAATTGAATTTATAATGTTTATTTAAGGGTAAACTAGTTTTTTCTTAAGTGTATAATGAAATTTCATCCACTACATAAGGGTAGGTTTGAGTTGTGGAAGGGTAACTCCGAATTTATAAAGAATGCATAAGGCTGGTTAGGAGCTATGTAAGGGTAAGTATGGGTAGGGTAAGTATGGGTATGCGACTGTAGAAAGGGTAAATCATTTTACTCTCAAATTATAGTGATGAGTTATGTAAGGGTAAAACCATGTTACCCTTATGCAAAACCCTTTTTGGCATAAATGTAAAATTTCCCCAGTTTTATATTTTCTTCATCCCAGATCGATCTTACAAAACTTTCTTGAAAATTTTAAAAGACTACAATCATGGTAATTTAATTACTATGACTCATTAAAGGTTTAAACTCATATTTTAAAAGATTTTAAACCTTCATCACCAAAGATTCAATTGAAAAGAAAATTTAAATAGTGATTTTAATTTTCAGTTTTTATTACTACGAACCAGAACACATTTGAATTTAAAAAAAATACATGATCCTTTATTCCCCTTGATTTTTTATCACCTTTTGAGGTGAGTTTTGGGTATCTAACTACTGTATAATCAACAAAAATATGTTGGAGATTATTTTTTACTTGATTGGTGTGTGTGGATCTTCCCTTTCTTCTATAAGTTTCTCTTCCTCACTAGTTATGGATCCTTAATTGGGTGTCCCATGATATTGTCATTGAGGTAGGTGGTTTGGAAAGGAAATCTCTACTAGTTGAAACCTTTAATGTTTTTTTAATTTAAATTGTTTTTATAATTAATTTATAAAGATTTAACTTATACGATTAACAAATTATTTTAAATGGAATGGTGTATATGTGTGTGATTAAATTATTTTGAAATGGGATTTTCAAATAAAGTGTAGATTTCTAATAAAATAATCTTAAATTAGAATGAATAATTCTAATCTTGATTCTGAAGAATAATTTTTATAATAAATGGTATGAAATTTTTCAGGGTTAAAAATAAAATAAATTAATTTGAAAGGAATGGTTTTTTGAGAAGAATCAATTTTTTGTGGGTTTTTAAAATGATATGGCATGTTTTGAAACATGAAATAGGGTAAGAATGAATTTATTGATTAAATGATTTGATAACAATTAAATTAAATGAAATCCCTAAGTATGATTGATTATCATGAAGAAAATAGGAGTATGGATAGTTAGGTGGAAGTATATGCACTCTAGGAAAACTATCACCCAGAAAAGGACTGATAATGAAAATGATGTTAAACTATCTTGAGGGTGTGTAGTTTATTATTTTGGATTCTCTATTATCCCCATTAATCCCTTTGATATAGGGAGTGTGTTCACACATAGGGACGTATCTCACTGAGATTGTGTATAACCTTATGACCAGTACTAACACTTGGTATTATTACCACGGTTTATTGATTGAAAATTATTTATACATTGTAGTGTTTATGAAATGACTTACTCATGACTATTTTGATAGAAATTCTTATTCATGACCATTTTGATAAAGACAATTAAATATACATGATTTGATAGAAATTAAATTTTTATATTTTTTATAATATCTATTGAAATGTTTTGAAAATAATATCTTGATTTGAAATGTGAAAATATTTCCATTCCATGTTTTATTTAAAGTTGATAAAAGTTATTTTCTTAGTTATATATTACTTATGAAATGTTTAGTGATATCCAACATGGATTTTTTACTCACACCCTATCTTTTTTGTTGTGAGTTTTTATATTTTCTTACACTAGTTCTATGGAAAGGAAAGAAACTTCTTGGAGGCAGTGGATGTTCTTGATTAGCATGACTCAGGAGTTGGTGTTGATCAATAGATCATGTAATCCACTTATTGAATAGAGTTCTTGGGATGATGTCTTGATGGTATTTTCTGATGAATTTGGTTGAAGTACATTTTTAAAACAAGTATATATCCATTTTTGGTATTTTTGATCTTGAGGAGTGTTTTTATTACTGACTATTTATTATTTTATAAATACTAATTTGTTTTGATGATCTATTCTTGTGGAAAAAAAAAATTCACATGATTTCTTTGAATCCCAGGTGTTGGTCACAAGCCCATGGGAATTGATAATTACCTTCATGCCATTTCAATATTGATTTAGGAACCTTTTAGGTAGGTTATATTTATTATTTTGTAACACAATTTCACTTTGGTGTATATGTACGAGTGATTTGGGATAATATCCCAAACTCTTTTGATAATCAATTAGTTCTTAGTTAAGATACTCCCTGATCGGTCTGAGTAGAGTTTCTTTATATTCTTACTAATATGATTCTATAATTCACTCTTTTATTGCCTAAATTACTGAATATAATCCTAATTATACTACATTAAGTAGATATATCCATATCTACAAAATTTATTAGTAAAAGTTACAAAGTAAGAGTATCCACCACTAGATTCATCTTGAAAAGCTCTAAAAACATATGTATGAACCAATTATAGAATCTCTTTTTCTATTTAATCTATTCCACTAAATGGATCCCTAGTCATTTTATCTTATAAAAAATCATGAAACATATCCAATGGTTTTAACTCAAAATAATCTAAATACCATTATTGGATTAATTTTTTCAAAATATTCTCATTTACATTATAAATTTTTTGATACAACAATTGGGTTTGATTTGGGCCATTTAAACATGATTCATTATTTATTGATAAAATTTTATTTTCACATTCAAATATGTAAATACTATTATTCAAATGTGTTATTCCATAATATATTATATCTTTATAAAAGTATCATTATTTATTTCCAAACATGAAAAAATCTATCCATGTATAAAATAGACACATGAATTGTGTTATTGGTTACTCTGGGTATATAATACAAATTAATTAAAACTAGAACCAATCCAGTTGGTAATTTCATATTGTATTCCCTAATACCTAGCACATCTGGTCCCACTATATTAATGTAACAATGATCCATCACACATTTATAAATATTATAGAATCTACATCATTACTATATTTGTATACAAGTTTGAGAACCACAAGATTTATCTAATGCCCAATTTGTATAAATGAATTAATTTAACTCAATAATGAAAATACTTGAAGCCTCAATTTACATATTTAACATGTAAAATTTATTCTTCCAGTGTCCCTTATTTCCATATAGAAAACATAATTCATCCTTCTCTTTATACCCCCTAGATCTTTCTATTATTGGAAGGATAGAGTGAAAGTTCATTATACTTGGAATTTTTCTTAGACATTATCTCCTTTACTCTCCTATTATTCACTATATGGATATATGATTTTTCATTATTCATGTATTTATCCACTTACTGAATCAAATTTAAGCAATATGGGAGTACCTTCTCTATATTGTTCATTTTGAAATTTAAAATAAAACATGAGAATCTTGGAGGAAGTGAAGTGAGAATGAGGCCCATACATAATTTCTTAGGTAGATGGAATCATAGAATTTATAAAAATTTAATGTGAAAATCATCATAACTACATGAGGTTTAACTAAAAATTATTATCCTAGGTTGAATGTAAAAATTTTATTAGAGGTCTTAAACCTCTCTTGTCTTTATTTCTCCTATTATAGATATAACAAACCCAACTCTAGTTTCCCAGAGTTAGTGGTTAATTTAATACATTGACATAAGATAAAAGTATTGACATCCTTAAGTACCAAATAGTTTAGTTGTCTTGGTAAACTAGATACATACATGACAGCCATATCACATTTGAATATACAAATTACAATATAATTTTTTTCCAATAATATCACTATTCCATATAACATATCCTTGAATATCATTCATAGTATACTTCCTTGATTCCTAGGAAAGGAATAAAAATAAAGAGGAGGTCAGATTATCATTAATATTTATGTAAAGAGGAAACTATCATGATTAAATGATTAATAACCAATATGGAATAATAAACATGTAAAGGTAAATATCTGAACACACATCCCATTTAATGAATAACTTGACTATGATGACTAGATTAGTAATAATCAATATAGAAAGGTAAATAAATAAACACACATTCCTTTTAAATAACTTATCAATAATAGATACTCAATAATAAATATAGTAAGGTAAAATATTGAACACACATTAAATTTAAATAACTTAAGCATCATTAATAGATAAATGATAATCAATATAACATGTTAAATAAGTGAAAAAACGTTCCATTTAATCAATAAAAAGAGAATGAAATGAATTCAGAGATAATATCATTGTGAAAATATATTGGATAGTAATAACTGAATTTTTAATGAAGAAAATGTTTAATTATTGGATGTCAGGATCTTAGTAATATTAATAACTCTAACATAATAAGATTTTAAAAGATAGTTTAAAACTATTGGTATAAACCCATTTAATAATAGCTTACTGATATAAATCATTAGAATAATAATGCATAATGGTGTATATAATTTCAGGATCCACCCATCACTACATGTCTAAATCATTCCTCATATATTGATTAATTTATTTAATTCATTAAAATATTCATTATTATCAAATTATTGAGTAAATAATACAGATTTAGCAATACTTCCCTAAATAAAAAAAATTAAATGTAAATCATTATATGTAGAAATGTTGTACATTTTCAGAAAAAAACATATCCATGATAATTGATATGAATATTTAGAGAAAATTTAATGTTCAATGATCAAAGGAAAGTGAATAATTCAAGGGAAAGTTAAAGACTAAAAAAATGAATCAATAAAGTGAACATTAATACTTTCCTTAGTCAAAATGATCATAAAAAATCCTTACAAGGAATAAGTATGGTATCAATACAACATATTTCAAGTGGAGTGAAATTGAACTAATGGTTTTTTATTAATATAAATACCATAAAAATACCTTTATGAACATTCTTGAGGAAAATAAACTTTTCATATTGAAAATCACATTTAAAAAAAGGTTAATAATTAATTTTCAAAATAATTTTCTTTGAAAATAAAATTTTAATCTTAGAAAATAATCATTAAATAACGGATTGGTCATGACAAGTAGAAATTCTATTCATTTCATACACATTAAAACAAATATTTATTTCAATTTTTTAGTAAAAGCCAAAAGAGCCCTTTTTGAAAAATGAAATGGATATTACTTTCAATTTTGTTTTGGTAAAAAGTTATAATGGGTAAAAATTAAATTAATAAATCAATTTGAAAATTTTAAAACCACATTGTTTAAAAAAATTGGAATATAAAGGATTTTCCACAGAAGGGAGTGATGAATTTATATTTTATTAATAAAATCACAATTAGTTAACTACAAAAGAGTAGAAAATGGAACTATTAATTGAAAGAATCATGAATAATTAAATTAGAGTGTAATTAAATCATATTATTATACAATTATAAAAAAATCCATAAATATAATTTCAAGTATAAACAATCCCAATTAAAATGATATTATTAAATAAACCCTAAAAAGATCATAATAGTGAAGCAAGAATTAATCGACGAATTGATTACATGTATCAAAATTATATTTACATAAAAAATTGGAAATAAAACACAATATTTTCAAAATAATTTACAAAAATAATCTTATAATATCAAAGAAAATGAATAAGTAATATAACCTCATGAAAACAATGAGTTATGAAATTCATTACCACTTTGTAATTTTCAATTAAATTCTATTTTGATGAAATAATTAAATTTAAAACTACAAATACCATTAATTAGGAATGAATCATGATATTTTATGTCAACTTTGAATTATATACACCATATAAAATAAATTAGAGGTAAAACCTTACAATATGCCTCAATGAAGGGAAATTGAGATAAAGTCACATACCCCATACTTCATTTTTGTTGAATGTGATTTAACTTCATATAAAATTGTTTAAAAAATGTTATTAATTTATACCATTACCATATCTATATCTATAATATCATATATAATCCACTTATAGAATTTTACCATATGTTTGATAATAAAATTTAATTATTTTCATTTTTTAGGTGTCAATTTCTTGGTTTTCTCATGCATTTTTTGTCCTGAAAGTTCATGTTCTTGAACATATTATATATTTTTAAAATATAAAAAGTTAATTTAAATCTATAAATATCATTTTTTTCAGTATATACATTTTTATAATCATTATTTAGATTTTAACATGTAGAATGAGTCACATTGCTTCGTGGAGATGATATGTCATACGTACACGGGAGAAATGTTATCATTTCATTAATGGGTGAAAGGGTAATGAAGTTTGTGAAATATTAATTTTTGATAATAAATTTAATTTCATATATATTATATATATTTACTAAATTTATCTTTATTTCCTTCCATTTAATGCGTAAGTGACTCACATTGCTTCGGGAGGCTGCAGTCTGTCGTACACACGATCGACATTATCATATTTTAAACGGGATGGATTTTAAGAAGGAATATGTGATATTATAATTAAATGTGTATAATAATATCATAAATATCATATAAATTTTTTAAATCCATCATTATATCAATCCTTTAATGATGGTGATGAAAAACGAATTATATTAGTTCATGAGGTGGTAGTCCTTCTTACACATGATTGATAGTTTTGTTTCCCATTTGATGGAAAAGGAGATAAATATAAGTCATTACCTTTAAATAATAAAATATAAATATATTTAATATACTAATATAATTATATAATAATATTTTAATAATATTTTAAAGAGGTGAAATAATAAAGAAAATAAAAATGCTCATTTAAGAACATTACCTCTTCTTCGAAAAACTTCTTTAAGTTTGACCAAAATCCTTCCTAGGGTGGAATTAAAATCAAAATAAAGATTAAAACATGTTTATAGGGGTGTAAGTATGTTTTTGGTGTATTTATTGGAAGAAACAATTTATTAGGAAGTGTTAAGGGAGGAAGAGAGGGGGTGACCTTTTATAAGAGGGCGAGAAGAGATATGTGGAATTATTAAAAAGAATCAATTACACCCACAATTTTAACATGAAATAAGCCAAAAATGGGTCATTATCGACCCTTAGAGGCGATAAGGTTAAAATATTTCCATAAAATGGATTTTATACAAGTTTATTCCATTTTAATCCTTATTGTTTTATTTTAACCCCCGGTAAATTAGTTTTTACCTTAGCCGAGATTATATATTTTTACTGATTTTACTAATAAAAATGGTCAAAAATTATCTTAAAAATATAAGATAATATAAATTATTTATTATCTAAATTTGGAATTAATTTTTCAAAACTCAATTCATACTAGTGATATAATCCAATTTAAAATTATACCTACGGACACAATGAAAAAGAGGGTATCCAATGAGAAATTTATCATAAGTATAGAAGGTTTTAAAATCAAATTTTAATATGATATTTAATATAATGGAATATATTAGATAATGTTTAATATAATTTAAATAATTTTACATTAAAAATAATTTAAAATATGATTTAACAATATAAATTATCTAAATGAGAAATCAATTTTCAATAAATTTCAGTATTTTAACTATTCACCAAAAAATGAAACTTTCAAAAAAAATATAAAAATTCCCCCTAAGATAATTTTTGTATTCAGTTTTCAAAAATAAATTTAATTTTTTAAAATAAAATTTCTAAAAGTAGAAAAATTAATTTTAAATTATGTTGGAAAAGCGTGACTAAACCATTTTTTTGAAAAATACTTTTTTTAGAAAACATTTCTCTTTTCTTTTAAACGATTTATATTTCATATCTAATAAAAAGATATCTATAATTTTTCAAATTTAGTTAGTTTATTAGTACCATCAAATTTAATTATTTTGATATAATGTTATACTATATGATGGTTCATTTAGACTCAGGTTTTTATGTTCCACATGCTATCAAAGAGATCAAATTTATTTGAAAAAAAATATAAAATAAAGTCTCAGGATGTAGCATTCTAGTTTACAGTTGGTGTTGTGTTTCATATGCTCTATTGAACCGAATTTTATTATTTTGAAATTATCAGGGTGTTACTCAATTTCCACCTTCGATAAATTTTTTCCCCGCAATTTACACTTGATCTCAGTAATCAAGTGATTTCTAATTAAAAATTCATTTTTGAAAAATGAAAATCATAAAAAAGGTTAATTAAAAAATCCTATTAATAAGAGAGAAAGGGAATTAAAATAGTCGCATGGAATAACTCATAACCAGGCTCATAAGTAGGAGAAAATTGATTGTGAGTGAATAACCAAACTTGATTTTTTATGCATGAACGACTAAAATTCACTTCTAATGGATAATAAAATCTATAAATTAGTGAAAAGTATTTTCATATATCTCTAAGTATTTTATAAAAATAATTTGGTTTGAATAAGTTATCCAATACATTAAATTAATATCTAAACCACAATAGTAACACCACTAGTTGAACATTAATATTTATTCATCCAATCATTTATGTAAAAAAATGAAATATTTACTAAAATAACACATAGTACAGTTGTAGGTGAGAAAACCTTTTCACCCTTCTGTTGTGGGTTCAATCTCTATGGCCTCACTAGATTTGATGGGTTTTTATCTAATATGTCGGATTTTTTTTTCTAAAACCATATTAATATAATTCCTATAACAATCCATAACTATAATAACCCATAATTACCTCAACATAAAAAGATAAGATAAACCCTAAAGGTTACCAATACCTTTAAAATTATTCTTAAAATATTAAAGACGTTATTCTTTAAATAACATTTTCACTAAAACATATACTAAACCAATGGGTTGTAATACCATAAGTGTCTCCCAAAATATACTTAATCTTAGTATACTCACATCACATAAAACCTAAAAAAGAGTGTTTAAGACATTGAACTTATGTTCAATTTTAAACTCATAAAAACATTATGTTTTTCATAACTATTAAGTTAATGAAGGAATTTATGATTCAAAAATTTGATGTAATCCTTATATGTTTCATGATTTTTATAAACAAAATACCATTGGTAAAATTACTTCTCTAATTTAATTATTTAATTACAATATATAAATACTTAAACCTTTTTATTTCAACATAGGTCTTTCCTAGGTTGGAGGATAACCATTAGAAGAGGCCATTGACTCAGATAATTCACATGTTCCTCATATTTAATGAAACAATCTATAAATGGATCCCTAGGATAAAATTTATTTCCTTAAATCATACTATTCATTTTTCCTCAATAATTCATTACTTCATTCCCTTTTTTCACACATAAAACATTTTACCATTCCTTTAATCGAACTTAGGTTTAAAAATGGTAATTCATTAATAGTATCTATTAAAATTTGTTATAATGGTTTGTAAATAAAAAGTGAATTATCCAAAGTATATCCCCTAGGAGTGTCAAACTAGGTGCATAGTAAGAACCATTGTTCTGTACCAAGTAACAATAGATTCAAGCATGACATGCCTTTTTCAGAGTTATTACCCCTAGGTACATAGGTTCCAAAACTACATCCACTTGTAGTATCCATACTGGGATGTATTTCTAGGACAAACTACATAATCTTTACCTTACTAAATATTTCAGATGTTCTTCTATTTTTATCCTCAATGTTTATCATAGGGTTAATTTCCCTAAGCTATGTTTTTTAATGTAGTCCCTAAAGTTTCTACTAAAATTATACTAATATCAACTCTAAAGAACTTAACCCCAGAAGCCCAGATCTAATGTATACTTTATTAAATTGGCATAAGATACAAGAAATGACTTCTCAAAAGACCGAATAGTTTAGTAATCTTGGTAATATAGATACATAAATAATTCCTATATTAATTTTGAATATAAAAAATACAATTGTTTTAAAGATTATCATTATTTATTCTAGAAAATCCTTACATATCATTCATAGTACACTTCTTGGATTCCTAAGAAAGGGAAAAAAATAAGGGTGATCCCAGATTATCAATAAGGGTTACATAAAGTGGAAGATATCCTAAGTAAATGAAGAATAATAATTATTTAATAATCAATAGGGTAAGGTAAATATCAAAACAAACATTCCATTTAATCAATAATTTAACTTTCAGGATCATATGAAGAATAATCAATATGGAAAAAAATAACTGAACACACATTCCATTTAAATAACATGATTATCATGAATAGATATTGAATAATCAATATGAATATGTAAATAACTAAACATAAATTTCATTTAAATATCATAAAAGTCAAGAATATATAAGGATCAATCAATATGGAAAGGTCAATAACTAAAAACACATTAAATTTAATCAATAATTTTATAATGAAATTCATTTAGTGATAATATCATTGAGGAAATCCCATGGATATTAATAACTGAAATCTTAATGAAGGAAATTACTAATTATTAGACGTAATTATCTGAGGCATCAAGATATATATACTATCAAGACTTTTCAAAATACATTTTAAAACTACAGACAAAAACCTACTTAATGATATCTTATTGATTTGCCTCATTAGACTAGAGATGCATCATGGGGATATAAAATTTTAGGCCCCACCCATTACTGCATGTCTAAGGAATTTACCATATATTGAATAACTTATTTAATTCATGAACAATATTCCTTATCATCAAATTTCCATATTGATTAAATAATCTAGATTTATCAATATTTTCCCAGATAGACAAATAAATTTCAATAAAGAATACTGTATGTAGAAATTATATATAGTTTAATCAATAAAAATTCCCATGATAAATAATATATATATTTAGGGAAATTTATTATCCAATGATCACATGAAACTGAATATTTCTACGAAAAGTGAATTACTAAAAAAATGAATCAAGAAATCTAATGTAAATAATTTCATTGGTCAAAATGATCTTAAAACATACTTAAAAAGAATATGGAATGTATCAATACAAAAAATTATTAGTGAATTATAAGTAAAATAAATATTTATTATTCTTCATGAATAGAAATACAATAGAAATATATTTGAAAACATTCTTGAGAAAAATAACCTTTTCAATTTGAAAATAACCTATTAGAACTAAAGGTTCCCATTTTTTATAAAATAAATTTCTTTAGAAATAAACATTAAATATTTTAAAATAATCTTCAAAACATTGAGTGGTCATGATGGCTGGAAATTTTGTTCAATTGTTACACTTTAAAACAAATATTCCTGTCACTTTTTCAGTAGAAGACAAACACACCTTGTTTTAAAAATGAAATGAATATTCCCTCAAATTCTATTTTTTAAAATATAAAAATGGGTAAAAATTTATTTAATAAATAATTTTTAAAATGATAAAATATTTTTTTAAAACATGGTTTTGGACGAAAAGATATTTTCAACTAAAGAGAGAAATGAACTCAAATTTTATTAAAAACATTTCCCAATAATTTTATGCACCAAAGAGTGAAAAGATTGTGCTATTACTTGAAATAAAACATGAATAAATAGAGAAAAATAAAATTAAATATATTAATTAAAAAAATTCAAAAAAATTAACTCAATCTAAATTTAATTATAATCAATCTGGATTAAAATGAGATTTTGAAATAAACCCTTCCAAAGATTATAACATTGAAGTGGGAATTAACCAATGAATCAATTGTGTGTATCACAAAAAAAAAACAAATAAAACATGTGTAAATAAAACATAATATAGTAATATGTATTTACACACATAATCATAGAATATCAATGACAATAAATAAGCAATTCAACCAAATGAAAATAAATTGAGTTATGAAATTCTTTACCACTTTGTATTTTTCAAGTCAATTCCCTATGTATGAAATATTTAAATTTTAAAGTTAAAAGACCATTAAGTATGAATGATTCTTGATAGTACTATTCAAAGGGGTAGTATATACATTATATAAAAGAAAATATGTGCATAACATTATAATATGCCTCAATGAAAGAAGATTGAGACAAATTCCCTTACCTCATTCTTTCTTTTGGTTGAACATGATTTAAACTCCTTTATATTGATTTTAAGTTGGTTATTAATTTAAAAAAATAACCATATATATATATATTTAATATCATATATGATCCCCAATAAAAATTTTACTATAAGTTTGTTAATAATATTTTATTATTTTTATTGTTTCATGTGTTATTTGTCATGTTTTCTCTTATATATTTTGTCTCGAAAGTTACATTTCTTTCACATATTATATAGTTACATAATATAAATAATAATGTTAATGTTATAAATACCATTTTTTTCATTACATACATTTTTACAATCATTATTGAAATTTTAACAATGATAATGGATCACATCACTCTGTGGAGTCGGTATATCATATGTATGCTCATGAAACTTTATCATTTCCTTAATGGGAAATAGGGTAAGTTAGTTTGTGATATATTAATTTTATAGAATCAATATAATGTTATTTCTATCAAATATATTCAATAAATTTATCCTTATTACCTTCCATGAAAAGAACAAGTGAATTAAATCGCTTCGTGAGGTGGTGGTATGTTGTACACATGGGAGATGTTATCGTATTTTAAATAGAATGGATAGTAAGAAGGTATATGTGATATTATAATTAAATAAGTATATTAATATCATAAATATCATTTAAATTTTATAAATCTATCATTTTTATATGATTATTTCAAAAAAGAATTTAATTTTTTAGAATACATTTTTTTATAATTTTGAAATATTAGTTTTAAATTATATGGGAAAAGCGAAATTAAAATATTTTTTAGAATAGTATAGTTTCACCAAAAACATTTATTTTTCTTTTAAACTATACTTATTTCTTTAATAAATATATAACGAAAATTTTCATAATTTAGTTATTACTATTCATACCAATCAATTTAACAACTCAATTATAATGATATACTATAATACGGTTCATTTAGACTTGAGGTTGCATGTAACACAATCTATCAAAGAAATAAAATTTATTTAACATAAATATATCATAAATTATTTCGGTGTAACATTATCATATAATCATGGAGTTGTGTGTCATATATGATATCAAACCCAATTTTATCTTTTTAAAATCTCTAGGTGTTATAATAGATCACAAATGTGAGACAAAATGGTGCATAAATCCATGTCTCCATGATGATTTTTTAGGTTACCATTCATATATGATAACATAATTCATTGGACATACAATTCATCACCCATGAGTTTCCAAAATATATTTTTCTCCTCCTTACATTCCTTCTAGGAAGGATCATTAGGAACTGGGGACCCCAGTATATAAAACTTATACTCCTATCATAGTATAATGTGTAAATGCTTATACCACTACTGAAAGTTAGCACCGATTAAGAGAACATAATTATCTAAAATGGATGATAGGGATAGTGGTGTGTTCAAAATAATTTAAATTTTCTATAATAATTAAAATATAATTTTTAGTACTTTATCTTGATTACTTTTTTTAATGTAATAAATTAATTTTAACAGTCTCTCACTATTTTATTAAATCCTAACATCCCTAATAATTGGAATTATAATATCCTATAACTCATATATTATAGATTAAAGGGTCCATATTTTACTTCCAAAAATATTTATGAGGAACTAATCAAATTATTCATAGGTATTTAGGAATCATTTTCTTATTAACAACGTCGAATCATAACTCATTGATTTTTTGTGTACACTCCCCAATCCTGAAATCCTAAACTCAAATTTCCTCAATGCTTGAATCCATGTTACACATAGTATTTCTAATGAAATCAACTCTTGATGTCAACTAGGTTATGTAAATAAAATACTTACATTATAACCCCTCAATAACTAAAAACACCATGATGAGGGGTCATACAACTACTTTAAACTATGATATCATTCAAATTCATGTGATGGATGACATTTTATAAAATATTAATTTTAATGAGTGATTCTTTTTAACATATTCTTAAATATTATTTATTTTATTCCTTACATGCTTATTAATATTATTTATATTCTTATTAAATTCATTTATGCATTATAATTTAGGACGCTTTATTTTATTCTTCTTTAATATTATTAATATTATATATAATTTATAAAATTAATTAACCATGTAAACTAAAATATTTTATAAATAATTATTTAATTTTATTTCATCTTAGTATTATTGTTAATTTTATTTTATTTACACATAATCAGGAACCATATCGACATTTTCTCCATTCTTTAATACCACTTGAAGGTTTCAGGGAGAAATAAAAGTAGTGATCTAGTTCCAAATTTTGGATTTCCAATATTTTCAATGGATAAACTTGAGGAAATTCATGAAAACAACAAAAAAAATCTCCAAGAGAGGATATTTCACATTTAATTTATAATTATAAAATAATAATTACCTTAAAAATACTTATTTTTATTGATTAATTATGATACCTATCTTTTCATGTAATGAATTTGGTGAATAATACAAGTGAGTATTTATCTAGTTGTATCCACACATGCTCTATGAATCTCCAGGAAACATTCTTGGTATTCCAAGAACTAGTGTAGAGAAACCTAGAGCTTTACATTATTCATTATTAATCAAAAAAATGGATTCTCTTATTCTCTGTTTGTTCTTGAGAGGGTGGGAATATGATTTTCTCTATAGGGATTGATATAATTTTCTAGAGTCTTTTATATCATGCACAATAACTCTATCTCTCTAAAATGAAACAATAAGGAATATATACATAGATTTACATAATCATGTATATAGGGTGTGAGCTAAATAGTACTGGTAGTATTTCTATAAAGAGTTTATGAAATTCAATTTATTAAAAATTTCATATATTATAGTTTCAATATCATTAAAAAAAATATTTCCCAAATTATAAAGTATAAAAAAAGAATGTATCATACATTTATCCTTTTCTAAATACAAGGTAAAACCTTTTTAGAAATAAAAAGATATATCAGGATCAAAATCAATACTATTGAAATAACATTAATTTTATATATATCTTTCAAAACCCCCTTTTTATAAATCAAAAGAGGAACCACTACATTAAAAGTAATTTTTTTAAACTTTAAAAATAACTTTCAGGTTTATGAAAACAATAAAATACCATTTTTCTTCTTTCAAAATAATTCAGAAAAATACCCTTCTTAAATAAAATTGAAAAGTAAACTAAACAATTAAATAAAAAGGTAAACAATCAAACATGTACTATCTTATAAAATGGAAAAAAATATAAGTAACAATAATGAGATTGGTTCCAATTAACAATGATAAGAACAAGGGGATATAATAAAGTAATCAGTGGATATCCCTAAGATAACATCACCATAAATGAATATTGTATTGGGTTTTCTATGGGTTTAATAACACTTATTAGAACAATATGACGCGATCAAGAATCCCAAACCAAGATTTTCATGATTAGAAATATGAAATATGTGTATTCTATAATTGAACAATATTGTATATCACATTAATTACACTAATGTATTAATAAAAATCATCTTTAGATATGCTTGATGAAGGTCACAATACAGGAAATATAATCTCCCCTTCATGGTGTATCCATGATCTAAGATAAATCTCTCAAAATATGAGATATATCTTTCAATAATCAAAATCATGTTAGTGCTTCATTTGTAAAGGAGGTAGTATTAGATACCTTTGGGTGATATGGAAACTTTTCCAAGCATCTTGCAAGGAAATACTCACACTTTCCATCACATAGAAGTGATTTTATAAATCTATAAGAATACTCCTCAACCATTATCACATTTACTCATAAATTATGATGCTTGAGTAAATTATTCAGATGACCCATGATCTCATGCATGAATTATAAACTCCCATGAATTATATATCATGTTAAAAATCATTAAATGATAGCTTATGGTATAAGATATTTGAACATTAACATGTTAATGATAGGTTTCCATTTAATATTTTAGTCTTACCAAATGAATCGTAGTATATGTATTAGGATAAGGAAGAAGTATTTAATCACATTTCATACCCCTTTTAAATACCCTAAATTGTAGAATATGATATACATAGGCAGTGTCATGGAATACCATTCCAATAATTATGAATTCCCCCTCCATCATAAAATATGATACACTTCATATAAATATACAAAAATATTTTTTATCAATCATGTTATAAATTATGATTGGTCAGATCATACTATATGATCTAAATTATATATATATACTTTAGGAAATATCAACTCCTTAAATCTCTTATGTTTACTAAATCCTAATAGACTTTGTGCCATTTCACTATATATTGTATCACATATAATAACTTGTGAAATCATATCCTAAAATCTTTTGGATATTATCCAAAAAACTTTTGGAAAGTTATCTTCAATCTCAACTTATATCAAATACTATGTAATAACTTGTGAATACCAATCTAAAACATTTTTTTAACTCTAACACACTTTTATATTAGATCTCTAAGTTATACACTATAGGAAAATACTTTTTTATGATGGGTTATTTGTTATATATTTCCATCACAAAAATATATATACAATGAATATTCATCAAAACTATTTCATTTTATAAGAGAGCATTGAAACTACCATTATTTATGAAATAATTTCACAATTAACCCCATCAAGTTACATTTCGAGATGAATTATTTTTTCCATCATAATGAATATTTTGTTAAATCTTTTTATAGAATGATGATTACTTCGCAAAAACTTTTTACATCAAAATCTTGATTCCACTACAATAAAGTATTTGTGATGGAATAAATATTTCATCACAAAAAACGTTTTATGTGATTTTTTCGATGAAATAATAATTTTGTTTTAAATAAATGAAAAAAAATCACTAAATAATAAAAATAGAAAAAACAATCCTTATAAAATTATAGCTAGTATATTATATAAAATGTTAAATAGAAAAAATTAAATAATAATGTTACTTAATAGGATAGGGGATTATATCTATCTTATGGGGGAACTCTAACCATAAATCACATTAAATCTGATAGATAAACTTCATCATCTCAACATTCTACTACTCCTACTACCATCACTATTATTCCTGCTTCTGCCATTGCTCTTCCTCCTCTCTAGTCAATCTTTGTATAAACATTTCATGAGACTATAGCCTCACCTCATAATATGCAGTATCATATGATGATGATGATATTAATACTCCATTTGATCAATATTATTCCATTTATTATGTGCCATAGTAACTAGTCACGGTAGATCCTGAGCATATATCAATCACCCGACATTTCCAAACACCACTCTTCATCACCCACATTCAAGTTTCCTCATAAAAATGTTACTAACATGAGGCCACATCCCTACCATATATCTCGCTCTGAATCCCACACATAAGAGAGAACTCTATCTCATATGACTCATGTAACCATACAGATAGAACATAATAATATTAAAAAAAATTATACTAATTTATTTTAAAAAACTAAAAAATACTAAAAATAATATTTCACTTTATATCATTGATAATCAATACAATACTAATTTCAATGTACATCCTCTTGTATATGTAAAATGTTGTAATTACAGGATAAACTGTAGGATTATAAAATTATCACATATATTTATTATTATATATATATATATAATTTTTAAACAATATTACTTACCAAATGTAAATGATGTATGCTGAAAGTATGACTCCCAACTCTATGTGTGACATCTTGTCTCTCTTGATTTTGTTGACTAGAGTCAGATATCCTCTATAAAGTCTCTCATAAAAAATACATTCAAAATACATCTAAATCCTCAAATGGGATATAATCAGGTCAATTAATCCTAGAAGACTCATTAAATAAAGTTATATATTCACTCTTCATGGATCTTTTCTAATGGATATGTTAAAAACTGATGGAAATGATCATGCAAGAAATAATCCCATGCCTCACAGATAGAGGGTCTCATACTCTCATAAAAAAGAGACCGTAAACTCTAAAAATATTTAATAATATTGAAAAATATAAATTATTTAAATTTAAAATAGAAAACATTAGTTATTTATATATACCAACCAGTTCTCAAATATTTTTGTAAATAACTTGGTAGGAACTTAATCTCATGAAACCCATGGAGTAGAAAAATGGTTCGTCAAAATAACACTAGCACGACCAATGATTAGATGCAAAAAATATGATAATATGAATAATTAGTAACATAATTAATAAATAAATTAAATTAAATGAAAACTACCTAAAATTCATATTTAAACTTACTTCCTCTAATGAGGATCAAATTCAAGAGATGGGTATCTCCCTAGAAAAGGATCTAAAATCATTGATCATGTAAGGCCCTGACTCCTTCTAGCAGCTGGTGTCGAGTCAACACCCCCAGATGATGAATCAAGAGGCTCATATCTATATAGAACATCCTCAGTCAAGATTTGAATTATATCATCATAATTATCATCAGCCATATGAAACATATTATTAATTTTGTAACAGATTTTTTACCCTAAATAATATATTAATAATTTAAAAATTATAGAACCTTTTTGTAAAGAACCCGATTAAAAATATTGTTACCTAGAAATAATTGTTAATAGAAATATGAAATATAAAAAACTAATAAATATTTATTGAAAATAAATAATACATCATTTTTCATATTCATCTTGATCTTAATCATCTGTTTCATTAGTGCTAATGTCTTCATTTCCCTCTGTAGCTTTATCAATTTCCATACGAGCTACAATTTCATCATATTATGTAATATAAAATTCATTGGTTAAATTATCAATGTTATCAATGCCGTCATCCCATAACTATGGGGTCTCATCATAAATAATGGTATCTTTTTTATTAAGAGATATATTCGATGATGTTTGTTAAAAAATTTCAATATTTGTCACTTCAATAGAACCAATTTAATTTTCCATAAACCGATGATGATTCATTTTTATTACACTCCTCCTATCATTTAAATATCTCAAATCAACACATTTATTTTCATAATAAACTTTTAAGAAAAAATGTTTTATTTACCAGAAAAAACATCTATATTTAATATCATCAATTCCATGTTGTGGATGAACACACAACCTCCAATCAATATCAAACTAATAATATTTAAACATTGTTACATATTCTTAACTAGATAACCTAACTCAATTATTTCATCCAACATTACATAAAATTAAACTTCACTTTCCTTATGATAATATCCTTAAAAAAGACCATTTTTAATCGTTTTTTTGTTCACCATATATACGTGTATGAAATCAAAATCCATTAACCACATAAGAAAAATAATATTTGAATAATTTTTATGGTGGATTACTTAATGAATATAATTTACTATGAAATTTATTTCTATGTTTTGATACCTGGAGAAAAAAATGAATAAAAATATACAAAATAAAAAATTGATTTCACAAGTTTAATATTAAATGATTTAACTTTCCAAAAATTAAAACCGGTAGGAAATATTATGTTTTCAGTATTATCTAAGAGCAGTTGGGGTAATTTGTGTAATTTGTTTTTGATATGATCGTTATATAATCTAAAAAATTAATAGAAATTCATTTTTAAAAAATATTTTAAAAAATATAAGTAAAAATAGTAATTACTAGAGAAATCATATAATTTCTTTATAATTGAGAAAAACATATGTATTAGTTTTATACAGTTATTCATTTAAAATCCATCATTCATTATGACTCCCAAAACCATTCTTAGGATGATTAAATACTAAAAATCAATGGTTTGTGACATAATAAACATTTTCTCCACTTTTATCCATTCAATTATGTTATGGAGGACATTCATATTTAAAATAATAAGTGTTTTTTTTTAAATTTCCTTATATAAGCACACTTCAACAATTGACCCATCAATTGATGCGTTATTATATACCTTATTCTTTAATTTTTCATACAACGCTCGAATGGATACATCCATCAAAATTTTATTATCCCTCTTTATTTAGATTCATATTAAAAATAAAATATTTAAAATTCTATTTATTCAAACAAGGAAGGAATAAACATTTTTTCTAATTTATATAAAATCATAAAAAATCATTTTGTAGCATAATCAATGTATCATATTATATTGTTAATGCCAAAAAATATGGGAGTAAATATTTTATTTACATAAATGTATCCCAAATTAAATAATTCAATATTTTTTTTATGATAATAAGAGGTAATATTTTCCTAATGACATGATAGTTATGAACTTTTGACCTAGTAATATCTATATTTTTTACAAAATAAGAAAAATTATAAGTATAGTAATCTGGTAACCTTAATTTTTTAAATCCACTTTGAAAATAATAACTAAATTTATCTATAAAGTGCCTAACATACTTTTGGATTCATTAATTTTTGTGATATTATGTTTTAAAATAACTCCAGTTCAGGAGGCTTGTATACTTCGATATGATTTAAGAGTGCCTTCACAATATCTTTGGTCTTCTCTTATGTGTTCAATATTGTATAAAATATGTCATAAATTTTTTTTTTCAAAATGAATTACATCTAACATGTTAAAAACCAATAAATCAAACCAATATGGAATCTACCAAAAAATAAATTTCTTTATCAAATTGTGATCTCTACGAAAACCACAAATTTTTTATCGGTTTATAGTTGGTCCAAAAGTAATAGGAGGAAATAAAAATAAAATATATTTTACTATAATACCTGAGAGAGATGTTTGAAGTTTGTCACTTTCAATTCTACCTTTTATAAAATTATTTCCATTATGTCAAAATGGATGATCTATAGGAATAAATATTTGATGAAAATTGAAAAAAAGTATTTCTTCCATTGAAAATCATAAATTATTTACTATCATCTATGCAGTATGGGAATTCTTTTAGACCATGTGTACTCGATCTAGATAACATACCATACTCTATAAAGTCACTGATTGTCCATATTTATGCATCTTTGAGTACAAAATTTTGATTTTAAACTACATAATATGTAGTTACGCCATCATTAAATAATAAAAATAACTTATACATCAATTTCTTCAAATAATGATCAATATTATTTTTTTTATTTCCAAGAATTAGTAATTCCAAATATATATATGGTTCCTTTATCAATATACAAGGAGGTAACATTAAAATGTTATAAAAATATCCTAATCATAATATCAATTTTAGTAAGAAAAAAATGGAAAAATCATCAATAGAAAAGCTCAACCATATGTTATGATGTTTAGAATAAAAACATTGATGCACCTAATCAAATTGTTTCCAATAATCACCAACAAAATGGTGGTTTAATCTTTTACTAACAAAAATAATAGATCTATTGCATTTAATCGATGTAGTTATGTTGTGACATATAAATAGTTTTGGTAATTAAGATGTAATTAGAAAATACCTCAATTTTTAAATAATTAAATCCAGACTTTACTTATTGAATATATTTATATGACGATTATCCAGATATTGGAAAATTATCTAATGATTCAAATTCACCATAATATTAGATTAAAATATTTTAAATTTCATGAATATTTTGATAACTAAAACCCAAATTATGATATGTTTTTTTTATTTTATAAAAATTTATAGGCAATTTATTCCCTAAAATTTATTTATCCAAAAAAATATTTGATTAAAACAACTATTTGACATTCCAAAATTATATTTTATAACCAAAAAATTGGAACAAAAATTCTCATTTTCTTATCTTACATTCAGGATATAAGGGATCCTCATTACATTTCAACAAATCCTAAATTATAGAAGTTTATAATTCAGGATTGGAATTCTCATTCAGGGTTTTTATTTCTAAAAAATAGGGGCCAACAACATCATGTACTAAATTTTGAAACTAAAATGAATCTAGAACCAAAGTATTTGTATTTCCTTTGAAATTTCATTAACCATATTGATACCAAAATGCATAATTGTTCAAAAATAAAAACATTGAAGATAAACCACAACATTATAAATCATTTCATATATTTTGTGATCAAACTTCTTATAGAAGAACTTAATTATTACTTCTAAAATGAATTCTAAATTTTATGATGTGAAAGATATAATTGATTTAATACCCTCGATGTGGAGATGATTTATACCAACACTGGTTTGATTTCTATGATGATTTATCCAATCACGACCTTTTAGTAAAAAACAATTCATATTTCATAGGTCCATAGCTTTCTAAAAATAATAAAATTAATTTTTTTATTATAAATATATATATTAAAAAACTCATTTTCACTAATTGAACAATTAATTATTATTTTTATAATATATTCCATAAATTTTTTATTTTAAATATTATAACAAATCAATAAAATTTTAAAATATGTGTTGTGGTGGGGGGGATATTTTTCTCCCATGTGATTTTAATAGGCTCACGTCATAGACGAAGGGATTCATATGCAACACATCTACGAATCACGTGCACGAGATGTACAAATGTGTTACAAATTTTAGTAAATTATAGAAACTTGTGTTAATTTATATTCAGAAATAATTTCCATTAATTTATACTAATTTATAATAATTTATAATAATTTCTCTTAAATTATATTAATACATAATATTGTTATTAATTTATACTAATTTATACAAATTTATTGTAAATTGTACTAATTTATATTAAAATATACTAATTTATTTTAAATTATACTAATTTATATTAAATTATATTTAATTATAATAATTCATATAAATATATACTCATTTTTATGAATTTATACAAATTTTTATTAAATTATAGTTATTTATACTAATTTATACTAAATTATATCAATTTATAGTAAATTATACTAATTTATATTAATTTTCAAGGAATTAATACTATTTTATAAAAATTTATATTAATTTATAATAAATTATATCAATTTATAGTAAATTATACTAATTTATAGGAAATTAATACTAATTTATAGTAATATGTATTAATTTATACTAATTTATTCTAATATATAATATTTTTTTTGAATTTATAATATGATATATCAATTTTTATTAATTTATAATAAATGATATTATTTTATACTAATTTGTATTAATTTATACATTTTTATGAAATTAAGCTATTTTTTTAATTTAATGAAATTTATTTTAATTTATACTAAATTAGAAAGATTTATTGAAAATTATACTAATTTTTAAGGAATTAATAATAATTTATAGTAAATTATATTATTTTATAATAATTTCTATGAATTAATTACAATCTATATTAATTTATACCAATTTATACTAATACATAACAATTTAAAACAATTTATACTATATTATAATAATTTATAAAAAATCATACAAATTTGTATTAATTGAAAATATTATTTGGTAAATTTATTCTAATATATACTAGTTTTAATTAATTTATATCGAATTATAATAATTTATAATATTTTTTAATATTTCTTAAAATTTATAATAAATTATAAATTTTTCTATTATTTTATAAAAATTTAAAATAATTTATACTAAATTATATCTAACTATTGTAATGAAAATTAACTTATACTAATTTGTGAGGAATTACTATTTATTTATAGTAATTTAAATTAATTTATACAAAATTTTAAAAATTCACAATAACTTATATCAATTTATAGTAAATTGTATGATTTTATAGTAATTTATATTTAATAATACTATATTTTATTGTTTTATACTAATTTATTCTAATTTACAATATTTTTTATTATTTTTTTATCATTTATAATAATGTATAATTTTTTAATTAATATATACTAAATTATACCAATTTATACTAATTTGTATGTATTTATAAAAAATTATATAAATTTATAATAATTTATATTAATTTATAGCAATTTAAAATAATTTTTATGAATTTATAAAAATTTATTCTAAATTATACCAATTTATAGTAATATATATTAAATTATATTAATTTATAATAATTTATATGAATTTATAATAATTTATATGAATTTATACTAATTTATATTAATATAAAATACTTTTATTAATTTCTATTATTTTTTATCAATTTATACTAATTTATACTAATGTAGATTTTTTTTTTAATTTATACTAAATGATAATTGATTATACTATTTTTTTTTGAATTTATACTAAAATTTGTACATTTACAGTGCTTTATATTAATTTATAGTAATTTATAATAATTAGTGATAATTTAAACTAAAGTTTATCAATTTATAGTAGTTTAAATTAATTTATACACATTTATACTAATTTATATATATTAATAATAATTTGTATCGATTTATAATAAATTAGATCAATTCAAAACAATTTATATAAATATATAATATTTTTATTAATTTTAAGGAATTTATACTAATATATATTAATTGTTATTAATTTCTACTAATTTAAATAATTTATACTAATTTATAATAATTAATAATATTTTTATCAATTTATACTAATTAATTTCACTTTATAGTAATTTATAATATAAATTTTTTCTAATTTATAAAAAATTATATGAAATTATATGAATTTATATGAATTTATCATTATTTTATAATAATATATAACATTCTTTTATTAATTTATCCTAATTTAGACAAGTATTTATTAATTTACATCAATCTATACTAATTGTTTTTAATTTATATCAATTTATACTAATTTTTATTAATCTATATCAATTTATACAAATTTTTATTAATTTATATCAATTTATATAAATTCTTATTAATTTATATGAATTTATAATATTTTTTGTTAATTTATACTAATTTTATGTTAATTTATAGAAATTTATAATAAATTGAATTTTTTTTTAGTAAACTATATGAAAGAGCGCTGTCGTGGGTGCCCTCAAATGATTAGTGTAATTTGGGGTACTTAGGTGCAGCAGAGTGGCTGACCAAGGTCGTCTCTCAAGGGAGGAAGTGAATTAAAACAATTATTAGAGGTATTATAGAAGTAAAATAAAAGAGAATAAAAACACTACTTGAAAGGATGGGGGTGGTTGTTTATAGTTTATAAATCTAGAAGAAGTTTTCTGGAAGAAGATTGCATTTTTTTTTGTTTTTAATTTTGAAATGAAGTTTCGATTAGAATGACACAACAAAAAGATGTTTTTTTAGAAATCTATTTTAAAAGTTGTAATCGATCTAACTCTACCTCTTTAATCATTTATTAATCATTATCATTTAAATTAATATTCACTTAATTATGATCCCTTAATTTGTTAAATCCCGAACCCTACGAGAATTAACTTTACCACGAAGATTGAAGTGAATTTAACCTTAGGCTAACTTCGGAACATGCAATCGCAACACCCTGCTTTGATTGATGTTCTAAAATTAGCTTATGTTCAGTGGTAAATTAAGGCACATAACCACTCTGGAAATTAGGATTAATTGAGTTTAGGGATTATATTTGAACTCTACAAATTGATCCCGAGTGGTTTTGAATTACCGGTTAAGGTTGCGCTCTCACAGTTCACACAATTCCCGACCTCGCGTGTTTTGTGTTAACTGTTCAATTTCTTGCTTAGTTTCATTTAAATTAAAAACTCAATTAATAGATCATAATATGTGAATTACAGTAGCTCATTGATTCAAAATAAATGAATGAAGAAGGATAGAGGTCGATCGATTACTAAAAAGAACTACTCTTCCATGGGTGGTGTAGTCATTGTGCAGACATTTTGCATAAGCAACGGATTGAAAGGGTAGAACCCAATCTTTTATCCACTCTTGATTCCAACCCAATTAAGAAGATTAATATAAGAAGAAGAGGGATGAACATAGAATATTATTTGAAGAAAAATTCAAAAAACAAACATGAAAGAAAAGAAATACAAAGAAGAGGTGAGAGAGGAGAGCCTTTTTGGAAGAGAGGTTTGCACAAAGGCTTACTTCTTCCAAGAGTTGTGAGGGGCTCCCAAGAGACACCCTTTCGGCCACACCTTCCCAAAGCCTCCACCATCCCTCTCAAAGAGTTAAAACCCCCTTTAAATAGAGTTTGTGAGGGCTAGGGATACATAACTTTTTAAGTGTGAAATGAAAATCTCGGCTAAATATTTTATTCCAAATTGAACCGCCTATTTGACCTCCAAAACGCGTGAATTGACAGGCCTTCCAGAAGGATGATTTGTGCCACATCATGTTCCCGAGATTTCCTCAAAATTTGGTCTCAATAAAAGCCCGTATGTAGAGTATATGGCCCAAATACAGAACCTTCTCCATTCTGGCGAGCCCAGCCCAACTTTGACTTCATGGCCCAATTTCAACAACCAAATGAACTCTTTAGCTTTAGTGTCCTGAATAAAAGTTGTAGATAATTAATCTAGGAACACTGTTACAAAATTTCAAATTCAAATAATAAATATAAAAATATTTATCTTCGAAATACTTCAGTGCACTATTAAGGGTAAAACTGGAATTTTCACCAAATTTTCAAATGAATGATCAAATCCCAAATATTTTATAAATAAACATGTTTAACACAATGTGAGGAAATTATATCATTTATTATCAATAAAATATTCAATAAAATAGTGTTTTATCAACTCCCCCACACTTACCCTTTTGCACACCTGGGCAAAACCTCATATCAAGTAAACATCAATATCAAATCAAAACCAATTTTAAAACACATATCTTTAAGATCAATCAATTTCACACCAAGAATAAAAAAGATATCATGCCTCATAAAAAACCTTATTTCAAGTTCTCCATTTATATCATTCAATATATTTCCACTTCATTTATCCACCCATGCACAAAACACTTACCTCGCTTGAATTTTCTCTCATCACTCAAATATCATTTTTTTTTGCAATGTCTTTCTCATCCAAACTCATAGAAGGGTCACCATAGGCTTGATAGATTCCTACATCGCTACCCGATGTGAGTCAAGGACATATGTTTATCATGAGGACTTTTCAGGGTTGTTCTGTGGCTTTCGGTTGGTAGGATTAAGACGTGAAAAACTCTAAGGCTGAATGAGGAGGGCTTGACTCTTTTGAAGCAAAATTGCATTAATCTAATTTTCACTTAAATATGGTCTTCTCTTCAATCCCCATAGTATCAATTCAGCTCCATCATCATGAAAAGTCATGAAAGGTTTACACCATTCATCATTTCAGCATAAAAAATGTCAATCTTCTCAAACATGATTTTCTTGAAAGCTCCAGATGGGCACAGCTTTCCACCTCAATTAGAAGCTCCAGAAAAAAGGCACAGCTTCACTTGTCATGAAAGCTCCAGAAAAGGCACAGCTTTCAATATAATGACTTTATTTAGCAGCAAACACATCTCTTCATAATTTAATTTTCCACCCAAAGTATCACATAATGTGGTGGCACAACACAAGACAGCTTCCCCCACACTTAAGCTCAACTAGATTATGCAATTTCACTTCAAGAGTTGGTTGGATAGGGAAAATTGGCTTGTAATGTGGCTTAACCTAACAAGATGTGCATGGCTTCTAAGGGCTACAAGGATTAAATATTCAAGGTAGGCCATTATAAAAAAGGATTCTTTGAAATAGGGGTTTTAATACCAAACAAATGCCTCAATCATTTAAACACAAGTACCTCAAACCCTCAAGTTTTGATAGGAATAGATCAAATTCTGGTTAAATCAAGTATGGTTTGGTTCTCTCAAGAAGTGAGGTGAATGTAAAGAATATGAAAATAATGGTTTAGAAGCCTCACAGGAAAGTGATTTCAAATATAAAGACAGTGAGATTGGAATGGGATTCAAAATTCAGCGTACTTTGCATGAAATTACTAAATATTTGAACTTGAAACAAAGTCATTTCAGCATTCATTTAAGCTTAGTTTCAAGGGGTAAATTGTTTCACTTATTGATATGGATTTAAAAATGGTGATGAGAATCATTTCAGCTCAAAAGTTTCAAAAACACACAGAAAATTGTAAAATAAACACACAAATTTTGAAAAACACACAATTTTTTTTTGGTTTTTTTTAACAGGAAAACAATTGAAATTACTAAACTAAAAGGTTACCTCCCCCACACTTAAAATATTGCATTGTACTCAATGTGAACCTATGAGATGATATATGCACATGAAATGCATAATTTTTAAATATGAAAAATAATATAAAAGTGAAAGGGTTAGGAACAGCCTGATGTGATCAAGTGATGATGGGGTCATGCAGTGTGATAAAATCCACTGCATCAGTAGGATGGCCCTCAATGTATCTCTTCAAACGTTGCCCATTGACTGTAAAGCTTCTTCTAGTGTCCTCTTGTGTGATCTCCACTGCACCATAAGGAAAAACATTAGACACAATATAAGGACCTAACCACCTGGAACGCAACTTACCAGGCATCAACTTCAGTCGTGAACTATAGAGAAGGACTTTCTCTCCAACATGAAACTTCCTTTGTTGGATCATTTTTTCATGGTCTGCTTTTGATATTTCCTTGTAGAGCCTTGAGTTCTCATATGATGACAGTCGAATCTCCTCAAGCTCTTGAATTTGCAACTTCCTTTGAATTCCAGCTTGGGCCAAATCCATGTTACATTTCTTTATAGCCCAATATGCCCGATGCTCGACTTCCACGGGGAGATGACACGCTTTCCCAAAAAAAATCCGAAATGGGGACATACCAATGGGGGTCTTGTATGCTGTCCTATAAGCCCACAATGCATCATCCAAGCGCTTGCTCCAATCCTTCCTATTTGGCTGCACGGTTTTCTCTAAGATTTGTTTCAACTCACGATTTGAAACCTCAGCCTGACCATTTGTTTGGGGGTGGTATGGTGTTGATGTTTTGTGTGTCACCCCATACTTTCAAAGGAGGGAAGCAAAATTCATATTGCAAAAGTGTGTCCCTTGGTCACTGATGATGGCCTTTGGTACTCCAAACCTGCAAAAAATCTGTGCTTTGACAAAGTCCACAACAACATGAGAATCGTCAGTCCTGGTGGCCTTGGCCTCCACCCATTTACTCACATAATCAACAGCAACCAAAATATAAAAAAATCCAAATGAACTAGGAAAAGGACCCATAAAGTCGATGCCCCATACATCAAAAATCTCACAAAATAGTATGGGTTGTTGGGGCATCTCATGTCTCCTAGAAATGTTCCCAGTGTGTTGGCAACGAGAGCATGACTTACAAAACAAATGGGTATCATGGAACAAGCTAGGCCAATATAATCCAGAGTCTAAAACTTTCCTAGCTGTCTGTTGGGGTCCAAAGTGTCCACCACATGTAAGTGCATGACAGAATTGCAAAAAAGACTCAAACTCATGATCAGGAATGCACCTCCTAATAACTTGGTCACTACACATGCGCCAGAGGTAAGGATCATCCCACACATAAAACCTAGACTCACTTTTTAATTTTTGGACTTGATGCTTCGTCAAATTTACTGGGATTTCAGAGCCAACAATGTAATTAACTAAATCAGCATACCAAGGATGCTTACCTGAGATGGTATAGAGATGCTCATCGGGGAAAGTGTCCCGAAGTGGTACCTGGTCCAAGGTGTCACCCTCTAGTGTGTGAGTAAGCCTACTCATGTGGTCTGCCACCAAATTCTATGACCCCTTCTTGTCCTTTATCTCAATATCAAATTCCTGAAGAAGGAGAATCCAACAGATAAGTCGTGGCTTTGCATCTGGCTTCTTTAGGAGGTACCTCAAAGATGCATGGTCAGAAAAAACAACTACTTTAGAGCCCAATAAATATGAACGGAATTTATCTAAAGCAAATATGACAGCAAGAAACTCCTTTTCTGTGGTAGTGTAGTTTGATTGGGCTGAATCTAGCATCCTCGATGCATAGGCGATCACATGTGAACGTCCCTCCACCCTCTGAGATAAGACAGCTCCAACCGCGAAGTTGGAGGCGTCACACATAAGCTCAAATGGAAGGTCCCACCATGGGGGCTGTATGATAGGTGGAGTGGTCAGACACTTATTTAGCTCATCAAAGGAAGTCCTACAAGAATCATCAAACACAAAATCAGAATCTTTTTGAAGTAATCGTGACATAGGAAGAGCGATCTTACTAAAATCTTTGATGAAGCGCCGATAAAATCCTGCATGCCCTAGGAAAGATCTAACATCACGCACACATGAAGGATAGGGTAAGGATGAAATAATTTCTACCTTAGATCTATCAAACTCTATCCCATGTTTTGACACCACATGCCCTAAGACAATGCCATGCTCTACCATAAAATGACACTTTTCAAAGTTCAGGACCAGATTCTTCTCAATACAACGATTCAACACATTTCCCAAACTACTTAGACATTCATCAAATGAAGACCCATACACTGTAAAATCATCCATAAATACCTCCATGCAGGTCTCAATAAAATCAGAAAAAATACTCACCATACATCTCTGGAAGGTACCTGGGGCGTTGCAAAGTCCAAATGGCATCCTCCGGTAGGCAAATGTGCCAAAGGGACAGGTGAATGTAGTCTTCTCCTGATCCTCTGGAGCTATAGGAACCTGAAAATATCCAGAAAATTTATCCAAGAAACAATAGTGTGTTTTCCCAGCTAGTCTCTCGAGCATTTGATCAATAAATGGGAGGGGGAAATGGTCCTTGCGAGTGGTCTGATTTAGTTTCCTATAATCAATACACACACGCCAACTGTTTTGCACCCTCATTGGAACTAAATCATCTTTCTCATTTTTAACAACAGTAAAACCAGTTTTCTTAGGCACAACCTGAATTGGTCTTACCCACTGTGAATCTAAAATGGGAAAGATTATACCTGCCTCGAGAAATTTCTCAACTTCCTTTTTAACAACTTCCAGGAGGGTGGGATTGAGTCTCCTTTGTGGTTGTCTCACCGGTTTAGCCCCATCCTCCAAGAGAATCCTATGCATGCAAATGGAGGGGCTAATACCTGATATGTCATCCAAGGTCCACCCAATCGCCCTGATGTTCTCCCTCAAAATATTCAAAAGCCTTTCTTCATGTTCAAAAGGGAGATTGTTAGCAATGATAACAGGTAATCTCTCACCACTCAACAAGTATGAGTATTTCAGATTTGGTGGCAATGGCTTGAGTTCTAATGAAGGAGGGTGTAGTATGGATGGAGACATTGAAGGAACTGAAATATGTGCACAAAGAGCATCAGTATCAGAATAGACATCATCAAAATCATAGAATAAAGCATCAAATCCATCAGCATACTCAACAGCCATTTCATAATCAGAGTGAACATGATCAAAATCAGAATATGAATCCACATCAAAATCAAATCTTAGAGAGTCTTGTTCATTAGAAACAGGTGTGGAAGTTCTCTTAGTCATTAAACCAGAACCAATACTCATAATCTCCCTAAGCATAGGACAATCCAATTCCATGATGTTTTTACTTGGTGGTTCAAAATGGGAGATAAAAAAAGCAGAATGGTCCTCTGAGGGGTACTTCATGGAATCCATAACATTAAATATCACAACTTCATCTCCAAACTCCATGGAAAGTGTACCCTCATTGACATTTATGATAGTTTTTTCAGTTTTGAGGAAGGGTCTACCTAAGATAATGGGGGCATGAGAACTTACCTGATCATCCTCCATGTTAAGAACATAGAAATCCGCTGGAAAGATCATGTCTCTTACCCAGATAAGTACATCCTGAAGGACTCCCGCTGGATATGCCGTAGCTCTATTCGCCAATTGCACCACTACTCTTGTTGGCTTCAACTCACCAACCTGCAAGGAAGAGAATACAGAGTGAGGCATCACATTTATGGAAGCACCTAAATCACAAAGTGAATCAGAAAAGTGCAACTCCCCTATGGTGCATGGGATGGTGAATGTCCCTGGATCCTTGCACTTTGTTGGCATTGCTAGAGTTGGTGAAATGAGTGCTGAGACATTCCTTCCAAGGTTTATCCTCTCATTTCCCTTGAGCCCTCTTCGATTGGTGAAGAGTTCTTTTAAGAATTTGGCATACCTTGGGATTTGCTTAATTGATTCAAGTAGAGGAATGTTGATCTCCACATGCTTGAATGTGTCCAAAACCTCCTTTTTCATTGATTCTTCAGCCATCTTCTTGGTTTGAACAACCCTGTTTGGAAAAGGAAGGGGTTTAGGAGGAACATCATCAATATTTTTCTTACCTTTATCTTTCTCCTTGGATTGTTCATCAGTTGGTATGGAATGCGGCTTCTCTGAAGTTGAGGTGAATCCCGGTGGAATGGTAGGTGCATATGTATCATTCATTTGCTTCCCACTTCTCAATGTGATGGCACTAACATTCCCTTTTGGATTTGGAGTGGGTTGGTAAGGTAGATTTCCAGAATTCTTACTCACAAGTTCATGGAGGGCGGTGGCAATCTGACTCATTTGAGTCTTCAACTCTCTCAGCTCCGAACCTTGACTCTTCAGCTCATTCTGTTGATTAAGAACAATTTGTTTCAAAAGATCATCAGTGTTAGAGTCTACCTTTTGTTGGATATTCCCTTGTTGCTGACTCGTTGATGTTTGAGCTTCGAATCTCCTTTGGGGTTGTTGGAAACCCTGTTGGTAAGGTGGAGGCTGCTGGAAGTTTGGTTGAAAAGGGGGCCTTTGATGTTGTCCAGATCCATACCTCATGTCCGCTAGATCTTTCCACCCTTGGTTGTATGTTGGATTGAACTTCTTTTGGGGATATGGTTGTTGTTGTTGCTGCTGAAATGGTCTCCCAGGGAACACTACTGCACAATCTTCTGTTTCTTGGAGTTGTGGGCAACAGTCAGTTGGGTGGCTTGTCTCAGTGCAAATACCACAAGGCCTTGAAGGAGGGGGTTGGGATGTCTTTTGAGCCAATGCAATCTGCCTCACCATAGTTGTCAATTCTTCTAACTTAGTATCAATCAAATGACTTTCAAGAGAAGAAGGACTTACTTGATGTACTCCTCGAACATGTGGTGTACCTCTATCACCGAATTGTTGGGAGTTTTGGGCCATCTTGTCGATCAACGCACGCGCAGCTACTGGTGTCTTTTCCACCAATGCTCCTCCAGCCGCAGCATCTACCATGCTCCTCTCCATGGGTGTGAGTCCTTCGTAGAAGTATTGGATGAGGAGTTGCTCACTGATTTGGTGATGTGGGCAGCTTGCACACAACTTCTTGAATCTCTCCCAGTACTCATACATTGACTCCCCTTGGTCTTGCTTGATCCCAGATATCTCCTTTCGAATGGATGTGGTCCTTGATGCTGGAAAAAATCTCTGCAAGAAAAGACGTTTCAAATTGTTCCAACAAGTTACATCTTCGGGTTGTAAATAATACATCCAATCTTTCGCAGCTCCATCAAGTGAGAATGGGAATGCTCTTAGTTTGATTTGATCTTCAGAGAAATTTCTAGGTTTTAGGGTTGAGAAAACCACATTAAATTCTTTCAAATTTTTATTGGGATCCTCACCAGAGAGGCCATGAAACTTTGGAAGTAAGTGAATTAACCCAGATTTCAGTTCGAAGTCCGATTCGAGATTTGGGTATGCAATACAATTTGGTTGATAGTTAATATCAGGTGCAGCCAATTCTCGAATGGTTCTATTAAGTTCATTTCCATTGTTTCCAGCCATTGGTTCTTGTTTTATGGTTTAATTTTAATTGCTTCCAATTTCAATGTTCTGATATTGGAGTAATTCTACAACTGGTTGAATGTTGAAACTTTCCGTAGACTGAGAATGTCTGATTCGTGCCCTAAGGCTACGTTCAATCTCAGGGTCAAGATCTAAGAGATCTTCAGGATTAGTTCGTGTCATAGATCAAATAAAAATGAAAAGAAAGAAGGTGGACCATAGTAAAATAAAAATGAGAAGTTTGATTTGATGGTCCAAAGATAAGTAGAAGAAAATAAAAGAAGAAGAAGAAAAATCAGATTGGGTAAAGGAGGAAAGAAGAGAGGAAGAGAATAAAATGTAAAATAAAATAAATACCTCTAATTGGTTGAAATAATTACTTACCTCCCCGGCAACGGCGCCAATTTGAAAGAGCGCTGTCGTGGGCGCCCTCAAATGATTAGTGTAATTTGGGGTACTTAGGTGCAGCAGAGTGGCTGACCAAGGTCGTCTCTCAAAGGAGGAAGTGAATTAAAACAATTATTAGAGGTATTATAGAAGTAAAATAAAAGAGAATAAAAACACTACTTTAAAGGATGGGGGTGGTTGTTTATAGTTTATGAATCTAGAAGAAGTTTGCTGGAAGAAGATTGCATTTTTTTTTGTTTTTAATTTTGAAATGAAGTTTCGATTAGAATGACACAACAAGAAGATGTTTTTTTAGAAATCTATTTTAAAAGGCGTAATCGATCTAACTCTACCTCTTTAATAATTTATTAATCATTATCATTTAAATTAATATTCACTTAATTATGATCCCTTAATTTGTTAAATCCCTAACCCTACGAGAATTAACTTTACCATGAAGATTGAAGTGAATTTAACCTTAGGCTAACTTCGGAACATGCAATCGCAACACCCTACTTTGATTGATGTTCTAAAATTAGCTTATGTTCAGTGGTAAATTAAGGCACATAACCACTCTGGAAATGAGGATTAATTGAGTTTAGGGATTATATTTGAACTCTACAAATTGATCCCGTGTGGTTTTGAATTACCGGTTAAGGTTGCGCTCTCACAGTTCACACAATTCCCGACCTCGCGTGTTTTGTGTTAACTATTCAATTGCTTGCTTAGTTTCATTTAAATTAAAAACTCAATTAATAGATCATAATATGTGAATTACAGTAGCTCATTGATTCAAAATAAATGAATGAATAAGGATAGAGGTCGATCGATTACTAAAAAGAACTACTCTTCCATGGATGGTGTAGTCATCGTGGAGACGTTTTGCATAAGCAACAGATTGAAAGGGTAGAACCCAATCTTGTCTCCACTCTTGATTCCAACCCAATTAAGAAGATTAATATAAGAAGAAGAGGGATGAACACAGAATATTATTTGAAGAAAAATTCAAAAAACAAACATGAAAGAAAAGAAATACAAAGAAGAGGTGAGAGAGGAGAGCCTTTTTGGAAGAGAGGTTTGTACAAAGGCTTACTTCTTCCAAGAGTTGTGAGGGGCTCCCAAGAGACACCCTTTCGGCCACACCTTCCCAAAGCCTCCACCAGCCCTCTAAAAGAGTTAAAACCCCCTTTAAATAGAGTTTGTGAGGTCTAGGGATACATAACTTTTTAAGTGTGAAATGAAAATCTCGGCTAAATATTTTATTCCAAATTGAACCGCTAATTTGACCTCAAAACGCGTGAATTGACCGGCCTTCCAGAAGGATGATTTGTGCCACATCATATTCCCGAGCTTTCCTCAAAATTTGGGCTCAATAAAAGCCCGTATTTAGAGTATATGGCCCAAATACAGAACCTTCTCCATTGTGGCGAGCCCAGCCCAACTTTGACTTCATGGCCCAATTTCAACAACCAAATGAACTCTTTAGCTTTAGTGTCCTGAATAAAAGTTGTAGATAATTAAGCTAGGAACACTCTTACAAAATTTCAAATTCAAATAATAAATATAAAAATATTTATCTTCGAAATACTACAGTGCACTATTAAGGGTAAAACTGGAATTTTCACCAAATTTTCAAATGAATGATCAAATCCCAAATATTTTATAAATAAACATGTTTAACACAATGTGAGGAAATTATATCATTTATTATCAATAAAATATTCAATAAAATAGTGTTTTATCACTATAAAAATTTATACTAAATGTATTTTCAGTTTAATAGACTAAAATAAGTAATAAACTTTATAAATTAAAAAAATAATTAAAAAGAAAAAAGTAATGATAATTAAATATGAAGTTTTTGAAAATAAATCAGATTTGGTACTTTTCTAATAAATGTGTAGATCTGGACTATAATCTAATGAGTTGTAGGTTATATCTCAAATCAGATGGGTTTTTTCCGTATTAATAGAAGGCTTATAAGGAGATTGTTGTGGGGGGGGGGGGGGGGGGGTTGTTCATATTTATAGTTTAGTTTTCTGGAATGGAAATTCCATCAAAAAACGTCCATCATTTGGACTATTTATGATGAATTGCGTTTTTATGATGAGTATTGCAATAGATAATTTATCCGTCACAAAAATCCATCGAAAAAAATAAATTTTCCCACTTAGAGAAAAAGTAATTTTAATGGACCAATTCGACACAAAAATACATGTCAATAAAGTATTTTTGATGCATCCATCACATATAACAATAATTGCAACATAATCTATCGCAAATACCCAATTGAAGGCATATTTTCAATGGATTTTTCATAAATACCTGTTATCAGAATGTGTTATTTCCAATGGATATACCTGTTTATAGCAAATAACTATTTGAAATGAAATATTTGCGATGAAATTTCCATTCCATCGCAAATAGTTCATTCTTGCCACCACATGTGTATGTACGCCAAAATGTTTTTTTAATTAAGAACTAGTTTTTTTTTTGAAAAAAAACCATCATAGAAAAATTATTCATGATGGATGAACTGTTCCATCACAAATTAATTGATCTCTTAGACTATTTATGATGGAATTGTGTCCGTCGCAAATAACCCACCGTAAAAAACATCAATTTTCTTATAGTGAAACTCATACTCCATTTTTTCAACCACAATGTGTGACCCCATAGGCCTTTATAGCATTGAAAAAAATATGAATCAATAGACCCATAAATGAAAGAAAAGTGAGTACTCTAAAAAGCATTAATGATACTCATTCTATAATTGGATCTCACATGATCTCTATCAAACACATGTATTTCCACACTTGTACCCACTAGTTGCATCTCATGATAACTTTAATTCTCATACATTCCCTTAATCCAAGACATCGATGACTCTGAGGTATGAAGTATGTCAATCCCATAGAGCTAACTCATACATTCTCAACCCTCCTAGTATAAACTTTCCAAGTAGATAAATACATCACATGTTATTCATCTTTATTGATGATCACATCATATACCCCTTATCTAAATAGATAAGCACATAATATATACTATCTAGGTGTAGCCACACACTCCTCGATCAATCTCAATCAGGGGATCATATGTCATACTCATTATATGAGAGGAAAAATCTCATCATTATTGAGATCTAATTGATGAAATTATCAGAAATATACCAAAATAAACATGATTAGATAAGCCACAATGTCTTATATAAAGAAGGTATAAAATAATGATGGTTCTCATACAATTCGTCTCACTAAAATGATGTAATGGGGACTCATATATGATCCATGAACCCCTATCACACCAAACATATAGTGCATGACACTTCATATGGTATACATAGTAGGTCCAGTGCTCAAAAACACTTTATATGCCTCATAATAATATTCTATATCACATAAAAGAATCCTACTAATGATAACTTTAACATTTTTTTCATAACCATAATACTCCATGATGAACATCAGTTAGGGATAACTCAAAGTCATAATTTGAGTGGTTAATAATCATTTTATTTCATGAAATTTAAATCTATAGACACATATATGAAACCAATATGAAATAATGGTAAAGTAGAGATTGTGTTTAATATTTTATATTTTACATTCTTTAACTCTATTAAGAATACTTAATAAAACCCTATATAGGGACCTATCTATCATATCATATATGATAGTCTACTAGACGATCCTTATGTTTGTTTCACTTTTTGTGGTTTTGTTAACTCATTATATCTATACATAATTTCTAACCCATCTCTATGTGACAATATGATAAAACCATCCCACTAAACTCTTTAGTGAGTAACATCATTGTGGAAAGAAAGTTGTAATAATGGTAGGATTTAGTAATCATATTCCTAATGTTCAACTCCTTAAACATATTCAAACTCATCGACACCACAACATGAAATGTTATGATGTTATCTTCTATTGTTTACATATAAATCATTCTTATTTTAACATCATTATCCTTGGATATTTTCCATCAAACTTTTTATTGAAATTTTATGGTAATAAATGTAAGTATTTATATTTATACTTACCATAATAACTTAAAATCATTTATGATAAAGTAAAATTCACTTATGATTTGGTAAATAAATGTAAATCCTTACATTTTATTACTTCTATACCCAAAAACCATTTTAGGATATTAAGTAAAATTCACTTTTTATTTTTATTTTCATAATCATTTATAAATAGTTATATTCACATTTTAATGGTAATTAAATATAACCTTTAAATTTTTATTTACCATAACATATCCTAAAATCTTTAGGATATTAAGCTGGAATCACATTGATTTTAGGCTTTTAAGTTATCTTATTTATTTTTGAAATTGTACTTCTTATGTTCAGACATACTCCCACTATACTTTTAGATGTTATATTCTCTTAGAATATCATGTTAGGAAACAAAATCTTCTCTATTTTTAGGAAGAAAATATTGTTTCTTTATAGTAGGAATATTTAAAAAATATAAATTTTCCCCATATCATATATGGTATTATATATTTATAGATAATTTTTATATAAGGAATACTATTCATAAAAATATGCCACAAGTGGGTGGTATAATCATCTTTCCACATATTTTAACAAATATCTAGATAAACTATTTATCTAGGATAATATACCTTTTTATCCTTATCTTACTTTTCAAAACATGTTATAGAATATGATGAATTATAAACCATGTGTATATAATTAATTAGCTCAAAATTTTCATAATAACTCTTTGTTAATGAATTTATTTTTCATATAATATTATAGGAATTAGATGAAGATAAACACCCATTAATTAGATGTATCTTGGCTTGAAAATTTACTTCACATTCAGACCTTTGATGCATCAAATATTTTCATTATCACTTGAATACAAAAAATAATCTCTATTAATTATTCCTTTGATTTTAAATAATTGTATATTTAAAACACTAGTAAAGTATTAATTTTGTATATCATACCCTTTAAAATTGAATAATCTATTTCCACAACATAAATAAATATCATGGAATTCCATGAATTTTATTAAACCACTTCAAAAATCCTGAATAATACCATCCTATGGAATCATTATTCCTACACTAGATTTTATTTATTTGGTTTCATTGACCATGACTTGTTACTCATATAAACATTGTTGGAATATCTAATAAAATTTTCTTCTTTTGGTTTAAGCTTTTACCCACTTTTTTCATATACTTAACAATATAACCTAGTTATCACATTTCCAACTCATTTATTCCTAACTATTGAAAATATCGATTAAAATATTCTTGAAATAATTTATCTTGTCATAAAATTTCCCTATATGACAAAAAATGGACTCTTTAACTAGAATAAGCCTTAAGATAATATCTTGTATCACCAAGTCATTAATATACTCAATCACATCGATCATAATTTACATACCAAATAATATTTTTTATATGAAAATAAAATTCCTTGGTTTAATTCACATATAAATCCATTTAAATTTTCATTGAATCATTCAATGATTTTCATAATCATCTAAATTCACCTTTTAAATAATCTCAACACTTGGTTACTCAAGAATATGTTTCTCTAACACATTGAAATTATCTTACTTACAAAATCTTCTTAAGTTACTTCTCCTTCATAAGGATTAATCTCAAATCAAAGTTTGATGACAAAAATGTTGTCAATCTAAAAATATATATTTTATTAGATGAGTATCAAGTTTTAATTCAATTTAATAAGGAATTATAAAAAATTGACTCCCATTAAAATGATGACTCATTTTTTAATTCATTATATTGATCAGTGAGACAAGATCCATATTTCATAATGATTTACACCAGCTATCATGTAAATAATATGTCACTATATCTTGTAGAAGAATATTTTCAATCATATGACATATTAATATTATATAGTTGAGTGTATAAAAATGTATAAAAATCAATAATATAGATTTAAACTCAATTTTATTCCGTTGGTATCCTAATAGTTAGGGTATTCTAGCTAAGTGTAACCCAAATTGAATGCCAAGAACAAGGTTTCTAATAGTTAGGGTCACCTGATTAGTTTCGTGCCTTAAACATAATAATCCTTCGGCACTTAACAATTAAGGTCACTAGTAATAAATGATTAGGGTCTTGATACACTTTGGAAGGAATCTGACACTTATAATTTGAATATATTTTAATCTCACCATTCTATCTCATTTTATTCCCTTAATTTATGTGTAATTAAATTGACTTAGTTTTGGAATATCTATTCCTCCCACCAAATCAATATGTTCAAACTATATTAATGTGTAACTATTTACACAACCCCCAAATTGATTCAATTACCCAAAAATAGAATCCAAACATTTTCATAAAAATACAAAATAATCAGATGAAAAAGGTATATGAAATATTCATGATATGTTTTATAATTATATAAGATTTTCAAATTTAAAATTTTTATAAAGAGTAATTTATAAATAGTTTATTAATTGCAAGATCTCTTTATGAAAAGTTCTACAACAAGGAATAGCCTCTAGAATAGTAGGAAGTCAGACCCCCAAACCCTCTCCTTGGGGATGATTTATTTAAGTGATAATTTCATTCATCATAATTCTAACACCTAATATTTATACATAATATTCAATGACTACATTCAATCAAATAACTTTTACTACAAACTGAGGTCAAGGTTCATGAAAAGTAAATATTATGTAATTGTACCTATCCTCTAATCCAAATCTTTACTATGTTTTAAGAATTAGATTAATTTCTTAAACTAATGCATACATTTATTAACAATATATAAACAATTTATATTCATGAATACAGAAGAGAATAACCTTTAAATAAATAAACATTCCAAATATTTAAACAAGATATAACACTGTGAAAAATTCTTGAAACAATGACTATAATTATTTTATAATCCATTCCATAATATGATAAATTTAAATACTTTAGATTTATTTCCAATATGAACTCTTTCATATTTATTAAATGAAATTTTATTTTAATATATGATATTTCATAAAATATAACATTTTATATTTAAATTTTCTATTATCTAAACATTTTACAAAATATAATAATCACATATTAATTTTATTTAATAATTTTATCATTTCAATTTAGAAAACACTTTTGATAAGGCTTAAAAAATTACCACATAAAGAAATTTCAACTTGGACATTTAAAACTAGTCATTATTAATATTTCCCAACATTATAAAATATAAACAATTTATATTATGCCTTATTTTGTAATGTATCTTTGTAAATTAATCATATAGTTTTCATATAAACCAAATAAATTTAAATTATAAAGTGTTTCATATAAATATGAAAAACATTTTTCAATATTTAAACACAATATATATATATATATATATATATATGAAATGTTTGGGGTATAATTAAAAATAAAAAATACACACTAACCCACCCATCCATAAACTATGTGTCTCATTATCCCCCCTTCTATGGGATGAGAACCTAGTATAATAACTTTTATTTGTATATAATATTGGTTTGTAGGCCATATATATTCAAATGACCCTTGAAAGCCCCTAATAAATGGATCGTAGTCCTAGTAGGTAAACGGACCATAGGGAAATGATGGTCCATCCCGATAGGGCACTCTAATTACATCCTCCTGCTACCACCCATGCTCACCCTCACCATTCCTAGAGGTCACTACCATCCCAAAAAAACTATGCATGCCTGCTACATTTTCCACCCCTACACAATTCCCTCTTTGTTGAGTAGGTCTCACTATCCATCACCATTGACCATCACGTTTTGTCTACGGCATCCTTTGGTTCCAATTGTACCCTTACCATTGATTGATTAGAGGCACCAAAAATCACTTTAGTGCTTATATACAGGGTCAAAACCACCATTTCCTACTTGCACAACACCCCTTCTATTGAGAAAGGGTCACTGGAAATGACTCCCACGCCATATGGTGTGGGCCCAACAAATATTCTAGCATTATTTAATTCAATACCACACAAATCCACCCCAAATTAGTTATAGGGAGGAAATATAAGCATGGGAAACTTGTATTTGAACCCCAACAACATATATAATGTAGGATAAAAAATATGAATGTAGATGCTCAATATACAAGAGGGGGGGAGGTGGATTTTATTATTTAAAAATTCTTTTGGAACCTTTAAATTTTAGCTAAACAAAGTTAAACGAACATACACAAAACCTCTAAAAGAAAATTTTTCATAAACTCTACAACCTTAAGATAAAAGGTTAAAAATATTTTGTTAAATGAAACATTCTACCTTAAATAATATAGAATCTATTATATTATTATAGTAATGGAATTAGAATGTATAATAAAGTTATACTTTCTATCATTAACAAAGTTAAGATTATAATGGAAATAAAACAACTTGAAATATGAAACAAGCTACAACAAGATTCTTTTAACCCAAAGAGAAGGGTATCCAACAACATTGGATAAAGGTTCCCTGATTTATACTTTCAAGAAAGTCTATCTCACCCAAACCCAGGTAAGAACTCAATCTGAAGATCAGTATTTGTCTTACTATCCCCACAAGCCATCAATTTAGAATGAAATCAGATCCTTTGTCTTCCAAACCCAGAATCCCATGATCAGCACAATCAGAGTCTTCACAAAGAATGTCTGAACAAGTTTTTCACACTCGAACAAGTTGTTTATAACATCCGCACGAAGCACTAAGAGTTTAAAGATCCTCCCTCTCTAGAAATTACTTTATAGCTTTTTCACATGAGTTTAGTTCATATACTCTCTACATTATATTATGATCATTCAAATGGACTTGTATTTATAGGAAAAGCTTCCCAACGATCGAATCCACTCCAAAAGTCATATTTTCCTTAAATTTTGGAGGGACCTAGATATGTGTCAAATATACAATGGTTAGTTTTCAACAGATTGTATGACATCATTTCAAGTAACAAAAATGATGTTAAGTTAAAGATAAGCGTTATGTAAGAAAAACTTGAAATCCGATAATATTGGAATGATACATTAAAAAAATATAACATTATTAAGAAAAATAGATTCTTAAGAAAAAAATTATCAAGAAAATGAATTCATTAAGGAAAAGAAAATTGGATTGTGAGACCAGTATCTCATTTGTTCAGGAATCAGAATCATAAACTCAGAATCACTTATACACCGGAATCAGTATCACAAAGATGGTATCACTTATACATCAGAATCAATATCAAAAAGATGACAACACTTATACACCAGATTCGGTATCATAAAGATGATATCACTTATACACCAAAATATATATCATAAAGATGGTATCACTTATACACCAGATTCGGTATCATAAAGACGGTATGAAAAATTTGTAAATCTAACAGAATGAAAAATCATAATGATACATCTGTAAGTATAGAAGAAAGGAAAATTGTAATGATATATCTATAAGTATAATGGAATGGAAAATTCTAGATCTTAAGAAAAAAACAGAACTTAAGAAAAAGGAAGAACTTAAAAAAAGACCAAACTTAATAAAAAGATAGAACTTAAGAAAAAGTGTTTCTGATTTTAAAAACATAAAACCATAAGGAATGGAGAAGTCATAAGAAAACCTTATTGACTCAACAATCTTCTCCTTTTAGGAATGTAGAAACAACTTTTATAAGGAAGAATATATTTAATTTGATAAACAACTATGAAAGAACTTATCTCCTCTTTTGAGTGAGATTTTTGATGAATACGACTAACTCCCCCTTAGGTTATGTTTTCCAAGGATCATATTATTGATGTTTAGTGTCTATTTTTCTTTCTAAAAAATATATCCCCTGTAGATAAACAACTCTTCTTAAAATAAAACTCCCCCTTACTTGGTCATTTTCCTTTCCTACCATACTCTCCCTCAATAGATTTTCCTCCTTTGTGATCTTCATCAAATTTTTCCTTTAAAATAAATTCTCCCTCTTGGAGATTTTAAAAAAGAGGGAAAGGAATGGAAAATTATAAGATGTACCTGTAAGGTTAAGCAAGAATATATTCGTAAAAAAAAGAAAGATATAAATGAATCTTATTAAGTAAATTATGGAAATAAAGTTTAGATTATAACAAAACATCGAAATACCAGAAAAAAGATCACCCATCCTTCTTCTTCTCAGACAACATTTTCTTTGTAAAGGCTTTAAGTTTCTCCACTTCCTTATGATCTTCCTCAAACTTCTTTAAAAAGATATCCTGATCACGATTATTCTTTTCTAATGACAAGATTATTTCTTCTTGAGAAACCACCTTTCTCTCTAATTCATCTTTGACTTCCTTCTCACTGCTAACAAATCGGGAAATGGAATTAAGTTGACTAGCTTTCTCAGATATTGGTGCCCTGACCTTGTTGAACTCGATTTCACAAGTATTGAAAGCTCCATTTGTTGAATCCACGAAGTCACTGAACTATCTTAACTCTTCATTGATAGTTTTGATGCGGTTAAAGACTTTATTACAAGTCAACTTCTGAGCTTGGTAATCAATCAGAAGATTACTAAAGTATGGTTCATTCTTGACCACCATGTCCAAAAGAATATTGTTCGATTCCATCTTATTATTCAGAGTTTATTTCATAATTTGACTCCGGGCATATGTATTTTCATTAATTGGAATGGTACTGACCAACTTTCTTAAAGATTTCTTGACAAAGTCATGTCCAATAGATTATGAGGATTCCGAAACTGAAACATGATTCCCTTTATGAGATCCTATTGGAGTTAAGGAATATGATTTTTCTATTATTTTAGAGGACTTTTGAGGTGTTTCCTTTTCATATGAGGCAACCAAAACACTCTTAACTTTGACAGGTTTTTGAACTGGAGATTTTTCATCAGATAATTGGATAACATTAAGATATACTTGTTCATCTTATTCCTCTTGAAAATCATCTTTATAACCACCTTGATGATCAACCTCTTCTTTCTCTTCTTCTTCCACTTAAATTCCAACTTTTTCTTATTATTCAATGTGTACTTATTCCTAGACTTCTAAATCTTCCTCAACTTCATCTTCAACTTGTTCTTCAAATTGTTCTTCTAAAACGGATTTAGAGACTGGACTCTAAGGAGTTCCAATGTAGTCTTCCACTACCCTTAAAACATCATCATATTCTTCTTGAACTATCTGATCTTCTATTTCTTGAATAGGTTTTGATTAGGATATAACTTTCTTGGATTTTTGGATTTCTAGAGTGATAGCCAACTTCTTAGGAACTACTTGAGGTTCTAGAACTTGTTGAGACTTTTTTTCTATACCTTTTAGTAAAAACTGACAAACTTGCTCTTCCAAGGATTTCCTCTTTAACTTATTCTCCTTCTTTTCTTTCTCAAAATTTTTTGCATGCTTGATTTTCAAGGCCTTAGCCTCTGCAGGATTTAAACCAAAGGAAGGAGCTCCTTCCTTTCTGGTAGCTTCCATTTCTCTCCACTTTTCAACTGTTGCATCGAAATAAGATTTTATTTTCTTTGCATGAGGAGGTGTTGATACCAGGACTTTAAGAACTAATACTGAAAAGATTTCTTCATTATGTTTTCTCTTCTTGTGTAATAATTTTGAAGATTCTGTAACATCACCCATGTTATAGACAACTATTTCTTCAAAAAATTTGGATTCTATTAAAAATTATTTCTCCATCCTCCTTAGAGTGTCATCATTGAGAAGAAAAATCTTAAAATGTTTTGAGATTGATCGAAATGGGACATTAAGTTCTCGAAGGCACATAACGATTATCCTGGAGATAGTTGTTGGATACATATGAATTTAGGATCTGATGGATCTAACTTTTATTGCTTGGATGGTGATGAAGATGTACTTAACCAAGTTAATATTCCTTAAGTTGATGGGAAATTCTAAAAGAACGATATCACATATTTTTAGAGAGTCATTATCTTCTTTTCATGGGATAAGAAATCCTTGAATCCAGAGTGATACCATCTTGTGGTTTGTTGTAAGATTCGTAATCTTCGGATTCTTAACATATATGAGACCAAGAAAATCCAATGCCTTGACTTTCTCAAAATAACTTTCCTTCTCAGGGAGTTTTTCAGAACATAGAACAACTTACCCTTCATACAGTATGTTGAGAACATTTGTTGCCTTCTTACAAGGAACAATATAAGTCCTATAAAAAAATTTGAACTTAAACAGATCCTTACCATCCTTTTGAAAGAAAGTAACAAATTCGTAGAACTGAATAACCCGGTCACGGAAAACCGAATCCTGGCACTTCTCTTTATCCACACAAACACTTTCCCATCCATTAGATCTTATAACCTTAGAGATAAGAGAGTCATATTTTTCATAGAATTTAGGGAATACCAACCTTTCCCTAAATATTGACCAATCCTTTATTTCTTTGGAATTCTACATCTGATCTAATAAAGAATTAGGATTCATTCAGGATAAAAGAGACTAAAGAATCGGAACGAGGACTTTGATGGAAACAGAAATTCGGCACTAAGATCAGTATGGATGTTGTGGAGCTTATAAATGTGGCACCCCTTATATAGGCATAACTTATGACTTTTTAGATTCCATAAGATAATCAAATGGCTGAATATAACTTAATCTGATCTGACAGTTGAGGATGGATATAGGAAATATGAATTCCGATCTTTTGTAGTAATGTAAACTGAATTTAAAATTTTTGAAATACTAACAATTGAAAATTAATATAACAAAATAAAGGGTAGGAAAATTTACCTTTTGGAATACTTTGAAGAGTTTGTCAGTATTATAATAATTTTCTTGGAAGTTATAGATTTCGGGATATCATTACCAAAATTTCCAATACTAAAATTTCCAAAACCAGAATTTCTAATTCTGAAATTTCTAATACTGAAATTTTTAATACCAAAATTTCTAATAATGAAGGGAGAAAAAAAATTAATATGGGACAAAACTTAAGGAAAGATAAAATTTTAAGAAAAAGAAAAATCTTAAGGAAAGAGGAAAAATATGTACTCCCCCTAAAATATGGAGCAATTTAAGGTTAGGAGATGATTTAAAAAAGAAGTATATATGAATGATTACCTTACAGAGATAATTCCAAGATTTTGTTTAATATATTGAAATCTATTAGAAGATAATGGTTTTGTAAAAATATCAGAAATTTGTTCTTGCATTCTGATGAATTGAAGAATAATATCTCTTTTAAGTGTGTGATCCCTAAGAAAGTGATGTCTAATATTTTTGTGCTTTGTATGAGAGTGATTTTCAGGGTTTTTACTTAGGGAAATGGCACTTGTGTTATCACATATTATTTGAGTCTTAGTAAAACTCATAACATAGTGTGCGAGTGTGTGTTGCATCCACAACACTTGAGCACAATAACTTACAGGTGCTACATATTCAGCTTCTGCCGTGGAAAGTGCTACAGAATATTGTTTCTTGCATGACCAAGAAACTAAGGAATCTGCTTAGAAATAAAAAGTTCCAGATGTAATTTTTCTATCTATTTTACAATCACCGAAGTCAGCATCTGAAAAACTTTTAAGTTCAAAATTATTTCCAGAGGAATAAAAAAGTCCCAATTCTAAAGATCCCTTTAAGTTGTGAAAAATTATTTTCACTACGTTTAAATGAGATTATTTAGGATTTTCTTGGAATCTTTGACATAAGAATACTGAGAACATTAAGTCAGGCCGACTAGATATTAATTAAAGTAAACTTTCTATCATCCCTCTATAAGATTTCTAATCCATAGGTTTCACTGCTTCATTAATATCAAGAGTATTAGATGTTCCAATAGGAGTACTTATACTCTTAGTAAAATAATACCCAAACTTATTAAGATGATCTTTGATATAATTATGTCGAGATATGTAAGTTGCCTCTGGTTTTTTAGAAATATGAAAACCAGAAAAAAAAAGTTAACTCACCCATCATACTCATCTCAAACTCATATTTCATTAGATTCACAAAAGAAGTAGTCATGGATTGCTAATTTGATCCAAAGATGATATCATCAACATAAATTTGGACAATCAAAACAACTTTATTATTTTTCTTAATAAAAAGGGTTGGATCAGCAGTTCCCTTAACATAGTTTTTTTGAAGCAAAAATACTGAAATTCTATCATACCAAGCTCTAGGGGATTGTTTAAATCCATAAAAATCTTTGGTAGGTTTATAAACATGATTTGGATTTTCTGTATCTTCAAATCTAGGGGGTTGATCTACGTAGACATCCTCCTCTACATAACAGTTAATAAGAGCACACTTTACATCCATTTGATAAAGTTTTAAATTAAATAATTCTGCAAAGGATATAAGAATATGAATAGATTCAAGTCTTGCTACAGGAGCATAGGTTTCTTCATAGTCTATGCCTTCTTGTTGGTTATTTCTTTTGACAACTAATCTTGCTTTATTTATAACAATAACTTCATTTTCATAGTATTTGTTTCTAAAAACCCATTTTACTCCAATAACAGATGTTTCCTTAGGTTTTTCAACCAAGGTCCAAACCTAATTCCTTACGAAATCATTGAGTTCATCCTGCATAGCCTTTATCCAATATACATCACCCAAGGCTTCTTCCAGAGTCTTTGTTTCAAATTGGGAAAGAAAAGAAACAGTTTAAACTTAATTTCTTAAATAATATCTATTTATTACTGGTTGATTAACATTTCCTATGATATTATCATTGGGATGATTCCTAAGTAACAGATCACTTGGGTTTTGAAAGACTTGATCATCATCATAGGGTAGAAAATCTTTAGGAGTAAATGCTTCAGAAACATTTTCTTCAACATTATACTTATATGAAAGATCTTTTTTCAAAGGTTGGTGATCAGTTTTAGAAAATATATCAGCAATATGTTCAGGTTGTTTGAAAACAAAAGGTTCATTTTCATCAAAATTAAAATGTACTGTTTTTTCCACAGTTAAAGTATTTTATTGAAAACTCTATATTCCTTAGAGTTAGTAGAGTATCCTAAAAAGATTCCTTCATCGGATTTGGGTTCAAATTTATGTAAGTTATTATTGGTATTCAAGATAAATATTATTCAGTGAAAAACATTAAAGTAATATACTTTTGTTTTTCGGCTAGTACATAACTTATAAGGTGTTTTATTAAGAAAGGTTCTAATTAAAACTCGATTTATAGTATAACAGGTAGTACTTATAGCTTCATCCAAAAAAAAATTAGCTATAGAATATTCACTAAACATTGTTCTACTCCTATCTTGAATAATACGATTTCTTCCTTCAACAACACCATTGAGGAGTTATTGGAGCTAAAAAATTGTGATTAATACCTTTTTTACAACAAAAAGTTTCAAAAATAGAATTTTCAAATTCTCCTCCATGATCACTATGACTAGTTTTTAAAGAAAGGTTTTTCTCTTTTTTAACTTGGGCTCTGAAAATTTTGAAATAAGAAAAGGCATCATGTTTTTTTGAGATAAAATAGACCCAAGTATATCTAGTTTAGTCATAAACTAAGACAAACACATAGTAGTTTCCTCCAATACTTCTAGTTTGTGTTGGACTAAATATGTCCATATGCACTAATTGTAAGGCATTATAAGTTGTAACTTCACTTATATATTTAAAGCTAGATTTATATTTCTTTCCATATTGACAAGGATCACAGACTCTTGAAGAATCAAACCTAAGATTCGGTAGATCCTAAACAAGTTCTTTCTTAGAAGGTTTACTAAGATTCTTTAAGTTACAACGTCTTAGTCTTCTATGACAAAGCCAAGATTGATCTTCAATTACACTTAAGAAATGAAGATCAGAACTTCTAATTTCTTTTAGGTTTAGTGTGTATACATTTTCTTGCCTATAGGATAATAGAATAAATTCATCCTTGGAATTGTTTACTAAGAACTTATCATTCCTAGAATTCACAAGGTATCCTTTATCAGATAATTGACTTATGCTAATGAGGTTGTTCTTAAGAACTTTAACAAATAAAACATTTGAAATTAAATATTTTCCAAGAAGAATACTGTTACCTACACCGATAATTTCTCCTTGAGAGTTATCCCCAAAGGTTACTTTTCCACCTTTAGTATTTAAAATCATTTTGAAATAGTCTTTGTTACCAGTCATGTGCTGGGAACATCCACTATCCATGTACCATAAGTTGTTGGTACTTCCTTCATTAACCTGAAATTGAAAAGTTAGGTTTTTAGAATCCAAACTTACTTGGATCCAGAATTATTAGATAATAAAATTTTCGGTACCCACATTTGTATAGAAAAGTAAGCTTTATGAAACCCAAGATACTGAACATTATTTAAAGAATAGTTATTCTTCCAATTCCCACCACTTTGACATTTAGTACGAAAAGGGGAACTTAGAGGAACAAAATAATGGTTTCTAAAAATAGGTTTTTTCATGAGAATAACTTAATCCTTTATTATCATCATGAGGTCGGATATGAGAATACATCTTGTAAAAATTTTCATTACCAAAAATAAAAATTTTCAAGAAGTTTCTTCAAAGAAAAAATTTCAGACTTTAGTCTTAGGACTAAATTTCTATCCTCTTAAATAATAGACTTAGAGTTAAGTTTATCCTCTAAAACATCTTTTTCAAAAAACAAAATTTTAAGATCTTTCAAAAGCTTATCCTTCTCAGAATTATCTTCCTCAAGTTTCTTAGAAAGATTTTCTAAAATAGAAATTTTCTTGTCATGATCATTGGTAAGATTTGAAATTTCTTTTGATAAAATAAATTCTCTAGAATTTGCCTTTTCGAGTTTCTTAGAAACTTTACGATTTCTTATCTCCAACAACATAGAAAACCTAGAAAATTCTTCATAGGAAGGCAAATAATTATCATTATCTGATGAGGAAAATTCTTCATCTGGATAAGAATATTTATTAGGAAATTTTTCACTCAAAGACATATTGGTTATGGATTCAACAATTCATACCTTAGCCATAAGACATTGATTTTGAAATGGATCTCGGGCTATTAAACCAATATTCTTTTTCTCAAAAGATTCATAATTTGAAGAATCATCAGAAGAATCTCAAGTGTCATTGGCTTTTATGAATTTCTTATGCTTTGATCTGTAGAACTTCTTCTTGTTTCTCTCAGAATTATTGTCCTTCTTGTCTCTTTTCTTAAGTAAGAGACAATATGGTCTGATATGACCAGTTATTCTACATTCATAGCATGTAACTTATCCATCTTTATTATCTTTTTTATCTTTCTTCTTGTATCTATATTGAAAGTTTTTCTTCCCAACAATCTTGTTCTTCCTCCAAGAAAGATTGGCTAACTCATTTTTTGAAGTTTCACTTTCACTAGATTCATATTGATTAACAACCTTATTAGATTTGGATCTTGTAACTCTATTAGAAGTCTTTGCTTTGGTATGATTTGAAGTAGTTATAAAAGAATCACCTCTATTTCCATGATTCTTCTTAATATTATAAACATCCATCTTAATTATGGTTTCATGTTGAAGAAGGGTTCCAAATAGTTCATCAAGAGAAATTTGTGTAACATTCTTATTTTCATCTACAACAGTTATCTTGGATTCCCATTCGTTAGGCATGATGTCTATAATCTTGTCTACAAGATATTAATCATCTAAAGCTTTCTCACCCATTGATTGCAAGCTGTTGACAATAGTCACGAATCTTTGTTGTACATTACATACGATTTCTCTATAAGGAAAGTAGAAACCATGAAACTCATGTTTGAGCATAGCACTTCTAGTTTCGATAACTTTGGAAGTTCCAGTGTGAGTTACTTCAAGATTCTTCCAAATACTATTAGTAGATTCACAAGAGGAAATTTGGCTATATATATTTATAATCATGGAACAAAGAAAAGTATTACAAACCTTAAATTTCTTCTAGTATTCCACCTTTTCTGGATTATTAAATGTTCTAAGTTCTTTATCAGGAATCTTATAGTCTCCAATTAACATAATGTAGTTGTCTACACCTGTGTTTATCACAAAGGTCTTCATTCTGTCTCTCCAGTACTCATAGTCATTTCCATCGATGATTGGTGATCTAGTAGGATTGATATTATCTAAAGATCCAACATGAATGCCTACCATACTAAAAATAATTTCTTTCCACAAAACTTGTTATAAGTAAAAGTTTATAATCAAATAAGAAAAAAAAACTTGAGAAAGAAAAACTATGTGTGGATATAAGAATTTCAGAGACCACCTCTGATACCAATTGTAGGATCGAAGAGATTAATGTAGATTCTCAATATACAGGAGGGGGGTGGTGAATTGTATTCTTTAAAAATTTCTTTAGAACCTTTAAAGTTTAGTTTAAAAAAGTTAAACAAACATACACAACACCTCTAAAACAAAAATTTTCTTAAAATTTACAGCCTTAAGATAAAAGCGTAAAAAATATTTTCTTAAATGAAAGATTCTACTTTAAAGAATATAGAATCTATAATATAATTAGAGTAAAATAATTAGAAAGTATAGGAAAGTTATACTTTCAATATTAAACAAAGATAAGATTACAGTGGTAATAAAACAACTTGAAATAGGAAACAAGTAACAACAAGATTCTTTTAACCCAAAGAGAAGGGTATCCGACAACCTTGGATAAAGGTTATTTGATTTATAATTTCATGAAAGTCTATCTCACCCAAACCCAGGTAAGCCCTCAATCTGAAGATCAATATCTATCTTGCTATCCCCGCAAGACCTTGATTTAGAAGGAAATCAGAACCTCTGGCTTCCAAACCCAGAATCTCACGATCAGCACAATCGGAGTCTGCACAAAGTAAGTTTGAACAGTTGTTCACACCCAAAAAAGTTGTTCACAACATCCGCATGAAGCACTGAGAGTTGAAAGAGCCTCTCTGTAGAAATTAATTCATAGATTTTTCACATGCGTCAAGTTAATCCACTCTTTACATTATATTCTGCTCATTCAAATGGACTTGTACTTATAGGAAAATCTTCTCAGTGGTTGGATCCACTCCAACAGTCATATTTTCCTTAAATATTGGAGGGAAATGGACACATGTCAAACATACAATGTTTAGTTTGCAATATATTGTATGACATCGTTTCAAGTAACAAAAACAATATTAAGTTAAAGATCAGCGTTATGTAAGAAAAACTTGAAATTCGATAATATTGGAATGATACATTAAACAACTATAACATTATTAAGAAAAACAGATTCTTAAGAAAAAAATTATCATGAAAATGAATTCATTAAGGAAAAGAAAATTGGATCGTGAAACCAGTATCTCATTTGTTCCGGAATCGGAATCATAAACTCGGAATCACTTATACACTGGAATCAGTATCACAAGAACTGTATCACTTATAAACTGGAATCAGTATCACAAACATGACATCAATTATGCACCAGATTTAGTATCATAAAGATGGTATCACTTATACACCAGAATCAGTATCATAAAGACGGTATCACTTATACACTGGATTCGGTATAATAAAGTCGGTATGAAAAATTTGTAAATCTAATAGAATATAAAATCATAATGATATATCTGTAAGTATAACGGAATGGAAAATTTTAATGATACATCTGTAAGTATAACAGAATAGAAAATTCCCAATCTTAAAAAAATAGAACTTAAGAAAAAGAGAGAACTAAAGAAAAAGACAGAACTTAAGAAAAAGGCAGAACTTAAAAAAAGCGTTTGTGGTTTTCAAAACATAAATCCATAAGGAATGGAGAAGTCATAAGAAAACCTAATTTACTCAACATATGAAGTGTGGGGTGCACCAACACTCGATTACACCCCCATTTTCATAAATGTTTCAAAAAATTTATTTAATTAATCATAAATCATTTATAAATAATTAATTTATAATACAACTTTATAATTTTATAAATATTCCAAAATATATTTTTCCATTATTTAAAAACAATTTTTTAAAAATTAAATTAAATTCATAATTTAAAATGGAGAAAAATATTGTTTTCTATTCAAACATATTTTATGATTAGATTTTAGTTGTAGGATATGAATGACAATAATGACTTGAATTTGGTATCATTTTTACTTTATGATTGAAAATCTTATCAAAAAATTTGATAAACCTTTATGAACTTATCAACCATATTTTATGACTGATACCTCTAATACTCTAAGATTTTTATGGGATATATTTTAATTACTTTATTTTATTTATTTATTTTCATTTCATTGATTTATTATGTTGTACGTAACACCAAGATAATCTTCCACTATACGTAACATTGTCTTAGCTTGTGATACATGTAACACTATGCTTGTCTTATGTTACACACAATTTCAAGTACTTTTGAAAGAATTCATTTTACCCAAGATCGATTTTAAGCAAAAAACTAAAAATTATTATTTTACCATATAACCTAGCCACTATAATGGAGTTATGAATAATTTTAACTAAATTAGGAAAATAAGATTTACTCTTTTGTGAGAAATAAATTATGAACGAAAATAAAACATTTTTTAAAATAAAACAAAATGTTTTTCTGAAAAAAAACTATTTGAATGAAAGTAAGTTTATAAAATAATAAAATAACTCTTGATGGATTTTATATCATATGTAATATATTCAATCTAATTTTTAAAATTCATCTTATATTTTTTCTATACATTATATTAGAACAAATACATTTTTTTAAATAAAAGAAGTATTTTAAAAAAAATGCAGTTTTACCGCCTTTTGATGGCACACCCATTTTACATATATTTTTTGAAACATTTAAATATTATATTTAACAAAATAAAAATTTTATTTGGAAGCAGGATATAAAAATCATCTTTGGATGAATTTTTGATATTTTTTCTGATAACTTTCAAGTTTTTATGAGTAGTAAAAATCACTAAATTTTAATTGAAAATAACTTTTTTCAGAGAGATAATTTTATTGATAAATTATTCTATAAAATGGTTTAAAAGTATAAATAAAAGATATTTTTAATATATAATATAATTTATTTTAGTACAATTAATTCTATAAATAATTTGGATGTAAAAACATTTCAATATTTTACTATGTTTTAACTTTTAAAAACTCATTTTTTATTCCAAGTACAAGATTAATTTTAAATTAATAACTGAAACTTCTATGTTTTGAATTTTTAAAAATAGATTTCATATTTGGAAACATTGGGTCCAAATTATATTAATAGCATTCTTATATTTTTTGTTCATTATGAATAGTAACTTAATTAATTTTTATTAATATGCTAAAAAGGTAAATCAAGCAATTAAGGGTAAATATACTATTATAAAATTACCTTAAAACTTGTCCAAATATGATTGGATGAGTGATTTTAGACCTAAAATTTAATGTCCTGACCCCAAAAGCCCAGAGCAAGTGCATTATTTTAATACATTGGCATGATTACAAGGAATTGCATCCCGAATGAACAAGTAGTTTAGTAGATTTGGAAACAAGATACATACATAATTTCAACATTAAAACTTGAAACAAAAAATAATTTATAAACTCCTTTGTCAGTATTCATGACTCCTATGTTATTTCTTCATGTCATTCATAATATACCTTTTCATGTATTGGGAAAATGAAACATAATAAAGGGGGAACTCAAATTCTTGGTAAGTGTAAGAAATACAGCAGAAGATATCATAAACTTATACATTAGGTAGGGTGAATAACTAAAAAACTCATGCATTTAAAAAGAAATCTGAAAACATTATAACAGGAATAAGAGTTGAATAAAAAATGATATAATAATGCATGATCAGGGGTATTATACTAGTCGAATAACCTCATGAACATTAAATTACTAGTTTAATAAGGAGGAAATGTATAATTAAGGACATAATAACCATATAGTCAAGGCCTCATACCAATACCATAAAAAACCATTTTACAAAGGCCTCATGCCAAGACTGTAGTTTGTCGCATGCGACCTACTGCTGCATCAAGGGGCAATAACGGGCCCCAAAAATCACATAATAATCCCAATGAATTCCTCATATGAATGGATATTACCATAAAGAACATACATATTCATATTTGAACTAATATATGAAATTTAAATAACTTTCTTTAATCATTCATCATAAACACTAACTATTCAGAGTAATATGGTGAATGATTTCAAGATAGAACATCCATAGTCAATCTAATCACAAACCATTTAGTAAAACATGGTGGATTATATTTTATGAGATAGAACTCAATATTGTAAAAGATTCAAAAAAGTATTTTTACATATTTGAAGATACTATTAAATGAGACCATTGAAAAATATCTGAGGAAATAATCCTTAAACATTACAAAGTGTCCCATACCACCTATAAACATTCCAATAATAATACCTTAAAATATCATGATAATAAGGAAACTCTTGATAAGATATACCAAAGGTTAATACATACACCAAATGCAATAAATAATTTAAAAACAAGGCATTTATCTCATAAAAGTTAAACTACGATGAGAAAAATCCTTTTTTTTACTTTGGAAAGAATAGTTCTTTTGGAAAATAATTTGTATCTATAATGAAATCATATTGTAAACATTTATATCTAGTAAAATAAAATGTATTTTCATTGAAATTATATTTTAGGCTTAAATAAAGTCTTACTAAGGTGAAATCATTTAAAAAGATTTTTTAAAGAAGCTTTAGAAATAAAAGATTTTAGTATGGGTTAAGGAAAATATTAAAGGATTTTAAAGCGCAAAGGCATGTTTGCTTTCATAAAACAAGAAATGAAAAATATATATATATTTCATGTTAACTTTTTTTATTTTAAAAAGATAAATATTCAATAAAAATTATTATAGAGTGAACTTCAAAATAGATAATAATTCAAGAAGTTCCTTGAATCGGGCGGGCATTTCGGAAATATTTTTGAAAGATTCTTTTAAAACATGAAACTAACCATAAAATGAAGAAGTGTTATTATTGTTAAACATATATAGAAAATTAAAATTGAATTTATTAAGATTACATAATAATAAATAATAATTTCACTGAGGTGATTAGAGATTAAGAGGAACTCGAATGAAAATGGAGGTTCGGGTAGAAAATACATAGAACTTTGAAATCTAATAAATCATATGCCCCGATATTAATAATCATCAAATGATACATTGAATATCATGAAGAAAAAGATACTAATGATATTAAATATCAATGGGAATTATACATACACCATACAAAAGTAACAGTAGTAAATACCGAATATCTCACAAAAATGGAAGTGAGATGAACAAACCCCTTACCTTAAGTCTGATGATGTTCATAACTTGATAATAATGAACTAAATAATAAAATTTAGGTCCATTAATTAATAATTACATAACCTATACAAAATTTAATTATTTATTACAACCTTATTAAGTTCATTCATGGCCTTTTTGATGGGTTAAGATGTTCAATCTCATTGTTCAGGTCTGTTTGTTTCATGATAGGTATAATTATATATTTGAATGGATAATCATGTAAAATGAGGATGTTTTTCCAGAATTTAAGTTATATGTTATTATAGAACATAAATAATGTTACATGGTGGTAAATTTAATTTGGTTACTTGGAGTTAAGATAAATCATTATATGAATTATTTAATCATAACCTTTTGGGTTAATTGGCGGTTTTTGAACACAACAAACTCATTTTGCTTTTTAAATCAAAACCATGTGTCCAAAAAGATTCTAGAACCATATTTGTGTCATAATACATATATTATAGTATGGTTAAATCATAATAATGTCTTTATGATGTTAATTGAAGATGGTAATGAAAATTGAAAACTCATCATCCATGAATGTGGTAAATTAGTACATCTCAGATTGTGTTATTTTTACTACTAGCATAAAAGAAGGATTGAGGAGAGATGATAATAAAATATTACATAATCATAAAAAAATTTACAGTAAATGTAAGGTACCATAGTTTTCATAACAATTTTATGAGTAGAGTTGAGGATATAAAAGAAAACAAAGGGACTTGAAATGAAACTAAAAGAATTGAAAAGAAGAATTTACCTCTTGAATTAATCTTCCTTGAGATCTTCTTTGGGGGAGAGGATTTAGCCTTTTTATGAGAATAAGGGATGTTGGACGTTGGGGAGGATCTTGGGAAGAAATTTGAGCAGAATTTGGATAAGGAACAAGGCTTTAGTGGAGTAAAGAGAAGAGGGGAGTGTGGGGGTGGGGGGGTTATTGTCGAGGAGAGGAGGGTTTTCCTATTATTTTACCCATTATTATATTATTTTGAAAAAGACAACGAATAGTATTGATTATTGTGACCAAGAATAGTAATATATGAATGTTAGTTTGAACAAATTGGTCTTACATCATCCTTACATCACCTATGACTCATTAAATCATGCATTTAGTATTTATCGTAAATTGTAGTATTTTACTATTCAGTTAAAATCAAAGTATTTTAGAAAAATATCAAAAATTCACCATAACCATTTCTCAATGTTTAGAATCCAAATATAAATTCTATTTTATCAAAATAATTTTCTAAATATGTGAAATTTAATTTTTAAATAAAATCATAATTTACTTGAAAAATACAGATTTTAAATTTAAAACCGATTTTATAATACATTCAAAAATTAAATAAGGTCTCATAAAATTGTCCTAAAATCATAGGACAAAAAAATATTTATTTAAGAATAATTTGTCTAAAAAATAATTTTATTAATTTATTAATTTAAAATTGTAATTAAATATTTTTTAATCAAAAAATACCTATGTATAATTATTAATTTATAGAATACTCTATTTTATTTTTAAGGCATATAATTATTTTTATACTTTCATGGGTGAGGTTACTATTTATAAGGGTCATATTACTATTCATATGGTTATGTTAATATTCATAAGGGTCATGTTACTTTTCACCAAAAATGTAATTTGATCTTATCACACTCTAAATATCTTACTGAACGCAACTATGTATGTCTGTTTTTCGAAATTCAAATCACAAATATGGAAATATTATGTTTACTGGCTAGGCTATAACAAAGTAGTGTTTTGTATAGACTCATTGTTTTATTCATTCAATATTTATTTTCAAAATATTGGGGTGTTTCATTATCCACTCCTTACAAAAATTTCGCCCTTGAAATTTGAAATTGAACTTCGAAAGTTAATGGTTGATACATGGAAATTCCCTTTTGGGAATCCCCCTACAGGAATACGGTTAAAATATTCTGTTAATAAGAGGGAAAAGGAAATTCATAGGTTACTAAAAAACTAAAAATTCTAATTGGAAAACATGTTCATGTAAAAATAATAAAACCATCACATTATGATGGTAACTGATATAGAACATGCTCAGATGAAATATCATTACCAAAAATATATAAACTACATTTATGAAAAATTTCATTGATATCAGGAAAATATATATATGATAATAGGAAAACGTTTTTATTTAAGACTCTTTTCCAAGAGTAGATGAATTATTCCACTCTATAAGAGTATAAATATACATTTTTATTTCATAAACACAATCTTCTCCTTTGATTGTGCCTTTAACTATATTTACTTCATCTCTTAGCACAAGCTACATCATGTAGTGACATTAAGCTCTAAAACCTCATACAATGATCAAATTAAACCATTTCACGAATTTTTTAACTTTACAAAAGATCATAATCCAATACTTTAGAATAATTCTCATATCCATCCATGCTAGATAAATGTACACGAGTTTCTTGAAAATCTTCATTTTATTTAGAATTCCATGATCTATCATGCTTAATGTATCTACAAACTTATTTATCTTTAATCAACATGAAGCTGCCCTAAATTTTCACATTCCAAACATGTGAATATCTTTATCACGTTTCCTCTTAAAATATGGTAATAAAAAAAATTACCATAAAACCTTATTAAAAACATGAATTTATCATTACACATGCTATTAGATATATTACTTATATCGAAAAATGTTGTAAAGTCTATCAATGATGGCATAGACCACATGTTGACAATTCAAAAATCAGTTTTGAGGTAGTTAGGAATTATTGAAATAAATCATTTATCCATCATTATATTCATCATTAGAAATATATTAAGGTTTTTCCTTCCCTCAATCATGCATTTTCCAAAAAGTTTAACTTCCGACTGAATATATTTTCTTGGTACCATTCAACTTTGGTTTCAAATCCTTAATGAAAGAGTATTGGAATACAATCCTCATATATTCCATAATTCTTATAACCAATACACTACTTATTTTTTTCAAATTACATGATTCTTTACTATGCATATTAATTTAGTTATTTCATCTTCAGGAGCATCAAATCTTGATCATTATCTAGTATCATCATTTGGGGTATATTCCTTTGATGCTTGGGACATTGATTCGTATAGTGTCCCATATCCTTACAGTTGAAGCATTGTACACTGGGAACCTTTTTATTTCCCTTACAATCAGAAAATTGGTGTCCTTTTACTCTATACTTATAAAAAATTGGCATTCCCTTCAATCATTTACCTGGATGATTCTTTCCACAGTTTTCACATGTGGGAAAACCATTCTTTCTCTTCTTCCCTTTATCTATATTTTTCTATACTGTCCTTTTCTTATTTTTCTTCCCTTCAAATCCATAGGACTCAGAGAATTATTTATATACCATTTCAACACATGATATTATATCCTCATATTATGAGGATACTTTGGAGACTATGTTCTTTTGAAATGATGGATTAAGACTATAAGAGATATGATCCTTCTTAATCTTTTCATCACATGAGTTGGTGATGTTTTCATTCCTTCTATGAGGTGTCATTTCTAATAAATCTCATATACTAAATTAGATCATAAAATTGTGAACTCTATATAACCCTAAACATGGAATAATACCTAACATAAATTTATGCATAAAAAATCCTAGAACCATATACTTTGGATACTTTTGGAGCATAAATCCATCATAATGGATTGTAATGAGAAGGTGAATTGTCCTAATCCTATCCCCATGAAGTGCCTAACTAGGTGCGTAGTTAGGCTCATTTTCATGTACCAAGTTACCCCAGGTCAAGCCCAAAACACCTTGTTGGAGTTGTTATTCCTAGGTACATCTGTGCAAGAACCACATCCACTCATAGTTTCAAGACATGGATTAATTTTCAAGTAAGATCCCAATAATCTATTCCTTACCAAATTCTCAAATGTTATTGTATGTGTATCTTTATGTCTATCATATGGGTTAGTTCCCTAATATACATTTTCTAAATCAAGTTTCCATGTTTTCTACTGAACTTCCATTAATTCTGACTATAACTCCCAAAATCGAGAAGTCCAAAGCCAGTGAATTATTTTAATACTTTGGAATGATTACAATTAATATGAATCCTGAAAGACCGAGTAGTTTAGTAGTTTTGGAAACAAGATACATACATAAGTTCAACATCACAACTTGAAATGAAAATCTATTTAGAAATTCCTTTGACAACATCCATAACTCCTAGGTTATTTTTTCATGTCATTCCTAATATAAATATTCATGTCTTAGGAAAATGAAACATAAGAAAGGAGTGAGCTCAATTGATCAGTAAGGGTAATAAATATAGTGGAAGATATCATAAACATAGACATTAATCATGGTGAATAACTAAAAAACACATGCCTTTAATAATGAACTAGGACACATTTTGGTGGGAATAAGAGGTGAATAAAAAATACAATATTAAAGCATGATCATGGGTATTAAACTAGTCTAATAGCCTCATGAACTTTCAATTATAGGTTTCATAATGTAGGAATTCATAAAGGGGGACACCATAACCATACTGGGAAGGCCTCATTCCATGACCATAAATCACCATTTTGTCAAGGCCTCGTGCTAAGACAGTAGTTTGTCTTATGAAATCTACTTTTGCATAGAAGGGATATAGAGGGGCCCACACATCACATAATATGTCCAATGCATTCTTCATATGAATGGACATAAACATGAACAACATGCAAATTCATATTGAAACAAACATATGAAATGTAAATAACTTTCTTCAATCATTCAACCTAAACACTAACCATTCAGAGTAATATGGTGAATGTTTTCAAGATAGAACAACCAAAATAAAACTAATAATAAACCATTTAATAAATAATGGTGGATGATATAATATGAGATAAACATAAATGAATTAAAATATTAAACAATGGATTTTTACATAGTTGAAGATACATTAAAATGAGACCATTGAAAAATCTTTGAGGAAATAATCCTTAATCATTCCTAAGTGTCCCATAACACCTTGAAACATTCAAATCATAATCCCTTAGAATATCTTGAGAATTATGAGACTCTTGATATGATATATCAAAGTTAATTACATACCCCATGAGAAATAAATATGTTCTAACCAAGGAACATATCTCATAAAAGTTAAAGTGCGATGAGAAAAATTATTTTTACTTTAGAAAGAAGAGTTCATTTGGAAAAAAAATTATATTGGTCATGAAATCATATTGTAAACATGTATATCCCAGAAAATAAAAGTTAATATCATTGAAATTATATTTCAGGCTTAACTAAATTTTTATTGAGGTTAAATCATTTAATTTTTTTTAAAGAAGCTTTAGAAATAAAACATTTTAGTGCAGTTTAAGGAAAATATTAATGGATTTTTATGTGAAAAGGCATGTTTGCTTTAATAAAATAATAAATGAACCAAAATAGATTTCTAATGTTAAAATTTTTTATTTTAGAAAGATAAATATGTCATTAAATAGAGTATAGAGTGAACTTCAAAATTGGTAAGAATTCAAGAAGTTCCTTGAATCGGGGTTGCATTTTACGAGAATTTTTGAAACATTCTTTTAAGACATATAAATCCACATAAAATAAATAAGGATTATAGTTGGTACACATATATATAACATTAAAACCTAATTTATGAGAGTAAAAAATATTAAATAATAATTTAATTGAGGTTAATAGAGAATAAGAGCAACCCAAATGAAAATGGAGGTTCGGGTAGAAAATACATAGAACATTGTAATCAATTGAATCATATGCCCCAAAATAATTAATCATAAAATGATACATTTGATATCATTAAAATAAATTTATTATTGATATGAAACATCAACTGGAAGTATAAATACACCATACACAAGTAATAGTAGTGAATATAGAATATCTCACAAAAATGGAAGTTAGATGAAGAAACCCCTTACCTTAAGTCTGATGGTGTTCTTCAATTTATCTAAATGACATGAATAATAAAATTTAGGTTCATTAATTAGTAATTACTGAAACCTACTATACATTTAATTATTTATTATAACCTCATTAAGTACATTCATGTCCTTTTGATGGGTTAAGAGGTTCAATTTCACTGTTCAAGTCTGTTTGTTTCATGATCGATATACTTATATACATGAATGGATAATCTTGTAAAATGAGGATGGATTTACATAACTGAAGTTATATGTTATTATTGAACATCCATAAGGTTAAATGGTTTGAAATTTCATTTGGTTACTTTTAGTGAAGATGAATCATTATATAAATTATTTAATGATAACTGTTTGGGTTAATTGGCGGTTTTTGAACACAACAAACTCATTTTTATTTATAAATTAAAATCATGTGTAAAAAAAGATTCCAGAACCACATGTGATACATAATACATATATTATAGTATTTTCAAACCATAATAATGGTTTCATGAACATAATTGAAGATGGTAATAGAAATTGAAAGCCCATCGTCTTTGAATGTGGTAAATTAGTACATATTTGATGATGTTTTTTACTACTAGCACAAAAGAAGGATATAAGAGAGATGATAATAAATTATTCCATAATCATAAAAAAATTATAGTAAATGTAATGTACTGGAATTTTCATAACAATTGGATGAGGAGAGGTGAGGATAGAAAAGAAAACAAAGGAACTTTAAAAGAAAGTAAAATATTTAAAAAGGGGAGTTTACCTCTTGAATTAATCTTCCTTGAGAGATTCTTTAGGAGAGAGGATTTAGTCTTTTTATGATACCAAGAGAGGATGTACGTGGGGGAGGATCTTAGGAGGATGTTTTGAATATAATTTATACAAGTAACAAGGATTTAGAGGAGTTAATAGGTGAGGGGAGTGTGGGGGTTCTTTATAGTGGAGGAGAGGAGGGGATTCCCATTATTTTACTTATTATATTATTATTTTTCCAAAGACAACCAATAGTATTGATTCATGTGAACAATAATAGTAATATTTTCATTTGAGTTTGAACCAAGTTATCTTACATAATCCTTACAACACCTATGACTCAATAATTCATGTATTTAATATTTATCAGAAAATTATCGTATTTTACTATTCACCTAAAATTTAAGTATTTTAGAAAAAAATTCACTATAATAATTTTCAATGTGTATAATCCAAAAATGAAGTCCATTTTATTAAAATAATTTTATAAATATTTGAAATTTAATTTTTAAATAAAATCATTATTTACTTGAAAAATATAGATATTAAATTAATAACAGATTTTATAATAAATTAAAAAAATAACCGAGGCCTCATAATATTATCATAAAATCATAGGAAAAAAGTATTAATTTATGAATAAATTTTATGAGAAATAATTTTATCAATTTATTAATTTAAAATAGTAATTAAATATTTATTACTCACAAAAATACCAGCACATAATTATTAATTTTTAAAATACTCTATTTTATTTATAAGAGTCTAAATTTTATTTATACTTTCATGGGTGTGGTTTCTGTTCATAAGGGTCATATTACTATTCATACGGGGTTGTTACTATTTATAAGGTTCATGTTACTATTCATAAAAAATGTATGTTGATCTTATCAGACTAAAAATATCTTTCTGAATGCAAACATGTATATCAGTTTTTCAAAATTGAAATCTCAAAGGTGGAAAAATTATGTTTACTGGCTAGGTTTTAACAAAGTTGTGTATTGTAGAGACTTAGTGTTTTATGCATTCAATAATTATTTAAAAAATCTTGGGGTGTTTCATTATCCCCTCATTACAAAAATTTTTCAATTGAAATTTAAAATTGAACTTCGAAATTAAATGGTTAGTACTTGAAAATTTACTTGTGGGAATACCACATTAGGAATATGGTTAAAATATCCTCTTAATAGGAGGGAAAGGTAAATGAATAGGTTTCTAAAAAACTACACATTCTAATAGGACAACATGGTTATAGAAGAATACTCAAACCATCATGTTCTGATGGAAACTGATAGAGAACATGCTCATATGAAAGGTCATTTGTAAGAACCTGAATCTTCATTTTAGGTATGTTTTCCTTTTATGATTGTTTTTGAGAAAAAAAGAGGAAATTTTGGAAATACATGCCATGTACATTATGAGTACACACCGTCTAGCGGGCTTGCACACGACCATGTGTGATAACCTAGAGGCCGCCTAATGCGGGGCTCGGTAAGGGAAAGTACACGTCGTCTACTTCAAAAGTACACGTCGTATACTTTATTTTTTTCATTAAACCGATCGGGGTTGCGTCTTATCGACAGAAACAACTTCTTCTTTGCATTCTTCGACCGAGAGCGCCCATAGGGCCTTGTTTCTTCCCCAAGACCCCGAACGTGCACCCATTTTCCATATTGACCCTCGTCGATTGCATTGGGATCACCTCGAGAATATTTTACTTCTTCTAGAGCTTCATTTCCTGATTCTCCTCTTTCTCAAGTTATCTTTCATTGAACATTTTAGAAATTTTTGTTGATCTATGGTGTTCTTGGGAGATTCTAGGATTGAGGTTCACATATAGCGATTTCCCAACACCAAGGTAGGTGGTTTGTGCCTTTACGTTGAAAGTCTTTGAGTAATATGTGCAATTTTGTCCAATAACATTGAACGAGGTATTGCGAGTTTACCGTTTTAACCCCCTTAATTGTCTTCCATGCATGTATGCTTGAGTAGAGGTTAATTTAATGTGAATAGGGTTGTTTTCTATGCTTTGGAAGTGATTTCCCATGGATGTTCTATTTACGACCGTTTGGTCCTGTTTAGCCTGTTAGGGTTCCTTAATGTTTTCCCATGCCTAGAACTATAAGATGGAGTGAATATTTAATATGACATGCTTGATATGTTGTATACTATTTAGACAAGTATTTCTTGAGGTTTACTTTGGTTGTATGACATTTCTATGCTCGTTTGACCTACACAGGACCGTGAGAACCTGGTGTAGTAGACTATATGGGTAATTGATTGTGTGAGCTTCCTTAGAGAGTCTTTATCACTTTTGACTATAAGGGGAATTGAACATGTGAGCTTCCTCATAGAGTCTTTATCACTTTTGAATATAAGGGTAATTGACCGTGTTAGATTCCTTAGAAATCCTTTAATGCCTAATACAATAAGGGGAATTGACTGAGAGAGCTTCCTTAGAGAGCCTTTGTTATATCCTTGTAATTTGAACCAGAGGGGTAGACTGTGTGTGCTTCCCAAAGGGTTGCTTGTGTTTCTAGGTAGGACCAGAGGGGATAAGATATGAGTACTTCCTAGAGGGTTACCTGTTTGTGTTTCTTTCTTGATAAGATGTTTACTTGATATATTAAACTGAATTCTTGAAAATGTAGGATTGGTTACTGCTGGGTATTTCCTTGTTTATTGAATTTTTTTGCATACCTGTCATATATTCACTGACTGTTATGCACAGATCGTATGGCAGTTTCCTACTGGGATTTAGTCTCACACCCTATTTGGGCCATACTTTTTGGCCCAAACAGATTATGTTACTGCAGGTATGGATAAGGGCAAGCACCCTTCTACTTTAGGTTCTTGAGTGCTATGGAGATGGAGAGCATGGGACCAATCTGAGGCTTGTGATGCTGAGGAGTTGTTATCTATTTCCTTTGTACTTGTTTTTTCACTATATTTCAGTATTGTGACTTGTTTGGTTGCTTTCCTAGACACGTGTATCATGCATCATATATATATATTTGTGCTCTAGTTGTTTCTTTCATCAGTCTTCCGCTGTTACTTTTGTTTAGTATGTTTACTTCTTCCACTATTGTATATCTGTTTACTTATGTTGTGTTACTCTGCCAATGAGGTCATAGTTTCCCCACTATCACACCCAAGGCCCTCGCTGCTAGTCAGTAGCCTCTAGCGTTCATGTAAATACACTTGAGGATATGTGACCAACCGGGTACAGGGCGTCTCTGGGAAGCTTCCAGAACCAGGATGTTACAAAGTGGTATTAGAGGAATTATTTTCTTCTTGACTTACTATTTGGAACCTATAGCCAGGGATAGGATGGAATAATTACTTGGTAATAAGTTGTTCCTAAGAGTATCTAACCTATGTATAGGGAAAATCCAATCTACCTCATTTATTGCGATTTTTCTGGTTTTGAAATTTTACAGTTTATTTGATTTCACCATTGGGTGATTCACATGTTTTGTGCTGTTATTGTTGATGATATTGATGTTCTATTTTTGTGGCAACCTAATGAGATGATGGTATTCCATCTCATGAATCATATATGAACTTTTCTAGAAATCACATGACATGCATTCTTTCCATGCCATTTAGAATTCATTAGCGATTTCATGTTGTTGTGATAGGTGTTGTGCTAGATATGCATGTTGTTGTGATAGATGCCTTGATAGAATACCTGCATTTGATAAGGTATTTATTTGCATAAGCCTTTCTTTGAATAAAATCTAAACTTTGGTTCCTGAGGTGTTATGGGCCCTCATGGACAGTAATTTGGTGGATCATATCCTTATCATTCTTATATATGACATGTATAAGATTCCAAGCATTGATTCGTGGGGATTATGGGACTCACAGATCAGAATTTGGCACTTAGATGATCGTTTAAGTGTTTTTTTGGGCTCCAGAGTAGTTTCTGATACTTACTATCTACAAAACCCTAGAATACACGCCATGTGTTCTGTTGTTACGGAAGATACCATTTTTCTTATGTACACGCTATGTACTGCATGTACATGTCTTGTAGCCTCTAACTATGTTTCAGACTGTTTGGGTGGGGACACGGTGTTTAGAAATCTTTGTTAGGACAATCTGTGTACCAGATGTACACACCATGTTGTAGGCCATGTAAACCGTCTGTGTCACTAACACATGGGTTGGTCGAGTCTCTTATAATACACATCGTGTCTATATGGAACACGCCGTGTAGTGTGAGCCTTGTTTCCGGAAGTGTCACTAACAACACGGGTCGGTGAAGCTCATCTAGTACATGACATGTCTGGAGAGAACATGTCATGTAGTATTCTTCTAGGAGAACCGTGTGGGTTAGTCATATATAAGGACTTGGGCAGGGGAAGAGAATCCAAGTACATGCCTTGTGTTAGGACAACACATCATGTGTATGTGGTGTTACCTGGCCTGTGTTGGCATAAGTACACGCCAATGTGAAAGGCTTAAGGAAACATGTTGTGTAGACTTCATACACGCCATGTAGTCATATGATAGCAACTTAAACTCCTTCCTTCACTTGTTCCCTTCGTGCTCATATAGTTTTTAGTCCTTGACGTTCTTGATATATGGTGTGCGCTTGACCTTTAAGATTAATTCCACCGAGACGTCCTTCGGTTTTACACCAGTTACAGGGCGGCGATCAGACACCAGACATGGCTGATCAGGGACTTCCTGTCATGACCTGTCCTCAGGGCCTGTGCCGTGACTACCCCAAGCCTGCCTTCCTCTGGTCAGGGGCTGGAGACTATCACCAAAAGGCATATCCCAGAGAAAAGGGAAAACATTTCCTTTAAACCTGCAACTCACATAGACTGTACACAACTAGAGATAACCAAAAAGTACTAATATAGTAAAAGAGTGCTGAAAGTAAATGGGCTAGTATACAAACCCAACTGAAGTACAAGTACAGAAAAAAGGGAAAACTGTTCCTGGATCGTTCACCGAGGAATCCTACCTGAAGGGTAGGTAAAGATCTTGATCAAGTAATCCCTGAGGTACGTCTTGTGTAAGTCCAGCTCCGAGCAGCCTCTCGTCTGTCTCTCTCAGCCTCTCGTCTCTCGGCCCATGCGAGGCCCACGGTTGGCGGCCCTCGTGGGGTCTTCCCTAGCTGCGTCCAGAGGGGAGGTAATGATCCATGGAGTCCCGAACAACATAGCCATTCGGGAAGTACAGATCCGGTGCCACATGGCGCCTATCCGTGTCACGTGGGACCCATGTGGCAGGTCCCGCAGTTCCCAGCTTGCTGAGCGGCCATTCGCCTCCCGCGCGGCGCGGTTGCGCTACACCTCTTTTGGCGGCTGGCCCTACTGGCCGCCTGTCCTCTGTCACTACGGCCAAGTCCATGACCCTTGATCCTCTACGTGGCGTGCATTGCGCCACGCCTTCCCTGGAAACTTGGTGGCCCGAGCCGCCGGTTCTCTTCGCGGTCGGCCTTACGCCAGCTGTCGCTGCACCACTGTGGCCCGTCGACCACGACCCAATCATCCTGTGGCGTGGTTTCACTGCCGCCGTCCACGTGGACAGCCGGAGTGCTGGACACCCTTCCCTTCATTCTACCGGTGATGTTCGCTGGTTCCGACCACCGACAAACCTTCCACGGGTCACCGGATGAGTTTTGGTTCCCCGATTGTCATTCCGAAAGTAGCTGCATCCTCCTTGAGATGTCTCCTTTGATCCACGACCATCATTGAAAAAATTCGCTCAAACTGGACTCATGACTCTATTAGTGTCAAAATCCATAAAGCAAGGCGGAGGGGTTGGACCATGTTCGTTCGTCCTGCACCCTCCACGTTAGAGTGATAGAATGCGTCTTTGAATCTTAATCCATGAAGGAAAACGAAGAACAAGAAACAATTGACAAAGCTCAAACCCCTACCTTGGATTCGTTGACATTGGGGAAGAAGATGAAGAAGTCAAGGATGACGTCGTTAGTGTTCTTCAAGGACCGTGCTTCCTCCCTTGTTCCAGAACGAGATCTAAGAAGAAGAAGTTCGTCGTTGGTGGAAGGAGAGTTCTTCCTCCAAGTATTTCCTCCAACAAGAAGTTTTCTGCATCCAAATCACCAATTCCAGCAACTTCCAAAGGAGGGTAACAAACACTTGAATTTGAGGAGCCTCCCCTAATTACTTAATTTAATGAAGGAGGGGGGTTGAAAAGAATTAAATGGGGGGTTTAGTTTTGGTGGACCCCACTTTAATTCATAAAATATTGAATAAAATAAAAAATAAGTTTAAACAATTTCTATTTTATTCCATTTTTTCTTTATCCTCCATGAAAGTTTGGAAAACCAACTTCCATTCGAAACCAAATGCAGTTGAGGTGAAGGTTCCCCTAAGAAATCACCAGCGCTGTGAGTTCAACGGTGCCCTCAGATTTCAATTCTGAGCACTGGTTATAAAGTTACCAAAACCCACTCTTAAGTTTATTGAACGTACTTAGAAACTTCAGAAAAAGATTCCGGGAAATCCGAGCCTTGGAATTACGTGCTGTCAAAAATAGCAGACTCAGAATAATTCCATATAATTAAAAAAATTACATGGATTTCTGGGTCTTTACATTCTCCCCACCTAAGGGATTTGGGTCCCCAAAAGTCAAAACTAAAAAACTAGGAAAATAAGTGGGGGTACTGAGTACGAATCTGAGCCTCTCGCTCCCATTTGCCTTCGTGGAGGTTACCGTGATGCCATTGCACATGCACCAGAGGTTTCGATCACCCACAAAGGACTCTCTCCTATTGATCCTCGATATCCACTAAAACCTCCAAAAAAATTTCCAAATTGTCGATGTCAAGCTCGCCCAAGTCTATGATGTGATTAGGATCATGATTGTATCTCCTCAGTTGGGATACATGAAAAACATCGTGCACCCGGTGCAACTGAGGGGGAATTTCTAGGTGGTAAGCCACCTCTCCTACTCTGCTGAGGACCTGGAATGGTCCAATATACCTCAGAGATAAGTTGTCACCCTAGCCAAATCTCTACACACCCCATCAAGGTGAGATCCATAGGAAGACGTGGTCACCATCCTCAAACTCCAGAGGTCTCCGTCTCCTGTCGGCATAGGACTTCTGCCTGCTCTGTTTAGTCTTCATACACTCCTTGATGATCTACACCTTCTCCGTGGTAGCGCGTACCATCTTTGGTCCCATGAGTGTTGACTCCCCTGGGTCTGTCCAGCACAGTGGCGATCTGCAAGTTCAGCCATACAAGGCCTCAAAAGGTGCCATCCTAATGGTGGAGTGATAGCTGTTGTTGTATGAAAACTCCACCAGAGGCAAGTGGTCCTCCCAGCTACGACTGAAGTCGAGGATGCATGCATGGAGCATGTCCTTGAGAGTCTGAATGGTCCTCTCAATCTGGCCATCCGTCTAAGGATGGAAGGTGGTGCTCAAGTGAAGTTGCGTCCCAAAAGCCTCATGAAACCCCTTCAATATATAAGAAGTCAAATGTGTATCTCGATCAGAGAAAATCATCAAAGGCACTCCATGAAGCCATATAATCTCCTCTATGTAGAGGCGTCCTAAGATTCCACTGAACCCTTCCCTCTGATTGGTAGGAAGTGGGCCGACTTGGTGAGTTGGTCAACAATCACCTAGATGGAATCGTGACCCCTGGATGTATGTAACACCCTGATATTTTATGAGAAGTATATATATATTTTATATCTTATGTTATATGCAACATCAAAGGAATATTTCATTACACACAACACTATCTTGGATTGCTTTACACGCAATCGCGACCATCCATGATAGCATGTGTTGTACGCAATACCGAGTATCACTAAACAACGATATGCTATTAAAATATTATATAAACTAGCCGTTATGAATAGTAATACCCAATTTTTTGAAATTTTATAAATTTTATCTTTCAAAATGGACTTCAATTTTGGATTCTAGAATATCAAAATTAGCATAGGGTAAAATTTTGGTATTTTTCTGAAAACTTTCAATTTTTGATGAATAGAGAAAACACTAAGTTACTATTTAAAAACTGGCCTTTTATTTAAATAATTATTTATTTTATTTAAATTTATTTTAGGTCAAAATTGATACATAATACCCATATAAGTTTAATTTAATTGATTGGAGTCATTTTATAATAATTTTATATGCATAAAAATTTTATTGAACTTTTCACCGACTTTTACCCACCTCCTAGGAGAATTTGAGAATTTACATAAAACATAATTTTACAGCTTATGTGAGTAAAATTTTGAAAATCAAAGAGACACGGTTAATATCAAGGAGTAAAATGTGGTTCAATAAGATAAAAATATTTTTTGGTGAATAGTAACGTTTTACTCTTATTTGCCACGGTTAAAAGTAAATAGGGTAATTAAGGGTAAAAATGATATTATTATTACCCTAACACATGTCATAATTCTATTGGATAAGTTTAATTCGACCAAAAATAACATTAGGAATAAAATATGACCATTTAGGTCCACTTTCATTAGATTAGGACATTTATTATTATTTTATTTAAAGAAGTGTTAAAATAGTTAAAATCAAAGTTTAATAACTAAAACATTTTTAATGTAGTGTTATACAGAAGATAAATTCGCATATAAATATTCATTAGAAATATAAAAGTATTTCCTACCTAATGGAATTTTATTTATAATTTTTTGACATTAAATGATTTAATTTATTTTTTACACAATGATGATGCAATAATTACCTTATTAATGAAATATTAACATAATTGATGTTATAAATACCTAAATAAATGTAATTTAAGACTTTTTATGAATAAAACTAATTTTATAGGTTAATATTACATGTTTTTATTGATTTAATTAACTTTTTTCGAACTAACCATGCTGTTATGATTTTCACAAAAATCAATTACCAAATTGTTTCAAAATTGACATAAAATAGTTTTTAAATCAAATATTATATTATTAATTGTTATTTTATTCCTAAAAATCTTAGTTTAAGCCAAATTACATAGATAAGGTTATATATATATTAATAATGAACCTCTTGGGGTTCGTTTGGCTTGTTATAGTAAGTTTATTAACTATATAGTTTAAGAAAACAAGAAGACACAGTAAAAGTTAAATTATTTAACTTAGAGGTAAATCTAAATTATAAGGTTAAAATAGTAACCTAAACTTGTCTAAAGCCTATTTGTTGAAATTATTTTGACCCATACCCACCTTATCATCGAAATAAATCAATTTGGAGTTATTAAAAACCGAATATGACTTTATTGTAAAATAATATTTTATGTTTTTCTAAAGGTTCCCCTCTCCTCCCTTATAAAAGGGCACCTCCTCCCTCTCCTCTTTACACAATTTAGAGCTTTCAAAATCATCCAACCCCTGACAATTTTCCTTATCAACTTCCCTAGAAACACACTAGAGGTCCTAGTTCTCTTGAAAGACCAATTTTGGTGCCCTAAGAGGAGGTTTCAAAGAGGCATGTCGAAGAAGAGGTAATATCCATTACCGATTCTTTCAAATTTATTTCTTCTTGTACTTACTATTCTTTAGTTGTTTCATTATGAAGTAATAACATCCATATCACTCATATACTTATATGTTATTATAAATATGAAACAACCCTATTCCACCTTCTATCCATCCTACGGAAAATGAAATCACCGCATGTGCATACGTACGGAATACCGTCTCTATGCCGTGGTGTAATCTGTTTTCCACCACCACCTTACTTAGATGGGTATAATGGTGTAAAGAATAACTATATATTATTATTTTAAAGTGATATTGATTCTGAAAAAGTATACATACACTTCAATACAATTCTACGATCATGGGAATGATATCATCGCTCATGCGTACGTACGGCCTACCATCTCCACGATGTGATGCGACTCGTTCTATATGATCTTCATTGAATAATGATTATATAAATGTATTGAATGAATAAATATGAGATATATTAAACTAATACCATTCTGTAAATAAGTTATCTATAACTAAAAATATGAATAAGAATTTATTTGACAAGACATGAAGAATAACATAAAGAAATGAACACCCGAATAACAAGTAACAATGAAATATTACTAATAAGAAGCTAAGAATATGACCATATATGATATCATAACAATGGTTATGATTCTGGAATAAGTCAATAACATTATTTCAATCATTATACAGGAGGTTAGGACACATACAAAGCATATCGGACCTAACGTAAGGGAAAATCTCGCAATCTCATCTTTATCCGAGATTGTTTATACTTAAGAATTTACTAGGGAATATATATCATCCACATCGATGTTTCCTCAAAATGTAATATTATTTATATCATCCTAAAATTTTTTAAATCCAATTTTACCCTTTGGTGAGTAAAATATATGAAAGGAATCTTTTGTCGTTTTTAGTACGAGGTACTTTTTGACTTTTCCGACCAAATTATGAAAAGAATCTTTTTTTTAACTTATACAGCATGGATGGATTTTTATGATTCCATAGAACCTTATTTACATGAAGATTCCTTTACAAATTTTCATGTTTATTTTTAATTAACTTCTTTTAGTTTAAAATTTTAAGACGTGTTAAGAAAGGAAAAAAAATTTGAAGTAGAAAGGATATTTTCCTCAAGAATGGAGTTAAAGTGTTTCATAAAAATTATTTTCCATCTAAGATAATATAGGTTTCTGTTTATATCCCTACTATTACATTGATCTTATTATGTTGTGATGGAATTATTTTTATGAAGTCCTTTATCTTATATTAATTGTTTTATGATGTCCCGATGTTTAAGAATCCCATTTTTATTACATGGGTTATCCTATGATGTATGATTTATGATTTTGTGGAACACATAAGAATGTTTTAATTATGAGATGGGTGGGACCTATATCTCTCTCCAATTAATTTGGTAAAGATTTATATCTAATGAGATAGACATGGCTGGAACAGAAAGTTAATCTGGTTCAGTGATACAGGACTAGAACGAGGAGTGAACTCGGTTCAGTAATGGACTTTGTCCAATATGATGGTCTTGGAAATGAGACTTGACTAATATGAAATGATTTTCTATGATTATGTGTGTATGCCACAAAGTTTCATGTTTTATGTTATGATTATTGGGATTACATTTCACCACTATTTTTTATCCCATGTTATGATATTATGGTCTCTTTTGTAGGTTAAGATTTTCAAAATGTTATGTTCTTATAAATATGATATGATTGATATTTCTTTTGTTTGCCCTTACTGAGAATTTGAGCTCACCCTTTTGTATGTTTTCTTTTCCTCAGGTCAGGAAGAAGGGTATTAAGTTGGTTATGCCAAAAGGGACACTAAATATGATGAAATAAATGGGAGACAATGTAGATACTTTATGAACCAGTTGTTTCTGTTTCCCAGTTTCTAAATACACTATACCTATACGATACTTTCATGGTTTTGTTATATATTGTAATAAGTATGCTTAAATTTTGAAGTAATAACAATGTATATAAAGTATGGTTTGTTATAGTTGGTATCCGAGGAAAGGTATAGTCAAACTTTGGAAACAAGGATGTGAAAGCCTTAGTAAGAACCCTAAGGATATGTCCAAGCATAGAACATAATCTTAGTATTTTAGAAATTTCCATTAATAACCTATGATAAGACCTAAGGTGTGAAATTTTATTCTTTAATATGTGGTTTTCCTATTATTATCAGTGTTTATCACACTACGCTTCTTGGTTTTACTCAACGGATGGAACCCGAAATAATAGTGTTAATGATGAATGCAATGGGAAATGCAATTATTATCCCCCTAAGAAACCAAACATTATGGGAGCTAGAATGTAGAATCTTGTAGCCATGCTCACACAACTTTCTCAAGCTATGAATCATGCTGGACTTCCAAATGAGCAAAGGAAGGAGCAACATTCTGTTGAATCCTTCATGAGGCAGTGTCCACCTTAATTTAGCGAGTCTTCTAATCCATTAGTGGTTAAACAATGGATCAGTACCACTGAAAAGATATTTTCAGTTTTAAAATGCTCTGAACATGATAAAGTCATCTTAGCAGTATATCATTTGGAAGGTGAGGCTGATCAATGGTGGAATCTTATCAAGAATACGAGGCAAAGGGATGAAATTGAGTCAATGGGATGGGATGAGTTCAAGAACTTATTTTTCAATAAGTACTTCCCTTGTATTCTTCGAAAAAAGATAGAGAAGGAGTTTCTTGAACTGAAGCAAAAGGATGATGAATCTGTTGGTACCTATGAATCAAATTTTACAAGACTTGCAAGGTACGCTTCCGGAATTATTATCCAACCTGAGAGTAAAATCGATGGATTCTTTAGTGGCTTAAAACCAAGTCTTCGAAGGGTGTTATCCATAAGGGACTTCAATAGCTATGAGGAAATTTTTCATTGTGCTCTCAAGGTTGAGATGGAGATTGGAGTAATCCATCAATCATATGGGTTTGATAAGAAGAGTAAAATGGAATTCAAAGGAAAATCTAAAGACCACACTGAAAAGAATATGATTTTTCCCTTATGCTCAAATTGTGGAAAGAAACATGGAGGGAATTGTATTAAAGGGACAAGAAAATGTTTTAAGTGTAAAAAAGAAGGTCATCGGGCAGTTGAATATCAAAATAATTGGGTGATGATGTCTAATGGTGCAAACAAAGAAAGGGATACACAGAATTCACCTCCTACACTTCAATGTTTCAAGTGCAAGGAGATGGGGAATTATGCCAATCAATGCCCAAATCCAAGGGTTGTTGATGATGATCGACGTCAACAAACTCTTAAGTCCAAAGACAAAGGAAAGTAAGATGCAATTTCTATCGGCGATGTGGAGTATGATAATGAAGTGGTGAAAGGTACACTTACCATCCACTCTAAAGTAGAAAATGTTTTATTTGATTCTGGATCCACCCACTCTTTTATTTTTGAATAATTTTCTAAGGGTATCACCGTATTACCTCAACAATTAGATGTTGAGTTACCTATGACAACTCCTAATGGCACAACGGTCTCGTCAAAAGTTTATAATTCTTCTCCAATTGACGTTTGTGGGAAAGTGCTTCCTGAAAATCTTGTGATCCTTCCTATAGTGGAATTTGATGTGATTCTTGGAATGGATTGGCTTTCTTTATATGGAGCTCGTATCAATTTCTAAAGAAGGGAAGTCACATTTCATATTCCAGATCATTCTTTGATCATATATCGATGCAAGGATGAACATGACCTTCCAGGGGAAATTTCTTCCATATTATGGGTATTGATTCCAATATATGAAGGTTATTTATCTCAAATGGTTGGCGAGAAAATCATGATTAATAATATTCCCATTATATGGGAGTTTGATGATGTATTTCTAGAGGAATTTCCAGGTCTTCCACCAAATCGTGAAGTTGAGTTTTCAATAGAACTCATACTGGGTGCTATGCCTATTTCAAAGACACCTTATAGAATGGCCCCAATTGAGTTGCAGGAATTGAAGAAGAAACTCCAAGAGAATCTTGATAAAGGATTCATACGCCCAAGTGAGTCACCTTGGGGAGCACCTATTCTGTTTATTAAGAAGAAAGATGGATCAATGAGACTCTGTATTGATTATCGAGAACTTAACAAGATCACTATCGAGAACAAATATACTCTCCCATGCATTGATGACTGATTTGACCAACTACGCGGAGCTCAATACTTTTCCAAGATTGATCTTCATTCAGGGTATCATCAAGTAAGGGTCAAAAGGGAGGATATACCAAAGACGTCTTTTCGTACAAGGTATGGACACTATGAATTTATAGTGATGCCATTTGGTCTTACTAATGCCCCTACTATCTTCATGGATCTAATGAATAGAGTCTTTAGAGACTATCTTGATCAGTTTTTGGTAGTCTATATAGACGATATTCTTGTTTATTCAAAGAACAAGGAAGAACATGAATATCACTTGATAATTGTATTAAAGACCCTAAGAAAAGAGAAGATTTATGCCAAATTTACCAAGTGTTAATTTTGGCTTCAAAAAGTTTCATTTTTGGGTCACATAATCTCAAAAGAGGGGATATATATGGATCCAAAAAAAAAACAGAGATTATCAAAAGATGGTCGAGACCAACAACAGTAACTGAGATCCAAAGTTTTCTTGGCCTGGCTGGATATTATCGACGTTTTGTGAAAGATTTTTCAAGGTTATCTAATCCACTCACTAGGTTGACTTGAAAAGGAGTTAAGTTCTTTTGGATAGAGGAGTGTGAAGAAAATTTCTAGGTGTTAAAAAGAAGGTTATCCAGTGCACCTGTGCTCACACTACCTTGTAGTGGAGAAAGGTTTGTGATCTATAGTGATGCATCCAAGAAGGGATTGTGGTGTGTTCTCATGAAAAATGATATGGTGATAGCTTATGCCTCACGATAGTTGAAAATCCATGAGCAAAATTACCCAACTCATGATTTGGAGTTAGCTGCGGTAATCTTTGCATTAAAAATATTGAGGCATTATGTTTATGGAGAAAGGTGTGATATTTATACTGATCATAAATGTTTAAAGTATATTTTCACATAAAGGTAGCTGAATATGCACCAAAGAAGATGGTTGGAGTTGATTAAGGACTACAACTGCTCAATTCATTATCACCCTGGGAAAGCAAACAAGGTGGCAGATGCATTAAGTCGACAAGACCGTGCTAGATTATCCATGATGAGGATAACAAAAGATCCAATATTTATGGATTTCAAAAGGATGGATCATGAAATTATAATGGAAGGGAAAAAATCTTATCTTTATGAAATGAATGTTCAACCATCTATACATGTGAAGATTAAAGAGTCACAAAAAAGAAGATGTAGAGTTACAAAAGAAGGTGAGAAATGTTCCTGAATTAAACCTTGATTGTGATGGGATAATAAGGTTTAAGAAAAGGGATTGTGTTCCTCCCATACCAGAATTAAAGAAGGAGCTTCTGGATGAGGCTCATAGTTCTTCATTCTCTATTCATCCTGGAAGCACGAAGATGTATTGGGACCTAAAAGAGTACTTATGGTGGGATGGCATGAAAAGAGATATTTCTGAATATATCTATCGATGCTTGGTTTGTTAGCAAGTTAAAGCTGAGAGACAGAAGTCTAAGGGGATGTTACAACCATTTACCATACCAGAATGGAAATGGGAAAACATCACCATGGACTTTGTCACTGGACTTCCTAAAACATCCAAAGGCAATAATGATATCTGGGTCATAGTTGATCGTCTTACGAAGTCGACACACTTCATTGCTATTAGATAAGATTTCTCTCTGGATCAGCTTTCTAGGATATATGTAAAGGAAGTGGAAAGATTTCATGGAGTACCACTTTCCATTATATCTGATCGGGATCCGAGGTTTACCTCGAAGTTCTGGAAAATTCATCAACATACTCTAGATACAAAGTTGAGTTTAAGAACTACTTATCATCCTCAGATAGACGGTCGGTCTGAGAGAAAACTCTAGAAGACATGTTGAGAGCTTTCTCTGTGGATTTCAAATGTGCTTGGGATCAACACCTACCTTTGGTGGAATTTTATTATAATAATAGCTTTCACTCCAGTATTCAGATGTCTTTTTATGAAGCTCTCTAGGGAAAGAAATGAAGGACTCCAACTTGCTAGGATGAAGTTGGGGAAAGAAATCTATTAGGACCTAATCTTATTGATGAGATGGAAGAAAAGGTCCGATCTATTCAACAACACATAAGAGAAGCTCAGATTCGACAAAAAAGTTATGCCGATAACCGAAGAAGAGACCTAGAGTTTGAAGTGGGTGAAAAAGTGTTCTTACGAATATCTCCTTGGAAGAGAGTAATGAGATTTGGAAAGAAGGGCAAGTTGAGCCCTAGGTATATCAATCCTTTTGAAATACTAGATCATGTTGGGAAGGTAGCTTAACGGTTGGCGCTTCCACTGAATCTCTCTCAAGTTCATGATGTATTCCATGTATCTCTCCTAAGAAAGTACATACCCAATCATTCACATGTATTAAGCTCAGAAGTTGTACCGCTGGAGAAAAATCTTTCTTATGAAGAACAGCTGATAAGGATTATGGATCGTAGAAATAAAGTCCTACGGAACAAGACCACTCGCTTCATGAAAGTTTTATGTAGGAACCACCAATTATAAGAAGCTACATGGGAGCTTGAGGATATGATGATAGAGAGGTATCCTCATCTTTTTGTTACGAAGTGACGAATTTCGAGGGCGAAATTCCTTTTAAGGGGGGTAGAATGTAACACCCTGATATTTTATGAGAAGTATATATTTTTTTATGTCTTATGTTATAAACAAAATCAAATTAATCTTTCATTACACACAACACTAGGTTGGCTTAATTTACACTCAATCGCGACCTTCCATGATAGCATGTGTTTTACGCAATACCGAGTTTCACTAAACAATGATATGCTATTAAAATATTATATAAACTAGCCGTTATGAATAGTAATACCCACTTTTTGAAATTTTAAAAATTTTATATTTCAAAATGGACTTCATTTTTGGATTCGGAATATCTAAATTAGCCTAGGGTGAAAATTTGGTATTTTTCTGAAAACTTTCAATTTTTGGTGAATAGTGAAAACACTAGATTACTATTTAAAAACCGACTTTTTATTTAAATAATTATTTATTTTATTTAAATTTATTTTAGGTCAAAATTGATACATAATACCCATATAAGTTCAATGTAATTGATTGGAGTCATTTTATAATAATTTTAGACACATAAAAAGTTTATTGAACTTTTCACCGTCTTTTACCCACCTCCTAGGAGAATTTGAAAATTTACGTAAAACATAATTTTATCACTTCTGTGAGTGGAATTTCGAAAATTTGAGAGACACGGTTAATATCAAGGATTAAAATTTGGTTCAATGAGATAAAAATATTTTTTTGGTGAATAGTAATATTTTACTTTTATTTACCACGTTGAAAAGTAAATTGGGTAATTGAGGGTAAAAATGATATTATTATTACCCTAACACATGTCCTAATTCTAGTGGATAAGTTTAATTCGACCAAATATAACCTTAGGAATAAAATATGACCATTTAGGTCCACTTGCATTAGATTAGGACATTTATAATTAATTTATTTAAAGAAGTGTTAAAATAGTTAAAATCAACGTTTAATAACTAAAAACATTTTTAATGCATGGTTATACATAAGATAAATTCGAATATAAATATTAATTAGAAAGATAAAAATATTTCCTACCTATTGGTATTTTATTTATAAATTTTAGACATTAAATAATTTAATTTAATTTTTACACAATGATGATGCAGTAATTACCTTATTAATGAAATTTTAACATAATTGATGTTATAAATACCCAAATAAATGTAATTTAAGATTTTTTAATAATCACACTAATTTTATAGGTTAATATTTAATTTTAGTATTGATTTAATTAAATTTTTCGAATTAATCATGCTGTTAGGATTTTCACAAAAATCAATTACCAAATAGTGTCAAAATTGACATAAAATAGTTTTTAAAACAAATTTTATATTATTAAATGTTATTTTATTCCTAAAAATCTAAGGTTTGTAAAAATGACTTAGATAAGGTTATATATATATATATATATATTAATAATGAACCACTTGGGGTTTTTTTGGCTTGTTATTGTAAGTTTATTAACTATATAGTATAAGAAAACAAGAAGACACGGTAAAAGTTAAATTATTTAACTTAGAGTTAAATCTAAATAATATGGTTAAAATAGTAACATAAACTTGTCTAAATCCTATTGGTTGAGAGGATTTAGACCCATCCCCACCTTAGCTTCTAAATAAATCAATTTTGAGCTATTAAAAACTGAATATGACTTGATTATAAAATAATATTTTAAGTTTTTCTAAAGGTGCCCCACTCTTCCCTTATAAAAGGGCACCTCCTCCCTCTCCTCTTTGCATAATTTAGAGCCTTCAAGCTTGGCCAAACCCTTCCCATTTCCCTTATCAACTTACCTAGAAACATACTAGAGGTCCTGGTCTTCTTCAAATACCAAGTTTAGTGGCCTAAGAGGAGGTTTCAAAGAGGCGTGTCGAAGAAGAGGTAATATCTGTTACCGATTCTTTCAAATTTATTTTTTCTTGTACTTACTCTTATTTAGTAGTATCATTATGAAGTAATAACATCAGCATCACTCATATACTGATATGTTATTATAAATATGAAACAACCATATTTCACCTTCTATCCATCCTACAAAAAATGAAATCACCGCGTGTGCGTACATACGGAATACCCTCTCCACGCTGTGGTGTAATCTGTTTTCCACCACCACCATACATGGATGGGTATAATGGTGTAAATAATAAATATATATGATTATTTTAAAGTTATATTGATTCTAAAATAGTATACATACACTTCAATACAATTCCACTATCATGGGAACAATATCATCGCTTGTGCGTACGTATGGCCTACCGTCTCCACGATGTGATGCAGTCCGTTCTACATGATCTTCATTGAATAATGATTATATAAATGAATTGAATGAATAAATATGATATATATTACACTAATACAATTCTGTAAATAAGGTATCTATAACCTAAAAAGAGGAATAAGAATTTATTCGACAAGACATGCATAATAACATAAAGCAATGAACACCCAAATAACAAGTAACAATGAAATATTACTAATAAGAAGATAAGAATATGACCATATATGATATCATAACAATGATTGTGATTATAGAATAAGTCAATAACATTATTTAAATCATTATACAGGAGTTTCAGACACCTACAGAGCATATCAGACCAAAGGTAAGGGAAAATCTCACAATCTCATTTTTATCCGAGATTGTTTATACTTCAGAATTTACTGGGAAATATTTATCATCCACACCCATGTTTCCTCAATATGTAATATTATTTATATCCTCCTACAATTGTTATATCCAATTTTACCATTTGGTGAGTAAAATATATGAAAGGAATCGTTTTTCATTTTTAGTACGAGGTACTTTTTGACTTTTCCAACCAAAGTATGAGAAGAATATTTTTTTTAACTTATACGGCATGAATGGATTTTTATGATTCCACAGAACCTTATTTCCATGAAGCTTCCTTTACAAATTTTCATGTTTATTTTTAATTAACTTCTTTTAGTTTAAAATTTTATGACATTTTAAGAAAGGAAAAATGTTTTTGATGTAGAAAGGATATTTTCCTCAATAATGGAGTTCAAGTGTTTTATCAATATTATTTTCCATATAAGATAATATAGGGTTCTGTTTATATCCCTATTATAACATTGATTTAATTATGTTGTGATAAAATTATTTTTATGAAGTCCTTTATCTTATATGAATTTTTTTATGATGTCACGATGTTTAAGAATCCCATTTTTATTACATGGGTTATGATATGATGTATGATTTATTATTTTGTGGCACACATAAGAATGGTTTCATTATGAGATGGGTGGGACCTATATCTCCCCCCAATTCATTGGGTTAAGATTTATATCTCATGAAATAGACATGTCTATAATGATAAGTTAATCTGGTTCAGTGATACAAGATTGGAACGAGGAGTGAACTCGGATCAGTAATGGTCTTTGTCTGCTATGATGGTCTTGGAAATGAGCCTTGACTAATATGAAATGATTTTCTATGATTATGTGTGTATTCCAAAAAGTTTCATGTTTTATGTTATGATTATTGGGATTAAATTTCACCACTATTATTTATCCCATGTTATGATATTATGATCTCTTTTGTAGGTTAATATTTTAAAAAATTTATGTTCTTATGAATATGATATGATTGATATTTCTTTTGTTTACCCTTACTGATCATTTGAGCTCACCATTTTGTATGTTTTCTTTTCCCCAGGTCAGGAAGAAGGGTATTAAGTAGGTTATGCCAAAAGGTACACTAAATATGATGAAATAAATGGGAGACAATGTAGATACTTTATGAACTAGTTGTTTATGTTTCCCAATTTCTAAAGACACTATACCAATACAGTCCTTTCATGATTTTGTTATATATTGTAATAAGTATGCTTCAATTATGATGTAATAACAATGTATGTAAAGTATGGGTCATTATAATGTGCATGGGAGTCCTTTCATGAAATCCATGGATATCCCCTCCCACTTCCACTCTGGGACCCCTAAAGCCTGAACCAGGCCTGCTGGTACCTGGTGCTCTACCTTCACTTGCTGAAAAGTGAGGTATCGAGAGACAAACTCTGCTACTGCCTTCTTCATACCTGGCCACCAGTGATGTCATCGATGGTCCTGGTACATCTTCGCCTCACCTGGATGTAGAGCTATAGGTGATGTGTGGAACTCCCTCAACACTTCCTCATAAAGCTATGCTGGTACCATGGTACATCCTCTGAATAGGATGATGTGCTCCCCAGCTACAGAAAACCCATTAGGTGGCTCCCTTGTGGATATCTATTCCCGTTGAGCCTCACAGTCAGCATCCCCACGCTACACCTCCCTGAATCTCTAAAGGAGTGGGGGTGTGACTGTAAGAGACTATAGGAAAGCTGCTCCTTATCAGTCAATATAAGAAATCTGCAAAGTGGCCAGCTCTTCAGTCACCTCTCCTAGTAGCTGAATACCTGATATCCTGCTGAGAGAATCTACTACAATGTTCCCATTCTTAAGAGTATATACTTTCTCGAAATCATAGTCTTGTAGGATCTCAAGCCAACGTCGTTGTCTCAGGTTCAGGTCCTTCTACGAGAAGATATACCAGAGACTTTGGTGGTTAGAGTAGACTATGAAATGCCTGCCCATCAGATAGTGTCACCACATCTTCAAGGAAAAGACCACTATTGCTAACTTCACGTCATGGGTAGTGTAGTTCTGCTCATGATGTCTTAGATGATGAGAACCCTAAGCTATCACTACTCACACTTACATCAGGACACATTTGAGCCAAGTCCCTGATGCATCGTAGTAGACCACGTACCCAAATCCCTCCTCCGGTAGCCTCAAGATGGGCGCACTAGTCATCCTCTGCCTCTGCTTTTGAAAACTCTGTTGGAACCTCTCGGACCACACGAAGGGTTGCCCCTTCTTCATCAATGCTGATAATGGTGCTGCAACTCTGGAGAATTCTGGCACAAATATCCGATAATAACTGGCCAGACCAAGGAAACTTTGTACCTCCGTCACAATCCTGTGTGGATCCCAATCTAGCACAACCTCAATATTTTCTAGATCCACAGAAACTCCAGCCTCTGAGATGATGTGTCCCAAAAATTGAACCACTCAGATCCAGAATTGTCACTTTGAGAGATTACCATAAAGCTGGTGCTCTCGGAGTGTGTCCAGTACTATCCACAAATGATAGGCATTCCTCTCCTCGGTAGTCGAGTAGATCAGAATGTCATCGATGAAGACTACCACAAAGCGATCAAGGTACGGCTGGAAGATCTTGTTCATGAGTCCCACGAACACAGGTGGAGTGTTGGTTATTCCAAATGGCATATCCAAGAACTCGTAGTGGTCATACCGACATCTGAATGCTATCTTCTTTACATCCTCATCCTATACTCTTAGCTGGTGGTAGCCCGATCGGAGGTCTATCTTCGAGAACCAATGTACTCTTTTCAGCTGATCGAAGAGGTCATCAATCCTAGAAATTTGATACTTTTTCTTCATGATCACTTGGTTCAGGTGCTTATAATACACACAGAGCCTCAAACTCCCGTCCACCTTCTTGGTGAACAAAATAGGGGCTTCCCGTGGTGAAATACTGGGTCTGATGAACCCCTTTCCCTGTAAGTCCTCCAGCTATACTCACAGCTCATGAAGCTCTGTGGGAGCCATCTGATATGCTGGCGTAGATATCGCTGCTGTCCTAGGATATAAGTCATTTTAAAAGTCTACCTCTCTACGAGGAGGTAGTTCTGACAAATCATTAGGAAAAACATCCGCGTACTAATCCACCACAATAGGATGGCTTGGACTATGTGCATCAATCGCTCCAAGGATAAGTCTAGCGAACTGATGAGTGATTGGATGACCCCTCCTCTGGGTAAGTCTATCCTACGCTACAAAGTCTCCCTTCTCACTAGTGAAGGTAAACCTAGTCCCATCTCACGGACACACCACACTTTTCTCCTAATGCAGTCGATCTGTGCATGAACTGTGGATAACGAGTCCATACCCAAGATGACATTGTAAGGCCTCGACACCTCTTTGAAAAGATCCCATCCAAATATCTCACCTCTTAGAGTGATCTCACACTGCCAGCACTAGTGTGTAATCATCGAATCCTCTCCTGTAGGAGTCTCTAGACATAAGAATCAATCCAACGGCTCTACTAGAATCTCCGACCTCTGCACCAGGGTAGTGGCAATAAAAGAATGGATCACACCTGTGTCTATAAGTACTGTATATAGGGTGGAGTAGTCATAGATCGTACCTTTAATCATCTCACAAGTTCCATGGTCATAGGTCTCAGCTGCCCAGAGCTGAGCTCGCCACTATCCGCCTACTCCCTGTGGTCGGGTTGGACCTCTTGGTGGTGGTGGTGGTAGGACCTTGAAACGTCTTCCACCACCTTCTGCTCGACCATATCCTCTGCCACGTCCGCCTACTCTCTATGAACCACCACGTTCTAACCTCTTCCTATTCCTGGGAGGTCCCTCAACTGTCGGCTGATCATCTTCACGGTGGGTCGGACAGTCATGAGCCATGTGACCCTGCCTGCCACATGCGTAGCACTGCCTACTCCTCGTATGACTGGCTCTGTCTCATGTTCCCCACACAACCAAACCCGTATCCTGAGTTTGTCCACCGGATGGCCTGGTTTTCTTGGATCTCTACGACATATGTATGCTGCCAGCTGCAGAAGACTCCGCTACATGACGCTCAGTGGTGGGTCTCACTGCAGGTGACTGCTCGGCAAGGGAACTCTCCACTAAGAGGTCTCGCTCCAACACCTCTGCCTATATTGGGATGCGGAGGGAGATCATAAAAGCCCAGATCTCTCTCTTGAGCCCCTGATCAAAGGTCTGAGCCCTGAAGAATGGGTCCCGCACTATATTTGTTGAGTAGCGCGAGAATTCGGTGAACCTCACTGAGTACTGTTCCACCATTTTGCTGCCATGCTGTAGATGAAGTAGCTCCTGTATCTGCACTATACGTAGGGTGTTTGGGAAAAAACCGCCCAAAACAGGCTCTCAAATTCTGCCCAGAGAAGTGTCACCTCATCATGCACCTGAAGCATCAGGCTCCACTATCTTCCTGCTGCTGTCTGAAGGAGACTCCGACAAATATCACCATAAGGTCGATTGGTGTCCCTACCATTCTGAAGACTCTCACCACAGCCTCCAGCCAATTCTCAGCTGCCTGCTGGTCTATCTCACCACAGAACCTGGGCGGCCTCTGGCACTAGAACTCGTGAAACATGATCAGGCAGCATGAAATCTCTGATACTGGGGATCGTGACATAAATGGACCAATGGGTAGTGGTACCACGGGTGCCTCCACTGTGATAGGGCCCTACACCGAGGCCTCATCGCTCGATGGGCTACCATCTCATACAAAGCCTGGTACCCTGGAAGACTGTCTACGTGGGGACATCCTGAAAAGAAACAGGTGGGCCACGATCAATAATTTATACCTTGTGAGATGACTCAAAGGGATCACAAGAAAACATTACAAATGAAACACACACACATTCAGGGTTTTCATACAATGAGTCAAAAATCAGAAGTCAGAGTCCAAGTGTATGGATACGTCGACCATCGCACCAACACTAGTTTCCCTAAACTGATAACCACACCCAAAACACTTAACACTATTGTCGTTAAAAGATCAGAGTCTAATGTTCTATTGTAGAACAGACTCCTCTGCTACTAATTTGTCACGACCTATCCTCAGGGCCCATGCTATGACTACCCGAAGCCCTCCTTCCTTAGGCCAGGGGCTGGTGACTAGAACCAAAAGGCATATCCCAGAGAAAAGGGAAGGCATTTCCATTAAACTTACAACTCACACAGACTGTACACAACCAGAGATAACCAAAAAGTACTAATATTGTAAAAGAGTAATGAAAGTAAATGGGACAATATACAAACCCAACTGAAGTACAAGTACAGGAAAAAGGGAATAAATATCCTAGATCATCCATCGGGTAATCCTACCTGAAGTGTAGGTACAAATCTCGATCAACTTGTCCCTGAGGTACGTCCCGTCTAAGTACAACTTCGAGCAGCCTCCTGTCCATCTCTCTCAGCCTCGATCACTGTTGTTCGTCGTCTGTACATGACACAACAAGGTGAGGGAAAAGCCCGTGCAGGGGTGAGTATAAGGATACTCAGTAGGGACCCCGAGACCCCCAAAGGTATCCCAGAATCCACTAAGGATAAACCGCATTATTAAGGATACATTCACAAAGTATCATCCAACCCTACGTATGTATATGCCCATATATATACCTAAGTAATAAAATATAATCTAGCTCCAACTCTTGAGACCAAGCACAACCCGTTCCATGAAGGAAGAAAGATAACTTGTTGATAACAACATGAAGTCAAGACTCAGCTCACACAGGTATACAACTTATGTAGAGAAATAGAGATGATAAGATGTAGCCACTGAATAATCTACTCTATCGAACCCACGTAGGATCCTGGTACAATAATTAGAGCTACCAAACCCACATAGGATCCCGAAACAATATTCGAAGCTTTCAAACCCACGTAGGATCCAGGAAAAGTATTCCGAGCTGTTATACACATGTAGGATCCTGGAACAGTAGTAAATCCATGTAGGAATCCCTTTATCACAATGCATCCAGCCACAAGGCTCCCGTACATAGAACGCTTGATTCTGGGAGGGTCCCATCCTCCATCCAAGTGTCAAATTCCACGAAGTCCCAAGTTGATATATCCAGAAGATCCATCTTGTCATAAAGAACCCAATGTGATAGATGAAGCGTCAATCAGACGCCCTGTCTGAGAGTTATTGGCATTTCTACTCCGAGGGTCTGGTTGGATTTTGGTTCGATCCAACCCGGTCATACCTCAACTATGTCCAAAACTCAAGTGGGGTATACTAAAAGAACCATATATCTCCAAGGTTTCTGTCTCCGTAGACGGTTCGTTAATCAGACTCCCATAGCTCAAGTTATAGGAAAAAGAGTAGAAAAAGGTCAAAGAAGGTCTGGGTTTGGACTGGCCCTGTTGGAACGACCCGGCCCGACCCAGATCTGGACCAGGGTCCAAACCGGTCTGCAGGTCTGGCCCGGCCCGTGAGGGTGGCACAGCTTGTACTGAGCTCAGCCCGCGCGAGGCCTGCGACTGGCGGCCCCCGTGGTGTCCGCCCTAGCCACGTCCAGGGGGAGGCTTCACCCCCTGGAGTCCCGAATGGCATAGCCGTTCGAGCGGTATAGATATAGTGCCACGTAGAGCCTGTCTGTTTCACGTGGGACCCACGCGGTGGGTCCCGCTGCTCCAGGTTGGACGAGCGGCCAGCCGCCTCCCGCGTGGTGTGGTTGCGCCTCACCTCATCCAGCGGCCGGCCCTACCAAATGCCAGTCCTTCATCGCCATGGCCAAGGCCGTGAACCATGCTCCTCTATGTGCTGCGCGGTACGCCGCACCTTTCCCAGCAACCCGGTGGCCTGAGCCTCCGGTTCTCTTTGCGGCCGACCATGCACCGGTCGCCCATGCACCACTGCGGCTGACGGAGTAGTTGTGCCACCGCTGTCCGTGCTGTCGGCCACCCATCCCTTCGTTATACTAGGGACATTCGCCAGTTCCGACTGCCAGCTAAACTTCGGTGGGTCACCGGACGTGTTCCGGTGGCCTGATTCTCGTTTCGGAAGTAGTTATGAACTCCTCATGACGTCGCCTTTGATCCAAGATTATCATTGAAGAAATTATATCAACCCAAACTCATGCTGCGATTAGCATCAAAATCCACAAAGCAATGCAGAGCGGTAAGGTTGTGTTCGTTTGGCCCGCACCCTCCGCGTTAGAGTGACAACATCCGACTTCGAATCTTAATCCACAAAGGAAAACGAAGAATGAGAAACAATTGACCAAGCTCAAACGCCTACCTTGGATTCGTTGACATTGGGGAAGAAGATGAAGAAGTCGAGGACGATGTCATCAGTGTTCTTCAAGGATGGTTCTTCCTCCCTTTCTTAGGAAGGAGATCAAAGAAGAAGAAGTTCATCATTGACATAGGGAGAGTTCTTCCTCCAAGTATTTCCCCCAACAAAAAGTTTTCTCTAGGCAAAGCACTAATTCTGGAAACTTCCAAATGAGGGGAATAATTTTTGATCCTCCCCCCAATCACTTCATTTAATGAAGAAGGGGGGGGGGGTTAGAAAGAATTACAGTGGGGGCTTAGTTTAAGTGGACCCCACTTTAATTAAAAAAGGTTTGAATAAATTAAAATTTAAGTTTAACCAATTTTTATTTATTCCACTTTTTCTTTATCCTCCAAGAAATGTTGGAAAACCAACTTCTGTTCACGTCCAAACGCAGCTGAGGTAAAGGTCCTGCAAAGTAATCACTGGTGCTGCGAGTTCAATGGTACCCTCAGATTTCAATTGTGAGCACCGGTTCTAATGTTACCAAAACCCACTCTTAAGTTCACTAAAAGTACATAGAAACATCAGAAAAACATTCCGGGCACTCTATGCCTCAGAATTACATGCTGTCAGAAACCACAGACTCGGAATAAGTCCACATAATTAAAAAAATTAGATGGATTTCTAGGTCTTTATAATGTCGGTAGATCCTCCAGTTGTGCTAGTCTTGGAACCAGTAGTTATACCTGACATAGGTGCCGATGCGCAGTTCAGGGAGGGATTTTTGAGGATGATGTTGACCTTTTAGGTAGCGTCGCCTCCTGCCCCGTCGATGGAAGAATTGACGTGGGTCTTTGTGAAGTAGCATCCTCCTACTTTCTCAGGTGATAGAGGACCCTAGACTATAGTGTAATGGCTAGAAGCCATGCTGATGATCTTCGAGCATCTAGAGATGCCTCTAGAGGGGAGGGTCAAGATCGATACGTACATGCTTTGAGACTCTTCCAAGAGGTGGTGGGATGTGATATCCCAGGAGAGATGCCAGCAGAATATGGCTTGGGATGAGTTTCAGTGCACCATCTATGATTACTTCTATCCTGAGACTTTGAGGGCCGATCGAGCCTGAGAGTTCATGAGTCTGGAGTAGGGTACTCTTTCTGTTATGGAGTATTCCTCTACCTTCACTATGTTGCAGCTCTTTACACCCTTTTTAGGAGGAGATGAGTTGTTCCTTTCATGGAAGATTGAGGATGGTCTCGGGCATGATATTTGGGCTAAGGTGAACATCTTCTGGTTGACTTCAATATCCTCTATAGTCAACCAGGAATTGATCACAGAGCATAATCTGATGGATTTTAGAGCTGTGAGCCCAGGTGGTTCAACACCTATGGTTAGTGTTTCTCCAGCTGATTATAGGAAGCATTGTAGGGATTCTACATGAGGAGATCAGATTAGTCGGGATGCACCTTTTGGTAGTCAGGTGGTGTGCTACCAGTGTGGGAAGAATGGGAATACAAGGCCACATTACCTAAGAGACCCAGTTGAGTGCCGATCTTACGGAAATATGGTCCATCTTCAGCGTTTCTATCAGATATTCTCACCATTAACTAGTGAAAGGGGTTCTTTAATGAATCCTCATTCAGTATCAGCACCACCATTTCATCACCAGTCTGGAAACTGGAGTTTTTCCGGCCGTTCAGGCCGAGGTGGAGGTTGTGGTCGTGGTAGTCAGTCGCCAAGCTTTCAGCGACAACAGGGTGGATCAGCTCAGAGTGGTCAGGCAGGGTCACAGGGCTGCGGTGTTGGTCAGACATTTTCAGTGGATCAGACCCAGCAGGAGCAGGATCCCAGACCCTCTATAGTTCGAGGTACAATATTTGTTTCCTAAGTTTTAGCTTCTGCTATGTTTGATATAGGGGCTTCCCATAGCATTATATATGTCACTGTTGTGGAGATCCTTGGGCTCTGTGACTTTTCTTCTACCGATATCTTGATTTTATATATTACGTTGAGGACTGGAATGGCTAGTGTACGATAGTTCAAGGAGTTACCCCTATTGGTTGGTGGGTGTCACTTTTTATTGGACCTCTATGTTCTAGAGATGACAGGCTTTGACATCATTCTCGAAATGGACTGGTTAGTTTCCTTCTAAGAAGTCATCAACTGTTATCATCGTAGGGTGAGTTTCACATCACTAGAGGGTGGATAGTTTCTTCATAAGGGCGAATGGGATATCCAGGAGAGTAGAGCGGGACCTGAGCATCATGTGTTAGGAGGAGTTACAACCCAGGTTTCTAGTCTATATCTGGATAACAAGGGGACTTCACAGTTAGACTGTCCTCCAATAGTGGAGTTTTTCAGGGATGTCTTTCTAGAGGACTCTTCAGGGTTACCTTTGGAGATAGAGGTGCAATTTTCTGCTGATCTTGTACCAGAGGCGGAACCGGTGTCCATTCCTCCTTATAGGATGGATACAACGGAGTTATAGGAGCTCAAGAAGCAGTTGGAGGAGTTGCAGGAAAAGGGTTTCATCCAAACCAGTACTTCTCCATGGGGTTTGCATGTCTTGTTTTTGAAGATGGCAGACCGTACCCTCAGGATATGTGTGGATTATTGGAAGTTGAACCAGTTGATGGTCAAGAACAAATATCCCTTGTTGAGGATTGATGATCTCTTTGATCAGCTTCGAGGAGCCTGGGTATTTACGAAGATAGAATTGAGATCTAGTTATCATCAGTTGCATGTTAGACCAGGTGATATACCTCTTATAACTTTTCTAAGCAGGTATGGTCTGTATGAGTACGTGGTAATTCCATTCGATCACACAAATTCTCCTACAGTCTTCATGGCACTGATGAACCGAGTCTTCCATCCAAAATTGGATTCATTCGTGGTTGTCTTCATAGAAGATATCTTGGTGTATTCTCACACTCGAAAAAACCATGATACCCATATTGAGATGTTTTTGAGTACACTGAGAGATCATAAGTTATATGTTAAGCTCTCAAAATGCCACTTTTGGATGGAAGAAATTCACTTCTTGGGTCATGTTATCTCAGAGTCAGAAGTATCAGTCAACCCCGAGAAATTGAGAGCATTAGTTTCCTAGGAGCATCCGAAGAATGTATTTGAGGTACGTAGTTTTCTAGGGTTGTCTAGTTTCTAGAGACATTTCATAAAGTACTTTTCATGCTTAGCAGCACCACTGTAGGGTCTGGCTAAGAAGGGTGAAAAGTTCTCGTGGTCAGATTCTTGTGAGTCAGCCTTTCAGGAGATGAAAAAGAGATTTACTTCAACACTAATACTAGTATTGCTTGAGCCGAGAAAGAGCTATACTATTTACTCTGATTCCTTTGGTATTGGGATTGGAGTAGTTCTTATGCCAGGGGAAGGGGTCATCGCGTACGGGTCTCGGTAGTTGAGGTCACATGAGAGGAACTACCTGACACACGATCTCGATTTGGCTATTGTTGTTTATACTTTACGTTGTTGGTGGCATTACCTTCTAGGAGATCATTTTATTGTTTTCACCGACCACAAAAGCCTCAAATACATCTTCACTCTGCGTGACCTGAATTTGAGACATCATAGGTGGGTTGAGTACCTTCAATTTTTTGACTTTGAGTTTGCCTATACACTTGGTAAAGGCAACTCTATGGCTGATGCACTGAGCAGGAGGAATCAGATACATGAAGTTCTTGAGGCCAGTAGTGATTGGAAGCTTATGTCTCTATTCTCTAATATGCATTTGGAGGTGCATGACAAACAGGTGAAAAAATTTGTTTCTTCTGTAGTTGTTACCTCTACTCTAATTGATCATGTGGGAATGAGGCAACTATTAGATTCTGAAGGCCTAGTCCTATGGGAAAGTATAATGACCCAGCCTTAAACCTTAATTAATATTGAATTAAATGAATAATTCACATTGAGGATCTTTTCAGGGTTTATAGTTTTATATAATTAGGACATAACTATTACATCTCAAAAGATTACAAAGTAGACACTTCTACTACGTTTCCATAAAATAAAAACTCTTAAAAATAAACATGTTTGGTTCCATGTTTTAGATAGAATGACTTTCCCTTGATCCCATCCTTGACCCTATTCCACATTAATTCCTATGAAAAACATTTCAAAAAACCTTGTGGTGAGCATAAAAATCTCAATAAAGGATACAAAAAAAATGAAAACTGTTAGTTTTTCAAAAAAAAACAAGTAAACCATGCATACTTTATCAAAGTAATAATTTTCACCTTTATGAAGTAGTAAACAACTCTTCAATGAATAAAAGATCATTACTTACCCTTTTGTAACCAAAAGATTACCATAAAACCCTCAAAAAGAACACATAACATAAAAAGGTAACTTGGGACATAAGCTTACTTAAATGGAATAACCATACGGTCGAATTCCACACATACTTAATATAATAGCCATACGACCTACTTCCATACCCAATGCATTGGAGGTTATAACGTAACCACCCGTCCTGGTATTCATGGCACCAGCCGTCATATGGTTTATCATGTAACCACCCGTAAAATGTCTAAGTACCATCATTACACATAAAATATTGAAAATATAAACATTTCAATAACAACATTTCATTTGCAATCACAATAAGTAATTCCAAGATATTGAATTAAGAAATCCATTTTCAAAAACCATTTAAAAGAGATTTTTGAATCAAAGTGTCCCATACCACTTTGAAGATTTTAATGGAATTATAATTTTAAAACATTAATGTCCATATAAAAAAATACTGAAAACCATTTTGAAAACATGGACATTAAATATAATGATTTAGAATAATAAATCTTTAAAACATTTAAAATGATATTTTTGTTAAAGAGTTTTTTACAAAATGAGAGAATATTGAATACAAATAATTGCAGAATAACATTTAATCCAAACATTGTAATATCATGAGAATAAAGGGATTCATGATATAATATGTCAATGGACAGTATACACAACATATAATAGTGAATTGGTGCATAACAACAATGAAGTCTCAATGGAAATTTAAATTGAGATGAAATCCATTATAAAGATGGTATCCTTAAATTAAGGATAAATCTACCACATAATTATGTGTGAGAAATATATATACACCCAATATAATTGGATATTATTTGTGACACAATCAGAGGTCATTTACACATATTCAAAGGATGACATGTTCAAGAAGTACATGTTGAACCCAATGAAATCGAAATTGGGTTAATACGTTCCCTTGTAAAAATTCGACAGCCTAACGATGTCACTTAAAAATTTAGAAAAATTAGTTGATGAGAGAGTGAATGGTATCTAATAACTTGGACATAAAATTTACATCAATATGGATATAGAAGAACATATACCAACATAATAATATGTAAATTAAAAGACATAACAAAAGAAGTCTTTTAAAAAATAGGAGGGTGAAAGGTTCCCTTACCGACTTGGGTAACTTTCGAAACGTACACCCCATGAAGGAAGAACTATAAAACTTTGATGTAAATACTCATAAACGAAAGTATATTACTCAAAGATTAGAATAATGGGCATTAAATACACAACTCAAAGTAAATGGTGGAAAATGTAGCATAAATCTCAAGGGAATAAAAGTGAGATGAAAAATCCCTTATGAAAACTTGGTAGCCTAACGGCACCACTTAAAACATCCAAAAATGGATTTATGAGATAAAATAGGTCTCTAGTAATATTAACATAAAAATTACAGAATGAATAATATAAAATAACATCCCCAAACATAATAAATATTATCATAAAATAAATTACATTAAAAGGGAGTACTTAAAAAGAAAGAGAGAGGTAGGATCCCTTACTAAAATTCAGCAGCCTAACGGCACCACTCAAAACTTCCAAAATGTATTGGTGAGAGAAAATGAGGTCTCTAATAATATGAACATAAAACGTACAGTATGATTAATATAAAATAACATCCTAATCATAAGAAATATGAGCTTAAAACAAGTGATATAAAAGAGTGTTCTTAAAAAGAAAGAGAGGGGTAGGATCCCTTACCTCAAGTCCGACTTGTCTTGTTCGTTTCTTTATATTCCTAAATAATAATCTTTGTTCAATTTATAATTTCTTACGGAACTATTTTAGTGATTATTATTCAGTTCATATCACATGTTATAATGTTATAATAATTGGTTAATAATGTGAGTTCATATCAGACGTTTTTGTCGATGTTTGGTACATGAGTCAAAAATGAACTTGTTTGAAAATGATTGTCCATGTAGTTATAAGTAAATCATCTCCAGAATAGTATTAATGATTTAAATATCATATATACCCAGTAAATATTCATTTTATACTACTCAATAATATTTGTAGTTAAAAAATAAATGAAATGCACCATTCATGGAGACGGTAGACCGTACGTACGCATGAACGCTACTTTCATTTCTTTGTCATATTAATGTGATTAAAAATAATTGAGAGAGATATATATATATATTATAATTCTAGTATAATATATATGTTATATAGGTAACATATGTTCATTAATTTCATTCTTTATACATTCTATGTATTGCATGACCGAGTCACATCACTTGAGGGGGCGGTAGTCCAAACTTCCTCATATGAAATTATCGCATTTTCACAACATGAAAAGCATAAAGGAATGTTTTAAATATAAAATTCATAAGACTATAAAAACATAAATACCATATATATAATATATAAAATATAGTGACATCATAATGGCCACCATGAAAGGTGTTAAAAGAAGATTGAACAATCATTATTTCGTGAGGCAGAAATTCTCCATCCACAGAAACAGTATGTTCTTTAACCATTAGACGAAGGTGTGTATAAGTTTATCTCTAATAATTCACATAAAAACATCCTAGTATATTTAATATACTGGTGTTGTTACAAAATAAATGAATAATAAGATTTTAGAGGGTTGGAGAAGAAAAATAAAACATAAGAACACAAGAGAGGACACTACCTTTAAATCGGGTAACTCTTTTTGATTTGAGCTCAAAGGCTTTCTTGGAAAGGATTATGACAAAATTGAGGCTTCAATGATAAATATAGGGATGTGTAGAGATGAAATGGGCAGGGTTTGGCTGAGCAAAATTCTTGAGAGGTGTGTGTAAGGTGGTAGAGGTGGGGGCCTTTTATAAGAGGAGAGGAGGGGCACTCTTGGAAAGTTATAAAAGTTTACTTTATTATAAAATGATTTTCAGATTTTAAAGGTCCCAAATTGATATAATTATAGGATAAGGTGATAAGGTTTCGAAATATACTCATCCAATAGGTCTTTGAAATGTTTATGTCTTAGTGTTTACATTATCTTTTCACTTTATTTAAATCGTTCATTAATGAGGTAATCATTGTATCATCATGATGTCATAAATAATTTACTTTATATAATGTCTAAAAATTATAAAAAAAATACTAAGATATAGGATATATTTTTATATTTATAATTAATATTTATAGTAAAAAATATGACTTTTATAACCCCATATAAAAATTGGTTTAGTAAAACAAATTATGTTTGTGACATTTTTATTTTAACTTTAAATATAAAGTTATTTATGTCATTTTTCTACCAAAGTAGCTCCATGGGGTCCCCAAGTTGACCCATGGATTTTCTTGGTCGGCCATGACATATCCAATAAGGGTATGACATGCGTATAGGTCATTTCATTTTATTAAAACATTATTTTTACCTTAAACAACATTAATTACCTCCAATCGCGATTAAAAACTTAAAAGTTAGTATTCACCAAAAAATTATTTTTATTCCATTGAACCACATTTTACTTCTTAATGACAACCATGTATGTAAGATTTTTGAAATTAAAAACATAGAGGTGGTAAAATTTCATTTAAACGGAAAATCAGTTTTTATAAGTACCACTTAGTGGTTTCACTATTCATCAAAAATTGAAGTTTTTCAGAAAAATACCAAAACTCCACCCTAAGCTATATTTGATATTCCGAATTAAAAAATAAAGTCTATTTTACAAAAATCATAATATATAAGTTTAATTAATTAATTTAATAATTAATTCCCACTGTCAGAGCAAATAGCGTGTTTTTATGAAACAATAACTATCAAAAGATTGACACTAGTTTAAGTCCGATTTCAAAGTGAAATTAATTCCAATGACCACTATTGGATTAAATGGTAAAAATATATTATAATTTTTCTTTAAAAACATTTCAAAAGCTAATCTAATCATATAAATAAATTAGATTAAAAAGAGGTTTTGAATTAAAATACAACATTTTTCACTATTCATTAAAAAATGAACTTTATCAGAATGATATCAAAAATTTACACAAAGTAAATTTTTATGTCTCGATTATAAAGAAGAATTTTATTTTGTCAAATATAACACATAAAATTGTCAAAAAGTGTATTTAAAAGAGGTTCTCCATCAGAAGACGGTTAATCGACCTTCTAAAGACTATTAGAATGTTTACGCTTAAAATTGAATTCATTCACATTTTTAATCCTTTAGCATTTATTGTAAAAAGTGAAAATATTTGTCAAACATAAATAATAATTTTGTAGTTATTTCTGTTCATTCCCTTCATTACAATGGCTAGGCGTTAACTACCATTTAAAATAATATTATTATAGTGCAACGTAAGATTTCAAAGGAACTCGTTGTTGCGTATTGGGTAAGTCATCAAGCATAGCGTTCCCTTTAAATTAATATTTAAATTTTATTCACAAATAGGGATAAATATAAAAATGAAATATTCTTTATTTACCTAGGGTGTTAAATCCTTCCCCCCTTTTGGGAATTACGTCCTCGCAATTTAAAAATTGGGCTCGGAAACATCCTTGAAAGTCCCACATCGGAACAAGAGTCGGTAAAACAATCACTTTAAAATAAAGAAAGAGAAGTACAGAGGTCACCCGAGTTAACCCATACTAGGATTCCATGTAGGAAAACATGGACATGGAGGAGAAAACATAGGGTCATGTTCTGATGGAGAGTGATAGAAAACATGTTTAGGAGAAAGTTAACCACAAGAAAATCACAAACTTGTGATGGGTTAAATGGTATTCGATTCCCCAGTAAGAAAAGTTAATAGACAACATTTTTGATTTAAGTTACTTTTTATTGAGGAATTTATTCATAAGGAAACATAATTACTTATCATTTTGACTTTCAAAATTTATTATATTTCTTACACAAACTCATATTTTCTCCAAAAGACGAGTATTTAGGAAGACTTGTTCACATTAAGAGTACTATAATCAACATCTAGAGAATCACCTAATCCACAAATGAGAACTATATAATTCCCATGTATTTATACTTTAACCAAAACCAAAACCAAAAAGGTTAGTACAAGATCAGATAATCTAGAAAAGGATAACCCTTTATAAAAATAAAATCTATTCTTAATCTCCAAAATATGTCCAACAAAACCAAAAGTTCAACGACGACCATTCGATAAATAATTTTTCCATAAAATTATTCAAAGTAAACCAAACTAAGATTGAAACCCAATTATTTGAAGGATTTAGTCACATATTCTTCCAAGTTAAATCGTAACATTTATCTCCAAACAACATCAATTTCTCTTAAAGTCACGTATTGAAAAGTAATTAATCTAATCACATATCCTCCATGATAGGTTAATAAATTTCCATAGATAACCCAAAAACAACTTAATATTAATTCATAAAATAATATAACTAAAAAAAATTAGTCAAACTAACCAGGGACTTCACGTAGTCTAGTGGTAGGGGATAAATACTAGTTGCACTTTGGTTGTGGGTTCGATTCCCGCAGCTTTGTCCGACGCGACGGGTTGTCACACAGACTTCATGTTGTCCTTTTTCCAAAACTACATAATTCTTAAAACATTCCCCAACAACAAGATAAAATCTTCAAAAATAACCATAACATAATTTAACCTCAATTTTATCTCATGCCTTTCACTTTCCATCATAACATATAGCAACCCATAATTACCTCAAAAGTAAGGATCATATAAACCCAAATGGTTCTTTATAACTATGTCCATAAAAGAACAGATAACTATTCCTTGAATAAAATTTTCATATATAAAACATCAGGGTTACACATACTATAAAAAGTCTTCTAATGTAACCCCTTCATCAAAAGAGACTTACTACTCTTAATAATTTCACCATAACTCTTGAAGCCCTTATATATAGACTTCTGACTCATTCAACGTTCTTCTTGATGCATTATCTACGAATTTCCACCTTATTTCTTAATACCCAATTCCTATAGATCGAATATCCTCATTATTTATAAATATCAATCCAAATATGCTTCATTATTTAAGGATATGAAAAATAAATAATACCTTGAATCCAGATACCGTGATCTTCAGGATGTTCTCTTTCTCTTTCGGCATGTTGTCGTACTTTCAAAAAGTAAACGTTCACTCCACTTCTGTAATTTCACTTTTTGATAGAATTGGAAAAGTTGAGATCTTGAAATCATATGGAAAAGATACCATGACCCATAAAATTGTTTTAGAAAAGAGTAGGTGTTGGATAGCTCAAACAATTTCCTACAGGTAATTTGAATACTCAAGAAGCTATCAAAATCATTCGAATAGGATTTTCCCATAATGGTGATGATCAAATCATCAGGGATGGATAAGAATATTGTGAAAGATACCTTTCCTTCCATCTTGAAAATTGATCCTTAATCTGCTGAAAAGAATCAATATGTAAACATGATATGAAAAAAAATTATAATAATAAAAAAAAATCCTTTATAGATAACATAAAAACTTTTTTATTACTCTAATCCATCAACCTCCTTATATCTCCATTGTTCAGGTTTTTTTATCAAATAGACCTATTTTACCATAACCCTCTTGATGTTTCCACATATTAATATCCCTCTTTGTTACATGGTATCCTTTACCTACACCCAGATAACACCCTAACCTCTAAAGTTATCTAAACTGACCTTTGATACCAACTATAAGGCCCCAGCCTTAAACCTTACTGAATATTGAATTAAATGAATAATTCACATTGAGGATCTTTTCATGGTTTAGAGTTTTAGAGAATTAGGATATAAATATTACATCTCAAAAGATTACAAAGTAGACACTTCTACTAAGTTTCCATAAAATAAAAACTCTTAAATAGAAACATTTTTGGTTCCATGTTTTAGATAGCATGACTTTCCCTTGATCCCATCCTTGACCCTATTCCACATTAAGTCCTGTGAAAAACATTTCAAAAAAACTTGGGGTGAGCATAAAAAGCTCAGTAAGGGATACACAAATAATGAAAAATGTTAGTTTTTCAAAACAACATGTAAACCATGTATACTTTATCAAAGTAATAATTTTCACCTTTATGAAGTAGTAAAAAACTCTTCAATGAATAAAAGATCATTACTTAACATTTTGTAACCAAAAGATTACCATAAAACCCATATAAAGAACACATAACATAAAAAAGGTAACTTGGGACATAAACATACTTAAATAGAATAACCATACGGTCGACTTCCACACATACTTAATGGAATAGCCATACGGCCGACTTCCATACCCAATGCATTGGAGGTTATAACGTAACCACCTATCCTGGTATTCACGGCACCACCCATCATATGGTTTATCACGTAACACCCCATAAAATGTCCTAGTACCATCATTACACATAAAATATTGAAAATATAAAAATTTCAATAACAACATTTCATTTTCAATCACAAGAAGTAATTCCAAGATATTGAATTAAGCAATCCATTTTCAAAAACCATTTAAAATAGATTTTTGAATCAAAGTGTCCCATACCACTTTGAAGATTTTAATGGAATTATAATTTTAAAAAATTAATGTCCATATAAATAAATACTGAAAACCATTCTGAAAACATGGACATTAAAGATAATGATTTAGAATAATAAATCTTTAAAACATTTAAAATGATATTTTTGTTAATGAGTTTTTAACAAAATGAGAGACTCTTGAATACAAATAATTGCGGAATAACATTTAATCCGAACTTTGTAATATCATTAGAATAAAGGGATTCATGATATAATATGTCAATGGACAGTATACACACCATATAAGAGTTAATTGGTGCATAACAACAATGAAGTCTCAATGGAAATGTAAATTGAGGTTAAATCCATTATAAAGATGGAATCCTTAAATTAAGGATAAATCTACCACATAATTATGTGTGAGAAATATATATACACCCAATATAAGTGGATATTAAGTGTGAAACAATCATAGGTAATTCACACATATTAATAGGATGACATTTTCAATAAGTACATGTTGAACCCAATGAAATCGAAATTGGGATAATACGTTCCCTTGTAAAAATTCGACAGCCTAACGATGTCACTTCAAAATTCAAAAAAATTAGTTGATGAGAGAGTGAATGGTATCTCATAACTTGGATATAAAATTTACATCAATATGGATATAGAAGAACATATCCCAACATAATAATATGTAAATTAAAAGACATAACAAAAGAAGTCTTTTAAAAAAGAGGAGGGTGAAAGGTTCCCTTACCGACTTGGGTAACTTTTGAAACGTACACCCCATGAAGGAAGAACTATAAAACTTTGATGTAAATACTCATAAATGAAAGTATAATACTCAAATATTAGAATAATGTGTAGTAAATACACAAATAAAAGTAAATAGTGGCAAATGTAGCATAAATCTCACGGGAATAAAAGTGAGATGAAAAATCCCTTACGAAAACTTGGCAGCCTAACGACGCCACTTAAAACATCCAAAAATGGATTTATGAGATCAAACAGGGTCTCTCTTAATATGAACATAAAAATTAAATAATTAGGAATATAAAATAACATCCCCAAACATAAGAAAGATGAGCTTAAAAGAAATGACATTAAAAGGGAGTACTTAAAAAGAAAGAGAGAGGTAGGATCCCTTACGAAAATTTGGCAGCATAACGGTGCCACTCAAAACTTACAAAATGGATTGGTGAGAGAAAATAGGGTCTCTAATCATATGAACATAAAAATTACAGTAGGATTAATATAAAAAACATCCCAATCATAAGAAATATGAGCATAAAAGGAATGACATAAAAGAGTGTTCTTAAAAAGAAAGAGAGGGGTAGGATCCCTTACCTCAAGTCTGACTTGTCTTGTTCGATTAATTATATTCCTGAATAATAATTTGGTAAATTTATAATTTCTTAAGTACGTCTTTTAAAGATTATTATTCCGTTCATATCACATGTTATAATGTTATAATAATTGGTTAGTAATGTGAGTTCATATCATACGTTTTTGCCGATGTTTGGTACATGAGTCAAAAATGAACTTGTTTGAAAATTATTGTCCATGTAGTTATAAGTAAATAATCTCCAGAATAGTATTAATGATTTAAATATCATATATATCCATTAAATATTCATTTTATACTACTCCATAACATTTGGAGATAAAAATAAATGAAATGAACCGTTCATGGAGACGGTAGGCCGTATGTACGCATGAACGCTACTTTCATTTCTTTGTCATATTAATGTAATTAAAAATAATTGAGAGAGATATATATTATAATTACAGTATAATATATATGTTATATAGGTAACATATGTTCATTAATTTAATTCTTTATACATTCCATGTATTGCATGAACGAGTCACATCACTTGGGGGGGGGGCGGTAGTCCACACTTCCTCATATGAAATTATCGCATTTTCACAACATGAAAAGCATAAAGGCATGTTTTAAATATAAAATTCAGAAGCATATAGAAAAAAATAAATGCCATATATATCATATATAAAATATAGTTACATCATAATGGCCACCGTGAAAGGTGTTAAGAGAATATTGAACAATCATCGTTTCGTGAGGAAGAAATTTTCCATCCACAGAAACAGTGTGTTCTTTAACCATTAGACGAAGTTATGTGTAAGTGTAGCTCTAATAATTCACATAAAAACTTCCTAGTATATTTAAGATACTGGTGTTGTTACAAAATAAAGGAATAAAAAGAGTTTAGAGGGTTGGAGAAGCAAAATAAAACATAAGAACACAAGAGAGGATACTACCTTTAAATCGGGTAACTCTCTTTGATTTGAGCTCAAAGGCTTCGTTGGAAAGGATTATGCCCAATGTGAGGCTTCAATGATGAATAGAGGGATGTGGAGAGATGCAATGGGCAGGGATAGGCCGAGCCAAAGGCTTGAGAGGTGTGTGTAATGTGGTAGAGGTGGGGGCCTTTTATAAGAGGAGAGGAGGGGCACTCTTGGAAAGTTATAAAAGTTTACTTTATTATAAAATTATTTTCGGATTTTAAAGGTCCCAAATTGATATAATTATAGGATAAGGTGATAAGGGTTCTAAATATAATCATCCAATAGGTCTTTGACAAGTGTAAATCTAAGATTTTACATTATCATTTCACTTTATTTAAATCGTTCATTAATGAGGTAATCGCTGCATCATCATGATGTCATAAATAATTTAATTTATTTAATGTATAAAAAATATAAAAAGATACTATGATGTAGGAAAGCTTTTTAGATTTACAATGAATATTTATAGTCAAAAATCTGACTTTTATAACTCCATGTAAAAATTGTTTTAGTAAAACAACTCATGTTTGTGACATTTTTATTTTAACTTTAAATATAAAGTTATTTATGTCATTTTCCTACCAAAGTGGCTCCATGGGGTCCCCAAGTTGACCCATGGATTGTATTGGTCGTATATGACACATCCAATAAGGTTAGGACATGTTTATAGGTCATTTCATATTATTAAAACATTATTTTTACATTAAACTACATTAATTACCTCTAATCGCGATTAAAATCTTAAAAGTTACAATTCACCAAAAAATTATTTCAATTCCATTGAACAACAACAAAAGAACAAATAATTATTAAAAAACAATAAAGTTACATCCATGTATGTCAGATTTGTGAAATTCAAAACACATAGGTGGTAAAATTTCATTTAAACGGAAAATCAGTTTTTATAAGTAACACTTAGTGGTTTCACTGTTCATCAAAAATTGAATTTTTTCAGAAAAATACCAAAACTTTACCCTAATATATATTTCATATTCCAAATTAAAAAATGAATTCTATTTTACAAAATTCATAACATATAAGCTTCATTAATTAATTTAATAATTAATTCTCGCTGTCAGAGCGAATAGCATGTTTTTATGAAATAATAAGTATCAAAGGATTGACACTAGTTTAAGTCTGATTTCAAAGTGAAATTAATTCCAATGACCACTATTGGATTAAATGGTAAAAATATATTCTAATTTTACTTTGAAAACAATTAAAAAGATAATATAATCATATAACTAAATTAGATTAAAAAGAGGTTTTGATTTAAAATACAACATTTTTCACTATTCCTTAAAAAATGAACTTTATCAGAATGATACAAAAAATTTACACAAAGTAAATTTTGATGTCTTGATTCTAAAGAAAAATTTTATTTTGTCAAATATAACACATAAAATTGTCAAAAAGTGGATTTAAAAGAGGTTCTCCATCAAAAGGCGGTTAATCGACCTTCTAAAGATTATTAGAATGTTTACGCTAAAAATTGAATTCATTCACATTTTTAATCCTCTAACATTTATTGTAAAAATTAAAAACATTTTACAAACATAGATAATCATTTTTTAGTTAGTTCTGTTCATTCCCTCCATTACAACGGCTAGGCGTTAACTGCCATTTAAAATAATATTATTATAGTACAGCGTAAGATTTCAAAGGAACTCGTTGTTGTGTATTGGGTAAGCCATCAAGCATAGCGTTACCTTTAAATTAATATTAACCTTTTATTCACAAATAGGGATAAATATAAAAATGTCATATTCTTTAATTACCTTAGAAAGTGTGTCAGAAGGGGACCCTATTCCTGGATGGACCATAGGTGAGGAGGAGATCTTGCATTTCTATGGGCGCATATGGGTGCCAGCAGACATACGCGAGGAGCTGATGCGGGACTTTCATTACACAGTTTGGGCCGTTAACCTTGTTTTCAACAAGAAGTATCGTGATCTACACCGTCTGTATTGGTGGCCTGGTATGAAAAGAGATGTTGCTGGTTTCTTAATGAAGTGTTCCACCTGTCAACAGGTGAAGGCGGAGCATCAATAACCAGAAAGGCTTTTGTAGTAGTTACTCATTCCCAAGTGGAAGTGGAATGATGTCGCAATGGATTTCATAATAGGTTTACTGAGGTCGCCTCAAGTGAATGATGCAGTATGGGTTGTCATCGATAGACTCATGAAGGTTTCTCACTTCTTCTCAATCAAGTAGACCTTCAGTGTTGATGACTTGGGATGGTTGTACATCCGTGATATTGTATGTTTACATGGAGTAATACACTCCATTGTTGTAGATAGAGATGAATGTTTGACTTCTCAGGTCTGGAAGGGGATTCATAAGGCTTTGGGTACACAGGTACTTTTGAGTACAACTTACCATCCCCAGACAGATGGCCAGTCCGAGCGTACAATTCTGGTGCTTGACGACATGCTACGATCATGAATTCTGGATTTTGGGAGAATCATACACCTCTTGTAGAGTTTTCCTAAAATATTAGATTTCAATCAACTATTCAGATGACACCTTATGAGGCTTTGTACGGTAGGCCATGCCAATCACCCTTATGTTGGCTGGAGGCAGGAGAGGCAGCTGTGCTAGGACCTCGTCTTGTTCAGGAGACCATAGAGTAGATAGAGTTGATTCAGAAGATGATGGCTGCTACACAGTCGCTACATAAATCATATGATTATTAGTGGAGATAACCTTTGTAGTTCAACTTCGGGGATCAGGTTTCCTGCGTTTCACTCCGTGGTTGGGGCACATAGGGATTAGGAGATAGGGTAAGCTTTCATCGAGGTACGTCGGGCCGTTTGAGGTGTTGGAGAGAGTTGGGATGATTACCTATCGGTTGTAGTTATCTTAGAGGTATTGTCCTATGTATGAAGTCTTTCAAGTTTCTCAGCTTCGACGTTACTTCTTAGACCAGTCTCATGTCTTCCATCCCGAGGAGGTTGAGTTGGTAGTGGATGCATCTTTTGAAGAGCATTCTATACGGATTATCGATCAAAGTAATAAGGATCTCCATGGCAGGTATGTTCCTCTGGTGTGAGTGCTATGACAACATGGGTGAGTACGGGACGAGACATGGGAGAGGGAGGCGGATGTATGATCTTAGTGGCCGGAGCTATTCAGGGTTTCTTCTTCTAGCCCGCCATGCTAGGGAAATTAGGGGAAAATTTTCTTTAAGTGGGGAAGTTTGTAAGAACCCAAATCTTCTGTTCAGGTATGTTTCCCTTTTCAGGTCATTTTTTAGAAAAAAGAGGAATTTGTAGAAATTTTTGAAGTACACACCGTGTACTTTATGAGTACACGTCGTGTACTCAGTTGTCATGGGTAGCTGTGTGCTGGTCATGTAACGTCCTTGCACACAGCCATGTGTGTTGACCTGGAGGCCGCCTAAAGCGGGGATCTGTAAGGGAAAGTAAACGTTGTGTTCTTAAAAATAACATTCCATTTACTTTCCTTTTTTTCATTAAATGGACCAGGGTCACGTCTTATTGATAGAAACAACATCTTCTTTTCCTTCTTCGAATGAGAACACCCATATGACCACATTTCTTCCCTGAGACATCGATCATGTACTCTTTCTCTGAATCAACTATCATCGATTACATTGGGATTGCCTCGGTAAGCTTTTCCTTCTGCTAGAGCTTCATTTCCTGATTTCTCCTCTTTCAGAAGTTATCCTTTATTGAATGTATTAGACATTTTTGTAGATCTATTCTATTCTTGGGAAATTCAAGGCTTGAGGTTCACATATAGCGATCTCCCAACATGGAGGTATGTGGTTTGTGCCTTTATGTTGAAATTATTTGAGTAATATGTTCAATTTCGTCCAATACCCTTGAACATGGTATTGTGAGTTTACCATTTTAACCCTATTAATTTCTTTCCATTCTTGTATGCTTGAGTATAGGTTATTTGAATGTGAATAAAGTTTTTTTCTATACTTTGGAAGTGATTTCCCATGCATGTTCTATTTACGACCATTTGGTCCTGTTTAGCTAGTTAGGATTCCTTGATGTTTTCCCATGCCAAGTATTGTAGGATGGTGTGAATATTTGACTTAACATGCTTGATATTGATCGTGTGACCTTCCTTAGAGTGTCTTTATCACTTTTAAATATAAGGGGAATTGACCATGTAATTTTCCTCAGAGAATCTTTAATGCCTTAGACTATAAAGGGGAATTGACTGAGAGATCTTGCACAGAGTGTCTTTTTTATATCCATGTAATTTGAACCAGAGGGGTAGACTGTGTGTGCTACCCAGAGGGTTGATTGTGTTTCTAGGTAGGACTAGAGGGGATAGGCAGTGAGTACTTCCTAGAGGGTTACATGTTTATGTTTCCTACATGATTAGCTGTTTACTTGATATGTGAAACTAAATTCCTGAAAATGTAGAATTGGTTACTGCTGAGTCCTTCTTTGTTTACTGAATTCTTTTTCTTATTACCTACCATATATTCACTAACTGTTAGGCACATATCTTGTGGTGGTTACCTACTAGGATTTAGTCTCACACCCAATTTGGGCCATGATTTTGGGCCCAAACAGATTATATTGCTATAGGAATGGATAAGGGAAAGTGCCCTTCTACTTTAGGTACTTGAGTGTTGTGGAGCGAGAGAGCATGGCACCAAGATGAGGCTTACAATGCAGAAGAGTTGTTCTTTATTTCATTTGTACTTGTTTTTGCATTGTATTTCAGCATTGTGACTTGTTTGGTTGACTTCCTAGACACATGTATCATGCATCATATATTTATGTGTGCTCCAGTTGTTTCTTTCATCAGTCTTCCACTGTTACTGTTGTTTAGTATGTTTACTGCTTCCACTATTGTATATCTGTTTACATCTATTGTGTTACTCTGCCAATAGGGGAATAGTTTCCCCACTATCACACCCAAGGCTCTCGCTGCTAGTTGGAATCCTCTGGTGTTCAGGGAAATGAAGTTGAGGCCATGTGACCAACCATGAACGAGGCATCTCTAGGTGGCTTCTGGAACCGAGATGTTACATCATTACCAAAATAACATAAACTGTAGTTATGAAAAATTGCATTGATATCATGAAAAAATATATGATAATAAGAAAAAAATTTATTAAAGAATTTTTTCTTATATTTTATGAATTATTCCACTCAATAAGAGTGTAAATATACATTTCTATTTCATGAACACAATATTATCCTTTGTTTATGCCTTGAACTATCTTTACTTTATCTCTTAGCAAAGGCCACATCATGTAGTTATATTAATCTCTAAAACCTCATAAAATTATCAACTTAAATCATTTCACAAATGTTTTAACTTTACAAATGATTAGGATCCAATACATTAGAATTATTCTCATATCCATCCTTACTAGATCTATATACACTAGGTCCTTTGAAATCCTCATTTTGTTTAGAACTCCCTGATCTAACCTACTCAATGAATCTTCTACCTTATATTCCTTTAATCCACATGAAGAAGACCTAAGTTTTCACATTCCAAACATGTGAATATCTTTATCATGTGTCCTCTTAAAATGTGGTAATAACTCAAATTACCAAACAAACTCATTAAAAACATGCATTCATCCATAAGAATTATAGTAAATATATTCTTTATATCCAAAAAATGTTGAAAAGTCTATAAATATTTGAATATACCACTTCTCAACAAGTAAAAAATCTGTTTTGATGTACTCAGTACATATCCAAATGAATCATTAATTCACCATTATCTTCATCATTAGAAATATATTAAGGGTTTTACTTCCCTCAATCATATGTTTTCCAAAAATTTTAACTTCCCATTGAATATATTTTCTTGGTACCATTCAACATAGGGTTTTAAATACATAATGAAAAGTTTTATAGTACAATCCTCATATATTCCATAATTCTTATGACCAGTACTTTGCTGATTTTTTTCAAAATACATGATTATTCACTATGAATATTAATCATTCTACTTCATCTGTAACAATATCATAACTTGATCATTATCTAGTATCATAATTTGAGTTATTTTCCTTTAGCTCTTGGGAAATTGATTTGCATAGTGTCACATCTCCTTGTAGTTAGATCAGTGAACATTGGAAACCTTTTTCTTTCCCTTGAAATCATGAAATTGATGTCCTTCTTCTCCAAACTTATAACATACTCCCATTCCCTTCAAGCATTTACTAGGGTGATTTGTTCTACAATTATTACATGTGGTAAAAACCATCTTTTTTATACTTACCTTTATCCATATTTTTCTCTACCAACCTCTCCTTATTTTTCATCCCTTAAAATCCATAGGACTCAGAGAATTATTTATTTAACCTTTTAACACATGATAGTATCTCCTCATATGATGAGGATACTTTGGAGACTATATTCCTTTGAAATGATGGCTCAAGACCATAAGATATATGATCCTTTGTTCTCTTTATATCACATAAATAGGTGAAGTTCTCACTCCTTATGCGATGCACCATTTCTAATCAATTCTATATACTAAATTTGACGATAAAATAATGAACTCTATAAAACCCTAAACATGGTATAGTGCCTAACATAAATTTATGCATCACAAATCCAAGAATCATATCTTTGGATACATTAGGGGAATAAATCATTCATAATGGCTTGTAACGAAATTGTGAATTATCCTAAGCCTATAACTGAGAAGTGTAAAACCAAGTGCACAGTAATTCCCACTTTCGTGTACTAGGTTAACCTAGGTCATGCTCGAAACACCTTGTAAGAGTTGTTACTCCTAGGTACATTTGTGCCAGAACCACATCCACTTGTAGTATCCAAACATTGATATATTTTCTAATAATATCTAAGTAATCTATTCCTTACCAAATTCTAAGATGTTCTTGTATGCTTATCATCAATTGTATCTGTTGGTTTTCTTCCATAATCTATATTTTCTTAATCAAGTTTTTAAATTTTCTACTAAACTTCATTTGATACCAATGGTAAGGTACCGACCCCAGAAGCTCAAAGATGGTACATTATTTTAATACATTAGAATGATTACAGGGAATATGAATCCCAAAGGACTGAGTAGTTTAGTGGATTAAGAAACAAGATACATACATAATTTCAACATTACAACTTGAAACAAAAAACAATTCAAAAAATCCTTTGACAACATCCATAACTCCTAGGTTATTTCTTCATGTCATTCATAATATACCTCTTCATGTCCTATGAAAATGTAACATAAGAAATGGGTGAACCCGAATACTCATTAAGGGTAAGAAATACAGTGGATGATATTATAAATATGGATATTATGCTTGGTGGATAACTAAAGAAACACATGCCTTTAAAAATAAACCTGAATAAATTATGAAGGAATACTAGATAAATAAAAAATTCCATAATAAAGCATGATCATGGGTATTATACTTGTAAAATAACCTAATGAACATTAAATTACTAGTTTTATAATGAGGGAATTCATAATGAGGTACATAATAACCATACTTTCAAGTCCTTGTGTCAAAACCACAAATAACCATTTTGTCAAGGCCTTGTGCCAAGCCCATAGTTTGTCTCATGAGACCTGCTGATGCATCGAGGGGCTATAGTGAGCCCCACCCATCACATAAGAAGTATAATTAATTCCTCATATGAAAATGGTTTAACATAAATAGATAAACATTAATATTGAATCCACCATATTAAATGTAAATAAATTTCTCCAATCATTCAACATAAACACTAACCATTCAAAGTAATATGGTGAATTGTTTCAAGATAGCACATACACAGTCAAACTAATCACAAACCATTAAATAAAACATGGCGGATGATATCATATGAGATAAAAATCGATGATGTATAATATTCAACAAAGTAATTTGATATAGTTTAAGATACTTTCAAATGAGACCATTGAATAATATTTGAGGAAATAATCCTTAAACAGTATAAAGTGTCACATACCACCTTGAAACCTTGAAATAATAATACCTTATAATATCAAGAGAATAAAGATACTCTTTATATTTTATTCCAAATCTAATTACATATACCACAAGAATGAAATCAGTGGTGACCAAGGAAAATATCTCATAAATGTTAAAGTGTGATGAGAAAAATCATTTTTTTAATTTGGAAAGAAGAGTTCTTTTGGAAAATCATTTGTATTTTTCATTAAACCATATTGTAAACTTTTATATCCTATAAAATAAAAGGGAAGTTCATTGAAATTATATTTTATTCTTAAATAAATTATTATTAAGGTTAAATCATTTAAAAAGAGTTTTTAAAGAAGCATTATAAATAAAACATTTTAGTGTGGTTTAAGGAAGATATTAAAGGATTTTAAAGTGAAAAGGAATGTTTTATTTCATAAAACTAGTAATGAACCAAAATTTATTTTTTATGTTAAAATGTGTTATTTTAGAAAGATAAATATGTAATTAAAAATATTATAGAGTGAACTTAAAAGTAGGTAATAATTTGAGAAGTTCCTTGACATGGGCTTGCATTTCAGAAGAATTTTTGAATGATTATTTTAAAACATGTGACTCCATATAAAATAAAGAAGGATTATAATTGATAAACATATATAGAACATTCAAACAGAATTTATAATTATTAAATAATAATAAATAATAATTTCATTGAGGTGAATAGAGAATAAGAGAAGCCGAATGAAAATGGAAGTTTAGGTATAAAATACATAAAACTTTGTAATAAATTGAATCATATGCCCCAAAATTAATAATCATCAAATAAGACATTGGATATCATGAAAATAAATTTAATACTGATATGAAATATCAATTATCATTATACATACACTATAAAAAAGTAATAGTATTGAATATGAAATATCTCACAAAAATAGACAAGTTACAACGCTTGAGAATAGTGAATAGAAGAGGGGTGTGTGGGGGTTTTTTAGTGGAGGAGAGAAGGGTTTTCCCATTATTTTACTCATAATTTTTTTATCTTTCCAAATACAACCAATAGTATTGATTATTGTGACCATGAATAGTAATATGTGCATGTGAGTTTCAATCAAGTTTTATTACATGATCATTACATTACCTATGACTCAATAAATCATTTATTAAGTATTTATCATAAATTAAAGTATTTTACTATTCACCTAAAATTGAAGTATTTTAGAAAAATCCAAAAAATTAACCAAAACCATATTTCAATGCATAGAATAAAAAAATGGATTCCATTTTATAAAATTTTTTCTAAGTTTTTGAAATCAAATTTTTAATTAAAATCATTATTTACTTGAAAAATACAGATTTTAAATTTAAAATTGATTTTATAATACGTTCAAAAATTAACTAAGGTCTCAAACAATTATCCTAAAATTATAGGAAGAAAAGAAATTATTTAGGAATAATTTTATTGAAAAATAATTTTAATAATTTAATAATTTAAAATTTTAATTAAATATTTATTACTCAAAAAAAATACCAACACATAATTACTAATTTCTAAAACCCTCTATTTTATTTATAAGAAATATAGATTTTATTTATACTTTCATGGGTGTGGTTATTATTCATAAGGTCATATTAATATTCATAAAGGTATGTTACTATTCATAAGGGTCAAGTTTCTATTCTCCAAAAATGTAATTTGATCATATCAGACTCTAAATATCTTACTAAACGCAATTGTGTATGTCAGTTTTTTGAAATTCAAATCATAATGGTAGTAAAATTATGTTTACTTGCTAGATTATAACAATGTGGTGTTTTGTAGAGACTCAATGTTTTATGCATTCAATATTTATTTTTAAAATCTTTGGGTGTTGCATAAACCATCTTTGGGTCAAAATTATACCCTTTGGAAGCAACTTGGATGAGATTAAGATATTTAATATATTTTATTTAAAGAAAAGTTAAATATGTCTTACTAAAATTTTATTAAATAATAATTTTTAATATATTATGTTACAGAAGGTAAATTTGAGTATAAATACTCATTGAAAATCTAAAATGTTTTTATTTATCATGGTAATTTATTTATAAATTTTATGAAATAAATAATTACCTTAAAGGTTTATATATTGATAATGCATAAATTATTTAATTGATGAAAAATCAGTCAACTAATTTTTATTTAAATGATAATAACCATTAAAAGATATAAAAACTTGACCAAATATTATTATTTAAGTATCTTTCGATCATAACCATCCAAGGGTCGATTTATTGACCATTTGGAGCCTTATATAATAGATTAGTACACTTATATTATTTTATTTAAAGTGATTTTAAAGTTATCACATTCAAGTTTTAATTAATATAACAATTTTATTATAGGATTTTCTATGTTTTATATTCAATTATAAGTATTATTATTTAATTTATCGAATTTATATTCATCAAAGTTTTTTTTTAATTTTTACTCATCAAATATGTATATTAAATAATTACAAAAAACTGATGTTATAGTTATTTTATTAGTGGAAATATCAATTTAATGTTATTAAAATTACAAAAATAAATATAATTTTGGATAATTAATAAATAAATAAAAACTATAGATGAACTTAACAACATAAATATATAATAAAATATTTTTTGGAGTTTAAAATATTATGTTGATATTTTTTAAAATCCATTAAATGAATAGTGCGAAAATTGACACTTTTTTTATTTTTTGAAAATAATGTTTTATTAAATTATTTAAAAATAATAAAATTAATACATAAAATAAAATAACTATGTTTTACTCTAAAATTTTCAATTTTTTTCATTTATGGTATAATTGACATCAAATAAGTAAAAACTACACTATTATAATATTGAACAGTCTGTTACCTTAGTTAAAATTAAAAGAGAATAATTAATGGTTAAAGGAAATGATAAGGATTAAAATAAATTAATAACATGTCAAAATATTATTGGTCGATTAGATTAAAACCTTATATCATCTCATATTTGATATGATGACATATTTATGGTTTTTTTGATGGGCTTTGAATATATTATCAATTATTATTTTTGGAGATTCCAAAGGTTCACTCACCTCAATTATAAAAGGCCACATCCTCCTTCATTTTTTCATCACTAATTGCACCATAAAATTCATCCATTCCCGAAAAATTTTCCTTTTAATATTTTTTATTAACATTATTAAGGTTCTTTCCTTCTCTAAAAACTAACTCTAGTGCCATTAAAAAGAGATCTAGAGGGTGTTAATCGAGAAAGAGGTAATCTCATCTACTGATTCTTTGAAGCTTCTTTATTATTCTAATTAATCAAACTTTTTTGTTTCTATTATTATGTAATAACTATATTATAACTTATATAATGATATGTTATTAGGATTAAGGAACAAACTTATTCCACCTTCTATCCATCCTATGAAAAAACCAAATCACCATGTGTTTGTACGTACGACTTACCATCTCCACACTGTGGTGTAATATTTGTTTAACAACCACTTTACTTGTATGGGATAATAATGGAAATAATAATTATATATGATTATTATAACAATATATTTATTTTATAACAATATATATACCATCCACTTCCAAACCATTTTGTAATTAAAGGAATGATATCATCACTCATGCGTACATACGGCCTACTGTCTTCACAGTGAGATGTGATTTATTCTCTAGAAAATGAATCAAATCATGATTATATAAATTTTCAGAATGAATAAGTATGATTTATATTATATTAATATCATTATTAAAATGATATAACCATAACCTATAAAGAATAATAAGAACTTATTCAACAAAATATGCGTAGGAAAATGTAACCGTTTATACCTAAATAATGAGTAACGAGAAAATGATATTAAAAAACGTATGATATAATGATCATATATGATATCATAAAAATGAATATTATTCTATAATAATTCAATTAAATTATTTAAATCATTATATAAGAGGTTTAGATACATAAAAAGGATATCGTAGATGAGGTAATGGACAATTTTGCAATCTCATTTTTTATCCGAGATTATTTATACATTAGTATTTACTAGGGTATATTTGTCATCCATGTTTTATACATATGTATTAAAAAATATTTTTATACCTTTTTAAAGTTAATTTTACCCATTGTTTAATATTTATAAAATGGTATGAATGTAATCTTTTGTCGTTTTCAATACGATGTACTTTTTGACTTTTCGAAAAAAGTACGACAATAATGTTTTCTTTCAACTTATACAGAATAAAATGACTTTTACACTTTTATAATGCCTTATTTCCATGAATATTACTTTATAGGATTTAATGTTTTTTAAAAAATAAATTCATTTCCTTTAAAATTGCATATAATTTTGAGAAAAGAAAACATTTTTAAAGAAGAAAGTATATTTTCCTCAGGAAATAATTTCAAGTGTTTGATCAATATTATTTTCCATCTATAATGAAATACTTTATATAGGGTAATGTTTCTATACCCATTATAACTATAATTTTATTGTGTATATGATGTAATTATATATATAAAATCATTTTTTTCTATATGGATTATGAGGGAATGATTTTTAAGAAACCCAATTTATTCATTGGGTGATGCTATAATGAATGACTTATGTTTTTATGGAACACTTAATAGTGATTTCATTTTGAGATGGGTGTGACATATATATACCTCCAATAAATTGGATAAATATTTATATCTCATGATATAAACAGATCTAGAATGGAAAGTGAATACTTTTCAGTAATATAGATATGGAACGAGGAGTGAACTCAGTTTAGTAATGGACTTTGTCCACTATAATGGTCTTGGAAATACGACTTTACTAATATGAAATGATTTTCTATGCTTATGTGTACACCAAAAAATTTTATGTCTTATGTTATGACATTTGGTATTATTTCCATTGATTCTTATGAACATTTATGATTTATACCATGGCATGATATCATGATCTTTCATATACAAGATAAGATTTTAAAATGTTATGTTCTTTTGTCTTGTGATTATGATATTACTTATATCTACATTGTTTAGACATAATGATAATATGAGCTCACCCTTTGTTATGTTTCTTTTCCCCAAGTTTTAAATAAAATTATTGAGTAAGGTATGTCAAAAAAGGGTCTAGTTACATAGGAATAATCACGAGACAATATAAATGTCATATGAAATAGTTGTTTATGTTTCCCAGTTTCTAAATACACTATACCTCTATGGTCCAATCATGGATTTGTTATATTTTTAATAGATATTCTTAAATTTTTATGTAATATCTATGTATTTAAATTATGAGTCATTATAATACCCACATCAACTTTTATAATAATGCATTCTATATTTTATAATAGATAGGTATTTAGTATTGAAAACGCAATGCACTGTATTTGGAAACTCAGTGTACATAATAATATTATACAATAGGTGGATATCATATAATATGACCATTAAAAATCCATAGTTTTAACCATGTCATGGATTATGATATATCATTTCATGTTCTGCGATACAAAACCTGTAGATATATATAACTAGTCATATTATAATACTACCATTATGACAAGTAATAAAATATACAAAAATTTCATTTCACTCATGATTTTAGGAATTTAAAAATATAATATTACCTAATACCACTATTGGGATTCATAAGAGTATAATAACCCTTATTTTAATAAGAAAAAGTGATCATGAATCCCAAACCATGATCTCAATTCTTAGAATTGTGAAATAGGTGTACTTTGTAAATGAAAATCACTACAAATCATGTACTTTACATCGAGGTCCCAACACCAATCATCTTCATCTATACTTGAGGAAGACCTTAATAGAGGAAAAATCACCCCTCCTATGTGGTGTATCCACAAGTTTATATGAATCTATTATTACATGAGAGGGATAATTAAATCCTCTATGGAATATTAGTGCCTCAGGTGTAAAGGAGGTAGACGTAGATAGCTTCAGGTGATGGGGAAACTCAACTAATCATTGTTCAAACACACACTCACACTCACACTTTTTATTGCATGGAATGGGTTTTATAAATACCTATGTATTCTCCTCAAATACTATCACATTTACTCATTATTTATACAACATAATTAAAGGATTCAATTTAATTGCACATTTCATGCGTGAATGATAACCTCATATGTGTTACATCTTATTTAACAACTCATTAATTAATAACTTATGGTAAAAGAGATTTTAAAATTAACTAATTAATAATTGGCTTCCAAAGAATATCGTATCCTTTCCAAATGAATCTTATTATATTATTTATTGAAATTCAATAAAATTAAATTATATTTAATTCCCCTATGAAGTACAAAAAATCATAGAATACGATATAAATAAGTAGTTTCATAGAATCCAATTCCATGTATTATGAATTCCCTCTCAATCATAAACTATTATACCCTTCATATACATATAAAAAAATATTTTAAAAAATACATTTTTACTTTAAAATTGGTTATATCATACTATGTGATGTAACTTATATATATATATATAAATCCTTTAGAACATATCAACTCCATGATAATCAATGTGGGAAACTCACTAGGTCCTAATGTGAGAAGACCTTATAAAATACTCAAGTGTAATAAATTATCAACCTCTGTTTTTTCCTAAAGATATAATCCTCTAAGTCACTCTCATAGTCTCATTTCATAAATCCCCTATCAAGTACCGAATCTCTAGTAGGGGACACGAGACAATGTAGTAATTTAATATTGTAAATAATAAATAAAATTATCTTACTTATCTTTCTAGGGTCCCCATGACATAGTCAAAGTTGAGGTGAGCCATAAAACAACACATATGATCATCATATAAAACATGATAAATAAACTTCATCTCACCTAAAAATTCCTCACAAAAAAATAGTCATATTTTCATTTTCATAAGAATCATATAATAATTAAATTCACATCCCCTTATAGGTAAAAGGATTAAATAAGATATAACATAAAGGGATCATAACCAAGATATTATAACCATCATGGAAAATAATTTTATAAGGTACCAATTAGGCCATGAAAACCAAATTAGAGATCCAATTAATAAGGCACCCTTTGAAATCCAAACAAGGATCAATACTTTAAAAACACATATTTACTCCTTTAGGAATAATTTGAAAATCAAACACCTCTTTAATTGAAACAAAAATATTAAAACATGGGTTACACCTATTGGAAACCAAAACATGGCCAAAACACTCCTTTATCCTCAAATTCATTTGAAAAATACTATTATGAATTTATACAAATAATTGGAATGAATAAAGTATATATTTTTTAAAATAGGGAGCCAAAAAAATGAAAACCCCTTTATGAAAAGTTTAAAAATCATGAAAAAAATTATATAAACCCCTCATTAGTAACAAAAGTAGGTAAATATTGAGAGATAATTAATTTATAAAGATCAAGTATTTCATGATATTTTGATTAAAATAATGTCATAAAAACAAAAACCTCAATCACAAAAAACATGTCAACTTCAATGATGGATGTCGAACCAAGAAATTTTACAACCTCAAAAAGTTCCAAACAACAAAATCCCTAAGATTAAACCAAAAAACCCCTATCATTTACCACCATATCCATTAGTATTCACGGGTTAAGAAGGATTCATGAGGAAATGGAGGAAGTAATGTGTTTGATGAGAAAGAGAGGATTTTATCATTCAAATACACTACGAATCAATGAGAGATAGGATTTGATGCATGAAATTATAAAAATAAATATACCTTGAGATACGTATTAGGATGTCCATGAAAAATAAATAGGATAATAGAGATAAATAAAGAAAAATTTAAAATGATTGGATATATAAATTAATAATTTAAAATTATAGGAAGCTTGAATTATTTGTTCATATGATTTACCAAACCATGCGCTAACCATAAAGACTCTACTATAGTTAATATTCACCCCTCATACAAATCTCCAAACCATGTGTAAAACCACAAACAATATATTGAGAAAAATACCCCATATATAATCTCATCTCACAAGGTTACTACTAATAATAAAATAATCACGCACCAACCATGAACTATAAGGAAGACCCATATGAAAATGTCAAAACCACATATATAAAATTAAACCACATAAATAAATATAACTAGCACAATTTAAAGGAAACCTGCATTGTTTTCCTTAACCATGCACTACAAAATGAGCTGAAACCCCCCATATGAAAAGGTATTTTGCATAGATTACCCATTATAAAAAATTCTCCTATATACCCCCACAAATTTAAAGGCAATCCACATAGTTATTAATAACTATTGTGGTGACAATGAAATAAATATAAACCTAAAAATTTATAATTTTCAAAATAAAAAACATGAAAAATGTAAAATAATATTTTGTTATATAATATTTAACATAATAGTGATATCTGGGTGTCATAATTCACCCAAAACTCTAAATTATGCCTTCCAAAATTCATTGGAAAATTTAAAAAATATAAATTAATAAAACCATTTCACCTAATCAAGGGTTCAATGATAAACCATGAAAATAAACTAACCAAGTGGATATAAATGACATGTCTGATAAAATAAAGTCTTAACCATTTTAGAGATACCATTTGATATAAACAAAAATCCCACACTTCCACCCAATGTTATACAGATACACAAGGTGGGAGGGTTGGGAAAACTTTAAGGTTTCTAGTGAGACCAAAGCACTGAACAAAAAAACTGCTCCGCGATATCAATAGAAATAATCCTCAAATATCATGAAACTTATATATAAAAATCCAAATCATAATCAAGGAACACAAATCCTAATGGCCAAAGATATCTTTAATAGGTATTCCCATCATTTATAATTCGTATTAAATGGTGATACAATAGAATAAAGATTCAAATTGGAAATATAACATCACATAAAACATGCTTCCCAAAATCACCGAGGGAAATGATAATCTTCCACTAGATATAAAAAATGCTCAATAAACGAGTTCAAAATTTCCAAAAGGAAGAAAAACTCCAAAAAATATTCAAAGGACTCTAATATAAGTTCAAAAAATCTATTATAATCCCATAAAACTGGAATGCAAATAATACATCCACCTAAAATATACTTCAATATAGAATAACATGTGATCTAATCTCAAATCCTGAAGTTGAAAAAAAGTGACCTGGTACATGGATCACTGAACAAGGGTCCATGGTGAACATGATTGAACTAAAATAGTGTATAATATCCATTAGATAAACCAACCAGTTCATAATATAAACTAGTGTAACACTCATCCCAATTACCCAAGAATGCACCCAACTTTTCCCAAGATAAACTCATCAAAATCAATATCTCATCACATAGATAATATTATATATAAACCTCAAGAATCATAAAAAATCAATGAGTTATGATTATAATAAAATATAACCAACAGCTCATAAAATAAGAATTTATAAGGTACCCAAGGAATGTAGTAGGAAATAATTAACCCAAATCTCAATCGAATCAAAACTCATCAAGCCTAAATACCAAGATATATTATAATCTAGATCCATGTAGTGTCTAAATTTCCTTCCCATTTCATTGATAATACAAATTAAAAATTCATATATATGAAAAAAAGTTCACATAAAATATATTAATTCATTTATCTCAAAAAAGGGCCTATAATTTCCATGTTTCTCACATTGGATACACAAGAATGATATATTCTACTTAATAGAACTATCAGGACTATTAAAAGACTATCCCATATTAACATGACTAAGTGGAATCAAGGCATCACCCAAAACATGTTTTCCTATATGATTAAATTCTAATAATAAGGACTCTTCAACTAATAACTTATAATATTGTAGGATAGGTTCCAGTGCAACTAATATGAGGTTTGGATAATGACATATTATAAAGATTCAATCTTCCAAAATGTTATAAATGACTAGTTTATTGGTAAAGAATATTAAATCTAAAAAATTATTGGCGTACTCCTCCATTATTCATTTAATCTGATGGAGAATTTTGAATTCAATGTCTTTCTCCACCTTCACATCCATAAAATAATTCCATTTAATAAACATGGTCTTAATTATATACTAAGATATATCATTATAAAATCGAGAAGGATAATAGTTTCCCACCACATTCACCACTTTCCTTTATAAAATACCAAAACACATTTCACTATCAAGGATTCAAGAGTTTTTAGAAAATTGGATATTGACTCAATATTACCTAACTACCCATAACCTCAAGTGGAAATTGTTCTATATGAAAATTAGATGAATAATGATTTAATAAATTCTGTATGGGTCCATGAGTATAGAAGTTTCTAGCTCTACCACTATATTTAGATTCTGAGTATATTCAATAACCACAATGGTTTCACTCATACTACAACACCTTTAGCCCATACTTCTGGATTTGGTGTTTAAAAACATCATGTGTATTTTTTTATAAAAGATAACTAAAAAATAAACAATGCTTTATATAGTAGAGGGAATTTTACTAGTCTAGGTTCTAGAGGATTAGACAAAACATTACATTTATCAGAGTTGAAAAAAAATTCTTACTACGATTTCTTGTGCACTAACCCCAAAAGAGACGACATATGAATTTGAACTTCTAAAATACTTTTTATAAACATTTAAAATAATGGGATGATAAATTAATTTTCTAGTAAGGGGTTTTGAAATCATTGAAATACTTTTTTAGAAATCTTTCTCTGAAATTAATGTTGATAAATTTTTTTGAAATAATCGAATAAAAATAATTTTCAAAATACCCTTTTGAAAAATTAATTTAAATTACTTACGTTTTAAAATACTATACTAATTTTTCAATTACTTACATGTAATGATTGTTTTAAATATAATATAAATATTTTGATTGAAAACATACACAGGCTTTGGAAAACAAAACATTATGGCAACATGAAACATTGAAGGCTATCTTGGGCCTACCCACTTGTTGGGAGATGAGTTCACTCCCCAATTCCATATGATATTTACAACGTTCAAGTTACGTGTTTTTTGAAGACCATTTTAATATTTCATTACTTATATATATTTTCACAAGAGTTTTCTTTATATTTTCAAAACATGTTAATGAATTAAAATAGACATTCACACTTATATTTATATATAAATATATATATATATATACATAAATATATGAACATTAATTGCATATCACTTGTGAATTTGGTTCAACTAAAATTCTTTCCACTTTTCCTTTTCACAAAAATTCACATACCCAAACATTCATGAAATAAATTTTTACATAATTTTATTACTTCATACATTATAAAAAAATCAATCTTGTACGAAAATTTCAAATATATATATTTTTAATTAATTATATGTATGAATTTATGAAATTAATGTATAAAATAATAACAATAAAAACATATAATTTTTTCTTCTTAAAAATAATCATAAGTAATAGATAATTATGTATCACACCTCAATATAGAATTTTTTAATTCATACTTTTATGGATATATATATGTACATAAATTTGGAAGATATTAACTGTAAGTACATATAAATGTATACACATAAGTAGAGTAAATGATATTGAATGATGAATGAATCATTTCATTTTTTGTATGTATGTTTGAATAATATGTACACATGTATCATACACTCATACAACATACTTGCATGATTTAATAAAAGCGAGTAAAAAAATAACACTTCAATAAATATATATATATATATTTACAAATAAAGTATCAACATAAGAACTAAATATAAAACTAAACCACAATTTACATACACACATATCCAATTCATGAACTAAAAATATAGACTTTTAATTCATACAAGTATAAAATATGAAATCTTAATACTTAAATAATTAGAAAACAATAAATCAAACACTCTTGAAATTTTGGAATTTATAACCATATATATAATGAGAAATATAAGGGTTTTAAAATTATAAATAAATAATTTTTAGTTAAATAAACCTCCTTACAACATAATGATTTAAAATATAGTTTAGATAAAAATATAATTCCTTAAAAAAACTCAAATTTAAAATTTAATTGATAGATAAAAATAAATCCATGAAATATGAACAGTAGAAATAAATTATAAATAATATTTCATATAATTATTTAGATAAACTTAAAACATAAACCTTTTAAATAAAATGATCCCCTACTAAAACATATCAAAATTTAAAAACTACAAAACAAGTTTGATTTTTATTTAAAGACACAAATAAACAAACTTTTTAAGAAATAATTTTCCCCTAAAGAATTATATTTCCAAAATATTCTTCAATGTAGAAATTTGTTATCATTACCTTTGGACAAAAAAACATAGAAAACAAAGGTGAATTCTTAAAATTAGAATGCCTTTATTATGATAACACCTGCCTCTCTAGACTTACCACTATCCTATATATATATATACACTCAAAATTATGATTAATTAATCATTTGGTTGATTATTAAATCTATATATATATATATAATCCTATTATGATGTATCCTTTAATTAAAAGTAAAAAAAAATAAAAAAAGATAGACGAACGATTAAAAAATGACACCCATGCCATTTTCAGATTTTAATACCAGTAATTTATCAAGCAATTGATATGAACAAAATGACTATCAAATCTAGAAACTAGATAACTAGAATTGATGGAAATAGTATGAAATTAATTCATGTTGACATCGATTTCAAGAAATTCAATGCACAATAGGACCAGAAAATATTGATGGAACATGCATGTTGAAGAAATGGATAATTCAAGCTACTGTCAAGCCTATTTTCAAAATATTTGAATACTAAAAAAACAAAAACACTTACTAATAGATTGAGATAATACAAAACAAATTACCAAAATCGTGGGCTGTTTTCCTCTAAATATCATTTATAGATCAGATATAACTGGTGAAGCTCATCAGCGGTCTCCATCCATACTCAAAACCCTACCCACAACCACCCTTTGATCTCAACTTCTCTATTTGCAAACAAAAAAAATATGGCATCGATCCAAATCCCTCTATTGAACTCAGATCTACAATCGTTCGGACTCGCTAGCCTCAACATCGACTTGCAATTCAATTTCCTTTAGTGAAGTGTTGAAATCTCTGAATTCATATTCTTGAGTTTCCTCTCAATCGAGGAAACACTTGACTCTGCCCTGCTAGTTCTATTTGGCCATCAAAACCCTTGATTTTCACTTCATATTCTGATTTATTTTTTGTTCAATTAACATATTAATATTAATTTATAATACATATTTGTTATAAAAGAATAATTTTGATAATTTCAATGTCCTATATTCCTAAAACATCTTAGTTTCATACTTCTTATTTTATTTATTTAATTATAAATATATTTATAAGTCTAAATTTTACAAACAAATGCATAGACAAAAAAATATTATATAAGGTTCATTTTCTATATATAAACAAATTAAAACAATTAATACTCATATATTAATATATTTCATTTAAGTTAATAAATATTATAATTAAAAATTATGTTCTTACATAATAACTTTTAATAAATTTAGTTATTAAAATTTTATGTGTTTATGATAATTATAGAATTAAGATATTTATATAAAGATATTATTTTTAATTAATTTAATACCTCATTAATAAAAATAATATTTGAATTAAATAAAAATAGTTTCCTTTGAAAAATAATATATTTATAATTTGATCCAAATCTTATTTTTATTATACAAAAGATTTTATTATTATAAAAATATTTATTAAAATAATTTTAGTTAATTTTAATTTATAAAAAAATCTTAAATAAATGCTTAATTATTATTGAATTTTCGTGGGATGTCACATTCTACCCTTTTAAATGAATTTTTCCCTCAAAATTAATTGTTTGGATTAAAAAATATGAATTTCCATCTTCAAAATTAATGAATTTATAATGGGACTTAACCATCTATGGAAAACTATATTGTATAGATTTTTTTTCTAAAAATTAAACATATAATCGCCAAAATTATCTAGACCATTAATTTGATACTAATTATAATGCCCCAAGCCCGCGCTTCCGGATTCATTGCTAAAAAGTATTCAGTGTATTTTTTTTTAAAAAAGATAACTTAAAAATAGTTAATGATTTGTACAAAAGATGACCTTTAACTGGTCTAGGTTCTGGAGGATTAGACTACACCTTAAATCTAACAGGGTTGAACAAAAATAAACATATTCCTACTATACTTCCATGTGAGCTAACTCTAAAAGTGATGACATCAGAATTTAAACTTTTAAAATACCCGTGAAAAAACATTTAAAATAATGAGATAAGAATTTAATTTTCTAATAAGTGTTTTTGAAATTATTGAATTAATTTTATAGAAATATTTATTTTAAAATAAATTTGATCAATGTTTATGAAATAATAAGATAAAAAAATTGTTGAAATAACCTTTTGAAAACTTAATTGAAATTACTTACGTTTTAAAATATTATACCACATTTGAAATTAATTAAGTACGAAGATTGTTTTAAATATAATCCATTTATTTTGTTTGAAAACATATGAAATATTTTTTAAACAAAACACTATGGAAACTTGAAAAATTGAATGATATCTTAGGCCTATCTATTTGTTGAGTGATGGTTCCACTCCCCAATTCCATACCATATTTACAATGTTCATTTGTTGGGTTTTATGAAGAACATTTTAAGAATGCTTTAATTATATATACTTTCACTAGAGTTTTTTTTGAGTTTGAAAACATGCTAATGAATTAAAATAAACATTCACAGTTATATTTTTATATAAGTATGTATGTACATTAATATATAAAAATTCATTTAATATCACTTTTGAGTTTAGTTTAACCAAACTCTTGCAATTTATCCTTTTCACAAACATTCATATGCCCAAACATTCATGAAATACATTTTTACGTAATGTTATAACTTAAACCATTTTAAAAACCCAATATTTTATAGGAATTTCAAAGTCATATTTTTTTAATTGATTATATGTAAGAATTTAAGACATGAATGTATAAAATAATAACAATATAAAGCATATAATTTTGTCTTCATAAAAATAATTCAAAGAAATATATAATTATGTGCCGCAAATCAAAGTATCATTTCTTGCATTAATCCTTTCATGGATATATATATGTACATAAAATTTGATGATCTTAAATTTAAGTATATATATATACACACATATAATTTGAGCCAATGATCTTGAATAATGAATGAATTATTATTTTTTGTATATATCTTTGAATAATATGGACACATGTATTATACACTAATGAAAGAATCATACATGATTTAATCAAAGTGAGTAAAAATAATAAAACTTAAATACACACACACACACAGATATATATATCAAGTATAAACATAACAACTAAATATAAAACTAAACCACAATTTTCATACACATATATCCAATTCATGAATTTAAAATATAGACTTTGAATTCATTCAAGTATAACACATGGAATTGTAATACTTCAATAATTATAAAACATTGAAGTAGAAACTCTTGAAATTTTTGAATTTATACCCATATATATATATATATATATATATATTGATAAATATAAAAATTTGAAAATTAAAAATAAATTATTTATATCTATATAAACTTTCTTACAATATAATGATTTAAAATATAGCTTCGATAAAAATATAATTCATTACACAAACACAAATTTAAAGTTAATTGATAGATAAAAATAAAGCTTTCAAATATGAACACTAGAAATAAAGTATAAATTAGATTTCATATCATAATTTAGATAAACATAAAACATAAATCATTTAAACAAAAGGAACCATCACTAAAACTTATCAAAATTTTAAAACCACAAAACATGTTTGATTTTGATTTAAAGAAACCAATAAACAAACTTTTTCAGAAACAATTTTACCCTACAGAATTATATTTGTAGACTCTTCTTTGATGCAGAAACTGGTTTGCATTCCCTTTGGAAAAAAATATAAAACAAGGGAATATTCCTACAATAATTATGCCTTTCTTATGAAAACACATGTCTCTCCAAACTTACCACTATCATATATATATATACACTCAAAATTATGATTAATTAATCATTTGGTTGATTCTCAAATATATAATGAAATAAAGATATATATATGAAATATTATCCCAATATATCCTTTAATTAAAAGTAAACCAAAATCAAAACATATAGAAAAATGGTTAAAAAATGATTCCCATGTCATTTTCAAGTATTAATACCAGAAATTAAAACAAACAATGGATACAAACAGAAATATGATTGAATCCAGAAACACAACAACTGGTATTGATGACAACAATATCAAATTAATTCATACTGACATTGATTTCAAGAAATTAAAAACACAACAGGACCAACATACGTTGATGGAACACGCAAGTTGAATAAATTGTCAATTCAAGCTACTTTTAAGACAATTTTCAAAATATTCGAATACTAAAAAAACAAAAACATACCTACTTGTATATCAAGATGACACATAATAGTTCCCCAAAACCATAGTTCATTTTCTCGTAAGTCTTATATGCAACATAAATCTAACTGGTGAAGCTCATTAACGATCTCTATATATTGTCAGAACCATAACCCTAACCACTCTTTGATCTCGACTTCTTCGTTTTCAGCAGAAACATAAGAAGACTTCTATCCAAAGACCTTGATTGAACTCAGATCTACAACTATTCAACCTCTCCTGCATGGACCTCGACTCGATATTTGATCTTCTTTGATAAAGTGTCTAAATCACTGGAATCTTATGTTTGGGTTTCCTCTCAGCTGAGTTCATGCTCGACTCTACCCTTCTACTTCAACTCGGTCCTCGAAACCCTCAATTTTCAATTCTTCTTCTATTTTTTTCAATTAATATATTAATATTAATTCATAATTCATATTTGTTATAAAATAATAATTTTGATAATTTTAATGTCTTATATTCATGTAACATATCAGTTTCATACTTCTTATTTTATCCATATAATTATTAATATATTTATAATTCAGAATTTTATAAAAAAATTCATAAACAGAAAAATATCATAGAAAGTTCATTTTCTATATATATAAAAATTAAAAAAATACTCTTATACTAAAATATTTAATTTTATTTAATAACTTTTATAATTAAAAATATAATTCTCGCATTATAACTTTTTATATATTTAGTTATTCAATTTTTTAGTGTTTACAATAATTATAGAATAAATATATTTATATTAAAATATTCTTTTAATGAAATTAATACCTCGTTAATAAAAATAGTATTTTTATTAAATCAAAATAGTTTCATTCGATAAAAATAAGTTTATAATTTGATCCTAATCTTATTTTTATTTTAAAAAATATCTTATTGTTATAAAAAAATTATTAATATATTTCTTAGCTAATTTTAATTTATAAAAAAATTAATAAATAAATTCTTAATTATTATTTGAATTTTCTTGGGAAATCAAACATACAATAAGTGGAATCACCACGAGGATCACCCTAGATATAGGATTTCCATGTTACATTAAAATATTTCTAGGAGACATATTCTAAATAATACAAAACATGAACCCAATCAATTTATTCTTCATAAATAAACATAAATGATCCCCATATAAACCAAGGGATAATACTAAAAACACTGATTCACTAAGAAAATCACACTATAAAAATTTTATTTCTTTTAAATCACCACCATTTTATAAAGATTCTAAATACTCCTTTTATAATATAATGGACACCTTAAAAATATTCCAACTCATCTATAAAAATCAAGAGAAAATCGACTTTGAAATTCTATCCTACATTAATGTTCTGACTTCCCTACCAAAAAATTATAAAAATTTATATAAAATATAAATTAATTTCAAAACACTTCTATATTTCCAACATAAAACGGTTTTTTTAAAACTCAATACAAGATATTTAAAATCTTTTCACATATATACCTCTAATTCTGGTTTTAAAATCAAATCATTTCATGAAATCCCATTTTCACATAAATGACATTATAAACACATAGAAAATTAAAAAATATACATAAAAGAACCATAGTTAATTAATTTACAATAAAAACTCACATTAAGACAATTTATAAATTTAAATATGTATAAATAAAAAATTTAGAAGGGTTATAGAATTGTGCATGGTTTAGCTGGCCATGCACTGACCATCCACCGAGGGTGAGATGACCTATGTTATATTTCTAATAGTTTATGTATCCTTCTAAAAATTATTATATACCATGTGAGATAACCATGAACACATATTTATTCTTATACATTTACAACAAAACTCAAGGAAACTTTCAGTGTATCTAACATAAATCAATGGGGATAAAAAACCATTTTTAAGATCAAAATATATAAAAATTAATAAAAAATGAAGCCAAATTTAGGAATCTAATATAGAATACCCATGGAAAATCATGTGTACTATTAAAATATAGTGACTGGGTACCTATTCATGACTGGCCTCCACAGTTTCGATTGTCTAATATTCATACTACTATGACACACTAAAAGAAGAAGAGGGTGATCTGATGAAATTTTGTAATGAACCAGCCCATGGTGACCTTCTATGTAACACTAACTGATCTATGAAAAGTACCTAAACATGTTTATAATGACCGAAAGATAATAATAATCACTAGGAAATGAAAATAATTCATAGTGGGAATGATTTATTCTCTAAATATTAAAAATATGCATCATAATCTATTAAGAATCTAGAATGGTGTATCTATACTTTGGAGTCTAATGTATATTTAAAAATGATTCCAAATAATTAAATATAACAAAATAGGTCATAATAAATAATGAAAGACCAAAATCATTTTTAAAATATACATATAGTACCATCTATAAAAATAAATAATTAGGTCTATAATAAAAGAAAGTCAAAAATGTAGATAAATGGATGGAAAAATTGAATGATACAAGAACATTCAAAAAATCCAATAACGCAATAAAAAAAATGTCTTAATGTGATGCATGGTCACTAAACACATTCAAAATATCCATAAATGGACTACATAAACTAAATCCATATTGTGATCACAACCTTGGAATGTTTATAAAAACATGAGAGCTATATACACATATAGGTGTGTATGTGTGGTGTGTGGTAAATAAGCCTAGTAGGATTTCACTAATGTTTTTATGGAATTACTTTTATAATATATTTCATATATTGTAGTATGAAAAATATTTTAAAACTAGGTTTCCCAAATGAAACAGTATAAATAAATCAAGTATTATACAATTATAATTTTTCAAATCCAAGTTAAAATCTTAAAAAATAAACTTTGATGATTTAAAAATAATTATTTTAAATGTGTAAAGTTGAGTTATAATTTAATTTTAAATATATTTTTAAATTGCCGTTTTTATAATTCACAATAGGAAACAACACTTTATGAGTAAAAAACTTTAAAAACAGGAAAAGGTTTTTTATGAAAACAAAACTATATAAATTGTCTTTATTTCAAAATATTCCTCAAAACATCTCTTTTCATAAAAGATTTAAAAGTAAACTAAATTTAAAATAGGTAAGGTAATAAATTAAATGGTCATTATCATATTAAAGGGAATAAATATTAGAAAACAACAGTAGTCTCATTGGGGAACTCCCTTAGAAAGGAAATAATTTACACTATGGGATACATGCCAGTATAGTAATCTAATATAGTGTAGTATAAACCTAGATCTATCAATTATCTTCCTATGTACCCATGGAATAGACAAAGTGAAGGTGAACAATTAAACAAAAAATATTACTATCATATTAAACAAAATAAATAAACCTCATCTCATCTCCAATACCCTATCTAGAAATCACCCCATTCTTATTTTTATAAGAATCAGATAACAATTCAATTCACATATCATAAAAGGTAAAATGTCCATATAATACATAACAATATGGGATCCAAAAGACATCAATTATCCTTAAATCCATTTGAAAATAGTCTCTTAGTCATTTATATAAACCCTTGGAATATATAAAATATATATATTTAGAAATATAGAACTAAAACCAATGAAAAAACCCTTTACTCAAAGTATTGAAGTCATGAAAAGCATTTTATAAACCCCTCATGGTAATAAATATATGTGAATATTGAGATATAATTAATTTATAATTATCAATAATTACATGACATGTATAATAAAATAATGTCACAAAAACACAAACCTAAATCACTATAAAAATTTCACATTCAACAATGAATATCAAACCAATGAAGTTGAAGACCTCTACAAGCTATAGAAAACCAAATCCATATGATTGAATAAACCCAAACACTATGTTCAACAACTATAGACATTAAGGTTCATGGTAAAAGAAGGTACTTAGATAAAATAGAAAAAGGAAGGATTTATATGAGAAAAATAGGCCCTTAACTCCAATTCAACTTGGAATCCATGAGTGATGGGATTGAATGCATGGAAGAAGAAGAAACATCCATTGAGATAACTCTTGGGATAGCCAAAAAAAATAGTAAAGGAAGGTATAAATAGAGCTAAATTGAATACGAGCAGATTGGTTAATTTAAAAAATACATTTATGGTAAACTCTCATGATTTGGATGCTATTTTACTAAATAAAAACCATATATAAAACTAAAAGAGGGGGTGAATTTTAGTTGTAACATCCTAACTCAAACCATCAGGTCTGATCCCGAGATTCACATGATCTCATCCATGCCTCTTCATATGCAAGATGCTGCCAACTAATAGTGAGGTCTTAAGTCCATATGTGGGAATACCATACACTCAGTATCATTTCCTTAAAGATTTAATAATATAATATAATAACATATAATAATTAGAGTTAACATGTGAAAACTATATAGAAGGCATTCTATTCATATTAATAAGTAAATAGGGATCCCAGTGGGAAATCCTAACCCAAGTATGAGTGAAAGAAGGTAAATACATAAAAAAAAATTAGTATCCTATGGAGTATATCCTCATATCACTCCTAGCTCTATGATCTTTAGCTAAAATATCTACCACGGGCCCCTTGACCTTGTCTGGATCCCTTTTCATGAAGTCTACACATACATAAAAATACTCGTACTTGACATGAGTAATGAAATCTAGTAGGACACCAATAATATATATTTAATAATTTCACACATGTATAAATGGTTTATTCCATGAAAATAATGATTTTTAATGTAATAATAACAATCACATACCGTGCACCAGTGTGCTAACCTAGACACAACAATCCCCAAATGTAACTGGTTTAGTTCTATGTTTGAAGGATAAAAATAAATATAGAAATGATTGTAACTATACATAAGGTTATTGAAATGTCATTCGGTACACTCAAAGCATAAACCAGACACACTACATGGTATCTTCAAGGAATTTAGTTTCGAAAAGTTCCTTGGTATCCTCAAAGCATTGAGTTTCGTTATATTCCTCAGTATCATCAGGGCTACAAGTTAAACCTAGGTTGTAAGGATAACATTATCCTACCCTATGTATGAGTCTATTTTCATCATCATTTTACACCATGTGCACTCCTCCTCTAAGGCTAACCATACAATTATGGTCTGCATATCAAAGATACTATGAAACAAACTCCAAAGGTAAGATAATGCACAATAAGGTAGAGAATTATAAAAAAAGAGTAATAAGGAATCATGAGAAAATAGTTGTATCTTTTAAGAACATGTGAATCAATATCAATCATGGTAATAAGATACTATAGAAATTCTCATGGAAACAAGGATCATAAATGGGAATCATGATGACACACACACCTCCATGAAATCTACATCAATGAAGAACATAACCGTTAAAAAAAAGAATCATACCCAATAAACAATTGTATAACAAATAAGAAAGTGGTAAGGAACTTCCTACCTCAAGGTTATTGATGAATAAATCTAAATTTTTTCAAAGGATAAATGATTGAAAACATCACAAATCCATTGAGAATGGTTCACATGACAATGATGTCTAGCTTAAGTTATAGTCCATTAATAAAGAGGAGTAGAGAGAAGTCTCAAGAGAATTCCAAGTCAAGAAGGTTGTTATAGAATCACACACCTTTAATATTCATCCAATATAACCAATTATAAGTTATGTAAAATGATTTAATTCTAAATCATCAGTTTCATTATCAATTCAAGAATGAATCATGAATTCCTTGTAAAATCTAGAAGTGGGTATTTAGTTTAACCAACAATCATCGATCCATCACAAATCCATCATTGGAAAAGAGATTCAAGGTGAGAATCAAGAAGAATAGGATATCAAGATGATAGATCTATAAAAATTACCTAGAAATATTGAATATTATTGAATTTTTTATCTCTGTTCAAGAGAGTTTATCATTAACACGTCAATTTCACCACAAATATACCGTGAATTTATCAAAAAAAAAAAATAAGGTTCTATCATTTACCTCCCCTAAGAGAAGAGGTCAAGGAAGACGACTCATCAAAACATACCCATTGAATTCTCATTATCAAAGGAAGAAATTTTTGTGATAAAAAATTATGTCAATATGATAGATCTACGATTGATATTTGAAGAAAGTATGAATTCCACCAAACATAAAATTTTTATTATTAACCAAAAGGAACTTTTAAGGTAAAAGTGAGAAACCCTAAGAGAAAAAAGTTATTGAAGGACAGCTTAATCCTATTGGTATGGATATCCTTTAAGAGATTCTAGGAGAGAGATGTTACCAGTATTTCTAGATCATTTTGAATAAATTCTTCAAAGTTGCGAGCTAATCTGTCCCACGCTTTCATGAAATCTTCTTGGTTGATTTTCCCCGCATTAAAGCCTCTTACTAAGATTTGATTTTTTTTCCAATCCAATCCTTCTGATATGTATTGGTGGACACCCGAATGGACCTTAGCATCATCTTTTCACCATTTTATTTTAAATCATTAAGTAAAAGGTATTCCTCCTCCATAACTTCTTCGGAATTCATAATTATCTCTACTTGTTATACAACTATGCTACCTGGATCTTGCTAAAAATCCTATCGGTATCAGCCTTGGAAACTGTAGCCTCTGAACCTACAACATTACAATTAGAGTTTTGAGTACCATACATCACTTAGGCCTTCAACTTCCTAGAATATTGAGCATTCATTGGAGAAGGTAGGTAAGAGTAGTCCTTTCGACCTTTCTTGCCTCCTCATCATCCCTTCCTCCTCCTCGAACTGTAGTCATCACTACCTTGAAATTCTTGAGCACTAACACTTGAAAACTGACTAGATAAGTCATCCCTAGACTCTTCCAATAGAATAACCTCCTCCTTAATGATGTTTTCCACCCAGTATACCTTATGAGTAGGCCCTTAGTTCTTAAGAATCTCAAAACAGTTACACAATTCTATAGTTGGCACCACTCTTCTCAGTCTTGAAATGTTCATAGGATTTATCTCAACCTGGGCACCCTCAAATCTAGTGCCATCAATAATTGTACGTATAAACTCCAAATAAGAGGAAATATTATGGTATTTACCTTCCTCCACTGGCCTTCTAATCACCACTCCCTAGTTATTAACAGCTGCAACATCATTTGCCATGTCAGGTTCGACATGTCCCACCGAAACATGCACAACAGGTGAAAGAACACCCAAATCATCCCTCAAGAAATTGAAGACATTATAAAGAAATGTATTACTCCATGGGGGATCACATTGATTACCCTTTACCAAGGGTGAGATAGAGATTGAATTAACACCAACCAAACATGAAATAACAGGAGCAGAAACATCCTTTTTTCCAATAGTAGCAGAAGAGGAGAAACATACACCCGCCTCCATCGCGTCGGGATTCCCCTATAGCCAGGAATAAATGGTCGTGCCTCCAATCGAAGGGGTGTATAAATACTTGAATTAGTCAATTTATGAGCTGACTAGAATGAAGGAGACAAAGACAAAAACACAAACTACAGAAATCGAAACAATTTTCAAAGACCACTGATTGTTGATAACAGAGTTCTTCACCAACCTCAATACAAACAATGTCCACCAGTGGTTTTAAAAAATCCACTTCCACACAGATGTGTCGAGAAATTGGGTGAGATGGGGAGAAATAACCCTCATCGAAGTCTAAGAACCTTCTGATTAGGTTACATATCATCTGAAAAATGGCAGGATATTGAAAAGGAAGAGGGAGATACAAGAATCTTACCCAAATCATTGTGAGTGGGGAGTCAGATTTCTTGTGGAACTCATAACTCCATTTGAACAGGAAGAAACAAGAGCCATTCCAAGAGCAAACACCTTGGGACCATGTGGAAGCCAAATCATCAGCGCATTCAAAGCGAAGAAGAAAGTTGTGATAATCCTGAAGCCCAACCATGATGTAGTTATTTAGGGGCTAGGCATTGTGGAAGAACATGTCGAAGTGGTTGAGGGATGACCGTCGACGAAAAAAGCCGGCAGTGAGGGACAACCCATTGAGTGATGAAGCCTCTGAGAACTCCTTGAGAGAGATTAGAAGCGAATGAGCACCATAGTGGAAGTCAAGGATTTTCGGGCTAACGAGGATCTGGGGATAATCTGAGAGTGAGGTTCGATCAGTGAAAGGGGAGAACACAGGCTGAGGATGGGAGGTGAGTGGGATAGTCGTTGCTGCCGCCCGAAGGGTGAGTGCACATCTAGGGTTCTATGCGGTGATCACCGAGAACCAAGAGTCATTTTTCACTATGAATGCATGACTTCATAATCATATCCTCAAGGAAAACACATATCCAACATATAATTATTCCCATCATACATGGAAGAAGATGAAATTAAAATATATCTAAGAAGAAATCAGCATTAAAAGTTCACCTGTTTAGTTAATTTTTAATGGACCAATGGGTGTGAAATCCAAATATATTAAAAACAATTGTGTTCAACAGCATATGTGACATGCAACACTGAGCTTAAACACACTACAAAATATTATTATTTAAATATGACCATTATAACCTAGTCATTAAATTGGAGGGTATAAATAGAAATAACCACATTATTAAATATATAAATGTTATACTCAATACTAATTTATTTATTATTTTTTATAAAACAAAAATTCACATTTTAGTAAAGCCGTATTATGCTTCAAATATATGTTTCCTTTAAAAATGATTTTTATTGATTATTGTGATCAAATATTATATTTAATTTATTTCACTTTGGAAAAATTAATTTGAAAAAAACCATTTTTCAATTAATAGTTTAAAAATTATCCTAAAGTTATTTTTCTAGCTATTTTATGAAAAGATTGATTTTTTGATGAATTGTAAAAAATGCTGATTATTATTTAAAACTAAATTTTTTATTCAAAAATTTATAAATTTGAATTTTTTTTAAAAAATTATTTCAAAGTAAAAGTAGTAATATTATTTCATTATTAGTGAAATTAAGTTTATTTGAATCAGTTTTATAGTTTAATTTTGTATAAAAACATTTTTATTTAAAAAGGCACATTTTAAGAATTAATATTTCTTCATTATATTTGGTGTAAAAACATTTTAACCTGTGTTAAAACTAAATATTAAGGTCCTCATTTTTCATATTAATTATTATTAGTTGAATTTAATTCAACCCTTATCACCTTAGTTAAAAATTTAATTATTTAAGGGACACTTTACCATGAAAATAACCTATATAATATTTAATGCAAAGAAAAACACAAAAAAGTCACTCTCTTATTTTAAATATCTTTTATGTGTTCACATAAGAATAAAAAAAATATTTCATGGAATATTAATGGTTATTTGGATCATAATGAAATTATTTTCTTGATGGAAATTAATTTCTAATTTTTTTAGCGATTATATAATAACCTTCAATTCTTACACAATGATAACACAATATTTCTTCAATTAATAGAAAAATAAAATAAATGATTTTCAAATATTAAAAGTGATATAATTTGAGTGATTTATAGTTTTATATGAATTTTATACATTTATATAATATATTATTTTTTTTAAAGGATTATACTTGAATTAAATTACCATATTTGTTTTTTTAAAGTCAAATTAAATGAATGTTGTCAAAAATGACATTAATTATTTTTTTGTGAAAAAAAAATTTATTAAATTATTTAAAAATAATAAAAATAATGAAAGAGTATAAGGTGGATAATATATAGTTTAAATGTAATAAATTTTTCATTTTTAGCTAATTTTTATATTATAAGTTAAATTATAAACCTTTAGGAGTGAAAAATACATTACTGCGGTTAAGGTTAAAATTGGTTAGCTGAGTGGTTAAAATAAAATATATGGTTTAAAATGACACCAAAACCAATCTAAATTTAATTTTATGATTATATTTTTACCGTAGAATCATTTTCTCAAATATATATCAATTTTTAAGTATTTTTCTATATAATTACTTAGTAATATTATAATCTTTTCAGTAATTCCATGTGTGTTAATTCCCTCCCTTATAAAAGGACACCCCGTTCTTCTTTACACCACATTTAAAAACCTAGATTAACCCAGTCACAAAAATTTCAATTATCAATATCCTTATTCAAATTATGGAGGTTTTTTTCTTCTTAAATGATCAACCCTAGGTTCCTTAATAAAGGATCTAAAGAAAGTCTCCCAATGTAGAGGTAATCATCTTACCTGACCTCTTTCAATCTGTTTCTTCTTTTAACACCTATAAAACTAAGGTATTTATCATAAAATAATAAATTTAGTATCCTAAATATAATGAAATGTTATTATTATTATGAACCCACCATTATCCAACCTATTTTTCCTCACATGAGAAATGAAATTATCGCTTGTGAGTACGCACGACTTACCATCTCCACATAGTGGTACACATCATTTTGCATCACTGTATTTTATGTATGGGTATTAAGATGGTTTTAAAATTTATTTATTATATTTATGAGATAATTATTATTATTTAATGATAATATCACATCTACCTTTTTACCTTATAATCTGTAGGAAAATTATAAAGTCGCTCATACATACGTGTTGACTACCACCTCCACGAAGCGACGTGATTAATTTTTCATTTATTCTTTAGATGGATAGTAATAAGGATATATTTAACAAATATATATGAAATATATGATATTATAATTATTCTTTATAGGTGAATTATTATTTACCATTCTTTTTTCTATCTATCAAAAAGTGAAAACAAAGTCCATACGTATGTATGATCTACCATCTCAATGAATGATGTAATTAATTTTTCTATCTCTATATTTTTTATAACTATAAATGTATATAAATAATATATATGATATTTATAAAAGGATTAAAATTATATATATTATTTAACCATGATTAAAATATAAGTACTAAAACCACTGAACCAAAATATATATGAAAATGAAGCTGTTATCACTCAGAATAGAGGTTTTAATAAAAAATGAATCATAAAATAGTGGTAGAAGGTTATAAGAAAATAATATATGGTATGAGATATTTTATTATGGTTATATAATAGATTTATAATTAATATATATTTATTATAAATGGATTTTAAACACATATAAAAGAATTCGTACCTGAGGTAAGGGTTTATTTCACCATCTCGTCATTATTCAGGATTGTTTATATTTAAGTATCCACCGGAGAATATTTTATATTTATATTTTGAAAAATATATATTTTATTCTCATATATTTATATATGTAAATTACATGTTTTCCTTTCATTTTCCTCTCTTTATGTACTCATGATACCAAAATAGAAAATTTAAGGAAAGTCAACCTTTAATTTTTACTTGCTTGAGAATCAGTCTCTTACAGGTCTATATTTTCCTTAAATTATATAAAATAATGCTATTAATATCATAAATTTATTTATAAAACAAATTTTTACTCATTTTTTCCTATTTATTTTTTTCCGAAAATTGATTTTCTTGTCATTTTCCAAATGTGGTATTTTTTAACCTTTTAAAAGATTTGAAAATGATTGTTTTTTCTCTCCTATGACATGAATGTAATTTCCCACTATCATGGCTACTCATTAGTTTAAATATTAATTTACTTGTTTCCATGGTTTTTTTAATAACAATTTTCATCAATATTTTGTAAATTTTTAGATTTTTAATAAGTGATGTAATGTGAGAAAGGGTATTTTATGAAAGAAATTTTTTAGTAATATTCTCAATTTATTTTCATATATGTCAGCATCTTTTGTTCAATAATATGATTTATTGGGGATATAGTATAATGATACCATACACTATATTTCTCTGGATGGTTTATGATCAATTTGATTAGATAAAGTATTGAGATTATTTATTCTAGTTCTTTCAATACATACATTTATTATTTTTGATGCATTTTGATTAAGTTTTGTTGTTTATTCATATAAGGAATTTATAGGAATTATTAACAGATGGGGACCAAAATTATATAGGTCCTTAATTCATCGGTATATCTTATGTGGAAAAATATATTGCATAATTGGATGATTTCTTACCAATTTATGTAATATGTCTTGGCATGGGACATTGAAGGTAAGTTTTAAATGCCTTGGAATGAGGTTGTGAGGATAAGTTTTAGATGATTCACATTATTAATTATATTATTATGAAATTACTTATTAGATACCATGTGACTATTTCAATTGTTATGACATCCATGGATAATTTTTTTTCTCATGTGATTATTTATATGGAATTATTTTATTATCATTTATTTCATATTGAATTACTCATTACTTATTAGATTCTGTTATATGAATACCCTTACTGAGCATTTTTGCTCACCCCTTACTTATGTTTCCTTTACCTAGGATTTTAAGAATCGTATTATGATTTATATTTAGGGATTTTATAATGATAGTAATATTTTCCGTAATGAAAATATAATTTTTTATTTTATTCTTTCAAATGTAATATGAGATTTATGTATGTACCTAGTTTTTTCAGAGTACTAATCTATTTGATACTTTGGGATGAAATCAATTATATCCATTAAAAATATAATAATGTAATCACCAATTATGGATGACTACGGATAGGGTATTTACATGGGGAGTTTGATGAGTGGATTCAAGATCCAATTGGTAATATCTCAAATTTGAAATTAGCTGGATGTATATTTCAATATTAAACAAGGTGGAAAATACATACAATTAAAACCCATATGGTGCATTTAATGCATCCCCAGACATTGCGCACTAGCAAGATGATGGGGTTTGATGTATCCAATATTCCTAATAGAACCCCACCAGATGGCTTATTGGTTCCTTTAGTTAGTCGATGGCTGTTTTCTAGCCAATACACAAACAAACCTTAATACAACATTTCTAGATTTTAAACTCGATCCCCTTACACCAAAAAAATATATTTTAAAACCATATAAGTATAGAACCAAAATGGAGTGGATAATTTTATTAAATTTAATATCCCATACATAAAAAATAAGGACATATGTTTCAATTCCTTCCCTATAAATGATTTTAACCCTTGAAAATGGTTCTACTCAAACAATTTGGGCGATTGATCCTGAACATCAGCCTCTCGCTCCCAAGTCTCCTTTTAGATCAGTCCATGATGGCATAGAATCTGAAATAGTAGTACTATATTTCTTCAAAGGACTTTCTCACTCTAGTATAATATCTTCCCTGGGTACTTCTCATATGATGAATCAGTATCTAGATCAATGTTTTCACAATCAATTATATGAATAGGATTTCGAATGTACCTCTAAAGATGTGACACATCAAATTTTTAATGTATACCTCAAATTAAATAATTAAGATATAGATGTTATTCCCCTTTCCCAACCTACTCAGTGATCTCTAAGGGTCTAACATTGTATGGCTTTAGCCTCGCTTTCTTTAAAACACATTGATTGACTAGGTGAGTAGTCACTATAAAAAATCTGATCCGCTACAATGAAGTGCAATGGTTTTCACTTGTTCTTGGAATAAGAAATTTACTGACTCTGAGAAATGATATACCTCTTTAAAACCAACTACACTCTCTCAGATGTGTCATGTACCAAACTGGTCCCTAAAAAGGCTGCATCACCAGCCTCATTCCAACAGAGTAGTGATTGATATAGTCTTCCATAAATATCTTCATAAAGTGTTATTTGAATCAGATCATGGTAAGTTCAATTCTATATGAACTTAACAATGTCTAAGAGATCATCCTAACCTAATTCGATGTCTAGGGGACAAGCCAGAAGTATATCCTCTTATATGTGAATCGTCTTCTTAGACTATCTATTTATATTATGATGGTATATTGTACTTAATATGAGATGATTCTTTATGTGCTTATGCAGTCCCTTACAAAATCATGATGTGAAAAGTGAATCTCGATTTTATAAAATGATCAATGGAAATCCATGAAATAATACCATCTCATAGACATACAGCTTTCCAAACTTTTCTATTGAGTAAGTCTCATAGATCAGTAAGAAATTAGAAACTTTTTTTTATTTGATCAACATCCACCCAGATCGCAACATGGATCTTCAGGGTCCTAGGTAACCCCATTAAAAATTCAATTGTGATTTCCTACCATTTTTTCATGGGAACCAGAAGTGGATAGAGAAACCCACAAGGAAACTATTACTCTGAATTTATCCTATAGAATAACAGTCATCAATAAATAAATTCAAAAATATACCCCTTCATCCCTAGTTACTAGAACCACCACTTGAATTCATAGTACAACTTTATCACATCAGGGTATTCCAATCACTTAGAGGTATTGATTCCCCATACTAGTTCTTCTGTGACTGAAGTAGATACTATAACACTCTCATGTACACAGATCACATCATCATTGTCTAACGACCACCCAGGCATTAAGACACCGAAAGCTAGATTTTCGCACATCAAAACATAATCTAGGCTAGTATCCTATCCATCTTTCCCATAGTCCACTAGATATGGTGTTTCCACAAATGGAGAAAATTTCATTTATCCTTGATTCTCAAAATCATTCATCCTACAATCAGATAATTACCCCATTAGGTGCTATTGTTCCTATAAAGGTCATTGACCATGCTCCCTATCTACCTACATATTATGATTAAGATAATATTAAATGAAATTACCATTTAAAGATACATATACAACATAAAAATAATATATATATAGTTAGTATACACAATGTCTCTACCTTAGGTTTATGTCATGCTATGTGAATATATAGAGATGACTCTTATGGTCAGCATTGACAAAAACACCACTCACTGAAGAGATAACATCACAAACACTTTAAAATATTGACCAAGACTAATAGATACAAGTTATGAGTAGGATATTTCCATTCATGGGGTTGCGTATTTTTTGTTACCCATCAGCAACTACTCACTCATTATGCACTATTACATCCCCCAAAATAACACACGATTTATCATAGTAAAAATAACAATCAATCCCTAGATTGTAGTGTATCAACAATGGATTTTTTTTCAACCTCGTCTTAAGATAAAGAAATGCCTCTTCACACAAATCTAACCCTTGTAACTTTACTTCCTTATTCATGAACAACTTCATAGGTGATAATAAATGGGAGATGTTCTAGATAAAGCATTGGTAATATTCATATAAAACTGGAATGATCTTGATCCAAGGCATGTTCCAGAGATGTGTCCTTGATATCACTACCTCCACTTTCTCCAGATCTATGGATATACAAATCTCAGACACCACTTACCCTAATTACTTCACCTAATGAATCCACAATTTAAATTTTGATAGCATGTAATATAGAAAATTTTCTCAATGTGTACTCAGGACCATCCCAAGATTTCTAGAATACTGCTCTAGGGTCATTTAGTATATGAGGTTTCCATCAATGAACATCACCAAAATTAGTCAAGGTGTGGGTGGAGGATCTTGTTCATGAGATCCATGAACACTACAGGAAAATTATTCAATCTAAACGACATCACCAAGTACTTATATAGCCCTTATCTACTCTAAAATTCCATCTTCAGGATATCCTACTCTCTAACTAGTAGCTAGTGATTTCCTAATCAAATAGAAATCTTGGAGAACCACCGAGATCACCATAAGTGATATAAAAAGATCATTGATCTTGGGAATGGCATATCTATGCTTCACGATCACCTAATTTATAATTTAGTAATCAATAAAGATTTAAGTACTACCATCCTATTTATTAGTGAAAAAATAGTCAAACCCCAAAGGGTATTACTCAGCCTGATAAAGGCCTACAACTCTAAGTTCTTGATTAGTACCTTGATCTCCTTTAATTAAGTAGACACTATATTATAATGGGGTACTGAAATGGGACGTGCACTTGGAATAAGTTCAATATCAAATTTAGCTCCAATATCAAGGGTAAATCCAAAGAATTCATATAAAAAGAAATACTGATAGAGATACACTATTGGTGGAAATAATGATGGGGTTTCCACTGATCTTGATAAAAGAGGAAAGGCCAACATTAGTACTATGATCATCCCAAGTTGACTCAATTCTAGACCGACTCTATATACTCCCAATTACCATTCTTATTTTATAAGGCTCCCACCTTAAACATTACATAATATTGAGTAAAGTCAATAATTCACATTGATGATCTTTTTTGGCTTAGAGTATAGAGAATTAGGCCATATCTACTACATTAAATCTCAAATATTACAAAGTAGACACTTATACTATATCAAATCATTCACAATAATAAAACCCCCTAAATAAAATAAGTATTATTTTCTTGATATAAATTTTCTTGAATTCTTCCTTTCTCTTACCCTTCGTTATACCCTGGGAAAAATATTTCAAAAACTTGGGATGAGCATAAATATAACAGTAAGGGATATAAAATAGGAAAAAAAACATTATCCCATCAATACAAACAAATCAATGAAACCATACTTTTAAATCATTATATACCTCATGAAATCATAAGATTTATGAATAACACACAGAAATCATAAATTATAAAGGTAACTTTTGGCATTCATAACACAATTACATTGTATCTTTGATAGCTACATAGGGAGTTACGTTTGGAATACCCATCATAGTATATTCTCTACATATCATAGGATAAACAATAATATTTACCTCTGTCACATTACCCAATTCATTGAAGATCAATCTTGGGCTCATCCGCCCTTGGTTTTTTACAAAACCACCCATAAACATAAACAATGCCCAAGAACCATAACATATTCATAACACATAAAACAAGCATAAAAGAAAGATTAATTTTACACTTTCCAATCACAATATATCTTTTCAAGATGTCGACATAATAAATTTTTTCTCAAAACCATTTTCAATTCTAAAATATGAAAAAATATTATATAGTATTTATTTTTCTTTTAAAAACATTACGTCTTATTAATGAAGCCAAATATAAAATAAACCTCATGGCGGCGAAAAGGTCGTTGTCATCCTGTACATTAAAAAGAAATTTTTTTGTCAGTTAGTAAAACACTTCATAGAAAAAAGATCCCCTTTGAATAAAATTAAAAGTAAAAGTGGTCTACACACCGAATAAAACAAAGTCATGTATAAAACAAAATATTCCTTAGTGAAAGGGGATTGAGATGCAGTCCCTTACCTTGAGTTTGACTCATCACGTATGTTCCTTATTATTGCTGAATAATAAAATTATGTTAATTTATACTTACTTTAGGACCTCTTTCTTGTTTATTATTCTTTTTATATCAATCATTACCACGTTATAAAAATTACTTAATTATTTAAGTTAATATCATTCTTTTTGTCGATATTCAATACTTAAGTCAAAAATGAACATGTTATAATTAAAAATTGTCCATGTGGTCAAAATTACATTATCTCCATAATGATATTCATGATTTAAATATAATATATATACAGTATATATATATAGTTATAATAGTACATAACATTTGGAGATAAGAAATTAAATGCACCGTTCATGGAGACGGTAAGCCGTACGTACGCATGAATGCTACTCTCATTTCTTTTTCATATTTAAACAAATGAAGAATAAATGATACGTAGGTATATTATAATTACATTGTAATATCTAGGTTATATATGTTTAATAAGTTTATTAATTTCATTATTTATACGTTCCATGTATGGTATGAATGAGTCATAACACTTTGAGGGGGCGGTAGTCCGCACTTCCTCAAATGAAATTATAATATTTACACATTACGGAAAGCATAAAGGTATAATGTAAATGAAAAATATAGAAGCATAGAAACAATATAAATATAATATATGTCATATATAAATATATTTCCATTATAATGGAGACCAAGAGATGTGTTAGGGGAAAATCTAACAATCATCATTTCGTGAGGCTATAGTTCACCATCCACAGAAACAATATGTCTATATCCATTAGATAGAGGTGTGAGTAAGTTTAGTTATAATACTTATAATAAAAAATCCCAATATATTGAGTATACCTGTGTGGTTATGTAATCAAATAATAAGAATAAAATATGGAGTGGATAAGTAAAATAAAAGAAAAGAACTTTAGAGAAGATGTTACCTCTAAATCGGGTAACTCCCATAGATTTGAGCCAAAAGGCTTGCTTGAATTGATTTAAGAATACAGTAAGGATTTTAGAAGGAAGATAGGTACGTTTGGAGGTTATTTGAGTAGAGTTTTGATGAACCAAGGGTCTTGAGAGGTGTGATTAATTATGTAGTTTTGATTCCCATTTATAAGATGGAGGAGGGGAACTTTAGGAAGGCATTGAAATATTATTTTATTATAAAATGATTTTTGGATTCAAATGGTCCAAAAGTCATTTATTTCAAATATATGATTATTTTGGGTCAAAAAACACTCATCCAATAGGTTTTATACAAGCATATTTCATAAATATAACTTTATATTTTATCTTTAACCCTTAATTAACTAATTTAACTCTTACCATGTCTTGTTGTATATTAATACTATATGGTTAGTATAGTAACTATAAAATACCAATAGTACCTCAAGTGGTTCATTAATGACATGTTAAAAATTATATAAGTCGTTTTAAAGATTATTATATATTTAGGACAATTATATCATTTAATAAAATATTATTTGTTTTAAAAACTCATTTATGTCAATTTTTATACTATTCATATCATAACTTTCTAAAAAATACATAACGACTTGATTATTTTGAAAAATCTTCATTAATTAAAATATAAAAAGTCATCTCATCCATAAAATTAATGGATGGAATAAAAAGTTTTAAAATAAATTTATTTTAATATTTATAATCTCATTTATTTAAATCATTCATCAATAAGGTAATCACTACATCATAATTGTGTCATAAATATATTTATTTATTTGATGTCTAAAAATTATAAATAAAATATCATGATGTAGGAAATATTTTTATATTTATAATGACTATTTATAGTAGAATATATCTGTTATATAACCCCATAGAAAAACTATTTGAATAAATGATACATGTTTATGTAACATTTTTCTTTACTTTAAATTAATTCTTATAAAATGTCATTTTCATATCAAAGTGGCTCCATGGGGTCCCAAAATTGAGCCAAGGATGAACATGATTGGAAATACCTCATAAAATAGGATTTTTACATGTGTTAAGGTAGTTTAATATTATTATAATATTATTTTTACCCTTATTTACTAGATTTACCCTTTAACCATGGTGAATAAAATAATTACTGAAGTTACTATTCATAATGTATAAAAATAAAAGGTAAATATTTACATAGTTTGAACCTCCTAATTCCAAATATGGAATCCATTTTTCAAAATTAAAAACATAGAAGTTGTAGTAATTAATTTAAAATTATTTCCCATTGTCAAAACCAAAAAGCATGTTTTTAAGAAATAATAAATATCAAAAGATTGACATGTGTTTATGACCAATTTAAAAGTTAAATTACTTCCAATGACTAAAATTGGATTAAATGATAAAAATATAATCCTATTACACTTCAAACTCAATTTAAAGTACAATTTAACAATATAAATAAATTAGATCAAAATGCATTTTTGACTTAAAATGCGGTATTTGTCACTATTCATTAAAAAATGAACTTTATCAGAAGATTACCAAAAAAATTATCCAAAGTAAATTTTTATGTCCCTATTCTAAAGGGTAATTTTATTTTCTCAAATAGAACATATAAAAGTGATAAAAACTATATTTAAAAAGGGTTCACCATCAAAAGGGGGTAAACCGAACTTTAAAAAATATTAGAGTATTTCATGCTTAAAATCAGATTCATTATTATTTAAAGCCACTAAAATTTATTAGAAAAATGTAATTACATTTAAAAAACATGTATAATCATATTTTAGTTATTTATTTTCATTCTCTCCAATACAACAACTAGGAGTTAACTACCATTTAAAATAATAATAATAATATATTATTATTTAATAGAACTCAAAGTTGTGTGCAACATAAGATATCAAAGAAATGCATTATTTAGTGTTGAGTAAACTATCAAAAAAAGAATCCCATTTAATGTAAAAATAATATTTTATTTATAAATATTATTAGAAATGACAAAAAGTGTTATTCTACAAATACCTGGTCCATTACATCCTTCCACCCTTTTAGAAATTGGGACCTCACAATTTTAAAATTGGGCTTAGAAACTTCATTGAAAGTACCACGTTAGAAAAAGAGTCAATAAAAATATCACTTAAAATGAAAGAAAGAGAAGTACAAATGTCACCCGAGATAACCCATACGAGGATTCCATGTAGGAATACATAGATATGGAAGAGAAACTAACCATCAAGTTCTGATAGAGAGTGATAAAAAACATAACTAGGAAAAAGTTAACCGCCAGAAAATCACAAACATATGATAGTTTAAACAATCTTGGATTCCCCATTAGAAAAATTAAATGGACAAAAGTTGTTTTTAAGTTCCTTTTCAAAAATTTGTAGAATTTATTTATGGGATTGACTAATAATATAAATAAATATACTTACTTTTCATGTAGAGTTTCATCCTTTAATAAATTTCAACCACAAACCCATTTTTTCTCCAAAAAACGAGTATTCAAGATGACATGGAAACAACTGAAGCACTAGAATCAACTTTTAGAGAATCATATAATCCAAAAAAAACTATATATTTACCCTATCTTTAGACATTAAACAATAAAAAAATGGTTAGTACGAGATCAGATAATCCCCAAAAGGACAATTCATTATAAAAATAAAAACTACTCTTAATCTCCAAAATTGAACAAACAATACCAAAAGTTCAATAAAAACCATTAAATACACAATTGTCTTTAAAATTCTTCAAAATAATCCAACTAATACAGAAATAAAAAAATCCAAAGTATTTGATCAGATAGTCTTCCATGATAAATCTTAAAATATATATCCAAACAACATTGACTACTCTTAAAGTATCATACTGAAAATTAATTAACCTAATCTCATATTCTCTATGATAGGTTAATCATTTCCATAAATAATATAAATATAAATATATACATAATAAAACATAGATTCTTCCAAAATAAAATTCCACAATTACACCTATAATGAAATCCCATAGTATTCTATTTTCCTTCGGCATATAGTGTTCCCTAAAGAGAAAATGTCTTCTCAAATAACATTTACAACTTAATAACCGAATCATTTTCCTATAATAAGGATATAAATTGGATAAAACATAAGTTCCCAAAATATACTTATTCTTGATCCATAAAATAATTTAACTAAAAGGAATTATTCATATAACCAGGGACTTTACGTGGGTTAGTGGTAGGTGATGCACCCTTGTCGCCCTTCGGTTGTGGGTTAGATTCCCATGGCCTTGCTATATGTGACAGGTTATCTCTCATCCTATGGGTTTTCCTTTCTCTATAACCGTATCATTCTTATAACATTATCAAAAAATAAGATAATTTCTTTAAAAATTATAATAACTTGCTTTATCCTCAAAGGTTATCTAATACCTTTCATTTTCATCCCAAAATTTAATACCCATTAATCACCTCAAAAAAAGATCATATGAACCCGTATGGTTATCCATTATGTCCATACAAGAAATGGTAATTATTCTTTGAATAACATTTTCACATATCAAGCATTAGGGTTACACATATTAGAAAAGTCTTCCAAAGTAATCCCATCATCAAAATATCATTTATTATTTCTTACATTTCATCATCCTACAACATACCATAACTATTGAATCCCTTATATGTAGACTTCTTAATCATTCATCACTCTTCATAATCCATTAATTATTCATTTATTTCTAATTTCATAATACATTATTCCTGTAGAACGAATATCCTCATGATTAATAAATATCAATCCAAAGATGATTCATTCTTTATGGATAATAAAATATATCATACCTTGAATCTAGATATCATGATCTTTAGTATGACCCATTTTTCTTTCGGCATGTTTTCATTTTTTATGGATAATAAAATAAATCATATGAAAAAGATAAAATGACCCATAAAATTGTTTTAGAAATGAGTAGGTGTTGGATAACTCAAAAAATTTCTTGTAGGTGATTTAAATACTCAAGAAGCTGTCAAAACCTTTTGAATAGGATTTTTCCATAATAGTGATGATCAAATAGTTGGGGAGGGATGAGAAGGTTGCGCAAGATCTCTTTCTTTCCATCTTGGCAAATGATCCTTAATCTGCTGAAAAGAATCAACACTTAAACATGAAACGAAATATTATTATTAAAAAAAGAATTATCTATAATGTAAAGATAACATAAAAACTTTTATATTACTCCAATCCATCAACCTCCTTATATTTCCATTGTTTAGGTTTTTCTCCAAATAACCTATTTTACCAAAACCCTCCAAAGGTTTCCACATGATAATAACCCTCTTGGTTATATGGGATCCTTTACCTACACCCAGATAACACCCTAACCTCTAAAGTTATCAAAACCGAGCTCTCATATGAACTATATGGCCCTTGCCTTAAACAATACATAATCTTAAGTTCAGTTATGAATTCACATTGAGGATCTTTTCAGGTTTAGAGTTTAGAGAATTTTCCGATAACTATTACATTATATCTCAAATATTAAAAAGTATACACTTATACATTATCCAATTTTTTACAATAATAAAACTCATTAAATAAAATAAGAATTATTTTCTTGATATAAATTTTTTTAATTCTTCCATTCTCGTAACCTTCCTTATACCCTATGAAAAACATTTAAAAATCTTGGGATGAGAATAAATATCTCAGTAAGGGATATAAAATAAGGAAATAAAACATTATCCCATAAATACATACAAATCAATGAATACATACATTTCTATCATAACATAACTCATAAAATCATAATATTTATGAATAAAACACAGAAACCATAAATCATAATGGTAACTTGTGGCATTAATAACATACTTACATTGTAGCTTTCACAACTACATAGGGATTTATTTTTGGAATACCCATCACAATATATTCCCCAAATCTCTTAGGATAAACATTAAAGTTTACCTTTGTCACGTTACCCAATGAATTTGAGAGCTATCTCAGGGTCACACACCCTTGGTTTATCACAGAACCACCCGTATACATAAACCATTCCCAAGAACTATAATATATTCATAACACATAAAACAAGTATAAAAGAAAGATAAGATTTCCACATTGCAATCAGAATATATCATTTCAAGTTATTGACATAATCAGTTCTTTCTGAAAACAATTTTCAATACCAGAATATATAAAAAGGGAATATGGTCTTTATTTTCCTTTTAAAAACATTACAGATTGTTAAGGAATCCAAATATCAAATAAATCTTACGGCGGCAGAAAGGTCGTTGTCATCGTGTACGTTAAAAAGAAACATTATTTTTGTCATTTAGTAAAATGCTTCGTAGAAAAAATATTCAATTTGAATGAAATTAAAAGTAAACTGGGTTATACATCATTTAATTTAATGTCATATATAAATCAAAAAAAATTCCAATAATGGAGATTGAGACGGAGTCCCTTACCTTGAGTTCAACTCAACATCTATGTTCCTTGTTCTTCCTAAATAATAAACTCAGGTCCATTTATACTTTATTTAGAACCTTTTTCATGTTTATTATTCCTTTTATATCACTAATTACCATGTTATAAATATTACATAATTATTTAAGTTAATATTGATCGTTTTTTCGATATTCAGTACTTGAGTCAAAAATGAACTTTTAATAATTACAAATTGTCCATGTGGTAAAAATTAAATTATCTCTAGAATGATATTCATGATTTAAATATCATATATATCCATTATATATATGTATTTATAATAGCACATAACATTTTTATATAATAAATGAAATGCACCATTCATTGAGATGGTATGTCGTACGTACCCAAGAACGCTACTCTTATTTCTTTTTCATATTTAAAAGAATGAAAAATAAATGATAAATAGGTATATAATAATTATAGTGTAATATATATGTTATATATTCTTAATGAGTTCATCAATTCTATCCTTTATACGTTCCATGATTGGAATGAATGAGTCATATCACTTTGAGGGGGCGGTAGTTCGCACTTCCTCAAATGAAATTATCATATTTACACATTATGGAAAGCCTAAATATATGTTGTAAATTAAAAATATAAAAGAATAGATAAAATATAAATAAAATATATATCATATAAAAATATAGTTCCATCATAATGTCCACCATGATAGGTGGAAGGGGAAAATTGAACAATCATCGTTTCGTGAGGTAGTAGGTCACTGTCCACTGAAATAGTATGTTCGTATCCATTAGATGGAGGTGTGTGTAAGTGTAGTTATAATAATTCTCATAAAAATCCTATAATATTTAGTATATTGGTTTTTTATTTAATTAAATAATAATAAAAATATATGGAGTGGAGAAGGAAAATATAAGAAAAGAACTAGAGAGAAGACATTACCTCTAAATCGGGTAAATCCCTTTGTTTTGAGCCAAAATGATTTCTTGAATTTCCTTATGCATAAGGTAATTATTCTAGGTAGAATAGGGGAATGTTTGAAGATTATTTTAGTAGAGGTAGGATGAGAAAAGGGTCTTGAGAGGTGTGATGAAATGGGTTGGGGTGATGCCCTATTATAAGAGGGAGGAGGGGCACTTTAGTAAGGCATTGAAATATTATTTTATTATATAACAATTTTAGGTTTCTAATGGTACCAAAGTCATTTATTTCAAATATAAGATGTTTTTGGGTCTAAAAACTCTAAATAAATTGGTTTTAGACAAGTCTAGATCACAAATGTAACCTTATTATTTAACTTTAACCCTTAGTTAACTAATTTAACTCTTACCATGTCTTGTTGTATATTCATACTATATGGTTAATATAGTTACTATAAAATGCCAATAGAACCTAAAGTGGTTCATTAATGACAATTTAAACATTTTATAAGTCATTTTTCTGAATATTAGACTTTTATGAATATTATATAATTTATTAAAATAGTGTTTGTTTTAAAAACTCATTTATTTCAATTTTTAAACTATTCATATCCTGACTTTTTAAAAAATCCATAACCACTTGATTATTTAGAAAAAACGTCATTAATTCAAATATAAAAAGTCATAAGAATCCATAAAATCCATGGATGTCATAAAAAGTTTTAAAAAATAATTTATTTTAATATTTATAATCTCATTTATTTAAATCATTCATTATTAAGGTAATCACTACATCATCATTATGTCATAAATATTTTTATTTATTTGATGTATAAAAAAGAAAAATAAAATACCATGATGTATAAAATCTTTATAGATTTCTAATGAATATTTAAAGTTTAATATATCACTTATATAACCCCATATAAAAAGTGGTTTCATAAAAGATACATGTTTATGTTACATTTTTCATTACTTTAAATTAATTCATATAAAATGTCATTTTTTCACATCCAAGTGGCTCCATGGGGTCCCAAAATCAACCCAAGGATTCCCATGGTTGGACATATCTCATAAAATAGGATTATTACATGTGTTATTATAGTTTAATATTGTTATAATATTATTTTTAACCCTTATTTACCAGATTTACCTTTTAACCATGGTAAATAAAATAATTATTGAAGTTATTATTCATAATGTATGAAAATAAAAGCTACCTATTTACACAATTTGAACCTCCTGATTCCAAATATGGAATCAATTTTCCCAAATTCCAAACCTATAAGTTAAAATAATTAATTTAAAAATAATTCTGGTTGTCAAAACCAACAAGCAGGTTTTTAAGAAATAATAACTATCAAAAGATTGACATGTGTTTATGTCCAATTTAAAAGTGGAATTACTTCTAATGACCAAAATTAGATTAAATGATAAAAATATAATCCCATTACACTTTAAAACTTATTAAAATTATAATCCAACTATATAAATAAATTAGATGAAAATACAGTTTTGACATAAAATGCGGTATTTTTTACTATTCATTAAAAAATAAACTTTATCATAAAATGAATGAAAATTTTTCCAAAGTAAATTTTTATGTCCTAATTCTCAAGAATATTATTTTTTAAAATAGAACATATAAAAGTGAAAAAACTATATTTAAAAAACGTTGTCCATCAAAAGGCGGTAAAACGACGTTTTAAAATTATTATAGTATTTCATGCTTAAAATCATAGTCATTCTTATTTTAAGCCGCTAAAATTTATCTAATAAATTTAAATACATTTAAAAAAAATTATAATCATATTTTAGTTAGTTCTATTCATTCCCTCTAATACAATATCTAGGCTTTAATTACCATTTAAAATAATAATAATATTATATTAATTTTTAGTATAACTCAAAGTTGTGTGCAATATAAGATTTCAAAAAAACCTATTGTTTCATTTTGAGTAAGCTATTGGGAAAAGAATCAATTTTAATGTAAAAATAATATTTCATTCATAAATAATAATAAAAATTAAAAATAAAATTATTCTATAAATACTTGGGTCGTTACATGTGTCATCATGTACCAATCACTCTTCACTAAGGTAAAACATAACCATATCTAATAACAATCAATGTTTTCTCAGAATCTGGTTAGCCAGTCTATACCAAGAATGAAATTGATTATCATAATATCTAGAATAATTAAGTACCAAAAATGTCCATAATCAAAAATAAATATCAGAAACTCTGTGCATCACTAAAGATGTTTCACTTTTATTCCTAATCATACATCAAGGTAAAATAACATTGAGTATAACTGGAATTGTAAGTAAAGTGCAAAAAGAATGTAGATATAAATGAATGAGAAGCATAGATATCAAATAGGGTTGATTATAATGTAGAGATGATAAAAACCATACATTGAATAGTAGATAGTCCCTCACCACAATATGTTGGATTCTGGTCCAATTCATAAATACAACCTGCATTATCTTTATGACCTTATCCCTGAGATGAATGACTATTCTAAGTTGTCATTGTCTAAGCCTATTATTGAGGGCCCTGATCAGATACCTGGGTTATATAACACCTCTTCCACCACCTCTGTGGATCCTAGGACTCTAATCCCTATATAAAAACTATTATTGATACCCTTTTTTCCACAATTATAGAATTTAGTATGTGGTTCTATAAATAAATTGTTATAATGCATGACCTTTACATTGTTGAAGCATTGTAAAACTCTTCTTCAGGGAGTTAAATAAAATAAACTCTACCCCAACTACATACCACTACCCTACTACACATCTTGAATATTTATAACCTTGCTACCATAAGATACACTCATCACAGCAGGAGGAGTCCAACCTACCTGAGAACAGAAGGGTGAAAGAAAAACAAATGATTGATCCTCCTCTATACCTTTCTCCATCCAACATTATGATTTTTATTTAAAGAAACAAACCAAAGCAATACAAAAAGGTGACCGATATTTTGTAGGATGAAAATAATGTATCCAAAGGGCATCTCCCCAGATTAGGTTCACCCCCTCTGGGTTAAACTGAGAAACATTTGAAAAGCAACAAACTAAGGCACCTAGAAGTGCAAGAGTGGCTAGATATCTGCTAATTTGTTCCCCTATCGCTAGGTATGGGTGACTCTAACACTGTTGTTAAGTAGAATATTTCATTGTCTCATGGTGTAGGAGATAGATCAGGGAATGGTTCTTTTACATTGTAAGGAATCGTGAATAATCATGGATTCAGTTTCCACTTGATCAATGATAATGTCCCTCTAGTTACAAATGGAGAGGCCAGTGAGGATCGTGTTAGTCTTTGCTCGAATAGGGGTACCACTCCCATAATGAGCCTTGGAATCCAGCACCAACCTCCACTGGGAGTCTTGGACAACCCCTTCTCCTCTCATAACCCCCATACCACAAGAACCATCACTCTTGAGTTTGAGACTATCCCTTATAGGCAACCATCGAATCCATCTCCCTAGTAAACTAGTTCCACTCTGTAAAGAAGCACTCCACGATCCATAAATCGTGCAAAGGGATGGTGCCTACATCCTGATTCCATCTAGACCAATCAAGTCGTTCAAGAGGCACCTTGTTCTAGCCATAATATACCTACTTGAAGAAGGGATACCCTGAAACCTAGCACGATTCCTTTCTTTCCATAAAACCCAGCATCCCGCAATGAAGATGATATGTCACACCGCTATTTCCATTGCAGAGCCGTTGGCCCCCTGGAATCACCACTCCATGAAAATATTGTTTCTAACACCTGAGTGGAAAATATATATGAAATGAAAGGATTATGGAGATACTATAATGGACCCATGTTGTATCTCTATGTACTACAATTCTTGATCAAGATTCATTATGATGAGAATGAATTCCCTAAATAATGATTTCTTCAAGGTCTCACAGGTGATACCCTTATTCCAGCCATTATATCTTATCACACCCCACCAATTCCTCATTGATCCCTATAATATAAACACAAATAGATTCACCTTCTAGTCCTTAGATGTCTCAATGAGTTTGAAGACACGATCTATAATATCTATCATGTCCTTAGTATCTTATGATCTTCTAGTTCCTTAAAAGGATAGAGTGTTTGGATATATAAATACTCTCTATAGTTGTCTGTGGACCTCAACACCCCTCATCATTGTGTAGAAATAAGAAAGAGGATCCACAACTATAGTTGTCCCATTTCATGTTCTACTAGAGTAGGCGTGGGAGAGTTCTCTATAGAACCCTCATGCATAAAATGTCATGGAATATAGGTTTCTTCCCTAGAGAGAGTACCTCTACCCATGCTAGCTATTGGTCCCATTAGTGTTCTATGAAGTATCATCTTATAAAAAATAAAGGGAGACATTTTGAACATTTATGATAGATCCTAATCAGTCTAAGATATCATAAAATGGTTTACTTAGTAATCTACCCATAACCCAAGTTACAACCCTCCAAACACTAACCAATGTCTCCATCCCTACATGTTAGTCATAATCAAATATATAAATAAAACACAACAGTAGTTTCATGTTCTAAAAATTAATTCTAGTAAAAATATATCCTAACATCATGGAAAAAATATATCACACAATAGAGAAAATAATTCAATATTGAATAGATATAAAAATCAATGAATTAAATTTAGGAACTAACATGAAACATAAAAACAGGTATATATATATCGAATTTGAAAATACATGCCTTGTAAATATGCATGAATACACCTAAAATATTATAAAAATGTAACAAGAATTCCTTCAATGGTAAATCAGAGGCCTTTTACATATGATGTATCCAGGAACATGGAAACACCCCTATATAAAACCCACATTGAATATATCCTTTGTAACGACCTGAATCCAGAGCCCCTCCACTGGTGCCCCGTACCCGGTGCACCACATGACCTCAAGCATGTTTTCCCAAATGCCAGAGGCTGCCGACTAGCAGCGAGGGCCTTGGTGAGACGGTGGGGATTCTATTCCCTCATTCGGTAAGGTATAAAAGATAAGGAAACAACAATAAACAGAGGAAGCAATAAACAACATGCATAACAACATAAACCAAACAACAGAAGCAATGCAGATATATAACAATGATGAAAATAATGCAGCAGGTACAAGTATCTATGGAAAGAAGAAAACACAACAACGTGTTGGAATACAACTAAAACCAAGTGAAAAAGAAAAACAAAGAAAGCTCCTCAGCATCGCGAGCCACGGCTCGGTCCCATGTTCCGCAACTCCAGTGTAATCAAGAACCTGAAGTAGAAGGGCGCTTGCCCTTATCTATACCTGCAGCAACATAGTCTGCTCGGGCCCAAAAGCATGGACCAAACAAGGTGTGAGATACAATCCCAGTACGCAATCATCCAAAGATTTGTGCCTAACAGTCAATGAATACATGGCAGTAAATAAACAAGAAGTAGTAAACACGAAAGCACAAGCATCTACAATCTACAGTTCTAACAAGCAAAGTACACAAGTAAGCAACCAGCACAAGAAGAAAACAGATAAGCCTCTGGGTAGCTCTCACAGCCTGACCCCTATGGTTCAAACTATGGTACTAGCAACCCTCTAGGAGGCACACACAGTCTCGCCCCTCTGGTTCAGCTACGTAATTAAGCAGACTCTCTGGGGAATCACTCACTGTCAATTCCCCCTATAGTCTCGTATCGTGCTAAAGGCTCTCTGGGGAAGTACTCAACGTCAATTCCCCCTGTGGACCACGTCGAGGATCTACAGACTCTCTAGGGAAGAACTCAACATCAATTCTCCATATAGTCTCACATCTTAATTAAAAGACACTCTGGAGAAGCCCTTCCATCAATTCTCCCTTTGGTATACTACCCTAAGTTCTCACAGTCCTGAGTATAACTAAACATGCTCAGTGTGCGTGCATCATCCACGTAAACCTCAAGAACTACTTGGCTAACAACTAAGGCTCAATTGTAATAACAAAAGAGGCAGTTCCACTATCCTACAACAAGGTATGGAAACTGGAAAAATTCCAAACCGGAAAAACAAGCATCGCAAAGCAACTTGACCAAAAAAAAATTACTCTACTCACAAGAAATAATCTCTACTAAAGAAAACAAGAAAATAAGGCAAACAACAGGGGAAAAACAGGAAACATGCAATACCCCGTTCATGGGTATTGGTGGAATTTTCACGTAATACTCATCAACTTTCTATAAAAAGGCACAAACCACCTACCTCAATCTGAGGAGATCGATATACGTGAACCTCAATGCCAGATTCCTCATATAACAATGTAGATCTGAGAAAACACACAAAACGTTCATCCCACAATAACATGGAAACGAGGAGGAATCAGGAAACAAGGCTAAGGCAGAAGGAATAACTCACCGCCGCAATTCCAACACAATAGACCATGCTCGAATTGGAGAACGGATGGTAAGGCGGGAGCCCGTCGAAGATCCGGCCATATGGTCGCTCTCGGATAGATGAAAAATGAAGAAGAAGTCGAAATTGGGGGTTAGGCGTGACCCTGGTCCGTTTAATGAAAAAGAAAGAAAGTACATGGCGTGTACTTCTTGAGTACATGGCATGTACTTAAATTTTCCATACTCTGAATTAAATAGCCTCCACCTCAGCCTTACACACCGTGTGTGTGGCCCGGACACGACCAACACACGGCTCCGAGCCAGGGAAGAGTACACGGCATATACTCAGAAAGTACATGGTGTGTACTTCCGAAATTTCCAAAAAATTCATTTTTATCAAAAACTCCAAAAAAGGAAAAACGTACATGAAAAGATGATTCGGGTTCTTATAGACTTCCCCCCTTAAAGAAATTCGTCCCCGAATTTCTCTAATGAGTCGGAGAAGAAGAAACCCCGAACAGATCCAGCCATTGCAATTGTACATCGGCCTCCCTCTCCCAGGTCTTGTCCTGTACTCGCCCGTGCTGCCATAGCACTCGTACCATAGGAACAGAACGCCCATGGAGAACCTTCATACTATAATCGAAAAACCAGATAGGATCATACTCAAATGACGCATCCGCTTCAAGCTCAACTTCCTCAGGCTGAAAGACGTGAGAAGGGTCTGAAAAGTAACGTCAGAGTTGAGAGACGTGGAAGATGTTGTGCATGGCCCGATAACTCTGAGGTATCTGCAACCGATAGGCGACCGACCCCACTCTCTCCAAGACCTCAAATGGCCCGACGTACCGCGGTGAAAGCTTACCCTGTCTCAGAATCCTTTTGTGTCCCAACCTCGGTGCTACACGCAGGAAAACTTGATCACCGACCTCGAACTCCAGAGGTCATCTCCGTTGATTAGCATAAGACTTCTGTCGAGACTACGCTGTATCCATCCTATTCCGAATCATCTCTATCTACTCTGAAGTCTCCTGAACAAGACGAGGTCCAAACAAAGCTGCATCTCCTCCCACCAGCCAGCATAAGGGTGATCGGCATGGCCTACTATACAAAACCTCGTATGGCGTCATCTGAATGGTCGTCTGGAGAATGTTATTATAGGCGAACTCCAACAGAGGAATATGCTTATCCCAAGAACCGCCAAAGTCAAGGATGCAAGCTCGGAGCATATCCTCAAGCACCTGGATCGTGCGATCAGATTGGCCATCAGTTTGGGGATGATATGTTGTACTCAAAAGTACCTGTGTACCCAAGACCTTCTGAAGTCCCTGCTAGAACCGAGAGGTAAAGCGCGCATCTCTATCTAAAACAATAGAGCGCGGAACTCCATGTAGATGAATGATCTCTCTGATGTAAAGTCATCCCAGATCATTGACACTGAAGGTCTCCTTGATCAGCAAGAAGTGAGCAACCTTCGTAACTCTATCGATGAAAACCCAAACAGCATCATTCCCTCGAGGTGATCTCGGCAACCCGGTCAAGAAGACCATCGCAACATCGTTCCACTTCCACTCTGGAATGGGTAAATGCTATAAAAGGCCTACTGGTCGCTGATGCTCTGCTTTCACCTGCTAACAAGTTGAACATCTCATGAAAAAACCAGAAACATCCTTCTTCATACTTGGCCACCATTACTGGTGATGAAGATCCCGATACATCTTGGTGACGCCAGGATGAACTTCCCAAACTGAGGAATGGAAATCCCACATCAGCTCCTTGCGTATGTCTGCTGGCACCCTTACGCGTCCTTGGAAACGCAAGATCTCATCCTCGCCCACTGTCCATCCCGGAAGAGGGTCCCCTCTTGACACACTCTCCTGCAGGACTAAGCCTTACGAGTCTGATAGCTTCCTCATCCATATCCGATCAAGTAGCGTAGAGGTAACAACTACAAAAGATATAAAGGTCTGTCCCTGTCTGTCATTCACCTCCAGATGCATCTCATAGAATAGATCCATCAGCTACCAATCACTACTGGCCTCCTGAACTACCTAAATCCGAGTTCTCCTGGTCAACGCGTCTGCCACGACATTGCCCTTTCCCGACATATAGGCAAGCTCAAAATAAAAGATTGAAGATACTCGACCGACCTACGCTGCCTCAGATTCAGATCACGCTGAGTGAAGATATACTTGAGACTCTTGTGGTCAGTGAAGACCACAAAGTGCTCTCTTATAAGATAGTATCTCCAACAGTGCAAGGCATGAACAATAGCTGCCAACTCCAGATCATGCATAGGGTAGTTTCTCTCATGTGGTCTCAGCTGTCGAGACCCATACGCAATGAATCCATCTCCCTGCATAAGCACAGCTCCCATCCTGATACCCAAATAATCATAGTAAACAGTGTAGCTCTTGCCTGGATCTAGCAAGACAATTATTGGTGCTGACATCAACCTCCCTTTCATCTCCTAAAAGGCTGACTCACATGAATCTGACCATAATAACTTTGACCCCTTCTTCGTCAGACCTGTCAAAGGTGATGCTACACGAGAAAAGTCCCTAATGAAGCGTCTGTAGTATCCAGCCAGGCCTATGAAGCTCTGTACCTCAAAAACGTTCTTCAGCTTCTCAAAGGAAACTACAACTCTCACTTTCTCTAGGTCCATAGATACTCCTACCTCTGAGATGACGTGACCCAAGAAGTGAATCTGATCCATCCAGAAGTGGCACTTCGAGAGTTTAGCCTAAAGTCGGTGCTCTCTCAGTGTACTCAGAACGATCTCAAGATGTGTGGCATGGTCGTGTCGAGTCTGAGAGTACACCAAGATATCTTCCACAAAGACCACAATGAAGGAATCCAAGTAAGGATGGAACACTCGGTTCATCAGTTCCATAAAAACTACAGGTGCGTTCGTGAGTCCGAAAGGCATGACTGTATACTCGTAAAGACCGTACCTGCTCCTGAAGACTGTCAGAGGTATATCTGATGGTCTAACGCGTAACTGATGATAACCGGACCTCAAGTCGATCTTCGAGAACACCCAGTCTCCTCGAAGATGATCGAAAGGGTCATCAATCCTCGGCAAAGGATATCAGTTTTTGATCGTCAACTAGTTCAGCTTCCGATAATCCACACAAAGCTGAAGGGTACCGTCTGCCTTCTTCGCAAACAGAACAGGAGAACCCAAAGGAGAAGTAATGGGTCGGATGAAATCCTTATCCTGTATCTCCTCCAACTGCTTCTTGAGATCCTGCAACTTAGGTGTTGCCAGCCTATATGGAGGAATGGACACTGGTGTCGCTCCTGGCATGAGCTCAATAGAGAAGTCTTCTTCACGCTCTGGAGGCAAACCCGAAAAGTCCTCTGGAACGACATCCCTGAAGCGATCCAACATTAGAGGAAAGTCCAACTACGGAGTCCCCTGATCACCCAGGTAAAGGCTAGAAATCTGGGCTATCACCCCTCCTAGCCCAAGATGCTCGAGTTCCGCCCAACTCGCCCGAACGTCCCATTCGCCTCTATGAAGGAAAGATTCACCTTCTGGTGAAATGAAACTGACTCTACAACAATAATAGTCAACGACTTCTGGGAAGAGAATCAACCAGTCCATGCCAAGAATGACATCATAGCCTGTCATCTCTAGGACATAGATATCCCATAAGAAGTGATACCCTGCAACCTCGAGAGGGCACTCTCTACACTGGCGAAGACTAGATGTCCTCGTTCCCAAAGGTGTGTCTAGTGTCAACGAGTCGGAAGAAGAAAAGATGTAGAGTCCAAGGCTATCCACAATGGAAACAGAGATAAATCTATGCATAGAACCAGTATAAAAAAGGGATGAAGATAAAACTGAGGCTACTAAAATCATACCTCGAACAGTAGAACGGTCGGGATCCTGCTCATGATAAGTCTACTCCACAATGAAAGACTGGCTCGTGTCGCAGCCCTATGCCCCTGGCTGACCACTCTGAGATGAGCCTCCCTACTGGTGCTGAGGAACTGGTGGATGACTGCCATGACCTCGACCTACCCCTCAGGCCGAACATCCGAAAGAACTCCAGTTTCCCGACTGGTGAGAAACTAGTGGGGCTGCTCCTGAACGAGGAGTCATGGAAGAACCCCGGTCACCTACTGTTGGTGATAAAACCTAGAAGAAACGCTGAAGGTGACCCATCTTGGCACAAGATCGGCATTCCACGGGGTCTCTCTGGCACTGTGGCCTCGTGTGCCCTGTCCGGCCACACTGGTAGCATGTCACCTAGCTGCCTGATGATGGGTCTCTCTTCCTCGAATCACCGCATTTAGGATCTCTATGGTGCTTATTGCTGTCATCTGGAGGCAAACTAGCTCTGGAAGTAGACTCTCCCTGGCTCGCAGCTCCAGAGTCTCTGAAATTGCGCTCTGTAATCAGTGCCTGGTTGACGATGGAAGTAAAGGAAGTCAGTTAGAAGATGTTCACCTGCGAGCAGATCTCCCTCCTGAGTCCATCGTCAAATTTCCTTGCCAAGAACACCACACTCCCATCCCTAAGGGGTGTAAAAAACTGCAGCTCAGTGAAACGAGAGGAATACTCCATGACAGATAGAGTACCCTGCTCTAAGCTCATGAACTTCCGGGCTCGATCGGCCCTCAGGGTCTCTGAGTATAAGTAGTCATAGAACACGCGCTGGAACTCCTCCCAAGCCATAACTATCTATTGACCCACCTATGAGACCACGTCCCACCACCTATTGGCGGAGTCTCAGAGCATGTAGTTGGCAAGATTGACCCGCCTCTCTGGAGGAGTATCTAGATGCTTGAAGATAGTCAGCATGGATTCCATCCCTGAATATGTAGCCTGAGGTCCTCCATCCCCCAAGAACGTGGGAGGATGCTGCTGCTGGAAAACTCGCGTCCAGTCTACCATAGACGAGGCAGGAGGCTGTGCTCCCTAGAAGGCCTACATCATCCTCATGAAACCTTCCCTGAACTGCACATCAGTGCCCGCGACTGGTACAACAACCGGTGCCAAGGCTGGATCGGCTGGGGGATCGACAGGAAGTACCTGATCAGCCCTGTCTGGCGTCTGATCACTGCCTGATGACAGACGTACGACCGGAGGACGTCTCGGAGGCATAGCTATGAAAGATCAAAATCACACCTTATATTAGGAAAACAAGGACCTAGAACACAAGACTAGAAAATGGTAACAGGGGAATAAAAACACACAAGATTGCAAAACACGACTACACGGTGTGTATAAAACTACACAGCGTGTCTTCTTAAACCACTGACATGGGCGTGTACTCTCACCCTACAAGTCGTGTACACTTCAAACTACATAGCGTGTTGACCCCCACACACGGCATGTACTTGAAAACTATTCCCCTACCCGAGTCTCCTTACATGGCTAACCCACACGGTCTGACTCAACCCGAGACTACACGGCGTGTTCAAAACAAACACGATGTGCACTAGATAGGGCTTTGGCGGTCTGTGTTGTTGAGTACATGGCCGTCTACATGGATGGACCTTATAGGGCGTGCTCCGAAAAAGAACATTGTGCATAGGAAAAGGATACATCACCCCGTGTTGTCCGTGACACGGCCGAGTACCTGGGAAAGACTACACGGACTGTTCCGAACAAACACGGCATGTGGAAAGTAAGGTAACACCGACCCGTGTTGTTTGTGACACGGACGGGTACCTGGACAAGACTACACGGTGTGTTCTCTGTGGACACAACGTGTTCTACCTGAGCTTCCCCGACCCATGTTGTTAGTGACACGGCCCGGTACACGGCTCCGAACTCACACAGCATGTACCAAAGGTACACAGTGTGTTCCTAAAGTTACTCCCACGACACCATGTTCTGCTCACACAGTCGGTGACATGGCCTGAAAACAATAGGGAGTGTATCTAAAAAGTGCACGCCGTGTATTCTGGGTTTGTTTGGGTAGTATCTCAGAAACTGCATAGAATTCTAGAAATACTAAAAACGAGGGATCCAAATTCCGATCCGTGAGGGCCCATAACACCTCAAGAACCAAATTTTTGTCATTAACTTTAAACAAAGAACAAAACAAGAGTTTTCTAACATAGAAACATAGAATCTATCAAGAAACTATCATAAAATCATACATAATCTACACAAAGTCTATCACAACATCATGCAATCGCTAATGCACCCTAGATGGCATGGCAAGAATGCATGACATGTGATTTCTACAAGTGCCTATATGATGCATGAGATGGAATACCCTCATCTCATCGGGTTGCAACAGAAATAGAACCGAAATATCAAAACAATAACCACACAAGTCATGTGAATCACTCTAGGTGAAATCAGATCAACTATAAAATCTCAAAACCAGAAAACTGCAATTAACGAGATAGTATGGATTTTCCCTGTACATGGGTTAGCTACTCCCAGGTACATCTTAATAACAAGTACCGAATCGGTCCTATCCCTAGCTAAAGTCTCCAAACAGTAAGGAAATAGATGATAACCCCTCTAATACCACTTGGTAACAACCCAAATCCGGAGCCCCTCTACTGGTGCCCCCTACCCGGTGCGCCACATGACCTCAAGCGCGTTTCCCAAAACGCCAGAGGCTGCCGACTAGCAGCGAGGGCCTTGGTGAGTCGGTGGGGAAACTATGCCCTCATTCAGCAAGGTATACAAAATAAGGACACAACAATAAACAGCGGAAACAGTAAACAACATGTATTACAATAGAAACCAAACAGCGGAAGCAATGCAGATATATAACAATGATGACAATAATGCAGCAAGTACAAGTATCTATGGAAAGCAGAAAACTCAACAACGTGATGGAATACAAATGAAACAAAGTTCAAAAGAAAAACAAAGAAATCTCCTCAACATCATGATCCATGGCTCGGTCCCATGCTCCCCAACTCCAGTGCAATCAAGAACCTGAAGTAGAAGGGCGCTTTCCCTTATCTATACCTGCAGCAACATAGTCTGCTTGGTCCCAAAAGCATGGCCCAAACATGGTATGAGATACAATCCTAGTAGGTAATCACCCAAAGATTTGTGCCTAACATTCAATGAATATATGGCAGTAAATAAACAAGAAGCAGTAAACAGGAAAGCACAAGCAGCTACAATCCACAATTCTAACAGGTAAAGTACACAAGTAAGCAACTAGAAACAAGAAGAAAATAGGTAACCCTCTGGGTAGCTCTCACAGCCTAACCCCTATGGTTCAACCTATGGTACTAGAAACCCTATGGGAGGAACACACAATCTCACCCCTCTGGTTCAGCTACGTAATTAATCAGACTCTCTGGGGAAGCACTCACCGTCAATTCCCACTATAGTCTTGTATCGTGCTAAAGGCTCTTTGGGGAAGCACTCAATGTCAATTCCCCTTGTGGCCTGCGTCGAGGATCTACAGACTCTCTGGGGAAGCACTCAACATCAATTCCCCCTATAGTCTCGCATCGTAATTAAAAGACACTCTAGAGAAGCCCTTCCGTCAATTATCCCTTTGGTCTACTACTCTAGGTTCTCACAGTCCTGAGTATAACTAAACATGCTCAGTGCGCGTGCATTATCCAAGTAAACCTCAAGAACTACTTGGATAACAACTAAGGCCCAACAGTAATAACAAAAGAGACAGTTCCACTATCCTACAACAAGGTATGGCAACTGGAAAAACACCCAACAGGAAAAAAAAGCATGGAAAAGCAACCTGAGCACAAAAACAATTACTCTACTCACAAGCAATAACCTCTACTAAAGCAAACAAGAAAATCAGGCAAATAGTAGGGGCAAAATAGGAAACACGCAATACCCCGTTCATGGGTATTGGTGGAATTTGCACATAATACCCATCAACTTTCTACAGAAAGGCACAAACCACCTACCTCGATCTGAGGAGATCGATATACGTGAACCTCGATGACAGATTCCTCTTAGAACAACGTAGATCTGAGAAAACACACAAAATGTTCATCCCACAATAACTTGGAAATTAGGAGGAATCAATAAACAAGGATAAGGCAGAAGGAAGAACTCACCGTTGGGATTCCAACACAATAGATTGTGCTCGAATCAGAGAACGGACGGTGAGGCGGGATCCCATCAAAGATCTGGTCGTACGGTCGCTCTCAGACAAACGAAAACTGAAGAAGAAGATGAAACTGTGGGTTAGGCGCGACCCCGGTCCATTTAATGAAAAAAAATGAAAGTACAGAGCATGTACTTCTTGAGTACATGACATGTACTTCAATTTTCCGTACTTTGAATTAACCGGCCTCCACCTCATCCTTACACACCATGTGTGTAGCCCGGACATGGCCATCACACGGCTTCGAGCTGGGGAAGAGTACACGGAGTGTACTAAGAAAGTACACGGCGTGTACTTCTAAAATTTCCAAAAAATTCATTTTTCTCAAAAACTCCAGAAAAATGAAAAACGTACCTGAAAAGAAGATCTGGGTTCTTACATCCTTTCTATTATGTCCCATGTTAGTCCAAAAGAGAAGATAAAAATGATGATATGATACCATTTTGTAATGCCCTTACTCGAACCACCCAATCCAATATAGAGAGTCGCATGACCTTGGGTGCACCTCTCCACACACTGGAGACTGCCGACTCATAGTGAGGGTATAATTCCTCCACTAGGGAGACTATACCCTCAATATCATGTTCTTTTAGAAATAATAAAATAAAAAAATATAATATTCAGATTAAATATGAAGAAACTACGTAGATGTTATACTATTCATACAAATAATTAAACATGGCTCCCAATGTGTCTAGACAAACCCAAATACGAATGAAAGAGCGTAATTAAAAAACAATTGTATCCTTGAGAGTACGACCCGGTATTGCTCCCAACTCCATGCTTCTTGACTCGGCCATCTTATAGAGGCCCATTTCACTTACCTAGATCCCTATACATTAAGTCTACACATGTATCGAAATGACCATTCTGGGTGTGAGTAATAAAACCAAGTAGGACACCACTAATTTATCCTTAAATAAAGTACGAATGTATAAGTGGTTTATTCCATGAAAATAATAAATGTGAAAGAAAGTATAACAATTACAAACTGAGAACCCACATTCTAACCAAGCCACTATGAGCCATAGGTGTACCTTCTTTGGCTCTATACCGGAAAGATGAAAAAAGATATCAGGGCTGATTATAACTATCTATAAGGTTATAGACATGTCCCTGAGTATCCTAAAGGCATTGAGTGGACATGATACAAGGTATCTATAAGTTATCAAGTTTTAGAATGTTCCTCAGTATCCTCAAGGAATCGTGTTTTTTCATGTTCCTCAGTATCCTAAAGGAATAATTTCTTATCTAGTCCATAATGATATCATTATCCTACCCCATATAAGATTCTATCGTCATCATCATTTCACGTTGTGTATTATCCCCCTCTATGGATAAACATACCATGGTGGTCCACCAATCATGGATACCAAGAACCAACCTACAAAGTAATAATAACATGAAACAAGGTAGAGCATGATAAAATAGTCATAACATGAAATTATGATAAAAATAGTAGCATCCTCTAACAACATGTGAATCAACATTAATCATGGTAGCAATTTACTCTATAAATTCTTAGGGAAACGCATATTCTTCATGGGTATCCTGATAACACACACAACTTTAAGCAATTACAATCAATCAAGAACATAATATTTCTAACACAAGAATTATACCATGAGGAAATGTGTATAAGATATGCCCAAATTGTAAGGAATTTTCTATAAAAAGGTTTATCATGAAGAACACCCTAGTTAATCAAAGGATCAAAGACCGAACACATCACAAATCTACAAATAACAGGATTATATTTCATGGACGTATAGCTCTAATTTCAGTTCATGAATAAAGATGTCTAAAATTAAGTCTCAAGAGAATTACATGACATGAAGTCATTCTAGAATCAGATACCTTAAAGAGTCCACCAATGGAACCACTTGTAAGGATTTTCAAAGGCTGAAATTCCAATCCACTAGATTTTTTGTCGATTTATGAATGAATCATGAATTTCTATCCCAATCTAGAAGAGAAACATAGGTTTAGAAAATGATAATTGATCCATCACCAATCCTTCATTGTAAAATATATTCAAGATGTTAATTAAGAGGAAGAGGATGTAAATATTATTAATCTATGTAATTTACATATAAAAATCCACTGTTCTGGTGAATTTTATTTGTGTTCAAGGGAGTAAATCATTGAAACGTCGACTTACCCACTAATATATTATGAATTCATCAATAGATTAAGGTTTTATCATCTATCCACCATCAATAATAAGTCTATGAAGATGATTCATCAACACTTACCCATTTATTTCTTATTATTGAAGGTAGTATTATATTTGATTGAGAATGAAATAAACATTCTAGATCCACCACCAATATATGAATAATGGATTAATTCTTGATAGAATCATCAATGGAAAAGGACCCAACGTAGATATATTCTCATCCCACAAGGAAGAAGAAAAAAATTGGCATAGATCTAAGATGAAATCACTAGTAAAAAACCATTAGTTTGGTAAAAGGTTGATGGACCAAGAGGAGATAAATGGGAGGATTCTAGAGATAAGAGGGAATGAATTTAATTCTAAATATGTCATGAGGGTCATATTATTCTATTAAAAAGGTTAAAAAATTGTATAATTAAAACATGGGGTGAATTTCATTCACCCTTGAGATGGGTGCATCGGTTGGTCAGTGTTCCTAAAAAAATACCATGTATTCTACCTTAGTTACCAACTAGCCGATGGTGTATTATATAGACAAAAACAATATTGGAACCCCACCAGATATCTTTTGGTTTCCACAAGAAAGTCAGTGGCTATTTTCTAGCCACTATAGAATTGATTCTTTATAGCACATCATTTTCTTCAAAACCCAGACCCTTTTCACCAAGAATGAAACTTTTTTGAACACATATAAGTGAGAAACCAAATTATAATGGATAATTTTATAAATTTTAACATCCTATACGTTGATAAGAGAAGATATGATACAATATTTTCAAATTAACTTATAATTTTCCATCCACCTAAAATGTAATATGATCAGAATAAAATATTTCCAAAAAAACCACAAAATTAGAGTATATGAAATTTAAATGAAACAAAAATTAAATAACAAATTTACTGATATATACATAGTTGTAATATATCACATTAATATTTCATTTAGCATATAAAAATTAAAATAAATCATGGAGTATTGGTTAACAAACCAAATACTGTTTTAAAGGATATTATAAAAGCACAATTTTAATCAAAACTGTAGGGAGGATCAATAAACAAAATCTATGGTTTCTTAATTACAAAATATAAGTTCACTAATTTTAATCATATAGGAAGGTATTATATCTTTTATGCACTAAAATACCTCATCTATAGACCTAACAGAAGGTACTCTCACCCCCATATAAGAGATCTGGATCTCCATGATTGGAAGCAACTCAATATTCCTCACTTGAATCCATTGATCAAAATAGAATAAAAGTAGTCTATTTCCACAAATTAGAAGATCATAGATACTGCCACCCAAAAAAAGGAATAGAATAGAGACAAAATATTATGCTCAAAACAAAATCCTTTAATGATGGATCACATAGTAAAATATATAAAAAGAAAAGAATAGTCGAAAGCATGCAAGATAATAAGTTATTATATACTTCACATGATTGAAAACATTCAGAGTATAAGGTAATCCCTATCTCTTATATTAAAAAAGGTTACAACTCTATTTATAGGAAATTATTCAGTAGTAAAATTATATAAACCTGAATTCAGTTTTAACAACATCAAAATTAAAAACCTTTATAATTTAATGCATTCAACAACAGACTGAATCATCTAATGACACTATCCCATGTCACTATAATGATTGAAAATATGATAAATTAAATATAGAATGCACTATGAGTTATATAGTTTTTACGTAGTTAAACAAATACTTATATCATCTATATTTAAGGTTACTAGATTTTCATCTGGTATAACACAACCAGCTACAAAAAAATATTCAAATGAATAAACATTAGTATAATGTGTATTATGATTTTCAAAATAGAGTTATGAAATTGGAATTTTAACCCTACAATATCCCCCTTTTGTAAATTTAAAAACAAACAAGGAAATGAGATATAGAAAAATACTCCTTTTAATACATCGAGTAGTTTTGATGAAATAAATTTAATTATTAATTTAAATTTTCCCTTTAATAAAATATCCCTATATATTATATATCGAATGAGAAAAAACATCATTTACTAACTTTCCCCCTTTTATATTTTAAAAAATATCCAAAATAGTTGAAAATAGTTTGATATAAGAAAGCATTATAAATAAAAAAAATCTTTATTGGATTTATGTAATAAAATTAAGAACATCTAACTAAATTATACAAAGATATCATCAATTAAAGAAAAATTTATAATGAAATTTTAAAAAAATAATCTAAAAAATATTAGAAATTAGAAATAGGTTTTTTTTAATTTAAACAATATCTCTCCCAAAATAATCATAGTTTTGTTTGTAAACATAGAAATAATAGTAAAAAAATTATACCCATCATTAATTTAAAATTATAATAAATTGAAATTCAAAATTATTATTTTGAATCTTTTTTATAACATGTTTAAGAATCTTGATTTATTTTTGTTGCTCATCCAATTTCACTTCATGAGATTCAATCATCTTCAAGTATGCTTCCATCCTTTGATTTGGGAGCACAACAAGATTATTTAATTAATTAATTGACTTACTTTGATGATCGATATTTTCAACTTGACCACTAATAAAATCTTGAAATTCTTTATACTTTTAAATCAATCATTCAAGGTATTCAGGAAGAGAAATATTATGTTCATAAATGAGAGGGATATGTTTATCCTAATGTTTCATATACTTGTAAAAATATGTCATCTTTTGAGAATTAACTTTATATTCTTTCTTTACATTCAATAAACATACTTTAACTTCATCAATAGAGTCTATCAGCCTTTTTTTCCATTTTGAGTCTTGAAAATTAATCATTTTACGTAGCATCATATTAACTTTGGTAATCAATACAATAATTTTTTTAGAAAAATTATCACATTTCATTATCAAGATACATTAAAAATCATTTTTTTATTTTGTTAGATATGGTACCAGATGAATATTGTGATGGAAAATAACATCTTTCTTTACATTAATTAGGTCTTGCTAGTTTAACTTCTATATTCTTGAATTTATTAGGAAAAATATCAATAATTTTTATGGTTTCATGAAAATTTTCATCATTAATCCCATTTCAATCACCAAAATTTTATGGTGAGATTATATTTTTACGTTTATCTAAATTAGGTAAATATTAATTATATCTAGGCCCTTATTCTGATGAATTTACTTCCTTTGAAGAACTCACGAAGTGGGATAAATTAAATGAAAAAAGGTATGAACTAAAGATACCTTCAAAAAGTTTTATTTTTACAGTTATTTCTCAATTTATTTCTTTTAAATATCAACTTTCACTAGATTAACTAACTTAGTATAAAAACCAAGAGCTTCTAATATATTTTCAATAGAAACTTTTGATCGAACAATATCTTGAGCTACCTTATTAGTTTTTCTTACTAAATAATGACTAGGATGGTGATGAGGTTTTTTCAGGTTTTAACTTCATTTTCCATTTCCCTTTTCTAGATAATAAAAAAAATCAATCTTCAATGAAATTTTCATGAATAAAAATAGAATACATAAAAACTCTAGTAATAGGATACTTTATCAAATTCTTTGAATATATCTTTTTATTCTTATCATAATATGACTTCCAATTAACATATTCTTTTAAATATTTTCCCTCAAACTTATTTAACACCAAAAATAAGGTTTTATAGAGTCTTGATAGTATTTTTTATTATGTATTTCCTTGTATTTTTTCATTCGAAGAATCATTGTGTCTATCAACTAATTGTTGAAATTCATCTCCTAAAGAAACCATTCTATACTAAATGCATCCTTCTAAAATATTATTATTTTTCTTCTTCTTCTGTGGGGGTGACTTAGAAATAAATGAAAATTATGATGCATTCCTTTTTTAGAAACCTTCTCCTTCGTGGATTATACAACTTTCATTGAAACTATATTAAAACATTTTTCAATGAACTACTTTACAATTAAGTTGAAAAATAATCTCATTCTTGAGATAGTAAAAACATTGATTGGGGTTTCATTTAACATATAATCATGAACTTGGTTTTTAACTCCTTTAACTTCCAAAATTTTCATAAGAAAAGGGTTTATCATATGGTAATATAAAAAATTATTTAGCTTTACCATTCCAGTATAGATAACTTTGATATAAGGCCACATGAACTTCACAAGATTAAACATCCACCTATTCACCAGGAAATACAAAATATAAACATCCTAAATATTTTTTGGGTATATATATCCTTTACTTGTAAACAAATTAGAATAAACCCAATGGAAAAAAATTCTAGCTTCTAGTGAGAGATAGTTATCCCTATGTACTCTTTTTTTTCCACAATGAATAAAATTTATTCTGGTTTTCTTCATATGAAAGTACCGAATGATTCTAATAATTTATGAGAGATAAAAAATAACTTAGCCTTGAGTAGTAAATCTATAAATCAGTAATTATTCCCAGAGGTAGACTAAACTGGTGATTTAAAAGAATAAAGACACATCATTTTTCACCTTCTAATTATATTATTTTTCAATATTGATATAACTCATGGATATTCTAAAGATAAAGTAATTAACATTTTTCATTAGGTTGAACAATAGATTACCAAAAATAAAATATTATCACTTCCATTATCAAGAAATCATATTTCAAATACAATTCATGATCAAGAATCCTTCTACAAATTATCTCTCAATAATTAATTTCTATGGACGATTCCATTAATCAGGAAAAAAATGAACAGGAAATTGAAAATTCATAAAATTTCCTAGTAACACGTTAGAAGTGAATGCACCCAACCGAATTATGGTCCACCTAAATTTATATCAGAATATTAAGAAACCACTGATCTCCTCAAGATTACATGGTCAAAAATAAATCCCCCAAAAACATATGACATAATAAATTTTTAAGTATAATTAAGTTTCCAAATTATTAAATATAATGGATTAAATTCTAATGAAATCAAAAACATCATAAAATATTAAAAACTAAAATTCCACACAATTTAAAGAGAAACATTCAAAAAAATTATGTTTTAAACTAAAGAGATATAATTATGAATATTTTTTCCTCTTATAAATTATCTTCATCTTCTTTTATAAAATATGGAACCATATAAAGTCTATCTTAGAGTTTTATGATCTCTTTGGAAGTTAAGAGTTTTTACATGAAAATTTTCCAAAAAAGACAAAAACTCCCTCTGAGTAAAATGAATTTAAAAAATGATATAATTTTTTTTTAAAATTCAATCATTAAGAAAAACCTTTACAAAATTTAAATATAAAACGATTTTAGGTACCAGTGAAATAAATTCATCTACCAGTATGTAATGCCTTCAAGTATTTGGAATTAAATATTTGTTTGATATAACTTTTTAGGCCTTGAATAATTGGAAAAAAATAAAGTTTTATCCCCATTTTTTTATCTCTTTGATGCTCATAAGTAGCATGTTCTATAGAAATAAATAAATTATTTCATCTAAATTGTTTAATTCTTTTCATAGAAATTTGTTTCCTCAAGTGTCCTCCATACAACCACATATTACAAAATGTGTTTGTCTTGGAAAAAAGTTTTTTACTACTAATTTTATTTTCTAGTGGTTTTACTTCCAAGTCCATAAGTAGTACTCTTATCCCTAATATATTTACAGATCTTCTCAAAATATTTTCTTCTAGTAGTAAATATTATCAAAAAAAATTAAACTATTATCCGCATAATTAAAATAAAAAAAATAATTCTTATCTTATTAAAATGACCCATTTTATCATTTCATAGTTTTATCATAATTGAGAAATTATATAACTTTGAATTATCTTTTGATGCAGTAACAATCATATTTCCTTTAATTTCACAAACTAACTTAGAGATCATATGTTTTCATTTATCCAACTCCAATGAAATTTTAGTATTATCATTTTAACTTTTTCTAGAGAATCTTCTATTGAAATAACATGAGTTTTCTCTTTCAACTTATAATTGATTTCACCAAGTTTTGTCGTAAGTTCTATATTTTTCTTCATAAGTTTATCATGTTCAAATTTCCTTTTATCACATTACTATTGTATTCTCTTATCTATTTTATCTATTCTTGTTAATTATAAATTTATTTCATTAATATTTGTATCATTACCCTCATCTTATGATGTATCAATTTCATCATATGGAATACATTATTAGGACACTGAAAAGGGAATTAAGTGAGAAAGTGAATCCTACGATATCGAGTCCTACTAATATCTATAAATATCAACATTGTGTATATACCCAAGGTTCCCAAATGTTCCCATGTTCCATGTTTTAAAAAAAATAATCATTTATCATACTCAAAATTTAGAAAAAAAAATCATAAGTGAAGTATCACCACTTTTATACTTTGAAAATCCAATTAACAATAAATACAGTCTAACAACATAATTTTTAGAAGAGAAGAATCACTACTAATGTTCTTTGAAAATAAATTTGAGAAAAAATTCAATTATTTAGGGTTTTTATTAAACAAAATAGTGTAGGCATGTTTTTTAATAACCCCTCCCCCATAAAATTATTTATAAATAACCTATGATAAAATTCTAGAAATCTTTCATCATATATTCCCAATTAAAGAATTTAACAAAATCAACTAGAAATATCTCATAAAAACAAGGTGATAATAGATTTTCTTTATCTCTTGGATATTTTTTCAAATTATTGGTTGATGAAATAAAATTTTAATTATCAAGAACATAGGGTAATTCATGGTTTAGGACTGCTATAAAAAATACCTACCTTATACAATGTTTATGGATTCCTAGCACAAACACCTATGAGGATTTATTGAAAAACAACATTGATCACCCTTTTTTGAATATCCCATTTAGTATGGATAAAATAATATATCAAGGAACTAGGACCACATAAATAGTAGAAAAATACCTAGAACTATCATATAGAGGATATCAGAAGTTTAGGGTTTGGGTATTTAAAAAAACATTTTGGTTCACAACAGTCAAACCCCTAATTAAAAACACTATTTATGTTATGGGTTTAATCAAAACTTGAATAAAAAAATTATAAAACAATCATTGAGAAGTTAATAACTTTAAACATGTTAAAATAATTAATTACAGAATTTAATATCCTTAAAATCATTAAAAATGGGTTATTGGTTCATTCTATAGAAGGAATAAAAATCTGAATATTTATTTATTTTTTCCCCAAAAATAGTGTTGGGTAAAGGTAAAATGTATTTTTCATTATGTATCCCAATATGTTTCATAAGGGTACTAGGTTACCCATATATAAACCTTAGAAAATAGGGTCTACCCATACACATGAGCTAGGTTTCTGTTACACTACTCTCCCTACCTATATTCAATGCCTCTGGTACCCATACAAAACCACTTTAAATGGGATCTTACCCTAATTTAATTCCCACCTTACCCCTACACAACTCATGGAGTGACTCCCTTACCCTAACATAGTGTATATGTTACCTTTAAACAACCTTTTAAAAATAGGATTTCCCTTATGTGATACCTTCATGTGAGGCATTACCCTTACCTGATACCCTTATGCAAGGCATAACCTTTACATGATACCCTTACACAAGGCGTTACCCTTATGAGATAGCCTTACATAACCCATATAAAATCAAGGTTACCTTTACACAACACTTTAGGATTCCCTTATACAGTGATGGATACCTTTACACAGTAAGGATTTACCCTTAAACGGTATATAAAATCTCCCTCCCACCTAGATTCAAATATTGAAAATTGAGAGTTACCCTTACATACCATCTAGGAATCGCCCTTAATATGGGTAGAGATATAACCACCTTTATGCATACCCTATAACATGACTAACGATAAAAAATAAGTTTATTTTTTACAAAACATTTTTATTAAAGGGTTTATTAAATATGACAAAAAATGGTTATAAAGACAAAATTAAAACCAAGGAAAATATATAGCATAACCAAATATTTTGAAACCAAATGAAAACATCATTCAACAAATTAAATATATAAAATAAAATTTCTGGGTATTATAACAATACCAACTATAATTATTTCTTCCCCTAGAAAACACACAAGATTTTGAACATGCAAAGAGACAAAGCCACTTCATACTCAATGATGATTCTTTCCCCACTACTGGAAAAATGACATATACCCACGGTTCAAAACCGTGGGAATAGCCCCCAAAACAGTGGGTATAGGCTATACCCACAGTTTTGGGAACTGTGGGTATAGGCTATACCCACATTTTTGGGAACTGTGGGATGGACCAGAGTCGGTATAGGGGTCTCAACCTATACCCACAGTTTTGGAGAACCGTGGGTATAGGGGGGGTCAAAGTGTGCACCACGGCTGTACAGCGTGGCACACAACAGACCCCACGGTTTGAAAATCATGGGGTATTTAAATTCAAAAAATTAGCAGCAGATGTGATTTGAACCCACACTCCCTCGACGCCTAATGGTTGTGCATCACCAAGGGACCAACTAGACTGTGAATTCACTTTGATATATATCCATAAATCAATGTAATATATTAGTTTAATTCAATTAAAATACAAAAATCACTGGAGCTGGGTTTCGAACCCATGTCTCACGCTGGGATTCATGGCCGCGCACCACCAAGTGACCAACCAGGCATCAAATTTTATATATATATATTTATACATCAGCATATACATATTAATATAATCCATATCTGGTATTTAAATTCCATAAACGTAGACCGCGGGATTCAAACCCGAGTCTAACGGTCGCGCCTCCACTATTAACCAACCTAGATACAGAAATTCTATGTATATAAATTTATATTTATATAAATATATTAAAATAAAACCTGACAAAAATATCTTCCCGACAATTTTTTTTCATGTGCCGCCTAATTTTCATTCCCCTCCATAAGCTATACCCACGGTTCTGGAGAACCGTGGGTATAGGGCTTTAAAAAAACCCCAATACCCACATTTTTGAAGAACCGTGGGTATAGGGTACCCCTATACCCACGGTTTTCAAGAACTGTGGGTATAGGTGGCCTATACCCATGGTTATGGAGAACCCTGGGTATAGGTGGCCTATACCCATGGTTATGGAGAACCGTGGGTATAGGTTCACGTACTATCCCTATACCCATAGTTTTTTTCAAAACTGTGGATATAGACCTATTTTCCAGTAGTTCCCCTACTTCACATGGCTATCACATATACAATAAAAAATTACATAGACCAATGTAATCATTTTACCATGTAGTACCTTTTCTTTTAAATGCATAATATGAACTAGTTATTCCACCATATTTGTATCAGGCTCAAGATAAACATTATCCAACTAAATCAAATGGGAAGGATATAGTTGATACCTACTCATCTAGGAAATATTGAAAACATCATGAATCAATGTCAAGTGAGGTATATAGTCCAACTGATAAGTTTTCTTTCTAATACATTCAAAAAACTCAAATAGTTCAAAAAACCATGGTGAAAACTAACACTACATTCTCAACCAAAGATATCCCAAGTGAGGAGAAACTGTGAGAAGGACTTGATCACCAACCTAAAACTCTAATGGGTTATGATGATGGTCTGAATTTGATTTTTGGTGACTCTAAGCTGTTTCTAACATATTTTGGATCAACTTTACCTTATATTTCATCTATTGAACAAGGATCAACCCATGTAAGTATTTATATCTTATCTCCACTCTTCACAAGAAAAATATACAATGTATCTCATAAAACTATTTAAAATTTATAATTTTAATATAATCCTGATAACTATTTTTGTAGGAAAATTCATCCCAAGGATGATTATTATCCCATGAACCTCCAAAATGATGCAGACATACTTGGAGCATATCCTCTGAAATTTGGATGTCTTACTGAGTCTTCCCATCTATTCGACGATGATAATCTATTTTTATATGTGTACCCATTGTCTCTTATCGACCCTTCAAAAACTTGTTTGTGAACATAGGGTCTCTATTTGATATAATTTTAGAAGGAAATCCATGGATATTTACAACCTATTAGACATATAAGTGTCTGAGTGATTCCATCTTCATTGTCTAATTAATAATAAATAAATGTGTTGTTTTTTAATCCAATCAATAACCACCTAAATTTTATACTTCCCATGAGTAATCCATGGTAACCTAATGAAAATTCCATAAAAATATCATCCCATGTCTATACTAGAAAGGTAATATGTTTCAAAAAACCATTAGGTTCATGGTTCTCCTCATTAATTCTCTAAAAATTATAGAATCCTGACATAAAATCTGTAATTTACAACCTCATACTCAACCACCAATATTTACTTCTCAAATAATGATTTATCTTAATAGTACCAGAGTATACATGCCAACAACAATGAAGTCTATATTCCATCAGTTCCTTACTTAGTGATCCAAAAAATGACCAACCTTCCTCAAAAACACAAAGCATCCATGAGAGACCATGACTAATTAGTTGAGTTCTCCCCACTATTTAATATTTTACTAAATCTTTGGATTTTGATTTATATTACCTTTTTATTACATATTCAGTCATAAAATGATGATTTAGCATTCATAAAATATAAGAACACATACCCACTAGCCTATTCTACTCCCAAGATTATCTTACTGAAAAAAACTCCTCAATGACCACTCCTCGACTAATTCTTTCATGGTCTGGGTTAGTAATTTTTATTCAAAGAATCAACGACCACATTTACCTTACCTATTGGACATGTAATTTGAAAATATAAAGTCTAAATATACTCAATCTAGTATCTCTATACAGTTTTCATATCTCTCCAAGTAAAAATATACTTCAGGCTCATATTATTAGAATATACCCAATTTCTCTCTCCAAAAGGATAGTGGCACCATTTTTTGAGAGTGTGAAGAATAGCTTCCAAATCAAGATCATGGCTAGGGTAGTTCTTTCCATGAGGGTATAGTTAGAGATATCCATATGACACCACCTTCTTTTCCAACATCAAGACACATCCAAATCCAGTACTTGATGTGTCGAAGAAAACATCATAACCTGAAATCAATTTCAAAATAATCAAAATTGGATCTGAATTAAACCTCTTATCTAGTTCCTCAAAATACCTCTGACACATGTTGTTCAACTTAAACATGACACCCTTATGGGTTAATGCAATAATCAGAGATTTAATATCTGAGAAATCATGAACAAACTTCTAGTAAAAACTAGCTATACCCTAGAAGCTCTCAATATCAAACACATTCTTTGGTTACTACCAATAAATCACTAATTAAATATTTTTTAGAGTCCACCAATATATCCCTCTCAGATACAACATGAACTAGAAACGTGAATTCTTTGATCCAGAAGTCACATTTATAAATATTCCCATAAAAATTTGTTCTTTCAAGATTCTGAGGATGATATCTAAATGATCTCTATACTCTTATCTTTCTTCAAATACAATAGAATATCATCCAAAAAATGATCAAAAAAGATTCCAAAAATATATGAAATATCCATTTATTCAATGCTATAAATATTGTAGGAACGTTAGTGAGACCAAATGGAATAACAAGAAAATCAAAATTTTCTTACGAGAACCTAAATGCTACTTTAGATACATCCCCTTTTCAGAATCTCAATTGGTTGTGCCCCAATCATAAGGATATTTTATAAGACCATTGAGCTCCCCTAAGTTGATCAAAATTATTTTCAATACAAGGAATGGGTATTTATTCTTAGCATTCATTTGATTAAACATCCCATAGTCAACATAAATCCTGAGACATCTACCAACCTTATTTGAAAATAGAATAGGTGAATACCAAGGTGTCATGAAAGGATAAATATATCCCTTTCCTTGAATATATTTAGGATGAACCATAAGGTCCTTTAACTTTAAAGGTTCCATGTGGTATGATGGAATATAAATTGGCATCATACCAAGAAGCCACTAAATTGTGAACTCAACATCTTTTAGTGGAGGTAACCTAGAGAAATCATTATGGAATACCTCAAGGAATGAATTACCCACTATAAAACTCAACCAATGATCTATAACATGAAGGATTATCTCAACTAATTTATATTTCATCATTATAGCATAAGTAACAATAGGCCCCACTATTTAAGATCTAGAATCCCACTCGCCCTAAAACACATGATAGAACCCTTCGAGAGATAGAATCTAAACTCGATGATGATAATAATTTATATGGGCCTTAACATTGATCATCCATTACATCCCAATAACAAGTTCAATGAAATAATGATCAAGAACTAATAAATCCCACTCTACTTTGATGTCGACTATCATTACCTGACATGAAGAACACATAAAACCCTTTTCCAACCTCTTTTATAATGGAGTGGAATGTTCCAACATGAATGCAAAAAGTTTCAAATGTAATCCCAACATTCCAATCATCCTAAAATATATTACAATAGTATCAAATAAATATAGTATCATAGAGGATGAAATGAAAAACGTGCCTCTAACAGTAGATGGACCTTCCTTAGATTCCTACTGTGTATACTCTACATCATAAAGGAATCTGACGTCAGATCTTCTTTGAGATTTATTTAATACATGATTATTTCACTTGGAATTATATTGTGATCAACCACCATTGTATAAATCTGAATAAACCTATAATTCTTTAGTATGTGTGGATCTCACATTATCACCATGATAAATTTTCTCATAGAAATAATAAAGATGTCTAGGATGTCTGTAATTATGAAAAGTCTAGGGTGATTCTTTAAATTTTGGATTGGTATTACTAGATGTCCCACATATATAGAAACCCACTTTTTTTCCAAAGAAAATTATAGAAACAAGATATAAATGAAAGTGTTCACACTTCTTCTTCAATTTCTAGTCAAAAGTCACACCCTATAAACCTTCTATTGCAACTGAAGATCCTCCCAAAAATATTTTTCCGGCTACATCCTACCTTATGGAATACCTCCAAAGGTTGTTTCACATAAGAGAATAATCATTGATTCATTATCATCACTCAAATGAATCTCGATCTTCCAAGATTTAAGGTAATCATTAGTAACAATATTGAGCACTAGGTGAAACAACTCAGTGAAATGGGTAACATACTCCAAAAATAAATGATCACCTTGTTAAAAGGTAAGAAAATTATTTTTTATTTTCTAATCAAAATATTTTAGTACAAACAATTTATTTATAAATACTTTCAAAATAGGTCTATGATATATCATTAAATAAAATATATTACATTATGGAGTCCCACTAGCTCATTCCCTCTCCTCAAGCATGTAAGTTGAAAAACAAACCTTTGAGTGTTTTAGAGTTTTCAAAAATTTAAATATCCTTTAAATATTTTCAAGTAAATCTTAGGATTCCTAGGGTCCTTTTTCACAATGGAAAATAGGTGGATTATTCTTTGTAAATTTTGATCCAAGATCCACTTTCCATCCCAAGTATCCAACATTCTCTCAACGTAAAGTCTAGATAGAAAAAATGAGATCTTCTACCATAAAGGATCTACTATAGGATTCACCTAGAAATATTTTATTTCTATTATTTTAGGAGTAATTTACTAATTTATCACAAAATATAATATCTGATTATCCCAAGAGAAATTCTATAATCAAATAAAAATATTTAAAACTTATACCATTAATAATTTAAAGCCAACTTGTATTCATTGAAAGGAAAAAAAGATACAATGAAATAATAGGTTATTTAAATAATATTTCATGGAATTTCTATCTAATAACATTGAGAACTAATCTCAGTCTTGATAAAAATCCTTGACCACCCATAGTAACTCATTTTTAGATATAGAAGTGAGCTGGATAGACACCCTTCCACACTTTCTGTCCGAATATTGGAGGCCCTAACTCATATTTTCAAAAAAACCTTAACCAAAACTAGGAATTTTCTTAACACTTCTTGGTAGAAAATGGATATAAAACCATTGTGTTTTGAATAAACCAGACTAAAAAATTTTCCAAAGATATCCCCCCACAAGGTAGAGATAAATGAATGTACAAAAAAAGTATCAAATAAAACTGAAAATGGAAAACGAAATTGAATAAAATGTAGAAAAGGGGAATACATCCATGGGACATAAAACATCAAGATAAAAGGATCCACCTAAATATAAAACATAACAATATTATCTAACCCTATGTTTGACCATCCATCACTACCAATTGGTCCCATTAAGAAAGATATGACATCTAAGACTGGATGGTGAACATCAAGTCACCCATCCCTTAACCTAATTCCAATAATACATGGTCTACAACCACCCATGGGAAATAATAGTGTCTGATCATAAGCCCCAGCAGGATACCACCATATAATCTATACAATGTCAAACATCACAAGCCCTTAGTTTAAGATTTAAATGAAAACTAGTATATAAAGCCACTTCCCTAAGAAAATTCATTTTATAAAAGTCCCTTTAGTTTCAAAACATTATATATTCAAATCCAAATGATAATTAAAATAATTAAAACTGATAAATTTAGGGTATTAATTAAAACAAAAATATCCCAAATGATAACAAGGTAAGCATATAAAGAATGGAACATAAGGAAACCAAGATAAAATATTCCAAATTGGATGTCGATGGGCCTAAATCCATAAGATAAACTTGAGGGTATAATAGACATTACACATAAATGAAAATCACCATGCAAGAAACTTCACTAGGATCTAGCCTATAAAATATATAAATATGAAAAATAAAATGATGCCAAGTCGATAAGTGAATACTACGATACAGAGTCCTGCTAAAGTTTGTTGATATCAACCTTATATCATTACCCAAGGTTCCAAAATGCTCACATGGGCCATGTTTTCACAAAAATAAGCATTAATAATACTCATAGTTAATAAAAAATTTCAATAAGTGAAGTATTACCACTTTAATATTTTGAAAATACACTTTAAAATTAATAAAGTTTAATAACATAATTTTCACAAGAAAATCATCACTACTTCCATGATTTGAAATTCCAATCTAGAAACAATTTCATTATTTAGGGTTTTTATTGAACAAAAAAGTGCACAAATAGTTTTTGAAGAAAAAAACCCTTTTAAAATAAATTTATAAATAACCCAAGAAAATATTTTAGAAATATTCGCTCATAAATTCCCAATTACCAAATTTAATAAAATCAACCCGAATGATTTCAAAAAATTATGGTGGTAATTTGTTTCTCTCTCTCTATCCCAGATAATTTTCCAAATTATCATTTGAGAACATTTAATGTTAATTATCAGTAACATTGTAAAGTTAATGGTCTATAATCACTATTCACAAACACCTATCATAGACAATGTTGAGGGATTCTTGGCACATTAACCTTCAAGGTATCAAGGAAAAATAACCTCGATCACACTTTTATTTATCTCCCAGTGAGGAAAGGAAATAAAAAATGAAACAAGACATCTTTAAAATATGGATAAGTTCATCAAACTCTCCTCTATATAATATCAAATGTTGAGGGTTTGGGTATTTTTAATCAAAAAATGTCTTGGTTCAAAGAAAAAACCCCCAATTAAAAACACTGTTTAATTTATTATTTTAATCTGCTCCAGAATGAAATTTGATTAAAATACTATGATGAAGGAGTTTAAAACATTATATGGTTTAAAATAATTAATTACATAATTTTAGATCATTAAAATTAAAAAAAAATGGGGTAAATGTTAATTACAGAGAATATCTAATAAAAATCCAAGTTTATATTTATTATTTCCTCAAAAAATAGTGATGTATAAGGGTAACATGGATTTACCCATACATGAATTCTATATGATATGTAAGGGTACTAGGTTTCCATTGTCTAAAAATTATAAAATATGGGTTACCCTTAAGAATGGGCTAGGTTACCCTTATGCATCTCTCCCAACCTTTAAGAAGGACCCCTAGTACCCTTACACAACCATTGTAAATAGGAGTTTGACCATATGTAACATCATCCTTAGCTTTATAAACTGCATTAACCAACTCCAATACCCTTACATAATGTAAATATTACCATTAAAATTCCTTTGAAGTATCAGGGTTACCCTTATGTGATACCTTTACATTAGGTGTTACCCCTACGTGATACCCTTATACGATACGCTTACACAAGGTATTACCCATGTGTGACACAGTTATGAAAGGCATTACCCTTACACAAAACACTTACATAGCCCTTGGAAAATTGAATTTACCCTAATGAAGTTCCTTAGGTAACCCTTACCCAATGAGGTATACTTTTACATGCTAAGGGTTTACCCTTATAAAATTTATAAAATCTTTCTCTTACCCTTACACGAATCTTGGAAATTAAGAGTTACCCATAAAAAACTCCAAGATTTCACTTTGCTTAAGGGTAGAGGGGTACTTACCCTTACATAGATCATATACAATGTTTAAGTGTAAAAAATTAAATAAAAATTATAAATTTTTTATTAAAATGGATTATTAAATAAGATCAAAAGTGGTTTTAAAGAAAAATTAAAAACCAAGGAAAATAAAAAAGAATAACTAAAACATTTGAAAACAAAGGAAGACATTATTAACAAAAGAAAATTCCTAAAAGAAAATGTCTGGGTGTTACATTAAAGATATTAAGTATGTTAGGATTGAGATTATCAATCGAACCAGCAAAAAAACCTACCATAAAATACAGTTTTGTCTACTATGTAGTTAGTATAAGGATATTGAACTATTGAAATTTTGATAGACTCCCATAAATTCAAAAAAGAGATCAGGCTGAGTTCAAACTTATATACATACTCTAGTAAAAAATATTGTCCCAAATAAATATTGAAAATAATTCTATAAGTGGGGGTGAATTGTAGTTAAAAAATATATAATTATCTTAATAGTTGTGTGTAATATGATCTGAATTAGGAATTTCTGATCAACCAAAAAAATCAGAGTATATAAAATTAAAATACATCAAAAATTAAATTATAGGAATTAATGATATATGAATAGTGAAAATATAACGTGTTATGATTTTAGTAAGAATAATGGAATTAGAGGAACATGGATTACTAATTAAAAAAACGAAATAATTCTTTAAAGAATGTTTTTAAAACAACACTTGTATTAAAAATTGTAAATTGAATTGAAAAACCAGATCCCTGGTATCCTACTTCTAACATGGAAGTCAAAAAAATGTAAAATTGTTAGAATGTATTATATCTTTCACACACCAGAATCACTTATTTTTATACCTACTATAAGGTTCTATGTCTTCTACACAAGAGATCCCTTAATCTATACTATTGGAATAAACTCTTCCTTCCTCACCGGAAGCCATCGATCACAATGTGTCACCAGTAGACTTCTTCCGCACACAAGAAGATCCTCGAGACCATAATTTGAAAAAAATAGATAAAAAATAATATTTGTACATTTTTTTTATCCAAATGGATTTCTTAGTAAAATACTTAGAAATACAAGAACAAAAAAAAAGAACTCAATATACTAATCTATTTTAGACTTCAATAGATTTAAAAATTTCACAAAATTGGGTAGTCTCAATGTCTTATATTCCATAAGTAAGTGGATTTATTTATATATATTTCTATAACGGTTGATTTTTTAAAACCATGGGTTCAGTTATGATCACATCAAAATAAGAAACCTCCATCTATTAATGGATTAAAAAACAGAATCATCTTTCAATGACTTCAACCTATTCCACAACAACATTTGAGCATCTAATAAATGAAATATAGCATGAAGTCATATTTCTCTGGATTTTGACCCACTTTAACACAGAATTAAATCCTATAAGTTTAAGTTTACAATATTTTCATCCTTTATAACAAAATGAACTAAATAACATTAAATTTAATAAACTTCCAAAAAAGTGTATTGTGATTTTAAAAATAGATATATTAAAGTGGTATTTTCACCCAACATATGAATTGTTTACAAAATCAAGAACCAATCATGAGGTCTCCACTAGAATTAACATTCACCCCTTAAATTTTTACCTTGTACAGCTCTCCAAAACATTAAAAGAATCACATATATTCTACTGAGGAAAAGCCATCATACATAAGTGTAAATCATATAGTTACTAATGTATCTCAAACGGTCAGGTGCTAACCATGTTCCACCCCCATAAAAAGGTCTTTCACATGGTTTTCTATTTATGTATAATTTACTAATATGTTTTTCCCCAAAATGTAATGGTAATCCTCACAATTACTATTAACTATGTGAAAACTTTGAAAAAGGGAGAAAATTTAAATATTTATTATTTCATAACTTTGAAAAGTTTAAAATAGAACATATTTATATAATTTTTAATATAAATGTGTCATGGTGGTGTCACACACACAAATAGAGTAAAACCAATCAATGAAAAGAATGAAATTATATAGTTGTGTCTACAATACAAATAAATCCCCTAATTACTAATGTATCCCATAGATTAAAATCATGATTTATATAAATAAAATTTGACATAACTCTAACAACTATAGTAAAATTAGTGGCATTGGAATCCTCAACAACTTGAGTACCATGATTCAGAACATAGTGGGTGTGATAAAAGAATGCAAAGATCTAGAATCAAATATAGAGAAATCCAAGGTAAAAGATAACCAAATCGTATCATGTATGATTTTTCCCACCTATATTTGGTATCTCAATGGAATGAAACAGATCATGCCATGCATCTCTACCTCACAGACCCAACCAAAGAGCACCTCCATGGTTTCGATCACCCCCAATTTCATTGCTGGTAAGGGACGTCATGGGGGCATCCTCTACAGGATTTACCTCACCTCTTCTGACCAAAATACTACATACCTTTCTATTGATAAGGACTCAAAGGCATCTACTGTTGACTCTATAGTAGAAGGGGACCACCAATCCTATATTTACCACTAAAGATTGTTTGGAATTGAAGTCAATGATGACCAAGATCTCATAAGTATAGAATACTAGAATGGAGCTCTTAGTTGAGGTATGAGAAATACTGGCTCCAAATAAGAGAGATGTAGACTATTATGACGGACTCCCCACCAATCAAAACCTTAAATACCCCAACATTTGAGAACCTCCATATATAGATCGACTATATGAGATTTTATAATGACTCCCCTATTAATAAAAGACAAAACACACAGGAATCCTCTCAATCACTACTTCCATAAAAAACACCAATAAAGATATAGGAAACATAAATAGGGTAATCAAATACTAAATGGTAGGATACAATAACTCCATAAAACTTTTCACTCGAGCATCATCATATAAGACTATATTAGGGGTAAATCAACGAAATAACTGCATGCTCATGATTCCCTTATGAAAAGAAAGAAACTATTACCACTTCACCACCAACATCATTGATGATAGAAACATTGTATATAAATTTTATTATAATTCTACACATGAAACTATTAGAATATCATGCTCCCAAAGTAATATAAACCACTACCAATGCACAAATTCTGTCAATTAAATAATGGTAAATAGGATCTAATGATTCTGTATTGCATATATTACACTAAAAGTGATCTCAAACTTCTATAAGAATCACTATATCTTCTTATAAGAGATACTCCCTTCATAATTCACTAAGACTTGATGCTAAAGCTCATGTAGTGCATTCCTCAAATACTCTTCCTTATCACCCAAGTCAAACTGCCAACAGTGAGTAGTTCTATCTTCATACACCTCTGTAATCTGCAACACTTATGGAAGATGAACTAAATCCATCTAAATACAAGATAAATATATCTTAAACCCAAAACATTAAATCTTAGTTAAGATCGTTTAATAATATTAAGATTATTTTCTTAATAATAACCCTAATTTAAACACCGGCATAATAATACATGATGCATATACCTTCTTGATGTCTCTACCCAACAATAAATTTCATCATCCATATTATGCTTAGTAAGATTAAGTTACTTTTTTTGGGTTATAAGGGGCCCTAAACACCTATTTCTCAGTGGGTCTCCCTTTATACATCACATAAAATGTTTTATCAATACTATTACCTTATAAAACCATTGAATTCCTCAGCAGTTCCTCACTCCAATTTCCACACTAAATCACATACATAGATCTAATAGCATAATTTCATCCTCACATAGAAATTTTATAAGGCCTTTAGTGAAGATAATAGTGAACCTAAAACCCCACATCCAATAGGCTATGAGTTGTAAACTATCACCAAGGGTATAATGACACATAAATAGGAATTTCCCAAAAATCCATATGATAAGGAAAAAAACTACTAACCAACTCCATATAATAAAAAATAATCCCAATCAATAATTCAGGTAAATTTCATACATAAACAAGGTTTCCAAAATAGAACTGAAAAATGACACTCCTGTTGCAATGACTTAGACTAAAACTCCAATAACTACTGAAAATAAAACCTTTAATAGTGTTAGTAAAGGGGCATTATAAGCACTATAGAAGCGCTGATATTAAAGGTGATCTTAATGGGTTAACATTAACAATGCACATAAAAAAAACTAATAAAGGGGGACTTTATTACTAATTTTTAGCATTGTTAAAGGCCACCTTTATCCATGATTATTTAGTACTGTTAAAGGGGGCCTTTAACAACATTAAAAAGCATTGATAAAGGTACTGCTGAAAAAGGGGATTTTTTGTTCACCCCTCGCCCCACTTATCAACGCTTCCGATCCCACCCCCTTTACCAATGCTTCCCCCACCCTTTTATCATTGCTTTAGATAATCCCACAGTCTCGTGCGTACCCCTACCTCTAGCAAGTTTCGAACATGAGACCTACAACTTATACACCATCACCGTTTCCACTCCCCTACATTGTTTTTTTAAATTTTATGATATATATATATATATACATATATAAAATATGTATGTGTGTGTTTATGTGTGAGTTTATAAATACATACAAACATACATATATCATATATATATTATTGTGTGTGTGTGTGAATCTATAAATAATATTATACGTGTTTTTATTTATTTACATATATTATATATTAATATTTAGATACATATATTAGAATATGTAGATAAATATATATCTATTTGTCAACACACACACATACACACAGATATATATATATAACAATATATATATATATATATATTTTACAGGTATATAAATATTCATACAATTATATTTTAAATAAAATAGATGTGCTTTTATATTTAGATATTGTTTATATGTTGAGAAATATATTTTATATGTAAATATGTTTAATTATTTATTTATAAAATTAAATTTTTATGTGTTAATATATAAAAAAATATGTATATGTTGTTATATATTTGATTATACATAAAAGTAAATTATAACAAATGATAAAATTCGAAATCCATAATATCAATATGAATTTTATCCCAAGGAATAAATTTAATCTGCACTAAATATGGGAAAAAGTACCACTTTAAGAAGGCTGAAAATCCATCAAATGTAAAAAAAATTGGTTGAACCGATTAAAAAATATATTTTAGAGGCATGCCTTTTTAGACTTTGAGAATGTGATATAGGGTTCTCTTGTTCCATCAGGTAATATATATCATTTCAGGATTTTAATTGATATGTGGTAGAGCCCAAACGGACACCTTGATCAATAGTTATGTCTATTTGACGTTCGACTTATGTTTTTAACTCATTTTAGATGTCTTATTACTTTTTTTATCTTAAAATTTTTATTAAATTAACATTACTCAATAATAATTAACATATTGTTAATTGATAATTATTTCATAATCCATTTTCACTAAATATCTTATATATTATGTGTAAATACATATTTATCCTTATCAAAATCATATTTTAAAAATATATATTATATTTATATCAATATATATATATTATTTTTGATGAAATATTTTTTTAAATATATGCTTTATTAGTGATTTTTTAGAAGCGTGGATAGAGAACACTTTTTATCAGTGATTTTTATTCTAGCACTGATAAAGGGTCCCCTTTAATATCACTTTTTTAGCACTATTAAAATCCATTTTTACAGCTCTTTTTCTAGAACTGACATAGGGGGTCTTCAACAGCTCTTTTAGATAGTGTTGTTAAAACACTAGCGTTGGATAAACCTAGTTTTGTAGTAGTAAACCATTGAGATAATAATTTCCATCTCAATCACTAATTACCTACTAAAACCAATAATATATATATATATATATATATATGGGTGATAATTTTTGTATACTAAATCAGATCCTCTCCAAAATCTATTATACAAACATGGAAAGAGTATAAGAATTTTCTAGTGAATAAAAAATCGAACGAACACGCACTAATGTCAGGTCACCTATCACCCATAATCATAACGGATTTGTCATCCAATTCCATATCCATGTAAAATAATGTTTTATGAAAACAATATACTTTAAGAAGTCACCTCACATCCAATTCTCCTCCGATGTTGTCACTCTCATACCCCATTGACATACACAATGTTCTTCTACTTCTTAGATGTCCACATATCTGGATTAACATGTATTTATAGACACATACCTAAAATCCAAATCATAGATACACATCAAATCCTCATAATAGTAGGGTATTGTGATCATGAAAGGCATCAACTTTATACCCACCTCATACCATGCATGAATTCCAATATAAACCAATATCAGAATAGAATAAGACAATATATATACACTGAGACCCAAATATAATACATATTGTATATATATACCTACCATGAGTGATCACTACCCATATTTTTTCTAATGGGAGAGTAGGGGAGAGGGATTAATCAACCATTTGTTTCATCTACAACTAAAAAGTGTTGTAAAAATCGTAGAAACTAAAACCGTATAAGACTCTATAATTTTATATGACTTAGGTTGTGGTGCATAAGAAATACCTGGTAAATATATATTATAATAGTCACAAACAATCCTGAACTAAGGGTTTATGCCAAACCAATGATACTATCACAATCAAAAACCAATGTATTATTAATTAAATTTTCAAATAATTGCTACCATCACTATACCACAAACAAACCCCATATATTCATAGAATACCAGTAAAAAATTGTTTCCCACTTTACATTTCATTCACCATTACAATTTCTATAATTATAATTTTATCATATCTTCATTCATGAATTCTAGATTTAACATTACTATCTGACCATATTTAACGTGAAACCATTCATTAATCATTAACCACAATATTTTTACCCTTAACCAACTATTTTTCATCTACCCATTCACATTTCATTCCACCCATTACTATTTATTAGTCCCTATTATTCCTGTCAATATTTTTAATAATTTAACTTCCCACCATTACCCAATACTAATTAATTTATTCCATCTACACTCTATGTAATTATAAAACTACCGTAAAACAACACAATGAAAAAACTAATCATTGCATATACTAATATACATATCATGCCAATAGATATCAGAACATCCATGAATCCATCACCTTTCCACATGAAAAACCATACCATTGACACAATAACTGCACACCAACCAACTATAAACAACCATAACAACATTTATATCTCATATTCCCATCCAGTCACAAAAACCAATCAATTCCTCTAATAAAAAAATAATGACCCAAAATATAGTAGTATACTAACAAAAATAAAACAATATTAAATTTTTAGGAACCTCTTAGTAATCCTTATTATATATTCAATCAGAATTATGTGTTTAAACATCAATACCACAACTCCATATTTCCACCCAACCAATTATTTACCAACATTAATTGATTAACCCCTGATGAAAGTTGATCCTAACATATTAACAGAAACAATCTTTGGATATGATATTGGAATCCATCAACCAAATAAACAATAAATACATCAATTACAAAATAACCTATAATCAAATGTGAATCAACCCTTCCACTCTTTCAATTTCATCAGTATGGTAATTTACTTTATTAGGTTAATCCATACTATCCACACAATGAATGGAAAATCATGATCCATCTGTATTCACACATATTAGAATAAGGTGAAGTCTCAAATCTCCAACCTTAAAAAATATTAAATAATTTTTGTGTGAAAATTAGAATATGATCAACAAACCAAAATTAAATCCTAAAGAAGATCTTTAATAGCCTATATAAAATTAACATTTATTAAATCCATGACCAATGACCAATAAAAAAACCAAAACACTATCACATATTCCCTCATATGAATAGAAAAGAAGGAATTAGAATATAATGAAGGAGAATCTGATGAATCGCCTTGGATCACAAAGAGGTTGGTATCTTGAAGCTGAGGGACCACAAAATCAAAGTATGGAGAGAGATATCCAAAGACAAAGCTCCAGTAACCTTGGGTTTGAAATAAGTTAGAGCAATAAGGTCTTATCAGAGAAGGAAATAGATTTTATAATGAATCTAGGAAAATAAATAATCCTAACATGATGGGGTTAATTACATTATATTGTACTCATAATCTAAAATCTATGATGTGATAATGCCTCTCAAGTGTCAAATCACCTTAAAACTGATATAATTAATAATTTCCACAACACAAACAAGGTTGTAATGCTTAAATTCCCAAACCCCTGAGACTCATGAAAAGATCCTATACTTTCTCTCCCAATATTTCAAAACACCTCATATAAAACCATGAAATAACAAAAGGAATAACGACACAACAAAACATTGATAGAACCAAAGAAAATTGACCACCTATGAATATATGCTTCAATAAACAGGGTCACACTACAATAATACATCACATCAAATTAACTCAAGTGATTATATCATATTAAATTAACAGAACCTACTACATAAGAATAACCTATATAGCTCCACACCACAACTAGAACCAATCCCACCCCAAAAAACCTCACGTAAGACTAACTCAATAGAATAATGACAAAATAAAACCCACTTAAGATCAAATAAAAACTACATACGAACCTTTAGAATATAATAATACACACTAAATTACATCCATACTTTAATATTAAAAATATGAGACACTAAAACTCCATTGATACTTTCTTGTAATATAACAAAAAAATCCATGTTTTAGTCCATCTCTTCTTGTCACAACACACAATATTTCAAAAAGACATTATTTTAGTAAAATCACCCTGACACATCAATTTATACAACAATAAAACACATTCTTTATCTAAATTATTAGCTTCAAATCCAACTTCAATTATATATCCTTCCCCAGACACCCTTGACACCCAAAATACACAATGAAAAAAAATGATAAATTTCAGTCCATTACAACCTCTTCACCAATTAATATTCACCCAAGACACCATGTTTTGATAAAAAACACACTGATGGAATAAATTTTCTATGAATGGATTTTAATAAATATCATGGATCTCTATGATTTTCTTCAGAAACATCATATCATTTATAATTCCAAACACACAAAAATTAATATCAGGATTGTTAGAATAAATATAAATATAACTATATATATATATATATTAAACATCGATGTCTGAAAGACATCCTAAACTCACTATATCTAGGGTAGAAGCACTAACCCATATGCCAATTTAATAATTTTCTCCAATGATTTGAATAGTTTGAAAAATTATTGGGAAATTTTTTACCTCTTCTAAGATAACACTACTAATGAAAATGAGAGACCTTCAAGACCCCATGATCACCAATTTTATAATTTAGGGTATCTTATCCAAATCTAAGTATTATTTCCAGCAATATTACATAGATTTAATATAATCCTGAATTAATTACATCTTATCCATCGTAATCTACACTATGAATATTCCAATGTTCTTTTCCTCACTAATCTTAGTCAATTAAAAAGGTGATTTATATAATCATCTTTATAAACCCTTATGTTCTGTATTTCCCATAGACGATTGATTACTATTAATGTAGTAAAAGTTAACAAATGGAAAATACTTCACCTATGATCTTAAAAAAATTGACGACATTGGATCACAAAACATCCTATAATTTCTGGATCATTCACTCCATGGACCTATCTATTTTAGGATTGAATTTTATATTAAGGTAAAACTAATTTACAAATGAACATAATAATACCATACAAACCTGTTAAGTGAAGTAATAATTTCAATCTAATATGATCATCATTGTAACACAATAGAGTCTCACAAAGTTTTCAATATATGGTTAATAATATATCTATTTCACTAAACTTATTAATCTCGTGAATATATTTTTCTTTGTTAGTTGATCCACAAAAACTCATATGGTGTCATTTCTCCCAATTATTGATAGAAAACAATCATAAAACCTAGCAACACCCCCATTCCCATTATGTAACATCCAAAAGATAATAAACAAGGTAAAACATAATGTAAAACTTTAACCACTAACATATAAGGCATCAAAACATCAACCTATTCACCTAACTCTTCTTACAGATCCACGAAACCTACTCCCTTGAAGCATGATACATCCTAGAAATACCTAGATGCACTTCTAGGGGTGAGTTATGGATCTAGTGAAAAACTACCTCTCTCAGAGAAAATAAAACAAAAAATTATCCTTTTAATAAAACCTGGTTCTCATTGTCCTATATCAACCCATGAAATTCAATCCCATGAATAATTTTATCTATCTACACATTCTTTTAAAGATATTCTAGCCGATATTCCTCCATCATTTAATACATTATATAGTTCACTGTCACCAGGTAAAGGAAAACTCCACCACTAACAACCTTTAAATCCAAATTAAATGAATCAAGATTCTCCATAATTCTCTATTAATCACCATCATTGTAAGAAACATTGATATATTCCTTCTTAGTTTTCATATCAACCACCATGTTACCTATAATCATAGTATATGAATTATTGAAAACATAATTATGTATGAAGTTCACTAATATCTTTTATTATATATTTAGGTCCCTTTAAAAGAATATTTAATATAAAATCCCATGTTCCATCAAAACTAATAAGTGCTCTTCAATAATGTAGTCCCTCTATAGACTTAGAGAGAATACAATGATAATAATATCAAGGTTGTGATATACATAATTTCATTTATGAGGATATAATTACCAAGAATCATAGGATACCTCTTATCTCTCATGCATCAATGCACAACCTATGATGGGATTTAAATAATACTAAAAAACAAAAATATTACTCCTTACCCAATAGGAAAAGGATTGGATCACTGATTATATTTTATTTAAAATACTCAAAATCAACCTAACATTGGTATTTATATGTGAAATCAAAGTTCATATTTGTTAAATAGGTTAAAGGGATTGAAATATAAGAAATATTAGAAATCAAATTTCTATCATAACCTAGTAAACCAAGAAAATACACATCTCTACAATATCTTGAGTACTTCATGATAAGGAAGTGAATTCATATTTTATGGATCAATTGTTATACCCTACTAAAACACATAATATGAATGTAAATAAAGTTTTGGTGTCTATAACTTGAACATGGAAAATTATTTGTATAACTAGTTTCATCATATAATCATTAAAAATTTTCTTATATTGTTTTCATATTCCTCTAATATCTTTTAATAGTAAATGATGTATTCAATGAAAACAAATATGAATAGATCAAGGGACTCACAGAATACTGAGTTCATCAACCCTATGAAAACCAAAAATTCATTCATGAATATGAAGGGTGTCATCATAAATTCAAAATAACCATAGTTTTATATGAAAGTTATAATATAAATTTACTCTTTCATTACCCACATATGATTAAACCATGACTATAGATCAATATTTATGATCTAGATAGATCCCATAATATGATTGAAAATTTTACCAATCATTTTATAATGGCCCTGAACTTGTACTCCCAGATCAAGTTCTAAAAACCTGATTTTACATTTCTAGATTGATATCAATAAACATGAACCAATTTTTTTCCCATCCAAAACATTTAATAAAACTGGAAATATTGGATCACTAACCCACTCATAACAAATTATGTTTTATAGTTTTAGTGTATTAGGAAAAACTATTACATAAATAATACCTATAACCTTAGGTGTTTATTTTTTCCACTATACCCAGCATCCCATATTCCATATTAGATTATCATCATCATCATTCATATGTGTCCTTATAGGAATATTACATTTTACATAATTCTTGGTAACCAGGGGAAAAGGAAACATAAGATTGGCGATCTTAGATGCTCAGTAAGGGTAAAAATAATAATTAACAATTGAATGTGATCAATGAGAATTAGATAAGTATAAAGGTGTGATAAAATAATAAAATTTAATGACATTAACATAAGATAATTCATACCCATCAATACATGGATAATAAATCCAGAAAAATTCCATAAAGTTTTATCAAAGGAAATAATCATTGTAATTAATAATCATTATCTATGTGATGTAAATCTTGATCAGAGGAATCATTGAAACCCATAGAGAGAATAAATAAAACATATTAGTATCTTGAAACCTCATCTTTGTATAAACCATACAGAACCCTAAAAAATGGAATTACCATATTGTTAACTTCTATAACCAATGCATTGGAGGGATATTCGGGACTTGATTGTCTTTGATTATAATGTAACCACTCATCTTATTTTATAACGGAGCCAATATTATTTGGATTATAATGGAACCATCCATCATCATAATCAAATTATAAGGACCATAACATGAATAATGTACTTATTACTTGTATTTAATTATACAATTCATTAGAAAACCCAAAATTCCTTCTATAAATTGATTTTACCCTTAGAAAAAAATAAGTTCCATTATAGTATCTTTTAAAAAATCATAATACATCCTAACAAAGAACATGGATTTTATCATTAAAAAATATCCAAATTTTATAATTAGTAACATCAATAGATTTTTATGTCGATGAATAGAAATACCATTACAATATCATTAAAACGTTCTTGAGGAGAATAGCCTTTCTCTTGGAAAATTAATTTCTAAACTAAAAAATTAAAAAATATTATATAAAATATTTCCTTAAAATAACCTATGAAAATTAAAAATTATGATTTAAAAAAATTATTTGTCATGAAGAAGTAAAATTTAATTCTTGTCGAGTATGTTAAAACAATGATTCCTTTCACATTTTCAGTATAAATTAAATAAATACATCATTCGGAAAATGACAACAGGATTCCTTTAAAATAATTTTTCAAATAGTCAATCATGGGTAAATTTTTTTTAATAAAATAGTTGGATAATTTTATTTAAATCCTTTAAAATAAATTTAGAAACCCTTTTTTGTAAGAAAAAATATTTTCAACTGAAGAGAGAAATGAATTCAGATTTTCTTAAACACAATTTATCAACCATTTTAAGTTCCAAAGAGATAAAAAATTGTATTATTACTTGGAAAATTCATTAATAGAGTTAGATCTTAATATTTCATCATTGGAAACATTATCATAAAAAATACTGATAATCAAATAGATTGTAACATAAACCCTTAAGACTTTGGTAACTTTTGAATCCTAAGACCCATCAAAGAAATAAATTCAAATGAAGAATTAGATACCATTAATAGTAATAAATTATTGATATAACATATCAAATTGATAGTAAATTCATGTCATAAAATAAATAAGTGGTGAATATGAAATATGTCTCATGAAAGTGAAAGTTATATGAGAAACCCTTTGAATGATCATAATGATGAAGTGAGAATTAATCAATGAATAAATTATGTGTATCAAATGTAAATAAAAAAAACAAGTGTAATTACAACATAAGGTAACCAAAATTCATTATACACATAATCATATACTATCAAATATAATGAAGAAGTAATATAACCTATTGAAAAGAAATTGAGTTATGAAACACTTTACCACTTGATAACATTCAAGTTAAATCCCCTTAGATTAAATAATTCACATTTCTACATAAAATACCATTTATTATGAAGGATTCATCATATTACATGTAAAATGGAAACTATTTACACCATATAAAATAAATCATGTGCGTAACTTTACAACATACCTCAATGAAATGAAATTGAGATAAAATCCCTCACCTTGGGTCTAGAATTTCTTAGCATGTCCTTTAACTCATATATAATAAGATTATATAAATTATTTTATTTCTTAACAAAATTTTAATAGTTTAATACCTTATAATTAAGTCTTTTATTTTATTTATTTTATGTTCATATTTAAATACTTGATCATTTAAGTCCATGTTTGGTGTTTTGAGGATGTTCAGTTCATTGTTTCAAAACAAATTTAGTGTGTTTACAGTGGTAAAAGTGGTAATTATTACATTATTTCTAGAATAATAATAATGAAATAATGATCATTTTTAAAAATAAACTATGCTTTATAAATCATCCATAAATAATGATTATGAAAAATGAAATATGTTACGATCATGAAGACGGTAGGCCGTACATATGCATTAGTAATTATTCCATTTTCCAATGATCATTATCAAAAGAAGGTAAGTATTATTTTATCTTTAAATAATGAAAATAATATCATAGATAGAAAATTATTTCTTTAAATACTTTGATATATATATTATCCATGTAATGTGGTGATAAAAAACAAACCACATCTATTTGTGGAGGCGATAGTCCATAGGAAGCCACGAACGATGTTATTGTATTTCACTAAATAAAAAGGTAAGAAAATATATGATTTATTAACTTTTAATAAGGATGAATATGTAATTAATATAATATATAAAAATCAATACCATCATTATAAATAGATATAATAGGAGATTATGGAAAATTAATTACATTGGTTCGAGAGGCGGTAGTCCACCATACGCATGAATTATGGTTTTATTTCCCATTTTATAGAAGATGATATGGATGTAGGTTATGAAATTATCATAATAAAATATTAGTATATGGTAGATAATTATTTTATTTTATCATAATTATTGAATAAATTTATATGTTTTTTGAATAATAAGAAAAAAAAATAACAGGTCAAGAATGATACCACTTCTTCAGACCACCTCTTTTGGATTAAACTAAGTCCTTAATAGATTGGATTTTTGGTCATTAAAAGGAATATAAGATGTGGATAGGGAATTAAGAAATAAATTTTGTATTTATTGGCCAAGTAAAAAAGGAATTTTTGGTATGAATTGGAGAGTAGAGTGGGTTTCCTTTTTATAATTGGTGGAGGGGACGCACATTGAATATTTGAAAAGAAAAAGGTGTACCCATGTTTTTCACATTAGAAAAGGTGAAAAATATACTATTATCAGCAATTATATGACATAAGTTTTAAATATATACATATAATATATTTTAAACAAGTTTTTATTTCATTTTAACCCTTAATATTTTATTTTAACCCCCAGTAATCTCAAAGTACCCTTAACCACAGTAAAATATTTTTATTGTTTTCACTATTTATTATGATAATAAATTAAGTTGAAATTATTATATTATATAAATTAACATTATTTAAAAAATTAATTAATTTTAAAAAATTCAATTCATATAAGGGGTAGAATTTTATTTAAAATAAAACCCACAAACACGACGAAAATGAGGTTTTTCCAGAAGCGTATTTTTCATGCATATGTAGTTCTTATATTGTCTTTATTACTTGTAATAATAATTATATCAATTTAAATTAATATATATATATATATTATAAATTTAATTTAAATAATTCCTCATTATGTGTTATTTTAATTAATTAATAGGGATAAAAATTATGCACATTAAAATAGTTTTCAGAAGAAATGTGTTTTAAGCTTAAAAATAAACCTATACTATAATAAAGTATAAAAATAACTAAGATGTAATTAATTATTTTAAATATAAAGATAAATTATTTTTTAACTTTAAACATTATTTAAATAATAATTTAGATTTTTAAATTACTTAGTTCATTGAAAAGAAATGATAGTTTTACAAAAATTGGTATTTTTTGAATATTCACTAAAAAATCAATATTGTTTTGAAAAAACTAAAAATTTCTCTCAAATTTAGTTTTGATATTATGATATTAAAAATTAATTTTATTTTATAAAATATGTTTTATAAAATTTCTTGAACTAAATTATAATATATTCTCGCAAAAATCAATAAAAAATATTTTTGAAGAAAACACATTTTTGAAGAATAAAATGTGTTTAATAAAAAACTTTATGCTCTTGTTTCCTAATAATTTATCAATACATATATATTGAGTTTTAAATTTATATAAATTTAATAAATTATTTAATACTATTCATACTCTCCAATATAGTTCCTAGGTCATAACAGTCATATATTTCACGGGTTGTTTAAGTTGGGCATTGCATGTCAAATATGCTATCAAACTTAATGTACTTCTTTTAAAATATTAGGGTATTACAAATTGGGATTTTATATTATTTATTTATTATATTGTGGTTTAAATATCTATATTACACTCAATTACAACAAACTTCATCCTCTTTCTTTATAAAAAACATTGGTGCTCCCCAAGGAGACATGTTGGGTCAGGTGAATCCCATATATTATAGATTAATTATTTGGGTTCAAAGTTCCCAATGATTCAAAGGATCTATAATATAATAATATAATTAAAAATGGAACACTACAGGTTGTAAATATATCCTAAACATACGTTTTTTTCAAGGGGGTATTGTCACAACCTCATTGGGAAAAGAATCCAGAAACTCATATAAAACTCTTCAAATATTATCTATTTTCACCTTTGTTGAATCAAACCTACATCCATCAAAAGGTAATAAATAAGCTTTAAAATGTGGGGGACAGGGACCAAATAGGACAAACAGGTCTGAAATAATGGATCCCTAGTGAATCATCTCTGATAAGACTAACACACACAGGTATCTGAATTCAAAATCACTGTCCCCAATTATGAGGTGATGGTCTTAAATACTTTAAGATAAATTTGATAATATCACTCCCCAATGAAAATAACTTGTTGAAAATTTATGTCTATTATGATCAAATACATCTGGTAGTAATCAAAAAAAGCTTTTATAGAGAATAAAATTCATGTTAAGGATTAAATCATTCAGATATATCTATAACAAGAAGAACTCCCCAATTGAATGATTATATACTATCAATATATTATGCCACTAAAATACCTTTATCAGTATAGAATAAACTGTAAAAGTTGTATATAACACTAATTATCTAGTAAAATTTAATACTTTAAGTCCCACCTCTCAAGCTAAATAATTTTTAAAAATGTATTATTAAGATCATGTGTCAATTAATGAAAAAACTAAGGAATTCTATAAGTAGATGTTACATAGAATGACCTCAAATCATCCTCGTGTAAGAGAATTTGTTACATACATTTATCAAAGTCCTGTACCTATATCTCATCACCTTTGATGTTAGCCACCTCTTTGTACACACTTATACTAAGTCCCATGAGGGAAATAAATATCCCTTAGTTTTCTTATATCTTATCATTCATACATCAGTGGTTTAAAATCAATATTACATGGCTACTATAGATATGAATGAGGAGGAAACTTTTGTTAGGGTTATATAAGAAATTAGAGAGTATTTAACTCTATCATTAAATTAAATTCAAACTAACCATAAAGTAACATTGGAATCATATACTTCAGTTTTCACCATACACTAAAAAATAGTGCATGATTCTGAGTTCCTTGTAAATGTATCTCAACAAATATATCTTGAGAAGTGAAAGAATAAGTGTCAGGGGTGAACCCTCATAGGTCACAACCTCAACTTACCTAACAAATGTAAACCTATATCCATAGTTTAACTACTTATAATGTTATAATAACTCTCTTCTTGGGTAAAATATTTTTATATTAGAGACTTATCAATCTCATTATAATTTATAATCACTTTAGTATAATTCATTAATGAAAGGGGATTATGAGACACCCTTGACCTGCCCTCCAGAATCTGGTGCTATAAATACAAACTTTACATATGATTTGATACCAAATGATACTACCCAATCATGTTACACATATATTTTACATCATATACATAATTAAAACATTTATTTTGATTAATCAACATAATATTGGAACCAAAATGTTTAGTGTATTTGGAGATTACTTACATGATACTCTTATTTTACATTAATTTTTCTATAGTACCCAAAAATATCATTCCTATATGATACAATTTATGAAATATCACACATAAAAATCTTATTCATATATTTTATATTGTAAAAATACCCAAGGGTTTATACTAGTTACTCAATAAGGGAAAACATAAGTGATAACAATAAAAGATCATAAGTGAGAATAAGAGGAGCTTATGGACATGAGAACATAATCATGGGTCTTGGACACATCATAAGAGAATCAGACCTGATAAAATGTATATCATAAATATTTAGTCATGGTATATTTATTTTTTATAATGTAAGACGTTAATTATAGGAGTGTGGAAACATGTGTCAATAATCCCAATCCATGAAAATAGAACACATGCATAAGAATATATTATGTACCTAAGAATATAAAATAATTACTTGTATTGAGGCCCACTTCCAAGACTATCATTTCATATTCTACAAACACCCTTAATGAATTGGGTTTTATCTCCAATAACTAACATATCATCTCATAAGATATAATGATTTACGAAGTTCATTGGAGGGTTGTATAATTTTGATCCCACCTATAACATAGTGGACAAAGTCTCTTACGAGCATTGGTTTACTTATAATATCTTATCATATCATGAGATCTAATTTTTTACCAAATTTATTATAGGGATATATAATATTAGTCCTCCATCACATAATAAAAATCATACATATGTCTTCCACATGAATATGAAAACATGTATAATTCTATTATATCTTAATCAAACCATGGGAAATAAATAGGTTTTATAAAGAAAAAAATATGTGATCATAAGCCATAGATATTACTAAGATGGGTGGTGTCATCATATAATATCTCTAGTAAAGCATAAGAATACTTAAATAATATCCACATAGATGAAAAAAACATTTATAAGAACATTAGAAAATTGATTTTAAAAATAAGAAGAAATATCCATTACTTTTGGTTAATTTTATATTAAAAGAAAATATTTTATAAAACAATGGGAACAGAAATTACTTTTTAAAACCATGGAATATTATAAACGGATATAATTAAATTAAAAAAGAGTATGGTGGTAAAAAAATTTCATATAAAAAATGATTAAAATGAATATTCATTTCACACTTTTGTAAAGAGAGTCAAAGTTAATATGAAAATTACCAGTGCGAAAAACCTTTAAAAATATTCCTTCAATTTTTATATATATATATATATTAAAAAACAATAAATTATGACCTTAATAAATAATTTAATTATATATAATAAAATTCATAAAATATTATAAATAATATCTATGTGGAGGAGAAATCTTCACAACTAAAGAGAAGAGATAAGTTCGATTCGACTTACAAGCATCTTTTCAGTTGAATTGAAATCCAAATGGAAGTAAAATTATTAAAAAAAATGTAAAAAAAATAAATTTATTATAATGAAATATATAGGGGTTTATTGATTAATATAAAACAATTTTCCCTAATGAAAATTTAACTTTAAAAACCCCAATTCCTAAGTGATATTGGAATATAAATCATTACCTTGGATTCCCTCTTGGTAAAAAATGTTCTAAATCCCTATATAATAAATGTAGTTTCATTATAAATATTAATAATAACCATATTCATAGTTATTTTACTGAATACTATTCATTTATAATTCCATTTTATCCATATTTTATTTCATTGTTTTTATAATTAATATTTTGGTGTTAACTTTTCTATTTTCCACGCATGATTTGGTTTGGAGGTTCTAGTCTTTACTCTTTGTTCATCATTTAATAATCTATGAGTATTCATAAAAATTAAATATATATATATTTTTAAATATTTCTAGAGTATCATATTCATTTCATGGATCTTCTGGTGATAGTCAACTTTTAATGCATAAAAATCTTTTTTTTTAATTTCAGTTCAATAAAACAATTTATTTTATTAGTCAATATACATAAATATATATATTACCATTAAATAATTATAAAAAAATTAAATTAATTATTATTAAGTAATATTACTAAAATTTATTTTTTGTTATTCATTCATTATGTAAGTATTATAACATCATTCTTATAGATGGTAAAATTGATTAAAATAAAAACACATTATAATGATTAATTTAGTAAAAACTATTATTTTATAGTAATAATATCACATTTACAAAATCTTAATGTTATCAAAAAAATTTATTAATTTTATTAATTCGATTATATAAGAGTAGTATGTAGAATATATTGAATAAAAAATATGTAGAAGATAACTCTTACATTGAATACTTGAATGTCCTCTCAGAGTAACTCATAGAAATGAGGGATTTGAGAGTTCTACATGTGGGAAAAGGTTACCAAAACTAAGTGAGTCTTATTAAGAAGATAATATGGATAGGTATTAAAGATAAATTAAAAATAAATTTTTACTTTTGAGGTGGGAAAATGTGGGGGTCCTTTTATAAATTATAAGGGGTAGAATTTTGGTAAATTCACATTTCATAATATAAAATAATGCCATATTCAAATAAATTAGATCCAAATTTATAGTTAGTAAATGTAATATAATATTAGTTATAAAAATACCTTAGAAAAACATTTATAGATAATTTTTTGTGTTATTTTATGATCATATCTCTTAATTTAACATTTTTACCTTATTTTAGCCCTTATCGTGGTAAATTTTACCTGAGTAACTTATTTTTTATATCTAAAAATGAAATTGAAATTATTAACAAATTAGGAAATTATGATTCCAAATATGAAATATATTTTATTGGATTCAATTTATAAAATTGAAAAAAATAATTTTAATATAATAAGTGTATAAACATATAAATTTTTTTTTATGGAAATATATTTTTATGTCCAAAAAGAGGTTTATTATTATTTATTACCGAATAATAATCATTAAATGAATGTTTATATATTTAATTATATAAAAAATAATAAAATTATTTTATATCAATTATATTTATTGATTAACTGTATTATTAATTAAAAAATACCCATAATAATAAATAAAATTCTTTAAAAACTATCCTCTTTTAATGTTAAATGAATTTAATCACACCCCATTGTTTTTATTCCAACCAATAATTATTTTAAACCTTTAGTATTATAATATTATTTAAAAACGTCAAATAATTTTTTAAAACTAAGATATAATGAATAAAAAATGATTATTTTTAAAATATATTATTCTAATTAATTATCTTATTTTAAATCCTTCCAAAATTGTTAATTTAATTATTTTAATTTTGTTACCAATGATTTCAAAATTTCAATATACCTATTGGATAAAATAATATCCAACAACCGTATATTTAATGGCTATATAACCAATGACTATATATATAATGACCATATACCCAATGATCTTATATATAATAGTCGTATTATATTCCTATATAAATCTGTACATAGACCAATAAAATCATTAATACTCTTCATTTACTCCATTCTAAAAAATTATATTATATTTATAATATTTTTCCTTCTTTTCAAAGATATAATCATATTTATGATATTCCATGAAAACCTTGAGGAACTTGATTTCAGCTTTTGGGTATTTTTTTACATGTGGATTTATTCCTCTTGTACTTTTCTTAACGATGTTTCATATCACATTCTCATAATGTATTAATGTTTATATTACATTATAATATTGTATAACAACAACATATATCATGGTTCATTTTATTTTGATTCTACATGTTAAATAATATATTCAACACAATATTTATTTAAAGAGAAATTTATACTAAAATCTCAATGTAATACTTTCTATTCCCCTTATATAAATTGTATCCTTGAAATTTTAGTTCCTCTCATTGATGAGAAAAATATAAGGATATAGTCATTAATTCATATATAATTTTTATTGAGACATATACCATACTTTATTTGGAAAGACTAAGACACTCATATTTTTCCCAACCATTTCATGAAAATACACCTCCTAATTACGTATTAAGACCCATATAATGGAATTAATTTTTATAATAAATTTATAGTCAACCTTGAACTGATAGACAATCATCGGTTGATTTGGGATATGAAATATGGTTTCCTAATCCTAACAATTGATATGGGATCTATGTTGATAAGATTAATCCATGCCAAAAAGTGCATCAAATTTAACTAAAGGGATAATACTAAGATTTATGCGAAGAATATTCCCACCAAATTTTCCTAGAGGTTAATTATATTCTTATGATGAAATCATCATACAAAAAGAAGTTTTCATTGATAATGTAATATCAAATCACTTGGGATATGAATTAATAGTCTTAAAGAATTTTCAATATTTGAAGTAATTCATAGAACTGGGCTCAAAATAGATTTTATTTTAATATTGATTATTCCTATCACCAACAAAATTTCATGATTCTTTCATCATTCCCTTACGAAAACCAAAATGGTTAGTATGAGTATCAATCAATAATATTCATTGTAATTGATCATATGATAAGGGAAACAAATCCTAATTTGTATTAAATTATTACAACCTTATTTAAAACTATAACATTTTAGGTACATACTATATAAATTTTTGTTCATCATATGTTATTTTAGATAATATCATCTTATTCTTGATAAAAAATACCTAAAATAACTAAATCCCATTATGATACCAACTAATAATCCCCAAACACATGATCCTATATTTAGTTCTAGAAATACATACTTTATATATTCTTTTATACTAAGTGAGATAACCTGAGTATAATACTCATATATTTTAAATCATTTCCATAATTTAAAAAATTTTAGTGAAAGGTGATCGAAATAATTGGTTGTTTTAGGTTCTATCCTTTTATTTTTTATCATAGATTGTTTAAGGTCATATCCTCATATTATTGAAGGTTTTGGGTGTAGTATAAGATATAATATACCATTCCCAAGGTTGGTTTTTCCTTATAGTGAATGGATAATATAGTATAAAATGATGACTAATCATCATGTCCAATGAAAATATCCAAATAAAGTAGATGAAATGAATCTAAAAACGTATAGAGTATTTTTTTATTATTAAATTTATAATTAATTTATCAAAAATAATTACCTTAGTTTTAATATTATTTCTTTATTGAAAATAATTATCTTTCATAACCTATTCAAGTGGTACCATTGTTTCACTAAGAGGATCCAAAGAAGAATACATATGTTTGTGATACACATGTGATCCAAAGTATCTAAGCATTTATCAGTGGGAATCCAAGTAAAAGATTTATGGTATTAATAATCTTACCTCACTTCCCTTTTATGGTATTGTAATCCTTTTGGTTATAAGATTGTATCTCTTGTTCTCTAGATCATGAGAGAGAATAAATATTTGAAAAAATTCTCTTGATTTTGAGAGGAATCCAAGAGTAATTCTTCATTGGGATAAATCTATAGGTCGAGGATAAATTGTACACAATATAAATAATTTAACACACTTTCTAAAATTATAAAATTGGTTATATATATAGCAAGGATTTAATATTGATAAATTCCAAAATTCCCTTAATCAAATAATAAAATAAATATATTCCCCATATTAATGGTAATAATAATAATAATAATAATAATAATAATAATAATATTATTATTATATCCTAGAATTCACCAACATTTAGAAATTAAATATCATTTTAATTAAATAATTATTTATCAATTTTTTTAAATGATATTTAATATTATATCATATTTGTTACTAAGTCCCTCACTTGGTATTTAAACCTTCCAAGACATTTATTGAACCTAAAATAAAAATATTTATGCATTAGATAAATAAATAAATATTATATACATGGTCTTGAGAATAAATATTTATTTAATATTCAACTCAAAAAATATGGTGATTTCATATTTTTAATCAATATATCATGAATAACTATTATTCCATGGTCTTGCGAATAACATTTATTCTAATAATTAAATTCAAATGGAATTCAACTAAGATAAATGGAAGCACTATGTGTTTGACCCTCTAGGACTCTTCCTCAGTGGAATTAGGAAGGCTTACTTAAGATCTTATATCATTATCTAGAAACTTGTAAAGGACCCCATAGAGGGTGAAATTAATATCATAATGATGATAACCACTTATGAACACTCATTATGTAATATAACCCTATTTTCTCTACATCTTATCAAAAATATTGAATACTCCGGTTATCAACTTATAATCGTGATATATCCTTCCTTAAACTATTGAAATGAATTATTTAATCCCCATGGACAAGTATTTTAGTTCAAAAATTATATTAAAATCAAATGTTTATGATATCATCTTCTAGTGTTTTAAGGAAAAAATCATTTATTGACTTATTCATTAATACCATACCACTCATGATTCACCCAACATATCACACTTCACTGTGAACATAGGTCATCCAATTTTTGGGTAATACATCATAGTATGTGACTCATGATATTAATTTATAATAATATCAAGTCCAAGGACCAATGTACACATTTTTAGAAAGAAATATCTGATGGCATCAAAACATGTGGAATCTATACTTTCATGTTTATCCTTGTAATATCTTATACTGGATATTAAGAAGTGATAAATTCATGAGATGAAGTCTTATTATCACGACCCCCTCCCACCACAGATGCCCCTCCTGAGATGGCAATGGGGAAAGGGAGATAGTGACCCCCCGAGTCCCGCCTCCAATAGGCCCCGGGTTGGCAACTAGCACCAAGGGTATGAGTTTTCACAAATATGGGAGGCATAACCATTTTATTATTTTAAGATCAGGAAATAGGACAAGTTAACCACCAAAAGGAAAAGAACACGTGTATATAAATAAACCCAAACCAAGCCCACAAGCATGTTTAAACAATTTTTATTACAAGGTGCAAGTACAAGAAAGCTCAATGTACAATACCAAAAGAAACAACTGTACAACAACAGCAAAAACTCTAACTATCCAACTAGTAGGGCCCCGCACGACCCTGGTAGTCCTCCTGGAAACCTGAAAGTAAATATAGGGTGAGCATAAAAGTATACTCACTAGGGAAACCTAAAGCTCTCGTGCACAAGTGGGGATACATCCTAATGTCTCGTGAGAACAACAGAAGAAACCTAGAAAATAGTTCTATCCACCCAACCTCATCAGCCACACTCACCAAAAGCACAATCACAACAGGTAGCAGTATATAAGAAACATGAGTATTGGGTACCCCGCACCATTTCCTAGTAGTTACCTGATCTTCCTAACAGCGAACGTCCTGACACTGCCACACTCTCCCTACCCAAACACACCTGGGCCTCACAAACCACACATCACACCCACACACACCTGGGCCTCACAACCACGTATCTCGCCTGCAGACACCTGGGCCTCACAACCACGTATCCCGCCCGCACAGACATGGGCCTCACAACTACGTATCCCACCCGCACACACCTGGGCCTCATCCCGAAGATTGTTAGGAAACAGTAGAACCTTACCGAAGAGTCTTGGTCTAAAAAAACCCAAAAATGAAACCTACCCAAAGAGTCTTAGGTGTAAGGTCACCTTGATCCATCACAGCCTAGGGGAGAAGGAGCATGAAAGAGCTAGTATCTAAGGGAAAACACCCCCTCCCATGAAATGGGAGTGTTCGGCACTAAGTGCTCAACATGGGTGGGGTGAGATAAAACTTGAAAGATATAGATATATATATGTATACCAAACACATAGCCCAACCTATGGATTCTAAACAGAGAAACTGAGCATGTGCCTCGGCACTACTACTACGAAGCATGCATATAAAAAACAACCCCAACCCCATTTAGGTTTTCATGTTTCAACAGAATTAGTTTAATAGTTCCTTAACTACTGGGCAACTATCCACAACCAACCACATCAAACGTTCGTAAAGCATATCCCTATCATCCTCAAATCAAGTAAGGAAAACACAAGCAGCACAACAAAACCCTTCTTATCAACCAACCAGCCCATTGATTATTAATCCTGTTCCATTACCATGACCCGCCATTCATTAACTCTTCCACTTTTATTTATCATTCACAACCCATGGTCCGTTCACATTCCAACCCATCCCTATAGCCCCTCTACCAACCACCATAACCACAAACACACCGAAACCCATACATCATTTTCCCTTTAAACCCATTTATCGCAACCCCACTACACGTCACCAACATAACATTCATACCAACCCATAACAAAGTCAACCGCAGCCCTGCTGCTCACCCGATCCACAACAACCGACAAAACACCCCCATCACATGCCATCTATCGAATCCAACACCCACATGTTCATTATTCCATTTTGTTCAACCGGGGTGATCACACAAGGGTTCCAGATTTTAATTAGCCAACTTTATGTGATTAACCAAATTCCACATTCCACAAGGTTACATTCACAAAAATGGTCTAGAAAGATAGGTCAAAATTTAATTGCGTAAGAAAAGGCCCCCAATGACCGTGATTTTCAGTAGGCGTAAGCCTATTCAATTCACAACCTAATATCACAGGATATAAAGTAACATAAATCACAAACTTCCCAACCCCGTTCTTTAACCAGTTGTTATGTTTATTTAATGGTTCAACTGTTTCTCATGAAAACAAGGGGATACCCACACCGCATGATAGAAAAATTATAGAGACGAAGGTAAGATCCCTACCTCAATAGGTTCTGATCACAACGCTCACCCGGATCAACCTTAGAAGACGAACATCGGTGTCCTTCACTTCTGTCGGGTCCTAGAAAAACCTCCTCGGGAGGATTTCGGAAAGGAAAGGCTGAAGGAAAGACAACGGATCCAATCTTGGAAGTTCTGCCTTGTCGTTACGATCATGTGGCCACTAATGGATTGTAAATCAGAGCTCGGACGAAGAAGTTATAGAAGAAAGAGCCTTCGAGTCTCTTGGGAGAACTCTGCTCAAAGGAAAGCGGAGGAGAGGGGTGAGTTGAAAAGGAGGAGGGGACCCCTCCTTTTATAAGAGATAAAATAAAAAGTACACGGTGTGTACTTTATGGTACACGGCGTGTACTCGGTTATTTCACATGGTCTCCACGCGGCTTCCAACATGGCTCTGCGGCCATTGAATGGTCAACACACGGTTTGAGGGTAACGCATACGCGGGGAAGGACTACACGGCATGTAGTATTGGACACATGGTGTGTACCCATTTATCTCACACGGCAAGGACACATCCTTCAACATGGGGTATACCCGGAAATGGGGTACACAACGTGTACCTAAACTACACGGCGTGTAGTTTCAAAATTCTGGAAATTGTGGGAAAAGTCCATCTTACCCTCCAGAACACTTCGTGGCCTACTTTTTGGAAAATGAATGGGTCGGAGAGGTCCGGGCCATTACATCAGATACCTCTTAAAACATTCTCGTCCCCAAGAATTCAAAAAGCAAACTAAAGGAACCCAACAAGATACCTCTTAAGGTTCTCGTTATAACAGGAACCCAACCAATAACCCTAATCATAGGTGTTAGTAATTCCCCCTCCTATGTCGAGATATTATCTGCTTTAGGATGCACTGACTCACCGACACGGGTTTAATCGTATCCGCATTAATGCGTCTCGATTAAGGATTGGGCCTTCCCACTTCCATATATTAGGATTTTCCAACTTCCACTACCCCCAACACCACACAACCAAGACACTGCCCGAACATGTGGTTTGGAAAAAATTCCTTCTCCTATGTCGAGATATTATCCGCTTTAGGCGGCACTGACTCACCCGCACAGGTTCAATCGAATCTGCATTAATGCGTCTCGATTAAGGATCAGGTTTTTCCCTTTCCCCACACATTCGGAAATGTTACATATTACCAGGGAACAAGGAAACAAAAGGTCTCATAGCCAACAATCCAAGCATTCCATATATCAAAGGTACAGAGTATAACATCAACACAAAGCCTAGAAGAACAAGGGAAAACACAAGTAAACACAACTATGGGTACTGAGCGTGAATCTGGGTCTCCCGCTCCCAAGTTCTCTCCTCGAGGCCGCCGTGCCTCCACAACACACGAACCAAGGTGATGGTTCATCCACAGAGCACCATCTCCATATGATCCTCAATTCTGACTGGTCATTCCTCGAAGGTCGCATTGTCTCCCATATCTAACTCTCCCCAGTCGATAACGTGGGAGTCATCGTGTAAGTATCGACGTAGCTGGGAGACGTGGAAGACATCATGAAACTTCTCCAACTGAGGTGGCAGGGCTAGCTGATATTATACCTCGCCGACTCGCCTCAGCACCTCAAAAGGTCTGATGAACCTAGGTGAGAGATTTCTCCCTTTCCCAAACCTCCGCTGCCCCCGTCGAGGGGAAACCTTCAAGAACACATGATCTCACACCTCGAACTCCAAGGGCCTCCTCCGATGATTATCATAAGACTTTTGTTGGTTCTGAGCAGTTTTCATCCTCTCACGTAGAAGCTGGACTTTATCTATGGTGCTCTGCACTACCTCTGGCCCCAGATCACCTGTCTCACCAACCTCTACCCAGAAAATGGGTGAACGACATGGTCTTCCATACAAATCCTCAATCAGTGACAAGCCAATAGTAGAGTGGAAGCTGTTGTTGTAGGAAAACTATACTAAAGGCAAGTTTCGTACCCATGATCCACCGAAATCCAGAACGCATGTTCGCAGCATGTCCTCCAATGTCTGGATAGTCTGCTCTATCTGCCCATCGGTCTGGGGGTGGAAAGCAGTTCTAGGGGTAGCTGGGTGCCAAAACCATTTTGTAACCCCCTTCAGACTCATGAGGTAAACCAAGTATCCAAATCTGAGAAGATAGTCTTTGGGACTCCATGAAAACGCACCACTTCATCTATGTACCTCTGTTCTAAGGTACTCACCGGGCCTGACTCCTTAATTTCTAAGAAGTGAGCTGATTTCGTCAGTCGATCCACCACTACCCAGATAGCATCATAACCACCCTGAGTTCTGGGTAGTCCTATGACGAAGTCCATTTAGATGTCATCCCACTTCCACTCAGGGACATTTAAAGGATGCAACAACCCACTAGGAACACGGTGTTCAGCCTTCACTTACTGACACACTAGGAATTTATCCACAAACTCCGCCACTTCCTGTTTCACCCCGGGCCACCAAAACTGTTCCCTCAGGCCTCGGTAAATTTTAGAAACTCCTGGATGTACTGCCAAGGCTAAGCTATAAAACTCACGGAGAACTTCCTCACGCATTGCCTCGGGAACAAACAACCTTCCATGGAAAATCATCCGATGTCAGATGTCCTCTGACCATCCTTCTGGAGTTTTCCCCTGATCGACACGATACCGCATCACTTCCGCCTCCGATTCCCCCCACTGAGACTCTTCCACCTACTACAAGAAGGAGGACTGCACCGTCATCTGAAACAAACAGCCTCTAACACCTTCTACCCTAGCATCCAAGTGCAAGGCAGCCAACTCTCCCATCACTTTCCAAGCATCAGTGGATTCCCAAACCACTTCCTTATGTGACTTCTTGCTCAGGGCATCAGCCACAATGTTTCTCTTAACTTCATTGTAAGAGATCTTGAAGTCATAGTCTTGGAGAAACTCAACCCATCTCTGCTGCCGCAGGTTTAGGTCACGTTGGGAGAAGATATAACGTAGGCTCTTGTGATCTGAGAAGACCACAAAGCACTCCCCAAAGAGGTAATGTCGCCACAACTTTAGTGAAAACACTACTGCTACAAGCTCTAGGTCATGGGTTCCATAGTTACACTCGTGAGGGCGTAACTTCCTAGACCCATAACAGATCACTCCATTCTTCTACATCAGCATGCACCCCAAACCAAGGGCAGAAGCATCACAAAACACCTTATACAACAACCCTTCCTCTGGCAACCTGAGTACAGGAGCACTGACCAACTTCTCCTTCAGGTAGTCGAAAGCCTTCTGACATTGCTCGCTCTATAGGAAGACCTGGTTCTTCCTAGTCAAAGCTGTCAATGGAGCAGTAACTCAAGAGAAGTCTGAAACGAACCTTCGATAGTAACCTGCTAACCCCAGGAAACTACGAACTTTTTCCATGCTCTTGGGTGCCGCCCAAGAAACAACTGCCTCCACCTTCGACGGGTCCACTGACACTCCATGCTGAGACACCATGTGCCCAAGGAAGTATACTTATTGCATCAAGAACTTACACTTCGACAATTTCCCGTAAATCTGGTGGTGTCGAAGGACTTCGAAGACTGCTCTGAGATGCTCAACGTGCTCCTCCTCTGATCTTGAGTAGATCAGGATGTCATCGATAAACACAACGACGAACCGGTCCAGAAAATATCAGAAGACAAAGTTCAAAAGTCCCATGAACACAACCGGTGCATTCGTAACTCTAAACAGCATCACTATAAACTCTAAGTTCCCATACCTGCACCTAAAAGCCATCTTCGAGATGTCACTGTCCTTTACCCTGACCTGATGATATCCAGATCATTGATCAATCTTAGAAAACCAACCTGCTCCCCTCAGTTGGTCGAAGAGATCTTCTATCCTTGGAAGGGGGTAACAGTTCTTGACTGTTACCCGGTTCAACCTTCAGTAGTCTATGCATAGCCTAAGTCCACAATCTGCCTTCTTCACGAAAAAAACTGGAGCACCCCATGGTGATACGCTGGGTTGAACAAAACCTTTCTCCATCAGATCATCAATCTGAATCCACAACTCCCGTAACTATGACGGTTCCATACAATAAGGGGCCATCTAAATCGGACGGGCACCAAGTTGTAAGTCTATCCTGAACTCAACGACACATCGGGGGGGGGGGGGGTAGAGTCACAACCTCCTCAGGAAAAACATCGAGGAACTCCCCAACAACCTCTGGGACATCCATCATCTTTGTATCAGCTGGAACCACTGATAACCCGCCTAACAAGGAATGTAGAGGCTTCACATGCAGGCTTCCCACCTGATAGCTCCTCTTGCCAACAAAAGATACGCACTGCCCATCCACGTCGGAGAACATGACTCTTCTCAGGAAGAAGTCGATAACAACACTAACAGAAAACAACTATTCGATGCCTAGGATGACATCGTATGGATGCATCTATAATAGAAGAAGGTCCCCACTAGATCGATGTGGTCCCAATGTCAGCCCACATCCCCGGAAAACACAAGATACACTGGTCTAGCCTCCAACTGATGTACTTAGCACTAGTGGTATGGAAATTCTCTCTACGTCTAGTCCCAAAGAATGGGCTAGACCAGGTGCAACAAAGGAGTGCGAAGCTCCCAAATCGAACAAAGATGAAACAAGAGTGCTGAACAAACAAATCATACCTCGCACCACCTCTGGTCCTGCTGAAGCTGTCAACTCTGCTGCGTGCAACTTTTCACGCCCAGCTCTTCTGCCTATCAGATGTCGTCCACCTCCCCGACCATGCCCTGGTCGAGGTCCCTGAGGATCACCCTGACGTCGGTCTCATCCCGCAAAGTCTACCCTCAGAGGAGAATGGTCCTACTGTTGCTGGAAGGGCCTCACCGGCAACTGGTGCTGCTGAGTTGGGCGCTGAACCTGCCCACCTCCACCGTACTGAGCATGGGTTGGGCACCGACTCTGAACTTGCCTGAAACCACCACAAGAAAAACACTTCTGTCCTGGGCTCATGAAAAAGGGACGAGGACCCAAAGGTATGAACTGGAACTGGTAGGGCCTTCTACCCACTGGCCTGGACCTGGAAGGTCCCGTCGTAGGAGACCTGCTACAGACTGCCTTCCCCTTAGACGAGCCTGGTTGGATCCCCTCTCAGGGTGCACCTCCCAGCGAGTGCATCCTCTCTAAAACCTCTTCCTTCTTCAATACCACTAAGTACGTCGGAAGGGTGAAGGGGGTGACAACATACTGGAGCGAAGGACGAAGCGCCTCTTCCAAATGTCTCACCCGAGACTCCTCATCCGGAAAGAGATCCAGAGCAAAGTGCAGGAGATCCTTGAACTTGATCCCTAGCTCTTTTACTGACATACTCCCCTACTGAAGGGAGAGTAACTCCTGCCGCTTCTCCACCTTGATCATGGAAGAAAGGAATTCCTTCTCAAACTCAGCCCATGGAGCCTCTGCCTCTATCCTCTCTCCAAGGTAGAGCGTCCAACACTGTCACGCCGCACCTCTCAGCTGACTGGCTGCTAAGGGAACCCAGTACTCCCTTGGAGAACGAATCAAAGTAAAAGCAATCCCTAGCTCCTCAAGCCACCCCTCTATCTCCGTATCTGAATTAATACTCTTGTACTTCTTGAGGGTCTGCCACTGGAAAGAAGGGAGAGTCTTCTGCCACTAGCTATCTTCCTTCTCTCAGTCAATCCTCAACTGATCGACTGCCTGAATCTGCTAGGCCTCGATCGTATGAGCTGCCCAGGGACGACGTCCAGGTGCCATAGCTATACGGTAAACAAGGATCACCTAAGCCCAAGTAGTAAGGAAAAACTCAAGGTTTAATTTTATCATTTTATTTCGCTTTCTTTCCCAGAACACCCAAATCAAGTAAAACACAATCATGATGATGCATGTACCTTCCCTAGGGTCTCTACCCTGCAATCAATGTAGTATCACTTGGTCGTTCGGTAGGCTAAGAGTCCTTGCATCAGACCACGGGGGGCCCTAAAATCCCGTTCCCTAGTCAGTCATCTGTGGCCTATGTCATGCACCAAGATTAACTAACATTGTCGTCCTACCATCCCATGCAATCCTCACTGGGCCTAACTCCAGACTCCATCCTATCTCTCAACCTGCCTCTGATACCATTCTGTCATGATCCCCTCCCACCAAAGATGCCCCTTCTGAGTTGGCAATGGTGAAAGGGAGATAATGACCCGCGAGTCCAGCCTCCAGTAGGCCCCGGGTTGGCGACTAGCACCAAGGGTATGAGTTTTCACAAATATGGGAGGCATTACCCTTTTATTATTTTAAGATCAAGAAATATGAAAAGTCAACCACCAAAAGGAAAAGAACAAGTGTATAGAAATAAACCCAAACCAAGCCCACATGCATGTTTAAACAATTTTTATAACAAGGTGAAAGTACAAGAAAGCTCAAAGTACAATACCAAATGAAACAAGTGTACAACAACAACAAAAACTCCAACTTTCCGACTAGTAGGGTCCGGAACGACCCTAGTAGTCCTCCTGGAAACCTGAAAGTAAACCTAGGGTGAGTATACAAGTATACTCAGTAGGGAAACCTAAATCTCACGTGCAAAAGTGGGGAGACATCCTAATGTCCCGTGAGAAAAACAGAAGAAACCTAGCAAGGAGTTCTATCCACCCAAACTCACCAGCCACATTCCCCAAAAACACAATCACAAAAGGTAGTAGTATATAAGAAACAAGAGTATTGGGTACCTTGAAACGTTTCCTAGTAGTTAGCTACTCTTCCTAACAGCGAATGTCCCGATGCTTCCACTCTCCCCACCCGCACACACCTGGGCCTCACAACATCCTGCCCGTACACACCTGGGCCTCACAACCACGTATCCTACCCGCACACACCTGGGTCTCACAACCATGTATCCTGCCCGCACACACCTGGGCCTCACAAATACGTATCCTGCCCCCACACACTCATAGGCCTCATCCTGAAGATTCATGGGAAACAGTAGAACCTACCCAAAGTGTCTTGGGCTAAAACCACCCCAAACGAAACCTACCCGAAGAGTCTTAGGTGTATGGTCGCCTCAACCCATCACATCCTAGGGGAGAAGGAGCAGGAAAGAGCTAGTAACTAAGGGAAAACACCATCTCCAATGAAATGAGAATGTTCGGCACTAAGTGCTCAACAAGGGTGGTGTGCAATAAAACACGAAAGATATAGATATATATATGTATACCAAACACACAACCCAACCTATGGCTTATAAATAGAGAAACTGAGCATGTGCCTCAGCACTGCTACTACGAAGCTTGCATACAACAAACAACCCCAACCCCATTTAGGTTTTTATGTTTTAACAGAATTAGTTTAATAGTTCCTTAACTACTAGGAAACTATCCACAACCAACCACATCAAACGTTCGTAAAGCATATCCCTATCATCCACAAATCAACTTAGGAAAACACAAGCAGCACAACAAACCCCTTCTTATCAACCAACCAGCCCATTGATTATTAATCCCATTCCATTACCATGAACCACCATTCATTAAATATTCCACTTTTATTTATCATTCACAACCCATGGTCTGTTCACATTCCAACCCATCCCTTCAGCCTCACTACCAACCACTATAACCACAAACACACTGAAACCCATACATCATTTTCCCTTTAAAACCATTTATCGCAACCCCGCTGCCCATCACCAATATAACATTCACACCAACCCACAACCATGTCAACCGTAGCCCCGCTACTCACCTGATCCACAACAACCCACAAAACACACCCATCACATGCCACGTATCCATGCCAACACCTACATGTTCATTATTCCATTTTTTTCAACCGGGGTGATCACACAAGGGTTCCAGATTTTAATTAGCCAACTTTACGTGATTAACCAAATTCCCCATTCCACAAGGTTCCATTCAAAAAATGGTCTAGAAAGATAGGGAAACATTTAATTGCACAAGAAAAGGCCCGCAATGACCGTGATTTTTAGTAGGCATAAGCCTATTCAATTCACAACATAATATCACAGGATATAAAGTAACAACAATCACAAACTTCCAAACCATGTTCTTTAACCAGTCATTATCTTTATTTAATGGTTCAAATGTTTCTCATGAAAAAAAGAGGATACCCACACCACATGATTCAAAAATTAGAGATACGAAGGTAAGATCCCTACCTCAATAGGTTCCGATCGCAACGCTCCCCCGGATCAACCTTAGAAGACGTCCGTCGGCGTCTGTCACTTCTGTCGGGTCCCGAAAAAACCTCCTCGGGTGGAAATCGGAAAGGAAAGGCTGAAGTAAAGACAACAGATTCAATCTCGGAAGTTCCGCCTCGTAGTTTTGATCTTGTGGCTGGTGACAGATCGTAAATTGGAGGTCGGATAAAGAAGTTATGGAAGAAGGAGCCTTCGAGTCTTTTGGGAGAACTCTGCTCAGAGGAAAGGGGAGGAGAGGGGAGTGTTGAAAAAGAGGATGGGACCCCTCCTTTTATATGAGAGAAAAGAAAAAGTACACAGCGTGTACTTTATGGTATATGGTGTGTACTCAGTTATTTCACACGGTCTCCATGTGGCTTCCAACATGGCTCTGCGGTCGTTGACTGGTCCACAAATGGTTTGAGGGTAACGCATACGCAGGGAAGGACTACACGGCATGTAGTATTGGACACACGGCGTTTTCCCATTTATCTCACACAGTAAGGACACAACCTTCAACATGGGGTATACCCAGCAAGGGGGTACATGGCGTGTACACAAACTACACGGCATGTAGTTTCAATATTCTGGAAAGTGTGGGAAAAGTCCATCTTACCCTCCAGAACACTCCGTAGACTTCTTTTTTGCAATGGAATGGGCCAGAGAGGTCTGGGCCATTACACTTATTCACTTAATAGATTCAAACACCTAATAGTCTATATCATATGAGTCCCATTAAATTATTTCACATGACTATATGAATTATTTTTTACCGAATAATATCATATTACATCAAGGTTCTTATCATAGTGGGGAACAAATATAAACTTTTTATGTGAAAAATACTCTAAGGAAATTATAAAATTGACTTTACATAGATGGAAAATCAATATGTGACAAGACAATTATTAGTATTCATGTATCTTAATATAAAATAAATATAATGTATAAATTCATTGGTTCAAGGTAACCCAATCCAAAAGACTCCCACTTACTCTAGAGCCAACTATTAAAAAATTTATCCACTAGTACTTACATGATACTTATGATTTTTCTATGATAATACTCCTGCAAATGGGATTATCACATTATCCTCTATGGAAAATGAGGTTATTGATACCTGACCTCTCTAAGAAAAATACCAAAAGAGATAATACTTTTTTAGTATGTGTTTTGGCTACTTATAAGACCTTGGATCATTAGATATAGCCGCCCCAATAATATCATCATTTTAAAACATGATATGATATTTATTTATAGGAACAAAATCAAGATTCTTGATCATGTTTCATATCTACATTACTTCCTGAGTGGAATTAAAATCTAAAATAAACTTGGACTCTGTCATAGAATCAGTGAAAACATGATACTTTGAGATCTTCCCACTCTCAAATTCTATATCAAAGATGAAGATATATCCCAATTGGGATTTTAGATCATCAATACTACAAATATGGATTTTATCAGCAGTAAAAATGTCCTTTAACTGCACTAGAAAAAGTGTTATTATTACCGGCAAAGATAAGGGGGGGGGGGTTCCTCTTTATCAGCGCTAAAAAAAGTGACGATAAAAGGGGTCTTTTAACACCGATAAAATGAAGCGCTGATAAAAGGGTCTTTAATCAGCGCTTTATTTTTAATGCTGATAAAAGACCCATTTTATCATCACTTTTTTTAGCACTGATAAAAATTAAAAAAAAAATAAATAAATAAAAAATCTACCAATCTCGAGGGGGGGCTTTTTACGTACTTGATCCCCCCTTTATCAGCACTTTCCCACACCTCCAGTGCCCACCCGCACCGCCTACACCCTTTATCAGTGCTAGACCTCTAAATCACCCTTGCACGCGCGCCCATTCCTCCACTCGGATTTGATCTTGAGACCTCCCCCATGCGCACCTAAAGCCTTTGCCACTCCCCTATATTGATTTGTTCTCTTCTTCATGATATATCTGTTTATTTATATATATATATTTATTTATTTATACTTATTCGTATAGTAATATATATTTCTATTAATATATATTTTTATATTAATATATATATAGTTATATTAATATATATATATAGTTATATTAATATATATATAGTTATATTAATATATATATAGTTATATAAATATTCATCTATTGGTATTCTAAATAAAATGGATATTAGTTATTATTTAGATAAATCTAATATATTTCATATGTAAATATGTTTAATTATTTATTTTAAAATTTTAATTTTTAGGTGTGAATATCTAAAAAATATGTACATGTAGTTATATATTTGATTATAAATAGCAGTGCATTATAAAAAATGATAAAATTTTAAATAAATAATATCAATATGAATGTAATACCATGGAATAAATTTAGTCCCTACCAAAAAAATCCAATAATCCCCCCCTTAAACGAGGATGAAAATCAAAAAAAATGTTAAAAATTCGTGGTACCCCAACTAAAAACTCAGTTTTAGAGGCCTTTTGGGCCACTTTTAGCCTCTAAAATCCCTTGGTCGGGGTTTCCTCGGGTGACAATGACGTTGAGATCATCACAGGCTTCGATTTGATATGTGGTAGAGCTCAAACGGACACCCGGATCAAAAGTTATGGCCGTTTGAAGTTTGAGTTGCGTTTTGAACATATTTTGGATCTTTTTTTAATTTTTTAGTCTTCAAATTGTTATTAAATGACTATTAGTCCATAATAATTAGCAAATTATTAATTAAAAATATTTTTTTAAATTTTTTATAAGCCATTTTCACTAAATATCTTATATATTAAGTATATTAAGTGTAAATGTATATTTATACTTATCAAAAATATATTTAAAAATTATATATTATATTTATATCAATATAACTATATTGATATATTAATATATTTTTCTTAATTTTTTTTGAATTCGAACCATTTATCAGAGCTTTTAAAAAAAGTGCTGATAAAGGCCCCCCTTTATCAGTGCTGATAAAGGGGTACCCTTTAACAACGCTAAAAAAAGTGCTGATAAAGGGGTACCCTTTAATAGTGCTAAAAAAGCATTGTTAAAGGGGTCCCTTTATCAGCGCTAAAAAAATTGCTAATAAAGGGGTAGGTTTATCAGTGCTTTTTTTAGCGCTGATAATGGTACCCGCCTTTATCAGTGCTTTTTCGTTAGCGCTGATAAAGGGGTGGCGTTGGTCATGCCCAGTTTTGTGGTAGTGCATCCTGATCTATTTGGAAACTAGTATATGTATACCCCTTTATGACTATCTACCCATGTCCTCTATAAACTAGAAAAATATCTTTAGTACACCTCAAATAAGTAAGGATATTCTATACTTCCATCCAATGGTGGTATCCTAGATTCGCTCGATATCTCGCTATCATGATCAAGGTGTTGGAAAAATCTATCATAGTATATTTCATGGAAAACATATCTCTCCCTATCAAAAATGTTTATGGGATCTTTTTCATCCTTTGTCTCTCCTCCTACGCTTGATGCCACATTTTCTCTGAGTGATGTATTCAATGTGACATTGGAAAAAATCTCATCTTGGACTTTTCCATACTGAATCTCTTTAGTATATTATCAATTTATATTCCTTGACTTAGTCCAAGAAACCACTCTCATCTATCAAAATGTATCTTGATCCTAATAATGTATGCTTATTCACCTAACTTCTTCCTAAATAAACCTGTGTTCGACTATGTCCGAATGAATTGTAAGACTAGTATCTTATTTCCAATTAGTAATATGTCATCAAAAAAACTATTAAAAAAACAATCAAACTCCAATTAAAATTTTTATAGACACAAGGATCACATCCATTATTTATGAATATAAATTTCATTATGTCTTCATCATAGTGAATTTTCTATAATCTAGATTCTTTTTTTAATCCATAAATGGATCTTCACAATATTCATACCATACTAGCATCTTTTTAAGTCACAAATCCTTTTGGTTGATCATATATATATCTTCCACAAGGTCCTTATTAATAATGTCTTTTTTGAGATCCATTTTCCTAAGATCATAATCATGGAAAAATCTTATGGAAAGTAATGTTATGATTGATTTTATTATATAAACTCTTTAAAAGACTTTTCCATAACTAATTCCTTAATTAAATTTAAAACCTCTTGAAAATAGTATAGATTTATAGATACTAAATTTACTTTCCATGTACATTTTCTTCTTGAACACCCATTTTTAAAAAATGGGATTTATATCAACTAGAGGATAGAACAAAGTATATACATGGTTTTTGTACATGGGATCCCTTTCATAATTCATGGATTATTTCCATCTTATATCTTTTGCACCACTTATTTCTTCTTTATAGTGTATAGTTTAATTCTTATAAACTAATAATGAAAATCATTATGGTATGAATAAAAAATCATATATTTATAATTATATAACCTCTCTAGTTCTCTTACATAGTATTTTTGTATTTGGAACATCCTCTTTTATACAGATTTTTTGAATTTATTTTTGTTCAATCTCTTCTGTATCTTGATCCATGACTTCATCAATATAAATCTTATGTCATACATCTATTTTAGATATTTGATCCATCTCATGAAATATGGATTGTATTACCATTATAAATTTCTTGTTTTAGGGATTGTATAGGTAATACACTTTAGTTTCCTTCGGATATCCAATAAATATGAACTTAGTGCCTTAATCTATAAGATTATTACTTTAAGAGGTATTAACAAATGATTCACATACCCAAGAATAAATATATGAGACATAAAATTTATTTTCACTCCATAATTTGAATTTATTTTTTTATTTAGTTATAACTCTATTTAGATTGTATTTTTTTCAATAATGTCTATACTTAAATAGATAATGTAAGACTTACATGACTCATCATTTAACTCACCATGTAAAAAATGGTGTGGTTACTCCTTTCAATTACATTATTCCATTGTAGTTTATAATTAGGAGTGAGTTGAGAAGGAATCCCCAAATCCCATTGATAATTAGTGAACTCTTAGTTAAGATTTTCTCCACGAGAGTCTGAGAATATGTTATTTTTCTACCTACTAAGTTGATTCTCAAGTTCATTCTTGTACTTATTGAAATTTTAAAAGGAATTTAACTTATAAATAATTAAGTAAATATGTACATATATACTAAATTAATTTATATAAGTTATTATGTATGAAAATACACCTTTTTTTAATAGAAAAATGGTCCACACAAATCTATATGAAACAATTCAAGAAGCTCCATGAAGCTTCACCATTTCAAAAAAATGGAGTTTGACCATTTTTCCTAATAAATAAAGCATGATATAAACTTTGTGTTTTATTTTCATAAGAGTGTAAATAACAATATTTATATATTTATTTCAAGAACTCTTCATTTACATGACAGAACCAATGATTCCACAGTTGGGTGTGATATGAGTCACACAAACCAAAGTTTTTTTCAATTCCAAATACTTGGTTTTCATATTCCAACACATAAAGACCATTATTAAGATGTGTCATTCCATAATATATTTTATATTTGTAAAATTATAATTTTTTATTCACAAATTAAAAAATATTACCATCTATTTTAAGATATTATACACAAATAATGTTTTAGTAACACTTATCACATAATAAAAATTATTTTAAACCAAGATCAATCTTATTGACAATGTGAGTTTGTAGTCACTAATAGATAATGTAGCATGTATAGCTCTATTAGTGTCTCATAGATCAAACTCACCTCAAGAAACTATTCTTAAACTAATTGGTTCCTATAATTAGATTCCAATGTGAGAACAACCAACTATTTCTAATAACCTATTTATATAAATATGAAGATTTTATTCAATAAAAAACACAACTAAAGCTTCCCCTTTCTTCTTAACTATGGAATAGTTCTTCTTCTAATATAACTTTTTCTATTTGAAAATAATATCATCCTTATCACTTTATTTTTCCAATATTTTGTTCTTATTTTGAGGGTGGTGCAAAGTATCTTTTCCTTAACATTGCAATATTTTATGATATATTTCTCTTCAAAAAAATTTAATTCTTTGATAGCTTGTGATAGAGGAAACCCCAAGTCTAATTGAACTGTAATATAGTATAATTTTATAACCTTGATATTAAATTGGAAGAGTGAAAATGAATAACCATATTAAAAAAAATTATAAAGGATTTATATAGAGAAAATATATTGATTAAAAGAACTCAACTTTTAGAAAAGTAATTATATGATTTAAAAAACATTTTTCACTAATTTTTTACTGATTATTGTGAGAAACAAAGATATTTAATTTTATCAAATTAAGTAAAATTTAATTTAAAAAATGAAATTAATTTTTTGAATATTTATTTTAAATTTAACATAGGTTGAATTTTTCATAATTTTCAAAAAATATTGATTTTTCAATGAATAATCAAGAATACTGATTTTTATTAAAAAATATGTTTTCATTTAAAACATTTACTAACATTAATTTTGTTATAAAATAGATTTAAAAGTAAAATTTATTCAATTATTTTATTAATATTCCAATTAATTCCATTATAAAAAAATTTATGTTGGAAATTTTAATAAAAACATTTTATACTAAAGAAAACATTTTTCTGGAAAACAACTTTTCATCACATTATACAAGTTTAATTTTATATTAATTTCTTAAAATTATGTGAATTTAATCTAATAAAATGTATTACATATTTTTCATCATCATGTAATTTTTTTTAATGAAAATTCTTTCATTTTTTGTTATATTCAATTGTAAAAACAGTTAAAGAAATCATCGTGATTAAGGTTAAAATGAATTTACCAGGGGTTAAACCACGAGATAAGGGTATGTTTTACAATTAAATTTGTATAAATAAAATAGGATGGAATTATTTATAAATAATACAATTCCAAATTTTAATATCTATCCATTTTGAATAATTTTTCTTGAGCATGACATTATTATATTTTAAACTTTTAAGAAATTTCAAGTATGTCCTCTCACCCACTTATAAAAAGATACCCATCATTTCTCATTTTTACACCACTTTTTTCAATAAATATCAATAAAAAATGGAAAATTTAACTTATAAAATTTTATATAAATGATTTATCTTTTTTATTATCAAAATTCTATTCCAAGTGGTTTTAAGAAAAAATCTAAATGAGGCCAACCAAAGGAGAGGTAATCATCCTACCCGATCTCTTTCAAATTAGTTCTTCTTCCCCTTCATATAAATACATGTAATTCATTATAAAATAATAAATGTAGTAAAATAAACATAATTATATCACTATTATGTAACCACTATTATTTACCCTCTTTTTTCTTCAAACGATAAGTGGGAGTATTACTCATGCGTACTTGTGGACTACCGCATCTACATATCAATATAATTAATTTTCCATCCTAATATTTAATGGATGGTTGTTATAATAGTTTTAAATTTTATATATGATATTTATGGAATAATTATTATTTTATAATTTTAATATCATATCTACCTTCTTACAACTTATTTCATTGGAAAATGACTATGTCGCTCGTGCGTACGTGTGGACAACCACCTCCATGAAGCATGTGATTTTTTTAATTTATAATTTAATTATATGGTAATAAGGATAGATTTAATATATATATATATATGTGTGTGTGTGTGTGTGTTATTTAGAACATAATTATTGTTCTTTAATGGTAAAATAATATTTATATTTCTTTCCTTCTTTTCATTGGAAAATGAAAACAACTTTAATGTGTACGTACGCCCCACCGTCTCCATAAATGGAGAAAATAAATTTTATATCTCTAAATTTTATATATGTATATAAATATGTATATAATGAATATAAATGGTATTTATTTCATAAATAAAATTCTTTATATTATGGATCCATGATCAAAGTACAAGGACTGGAACTACCGAACCGAAACTTTTAGTAAAGATGAAACTATAAACACCTGAAAACGGTGATGTTAATAACTAATTATTAATAAATTTGTGTTGAAATGTTTTTAGTGGATTATATATGATATTATAATTATTTTAATGATTTTGGTATAGAATTATAATGAATTTACATTTATTATATTGGAGGTTAGGTAATGAGATTTCTTATCTCATTTTTATTTCTTTGAAACACATGCCAAATTCAATAATTGTTTCTTTTGTGTGGTGTATATAATACCCATAAATGTATTATAGGATTATTTTCATAAAATTTACATGTATTTAAAAATAAAACTAATTTTATCTCTTTAATGAGTTTTTTATTTATATATTATCAAATTGGTAAGGGATTTATGTTTCATTTTCATTTTCATCAGGATTTTTTTATGACTAATTTTCTATTGAAGGAAATTATATTATAATTTTTTGATAAAAATATTTCTTTTATTATCCTCTGGTTATCAATTAAATTTTTAAATAATAGTATCATTTCCTCTATTTGGCACTTAAAATGAAATGTAAAATGAATTTAAGAAAAATAGAATATATTTCTTCTTTTGTTGGGATTCTTTTTCTTACATATCGATGTTTTATCTAAAATGTTTTCAAGAATGTTTTTATTATTATCATATGATTGTTTAAATTAATTTTTACCCATGTTTTACTTTAAATATTATTTTTCCAAATTAATATTATTAATATTTCCCGAACGAGGTACTTTTGACATTTTACTGAAAATGTAAACAAAATATTTGTTTTAACATACACGGAATTGATGAAATTTCCCACCATCATGAATGCTAAATTATTTGAAGATTCTATTAATAATTTCAGTGGTTATTTTAAGAAAAAAAATTTATTCAATATTTTAAATTTTTTAAATTATAAAAAAGTGATTTCAAGATGAAAAGGATTTTCCCTCAAGAAATGTTTGAGTGGTCTTTTAAATATGTTTTCATCTATTATAACATCTTTTGATATTACTTATGAATTAATGGGGATATGTTAAAATGATACCATCCTTATTTTTTGGGATGTTTTATTATTATAATGATGATATGTTTTCAAAACATATTTATTTTCCATGAGTTAAGCTATGATGATATGATGAATGTTTTATTATCTTGTGTCATTCATATGAATAGATTATGATCATGTGATGGGTGGGTCCAGAACAATATATCATTATAATATATTTGGTAAATATTAATGTTCTAGGGTATAAAATGGTACATGTTAGGTTATTCCACTCCCAAAAGAGGGAACATGAGAGTTTATCCCAAGTATGAAGTAGGTACATAGGTGGGTAGTCCAAGACTAACAAGTTATGAATATCTTAGTGGGTATCCTTAACATAATATTTTATGATTATGATTATTTGACACAATATGAAATTTTTTTATGAATTTATATAATGTAAATATTATTTCCTCACTATAAAACCTTGATGTTTTAAAAGAACACTATGTTCTATAGAATATATAACACACAATACTGAGCTTAAACAACCCACAAAATATTGTTATTTAAAAATAACCATTATAATCTAACCATTATGTTTGTGGGTATGAAGAGTATTAAATGAATTATTTAATATATATAAATTACACAATAAAAATAAAATAATTAATTCCTAGGAATTATGTAATAAATTTTATGTAATGTAATGTTATGCTTCAAAAATACATTTCCATCAAAAAATGTTTTTTTATTTTTTTTCTTAAAGAATATTATAATAAATTAAGGGAACATCTATAAATATTATTTTGTAAGGATAATATAAATTTAAAAATCAGAATACTATAATTATCATAGGATAAAAGTTTCATATTTTAATGAAAATATTCACTTTCTAATGAATAGTGAAAAATACTACTTTTTACTGTAAACTATATTTTTGTTTCAACCACTTGAAAAGTTCCAACTTATTTTAAAATGGTTTATAAGAAAAATTAGTCATATTATTTTAGTAATAATATAATTGTGTTTACTGTAATCAATTTTATTATTTAATTTTGAACAAAACCATTTTTAGTCATAAAAGGAATTTCACAATTTTTTTTATTTTTTTCAAAAAATCATTTTCAGCGAATTTTGCATAAATATTTTAAAATAGTTTTATACCAATTATAATTATCGAATTTGATGAAATTTATTCCATAATTTAAATTATGAGGTTCATATTTTGTAAATATATCCCTTTTATTTTTAGGAATTATGAATAGTAACCATGGAAAAATTTATCACCTCAGTAAAGGGTAAGTTAGGTTAATCTATGTTAAACCGAAGTAATAAGGCCATAATTTTAAATTATAATTATTATTTTATGAATTAAATTATACCCATATCATCTTAGGATCGTAATATATTTGTCTAATTGACACATTTCAATGAAATTGAATTATATAATATTTAAAACAAAGAAAGTTACAAAATATCACCCTCTTAGTTTTATTATGTGTTCATATATAGACAAAATAAAGTTATTAATGAATATAAATATAAATTATGAGCTTAATATAATTATTTTTATGATATAATTTTATTTATATTTTTTCAAAAATTAAATAATTTCCTTAAATTCTTGTGTAATGCAAATTCAATGTTTATTTAATTAACAAAAAAATAAAATAAATGATAATAAAAATATTAAAAGTGATATAATTTGAATGATTTAATTTGTACGATGAATTTTATAGATCTATATAAAATATAATAAACATTTATAATCATTATATTCACATTATAATTTTTTATTGAGGTATTTAAATTAAAATTAAATGAATAATGTCAAGAACAACATTAATAATATTTTTTCATAAATAATATTTTACTAAATGATTTAAAAGACATAAAAAACATTATATTCTAAACAATTGATTTTTTATGGTTTTAAACATCAACCAGGGTCCATTTATGGGACTTTTTTTTAGAGTAACATTATTAACACTAAAAAGTAGAAAACTTAAATATTATGGTAATTGTAAAATGGTCTAAGAGAGGGTTAAAACTATAATATAAGAATTAAAACATACCCAAAACATGTCCAAATTTTATTTAATGAGATAATTTAAGACTTTTACTCATATTATCTTATAATTCTTTCAATTTTGATCTATTTTTACTTTAAAATTAACTTATATTAATTTAATGTTTTATGAAATTCCAAAAGTGCCCCTCACCTCAATTATAAAAGAACACCCCTTCCTTCACTTCTTCACACCATTTTGAGACATATAGATCAACCAAAACCAAACCAATTATCTTATAAATATATTTATCCAAGGTATATGGATTTTTTTATTTCCAAAATACCTACCCTAGGTCCATTAAAAAAATCTAAAGAAAGTCCACCAAAGAAGAGGTAATCATCTTTACCGAGTCTTTCATGATTATTTCTGGTTATACTTCCACAAAAAGGTTTTGAATAAACCTAAGATAATAACCCCAATATCATAAATATAATTAAGTTTTATTATTATTATGGTTCAACAATATTTCATATCTTTTCTATCCTATGAAAACCGAAAACATCACACATGCATGCATACGACTTATCGTCTCCATGTAGCAATATAACTCACTTTTCACCTCAAATTTAATTTGATGTATATAAATATTGTGCCAATAAATATATATTATATTTATGAAATATTTTTAATTTTTTTAATACTAATTTAATATACACCATCTTACCTTCAAAACCGTTAGGAATCGATCACGTCACTCGTGCGTATGTATGGACTACCACCTCCACGCAGCGATGTGATTTGTTTTTCAGTTGTAGTTTACATATATGTTAATAAGGATTGATTTGATTAATATATATGATTTATATGATATAATAATGATTTTTACATAATTATTATTATTTTAATTTATTTCATTCCATCCATTAAAAAGTTAATACACTTTTCATGCTTACGTACGACTTACCATCTCCATGAATGGTGTAATTCATTTTTATATCTCTACCATTAGTGGATTACTATAAATACATAAATAATGAATATATATGATATTTATATCATTATTAAAATTCTATAGATGATGTAAACTTGATCAAATTATAAATATCAAAACTATAGAACCAAAGAATACATGAAAAATGAAGTAGTTGTTACCCAAAGTAATGATTTTTAACAAACAATTTTTAATAAACAAATGATAAATGATTATATGTAAGTAGTAAATGGTATGATATATATTATTATGGTTCTAAAATATTATATATATATATATATATATATTATACATGGGGTTTTGATATGTATTAAAGGATTCTGATCGGATGTAAGGGTTTATTTCACAATCTTATCATTGTATGAGATTGTTTATATTTAAGTATCTAGTGGGAAGTATTTTTATTCCATTTCCATGTCTTAAAAAATGTATTCCAAATTTTTTATTACTATTCTACCCATTTTTTATAATTAATTTTAACCCATGTTTGTTATTCCCCAAAAAATTTAAAAAGAATCTTCTTATCATTTTTTAAATGTGGTACGTTTTGAATTTTCTTACAGAAGTGTGAAAGGAATTTTTTTCTTAACATATACTAAATGAATTGAATTTTCCAACATAACAAACACTCATTGATTTGAATCTTCTTTTAAAATTTTCTATGCTTATTTTCAAAGAATATTTTTTCCCAAATATTCTTGAAATTATTAGTTTTTTGAAGTGGATTTCAAAGTGAAATGTATATTTTAATAAAAACAATTAATGATATTTTTATGGTATATCTATTCATATATGAAAAAAAATATATACTTATTCACCACTGAAGATATGTTGTAATGAAACCATTATTTAAAACATTGACCTACATGTGATCATTGGATATTACATTTCTCTTAAATACCAATATTCTATATATCATGAATATTATTATTATTAATCCATATAACATTTATACTTACAAGGTTATACTTTGAAAGTATTTTATTAACTAGGTACGTATTGATAAATCTGTATTTTTTTACTCAATATAGATATTTTTTGATAATGCATATTTATTATGAATTAAATCAACCAATCTATATATGAGGAATGCATTGTAAATTTGATGATGGGTGGGTATTAGAAATATATATCCCCTAAATTCATCAACGGTTCTCATGAAACAAATAAGAAAGCTAGTATTAAATGGGTTTTTGGTTTATGCCTACCCATAATTTTAAATTGTCTTGGCATAGAGCCTTGATGGTATAAATACAATGATGTCTGAGATATTGACATCAACTATTAATTATTTCCTTCATTTAGAATTTAGACATTATTATCCATGAGATTACTAAATTGATATTATACATGGGAATATTTTTTGAAAAAGTAATTGATTAAATGGAAAGTTTTTTCAATTATTTACCTTTTTATATTGATTATTCCTTATTTATTCATGATATAATATACTATATGTGACATTTACTAAGCATATGAGCTCAAATTTTTTTATTAATCCCATTATATGAAGAAGGACAATTTGAATAATATCAAGGATGATAAATTGACTCTTAAATTATGGGTTTTATATTTCCATTTTAACATGTGAATCATATATGCATCTATTTTTTAGGACTTCTAACCTAATAAATCTTATGTGGTGACATCCCTCATATACATGAAAAAAAAAAGTATAAAATAACTATTGGTTTCTGGGGTAAATGTTTTATAGTTGGTATTAGATAAATTTTATTATAACCCCTATGGACTAGATTTAAGAAAACTTATATTAAGGAACTTAACCTTGTGATGAACCTTGAGAATATTATCAAAGAAACCAAGATTATGATTTTGATATTAGTTATAAAAATAATAATGTTGAACTTTTCACTCATTTAGATATTATATATTATGATTCATAATTATATACTTTAATATAGTGTATTACATTATTTAGAAATGACACCTAGAAGAAAGAATTGAAATTTAATCAATGCACATTATACATGTAGTGATTTCCTTTCTGGGAAAGATAAAAAAGTTGGAGGTGGATCTATAGATAGAGCTGAACAAATTATAACTATATCGACTAATCTAAATGAATTTTTAATAAATAAACTTTCTCATATAGAGTAGCTTGTGGATCTAAAATATGGTCTAACAATGTTAGACCACTTTATGCATGATCAACCACTATCATTAAATGGGACTAAAAATACTTTTTTATATAAGTAATGGATAAGTTCCTTAGTGAAGATATTTATCTATTTATTAATTAAAGAAAGGGATAAGGGTGTCACATAATTTTATTATATCTAAAAGGATATAGATAAATTGTGGTCATTGGTACAAAACACTAAGGATGCATAGGAAATAACTAACATGGAATGAAAGGATTTTAAGTAAAAATTTAATGGAAAAATATTTCCCTCATGAATAATGAGATGATTTTGAGAGAAAATTATTGAGTCTGAGATAAAAGGAATTGGAAAATTTTGATAAGTATGAAGCTAAATTTATAAGGTTAGAAAATAATGTTTTGTACTATTTATGAGAAATATTGATCATTTCTTTGATGGGTTAAAGACAATCCTTTAAAGGTAAATGGAATCAAAAATATTCTCATCATATGAGGACATAATATCATGTTATATAAAGATAAAGGAATAACTATCCAAGTCTTGAAGCCTATAAGGAAAGTAAGAGAATAAAAGTATGAAAGAGTAGAAATTGTTTAAAGGGGAGAAGGGAAAGAAGGATTTTTCAACATGTGATGGTTATGGAAAGAAAAACATTGGTGTTTAATTAATGGGAATATTAATTTTCTTCATGTATAGAGAGAAATAAAATTAGGCACATGAATTAAATGTTAAAAAATAAATCTCTTATGTTCAGTTTTTCAACTATAAATGGATGAGGATATATGAAAACTAATGTCGTGAGAATTAAGGGAATATATATTATAATAAGCAATGGGGTCAGGGTCATGCCTATGTTATTACTATAGTTGAAGTGGAATGATTAGTGTTATTTTTATTTGGATTCCAGAATTTAGTTTTAGAAATGTATTTAATCAATGATATAAGAATCATGAAACTTATAAGTATTTTACTAAATTAGTTTTGATTTAAGTATTTCAAATAATATGTTGAATGATACCGATAATGAAGTAAATTTATTTAGTGGAAAGGTGATATTTTTGGACAATAAATGAATGGGGGAAAGATAAACCTCAATGTGTTCTTAATTTTGAGTTAATAATCTTTAGTTGGGATAAATATAGGATTGACATTAAAAAAGATTATTTTTGTAGTATTGGTGACCTTGAAAATGGTTAGTGAATTGATGAAAAAGTAATTTATTATTGATTTTACTAAATTTTCTAGTTTATGGGATATATATAATAAGGATAAAGTTAATGGTCATTCAGGTTATTAGTATATGTGATAAAGGTGTTCACATGCTTGAAATATGACATTATAAACTTATTTATGATGTCTAGGGATAAAAAATTTGATCAAATTTTTCAGTTTTGAATATTGTTGGAAATATTTTGGAAGATAATTAAGGTTAAATACTTATTAAGTGGTTATTATTTTTTGAGGTAAAAATATACTTTATCATTTTGGATAACATGTTCTAAGAATTTTTGATTTGGAAAATATTTAGAGGAAAAAAAAGGACTTTTGTATCTTATAATTTGTTAAAAGTACTTCTATTATGAAAAATTCATCCCGAATATCCAATTATATGTGTAATAGATGAAGTGGAAATTGATTATAGCACAATCAAAGGATGATATTATGCATATGAAATGAATATAAATAAAGTATTTTTTTCATTAGAGTTTTATCTATATTGTTGAAGAATCCCATGTTTTTAGGGAAAGTAACTTTACATAAAAATGTTATCCGTTTGCTTTTCTTATCAGTAAATAAATGACAATTTAACCCATAACAAATTTATGGCTTTTTATTGTTATATTTTCCATAACTATGTTATCTATCAATCTCTATTAATATTTGTTCATTATCTTTCACTTCCATGTATATATTTTCACTTCCCAAAAATGTTCTTCTATTTGAAAACTTATTTTTTTAGGGACCTTCTTACTTCCCTTTCCCACTTTTTAAAAGAAATTTTATTAATACTTCTTATGATGTGGGTTTCCTAAAAATAAATTTCAAAATGTCAAACCCTTGATCATCGAACACCAGTTCAAATTACAAGAAAAAAATAAATTATGGGGGGTGAGTGTAACATCCTGATATTTTAAAATAATAATAATTTTGATATTGTATATGACATGCAACACTATGCCTAAACAACCAAAATATTATTATTATTTGAATATGACCATTATAACCTAACAATTAAATTGGTAAATATTAATATTTTTTAATGAATAATGAAATATATAAAAAGTAACTGCTTAATAAAATGACTTAATTAATTCTTAGGAAATATATACTCATTTTTTAGTAAATTTATTTTATGCTTTAGAAATACATCTCCTCAAAAAATGATTTTATTTCTTTTTGTGAGAAAATAGTATAATAAATTTATATAACATATATAAATTTTATTTTATAAAAAAACATCATTTTTAATATAATAATATCCCAATTATCATTGGTTAAATTTTTTATATTTTTATGAAATGATTGATTTTCCACTGAATAGAAAAAAATACAAATTATTATTGAAAACTGTATTTTTGTTTCAACCATTTAAAAAGATCCATTTTATTTTAAAATGGATTAAAAGTAAAAAAAAAATATATTATATTAATAAAAATAAAATTGGGTTAATTTTAATCATTTTTATAATTTATTTTAGTATAAATTTTTTTTGTATATATAAAATATTTTTTTAAAAATGTGTATTTTTCTAAAAAGTGGTTTCATCACCTTTGCCGAGCTTTTTAAAAAATAATTAGTACCACTTATAAGTATTTAATTTGATAAAATGGATTCTTAATTTTAAATAATATGTTTAAAATTTGGTAAATATGCCCATTTTATTTTTAGGAATTATGAATGGTAACCATGGTAAAATTTATCACCTCGGTAAAGGGTAAATCAAGTTAATATAGGTTAAAAATAAGTGTTAAGTCCATATGTTTTTTTCCTAATTCTCATTGGATTAAGTAAACTATACCCCTAAAACATTAGGATCAAAATAAAATTTTTAATAGAAACCTTTATATTAAAATTACATATATAACATCTAATGAAAATAAAGTTAAAAAATGCCACTCTCATAGTTTTAAATTTATATTATGTTTTAACATACAAAAAAAATAATGTTATGAATGAATATACATTTTTATTTTGATATTAATTAAATTATTATTATTTATATAAATTTCTTTATAAATTTTAATTAATTATATAAATAACTTGAATTCTTGTGTAGTGTTAATAAAATATAAATTTAATTAACAGAATAAGTAAAATAAATGATTTAATTTTTTTGAAGTGATATAATTTGAATACGTTACTCTATAACATTAATTATATATATATATATATATATTACATAATAGGGTGTTTTAAAGAATTATATTTTGATTTCCCTTTTTTCATTATGTATTTAAAATCAAATTAACTGGATAGTGTTAAAACTGACATTTAAGATATGTTTTGATAAAGAATATCTTAGGAAATGATTTAAAAATCATAAAATTATTAGATTTAGGAAACCTGGTGGAATATGTTTTTAAAAATCAACCATGGTCAATTTATGGGTCTTTAAACATGTTATAGTAACATTATTAACTCTTAAAGGGAAGAAAACTTTAATATCATGGTAATTGTCAATAGGGTTAACGGAGGGCTAAAACTAAAAGACAAGGATAAAAACATATAAAAAATGTCCAAATTTTATTTTATGATATTATTATGAATTATAATCATATTTTACTCTAATACTATACATTTTGGATTCATTTTAATATAAAAATTAATTAATATTAATTTAATATTTAAAGAAATTTTAAAAGTCCCCCCACCTCAATTGTAAAAGGACACCCATTCATTAACTTCTTCAATCATATTTGACCCATATATCTTGAAAAAACCCTATAAATTTCACTTATAAATATCATTATCCATTTTCTAGAGGTTTTTAATCTTCCAATAGACCTACTCTATGTCCCATAAGAATAAATCTAAAGGAAGTCTACTGAAGAAGAGATAATTGTCTTTCCAAGTCCTTAAAGATTATTTCTTCTTGTGAATCCTCTTAATGAGTTTTACTCACCCAAAAATAATAAATAAATTATAATAGATATTATTATATATTATATATTATTATTATTTTATAACCATTTTTAATCTCTTTTTCATCATTCAAAAATTGAAAACATCACTTGTGCGTATGTACGACTTACCATCACCATATAGCAGTGCAACTCATTTTTCATGACAACTTTACTTTGTGGTTATAAATATGAAACTAATGAATATATATTATAATTTTGAAATAATTATAATCCTATAATTATAATATCATATCTACCTCTTACCTTCTAAATCCTTGGGAAAAGATAATGTCGCTCGTGTGTACTTGTGAACTACCACCTCTATGAAGTGATGTGATTCGTTTTTCATTTTCAATTTACGTAGATGGTAATAAATATGTATTCGATGAATATATATTATTTTTATGATTTAATACTGATTATTTAAAGGATAATTACAATTTACCTTTCTTTTTTTCATCATTTAAAAATTTAATACAACATTTATGCTTACGTATAACCTCTCATCTCTATGATGAGTCTAATTCATTTATCTATATATACCATTGATGGTTTAATATAAAAACATATATAATGAAAATATATTTTATTTATATCATTATTATTATTATTTATATGATTAATCCTTGGTCAATATATAAAAACCAAAACCACTAAACCAAAACCTACATGAAAAATGAAGTATTTATTTCCCAAAACAATGATTTTAACAAATAATTGTTAATAAACTGGTGATAAAAGATTATAATAAGTCATATATGGTATGATATATATTATTATGGTTCTATAATATATTCATAGTAAATATATATTTATTATACATGATTTTTTGACATGTATAAAGGAATTACGACGAGTGGTAAGGGTTTATTTCAGAATCTTGTTATTATTCAGAATTATTTATATTTAAGTCTCCACGGGGAAATATTTCTCTTCCATTTCCATGTTTTATAAAAAAACTCAGATATATTTTTAATATTCTACTATTATTAATAAAATTCATTTTGGACCAATTTTTGAATTTTACAAAAAAAATTAAAATTAATCTTCTTTTCGTTTTCTGAACGATGTAATTTTTTAATTTTATTACCAAATTATGAAAGAAATTTACTTATAATTATATGACAATAACAAAATTTTCCACCTTTATGAATGCTAATTTATCTAAATATTCCTTTTTAATTTTCTATTAATTTTTTCAAAGAAAAATTCATTCCTAATATTCTAGTAATTTTTGTTTTTAGAAGTGAATTTCAAATTGAAAAGTATGTTATACTCAAAAATGTTTTTAATGCTCTTTTTATGGAATTTTTATTCATCAATTATAACAAAAAATTATTTTACTTATTCACCACTGGAGATATTATGTCATGATACCATCCTTTGAAACATTTACATAATTTGGATTATTGTATATTATATTTCTACTAAATATCCATATTCATTGTGTCATGAATTTGATTATTTCTTAAATCATATATCATTTCAACATACGGTGTTATACTTTTATAATATTTGAATAAATGGGAATTATTGATATATCCATATTTTTTAATCAATATGGATATTTTTTATAAGGATTTTTTATGAATTAAATATGTCATTAAATATATGGGGAATGTATTGGAAATTTAGTGATGGGTGAGGCCCGAAACTAAAAAAACCCCTCGATGAATCAATAAGTATCATGAGATAAATCAATAAGTGAGAATTATATGGGTTTTTTAAATATTCCTACCCATAGTTTTAATATATCTTGGCACAAATCCTCAATGGTATATATACAATGATGTGTGAGGTCATTACATCAAATAATATCCATTTACATTATTGAGAATTTAGTTATTATTTTCCATGATACTACTACATTGATATTATCCATGAATGTATTTTTTTCTCAAGTTATTGATTAAATGAAACATGTTTTAAATTATTTACCTTTATAAATAGATTATGAACTATTTTTTTATGATATCTTCCACAATACATAACCCTTACTGAGCATTTGATATCAACTTTTTCCCTTCTCCCTAGGGTATGAAGAAGGATATTATGAATAATATCATGAATGAAATTTTGCTTCTTATGGTATGTGATTTATATTTCTAATAAAATATGTGAATCATGTATGTATATGGTGTTCTAAGAATACTAAATAGATTGATCCAATATGGTGATATCCCTTATATATATATTCCAATTTAATAAAGTAGACACTAACTCTAGGTTATTAGGGTTGGGGTCCATACACTAATGGACCAGGTTCTTTGGTTTCTTTATAATTCATGCCCTATAAAATTCAATGGTTTATTATTGGACTCATTTTAATTATATAATAATTAAAGGGTATAATTATTAAAGGTTAAGATCATTTTCTCATACTCTGATAGCCATTTTTTTCTTAAATGATTATTGATAACTCCCTTGTTCACCCTTGCCATACATTTAAGAACTCCCTATATAATTTTTTATTTTCCATAGATATAAAGAAATGTTTTATGTATGGTGTGTCTAATAATTGTGATAATTGATATGTACTAAGTTAGAGATGACATAGATCACTTATCTACCCATTTTTTAGTCAACATGTATCCAAATAGAATAAACGTTTACAATTCCAACATGGATTTTAATGTTATGGAATGAATATTCATCTAATATTATGTACATATACTCTACATATAGATAATTGAAGGCTATAGATTCTCCAAAACATGTGAATCCCTCCCCTAGGGTTTCTTCCTAATCCCTTTGTAGAGGTTTGATTATCCTCCACTCCTCTCTCTTTTCTTTTGCCTTTGGGGGTTGAATATCATGGATCAACTTTGAAGGATGTGCATCAATGAATATTAAATATTTTATTGATAATTTTATGGTTTTCACTTACATCCATGATTACTTACCCATTAGTGTGATGCATATCCTCCTTCACTACTCATCCTATATTGGGTCTCTTATTTACCTATAATGCGATTATAGTGGTGTCATCACCATTGGATTCATGGAATTCTTCAATAACCCATGTTTATGGTGTGCAAGGCCTCTCACTCTCTCTCTTCAAATTTAGTTTCATCAAGATCTGGGAACCTTTTCCACTCCTATTATTATTGCGAGTTCCATGGATGAGGAATACTTTTGTTTATTAGAGAATTAGGTCATCAAGAGTCCAAATTTGGATGGAATTTCTATGAAATGAGGATAAAAATTCTTGATGGGAATCAAATATATTTTATAGTGGTAGTTGAGTGTAGATCTAGAATTAAATCCTCTGAAATCAACATCATTATTTTGGAGGACATTGGGCATCTTTGGTTTCAAATTTGGTTAAGGGGAACCTAATTTGTAGTTTTTTTATCTTGGTTATTATTTTAGACATGGTATAGTTGCAATCCGCATATATATTTTGTACTGTAGGTTTATTGGGTTGTAGAAATATTTTCAAGCATTAGTCTCTCTATTATTGTATATGGAAGGCGGTGTAGCATCATGAAAGTGACACTTGGTGGAGTCCTTGAAATAGGGATGGGTATGTTTATACCCATCATTCATCCATATTTCATCATTTTTTGATGGAAATATGGGCACCCTATTATTGGATTTTTTAAAATTTCTTCATCTTGGTTTTGTGTTTCATGTGGTTTGTAACACCCCATTACCATTCTATCAGGTATTTTTTATCCTTTTTGGGTAATCCTTTTTCATTTGATGGGTAATTTTAAGATGAAATTGGGAGTATACCTATAATTTTTAACTCAAGTATTTGTTTTATTTTTCAGTATAAAACCTATAGCTTTTTTTGTTCATTGGGAAATTACATGACATGTAATGGGAATACATAATGTGTAATGGATTCTGAATAGAACTCGTGAAATAGATACACTTTGTGATAATTTTACATGTCTTGTAATGGTTGCACATCTTATAGTGAGAAAATATATTATTTTTAACAAAAAGAGATGAGTTTTTTTGTTTATGTGGGACTCGAGGATTACACGATGTGTAACAGTGTTACACGCTATGTAAAATCAGAACAATTGGTTTTAAGAAAGTATTTTGGATGAAATTATTAATCCATTCATACATTATTCATTTCTATTTACCTATAGACCCTTCCTAGGTGATTTAGGGTGACTCCCTTTTGTCTGGATCACATTATTCAGTGAGTAATCACTATTGTGGTTGAATTGATTTTCTATAGGTATATAATCATTTTGTTTATATTTTTTGTGGTTATGGTTTGGATGTGTATTTTTTTATAAAATATTGATTTATATCAATAATTTTTATTTTTTTAGTGTTCCTTATCTTTCAGAGGTCATTCTCTTGGTTTTCAGTCACCGTTGTCAAAAGCAACTAGGTTTCTATCATGTTGTTGATGGTGTTTCTATATAAAGGTTTAATTTGATTAATTGAATTTCATTATTGATATATTTATTTTGTGTTTTTCATTTATTTGAGGTGATAAGTGGATTGAAATGATTTCTTGAAAAAGAAAGTGTTTTCAAAAGGGGTTTTTTCTTTTAAAATGGATTTTTTTTATTTGAAAATGGGTTTTCAAACTACAAAGTGGAACATATTGGATTTGAAAACATTTTATGGAACAGTGAGAATGGTTTCGAAAATGTATTGGACAATTGAACATTGGGAACCCTGGGTGCATCAGGAAAGAGAAACATGTAGCCTTAGTGTGTGTTACACCACTAGGAGGCAACATTTTGTGATATCAATTAGAAGGATTCGATATCTATTGGATCAAACGAATTCCATTATAGTCCTGTGAGTGTCTAGTAAGAAGTGTTCCATATGATAGAGCCTAAAATATATGAGTTTATTTGTAATTTGTGATTTTTTATTAGTTGATTGTTTTTATCAAGAATGGTTGATCACATATTTTTATATGATATTGTATCATGTAGCTTCACTTGATAGGTCGTTTCATGGGTATGGGTTTACCTGTTTACCTGTTTACCTCTTGATGCATAGATATTATTTCTTATTTTTATCACTTCTAATTGTCTTATTTTTTGTTTAATAAGTTGAAATTATTTTATGATAACCAAAGGAGTTAAAGGGATAATGATTTACAATTGGATTTATTTTATGAAAAATCTTTGTAAAACTATTTTATTTTAAAAGCTATAATTTTTTCATTCTGGATATTAGACCTTGTATTGAAATTATAGTGGTATCCTACTTGGATTTGGATCACACCCTAATTCTTCATTTTTCTATTTTTAGATTTTTTATTGCATGATTAAGGTAAATGGAAGAACATATTGTAGTATGTGGTCTTCTCCTGATGCTTATGCTTCTAGTTTGGGTTGGTCTAGATGTGAATATTGGTCATGTGAGTTTTGATATACTTTATGGTTTAGACTATTTTTGGATTAGATTATATGTACTCGTGGTATCAGGTATGTTTCGTCTTTTCACTCTAGTTTTATGTCTTTTTTTTATATTCGTGACTAGTTTTTGTTATCCTTTTTTCCCTATATTATGTGACTGGCCAGTTCGGGTAACTTTTCTAGTTGACCCGGTAATGTTTGTTATAAATTGTTATTAGAGGGGATGTTCAAACTAAAGTGTCTTAACACTTCCTGGGTTTGGTTCTATATCTTGGGTATACTAGAGTTAGGACTATTGGAATTTGGATAGTAGGTGTATAAAAGGGGCCTGGCCATTTCACATCCATGATTGAAACTGAGTTACCATGGGTGCTCATATATTTTTACCAGGTTGGAGACATAGAGTTTGAGGTCATTTGAATGAAAAATATGGGAAGTTTATTCAAATGGAACTATTATTTTTTAATTAAGTTTTTTAATAGTTTCTTTAAATCCTTAATTTTTAAATATTTTTTATCAATACCTGGATTTGGTATTATGATTTTTGAATTTTATCATGACTAGTTGGTTTTATTATTTTATAAAAAATGCCTCTGAGAAGAGCTCTTCTATATCCAAGAGAGGATGTCCCAATATAGGTTCTACAGACAAGCCCTCCAGTGGACCCTACATATGTAGAAGCTATTATTCTCACTATTCAGACTCTAAGCCGAGTGAGTTTCAGGAACCTAGTACATGTATTGGATCATTGCTCATAATTTACTAAGTGTCAACCACTGGTCTTTTTGGTGAAATGGGATCCAAGGAATAAGAGTAGTTTCTTGAGAAAATAGAGATAATCTTGAAAATATTGAAGACTCGTGAATAATATAAGGTGGGTTTTTTCACTTATATTCTCAAGGGACCAAGAATGAGATGGTGGGACTCTATTGTTAAAGTTATGTTTCGTGAGGATTTTACTTGGTCTTTCTTCAAGAAAATATTTTACTATAAGTTTTATCTTGAGACATTTCATGAAGTGAAGACCCAAGAGTTTATGAACATAGAGTAGTGGAATGTATCATTATAGATTATTCAACCAATTTTTCCACGTTAGTGCATTTGGCACTGGATCTTGTCAAAAAATGAGTACCTGGATTCTTAGAGGTTATAATTAATTTTGATGCATAATGTTTGTTCAATTTTTATACTCAAGTTTATTATGAAATTTTTAGTGGTAGTTAACAAGGAATATTTATATGAGGTATACAGGTTTGGGAAGATAGGTTTAGGTGAATCTTCAGTTGATTTAGTGGTTAGCTAGGGTGTATCTTCTGTTTAAAAAAGGAAGAGTAAGAGTGGTAAGTTTTCCTCAAAACCAATCTTAGGGGAGATTAAATGGAAGTAATATTTTGTCTTATACCATTGTGGAAGGATATATCATTACAACCCTAACAGCGCAGAGCCTCCTAATAATTTTCCACTTTATGGATGATCTAGATATTTACAACACATTTGTGAAAAGATATCTTAAGATAGTAGGGAAGGATCTACTCTCAAAAAGTGTTTATAGGTTTGTACTGATTCTTCCAAGGGAGATAGGTCTAATCCATAGGGAAACAGAGATGTTTGTTTGGCTGAGACTGAGTGACTTTATGTAGTAGAGTATATTCCAATTTAATTTGAAGCAACACTAGATAATGATAGAGGTTTAATGTTTATCTCATCTTCTATGGTGATAATTTTTTTATATGGGTTATACTCATTCTTTTATATCATCAACGTTAGTTAACGTATTGGGATTTTCTTGGTAACTTATTATATTCTTTTAGGATCTTTCCACACCTTTGAGAAATGGGCATGAACATTGTTTTAGATGTCTCAAATGTTGGGTGATGATATCTGACATTGAGGTAGAGTGGGACTTCTTAGTTCTTGATCATGAAATATTTGAATTTATTATGAATATGGATTGTATGATTAGTTCTAAGACCTAAAAAGACTATTATCATCATCGAGTTTAATTTATATATGCTAATGGAGTCACTCGTGTTTTCCAGGGTGAGTGGGACTCTAGATCGGGGAGGGAAGGGAATGTTGTTTCATATGCCAGGAAAATATCACTCCATCTATAAAATATGTTTCTTGATGAATTTGACCATTAATTGGGTGCCCAACATATTGTAGTTGTGTGTACATACCATAAGGTATTTTCTAGTGATTTTTAGGGTTTACAACCATAGAGAAAGGTCAAGTTTACTATTTACTGTATCCCAGGTATGATTCCAATTTCTACGCCATCTTACCATATGTAACCTACTTAGTTAGTGGAACATAAGGTATAGGTTGAGGACCTGGAGGATAAAGGATTTATTTATCCCAACATGTCATTATGATATTTTTATATCCTCATTTCTAATAAGGTATATGGGATCCTTATAATTTTTATTGATTATAAAAATTTAATCATATGTTCGTTAAGAAACAAAATATTCTTTCGTAAGGATTGATGATCTCTATTAATAGTATAAGGGTGCTCATTGTTTTTATAATAATTTCCTATGGTCAGGGTATCACTATTTGAGATTCTGAGAAGGGGATATACAAAAATATAGAATTTTGTAGTCAATATAGTAATTTCTAGTTTATGTTTATTCCATTTCGTATCACTAATGCTCCTACAATGTTTATGGATTTGATTAACTGTATCATTCATCGGTTCCTGGACCATTTTGTTTTTGTTTTCATGGATTTTATTTTTTTGTACTCTATTTCAGTGGAGGATCATATAGACCATTTGGATATCATTCTTCAAACCATTAAAGAACATTATATGTATGGTAAGATTTCCATGTGTTAGTGTTGGATCCATGTGGTAATGTTTCTAGGGAATTTTATATCTAATAGTGGCATCTAGGTAGATAATAAAATGGTATAGGTAGTTGTGTACTAGGGTAATCCTAGAAATTTCTTTGAGATACATAGCTTCTTGGTTTTGGATGGTTACAATAAATGGCTTGTTTAGTATTTCTCCATGCTCTCTTCTTCGATGAAAACTTTATCCCATAAGGGTGTAAAGTTTGAATGGAATGACAAGTGTCATAGATATTTTGAGTAGTTAAAGGTGAGATTAAATTCAGAACCAATTTTGATTCTACTTAAACTTGGGTCGGTTTATGATTTTTTCTGCATTGCTTCTGTTACAGGTTTGGGATGTGTCTTGATATAAGAGAAACATGTTATATATTATGGATCTCTCCAATTATGAACTCATGAGAAGAACTATCGTACCAATGATATTGAGATTTTATATATTATTATTGTACCCAAAATTTGGTTTCAATATCTCTTTGGGGAGAATTTTATGGTATAATATGATCATAATATCCTAAAATATATTTTTACTCTAAGGGATACAAATTTGTGATATATATTCTAGGTAGAGTATATTTAGAATTTTTAATTTTGGTATTTTTTATACACTTGGAAAAGAAATATGGTTGATTATGTGTTTAGAAAAGAAAATAATGACACAAGATATGAATGAGTCAATTGAGCAGTGGTCTCTTATGAGTCTATTTGTAGAGATGGGATTAGTAGTGGAAGAGTTTGGTGGTCATGTGTTCTTGGATTCAATGAAAGTTTGATCGTCTTTTGATGAGAGGTCTTGGATGGAGCAGCTGGAAGACATTGGGTGATAACACTTTAGTGAAATCCATTATGGTAGGGAGACCTTGAGTGAGTGTTCTGGTCTCCTAGTGTACCTTTGTGCTTCCATTGCAGGTTGGTTGTTCCATTTTCCTTGATATGGGATTTATTCGACAGAAAAATCCATTCTTGTTGTTCTATAAACCATGGGGATACCAAGATGTATAATTACATAAGGAAATGGTATTGGTAGAAATGGATGAGATCACTGATAGAGGATTTGGTTTCAGGTAACTTACTTGTCAGAGAATTAAGGCAGAACACCAGAGACCTGTGGGGTTATTATAGCCTTTACCCATTCTAGTTTGAAAGTGGGATCATATTCCCATTGATTGTTTCATTGTTTTTCCATGGAAACCTAGTGAGAAGGATGTGATATGGTATATCATTGAATGAATAATGAAATAAGTATATTTCATATCTATCTGGGAGGTGATGGAAGTGGAACAGCTTGGGGACTTATATGTAAGGGAGATTTTGAGTCTTCATGGGTTTCCATCTGCAATTTTTTTTGGTAGGGATCAATGGTTCACATCATGGTTTTTGAAGGTTCTATAGTAGGTGATGGGTTTCTAGATTAAATTGACCATAATATATGATTTTCAAATGGATGGATAGATAGAGAGGGTTATCCATGTTGAATAAGATATTCTTTGGATCATGTTTTGGATTTCAGGGGATATTGGAAAATACATTTTCCTTCCGTTTTGTTTAATAACAATAATAATTATCATCCTTTGATAAATATGGCATTATATGCAGCTTGGTATGGGTTTCCATGTATATCTCCCTTGTTCTAGGAAGAGTTGGGGGAGTGGTCCTTGGTTGGGTCAAGTGTTGTTCATGAGATGATGAAGATGGTGGAGTTGATTCGGAGGTTTTTGATCAGGAAAAAGAGTCATCAGAAATCCTATGGGACCAAAAACATTAGTCACTAGACTTTGAGTTTGGTGATCGTGTCTTTCTAAGAGTTTCACCTTTCTTGAGACATTGTTTGTTGGGTAAGAAGGGTAAGTTGTCACCAAGGTTTTTGTCCCCCTTGAGATCATTGGATGACTATGGAGGGTGGCCTATCTATTTCACTTGTCATCTGGTTTGATAGATATCCATGATTTGTTTCATGTTTCCAAGTTGAGGAGGTATATACCATATCCTTATGATGTGATTAGATGGGGATATTGATCATGAGACCGATACCACTTTGGTAGAGTAGCCAGTTCAGATTATAGATCACAAGAATAAGGTATTACATGGTAAAATGATCCCCATGGTCTGATTACAGTGGAAATATTGATAGGATATCCACGAGATGTGAGATCTAGATTCTTTGATAAGGTAGAAATTCCCTTATATTTTTTATAATCGAGGATCTTGAGGTATTTATGGGGGCCAAAAGAATTTATGGTGGGGATATTTTCATGCCCCAATAAGTTTTTGTCATGTATGTTTTAACCTTTTTTTTGGTTTTTCTTTTTTCATTGATTGACTAATACTGAGAAGAAATTTAGAGGATACTTATAATGGTGAAGTCAGATATTTATTGGAGTTTTTAGCATAAAACATTTTGTTTTTGTTGTTCTCTAAGAAATTACATGACATGTAATGGGAATACATGACATGTAATGACTACTGAATATTACCCCAGAAATATATACAATACATGATAATTTTACATGTAGTGTAATGTTCACACATCATATAATGAGAATATATCGAGTTTAAAAAAATTAAATGGTTTTTTGGCATATTTGGGACTCAAAGATTACATGACGTGTAATGGGGTTTCACATTTTGTAAAATCCCAAGGGTTGGTTTTAAGCAAAAGGTGTGGATGAAATTATTATTCCATTCATATAGTCTTATTTTTCTCATCTTAGTGGCCCTTACTAGAAATTTTTTGATGATTCCCTCCCATATGGATCACTTCATTCAGTGATTGATCTCCAATATAGTTGGATTTCTTCTCTCATGGTATGAAATCCTTCTAATTCCTCTTTGGTTTGGGATACAGTTGCTGTTTGGATGCCGATTATTGACCATATAGTGTTTTCTATCAATCCTTTTCAGTTTCGTGGATTGTCTTGTCTTTCAGAGTTCATTCTCTTGGTTTTTAGTCACCATTTTTGAAAGAATATAGTTTTATACCTTGTTTATGTAGTTGATTCATTAAAATGGGTTAATTTGAATAATTTTCTAATTTTTGTTGATAAATTAATTTGGGTTGTTGATTGATTTTAAGTGATAAATGGTTTCAAATGATTTCTCAGAAAAGAAAATGTTGTCTAAAATGGGTTTTTCTTTGAAAATGGATTTTCTTGATTTGGGAATGTGTTTCCAAACTCTAAATCAGATCGTCTTAGATTTGAAATAATTTTATAAAATTTTGATAATATTTTTGAAAATATAATGGAAATTTTCACATTGGGAACCTTTGGTGTTTCGGGAAAGAGACACATGTAGTATTAGTGTGTCTTGAACCACTATGAGTTAAAATTTTGTGATATAGATTTTTCAGAATTGATATATGTTGGATCCAAAATATTTCTATTTAGGATTGTGATTTTCTATTATATAGTATCCCATATGGTAGATCCCATAATATGAGAGGTGATGTTTTATTTATGGTTATTTATCACGTGATTGTTTTTATCTAGGGTTGTTGCTCAAAAATTTTTATATGAGGTTGTATCACATTGCTTCCAATGATAGGTTATTTCTTGTATATGTGTTTACCTATTTACCTATTTATGCATGGATATTGTTTCCTATTTTTATCACTTGTACTTTTCATATTTATATTATGAGAATATGAAAGGCATTGATGAAAATAAAAGAAGAAAAAGGGAGAATTAATTAGAACTAAATTTATTTTATGAAAATTATTTGTGAAACTATTTTGTTTAAAAATATAGAATTGTTTCATTCTTAATATTAGACCTTATATAGAAATAGTGTCCGTATCCTACTTAGATTTTTCTCACACCCTACTTGTTCCTTTTTGTGTTTTTAGATGTTTTATTATAGGATTTATGTAAAGGGAGTAGAAACTTGTATTATGTTGGATTCTCCAATTACTCTTTCTTTCGGTTTAGGTTGGTCTGGAGGTCACTATTGGTCTCGTGGGGTTTTAATATACTTTCTAGTTTAGCCTATTTTTTGGATTACATTGTATGCCCTTTTGGAATATTATTTGTTTCCCCTTCATAATATGGTTGTATTTATTTTTTAGTTTATATTCCAAACTATTTTTTATACCTTTTTAACTATATTATATGAGGGTTCGATTTGGGTGACTTGTCTCATTGACATGGGTTAGTTCGTTTGAGATTGATAGTGCAGTGGATTACTCAATTACATTATTGGGTAGAAAGATTGAAAGAGAGATATGTGTGAAAAAACCAATCATTCATCCCTCTTCCACATGTCAATGTTTGATGGAAGGTTGTTCTATTACATTATGTTATACTAGCATGAAAAAACTACATAGAAGGTGGTGACACATTATCATCGACTGGTTTCACTATTTCATTATCTAGGAGGGATGTGATACTTTTCATGGTAATTTATTTAATGTATTCTTATATTTGGACACATAGGACACTGTTTAGACCATTATTTCATGTCTCATTAAGGATTATATGTCTCTGTATCATGTAATGGGTTCCCTCTTTTCCCAGTTTATAAAATGTGTCTTCTTTTTTATGTTCAATTAAGGGGGATAGACCCCCAACCTGTTAAAAAATTTAATAGGATATAGTATTTATTTATGAAAAGTATGGATTAATATATTTGGTATCAAGGAAAGGTTTATTTATTTTTGGAAATTATGATGAGAAAAATGTAGTGAGAACCCTTAGGATATGCCTATGTATGAGATAACAACTTAAGTTATGGTAAATAAATAAGTTTTATTTTCCTTGAAAATAAATCCTTATCTATATAATATAAAGTTGATGTGGTTTTCGTAAAAATTAAATAAGGGGAAACAACTATTAATGAGGTATATTTGGTATTAAATCAATTTAAATTGGGAAACAATTAGTGGTCATAATACTAGAAACTTATCTAGACAATTTTGAGGGATATGCTTGTGTTAATGCACATTTTCTTTAGCAATAATTATGAATTATTTGAATATATAATGACTATAGATGACCAAGTTTAAACCTAATGTTTCACATATTGGAAAGATGGTGTCATGATTTAAAGATCCTATTAATTATTTTTCATGATTGATCACGTTGATTTGTGAATCTTAATAGACATGCTAACTATCTTGGTTTTAGTAAGGGATTGAATATAGAATGATAATTTTTTGAGTGGTTATAGGTATGATAAAATATTTAAGTACAATATTTGATCTTAATTATATTAACTCCTATATACTAGGAAATGTTCTAAGGAATTTTAATTCATATCATAAATGATTATATATTGAAATAGCAGTGAAAAAACCAAATTTTATGATGATTTTATGTCAATTATATTATTTTTATTCGATTTAAATTTGTAGGAATGTGCTTCCTATAAATCTTGTTACTCTACCTCTAGTTGAATTTGATGTTAATTTTTTCATGCTTTGACTTTATTTATATAAATACCATATTAATTTCTATGTATGGTAAATCACATTTGATATTTCAAACAAAAATATGATCATGTATTAGTGTGATGATAAATTCAAACTTTTAATTAAAATTTAATCCATTTTACATGTCTTAATTCTTGTTTATCAAGGGTGTTTATATCATATGGTTGTGGAGAAAATAAACAACAAATATATTATTATTTTATGAGATTTTTTAATATCGTTTTGGAAAAATTTTATAGTCTTCCTCTGAATTGTAAATTTGAGTTTTCAATATAACTCATACATAGTCCTACACCTATTTCAAAGACTCTAAATAAAGTTTCCCAAATTAAGTTACATTAAATAAATAAGTAACTCTAAGATAATCCTAATAATAGTTTCACTAATCCAAGTTTATTACCTTGGGGTGCACTTGTTCTTTTTGTTAAGATGAAAGATGGACCAATTAAACTCTACAATAATTATCGAGAACTTAAAAAGATCAAAATCAAGAATAAATAACCTCTACCCCATATTGATGATTTTTTTGATCATTTATGATGATATCAATATTTCTCCATGACAGATATTTGATATGGATACTATCAATTTAGTGTAATAATTAAAGACATACCCAAGACATCCTTTTATATGAGGTATGGGAAGTGTGAATTTAAAGTGGTTCCATTTGGTATTACTATTTCCCCCACTATTTTTATATATTTAATGAATATTTTCTTTAGATATTACATTGATTAGTTTGTGGTATCCTTTTAAGATTATATTATTATATTTTCTAAATGAAAGGAAAAATGAAGATCAATTGAGAAGTGTACTAAAGATTATATAAGAGGATATTTTTATGAAAAATTTAGAAAGTGTGAATTTTTTCTATATAAAGTTCAGTTTTTTTGTTATATAATCTCAAGTGAGGGTATATAGGTGGACATGTTAAAGATAGAGGATATTGAATATTATCCTAGGACAACCATGATGAATAATATACATAGTTTTCTTGTTATAACAGTATATTTTCAATTGTTTTTGAAGAATTTATCATGGGTATCTAATCAACTCACCAAGTTAACCTAGAAGGGAGTAATGTTCTTTTAGATAGATGAATTCTAGGAAAATTTCAAGGAATTAAAGATAAGGTTAGTTAGTGAACCCATTCTTACACTACCATATAGTGGATAAGGGTTTGTGATCTATAGTTATGCATAAAAGATGGTAATAAGATTAATCCTCATGAAGAATGATATAGTGATATATTACTCCTCATTAAAATTTATGGTTCATGAGAAAAATTACCTGATTCATGATTTGGAGTTAGCTGAGTTAATTTTTACATTAAATATATGAAAGAATTATCTTTAAAAAGGTGTGAAATAAATTAAAATAAGAAAATTTTAACATTTATATTCACCCATAAAGAGTGGAATATGATACAAATAAGATGGTTGGAGTTTATTAAATATTATGAATTATCAATACATTACCACCTTGGGAAAGAGAAAAAGTTAGAACTTTCTCTGTGTTAAAAAGATCGTGTAGAATTATCTATGATGAGGATCACAAAAGGTACAATATTTATGGATTTTAAAAGGATGGGTTTGGAAATATTTAATTAAGGAGAGAAATCTTATGAGTGTTTATCCATTTATCTAAGTAATGATTAAAGACACACATAAGGATGATATAGATCTATGAAAGAAGTTTAGAAATGTTTCGGAGTTTAAACTTTATTTTGATAGAATGATAATTTTTTGGAACTGAGTATGTGTTCTCTCAATACTAGACTTTAAGAATGAATTTTTGGACAAATACCATATTTCACCATTCCTTATTCATCAAAGAATTATGAAGATTTATAAAGATATGAATGAATATTTATGGTGGTATAACATGAAAATAGTTAATGAAGAGTATGTATCTCAGTGCTTGGTATGCTAGCAAGTTAATTATAAGTGATTGAAGTCTAAGTGAATGTTACAACCATTACCCATAATTAAATGGAAATTCTAAAACATCACCATGTTATCATTATCAGACTCCCCAAAAAGTATATAGGTTATAATTCTATTTGGGTTATAGTCAATAACCTTACGAAGTCAGAACACTTCATTTCTATCATAGAATATTATTCTATTGATTAGATTTCTAGAATATACATTACCTAAGTGGTAATATTTGATGTACTGTCACATTCTATTAGATATGATCAGGATCTAAGTTTTACCTCAATGTTTTGGTGATGTAATCAACAAGATTTGGATTCATACTTGTGTTTCAGTACTACCTATCTTCCATAGATAGAAGGAAGGTCTGAGAGAACCATTCAAAACCTAAGGGATATACTATGTTCTTGTTCAACATATTTTGAAGCCATTTGGGATCAGAAACTTCCTCTTATCAAGTTTCCTTTCAGCAATATCTTTTAATCGAGTATTCAGATGGTTCCTTATAAAGACTTCTATGGAAAAAAATTTACAAATCCAATGTGTTGGGATGAAGTTATAGAAAAAATATATTCAGACCTGATCTATTTAATGAAATGGTAGAGAATGTGAGATCCATTCAAAAACACATTAATGTAGCCTAGATTCTATATAAAATTTTTGATGAAAATCATCAATGAAATATATAATTCACAGTTGGTTAGAAGGTATTCCTGTGAATATATTCATTGAATAATGTTATGAGATTCATAAATATAAAAAATATGATACTTATGATTCTTTCCTTTTTTTTATCAACCTTATCCCTAGTATATTTTATAACTTTAATTGATATATAATTAGAATATTTTTTATGAAATTATTTACTATAGGTTTATAAAATAATCACATTCTAGAGAGAGTCTCAGCATTGATTGGGGTTTCCTTTACCTTCAAAGAATTTAATTTGTTCTATGTTCCTTTAACTTCCAAAAATCTTCATAAAAAACTAGTTCATTATCTGGGAATATAAAAAAAATATTCATCTTGACCATTATAGTATAGATTGATTTGATATAAGTCCAAATGAGCTTCATAATATTTAACTTCCACATATTCACTAGTAAATTAGAAAATATATACTTCTTGTATTTTAATGGGTTCCTTATCTTCTTTCCTTGGAAATTTTTTTTGAATCCACTAGAAACAATTCTAGATTCCAATGAAGGGTAGTTAGTCTTTTGTACTATTTCATTTAGAAGGAATAAAACTTATTCTACTTTTTTTTAATGAAAGTACCGAATAATTTTGGTAATTTATGAGAGATAAAAAATCTCTCACCCTTTTGTGGTAAATCTAGAAATTCATTAAATATTTTCAAAGGAATACTGAATGGTTTATTAAAAATAATAAAGAGGCCACATTTTTTACCTTCTAATTGAATAAATATTTCATAGCCATAGAAATCTAGGTTAATCTAAAGATAAAATACTCATATTCATCCATAGGTAGAGAAATAGATTCCCAATATTAAAATCCAATCACTTACTTTATCAGGAAATAGCATTTCAAATAAAAATTAGGATTAATTAGCCTCTAAAAAATGATCTCCCTAGAATCAATTTCTAATGTTGATGCCATCAAACAAACAAAAAATGAATAGGAAATTGAAAATTCAAAGAACACTATAGTATGAATTCAGCAATCAATGCACCTAACCAATTTAGGGTTCACCTACCTTTATATAGGTATCTCAAGATACCATTGATATCCTCTAGATTAGAGGGTAACAAATCCCACTAAACCACATGACATATTAAATTCATAACTAGAATTAAATTTATAATATATTAAATATCATAGAATAAATTTTTATGTAATTAAAAACATTATAAAATAGAAAAAACTAAAATTCTAGGAAAAGTGACAACAACTATTCCAAATGTATAGGCTTTTAAATAAAAAGATATAATTATCTAGAATTTATCTTTGGATAAATCAGCTTAATCTTATTTCATAGAAGATGGTTCCAGATTAATTCTATCTTAGATATTTATTATCTATCGAGAAATTAAATATTTTACTTGAAAATCTAATAAAAACCCAAAACCCTAAATAAAATTAATTAAAGAAATGATATAAATTAAAAAAATTAAAATTCAAGCATAAACTAAAACTTTTTAATGTTTAGAAAATAAAATGTTGTTAGCTATGAGTGATATAAATTCATCTTTTGATACCAAATGAATTCAAGTATTGTAATTAAATATTTGATAGATATTCCTTTTTAGATCTAGTACAATTGTAAAAATATAACTTTTTCACTAGTACAAAAATTATTTATCATGTTGGCCTTTTCATGTTGGTTATTTATAACCAAACTGTAAATCCATGTAAATTGATTTACCACATCTGTTATCCTATAATAACCATGATCAAGGAAGTATCCCACATTATAACATCGGTTATTCTATAAATGATCTGATAAAGAATGTTGTTTACATCAGTTATAAAATAATAGACATGGTAAGTCAATTTATCACGTCGGTTTCTAAATAACCAATTTGATAAATAAAATAAAAATTTATTTATAACATTGGTTATTATATAACCCATGTGATAAATCATTTAGAATTTTACGAATTCCCACTATGATTCATTTAAGTGTTTTTTGATTGTGAAAAGGTAAACTCTTTTCTCTCTTGTGTGGAAACCCTAACCTCATTTCTTTGATCCAGTGGCCTCCAACTTCATTTTCCTGCATCAAACATCCTCATTTTCATCGGTGCATTCGATCTAATTGACTCTCAACCATCAAGTAACCCTCACACACCTCACTTTAAGTCATTCAATGTTATGGATTCCCTAACTTGTTTTTTTCGATTAAGTTTACTAAAATATAATTTTACCATCTTGTTTAATCTCCTCATGTTATCTCATATATTCCTTGTACGTGTATCCATGCTTCATATGATAATATTTCATCTCCTTTTATCACGGTGGATTATTAATCAAGGGGGTACATTTTAGGATATAATCCCTTAACATCAAAAGAGGTATGATAGATACCAAAGACATGGGTTCATAATTATGCTTCCATCATGAATAAATCTATGGTTCACTATTGGATAAAATTGGTATTGTATTAATATATATTATTTAGAGGATCCTTTTCTGTGGATTATGGATGGCTACTCTAGGTGAGGTAATGAAACTCAATATTAGATGATGAGCACAATATAGTTGGTCTATATGATGTAATCTATGTCATTAAGGATTTCTCTCATTGTAATAATAACATTATTTCACACCTGATTAATGGATGGATATATAACATTAATTCATTCAATCTAGTGAATTGATAGGTAGGATTAAGCCTATATGATATGGATATGATTACATGAGACTGTTTTATGGATATTTATAATTTTTCATTTTCCAATATTTTATATGGGGTAATGCAAAGTGAACTACTTGAATCACCAGAGTAATACTTCTTTATAAAAGTAATTCATTGTGTAAGGAAATGAACCCTCAAATAAAAATCCTATTTTATACATGAACAGAGTTAGTCATCATGTTTAATTGGAAAGAGTAGTAGATGAGGAAGACCCTAATCTACCGAACTCACAAGACCCATGGGATTACAGGTTGTTATTGGATGACAACATATGAGGGTATCTATAATGATTATGATCAGGATATCAACCTTCAGATCAACTAGCTAGTCAATCTAAAAACATTATTATAAATGTATATAATCATGTATCTCATAATAGTATGAGAATAAATTACTATAGTATGAGTTGGGAAATTTATTATGGAATGATAGATGGAAATTAACCAATGGATCTGTATTCCAATTATCTGTATTTAAAATATTATATTTATAGATGATGATAATAATTATTGTGATGTCCCAGTTATGGGTTTTTCATCACTGGAAATTACTAAGGTTGTAAATCAAAAATCATTTAAGGGGTATGAATTGATCAATAACAATCCCATCGTTGGTTCTTATTTAAGATCCAACTTATAATGAATTATTTAAGTTAGGAAAATATCATTAAATGTTTTTGAATTAGTATATATTTTCTATCCCCAAATCAATTTAATTTTCATTCCATATGTTTCCATAACTGAGTCCATCATCAACAAAACAACTTACAACCTTGATGAATGTACATATCTAATAACCCAATAAGTGTGTATATAGATTCTAGAATTTATAGTCTGACTATATTTTCTTTTGTAAATTACTTCCATGTATATCTTTTTATGATTTACCATTTATATTTAAACTTATCTTCCATTATTTTTTATAATTTATAATTAAAATTCTCAAATATACATATATTGGTTTTATATTTTAAAATTGGGTTACTTTCAAATTATGGAATACTTTTTATAAATTTAAAATTGCTTTATCTTGAAAAGGAATATTTTCTTTATTTTTTATAGGTAATAATGATTCAATGTTGGATTACGACACTTCAAATGAGTGATCAATATGAGGAAGGTGTTGATGATTTTTTGGAATTTTTAAACAAAATATTCTAAAAAAAGATATTTTTTTCTTTCCACGCCTTAAATATTTAAATATGAAGAAGTTAAAAATTGTAGAAATCAAAGATCTTTTAATTTTTCATGGTTTTAATCTGAGTTACAACCCTTGGATTTAGAATGGTGAAACTCAGTAGAATTTCAAATGTATTGATGATGATGCTTTGTAAGATGCTAACTCTAATGAAATTGAAGAAATTATTCATGATATTGAAGAAGATGCAATTAAGAAATAACAATAAATTGAGAATCTATATGGTGATGCTAAAATACCATTTAATCGTCGTTGTAAGGATTTTTTTATTTTATTATCAGTGTTAAGATTGATTAACATGATGGTGAAACATAGTTGGAGTGAGAAAAGTTTTACTAATTTTCTACAATTGTTGAAAGATAAAATTCTTTAAAGATAATAATCTTTATAATTCACAATATAATGGTAAGAAAATACTATGACCGATGGGATTAAGGTATATAAAAATACAAGCCTTCCTGAATGATTGTGTTCTATATAGGAAGGAATATGAATTTCTTTAAAAGTGTCCTGAATGTAGGATGTCATGGTATAAGTTGAAAGAAAAAAATACATGATGATTTAATAGTTACAAAAACCCATGATAAGGAATTTTTGTATCTTCCTATAATTCCCCATTTAAAATGTTTATTTTAAAATTCAAATAAAAAATGGTTAATATGGAATGCAGGTGAGCAGATATGTGATGGAAATTTACGACATCCAACAGATTGTCTATAGTGGAAGAAAATTTATCAGAAATTTCCTATATTTATAAATGAAGTTAGAAATATCAGTCTTATATAGTGCATGAATGGAATGAATCCATATTTAATCTTGAGTATCACACATAGTTAATGTCCACTTTTCTTGGTAATTTATGACTTATATCTTGAATTTTTTATGAATCACAAATATGTCATGTTTATCTTAATGATCTCTAGGCCAAAACAACCTAAAAATGATATTGATATTTCCTTGGCACCATTAATTGATGATTTGATACTCTTAAAAGAGGATGTTATTAGGGTGTGTTATTATTATAAAATAAAATATTTTCAACTGCATGAAATGATTATGTTCACTATAAATGACTTCCCAATGTACGTAAATTTGTCTGGATATAGTGTTAAGGGGCATAAAGTGTGTCCAATTTTAAAACAAAAGATTTAATATTATCAACTGCATTAAGGGATAAAAATAGTATACATGGTTCAACAAAAGTTTTTTCTATGTATTACCCTTATAAAAGATTAAAAAAATAATTCAATGAATCACAAGAATTTGATATTACTCCAAAACCATTATCCACTGATTGGTATGTTGACAAGGTGTAAAACCTTGATATGGCATTTGGAAAGACACATAAATCTTGTAATGATTGAAATATTTGGAATAAATGGAAAATATATTATGAGACACCGTATTGGAGATATCATTAGGTGAAACAAAACATTGATTTCATATAAGTGGGGAATAATATATGTGATAGTTTGATCAGAACATTGTTAGATATTGAAGAAAATACTAAATATGGGTTCAATGTAAGATTAAACTTTCATTCAATGGCAATACATTTGGATTTAGCTTCCACTCCTGATGGAAGGTGGAAATTTCTTCTCCCACTTTTCATATATTATCTAATAGTGAGAAAATTAGCATTTTCAGTGTCTTCATGATATCAAAGTGAAGCAGGGTTATTCTTCAAATTTAAAAAAAATTGTTTCTTTAAAGGATTTGATTTTGACAGGTATGAAATCTCATGATTTTCACATCATTATGAAATAACTTCTATCAATTTCATTGTAACACCCCAAGCTTCTACGGTACACTTCTCTTTGAATAATGTGATAGCATGTGTTGTACGCAACACCGAGTTCTAACACACCATAACTAATCAAACTAGCCGTTATGAATAGTAATACCTACTTTTTGAAATTATATATATTTTATATTTGAAAATGGACTTCATTTTTGGATTCGGAATATCGAATTTAGCCTAAGGTGAAATTTTGGTACATTTCGGATAACTTTCATATTTTGATGAATAGTGAAAATTACTAAGTTTTAATTAAGAACAACTTTTTTAATCAAAATAATTAATAGTGATAAATTATGAATTTGAGTGGTTTTAAAGTATATTTAGAATATATTTTTACCATTTAATATAATGTTGGTCATTGGACATAATTTTACAATTAAACCGAACATAAACGAGTGTCAATCTTTTGATAGTTATTATCTCTTAAAAACACGCTTTTTGTTTTGACAGCGGGAATTAATTTTAAATTAATTTCTGCCACTTCTGTGTTTTGAATTTAGGAAAATGGATTCCATATTTGGAATCAGGATGTTCAAATTGTGTAAATAGGTAACTTTTATTTTTAGACATTTTGAATAATTACTGCGGTAAATATTTTATTTACCATGGTTAAGGGTAAATCTGGTAAATAAGGGTTAAAAAATAATATTATAATAATACTAAATTACCCTAAAACGTGTCTTAACCCTATTGGTTGATACATGGTCGACCATGGGAATCTTTGGGTCTATTTTGGGACCCCATGGATCAACTTGTAAGTGATAATGACACTTTATTTTAATTAAGTTAAAATGAATACAAAAATGACACAAGCATATATCTTTTATAAAAAAAATTGTTACATAGGGTTATATATGTTGGATTTTAGATTATAAATATTCATTAGAAAGATAAAAAGATTTCCTACATAATTATATTTTTTTTATAATTTTTAGACATTAAATAATTTATTTTATTTATGACACAATCATTATGCAGTAATTACTATAATAGTGAAAAATTAAAATAATTGATATTATAAATACCCAAATAATTATAATATGAAACTTTTAATGAATTAAACTAATTTTCTAGGATAATATGATATATTAGGATTGATTTAATTTACTTTTTTAGAAGTAATCAATCTGTTATGAGTTTCACAAAAATCAACTATTGAATAGTGTCAAAATTGACATAAAAGAGTTCTTAAAACAAATATTATATTATTAATTGATATTAAATTCCTAAAAATCTAAGGTTCTGCCAAGAGACTTATATCCTGATAGGTTCATCATTAATGTACCACTTGGGGGTCTCTTGGATGTATATACTAAGTTTATTAACCATATTATATAAAAATACAAAGAGACATTGTAAAAGTGAAACTAATTAAGTTAGAGTTAATACTTAAAGATAAGGTTAATATAAGTACCCAAACCTGTCTAAATTCTATTGGTTGAGTGGTTTTCGACCTATCCCCACCTTAACCTTTTAATAATAAGCTTTGGAGCCAATAGAAACCGAATATGAATTTATTATAAATTAATATTTCTAGCTTTTCCAAAGGTGCCCCTCACCCCTCTTATAAAAGGGAACTCCTCCTTCTCATTTCTTCACACCTTCAAAGACTTTTGGATCGGCCAAACTCTGACCAAATACTCTCCCAACATCCCTCACTACAACCTAGAGGCCTTAGTTTGATCAGAAAGCCAACCTAAGGAGCCCTTTTGATCAAATCAAAAGGAAGAACCCGAAGAAGAGGTAATGATATCACCACCCTTCTCCAAGTTCATTTCTTCTTCCACTTCTTCTTCCTTTGTTCTTACCATTCTAAAATAATAACTCCAGTATCTCACATATACTGTGATGTTATTATAATTATGGTACAACCATATTCAGTATTCTATCCACCCTTTGAATAACATGTCACCATACGTGCGTACGTACGAACTACCGTCTCCACGTCGTGGTGTAATTGTTATTCAATATAATATTATTTGGATGGGTATAATAATGATGTGTAACTCATGTAAATAATAAATATAACATGTTAATGATTCTGTATATATGATATACCATCCATTTATATATTATTTTAATATCAAAAGAATGATATTGTCGCTCGTGCGTACGTACGGACTACCGTCTCCACGAACGCGATGAGATTCATTCTCCATCGTATCCATTCAAGTATAATTATCATTTGATGATTTAAAAATGATGTTTAAGGACTAGATATCATTCTGGATATGAATAAGATACAACAACCATGGCTTATGTAACAAAACATATAAAAGAAAATGAGTAAGTTAACTCCCGAAACGACGATAATTCTAAGATATTATTAACAAATCAATGTTAAAAGATCATATATGATATCATATTATTATATATGATTCTTGTATAATTTAATAACAACTATTTCACCATTATACAGGAGGTTAACCTACCCCAACCAAGGAAAATTACAAGGTAAGGGGTTTTCATCTCACTCCTTATTCCCGTGAGATTCATGCCATATTGCCACCATCACCTTTTGTGTGGTGTATGTACTGCCCATAATTATATTCTTTGTGTAATACACTCTAATTTATGTGTATTTACATATTCATTGTATGATACCTCTTTCATGGGTTGTATGTTTCATAAGTTACCAAATTGGTAAGGGTTATTTCACAATCTCTTCATTATCCGAGGTTGTTTATATGTAATAATCTACTGGGATCTCTTTATCATCCACATCCATGTTTCTTAAAAATGCATTTCAAAACATTTTTACTATTTACTAGAATATGAGTTAAAGTCATTTATACCCTTTTTGACTTTTATAAGTGGTTTATAAAGGAATCTTTCGGTCGTTTTCAAAACAAGGTCCTTTTTAACCTTTTCGACAGAATTAAGGTAAGAATGTTTTTTTAACTTATAAGACGGGTGCGGATATTTTCCGCCGTTATAAAATCTTCAAAGCTTCCCTTACAAGCTTATAAGAATATTTTCAAAGAAAATGTTTTATTTTATATGGATCTTAAATTATTTCAAAATAAAAGGAGATATTTTTTTAAAAAGAATTTTGATTTCATCTATGTCAACATCCTTTGATGGATTTTAAGATTATTTGAAGTTGATTTATTATGATACAAAACTTCTATATTGTATTGAAGGTTTTGTGATATGTTTGACTGTGGATGTGATATTTTTATACCATTCATAGTTTATGGTGAAAGTATTGACATTTCATATGCTAGTTTTAATATGAATGTTTATGTTATGTTTAAACCTTTTCATATGGGAATGCATTGGACTTAATATGTGACGGGTGGAGCCCGCTATAGCTCCTCGATGCATCGGTAGGTCTCATGAGACAAACTAGTGTCTTGGCACAAGGCCTTGACAAAATCTTCTTTGTAGTCTTGGCACGAGGCCTTGGCTATGTGGTTATGATAGTCTGGCATTATGCATTCCAACATTATGAAAGTGGTTATTGATTTTTGCATGTGATTATTCGATTAGTAGAATATCCATGTGAATAAGTAAATGGCATTATTTCATTTTATTTATGCCATACCATGTTGAAAGTTAATATTTAAAAGGATTTTGTTTTAGTTATACATTGCCTTAAATGTTTATTCTTATTTATGAAAGTTTCCGCTATATTGTTATCCTTACTGGGCATTTGAGCTCACCCCTTTTCTATGTTTTATTTTTCCCAGGATGTGAAGAAGTAAGTTATGAATGACCTGCAGGGATTTTATGAGGGGTTAATAGTGTGGATTGTGGAAACATTATGTTGTTGTAGTAGTTTTTTCATTTTATGATGTAATGTAAAACTTATGAATATATCTAGTGTTTCCAAGGCTACTAAACCAATCGGTCTTTCGAGATTTGATCTTTCTTGTGATCATGCCAATGTTATGTAATAATGCACCGACTCTGGGTAACTGGGGTCGGGGCGTTACATTCATTATGTGTAATATTGACCATCTATGTCAGAAAGACTATCATAATGGTGTTTTATTTTTTCAATTCAATTTTTAATAAGGTGATTGATCTGAATGCATTGAAAATTTTGGAAAACAAATCAATTTATATACTTTATCAATTGGAAATGTATTTTCCTCCATCTTTTTTTCTATAATGGTGCATTTGATGGTTCATATGGTTTGAGAAATAAAGATTTTTGGACATGAATATCTATGTTGGATGTATCCTTTTGAAAGGTATATGAATATATTAAAGGGGTGTGTTAAAAATCTATATCGACCTGAAGCCTCAATTGTGGAAAACTATATTTCTGAGGAGGTTGTGGAATTTTTCTAAAACTACTTTTCTATGGTGGAGCACATTCTTTTTCCCCCATATCTCCATGAATGAGTTAATTTTGAGGGAAATGGTATCTGTGGCTTAAAATTAAAATCCTTGTTAGGTGAATAGATAAATAAGGTAAATTTATACATATTGAATAACATAGATGATGTTGAACCATATATAAAATTTCATATTAATGTGTTGGAACAATGTTATCTAAAGAAGAAAGATATGTGGATTTTCAATGAGTATAACAGAACATTTTTTCCATGGTTTAAAGAAACCATGCTTGGTAGATCTGATGCATTAAAAACATTAAAATGGTTTGTGGGTGGTCCATGTTTAAATTTGATAACATGGTTTGAGTATGACATTGATATATATACGTTTTATATGAATGATTATGACAACATAAGTGTAGTTTATAATAATAGAGTATTGATGTTCATAAAACCAATTCATTTTTTTGAGTTCTAAAGACAAAAACCCAATTTACACATCTAGTGCATGTTATGGAGTCATTAAAAAGTATTGTAGTTTGATTAAATTAAATTTAATGTTCTAGTTTTTAACTTCAAATGGTTTATTGGTAATAATAGTGTAAAAAATGATGAATTTGGAATGACACTTGGTAATATTAATAGATTGGAATACATAACTAATCCATTTATAATGGAAACACATGAAAAAAAAGTTATGTTCCTGATCAATCTGATATGTAGTGGTCTACTCTTTTACAAGGAAAAAATAATATGTTGGTGATGATAAACTTGAAGAAGATGCAGATTTATGTTAGATCCCTACTTCCATGGAAATATTAATAGGTAATAATGATGAGCACATTATAAACATGGTTTATTATATAAGGAATGATCATGATGAAGGAATTTGGTAAAACAATCCTTTAGAACATTTTTAATATTACAGAAAACATATGTTTATTTCTCATTTACTTTTATAAAGGCCATAAAATTTTAGATATGTGATTTTATTTTCTTTATTAAACAATATATTAAAACTAATAAATTAAAAAAATTATTTATTTTACCATGTTTACTGTTACGTAACTTATCTATTTTACTGATTTTGTTAAAATAAAATTATTTTCAATCTAATATGTTCAATAAAAAAATTTTTTAACAGTATATTGAATAAATATTTTTTTGTGTAAAAAATGATTTAGTAGATTGAACCATATTTAATATTCCTACACCATTTTTGGATTTCTTTTTATTCATCTACTTGTAATTTCATATATCTTTACTATATTTAGCATTTTAGTTGAATATAAAAAATATGAATAATAATGTACTAAGATTAATTTAATTTAATTTTGTGTTTAATAATTTTTTATTTTTTATTTACATTAATATTGTAATAGTTGAATTTTTATATTTGTGTACTAATTGATTGTTTCTTTGAATTGTAGGATAATGACAGATCAATCAACTGATTAACCACATATTTAGGTAGATGATCATACTCATACCTCTGAGGAGGAATGTGCACATGCTCGTCTTGATAATCCTCGTACTTCTTTACAAGATTCATATACTCCCATAGAGCCAATGAAGGGTTTGAGGATTAATAAATGTGGTAGCACAAATTTACACAAATTATTAGTTTCTCATAGCCAAGACAAAAGGATACTGGTAGAATTTGATAATAATGATATTTTAAGAAATTTTAATTCAAAACAATTCATGAGTTTTGTATTAGTTTAAGGTAAACTAAAAGTCAGTATTTTGATTAATGATTAGATGAATGTAGAAAAAGTAACACTATCTTAATTGTGGGGGACCATTTTGGTAAGATCATTGGTTTTTTTTCTAATCTTGAAATGAAAATAGTAATATATGTTTTCCCCCTTCTTATCAGATGATGTATCATATACCTGAAACTAGAGGAGTTAGGAAGAAATGTTTATCACTGGCTTCTAGGAGATGGAGGGATTTCAAATCAACCATCAAATCTAATTTCATTTTTTGGGTATAAGAAACATCAAAATCCATGTGGTATATATCCTTTCAAATATTAAGATGCATGGAATTAATTTGTTGAAAATAGAAGACAAGAATCTTTTTTCGTAAGTATAATAAAAAAATTAGAATTTATTTTATATTAATGATATTATTAATGATTTATTATTATTAATTTATTTTATTTGAGGAGATATCATCAGAAGATCGAATCTTGAAATGAATACCCTCATAATTTATCTCAGGGAGGGTATACATTATTGGAAGAATAAATTATGGATGAAAATTTTAAATAACTAAGAGATAAGTCTTCAAGATCGGGATAGGTTTTTTCACAACCCCCCCCCCTACTAGACATGAAAAATGAAAGAGGGCTTAGATGGGAAAAAATAAAATTATCTTACTAAAGCATCAAGGGCTGTAGATAAGAGGGTTGTAAGATGTTTAATTTATTAATTTATTTAATTTATTTAAATTATTTATATATTTTGAATCATTGCATAATTTTTAAAACAATTCATAAAGGATTCTCTTGAGGAGTAGAGAACATAAATGGTCTTTGTAGATGAGGGTATGTAGGATATTTTATCTGTATCATTGAAAAATCCTGAACACCTAGGTTGATTATGAGGATACCCAATGACTATATCAGTGATAAAAGTGTTTCAACATTATCCAGCTTCTGTAATGGAAGGTTTTTATTAAAAAAATAGAAACTTTAGAGACTCAAGTTTAGAATATTAATGTGATGATGAAGGATAAAATTGGAGCATTAGTATAGTCCATGTTTGTATACATGCAAAGATAGTTTCAGAATGAAACTCTCACTCCTCCGCCTCTGCAAGAAGCTCCCTCTCCTCCACCTCTTCCAGCAAACCCCACTCATTATCCTACTCCGACACCCCCTCCTCCACAGCTTCCCAATTTATATGAGTTATATGTTGATGATCCTTTGTTTCATATTGTTTCATATGGGTTGATATTTTATATTGGAGATACCATTCGACATCAACAGATAGATATAGAGCATCATAGGGTTATTGTATAGGATATTATAGATAGATCAATTGGGGTACTGATACCTACAAATGAGGTGACTATAGTTGGAAAAATTATCGTCCACTTTTTAGTTTGTCCATCTAGAATTCTGCAACATATTCCCCTATAGGTATGTGTATATTTTATCATTTATTTCATTTTTGTATTAATTTTTTTTAACATTTTAATGTTTATATATTTATCTATTTTTTCACCAAAATACATTAAAGGTATAGAAATATTGTATAGTATACAACAAATATAATGAGGTATGACTTCAGATATATATTCTAATAGTCTTGATATATTTTTAAGATATTCAAATTTTTTATCGGGTGTTTATGAGATTCCAATGGAAGCTAATGTTTTTCGGCGTTCAATGAATGTGGTGCTTTTGAAAAAGGATATCATGGAGCTTCTAACTGGAGATATGTTGGTCATCAACATGATGAAAAAAAATTCACTATAATTCTTAACATAAATATTTCCCTACATTTAATTTATTGAAAATTTATACTTATGTTTGTTTTTTATTAGGTATATTTATACAATGTGTAAGGATAATGAGAAGATAAGTGTTTATGGATTTATGGACCCACAGTTCATTTCACTTATATTGATGAAAATGACTGAAGCAGAAAGAACACTTTATATTGTTGAAATATTTCAAAAGAATATAATATTTAGTGTTGGATGTTCCCATATCTTTTAGAGTAAGAAAATTTTATCTCAAAAGTGTTATATATTTTTTAAAATAATAATATCCAATATTAAATTTTATTTTATATTATGGGCCATTGGATGTTATGTACTTTTTGTCCAAGGGAGTAGACACTTTACTGGTTATGCTCTATCCGTGGTGAAGTGTGACAAAATTATAAGGATAAATTGGAAATATAAGTTTTAATTTATTAATACTTGTTTATATTATAATTAATTTTATATTTATTACATTTTAAATATTTTATAATATGGGATGGAATTCCTTTTGAGAGACCACAAATAAAAAGAGCACCAAGATCAAATATGTAAAAGTAAAGGTGAATTTTCATTTATAATTAGTACATTTTGAATATATTACATAAAAATATTATTTTGAATTGAAAAACTAATTTAAACAACATTTTCATAAACAATAAGGAATAAAAGAATGAAAATATTATTTGTTAATTTTTATGTATAAAATTATTTCAATAGGGAAAATTACAATGTACAATCAGGTTAGATTTGTTTATATACTATACCTTAATATTTCATTTGATTTATTCATAATATATTTTTTATACTAAACTTTTAATTTGAATATTTTTAATGAATCTATCTATTATAGTTTACAAGATCTCACACACTTACAAGTGGAATGGGAAAATCATTTTACAGGTTTTGTTGTATTTTTGTTTTTTTAACTAAATATTTTAATTTTTAAATTTTATAATTATCAATGCATTTCTAGTTGTCCTGCTGCTGCTTTTGCTTGTTTTTTTGGTCGATTGTAGAGATTAAGGATTAAAATAATTATTTTTAAGAAACTATATTTCATGTCAATTATTGAATAATCTTCAAGAAAAATTCTTTATCTCGTTGGTTTTTCACATCCGTTATTCAATAACTGATGTGAAAAAAACCCATTCTAAATGGTTTATTACATTTGTTACAAAATATATGACATAAAAAACAATTCAATTATTCATTTATAAATTTCATTTTTTAAAGTGACATTAAATAAATATTTACAATGTCTCCTTCAGTAACAGTGTTGTATAACTGATGTCAAAAATAAAAAAAACAGATGTGATAAAGAATTTATGCACTACTGTTAGTGACCATATATTTAGCTATTTGATGCTCATAACCTGCATAATCCATAAATATATATGAATGAGTTATTATAAATGGTTGAATTAGGTTCAGAGATTATGTTTCATCTAGTATCCTCATTAATGATACATATTAAAAAATTTACTTTTTATTGGAACAAATTAATTTGACAATTAAGGTAATCTTCTAGTGGTTTTACAACAAAGTCCAGGAGTAAAAATCTTAGACTTCATATATCAATACATATTCTCAAAATATTGTCTTCCCATATTAAAGATTTTTAATAATTTTTTTAAACTCTCATACTCAGACTTCAAATACAAAAATTATTTCTTATCATATAAAAATGAACCATTTTTTTATTTTATAATTTTATTATAAATTGAGATATTATCTAACATTGAATTTTCTTCTGATTAAATAACAGTCATCTTTCTTTTATTTTCCTCAATCAACATAGAAATATTATATTTTTATTTTTCCAACTCTAAAAAAAGTTTAGTATTCTCATTTTGAACTTTTTATAGACTATATTCTTTTGAAATAAAAGTAGTAGTTTTCTCTTTCAGCTAATAAGTGATTTTACCAACATCTCTCTTAAATTATATAATTTTTATTAGTATAGCATGTTGAAATTTCAATTGAACTCATTTCTATTATATCTTATTATCTATTTCTCCATTATTTTTAATTTTAAAACCATTTAATTATGGTATGGAGTATTACCCTCATATTTAGATGTATCCATTTCATCATATGAATAATAAGAATAAATTGAATCTAAATTAAAATTAGTTAGAGACTGAACTATCATCTTGGCTATAAATAACTTCTCATTTTATAGAATATTTAAATAAAACACACAATTTTTTACTTTTATCACTACCTTCTGATGAAATATAGAAAGTAGTACCTCCTCTACTAGGACTCCAAGTGTCCAATTAGTTCAATAATTTCATCTATTTTATTTTTAGAAACTTATTATAATAATTTCTATCGATCTTATTCAGCTTATGTCAGTTCATTCATATACGCATACACTTTATACATTCATTACAAATAGTTTATAAATAATATTTCTTATCGTATAGTCTTTTATATCCTTTTAGTTTTCTCTTCAAAAACTTTTATTTCCCATATACCTACCCATCCATCTCAAAAATTGGGAAATTTATCCTTTAATCAATTCTGAAAAACCATTTCCCTTAGATGTAAATGTCCTGGAAGTGTAAGATCTGGAATTTAGTCCTTCAAAAGGAAATTTAAATGAAACATCCTAAATTTTATTCTCTTTATCGATGTCTCTTTTAATAAGAAATTCATATTACATTAAACTATCAATAAAGTCATCATGGATTAGATTAGTGATATTTTAACTAGAATCAATCAATATACTTTTAAATTCCTGTTCCATCCACCAAATATCAGAAAGTTTCTAAACGAATTGTTAATTTTTAAATTCCACATAACCATGTGATTGTAGGATCTTCAAAATCATCATAAATATTTGATTCATTTATATAATATATTAAATATGAATAAAATTAATAAATTGATAATCTACTATAATAATAACCTGTTTCGTATCTATTATCTTCAAAGTTTCGAAGTGTGTATCCTAAATTTTTTTTTGAGATAGAACACATAGTTCTCCTTGTGATAAATTGAATATAGAAATTTAACTGAATCACACATAATATAGTATTTTGGAAGAAATAAACAAGTAAGCACGCACCTCCTTCCTCTTTAGTAAAATTAGAAACTTATTTCATAGAATTTTATAGCTACCAATTAATATAAGAAAATTATCAACTATAGTATTAAAAAAATCATCCATCTAATAATTTCAATATTTATAATCATTCCCATAAAATTTAATGAACCAACTTCGTTCAAAAAAACACATTGCCCAATATGTTCCCCCATCAGGTAGAGATCAATAAATGTACAAAATAATTCTCAAATATAATTGAAAAGAGAAAAATCAACACAGTACAATTATGAAGAATATAATACATACATGGGATATAAAAAATTGATCCAAAAGCCTAAAAATGAATTTAAAACATAGAAAGTGAATACAAGACTCCTTGTGGCCATCCATCACCACAGATCGGTCCCACTAATATAGATAAGACACCCAAGAGTGTCCAGTAAACTATATGACACCCTTCCCTTTACCTGTGACCTCTATAATAAGGTATATAACCACTTGAGGGAAATATTTGGGTGTGATCATGAGCCTTAGTAGGATACAACAAAATATCTTATACAAAGTCTCACATCATGAAACTGTTAGTTCAATATTTAAATTAAATCTTGTTTATAAATATACTTCTATAACAAAACCCATTTTAAAAATCCCCCCTTTGGGTTTAAAATATTACATATTCAAAACTAAAAGGTTGTGAATATAATAATAAATGATAAATAGAGGTCCATAAAAAAATAAACATATCCCAAAAGATAAAAAGGAAAGCATATAATTTAGGGTATACAAGGTAACTAAGATAAAAAAACTAAACCAGATGACCATGTGCCAAAATCCATAAGGTAAACATCTGATAATATTATACATGATATATAAGTAAAAAAACATGCATGAAACATCATTGGGATATAGCTTTGGGAATAAATAACTAGGAAAAAGAAATGGACACTAAACAGAAAAGTGAATATTATGATACTGAGTCCTACTATAAACTATCAATATAGACCTTAAGTTCATACCCACTATTCCCAACTGTTCTAATGTGCCATGTTTCATAAGAATAAGAATTAATCATAATCACAATTAAAAAAGTTCACAAATGATGTTTCACCACTTACATTCTTTGAAAAAACACTTTTGAATAAATATAGTTTAACAAATTAATTTTCACAAGCAAAACATCACTACTTCTATATTGTGAATATCCATTTTAGAAAAAATTCCACTATTTAAGGTTTTCATTGAACACAAAAGTGAACAAAAAAAATTGAAGAAAAAATACCCCTAAAATAATTTATATATCACCTGAGATAAATTTTTTGAAATATTCTCTCGCATATTTATAATTATAGAATTTAACAAAATCAATAAGAAAGATCTATAAAAAACATGGTGATAATAAATTTTCTTTCTCTCTTATATAATTTTACAAATTATTTTTTGATCATATGAAATGTTAGTTATCAAGAACATAGGTTAATTCAGTGTTTAGAGACACTATATAGAAACACCTACCTTAATGAAATTAAAGATATTCCTAACCCAAAAACCTATGAGGATTCAAGGAAAAATGACCCCAATAAAAATTATTTATCTCCCATTTAGTAAGGTTAAAAAATAAATCACTGAACTATAAATCCTTAAATAGTTTTAAAACACCTAGAAATATCCCCTTGAGGATATGAAAAATTGAGTTTTAGGTATTAAAAAACATTATCCTTCACAACAGTCAAACATGCAATTAAAAAACATATTTAATTTACAAGTTTAATCAGATCTTGAATAAAAAAATTAATAAAACACTCATAGAGGAGTGAAAAAATTTAAAAGAGTTAAAAGAATTAATTCCAAAATTATAGATCTTCAAAATCATTAAACATTTGTTTCAATGTCATTCTGGAGAAGAAGGAATATGAATCGTAGTTTTTATTTATTTTTTCCCAAAAATAGTGTTGTATTAGGGTAATATGGATTTACCATTATATATCCCTATAAGTTACATAAGGCTGCAAGGTTACCTTTATATAATACTTTGAAAATTGGGGTTACCCCTGCACATGATCTAGGTTACCCTTAGGTAGCTCCCCCTACCTTTATGAAACACCCCTGGTACCCTCACCCGACCTTTTTAAAAGAGATCTTACCCTTATGAAATTAATTTCTTACCCATATGTAGTAAATGAAACAACTCCCATACCCTTACATATTCTATATGTTACCTTTATGTAGAATTTAAAAAATCCAGAATACCCTTATGTGATACCTTTATATGAGGCATTACCCTTGCATGATACCCTTATGAAAGGTGTCGCATTTACATGATATGCTTACGCAATGTGTTGCACTTATGAGATACCCTTAAAAGACCCATATAAAATCAAGTTCATGTTTACACAACACCTTATGTTTCCCTATCATAGTGAGTGATAGCTTTATATAGAGATATTTTACTCTTAAATATTGAAAATAATCTCCCTCTTACCCATATGAAACTCTTGAAAATTTAGAGTTAACCATACCAAAATTCTAGGAATCAACCTTGATAAGGGTAAATAGATAATTACCCTTATACAGACCCTATACCATGTATAAGGTTAAAAAGTAAGTTAAAAATCATTAATGTATTATGAATGGGCATATTAAGTAAGGCCAAAAAGGGTTCTAAAGAACAAATAAAAACCAAGGAAAATATATAGCATAAAAAACATCTGAAACCAATGAAAAAAATCATTAACTAAAGGATGTATCTAAAAGAAACTTTTGGGGTGTTACAATTCTCACCACTATAATGATTTCTTCCCTTAAAAATAATCAATATTATAAACTTAAAAGGAGATAAGGCCATTTCTGACTCATTGTTGATTCTTTCTCCCACATGTCATGGATACCATGTCTTTACTGAAAAGGTACATAGATAAAAGGAATTGTTTTACCGCAAAGTACATTTTCTTAATGATCCATAATATGAACTATCTATTCAACCATAATGGTATCAGGATCAAGAAAAAAATGTCTAACTAAATAACAAGGGAAAGATCCATTTGATGCCTCCTCAACTAAGAAACATGGAAAAAATCAAGAATTATAGTCAAGTGGGATAGATGGTCTATCAAATTAGTTACCTTTCTGAGACATTCAAAAAACTCAAAATGGATAAAAAAATCTCGGTCCCAACTTACCCTAATTTACCAATAGATGATATCCCAAGTGAGGAGAAACCATGAGAAAGTCCTGATCACCAACCTCAATATCTAGTGGGAGGAGATGATGGTTTGTATTGTATTTTTTGTGACTCTAAGTAGTTTCTAACATATTTCAGATCAAATTTACCTTTTTTGTCATCTCTAGGACAAGATTTTATCCAACCATGGATTTCTCTCCTATATTCATTTTTCATAAGGAATAAATACAAGGTTTACCATACCAAAAAAATTAAAATATGGAATTATAATTGAATCATGATAACTATTTTTATAAAAAAATTTGAACGAAGGTAGATTATTTTCCCATGAAACTTCAAAATTAAGAACACATACATGGATCATATCCTCAAGAATCTAGATGGCTCACTTAGACTTCACATCCTTATAAAGATGGAAAGATGTGATTATCTTCAGTTGGGTACCCATTTCCTCTTGCATACCCTTCCAAAACCAAGATTTGAACTAAGGATATTTGTATGATACAATTGTAGAAGGAGCACCATAGAGCTTTACAACTTCTTAGACATATAAGCTTCTGATCTATTCCACCTTCATTGTCTCCTTAAGAGGAAGAAAATAGGATGATTTTTTAATTCAATCAATAACCCAAAAAATCTCTCCTTTCCATGAAGATTACATTGTAACCTAATGAAAAAGTCTATAGAAATATCATTCCACTTATATAACATAATGGTAAGATGTTTCAACAAACTAGTTGGTCAATGGTTCTCTTCTCTAATTCACTATTAAGTAAGGAATCAAGACAAAAAATATGTAATCAACTTCATCACCCCCAAACTCCAATATCAACAACTCAAATAATGAAACCTTAGTAGTCCTGGGGTGTATAAACCAACAAGATCAGTATATATCAACCATCAATTTCTTCCTCAGTGGTTTAAGAATGACCAACCTTACTTGTTAACACAAAGTATCTATGGGAGACTGAGACCAATAAGCTGAGGTCTCCCCACAATTTAGTATTTTACTAAAGTGCAGGAAGTTAGTGATTTTAAATTAGTTATAGTATATTCAACCATGAAATGGTGATTCGGCCTTTATAGAAGCTAATAACACTTTCCCACCAGCCTATTCCACTCCCAATATCATCTCATAAACTCATCAGAGGCCCTCCTCCACTAATTCCTTCATAGTCTGGGTTAGTAATTTTATACTCAAAGCACTAGAGACCACATTTACCTTTTATAGTGTACATGAAATATCAACATAAAAAGTCTTAAGATACTCAACCCGACATCTCTATTTCATGGTTGGATCCCTATGAGTAAAAATATATGTCAGACTCTTATGATTAGAATATAACATATGTTGCTCCTCAAATAGATAGTGGATCCATGTTTTGAGAGAATTTGTAACATATTCCAAATCAAGAATACAGGTAGGGTGGTTATTCTCATAAGTCCATATTTAGTGAGATATATTAGACACCACCTACTTTCTTTGTATCAAGACACATCCAAATCCTATACTTGAGGTTTCATAGGAAAATTCATAACCTAAAATCCATTTTGGAAGAATAAAAACTGGAGTTGAAGTCAAAATATTATTTAGTTACTCTAAATACCTCAAAAAAATTTCATTCCACTCAAACTTGACAACCTTATTGGTTAATGCAATCATCAGAGATGCGAGATTGGAGAAATCCTAAACAAACTACCTATAATAACTAACTAGACCCAATAATATCTGAATCTCAAATACATTCTTGGGTTTCTTTCAAGAAATCACTACTTGAATCTTTTTAGGGTCCACCAATACACCCCTATATGATATACCATTTCCTAAAAAAAATTTCTTCCTGGATCCAATTCACATTTATAAATATTCCCATACAAAAGTTGTTTTTTCAAGATTCTGAGGATTTAAGAAAAATGATCTATATTCTATTAATTTATCTTATAATACTATAGAATATCATCCACAAAAACAAAAACAAAATAATTCATAAACAGATTAATGAAACATTTCAATAGTTCTATAAATACTGTAGGAGTGTTAGTGAGACTGAATGGAATAAAAAGAAAATCATAATGCAAATACTGAAACCTAAATGATATATTAAGTACATATTCTAATCATAATATCAACTGGTGGTACCCCAATCATATGGATATTTAAATAAACCATAGATCTCCCCTGATTTGATAAAGAAAGATTACCATTCCGTTGAAAGGGGTAATTATTCTTAACAATCACAAGATTAATCTTCTGGTAGTAAACATAAATCCAGAGACTTTCACTAAATTTATTTCTAATAGATTGGGGGAATCCATAGGTGAGAAGTTGGATGGATAAATCACTTTCCTTCAAGATCTTTATGCTGAACCTTAAGCTCTTTTAACTCAAAAGGTTAAATGTGATATTGTGGAATAGAAATGGGCATCATACTAGAAACTGTTAAATAGTAAACTAAACCTATCTTAGAGAAGGTAACCAATAAAAAACCTTAGGGGAGACCTCTAGGAATGAATTCACCACTGTAATACTCAAACAAGGATATAATATATCAAGTATTATCACTAAATACTAATGTTAGATCATTCCATCATATTGAACAATATGCTCCACTCTCTTAGATGTAGAATCCCACCCACCCTTAAACACCTGAGAGACCCCATTGGGAGATAAAAACTGAACTCGAGGAAGATAAAAGTAAATTTTTACCTAACAATGATCATCAGTTCCAAGAAAATAATGATTTCAATGATGTAAAGCCCCAGAACTGATAAATACTACTCCACTTTGAAGTCGAATATCATCACCCGACATATAGAACAGTTAAAACCATGTTCCAAATTCTTTCCCATGGGAGTGGAAAGTTCCAATAGTTGAAACATAGGCTCCAAATATAAGTCCAAAAATCCAATGAATGTATAATATATTTCACCAAAATCAAATAAATCTAGTACCATAGAGGACCAAATAAACATTGTACCACTAATAGTAGCTAGTCATTTCATAGATTCCTCTGGTGTATAGTCCAAAACATAAATTCTTACGACCTCATCTCCTCCTTGACCAATCATTTCAACATGAATATTATACTTAGCATGGTGTTGAGGTCCAAAATGATTTGATGCATCATAATAGACATTAAGGCCTTTATTAAATGTAGATTTCTCTTTATTACCTTGGAAAATTTTCTCATAGAAACAAGAAAGTTGTCCAGGACATATCTAATTATGACAAGTCTTGGGTACTTCCTTGCTCTAAGGATTGGTATGACTAGGTGTCCCACACTGATAGAAAACCACTACCTATTTTCTTAAATATGTTCTAGAAACGAGTCATTGAGAAAGGTATGTACCCTTCTGCTTCCATTTCTGGTTATAAGTCACACCCTGATTACTTCCTACATCAACGGAAGCACCAAAAAATAATTTTTTCCATCAATGTCCATATCTACCATATCTTCCTTATAAAATACCTCAAAATTCTTTGGTCTAAATTAGATAATCATCATTGATCGAATATTGGACCTAAAACACATCTTAAACATTTGATATTTATGGTAATCCAAAGTAACAATCTCAAGTTCTTAGTGTACAAAATTGAAAAAATGGGTAGCACACTGCAAAATTAAACATTCCCATTATTACAAGGTCTGAAAAACCATGTTATATTCTAATAAAAATATTTCAAGTTGTAATTTTTGGTTTAAAAAACTCTTAAAATAGGTCCAGGTGAGATAATTATGTAACATAGCTTTCACTATGGATTCTCACCAAAACATTCCCACTCCTCCAAGCATGTAAGATACAATACCCACCTTTGAGTACTTTTATGTTTTCAAAAATTAAAAGATAATTTAAATATTTTGATTCAATATTTTGATTCTTGGGTTCATTTTTATTCATGAAAAATAGGTGAATTATTCTTGTTAAATTCTGAACTAGGATCCAATATCCCTTCCTGGTGTCTAACATTCCCCTAACCTAAAATCTGGGTAGCAAATATGACAGCTTCCACCACCGAAGGATCCACTAGAGGATTCACTTATAGAAATTTTCTGTCTATTATTATAGGAGGAATTTATTATTTATCACAAAAATAAAGTATCTAATTAGATTAATAGAAATTCAAAAATCAAATTAAAATCATTAAAACATCTATCAATAAGAATTTAATGTTAACTTGGTTTCAACAAAAGGAACACAAGACGTGATGAAATAACATGTTATTTAAATAAAAATCCATGGAATTCCTATCTAATAACCTCAAAAAGTAAGACCAATCATGATGAAAATAGCTGACCAACCATAGTAACTCAACTTCAAACATAGAAGTGAGCTGGCCAGGAACCTTTCCACACTTAGTATCAATATTATGAAGGCCCAAATCCTACTTACCAAAGACCTCGAACCAAACCTAGGGAGTGTTATAAAAATTTCATTTAGAAAATGGAACTTATAAAAAAAATAACAAACCAAACTGGGTGAACAAAGCACATAGACCAAGATTTCCCACCACAAGTTTGAGATTAATAAAAGTACCAAACTAGTCTCAAATAAAATTGAAACAAGAAAAAACAATATAGTAGAATGTGGAAGAAGAGAATACATCCATGGGACATACAAACTAAAGATAAAATTATCAAACTAAATGAAAAAAAACAAGACAATCCAATCCTTGGTGTGACTATCTATCACCACCAATCGGTCCCACTAAGAAAGAAACGACACCCAAGAGTATTCGGTGAACTATATGACACCATTCCGATTATTTTATTATTAAAATACAAGGTCTAAAACCACCCAAGGGAAATAATAGAGTGTGATCACAGGTCCCAATAGGATACCACCAAATAATATATAAAAATTCTAACATCAGGAATCTATTGGTTCAAGATTAAAATAAAAAAAATTATAAAGTCTCTTCTATAAGAAAATACATTTTATAAAACCACATTTGGTTTCAAAACATTTCATATTAAAATCTAAATTATTATGAAAATAATTAAAAATGATAAATAGAGGGATGTAATCAAAAAACATTATCCAAAAAAGATAACAAACTAAACATATAAAGCATGGTATATAAGTTAAAAAAGATAAAATAATCCAAATTGGATGTCCACGGGCCAAGATCTATAAGATAAATATGTGAGTATAATAGACATGATACTAAGTAAAAAACACCATGAATGAAACATCATTTGTCTCTAACTTATATAATACATTACTATGAAAATAAAAATGATAACAAGTTTATAAGTGTATCCAACAATACGGAGTCCTACTATAGATTGTAGATATCAACAGTATATCCGTATCTGAGGGTCCAAATGTTTTCATGTGCCATGTTTTCACACAAATAAGTGTTAATAATGATAAAAAATAATATAAATTTTTTAATAAGTTAAGTATCACCACTTATATGATTTTAATATCCACTCTATATTTAATATAGTTTAATAACACAATTTTCACAATCAAAGCATCACTACTTATGTTATTTGAAAATCCAATCTAGAAACAATTCCATTGTTTTGATTTTTTATTGAAAAAAACTATTTTTAAAGATAAAAATCCCTTTTATAAAACATTTATAAATCACCCATGTTATAATTTTAGAATTATTCCCCCCCCCCCATATTCCCAATTACCAAATTTAATAAAATCATGTAGAAATACCTCTCAAAAACATGGAGATAATAAATTCTCTATCTCTCTATCTAGAAAAATTTCCAAATTATCACTTGATAACATGTACATGTAATTATCATGAAAATTAGGTAACTCATGGTTTATCCTCACTACACAAAAAACACCTACCTTAGACAAAGTTGAGGTATTCATGTCATAAAAACATTCAAGGATTTAAGGAAAACCAACCTCAATCACCCCTCTTTTTATCTCCCAATGAAGAAAGATAACATAATGAATCAAGTAAAAATACCTCCTTAAAAATGGGAAAATTATAGGAACTCTCATCTATATTATATAAAAAATTGTGGGTTCAAGTATTTTTTTAAAAAAAAAATTGGTTTACAATAACAAAACCCCTGATAAAAAAACTATTTAATTTACAGTTTTATTTTGATCTTGAATAAAGTGTTAGAAAAACAATCTTAGAGGACTTAAAAAGTATAAATAGGAAAAAATAATTAATTCCATGATTTTAGATATTTAAAATAATCAAAAATGGTTTATAGGGTCATTCTAGAGAAGAAGGAATACAAATTCAGGTTTTTTTCCCAAAAATAGTATTTCATAAGGGTAACATTGATTTAACCTTATATAGAACCCACATGTAACGTAAGATTACTAGGTTTACATTATGAAACCCTTATAAAATAAGGGATACCCTTAGGTATGGTTTATGTTACCCTTCCGCATCTCTCCCCACCATTACGCAACACCCCTAGCACCCTTACACAACCTTTGTAAAATAGAGTTTACCATTATATAAAACATTCTTTCCCCTTAAACATTGAATAAACTAGATCCCTTACCCTTTAATTATTTAAAAATTACCTTTATATATCCTTCTAAAAACTTAGGTTTTCTATTACATGATAACAATACATGAGGTGTTACCCTTACATGATACCCTTACACAAGGTGTTACCCTTATGCATTACCCTTATGCAAGGAATTATCCTTATGAAAAATCCTTAAAACCCATGGAAAATCATGGTAACCTTTACCAAGTGTCATAGAATACCCATAAAATTGAGGGATACCATTACACAGTAATGGTTTACCAATATTAAGTGCATAGAATCTCTCTCAAATACTTACAAAACTCTTGAAAATTAAGGGTTACACAGAAAAAACTCCTAGAAATTACCCTGCATAAGGGTCGTGGGATAATTACTCAAATGAAGATCCTATAAAATGTGTAAGTGTAAAAAATATTTTAATAATTATTAATTTTTTATTAAAAGGCCTTATTAAATAAGACCAGCATTGGTTTTAAAGGCGAAATACAAACAAAGAAAAATAAAAAACATAAATAAAACTTATGAAACCAAAAGAACCCATCATTAACCAAAGTACATACCTAAAATAAAATTTTGTGTAGTTATATTAAACATAGGAGGTATGTTAGGATTTATATTATTAATCAAACTAATAATAAAATATTTCATAAAAGAAATTTTTTGTACTATGTAGTGAGTATAAGGAAAGTGAGTTATTCAAATTTGAATAAACTCACATTAATTAAAAAACAGATCTGGATCAGTTAAAATGAATAGAACTGATATAATATTAAAAATATTCATAAATAAAGATAGAAAATAAAACTCAAAGGGGGTGAATTGTAGTTTAAAATATATACAGCATTCTAGACACCATGATTGTGATATGATTAGAATTATGAGTTTATGATCAAACTAAAAAATTAGAGTATATAAAATTTAAATACATCATGTATTATACTATCAAACTTACCAATATATGAATAGTAAAAATATAATATGTTAATATTTCATTAAGCATAATGGAATGAGAAAAATATTGATTATTGTTTAAAAACCCAAATAATTCTTCAAAGGATTTTATTATAACCAAACTTATAATTCAAACGGTAAGGTGAATCAAAAAATTGTATCAAAGGTATCATACTTCAAACATGGAATTACCTTTACTTTAAACTTGTTAGAATATATTCCTTCTTTCACACAGCATAATCACTCAATTGCATACTTGTTGGAAGGTAATATATCTTCCTCACATGAGATCCTTTGATCTACACTATCAGTATCTACTATGTTTTCCTCACTGAAATCTCTAGATCACAATATATCATTTGATACCCGCTTCCACACACCAGAAGATCCTCAAGACCATGGTTAGAAACCCAATGAATATAATAAATAAAAACTAAGATATTAACAAAAAAATAATATCTACATGGAGTTCTTATTAAAATACTCAGAAAAAAAGAATAACTATAAGAAATCAATATAATAAGTTCTTTTATACTTATATAGATTTCAAGATTTCGTAGTATCTGGTACTCTATATCTCTTCTTTTCCACCTGGAAGTGGCTCTATTTATAAACAATACGCAAATAGAAAATATTCTAAAATCCTTCGATCTAATTATAATCACATTAGAAAAAAACTTCATATTCTAAAGGATTAAAAAAATGAATCTTTCAATGACATAAACCCCTATTGCAAAAACAATATAACATATAGTAAATGGAATCAAGCATAAACTCTCAGTTATATGGATTTTATCACACTTAAAAAAATAATTAAATCTTATAGATTTAAGGTTACTTGATTTTCATCTTCCACAACACAACCAATGAAAAAAACAATAAATTAAATAAACTTCAAAAAAATTGTTGCAATTTTAAAAATAGATATATAAAAGTAGTCTTTTTACCCAACATATGAATGGTTTACTAACTCATTCACCAATAATAATGTATCCACTAGAATTAAGATGCACCCCTTTCATTTTTATCCTATATATCTCTCTAAATTGTGAACAAAACATATATAATCTACTGAGTAAAACCAATCATACATATTTATAACACATCCAGTTACTAATAAAACTCAAATTTCCATGCACTAACTATGTTCCACCCCCATATAAAAAGTTCATCCACATAGTTTACTGATTATGTAAAATCTACCAGGATTTTTTACCCCCCAAAAAAATATCAATACTCGTGATTACTAATAACCATTTAAGAACCATGTAAAAGATATAAACTCAAATATTTCATAGTTTGGAGTTAAAAACATAAAAAAATTAAAATAGAACATAATTATATAATTATTAACATAATATGGAATGTTGGTGTCATATGAACACATAGATCATAAACAATCTATACCAATAATTAAGTTATATGTTTGTATCTACATCACAATGAAATAAACTAATGATAGATGCATCCCATTGCTTAAAATATAAATGAATATCAAGAAAACAATAGTGACCTCTAACTATTGTAGTCAAGTGTTGGGGCATTGGAATCCTCTACAACTTGAGTCCCAACACTCAGACTAAGGTGAGTGAAAAAATGAAATACTATAGAATCAAAAATAGATAAATCCTAGGTAAATCATAACTAGATGGTACCTGAGATGATATTTGGCCCACCTAGAGTTCATATTTCTATGGAATGAAACTCATGAGGCCCCACACCTCTACCTCACAAACACTATCAATGACCACCACCATGGTCGTTCTCATACTTATATCCTTGTCGGTAAGGTATGTTAAGAATTTATACATTAATGGATATGTATATCCTCTACTAACCAAAATCCTACTAACCATACTGTTAATTATGCATCAGATGCATCTACTACTAAGGCTACAGTAGAAGTGGGCCACCCATCCTATAGTGACCACCAATGGTGTTTGGTAATGTAGATCACCAATGACTATGAGCTTACAAGTAAAGGACACTAGAATAAATCTCATAGTTGAGGTATGTAAACTACTAGCTCTAAATAAGATCATGAAAGACTATTGTGACCGACATCTCAATGATCAAAACCTTAAATTCCTAAACATTTTAGATCCTCCATATATTGTATGACTTGATGAGTATTTCTAATGAATTCCCTATTAATAAAAATTATACCACATATGAATCCTCTAAATCATCTATTCCTTATAAAACACTTATAAATTTGTAGGTAATATAAACAGGTTAATCAAATTCTAAATAGTAAGATATAATAACTCCTAAAAATGTTTCACTCAATCATCCTCATATAGGAATGGATTTAGATTAAATCAAAGAAAGTATTGCATGATCATGATCCACTTTTAAAAACAAAAAAACACTTACCACTTCACCACCTTCTTCATCAATGACATAAACTATGCATATAATAGCTTTCATAAATCTTCTCATGAAACTATTAAGAAATCATGATCCCCAAAAAATAGAGATGATCACAGATGCACAAATTATCTCAATTGATTAATGGTAAATGATTCCCAATGATCTTTCTAGTATAGATCATACTGAAAGTGATATAAAACTCTTATAAACATCTCTTTGTATTTTAATCATAGACACTCTCCTCATACTTCACCAATACTTGATGCTGAAACTAATATAGTGTAGTCCTCCAAGACTCTTCTTCCTCACCCAAGTCATCCCTCCGATGTTTAATAGGTCTATCTTCCTACACCTCTCTAGCCTTAACCAAATTTGGATTATGAACTCAATCTATCTAAATACAAGATAAAAAATATCTTAATCCTAAAAATATTTAATCTTACTTAAATTCATTTTATTAGATTCATTTTATTTTCTCAATTATCACCTTGATTTAAACACAGGAATAATCAATCATGATGCATATACCTTACCTATTTCTCTACCCAGAAATCAACATTATAATACCTAGTGTTCTTAGTAAGATTAAGGTACTTGTGTTGGGATACAAGGTATAAGGCCCCAGCCTTAAACCTTACTTAATCTTGAGTTAATACAAGATTAAAAATTGAGGATCTTTTCAGGTTTAGAGTTTTAGTGAATTAGATCATAAAACATGCATTACATTCCACATTTAAAAAAAGTGGTTACATAAAAGACAGTATTCATTCTTCCCATAAACAGAAACATATTTAAAATAAAACATGGATTCTTTCTTGACACATCCTTGACACTATCATCACATCACGTACCATTCCCTTGACCTGTGAAAAACATTTCGAAAACTTGGGATTAGCCTAAAAAGCTCAGTAAGTGTTATAAAAAATATGGAAAGGAAACATGAGTTCATATATACATAAGAATGATATCATACTTTACCCATAAAACATAGGCACTTTAACATACCTCATCAAATCATGAAGAAATCATAGAAATCATAAGACATAAAAGGTAACTTGAGGAATTCATAACATTCTTACATAGGGAGTAACCCTCTTGGTTACGTTTGGAATACCCACCACAATATATTCCCTAAATCTCCTCGGAGAAACCTTAACGTTTCACTCCTTTGCATTACCCAATGCATTGGAGATCTATATTGGGCTCACCCGCCCTTAGTTTATCATGGAACCACCCGTCTTCATAATAATTCTCAAGAACCTCAACATAATCGTATCACATAAAACATGCATAAAGGAAACATAACATTTCCACCTTTCAATAACAAGATATCAATACAACACATTGATATAAAAACATTATGAAAACCATTTTCAATACCAAAATAAAAGAAAAGTAAAACATGGTTTTTATTTTTCTTTAAAAAATGGTATATCTTGTAGAGGAAGCCGAAATTCAAATAATGGTCATGGCGGCGGAGAAGTCGTTGTCGCCGCATATTTATGACAAAAAACATTCCCTTTTGTTTTCTAGTAAAACACTTTGTATAAAGAAAGATTCCTTTTGGATAAGCGTAAAAGTAAAATGGGTTTATACACCATATAAAAGAATGTTGTGTATAAAATAAAATATGCCTCAATAAAAGGAGATTGAGACGAAGTCCCATACAAAGACGGTATCCTTGGTTTAAGGATAAATCAATTACATAATTATGTGTGACAAACGAATACACCAAATATAAGTGGATATTAAGTGTAAAATAATCAAAGTTCATTCACACATATTCAAAGGATGGAGTATTCAATAACTACATGTTGAACCCAAAGAAATCGAAATTGGGTTAAGAAGTTCCCTTGACAGCCTAACGGCGTCACATCAAAATGAGTTGATGAGAGATAAAAAGTGTATCTCATCACTTGGACATAAACTTTACTTCAATAAGGATATATGAGAACATATCCCAACATAACAATATGTAAATTAAAAGACCCAACAAAAGAAGTCTTTTAAAAAGAGGAGGGTGAAAGGTTCCCTTACCGACTTGGGTATCTTTCAAAACATACACCCCATGAAAGAAGGAAAATACATCATTGATGTAAATACTCATAAATGAAATTATATTACATAAATAGTAGAATAATGGGAAGTACATACAGCACTCAAAGGAAATTGTGGAAAATGTAGCATAAATCTCAAGGGAATAAAAGTGAGATGAAAAATCCCTTACGAAAACTCGACAGCCTAACGGCGCCACATAAAACTTACAAAAATGGATTGATGAGATCAAATAGGGTATCTCATCATATTAACATAAAGTTTATAGAAATAATAATATAAAAGAACAAACCCCAACATAACAAAGAGGATCTTAAAAGAAGTGACATAAAGGAGAGTACTTAAAAAGAAAGAGAGAGTTTAGATCTCTTATGAAAATTCGGCAACCTAACAGTGCCACTGAAAACTTCCAAAATGGATTGACAAGAGAGAATAGGGTATCTCATCACATGAACATAAAAATTACATTAATATTAATATAAAATAACATCCCAATAACAATAAAGATGAGCTTTAAAAGGAATGACATAAAAGAGTGTACTTAAAAAGAAAGAGAGTAGTAGGATCCCTTACCTCAAGTCCAACTTGTCTTTTTCGTTTATTTATATTCCTGAATAATAAACTTTGGTCAATTTATAATTGATTAAATATCTCCTATAAAGATTATTATTCAGTTAATATCACATATTTTAATGTTATAATAATTGGTTAATAATATGAGTTCATATCAGATGTTTTAGTTGATGTTTGGTACATGAGTCAAAAAATTGAACTTGTTGGAAAATAATTTTCCATGTAGTTATAGGTACATCATATCCAGAATAGTATTGATGTTTTAAATATCATATATATCCAGTATATATTCATTTTATACTAGTCATTAGAATTTGGAGATAAAAATTAAAAGCACCATTCATGGAGACAGTAGGTCGTACGTACGCATGAACGCTACTTTCATTTTTGTCATATTAATGGAATTAAAACAAAATGAGATATATATATATATATATATATATGTTATAATTCCAGAATTATATCCATAATTTAGATATAATATATTACATATATATCCATTATATATATGTACTTATAATAGTACATAACATTTTGAGATAAGAAATGAAATGTACCGTTCATGGAGACGGTAAGCCGTACGTACGCATGAACGCTACTTCCATTTATATTTCATATTTAATGGAATTAAAACATAATGATACATAATATTATTTTAATTCCAGTATGGTATCATATATAATATCATTAAATATACCCTTTATACGTACCACATATGGTAATAACGAATCAAATCACTTTGAGGTTGTGGTAGTCCGCACTTCCTTAAATAAAGATATCGCGTTTACCCATAATGGAAACCATAAAGGTATGAAATAAATAAAAAATACATAAGCTTAAGTAAAACATAAAAATATTATATATCATATATAAATATAGTGTCATCTTAATGTCAACCTTTGAAGGTGTTAGAATAATGTTGAACAATCATCGTTTCGTGAGGCAGAAATTCACCATCCACTGAAACAGTATGTTCTTTAACCATTAGATGTAGGTGTGTGTACGTGTATCTCGAATCCTTCTTATAAAAACATCCTAGTATATTGAAGATACTTGATTTGTTACAAAATAAATGAATAAAAGGATTTTAGGGGGTTGGAGAAGAAAAATAAAACAAATGGACACAAGTGAAGACATTACCTTAAAATCGGGTAACTCTCTTTGGTTTGAGCTCAAAGGCTTCCTTGGTAAGACTTCTTCTCAAAGTGAGGCTTCAAGGAGTTAGAGAGGGATGTGTAGAGACAAAATGGTAAGGGTTTGGCCGAGCCAAAGGCTTTGGAAGTGTGGGTAAGGAGGTAGAGGTGGGGCCTTTTATAAGAGGAGAGGAGGGGCACTCTTGGAAATGTATAAAATTTAACTTTATTTTCAAATGAGTTTCGGATTTTAATGGTCCCAAATTGATTTGTTTCGAGGATAAGGTGATAAGGGTTCGAAATACACCCATCAAATAGGTTTTGGACTTGTTTATGTCTTAGATTTTACATTATCTTTCCATTTTATTTAAATTATTTATTAATGAGGTAATCGCTGCATCATCATGATGTCATATATAATTTAATAAATTTAATTTCTAAAAATTATAAAAAAAATATCATGATGTAGGAAAACTTTTTATATTTCTAATGAATATTTATATTCCAAAATAACATTTATGTAGACAAAAGTAAAAATATTTTACTTAGGAGATACATTCTTTGTTACATTTAACATTCTTTAAAAATAAAAAGATAAAAAGTCACTTTCTCACAAAAGTGATTCAATGGGGCCCCCAAGTTTGGCACAAGGCATCACATGGTCGTCCATGAGACAACCAGTAGCCTTAGAACACATGTTGTGGTCATTTTTTATTATTATGATATTATCTTATTATCTTTAACTACCTGATTACTCATTAATCAAGATAATTAAAGATAATTACCGTCGTTACTATTCATAATGTCCAAAAAAAAAAGAGTCTTAATTACCTAATTTGGACCTTATGATTACAAATATTTAATCCATTTTACCAAATTCCAAACACAAAATTTCAATAATTAATTTAAAAAAACTTCTCGTTGTCAAAACAAATAGCGGGTTTTTTAGAAACAATATTTATGAAAAGTTTGGCACTTGTTTATGCCCAATTCCAATGTGAAATTAATCCCAATGACCATAATTGGATTAAATGGTAAAAATATATTCCAATTACACTTTAAAACAAATTAAAAAGATAATATAACCATATAATTAAATTATATGAAAAAGCAGTTTTGATGTAAAATGCAGTATTTTTCACTATTCATTGAAAAATGAACATTGTTAGAAAAATACCAAAAATTAACCCAAGGTAAATTTATATGTCCCAATAATAAATAATATGTTTATTTTGAAAAATAGAGCTTATAAAATTGTCAAAAGTTTGATTTAAAAATGGTTTTCCATCAAAAGGTAGTAAAACAATCTTTTAAAAATACTAGTGTATTCAATGCTTAAGATTGGATTCATTTGTATTTTAAGCCTCTAAAATTTATTGGATAAAATTAAAAATATTTAAAAAACATATATAATCATATTTTATTTATTTATATTCATTCCAGTCAATAAAACGGCTAGTCGTTAACTAACATTTAAAATAATATTATTTTATTATTAGAGTGCAACGTAAGATTTCAAAGGAACTCGTTGTTGCGTATTGGGTAATCCATCGAGCATAGCGTTCCATTTAAATTAATATTTACATTTCTTCCAAAAATAGGGATAAATATAAAAATTTCATATTCTTTATTTACCTGGGGTGTTACATCCTTCCCCCCTTTTGGGAATTGTGTCCTCTCAATTTTAAAATTGAGCTTGGAAACATCCTTGAACGTCCCGCATCGGAACAAGAGTCGGTAAAAAAATCACATTAAAATAAAGAAAGATAAGTACAAAGGTCACCTGAGTTAAAACATACTAGGATTCCAGGTAGAAAATTATGGACATGGAGGAGAAAACATAGGGTCATGTTCTGATGGAGAGTGATAGAAAACATGTTTAGAAGAAAGTTAACCACAAGAAAATCACAAACTTGTGATGGGTTAAACGGTATTCGATTTCCCAGTAGGAAAAGTTAATAGAAAACATTTTTGTTTTAAGTTAATTTTTATTGAGGAATTTATTCATAAGGAAACATAATCACTTATCATGTTGACTTTCAAATTTTATTAGATTCCTTACAAAAACTCATATTTTCTCCAAAAGACGAGTATTTAGGAAGACTTGTTCACATTAAGAGTACTGTAATCAATTTCTAGAGAATCACCTAATCCACAATAGAGAACTATATACTTCCCATGTCTTTAGACACTATCCAAAACCAAAACCAAAAAGGTTAGTACAAGATGAGATAATCTAGAAAAAGATAACCCTTTATAAAAAGAAAATGTATTCTTAATCTCCAAAATTTGTCCAACAAAACCCAAAGTTCAACGAGGACCATTCGATAAACAATTTTTCCGTAAAATTCTTCAAAGTAAACCAAACTAAGATTGAAACCCAAATATTTGAAGGATTTAGTCACATAGTCTTCCAAGTTAAATTGTAACATTTATCTCCAATCAACATCAGTTGCTCTTAAAGTATCGTATTGAAAAGTAATTAACCTAATCACATATCCTCCATGATAGGTTAATAAATTTCCATAGATAACCCAAAATTAGCTTACTCTTAATTCATAAAATCATCTAACTAAAAAGAATCAGTCAAAATAACCAGGGACTTTACATAGTCCAGTGGTAGGCGATAAATACCAGTCGCACCTTGGTTGTGGGTTCGATTCCCGCAGCTTTGTCCAACGCGACGGGTTGTCACACAGTCTGCGTGTTGTCCTTTTTCCAAAACTATATAATTCTCAAAACATTTCCCAAAATGAGATAAAATCTTCAAAAATAAATATAACATATTTTAACCTCAAGTTTATCTCATTCCTTTCACTTCCATCATATAATATAGTAACCCATAATTTCCTCAAAAGTAAGGATCATATAAACCCAAATGGTTCTTTATAACTATGTCCATAAAAGAACAGATAACTATTCCTTGAATAAAATTTTCATATATTAAACACCAGGTTTACACATACTATAAAAATTCTTCTAATGTAACCCCATCATCAAAAGAGACTTAATACTCTTAATAATTTCACCATAACTCTTGAAGCCCTTATATGTTGATTTCTTACTCATTCAACATTCTTCATGATCCATTAACCATTCCTTTCCAACTTATTCTGAAATACTTCTTTCTTACAAACAAAATCATGAATCATATCCTAAGATTCCAAAATAGGAAAACAATAGTTATGAAATAATCCATACCTTTGATTGGTCATTTTTAGTTTCTTCATCCTCAATCGGAATGGCATTAGGTATTGGTAAACGAACATTTGTACGCTCTTGGTGATCCCATTCACGAAACTTCTTCATAGGACATGTGTTTTCATAATGACCATGCACACCACATTTCAAACATTCAATTGATCCCTCATAAAAAACTTCTTTCCCTTTCCTCGAGTCAACCGGATGCTTCCTTTTTCCATGGCAGATTCTTGCTTTATGACCTTCATTTCTAGATTTATAGCATATTTCTGTCCCTTTGAAACATTTTCCTAGGTGTTTCTTTCCACATCTTTGACACATAGGTTTTTGAACACAATTACCTTTATGATTATTACCTGTACTTCCGTAGGGATTTGTTTCTCGCATATATGATTCCTTAGAGAAATCACCAAGGTTTAGGTGGTCAATCATGACTCCAGATAGTTGGTTGAGGATAATCACAAGAGTTCTCATTGCATCTCCCATATCATTCAGTTGATTGCTCAAAAAACTGTCACAGTTTCCTTCACATCCACTGTTACTTTGGTGCCTTCTAGATCCATCCATTTACTAAAACCAAAAAGGTCAGTGTGAGTATATCAACAAAACCATCATGTATTAAAGAGGAAGATATACACTAAGATATACTTACTCATTCACTTTATCTAAAACTAGGACTCTTTATGAAATCCTAAACATTATGGTAATGTCACTTATTCTTAAAGAATACCCTAACATCTAAAGTTATCTAAACCGACCTTTGATACCAACTATAAGGCCCCAGCCTTAAACTTTACTTAATCTTGAGATAATACAAGATTACACATTGAGGATCTTTTCAGGTTTAGAGTTTTAGAGAATTAGATCACAAAAATTTCATTACATTCCACATTTAAAAAAAGTGGTTACATAAAAGACAGTATTCATTCTTACCATCAATGGAAACATATTTAAAAAAACGTGGATTCTTTCTTGACACATCCTTGACACTATCATCACATCACGTACCTTTCCCTTGACCTGTGAAAAACATTTCGAAAACTTGGGATGAGCATAAAAAGCTCAGTAAGGGTTATAAAAAATATGGAAAGGAAACATGAGTTCATATATACATAAGAATGAAATCATACTTTACCCATAAAACATAGGCACTTTAACATACCTCATCAAATCATGAATAAATCATAGAAATCATAAGACATAAAAGGTAACTTGAGGCATTTATAACATTCTTACGTAGGGAGTAACCCTCTTGGTTACGTTTGGAATACCCACCACAGTATATTCCCTAAATCTCTTCGGAGAAACCTTAATATTTCACTCCTTTGCATTACCCAATGCATTGGAGATCTATATCGACCTCACCCGCCCTTAGTTTATCACGGAACCACCCATCTTCATAACAATGCCCAAGAACCTCAACATAATCGTATAACACAAAACATTCATAAAGGAAACATAACATTTCCACCTTCCAATCAGAAGATATCAATACAAAATATTGATATAAAAACATTATGAAAACCATTTTCAATACCAAAATAAAAGAAAAGTAAAACATGGTTTTTATTTTTCTTTTAAAAAAAGGTATGGCTTGTAGAGGAAGCCGAAATTCAAATAATGGTCACGGCGGTGGAGAAGTCGTTGTCACTGCATACGTATGAAAAAAAAACATTACATTTTCTCGTTTAGTAAAACTCTTCATATAAATAAAGATTCATTTTGGATAAATGTAAATGTAAAATGGGTTTATACACCGTATAAAAGAATGTTGTGTATAAAATAAAATATGCCTCAATGAAAGGAGATTGAGACGAAGTCCCATACAAAGATGATATCCTTGGTTTAAGGATAAATCAATTACATAATTATGTGTGACAAACGAATACACCAAATATAAGTGGATATTAAGTGTAAAATAATCAAATGGCATTCACACATATTCAAAGGATAGCATATTCAATAACTACATGTTGAACCCAAAGAAATGGAAATTGGGTTAAGAAGTTCCCTTGACAGCCTAACGGCGTCACATCAAAATGAGTTGATGAGAGATAAAAAGTGTATCTCATCACTTGGACATAAAATATACATCAATAAGGATATATGAGAACATATCCCGACATAAAAATATGTAAATTAAAATACTCAACAAAAGAAGTCTTTTAAAAAGAGGGTGAAAGGTTCCCTTACCGACTTGGGTATCTTTCAAAACATACACCCCATGAAATAAGTACAATACATCATTGATGTAAATACTCATAAACGAAATTATATTACACAAAGAGTATAATAATGGTCAGTACATACACCACTCAAAGGAAATTTTGGCAAATGTAGCATAAATCTCACGGGAATAAAAGTGAGATGAAAAATCCCTTACGAAAACTCGGTATCCTAACGACGCCACATAAAACATACAAAAATGGATTGATGAGATCAAATAGGGTATCTCATAATATTAACATAAAGTTTATAGAAATAGGAATATAAAATAACATCCCCCAACATAACAAAGAGGATCTTAAAAGAAGTTACAAAAAGGAGAGTACTTAAAAAGAAAGAGAGAGTTTAGATCTCTTACGAAAATTCGGCAGCCTAACGGCGCCACTCAAAACATCCAAAATAGATTGATGAGAGAGAATAGGGTCTCTCATCACATGAACATAAAAATTACAGTAAGATTAATATAAAATAACATCCCAATAACAAGAAATATTAGCTTTAAAAGGAATGACATAAAAGAGTGTACTTAAAAAGAAAGAGAGGAGTAGGATCCCTTACCTCAAGTCCAACTTGTCTTATTCGTTTCTTTATATTCCTGAATAATAAACTTTGGTCAATTTATAATTGATTAAAGACCTACTATAAAGATTATTATTCAGTTCATATAACATATTTTAATTTTATAATAATTGGTTAATAATATGAGTTCATATCAGACGTTTTTGTCGATGTTTGGTACATGAGTCAAAAATTGAACTTGTTGGAAATTAATTTTCCATGTAGTTATAGGTACATCATATCCAGAATAGTATTGATGTTTTAAATATCATATATATCCATTATATATTCATTTTATACTACTCCTTAGAATTTGGAGATAAAAATTAAAAGCACCATTCATGGAGACAGTAGGTCGTACGTACGCATGAACGCTACTTTCATTTTTGTCATATTAATGGAATTAAAACAAAATGAGATATATATATATGTGTGTTATAATTATAGAATTATATCCATAATTTAGATATAATATATTACATATATATCCATTATATATATGTACTTATAATAGTACATAACATTTTGAGATAAGAAGTGAAATGTACCGTTCATGGAGACGGTAAGCCGTACGTACGCATGAACGCTACTTCCATTTCTATTTCATATTTAATGGAATTAAAACATAATGATACATAATAGTATTTTAATTACAGTATGTTATCATATATAATATCATTAAATATACCCTTTATATGTACAACATATGGTAATAACGAATCAAATCACTTTGAGGGGGTGGTAGTCCGCACTTCCTTAAATGAAGATATCACGTTTACCCATAATGGAAACCATAAAGGTATGAAATAAATGAAAAATACAGAAGCTTAAGTAAAACATAAAAATATTATATATCATATATAAATATATTTTCATCTTAATGGCCACCTTTGAAGGTGTTAGAATAATGTTGAACAATCATCGTTTCGTGAGGCAGAAATTCGCCAGCCACAGAAAAAGTATGTTCTTTAACCATTAGATGTAGGTGTGTGTAAGTGTAGCTCGAATACTTCTTATAACAACATCATAGTATATTGAATATACTGTATTTGTTACTAAATGAATGAATGAAAAGATTTTATGGGGTTGGAGAAGAAAAATAAAACAAAAGGACACAAGTGAAGACATTACCTCAAAATCGGGTAACTCTCTTTGGTTTGAGCTCAAATGATTCCTTGGGAAGACTTCTTCACAAAGTGAGGCTTCTAGGAGTTAGAGAGGGATTTGGAGAGACAAAATGGGCAGGGGTTGGCCGAGCCAAAGGCTTTGGAAGTGTGGGTAAGGAGGTAGAGGTGGGGGCCTTTTATAAGAGGAGAGGAGGGGCACTCTTGGAAAGGTATAAAATATAACTTTATTTTCAAATGAGTTTCGGATTTTAATGGTCCCACATTGATTTGTTTCGAGGATAAGGTGATAAGGGTTCTAAATACACTCATCCAATAGGTTTTGGACATGTGTATATCTTATATTTTACATTATCTTTCCATTTTATTTAAATCCTTTATTAATGATGTAATCGCTGCATCATCATGATGTCATATACAATTTAATAAATTTAATGTCTAAAAATTATATAAAAATATCATGATGTAGGAAAACTTTTTATCTTTATAATTAAAATTTATAGTCCAAAATATCATTTATGTAGACAAATATAAAAATATTTTACTTAGGTGATACATTCTTTGTTACATTTAACATTCTTTAAAAATAAAAAGATAAAAAGTCACTTTCTCACAAACGTGATTCCCTGGGGCCCCCAAGTTTGGCACAAGGAATCCCATGGACGGCCATGAGACAAAAAGTAGCCTTAGGACATATTTTGTGGTCATTTTTGATTATTATGATATTATCTTTTTATCTTTAACTACCTGATTACTCATTAATAAATATAATTAAAGATAATTACCGTCGTTACTATTCATAATGTCCAAAAACAAAAGAGTCTTAATTACCTAATTTGGACCTTATGATTCCAAATATGTAATCCATTTTACCAAATTCCAAACACAAAAATTGAAATAATTAATTTAAAAAAACTTCTCGTTGTCAAAACAAATAGCGGGTTTTTTAGAAACAATATTTATGAAAAGTTTGGCACTTGTTTATGCCCAATTCCAAAGTAAAATTAATCCCGATGACCATAATTGGATTAAATGGTAAAAATATATTCCATTTAAACTTTAAAACAAATTAAAAATATAATATAACCATATAATTAAATTATATGAAAAAGAAGTTTTGATGTAAAATGCAGTATTTTTCACTATTCATTAAAAAATGAACATTGTCAGAAAAATACCAAAAATTTACCCAAGGTAAATTTCTATGTCTCAATAATAAATAATATGTTTATTTTGAAAAATAGATCTTATAAAATTGTCAAATGTTTTATTTAAAAATGGTTTTCCATCAAAAGGTAGTAAAACAATCTTTTAAAAATACTAGTGTATTCAATGCTTAAGATTGGATTCATTTGTATTTTAAGCCTCTAAAATTTATTGGATAAAAGTAAAAACATTTAAAAAACATATATAATCATATTTTATTTATTTCTATTCATTCCTGTCAATACAACGGCTAGGCGTTAACTAACATTTAAAATAATATTATTTTAGTATTAGAGTGCAACGTAAGATTTCAAAGGAACTCGTTGTTGCGTATTGGGTAAGCCATCGAGGATAGCATTCCATTTAAATTAATATTGACATTTCTTCCAAAAATAGGGATAAATATAAAAATTTCATATTCTTTATTTACCTGGGGTGTTACACAAGGGGTCCTAAACATCTATTTCTCAGTTGGTCATCCTTGATATATCTCATACAATGTTTTATTAATATTGTTACCATACAAAACCCATGAATTTATCACCAATTTATCACTCAAATATCAACCCTAACTCTCATCCGTATATCTAATACTATCCTTTCATGACCCAAACCCACTAATAACTCATCATGGGCCCTCAGTGAAGATGATAGTGAACCTAGGATCCCACCTCTAAAAGTCCATCGGTATGAAACTAACATCGAGGTTATAATCACACATAAATAATAATTACCCAAAATACAAGTAAAAAGGAAAAAACAACAAATAAACTCCATATAATATAAAATAATATCAATTTATAATGCATAAATGTCATACATAAACAAGGCGTTTGAAATATGATAGAAAAATGAAACTCCAATGACAGTGACTTTAATAAAAAAACTTCAAGACTCGAGCAAGTAATGTCCATATTAACAGCTAATTCCATTATAAAAACTATAATATCTACAAATATATATATATATATATATGGATGTTCATATTAGTATAATTAATAATATCCTCTCTAAAATCACTCATGAAAATGTGGAAATATTATAATAATGTTCATGTGAATAAACAATAGAACCAACATGCACCTATGTTAGGTCATTTATCACCCATCATCACTAAGGCTCACTCATCAAATATCATATAAATGTATATAATGTAGTATCAAAAGAATATATTTCAAGAAGGTACCTCACATCTATTTCCCCACTGATCTTTTCACTCTCATTCCCTATTGACGTACACAATGTTCTTCCATTCCTTCCATATTCACATATCTTGATTATCATATATTACATCATATCCATAACCACATATGCACAGCCACATAGAACATCACCACATCATAAATAAATATTAAATCCTCATTATAGTAGTCTATTGTGACCATGAAGGACATTAACCACATACACTCCTTGTACCACGTAAGACCTCCATTATACACCCATATCAAAACTATATAACCAGGTTAGCCAATATATAAATTAATATACAAACACAAAGACATAAATCCATAATGTTTTTTAGATATATACATACCATAATCCAAAAATACCCATAATTTGTTTAAAGGGAGTGAGGGGAAGAAGGGGTAGTCAACCATATATTTCCTCTACAAGTTAGAAGTTGTGTAAAACTCCCAGAAATTAAACCCATATAGGATTCTGTGAATTTATCTATTTTAGGTGGAGGTCCATGATAAATATCATGTAAATATAAACTATAATAGTCACATAATTACAAACCTAAGATTTAATTCCAAACCAATACTACTATCACTAACAAGAACCACCTTATTATTACAATAATTTTACAACAACTACTACCATCGCTATTAAACAAAACTAGACACATATATTCAAAAAAAAATCTATAAAAAAATCCAACATTCAATTTCATTCGCCATTAAAATTTCCATAATTTTCATTTTATCATATCTTCTTTCATGAATTATATATTTTCCATTATAATCTAACCATATTTAATGTCAAACCATTCATTAATCATCAACCACGTTATTCCAACCATTTCCCAAATATTAATAATCCACCCATTCACTTTTCATTAGAACCAATACTATTTATTAGTCACAATTATTCCAATAGTTATTATTAATCATTTAATATCCCACCAATTCCCAATACTAATTAATTTATTCCCTATACACTTCATGTCACTGGGAAACTACCATAAAACCCCACAATGACCAAACTCATAATTGTGTATAATACTATAAATGTAATTCCAAAATATATCATAATAACCATGAATCCATATCCTTTCCACATAACCAACAATACCACCGATATAAGAATCACACACCAACCAACCATCCAAAACCGCAAAAAAAATTATATCTAATCTTCCAATCCAGACATAGAAACCCACAAATTCATCTCTAATAACAAAAATAATGACATTACCTGAAATAGTAAACTAATAAAATAATATAATCATACACACTGATGAACCAATTATTAATCACTCTTCTATATTCAATCAAAATTCCTTACTAAAACATCAACACCATAACTCCATATTTCCACACAAATAATTATTTAAAAACAGAAATTGAATAACTAATTATGAATGTCACTCCTAACATATCAAAAAATAATAATTTTGGGCTTTAACAAGGTAAACCATCAACCAAATAAATGATAAATACATCAATAACATAATAAGTTGTAATCAAATGAGAATCACTACTTCCATTATTTCAATTTCATCAATCTAGTAATTATCCTTCTTAAGTTAATCAATATTTTCCACCAAATGAATGAGAAAATATGAATCATATAAATTGAAATATATTATAATAAGGTGAAGTCTTATATCTCAAACATTAACAAAAGTATTCAACAATTTTTTTGAGAAAATTAGATTACAATGAACACCCCACTATGAAACACCAAGGATGATCCTCAATAGACTGTAACAAATTATGATTCATGAAAAACATGACCAATGACCAATAAAAGAAAAAAACACTATAAAAATTTCTAATAGATGAATAAACAAGAAAAAATGAGAAGATAATGAAGTGGATGAAGATTAATCACCTTGGATCACAAAGAGGTTGATCTATTAAAGCTGAGAGTCCAAAAAAATTAAAGGATGAATAATGATCACCAAAGACACACCTCTAGTCACAAAGGGGTTGAATTATGTTAGAGAAATAAGGTACTATTCAAGAATGCATTTAAGTTTATAATAAATCTAAGAAAATAAGGATTAACAACTTGATTGGGTTAATCACATTATATTTCACTCATGATCAATAGTTCATGATGTAATATATCCTCTCAAGAGTCAAATCACCTTAAAAAGGATATAATTAAGGAAGTCGGTAACAAAACCAAGGTTGTAATTCCCAAATATCTAAACCCCCAAGACTCATGGAACAATACTCTACTTTATCTCCATATACTAAAAGAACCCCATATAAAATCATGAAATATCAAAAATAATCACAGCGCAATAGACCTTAGATTGAACCAAGGAAATTGACCACCCAATAATATATGCTACAATGAACATAGTCACAACACAATATTCCATCACATAAACTAACTCAAGGGATCACATAATATTAAATCCATACACCCTATTATATAATAATAACCCATGGACTTTCATGCCATAACTAGAACTAACCACAATACAACAGACCTCATGTTAGACTTACTCAAGAGAACCATTCCAAAATCCAATTTATTTGAGATTAAATAAAAAACTCATTGAGACCCTTCACACTATAATAATACGCATTTAATCAATTCCTTCATTCAATATTAAAACAATGAGACACTAAACCTCATGGATCCTCCCTTGTACTATAACACAAAATCCATGTCGTAGTCTATCTCTTATTGGAACAACTCACCATATTTCAAAAATAATTTCTTCTCGAAAATTCAACAAGAAAAATAAAATTATACCACAATAAAACACATCCTTTAGATAAATTTTATAATCAAACTCCAACTTCCATCCTATAACCTTCAACAGTCCACCTTGACACCAAAAAGACCAAAAGTAAAAAAGATTAAAATGTTCAGTCTATTTCAATTCCCACTCCCAAATACATTCCCCCAAGATATAATGATTTGATAAAAAACACCCCAATGGAATAAATTAGACATGCAAGTCCTTCTTATAAATATCCTAGATCTCCATTAGATTTTCTATAAATATCATAACATTTATAATTTCCACCTAACCTAAATTAATTACATAAGAGTTGGAATAAATATACATATGAAACATTGATACGTGGATGGCGGTGTGAACTCACTCCATTCGGGGTAGAATCACTGACCCATATGGCAATTTTATAATTTTCTCCAACACTTTTAAAGGTCTAAAAAATTATAGGGAAATATTTATACCAATTCTAAAGTGACACTACCATTGAGAAGGAGATACCTTCAAAACCCCATGATCACCAACGTTAAAATTTAACGATATCTTATCCTTATCTATGTAATCTATATAAAAATATTACATTAATTTAATCTACTCTTTATTACCTACTCTTTATCCATTATACTCTTCAAAAATAATATTACAATGAACTTTTCCCCACTAATCATATTCTTGCACAAAGGTGGTTTATACGATACCTAATATAAAAACTTAGTTAGTGTCTCTACAATATATGAGGGATTATTATACCTATAAGAAAATTTAACCAAAGGAAAGTAATTAACAATGTATCATAGAAAATTAAAGAAATTAGCTAACAACACACCCTCTAATGTCCGGATCAGTCATTGAATCAACCAATCTATTTGTGGATTGAATGTAATGTTAAGGTATAACTGAGTTACATAAGTACATAATAATACCATATATACTCATTAAGTGATGTGAGAATTTCTATCTGAGATAATATTTCCTAGAAATACATGTAGTATCACTAATTTTTCTATATAAAACATTAATAATAGATATATTGAACTAAACTCCTTAATATCATAAAAATATGTTTTTTAGTTGATCCAAAACAACTCATATGGTTTCATATACTCCCAATTCTAGGGAAAATAGAATCATAAAAACAATCGATACATCCCCCCATTTTCATTATATAAAATCTATAGGATATAACAAATAAGTTAAAACTTAATAATCTACTTTAACTACCAACATATAAAGCATCAAGAAATGAAACTGTTCACCTAAATATTTTTAACGAGCCACGAAAGCTACCCCTGAAAGCATGATACATCCTAGAAATACCTAGATACACTTATAGAGATGTGTTATGGATCTAGTGCCAAAAAACTCTCTCATATGTCATAAAATAAATAATATCCCAATAAATAAAACTTGATTCTCACCATCCTCTATCTAGCCATTAAGTAAACTCCAAGAATAATTATATCTATCCACACATCCACATTAATATCTCCATACTAATATTCCTCCACCATTTAATAAATTAGAGAGTTCACCATCATATGGTAGAGGGAAACTCCACCACTGACCTCATTTATATCCAAATTCATGGTTTCAAGATTCTCCATCATTATCTATTTATCACCATCATCACAAGAAACATCGATATATTCCTTTCTAGTTAGCATATAAACCATCATGTTACTTTTAATCTCATTATATGGAATATTGAAATCATAATTATGTAATAACTTCACCAATATTTATTGGTATATATTCAGGTCCCTCTGAGATAATGTTTATTATAAACTCCCATGTTCCATCAAGACTACAGAGATCTCTTCAATAATGTAATTCATCGAAAACATTATAGATAATACTACCACTATAAAGCTCATGGTCATGAGATACATAATTTTATTTTTTAGGATATAATTACCTTCAACCATAGGGTATCACTTCCCACTCTTTCATTAACACAAAACCTAAGATGAGATGGAAATAATCCTAACAAATCACAAATATAACCTCATCCCCAATAAGCAAAGGATTGGATCACATATTCAATTTTCATTAAAATAATCAAACTCATCCTAACATTGTTATTTATATATGAAATCCAATTTCATATTTTTTAAATAGGTTAAATTGGTTAAAAGATATGAAATATTATGCATGAACCTTATATCATAACTTGGTAAACCAAGAAAAATACACACCACTACAATATCTTGATTACATCCCAACAAAAAACCACATACATATTCTATGCATAAATTTCTATAACCCACTAATACACAACATATACATGTAAATATACTTTTAGTGTATATAACTTGAACATGGAAAATGATTTATATAACTAGTTTCATCATAGAATCATTAAAATATTTATTAGATGGGTTTCATACTCATCCCGTATCCTTGAATAACCAATGATGTCTTCAATGAAAACCACTATGAACCAATCAAGGGACTCATGGAATACGGATTTCATCAACCCTATAAAAACAAAAAATTCATTCATGACTCTGAACGGTATAACCACAAATTCCAAATTCCCCTAGTGGTATATAAGAGATGTCATATCGATTTACTCTTCCATATCCCAAATATGATTAAACCATGACCATAGATCAATATGTAAGAAAAATATAGATCCCTTAAGATGATTGAAAATGTCACTAATCATTTTATAATAGCCTCGAACCCACACTCCCATATCCATTGTTAAAATAAGATATTTACATTTCTTCCTTTATACTAATTAACAAGAACAAATTTTTTCAATCCCAAACTTTTGACAACAAAAGGAAATTTTGGATTAGTAACATACCCATGGACTATTTAAGTTTATAATTTTTGAGTATTATGAAAAAATATTACATAAACAATATCCATGACTTTATGAGAGTGTTTTTTCCACTATACCAATATTTTCATATTCCATATTAGGTCTTCATCACCATCCATATAAAAGCCTTATAGACATAACTAATTTAACATCATTCTTGGTAAAATGGGGAAAAAAGGAAACATAAGAAGGGTGAGCTCAAATAATGAGTAAGGGTAAACACAATAAATAAAACTTGATTGTCATCAATGAGCATAAGATTAGTATAAGGGTATGATTACATAATAAATGTTCATGGGAATAACATAAGATAATTTATACCCATCAATGGTTGGATCATCAATCATAAAACACAGTATAAAGCTTTATCAAAGGCTATAAACATAACAACTAATAATCATGATCCATGTAATGTAAATCTTGATAAGATGAATAATTAAAAATTCATAGAATGAAAAAAATAACATATTGGTATCTTAGAAAATTCTATTTAGAGTACCCTTACAGAACCCTTGCAAATGGAATAACAATATGATCAACTTCCATAACCAATACATTGGAGGGATATTATGGACCCACATATATTTAGTTTTTAACATAACCATCCATCCTTGGTTTATGACAAAACCACTCATACTTGGTGTATAATAGAACAACTCGTCATCATAAATAATTCTAAGAACCATAAAATGAATATATTACTTAATGATTTTATTTAATTACAAAAATTATAGAAAAAATAGTCATTCCTTACATAACATGATTTAACCTATGGAAAAGAAATGGGTTCCACTAAAATATCATTGAAACAATCGTAATCCATCTAGAGAAAGAATGGGTATAGAAATATTAAAAAATATCCATATTTTATAATAAATAACATTGAGGTATTTTTATGTTGATGAATAAAAATTTCATTAAAATTTCATTAAAAAATTCTTGATAAAATTACCTTTTCACTTTGAAAATAAATTTTAAAAACTAAATAATCGCAAAAATATTTTAAAAATACTTTAATCTTAAAATAACCTTTGAATCATCGAAAATATACTTTAAAACATTGATTGGTCATAGTGAAAGAAAATTCTATTCATGATGAGAACATAAAAATAAATATTTATTTCATATTTTATGGTAGAAAGTCAAAAGGTGTATCATTCAGAGAATGATAGGAATACTGCATTAAAACCATTTTGTAAATATTCAAACAAGGATAAAAAATTATTTAATAATCCATTTAGATAATTTTAAATGATTTCTTGAAAAAAAATTTAGAGATTATTATTTTGGAAGAAAAAGTATTTTCAATCGAAGAGAGAAATGAAGACATATTTTCATAAAAACATTTTCCCAACCATTTTAAGTACCAAAGAGAGGTAAAATGTTATTATTACTTAAAAATTTTATGAATACCCATTATAAAATAATATTAATGAGTTTCTAGAAAGGTGTATCTTAATATTTCATCATCAAAAACTAAATCATAAATAATCCCAATAATAAAATACATTGTAACATAAACCCTTACCACTTTGGTAACTTCTGAATCATAATTCCCATGAAAGAAATGAATTCAAATAAAAAATTAAATTCCAGGAAGATAGATAAATTCCTGAAATAAAAAATAAAATGGGAAGTACATGCATCACAAAAAATAAATATGTTGTGAATATAGCATATGTCTCATGGAAGTAAAGATGAGATCAGAAACCCTTATAGTGATCATAATTTTGAAGTGATAATTAATCAATAAATCAATTATATTTATCAAATATAAATCCACAAAAAACAAGTGTAAATTCAAAATAAGGTAACCAAAATTCATTACACAAATAATATTAGAATATCAAATACAATGAAGAACTAATATAACCCAATAAAATAAAATTGAGTTATGAAACACTTTACCACTTGGAAAATTTCAATTCAAATCCCCTTGGACCAAATAATTAATTTTTCAACATACAATACAGTGAATTATAAAGGAATAATGATATTACATGTAAAATTTGTAGTATATATACCATAAAAAAGAATTCATGTGCCTAACATTACAATATTCATAAATGAAAGGAAATTAAGACGAAATATGTTACCTTGAGTCAAGACTTTCGATGTTTTTCACTTAGTTTATATATAATAATCTTGTATCAATTATTTTATTTTTAGGAAACTTTTCTAGGTTTAATACCTTATACTTAAATTATTTATTTTATTTAATTTAATGAAATATTTAAATACATAATCAGTTAAATACAAATCGGGTATTTTGAGGGTGTTTAGTTCATTGTTTGAAAATAAATTTAGAGTATTGACCATGGTCAAAGTGATCATTATTACATCATCTCTATAATAATAATAATGAAATAATTATCTTATTTATATGTCAATAATACCTTTAAAATCATACATGATTAATGTTTATGTAGTTTCCAAACATAGGTGCCACTTAGAATGTTCCCCCGAGCCAATTTGCCACTGGGCCCCAAGCATGCCTCCTTGTATACCAGAGGCAGCTGACTAGTAGCGAGGATCAAATGATGGTATGGTGGGGAGAATATACCCTCATAATTATAGTTACATAGAATTGTAAAAAAATAATGAAATAATCAACAATAGAATCAATATAAGAAAAAGGCAGTGTAGGATAAACATAATTGATAAAATGGCCAACACTAAAAATAAAACTATACTTACATGTCTAGAAAAGGATACATAAACTCAGGAAATAAACATAAAGAAGGTGATACAATGTAGCACACATATTTAAAAATCAATAAAATCCTCAAGGTTATCTCGATGATCATACTAAGCTCTAGTTGAATTATTTGATCCAATCTCTAATATACAAATATAATAGCACAAGAATAATCTATAAACCTGAACATGCAAACATGAGGTCTGTTCGGGTACCCTAGTGAAATGGTGACCCAAATAGGGTGTGAGATACACTAATTATACCACCACTAATGGTTTGAAAAGAAATCCAGTCCATGAATATAAAATTCAACTCTGTGAAAGTATTTCAATAAAACAGCAAATGAATAAATGTAAACCAGTCAGGCTCAGTTTCCTCAAGGACACCTAGCCAGCCATACCTACTTCGACCTATACTAGAATGTCTCTAAACAAGTGTCACCATATTCATATATACATACATGCATATATATATATATATATATTCATCGATGTATATTCATTGTATACGTATGAATGTATATAGTGGTATACATAGTCACTTAATACTATCTAGGACCCTAGGCGTAACTCAGACATCCATGTATAACCAACATTTTCATGGGTTCTGGATAATGTACTTCATGCCTCAGAATCTCAATGAGTGTTAAGATTTTATATTTTGAATAAGTGACATAAGCCCAAACATTTAATCAAGGGATTTATAATTTTATGTCTGAAATACAAATAAGTAAGTACCACTAAACATATGTAATAAATAAAAAATCATTATGGAATATGTACAAACTATGAGTCTTTCCAAGAAATCCAAAAATGCATACCCAAGTATTTCAAAATATTTCATGAAATACCAATAATTTATGATCCCTTCCATGGTGTTCCATACATAGAAACCCCATGTATCTCCAATCACATTAAACTATCCTATGATCTTATCCATGGAATTCCAAAAAAAGGAAACCCAATTATCTCTCAGAGCATATGGAAAGTCATTAAGCATATGATCCCTTCAAAGGTTTTATTTAAGGAGGAAACCCAAGTATAGGTCAAGTTGTATAAAGGGTGAGTTATCATTCATGATTATTGCACTGAAGATGGCCTGGAAAATAAATGAAGGGATTATGAGGAGTTAAGCACTTACTGAGAGGATTCTAATGCAATAAATGACACATGAATCAGACCCTGGATGGAGGAGATCCAAGGGACCCTAGGAGAGGGGAAGGAGTTGTTTTAGAGATGGGAATCCTCCTATGCATGATGAAAATAAAGGTTTGATCCCATTCTATTTTTTAAAAAACCTACTCACATGATTCATGATGTGAACCAAATTAAAAATGTGATCCAAACACCCATTGTGAAATTTTCATGGTAAGCCCCCCCTAGTATTTCACTTCATGTGTCTCCCAGCCACATCTCAACAACCACTTTTATTTCGTGAATGGGATTAACTGTGTGAGTTTCCTATAGTATTTTTTTCCAATATCCTAGAACACCCATTTATCCATTGGTATTTTCCAAAACCCTCAGTACTTCCACCAAAACATAACCCACATAAAAAAACATCATTTCCAGATTCTCATACCCTTATAACCTCACTATAATTCCTTAAATTAAAAAAAATGCATACATTAAATTAATAATTCAAATTCCTTGAGAAATTTAAACTCATTCCAGAACACATGATATTACAACCTCCCCACCTTAGAATGTCCCATCCCTAAGAATACTTGGGGGAAGCAAAAAACATCATCTGACCTTCTTAGGTCATGAAAATTTTGTTTAAATCACCATGTTTTATTTTAAACATACAATAAACCTACAAGTAACACCTTTTAGAGGATAGTACATAATCCATTAAAACATGATCCAATGCTCATATAAAAAAATAACATCAAAATGGTGCTTACGTAAGCTCGTCTAACCCAATACAAGATTAAATAATCATATCTTTCACCATCAAGAACATGGTCCTTCCACCACAAGTTCTAAAATTTAAAATCCAATTATATGACATGGTACTCCCACCATCGAAATTTCCCAATAAAAATCCTTTTATCATTATAAATATGCTATTGGAAATATCCTCAAATGATCGAATGGTTGACTCTCCATTGAATAATAATTAACCTTCTCATGCCGATTTTTTTCCGATAAGCACTGGATAACCATACTCAACACTATTATCCTCTCAAAAATATGTATAATGTGGTTTCTCACCTACCATATTTAGTGAATGAAAGTGAAAGTAATTCATGCCACTTCCAGCCTACTATCCTGAAAACTCTTGGTTTTATCATTTGATTCATCAAAACTAAAACCTGATGCCTTTTATTTAAGGAACTCAAAATTTCTTCCTACATGCTCAATTAATTATTAATTTTTTTTAAGTGACCTCTCAAGACAAAAAATTCATTTACGCTATTATTACATAGCACAAACATGGGTGTATACCTAATCCAACAACCCCGAGTCATCACACATTACTTAAAATCAACTTAGCCCAACCAAAAGTCTGGGATAACCTCAAAATCATCCACTTGAGTTCAAGGAGCTCATCCAAGGTATTCCATAATCTTTCATTTACAAGTGAGATATTGGTAAATAGAAAAAATTTACAAAAAACTAATCATTTACTGATCCCAACAGAAAACAAGTCAAAGAGTTGGATGGCGTATGTGTGTTCATCTAAAGAATTCCTACTCAGGAACCTAGGTATCAATCGGGACAAACCATGATTCTATAAGAAACCATGCTTTTGAAGTGAAACACCTACATAGTCTATTTATCAAAAAATAAAGGGTATTTTAATTTATCTTGGCATATAAATTATGCTTTCTTTGTTTATCATGGGTGATATCAAGATGGGGAGCATTTTCATCACTAAGACAAGAGTACACCAAGAGGATATCAAGAATTACCAAGAAGACCCAAGACACTTACGTCATATCCAAGATGAAGCACACAACCTAATTTCTAACCAATCATATTCAATTGTAAATAGTGAATAACTATCGAAGAACCTCTAGCTGATTCCTTTTTAATTTAGATTGGATGATCCTACAGAAACATCTTCTTAAATCGACTATGATTCCTTTACCACTGAGGCATATCTTGATTACTCAAGAACAACCACAAAAGTGCATCTATAACTAATGTTGTTTTCAAAGGTTTCATAAATATCCAACCTTATCATCATCGTGCTTCCTCACAAGATCCAACATATGTCAAAATTTTCCATCCCTATGGGAATTAAAAAGAATCATTGAACATTTTAAAATGGTACAACTCATTTTTTCTTCTACTTGGAAGGAATCATTTTACCAAAATTAATACAACCATTTACACCTTAGGATTTTCATATTAATCCTTTACTAAAAATATAAATCCATTCCATGGAACATGCTCTATCAACCACTGACTATGAGTCCTAAATGTTTCAAACAAACTTTTAGAAAGTTCCAATTTTAAGGGAGAAAAAAACCTACCACTTTAAAGAGTTCTATAATTGATTCACCTTCATACATTCATGTGACATTCTTTTGGATTTACATCCACACATTCCACAAAATCATACAAAAAATATAAACCAATATGATCAGTGGTATTACAACACCTGATTATTTAACAAAATATTCCCAAGAATTGGGATGAGTTAGATTTATTTCAATTCTTAGGTCACTCTACCTCAGATACGACCCTTGATACAAACATTGAAAATCAAGACTTAATGATTTACATTTAAATCATACTGTTCATTTTACCATTTTTCTGAATTGTATGGGTACTACGTGTATCAAAATGAACTGCCTTGAAATTCCATGATAGAAAAACTGGCGCATTTATTTTTCTTTAATTTTCATGCCCAAATACACCCTAAATCTCTGAAACGAAAAAAAATTACATGATTCAAAGTGTGTATGAACTTACCCTTACCATGTCTACCCATTAAAATTGAGCATTAAACAATGATCACACACTTAACAAGGGTCAATTCATCGCATAAACACCCTTCCAACCTGGGTGTTGTTTTAGAAATAAGATTCTTACATTGAACACACGACACTCGAACAGCTCCTAATGTCTAAAAACTCATCACATCATTTATTAAGGAAAAATAAGTATTAACACTTACAAAAGTGTTGAGATGGAAAAACTATATTAATTTTGTTTTAAAACAATTTAACTAATTCACATTTAAGAACATCTAGTATCATTCATATAGAAAAAGTTCATGGTATGTCATTTAGTCAATTCCATAAGGAAACATTAGAAATTTATATCAAAATACCCATCAAACATTATATTTTAAAATGAAATCATGTCATAATTAATAAATTTATCACATAAATTATATTTATACATTTTATTTATCCATAAGGTACTCATAATTAGACTTAGTTAATGAATATTTCAATTACAAACTATGGTGGAAAATATACTTTACGTAATAATTATCATTTCAATTAACTAACACCTTATATTAGTTCATCTCAAAAGTGAAGAAAATGTATCTTATAAAAATGGTAAGCAGATAAACATGATAAATAATTACATAGCATGGTAGAATAATCACATAATCATGATTTATAGTCAAGTATGCTAAATAAATTATAAAAGTATGGAATAACACTCATGGAACATATCACTATATCATGAAGTCTAATAATGAAACCTACATGGCATGGAATATGCATTAAATGTGAATCTATATGTGTCTATAATGATGGATGTAATTATGATTCCTTTCCATACTATCCTAAGGTTAAAATATTGTAAATATTATAAATAAGTAATAGTAGAAAGTGAATCATTAACTCAATGGGAAATCATAATCAATTGTAACAACGAACATCATGAACAACAGTCCCATCCCCAGTCACTTGGTCTTTTCCCAATGTGTGGGGTGATCACTCCTAGACATGAATATTTACGAAGTGATAAAACATTCATAATATCCTACCTACCAACATAGAATAGTAAGACAAAAGGAAAATAAAATGCTTCTTAATACCCCTTATAGTGTCTTGACTCGGGATCATCTTAGAACAGTTCCTCGTGTAAGTTTTCCACGGGGCCTCAAGTGTTCCTCCATGTACACCAGAGACCACCAACTAGTAGTGAGGGTCTAATGATGCTACGTTGGGGAGACTATACCATCATAATCAGAGCAGTTAAATGGTGTAAGAGATAATGAATAATAAATAGTATAATTGGTATAATAAAATGTCAACTGAATATAAATATAATTGATAAAATAGACAACACCAAAAATGAAACTATGATTGCATATTTAGAAGAGGCTATATAAACTATGGTAGTAAACATAAAACAGGTGATACACTATAGTACATGTGTGAAAAAATGAATAAAATCACAAGGGTTATCTCCATAAGATTACTTATCTCTGGATCAGTCATGTTCTCCCAACCAAAATGTATAAAAGTAACAATACAAGCATAGTGTATAAACCTGAACCCATACACATGAGGTCTTTTCAAGTACCCTAGTGATATGGTGGCCCAAACAGGGTATGAGATATACTTAGTAGGCCACCAATAGTGTTGGAAAAACCAATACATTTCATGAATGTAAAATACATCAGTGTGAAGTTATATCAATAAAACAGTGAATGAATAAATGAAAACCATTCGGGCTCAAGTTCCTAAAGGACACCTGGCTAACCATACATACTTCATCCTAAGATGAAATGTATCTGAACACATGTCACTATATTCATATATATATATATAGATATGTATCTATGTATATGAACTAAAAACATAGGAACATATATAATAGTATACATAGTTAAGTAATACTAGTCATGGTCTGAGGCATAACTCATGTGTCCATGTGTAAAAATCATAGTCATGGGTTCTGGATAAGGGATGTCATGATTGATAATATCTATGAGTTTAAGGGGTTCATATTATGAATAAGGGACATAATCCCAAGAATCTAATTAAGGGATTCTATATTTCATGTATGTAATCCATATAATGAAGTACCACTAAACATATGTAATAAATAAACAAGCATGATGGAATCTATACATCATATGAGCCCTTCCAAGGTGTCTATAATGAAGGACTCAAGTATTTCACAATTATTAACTTTATACTATTTATTTATGATCCCATCCCTGTCATTCTATAAATAGGAAACCCAAGTATCACCTATCACATCCGACTACCTCATGATCTCATCCATGGAGTTCCATAAAAAGGAAACCCAAGTATAGATTATACCATGTGGAAAGTCATCAATCCTAAGAGATCATCCAAGTCATTTTTTAATGAGTAAAACCAAGTATCACTTGAGGTGTAACATATTGCAATTAACCACCAATCCCATCTAGGACGTTCTGTATAAGGAATATGAGTATCACTTATGGAACATGTAATATTTATGTCTCTAAGATCTCATCTAAGAAATTTCATAAAAAGGAACACGAGTATCACTCAATGAGTAACATTTTAATTTAATCATATAAATTTTAATAATAAATAATTAAATATCTATAAACATTCCATACCCTTGAGAATTCCATATCATAATTCAAGTGTGGAGAATAAAGAGGTCCATGTACTTAAGCATGATATCTAATAAAATTAGGTATACATAAATAGGTTCATGACCATTTATCTTTTTAATTCCTTTAACTTAAGTTAATTATACATTAAAGTAGGTTTTATTTATCACACCTATAATGTGGTAAATATTAATCAAGTAATATAAATATGAGCATTCAAGAAACACCCTGGAAGGTTGGTTTAATTACCTAAACAGGCATGGTGAACACATGAATATAAGAAACACACCCAAGAGGTGGTTTGAGTTGATGTGAACAACCTCCAACTGAGAAAATTACATAAAAAATTCCTATGTAATTAATGAATGAGGTTCTATAAATTTAATTTCACATTTATGGGTGACACACAAAAATTTTGACATGTGGCACATCAGTACATTTTATAGAAGATGAGAATTTAAAGGGAAAGCATATAGACCACATAACTTCTTACAGGGGAGTTCCGCTCATCCATTATGGATATTTAACTCTATTCTAAGTGAGATAAACTATGATAATTAAAAAAATCTCTAAAAATACAAAAAATATCTCGAATTAAGATAGTTCCAAATATGGTGAAATAAACGAAGGAAGGGGGAGAAGTGAAGTACATACTAAGAGACATCCAATGTGATAGAATAAATTTGAATCAGATATGGTATGGAGAAGATATATGGAACCCTAGGATAGGGGAAAGATCCATTTCCAAGATAGGAACCCTATTATTCATAAATAAAATAATGGGCTAAGCCTATTGTTAATTTTTTTAAAATACCGCCCGCATTATTCACTAAGTGAACCATATAAACATCATGAGTAACTTAGGGTAATCCCCTAGTAATTCATGTCTTTTATCCACTGGATAAACCCCATGAACCTATTTCACATTATTAATGGGATTCATGACATTAATTTCCAAAAATTGTTATTTTTAACAGCCTGGCATGCTTATTCTTCCTCCAATGTTCACCCGAACCCCAAAGTCTTCCACCGAAATATAACCCACATATGAAAACATCATTTCTAGATGTTCAAAAACTCGAAACCTCTCTATAATTCTTGAAAGTAAAAATGACCCATCCATAAAACAAATAATTCAAATTCCTCTATAAACTTCAACTTGGTCAAAAATAGTCGATGTTACATATTATGAAAAATGAAATATATTACGATCATGGAGATGGTAGGTCATATGTGTGCATGAGTAGAATTTCCATTTTTCAACAATAATTATGAAAAGAAGTTAAATATTATTTTATATTTAAAGAATTATAATAATATCAAAAATATAATATTATTTCCTTAAAAATTCTTATTTGTATCGTCCATTTTATGTGGTGATGAAAATGAATCACATCACTTCATGGAGGTGGAAGTGTACACATACACATGAACAAAATTATCATATTTCAATGAATAGAAATTTCATAAAATATATGATATATTAACTTTTAATAATTATAAATTTGTCACCAATATCATATATAAACATTAATTTTATCATTATAATTATTTTCGAGAGGTGATGATAGAAAATGAATTACATCCTCTCAAGAGGTGGTAGTTCGTTGTATCCACGAACGATTGTTTTATTTACCATTGGATGGAAGATGATATGGATGTAGGTAATGAAATTAACATATAATAATTGAGAATATAGGGGATAATTATTTTATTCTATTATCATGGTTGAAAAATATGTTATGGAGTTGGAAGAAGAATCAAAACAAAAATGCTCGGTTAAGAACAATACCTCTTCTTCCAAACACCTCATTATGATTATAACCTAAATCCTTGATAGATTGAATTTATGATCAATAAAAGGCCTCTATGAAGTTTACATGGATTCAAAAAATAAATTTTGGTAGTTATTGGCTAATACAAATGGCATTAATGGTATGAAGTGGAGAGGATAATGGTTGGCCCTTTTATAAGTGGGGAGAGGACACACTTGATATTTTTGAAAAGAAAAGGGTGTACTCACGTTTTTAACATAATAAAAGTTAAAAATAGAATATTATTAAGAATTAGATTATATAAGGTAGAAATATATCTATAAAATATAATTTAGAATACTTTTTAGTTCATTTTAACCCTTATCTTTTTAGTTTAACCCTACGATAAACTCGTTTTAACCATAACTGTGAAAAACTATTTTTACTGGTTTCAATATTCATTATGAAAAAAATTAAGTTAAAATTATTATATAATAAAAATTATTATGATTAAAAATATTTAATATATTTTTACAAAATAAATTCAAATAATTTGAAGAATTTTATTTAAAATAAAACCCAAAAAACACAATCATAAAGAGGTTTTTCAAGAAGGGTATTTCTCAAGCATAATATGTTATTATATTAAAACATTGACTAGTAATCATCATTATGTGATTTTAAATTCATATTTGTAGATATATAATCAATAAATTTAATATAAATTTATCCTATTTAGGGTTTATTTTAAATAATTAAAATGGAGAAACATAATTCACATTCAAATTGTTTTCCCGAAAAAAAAAAATTTTAAACCCAAAAATAAACTTAAAATAAAATATAGGACAAAGATAATTCAAATGTAATTAATTTTATTAAATATAAATAAATAATAATTGTATAACTTTAAATAAAATTCAAATCATAATTATAATTTTTAAATTACTTAGTTTATTGAAAAGTAATTATAGTTTTACAAAAAAATAGGTATTTTTCACTTTTCACTGAAAAATTAATATTTTCCAAAAAACCCAAAATTTAACACTAAGTTAATTTTGATATGATGATTTAAAAAATGAAAACATTTTCATCAAATAAATTTTCTAATATTTATAGAAATATATTATAATATTTTCAGACCAAAAAAATAGTCATCAATTTTTAAGAAAATGTATTTTTGAAGAATAAAATTTATTCATTAAAATAATCATGTTCTTATTTACGATAAATGATATAATTTATATATCCAAAAGTAAAAAAATGACAGAAAACTAAAAAAATTCAGGGAGGGAAAAAAATTTAAACTGAGAGCATCAACTCTCACATCATCTTTACAATTGGGGGGAAGGAAGCCCAAACCAAAAAATAGTGACAGATAATTGTTGTGGTTATCCCTAGAAGTAATATAATCCACAACTTTTTTTTCCTTCGCACCATGTGTGATACACCTTAAATTGTTCATTCAAAGGAGACTTATCTTTTATATGATATATCTGATGTTTCATGGAATAGAATCATGCTTTTGGAAGGAGTTTTGAATGGTAAAGGAATCTGTCTCCACTACCTCCAGGTTTAGATTACAATCCATATAAATTTTAATTCCAATAAGAAACACATTTTCTTGTTCCATAATGGATTTAACATACCCCTAAGTAGATGACAATGAAATAACAAATGCACCTCTTCCATTGAACACCATACCACCTCCCGGTATAATACTATTTATACTAGATCCATTGGTGTTAAATTTAATACCATATAAAGTAAGAGTACATATAATCTATCCAACCAATGAAACCAACCTATAAAGTTAAGTGGTAGAAAAAATTCCAAAAAAAGGTTCCTCAGAAATGGAGACTTCTCCTAGTTACTACAGAGAGGCCCATGCTTGGCCACCATGCAATGGTATTTTTAAATTAGAGTGAACAAGAAGCATCAAAAATCTTCATGCCTTGACTTATTTCGTTCACACCATATGCTCTAGCATCCCACTTCTAAAAAAATTGTCCTCACCTTCTTTTCATGATTTTTATTCCATGATCCATTATACCTGCTTTGAAGAAAAATTGATAGTACCATTGTGAAAAAAAAACCAAAAAATGCACAGATACTCCTCCAGATCATATACTCCAATTCTCCTTAGAAGAATAGATTTCTGGTTGATTATTTGATTCGCTCTTGGTAATAGCATAATTTAGATGTAAGAGGAATATCTTTCCATTAGATCTCTTTTTATATGGGAATCCCATGGTCTATTATGCACCAAATCCAGAATAATACTTTAGCAGTTATCTCACAGCACCAAAGGATCCCTCCCTAATCATCTTTGGTAAAGGAATCACATCACAGAGAATGGAACATTTTGATATTGAAGGTCCCTATCAAAAAACACATGAAGAACATTATATCATCCTCGTCATTCAGAAAAATATTATTAAATATATCATGTTTCTATTAATTCAAAATATATTGTATGAATAATGGATACCTACAAGATTCATATAAGGATATGTTTGGAGTGGGGAGCCCAAAAAATACCAATATTGACCCCAGCTAATTGTGTATCCAAAATATTATATCACCATGTCCAATAGTATAGAGAGTGTGTTAATTGAGGTCTCGTGCCTTGAAATGAATCCTTTTTCACATCCCCATAGACCAATTTCTTGGCACATCTAGAAGCAACCCATGTTTCTACAAAATTAATTTATCCCACATTGATCATCCTGATGGACCATCCTATGCAAATATTTCTTGCATGTAGGTCATGGAATCTTCCAAACTTCTCACATTGATTCCCCCAACCTCATTTTATTTTTCCACCATTTCCCATAAAGTCTAATGACAATAACCATCCTCATTCACATCCCATGTGAACTTCACAAAGAGTTTCTCCATTCTTTTAATAACTATTTTGGGAACGTAGATAGTGGATAAAATGTACATGAGAATTAATGACAAGACATAGTTCTCCAAGGTAATTTGGCCCTCAAAAGAGATAAAATAATTCATCCGATTAATTATCCAATTAGATATCTTGTTCATAATTCCATAAAAGTGATGAATAAAGATTTGACCCAGGGCACTTGGGCACCCAGATATTCAATTGAAAAGTGGTTACTTAATATACTGAGAGAATTATCAATATTCCCACTCCTTCTCTATGAGAAACTATTAGATACATTAACATTTATTTTTTGTTTGTTAATGACTAACCACTCAACTTTTTATACTCATCCAATAACTTTTTGAGGGTATCGATAGACCTACTACTTCCATTAGTAAAAATATAAATATCATTGGAAAAAAGTAAATGGAAAATACCAGTAATATTTTCTTTGTAATGATATGGAAGAAAAGATACATCATTCATACTTATTTGATGTATCTTTTAAGATAATACTAGGCTATAATGAATATGTTTTAAAAAAAAGGATACCCCTTATGAATCCCCCAACCCATTTTAAGAAATACACATTTTCTCCATTAAAGTGATAGAAAAACACAAAGATTTGTAACATCTGAAAAGAAGATCAATCACACATGTGAAAAATCTTATACTTGAAATCAACTTGATAATAAAGCTCCACTGCATTCTATCATAATCTTTTTCCATGGAAACTTTTATTACAATACTATATCCTAGAGTTTTGATGTTGAAATATTTAATCATCTCATACACCATCCCAATTACAGCATGAATGGATCTACCTTGGATAAATTCATGTTGTTCCTCTGATATCAGATTATGTAAATGAACCGTAAAGCTTTTATTAATAACACTATCTAAAGACTTGTATGAGATTTTAAACATGCATATGGGTCTAAATTTATTGATGGAGATGTATTCGTTAACATTGGTAATAAGCACCATAGATGTAGGACAAACCACCCTTGAAAGACCGCTACCCCTAAAGAAGTCTTGTATTTCTCCACCATCTCCTTTTTTAGAATACACCAAGCTTTCACATAGAATGTCTCAAGAAAACCATATGGTCTTGATGCACTCTCAAGATTGAGATACTTAACCACATCCCATATCTCCTTCTATTCGAAAATATTACTACGAGATCAATTCATAGAGTCTGAAACTAATATGGGGATATTAACAAAGAGCACAGAGAACCCCGTCAGATTAAAATCCTTCATTGAAGTGATAGGATCTCCAAGAAGATATTTGAAGTTAGATTTAACCATACCTCTAACCGCATTGAAGTCATTACTGAAGGATCCATCTTTAATCAGAATATTTGGGGAATATTCTCTCTTTATTCTCTTTATTACAAGCATCAAAAAAAGATGTGTTTCAATCACCCTCCTTGAGCCACAAGGCTCCCAATCATTCTCGATCCACCCTTTCCTCTTCTAGAAGAAGTTTAGATAAATAATTATTCTTATTAACAATATCAATAAATACCTAATCATCCCAAGAATCCTCTAATATTGGATCATCTAGATCAATTTCAGATTCCAAAACCTCCAACCCCATGGAGGGTGAAGGTTGATATGCACTCCAAATAAAGGTTGAGATGCACTCCAAATGAGAATATTCTCTTTTAACCATCAATGTTTATTATTAAAATATACCCAATAATTATTCTATGTGGGTTTATTCTATGAAATTATTACCACCTTAGTGATTTTGGGATTCAATATTCACTGGTTAGGGAAGTTGAAGTGTTTGTAATCATTTCTATTGAAATCAAGGGAAATGAGAATGGGAGAGTGATTAGATTCAATGTAGAATAGGTGGAAGAACCTTGCATCTAGAAAAGAAGAGATTGCCTAAATTTTAGTAAAGTAATGATCCATCCTTCCCCAAATGTTGCATCTTACCTACTAAATATTACACTATGTATATTTATCTCATGAATACCCCAATTCCATTAAACCATTGCAGGTAATAAATAAAGAAATATAATTTCTACCCTTCTATGAAATAGGACTGCCAACTCTCTTCTCTAATGGGTTCAGGAAAGATTTGAACCCCCCCCCCAAAACAAACAAAGAGATTTGAAGAATATTAAAGGATCCAAGATCATGACACAGTGATTCCATGGCCACAACATCGCAATTTTTATACACAAAAGTGAATAAGAATGGACTTTTATAAATACTAATGCTTGTGGAAATATATTGATTGAAACTGAAAGTTGTTCTATAGAAATTTACTTATTCCAAAAAAAATACATTTATTTATTTTGTTAGAAGCCCCGTTCATGAAAGTAGGTAGACCAAGCTTCTTATAGAACTCATTTATTTTGGCCAACTACTGTTTCGATTCAAGAACTGTGATAATAGAACATTTAAAACAATTCCTTTCAAATACATTGAAATTAGTCTTAACCCTGGATCTAAGACCGCATGCTTTCCAAAAATGGAAATGAATAATTTTTATAATAGGACCTTAGTTTTATCCTCATGAAATAAATGGATATTTGGTGTCATCTGAAATAAGGTTCTCATCCCCTGCTTGGATCAAGATCCTATACACACTCCATTGATAAGAGACTCAGGTATCAAAAACCTCTTGAATTGAACCTACAAATCGGTGATATTTCATTGGAGAAGATGGTAGAAACTTGAATTCTCTTGTAAAAAAATCCACTAAGAGAAGGAGCTGAACTAAATTAACTTTTTATTGAGAGGCATCTTGGAAAGCATCTGGGGTGTAGGAGATAAGAGTTAAGCTTTCCTTCACATTAAATAATGCATTGTACCAGTTCTTCCACGAAACCAGGTGGTGTCAATATAGCCCAATATCTCATGAAATATGAGAATGATATGGATAAAATGAAAAAACATTCTTCTCTCCCTTAGGCGACATCTGATCATGGAAGGGAGGCTTAGGTGGATTCCTGAAGGTCATGAGTGTTGGGAGAGACCTTGAATGGTAAGGAACTAGGTTCACGAATAAAGAAAATGAGGAGACCCTCACCTATTGGGATGATATTAGAGAAATGGGTACATTCATATCAACCTCTAATGATCCAAAACCATCTAGAATTAATGTTGGATATGCATGATCGGATGAAAGAGCCACCTCTTTGACCTGAGATAGAGATACTCCATTAGTGGAAAAGATCTTCTTGAATTATGAAGAGAGAATAGACATATTATTTCTTCAAACTAATAGAGTTTTCATGAGGAGATGATTGGAGGAATATAAATGAGCCTCTGAATGAAATAGAAATGGTTTCCTCCATTCCATAGTATATTCAATCTATAAGATCATCTATGATAGCAGAGGAGAGAAAAGATCTACAACAACACAAATCAGAGACATGTATGAGTATTGAGAAGAATTTTAATCTATTATATTCATAATAACTCTGAAAGTATATTCCATATCTCATCTTTAAAGGAATTGTTTTGAAAAGGGATAGGAAGACCAAGAATCTTAATCCACACCACTAGAATAGGAGAGTCTCACCCACGATGAGCCTCTATCAACTAATGATAGAGCTAAAAATTTTATTGATTGATCAAATGAGGGGTATAAACCAGGCTATGAATAATCATAATGCGAGGACAGAATAATGAAGAATGATTTCCTCTTTATCTCAGAGATTCAAGTGAAACACTCTACTCCCTATGAGAAAATGAAGTTCTGGAAGAAACCCAAAGAAGGATTGTTCGAACTGAACTAATACATTAGGGTCTATCTGAGACGTGACGAAGCATCTTCAAATGTGGATTATGTAATGATCTGCATAAGGATGTCATCTGATGAACTAGTAGAAGAAGAAGCTAGGGGAACCACTAGAAACAAAGTATTTTTGGGATTCTTGGTATGTGTAGAATTGAAAAGGTAGTCCTTCGTCAACATCCTAGAAGTAAGATCATAGTCTAGTAAAAGTAAAGAAGCATATTTAGGAGAAGAAACCAACACAACATGAACCACCATAAATGATGAGTGAGCCTAGTTTGATGATGTTGGATTCTTTGTGAAGGATGAATCCATCGTACTGGTATGAAAACTTTTAATTTTTTGAGGCTTAGTTTTAATTTCAGTGGAATTTGTAGTTCACTCTTTGAAAATATGAAAATTATTTTAATTTTATTCATATCCTTAAATGTAACCACTAGGTTATAGTAGTCATATATTATATGGGTTGTTTTAGTTGGGTGTTGCATGTCAAATACACTATCAAACATAATATTCTTCTTTTAAAATGTCAAGGTGTTACACATTGTAACTGAATATTAGTTTATTATTTTATGGTTTAAATATCTATAATACACACAATTCCATAAAATAACCATATTCATTATTTATAAAACAACATTAGTACTCCCCAGGGAGACACATTGGGTTGGGTGAATCCCATCTATAATAGATCATCTATGTGGGTTTAAGGTTCCCAAATATTCTATGGATCTATCCAATAATAAGACATTTAGATAGAGAAAACTTTAGGTTATAAATATATCCCAAAATGAAGATTTTTCCAATGTGTTATTATCACAACCTATTCCATAAAAACATTCATTAAATTAACCAAAATTGTTAGAATATAACCTATTTTTACAACTATTAAATTCAACATCATTCCATCCAACAGTAAGATATTTTCTTGAAAAAGAGGGGGGAAGGCCCAAATAGGTCAAGGAGGCATGAAATAATGGAGACCCATGGCATAGTCTTTGACAATAATAACACACACAACGGATAGAATTCAACATCAATATCACCAATTATGAGGTAATTGTATTAAGTAATTTTTTATCAATTTAATAATACTAGTCACCAATTCACATAACAAGTTGACCTTTTATGTTTGTAAATATCAACTACCTTTGGTAGAAATCAATGGAGGCTTTAATAGAGTATATAAAATACTTATTAAGGATGAAATCATTTACATATATCTATAACAATAAGAACAGCCCAATTGATTAATGTCATCCAATCATTATATTACACCCTTGAAATACCACTATCAATATAGGCTAAACCCAAAAGTTATAGATAACACCAATGATCCAATAAAATTTTCAAATTCAAGTCTCAATTATCTTATTAGAGAATGTTCCAAACAATTATAAATATATTTTGTTAATTAGTGAAAAAATAATTCATAATATAAGTATATGGTACTTAGAATGACCTACAATCATCCTGGTGTAAGATACTTTATTACATGAATCTGTAATGGTCTTGTATCTTAACATTTCCCCCTATGATATTAGCCACCTCTTTTTCCAAGATTAAACTAAGGACTATGAGGGTGATTAATATCTCTTAGTTTTCATATAATTTCCCTATCATACATCAATGGATGAAAATCCAGATTACTTAGTTACTATATATAGGAATGAGGGAGGAACCTTTGTAAGGATTACATAGAAAATTTGAGGGTATTGAACACTAAAATTCTATTGAATTAATACAAACCAAAATGGAACATTGGTCACATATACTTCTATTTTCACCATCCATTAAAAAATAGTGCAAGATTTTTTGTTCCGCATAAAAGTCTCTAAATAAATATCTCATGAGAAGTGAGAGAATAAGGGTTGTGGGTGACCCCTCATAGTCCATAAACTCGACTTACTTGAAAAATGTAAACCCGTATCTATAGTTTCACTACTTATAAACTTTTAATAAATACCATATTGAATAAAATATTTCTTCACTAGATACATCTAAATATCATTATCATTATCATTGATAAGCACTTTAGTATAACTCAGTAATGCAAGGGGGTAATGAGACAGCACTGACCTGCACCCCTAAATCCGGTGCTAAAAATATAAAATTTACATATAGTTTTCTACCAAATGAGATGACCTAAGAATAATACAAATTTTTTACAGTATATCCATAATTTAAACATTTATTATAATAAATTCACAAAAACCAAGAACCCAAAGGTTTATCCTCTTTGGATATTTGTTATATGATTTTCTTATTTTATATTAATTATTAAACATTACACAAAAATAAAATTATAATGTGATGCCATTTTAGAAATATCATACATAATACTCTTATCCATAACTTGGGTATTGCAAATATAATAAATCAGTGAGATCATTTGCTGAGTAAGGGAAAAAATAAGTGATAACTTTAATATATGATAAGTGAGAATAATATAAGCATGTTGACATGAGAACATAATCAAGGTGAATAGAAATATAATAAATGAATCACACCCAATAAAAAAATATCGAAAATCATGAGTCATTGTATATAAATTTTTTATAATGTAAGATATGATTCATAGATTTTTTGAAACATGAGTCAATAATATTGAGCTATGAAAACATAACATTGAAATAAGAATTTTATATATACATAAGAGTAGAAAATAATTCATTATGTTGAGGCAAAATTCCATGACCATTATTTCATATTGGAAAAAGTAACTTAATAAATTGAGTTTTATCTCTAGTCCATGAAATTTCATTGCATAAGATATAATTATTTGCTAAGTGCATTACGGGGTTTTATAATTTTGATCCCACCCATCACTTATTGGTCAAAGTCCCTTAAAATCTTAGGTTCACTCCATATTCCTTATCATCACATCAAATATAATTCATTAACCAATGTATTATATGGATATACTAACTTGGGTCCACCCAACACATAAGAAAAATCATACACATGTTTTCCATATAAATATGAAAACAGTTATAATTCTATTATATCTTAATCAACCCATAGAGAAAAACATGTTTCATGAAAACATCCCCAATACATGCTAATAAGATATACATAGTAATAAGGTGGATGGTATCATTTGATAATATCCCCAGTAAATCATAAGAAAATTTTAATGATTTAAACATAAGTAAAACACTTTTATAAGAACATTAGAAAATTAATATGTAAAATATGAAGAAATATCCTTTACTTTTGATAAATTCTATTATAAAAGAAAATATATTATAAAACAATGGGAATAAAAATTAATTTCTAAAACCATGGAAACATGGAGAGGAATATTCTTAAAAAATAGGATGGTGGTAAAATATGTTCATGTGAAAAATGTTAAAAATGAATATTCTTTTCACACATTTTAAAATAGAGTCGAAGTTCGTAGTAAATTTCCTATGTGAAAAATGTTTTAAAATATTTGTTTCAATTATTTTAAAATAAAATAATATAAAATATAAATTTACCTTAATAAATAATTTAATTATATATAATCACATTCTTAAAATAATATAAATAATATATATGTTAATGAGAAATATTCCCTTTTGAAAATAAGAGATAATCTTGGTTCAACTTATATGCATCTTTTCAGTTGAATTATGAAAAAAGTGAAGTAATAGTGTAGAAAAAATGTAAAAACATAAAAAAATTATTACAAGAATATATATGTCGTTTTAGAGATAAATAGAAAACTATTTTCCCTAAACTAAATTTAACTTAACCAACCTCAATTCCAAAGTGATATTGGAAAATAAACCTTTATCTTAGACTTCCACTTAGTCAGGTGTATTCTAACTCCCAATATAATAAATTTTGATTAATTATTCATATTTAGAATAAAATTATTCGTAGTTATTTTATTTAATACCATTAATTTATAATTCCTTTTTACCAAAATATTAACTTTATATTCTTAAAATTAATATTCAAGTGTTAGTGGTTCAGTTTTCCACACATGTTTCAGTTTGGAGGTTCCATTGTTTACTAATTTGTCATGGGTTAATCATATTTAATATATTAATGAATTAAAATTTTATATATTATGGATTAACATATAAATTTCATGGAACTTATGGTTAAATTTCATATTTAATTCTTAAAAAATTCTTCTTTTTGTGAATTTCAATTCAATAAAAAAAATTATCAATGAATATACATAACTATATATTACTATTAAATAAATATAAAAAATATTAAACTAATTATCATTAAATAATATTACTATAATTTATGTTTTCTTATTTATTCTTAATGTAAACATTATAACATGATTCATGTAGATGGTAAAATTGACCAAAACAACAACACTTTAAAATGATTAAATGAGTAAAAACATGTTATTTTATATTAATACTTTCAATTTTACATAATATTAATGAATTAAATAAAATTTTATTAATTCAATAAATAATATTATATAAGAGGTGGATAAAAAGGATATAGAATAATGATTAATAAGAGGATGACTCTTACATTGATGACTTGAATGTCCTCTTAGAGTGACACTTACAAATGAGGGACTTGAGAATTCTTCAGGTGACTGACGAATCCAAAAACCAAGTAATATTTTTAAAGGATATAATATGGTTTGGTATTAAATATAAATTCAAAGTAAATTCTAACTTTGATGTGAGAATATACGGGGTCCTTTTATAGATGAAAAGGGGTGGATTTTTTTTGTAAATTCTCATTTCTTAATATAACAGTAATTCTATATTCAAAGAAAGTATATCCAAATTTTATAGTTCTTAAAGATAATATAATATGATTTTGATAAATCCATTATACAAACATTTATAAATAATTATCATATTTCTATTTCTTTATAGAATTGTGAATTTAATTATTCTAATTTTTTTACCAATGATTAACAATTTCAATATAATTATTGGATATAAGTATATTCAATGACCAAATATATAATGGATATATAACCAAAGAATATATATCCAATGACCATATACCCAATCACCATATATATAATATTCATATTATATTTTTATATACATCATTACATACACCTATAAAATCATTTATCCTATTTTTTAACTTCATTATAAGAATGAATATTGTATTTATAATGATTTCATATTTTTTATTAGTTATAATCAAAGAAAACCATGAGGAAATGGATTTCCTTTTCGTAGTCTTTTTATTTACTTTTGGATTTATTCCTCTTGTAATTTTCTTAATTACATTTAATATTTAATTCTCATGATGTATTAATATTTATCACGCATTATGACAGTAGTATAATTCTCATATATTTCAGATTTTCACCATAATTTTAAAAAAAATGAGTGTATCAAAATTTCGTGGAAACAATAGCTTGATTTTGTTTCTATCCTCTTATTGTTCATCATAGGTTGTTTAAGGTTATATCTGATAATTATTGAAGGTTTTGGGTAGAGTGGAAGTCAGTAGATACCAATCCCAATGATGGTTTTCCATTAGGTATAGTGTATAATACGTAAGAAAATGATGAATAATCATCATCTCTAAGAAATATAATCAAAGAAAATAGATAAAAGGAATCTCAAAACAAAGATAGGATCTTTCTCATTTTAAATTTATAATTAATTTAACATCAATAATTACCTAATACTTATGATTATTTTTTGAAAAAAATATTGATCATTCTAACCCTGTTCGATTTGTACCATTATTTTGTTAATAAGATAAAAATAAGAATCCATCTAGAGGTGATCCACACATGATCCAAAAACAATAATCATTTTCTATAGGAATCCAAGTACTATAGTGGTGGTACTAATCCTGTTGTGTCACTTTCCTTTTATGGGATAACAATCCTTTGGGTTAGAGTATTGTCGCTATTTTTTCTCTCGATCATGAGTGGGAAGAATGAGTTGGAAGAATTCTCTCTATTTTGACAGTAATACTATATATGTTCTTTATTGGGATAATTCAATAGGGTGAGGATACATTGTACACAGTAGAAATGATTTAACACACTCTCTAAAATTATATAATTGGGTATATATATAGCTAGGGTTTAACATTGATAATTTCATAAATTCCTTTAATAAAATAATAAAACTAATATATTACCTATTCCAATAATAATAATAATAATAATAATAATAATAATATTTATTATTATTATTATATCATGGGATGCACCAACATGAAAAAAATTAAAATAATTTTAATGAAGAAAATATTTATTTATTTATTTAAATTATATTTAAGATTATATCATTTATGTTATTATGTCCGTAAAATAGCCTACCAAGCTTCCTTGACATTTATTGAACATTGAATGATAATAGTTATCCATTCGATAAATAAATTAGTATTATATACATGGTCCTGTGAATAAATATTTATTTAATATTAAACTCACATAAATATGTTTATTGAATATTTATAATCAATAAATCCTAAATAAATATTATTCCATGGTCTTGGGAATAACAATTATTCCAACTATTAAATTAAAATAGAATTCAACTGAGATCAATGGAAACACTAAGATTTTGACCCTCTTGGCCTCTTCTTCTATGGAATTAAGGAGGCTTACTTAAAATAATATATCAACATCTAGAAACATGTAATGGCTCCCATGGGGAAATAAGTTAATATCTCAATTACAATAACCACATAAGAACACTCATTGTCTTATATATAATCTCCTTTTCTATATATATTATCAAACAGATTGAAAACTCATGTTATCGACTTATAATCTTGATATATCTTTCCTTAACTTAATTAAATTAACTCTTTAATCTACATGGGAATGGATTTTAGTTTGAAAATTAAATTTCAATCAAATGTTTAAGATATCATCTTCTATAATTTGTAGTGAAAATCCTTTATTGACTTATTCATTAATATCAGACCACTAAAGATGCACCCAATGTATCTCACTTCATCACAAACATAGTTCATCACCTTTTTGGGTAATATATATAATTATGTGACTTCTGATATGAATTAATAATAATCTCAATTCCAAGTACCAATATTCATATTATTTGATATTAATATCCAATTTTATGAAAACATGTTGAATTTCAACTCATGTGTAAATTCTTATAATCTCTCGTATTGGATATTATCAATTGAGAACATCATGAGATGAATCCTTATTCATTTAATAGATTTAAACACCTGATAGTATGTATCATATGTGTCCCATTAAGTGAATTAATTTGACTATATGGCTTATTTTTTCTAGAATATCATCATAGAACTTCAAGGTTATTATCATAGTGGGGAACTGATATAACCTTTTTATGTACAAAATTCTCTAAGGGGATTATCAAATTAATTTCATATATAATAACAATAAATATTTGATAAGACATTTATTTATATTCAAATCATTAAATATAAAGGAAATATAAGGTATAAAGTCATCGGTTCTAGGTAAACAAATCCAAAAGACTCCCACTTTCTCTAGAGAAAACTATTAACAAAATTTATCCACTAGTTCAAACATAATATTAATGATTTTTCTATGATTATAATTTATTCAACAGGTCAACCACATTATCCTCCATGTAAAAGATACTTATCGAGACCTCACATCTCTAAGAAAATTTATTCAAGTGATGATACTTCCATAGTATGTGCTTTTTCTGCTGATAAGACCTTGGTTCTTTGAAAATATCCACCTCTATAAAATTATCACATTATAATGTGATCTTATCTTTATTTATAGAAACCACATAATGATCCTGGATGAATTTTCATATCCACTCTACTTTTTTGGTTCCATCAAAATCCAAAATATACTTGGACTCTACTATAGAATCGGTGAACACTGGATACATTGAGATCTTCCAACTCTCAACTCCAATATAGAGGATGATAAGATATCAAAATTGTGATTTTTGATCATCCCAATCTATTTTGATACTGGCATCTATATATCTATTTATTATTATCTCCTCATCTCCTCTATATACCATTAAAATATCGTTAGTATACCTCAAATACTTTAGTATAGTCATGACTTCCATCCAATTGTGGTATTCTATGTTTTCATGATATCTTCATATCATGATAAAATTATTGGAAACTTCTATTATTGTATATATAATAGAATACATATTTTACCATATCACTAATTCATATGTGATCTTTTCTATCCTTATTCTATCCTCCTATTTCTAGTAACACCTTTTCTTGGAGATATGTTTTCCATTTTACATTGGAAAAAATCCCATCTTTGAATTTTTTATACTGAATATATTTGGTATCTTATCAATGTATATCAATTAAATAAGTATAATAAACCTCTTGTAACTGTCACAATAGATCTTTATCCCAATAATTTATGTCATTTCACCTAATTTCTTCCTAAAGAAATAGGTTTTAAACTCTTTCATAATTTATTGTAGGACTGGTATCACATTTCCAATTAGTAATATTTCATGGACATAAACTATTAAGAAATAACCACACTCCCAATGAATTTATTATAGAAACAAGGCTCATATTCATTATTTATAAAACTAAATTTCATGATGTCTTCATCAAAGTGAATTTTCCATAATACATATTCTTTCATTAATCCATAAATGGATCTTCACAACTTTCATTACATATTATCATTTTTTGGAGTCACAAATACTTTTGGATGTGTTATATAGATATATCCCACAACGTCCTTGTTAAAGAATTTTATTTTGAAATAAATTTTCCCAATATCATAAAAATGGTAATATTTCATGCAAAGTAAAATTCTGATGGATTTCAGTATAGAAACTAGTGAAAATAATTTTCCGTATTCAATACCATAATGTTATTTAAACCCTCTTGCAAACAGTCTAGATTTATAGGTGTTGACTCTACCTTCCATGTATAGTTTCTTCTTGAAGACCCACTTTCAAACAATGGTATGTATATCCACTAGAGGATAGACCTAAATCCTAACTTGGTTTTGGTATATGGAATGTATTTCAAATTTCATGGATTCTTTTCATCTAGTAGTGTATGTTCCTCTAATTGTTTCTTTGCATCATACATGTTCATTATTATAAACTAATAACGAGTAACCATACTCAATGACTAGAAAACCATATATTTTTAATTATCTAACCTCTCTAGTTCTCTTAAATACTACTTATTTCTTTATAACATCATATTTTGTGAGGATTTATGGAATATGTTACTGTGAAAACTCTTATGAATCTTGATCCATGACTTTATCGATGTCAATATTGCTTCCTCTATCTATTTTGGAGATTTGATCAATCTTATTAAAAATGGATTGTCTTACAATTATAAATTTCTTTTATCAGGGATTGTATAGGTAATAAACATTAGTTTCCTTTAGATATCCAATAAATATACACTAAATGCTTCGAGGTGATATTTTGTCACTTTAAGAGGTCTTAACAAATGCTTCACATACCCAAGAATAAATATATGAGAAAATATGTTTTTTTCCACTCCATAATTTGAATGGAATTTTTTTCTAATTTTTTTGGAACTCAATTTATAGTGTATGTCATTTTCTACCATGTGTATCCCCAAAATGATAATAAAAGACTTATAAAACTCATCATTTATCTCACCATGTAAAACAAGGTGTGGTTCATCCTTTCACTTACATTATTCCATTATTGTGTATAAGGTGGAGTGATTTGAGATAATCTGATAATGCCATAGATAATCAATGAACTCTTTGTTAAGATATTATCCACTATGATTTGAGAAAAGTTTATTTATCTATATACCAAGTTGATTCTCATCTTCATTCTCGTACTTCTAGAAATTTTAAAAAGAATTTAACTTATACCAAATTAATAAGACAAATATATATATAGTAATTCATTAGTATAATTTATTATTTATAAAAATAAACCACTTTTTAATAGGAAAAGTTCAACACAGAAATGTATGAATCAATTCAAGAAGATCTGTTGACCTACAACATTTATACTAAATAAAGTTTGGTTATTTTTCGTTGTAAATAGGCATGACATACACCATGTGGTTTTAGTTCAGAATAGTACAAATAAGCATCTTGATATAGTTTTTTCAATGTATCTTTATTGAAATGACAAAAAATGAGTATTCCATGGTTGGGTGTCATATGAGTCACACAATCCAAATTCATTTTCAATTTCCAATACTTGGTTTTTATATTCCAACACATAAAGTCCAATATTAATAATTTCCACACCATAATATATTATATTATTGTAAAAGTATAAATTTTTATTGATAAATTATAAAAATAATAAAATATATATCAATATATAATTCAAAAATAATGTTTTTAGTATCACTTTTCACATAATAAAAATTCGTTAAAACCAATATCAATTATATTGGAAATGTGGGGTGGTTGTCTCCAAAAGCTATCGTAGCATTTGTAGCTCGGTTAGTGGATCGTAGATCCACCCCACCTTGAGAAACACTTCTAAATATACTTGGTTTATATAATTGGATAAGAATTTGAGAACCAAAAACTATATCTAATACCCAATTTGTATAAATATTAGATTTCATTTGATAACAAAGACACTTGAAGCTTCCCCTTGCTTTTTAACTGGGGCACAGTTATTCTCTAGTGACCCTTATATCTATTTAAAAAATAGATGTAACCCTTATTTATTTATTTCCACTTGATTTTATTCTTATTAGAAGGCTGTTGTGAAGGATATTTACTGAAAATCACGAGATTTTAGGATATATTTCTCCCTAAATGAATTTAATTCTTTGATATCTTATGATATACACAACCCTAAGTCAAAATGAAGTATAATATAGTATGTTGTTATAAATAATCTATTAAATTTGATGAGTGTATAGGGAAAAAAATATAAAAAAATATGTATAAAGGTTTTTTATAAAGAAAATATAGTAATAAAAAATCACTCAATTTTCAGTAAAGTCATTCTATGATTTCAAAGTACATTTGTTCCTCAAAAATGTTATTTATTATTTATTGTCAGAAAATAATCTATTTAATTTTTCTAAGTTTAAAAAAATTTATTTGAAAAATTATACTTAATTTTTTAAATAATAATTTCAAAATTAACTTAGATTTAATTTTTGATAATTTTTTGAAAAGATATATTTTTTGATAAAGAGTGACAAATATTGATTTTTATTGAAAAATATCTTTTTGTTCAAAGAATTTATGTAGTTTAATTTTGTTATAATTTTTTTTAAAATTAAAAAAATCATTATTATTATTCATAATCTAATAATGTTTATTGCGATTTATTTTATGTTTTATTTTGGAAAAAAACCTTTTATTCTAAAAAAACATTTTCCTATAAAACTACATTTCACCACATTTTATGAGTTGAATTTTAAATTATATTCAAAATTTTATTTGAATTTAATTTTATAAAATTTATTCCATATTTTGAATCATCATGTATAATTTTTTTAATGAATACATTTTAATTTTTTCTCATACTGAATAGTAGAAATAGTAAAAAATTGTCATCGCGGTTAAGGTTTAAATAAGTTTACCGGGGTTAAATTTAGAGATAAGGGTAACTTTTAAAATAAAATTTGTCCAAATCCAAATGTATATAAATATGTATACCTCATAATATCCCACCTTTTAATATCTATCCATTTTTAATAATTTTTCATGAGCATGATATTATTATATTTCAATATTTCAATAAATTACAAGTGTGTCCTCTCCCCCACTTATAAAAATATTCCCCTCCATTATCTTATTTTTTTAAAAATTGATCAATATAGATCAACCAAAAACTTACCAATTAAATTCTAAAATTATATATACATTAATTATTGGTTCTTATCTTCTTAAAATTCTATTTGAAGGGAATTTAAGAAAGGATCTAAAGGAGGCCAAATGAAATAGAGGTAATCATCCTACCCAGCCTCTTTCAAATTTGTTCTTCTTCCACATAATCTAGATTCATATAATTCATCATAAAGTAATAAATTTATTAAACACAATATAATAAAATGTTATTATGATTATTTAACCTCCATTATTCACCCTCTTTTTCTACAAATGATAATTGAATATATCCCTCACCTATATATGTAGATTACCGCCTCTACATATAGATACAATTCATTTTCAATTAAAATATTTAAGGGATGGTTATTATAATATTTTTAAATTTTATATATTATATTAATTAAATAATTATTATTTTATAATTTTAATATAATTTCTACATTCTTACATTAAAATCCTTAAAAATGATAATGTCGTGCATGCATATGTGTAAACTACCACCTCCACGAAGCAATCTGATTTGGTTATCATCTATGATTTAATTATATGTTAAAAGGGATATATTTAATCAATATATATTTTATTTATGATATAATTATAGTTATTTAATTTAAAAATAACATTTATATTTCTTTCCTTCTTTTATTTAGAAAATGAAAACAATGTTCATGCGTACGTACGCCCTATTGTCTTTATAAACAGTAGAAATAATTTTTTCTCTAAAATTTATAAATGATTATAAATATATATATATATATATAATTAATATATATGGTATTTATATCATAATAAAATTATTGAGATGTTGGAAACATGATCAAATTACAAGAACTAGAACTGTAGAGATGAAACTTACATGAAAAATGAAACAATTAGCACCTAATAGTGATGATTTTAATAAGGAATTATTAATAAATGTGTGTTGAAATATTATAAGTGGATCATATATGATATTATAAGAATATAAATTATTCTTTAATTGAATTATAATAAATTTATATTTAGTATACAGGAGGTTATTTAATAGGATATCTCATCTCACTTTTATTTTTGTGAGACACATGTCATATTCACCAATTATTTATTTTTTATGGTGTACATACTTCCCATGAATATATTTTATAATTCATATCACAAAAATTATGGGGATTTGAAAATCCATACAATTTTATCTCTTTCAAGAGGTTTTTGATTTATACATTACCTAAGTGGTAATGGATTTATTTTTTTTTTATTTCATTTTAATTGGGATTGTTTATGCATAATTTACTATTGATGGAAATTTTATGATACTTTTTTGATAAAACCATTTTATTTTCATTTTATCAGTGAAATTTTAAAATAAATTTTCATTTTTTTCAATTTGGTACTTAAAATTATAAGGAAAATGATTTTAATAAAAACATACTTTATTTCATCTTTGGTCGATAATATTTTTCTTCTATGTAAAAGTTGTATTTAAAATATTTTTAAGAATATTTCTTTTTAATAACCCCATCTACAGAATCCCATAATTAGTATTTATTAAATTAAATTTTCATTAGATACAAGTAATTTCATCCCAAAGGACTAAATAGTTTAGTAGTATTTATAAAAAAGATACATAATTGAAATTAACATTACAATTTATACATAAATAACTTGAATATTAGGATAATATAATCCATAATAAATTTATAAAGTTAAATAATTGTAAACACATTCCATTTATTAAATAAAATTATAATTAAATGAATTTAGATCTAATATAATTGTGAAAATATCATGGATAATAATAACAGAAATATTAATGGAGGTAACACTTATTTATTAGATTCTATGATCACAGACATCAGGATAACTTTATTTATATTTTATAGATTCCTTCTTTAAATGTAATGAAGACAAATATATTCATAATATAATTATCATAAGTGGAATTCTATACACCACAAAATATAAATAAATTTTGAATAAGGAATCTATCCTATAAAAGAAAAAGTGAGATTAGAAATCTTACCACTATTTAATCTATTGAATCATATTGCCCATGAACGAATAACATTTTACAAAACATTAAATATCACGAGAAAAAAAATCATGATATAAAATTTCAAAGGTGTGGTATATACACCACATAAAAGAATATAGGTGCATAGAATCAAAATATGTCTCAATGAAAGAAAATTGAGAGGAAGTCCCTTACCTCGTGATTGATTTCCTTTGAACATGTTTGAACAACCTGTATAATAAATATATATTTATTATAAATATATTCCTAAATAATACTCATATATGTCATACCATATATGATTTACTTATAATATTTTATCACCCTTTTATTATAAAATAATTTTTAAAATCATTGTTTCACATGGAAAATGCTTCATTTTTCTGGTATGTTTTGATTCAGAAGTTTTAGTCCTTATACATTTATCATATTTATTTCATATTAAGAATATTATTTATTCTATAAATATAATATATATTAAATATATATATTTATATTTATCTATAAATATATAGAAGGAAAAATGAATTACACCGTTCATGGAGATGGTATGCCATACCTATGCATAAATGATGCTTTCATTTTTTTTATGGATGGAATGAAAGAATGGTAAAGAATAAATAACCCTTAAGGAATAATTATTATGTGATATATATTATATATATTCATTAGTTCCATATTTATAACCATCCTTGTAAAGTAGTGATGAAAAAAGAATTACACCACTACTTTGAGATGGTAAGTCATACCTATATAAAAGTGATGATTTTGTTTTTCTTAAAATAGATATGAGATGGAATATGGTTATCCCATAATCAAAATAACATCTCATTATATTAATGATACTAAAGTAATTATTTTAGGATGGGTACCACACATAAAGAGGAAGCATAATAAGAAATAAACTTGAAAAAGAAATTGGAATATAAGGATTTTTTAAATAGATATTGGTAAAGATAGATGGCTCAAAGTTGTGTAAATAAGTGAATGGAGGGGTTCCATTTTCTAATTGAGGTGAGGGAAACTTTTGAAATTTCTCAAAATATTAAAATATAAGAAAACTACTCTAAATCCAAATGCTACCAAATGACCTATAAATGCATATGGGATGAAAATTTAGACCATATATTATCCCTATTATGATTATTTAATATTTTTATTATTTTTATATAATTTTATAAAATATTATATTCATGAAATATTATTAGTCAATTTGGACACTGTTTATTACATTGAATTTAATAATATCAATAAAATAAAGATAACTTCAAAACAAATCTTTTAATACGTCCCTAATATTTAATATTCATCTGTAATTTTTTTTGATCCCCTTAATTAATTCAAATTATATTACTATTAACATTTTAAATATCATTTATTTTATTTTTCTATAAATTGAATAATTATTGCATCATCATTGTTTAAGAATTTAAGGTAATTATTACTTCAATAATTATTTAAAATAAATTATAATTATGTAGATAAATATTTTATCATTAAAAATACTGTTTATAGTTTAACACATCTAATGGATAACCTCATATTAAAATTTCTATAGTTACTAATAACAAGATTGTGACATCATTGACTTTTTTTAAATAAAATATTATAAAGTTAATAATCTTATCCGAATGACCATAAATGGTAATATAACCTAAACTTAAATGAATTTCTATGAAAATTAATTATTTAATAAATTTTTTCGAATCTTTAAGGTCATTTTATGGCCCTTATCATAATATTTGTACCACTATTTACCAGATTTACCCTTAACTGTGGTAAACATTTTACCACGGTTATTATTCATAATGACAAAAAATAAAGTATACATATTTTCAAAATTTAAAAATCCTAATTATAAATATAGAATCCATTTTTTCATGATTCAATTTCAATAAGTGGTATAAATTAATTTAATATTAAAACATAAAATGAAAACAAAAAATAGTTTCTCTAAAAAAATTCCTTTTACCTATAAAAATGTTTCTATAAAAAATACAAAACCAAAAAATGATTTCAATGAACTTAATTAAATTTTTAATAATATAATATAACTAAATTTACTTTTAATATTTTTAAAACAAAATATTAATTTTTAAATACCTCAAATAAAAATACAGTTTTCAATAAAAATAGTATTTTTCACTATTCACTAGAAAATCAATCTTTTTAGAAAATAAATCACCATAAGATAATTTTGATATGATGATTGAAAAATTAATTTCATTTTATAAAATAAATTTTTAAAAATTTCATTAATTAATAATATTTATTTTCTCATAGAAATAAATTGAAATCTCCTTTTAAAGAAAATATATATTTGAAGAATAAAATAACATTACAAAATTTTTTGTGTTTATTTCATAATAATAAATTTTTATACATGATTAATTTCATATATATATTATAATATAGTTCTTCGTATTCACATCTTCTAATTTAATGGCTAGGTTATAACAGTCATGTTAAAATAATAATATTTCATAGTTTATCGCAGTTAATTTAAGCTCAAATTTGCATGAACCAAAATCTATTAAACATTATATATTATAAAATATCAGGATATTAAATTCTACCCACATTCAAAAAATTAAATCGATGAAATTTTTAACATCATTTCTAAAATTAGGGGTGGATATTTGAAAATTTCATTCCAGTAAACCCACATCGTAAAAAATCAATAAAACCATCACTTGAAAAGAGATAAAGGGAAGTATGAAAGTCATATGAAATAACAAATAATAGGTTTCCATGTAAGAAAACATAAGTGGTAAGTGTATATATATATATATATATATATCTGTGTGTGTGTGTGTAATAGGAAAATAACACCCAAGGACCGATGGAGAGTGATAAAGAACATGGTCATTATAATATTAACAATTAAAAAACTGTAAGTTTTTTATGGGATAAAAGGCCATTGATTTAACAGTAATAAAATTAAAAGGATAAAGTTTTTGTCCTAAATTTATTTTCCTATATTTGAGGAATTATTTTACAACCTAGATTAAAATTTTAATGAAATATACTTATTTGATTAGTAGAGTTTCATCCTTTAATAATTTTCCAACAAAAACTCATCTTTTTCTCTAAATGATGAGTAAGAGTTTTTATGCCTGGTGCACTAGAATCAACTTATACATATCATAAAATTCCAAATGGAATAACTATTTATTCCTCCTATATTTAGATTTTAACCAAAACCAATATTGTTAGCAAAAGATAAGATAAATCTTAAAAATAATAAACCTTCATATGAAGAAAACTACTTTAATCTCCCAAAATTCAATAGTAATACACAAAATTCAATAAATATCATTCAATAAATAATTATCCTTAATAGTTCTAAAAAATATTCTAACAAAATATTGAAATTCAAAAATCAGAAGTATTGGATCACATAGTATTCCAAGATAAATTTAATATTTATCTCCAAAAATTTACATGCTCTAAATAAGTAATCTCAAAGATACTCTAAACATTTACATAAATAACCTATATCACCATAATTAAAAAATTAAATCATATATTCCTTCAAAATACAATTCAAAATTTATTTCTAAAATAAAATTACCATATATTACTTTTACATTAATCGTATAGGGTTCCCAAAATAGTGAGCATCTTCCAAAATAATATAAATTACATAACACTAAATCAATTTCTCATATCAAAGTTATATATAATATAAAACATATATTCTCAAAATAAACATATCACTTATCAAACATATCTTTTAAATAAAAAAACTATGTCATACTAACCAGGACATCTCATAGGCTTGTAATAGGTGATACACCCTTGTCACCCTTCCATTGTGGATTCAAGCGTCACGACCTTACCTGATGTGACAAGTTGTCGAATAACCTACCTGTTTTCCTTTTTCTAAAACTATATTAATATAATCCTAAAAATATTCCCACAAATGTTATAAACATACTCAAAAATAACCTTAAAACATTCAATAATGAAAAAATGTTTTATCCTAATAGGTTACCTCATAAATTTCATTTTTCATTCCAAAAAATATAATAAAACATAATTTCTATAAAATTAAAGATAATATAAACCATAAAGGTTACACTAACCTTTAAAATTATGTCTACAACATTTAAAGGAATTATTAATTAAACAATTTTTTCACATACTAAACCAATGGGTTTTATTTCCCCAAATGTCTCTCAATATATTCTTTTTCTTGATTAACTTCAATAGAATAAAACCTCTAAGGGGTGTTTAAGAATTTAAACTTAAGATAAACATTAAACTAAAAACACATGATGTTTTATATAACTCTTATATTAATTAAAACATATATGCTTCCAAAATCAACACAATTCCTTAGATTTTGTGTTATTTTTATAATCATAAAACCATTGGTGAAATACTTATTCAACACATTGTCTATCAAATAAAATTTTAAACTAATTCCTTATGGTTCTTTCCATTGACAAAAACCAAAAAACTGAAGTGTAAGTATCAAAGTACAATAATAATAGTGAGGTATCAAACAACCATGAAATATTATTCAAAGGATTTCAAAATCATGTCAAATTCAATTCAATATATGAGTCATTATGTTTAACCTAAGTTATCCATGGTCATTACAAAATCTACCAAATGTTATCTTATACTTAGAATTATATTTAAAGTTTGACATAAGGTTATATTCCCTAATATATGTTTTCCTAAAACTAGTTCCCAATGTTTCTATTAAAGTCCCTTTGATACCAACTTTAAAACCCCAAACTCCAAATTCCTAGAATCAATAGTTATTATATTACATTGGTACTAGATATAGGGAATCACATCTTGAAGGACCAAATAGTTTAGTAGTCTTTTTAAACTAGATACATACTAGAAATTCACATTATATTTTTAACATAAAATTCACAAAATATTTTCTTTGATAACACTATTATTCCCCTTAGTGTAACCCTTCATATCAATCATAAAATACATCCTGGTATCCTGGAGAAAATAAAACATAAGAAGTGTGTGAGATAAAATTCTCAGTAAGGGTTACATATAATGAGATATATCTTTAATAACTAATGATAACCAACATGGAAAGGTAAATAAGTGAACAGATATACCATCTAATTAACTTGAATAACACAATAAGATGATGCATAATCAATATGGAAAGTTAAATAACTAAATACACATGTCATTTAATCAATAAAATGATAATGAAACGATTCTAGAGAAAATATCATTGTGAAAATATCTTCGATAGTAATAACTGAAATCGTGATTAAGGTAATTATTATTTATTGGATGCCATGATCTTAGACTTCATGATACCTCTATAATCAGGACCTTTCACAAGATGGTTTAAAACTACTATGTACAGACGGATCTAGTTTGGCCAACTATACTTCTATTGTCAAGACCTTTAAAAAGTAGTTTAAAACTACTGGTTAAAATCTAGTCAGGATTGGATAACTAATTTGTCTCATGAGACCTATCGATGCATTGAGGTTCTTTCTATAAATGGTCCCCACCCATACTTGCATGTATAAATAATTTTTCATATATGTAATAATCTATTTAATTAATGATTAAATATGAATTATTAAAACATATCTGTAGTGAATAATGGATATGGAGTTATCAATATTTTCTAGTTAATCAAATAACTTTCACCATAAACATCATATATAAAAATGGTATACAATTTAGAAAAAAATTATATCCATGATACAAGAATATATATAATTAATAGAAATGCAATATATAATTATCACAAGTAAGTGAATGATTAAAATTATGGTATTATTTAAACATATACCCATTTTTTAATAAGTAAAATAATTTTTTTTTCATTGATCAATTAAAGGTATCACAAGAATATCATTAAATTTTTTTATGAAAATATATTTTTCACTTTGAAATTTAATTTTAAAATGAAATTTTTCAAGCATAGAAGGAAAAATTTTCTTTAAAAAACATTGTAAACTTATAAATAAAGCATAAAATCATTATATTATCATGATGTCATGAAAATACATGCATGTTGTATAAGTTACAAAAACATTCCGTTTGTATTTTTATTGGAAAAGACACAAAGTACCTCGTTCGTAAAATGACTAAAAATACCTTTTAAAACATATTGAAAAAAAATAAACAATATTAAAAATCAATTTAAATAATTATGTGATAACATTAAAAAATTAAATTTTTTCACAACATGGATAATTAAGATAAATATTCCCTAGTGGAGACTTAAACATAAAGAATCCTGAATAATTAATATTTTGTTAAATAAATCCTTACCACTTTGGGTATCTTATTAATTATAATCTCAATGAAATAAATTAATTAAAATTAATCCTTAAATATAATTAATAAAAATATATTAATGATATAATATATCAAAATGGTAAGTATATACACCACATAATAAGAATAAGTGGTGAATATGGTATATTCCCATAGAAGTAATGGTGAGACCAGAAACCCATACCACATTGTAATTAGTTTAATCGTATTACCCATGAATGAATAACATTTAAAAAAACATAAAATATAATGAGAATAAATAAATTAATGATATGACATGTAAAATGGGCATTATATACACCTCATAATGTAATATAGGTGTTCAACATCAAAATATGCCTCAATGAAAAAAAATTAAGACAAAGTTCCTTACTTTCGGTTTGATTTCCTTTAAACATGTTTGAAACTCCTTTATAATAAATATATACTTATTATAAATATATTAAAAAACAATAATCATATATATCACAGCATATATGATTTAAATATAATATTTTATCACCTATTTATTATCAATATATTTTTAAAATTGCTATTTTGGGTGGTAATTGCTTCTTTTTTCATGTATGTTTTGATTATGTTGTTTCGTTCCTTATAATTATATCATAGTTCCATCATCTCCAAAATATTATCTATTATTTAAATATTTTATAAATTATATATATATATATATATATATATTCATCCATAAATATTGATATATAAAAATTAATTACACCGTTCATTGAGACGGTAGATCGAACAAACGCATGAATATTGTTTTCATTATTTTGATGGATAGAACAAAATAATGGTTAAAAAATATTAACATTTTCATAATAATTAATATTAAACATATATATATAATTTTGATTATTTCTATATTTATAAATATCAATTTGAAGTGGTGATGAAAAATTAATTACACTTTCACATGGAGACGCTAAGTTGTACGTACGCACATGTGATAATTTCATTTTTTATATGATGGAAATGAGTTGGAATTTGGTTTAACCATAATAAAAATAACACATAATTATATTTATGATAATATATATTATTTTAGGATATTTAATATACATAAAGTGGAATCATTAGAAGAAATAAACTAGAAATATTTGGTAGAGACTATTACCTCTCCATCGGTGGACTTTCTATATATCTCTTCTTAAGGGATCTAGGGTAGGTATTTTGGAAAGATAAGAACCTATATAAATTATATAAGGATATATAGAAGATAAATGGGTTGATATTGGTCAATATACATATATAAAAGTGGTTTAAATAAGTGAATGAAAGGGTTCCCTTTTTATAATTGAGGTGAGGGGCACTTTTATAATTTCTCAAAATATTAAAATATAATAAGATTATTCTTAACCAAATGATTCCAATGGTATATAAATTAATAGGGGATTAATTATTCAACAATATATTACGACCTTTGTGATTATTTAATTTTCTAATTGTTTATAAATAATTTAATAAAATATTATATTTTTGAAATATTATTATTGTCAATTTTGACATTATTTATTACATTGACTTTAATAATATTAATAAGGCAAGATGAATTCAAAAAATATATTTTAATACATCCATAATATTTAATATTAGTCAATAAAATTTCTGTATAATCTTTATTGATCAAAATTATATTACTATTAATATTTTCAATATCATTTATTTTATTTTCCAATTAATTGAATAATAACTCTATCAGTGTTGTGTAAGCATTTAATGTAATTATTACCGCACTAAAATTTAAATATAAATTTCCATGATGTAAATAAATCTTTCATATTTAATAATAATATTAATAGTTGAAAATATATTCTAGATAAAACTATATTAAAATTTTTATATTTATTAATAACATGAATGTGACATCTATGACATTTCTTTAAATAAAATATTATAATAGTCACAATCTCTTCCAAATGGCCATAAATAGCCACATAACTAAACATTTAATTATTATGGATAAAAATTAGTCATAAATTTAAATTTTTGAAAGTGTTAGTGTTATTTAATAGTCTTTATCATATTATTTTTACCCTTAATTACCAAATTTACCCTTTTATCGTGGTAAAAAAACTAACATGGTTACTATTCATAATGACCAAAAATAAAGGAGGCATATTTTCTAAATTTTTAGATATTGAATAAAAATTTGGAATTAGTTTTTTCATAATTAAATTTCAATAAGTGGCAGAAATTATATTATATTAAAACACAAAACGCAATGAAAAATAGTTTTTCTGAAAAATGCATTTTTATGCATAAAAAAGTTTCTAAAACAAATTCATCAATAAATTTTGATTCAAAAAACATAATTTTATGTTTTATAATATAATATAATTAATTTTACTTTTTAATAATTTTATAAAATATTACACTTTAAATACCTAAAATAAAAATACAGTTTTCAATAAAAAATAGTATTTTTCTCTATTCAATAGAAAATCAATATTTTCATAAAAAATCCCCATAAGATAATTTCAATATGAAAATTTAAAAATTTAATTTAATTTTATTAAATAAATTTTCTAAAAATATGAAAAGTTATTTATATATTAATTCCTCATAAAAAGAAATTGAAATTTCTTTTTAAAGAAAACATATATTTGATGATTAAAATAGATTTAATAAACATTATGTGTTTATTTCGTAAGACGAAATTTTTATTGAATATTAATTTAATATATTAATTTAATAATATAATACATTCTATTGATATTCCCAAATTTAATGGTTATGTTATAATGGTCATGTTAAAATAATAATATTTAATGGTACATCGTGATTTGTTTAAGCTCTGTGTTGCGTGCACCGAAAGCTATTAAATTATATATATTATAAAATATTAGGATGATATATTTTAAATATTATCATATTATTGTTTAAATTCACTTTTAACCATGTTTAAATTTATATAAAAATGTTTCAAAGGAATATTCTTATCATTTTATAAACTTAGTACTGTTGACTTTTTACAGAAAATTTCAAAAGGAATTTTTTTTAACATACACGACATGAAAACAAAATCCACCATGATGAATGCTCAATTATTTGAATATTTTTTTAAAATAATACATAATTATTTTAAAATAAAATTTTTCCATAATATTTAAAAAAATAGATTATAAATAAGTGATTTCAAGATGAAAACGGTTTTTTCTCAAGAAATATTTCAATGATCTTTTAATTATGTTTTTAATCTACGATAACATCTTTCGATACTACTTATGATTTAATGTGGATATTATCCAATGATAAAATCCTAATTATTTATATGGATGGTTTATTATTATTATGAATATATGCTTATAAAACTTGTTTATTTTCCTTGACTTATGATATGATGATATGATGGATGTTTTATGATCTTGTGGAATACATATGAATGGATTATAATTAAGTGATGGGTTTCCTTAGAACTATATATCCCTATAATTTATTGGTTAAAGATTAATTTTCTATGATAGAAAAGGGTACGTGAGAGGTTATACCACTCTTGAAATAGAGTACAGGAGGGGTTATCCCAGGACCAAAGAAGGTATATAAGTGATTATCTTAATACTACCATGTTATGAATGTCTTTGTGGGTAGCCTTCACATAATATTTCTATGATTATAATTATACTGCAACTTATGAACCTTTTTTATGATAGGGTATTATTCCAATTTTATGTTCTCACTATAACACCCTAATATTTTAAAATAAAACCATATTTCATATCATATATGACATGCAACACTAAACTTAAACAAACCACAAAATATTATTATTTAAATATGATTGTTACAACCTAGAAATTAAATTTTTGGGTATAAAGAGTATTAAATGAATAATTAAATATATATAAAGGACAAAAAAAAACAAAATTTAATTAATTAATTCTTAGGAAATATGTACTCAATTTTTAGTAATGTTCTATTATGCTTCAGAGATATATTTCATTCAAAAATGATTTTTATTGTTTTTTGTGAGAAAATATTATAATAAATATAAAGAAATTATATAATTTTTCTTTTATAAAAATAATATAATTTTTTAAATAGTCATACAAAAATTATCTCTGCATAAAATTTTCATATTTTTCTGAGAAGATTGATTTTCCAATGAATAGTTAAAAATATTAATTTTTTTTTATTAAAAACCGTATTTTTATTTCATCAATTTTAAAAGTTTCAATTTATTTTAAAATTATTTTAAAAAAAATAGTTATTTTATTTTATTAATAATAAAATTAGGTTCATTGGTATCAATTTTATAATTAAAATTATACCTAAAAAGGCATTTCTTAGAAAAATGTATTTTTTTCAAAAAAATTGTTTCATTACAATTTGAGTAATAATTTTAAAATTAGTTTCTAAAACATATAGGTTTTGATTTTTATAAAATAGATTCCCAATTTTAAAATAGAGTTTTTCAAATTTAGTACATATGCCCTTTTTTAGGCATTATGAATAATAATTAGGATAAAATTTATCACCTTAGTAAAGGGTAAATCAGGTTAGTCTAGGTTAAACCTAAGTGATAAGGCCATAATTTTTCATCGTAATTCTTATTGGATGAATGAAATTCTACAATTATAATCTTACGATCAAAATATATTTTATTATGGATAATTTTCCATGAAAATGACTTATATAATATTTAATGCCGAGAAAGTTACAAAATGTCACTCTCGTAGTTTTAAATATCTATTATGTGTTCATATAGGGAAAAACTAAAGATATGAATTAATATAGATGTCTATTTTGAACTTAATGAAATTATTTTATTGATTTAAATTTATTTATAAATTTTAGAAATTATATAATTACCTTAAATTCTTATAAAATGCAAAATAATATTTATATAATTAACAGAAAAATAAAATAAATAATATTAAAAGTGATGTAATTTAAGTGATTTAATATGTGACAAAAAATTTATATATCTATATTACATATTAGGGAGGTTTTAAAAAATTATATTCTAATTATTAATTTTTATTCATGTATTAAAAGGAAAAATAAATGAATAGTGTTAAAATTGACATTAATGATATTTTCTAACAAATAATATTTCATTAAATGATTTAAAAATAAGAAAAATATTAGATTCAAATAAAATGGATTGGATATGTTTTAAACATAAAAAGGTACATTTATGAGTATTTTAATATTTTATAGTAACATTATTAACACTTTAAGGTTAAAAAAATTAATATTATGGTAATTGTCAAAAGGGTTAATAGAAGGTTAAAACTAAAAGATAAGGGTGAAAACATACAAAAAGCATGTAGAAATTTTGTTTAATTAGAGTATTTAGACTTATAATAATATTATATTATAATTTTTTTAATTTTTATCCATTTTGGATTTAAATTTAATTTTATTAATTTAAAATTTTAATAAATTCTAAAAGTTCCTTTCACTACAATTATGAAAGGGCACCCCTTCCTTCACGTATTTACACCACTCTGAGCCATCTAACTTGACCAAAACATATAGTTATATCATCTAAACTTCATTATCCAAGTTTTATAGGTTATGTTCCTTCTAAAAGACCTATCCTATTTCCCCAAATAAGAAATCAAAAGGAAGTCTACCGAAGAAGAGGTAATCATCTTTACTGAGCTCTTCAAATTTATTTCTTATTTTACTTCCTATTAAACTATTGTACTCAACATAAGATAATATCTAAATTATAATAAATTAACTTATATTTTATTATTTTTATTTTACAATAATATTGTATATCTTTTCCATCCTATGAAAATAAAAAACATCACTCTTGTGTACGTACGACTTACCGTCTCCACAGAGCAGTGTAACTCATTTTTCAACCCTAGTTTACTTGGATAGTTATAAATATGGAACTAATGAATATATCTAAAATTTATGACATATTTATAATTCCTTAATAATAATATAATATCTATATTCTTACTTTACAAACCCTTGTTAAATGATAATATCTCTCTTGTGTACATGTCGACTTCTACCTCCACGAAGCAATGTGATTTATTTTTCATTTCTAGTTTAATTGGGTGGTAATAAGGATTATTTGATTAATATATATGATTTATATGATATAATAATTATTTTTTATGGTTAATTATTCTATAAATTTCTTTCATTCAATGCTTTGAAAAGTGAATACAACATTAATGCATTCGTATAGCCTACCGTCTCCATGAATGGTGTAATTAATTTTTCTCTATCTATCATAAATTTATTAATATAAATACATATATAATGAATATATATTATATTTATATAATTATTATAATCATTTAAATTATGGAAATCTGATAAATGTAAAATATTGAAACTTCTGAACCAAAACATACCTGAAAAACAAAGCAGTTATTACCCAAAACAGTGATCTTTTACAAAGAATTATTATTAAATGGATGAAAAAAGACTATAAGTAAGTAATTAATGGTATGATATAAATTTGTGTGGTTATATAATAAATTTATAATTATTACACATGATTTTTGAACCCATATGACAGAATCCAAACATGAGGTGTGATTTTATTTCACAATCTCATCATTGTTTTAGATTGTTTATATCTAATTCTCTACTGGGAAATATTTATATTACATACCCATGTTTTAAAAATATTATTTAAAAAGTGTTTGAACTGTTATACTATGATTGGTAAATGTAATTTTCACTCATGTTTGAATTTTCAAAAAAAATAAAAAGAATCTTCCTCTCATTTACAAAACGATGTACTTTTTTAAAGTTTATTACAATGGTGTAAATATAACATTTTTAAATTATAAAAAATGAATAGAATTTCACACCATAATGACCACTCATTTATTTTAAGATTATTTTAAAATTTTCTATGATTATTTTCAAATAAAATTTCTTTTCTAATATTCTAGATATTGTTAGTTTTTAAAAGTGAATTTCAATGTGAAAAGGATATTTTAATAAAAAAATGTTCTTAATGATATTTTTAGGGTAATTTAGTTAATAACTTACAAAACCCATTTATTTTAATTATTCACCATTAGGGATATGTTGTAATGATATCATCCTTTGAAAAATTCACTTACTTTTGATCATTAGATGTTACATTTGTCTTAGATATCCATATTATTTATATCATGGATATTATTATTTATTTAACCATATGTAATTTATACGTATAGTGTTATACTCTGAAAGTATTTTAATGACTTGGTAATTATTAATAAATCTATATTTTTTACCTAATCAATATATTTATTCATAAGGAAAATTTTTTCTGAATTAAATTGATCATATGATGTTTTAGGAAAGAATTGTACATGCAATAATGGGTAGAGATCAGAATTATATATACCCTCGATGCATAGTTAGGTATCATGATAAAAAACGTAATCTATAAATAAATGTGTTTTTGGTGTATTCCTACCCATATTTTTAAATCTTATTGGTATAAAGGTGTTAGGTCAGACTATTCAATGTAACCCAAGAGGAGGGTGAATTGTGTTTTTCAAAAATCTTCCACAATTATTGATTTTGAAACCCTCTATGATTTTTGCAGATAAGAAGTGTTTTAATCTATATGAAAATGAGAATTGGATAATTAATAAATAACGAACGTAGATTTTTATAGTGGTTAGGGGAACAAATATCCCCTATCCTACTCCATAAATCACTCTCTCAAAGACCTTGATGAATTTCACTAGAATAGTTTTCCTATTACAAGACCATAAATGTACAACTGAGTATAGGAAGTTAACACCTTTACAATAAAACTTACAAATAAACATTTTTGTTCTTTAATAGGGAACTGGTTATCCATATATTAGATCGAGAAGCTGATACTGGTATATAATTGAATACGATATATTGAAACTCCAATAAATCAAAAGTGATCGATTTGAAAGGTTCGGGTTGATCTTCATAGTTGCAATAGAAAATAATAAATGATGGATCTTCATCTTCAGAAAAGAATATATTCAAAAAATAAATATTGTAAAGAATTACTTATTGAAAAATGATCTTCAATAAGGTAACAACTAAATAGAATTAGTAACTTGAGGTTGAGATATGTATAACTTTAAAATCGTAGCCTCTTTTACAAATAAAAAATATTTGATCATTTATTACAATAACATTATAAATGATAATTTAAATAATGTTGTCAGATATGTGAGTCGCTTATCACAAAAATATTTTTCAAGAGATACACTAAAGTGTTATATAGAACAAATACCTTTCTTTGGTATTACAGATCCTAAAGAATAGCCCGATTGATCACGGAAATTCAAATTCTAGTTGACCAGGGGAGTCATAACTTCCCTTAGGAACATGATCGATTTTCCTTGATGAATACAGTTCTTGGAAACAATCATAATGACCCTCTAATTAGTCTTTAATTATTACATGACCCTTTTAGCAATCTTATATTGAAAATATAGCTTTAAAAACTTTTCATTGAAAACACACCGTAGGGTTGAACTGCATAGCGCAGGCTTCATTCACATAGTGTTGGGTTCCTTCACATAACAAAGGGTTCCTATTAATGTATAGTTACTTAACCATACTTTCATCTTCATGTATCGTAGGGAACAAAATTAGAATAGCGATGATAATTCAGATGTTCTACTTTTTATCATAATATCTGAAATGTAGCATTGATTAACCATACATTCAAATTCTTGAACATAGGGTTGATAAATAGTAATATCAACATCCAATGTAGGGTTACTGATCCATATGCTTGTCAATTCTCCAATCATAAGGATACTTATCCAAATGAAAACAATTTAGTGAAACATAGGGTTGATACTCTAAGAAACCGTTAACTTTCCAACGTAACATAGGGATGAGGAACCATACACTCATTTTCTAAACATAGGTTTAAAAAACGTTTCCAGAGTAATTCCAATACCATTAAATTCATTTAACTAGGATATAAATTCCTTAAAACTCACTAAATAAATATTCATTAGAAAACAAAAAGGGTATTTTAGATTACCAAAAACATCATAAATTATAGGGTATTATTGAGATAATACATTCCCAACAATCTCCACATTTTTTATGATCACAAAACACATAACATAATCCATAACAAAATTTAAATAAAATATTGGATTTGTTAACATACGAAAACAGATATAGAAAATACCCTGATATTTTTATTTCTCCATGTTATTTTGATAAATGAAAATAAATACTTTTAAATTAAATATTTCACTAATGAAATTTTGTGATTTAAAAATATTATATTCTACCCTATAGATATTCTTCATATATATTATCCCCTATATTATAAATATTATCCCCCTTTTTTATATCAAAAAGGCAGTTTGAAAGATTAATTATTTAAATCACGGTTAATGTAGCACTGAACTATAAATGAATAGTTTATAAAAACTAATAAGAGAAATAATTTTAGGATTTGAAATTAAGTATTGAACTTAAATAAAATAAAATAAACATAAATAATAATAAAAAAATTGAATTTAAGTTTAATTCAAATGTTTATAAAATCAAGTATAGTCCACAACCAATGAAATTTTATTTTCAAATTGAGGGTCTATGCTCAGAATTTCTAGAGGAAATGGGTGTAGTAGGATGAGTAATGTCTTGTAAATCACCATTAATAACAATGGGCTTTAGTAGTAAGCTCTAAAAATGGTTGTTGGAGACTTATGACAATATTTGAAGAATCTTCTTCAAATCTTGCCGAAATTTTAGACTCTCAACCAAATTAACCTTCATAAACTCATTCATAACATCCTCATTATAAATGAACAATGTCAAATTATCCTTATCCTGATTAAGAAATAATACCAACCAGGATTCATTTGATGTTAGTTGAATAACCATATTCCTTTGATTTTCTAACAAAACACTTAAAGGAGTATTGTCACATGGAAGACAGTGCATTCTATCATTGAAATAAGACAGAACTAAAGTAATTACTTCAAATATTCTAATCAGTTCTAGCGGTGTCTATTTAGAGGAGGTTGATGCTCAATTGTTTCTATGAGAGATAGAAATTATCTCCTTATCATCAGCTTAAACTCATCAAAATATGACTTATTGACAGATGCATCTTTCAAAAAATTGAACTCTCTAGAAAATTTTCTAATAAACTCTTAAAGGTATCCAATTTAAATTATATTGTCTTTTAATTATCTTATTTTTAGATTCTGAGCCTCAAAATATGATCTAATAACTGTAGAAATTTTGAACTCCTCAAACTTCTTTTTCTTAGCTTCAAATTATTGTCTAAGAAACAACTTCTGAGCCTCCAATATATTTAAATATATAACAAATTCTTCAACATAATAATCATAAGATTTGGGATATTGAGTAATAGGGTCAGGGATATCTTCCCTATTAAGAACTTCTACCAAGTCCAAACTTGGATTTTCATCACAAACTAATTTTTCTCTTAATTCAAATCCTCCAATAGATTAAAAATCAGAGACAATAAGAGATTTAATTTTAGGATAATGGATATCTTCCCTTTGATTTTGTAAACTATGAGCCTCTTTCTCAACATGCTCATCCACTAAAGATTAACACTCAACTACTCCTGGTGCTTCATCCACAGTCTCTAGAATTAAAACTAAAATCCTTCTTATTTGTACAACAGTTTCTTCTAGCATATATTCGGCCTCTTCATCAGGTCTTTGACTAATAAAGAAAACTAAATTAATTATTCTTTACTCCCCCTGATAAACTATCATAAGCTTTTGTTGTTTTTCTACACCAACATGGAAGTCACTATTGTAAGAATTTCAGGGAAAAAATCCTAACTTCTTAACAGTCCTAGAATTTAAATCATTGTTGTGATTACATGTTTTACCAAATAAACATATTGAAATTTTTTCCTTTTCTCCATAGAAAAAAAAAATAAAATGATCATTCCATTGGGATAATATCCCATCTTGGCATCCTTGTGGAAGTAACGGTTTAGATGCCTTATCCTAAAACGACAAAAATTGAACTTGATGTGATTCAAAAACAAAAAAAAAAAGCTATAGATTCTCTGGCTCAGTAGTCCTTGGAAAAATCTCAGATTGAGTGAATTTCATCATTACTCAACAATTAGGAGTAAGATCTTTTGTCATTACTTTTTTGACAGTTCTCTTTCCAAATAATGAAATCATAATTTCCTCTTGAAAATTTTTTCCATTATATATATTCCTTAAATCAAACTAAAACTCATCCTCCTGAGGAAAATTCAATATCTTATCTGTTTCCATAGAAGAAATAGAAAACTCAGTATCACCAATCTTAGAGACAATAGTATCTTCATCGAATCTGAGACTAAACAAAGAATTTCTAAGAAATTCCTTTACTCCAATTTAATATACTACAGGCATGTTATATTCTCTAAAATCATAATCTAGAACATGAAATATTATTACATCCTTGAGAGAATGAATTGTAGAATCTAAATAATCTAAATAAATTACCTTTACTTTGAGAACATTTTGATCTTTCCCTGATGAATAAGTAGCCGCATCCAACTCAGTATCTTCATATCTTAGAGAAGTTTCGATCTCTAAAGGTTTCGAGATTGAATGGATTAAAGGTTTAGGGTTTTAGAAAATTGGAATCAAAAGAAACTGAGTAAATCAAAAGAATGTGTAGAAGATTAGAAAGAGAGAGAGAGAAGGAAAATGGTTTTCTCACACTAATTGAGAATGTGCTCATTACTTTTTAATTCTGAAAAGAAAAAGAAAAATGAATAAAAATAATTTTTTTTTCAAAACAAATGAAAATGTTATCAAATAAAAATAATTCAAATAATATAAATATATTAAATAGAATTTACTAAAAAAATAAAGAGACTAGAAATGAATTAATAAACACTTACTAAAAATTAAATATTTATAACTCCTCCATTAATAAAATCAAAACTTGAACTGGGGAGTGGTTTGGTGAAAATATCAGCTAATTGATATTCATTATTAACAAATCCTAAAGATATATCCTTTTTAAAGATTTGATCTCTTAGAAAATGATGCCTTATATCGATGTTATTTGTCCTAGAATGACTAATAGGATTTTTTTGAAATATTTATAGAACTAGTATTATCACATAAAATAGGTGTACTATTAAAATTTAGTTCAAAGTCTAGTAGGTTGTTTTTTATCTACAATACTTGTGCAAAAAAACTACCAGCTGACATATATTCAACCTCAGTGGTTGACATGACAATTGAGTTTTGTTTCTTACTAGACCATTAAACTAAATATTTTCATAAAAAATGATAGTTTCCTAAGATACTTTTTCTATCTAATCTACAACCTCCAAAATCAGCATCTGAATATCAAATTAAATTAAAATCTAGAGTTTTGGGGTAAAGAGGAGATTGAAAAATAATTCTTTTTAAATAACTAAAAATTCTTTTAACAGCTATAAGATGTGAATCTTTCGGATTTTATTTAAATATATCACAAATACATACAAAAACATAATGATCGGTCTACTATCTGTAAGATATAAAAAGCATCCAATAATACCTCTATATAACTTGTTGTCTACTTGTTTCCCAGCTTCATCCAAATCAAGTTTTATATTGGTACACATGGGAGTTTTATATGTCATCATATTTTCAAGTCCAAAAATTTTCATTAAATCAATAATATATTTACTTTTATTTAAAAAAATTCCATAATCATTTTAACAAATCTGAAATCCTAAAAAGAAATTTAGTTCCCCATCATACTCATTCCAAATTATTTTTTCATTAGTTTTGAAAAATATTTATAAATATATTTATTAGTTGAACCAAAAATAACATCATCAATATACATTTCAACTAATAAGATATTAGAGAAAATGTTTTTTTCTTAAAAAGTTTTGGATCTTCCAATCCAACAGTAAATTCATTTTTCAAAATAAAATGACTCATTATTTCCTAAAAAGTTTTATGTTCTTATTTAATGCTGTAGAGGGCTTTAGAAAGTATAAAAATAGAGTATGGTTTTTGATTATTTTCAAAACTAGGGGGTTTTTCAACATAAAATTCCTCTATTAAAAAACTATTTAAAATGGAAGAACTGACATCCATCTAATATAATTTAAAATTCAAATAAGATGCATAATCTAAAAGGATTCTAATGGATTATAATCTAGATACATGGGAAAAGTTATCATCATAATCTATACCATCTTTCTAATTATATCCTTTATAAAATAATATAACTTTATTTCTGGTTATGATCCCTTGATCATACTGTTTATTTCTAAAGACCAACTTAGTTCCTATAACTGGATAATGGGTTGGAATTTCTACTAGTACCAAAAATTCATTCCTTTTGAATTGGTTTATCTATTCCTTCATTGTTATAATCCGAGTCTCATCTATTAAGGATTACTCAAGTCTTAGGTTTTAATTGAGATAGAAAGGTAGAAATTCTACTAGGATTCCAACATTTCTTCTAGTTCTAATTTGTATGTTTACATCTCCTGTAATAGTTTCTTGAGGATGGTTCTTGAATGTTATAGACTATATAGGCAATACACATTCATGATCTTAATTATCATTTTCTTCTGAACTGGATGAAATTTCATTAATATTATTTTCAAAATTATTTTTAGGTGTTTCAAGTATCATGTTGTCAAAAGAGTCAGTGACTTCATCTACTAGATCTTTCACTCTAATAAAAGGGTCAGTTACAAAAAACTTCACATGACCTGATTCTTCAACAATACTTGACTATTTATTAAACACTCTATAAGCTTTATAGATAGTATAATATCCTAAAAAAATTCCCTCATTAGATTTTAGATCTAACTTACCATGTTTTTCCTTAGTATTCAAGATATAAACCTTGCATTCAAAAACTTTAAAGTACTTTAGGTTTTTTTTATTCCAAAGTTCATAGGGGGTATTTTTCAAAATAGGCCTTATTAAATCTATATTCCTGATATTGTAAGTTGTGCTTATATCTTCTACAAAAATATAAGTTGGAAGACTATATTCATTTCGTATAGTCCTTTCCATTTCTTGAATAGTTTAATTTCTCCTTTCAGCAATTCCATTTTGTTGAGGTGTTCTTGGTATAGAGAATGTGTGTTTAATACCTAGATTTGAGAAAAAGGAATTGAATTCTTGATTATAAAATTATCCACCATGATCACTTCTCAATGAAATTATTTTAAACATTTTTAATTTTGAACAATTTTTCAAAAACATTCAAAAACTATAAACTCTTCACTTTTTGAGTTTTAGAATATAAGTCCAAGTAAATATAGAATAATCATCTTCTAAAACATAAACATATAATTTTCCGACCAAACTTGATACTCTAAATGGTCCAAAAAAATCTATATGGATAATTTCTAAAGGTTTATATATAGTAATTTTTGTGATCAAATTCAAATAAGATTTATGTGGATTTGTAATTTTGCATGCACCATAGAATCTATCACTGTCAAACTTAAGACTAGGAAAATTAGAAAATCATGATTTCTTATATAATTTATATATATCATATTTATTATAGTGTCCAAGTATTCTATTCCAAATCAATGATTAATTTGTCTTAGTATTTAAACAATTCATTTTATATTAACACAAGGAATTTAAATGCAAAGTATAAACAATATTAGTTATTAGTGCTCTAAATTTAAGAAACTTAATTATAAACACAGAGCATGAATTGTTAAAAAAATCAACACAAAATCCCTAATCAAATAGTTGAGATATATTAATGAGATTTTTCTTTAACCCTTGCACATACGGTACTTTGTTAATTGAGATAGTGTTTGGATCTCTAACACTTCTAACTCCAACTATTTTTCCTTTCACATTGTCACCAAGAGTGACTAGTCCTCCATCAATTTGAGTTAGTGTATAAAAGTTTTTTGAGTCTCCAATAATATGCTTGGAACAAACACTATTTATATATCATATGGATTTTCTTTTTTTATGAATTGTTTCCTTAAAATTTAATTAAACAAATGATTGTTTTGGTACCCATATCTTCTTGGGTCCTTCATTGTTATCGAGAAATGATATAGGAACACAGATCTGGTTTATTTTTTCATAACACATATCATTGGATTCAGAAAAACTTTTTGAAATAAAATCTCTTTCAATACTAAAAATTTGAAGATTTTTCAAATAGAAATTATTAGTGACATGGCCTTTTTTCCACAAGGATAACAAGTATCATTTTTATAATTGGGAACAAAAAAATTCTTATATAATTTTTAATTCTCTCTCTTACTTCATATTCCAAATATTTCTCTTTTAATGACATTATTTCCAAAAATCTAATTTACAAAATTTTTTAATTTTGTAATACAAAGAGAAACACTTTTATAGGATTCCACTTCATCTTATAGTTCATTAATTTTCTTTTCATGATTAATACTATTTGATGCAGAGGAATTGAATTTTTTATGTTTCTCTTAATGTTATTTTAGCGTGTTATCTCTTTCACCTAAAACAACATTATGAATTTTTTTCAAAGATTTATTCTTTTTTAATTAAAAATAATATTTTTCTTCTAGTATAAAACAGTAGGCTGCTAATTTTTCCTTTGAACAACTACAAAAATCAGAATCATAAAAGTAATAAGTTTTTACATTTTCCTCTTCTACCATAAAGTCGATGTTGGATTTTTGATTTGATTTCTTTTTTTATAAATCAATCTTTGAAGAGATACTGGAGTATTTAGATACACTCCATATATCTTTCATTTCAATTTTCTTCTCACAATAAACATTTTTTTGATATCTATTTTCTAGCCTTTTTCTTTCATCTATCAGTTGAGGACAATCAGGTCTGATATGAACTAATTTCATGCATTCATAGAATTGAACTTATCTTGGCTCTTTAGCGTCCTTCCAGAAGGATTTTCTGAATTTTATTTTCTTCTTGAAAAATTTTCTGAACTTTTTGGCTAGCTAAGACATTTCCATTTCCAAATCCAAGGAATCTGAATTTTTCTCGTCTTTGACTTATTAATTTGTTCTATTATTATGCTTCTGAGAAGTCACCTTCATAGAAGTATTTTCCTAATTTACTATAATTTTATGATCTTCATATTCATCCTGCATTTCTACATTAAACATTATCATTATTCCAATTAATTATTTTATTGTTAGATCGTTGATAGGCAATGATTGGCGAATAACAGCAAATATTCCATTATATTTTGAAGGTAGTACTCTGAGTACTTTCAAATTAGGATCAGATTGTTTTATGGGTTCACTTAAGGTTGTAATAATGTTTATAATTTCTATAAGTCTTCCATTCATTTATGTGATGCTTTAACCATAAAAAATTCTAAATATTTCAAACATTTCCTTAGTTATAGGAAACCTCATCTGTCAAACATTTTGTGTTTCTTCATAAGAAACTATTATATTTTTCTATATCTCATAGGTATTTGGACATTATGATACACGATTAAACTCATATAGTCCAAGACCACAAATAATATCATTCATATCTTTTGAATTTATATCATTCTCGGTTTCTTTTTTAACAGTCCAAGTATCTAGTTTCTCAGTAATCTTATAAGGATTAATGACTTTTAGTATACTTTGAATCCAATATTTTTTAGGTAGATAATCATTCATGATTTCTATAATCCATAAATTTCACCATTAAAGTATGGAGTACTTACCATTGACATTTCATCTCTAAGATTATCCATTTCCATATTTTCATAGACCTTATACTTTTTGATCTCTATAGATTTATTAAAAAATCTCTCCTCTGATACCAATTGTTTGGTTAGAATATAAAAAGTAACACAAGAGGGGGTGAATTGTGTCTTTTCAAAAATCTTCCACAATTATGGATTTTGACACCCTATATGATTAATGTAGATAAGAAACGTTTTCTTATATATGAAAATAAGCAGTGGATAAAATAAAAATAAAGAACATATATTTTTATAGTGGTTTGGGGAATAAAGATCCCCTAGTCGACTCCACCAATCACTCTCTCTTTGAGCTTTGTGGATTTCACTAGAATGGTTCTCTTATCAAAAGACCATAAATCTACAACTAAGTATAGGTTGATAAAACCTTTACAATAATAATAACAAAAAATACTTATAGATATTTAACAGATAACTGTTTTTCCATAGCTTAGATTGAGAAGTTGATACTCGACCATAACTGAGTACAAGTAGTTGAAACTTCAATAAATCAAAATAGATTAATTTGAAAGGATTGGGTTAATCTTCACGGTTTCAACATAAACTGACAAATAATGGATCTTCTCTTTTAGAAAAGAATATATTTTATAATGAAATAGTCTTAAGAGATTCTTGTTTCAAAATGATCTTCAATAAGGTAGCATCTAAATGGAAATAGTAACTCAAGGTTGAAATATGTATAACATTAAAAGCATAGACTCTTTTGAAAATAACATAGATTTGATCATCCATTGCAATAACACAGTAAAAGATAATTTCAATAATGTAGTCTCATATGTTAATTTATTATCACACAATTATTTTTTAAGTGATACTCTAAAGAAATATATAGAAAAGATAGCTAGATTAGGTATTACAAATCCAATATAATAGCCTGATTGATCATGGAAATTCAAATTCCAATTGATATGTGGAGTCATAAATTCCCTTAGGAATAGAATTCATTTTCTCCAATGAATAAGGTTCTTTGAAATAATTATAATGATCCTCGAATTAGTCATCAATTCTGACTCAACCGTTGCAGCAATCTCGAATTGAAAATGCAAATAAAAAACTTTGTCGTTGAAAACACAATGTAGGGTTGAACTACATATTTTTGGGTTCCTTTTCATAGCTTAGTGTTCTTTTTTAGAGTGTAGGGTTCCTTCATGTAGTGTAGGATTACTTCACAAAGTGTAGGTTTCCTACCAACATATGGTTCCTTAACTATACTTTCATCTTCACATAACATACAGAATAATAGTAGTGTAGGAATAATAGTCCATATATTTACGTTTTTAGAATAATATCCTAAATGTAGCATTGATTAACCATATATTCTTATTCTTAATTTTAGGGTTGATGAATATTTATAGAAACTTATAGTGTAGGGTTGATTAGAAATACGCTTATCGATTCTCCAAACATAAGGATTTTAATCCAAACACAAACTATTTAGCGTAATATAGGGTTGATACCATACGCAAGAATTAACTTTATAGATTTACATAGGGATGATGAACCATACAATCATTTTATGAATATAGGGTTTGAAACAGTGTTTCCAGAGTTATACCTACAACATTAAATTACTTTAACCTAGATAAAAATTCCTGAAAGTTCACTAAAAAAACTTCATTAGAAAACAAACATGGTTATTTGTGAGAATCAAAATCATCATAAATTATAGAGTATTATTGAGAAAATACATGCCCAACCAAATCCTTGATGGTATAGATACCACAGTGTCTAAGATCAGGACATAGAATATTAAGTATTCCCTTTATTGTGAACTTAGTCATTATTATTCATGAGATTGCTACATTTATATTATCTATGGATACATTTTTTTAATTTATTGACTAAATGGATTGTGTTTTTAGTGATTTACCTTTCCATATTGATTATACCTTATTTATTCATAATATCTTCCATTGTACATATCTCTTATTAAGCATTTGATCTCACCTTTTTTTGTCTTCTTCTCCCCAGGGTATGAAGAATGATTTTAGGAATATTATCAAAGATAAAAAGTTTCATCTTATGATATGTTTTTTATATTTCCAATATAGTATGAGAATCAGGTATGTATATATTTTTCTAATACTACTAAACTAATTGATCATGAATGGTGATATCCTTTATTTATATGCTAATGTAATAAAGTAGATATTGAATTTGGGTTACTAGGATCAGGGTCTTTATAGTTGGTATCGGAGAAAGTTTAATAGAAACCTTGGGAACTGTATTTATGAAAACATTTACTAGTGAACCTATCCCTGTGATGAAACCTGAGAATATTCTCAAAGAAACCAAGCTTATGATTTTGATATCAGTTATAAAAAAATTATATTTTAGTATTTTTACTAGTTTTAATATTATACATTGTGATTCATAATGTTATAATTTAATCTAGTGTATGGAATTTTTTATAAATGGAACTTAGAATAAGTAATGTAAATCATATCAATGCACATTATCCATGTTGTGATTTACCTACAAGTAAATTCAATGAAGCTGCAGTTGGAGATGAATAGATTATAACTATATTGGGTAATTTAATTCAAGTTATAAGTCATAATATTTCCTATATGGATTATCTTGTTGATCTTTCATGCGGTGTAGCAATGTTAGAACACTTTATGCTTCCGTGACCTCTATCACTTAATGAGATTACAAATCCTTTTTTAGTTAAGAAATGGATAAGTTTCTTAGAAAAGAAATTAATCACTTTGGGAATTAAATAATGAGAGAAGTTTTTCATGGAGATTTACTTTATCTCATGGGATACAGATAAATTGTGTGCATTGATTCAAAACACTAAGGATTAAGAGGAAATAGTAAAAATGGAATGAAAATATTTTAAGGAACTTTTCATGGATAATTTTATTTCCTTATGAATGGCGCGAAGATTTAGAGGGACAATTCTTGAGAGTCAGACAAAAATAAATAGGAAAATTTTGTTTTGTATGAAGAGAAATTTATTATTTTATAATGGAATACAATGGAAAGTGTATTTAATGTAGAGAGAAATATAGAACATTACTTTGATAAATTAAATCAAATTATTTGAAGGGAAGTAGTCCCCTAATAATTCACCTCAGATGAGGATATATTATCATGTACTATAAATATATAAAAATAATTCTCCAAGTATTGTTTCATATAAGGAAACCAAGAGAAGAAAAGGATATCACAACAAAAAATAAATAAATATAATAAGAAAAAGAATGATTTTTTTATATGTGATCGTTATGTAAAGAAAAACAATGGTTCTTACTTAAAAGGAATATGGGTTTTCTTCAAGTGTGGAGGGAAATGAAATTAAGCATGTGAATGAAAGGGTAAGAAATAAACCTCTTATGTTTGGGGTTTCAACTATAAGGATACAAGGAACTAAAAAAATGAATGTCACAAGAATCATGGGAATAAATCTTAGAATAAGAAAATGGATCCAAGTCAAGACTATACAATTAATACAACAGATGTAAAATTATTGATGTTATTTTTATATGGATTTAATAATTATATTGTTGAAGTATTTTATCAGTGATATAAGAATCATGAAATGAATAATTATTTTAATATAATAGTTTTTCTTTAAGGATTTCAATACATATGTTTAATTGTACTAATAAGTGAGAAAAGTGGTTTAGTGGTAAGGTGATATTTTTCGACAATACATGAATGATGGAAAGATAAACCCGGATGTGTTCATGATGTTGAGTTAATAATGTTTATTTGGGATAAATAGAGGATTGAAATTGAAAATTTAAATGGGAGTAGTATTGGTGACCATGAAAATAGTTAGTGATTTGATAACAAAGTAATTTATGATGGAGTTCACTTAATTTTTGGATTTAAGGGTTGTATGGAATAATGATAATGTTAATGGTGATTTAGGTTATTGGAATATGTGATAAAGGTATTCACATTTTTTTAATGTGACATTGTGAACTCCTTTATGATTTCTAGGTAAAATTTTTTGATATAATTTTCGTATTTTTAATATGTTTAGTAATATTTTGTAGGAGAATTTAATTTAACTACTTATGGAATAGATATTATTGTTTGAGGTTTAATTATGATTTATCATATTGTATAACATGTGCTAAAATTTTTGGAATTCGTAAATATTTTAAGGGTAAATTAATGACTTATGGATATTATGATTCATTAAAATTGCTTTTGGAATGAAAAAATCATCTTAAATATCCATTTTCGATCATAAGAGATAAAGTGGAAATTGATTGAAGCATAACCAAAGGATGAGACTGTCCTTATGGAATAAAAATAAATCAAGTAATTTTATTTTATCAAGTTATTTATCTAGATATTTAAATAATATAATGACTTTAGTAAGAGGACCTTGAAATAAAAATATTATCTTCTTACATTTCTTATCAAAAATCAATGGTCTTTTAACCCATCGTAGATTTACAATTTTTTATGGTTAAAATTCTCATGAACATGTTCTATATCACTCTCTATTAATAATTGTGTGTTAGTTTTCTCTTCCATGTACATATTTTTACTTCCCACTAATTTTATCCTATTGGTAAACCAAGCTTTTTTGTGACCTTTATACTTCTCTTTTCCCCTTTATTAGAGAAAAACATATTAATACTTTTTAGAATATGGGTTTTCCACAAAAGAATTTTCAAATATTAATCCCTTTATTACTAAAAATAAGTAAAAATTGGTAGGTAAAAATTTATTTTTTGGGGGTTAATTTAACATTATGATATTTTTTAAGAACAGTGTGATCGATACCTATAAGACACGCAATAGTGAGCCCAAACAAACCAAAAAATATTATTATTTAAATATGACCATTATATCCTAACCATTAAATTGGAGGGTATGAATAATATTTAACAAATTATGAAATATATATAAATGACCTAGTAAATAAAAATTAGTTAATTCATTCTTATGAAATATTTACACAGTTTTTAATAAATTTTTTTTTCTTTAAAAATTTATTTTCTTTAAAAAATGATTTTATTTATTTTTATGATAAAATAGCATAATTAATTTCTAAATAATTTTTTAATTTTATTTTATAAAAATAATATAAATTTTTTAATCATCATACCAAAATTATTATAGGGTGAAATTTTCATAGTTTTCTGAAATATTTGATTTTTCAATGAATAGTGAAAAATACCGATTTTTATTAAAGACTATATTTTTGTTTAAACCATTTGAAAAGTCCCATTTTATTATAAAATATTTTAAAAGTAATATTAGTTATATTATATTATTAATAATAAAATAATGTTAATTTTAATCAATTTTACAATTGAATTTAGTATAAATTTTATTTTAACATAATAAGGAATTTTTCTGAAAATGTGTATTTTTTCTAAAAATAAGTTTCATCGTATTTTGTGTGATTATATTAAAATTGATTCATAACAATTATATCTATAAATAATAAGGTTCATATTTGGTAAATATGCCACTTGTTTTTAAGAAATATGAATAGTAACCATGGTAAAATTTATCACATCGGTAAAGGGTATATCAAGTTAATCTTGGTTTAAAGTAAGTGATAAGTCCATATTTTTTCAAGATAATTATCTTTGGATGAATTTAATTCTACCCTTATCATATTAGTCTAAAATTAAATTTTTTTAATTTATTCTTGTCCATGAAATGAATTATATTATATTTAAAGCAAATAAAGTTACAAAATGTCACTCTCTTAGTTTTAAATGTCATTTATTTGTTCTCATAAGAAAAAAAGAATGTTATGAATGAATATAAATTTCTATTTTTAGATTAATGAAGTTATTATAATTATATAAATTTATTTCAAATTTTAAAAAATGAAATAATTACCTTAAATTCTTGTGAAACTCTAATACAATATTTATTTAATTAACAGAAAAATTAAAATAAAAAATTTTAAAAAAATTACAAGTTATATAATTTTAATGTGATAGTTTTATTATGAATTTTATTTAACTATTTGACATATTATAGAGCTCTAAAAACATTATAATTGAATTCATATTTTTATGTATGTTTTTAGTGTCAAAATAATTGAATAGGGTTAAAAATAATATTAATGATATTTTTAAATAAATAATATTTTATTAAATTATTTAAAAATAATAAAAATATTATATTATGAAAAATGAATTGGAATTGGTTTTAAAAATAAACCATGGTACATTTATTGGTTTTTTTCATTTTATATTAACATTATTAACACTTAATGGGAAAAACATTAATTTTACATTAATTTTAAAAATGGTTAAGAGATGATTAAAACTAAACGACAAGGGGAAAACATAACAAAAACTTGTCAAAGTTGTATTTTTTGAGATTATATAGACTTATAATCATCTTATATTCTAATCCTACCAATTTGGATAGGATAACAAAGTAAATTTATATTAATTTAATATTTAAAATAAATCCAAAAGTTCCCCTCATCTCAATTATAAAAGGACACCCCTTCATTCACTTATTCACACCAATTTGAGCCATATAGATTTAAAAACCCAATATATTTATCTTATAAACATACTTATCCATGTAATAGAGGTTATGGACCTTCCAAAATACCCACCTTATATCATTTAAGAAAAAATATAAAGGAAGACTACCGAAGAAGTGGTAATCAACATTACCAATTTCATCAAGTTTATTTCTTCTTCTACTTCTTCTTAAAGAGTCATAATCACAATTAGATAATAAATAAAGTATTTTAAATAAAATTATATGTTATTATGGTTATGTTACTACTATATTTCATCTCTATTCTATCCTTCAAAAATTGAAAACATCGCTCATGCGTAAATAAGGCTTATCATCTCTACATGGCGGTGTAACTCGTTTTTCATCACCACATTGCTTGGATGGTTATAAAGATAGAAATAATTAATATATATGATATTTATAACATAATTATACTTATATAATAACAATATCATATCTACCTTATTACCTTCCAACCCATTAGGAAAATATAATGTCACTCGTGTGTATTTTTGGACTATCACCTTTACAAAGCGATGTGATTCATTTTTAATTTATAGTTTACTTGCATGGTAATAAGGATTTATTTAATGAATATAAATTGTTTATATGATATAATAATGATTCCTTAATTTATAATTATTATTTATCTTTATTTTTTCATCTATTGAAAATTGAATACAACGTTTATGAGTACGTACGACTTGCTGTCTCCATAAACTGTGCAATTCATTTTTCAATCTCTATATTTAATGGATTAATATAAATACATATATAATTAAAATATATGTAATTTATATAATTATTAACATTATGGAGATGATTTATCCTAGATCAAATTATAAATATAGAAAATACCATACCAAAAAAATATATGAAAAATGAAATATCTATTACTTGAAACAATGGTTTTTAACAAATAATTGTTAATAAACGGGTGATAAAAGATTATATGTAAGTTATAAATTATATAATATATATGATTATGGTTCTAAAATAGATATATAATAAATATATATTTATTATATAGTAATTTTTAACATGTACTAAGGAATTCAAACCAATGGTAATGGTTTATTTCACAATCTCATTATTATTCAAAATTGTTTATATTTAAGTCTCCACTGAGAAAAATTTCTATTTTATTTCCATGTATTTTTATAATGTTTTGAAAATTATTTTTTCTATTATACTGTGGTTTCTAAAATCAATTTTCACTCATGATTCAATTTTATAAAATAGTTTAAAATAAATATTTTTATCATTTTATGAATGAGGTACATTTTAAATTTTCTTAAAAAATTGTGAAATAAATATTTATTTACTCATATGGAATGAAAGTAATTTCATGTCATCATGTCCTATTATTTCTATGAAGCTTACTATATAATTTTCTATAAAAATTTTCAAAAAAAATGTTTTTCCTAATATTCTAAAAAAATTAGTTTTTAAAAGTGAATTTGAAAGGGAAAACAATATTTTAATAACAAAATATTTAATCATATGTTTACGGTATTTTTATTCATCAATGAAAACAACCCTTTATATTACTTATTTATCACTAGGGATACAATTTAATTTTACCAACCTCTAAAACATTTACTTAATTATGATTATTAGAGATTATATTTCTCTTAAATATCCATAATCTTTGTATCATGGATTAAATTATTTCTTAAACTATATATAATTTCTACATATAGTGTTATAATTTGAAAGTATTTGATTGATTGGGGAGTTATTGATAAATCCATATTTTTTTACTTAATATGGATATTTTTTGATAAGTTGTATTTTGTATAAATTAAATATGTTATTTGATATATGAGGAATTCATTAGACATATAGTGATGAGTGAGGCTAAAAATTATATATCCCATCGATGCATCCACATTTTTCATAAGATATATATCTAAGTGGGAATTAAATGAGTTTTTGGGTATTCTGAGAAATAGTTTTAAAATATATTTGCAGAAGGCCTTGATGGTATAGATACCATGATTTGTGTGATCATTATGTCCAATATTATGAATTTCCTTTATTGAGAATTTAGTTATTATTATAAATGATGTTACTAAAATGATATTTCCCATATATATATATTTTTTTCAAAAGTTAGTGATTAGATTACATGTGATTTTAATTAATTTCCTTTCCATATTGATTATTCCTTATTTAATCATAATATATTGTGTTTTATATAACACTTACTGATCATATGAGCTCACCTATTTTTCTTCTCCCTAGGATATGAATATGGACATTATGAATAATATCAAGGATGAAAATTTTCTTTTTATGCTATATGATTTATATTTCCAATGTAATATGGGAGACATATATTTATATGTTTTTCTAAGACTATTAAACTGATCGATTCAACATAGAGAGGTCCCTTGTATCTATACCAATTTAATAAAGTATACATCCACTCAGGGTTATTACGGTAGAGGTCTTTATACTTATGGATCATGTTCTTTGATTCCTCTATGATTTAATTCTTATAAACTACTATGCTTTATTCCATGACTCATGGTTATGATCTATGAATTATTAGTTATAGTTCTCAAATGTTAATCTCATGCTCTCATACCCTTATGATCATGTTAGGTTTAAATGATCATTAATAACTCCATTGTTTAATATTATTAAGAATCTAAGACCACCCTTTATAATGTTTTATTTTCCCCAGGATATAAAGAATTTTTATGTATGATATTTATAAGAAGGGTTCAAATTGTGATGTAATAAGTCATAAATGGTGTGGATCACTTATGTACCCATTTTTTATGAATCCAAGATTCCAAATAAACCAAAATTTTATGATTATGGTGTGGATCATAACGTTATGAAATGTATATTCATATAATAATATGTATATATCCTATAAATCTAGATGATCTATACCACTACATTCTTATGAATGTGTGAATCCTTCCCCTTGGGTTTCCTCCTAATTCATTCATGGTGGTATTATCCCCCCCCCCTCATGTTTCTTCAACCTTTGTGGGTTGAACATCATCGGTGGAGCTTTGAAGGATGTGCATTAATAGATCTTTAATCTTAACTGTTGAATTTTTTGGTTCGCATCTCCATCAATGATCTCTTCCTCATCAACATTTTGCTTATCCTCCCTTGATAATTATCTTGTAGTGGGTCTCCTATTCACAGATCTTGTGATAATGGTTGTGGTAAAAGAATTGGATTCATGTAATTGGTTGATAACCAATGTTGGTGGTTTGTGAGGCCTCTCGCTCTTCATATTTTGGTTCATCTCGATCTCAGCACCTTTTTCACTGTTGTTATTATTGATAGATCCAAATAGGAAGAAGCTTTGTGGATTATGGTGGCATGGGGAATGTGATATTCTATGTTCATATAGCCTTGGTTCAACATAATTAGGTGAGTTCTTGATGGAAATTTGAGGGATTTCATGGATAAAGTTGAGTGTGGATCTATAATTGAGTCTATATACATCAAAGACAACATTTTGTAGGCCATTAGGTGTTATCAGTTTCAAAAACAGTTCATATAATCCTAATTTTAATTTTTTTGATCTTTTTTTTCTTTCAAGGTAGGTAATTTTTATATCTTCACATATTTTTGGGATTACTTATTTATTGGGTTTCGAAAATATTTGTGAGCATTGGTCTTTATCTTATTGAATTTAGAAGGTAGTGGGTTATCATACAGGTGTCACTGGGTGGGAAGCCTCAAAATAGGTATGGGTATGTTGAAAAATATCATTAATCTATATTTTATTATTTCTTGATGGATGCCTGGGAACCCCACCATCGACTTTTTCATAGTGTCTTCAGTATCGTTTTTTGTTTCATGCAGTTGAAAATGTCATGGATTCCTCGCATGGATTGTTGGGTGGGAGCATTGAAATAGAGATAGGTGTGATGGAACCTATCATTTGTTCATCCCCAGCATGTTAGTGTGGGTTAGAGGGGTGTTATGCCACACTGTTTTGGACTATCATGATACATTGTCTTGGTAGGGGTGACACATCATCATCAATTGGTTTCATTATTTCATTTTTGGGAAGGGGGAGATGAGAACTTTTCAGGTACTTTACTTGATGAATTCTTTCCTTTGGAAACTCAGGACCACCTTTAGACCTTTATTTCAATTATCTTTAAGGATTTTGTACCTCGGTATCATGTAATGGGTTCCCTCTTTTACCAGTTTTCAAAACAGGGCCTTCTTTTTTATGTTCATTAATGGGGTTTTGTCCCTTAACCTATTAGAAAAATATAATAAGTTGTAATATTTATGTCTAAAAAGTGTGGATAACTATATTTAGTATCAAATAAAGTTTTATTTATTTTTTGAAATTAGGATGGGAAAAATTTATTGATAACCCTAAGGATAAGCCTATGTATATGAAAACATCATAAGTTATGGTAAATAAATAAGTGTGATTTTCCTAGAAAATACAACCCTATATATATTCTAGAAAGTTTATATGGATATGGTAAAAAATTCCTCAAGGTATAAAAACTACAAGGGAAGTGGATTTGGTATTTACTTGATCATCACTGGTGCACAATGAGTGGGCCTAAGACTACACTCTAGGATAGACACTCCTGAGTGATATTATTGGGTTAAGTCATATTTTATTTATGAATAATTACGAAGGATGTGAATATATAATAACTATATATGACCAAGTTTAAACCTAATCTGTCATAGATTAAAAATATGATATCAATATTTACATATCCTATGAATTTCTTTATGATTAATCGCATTGATTAGGGATTCTTCATGGAAGTTCTTACTATTTGGTTTTAGTAAGGGATTGAATGTGTAATAATAGAGTTGGGGTGGTTATAGTAATTATAAAATATTGAAGTATCCTATTTTAGATTAGTTATATGAATTTTTATATACTAATAAAATTCTCAAGGAATATTAATTCATATCTCCAATAATCATATGTTTAATTAGCAGTAAAAAATCTTAATGGTATGATGATTGTATCTCAATTATATGATTCTTTTACGATTGATGTTTGTGAGAATGTACTTCCTATAAATCTTATTACAATACCTTTAGTTGAATTTGATATTATTTTGGGAATGGATTAAATTTCTTTATATAAATCTCATATAAATTACCAAGTATGGGAAGTCACATTTGATATTTCAAACCAAACTATGATCATCTATCAATGTGACGATGAAAATGAAATATTAGTGTAAATTTTATCCATTATATGGGTCTTAATTACTATTATATGGGGGTGTTTATATCAAATGAATCTTGATAAAATCAATAAAAAAATATATTCCTATTTTATGATAGTTTTTTATGACCTTTTGGATGAATTTCTTAGTCTTCCTCTGAATTGTGAAGTTGTTTTTTCAATAGAACTCATGACTGGAACTACACCTATTTCAAAGACACCATAGAGAATGGACCTGATTAAGTTATAATAAATGAAGACTAAAATCTAGGAGAATATTGATAAGGGATTCATTTTTCCAAGTTCATTACCTTGGGTTGAACCTGTTCTTTTTGTTAAGAAGAAAGATGGGTTAATGAAACTATGCATTTATTATCAAGAACATAAATATATAAAAATCAAGAATAAATACCCTTTACTCTGTATTGATGATTTTTTTGATCAATTACAAGGATGTAAATATTTTTCCAAATTTATCATCGATATATATACTTTCATTTGAGGGTCAAAAGTGAATACATACCCAAGATAGCCTTTAATATCAAGTATGGACACTAAAAATTTAAGGTGGTACAATTAGTTCATACTAATGTCACTACTATTTTAATTGGTTTTACGGATAGATACATTTAATATTACCTTGGTCAGTATTTGGTAGTCATTATATATGATATTCTTATATATTCTTAAAGTAGATAAAATAATGAAGATTACTTGAGAATCATAATGAAGACCCTTTGAGATGATAAGTTGTATGAAAAATTTTCCATGTTTGAATTTTGGCTATAGAAAGTTTCATTTTTTTGGGTCATATAATCACAAGTGAGGGTATATCAGTGGATTTTTAAATATAGAGGTTATTCAATGTTATCCTATACCAACCAAGATGACCGAAATCTATAGTTTTCATGCTTTAAAAGGATATTATTAATTATTTGTGAAGAGTTTCTCTAGGATATCTAATCAAATCACCATGTTAACTCAGAAGGGATTCAAGTTCCCTTAGATAAATAAATGTGAGGAAAATTTCAGGAAACTGAATAGAATTTTAGTCATCTCAACCAAACTTGCACTACCATATAGTGGAAAAGGTGTTTTAATCTAGTGTGATGTATCAAAGAAGGGTTTGAGATGTTTCCTCATACAGAATGCTATGGCGACAGATAATGCCTCATGAAAACTGAAGTATAATCTGAACAATTTCTTGACACATGATTTATATTTAGTTATGGTAATGTTTACATTAAATATATGGAGGCATTGTATTTATAGAAAATGGTGTGACATATATTCTGATCAAAAAATTTAAATTATATATTCACTTAAAAAGAGTTGAATATGATCCATAGAAGATGGTTGTAGTTGATTAAATATTATGAATTCTCAATACATTAATACCCTAGGAAATAGAAAAAAGTGGAAATTTATCCAATTTGAAATGATTATGTAGACTTATCTATGATAAGGATAAAAATTTATCCAATATCTATGTATTTCCAATGGATAGATCTTTAAATATTAAAGGAAGGGTAGATATCTTATGAGTGTTAAACAATTTATCCAAGTAAATATTAAAGAGGTTAATATGAAAGAATTAGATCTGTTAAAGAAGGTGATAAGTTTTCTTGAGTTTAACCTTGATTCAGATAGAGTGATAAGGTTTATAAATTGAGTATGTGTTTTATCAATACCAATCTTGAAGAAGGATTTTTTTGTATAAAGCATTTAGTTCATTATTCTCTATTCATCATGGGAGTATAAAGATGTATAAAGATCTGAAAGATTATTTATGGTGGGATAACATGAAAAGAAATATTTAAGATTATGTATCTCATTCCTGGGTATATTGGAAAAATAAGTGTGAGATATATAATTATAAGGGGATGTCACAACCATGACCCATAACACAGTGTAATTGGGAAAACATCACAATGGATTTTTTTCACCAGACTCACCAAAATTTCTAAAGGTTATAATGATCTTTAGGTTGTAGTAAATCACCTAATAAAGTCATCAATCATTATTCCTATCAGAGAATATTTCTCTCTTTATCATCTTAATATAATATACATTAAGGATTTGTAAGTATTTCATGGAATACCACATTATATTATATATGACCAGGATCCATGGTTTTCCTCTAAGTTATGGTGAACTTTTTCGTAAGCACTAGATTCAAAGTTGTGTTTTAGTCTTTCTTATCATCCTTAAAAAGATGGAAAGTTTGAGAGAATAATTCAAACACTAGATGATATACAAATATCTTGTTCTATAGATTCTGAAGGTGGTTGGGATCAACACCTTCCTCTTATCAAGTTATCTTAAAACAATATTTTTCACTCTAGCATTCATATGGTTCAGTATGATGGCCTCTATGGAAATTATTTTATAACTCCGATGTGATGGGATAAAGTTGGAGAAATAAAGTTATTGGGACCTGAGCTATCTAAGGAAATAGTGTAGAAAGTCATATTTATTTTTCATCAATATAAGGAAGCTCAAAGTCCATATAAAATTTATGCTTAAAATCATCAATGAAATTTATAATTCATAGTTGGTTAGAAGATATTCTTGTGAATTTATTCATGGAATAAGGTTATGAGACTCAGAAAGAATGTAAATATGAGAACTAGGGATATTTTCAATTTGAGATTCATGATATAGTAGGGGTGGTATCTTATCTTTTAGAAATTTTACAAAACCACTCTCAATATCATGATGAATTCTATATATCTCTCTGAGGTAAATACATAATAGATCTACCACATGTACTCAACTCAAAGGTTATACCACTGAATCATTATGTTTCTTATAAATAATAACAAATATAAATCTTATATCATGGAGATAAATTTCTATAGAACAACACTACTCAGATAGTTAATGTTTTCTAGAGGAATTAGAAATTTAAAGAAGCTGCATGGGAACCCAATAATGTGATGAAACAAAGGAATTATCATTTTTTATTAGAGTGATGTAATTTTGAGGGAGATAATTTTAATGACCCGAACGTTTTTAATTATATTTTTTCCAAATTTTTGGTGTCATTTTATTTTATACTCAACAAAACTATATCCTTTTATTAATGAAGTGGGTATAATTAAAATGAGACCGTTGGGTTTCGGCTGTTATATGACTGTAGGTCAATATGACCATTGGAAATTATAATCTTAACATTGTGTTTTTATAAATATAGTTATATTGGTTAATTAATACAGAAAGAAGATTGAATGGCCTTATCCAGTAGACTCGGGCCATATGAAGCCCATCTGTCAGAGCTTAGGAAGAAGGAAGCATCACTAGGATTTTCTCTCGACCAAGCCCAAGTTGAACTTCAACATATGAAGCCTGAACAGAATCGACTAAGGGAGAAGTTCAAGCTGATAGGAATCACCACTCAGACAATTTTGTCTAAGCCACCCCAAGATTCTATCACCATAGCACACCTTACACTTAGGCCTTATGTTGGTGTTATAAGAATCTATATAACGAGACCTTAGATTCTTTGTGTAATCCTTTTATATAAATAAAATTGTTATTTCTTATTATGGACAATTTTGTGAATTTTAAATATCCAGATAAATAGAGGATGTGTATTATTGATGAATTTAGGGGAAAAGGGGTATTTTAAAATATTTTTGTATTCATTAAATAATTAATAAAGTGATATGATTTTCAAAAAATGGTCTTCTAAAGTTGTGATTAGTGATAAATTTAGTGTCTAATAAGATCAACATGATTTTTAGTGAATAGTAAATTATGAATAGTAACCTACATGTATGAATAGTAATGAATATTAAATTGGCCAAAAAAATAGAAACTTCACCCATGAATGTATAAATACAATTTAAACATCCTAAAAGTAAAAAAACGATCATAATACAAGTTTTGGTATTTTTTTATGTCATCAATATTTTATTTAAAATTTTATAATTAATTTAATAACATAAAATGGAAATATATTTTCATAAAATTTAATCATAACTTTTTACATTATTGTATTATGGTTATACAATAATTTTATGAGACCTTGATTACTTTTTAAAGGTGTTACAAAATAAGTTATAATTTTAAAGTTGTATTTTTGGAATAAATAATGATTTTGTTTATAAATTAAATTAAAAATATTTAGAAAATTATGTTCATAAAATAGAGTTCATGTTTGAATTCAAAGAAATAATATTAGGTTAGGGTGAATTTTTGGGATTTTTCTGAAACAGTTGAATTTTCAGTGAATAGTAAAAATACAATTTTGATTTTCGAGTGTTTAATGACATCATTAATGACGTAATAATTATTTAAGCTTTCTAGTAAACTTATGAATAGTGAGATCTACAATGAGGTTTCCCAAGTGGCCAATACCATGTGAAAATACTATGGGCAAGCCCATGGTTTTGCAAATACCACCGATGAGGTGTCCCTTGGAAATTAATAGTTTATTCCCTCACTTTTCTTATAAATACCAAGCCATTTCCCTCATACATTTCATTCCAAAATCATCATAAAAGAATTTCTGGTATTCTTACTTCCCAAGTATTCCTCTCAAGGTTCTCTCAGTCCTCCCAAGGTCCCGACCTTCATGCTTTTGAAGTTACTCTTCACGGTAAGGGAACCTTTCACCCTCCCATTTTAAGTCATGACTTCCTTTATGTTATGTATTATAGTCCGATTTTATTATTAGGGGGCTTGTTCATATATATTTTTACTAGTGTACATTTTATTTCCAAATTATGAGAGACCCTTTCTTCTCTCATCAATTTATTTTTTGAATTTTTATGTGACACTGTAAGGCTGCCGAATTTTTGTAAAAGAAATCGTGCTTTCTCTTTCCTTTCAAGTTATCTTTTCATGTAGTGTGTCATTCAAATGTCCACACTGTGATCTTATTTCTTTTCATTTTATCCCAATACTTTCAAATATTTCATTTATGTATGGGATACCCCTGTCCCCTATCTTTTTATTATTTTTTAAAACCATGATATATAGTTGTTGTGCTGCAGAAATTTCACCTCAAAATTTCTTTCTCTTTATCTCTTTTTTTATTTATGTAAATATCCAACCCTATTTTGTTTCTATGGGTGTTTATAAATATACCAAAAAATATATATATTAGTCTTTAATTGACATATATATAACCCTCACTCCCTTTCCATGGGTTATAAATTACATAATGATCGTTTTTAACTTTAAAACGTTAACATTTTGAAATGAAACTCATTTCTTTTGTTCTCTATTGGTTATTTATGAAATTTTTTATTATGCTCTATGTGTATCACATGTAAATTAATACATATTAAGGGTTTTCAATGATATTTTTCCAATTAATTGGGTAAATAAATTAATCTCTAGAGATTACAAGTTTCACGATACCTTGGTGAATAACCTTGGTAATTTTTTTGACACCTTGGGGATAAACGTTGGTGATATGTTCATGAATGTATAAATAAAATGTTGTATCCACATATTCAATTTATGATTCAAGTTATTTTAATTATGATATTCCTATTCTTCCATTTCCCATTCCTTTATGACTTTTATCGTGTTCTTAGTAATATTGCTCAAGATTGTATGTCAACTGTTTCACTTGTTTTCCTTACTGAGCCTTCTGATCACCCTTTCCTTTGATGTATGTCTCCAAGATATTAGATACAGTAATTTCACAAAGGATGAACCTATGATGAAGCCTTATGAGTGGTCTAAAAGAATTTTATATGTTGTTTTCATGTATTATGTTCCTGATTTCCAAGACAATAGACTTTAAAGATCCTCTGTTTGTAAAATGTATGAAAAAAGGTAGGATGCCATAATAATAATTTTAATGGGGATTTAATGTAACTCCTTGATATTTTATGATATATTTCACTTCATTTAAATTAAATTTATTCAATAGTCGGTGCTAAACACAACCCTGAGTGTAAATGAACCATAATATAACATACTATTATAACATAAACATTAAATCGGTAGAGTGAATAGGAATAAGAAAATTATGAAAAAAAAATTATAAAATTTCAGATAAATAAAATATTTTTTAAATAATTACTAAATCTTTACTAAAGTCATAATTTTCTTTAAAAATATATTTTTCCTCAAAAAAAATATATTTCTTTTTGTGAAAAAAAATAATATAATTAATTTATAACACTTTTATAAAATTTATTTGAAAAAAATGAAATTCATTTTTAAAATCATTATATCAAAATTATCTTATAAAAAATTTTTGATAATTTTGTGAAAATATTGATTTTATATGAATAGAGAAACTACCGATTTTTATTAAAAACTGTTCTTTCTTTTAATGAATCTAAATTTTTTTATTTTTTTAATAGTTTTAAAGTAACATTATTTCACTTATATGATTAATAATCCAATTCAGGTCATTATAATTAATTTTATGATGGATTTTGGAATAAAAACTTTTTGTACTTATGAAAAACAATTCAGGAAATCTACATTTTGTCATGTTTTGTAGGTTTAATTTTAAATTAAATTTTAAAAATTATATGAATTACTTTTTATAAAATGGATTACATATTTGGAATAAAAATTTTAAAATTTTCTAATTATTCCACTTTCATTTTTTATCATAATGAATAGTAAAAATTTGTCACAACAGTTAAGGTTATAATAGGTTTACTGGGGGTTAAACCAAGATATAATGGTACATTTCGAAAATTAAACGTGTCTAAATAATATTATATTAAAAAAATTAATTTCATAATATACTAACATTGAATATTTTGACATTTGGATTCATTTTTATTTATTATTATATTATTATATTTTAATCCTTTAATAAATTCCAAGTGTGCAATCTCCACCAATTATAAAAGGGTGCCCCTCTTTTCTCTTACTTATACAACATCGATCCAAAAAGATCTACCAAACCCTACCCAGATCACTTATAAACTTTATTAGACATTAATTATAGGTTTTTTTCTTCTTAAAATTCCTTTCCAAGGGTCCTTAAGAAAAGGTCTAATGGAGGCCAACCAAAGGAGAGGTAATCATCCTACATAACCTCTTTAAAATTATCTCTTCTTATACCTCATATAAATTTATGGTATTCATTATAAAATAATTTTAATTTATATACTTAAATTATATTGTGATTATGTAACCATCTTTATTTATCCTATTTTCCATCAAATGGGAAGTGAAATTATCACTCGTACGTACATATGGACTACCGCCTCCACGCAACGATACAATAAATTTTCCATCACCAACTTTCGAAGATGGTTATTATGATGGGTTTAAAGTTTTTATGTGATTTTTATGTCATCATTATTCTTCTAAGATTATAATATCATATCTACTTTCTTACTTTCAAATCCTTTGGAAAATGATAATGTCGCTCATGTGTATGTGTGGACTACCACCTCCACAAAGCAATGTGATTGGTTTTTTATTTATGATGGAATTAGATGGTAATAAGAATAGATATAATATATATATATATATTATGATATTGATCTATTAATTTAATTATAAAAAAAATTTATCTTTGTTTCCTTTTTTCCTCTATAAAATGAAAACAACATTTATGCAAACATATGACCTACCATCTCCATGAACATTGTAAATAAATTTTACATCTATAAATTTTAGGGGTGATTATAAATATGTATATAATTAATATATATTATATTTAGATATTAAATAAAATTATTTAGATGATTTGACAATGATAAAACTATAGTTATTGGAATTGAATAATTGAAACTTCCATAGGAGGTTATAGTGCTTTCAAATAAAGTGATGCATGATGTAAGGGGATTTATCTTCTCACTTTTATTTTCATAAGACACATTCCATATTCACAAATTGTTTATATTATATGATGTATATACTACCCATGAATTTATTTTGTGATGATTATCATGAAAATTATGGGGATATAAAAATCCATATATGTTTCCATCATTCATGAGGTTTTAATTCATAGACTACCAAAATGGTAAAGTATTTATGTTTCAATCTCATTTTAATTATGATTATTTATGATTAAATTTAAATTGAAGGAAAGTATATGATACTTTGCTGATAAAAGAATTAAATTTTAATTTCCATTGATTATCCATGAAATTTTTAGTAATATTAAAATTTTCCTCTCTTTGGTACTTAAAATTATCTGTAAATATTTTTTAAGAAAAATAAACTGTATTTTCTCTTTGATTGGGAATCATTTTCTTCCATGTCTATGTTTTTAATCTTCAATTTTTTTGAGAATATTTTTTCAATTCTAACATTAATTTTAGAATGTCATTTTTACCCATATTTTAATTTATATAAAAAATTAATTTAAATCCTTTTATCATTTTCTAAACAAGGTTATTTTGAATTTTCGCCGAAAATGTGAAAGGTGTCTTTTTTTAATGTACATGACATGAACTGAATTTCCCAACATCATTACAATTAAATTATTTGAATATTCCTTTTTAATTTTACAAATTTATTTTCAAATAAAAATGTTTTCCATAAAATTTTGAAAATTTTTATATTATAAATAAATTAACTTAAGATGAAAATGGTATTTTTCTCAAGAAATGTTCCTATGATATTTTAAAATATTTTTTCATCTATGATAACATCTTTTTTAATTACTTATTCTTTAATGTAGATATGATTAAATGGTAGCATCATTAATATTCTTTTATATAGTTTATAATTATGACAATGAGTTGTTTATGAAACTCATTTATTTTTCACAGGTTAAGCTATTATGATATAATGAATGTTTTATGATCTTACAGAATATATATGAATAGAATATAATTATTTAATGAGTGGGATAAATTTTATATGTCCCTCTAATTTATTGGGTAAATATTAATGTTCTATTATCTAAAATGGTACATTAGAGGTTATCTCAAGCCCAAAAGAGGGTACACAGGAGGTTATCCCAAGCCCAAAGCCATTACATAGGAGGTTATCCCAATCGTAACATGTTACAAATTTTTTGGTTGGTCTAATTGACATAAGACTTATATTATTATGATTATGCCACACCTTATTCCAATATTTTATAACTTTATATTATGTCAAATTTATGTTCTTATGGATCATGTTCTTTTTATTACTTTATGATTCATTTATCATAAAGTTTCTATATTTATGTCATGACACTTGTTTATATTATAAGAATTATTGTGTACCGTTTTAAAAGATTAGTATCATATTCTCATACCCTTATGATTTTAGTATGTTTAAATGATCATTGATAAAACCCTTTTTTACCTTTATTGATCATCTAAGATCACCCATTATTATATTTTCTTTTCCCTAGGATATGAAGAAATGTTTTTGGTATGATGTGTTTAAGAAAAGTGAAAATTATGATGTACTAAGTGGGATATGATATAGATCACTTATGTACCAGTTTTTTAGGTATATATGTTTCCAAGGGAACTAAACCTTTATATTTATGGATTTTATTGTAATTTTATTTAGTTAATATTCATTAAATAAGATGAACTATTAAAGATTGAAAAGTATGTGTTTCTATATTAAGACATGGAGTTAGTCATTGATCTCTTTAATTTTCCTTTTCTATTATTCATAATGAGTAGAGAATGTTTCTCACACTTAATATACTTATCTACTGGTTGAAGTATATTAAGGATATCTATTATAGACTTCTCAAAATTCTATATGTTAAAATTTACAAAAAAAACTATAGAATCGTTGAGGGAGTGAAATGGGTATGAGATCAGTTCCAAATTAATTAGGAACACTAAACCCTATAATTTCTATATTCTCAATATATCTAATAATTTTTACTACATGAGGTCCATCTAGTGAAACCACTCCATGTTTTCATGTATGTGCTTCCATAGAGATCTCAAACCAATCCTCTATGGCTCTCTCCAAATAAGGATCACAAAGTTGTTTGAGTATAACATATGCCCCAATGATCTTATACAAATTTGAGAGTTCATCAGAAATGGATAATAACATCAAACTCTAGAAATATAGTTCATCATCTATGTATTTTTAGTAGACAGAGAAATATTCTTCACTCTCCTCCTTAACAAGCAGATCCAAAACTGGGGAATCAGATAGATAATGCTTATGTTACTAACACAACACAATGCACAAGCACCTATACCACTCCTAAAAATTACTCATATATAGGAGGTTGTATTTCACTAGTATATATTGTTGGGATATCAATGAAATTACCTCTTTTATAAAAACAAAATAAAAATTGATTTATTATATTATCTTTCTTAAATAAATATATCATAAAAAATAATATTAATTATCTTATTATTCTTTCATTATTTTATCAATTCCCAATTTCTATCACCATTGGACTTATAATATCTCATTATATGGATTTCCTAGTGGAAAGGATCCATATTTCCACTATCATAATCCATAATTGGTCCTTCAAAATTATTTGAAGGTATTTACATAGGAATTATTTCCAATTACTAACTTTTAGCTTCGTGACCCATTTAGTGGCCTCCTTAATCTAAAAATTATGAAGCAAATTTTCTCAAAACTTCCCTATAATTTTTACCATTTCCTTCTTTTACATTTAAACCTTGATACTAACTGAGTAAATTCAACCCAAATCCTTAGTGAAAACTTATTGATAATTTAAATCACAGTAAATTTGGCTAGAAAACCCCTTTGAAATGTGGTTCCATTAATAAATAAATTAATGGAAGTATTTTAACTTAATATTCACTTGTGGTATTTTTTCATTATATTTAAATTTTCATATTCTATCTTTTATAGATATTTTTAATATTATATGGATTTTACATAATTAATTATTATTTTGGGATAAAATAAATTACATAAAATCCATTTATTTTACTTTATCTTGGATGTCTTGTAATATTTTTTAGCTTATGTAATTGTGTTTGGAATCATAAAAATATGCATCACATAAAATAGATAACCATGAACACAAAAAAATATAATAAATAGAGTGATTGGATCATGAGATTTATAATATTTTATTTATTGAGGGGATGATAAATTAACTAATGATTCTAGGAGAAGAAACTTGATGATCCCAACATTTCTCGAGTTGTAGCATTCCACCATAGACCTTCGTATCTTCTTGGTTTGTTTCACCTTAGTTTTGTTTTTGACCCAATTCTTCTCCATATAGATCCATCCTTTAATATGTCACTCATAGATAGGTGAGGAGAGCCATGGGTGTGGGATACATAAAATAAAACGTGGACATACAGGTTTTACATAATAAAGATGGAGGGATGAAACACATACCATCATATTTAATTTAATAAAACATTATTACATATAAAACCCATATATCAATATTAAATTAAAGAAAAACCAACATATACATTGTTTGGTCAACCTCCTGATCAGTCACATTCATGAAATGACATCACATTCATACATGATATAATTATTTTCAAATAGGCTTATTAATTAAGTTAAATTTATCTTGAATTAATAATTAATGGTCATATTAATTAAATAAATGTTTATCTTAATTATTAATATAATAATTCATGGAGATATATAAAATTTTTATCCACTATAATTTTAAAATAATGTAAAAAAATATATTTAAAATTATTTTTTACATGATGGGTACTTGGAGGAAATATGAAACTTACCCATCTAAACTATACAGTATCACGTTTGGTCATATATTGTGTACTTATATAAAATGTATCATACCTGAAATATCAAATTATTATAAAGATTTTAGTTTTATATATCAGGCTAAGTATTCAAATTAGAATTCATGACACATGGAACACTTTAATTTATATATTGTGTACTTCTTTTGATGATCATGAATTAAACTATATGTACAAGGACCATATAAGATGTGTAGTTACAAAATACTGTTGAAATTAATTAGGAATTTAATATTATGAAAAACCTTATCACAGGGTGTATATTCTAGCTATAATCCATTTAGTTGTTTTTAAAAATATAATTAATTTCATTACGAGTAATTAATTTTTGCAGTATACAACAAAAATTGGCATGTACTCCATGTAAACAATTACATGTTACTAGAAGTGTATAGGTAACTACATTACACAATGTTTATGTTAGATATTCACCATTTAATCACACCTAGCATGTGTTTCTCACCTAGATTTCAACACGCAACGTGTGTATTAATTAAAAACCACATCTACTGATGATGTGACCACTATATCATGTGACATTACATGGTGTGAACGTTAGTTACACACCATGTAACCCAGAAAACTATGTTCCACCTTTGTAGTCAATAGGAAATGTAATTAATATGAAATTACACATTGTATAATTATCTTCCAAATGAATATCTATGATTGGATCAACCACTTAGGCATGTGGTTGACTGAGATAACATGGAATCTAATTAGATTACATGCCATGTGATCGAGTTGTATAACCAGGATCTCTGGAACCTCCATGTGGGATCTCCATGTGTTCATCACCTATTCTTAGTTATTTGTTGGTCATGTGATAGGAAATAAACTCTTTATATTGAATTGATAGATTAATAAGGAAAACCTAAAAAATATAGAAAAAGAATCAGGATATTGATCAAACAAATTAAATAATTATAAATTTGAATGTGATCTATCTCATACCACTTGAAGGTTACAGTGTAACGTCCTAAACTATATCACCACTAAATTGGTGGTCAGACCGGTCGCCACATGACCTCAAGTGCGTCACCCTATACGCCAAAGGCTGTCGACTAGAAAAGAGGTTCTATGGATAGTTAGTGGGGAGACTACACCCTCATATCAGAGTTCAATACTAGACAATGAAAATAAATAGTGTAAGTAGTATAATAAATGATAATGTAGGGGAAGAAAAATAATACTCATTTTATAAAAGTGGATAATGCCAATTATACAGCAGATGAATTCATGACATGTTATGGATACATAATTGAAAGAAATAAACAGCACATCATTCATTACACAACATGTAAAATATAAATAAAAGACAACCAAGCCCTATGGCTTTCAACTCGAGCGTCTCGAGCTCCTACTCAGTCCTCTACTCCAATCTCCCAAGTATTTGCTAACAGCACAATCCTACAACCAAATAAAATCTAATCGGGTACCCCAGTGCAATGGCAGCCTGAGTAGGGTGTGAGATATAAATCTCAGTAGGTCGGGACCACCAGTGTCTTCCCCAAATCTAGAAATTTAATAATGAATTTAAATTGTATGAAAGCATTCATAAATAAAGTAAGCAGTACAATGTAACTATATACCCAAGTACCTACTTCATCCCTTAGCTGGTGTCTTAACCTGCATTATAAAATTTTCATGCATACTCAACAATCATTACACAATCATTTTTATTTATCAATTTTTAAAACCTCATTAAATTACATAATTCTCATGATCCGGCCTAATCCTGACATCCCCCATATAAGTCACTCACCACAGATGTCTCTAAACACCATCTAAGTAATCAAAGTAAATACTGAATCCAAGCTTGTGCTTTGGCTTGGATAATGCATCATAAGTTATTAAATTTAATATTTAATACACTATATCCGAGCCCATATACTAAAAACTATGATTCCCTCCTAGGTCCATCCACTAATAGTGATTCACCCAATTCATTGATAAGTCTAAAACCTTTTCTCATATTCAATTCAGAAATCATAATGTCAACAAAAATTATCATTAACCAATTAAATCATTTCATGTACGACTAGTTGGACCCACATTACAATGTTAATTAATGGGTGTAGAATATCATGTCTAGCAACCTCGTGAGAATTTGGAGTGTTAGTCCTTGTCTCACAACCCATGGGTATTTGGAACATCAGTCCCCATCCCATAAAAGAATATTTTCTTGCAAGCTGGGAGTAGAACGCCCTATCTAGCACCCAATGAGTATTTGGAGCATCAATCCTTGTCTCATAACCCTTTTATCAATCATATATATATATATATTTATCATTGGTGTAGAACACCATATCTAACACCCCAAAAACCATCCATTAATTAACTCATAAATTAATTAATCCAATCTGTTAATTAATTTAACAACTAATTAACAACATAAATCCCCCATCAAATAAGTCAACAATTAATTAACCATTCAACATCTCAATTGTAAATAATTAATTATTCTTAGCAATCCAACTAAATAATTAAATCAACATTTAATTATCCAAATTCTTTAACAAGTCTGAACTGGTCCACTCAAATAGTGATTCATCTAGGACTTTAACAATTTACATAGACGTCATAATCATCTCAAAACATGTTGAACAAAGCTCAGATATTTAGCAACCATCTCACACAGCATCTCATATTTTAAAACCACTCCATCGAAGACAACTTAATGCATCGAAATCTAACATGCATCAAAAGGTAGCCTTGGCCAATAGTCATAAGAAACAATCAATTCACATTCTTAATTTAATTCATGAAATTAATTAACTCAACAATTAAATAATTAATTCTTATATCTTTAACCAATAATAAATTATTTAACCATTTACCATTTATCATGTAATAATTAATCCATCCATTAATTATTACCAGTTTCCAATTTATATTCCGAACATATCAAATATTTAATATTCTCAATAATCAGAAAAAGCCACAATTTTTATTCCAACTTATGACTAGATAATTAATTCTACAATTAATTACCCTATTACCCATTCTTCCCATTAGAATCATTTAACTTTTTATTCATATCACTTTTATTGAATTATCCAAACATGCTTAAAATCAACACATGTTCAAGTCCTCATTAATCTCACATGAGAGGCATCATTTAATAACATCAAAAGTGTCATTCATCGACATATCATAATAAAGAAAACTCACATTCTCAATTTATTTAAATAAGCTACAATTATTAAATAAAGTGATATGGATTTGGGACCCTACCTCGGGGTAGCACCATTTTTATTCTAAAATGAATTAATGTACATGGTGGCAACAAATCCACAACTGGTCCGTAGTCGCATGCTTGCACACCTTCATATATATTTTTATATGTGCGTGTTGTTCGAACCAAGGACAACAAAACAATTTGAGACCATCCGCCTCGTCCTTGGTGGCAGATGCTGGATTATTGACCGATGGGTCCCAAGTCAATAGTCACATATCCTAAAAATAGGAACACAATGATCGGATTAAACCCAAACCTTTGGGTTTTAGTTGATAAATCAAGGAAAGAGAGAGTAGTCAAATGGCCAATGCGAATCATGAGTTATATGCAGACAGACTCACCTTGACGAGAAGGAAAATATTCATGAAGAGTCCAAGAGGAATTGTCGCGCGCAAAGTGGAGTCCGGGAGAGGGGGTGGTTTGCCTCTGGGTACTGCCTGAAGGGGGGTCGCGCCATGGGGTCAGGCACTATAGAAGCTCTACACGGGAGTCGCGCTACTGCAGGGAGCGTCGCCCAGGTTGTCACGACCCGTCCTCGGGGCCCGTGCTGTGACTACCCCAAGCCCGCCTTCCATAGGCCAGGGGCTGGCGACTAGCACCAAGGAGTAAATCCTGATAAAAAATAGGAAGTCATTACCTTTATAGAGAAACAAACACCACAGAGTAAGCTAACAGAAGTAAACACTAAGTAAAACTGGGTACAATAGTAAGTGCAGAAAGTAAATGGGCCAGAATACAAACCCAAACTGAAATTAAAGTACAACTAGAAAGAAAGTATAGCAACTGAAATTAAAGCAGAAACGACGAGCTGTCCACTGGAAGTTCCACCGGAAGGGTAGGTATAGATAACCTCCTCATCTCCTCAGGTCCAGTCGTCTGCTCCGTGTACGTCCCGCCCACTGGTCCACCTCCAGGTACCGACTTTCTCCACAAGCCTCAACCACGATCAGCGTTGTCCGTCGTCTGCATCCAACATAATGTAGTGCGGGCATAGCCCGTGCAAGGGTGGGTATACGCTACTCAGTAGGGACCCCAAGACCACCGAAGGTCTCCCATAATCCACAAAGGACAATCCAAAAAGTAAAGATACAATCACGAAGTAACATCCAACACTACTTAGGTATATGCCCATACATATACCTAAGTCATCAATTTCAGTTCGGCTCCAACATCCGAGCCCAAGTTCGATCACGTCCACACAGGATAGTACAACCCAATCCACACAGGAAAGCAAAACACAATCCACATAGGAAGCAAATCAATCATATCGAAGATAATGATTGAAATTTAAGACTCAGCTCACACAGGTATACTTCTTCGTAAGGTGATAGAGATGATCAGATGTAGCCACTGATTCATCTAAGCTGGGACCCATGTAGGATACAAAAACCAGCTACTCTGCCAGACCCACGTAGGATACAATAACAAAGTCAAACACTTCCGGACCCACGTAAGATACATGAAAAGTAGTACTGCCAGACCCACGTAGGATACGAGAACAGTAGTCAACACTGTCGAACCCACGGAGGATTTCAGGATGGTCTTCATCGCTGCCAAACCACAGAGGATTTTAGTGAAGTCTTCATCACTGCCGAACCCACGGAGGATTTTAGTGCAGTCTTCGTCGCTGTCGAACCCACGGAGGATTTCAGTGCAGTCATCATCGTTTTCGCAGTCGCAGCCAGCTCTAGGGTTCCCGCACATAGCACGCTCGATTCTAGGAGGGTCCGCTCCACGAGCCAAGGGGGTCGATACATCAACTGACACGTAGTCTGGAGTTGATGTATCCCAAAGTTCTGTCTCAACAAAAGGAACTCAACGTGACAGATGGCGCGTCAATCGGACGCTCGGTCTGAGAGTTATTGGATTTTTCGTTCCAGGGGCCCGGTTGGTTTTTAAGTCAAAACCAACCATAACGCACCCCAACTGCATCCAAAACTCAAGTGGAGTAATCCAAAACGTCTGTATCACTAAGAGTAATCCAACAAAGTCGACGGCATGTCAATCGGACGTCCGGAGCTCAAGTTATAAGCGTTTCTGCTCCCAGGGCCCTGTTGGTTTCGTGCGCGAACCAACCCGACCATACCCAAAGTTCTCCTAAACCATGATTTTAATATAGAAAAATGACCGTCTCTATCCAAGGATCGCATCTCCACTAACATTGCGTCGATCGGAGGTCCGTAGCCCAAGATACGGGCGTTTGAACGGAACTTTCCAGAAATAGGGGGTTTTGGGCATGGACCGACCCGGCCCAAGACCCCCTGGGTCGGCCCATTAGGGTGCGGCCTGGCCCGGTGGGCGCGGTCCGGCCCAGCTAGCGCTGTAACAACCCAAAGTTTCATTAATGGAAATCCCTCTTGATCTAATTAAATGTCTCTTTATGTTTATATAAAATGTCAACTTCTTTGGTTTTATGGTAAGAATTTTGACTGTTGCTAATATAGCCATTGAATAGTGATCATATAATTAGTATAAATATAGGGCTTTAACAAATCCAATTTACTCAGACAAAAGAAGTGATGGCCTCGTCCAGTATAATTACTCTGTATGAAGCCCATTTTTTAGAGCTCGGAAAAGATGTGTCATCCTTGGGCTTCTCTCTTGACCAAGCCCAAGCTGAGCTTCACCATGTCAAGCTCGAACGGGACTATCTACGATAAAAATGGATGTTGATAGAGATTACCACTCGAGCAATGTTAGTTGAGCCACCCAAAGAGTTTTTCACCATCGCACACCTTACCCTTAGGTCTTATGCGGCTATTTTAAGGGGTTATGTAACGAATTTCTAGTACTATGTTCATGTATATTATTTTTGTATATAATAATGAATATACCTCCTTGTCATTTTTGAGACATTGTAAATAGTTTTTAAAGTACAAATTGTGTTTTTAATTATTATTTAATTAAGATATCTATTTTATTAAATTAATGGATTTTTGAATTAAATAATATTTTAATAAAATATTATTTTTATTATTAAATTAATTTTTATTAAATATAAATGATCTTATAATTTTATGAATGCAATTATAATTTTTATTAAGGTTTGAAAGCCATTTCTGTCAAAACCCGTGAATTTTCGATAAATGACGATTTATATTTTAAATGTGAAAATTAACTTATTTAAAAAATTATTTAGATAAAATAAATGTTATTTCTGGAATCAGGATGTCGAAATTATCAAATGGTGAATTTTTCATAATTTTATGAGACAGTCAAATTTTTGGGTAAAAATTAAATACTGTTTAAATATATAATGTGTTTTATGACATCATAATGACCCAATAGTGATGTAATAAAATACTATAAGCTTTATGTTCGGCCAATATATGTTTTAACATTAAAATAATTTGATTTTGGGTTTGTTTGACTTACTTTTCAAAGCATTAATGGACCCCTCAAGACTTATTAAACACCTTGTCTTTTTAAATTAATTTCCATGGGAGTGTGACTCACCTCCACATAAGAAACCTTATTATTTTAAGAAGTTCGGACTTTGGCCTTATAAAATATTTTTTTCCTCTTCTCTTTTCCAAAAACCATGGGAAAGACCATGCGATGGTTTGTGGTTTGGATTAATTTAATATAAGGGGTCCCAAACATAAATAATAAAGAATTACCTCACCTTTCCTATATAAACTCACACAAGATCCCACTTCATACTCATTCAAAGCCTTTGGAGTTCATCCAACCTTTGACCTACTATCTCTAGACCCTCCCAAGGTTCCCCAAGCTCCCAAGAAGCCTCTCACAACCCTCTCTCGAGCCTTTGGAAGCACACTTCCAAGTAAGGGTTTTTCTTCCTTTCTTATTTTTGTCAATTTTCATTAGGTTGTATTGCCCTTTTATTTTCAATTATGAATGTTGGGGTATGGTTTTTCACCTCCCCCATACTGCCCTATTATTGTTTGAATTATGGGAGACCCCTTTCTCTCTCATTAAATGCCTCCCATGTACACCCGTTACTATGCCGAAATTTTGGAAGGAACTTGTCTCTCTTCTTTTACATTCAAGCAATAATTTTGTATCATGAATCTAAATTCCATTACAATTGTTGGTAAATGTATCTATATGACCTCCTTACTATCCATTACATGTAAATATGATGAGTAACCACTTTCTCTCTCATCAACCATTTTTATGAATTCTTATGTCACGCCGTTACGCTGCCGAAATCGCATCGATTTTCTAAGCCAATGTCATTGTGTAGTGAATACCATGTCCATTTCTCCATCAAGGGTATTCACCTTTATGCACATTTACTTATTGATTATAAAGTTTAATGTATGAATTCCACATTACTTTATCGTGGAATAAATGATTATGTTTTATGAATCCATGTTTTATGATCCATGTGTCACACTTATGCATGAAATGAAATGTTTAAGAAGGGTGCACACTTATAGCGCTCCAATGCATTGGGTAAAGTATAGTATCATGATACGTCATGTTCAATGAGTGTTGACTCATGCTAATTCAAGTGTAACGAGGGTTTACTCATGCTTTATGTTCCATGAGGATTTACTCAAGCTCCATGTGCAATGAGCCTTGGCTCATGCTAATTCCATGTTAAGTGTTGTTTCCACATTTCCATGTTATGATTATCATGATTTATCATGGATTTATGTTAATTTTTATCTTGTTATATATTGATATGCCTAAGGTCTAACATGTATTTTACTCCTCATTTTATTCCATGTGTATTCCCTTACTGGGCTTTATAGCTCACCCTTTTCTTATGCATGTCCTCAGGTTATCCCATGCATTGCTAAGTACGAGGGAATATAGTGGTCATGTAAAGGAAGTTTTCAATAAAGATGTTGTATTTCATGTTTTAAGTTTTTATGTAATGATCCTAATCCCCAAAGACTCTAAACCTCTCGATCTTCTTTGTTTTATCAAGTGATGTTTTATGTAATAAATCAGGTTTGAGTTTGTAATAAAAGCAGGGTTGTCATAGTTGGTATCAGAGGATAGGTTTAGTTATTTTTGGGATTAGGAAACCCTAGTAAAGCCTTAGATACAAGACTAAGTATAATAAAAACATTCCTAAGTTTAGGTAAGTACTAAGTAAGTGGTTTATCAAACAAATATATCCCTTTCTGGATACGAGCAGGTAGAGGCGGCTCTGGCATAGATGTATCCTAGGGGTAAAACCCGAAAACACCGCTTTGAGCTAGACTCGAATGGGAACTGGTGCACGACAACGGGCCTTGCTGCACTCTTGGTTATGACACTCCTGGGTGATATGTTTTGATAAATTCACAAGCTTAGTATGAACCCTTATTAAGGGAATTAAAAAAATGCCCCTAAGAATATATGTTAGAAAGTAGATCATGAAAATCCTAGATTGAAGCCTATAGACTCATGAGTTAAGGAAATAAAAGTTTATTTATTAATCATTAACTTTTGTCTTTGTATTAACCTTTATGTGTTACCCCTAACTTTCCTTTTATTCCAGCCAATGGCTGGTAATAGGAGGACTCGGGCTAACAACCGTTGTGAAGATCAGTTTGATGACTATACTAATGAGATGCCAAATCCAATGGGAGCGGGAATCGTGACCTTTGTCATGAATCCCTCTCAGCTAACTCAAGTTTTGAATATAAACACGGGTCAAGAGGAACGTTCAACCCCCCCCCCCCCCTAAGAAAGAACAAGTCGCAATCGAGAGCTTCATGAGACAAACGCCTCCTACTTTTAGTGGATCATCTGATCCCACGATCGTTGAACAATGGATCAACTCCATTGAAAAGATCTTCTCCATCCTTCAATGTTCTGAACAAGAGAAGGTTCTCCTAGAGGCTTATCGTGTGGAGGGTGAAGCTGATCAATGGTGGACGTTGATCAAAAATACAAAGCCTGAGGAGGAGATCGAGGCTTTGGAATGGAAGGATTTCTGGAAGATGTTTTTCGATAAATATTTTCCGCGCACCCTCCGACTTAAGATGGAAAGGGACTTCATTTCCCTCAAGAAAAAAGATGAAGAATATATTGGAGCGTATGAGGAAAAATTCACAAGGCTTGAACGTTACACTTCCGGCTTTGTCGGTACCCATGAATGCAAAGTTGACCGCTTCTTTGGTGGGTTGAAGCCTAGCCTGCGGAAAGAATTTGTGATCCGTGACTTCGACAGCTATGAGGAGATTGTCTGATGTGCCCTCAAGGTCGAAATGGAGATCGGGGAATCATAGGGGTATCATGGGGACAAGAAGCGTAAGTTGGAATTCAATGCTGGCGGTCCGATGGATAAATCCAACAGTGCTAAGAAGATCCAACACCCCACTTTCCAAAAGTGCGGAAAGAAGCACCCTAGAAATTGCCTTAAGGGGACAAGGAAATGCTTCAGGTGTGGAAGGGAAGGGCACTTAGCTGTTAACCGTCAGCAAGAAAGACCCGCAGCTGCGATAGAGGATTTGAACGCTCCGTTCGAACCTCAACGCGTTGTTCAATGCTACAAATGCAAAGAACCATGTCATTTTGCAAATTAGTTCCCTAATCCAAGGGTTTTCGGAGGCAACCAACAACCTCCAAGATAGCAAGGAAGAGCTTTTTCCATCACTTCTGCTGAAGTGAACCCCGAAAACGAAGTGGTGATAGGTATGCTAGTTATTCATTCAAGAATAACAAATGTACTTTTTGATTCAGGTTTTACGCATTCTTTTATATCTCTAATGTTTAGTAGAACAATACCAGCACCACCACAAATCATGGAAGTGAAGATGTCGGTGATTACAGAAAATGGCTCAATCATTGTATCCCATGAATATAAGTCCTCCCCTATTATAATCTTTGGATTGAATTTCCCAGCGAACCTCGTCATACTCCCTCTGGTGGAATTTGATGCGATTCTTGGCATGGATTGGCTTTCCTTATATAGATCCAACATAAATTTTCGGGAGAGGGAAATCACAGTCCATATGGATAATCGACCCCCGATTCTTTACAAGTGTCAGGAGGAAGATGAATATTCTTTAGCTCCATCAACTAAAGCATGGATATTACTGCCCTATGAGCACGCGTATCTGGCTCAGATGATTGAGTACAAAAAAGAAACCATCCTTGAATAAATGCCTATTGTGAGGGAAGTCGCGAAAGTGTTTCTCGAGGAACTGCCTAGTCTTCCTCCTAGAAGATATGTTGAGTTCTCAATTGAAATTATACCTAGGGTGCTACCAATATCCAGGACTCCATATAGAATGGTTTTTGTAGATCCTGAAGAGCTGAAGAAACAACTACAAGAGAATCTGGATAAAGGGTTTATACGCCCAAGTGCTTCACCATGGGGTGCACCAGTCCTCTTCGTCAAGAAGAAGGATGGGTCAATGCAGCTTTGCATCGATTATCATGAACTTAACAAAATCACGATAAAGAACAAGTATCGTCTCCCACGAATTTATGACTTGTTCGATCAGCTGCATGGAGCAAAATACTTCTCCAATGTGGACTTGCGGTTGGGATATTATCAAGTAAGGGTGAAGAAGGAAGATATCCCCAAGAATGCTTTTCACACAAGATACAGGCACTATGAATTCATAGTAATGCCTTTCAGACTCACTAATGCTCCAGCAATCATCATGGACTTGATGAATAGAGTCTTTAGAGATTACCTTGACAAATTTGTGGTAGTCTTTATAGATGATATTCTAATATACTCGAAAACCAAGGAGGATCATGAGGAGCATTTAAGAATTGTACTGGAGACTTTGCACAAGGAAAAGCTCTATGAAAAGTATAGCAAGTGTGAGTTCTGGTTGAAGGAAGTCTCATTCTGGGGCCATATCATCACACTAGTGCAGAAAACGTTATTTACGTCACCATTTTTTACGCCAGTTATATATAACCGACGTGATAATCTGTGAAATGTGGTTTTTTACGTCGGTTATTTTATAACTGACGTAACAAATGTGGTGAGTAGATTTCTAACATCGGTTATTTTAATAACCGATGTTACAAATCACGCGTGTTCGTTTTTTACGTCGTTTATAAATTAACCGACGTAAAAAACAAAAGGGCGGGGGTTTTTTACGTCAGTTATTTGATAACCGAAGTAAAAAACAAGATATCTATGAGTTTTTTATGTCGGTTATAAAATAACCGATGTAAGAAAGCAAAGTGTGGGGGTTTCTTATGTCGGTTATAAAATAACCTACGTAAAAAACGCAGCTTTTGAGGCCTTTTTGACATCGGTTATTTTTTAACCGACGTAACAAAACAACCCACAGAATGTTTTTTACATCGGTTATACAATACATGACGTAAAAAAATGTGATTTTTGATGTCCTTTTTACGTCGGTTATAGAATAACCGATGCAAAAAACAAACACATAGATTTTTGTACGTCAGTTATAAGATAAACGACGTAAAAAAAGCTGTATCTGATGCATTTATAAGGTCGGTTATTATAATAACCGACGTTATAAATGTAAAAAAATAGTTTATAATGTCGGTTATTAAAGAACCGATGTTATAAAACATTTAAAAAATTAACAAGCCTCGTGGATTGTCATTTATGTTTTTTCGATCGACAGTACGGCGACTCGTCTCTCTCGTGCGGTAAACCTTAATCAACTCATTGATCTCGCTGCATTAAACTCGTTTTTCCTTCATAGTTTATCATATTTACTCTCCTCGGATCTATCATCTCAACTCGCATCACTCAAGTAATCCTTCCATGAATTTATTTCGTTCATTTTTTTTTCTGGATAGTCTATATTTATGTTTTGCGATTTTTGTGTTTAAACTAGGTAAGATTCTTCAATTCCGAACCCTCTTACCTCTTTTTTCCATAATCATCTTATTTATCATCCCTAGATCTATTAGATTGACTCGAAATATTCATGTAAGCCTCAAATAATTTTATTTAGTTTGTTTTTGTTTCACGAATGCCCGACATTGATGGTAATTTTTGTTGTCATTGACAACTAATGATATCATTCACCTATATTACTGCATAGAAGGGTTATTGATTAAATGTACGAATTTGGAAATGATATTTCATGTGTTGTTTCTTCTTATGTTTATCCTCTTCTATATAAGAATCTATTAGACATATAATGTCATGGTTGTTGACCTCTATGGCCCTTCGATGCATTGCTATGTCTCATGATTCCAAATAAAAATGGGTTCTGCTGAGGGCTTACCCTAGTATTTTTTGAGGCCTTGGCCAAGGCCTCGACAATATGTTTAAGATTTCTAGAATTATCCATTACCTCATTATGATATTAGTTATCGAGAAAACTTTTGATCATTTGACTAGTTGAATATCAATGGTTATTTTTAATTATCATACGATCATTTAAGTAGCCATATTTAATAATATTTAATTCCATCTATTTCATGCTGAAGTATATATTAAATTCATGTGTTTTTAGTTGCTCACCATGCCTAGTTTTTATATGTAAACCATTGTTTGGGGGGTTGTCCGGGGGGTGGGGCTGTCCAGAGGGTTGGGGGTGTCCAGGGGGGCGTCCAAGGGGGTGGGTGGGTGTGGGGGGTTGTCCAAGGGGGTGGAGGCCTATCTAGAGGGTTTTGGGGGTTGTCCGGGGGGTGGGGGCTGTCTAGAGGTTGGGGGTGTCCAGGGGGTGTCCAAGGGGGTCGGGGGTGGGGGTGGTGTCCAGGAGGGGTGGGGGGTGTCCAGTGGGGTGTCCAAGGGGGTAGGGGGTGGGGGTGGTGTCCAAGAGGGGTGGGGTGTTGTCTAGAGGGGTGGGGGTTGTCTAGGGGGTTGGAGGGATGTCCAGAGGGTTGGGGGTTTCCAAGGGGTGTCCAAGGGGGTGGGTGGGTGTGGGGGGCTTTCCAAGGGGGTGGGGGCTATCCAGAGGGTTTTGGGGGTTCACCGGGGGGTGGGGGTTGTCTAGAGGGTTGGGGGGTCCAAGGGGGTGGGTGTGTGGGGGCACTGTCCAAGGGGGTGGGGGCCTCTCCAGAAGGTTTTGGGGGTTTTCCGGGGGGTGGAGGCTGTCCAGAGTGTTGGGGGGTGTCCAGGGGGGTGTCCAAGGGGGTAGGGGGTGGGGTTGGTGTCCAAGATGGGTGATTTTCTCCATCTGAATTTTTATTTTAAATATGATTTTATTCTCAGGTTTACTCCATTCTCTCCAATTTTCTATCAACCATGTAGGAGCCATGGTTTTCTTTTATTCAATGGAATTTAAAACTGTTATATCTAACTATATTTTCTTTTAATAATAATATTCAAGCATATTTTTTTAAATACGCATAGATTTATTTTATATTTCAAAATTGTTTTACATTCAAATTATGATTTTTTTTCATATAAACTTATATTTGTCTTATCTTAAAAATATATATATTTTTTATATTTTTTATAGGTAATAATGAGTCGAAGTTGTATTATGGCACATCGAATGAGCAATGAATATGAGAAAGGTGTTGATGCCTTTTTTGAATTTTCTAAACGAAATGTTCCAAGTAGTGACATTTTTTTCTGTCCATGCCTGAAATGTTTGAATATGAAGAATTTGAAAAGTAGAGAGATAAAAGATCATCTGATATGTCATGGTTTTAATCTAAGTTACAGCCCTTGGATTTGGCATGGTGAAACTGGACGAAATGTCACTGATGATGATGATTCACAAGATGGTAACTCCAATGGAATTGAAGAAATGATTCGTAATATTGTAGCAGAACAAATTGATATAGAACCGACAGTTGCGTGTCTATATGGTGATGCTGAAAAACCATTATATCCTGGTTGTAAAGATTTTACAGTTTTGTCGGCGGTTTTAAGATTGATTAACCTGAAGGCGAAACATGGATGGAGTGACAGAAGTTTTATAGAGCTACTACAATTGATGAAAGACATTATTCCAAAAGATAACGATCTTCCAGATTCACATTACAAGGCCAAGAAAATATTATGACCGATGGGATTGGGATACAAGAAAATACATTCCTGTCCGAATGACTGCATTATATATAGGAAGGAATATAAATTTCTGTCAGAGTTTCCTAAATGTGGGACATCACAGTATAAGGTGAAAGAGAAATCACAGGCTGATGTAGAGATTACAAAGCTCCCTTCAAAGTTATTTTGGTATCTTCTTATAATTCATTGTTTCAAACGTTTATTTGCTAATTCAAATGATGCAAAAAGGTTAAGATGGCATGATAATGAGCGGGTATGTGATGGAAAAATACGCCATCCAGTTGATTGTCCACAATGGAAGAAAATTGATGCGCAGTATTCTACATTTGGAAATGAAATAAGAAATCTCATATTAGGGTTGTACACAGATGGAATGAATCCATACCGAACCCTCAGTAGCACACATAGTTCATGGCCTGTTTTATTGGTAATTTACAACCTCTCTCCTGAAGTTTGTATGAAGTGCAAATATTTCATGTTGAGTATAATGATCTCTGGTCCAAAGCAACCCGACAATGATATTGATGTTTACTTGTCACCGTTGATTGATGATTTGAAACTGTTATGGGATGATGGTATTAGGGTGTATGATTCTTATAAAATGAAATATTTTCAACTGTATGCAGTGCTTATGTTCACTATAAATGACTTCCCAGCGTATGGAAATTTGTCTGGATACAGTGTTCAAGGGAATAAAGCATGTCTAATTTGCGAACAACAGACGTCATATTTTCAATTGCATCATGGGAGGAAAACAGTGTACATGGGTCATCAAAAGTTTTTTCCTATGGATCACCCTTATAGAAGACTAAAAAAGGAATTCAATGGCTCACAAGAATTTGATACTGCTCCAAAAACTTTATCCCCAGATCTTTATTTTGAGAGGGTGAAAAACCTTGATGGGACATTGGGAAAGACACAGAAATATGGTAATGATAGACATATTTGGAAGAAAAGGTCAATATTTTTTGAGCTACCATATTGGAGGTATCATGAAGTTAAACATAATATTGATTTCATGGACATGGAGAAGAATATATGGGATTGTTTGATTAGAAAATTGTTAGATATTAAAGGAAATACTAAAGATGGGTTGAATGCAAGATTAGACTTACTATCAATGGGAATACGTTTGGAGTTAGCTCCCACTCTTAAAGGAAGATGAACATTTCTTCCCCCGGCTTGTCATACATTATCGAAGAGGGAGAAAATTAGCTTTTGTCAGTGTCTTCATGATATCAAAGTGCCTCAAGGTTATTCTTCAAATGTAAAAAATTTTGTCTCATTGAAGGACTTGAAGTTGATAGGTATGAAATCACATGATTGTCACATCATGATGTAAAAAATTCTACTAGTTTCATTACGTGGAATATTGCCAATTCATATCAGAAAGACTATGATGAAGTTGTGTTATTTTTTCAATTCAATTTGTAACAAGGCGATTGATGTGAATGCTTTGAACATTTTTTAAAAGGATGAAATTTTTATAGTTTGTCAATTGGAAACGTATTTTCCTACAACTTTTTTTGATATAATGGTGCATTTAATGATTCATCTGGTTTGAGAAATAAAGCTTTTTAGACCTGTATATCTTCGTTGGATGTATCCTTTTGAAAGTTATATGAAAATATTAAAGGGGTATGTTAAAAATCCATATCGACTTGAAGCCTCCATTATTAAAAAGTATATTTTTGAGGAGGTAGCAGAGTTTTGTATGAGTTACTTGGCTGCAGCACAACACATAGGTTTGCCTCCATCTCACCATGAATGAGTTAATAATGAGGGAAAGGGGATTCGTGGCTTGAAAGTCAAATCATTTTCAGCGGAACAGATGAAGAAGTTATAATCATACATCTTGAATAACATAGCTGATGCTCAACCGTATATCACATTGCATATTAATGAGTTGAAACAATGTCATCCAAAGAAGAAAGAAATGTGGATTTTGAATGAGCACAACAAAACTTTATTGTCATGGATTAAAAAGGCTTTGCTTGGTAGATCAGATGTATCAGAGACATTAAAATGGATAGTGGGTGGTACATGTTTAAATGTGATAACATAGTCCGGTTATGACATTAATGGCTATACATTTCATACAAAAGCTCTGGACAACAAAAGTGCAGTTCAGAATAGTGGTGTATTGGTGTTTGCAGAAGCAATGCATTTTTCGAGTGCTAAGGACAAAAAACCAATTTCTGTATCAAGTGCATATTATGGAGTGATTGAATACATATGGGAGGTTGATTAATTTAAAATTAAAGTTTTTGTTTTTAACTGTAAATGGTTTATCGGTAAAAACAGTGTCAGACACGATGAATTTGGAAGGACATTTGTTAATATGAATAGATTGGAAGACACAGCTAATTATTTTATAATGGAAACACATGCAAAAAAAAATTTCTATGTAGTAGATCAATTAGATATGCAGTGGTCTGTTGTTTTACAAGGGAAAAAACAATATGTTGGTGAGGATGAAGTTGATGAAGATGCTGATTTATGTGAGATCCCTACTTCCATGGAAATATTAACAGAACATAATGATGAGCATGTTGAAGACATGGTTTGTTCCATAAGTAACGATCACGAAGAAGGAATTTGGGAAAACAATCCATTTGTACATTCCTAAAATTACAGGTAACATATGTTTATTTCTTGTTTACATTTATTTTTTTCATAAATGTTAGATGTTGTAAGTTTTTTATTTATTAAAACATGTTTTAAAACAAAATAAGTATAAGTTTTTGTTTGTTTTAAGTTTTTTTAGTTTACTTTATCATGTTTACCATTAAATGAATTATATATCTATTATTTTTGTTCAGTGACAATTAATTTACCATGTTTACCAGGTTTACCATCTTTATCATGTTTACCATCTTTACCATCTTTACCATCTTCACCATCTTTACCATTGTTTAACATACTTACCATATTACCAATGTTTACTATTACGTAACTTAGTACACTTTTTTATTTTCTGATTACAGTAGTATTAAAATATTTGAATTTGTATATTTTTGAACTAACGTTTGTTTTTTTGATTTGAAGGATAATGACAGATCATTCAGTTGATCAAACACATGATTCTAGAGATGAGCATATTGGTCATACCTCTGGGGAGGAACATTCACATGCTCCTATTACAATAAAGAGTTCAAAGGTTGGTAAATGTGGGTGCACATGTTTACCAAAATTATCAGTTTCCCGTACGTAGGATCAGAGGATAGTCGTTGAGTTTGATGATGATGATATTCCTAGAGGTCCCAATGCAAAATATTTTAAGAGTTTTGTAGCAACTCAGGCTAAGAGAAAAGTAAGCATTATGTATGATGACTGTAGAAGTGTGGATAAAGTGATAATCTCTCAGTTATGGGAGACGATTTTGGTAATATCTTTTACTATTGTTTGAATATTCTTAAAATGTTTCTAGTATATATAATATGTTTAACCTCTTCTTTATCAGATGACATTTGATATTCCTGACACTGGAGGAGTCGGGAATAAATGCTTATCGTTGGCTTCCAGGAGATGGAGGGATTTAAAATCAACCCTCTCATCTGATTTCATTTATGGTCATGGGAGTCATGACAATCCATGTCGTATATATCCTTTTATAGATGAAGACACATGGAGAAAGTTTTTGGAAAGTAGAAGAAAATAGTCATTTTTGGTAAGGGCAGTGTAAACTTTTATAATATTTCTTATATAAATGATCTTATTAATGTTTTGTTAATGATTTCTTATTCTTAATTTACAGAAAACAAGGAAAGCTCATCAAGAGATCCAATCTAAAAATGTATACCCCCATAGTTTATCTTGGGGAGGGTATGCGTTATTGGAAGAACAAATGATGGAGAAAAAATTTCAACAACAAAGAGCTGAGTCTTCAAGCTCTGGAAAGGTGGCCCCTCCATCCCCTCCATCTAGACATGAAAAATGGAAGAGAGCTCGGAAGGGAAAAAAGGGAAATATCTTTCGGATGAATCGAGAATCGTAGTTGAGAGGATTGTAAGATATATATTTTCTTTATTTAAGTTAACCATTTTCTTCATATAATTTCAATCATTACAGAAATGTTCAATTAATTAATACTGGAATCTCTTGAGGAGAAGAGTTCACAGAGGACATTTACAGCTACTGGTAGGGAAGATATTTTATCTGTAGCATTGGGAGGGCCTGAACATCCTAGTCGTATAAGAGGATATCCGGTAGGTGTATCGGTAAGAAAAGTGTTTCCACGTTCTTCAACTTCAAACATTGAGGGGGTTTATAGAAAAAAATTGAATCCTTGGAGGCTGAATTTCATAATATTAATGTGACTATAGAGGAAAAGATTAGAGAATCGGTGTAGTCTATGTTTGCAGACATGAAAAAACAATTTCAGACTGTAGATCCAACTCCTCCACCTCCCCCTGTAGACCCCATTATTTATCCTCCACCTCTGCCTGTAGCTCCCACTCCCCCACCTCAGCCTACTGACCCCATTTTTTATCCTACTCCTCTACCGCAGCTTCCTACTTATTTCGAGTTTTATGTTGATGATTCTCAATAGCATATAGTAGCATATGGGTTGGTATATTACATAGAAGATACAGTTCATCATCAACAATTAAGGTTAGAGAATCAGAGAGTCATTGTACAGGATATTATAGATAGATCATCTCGGGTACCATTACCTATAGATGAGGTGGTGACAGTTGGACATAGTATTGTTCATTTTTTAATTTGGCCATCCAGACTTCTTCGACTCCTTACCATAGAGGTATGAATGTTATATATTTTATTTTATTTTTTATTAAAGTTGTTTTATCATTTGAAAACTAATATATTTTTCAATTTATTTTTACAGGAATACTTCAAAGGTAAAGAAATAATGTATAGACAACAACAAAGACAAATAGTCATGACATCAGATACAAATTCTAGTAGTCTTGACAGATTGTCAAGATATTCAAATTTTTTGGCGGGTCATTATGAGTTTCTAATAGAAGATCATGTTTGTGGACGTGAAATAAATGTGGGGATTATGAAAACTGATATCATGGAGCTTGTTACTGGAGATAAGTTGGGCATCAACATGGTGTAAATTTTTTCCATGTAAATCATAACACATTTTCCCTATGTTATATTTATTAAAAATGTATACTTATGTTTGTTTTGTATTAGGTATCTTTATAAAATTTGTGAGTGGAATGAGCTGACATATGTATATGGATTCATGGACCCGCAATTGATTTCCACGGAAGCATGTGCATTGGATGAGGAACAAAGAATTCTTTATATTGTTGAAAGACTTGAAAAGAATATAGTCACACAATGTTGGATGATGCCTTTCTGTGAGAGGTATGAAACACATCTCTCTCAAAGAATTAATTATATTTTAACATAAAAAACCACTAACGTTTAATTTCCTTTTATCAGTGATCATTGGATGTTAGGGGTTTTTTTTCCAAGGGAGAGAGCACTTTATTGGATATGCTCTTTCCATGATGATGTGAGGGAAAGTTTTAAGAATATATTGGAACAGTAAGTTTCAATTTCTCAATAGTTTATACATTATAATGAATTTTAAATTTACCCCATTAGTATTATTTTCTAATAGGGAAAGGGCCTACTTTCGAAAAAACACAAAGAAAAGGAATTCAAAGATCAAATATGTAAATGCGAAGGTAAATATCCATTTATAATTTGTTCTTTTTTATTTATTACATTAAAATAATATATTGAATTTACACTCATTCAAACATAATTGTCATGAACAACAAGGCGTCATCCAATGCGGATATTATATGTTAAGATTTATGTATGAAATAATAACAACTGGGACAGTTGTGAATTTTGACCTGGTAAGATTTCCTCTTAAACTTTGCCATAATATTTCAATTTGATTTACTCATTATACACATTAACTACTATCCTTTTCATTTGTATCTTTTTGATAACCCTCAACCCTATAATGTTGAAGACATCAAACACTTACAAGTGGAGTGGTCAAATTATTTTACAGGTTTGATTAAATTTTAGTTGTTTGTAATTTAAAATGTAATTTTGAATATTGTAGTTGTAATTGTGTATTTGGTAGTCATTTAGGTTGGATTTAGTTTTTTTGAAGTTGACAGTGTATGTTTTGAATGTTATATATGTGAATCTTTAATTTTTCTCTACTTCTTGTTTTGGTCTACATATGATGGTTTTTCTGGTATGGATTCTGGTCTGGGGGGGGAGAGGTTTCAAGGGTGTGGGGGTGTTCAGTGGGGTTGGGGGTGTAAAGGGGTCTGGGAGGGCTGTCCGGTGGGGTGGGGGGTTGTCGAGGGGTGTTTGGGGATGTCCAGGGGGTTGGGGGCAGTCCAGGGGTGTGGTAGGGGCTCCAATGGGGTGGAAGAGGGTTGTCCAGGGTGTGGGGGTATACATGAGGGTGGGGGGTTGTCCCGGGGTATTTGGAACTGTCCAGGGGGTCAAGGGCAGTCCAGGGGTTTGGTGGGGGCTGTCAAGTGTGGTGAGGGGGTGCTGTTCAGGAGGGTGGGGGTTGTAGAGGGGTGTTTGGGTCTGTCCAGGGGGTCGGGGGGCAGTCCAGGGGTGTGGTGGGGGCTCCAATGGGGTGGGGGCTGTCAAGTGGGGTGAGGGGTGAGGGGGTGCTGTTCAGAAGGGTGGGGGTAGTCCAGGGGTGTGGTGGGGGGCTCCAATGGGGTGGGGGAGGGTTTTCCAGGGTATGGGGGTATACATGAGGGTGGGGGGGTTGTCTCGGGGTGTTTGGAGCTGGCCAGGGGGTCGGGGGGTAGTCCAGGGGTGTGGTGGTGGCTGTCAAGTGGGGTGAGGGGGTGAGGGGGTGCTGTTCAGGAGGGTGGGGGGGTTGTCAAGGGGTGTTTATGGTTGTCCATGGGGTCGAGGGGCAGTCCAGGGGTGTGGTGGGGGATGTCAAGTGGGGTGAGGGGGTGAGGGGGTGCTGTTCAGGAGGGTGGGGGTTGTCGAGGGGTGTTTGGGGCTATCCAGGGGGTTGGGGGCAGTCTAGAGGTGTGGTGGGAGCTCCAATGGGGTGGGGGAGGGCTGTACAGGGGGTATACATGAGGGTGGGGGCTATCAAGTGGGGTAAGTTTTATCTGTTATCAATTTAAATGCTTAAATTTTCTTTAGATTATGTTTTTATCTCCTTCTGTTTTTGTGGTAAAAATTATTGATTTGGTTTCTGGTTGATTTTGGGGGAGAGCAGAGGACTGCAGTGAATTTTTTTTTAAAAAAAAAAATTTCTTTCACGTCAGTTATTTTATAACCGATGTGATAAAGAAATCGAGAAATGTTTATCAGATCGGTTTTTTCATAACTGACGTGATAAACACCTGTGGCATGGTTTATCACGTCGGTTATGTAATAACCGACCTGATAAAGGACCTGGGAAATGCTTTATCACGTCGGTTAATCAATAACCGATGTGATAAAAGTTCTGGGAAATGGTTTATCACCTCGGTTATTTAATAACGGACATGATAAACCATTTCCCAGGCCTTTTATCACATCGGTTATTGATTAACCGATGTGATAAACCCCTCCTGGGACTGGTTTAGCACGTTGGTTATTTAATAACCGACGTGATAATCCATAGCCCAAGAGTTTATCACATCGGTTATTAAATAACCGACGTGATAAGCTCCCCCTCACGTGTTTATGACGTCGGTTATTGTATAACCGACGTGATAAAGCCCCCCCCCCCCCATTTTATCACGGCGGTTATATAATAACTGACGTGATAAACCCCACCCCTGGGTATTTTCATGTCAGTTATTAACTAACCGACGTGATAAAAACTGCGATGTTATGTTTGTTACGTTGGTTTTTAAATAACCGACGTAAAAAACTTTATTTATAACGTCGTCCGTATTAACGTCGGCTAAATCCCGACGTAAAAAAGAAAAATAATCGACGTAAATAACATTTTCTGCACTAGTGTCACAAGAAATGGGATATCTGTGGATCCCTCTAAAACAGTTTCAATTGAGGGATGGTCGAGGCCAACATTGGTAACGGATATCCATAGCCTCTTGGGGTTAGCTGGATATTATCGATGATTTGTGAGAAATTTCACATGATTGTCCAACCCTCTTACCAAGCTAACTCTAAAGGGAATAAATTTTTCTTGGAGTGATGAATGCGAAGAAATCTTCAAGGAGTTGAAAGGGAGTCTTATCACTGCACCCGTTCTCACTTTAACCACAAGTGGGGAACTTTTTGTGGTATTCAGTGATGCTTCGAAGAATGGCTTAGGCTGTATGCTGATGCAGAATGATAAAGTGATATCCTATGCCTCAAGGCAGTTGAAAATCCATGAGCGAAACTATCCAACGCATGATCTGGAGTTGGCGGTTGTAATCTTTGCATTGAAAATATGGCGGCATTATCTCTATGGAGAGAAATGTGAAATATATACTGACCACAAGAGTCTTAAATATATATTCACATAGAAAGAGCTTAATATGCGCCATAGAATATGGATAGAGCTCATCAAGGATTATGACTGTTCAATACATTACCACCCTGGGAAAGCGAAAAAGGTGTCAGATGCCCTAAGTGGAAAGGATCTTGTGATTCTATCAATGATGAGAATTGAGAAGGATCCAATCTTCTTAGACTTGATGAATATGAACATGGGATTCATAAAGAAGGGAAAATAATCAATCTTTTCACAAATGATTTCTCAACTGTCTCTTTTGGAAAGGTTAAATGATGCTCAAAAGGATGATGTGGGGATTCAAGAAAAAGTTGAAGCTATCAAAAAATGGGAAATCCTTGGAGTTTAATGTTAATGAAGAAGGAATTGTGCGGTTTGGGAAAAGAGTATGTGTTCCATCAAATCTGCAGCTAAAGAAGGAACTTTTGGATGATGCACATAGATCAAATTTCTCTATTCACCCAGGGAGAAAAAAGATGTATCGATATCTCCAAGAAAACTTTTGGTGGGATAATATGAAGAAGGAGATCGCTGAATATACATGAAAGTGCCTAGTGTGCCATCAAGTGAAGCCAGAGAGGTAGAATTATAAGGGGATGATGCAACCATTTCCCATACAAGAATGGAAATGGGAGAACATCACCATGGACTTTGTCACCAGTCTTCCGAGGACATCCAAAGGCAACAATGCAATCTGGGTTGTTGTGGATCGTCTTATAAAGACTACACACTTCATTTCTATTTGGTAGGATTTCTCATTGGATCAACTGGCATGGATATATATCAGGGAAGTGGTAAGGTTTCATGGAGTACCACTATCTATTGTGTCTGACCGAGATCCAAGATTCACCTCTATGTTTTGGAAGAGTCTTCAACATGCTATGAATACTGAAGTGAACTTCAGTACGGCCTATCATCCTCAAACTGATGGAGAATCCCAGCGGACTATCCAAACACTTGAGTACACGTTGAGAGCATGCTCAATGGACTTTAAAGGAGTATGGGATCAACATCTTCCTCTGGTTGAGTTCTCTTATAACAATAGTTTCCACTCATGCTTCCAAATGGCACCACATGAAGCCCTATATGGGAAAAGGTGTAGAACACCGTCATGTTGGGATGCAGTCGGTGAACGTAAGCTGCTTGGATGAGAAATGGTCGAGGAAATGGTGGAGAATGTGAAAACCATTCAGAAACATATCAAGGAATCCCAGAGTCGACAGAAGAGTTATGCAGATAATCGTCGATGAGACCTTGAGTTTAACGTTGGAGACATGGTGTTTCTACGCATATCTCTGTGGAAAAAGTTCATGAGGTTTGGAAAGAAAGGGAATTTAAGTCCAAGGTACATCGGCCCCTTCAAGGTTCTTGATCGTGTTGGGGATCTGGCCTATCTACTAGAAGATCCACCTACCATGGCCAGAGTGCATGATGTATTTCATGTATCCCTCTTAAGGAAGTACATATCGGACCCTTCACATGTACTCTCTTCTGAGGTGGTATAATTGGAAGATGAGCTTTCTTATGAGGAGCAACCAGTGAAGATCTTAGACCGTAGAGAAAAATTCCTACAAAATAAAACAATGACCCTCGTCAAGGTGTTGTGGAGAAACCAAAAGTTTGAAGAAGCGACTTGGGATTCGGAGGAAATGATGAAGCTAAGTTACCCACATCTATTTTAGTGTGGGAAAAGGAAAATTTCGAGGGTGAAATTTCTTAAGGGGGGAATATTGTAACGACCCAAATTTTCATTAATGGAAATCCCTCTTGATCTAATTAAATGTCTCTTTATGTTTATATAAAATGTCAACTTCTTTGGTTTTATGTTAAGAATTTTGATTGTTGCTAATATAGTCGTTGAACAGAGATCACATGATTAGTATAAATATAGAGCTTTAACAAATCCAATTAACTCAGGCAAAAGAATCGATGGCCTCATCCAGTAGAATTGCTCCGTATGAAGCCCATTTGTCAGAGCTCGGAAAAGAGGTGGCATCCTTGGGCTTCACTCTTGACCAAGCCCAAGCTGAGCTTCACTAGGTCAAGCTCGAATGGGACCTTCTACGGGAAAAATGGAAGTTGATAGAGATTACCACTCGAGCAATGTTAGCTGAGCCACCCCAAGAGTCTGTCACCATCACACACCTTACCCTTAGGTCTTATGCGGCTATTTTAAGGGGTTATGTAATTAATATCTATTACTTTGTTCATGTATATTATTTTTGTATATAATAATGAATATAGCTCCTTGTCATTTTTGACACATTGTAAATAGTTTTTAAAGTAAAAATAGTGTTTTTAATTATTATTTAATTAAGATATCTATTTTATTAAATTAATGGATTTTTGAATTAAATAATATTTTAATAAAATATTATTTTTATTATTAAATTAATTTTTATTAAATATAAATGATCTTATAATTTTATGAATGCAATTATAATTTTTATTAAGGTTTGAAAGCCATTTCTATCAAAACCCGTGAATTTTCGATAAATGATGGTTTATATTTTAAATGTAAAAATTAACATATTTAGAAAATTATTTAAATAAAATAAATTTTATTTCCGGAATCAGGATGTCAAAATTATCCAATGGTTAATTTTTCATAATTTTCTGAGACAGTGAAATTTTTGGGTAAAAATTAAATACCGTTTAAATATATAATGTGTTTTATGACATCATAATGACCCAATAGTGATGTAATAAAATACTATAAGCTTTATATTTGGACAATATATGTTTTAACATTAAAATAATGGGATTTTGGGTTTTTTTTACTTACTTTTAAAAGCATTAATGGACCCCTCAAGACTTATTAAACACCTTGTCTTTTTAAACTAATTTCCATGGGAGTGTGACTCACCTCCACATAAGAAACCTTATTATTTTAAGATTATAGGACTTTGGCCTTATAAAATATTTTTTTCATCTTCCCTTTTCCAAAAACCATGGGCAAAAACCATGGGATGGTTTGTGCTTTTGAATAATTTAATATAAGGGGTCCCAAACCTAAATAATAAAGAATTCCATCACCTTTCCTATATAAACCCACCCAAGCTCCCACTTCCTCGTCACTCAATGCCTTTAGAGTTCTTTCAACCTCTTCCATTCTCTCCTTCCAAGGTGCCCCAATCTCCTAAGAAGCCTCTCACAAGCCTCTCTCTAGCCTTTGGAAGCACACTTCCAAGTAAGGGTTTTTCTTCCTTTCTCATTTTTGTCAATTTTCTTTAGGTTGTATTTCCCTTTTATTTTAAATTATGAATGTTGGGGTGTGGTTTTTCACCTCCCCCATACTTCCCTATTATTGTTTTAATGTTGGGAGACCCCTTTCTCTCTCATTAAATGCCTCCCATGTACACTCGTTACTATGCCGAAATTCTGGAAGGAACTAATCTCTCTGCTTTTACATTCAAGAAATAATTTTGTATCATGAATCTAAATTCCATTAAAATTTTTGGTACATGTATCTATATGACCTCCTTACTGTCCATTAAATGTAAATATGATGATGAACCACTTTCTCTCTCATCAACCATTTTTATGAATTCTTACAACACGTCGTTACGCTGCCGAAATCGCACCGATTTTCTAAGCAAATGTCATTGTGTAGTGAATACCATGTCCATTTCTCCATAAAGGGTATTCACCTTTATGCACATTTACTTATTGATTATAAAGTTTTATGTATGAATTCCACATTCTTTTATCGTGGAATAAATTATTATATTTTATAAATCCAAGTTTTATGATCCATGTGGCACACTTATGCATGAAATGAAATGTTTAAGAAGGGTGCACCCTTATAGTGCTCCAATGCATTGGGTAAAGTATAGTATCATGATATTTCATGTTCAATGAGTGTTGAATCATGTTAATTCAAGTGTAATGAGGGTTTACTCATGCTTTATGTGCAATGAGGATTTACTCATGCTCCATGTGCAATGAGCCTTAGCTCATGCTAATTCCATGTTAAGTGTTGTTGTCACATTTCCATGTTATGATTATCATGCATTATCATGCCTTTATGTTCATTATCTCTTGTGATCTATTGATATGCCTAATGTATAACATGTATTGTACTCCTCATGTTATTCCATGTTTATTCCCTTACTGGGCTTTATAGCTCACCCTTTTCTTATGCATGTCCTCAGGTTATCCCATGCATTACTAAGTACGAGGAAATGTAGTGGTCATGTAAAGAAAGTTTTCAATAAATATGTTGTATTTTATGTCTTAAGTTTTTATGTAATGATCCTAAGCCAAAAAGGCACTAAACCTCTCGATCTTCTGTGTGGAAAGTGGGTGCACTCTGCCCCCCTGTTTGAGAAATGGCCCCCCCACGAGTGGGGCCTGCCATTTTCCAGCAGGGGGTTACGACCCCCGGCTCTCTCGGAAACCTGCCAGCCAAGCCGGACGGTGTGTCACCGCGGGACCCCCCCCCCCCCCCCCCCCCGCGAGTCCCGCCCTCCTTGCACCGGTGTCCGGCGGTACTGGTCGCCGTGCCCCTCCGCCTCGGCTTCTTCGTGGTTCTCCAGCGCGTTGTGATGGCGTTGCGGCTTCGTTCGACCTCAACGGCGTGGTGTGACAGCGCCACACATCTTCGCCTGTTCCTCTTGCTTCCGCACAGTGTTGTTGCATCGCGCTGCCTTTTGTCGTGCCGCAACAAGTACAACATCAAAGGGGGAGGAGGTTCGGCCATGTTCGTGCGGTCCGACCTCCTCCTGTTATTATGATAACAGGCGGCCCAATATAAAATTCGATGAACGGAAAAGAAAACATGAACAAAAATTAACCCCTACTTCGATGAAGTTGTCGAACATGGTTCGTCGTGGAAAAAGACGTCGCGGAAGACGGCGTCGCGGAAGGAGGCTCTGTAAGCGTCATCGACGTCGTGGTACATAGCGTCGCGGTGAAGAGGATCATCAGGGTCGCAGTACACGGTGTCGCATCATTGATCTCCAAGGAATTATCGTTCCTCGTCATCCTTCATCGTAGGCCGGTGTTCTTCGCGTTCTTCAAGGAGGAAGATGAAGTTCTTCGTGGAACTCTCCCTCTCAACACAACAAAGCAACCCCTAATGAAATAATACTTTGTATTATTTAATTAACACACACAAGCCAACATTCCATTTGAAATTCAAAATAATTCATTCAATTAAATGAATTAATTGAAGAGTCTTAACAGTCCAATTAATGTGAGAGTTGACTTGGAATTTAATAAGGGGGTGCGGGTGTGTTACAAAATAATGGAGGGTTTGAGGAAGTTGAAAAGGTGGGGCTCGTGTGGGTCCCACCTAACTAATATCCTATCAATAGGGGTTAGGATATAGTGGGTCCCACCTCAACTTCCATAAGTAGGTTTAAACTACTTAGAACATAAAATAAAAATTGTTGCACAACTTTTATTTTATTCATTAGTTAACCCTTTTTTTAAATAACCACACCCGAGAAAACGCAACTCCAGAAAAGGTGTTCCTAAGAAATTATCGGAGCTGTTGTTTCATTGGTTCCCTTGGATTTTGATTCTGATAATTGGTTCAAAAGTTAGAAAACCTCGCTCGTTCGTTCACTGAACGTACCTGAGCTAAACTTCATAAATTGATTCCAGGAACACCAGGCCTCGGAATCTGGTTCCGTCAGAAACTGTGTTCTTGTAAAATCCCAAAGAAAATTAAGAAAAAATTTCCCTTGAGTTTTATGGGTCTTTACATTACTCCCAAATCAAGTCTTTACATCCCTGTAAAGATAGATCATAAACTAGGGGAACAAATGTGGGTACTATACACGCATCTGAGCCTTCTGCTCCCAAGTGCTCTCCTGGAGGTTCCCGTGCTGCCATCTGATGCGCACTAAAGGAATCAACCACCCAAGTAGGACCTGCTCCTGTCAATCCTCGATCTCCACTGGGACCTCCACAAAAGCCTCCCCACTGTCAATGTCCAGCTCCCCATGGTCGATTATATGCGTCGGTTCGTGCACGTACCTTCTCAGTTGAGATACGTGGAAGATGTCGTGCACCCAGTGCAACTGAGGTAGTAGAGCCAGTTGATAAGCCACCTCGCCTATCCTTCTAAGAACCTGGAAAGGTCCGATGAAGCGCATAGATAACTTTACGCCCCGGAAAAATCTCCATAATCCACGTCGAGGTGAGACCTACAAGAAGACGCGGTCGCCATCCTCGAACTCTAGTGGTCTCCTCCTCCTGTCATCATAAGACTTCTAGCGGCTCTGAGCTTTCCTCATCCACTCTTGGATGACCTGGAGCTTCTCTGTCGTGGCCTAGACCATCTACAGTCCCACAAGTGCTGACTCCCCATGGTCTGTTTGGCACAGAGGTGATCTGCAAGGTCGGTCGTACAATGCCTCGTATGGTGTCATCCCGATGGTGGAGTGGTATCTGTTGTTGTACGTGAACTCCACCAAGGGTAGGTGGTCCTCCCAACTGCGACTAAAGTCGAGGACACATGCACAGAGCATGTCCTCAAGTGTCTGAATGGTCCTCTACATCTGACCATCCGTCTGAGGGTGAAACACGGTGCTCAGACGTAGTTGCGTCCCGAATGCCGCATGCAACCCCTTCCAAAGCCGGGAAGTAAAGAGAGAATCTTGATAGGAGATGATAGATGATGGCATACCATGAAGCCATATGATCTCCTAAATGTAGATGCGTCCCAAGCTCTCCACTGAGCCCTGCTCTCTGATGGGTAAGAAGTGAGCCGACTTGGTGAGTCAGTCGACAATCACCCAAATGGAGTCGTGACCTCTGGAAGTACATGGAAGTCGAGTCACAAAGTCCATAGATATCTCGTCCCACTTCTACTCCGGGACCTCCAAGGGCTGTACTAAGTCTGCTGGTACCTGGTGCTCAGCCTTCACCTGCTGGCAGGTGAGGCATCGAGAAACGAACTCTGCCATAGCCTTCCTCATACCCGGCCACCAGTGCTGTCGTCTGAGATCCTGGTACATCTTCGCGACTCCTGGATGTACCGCTAAAGGGTAAATGTGAAACTCTCTCAGCAAATCCTCCTGTAAGGCAACTGGTACCATGGTACGTCCTCTGAAAAGGATGACATTCTCTCCTCCCATAGAGAATCCATCAGGTGCATGTCCTGAGGATATCTATGCACGCCGTGTCTCACAGTCAATGTCTCCATGTTGTGCCTCTCTGACCCACTATAGAAGTGGAGGAGTGACTATGAGTGACTGAATAAAGGCTGCTCCATCTCTATCCATAAAGGATATCTGCAAAGCGGCTAGCTGCTCCGTCGCCTCCCCGAGTAGTTGAATGCCCATCCTCCTGCTGAGAGCATCGGCTACTACGTTCCCCTTTCCAGGAGTATAGACTATCTCAATGTCATAGTCTGGGAGGAACTCGAGCCATCGCCGCTGTCTCAGGTTCAGGTCCTTCTGCGAGAAGATATACCTGAGACTCTGGTGGTAAGAATAGACTGTAAAGTGCTCGCCCATCAGATAGTGTCTCCACATCTTCAGAGCAAAGACCACTGCTGCTAACACCATGTCATGGGTAGCGTAGTTCTACTCATGCTGCCTAAACTGAAGGATACATAGGCGATCACGACCTGCTACTGTATCAGGACACATTTGATTCCGGTCCCTGATTCATCGCAGTAGACTACGTACCCTACTCCCTCCTCTGGTAGCCTCAAGATAGGTGAGTTGTTCAATCTCTGTCTCATCTCCTAGATGATCTGCTGACATCTATCTGACCATAAAAAGGGTTTCCCTTTCTTCATCAAAGCTGAAATTGGTGCCGCAACTCTGGAAAAGTCTGGAACAAACCTCCGGTAGTACCCAGCTAGACCCAAGAAACTTTTCACCTCCGTCACGCTCCTAGGTGGCTCCCAAGCTAGCAGTGCCTTGATCTTCGCAGGATCCACTGCAACTCCCGCCTCAGAGATGACGTGTCCCAAGAAGTTGACCTCACGTAACCAGAACTGAAACTTTGAGAGCTTTACATAAAGCTGGTGCTCTCGGAGTGTGTCTAGTACAACCCGCATGTGGTAGTCGTGCTCCTCCTCAGTGGTCGAGTATATCAATATGTCGTTGATGAAGACCACGACAAATCGATCGAGGTATGGATAAAAGATCTTGTTCATGAGATTCATGAACACCACTGGAGCATTGGTTATGCCGAATAGAATAACCAAGAACTCATAGTGGTAATACCGACATCTGAAGGTTGTCTTCTTCATGTCCTTTTCCCGAACTCTGAGCTGATGATAACCTGACCTGAGGACTATCTTCGAGAACCGTCGTGCTCCCTTGAGATGATCGAAGAGGTCGTTAATCCTAGATAGCGGATACTTGTTCCTCACGGTCTCCTGGTTCAGGTGACGATAGTCGACACACAGTCACAAGATCTCGTCCACCTTCTTGGCGAACAAAATCGGGGAAGCCTAGGGTGAAACAATGGGTCGGATGAATCCCTTTCCCTACAAGTCCTCTAGCTATACCCATAGCTCTCGAAGCTCATCGGGAGCCATCTGATATGCTGGAGTGGATATTGGGGTTGTCCTGGGGTACAGGTAAATATGAAAGTCTACCTCTCTGCGAGGAGGTAGTCTTGGAACATCATCAGGAAAAACGTCAGCATACTGATCTGCCACTACAAGAAAACTCGGACTCCGCACGTCAACTGCTCCTAGGATGAGGCTAGCCAACTGATGAGTGATGGGTTGTCCTCTCCTCTGCGCGATTCCATCCTGTTATGCAAAGGGTCCCTTCTCTCTGATGAAGGTGAAACTGCTCCCATCGGTACGAACACACCGCACCTTGCACCTAATACAGTCAATGTGAGCATGGACTGTAGATAACCAATCCATGCCCAAGAAGACATCGTAAGTCCTCGACGCCGCTACAAGAAGATCCCAGCCGAAGCTCTCACCTCCTAGAGTGAGCTCACACTGCCAGTACCAATGCGTAATTGTCGAGTCTGCTCCCATAGGAGTCTCTAGCCGTAAGGATCGAGCCAACGGCTCTGTCGGAATCTCCGAGCTCCGAACAAGGGCAGCGGAAATAAAAGAATGACTCAATCATCTGTCTATAAGAACTGCAACAAGGGTGGAGTAGACACATATAGTACCTCGAATCATCTCTGGAGCGTCATGGTCGTAGGCCTATGCTGCCTGAAGCTGAGATTGTCTCTGCCTGCCAGCTCCCTGTGGTCGGGGTGGACCTCCTGGTGGTGGTGGTGGTAAAGCCTTAAAGCGTCTCCCACCACCTACTGCTCGGCCAGCTCCCCTGCCTCGTCCGCCTGCTCCCGGCGAACCACCACGGTCGACCCTCTACCTCTTCCTGGGTGGCCCCTCAACTGTCTGCTGCTCCTCTACATGGCGGGTTGGGAAGTCATGAGCCAAGTGGCCCTGCCCGCCGCATGCGTAGCACTGTCTGCTCCTCAGAAGGATGGCTTTGCACCGCATGCCCCGCACCTCTGAACCAGTGTCCCGAGGTCGTCCTCCTGAAGTTCTGGTCTACCTGGACCCCTGTGACGCCCGTCGACTGCCAGCTGCAGATGGATCTGCTACATGCCGCCCTGCGGTAGGTCTCGCTACTGGTGTAGGCTCAGCAAGAAAACTCTCTATGAGAAGGGCTCACTTCAGTACTCATGCCTGTGTCAGAATGCTGAGGGAGATCATCGATGCTCGGATCTCATGCCTCAGTCCCTATTCAAAGGTCCTGGCCTAGAAGAATGGGTCTCGTACCATGTCCGTCGAATAGCACGAGAGATCGGTAAATCTCACCGAGTATTGGGCGATCGTCATGCTGCCCTGTCGCAGTTGTAGTGGCTCCTGGATGCGCACCGCACAGAGGGTGGCTAGGATGAACTCCGAGCGGAAGAGGCTCTCAAAGTCCGTCCAGAGGAGAGATGCCTCGTCGTGCACCTGGAGCATCAAGATCAACCATCTGCCTGCTGCCGCATGCAGGAGGCTCACTACGAGGATCACCATGAGGTCAACTGGTGTCCCCACTAACCTGAAAACTCGCACAACCGCCTCCAGACAATCCTCGGCTGCCTGAGGGTCCGTCTCCCTGCGAAACCTGGGTGGTGTATGACGTTGAAACTCATGCAGTGCATGAAGGCGACGTGCACTCTCAGCGGCTGGGGCTAGTGGCATCGGTGGCTCGGCAGGTAGTGGTACCACCAGTGCCTCTGCTAAAAAAGGGCCCTGCATCGAGGCTTCGTCGCTCGGTGGGATGTCGTCTCGCAAAAGGCTCAGAACCCTAGCTGGCTGCCATCGTGGGGCCATCCTGAAAGAAACAGGTGTGCCATGATCAAACAGTATACCTGGTGAGCTGAAAAAAAGTAATCACAATGAAAACTTTTGAAACACACATTCAATCAATGTTTTTGTGCGTTGAGTCAGAAATCAGAAGTCAGGGTCCTGGTGTATGGATATGTCGGCCGCCGCACCAACACTAGACTCCCTAGACTAATAACTATACTCAATACCCTTAACATTATTTCTTTACATAGCAGAAAGATCAGAGTCCTGAGTTCTGCGGTAGAACCGAACACCTTTGATACCAATTTGTCTCAACTCGTCCTCGGGGCCCGTTTCGTGACTACCCCAAGCCCACCTTCCATAGGACAGGGGCTGGAGACTAGCACCAAGGTGTCAATCCCGATTAAAAAATGAAAGGCATTTCCTTTATAGAGAAACAAACACCACAGAGTAAGCTAGCAGAAGTAAATACTAAGTAAAAATGGGTATAATAGTAAGTGCGGAAAGTAAATGGGCCAGAATACAAACCCAAACTGAAAGTAAAGTACAGTTGGAAAGAAAGTATAGCAACTGAAAGTAAATAAGCAACGACAAGCCATCCACTGGAAGTCCCACCTGAAATGTGGGTACAGATAGCCTCCTCATCTCCTCGGGTCCAGCCGTCTGCTCCCTGTACATCCCGCCCAGTGGTCCACCTCCAGGTACCAACTTTCTCCACAAGCCTCAACCACGATCAGTAATGTCTATCGTCTGCATCCAACACAACATAGTGCGGGCATATCCCATGCAGGGGTGAGTATACGCTACTTAGTAGGGACCCCGAGACCCCCAAAGGTCTCCCATAATCCACAAAGGAAAGATACAATCACGAAGTAACATCCAACACTACTTAGGTATATGCCCAAACATATACCTAAGTCATAAATTTCAGTTCGGCTCCAACATTCGAGCCCAAGTTCGATCACATCCACACAGGATAGTAAAACCCAATCCATAAAGGAAATCACAACATAATCCACATAGGAAGAAAATCAATCATATCAAAGATAATGATTGAAAGCTAAGACTCAGCTCACACAGGTATACTTCTTCATAAGGTGATAGAGATGATCAGATGTAGTCACTGATTCATCTAAGCTGGGACCCACGTAGGATACAAAAACTAGCTACTCTTCCAGAACCACGTAGGATACAATAATAGAGTCAAACACTGCCAGACCCATGTAGGATACACGAACAGTAGTACTGCCAGACCCACGTAGGATACAAGAACAGTAGTCATCGTCGTTGAACCCACGAAGTATTTCAGTACGGTCTTCGTCACTGCCAAACCCACAGAGGATTTCAGTGTCGTCTTCATCGCTGCCGAACCCATGGAGGATTTCAGTGCAGTCGTTATCGCTGCCGAACCCACGGAGGATTTCATTGCAGTCATCATCATTGTCGCAGTCGCAGCCAGCTCTAGGGTTCCCGCACACAGCATGCTCGATTCCGGGAGGTTCCTCTCCACGAGCCAAGGGGGTCGATACATCAACTGACACGTAGTCTGGATTTGATGTATCCCAAAGTTCCGTCTCGACAAAAGGAACTCAACGTGACATACGGCGCGTCAATCGGATGCCCGGTCTGAGAGTTATTGGATTTTTCGTTCTAGGGGCCCGGTTGGTTTTTAAGTCAAAACCAACTCGACCGCACTGCAACAGTGTCCAAACCTCGAACGGAGTAATCCAAAAGTTCTATCTCACTTAGATGAATCCAACAAAGTTGACGGCACGACAGTCGGACGTCCAGAGCTCAAGTTACAAGCATTTCCGCTCCGAGGGCCCGGATGGTTTCGTGCTCGAACCAACCTGTCCATATCGAAAGTTCTTAGAAACCTTGAGTTTAATATCCCGGAATTACCTTCTTGATCCAAGGATCACATCGCAACTGATGGTGCGTCGATCGGAGGTCCATAGCCCAAGATACGGGCGTTTGAACGGAACTGTCCGGAAATAGGGGGTTTTGGGCCCGGACCGACCCAGCCCAAGACCCCCTAGGTCAGCCCGAACCGGGTTGACACGAACCGGGTCCGGGTCCGGACCATTAGGGCGCGGCCCGCATGGCCAGCTCGGCGCTGGCCGAGCCGTCGTGGAAAGGGGGGGCGCGCTGCCCCCCTGTTTGAGAAACGGACCCCCCACGAGGGGGGGCCTCCATTTTCCAGCCGGGGGTTACGACCCCCGGCTTTCTCGGAAACCAGCCGGCCAAGCTGGCCGGTGTGTCACTGCGGGACCCACCCCCCCCCCCCCCCCCGCGGGTCCCACCACCCTTGCATCGGCGGCCGGTGGTTCCGGCCGCCGCTCCCCACACCACCGCGGCCATAGTTCACAGCCTTGTCCAACCGGCGCGGCCCGACGGCGCCACGCCCCTCCGTCGCGGCCCTGCTCTAGCCGCGGCTTCTTCATGGTTCTCCGGCGCGGCGCGATGGCGCTGCGGCTTCGTTCGGCCTCAACGACGCAGCACGACGATGCCGCGCATCTTCGCCCGTTCCTCTTGCTTCCGCACGGTGCCGTTGCACCGCGCTGCCTTTTCTCATGCCGCAACAAGTACAACATCAAAGGGGCAGGAGGGTCGGCTGTGTTCGTGCGGTCTGACCTCCTCCCGTTATTAAGATAAAAGGCAGCCCAATATAAAATTCGATGAATGGCGAAGAAAACACGAACAAAAATTAACCCCTACTTCGATGAAGTCATCGAACGAGGTTCGTCGCAGAAAAAGACGTCACGGAAGACGACATCGCGGAAGGAGGCTCCGTAAGAGTCATTGACGTCACTGTACATGGCATCGCGGTGAAGAGGATCATCGGAATCGCGGTACATGACGTCGCATCATCGATCTCTGAGGAATTAGCATTCTTCGTCGTCCTTCATCGGAGGTCGCCGTTCTTCGTGTTCTTCAAGGAGGAAGATGAAGTTCTTCATGGAACTCTCCCTCTCAACACAACAAAGCAACCCCTAATGAAATAAGACTTTGTCTTATTTAATTAACACACACAATCCAACATTCCATTTGAAATTAAAAAGTATTCATTCAATTAATTGAATTAATTGAAGATTCTTAACATTCCAATTAATGTGAGAGTTGACTTGGCATTTAATAAGGGGGTGCGAGTGTGTTACAAAAATAATGGGGGTTTGAGGAAGTTGAAAAGTTGGGGCTCGTGTGGGGCCCACCTCACTAATATCCTATCAAGAGGGGTTAGGATATAGTGGGTCCCTCCTCACCTTCCATAAGTAGGCTTAAACTACTTAGAACAAAAAATAAAAATTGTTGCACAACTTTTATTTTATTCATTAGTTAACCCTTTTTTTAAATAACCACACTCGAGAAAACGCAGCTCCAGAAAAGGTGTTCCTAAGCAATTACCGGTGCTGCAGTTTCACTAGTGCCCTCAGATTTTGATTCTGAGCACCGGTTCAAAAGTTAGGAAAACCAGCTCGTTCGTTCACTAAATGTACTCGAGCTAAACTTCAGAAATTGATTCCGGGCACACCGGGCCTTAGAATCAGGTGCCATCAGAAACTTCCTTCTTGTAAAATCTCATAGAAAATTAAGAAAAAATTTCTCTTGAATTTTACGGGTATTTACATAGGTGGTGTGCTCTAATGGAGGTCCCGAGTAGGAGGGTCGTGCGGAGGAGGAGGCTGGAGATGCTTCTGCATCGCGCATAGAGGAGGAGAAACATGGAGGGGTCACACCATCGTCAAGTCGCGCCTCCCCTTTTTATTTTCCTTTTCCCCCTAAATTAATCCATTTAATTGAATTTAATAATTAAAATAATAATACTCATTTTATTATTACTATTATTATTATTATTATTATACACATTAAACACTTATCTAATAAGTGAAAAACTCCCCATTTAATTAAAAACACTTCTTCATTTGTTATTATCTTATTAAACGTTTCGTAATTAAATATGAAACACCCTATTGATCATTAAATTATTTTAACATTTCTTTAACTAAATAACCAAAAAATAATAATAACATCATCATTATTATTATTCCAAGTTTCATTTATTTTAAACCCAAACCCCCAATTTATTACAATATCATTAATATGATAAAAACTCCAACCCATAACCCCTAATTAAATTTCCATAATAATAATTATTATTACATTCATAAAACTAAAATAATAATAATTTCATCATTATTAATTTTCAAACCCTTGATAAACCCAAAACCTCTATTTAATTACAATGCTTCATTAAATCTAAAACCATCATTTAATTAAACATTTCTTTGAGAAGCTCAAAAGCCACATTAAATTCTCATAAATGATACACTCCTTTTATATGAAATTAAAATCTCAAATCATCAAAATAATTTATGAAAACAAAATAATAATAAAAACATTATTATTATTTGCGCATTCCTCCATTTAATAATAAATGGTCCTTAAATAATTCTGAAACTCTTTATTTAATTAAAATGGTTCTTCGATAAACCCAAAATCCACATTAATATCTTCAACAATCATTTAATTAATTCTTTATCATTCATTTAATTAAACAAACATAATAATAATAATAATCATTTCATTATTATTATAATTAAAACTTTCTTGTAATTATTCAAAATCTCTCATATAATCTTATTTAATTAAATTAAAAAATTTATTAAACAGCGTAAACTTTTGGTTCTTGGGTTAATAGTCGTGCTTGGGACTAATCACCCCATGTATGGGAAATGACCTAGTGGATAGGGATGAGAATTGATGTTTGTAATATTTGAGGTTACGGTTGATATGATTTCACCTTGAGTGACTGGTGTATTCTCCGCTACTTATTGATTTTGAGAATTTTGAAAAAAGAACTTTTCCTGATAGGGCAGGGAAGTTTTATACATGCATCATCTTAGGCATGCAGAGATTCACTTGTCATGCATGTAACATTCCATGTAGTTTCATTAGTAGGATGCCTTCTAATTTGGATTGTGTGCCTTGGGTGAAATGCCATGTTTTGATATACTTTAGCATGACTCTGTATATAACATGTTTCGGTGATAGATTTAACATGATTGGGTGATTATATTCCATACTTCCTCGGTTATTAGAATGGTTTGTTTTTGTTCCATGATTCTATGTAATAGCATGATTATGTGTACTACTTATGATAACATGATAGATATGTTTTGATGTGTGAAAGGGGTGCTAAAGTTAAAATGATAAAAGAATTTTGATTACTTTAAATGGGATCCAAATTCTAGAAATAACGTGTATGGGTGCCTTATCTATTAGTATATGTACACCCATGTGTTTGAACCTTATATAACCATAGTATGTTTGAAAATGGTTATAAATGTAAAACCGCATATTTTTGATTGAAATGAACTATTGTTGGGATACTTTTTGAAGAACCCGGATTGAACAAATGGGACCATCAGAGGTCGCCTTCTTGGTAAAAGGAAATTAGATGCTCAATTTCCTATTTAAATTTCAATAAATTGAATGTTAAATTATTAAAGAGTATGTTTGTGATAGCATTCCTATTTTTCTATAGGTAGTTATTTTGAAAACCAAGTGAATTGTTGTGAAAAGTACTTGTGTGTTTGTTGAAATTTATTCAAATGTCAAAAGGTTTAATGAATTAATTAAAATACCAAAAATGGGGGCTTTTGAAACTCATTATTTTGGTTTTGTGTGACCAAGAGAGAGGGTTGAAGTTTATGTTTTGTAAGGGGCTAACCCATGGTAGGTAGTACCCTTAGAATATTCTAGGTTTTTACACTATGTTCATCCCACTATTTAGTAGGACTTTATGGTACTCAGGTGTTATGGCATGTCGATAGTTTTATGCTATGGTTTTTATGAAAAAAAAATTAAGGGGTGATCATGGTTTGAAGAACGTCACATGTATGCGTTAAGTGTTCTGAAATAGCACGTCAATGAGCAGATGATATTTTATTTCAATGTCATGGACAAACCTAAGGTGGGTAGTGTCGCATCATCTTTGGTAAATGTTTCAGTAGGAGATGTCGAGCTTTCATAATAGAGTTGTCTGCTAGTAGTTCGTTTAATATTCTTAATGACCTTTGTTTTCTCTTAGTATGCTCTTCTGAATACGATGAGCATGTACCCTATCTTGACCTCGTCATGGATACAATAAGATAGTTTTGGTCTTATGCAGCACTACATTTTAAATGTTGTTGGGCTTGAAAATTGGTTGTCATCTAGGTAGTACACGGGATGCATGGTTTCTTTGGGCTACTCCTTTATTTTTGTTGGGGCATGATTGTTTTTTTAAATAGCATTGCAATGGGTTGACTTGGAAATTTCACCAGAGGTCAGGTAAGGACTTCATTATACATGTGGATGGTTTTGGAATAGTTTTAAAGTCATTTCATCAGATAAAGGGAGAATGTGGGTTTTGGGTCTATGACATCTTTCGAGGAAATCATATGCAACCTGTTATATTGGTTGATCAAGATTCAACCATTTTCATTGACAAGGACATTGTAATGGCCTCTATTATAAGCTATATTTCAATGTTTAATCTATAAATTGATCTTTAGCTCTGGTTTTAAAGGCTTTTTCGTTAGGCTTGTGAAGGGTTAAAGGCATGTTGGTGTTAGCAATGAAACACGTTAGTTTTAATGAGATTAAATAACCATGGTCGGTTGGTTGTTTTATTAGTGGTTCCTGATGGCTTCTCAGGGATGAGAAGTTTTTAAGGTGGGTAGATTTTAAAGTCCTGTGTTTTTTAACCAGGTTAAAATACAAAGGTTTTTGGGAAAAAATTCTATTTATCAATGGGTCGTTTTTTTAAACCGAGCTTCGGAATTTTATTCCAAGTGTTGGAGCACCTAAATTTTTCATTTTTGGACTTTTGTATTTATTTGATAATTTTAGCAGGTGTTCCGATGAGTCTCGAGAGCACCGAGTTTAGAAAAGTCAACTTTAATGAATCTGCATGGGCAGTGCATGGTTGTGGTCCAACCTATGCAATTTACCCTATTTAATAAATTATTTAATATATTTAAATAAGATTATAAAACAGGGTAAACTGCACGGGTTGGACCGCAACTGTGCACGACCCGTGCAGATTCATTAAAGAGGACTTTTCTAGATTCAGTGCTCCCAAAACTCATCGGGACACCCGCTAAAGTTATTAGATAAATACTCAAGTCCAAAAATGACACTTTTAGGTGTTCCAACACTGTGAATAAAATTCTGATGCTTGTTTTAAAAAAATAACCCATTGATAAATAAAAAAAATCGACAACCTTCATATTTTAACCCAGTTCAAAAACTCAGGACATTACATATGGTCATAGTGGAAGCTATTCAATCTCATCCCCAATAATGGTATTTCATTAGATTTAACAAATAATCCATAATAACATGATAAATAGTTTTCATTTATAATTAATATAACTAAAAAACTAGACTGAATGAATCCTATAACCTAATGAGTATCCTTTTCATATTAAACTTATAATTAATTTAATAATAACAATTACCTCATTCATGAGATTCTTTATTTTATGAATATTTTGATTATTCAAACCTTGTTTGAGTTGTTTTATCACTTTTCTATGATGATCTAAAGAAGAATCCCTCTAGTAGTGATCCAAATGTACTATAGAATCTCAATGCATTGCCAATGTATCCTTGGGTGATAACATAAAGGTAACTATCACCTTGTGTTACTCACATTTGATCACATAATAACCATTTTTATTGGAGGATTGTATCTCTTATTCTCTTTATATTGAGAGAGAACTGGTAGGTGGTGGAATTATATCTATAATTAGAGTAATCCAAGATATTTCTTTATTGAGATAATTCTATAGGTGGGGATGTGTTTTCACACAAAAAATGATTTCACACACTCTCTAAATGTTATAAGTGGGTGTATATAGAGCTAGGTTTTAACATTGGTAATATCATAAAGGCCCTTAATCAAATAATAAACCTAATATATTTCCTAATCCAATAATATATGAAATATTTGGTGATATAAAAATAATTTCCATACACATTTAATTAAAAATTAAATTAAGAAATGAACAAGGGAGTTAGAAGTTTATAAAAACATAGACCATACATTAGAAAAATGTAATTGAAGAAAATAATCACAAAGGACCATGGACATGATAAAGTAAAATAATTTATAGTCTTCTTTAAAAGTGAATCATCCTTTATGTTAGCTTCCCTATAGATGTGTGAAAGCATAGATCGAATCTTCTCCATGTATGAAATACAAACAACCATATGTATATAATGGTCTCAAGGAACCAAAGTTGACTTGCTAATGATAATGATGACTTCCCATATAAAGTCACTTTAAATCCACATCTTCTTCCAATTATGTTTTTTTGAATATTTATCCAAATAAATAATAGCTCAAATCTCAACCTCAAATTAAATGAAATATACAAGGTATGATATAATAAACCCTTAATAAATCCTCTAAAATTTCTAAAAATACCACCACATTCTGTTGGAATAGGTGAATCAGATGTTTCAATATCAATATTGATTATAATCTATGTAAGGATAGGTGGTATCTATCTAACATATTGGGTCTACTTGGGTTTCTTAATCACACCGTTGAACCCCAAATATTTGGTTATGATGTGGTCTTCTATAGTATTATTCATACACCCCCACCATAATATTTTATTTCATTTGAGTGTATCTCAAGATATAAATATGAGTGAATTTAAAAGGGTATATTGTTTCCTCAAATATAAAATAAAAATTCTCACCCCCTAGATATGTCCAATACTTTAAGAAACCACAGAGTAAAGTAAGTTTTAAATTTGTTCACTTATGTTTATACTAAACAAACTTTACATGAAGGCATTGAATTTACTACAGTTGTGAAATTTACATTGAGAATAAAATTCAAGGTGGACCATATCTTCTTTTGATAGGTGAATACCATCAATTTTTAATTATATTCTTCTTAATACCAAAAAACTATAGTAAATAAAAATATTTTAAAACCCCACAACTTGAAACTTGTCATCAGTGGGGATTATATTATGGAAAACTATCCAGATAAACAACTATATTGAAGTAGGGATGAAAGATCTACTAAAAATATTTAACTATTATGGGGTATATGGTTCTTTTCTACATAAAAAATATATATTAAAAAGAATAATTAAGTGTGTTAATCCAAGTAGGACTCTAACATGCTTTATCCTGCTCAAATAATTCAAAATATTAGATTTCAAGAAATACTATTTGAGGAATGATATGTTCCACCCACTCAAAATTATAAATAGATTAATAAATATATAGATATTAAAATTTAGTAGTAATCTATCATACTTTCAAGAGTGGTGAGATAAGCCACTTTCTTTAATGATATTTTGGCTAAAGGTCCTTTTAGTATAATAGTGAGTGTACTTCATGAACCCCATAAAATACAAATAATAATAATAATAATCATATATTATTATTATTATTACTATTATATCATTTCATGAACCAAAATTAATAAATTAAATATCATTTTAATTAAAAAATTAATTAATTTTTTATTTAAATGGTATTTATGACTATATTATTCAAATTATCGAGTCTTTAACTCAGCCCATCCACCTTTCTCGGCATTTACTGAACCTCAAATAATAAATATAATTCATTCAATAAATAATTAAATATTATATTCATGGTCTTATGTATAAATATTTATTTAATATTCAACTAACATAAATATGGTAACTGAATATTTTTAATCGATAAATTCTGAATAAATATTATTCCGCAATCATGAGAATAAAATGTATTAAAACTACTGAAATCTAAAAGAATCCAACTTAGATAAATGGAAACACTAAGTGTGTGACCTCATAGGCCTATACCTAAGTTTCATTAGGTGAGATTTATTAAAGTACAATATTATCTTCTAGCAACATGTAAAAGAACCCATGGGTGAAAATATTAATTTTACAATGGAAACAACCACATACAAACACTCATTGTGTATTATAATCTATTTTTATTAATATCTCATAAAGTAATTTTCACGCTTGTATCATCAACCTATAAAATTGGTATATCTTATATTGAATTAAAAAAAGGAACTCATTAATCACCATACACATGGATTTTAGTTCTATAATTCAATTTCAATCAAAGGTATGAGATATCATCTTTCTGTCTTGGAAGGAATAAATCCTTTATTAACTTATTCATTAATTCCACATCGCTCATGATGCACCCAGAATTATCAAAATTACTATAAAAATGGTCATAATAGATTTCATAAATATATCAAATTACATCTCTTATGATATGAATTAATAATATCTCAATCTTAAGTACTAATACACACATTCATAGATAGGAATATCCAAAGACATAAAAACAAGTGGAATTTATACTTGTGGGTATATCCTTATAATATATAATTTTGAAGATTACCTAGTGGGAACATAATGGGATGAATCCTAATTCATGAATAATAATCAATAACCTAATAGTTTTCATCTTATGTGCCCCATCATATAATTGCATTCGACCATAATACTTATATATCCTAGAATATTTTCATAGTACCTCAAGGTTCTCATCCTATTTGGGAACTATTACAGACTAGGAATGTTAAAAATACTCTAAGAACATTAACACATTAATTATATATAGATTAAAAATCAATATTTGATTGAAAAAATATTAATATTCAAGTATATGAATACATAAGAAATATTAATTACAAATTCATTGGTTATAGGAAATCAACTCTATTAATTATGACAACTTCATTTCAACCTATGACAATTTAGGTTCATCTTATAAAACATTTAGTTCATAACATGTTGTTTTAGGTTTTATAATATTATTTTTCATATCCTAATCCCAAATAATATATAAAACCCAATACAAAACCAACTAAGATTCCCTAGACCTACACTCCTAGATTGAGTTCTAGAAATAAAAACTTTACATATGTGTTGATACTAAGTCAGATGACCTGGGAATAATACACATATATTCTACATCATCACCATAATTTAAAATTTTCATATTATAAATTTATATAATCCCAAAACCTAAAGGTTTAGTGCCTTTTTATATTAGTAACATGATATTCTTATTTTAAAATAAGTCTTTAAAATTTCCTGCAAATAGTCTTCTCACATGATACCCTTTTATACACATCATACATAATAATATTCTTCCTAACCTATGTATTGGAAACATGATAAATGGGATATCTTAGATTGTTAGTAAGGGTAAACATAAGATATAAAAATTGATGATCATAAGGAATCATAATATGAACATGTAATAAAGAGACAAAGAAAGGGTCATGGACATATCATAAGAGAATCATACCCAATAAAACCTAAATAATAAATCGTGATTCATAGAATAATAATTTTGGCATAATATAATATATGGATCATATAAGTGTGAAAATATGATTCAATAATCATAATCCATGAATAGATAACATTTGTATAAGAATTTTGAATATACATTTGCATAGAAAATCTTTCCTTATATTGAGTCTCACTGCCATGACCATCATCACATAGTGGATAGAGTGCCTTAATGGATTGGGTTTCTCTCCAATCCCTAACATATAAGCTCATTATATATAATTCTTTAACTAATATATTAGAGGGTGGTATAATTTCTGTCTCACCCCTCATTTAGTAAGCAAAGTCACTTAGGGTTTTGGATTCAATCCTCATTCACTATCATCTTGTAACACCCCAAAATTTCAATAAGTAATTATACATTTTATTTTCAATAGAATAAATTACACAAAATAACAAAATAAAATGTTTCATGACATATTATAATAAAACTTTAGTAAGAAACAATGGTAGGAATCAATTATGAGACAAATTATATTAATTTATTTTGAGTGATGAAATTCAATGATTAAAAAATAAATAATTAATGTGATATGATTAAAATAATTCAAGGTTGAAAGGTGTAATTTTCAAAGAATTGATTTTCAAGTGTAGTGTATTTTTCAAAAAAATTCACTTTTAAAGTAATTAAATATATGAACCAATAAATTAATACTCAATTAGTTATAAATTGATATGAATAACAATTAAAGATTAAAAAATAAAAGTGGTTTTTATATATTTTTTATTTTCAAGAAAAAGTTAAATTTATAAGTTTTTATTTATAATTTGATGACATATGTTTATTTTTTGAATTTTTAATGTGTAAATTTTATTCATATGATTTTTTTATTTTTCTAAACATTTTGATATTTGGATGAATAATGAAAAATGCCAATTTTACAAATACACTCACTTTTATAAAATTTTTATGATATAATAATTACTTAGAAGTTTATTAACTAATTTTATTGAAAAAATATATATTTAATAACTAATATAATTTATTTAGAAATATTATATTTAACTTAGAAATATATATTTGATATTTTTGTAACCTGGGTAATGTTTTTATTAAAAAAACTATTTTTGTTATTATATTTTAATCTAGTATTCAAAATGGTTAATTTTGGTTCTTATTTGGATTTGAAAGTTAAATAAATACCCTTTTTAAAAAAATAATATAATTAATTATATGTTAATATATATTATATATTATTTTGGTATATAATCATTTTTATGCTTAAAAGGGAATTTTTCTAAAAATGGTTTTTCATAGAATTTTTCAAAATTATATCAAAAGTAATTTTTACCACTTATAGAAATTAAATCCTATAAAATAGATATTATATTTTGGATAATCATGTTATACATTGATAATGATATCATTTTTTTTATTCATTGTTCATAGTTATGATGGTAAAAGTTTGTCACCACTGTAAGGGTTAAAAAGATTAACGAGGGGGTGAACTAATAAATAAGGATTAAAATATCTTTAAAGCTTTTCTAAATGTGATTGGTTGAGTGTATTTTGACATTAGTATAACCTATATTCTAAATTTCACTAAATTTTATCCACTTTCCATGAGAAATACATTTATTATATTGTAAAGTTCTTAGTATTTACAAGGGTTCCACTACTCCTCTTACCTATAAAAGGGAACCTCCTCTATTAACATTCACAAAAAAATTAACCCCATATCTCAAAAAAGTCATAAAAAATATATTCCAAAATGTATTACCCATGTTATGCAGGTCATGGTATTTCCAAAATACCAATCCTAGAAGGCTTCATGTGTATACTATATGAATATATCCAATGAGGAGGTATAATTCTTAACCAAATTCAATTAGGTTTATTTATTCTTATACCTCCTAAAAATATATTACATCCATCATAATATAATTAAATTATTATATTTAATATAATAAAAATGTTACTATATATTTTTGTAACAACTATTTTCTACCCACTTTCTATCTAATTGTAAATAGAAACACCACTAATGCGTATGTACAGACTGTCATCTCCAAGAAGCAATGTATTTTATTTTTAATTAAAAACTAACATGAATATTTATAAAAATGTTACTAATGAATATATATGATATTTATTCAATAATTATGTTTCTTTAAGGATAAGATACTATCTACCTTATTACCCTACCTTCTGTTCTAAAATGGAAATGTGGATCATGTTTACTTGCAGAATAATGCCTCTATAAAGTGGTGTGTTCGATTTTTCATTTTTTGTATCACATAGCTGGTTATAAATGTAGATTTAATTAATATATATTGTGTTTATAAAATAATTATGATTCTTTAAAGTTAAATTTCTGATTTAAAATTTACAAATTTAATAACTAAATAAAAATGATAATAAATTAAATAAAAATAATAATTGTAAATAAATAAAGATGAAAATTTCATTAATAATGTAGATAATTAATATAATTTTATTATTCATGAAATTAAAATAAATATATAGAGAGACCAAAAATAATGTAAGCGTTTCTCTCACAAAGTTTCTTTATTTGAGACAAGTTATGAATTATGGACCTATTCCCATATATGGTGTATATGATTCCTATTTTAAATATTGTATTAGATCCACTCATTAATAATGTTAATTAAATTTACATCTCATGTTACATCATTCATGAGTTTTCGATTTATGTACTATAATATCTGTAAGTATTTATTATACAATCTCACCATTTACCAAGATTGTTTATATTTAAATTATCATTGATGGGATTGTATGTAATTACTTTCCTAAACCCCATATATTTTCTTCAACTATGATTATTTATATATTTTTCAAGTATTCATTCTATTTTCCACCCTTTGGTTCTCAAATCAACCAAAAGAATATTTTTTAGAAAAACCGATCTTATTTTTACTTTTTGGATGAGAAAATTTTTCTTCAATATCCATATTCCTTATTTTAATTTATGAACATTATTTTCTATACTTCAATGATTTTTCAAGGTAACTTTCTATTAACTTTGACTTTATATTCAAAATTTTAAATGGAATATTTTTTTAGGTTTTCTGAATAATTCATTTTTTTAATTTCTTTTATAAAGTGTGAATAGAATTTCTTCTTAAAACTTTTATGCATTAACAAATTTTCCCATTATCATGAATATTATTCATGATTTATCTTCCATTCAAAGGTATTTATGGTTATAAAAATTAATATTTATTTCCATTATTCTAAAATATTTTCAAAAGAAAAGGATATAATTTTCTTAAAAGTATTATAAATTTATTTCATTCCACTTGTGTAGATTATTATCTTCCACTCCACATTTTCATAATTAATCATAGTTTCTTTTAAGAAGTATGTTATATCAAATTATTTTATAAAAAAATATTTTAAATTTCTTCATGAAATATCATGAAATTAATTATTAATGTGACATTTAACTTTTTTTTTCATAAAATTTACAAAAGATTCAAAGGAAATATATTTTTAGAAGCTTCACTTTTGTTTTCCTACCTATTTTACAAAGGAATTATCTTTATTCAAATGCCTTCATTTCTGATGAATGCATGGTTTCATTCATGTACATTATCTTTATTATCGTGGATATATTCTACATCATTTCTATTATTTACTTATTCATATACTCATTAATCTATATGGAGTAAACACATTATTTTAAATAAACTAGATTAGGGATTTAACCAAGAAATGTAGATTATTTATTGATTAGGGTAACATTGAAAATATGTATACTTGTCAGTTTTACATGGATGATTATTGAATATTAAGGCATGTTGATTAAATATTTAGAAAATATTGGCATTTAATATGCTACTTTTTCAGTACGACTGTTTATTACCAAGTCATTTTGATTATGAATTGTATTATTTTTCATTTATCATATAAGATTAAGGCATTAGAGTTCGTGTGTGAGGGGTTGTATCTGATTTTAAATATCCCCAAGATGCATCATTAGGTATCATGATACAAACTTGCTTGGGTATTTGGTGTATGCCTTTATAATTATTTTTGATGTCTTATCATGATCCCTTGATGGTATGTGTATTATGTTTCAAAAAAAATTCTTGATAATAATTTTATGATAATCAACATTACAAATTACATCATTATGAAATCAGTTGTTGTTTTTATAAGATTATTTACATTTTTATCACTAGATATATTTTATTCTCAATTTTTTTATATACGGAGTATTTATGTATTATTTGTTTTTCCATATTACTCATTTATTCATTATTCTATGATAGCTTCCACAATACACTTTATCTTACTAGGTGTTTGAGATTACCCTTTATTACGTTTCAATTACCTCAGATTTTGAATAAGGGTAATACATATGATATATCAAGAAGGTTACCAGGTGTGTAGAATTTTTTGTAATATGTTGAAGGGTTATTATGGAATAGTAAAATTTAGGTATCGTGGGGAAATTTCCATCAGGTGAGATAGATATGGGTTTTGTTAAGTAATGATTTTACAAATTCTAAAAATCTATAAACCATAAAATTCATTAGGTATGTTAGTGAATTAATCATTTCATAGATGTTATAAATATGGAACATTAAAATTGCATGAGTTTAGTTAGTATCAAAAATAGTATGTAAATATTATGTATTTATAACCAAATCTGGATTTAAGGGTATATACTACTACAGTTGGTCTCACGGTAGGGTTTAGATAACTTTAGAGGTTTGGATTTTATTTTATGAGTATAATTTAAAATACTTATAAAAACTAAATAGTAAATATTATTTTTTGGGATCATAAGTTAAAAACATTCTATAACCTTAAAGGTTAATATGTTATTATGAAATATTGTTATTTTTTGTTGAATCAAAAGAGTTAAAAAAAATATGACATGGTTAAGGTTATTGTAAAACTCCATGTATATGAACAGGTTAAAAATTTTATAAGGAATTTGAATTTTGGAATTTGGTCGATAGGTAGGATTTTGAACTGGGATTTAGAATCAAATTTTGAAAGTTTTAACACATTTAATGGATTTTTTGGATGTTCTTTAAGGACCAAAAGGTAATTCTAGTGCTTTTGTGAGTCCCAAAATATTTTTGTTATGTTTTAAGAGTTTTAGAGAATTATAAATAGGGTTCATGGTTTGGGTCTCATAGTTTAGATAAAACCACGTGGGTATATTTATCCTAGAGGAGTTTCAATTCAATTTGAATAGAACATTATATATGTGCATGGTTAAAGAACAGTTTAGGGTAAATCATGAAATATTTAGAGGAAACCATGTGAGTTAATTTGGAATAGGGTCTTGGTTCATAGTTTATGCTAGCTTGTAGAAAAATTATGAAAAATATTTCATATTGATACATTGACAGCTTTCATAGTTGGCTCACAGTTTGGAAAACTATGTGACTCAACTGTGGGAGTGTTTCACCTGGAAAATTATTACCATATGGTTGGTACACATTTTTTTTAAATCATGCATCTAAATCATGAATCTCTTTAAAAGTGTAAAATTACTACCCCCCCCCCCAATTTTCTTAGGGGGAAACCTCTTTTCTACCCTTCCACTTGTGTGCATGGTCGGATGACCTTTTTCCCATTACTCCCATTATCCACCTTAGTTTGGGTGTGATTATTAGAATTTTATATTAAAGATCCATGGAATTTCATCTTCTTCCTACTTCTGTAAAGACTTGGAAATTTTATGCAAATTTTTTTAATTAAATGGAATTATTACGAGTTTACGAAAATTTATGGAACATGATTCGGAGGCCCGGAGAGCCCGGAATGGAATATTCAACTTTTTTAAGGAAAGTTTAGTAAACGTATGGGCGGTGAATTCTATCCTTTGAACCGGTGCTCAGATTAAAAATCTGAGGGCACTATTGAATTTGTAGTACTGGGATTCACTTAAGAGATGCTTAACTTCGACCAGTAAGGGACGAACAAAAAAAGTTAATTTTTGGACTTTACAAAAATAATAAAAAAATAAATCAATAATTTATTTTATTTCTTACTTTGTAACTATTGAACGGTAGTGGAAAGACTAATGGGTTGTCATACCATTTAATGACTGGTTACACTTGGTTGTATAACTACACCATTGGGTGAATTTATAGGTTCATTAATTAAATTTATTAATGTTCCTTATTAATTGTGTGGTGGGTTGATCTCCTCTTTTCTTTTATTTAAACAATGCTTGGGCAGGGGTTTTTGACAATGAAGAAAGGAACCTTTGACAAAGTGTCAATGACATCTTCCACCAATGTAGAACGGAGCTTCAACAACCATTGGAGAAATCAACGATGAGCGCCAATGGACGTGAACCTTCTCCTTTGTTCAGAACACCCTCAAACATGGACACTCCTTCCTCATTTGCAGTGACTTCCATTGAACTCGAGGTAGGGGGTTTTGTTGTTTAACTAAGAGTGGTTCATTCTTGAAATGCTTCCCTTTTTATTATGATAATGTAGAGGGCACAAGACAAATGAACAAGGAATGGGCTCTCCATCAGTATCGGTATTGGTTTGGTTCTTTGAGGGAAACCAAAATATATAGCAGCAAGGTGGAACAAAGGTCCTCATAGTGTAGGCACTATCCTAGGATGTATGTAGGTGAAGACGGACTAAAATTAGACCACTGGAGCTTCACCGGTGGCCTTTGGAAGCTCTGCCAGTGCGATGGTGCTGAAGATATAGGGAGGAAACGGCTGGCACTTGCTGGAAGCAAAGGGACAGCAGTGCCCGAAAGTTCTGCAGTGGACAAGGGGAGGCCGGCCGTTGTCAGCTTATTTAGATCTAGGTGGCACTCCATGAAGGGGGATCATGGCTTCGAGCCGCAGTGGAGGGCGGGCCTACGGTCTGCGGGTTCTGCAGAAGGCTGGTCCATGAAGATAGGTCAAGTGGTGTGGTTTTATCTGATGACGCTACTTCAAAGACCCGAACGACTCAGTCATTCGGGAGGGAGCAGACCCCTACACCCGGCCAGCAGGTCGCGCACAGCATAGTGGGTCAGGCCAAACCCACAACCCAGTTAGCCTAGCTCGTGGCCTACAGGTCGAACCCATGGCCCAGTAGTCCGGACTAGTCCCATCCAAACCAGGCCAAGCCCAACCCCTTCAGGTCGAGCCCAAAATGTCGGGTCGGACCGGACCCATACCCCTTTCAGCCCAGTTATTCTTAAATAGGCATATCTCTAAAACCGGTCATCCGTTTGATGAACCGTACACAGCGCCAAAACCCTTAGGAAAAGGTGGTCCTTTTGAGATACTCCACTTGAGTTTTTGAAAATGTTGGAGTATGGTCGGGTTGGATCGAACTCGAATCTAACCGGGTCCTCGGCACTAAAATGCCTATAACTTACAGACCGGACATCCAGTTGACACATCATCCATTGCGTAGGAACCCTTATGAAATGGAAGTTCATTGGGTTACTTCTTCAGGGGAATTCATGCTAGTTGAAATAAGATTAATTTCTTGAGGAGAGGATCCTCCCAGAATCAAGCATGCTTTGTGTAGGAATCCAGTGGTTGTCTATAACGTGAAGAATGAATAGCGATCCTGTGTGGGTCAGCACCGAGAGATCCTATGTGGGTCAGCACCAAGTGATCCTGTGTGGGTCAGCACCAAGAGATCTTGTGTGGGTTACCACCTAGCAAATCTGTGAGGGTTAGAACCAAGATATCATGTGTTTGTCAGCACCGAGTGATCCTTTGTGGGTCAGTATTATAGCCTCTTGATAGAATAAGATGATCTAGCTTTAGGACAAATAATATGTACTTTTTAACTTAATTTATACCTATTTTGAGATTAGTATTTATTTGTGATTTGTGATTGAGATCGTGAATTGTGTAATTTCCTTTTTAGAATTATGGGAGACCATCGGGGGTCTCGGGGTCCCTTATGGTTATTGTTATACTCACCCCTGCACGGGTTTCACCTGCACCTTGTTGTGTCTTGTGCAGACGACAGACAGCTAGAGTGAGTCTTGAGGAGTCAGGGATAGACGGTGCTCAAAGGTGATTGATAGATGGTGTACAGAGGTGACCAGTATATCTGGACAGTTTCGGTAATGATTTGTACCTACCCTTAAGGTAGGAACCATGGAAGACGGCCTCATGAGTTGTTTTCCCTTTTTTTGTTCCTCCATTCCAGTTGGGCTTGTATTTTGTCCCCTTACTTTCAGTTAGGGATATTCCTTTCTGATGCTAGTTTCCAACCCATGGAGTATAGAAGGTGGGCTTGGGGTAGTCACATCACGAGCCTTGGGGATCGGGTCGTGACAAAGTGGTATCAGAGGAGTTGGTTCTACCAAAAGAACTATAAGTATATGTTTTCAATGGAGCAATAGTTTTAAGTGTCTTGAGTTCATGTTTCAGTTTGGGGAGTCCAGTGTTGGTGTGGCGGCCGACGTATCCATACACTTGGACCCTGAATTATGATTTCTAACTCAGTACAAAAAAACATTGTTTTTATGTGTTGTGAAAATGTTGTTTTTTTTATATCTTTGAGTCAGCTCACCAGGTATAACTTATTGACCACGACACACCTGTTTACTTTTAGGATGTCACCATGTAGACAGCCATCCATGATTCAAGAGAGAGATCATGATGATGGCCCACCAAGTGATGAGGCACCAGTGCAGGGCCCTCTTACAGTGATGGCACCTTCGGGTGGTGTACCAGCAAAACCACCACTCGTCGGGAAGCAGTTGACACCAGCCCCACCAACTGATCATGCAAGCTGACTGAGCGCATTTCATGAATTCCAAAGATAGAGGCCTATGAGTTTTGAAGGTGAGATAGATCCCCAGGTAGCTGAGGACTAGATAGAGGCTGTCTCATGGGTTTTTTTCACTTCTTTGAGACACCAACAAATCAGATGGTGATCCTAGATTCCAGCCTCTTCCATGGACTATTAGGGAGATGGTGGAGCCAGATGCTTCAGACGTATGAGGAGGAGACACTCTCCTAGTTAAAATTTGAGACCCTCTTCATGGCAGAGTTCGTACCAGTGACCTAATGCTAAGTGTGTATCTAGGAGCTACTACACTTATAGCAGGGCAGCCTGGCAGTGGCCCAGTACTCAGTGAGATTCACTGACCTCTCTTGTTACTCCACTGACATGGTATGAGACCCATTCTTCAGGGAATATACCTTTGAGCAGGGTCTCCGGCAAGAGATCATAGTGTTGATGATGTCGCTCAATATCCCGACGTAGGTTGGAGTGCTCGAGTGAGCATTATTGTTGGATAGATTCCTAAGTGAGAAGGCACCTATGGTGAGATCCACCACCAGACAATTGGTAGCTGAGTCATCTACTGCAGGCAGTAGGTAGATGATGTTGAGGTCAAATTGGGCCAGACCTTCTGGAGGACGACCCCAGGACGCGGGATTGGAGGTGCATAGCTTGAGAAGTAGGGGATTTCATCTGAGGACAAGATTCTGTCTCTCTTGTGGCGAATAGGGGAACATGGCTCACGACTATCTGACTCCCCGCATGGATGATCAGTAGATGGTTGAGGGATCGCCAAGACAGCAACAGAGATTCAAGCGAGGAGGTATTCAAGGTAGCAGACGTAGTGGAGGAGCTAGCTGAGCAATAGGATGTGGGTGGTGATTTGAGGTTCTACCGCCACCACCTCTAAGAGGTCCACCCCGACCTCAGGGAGCAGGTGGACAGGGACGAGCTCAACTTCAAGCAACTAAGGCCTATAATCATGAAACTCCAGAGATGATTCGAGGTATGATATGTGTCTACTCCACCCTAGCTGCAATACTTATAGACATAGGTGTCATTCACTAATTTTTTATCACAACTCTCATTCGGATCTCAGAGATTCCGATGGAGTCGTTAGATCGATCCTTACGATTAGAGACTTCTATGAGAAAGTGTTAGAAAATTAAGAACTTGTTCCAGAAGTGTAAGTTTACTCTAGGAAGATAGTTCTTCAGTTGAGATCTCCTAGTAGCAGCGTCGAGGCCTTACAGTGGCATCTTGGGTATGGACTGGTTATCCACAATCCATACTCGTATTGACTGTTTTAGGCGCAAAGTACAGTGTGACCATGATAACGGGACCAGGTTTACTTTCACCAGTTAGAAGGGAACCATTGTATCTTAAGATGGACTTTCTCATAGAAGGGTGTAGCCGATCACTCATCTGTTGGCTAGCCTTAGCCTCAGAGATGTTGACCTGAGGAGTCTTAGTTATCCTGCAGTGGTGGACCAGTATGTTGATATCTTTCCTGATGATGTTCTGGGACTACCTCTTCGCAGAGAGGTAGACTTCTACAACGACATGTACCCTAGGATGGCACCAATATATACACCAGAATATTAGGTGTATCCCATAGAGCTTCGTGAGTTGAGGGTACTGTTGGAGGACTTGCAAGGTAAGGGGTTCATAAGGCCAGTGTTTCTCCATGGGCATCCCTGATATTGTTTTCCAAGATGGCATATGGGAGTTTGAGTCTTTGTGTGGACTATCATTAACTGAACTAGGTGACCATGAAGAACAAGTATCCACTTCTGAGGATTGTTGATCCCTTCAATCAGCTGAATGGAGCTCGGTGGTTTTTGAAGATAAACCTCACATCAGGATATCATTAGCTCAGGGTACGAGATGAGGATGTACCGAAGACAACCTTTAGATTCCAGTATGGCCACTACGAGTTCTTGGTGATGCCTTTCGGCACGACCAATCCTCTAGAAGTGTTCATGGGGCTCATTAATGTAATCTTTCAGCATTACCTTGATCACTTTGTTGTGGTTTTCATTGACAACATCTTGATCTACTCAGCGTCAGAGGAGGAGCACACTACGCATCTGCAGATAGTTCTATATACACTCTAACATCACCAACTTTATGGAAAGATCTCGAAGTTCCAGTTCTGGATACAGGAAGTCCACTTTCTGGGACAGGTTATCTCAGAGGCTGGAGTTGTTGTGGATCAAGAAAAGATAGAGGCATTGATTGCTTGGGATCCTCCCAAGAGCATGACCGAGGTGCGGAGTTTCCTAGGATTGGTTGGGTACTACCAGAGATTCATACTTGAATTTTACAAAGTATCAGTACCCTTGACATTTTTGATAAAGAATAGATAGCCCTTCTTGTGGACAGAGAGATTCCAGCATAGTTTTCAAGAGCTGATGTGGAGATTGACGAGTGACCCCATATTGAGGCTACCAGAAGAGGGTGTTGGGTATATAGTATAATGTGATACATCAGGGACTTGAATGGGATGTGTCTTGATGTAGGAGAAAGTAGTTATCACCTATGGATCATGACAGCTAAGGTAGCAGGATCAGAACTATGCTACCCATTACCTGGAGTTAGTAGCAGTGTTATTTTCCTTGAAGATATGGTGAAACTACTTGATGAGTGAATGGTTTACTGTCTACTCTGACCACAAGAGTATCATGTATATCTTATCACAAGAGTACATGAACCTGATACAGCGTTGATGGCTAGAGTTCCTCTAGGACTATGACTTTGAGATAGTCTACACTCCTGGTAAGGGGAATGTGGTGGCAGACGCACTCAGCAGGAGGTCTGGACTATAGTTGCTGAGTGAGGTGACAAAGCAGTTAGCCATGTTGCAGATATCCTTCATGGATAGTTATGGAGAAGCTTACCTTAAGTATATGACAAAGACTCCCCCACTCCTTAATTGAGTTAAGGAGGAACAACTTGGGGATGTTTACTGCGAGGCCAAACGTGCTCAGATATCCTCAGGATGGGCTCCTGAAGGATTTTCTGAAGGTGGGGAGCACATCATCCTTTTCAGAGGGTTTACCATGGTGATAGTGATTCTAAGAGAGGAGGTGTTGAGGTAGTTCCAAACATCCCATTTGGGGGTACATCATGGTGTATTGATGATTTACCAAGACCTTTGGCATCGATACTAGTGTCTAGGGATTAATAAATCAATGGTGGACTTTGTTTCACAGTGCCTCACTTGTCTGCAAGTGATGGTTGAGGACTAGGTTCGAACAAGCTTGAATCAGTCACTTGAGGTTCCAGTGTGGAAGTGAGATGGAATTTACATAGACTTCGTGACAGGGCTACCACATATGTCTAGGGGCAATGATTCCATTTGGGTGATCATTAACCGATCCACCAAGTTATCCCACTTCCTACACATCCTAGAGAAGGGATTAGTAGAGGGCTTGGGACACCTCTATGTACAGATGATTGTACAGCTTCACGGGGTTCCATCGATGATATTTTTAGATCGTGACACTCGTTTTACATATTAGTTATGGATTTTATTAAAGGAGGTGTTCGGGACACACCTATTCTTGAGCACCACCTTTCATCCTCAGACAGATGGTCAGACAAAGAAGACCATACAAATGATTGAGGACATGCTTCGTGCTTGTGTCCTTGATTTTGGATACAGTTGGGAGGACCACCTACCCCTGGTGGAGTTCTCATACAACAATATTTATCACTCCACCATCGGCATGGAACTATTTTAGGCCTCGTATGGGAGATCGTGCAGATCACCTATATGTTGGACAGACCCAAGGGACTCAACACTTATTGGTCCAGAGTTGGTATGGGCTACCATTGAGAAGGTGAAAATCATCCAAGAGTGGATGATGACTGTACAGAGCTGGTAGAAGTCTTATTTTGATAGAATATGGAGTACCTTGGAGTTTGATGAGGGACACCATGTCTTCCTACGGGTCTCACCCCGATGAGGATTGCAGAGATTTGGCTGGGGCAGAAAGTTATCTCCGAGGTTCATCGGACCTTTCTAGATCCTCAGCATAGTAGGTGAAGTGGATTACCACCCAGCTCTTCCCCTATAGATACACTAGGTCCATAATGTATTCCATGTGTCATAGTTGAGGAGGTATGTTCATGATCCATCACATGTAATCGACTGGGTCAATTTGGACATTGATGATGGGGCAACATTCCCGGAGTTCCCGATGGAGATGAGGATTGAAAGGAGCGGGTCCTTTATGTACAGTCGATCCCTCTAGTGTGAGTTTAGTGACATCACGGGAACCTCCAGGAGAGAACATGGGAGTGGGAGGCTTATATACGAGCTCAGTACCCCCATTTGTTTCCCTATCATTTGTTGTAGATTTCGGGGATAAAAATCTCTAAGGTGGGGAGAGTGTAAAGACCCATAAATTCTATGTATTTTTTTTAATTAAATAGAATTATTACAAGTCTTTAAAAATTGACGGCATGTAATTCTTAGGCCTCGAGATCCCATAATTGAATTTTGAACTTTTTTAAGGTATATTCAGTAAACGTGCGGGAAGATAATTCTATCTAATGATCCAATGCTCGAATTAAAAATATAAGGGCACTATTGAATCCTCATCTTCGGGATTCACTTAAGGGAAGCTTAACTTGGACTGACAAGGGTCAGACAAAAAAAGTTAATTTTTAGACTTTACAAAAAAAATAACTCAACTCATTTTTTTATTTCTTTATTTGTAACTGTTGAGTGGCGGTGGCGGGACCGCTGGTTTTTCAGACCGTTTAATGGCCACTTACACTTGGTTGTGTAACCACACCATTGGGAGAATTAATAGGTTCATTAATTAAATTTATTAATGAACCTCATTAATTGTGTTGTGGATTGATCTATTATTTTCTTCCATTTAAACAAAGCTCGGGAAGGATTTTGTGGAACTGTAGAGAGGAACCTCTGACCAAGTGCCGACTACGTCTTCCACCAACGTAGAATGGAGCTTCGATGACTGTTGGAGGATTCGACAACAAGTGCCAAAGGATGTGAACCTCCTCCTTTATCTCAACACCCTCTAACGTGGACACTCCTTCCTCATCTGTAGTGACTTCCTCTGAACTCAAGGTAGTGGGTTTTATTATTTAACTATGATTTGTTCATTCTTGAAATTTTCCCCCTTTTATTATGCTAACATGAAGGGAATAGGCCAAATGAACAAGGCCTAGACCCTCTGCCGATCTTAGTATTGGTTGCATTCTTCATGGTAAGTAGAAAGATATGGTGGAAAGGTGGAACCAAGGGTCCCGCAGCATAGGCACAGTCCTGGGAAGCTGATAGGCGCAAACGGAATAAAATCGGACCACTAAATCTTCACTGATGGCCCACAGAATCTCTGCTGACGCGGCGGCACCAACGACCACAGGAGGCGGTGGCTAGCACCCATCAGCCGTGAAGGGACAGCGGTGCCCGAATGTGCCGCAATAGACAAAGGGAAGAAAACCTTTTCCGGTTTCGTTGGAGATGGGTAGTGCGCTGCGGAGATGGGTCGCGGCTCTGAGCTGCGATGGAGTGCGGACACGTGGTCTGCGGGTTCCATAGAAGGCTGGTCCACGCGGATCGTTTGGGTGGTGTAGTGTTATCTGGTGCCACAACTTTGAAGACAAGAATGGCTCGGCCGTTTGGAAGGGGTGTAAACCCCCGTGCTCGGCAAGCGGGCCAGGTGGTTCCACGTCCTGGTGGGCCGCACCTAACTAGGTGGGCCGGGCCGAACCCATTGCCCAGCGGTCCTAGACCGTGGCCAAAGAACCCATCCCAACCCCTTCAATATGGGCCCCACAGGCTAGGTCAGACCTGACCCGAACCCCTTTCAGCCTAGTTACGCTTAAATGGTCATATCTCCTAAACCGAATGTCCATTTGACGAACCGTATATGGAACCGAAACCCTTAGGATGAAGCGGTCCTTTTGAGATACTCCACTTGAGTTTTGGAGAAAGTTGGAGTATGGCCGGGTTGGATCTAACCTGAATCCAACCAGGACCTCGGAACTAAAATGCCTATAACTTACAAATCGGGTGTCTGGTTGATGCACCATCTGTTGCGTTGGAACCCTTATGACATGGAGGTTCATTGGGTAAATTTTTCATGGGGCTTCATGCTGGATGAAATACAATTGATGGCTTGAGAAGCAGATCCTCCCAAAATCAAGCGTGCTTTGTGCAAGAATCTTGTGGCTGGTTGTGACGTGAAGAATGAATAGTGATCATGTGTGGGTCATCCCTGAGCGATCCTATGTGGGTTAAAAACAAATAATCTTGTGTGGGTCAGCGTTGAGCGATCATGTGTGGGTCAGTACCTAGTGATCATTTGTGGGTCAGCACCTAGGGATCCTGTATGGGTCAGCACCGAGCGATCCTGTGTGGGTCAGCACCGAGTGATCCTATGTGGGTCAGCAGCAGTGCCTCTTGATAGAATAAGATGATATAGTTTTACAACTAATCATTTGTACTTCTGTACTAAAGTTATACCTGGTTTGAGCTGAGTCTTTAATTGTTATTTTTGATTGAGATCAAGATTTGTGGATTTTTCTTTTTGGAATTCTGTTAGACGATAGGGGTCACGGGGTCCTTACTGGGTATTGTTATACTCACCCCTGCACGGGCTTTGTCTGCACCTTGTTGTGTCTTATGCAGAAGACAGATAGCTAGACTCAGCCTTGAGGATTTAGGGCTTGATAGTGCTCAGAGGTGATTGACTGATGGTGTATGCAGGTGACCAGTAGGCATGGAGAGCTACAATGATGAGTTGTACCTACCCTTGAATTAGAAACCTTGGTAGATGACCTCATGATCTTTTTTCTCTTTTTTATGTACTTCCATTTTTTGGGGGCTTGTATTATAGCCCCTTTTCTTTCAGTACTCACTTTTACACTCAATAGTTGTTTTTATTTGTTGTTGTACCTTTATTTTTCATTGTGTTTACATGTGTGTAGTGTTCCCTATCTGTGTGTGTATAGGTTTTTGAGGCAATACCTTCCCATTTTAGGAATATTTCTTTCTGGTGCTAGTTTCTAACCCCTGGCCTATGGAAGGCGGTCTTGGGGTAGTTACGGCATGGTCCATGGGGGTCGGGTTGTGACAACTTCTTTCTTCTCCTTCATTAATTTATACTGATTTAATATGTTTTGGGTTAGAAATTTTATGTTGATTTCAATGGAGGATGGTGAAATCACCCATTCTAGAGAAGTGTTTTATTATAATTATTAACAAGATATCCTGGGATTCCATCTTTATTTTGTTGTTTGTAGTTTTGGAAAAGTTACATTGTTTTCATAATTTATTTAAGGTTTTCAATTGAATTTATGTTAATATATATAAAGAATCTATTATGTATGTTAGTGATTTTACTAGAAATGGGGTCATGGGAATGTCATGGGTTATTTGTGTACATTTTTTTTAAAGTTCCTGTGTGATAAGGCCACCAAGGATTATAATGAATTATGATATTGTGTGAGCCTAGTTTAACCTTTTATGAACCTTGGAAGAAACTTCAATCCTTTGGAAATAATAGGAATGAGATTCATAAGTAGTAGGTGTTCCTAAATAATTTTCCTATATCTTAATTAAAGTTTTTTATGATGAATGTGATACATAATCATTCCCTTGAGAGTGTTATCCTTGTTAATTAATTATTTGAAATGTTTAATTTAAATGAACTACTGTATAATATAAGGAAAAAGTTGTAGAGGCCACATTGGCCTTATTCTTTTTTCAATTGGATCGGTCATCGGTGACCAAGGATATGAGTAATATAGTATTCCTTGTGATGTATGAAACATTAAGGGGTGAGACCAAGGTAGTTTTGACTATGATTTATCATTTAGGATCACTTGGTCATCTCAATATGGAGGTGTGGCCTCACATAATTAGAGTGAACTAAGTAGGTCATGTGAGGACCTTGAGACACATAAGAGTCATTTGGCTTGTTGAGATATGTTGGGGTGAGATGAATGGTCTAGAGTGACCCTATACATTGATATGGTCCTTTATCTATCTCTCAAGACTATATGCAAGGAGGTGTAACCCAAAGTCCCATGAGGCTATATGATGACTTCAAAAATGCTGAGGGACAGGATGTCCCCCAATCATCCGGTGTTGACCCAAAACTCCTATGGGGACTAAGGATCCTATGTTGGATGAATCCAATTTAGTATTAATATTGGGGACCACCATGGGTTCCCCTTTGCGAGATAACCCTGAGTGGGTGTATGTCGTTATGGGTAGATATGGTAGCGAGTGTCACCTAGAACCTGTAAGAAACTTGTGAGCTTAAGGGGCTCTAGATAGTGTGGTAGGAATAGGAATTTGGAAATCCCTTGATATATTTTTATATTATTTTTTTTGAGTATTCTTTGTGATTTCTTATGATCCTTGGAAATAAAATGTTAGGCCTGATGATGATGTGATTTCTTAGGATTCCTATGTATCATCTGATAAGAAGGATGAGGTCTTGGGATGTCTAGTGTATTCAATATCTAGTCACATATTATATTGGGGGAGGATTCCTAGATCGGCTCGCATCCAATAGTTTTTTATGTGAGAATGGATTCTTAGAGGTGGTACCTAGGATCCTACATTAGAGCATGTCTATCCATGTATGTAGGTTTTCCTAGGATGGTAGGGATTCTTAAGAATTTTTGATACCATTAAAAATGCAGAGGTGATGGAATTTGAATAGAGAACCCATTTGGAAATTAATAATTCCAATGATTCCCAAGATTCAAATTTTGGTATAAGGTGTCAGGTGGGTGTATATCTCCCAGTATAGGATATCAAAAATCCCGAGGGTGACTGTTGGATCCCCATGATTGATGATTGAGATACCCTAATTCGATCTAGTAGACACACAGGTTATGGTTTGGAAGAGGATCTTTAATATTTTGGATGCCTAGGATATAGACAATGGGGGTGCAGGCATGGTATTGACTTTGATTTCCTAGGTCGTTGAGGAATTAGTCACACCTATACATATAGGATTTCCTAGGTATTACCCTACCTAATAATTTTTCCTTAGTCTAACATTGATAACCTATAAATTATCATGGGGTTTATATAGAGGACCTAATGATAATAGATTCCTATTGATTCTGTAAAATCCTCTTATCATCAGTGGAGGTGTAGGAATGAGATTACCAAAGAGAGGATATAGGTTCCCCTAAGATTATGTTCATGTGGAGAAACACTCTAGTTCTATATGTGGAGGGTATTTTCAATCAAGGTCACATATTTAAGGATCAACAATGATTATTGGGTTTCATTAAAGTATATATATACACCCCTCAGGTGGTTTTGATATTCTATTTGAGATAGACATCGGGATGTTCTCAGATTCATTACAACATTTGGTGGAAGAAGTTATTGTTGGTGTTTTATTTTATTTTTTCAATAGTTATTTATTTATTATGATCTTATAACATTAACATAACAATACATTACTAGTGTTCTACAAGACTGCATTGGTGGTGCCTTATTGATTTATGTACTCACATCCTACTTAGGTCGCCAATTCATTTGGGTACTTAAGTAGACTCTTACTAGTATTTATGTACATATTGGTATGTGTCCCATTATGTTTTATCATGCTAGTGTAGCTCGAGTGGTACCAGGAGATCAAAGGTGATGACCAGGTGTATTGATGTTCCCTCTAATGTATTTTTTTCTTTTAAAATTTTTTTATACTTTTAGAAGAATTATTCATAAGAAGAAATAAATCAGACTACTCTTTACTGATCTTAAATTCATAAAAATCATAATGTGGGTGATTGATCTTTGATTAAATTTGTGTATAATGGTTATAAAGTTGTGATAAGATTATTTTTTTATTGTGGGGAAGATGATCATGTTACAAGGCTTTACAATATTCAATAATGAAGACATGGATAAAAAATAAAAATAATAAGAAAAATCAAGGGAAGTAAATCCAATATTATAATAAATTTTTGTGGAAATTTAATGAGAAAACATTGGTAATAACACTTCCTAAAAATTCAATAATTTCATATATAGAAATTTTAAATTCATTAATAGAGGTCAAATATGAATAAATTTTTGAAATATTTTCTTGACCAGTTTAAATGATAAAATGCATGTATTTTTGGAAATTCAGTTTAGAATTATGGGGAGAAACCCACATGGTTTTTTGAGAATAAAATACCTTTGAGGATCATGGAAAGTATTCTATGTGTTAAGTTATATGGAGATGTTAATGCAGAATAAACTTGATTAAAACAGTTGAAATATTAAAATGGAATACTCTATAATAGGTGTGAGGTTTTCTACTAAAATTTTCCATAATTCAAATTTTTTTGTAATTAATGAGGTCATATAAAAATATAAAAGTAGAAATATGAGTTTAATTAAGGTTTGGAATATATTTAATATGATGAGTGGGAATTATTAATAGAACAAATATATTGAGATAGAGTCTAAGGCTAACAAACTATTGTATCATACAATAAATTTTGGGTTTCAAGATCATAAAAATGTGGAGTCTTGAATGATATTAAATATTTTTAGGTCTTGAAGGATATATATTATTGATGTTGAAGCATCTGAGAGATTTCTATTGATATTTTTGTCTTTTTTTAGAATCTTATTTTAAACCAATAAGAGTTGGTATAAATAGCAGTCATGAGACTAAGCCGTTAGGATGTAGCTATTGTAATGACTTTTGATACTATTGAAAAATTATATGGCTCAAACTAAATATAAACAGAGTAAGGATGTAGTTACCCACCTTGGGGTGAACCTTGTAAAAATATTCTCTAATCTATTTCTCATTCTTTAATTTCTCCATACATATGAGGGAGAGCTAGTTTGAGTGGATCTGAAACTTAACTACTCATAAAGGTTGATTTCTAATAGGAGATAGATGATAAAATACAATAACATTGATTAAACCACCCCCATAGTACTTTATAAGTGTTACATAAATTTTTTATATAAATTTCAATAACTCTTCACAAAGAACCATTTAGTCCATGGTGAAACCACCATGTTGTAATGACCATAGGAAACTATTCTTCTCCAACTCTGCTAACCAACAAATCATGGTGAAATACTACCCTATCACAACATGATTTTTCTAAAAGGTGAAAATTTAAACAAAACTCTACCTCTATTATACCTTCACCTCCAAACTAATCCCAGAACATCTTCAACACCCCAAAACCCCAAATTATAGGACCAAGAAGAATCCAAGCCTCTATAGTAGAGGCTAAAATGATATACATTGATCAATATAGAAACTTCACACTAATTTATTTTTATAAAATAGTAACATCCCTGTGTATTGGTTAATATAGAATTATTTATAGTAACTTGAGTCTCATAGACATGTTACAACTTCAATTTTATCATAACTAACCAAAAAAACTGAAATCTAGATGTATAGTGGCTTTGAGAGATTTTCTACACAATACAGCAACTTAAAAATAAAATACATCATATTTATTTTAATCACCACAATGTGATCATATTCCCAATTGGTATTCTATTACTACAAAGGATACATTAGGGACACACATAAATGGAATGAGTGAGATGAAAATCCCAGTAAGGGAACAAACATGATAATAAATTATAACATGTAATTCAATAGACATAACTTGATATCATAAAAGAGGTGGGTCATATATAATCACATAGAAGAATAGAATAAAAAACATGATATCACAATTTCATGGAATCATTATAATTTGGAAATAATATTAAAAAATAAATTAAAATTATATTTCAAGGTTCACTACTAAGACAACATAACATGGAGTGTTATGCTTATTTCTTGTAAACCATGCATGGTATCTCATGAGATGAAAAGGTTAACCAATTAATTAGGAGTGGCATAATTATAGGCCCATGTGTCACATCATAATATAAACATGCAAATGTTTGACACATAATGAAATCATACATATGGAATAATCATAGTAAAACCCCATGAAAATGAAATGGGCAACAAAATCTTGTCCCAATTAATAACCAGATGATATATCATAATTATTGTGAGGAGATGATAAAATAAAAGATTTATAGAAGCTTATATTTGAATAAAGAATCCTATATATTAAATAAGTGTTTTAATTGAAGAAAAATCATAATTAAGAAGTGGAGAAGTATGTATATAAATGAACCTCTTAAAGGATATTTTTAAAAATGAGTAAATAACCATTAATTAATGTATACCTATAATGTTTTTCTCAAAACCCAAAATGTGCTCGAATATTTTTATATAAAATAATTTTGTTAATAATTCATAGAAGATTAAAATATTTAATAGAGTGATACATGACAAGAAATAATAAATAGAGAACTTCCCTTTAATAAGGTTTTATTAAAATAATGAATTAATAAGGGAACTTAAAAAATTGTATATACCTAGAAAAGAAAGGGAGAATAAACTAGGTATATATTTATTAAAAATTAATAACAAATACGTAAGGAATACATGTGAAAATAGGGAAATAAATATAGGTAAATATAGAGAAAATAATAACCCAAAATAAAAGATGGTGGTTTGGTAGCTCCCTTACCTCAAATCCTGATTCACTTGGCACATGTGTCTAATATCCTAAATAATAAAATTAAACTTATAAATTTAATTATTTAAATAAGGTATCATGTATATTTTTTATTATTATTAATTTATGTTCATTTATAATCATTTCATAATGATATTATGATTATGTTGACCACCCTAAGGATTTTTGTTTCATGGTTACAAGGTCACATTGTTTTATAACCATTGATTTATAATATGGGTTCATAAGTCCATAATTATAGTGGTATGGATTTCATGTCTCTACAAAAGTTAAAAAATTTGCAAATATCAAATATTATTCAAAAATAAGAATGGTTCATGGAGTATAAATGTCATCGTTTAATGGTTAGTTTATTTAGGGGTTTTCAAACCATAATGAACTTAATAAACTTTATTTAATGCATATGTTTACTTACCAACTCTAAAATATGAATATTTTTATAATATCATTATTAAGTTCATATTTAACCATAAAATTGTTTATTATAGTCATTCATTAAGTCATTGATGAAAAATAAAATACATAATCCATGGAGGTGGTGAACCAACCATAATATAGGGAACATTTTCATTTTAGAATAAATGAGAGGAAGTTAGATAATGTATATTATATTAATATAATATCATTTCAGTATTTATATGATACTTAAGTAATTATATTATGATTTTTAGAATATATTTGGAGGTGGTAGTGGAAGAAAAGAACATAAAAGAGAATGGTTGAGATAGTTACCTCTTCCTTCAAATTTCGTATTTTGATCTACTTGGGATAATAGAATGATATTTTGATAATACCATAACCTATAAAATGTGTATAAGATAGTTTTGTAAGTATTTGGGAAGATTTTTTGTAATTCAAGGAACTTACTGTGTGAGTACCGGTAGGGTGGTGAAGGGTGGTATTTATAAGGGGAGGAGTGGGGTGGTTTTGAATAAAATGTTCATTTATTTATTATTTTTTAATGAGACTACCTACAATAATGGTTTAACTAAGAATAAAAATAGTAATTAGTTCATGTAAGTCTGATATAGTGGTTTCTTAAATCATTAAATATTAAATTAATCATTTACTCAACTTATAATTTCAAATGCCATATTTTCCCATTGATGGAACTGGGAAATGTGTGCCACATACTTTTCCACAGGATCTATGACTATAATGACCCAGAATTATATCAATGAAATATTCCATTCTTATAATTATTTCATATTGTATAAATCATATAAAATAACTTAGAGGACATTATACAAACTTTATAAATGGATAATGGACGAAATAATAAGTATTTATATAAATTAAGGAACCTAAATCAATCGAATAATAACCTGAACTTTGGAATATTAATGTCACCACTAAGAATAGTAACATGGAAATGAAATAGTAACCTCACCTATGAAAGTATAAATAAAATTTTGGTATCTTATGATTAAAAATATGATATATTTATATCATTATATAAGTAAATAAATGTTTTAAAAATGATAAATTAAGTGTCAATATTTTTGTTAGCCATAAATATTAATTTAAAATTTTATAATTAATAAAATGATCTAAAAGAAAATTTATTTTAATGAAATGTATTAATAAATTAATTTTTTTTCAAATGATTATAAGAAATTCTTAGGATAACTTAATTAATTTTTCAAAGATTCATAAAACCACTCATAATTTGAAAATATTTATTTTTTGAGTAAATGATGATTTTAATTAAAAAATAAATTTCTCATATTTAGAAAATTACTTTTATAAAATGGATTTGACTTTTTAATTCTACACATATAAAAATTTTTATTTTTAATTTTTTGTATTTTTCTAAAATAGTTAATTTTTCGTGAATAGTGAAATACAGTAATTTATGGTATATAACATTATAAGTTAAATACTGTGTTTCTTGATTAATTTATAATTTAAGTACCATAATCTCAAACTATAATTCCCTATTTAATTTATTTAGTCATTTTTATCATCACTATTTATTTTCTTGAGCCAAAATAATAATAAAAATGAATAAAATAATCAAAAAACACCCCTCTCCTCTACTATAAATACCACCCATCACCACCTCTTTTTCTCACACCTATAAATCCTTGAATCTTGTCAAAAATATTCCAAATTATCATAAAAATTATCTCCCCTACTTCCAAGATACTTTTTTAAATAAAATACCATACTCAAGTTCCTTAAAGAGGTACTCATGAAGAAGTAATTCAAGAGGTAAAATCCTATTTTTTTCATTTTGTTTTTCATTTTATTTTCTTTTCTTATCTTCTCCTCACCTTACCTTATCCAAGTGACCTAATAACTCTATTATATTTTATATAATTAAATTTTATTGTTTTAATTTAAAAACTAATTATCAATTATCTTCCCATCTCCTTTTGTTCTTAAAATGAAAACATTGTTCATGGTGTATTGATTTATCGCATTCAAGGACGATGGGTTTTCAATTTCCATTACCACCTTAAAGGATGGTCATAAAACCATTTTTAATAGTAAAAAAATATTATAAAATATGTATTACATCTTATTTAATGTTATTTAACTAGTATATTTATAATATTAATTAATTAAAACAAAACTAGTTTGTGATGGTCGAAAAAAACGCCAAAAAATAATCTAAATAGTTTTCATTAACCTTTTATCTAATGAATCATCCTTTCATTTGGAAAAATGAAATATAATACCATTTAATATTATTTAATTCCATTAATAACATATAATTTCAATTATGAAAAACTAATCTCGTTTTACAAGACTTTCCATACATGTATACAGGTAAACCGATTATGGAAATCAAGGAAACGAATGCTCCAAAATGATGAAATTGAATTTCATAACCCAACAAAGAGGCCATAAATGAAATTAATAAAATTATAATAAAATAAATATATGTAGAAAAAGTTCTTAATTATTTAATTAGTGGATTTAATTTGATTATCCAGGATATTAAGTTCAATTGATGAACACTTTAGGACATAAGGTCATAGATTCTCATCAAACACCCATTTTTTCCTTTGGGTTAGAATTTATCTCTCTTTACCACCAATGTAATTATAATTTGTATTATGTACTAATTATAAATTGTTTAATTATTTTCCAAACATATGTACCTATCTCAATTATTATTTCTTTGATGGGGAAATACATGTTTTATAAGGTTCCCTTTTCAATTCTTCCAGATAAGAAAGTCTGATTAAAGGGAACTTCGCAATTTCATACCCATTTTCAAGTACACTACATACTCGGTTTTAAGCCACCGTTATTTTTATAAAATAACTCATTTCATCATGGAAAACTATCTTAGATCATTCCTGGTTTTATGCAAACAAATATTCATTTTTTAAATAATCTTTTCTATTTTCTTTAAACCACACTAAAGTGGCTCATTTATAATGTTTCTTGAACACTACTTTTACATGTTTTGAATTCAGTTTGACATCTATTATCATGATCTATGCCTATTTTTTCTTATTAATTTCCATATATGATCTAAATACATTCTTTAATGGACACCATTATGATATTACATTTGTTATGATTTATGACATAATTAAGATATCCATTCCTTTCCATGGGCAACCCTTGTGTTCATTCCTTATGTATGATTATTCATGTGGTGGAAATATTCATCAAAATGTTATAATGGGTGCACCCAGATAGAACTATAATTAATTGAGTAATTTTTAGACTTAGGAGACTTCATGTGAAAGGTTCTTGGTGGTTATCCTTGACTCATGCTCCTCAATTTTCAATGGTCTTGGTGGTTAGACTTGACTAATGCTCCTCAATGTGAAATGGTCTTGGCAGTTAGGCTTGAATCATGATAATTTCATGTTTTATGTTGTTTTCATGTTTCTAAGATTCCATAATTACATGATTCCATATTCTATATGTTATTCTTCCATATGTTTATTCATGTTCCATTCCTTTTTATGTCATCATGTTATTCTTTATAACCCATGTGATATGATTTATTTTTATGCTTATTCTCTTACTAGGATTTTTAGATCATCCATTTTTTCATGTATTTCCCAGGTTATCTTATGCTCATGTAAGGGATCAAAGGAAGTTAAAATCTCATTACAAAGATTAAATAAAATATGTTTTTATTTTGGTTTTATGTTTTCTAATTAAGTACATAATATTCCAAATAAACTAGAATTTATTATCCTTGGATTATATTTAATGGTTAATTATGATTAAAATAATGTAATAGTATGTGTAAAATGATAGGGATATTATAGTTGGTATCATAGTATGGTCAAGCTATTTTTAGATATTAGTAATAGAAATATTTAGTAAGAACCCTAGGTATAATTATATCATCATGGATAACCTAGATTAAAACTTAGGGAATTAAAAGTTACGATATACTTATCACTTATAGGTTATCCATTTCATGTTATTTGTTTCCCTTTTATGTGTTTAAAAGATTAAAAATTCTCATCCCAAACTCTATTTCAAATGAAGTAAATGATTATAACTAGAATAAAATTTTGAAAGGTAGGATTATAATATATGTTTCTACACATTCGTTCATATTTTTCGAGTTTATTATATCTATTGAAACACCACCTCAAAATATGGAAGTGGAGTTATCTATGAGAATATAAAAAGGAAAAATTATTGTATCTAAAGAATATAACTCCTCCAAGGTTAATGTTTGTGGATTGAACCTCTAAGAAAAATTTTTCATACTTCATTTAATATATTTTTTTTCTATATTGGGAATGGATTGGCTATCATTATATAAATCCAAAATCAACTATCGATAAAGGGATATCACTCTTCACATCCTGAAGCATCATCCGATTCTATACAAGTGTAAGGAGAAGGATGAATCTCTATCAAAAAAAGTATCTCAATTGTGGATATTATTACCTTATGAGAAATTATATCTAGATCAAATGATTGAGACAAATGAGAGGTTCATGCTCAAAGACATGCCCAATGTGAGGGACTACACTGATGTGTTACTCAAAGAGTTTATTAATCTTCCTCTTAACTGAGAAGTTCAGTTATCAATTGAACTTATTACTAGATATCTTTATATATCAATGAAACCATATATAATTACCACCATTGAGTTTTAAAAACTAAAGAAGCAATTATATGAGAATATGGACAATGGTTTTATATTCCTCAGTGCTTCATTGTATGGTGCACTATCCCTCTATGTCAGGAATAAGGATGGATTTATGTTTATCTACATTTATTATCATGAGCTTAATAAAATCACAATAAATAACAAGTATCTAATTCCATGGATAGATTACTTTTTTGGTTAACTTTGTGGGGATAAGTATTTTTATAATGTGGACCTTCAGTTGAGATATCACCAATTAAAGGTAAAGAAGGAAGACATTCCCCATACTACCTTTTGAACAATGTATGGACACTATGATTTCATAGTGATTCCATTCTTAATCACTAATTCTTGAACAATATTCATGAAAATAATGAATATAGTCTTTATATATTACCTCAAAAAATTTGTGCTAGTCTTTATTCATGATATTCTGATACACTCCAAGGGTAATTAGGAACACAAGGTGCATTTTAATATTATGATAAAGTATTTCAGAAGGTAGAAAATATATGAAAAGTATGATGAATGTGAGTTTTGTATGAAGGAAGTATCATTATTGGGTAATGTTATCATCAGTAAAGGAATATGCTTTTACCCTTCCAAGAAAAAGGTAATGAAAGAGTGGCCCAAGACAACATATGTAATAGAGATCTATAGTTTCCTTAGTCTATATAGGTATTAATGATGATTTATGAAGAACATATCACAATTTTAAAACCAAATAACTAAGAAAAATTGTAAGGGGGTCAATTTTTTCTAGACTAGTGAATGTGAAGACTTCTTTAAAGAGTTGAAAAAGAGCCTTATCACTTCATCGGTACTCACACTGTTGACAAGAGGGGAAATTTTTGCGGTTTACAATGTTTCTTTAAAGAAGGTATTAGGTTGTTTATTGATGAAAAATGATAAATTGATTTTCTATACCTTATGGTAGTTGAAAATTCAAGAGAAAAACTATCCCATCCATGATTAGGAATTGGCGGTTGTGATCTTTGCATTGAAAATCTGGTAAATTTATCTCTATGGGGAGAAGTGTGAGATATATACTAATCAAAAGAGTCTTAAATTTATATTCATATAGAAGGAGATTAATATTCACCAGAGAATATTATTTTATCTTGTCAAGTGTTATGACTTCTCAATCCACTAGCATCCTGGAAAATAAAATTAGGTGGTGGAAGCTCAAAGTAGAAAGGATTCTGTATCTTTATCAATGATGAGAATTGAGAATTATCCAATCTTCTTAGACCTATAAAGGATGGAAATATGAATCATTAATAAACTAGCATCATCCATAAATTTCTAAAATAATTTCTCAAAAATCCATAATGGATAAAATAAAGGATTCTCAAATAAATGATGAGGAAATTTAGAAAAAGGTGGAAGTTATTAGAAATGGGAAATCCAAAAAATTCAAAATTAATGAGGAAATATTCTTAATATTTGAGATATAATTATTTTTATCACCCAATAAAGATATAAATAGAGGGATTTTGAAATACATACATCAACCTGGGAGAATAAATATGCATCGAGATCTCTAAGAGAACTATTCATGGGACAATATAAAGATGAATGATTGTTGAATATGCATCAAACTTCCTGGTATTTCATCAATTGAAGGTTGAAAAGAAAAATTCTAAAGGGATGATGAAACCAATTCCCATACTAACAAGGAAATGAAAAAACATCACAATATCTTTTTTCACTAGACTTACAAATGTATCCAGAGGTAATAATGATATATGGGTCATTGTTGATCTTATTACTAAGATAGATCACTTTATTGAAATTCTATAGTACTCCTCACTAGATCAAATTACATAGATATATATCCTAAAAGTGGTAAGGCTACATGGAGTACCACTATCGATTGTATCTGATCGAGATCTGAGATTCACCTCCAAGATTTTGAAAAGTCTCCAACATGCTCTAAACACTGAGTTAAGCATCAGTATGGCCTATCATCCTCAAACTAATGGCCAATATAAATGTAAAATTAAGACACTTGAAGACATTTTGAGAGCATGGACTTCAAGGGAGGATGGGACCAACACCTCCCACTGGCCGATTACTCCTACAACAACAATTTCCACTTGAGAATCCAAATGTCTCTATATGAATCCATTTATGGGAAAATATATAGAACACCGGAATGTTGGGATGAAGTCGATAAAAATAATATTCTAGAACCTGAAACAATTGAATAAATGGTAGAAAAGGTGAAAAACATAAAACATTGCATCAAGGAAACCCAAATTCGATAGAAGAGTTATCTATACAATCGTCGATGAGACCTAAAGTTTAAGGTTGGAGACATGGTATTCCCTAGAATATCTCCAGGGAAAAAGATCATGATATTTGTGAATATAAGGAAAGATATGTCCTAAGTACATCATCCCCTTATATATTTTTTATTATGTCGGAGTTATGTCCTATCAACTAGAAATTCCATCAACCATGTCTCAAGTACATGATGTATTCCATGTATCCATATTAAAAAAGTACATACCAAATACCTTACATGTACTGAATTCATAGGTGGTATAATTGGAGAACGATCACTCTTAAGAGGGGCAGTCGATGAAGATCTTTGAGCATAAAGATAATTCTCTACACAATAAGACTTCTCACCTGGTCAAAGTACTATGGTGGAACCCTAAGTACGAAGAGGAAACATTGGAACTGGAGGAATAAATAAAGGATAAGTACCCTCACCTATTTTCCCTATAGTTTTTAAAATGAAATATTGTGGGAAAATTTTCAAAAGGGGGAAGAATATAATGACCCATAATTCTATCAGTAAAAATTCCCCTTCTTATAATTATTTCATATAGTATAAATCACTTAAAATCGCTTATATAACACTATAAAAACTTTATAAATTAATAATTAATGAAATAATAAGTATTTATAGAAATTAAGGAACCTAATTCAATGGAATGGTAACATGTCCTTTGGAATAGTAATGTGACCAATAAGAATAGTAACTCGAAAAATGGAATAATAACCTCATATATGGAAGTATAAATAAAATTTAAGTATCTTATGAATAAAATTATGATATATTTATATCATGGTATATGTAAATAAATTTTCTAAAAATGATAAATTAAATGTCGGTATTTTTGTAAGTCGTAAATATTTATTTATAATTTTATAATTAATATAATGATTTAAATTAAAATTTATTTTCATAAAATAGATTTATATATTGATGTTTTTTATAGTATTATTATAAGAAAATTTTATGAGACCTAAATTAATTTTTCAAAGTGTCATAAAATCATTTATACTTTTAAAATTGGCGCTTTTTTAATAAATGTTGATTTTAATTCAAAATTAAATTTATCATATTTATAAAATTATTTACATAAAATTGAGTCTATTTTTTAATTTTAAACATAAAAAAGTTTTGGAAGAATTTTTGGGATTTTTATAAAATAGTTGATTTTTTGTGAATAGTGAAATGCGGTAATTTACGGTATATAACATTATAAGTTAAATACACTATTTCTTGAGTTATTGCAGATGTAAGCACCATAATCTCATAATATTATTCTCTATTTAATTTATTTATTCATGGGAATCATAAAAATTTCTTTTATTGAGACAGAATAATAAACAAATGAATAAAATAATCAAAAACAACCCTCTCCCCCACTACAAACACCACCCCTTGCCATCTCTTTTCCTCACAGCTATGATGCCTTGAATATTGTCCAAATTATGTCCAATACTATTTAAAAGTCTCTCCCCAACTTCTAGTATCCTTTGGTCTTAATAAAAGACCAAAATCAGGTACCAAAAATATGTTCTCATAGAGAAGTAATTCAAGAGGTAAAATCCTATTTCATTTTCATATTTTCTTTTCATTTTATTTTCTTTTCTTATCCACTAATAACCTCCCATTATCCAAGTAACATAATAAATATAGTATATTTTTTATACTATTATGTTATTTGTTTAATGTAAGAACCCATCATAAATTCTGTAACACCCAAATATTTTATTATATGTCTTTTTTTAAAGTTAACCTTTTCGAAATCTTATGTCGCACGCAATGCCCAGCTTAAACAAACAATGAAACATTATTATAACCTAGCCATTAAATTAGGAGGAGTGGATATTATTAAATAAATATGAAATATATTCATTATATATTTCATAAAATATTTTTACATTATTCCAACTTATTTTATAGGCATAAGATAAGAATAAATCCAACTTTATGCATTAAAATAATATATTTTTATAAACACATTTTTACCGTATTTTAATGAAGAACCTATTTTAAGACCAATTTTTGATAGTTTTATATATTATATTTGGATAAATTAACTCCTTATTTTAAAAAGTAATATATAAATTTACTTTGGTGGAATTTTTGGTATTTTTCAGATAAGTTTCATGTTTTGATGAATATTGATAAAATATTGTATTTTAATTGAAAATAGATTTTTCATCTAAATAATTTATAGTGTTAAATTATATTTTTAATTGGTTTTAAAGAATAATTATATTAAATTTTTATCATTTAATACAATTTACTTAATTGGAATCAATTTTATATTGAATATGAATATAAAAACATTATAATGTTTTGTACATTTTCGCTTTACAAACTCGTTTTCTCGTTTCGTAAATGAGATTGATTTCAAATTTATTATTGCATATTCTATGTTAGGAATTTTTAAAAATTGATTCCATATTTATAATAAGTGGGTACAATATATTTAAATAGGTTTCTTTTATTTTTGGTCATATGAATAGTAAATTTATTAATATTATAATTTCCATAGTTAAGGGTAAATCTAGTAGTTATGGGTAAAAAATATTATAAAGACTATAAAATTACCCTAACACTTATCCTATTTTAACTGTATTAGTGTATTTACACCAAAATAATACTTTAGCTAAAATTATAACCTTTGTTAGCCACTTTGATAAGAGTATGAAGTTTATAATATTATATTCAAAGAAAAGTCAATTTTGTCACACTTTTGGTTTTTGAAAAGAGAAATATTTTTAAGGTGGGGTTATATATATAAATATGTTTGACTATAAATAGTATTTTTAAAGATAAAATTTTTATCCACGTTATGGTAATTTACTTATAATTTTTATTTATAACATAATTACCTTAAAAGGTGACACAATTATGATGTAGTAATTCTTTAATTAAAGGAAAATATTAAATAAATGATGTTAAAAATATTAAAATAAATATAATTTGATTTAATTAATGTGATCCAATAATTTTTTATCATAATTTGACATTTTAGTAATTTTTTAGAAGTATTATTTATTTTATCTTGTTGTTACGATATTTTTAAAAAGTCAAGTAATAAATAGTTTCAAAATTGACACTAATGATATTTTAAAATAAATATTATTTTATTAAATGAAATAAAACTAATAAAAATATAAAAGTAGGAAAAATGATTATTATGAAGTTAAAAATAACATCCATGACTCATTTTTGGATTGTTTGTAATTTTATAGATACTATATTAAACCTTAATTAGTAAAAACACATGTTGTCATGGTAAGAGTTAAAGAGATAAAATAAGGGTTAAAGAAAAACGATAAGGTCAGAATGTGACCAAAACTTTTCTAAAAATTATTTTTTGAATGGAATTATACCCCTCACTTCATCACACAACTTTTTAGCCTTCTATATTGACCAAAACCTACCAATTTTTCCTCACAACATCTTTATACAATTTATATAGGTTATGTTCTTCAAAAAATATCAAATGTATATCCCTTTATAAGAGATCTAAATGAATTATGCTAAAGAAGAGATAATCATTTTTACTGACTCTTCCATGTTAATTTCTTTATATACTTTATCTTTATGTGTTTTTTCAATTATAAATAATAAATCACATATCACATATGTGATGATATATTATAATTACTATGGTAAAACCATTTTCCACCTTTCATCAATCCTATGAAAAAAAATATCACTATGTGTGTGTACGTACGACTTACCATCTCCACACCGTGGTATAATTTGTTTTTCATCACAAATTTACTTGGGTGGGTATAATTATGGAAATAATTGATATAAATAATACATATGAAATTATATTAATTATTTATAATTAATATATCATCCAATTCTTTACCCTTTCCTCATTAAGGTTATGATATCGTCGCTTGTGCGTATATACGGCCTATCGTCTTCATGACACGATGTGACTCATTTTCTATGTTAACCATTTAATAATTATTATAAAAATTTATTTAATGATTAAATATGATATTTATAACATTAATATCATTTTTTATATTTTCATTGATATTCTATGCAAAAATAACCGATACATTCATGACAAACCATACATATGAAAATTAAACAGTTAACACCAAAAATAAGGGTAATAATGAAATGTTATTAACAAAACAATATAATAGGATCATATATGATATCAAAAATATTGATATGGATTTGGTATAAATTAATAACAATCATTAAACCATTATAGATGAGGTTAAATCATGTTCACTAAAATAAAATTGAACGGTAAGGGTTATTTCACAATCTCATTATTATTTGGGATTGTATAAGTTGAAGTCTCTACTAGGGAACATTTTCCATCCATATCGATGTTTTATAAAAAAATAAAAAATATATTCACTATTAACCTAATAATTTTTAAATTATTTTACCCATTTTTATTTTTTATAAAATGGTTTTAAATGGATCTTTTTGTCATTTTCCAAACGATGTACTTTGTAACTTTTTCGACAAAAGGGATATTTTTTTAAATTTTTCAGTGTGAGTGAAATTTTCCACCATTATGACACCTTAAAATTTTGAAGATTCATTATCAATTATACTAGGTTATTTTAAAATAAAAATTTATTATTTATAATTGTGAATATTTTTTAATAAATGATTTCAATGTAAAATGCATATTTATCCCAAAAAATCAATGATTTTATTATAGTATTTTCATCTATGTCAACACCCTCTCACTACTATAAATTTAGTTTATATCCACAATTATATACCCACGGTTTATAAAAACCATGTATATATCCTAACATACACCCATGGGTCATAAAATACCCATGTCACTACACCCTCCACCCCCACTTATGCCCTGGTCATGATCACTCCTCCTTGTGAGTCTATGAACCACCTCATCCAATGCTTACACCCTACCCCCACTACCCTCTTCTTATTATGTGGACACCCAACCTTAGGAAAATCCTTTGACGATGGTGCAACTGCCCAACCTCCCCGCGATCCTCTTCTTCCAATGTGAGTCTGACGCGGCTCTACCCATGCCTCTACCTTTGAGCCACCCTCCTCCAAAACTCACCATTGTATAATGTTTTTCCAGTTTTCACAAATTCTAGGCACCCCTCCACATCTCACCAATGGTCCATGACTCAGAGATTCTAGGTGTCCAGTGGTATGGTGTGTTAGGGTTTGTTTTCTATTTTCTCAAATCTATATTCAACTTATGTTGTTGGGGTTTTAATTAACTCTGATTTTATTCAATACAAATCTGCATAATCATACAACATATGAACCATGATGGTTCTAATTCCATAAATTCTTTCTAATTTCTACCATTGAGAAGGGTTTATTGGATTTTAGATCCATAGCCACTTATATTTTCATTGGGTAAGATTTATTTGTTTTGATTTCTTGTGTTTTTAATTGTCTCATTTTTCTTGGATAGAGTTTATTTTTTTTCACTTATTACACCTAGATATTATTTATTTTATTTTTTCTGGTTTTCTTTATGTTTTATTGTCTTATTAGTTTTTGGGATTTTAGGTGATAAGAATATGAGTTTTAACTATTAAATCAAAAGTTTCATTGATTATTAATAAAGCTAAAATCTAAAGCATGTATTGTTATAACATTTAATGATGGGCACATGATATAATGATTTTATTCATGTGGATTATGTGATGAATTGAAACTATGATGCTAAGTGGTGAAGCAGATTTGGAGTTGGTGATGTATTGATCAATGATATTGATTGAATGTAAAGTGTATATTAAGTAAAATGAAATATCTGTTTTGGATTCTCTTTCATAATCATGAAAATAGGGAATGATACTAAAATATTCAGGTTCAATTTATTGTAGAATTTAGAATTTAGTATCTTTAAAATAAGATGATGTTGAGTGAGTTTAAATATGAAAATTCTTGAAATTAGATGCTATGATGATATGATTTTAAGATGGATGGATGGATTATGGTGAGTTATATAAGAAAATTTCATAAATATATAGTATTCATTGATTATTATTACATTTTATATTGTAAACCTTTGTTTTTTAGTGATTTATATATAACATATCATGATATTGTTGTAGTTGATTATTATAATTAATGTTTAGAGGATTTACTAAATTGAATGTTGATTTATCAAATTTTTTTATTAAAAATCATTTTCCCATATAAATATAATACAATATGATTATGATGAGTCACATAGAACATGTATGTTCTGAAAACATGATGTGAGAGATGCAAAGAATATTGGAACAATGAAAGGGTGCTCATGAATAGTAAGATGCAACAAAATACTACTCTAGTTTATAATAAAATATAAAGTGAACCATGTTTCATTAGAAAATGGGAGACACAACGAATTTTCAAAAAACAATTGTCAATGAACCTAAATGATGATCACTATAAATATGGTATAACAATATCATTGAATCTTATTAATAAATTCAATTTTTTAATTCCCCAGACACCTTTAATATACATTTTCATTAACATATTTACATTTACTCATAAGTTGTACTAGAATTTATGAATAGAATTTTTAATTCATTGAATCACTTGATAATTTTTGACATTTTTTCCATTATAATTTAAGAAATCTTTATTTATGTTGTATCTAATTTATTTCAGTTCTCTTATTTCCTTCTATAAATTTTCCTCATGTATATCCTAGTAATGTATTTATATTTTCTCTTTGATCTATCCACATTCTATTTTAATATATTCCATTAATAACCAACTTTTAAAGAATTATAAACTGATGTTTTGGTATGTTCTTTCATTTAATTTAGAAAATAGTGTTCTATTAACCTTGGATTCTTTACGTATTGATAGGAATGAGTCTCCTCCTTTTGTTTTTTGGCGTTTTATTTCCCAATTATTCACAATTATTTTGGTATCTTTTTTAGCTGTAAGGTTTCCTATAAATACATTTCACATGAATTGATCTACTTTTAAGATACATTGAAGTATATTAATAAGGGTATAAAATATTCCATCTCATTCGTAATATTTCCACCTCATTCCAACCTTTTTTTCCTTTTTTTTAGATTTTAACCCTTCTTGAAATTCAATTTTATCTTATTGCATCAGTTATAGAATTTTAAATCCTCTTTCTTCATTTTCTTCTCCAATAGTAATTGGTTCCAAATTTAGAAATTAAATGTTCATTTCCTCAATTTCCTTTTCAATGAAAGATTTCCCAAAATCCAGAATTTCTATTTGTTTTCCTCCCAAAAATATCTTCTCATGAAATTCTTATAGCCTAACTTTCCTGGATCCTTTTCTTAGTGTATATAACTTTATTACTAAATTTTTAGTGGGTTCTTCATTAACAAAAGCTCATAAATTATTGATACACTACTAAAAAATAGGTATAAAAAGAGATGAATATTGTAAGTTCTTTTAATTAGAATAGATAAATAAATACTTTTATTAGTGCTACAGATGAGCACTAATAAAAGTAAACATTTATCAATGTTATTACAAAAATTGATAAAATCATACCTTTATTAGTTTATGTTTTAGTGATAAATAAAGTAAATATTTATCAGTGATAAATCTAGAGGTAATAAAATATTTACCTTATAAAAATTTCAATTAATGTGTTATGGCATGATACCACTGGGACTCCAACTTGGTTGGCTGTAAAGACAATTGTAACCCCTAAAGCCCACCTCAAATGGGGAATAGGTTAGAAAATACCACCAATGGTATAAAACAGTCATATATGATAGGAATTAACCTTATAATTCAAATTAATATAAAATAACCTCTAATGATTTACAAAATTTAATGGGAAATCCATCCCCACATGCATGCAATGTCGTACATAACTAAAAATCCAAAAAATTGAAATAACCAAATGCAAAATCCTATGAAAACAACTTAAAATCATCTATTAACTCCACTAACATATATGGATTAGAAAATCATATCTCATCTATTTACTCCCTCCCATAGAGATGTAAATACACACACACACAATATGAGTGAGTATACAATTTTAATTAGTAGTATCCTCCCTAAAATCCCTCATGTAAAGATAGAAGAATCATGTTAAAGCATAAATTAAAAAAAAAATAAAACCAACTTGGTACCAAAACTATGTTAAAAAAATCTACTAACTAAATATTTCTCACCAAATATATCATATAAACATAAGTAACATTGTATTGAAAATTTATATAATTATAATGGTACCTCACTTAAACTTTCCTACTAAACAAGTCACCCTAAATCGTAATGTCCGACATCCTGAAACTCTCATCCCCCCTATAAACCATATAAACACATATCACATCAAAATAATCACATCCACATTTTTATAATCATAGAAACATCACCATCACATCCACATTATCATGGAATAAAACCAAGAATAATTACATCCCTCACACACACACAAATCACCATTGCATCCTCCTCCTCATATTCTTTTCCATATACTTCCTTATTCAACTATTTTATTGATGTAACCTTTTTCACTTCTGGTTGGGGGGATCCAAGTTCAGGGGGAGGTTATTGTAGCAGGGGGAGTTGGGGGCGGCTGGTGTAGGGGTACAGGTTGGTGCGGGGGGGGGGGGTGCTGGTTGAGCAAGGGGAAGGGATAGTATAGGGTAGGGGAGGGTGAGGGGCTGGTGTAGTAGGGTGAGGGTTTGTTCCATGTAAAGGTATAGGGGAGGGGATCATGTTTTAGGGGGAGGGGTTGTCCAGGGCAAGGGGGAGGGGTCAGTGCAGCAAGGGGAGGGGGAGGGCCTGTTGTAGGGAATGGGGGAGGGGGAGGGGTTCTATAGGGTAGGGGGAGGGGGAGGGGCTGGTGCAGTAGGGGAGAGGCTATGTAGTATTGTAGGGGGGCTAGTGTAGCAGGTTGAGGGGGAGGGGCTGGGACAGGGTGAGGGGAGAGGTAGGGCTAGTGAAGGGAAGGGAAAAAGGAGGGGAGGGGTTGTATAGGGAAGGGGGAGGGAGAGGGGCTAGTGTAGTAGGGGGAGGGGTGGGGATATGTAGGGAAGAGAGGAACGGGAGGGGTTGGTTAAGAAATGGGGAGGGGGAGGGGAGTGGATGGTGAATCATGGGGAGTCACATATAGTGTTCTTTTTCTGTAGAGTTCTATGTAATTACATTTCTTCTTGCATGAAATATCCAAGGTATTTTCTTTGGGGGTATATTGTTCCATATTCATAAGTTTTTTAAGTTGTATTATCATAAAGGGAAGTATTGGGATTAAATTGGTTTTGGTTATTAGTGTGTTTTGGAGTTTTTATGAGGTTTGTTTTAATTTTTTTAGAATTATTTTGTAGATGGTAGTGAATTAAAGTGTCACGACCCGTCCCCCAGGGACCTTGACATGACTACCCCAAGCCCGCCTTCCATAGGCCAAGGGCTAGAGACTATCACCAAAGGTGTAAATCCCTAAAACTGGGAAGACATTGCCCTAATAATCAGTAAACACACACAAATAAAGTAAAAACTAGAAGAAAACACTAAGTAAAACTCGTATACAAATGGAGTGTTGTAAACTAAAAGGGGCCGAAAATACAATCCTAACTATAAAGTACAAGGAAACTAAAAAACAAGTATAGCTGAAGAAAGGTAAATAGTTTCTGGATCATCTACTGAGGAGTCCTACCTAAAGGGTAGGTACATAAGGCCTCCACAACACTCCACGTCCATCTGTCTCCTCCGAGTACCGTCACGCCGTGTGGTCCACCTCTGGGTATCATCCAGTTCTATCCACTCATCCTCGGTCAGCGATGTCCGTCATCTACAACCAACACAACAAGGTGTAGGAAAAGCCTGTGTAGGGGTGAGTATAATGATACTCTGTAGGGACCCTGAGACCCTCAAGGTCTCACAAAATATAACAAGGATAAACCAAAAATTAAGAAATCAACAGATAACCACACTTAGGTATATGCCCATACATATACCTAAGTTATCATGTAATCTGTCTCAATCATGAGGTAAACTCAAAAGTTACTGACTCATCACACACAGATATACAACTTATGTAGAGAGATAGAGATGATTAGATATAGCCACTGAATCATCAGAGTTGTCGGACTAACACATGATCCAGGACCAGCTATTCTATCGGGCCAACACATGTTCCAGGAACAGAAGTCAGAACTGTTGGACCAACACATGATCCAGGAACAGTCGTCAGAGCTGTCGAACCAACACATGATCCAGGACCAGCTATTCTGTCGGACCAACACATGATACAGGAACAGAAGTCAGAACTTTCAGACCAACACATGATCCAGGAACAGTCGTTAGAGCTATTGAACCAACACATGATCTAGAACCAGCTATTCTATCGGACCAACACATGATCCAGGAACAGAAGTCAGAACTGAAGGACCAACACATGATCCAGGAACTGTCGTCAGAGCACAGCCAGCCATAGGGTTTCAACAAAGAATTCTTGATTACGGGATGGTCCTCTCCTCAATCCAAGTGTCGACACTTCAATTTCCACAAAGTCCCATGAGGAAGTATCTCAAAGGTCTTTCTCATCATAGAGGTCTCAACGCAACAGACAACGTGTCAATAGAACGTCCGGTCTTTGAGTTATTAGTTTTTAGTCCCGGGGGCCCGATTGGATTTGTGTACGATCCTACCGGACCGTATCTCAACATTACCCTGAACTCTAGTGGAGTATACTCAAAGGGACCTTCGTGCTCAAATAAAACCAGTTCCGCTGACGGTTCGTCAAATAGTCATCCGGTGCCAAAGATACGGCCAAAGGAAGTAATAGGGTCTGTAATGGGCCGGGGCCCGGTCCGACCCGGTCGGACCGACTCAGCCCAACCCAAACTGGGCCGACCTGGTCTGAGTTAACCCGGTCATCCCGCTAGGTTCGCCCCGGTCTACTGGGCCTGGCCCAGTGGATTTCAGGGGCGGTTCGGCCCAAAGGTCGCCGCATAGGCGGCTCATCCCAGAGGCTGGGGGCTGGTTCGGTTAGCACCGCGAGGGGCGTGGCTCAGAAGAATCAGCTCGGAAAACCGAGATGGTTCATCTAGCGATGCCATGAAGAATAGCGTGGGCCGGCTCGGGAGGCCGGCGCGGCTCGGCCGGTTCGGCTGTGAGCTGGGGTGCAGCCCGGGTAGGCTGGCGGGGCGTCCGGGAGGCCGACGGGCGCACTGGAGGCCGAGGGGAGGCCATCGGGGCGCGCTGGAGGCCGTGGGAAGGCCGACGGGGTGCGCTGGAGGCCACGGGTAGGCCGGCGGGGCATGTTGGAGGCCGTGGGAAGGCCGGGTAGGGTGTGTAGGAGGCCGCGGGCAGGCCGGCGGGGTGTCGGGCATGCCGCGCGGGTCATGGGCAGGCCGCGTGGGGCGCGTCGGAGGCCGGTTTGGCACGGCTCGGGCCGGCGCGAGCTGGCGGTGTTCTTCCAGGAGCACCGGTGTGCCGCGGGGTTGGTGATGTTCACGGAGGTTGTGGGTATCACGGCCTTTGTCTTCTGTCGCCTTCATCGCCTCATTTCTTCATCACCATGCCAACGATTACCATAAACAAGATCATCGGAGGGTTCAGGCCATGTTGGTTTGGCCCGCACCCTCCGCGGTTAGGGTGGTATCAAGCGGCTCGCAATTATGAAGCACAACAACCCTCTTTCGTCGTTTTGAGAGATAGGAATAGCATGGGAAAGATCACACATAGATAAAAATTAAACCCCTACCTTTAATCGTCATACATTTTCAGTGAAGTCGTGGGAAGAAGATGAAGGAGAATCATCGTTCGTCGCATCTGCCACACACACTTCCAATCTCGGGTTGTATCAGCTCCTGGAAGACACTCCACGTCGGTAGGAAGTCTCGAGGAAGAAGGTCGAAGTTGAGGTCATTCTTTATCGGGAGAACACATTCTTCGTTGGAGAGTGTAATCTTCCAAGTATTGTGCATCATGTCACTTTACTAGCACTTCGTCCCTTGGTGACGCCATCCTCAATCCTCCTCCCAAGCTCCATATATATAGGAGAGGGGGAGAGGCAAGCAATGATCATTAGAATTTATGACGGTTCATTTATTAGGAACCTTCCTAAATTCCAATGACGCTGTTGCTTAATTTAAAAAGGGGAAAGCCAATTAATTTACACTGGCGCAACGATGCGGTGTGTTTGAAAGATTAATGGTATGTGTGTTGTCACAATTTAAGGTGGAGGAGTTCAAGAAGCTCCCTCTCATTAATTGTGGGATTTGAGAGTTTCTCCCAATTAAAGGGGGGTTTCATCCCGGGTGGTCTCCACCATCATAACCTCTCATGAGAGGTTATGGTTGGGGTGATCCCCACCACCTTAACCTCTAATGGGAGGTTAAGGTATAGTGTTCCCCACTTCCAACTTCCACCTGGATGTTTAGTTCTGGTGGAACCCACCTGAAATATTCACATGGAAGCTTAAAATAAAATAAAAATAAGTTTATTTTATTTTATAAATTCCACAAAAAAACCCAAAAACTAACTTTCACCCTCGACCAACTGTCGTCAAGGTGAAAGTATCCTTAAGAAAAAACTGGCGTTGCGAGTTCAACGGTGCCCTCAGATTTCAATTCTGATCATCGGTTCAAAAGTTATAAAACGCCGCTTGCGCGTTTACTGAACGTACCTAAAAAAAGTTTGGAAAATTATTATCAGTCACCCTCAACCCGTTTCGGTCGAGGTTAGGCTCTTCCTAGGTGAAACACACCCCAACGAACCCAACGGTACTCTCATATTTTCAATCCGATTTACCGTTTAAAAGTTATGAATTTTACAATAAAATAATTGTCACTTACTTATTTTATTTTCAGCCAAAAACTAACATTCTTGGGTGGCCCGCTCTGGCCAAAGTTAGTATCTTCTTAAAGGAATCATACTCTCATGAGTTCAGCGGTGGTCTCGTATTTTTAATCCAAGTTACCATTTGTGAGTTATAATCATTTGAAAAATAAAATTATTTATTTAATTATTTTATTTATTATTATTCCATTTTTTGGGTTCTCTCACAGGAGGTTCGCACTGACTAATCATAAGTCACGCCTAGGGTAAACCTGCCATCTTGAGTGCTACGGTGCCCTCAGATTTCTAATCTGAGTAACCATTTAAGATTTATTCAACCTTTTAAGGAAAACTACTTACGCGTGTTAGCTTAATCTTAACAAAACTTCGACGGATCATTTCGGGCAATCCGGGCCTCAAAATCGCATGCCGTCAGATTTCAAAGACTCATAAAATTCCCATATATTTTAAAAAAAATACATGGAAATTCTAGGTCTTTACATCACGATCTGTGTTTTCTATTTTTATTTATGTTTATTTTTTTTAGGTGTGGGTGTATATTTGAAAAGTTTTTTTTCAAGTTTGGTTTCTTGATGGATTGAATATGATATACCATTGGTCCAATTCTTTATTAACTTGGACCAATATGGACTAATAGAAGTTAATAACTTATTAGTGATCATTTTTTATTTTTGGTTCACTATTGGGTGATGTTCCGAGTAGATGGTCCCAGTTTACTTGTTGGGTGTAGTGACAAAACATCTAAAGCCTATGTTTTTTTATACTGAGCCTTGTGTTATTATGATTCTTTTATTTCTTTTAGTGAATCCTTTTGATGGTTCTAATCTCGTGAATATAGTGTTATTTTGAATTGCTTTCTATTTGTGGTGTTATATATTGGTTTCTTGGGTGACTGTGGGTTTTCTTGGTTTTCGGTGGATATTGTGCTTCCTAATGATTTATTTCTTTGAGTTTTGTGACTCTCATATTTTATTCCATTTTATAATAATTAAAATATTTTATTAGAACTATTCCAAATCTCTATCTTTTTAGGTTTCTCCCTTTATAATTGTTACTGAATTATTCTTGGGGATGTCACATGATCTTGTGTATTTAAGCTTCTCTATCCGAATTCCATGCATATTTCTCATCACAAGACCCTCTTTCCTCATTGTTTTAATCCAATTCATCCCCATATACATTTATCTATTTGTTTTTTTTCTCTCCCATGAACCCTTGGGGCTTCAATGGTTGAATTTCATGTTTGAGGTGGTTTAACCATGGGGTATTGGGTTTTTAGGGATTATAGAGGATTCCACTTCACTTGATTGAGTGTTCACCATTGAAGGTGAGGACTTTTGACTTGATTTCCACTTGAAACAGGTAGGTATAATTTTTTGTTTCTTTAAATGGAATATCATCTTGTGATTGATGCTTTTAAGTGATTTAATTATTAAATTATATATATATATAATAGTTAAAATGGTTCTTATAAAAATTTGGGTTTATTTTCTCACATGGAATAAATGGTTTTCATGGGATTTTTATTTAAAAAATGGTCCTTTAATGAAAAAATCTTGTAGAAGAGGTTTATAGTTACCTATTTTATATAAATTTTTTCTTCAAATGGTTTTTGACCCTATTTGGTATGTGTATTCATTTAAGGTTTGGTTTTTATGGAATTTTTTCATTTGAAGGTATGGTTTTTGGTTTATTATTTTTTTCAACAAAAGGGGTTGGAGTTTAAAATGATTTGAATATGGTTCTAAATGGCTATTTCCAAATAATGTTTTCAAAATGTAATTTTAAGGGGAAAACAAAGTAACTTGAAATCCATAGTCAGTATTCAATATAACCTATTGTGTACACTGAAATGGTTTCACATGATGTGTGTACAAGACCCTTTTACTAACATTGTTTAATATAGACTATGACCCTTAAGGGAGGATTTTATTTATCACTATGATACATATGATGTGATCGAGGGCATTTCTTATGATGTAGTTAGAGGTTAGATGGGGTTTATATTACACTAATTTGTCAATCATGTTACTTATTTGATTGATCGCCTCATATTACCATATTAATGTGAACATAAGAAATATTTAAGAGATGTATATTTACGCAAAATAATATAGTCACGTGCTATTAGTGTTCTCTAGTTGTGTTTCTTATTGAGGATAGTGAGGAGTGCCTTTGATGATGGCTTGGTGAAATCTAGAAAGAGGGATTTTGTTATTTAATTACTTCATATATTTACAAGTTGTCTAATGAATTTTTTAATGTTGAGGTCTATCTCTCCTTAGGACCTAGTGGGTTTCCCATGATTCTAGATTAATTATATAGGGAACACTCACCCATTTTGTTCCCAAAATCGATTGAAGTATACAACACCATGAATCATTCCAAATTCTTGTTTACATTAATGTGTCTAGGATTTTATTATCTAATGGATTCCATATGTTCTTTTAAATTCTCATTTCTAAAGTAGTTTTAAAATCATATTTCAAATAAGGGTTTTAGTATAGGTGGCTTACGTTGGAAAAAAATCAGAGTGATTTTTTACATTTCAATAAAACTATGTGAAAATATTATATAAATTATTTTTGTAGGATATTTGGTCATAATATTATGATATATGAAATTATAATTTATAAATTTATTTTAAACTACCATGGATGGAAAGTCTTTTGAAAGTAATTTCACATGCTCCTTAGTGATGTCCTACTGGGATTAGTTTTACTCCCACCTTATATGCACCATTCAATAGATGAATCTCTTATAATTTTATTTACAGGAGCCCTGGTATTGGTTTACATTATGTTTTTTGTGTTATGGTTATTTTTTTATGGGATGTGGTGTGTGGTAATTGGTAACATTGATATGATTGATCTAGTTTAGTTTTTTTTGTTATTTTGGGATGCATTTGTATTGGGATTGACTTCTCAGTTCTCTTTTGGTTTATTCATGTCAAATTTTTTATATTTATTCCCCATGTATGAATTGATTTAATATTTTTATAATTTTTTTGTTGTTTTATAATTATTGTGATTTCCTTTAATTAATGTTTTTCTGATGTATGGATGGGCCTTGATGGATTTACAAGGGGAAACCATTATGTTCTTATTTTGTTTCAAAGGGTGAAACCATTCCCAATGATTTTTTTGATATCATAGATATTGTCTCCATCCTCTAGTGATCAATATTTCACCTCGGGTATATATTGGGTTGGCTTAGGTATCATCTTTAGGGGTAACCTGAGTTGGTTAGAAATAGGTATGATTTAATTATCCTTAGAAAATATATAGTATAGGGTGGGGTGTTGGGTGGGTTGGGGGAGTAGGGGGTGCAGGTGGGGGGTGAAGGGTGGGGGAATTTGTGGTGTAGGTGGGGGTGTAGGGTGGGTAGGGTAAATGGGGTAGTGGGGGGTGCAGGTGGGGGTGCAGGGTGGGGGTGGGGGTGGGGGTGTTGGGTGGGTTGGGGTGAAGGGGGGTAGTGGGGTGTTGGTGGGGTTTTGGGGGTAGTAGGGGTGAGGGGTTGGGAGTTCAGGGGCCGGGGTTGGGAGTGAAAGTTGGGGGTGCAAGGGAAGTGGGGGTGCAGGGGGCAGTGGGGGTGAAGGGTGGGGTGAAGGAGGTAGGGGTAGTGTGGGTTCAGGGGGGTAGGTTGTGAAGGGTGGGGGAAATGGGGGTACAGGTGGGGGTGCAGGGTGGGTGGGGTGAAGGGGGCAGTGGGGGTACAGGTGGGGGTGTTGGGGGAAGTAGGGGTGATGGGTGGGGGGCAGGGGCTGGGGTGCAGGGGCAATGTTGGTGCAGGTGGGGGCGTAGGGGGTAATGGGGGTGATGGTTGGGGTAGTGGGGGTTCAAATGGGGGGGTACAGGGGGGTGGGGTGAAAGGGGTAATGGGGGTGCTGGTGGGGGTGCTAGGGGTAGTTGGTGTGAAGGTTAGGGGGCAGGGGCAGGGGGGAAGGTGAGGGTGCATGGGTAGTGGGGGTGAAGGTGGGGGTGCAAGGGGTAGTTGGGGTAAAGGGTGGGGTGAAGGGGGTAAGGGGTATTGTGGGTGAAGGGGGTAGGGGATGCAGGGGCAGTGGGGGTGTAGGGGTGGGGGCAGTGGGGTGAGGGGGGGAAGTGGGGTGTAGGGGTGGGGGGCAGTGGGTGCAACTAGTTTTTCTCTTCATATTATTTTTTTATTTGTTTTGTCTGGAAAGATCTTCCAAATAACTTCAATAAAATGATAGATATTATTTTATAAAAAATATAACTTTCTAGTAGCCATATTTTAACATATCTTTACCATTGTAAAAAATGTATAGTCGCAGCACATGAATCATGGAACTTTATATTATAGAATGAGAGTTTCCAAGAAAACGAGTACATAATTTTATAATAAAAGAATTATTTTCTATGGTTGTTGTGGCAGATAGATTGTTGGAGCATTATAATAGTTTATCCAACCACATAATCCTTAATAGTACTGCATCTTGATTCATGTATGTTGCACCCAATTTTTCCATGCTATTTTTCTTATATAGTTTTCACAAATCTATCCATACTAAACAGTTTTATGGTATCTTTTAATTATTACGAGGTGCACGTCGGTATTAGAACATCATGTTACAATGATGGAGTTTTTGAATTCATGAGTTCATTTATCTATACTGGATGGAACCCATGTGGCATGTACCTGGGCTTTATATGTAGCAACCCCGATCCTCGGGTGCCTTATGAGACATGATATACTAACATTTCATTACAACATTTACAAATAAGATATTATGTCCCATTACTACAGAAGATCGCAGGGATTAGGATTCTGGGAAACCAGCTACTTCTGATAAACTTCATTACCACAAACCATGCCTGAAAAATTTAAAACAAAGACGTAGGGTGAGAAAATATGCCCAGTAAGGGGTTTTAAAAACGTTTTAAGAAAACTCTTTCTCAAAGCAATCCTTTTGAAGAGAATAAAACACTTCACTAAAAAATCATTATCTTTTCTTAAAACATGAAATCCAGCATTTTTGAGAACCACTGGAATAGAGAAGTACGTACTTAAAATAAACTTTAAAGTAAACATGATCAGAGAGCGTAACACATAAATAATGCATAATTTATAACCAAAATTATTTCAGTTCTGAAAAATCTGTGTGTAAGCAAGGAAAACATCCATAACATGATTCATGGGCACATAATGTTCTTATAACATCTTACCACATGAAATACAGTTCTTATCACATAATTACATTTTCCTAGTCATGGGAATTTTCAACTAGGGGATGTCCTGTTAGTTGAACTAACCCCTGGTTGACCATTTATCATCACATGCAGAGGGAATGTATAATGCTGGACTTTGTCAAGACCTTGCATCAAGACGGTAAAACATACTTAATGGGTCAAGGCTAATCACCAATCCCGTTTCCATGGTTGCACAAGCCAAGGCTAACTGCAAAGACCGTCGCACATAACATCTCATGAGACTCATACTTTACCCAATGCATTGGAGTGCTATATAATTCCGGTTGCACCAGTCACATCATTCATATTGCGTTATATAATTCTAGGTGCACCCGTCACATTTAAGTCCAATACATCCCTCACATATCTTGACATGGTCTTTCATTCATATGGTTTCATTCATACATTCTTAATCAAACCCCCTTTTCACCTACATATTCATAACATGAAGGCACTTCAATCGTTATCAAAACTAAGTCATTCTTTCTAAAAATCCATACACATAAGAAATTATCTAATAAATTGAAAACATAGGTTTTAAGGAAATGAACATAAACACTTTAACATTTCAAAGCATCATAATACCAAGTTAAAACAAGGCCGTTCATAACTAAAACACATGCTGATAAATGGGTATTGTGGGTGTTTAATTAAAACTGTGTGAATATAAATACAGTTAGAGATATAAAGTGTGCAATTAGGTTCATCTTGGGAAGTCATGTATATATGTAAGCAAACTGCATGAACACATATATATATAGTTGTGTAAAAACTCATTTTCACTTTAAATAACATGACCTTTCCTTTGATAAGTTTGCAAACACCATAAGAAGAACTTGTATTTGAAGACAATATATTGATACATGTTTATATATACCTATATATATATATAAATTTAGGTGTGTATACACATGTGCATGGGTTTACCAAATTAAACCATACTCAATAATATTTGTCTTGTTATACATTAAACAATGTTTGGTAAAACCGAATGGGGTTCTTTTACATAAAAAAAAGTGAACATAATTTTCATAAAACCCTTATTGGCATAAAATCAGTCTTGCATACAACAAGTTCGATCCATAAACATGCGTACATATATATGAATACATATATATACACTTGTAAACGTCCAAGGAATTCACACTACCCATTTTCACAAAATAAAATCATGATTTATCAAGAATGGTGATAAATGAAAATTTTCTATTGAAAGAATTATTTTGATATCAAACTAACCCTTAAACTGAATCATACATATAAACATGTATACAAATAGTTTTGGGTACTTTTCTTGGAATAATAATCTTTTGAGTAAATAAAATTTTAACAAATTACAAAACAAAAGAATTAAGTTCATCCCTTATGATTATTGATGTAAAAATACATCTATATAATTACATTTACATATACATCTTTATGCACCATATAATTGCATGATTTACATGTTCATGCAATTACCCGAAAACTCTATTTTTTCATAGGCGAAATAAAACCAGGGTTATAAACATGTGAAAGAAAGGTGTACATATGCATGTATCATCCTATGTATATGTATAAATACAAATATATATGTACACACATATGCATGAATTATATATACATATATATAACCGTGTATATTCACTGAAGCAGATGAAAAAAAAAATTAAAACAAGGAGACCTCCCCTACTCAGGTTCGATCCTAGGAAGAGGAAAAAAAATAGGTTCATATGGTCTTGTATATATCTATACATATCTATATAAAAAGTGTATATAAATATGTATAGCATAGTGAAACTAAAGGAAACGAAGAATAGGAGTTTCCTTTACCCCTATTTGGTTCTCCAAGCTGAAAGGGAGATCCTCACGATCTGGGTTTGCACCGAGTTCATACACACAGAAAATACATATATAACACGTGTGTATATATATATATACCGAAACTTAAACAAAACCAAAAAAACATGTCCCTTACCTTCACTCGGAGAGGAGGAGAGGAAGACAAAGCAGCGACGTTGGACCGGTGGTCGGAAAGATCAAATAAGCCGAGTGCTAGAAGCTCTCCTCACCTTCAATGAAAAACTCCCTAGCCTTCGGTGTAATCCGGGGTTTAAAAAAACAGAGGACTCGACCTGCATGGAGGGTATCCAAGGGGAGTCGGTGCTGAATCTGTGGAAAAAGAGGAGAAGTAGGGTCCACTTGTCGGCCTATGAAAGTAAACGATCCGCCTAACCTACGGGTACAGTTGTGCGAGGAAGAAGAAGGCTGCGGGGAAGAAGAAAACCGGAGAAAGAAGGAACGGCTGGGATTATACAGGAGTTGATCGTGCGGCTTAGGAGCGGTGCGGCATAAAAAAATGGACGGCTGAGATAGAGAGGGAAAAGATCGGACGATCCAGCGGGTGCGGTGTTAAAAAAAAAAGATACGCGGGTCTCTCTCGGTTTCATATATATATATATTTATATATATATATATGTGTTTTTTAAACATCAATAATTTTATTAACCTTATTATATTAACTTTATTATTAATCCACAATTATTGATCACTTAATATTATATTTTGAAAGGTCAATGGGTCATTTAATATGAAAAAAAAATTATTTAATTCAACCTTATCAAAACATATTATTATTATTTTTTATTTTCCTTTATTAACTAATTATCTTAATTACCTTAATTAAAGATTAATATTATTAATATTATTAATAAAATTAAACATTAAACATAACTACATTTATAATTATTTTCTAAATCACACATAAGAGTGCGTTGATGTAAATATTATCTTTATGAAACACATAAGTAAATGAAATCATAATTTGACATAGTTTTTAAAATTGTTAATTCAATTTATAAACATTTTCATTAATATTATTACTTATATTTAATTTAGAGATAAATATAATACATTTAATTTAAGGTTTGATGCAACATATATATATAAATCAAGAGTTTGAGTACATATTTTCTTATACAAAGTAAAAACCCATCAGATTCAATATAATTACAAAATAAAAGTTTAATTGCTCAAGTTAAAAACATGTATAGTAAATAGTGGAAAAAAAATAATATTAATTTTCACCTTTTTGAAACATAAAATATAATTTGAATTTTGGGGAAACAAGAAATAAATTAATTATATTATTATTGATGTCATTCTTTAAATATTAAAGAAAATTACATAATTAACTTTTCGAACCTTTCGGGGGTAAACCATTCTTATCTCCAATAGTCCAAAATAAAACATTAGTGGATATGAGAATCATGGGGGAGCCAACGGTAATATTTATAGCTGTTAGGGTCCAACGGTCGAATTAGTGTTCTTATAAAAAGTCTGGTATCGGGGTATCCCTCACTCAAGGTGACTGAAGGAGAAAAGAAAAGATGGTTCGTGTGATTCCTTTGGTGCTCAGCACGGTTGTAGTGGCTTCGGCCATCCTCATGTTTATTCTGATGGATGCCAAAGACCCTTACTGCCTTCTTGGGGTCCTTGTGGTTTTAAGAGGTCTCTCTATAATTGTAATCGGGGTTTTAATTGAGATTTTTGGTTAGCTTAACTTCTTTTTTGATTGATGTGAGTTGTAGCCACTGAGATATTACTCACTTGAATAAAAGGGTCTTTCATTCATTTGATTCGTTTTTCTATTTTATTATTATTATTATCTCAAAACATGGTTTCTCGGGTCGTTACATTACTTCCCCATTCAAAGAATTGAGCCCTCGCAATTCTATTCATAAAAAGAAAAAAAACTGAAACCCCACACGTACAACATTACCGAAATAGTGTATCCGGCTTGGTTAATGGAATACCAAAGTTGGCACATAGTTCTTCCGTTTCCCTGGCCCAGATGCACTTCGAACAGTACGTCTTGAACTCCTGCTCGTGCGTACTGCACACAGGCTTCCAAAGGGAGGCTCATGTAGTGAAAAGCTCATAAACGTCCGAGTAGATGAACTCCCTGATAACTCACTGGGCCACATCATGCTCGAGGTAGTTGAGAGGAATGATGCAATTGTGGAGACTGAAATTCAAGACCTGGAACATATTGGCTGCAATAAGGTGGCCATCCTGAGCAGCTACGAGGAAGCACGCTCTGGCAGAGAAGTTTTGTGCTAGAGTAAAACAATGGAAGAGGCATTCGTAGTACCTTCCCCTTCGCCTATAGAAGGGGAGTTGAGTAGTGGCAATGAGGTGAAAAACACGATCATCCTCTTGACACAAACGAAGAATATCAGGACCGTTTGCTAGATCGAGAAAATGTTGGCAAGACCCTCACAGGTGGAGAAAGGATGGATAATCCACCGTGCATGTCCTGATCATGATAACCTCTACTAACTCATCGGGTAGTGATGAGATGTTCGTTTGACCATCCATCTAAAAAACATTCTAAAGGATACTCTTAACAACACTGATAAGGTAGAGTCAGGAAAGGAAACATGAAACTTTATTTTATGCAAAAGTTTACATAACAAAGTCTGAGTATACTAAACATACACCACAAAGAGTGGCAAAACTCCCTAACTCTTCAAACCACACACAGGCTGAACAGACGGGACTAAACTCATGGGAACATATATGACACCTCCTGAGTTTAGCGTGAGGGGTATGGAGTTGGGAAACATCATTATACACCTCTTGCCTAAGAGGCAATCAGGTGGACTCATCTTCCAACACTCCAAGGTCCATTAACTGGCCCCAGAATCCGTAGTGAAAAATCTAGCATAGGTAAGCCGCTCGGAGGTCTCCGGCAGCAGAAGCTTCTTGAAAGGGGTTATCAAGAATCGTGCCAAATTCTTCGCCAGTTGTGAACACTCGGAAGAGTCCCTCATGATACTTTCCCCAATGTCCATAACAGGGAAATTGGGTCATCATCATTAGGAGATAATCCATCCCCAATCCCAGGTGAAGACTATGCACCCTAGGCGAGTTTGGCATGTCATACAGGTGCTTACATGTCATGCGAATTCGGGCGTAATTTAGAAAGTTCTCATGGCTATCTAGAGATACAATGTTCTCCAGAGCCTCAGTGGGAAGTGATAGTAGGTCGGTAGGTACATTTTCATCAGCCATCTGAAAGATATAACATTTTTACTTAGTCAATCATGGTAATATGTTCATACCACCTGGTTTTCCAGAGTTGCATGAACCCATCCTCTGATATAAACTGTAGCGACCCCGATCCCTGGGTGCCTTATGAGACATGATATACTAACATTTCATTACAAAATTTACAAATAAGATATCATGTACCATTACTACATAAAATCACAAGGCTCGGGATTCTGGGAAACCAACAGCTTCTAATAAACTTCATTAGTACAAACCATGCCTGAAAAATTTAAAACAAAGACGTAGGGTGAAAAAATATGCCCAGTAAGGGGTTTTAAAAACGTTTTAAGAAAACTCTTTCTCAAAGCAGTCCTTTTGAAGAGAATAAAACACTTCGCTAAAAGCAAATCATTATCTTTTCTTAAAACATGAAATCCAACATTTTTGAGAACCACTTGCATAGAGAAGTACATATTTAAAATAAAAGTTAAATTAAACATGATCAGAGAGTGCAACACATATATAATGCATAATTTACAACCAAGATTACTTCAGTTCTGAAAAATCTGTGTGTAAGCAAGGAAAACATCCATAACATGATTCATTGGCACATAAATTTCTTATAACATCTTACCACATGAAATATAGTTCTTATCACATAATTACATTTTCATAGTCATGGGAATTTTCAACTAGGGGATGTCCTGTTAGTTGAACTAACCCCTGGTTGACCATTTATCATCACATGCAGAGGGAATGTATAATGCCGGACTTTGTCAAGACCTTGCGTCAAGACCGTAAAACATACTTAACGGGTCAAGGCTAACCGCCAATCCCGTTTCCATGGTAGCACAAGCCAAGGATAACTGCCAACACCATCGTACATAACGTCTCATGAGACTCATACTTTACCCAATGCATTGGAGCGCTGTATAATTCTGGGCACACCTGTCACATTATTCATATTGCGCTATATAATTCTGGGCACACCCGTCACATTTAAGTCCAATACATCCCTCACATATCTTGACATGGTCTTTCATTCATAGGGATTCATTCATACATTCTTAATCAAACCCCCTTTTCACATACATATTCATAACTTGAAGGCAGTTCAATCATTAACAAAACTAAGACATGCTTGCTAAAAATCCGTACACATAAGAAATTATCGTAACAATTGAAAACATGGGTTTTAAGGAAATTAACATAAACACATTAACATTCCAAATCATCATAATACCAAGTTAAAACAAGGCCGTTCATAACTAAAACACATGCTGATAAATGGGTATTGTGGGTGTTTAATTAAAACTGTGTGAATATAAATACAGTTAGAGATATAAATTGTACAATTAGGTTCATCTTGGGAAGTCATGTATATATGTAAGAAAAATGCATCAACAAATATATATATAGTTGTGTAAAAACTCATTTGAACTTTAAATAACATGACCTTTCCTTTGAAAAGTTTGAAAACATCACAAGAAGAACATTTATTTGAAGACAACATATTGATACATGGTTATATATACCTATATATATATAAATTTAGGTGCGTATACACATGTTCATGTGTTTTCCAAATTAAACAATACTCAATAATATTTCTCATGTTATACATTAAACAATGTTTGGTAAAACCGAAAAGGGTTCTTTTACATAAAAAAATTGAACATAATTTTCATAAAACACTTATTGGCATAAAATCAGTCTTGCATACAACAAGGTCGATCCATAAACATGAGAACATATATATACACTTGTAAACGTTCAAGGAATTCACACTACCCATTTTCACAAAACAAAATCATGATTTATCAAGAATGGTGATAAATGGAAATCTTCAATTGAAACAATTATTTTGATATCAAACTAACCCTTAAACTTCATCGTACATATAAACATGTATACAAATAGTTTTGGGTACTTTTCTTGAAATAATAATCTTTTGAGTAAATAAAATTTTAACAAATTACAAAACAAAAGAATCAAGTTCATCCCTTATGCACAAAGATGTACATATACATATATATAATTACTTGTACATATACATCTTTATGATCCATATACTTGCATGATTTACATGTTCATGCAATTACCCGAAAACTCTTATTTTTCATAGGCGAAATAAAACCAGGGTTATAAACATGTGAAAGAAAGGTGTACATATGCATGTATCGTCATATATATATGTATGAATACAAATATATTTATACACACATTTGCATGAAGTGTATATACATATATATAACCATGTATATTCACTGAAGCAGATGAAAAGAAATTAAAACAAGGAGACCTCCCCTACTCATGTTTGATCCTAGGAAGAGAAAAAAAATAGGTTCATATGGTCTTGTATATATCTATACATATTTATATAAAAAGTGTATATAAATATGTATTGCTTATTGAAACTAAAGTAAACGAAGAAGAGGATTTTCCTTTACCCCTATTTGGTTCTCCAAGCTGAAAGGGAGATCCTCACGGTCTGGGTTTTCACCGGGTTCATACACACAGAAAATACATACATAACACGTATATATATATATATATATATATATATATATATATATATATCGAAGCATAAACAAAACCCAAAAAAAACGTGTCCCTTACCTTCGCTCGGATAGGAGGAGAGGAAGATGAAGCAGCGGCGCTGGACCGGTGGTCAGAATGATTAAAGAAGCCAGGTGCTAGAAGCTCTCCTCGTCTTCGATGAAAAACTCCCCGGCCTTCGGTGTAAATCGGGGTTTAAAAAAAAGGACTGAACCTGCATGGAGGGTATCCGAGGGGATTCGGTGCCGACTCTGTGGAAAAAGAGGAGAAGTGTTCACTTGCCGGCCTATGGAAGAAAATGAGCCGCCTAACCTACTGGTACAGTTGTGCGAGGAAGAAGAAGGCCGTGGGGGAAGAAGAAAACCAGAGAAAGAAGGAACGGCTGGGATTATACAGGAGTTGATCATGCAGCTTAGGAGCGGTGCGGCTTAAAAAAAATGGACGGCTGAGATGGAGAGGGAAAAGATTGGACGATCCAGCGGGTGTGGTGTTAAAAAAAAGAAGATACGCGGGTCTCCCAGAATTTCATATATATATATATTTATATATTTTTTTTAAAACATCAATAATTTTATTAACCTTATTATATTAAATTTATTATTAATCCACAATTATTGATCACTTAATATTATATTTTGAAAGGTCAATGGTTCATTTAATATGAAAAAAACATTGATTAATTCAACCTTATCAAAACATATTATTTTTTTTATTTTCCTTCATTAAATAATTATCTTAATTCCCTTAATTAAAGATTAATATTATTAATATTATTAATACAATTAAACATTAAACATAACAACATTTATAATTATTTTCGAAATCACACATAAGAGTGCGTTGATGTAAATATTATCATTATGAAACCCATAAGTAAATGAAATCATAATTTGACATAGTTTTCAAAACTGTTAATTCAAATTATAAACATTCGCATTAATATTATTACTTATATTTAATTTAGAGATAAATATAATACATTTAATTTAAGGTTTGATGAAACATATATATATAACTCAAGAGTTTGAGTAGATATTTTCTTAGACAAAGTAAAAACCCATCAGATTCAATATAATTACAAAATAAAAGTTTAATTGCTCAAGTTAAAAACATATATAGTAAATAATGGAAAAAAATAAAATTAATTTTCACCATTTTGAAACATAAAATATAATTCTCATTTTGGGGAAACAAGAAATAAATTAATTATATTATTATTGATGTCATTCTTGAAATATTAAAGCAAATTACATAATTAACTTTTTGAACCTTTCGGGGGTAAACCATTCTTATCTCCAACGGTCCAAAATAAAACATTAGTGGATAGGAGAATCATGGGGGAGCCAACAGTTATATTTATAGCCGTTAGGGTCCAACGGTCGAATTAGTGTTCTTAGAAAAAGTCTGGTCTCGGGGTATCCCTCACTCAAGGTGACTGAAGGAGAAAATAGGAGATGGTCCGTGTGATTCCTTTGGTGCTCACCACGGTTGTAGTGGCTCCGGCCATCCTCATGTTTATTCTGATGGATGCCAAAGACCCTTACCGCCTTCTTAGGGTCCTGGTGGTTTTAAGTGGTCTCCATATAATTGTAATCAGGTTTTTAATTAGGATTTTTGGTTAGCTTAACTTCTTTTTCGATTGATGTGAGTTGTAGCCACTGAGATATTACTCATTTGAATAAAAGGGCCTTTAATTCATTTGATTTGTTTTTCTGTTTTATTATTATTATCTCAAAACATGGTTTCTCGGGTCGTTACATTACTTCCCCCTTCAAAGAATTGTGCCCTCTCAATTCTATTCATAAAAAGAAAAAAACTGAAACCCCACACGTACAACATTACCGAAACAGTGGATCCGGCTCGGTTAACGGAATACCAATGTTGGCACATAGTTCTTTCGTTTCCCTGGCCCAGATGCACTTTGAATAGTACGTCTTGAACTCTTACTCGTGCATACTGCACACGGGCTTCCAAAGGGAGGCTCGTGCAGTGAAAAGCTCAGAAACGTCCGAGTAGATGAACTCCCAGATAACTCTCCGGGCCACATCACGCTCAAGGTAGTCGAGAGGAATGATGCGATTGAGGAGACTGAAATTCAAGACCTGGAACATATAGGTTGCACTAAGGTGTCCATCCTGAGTAGCTACGAGGAAGAACACTCTGGCAGAGAAGTTCTGCGCTAGAGTAAAACACTGTAAGAGGCCTTCGTAGTACCTTCCCCTTCTCCTATAGCAGAGGAGTTGACCAGTGGCAATGAGGTGAAAAACACGATCATCCTCTTGACACAAACAAAGAATCTCAGGACCATTTTCTAGATCAAGCAGACATTGGCAAGACCCTCGCAGGTGGAGAAAGGATGGATATTCCACCATGCATGTCCCGATCATGATAACCGCTACTAACTCATCGGGTAGTGATGAGATGTTCGTTTGACCAGCCATATGAAGAAAAAAAACATTTGAAAGGAAACTCTTAACAACACTGATAAGGTAGAGGCCAGAAAGGAAACATGAAACTTTAATTTATGAAAAAGTTTACATAACAAAGTCTGAGTTTACTAAACATACACCACAAAGAGTGGCAAAACTCCCTAACTCTTCAAACCACACACAGGCTGAACAGACGAAACTAAACTCATAGGAACATCTATGATTCCTCCTGAGTTTAGTGTGAGGGGTATGGAGTTGGGAAACATTAGTATACACATCTTGCATAAGAGACAATCAGGTGGACTCATCTTCCAACACTCCAAGTTCCATTAACTGGCCCCAGAAGCAGTAGTGAAAAATCTGGCATAGGTAAGTCGCTCGGTGGTCTCCGACAGTAGCAGCTTCTTGAAAGGGGTTATCAAGCATCATGCCAAAGTCTTCGCCAGTTGTGAACACTCCAAATAGTCCCTCATGATACTTTCCCCAATGTGCATAATAGGGAAATTGGGTCATCATCATTAGGAGATAATCCATCCCCAATCCCCGGTGAATACTAAGCACCCTAGGCGAGTTTGACACGTCAAACAGGTGGTTACATGTCATGTGAATTCAGGCTTAATTTAGAAAGTTCTCACGCCTAGCTAGAGATACAATGTTCTCTATAGCCTTAGTGGGAAGTGACAGTAGGCCGGTAGGTACATTTTCATCAGCCATCTGAAAGTTATAACATTTTTACTTAGTAAATCATAGTAATATGTTCATACCACCTGGTTTTCTAGAGTTTCTTGAACCCATCCTCTTATACCAACTTTAGTGACCCCGATCCCTGGGTCCCTTATGAGACATGATATACTAACATTTCATTTCAACATTTACAAATAAGATATCATGTCCCATTACTACAGAAGATTGCGAGGCTCAGGATTCTGGGAAACCAGCTGCTTCTGATAAACTTCATTAGTACAAACCATGCTTGAAAAATTTAAAACAAAGACTTAGGGTGAGAAAATATGCCTAGTAAGGGGTTTTAAAAATGTTTTAAGAAAACTCTTTCTCAAAGCAGTCCTTCTGAAGAGAATAAAACACTTCGCTAAAAACAAATAATTATCTTTTCTTAAAACATGAAATCCAACATTTTTTAGAACCACTTGCACAGAGAAGTACGTACTTAAAATAAACTTTAATGTAAACATGATCAGAGAGCGCAACACATAGATAATGTATAATTTACAACCAAGATTACTTCGGTTCTGAAAAATCTGTGTGTAAGCAAGGAAAACATCCATAACATGATTCATGGGCACATAAGGTTCTTATAACATCTTACCACATGAAATATAGTTCTTTTCACATAATTACATTTTTATAGTCATGGGAATTTTCAACTAGGGGATGTCCTGTTAGTTGAACTAACCCCTGGTTGACCATTTATCATCACATGCAGAGGGAATGTATAATGTCGAACTTTGTCAAGACCTTGCGTCAAGACCATAAAACATACTTAACGGGTCAAGGCTAACTGCCAATCCTATTTCCATGGTAGCACAAGACAAGGCTAACTGCCATGACCGTTGCACATAACGTCTCATGAGACTCATACTTTACCCAATTCATTGGAGCGTTGTATAATTCCAGGCACACCCGTCACATCATTCACGTTGCTCTATATAATTCCGGGCACACCCATCACATTTAAGTCCAATAAATTCCTCACATATCTTGAAATTGTCTTTCATTCATAGGTTTTCATTCATACATTCTTAATCAAACCCCCTTTTCATATACATATTCATAACTTGAAGGTAGTTCAATCATTAACAAAACTAAGACATGCTTGCTAAAAATCTGTACACATAAAAAATTATCTTAACAATTGAAAACATGGGTTTTAAGGAAATGAACATAAACACTTTAACATTCCAAAGCATCATAATACCAAGTTAAAACAAGGTCGTTCATAACTAAAACACATGCTGATAAATGGGTATTGTGGGTGTTTAATTAAAACTGTGTGAATATAAATACAGTTAGAGATATAAAGTGTGCAATTAGGTTCATAATGGGAAGTCATGTATATATGTAAGAAAAATGCATGAACACATATATATATAGTTGTGTAAAAACTCATTTTCACTTTAAATAACATGACCTTTGCTTTGAAAAGTTTGCAAACACCATAAGAAGAACATGTATTTGAAGACAACATATTGATACATGGTTATATATACCTATATATATATAAATTTAGGTGCGTATACACATGTGCATGGGTTTACCAAATTAAACCATACTCAATAATATTTCTCATGTTATACATTAAACAATGTTTGGTAAAACCGAATGGGGTTCTTTTACATAAAAAAAAGTGAACATAATTTTCATAAAACCCTTATTGGCATAAAATCAGTCTTGCATACAACAAGGTCGATCCATAAACATGGGTACATATATATGAATACATATATATACACTTGTAAACGTTCAAGGAATTCACACTACCCATTTTTACAAAACAAAATCATGATTTATCAAGAATGGTGGTGAATGAAAATTTTCAATTGAAATAATTATTTTGATATCAAACTAACCCTTAAACTTCATCGTACATATAAACATGTATACAAATGGTTTTGGGTACTTTTCTTGAAATAATAATCTTTTGAGTAAATAAAATTTTAACAAATTACAAAACAAAAGAATCAAGTTCATCTCTTATGCACATTGATGTACATATACATCTATATAATTACATGTATATATACATATTTATGCTCTATATACTTTCATGATTTACATGTTCATGCAATTACCCGAAAACTCCATTTTTTCATAGGCTAAATAAAACCAGGGTTATAAACATGTGAAAGAAAGGTGTACATATGCATGTATCGTCATATATATATGTATGAATACAAATATATATGTACACACATATGCATGATGTGTATATACATATATATAACCATGTATATTCACTGAAGCATATGAAAAAAATTAAAACAAGGAGACCTCCCCTACTTAGGTTTGATCCTAGGAAGAGGAAAAAAAATAGGTTGATATGGTCTTGTATATATCTATACATATTTATATAAAAAGTGTATATAAATATGTATAGATTATTGAAACTAAAGGAAACGAAGCAGAGGAGTTTCCTTTACCCTTATTTGGTTCTCCAAGATGAAATGGAGATCCTCACTGTCTGGGTTTGCACCGGGTTCATACACACAGAAAATAAATATATAACACGTATATATATTTATATCGAAGCTTAAAAAAACCAAAAAAAACTTGTCCCTTACCTTCGCTCGGAGTGGAGGAGAGGAAGAATAAGTAGTGACGCTGGACCGGTGGTCGGAAATATCAAAGAAGTCGGGTGCTAGAAGCTATCCTCGCCTTCGATGCAAAACTCCTCGGCCTTCGGTGTAAACCGGGGTTTAAAAAAACAGAGGACTCAACCTACATGGAGGGTATCCGAGGGGAGTCGGTGCCGACTCTGTGGGAAAAGAGGAGAAGAAGGGTCCACTTTCCGGCCTATGGAAGAAAACGATCCGCCTAAACTACTGGTACAGTTGCGCTAGGAAGAATAAGGCTGCTGGGGAAGAAGAAAATCGGAGAAAGAAGGAACGGGTGGGATTGTACAAGAGTTTATCGTGCGGATTAGGAGCGGTGTGGCTTAAAAAAAATGGACAAATGATATGGAGAGGGAAATGATTGGACGATCTAGCGGGTGCAGTGTTAAAAAAAGATATGTGGGTCTCCCGCGGTTTCATATATATATATATATTTTTTTTTAAACATCAATAATTTTATTAACCTTATTATATTAACTTTATTATTAATCCAAAATTATTGATCACTTAATATGATATTTTGAAAGGTCAATGGTTCATTTAATATGAAAAAAAAAATTAATTCAACCATATCAAAACATATTATTATTTTTTTTATTTTTCTTTATTAACTAATTATTTTAGTTCCCTTAATTAAAGATTAATATTATTAATATTATTAATAAAATTAAACATTAAACATAACTACATTTATAATTATTTTCAAAATCACACATAAGAGTGTGTTGATGTAAATATTACCATTATGAAACACATAAGTGAATGAAATCATAATTTGACATAGTTTTCAAAACTGTTAATTCAAATTCTAAACATTCGCATTAATATTATTACTTATATTTAATTTAGAGATAATTATAATACATTTAATTTAAGGTTTGATGCAACATATATATATAACTCAAGAGTTTGAGTATATATTTTCCTAGACAAAGTAAAAACCCATCAGATTCAATATAATTACGAAATAAAAGTTTAATTGCTCGAGTTAAAAACATGTATAGTAAATAGTGGAAAAATAATAATATTAATTTTCACTATTTTAAAACATAGATTATAATTCTCATTTTGGGAAAACAAGAAATAAATTAATTATATTATTATTGATTTCATTCTTTAAATATTAAAGAAAATTACATAATTAACTTTTCGAACCTTTTGGGGGTAAACCATTCTTATCTCCAACGGTCCAAAATAAAACATTTGTGGATAGGAGAATCATGGGGGAGCCAACGGTTATATTTATAGACGTTAGGGTCCAATGGTCGAATTAGTGTTCTTATAAAAAGTCTGGTCTCAGGGTTTCCCTCACTCAAGGTGGATGAAGGAGAAAAGAGGAGATGGTCTGTGTGATTCCTTTGGTGCTCAACATGGTTGCAGTGGCTTCGGCTATCCTCATATTTATTCTGATGGATTCCAAAGACCTTTACAACCTTCTTGGGGTCCTGGTGGTTTTAAGCGGTCTCCCTATAATTGTAATTGGGTTTTTAATTGGGATTTTTGGGTAGCTTAACTTCTTTTTCGATTGATGTGATTTGTAGCCACTGAGATATTACTCATTTGATTAAAAGGTCCTTTCATTCATTTGATGCTTTTTTCTATTTTATTATTATTATTATTATCTCAAAAAATGGTTTCTCGGGTCGTTACATTATAGTTCATTCATTTACATCAAAAAATGTTCATAACATCTTTACGTCAATATATGCAATGTCTTTCAATAATATCACCTCTTTTGTATAGCTTAATCTATGGAAACACTATAAATTCTCAAAAATAATAAGTATAACTAGATACCCATATATAAAACATTATAAATATTTAATCATGAAAGATGGGTCAGTATATTTGGAAATGGATTTTACATCTAGTTCATTAATTTTTTATTTTGAATTCCCTTCACTCACATTTTTTAGACTATAATTCCCATGGTTGGGGGATGTTAGAGTAAGTTAATAGTAATTTATATTTTTCTTATTGAAATCAAGATTATATGAGTTCAATTAATATCACAAGTGATCTTATTATATATTCTCAGAATCTCATATATAATTAAAAAAATATTCATGTAATCTTTTCTATTAACAATAGTGGTTTGTTTTTATAACATGCTAGCTCAGTGGAGTGAACACCATCCATGTTAATTTCATAAAGTGGTTTTTTTATTAAATGAATTAATATTTTAAATCCATATAAGAGGTAAATATGAAATATAACTATATCTAGGATCGTGATTGAATCATTCAACTCATTACATATGAGGTTTAAAGTTTACTAGATCATCATAATTAGATCAATTTATTGGATCATCAGCAATAAGGGAATGGTTTCACTCACTCTTCACTAGTGTGATGATTTATTGTCTCATTACCAATATGGGTAGGACCTCACTATCTCACCACAAGTGAGTTCACTTATTAAATCATCACTTACATGGGTGTGGTCTTACATTAATTTCAAAAGTGGGCTGATTTATTTCCTAATAACAAATAAGGGTATGATCTTGTTATCTTATCACTAGTGGATTGATTTAATATCTGATCACCAATAATGTAATTATTTCACAATATTATCACCAATGAATTGATTTATTTTCCCATCACCAATAGTTTTATATGTGCATTGGATCATGCCTAGTAGGTTGATTTAACATCTCATCTCCATTAATGGTATGGTTTTAGTTAAGGTATCCATTCTTGAGTATATCGAATTTCAAAAACTATATTAGAGTTTTGTTTCATCTAGAATTAATTAAATATTGAAAGGGGGTTCATTGTCTTAGTACTAGTAGAATCAAGTTTCTATTGTCTTCTCTTCTCAACAACATAGGTATTTTTTTAGAAAATCATCATTAAATAAGATATTAACTTATAGGGATATGATGGATTTTTTATACCATTAATTAAGGATTTAGGTTTATCTTTAAGAATAGTTTGGTTTGGAGTTGAGATTGGGAACGTGATAGGGGCCTCATACATACTCTGGTGAGGGGAATATAAACCCAAATAGGTAAGTTCTATTTTACAGGGCATAATATTATAATGAAGGCCATGTGATAGGAGCAATGTTTCTTCCTTTTAAGGGGTTACATAGATGACTGATGGTGTTCCATTATAGGTTATATAATCAATGGAACATTGTTACTATAGATTATGGTTCCATCGTTGAGTTTGAGAAAAATTGTTAGGAATTGAACATGACTGTCAGGTTTTGGTGTATTCCTCTCTCCCCAGCTGAGAGTATTTCTAATTTTTGGCCATCGGACTAGAAACTTGTACGGCCTCTGGTTGTGAATCTTTCCCAGAGATTCTCGTTGAAAAATCTAGTGAATGGTGAACCTAGATTGGGAAATTCAATTTTTCCTCTTGCAACATCTATCTCTATCCTTGAAATGATTGTTTCATCCCATGTAATACTTTAAATTTCTCTATAGATTGGAGATCACCTTTTTATTTAACATTGAGGGAAACTGTTATTGATTTGTACAGAAGTATATGAGAGAGAAGATGTGAAGGGTTATGAGGAACTTACAAAGCAGCTCGAACATGTGTCTTCTCTTGAAATTTCTGAAATAGATCTTAAGAAATTTTGGAATGGAATTTCAATTGAATTCAGTTAATGAAAACATTTATTCATGAAAAATTATTCTTTCGTACCCCCTTGCCTATACCTCAAATAACATATAATATACAAACTTATTGTCACACATTTATTCAAATCTACATTTTGATGGTAGAACTCTATGATTTCATACCCTAATTGGCTCAGAAAAAAAAATTAAATATGAAGATGCTTAATTAAGCTAGTTTTTTATCCCTTGCATCCTAATTCTGTTAATTTCTCCAAATTCCTAATGGTCGGGGACATTCCCAAATTCTTGTATTTGCTGAACTAATTTTATTAGCATGCGCATTTACTCAGACCACATCCATGTATATTAAAGTCACCCTAAATTGACTACTAAGAAAGGAGTGTTATGAAATGGTTTAGTATTGGGGGATTATAGGTGGCAGAAAATGGTATTTTACAGCTGCTGGGTATTGAGCCTATATATTATAGGCTACTGGAATCTAGTATTTTTCAACTATTGGGTATTGAGGCTATAGTGTAGGCTACAGGTAGCTGGTATAAAGCTATAGGTTGGGGTTTTTTAAGATATTGAAGCCTATATCCATGGTTTTAAACCACAGATTTAGAGATACTTACATAGTTTTTACTGTGGTTGTAGGTATAGATCCAATGTTTAAAACTATGGCTATATATATCAGCCAAATTAACTATAGTCATGATTCTGAACTGTGGCTATAGTCGTGGCCTAATAGCCATGCCAATAGCGGCCATGATTCCCCAAATAGTGGCTATTACCTATAGCCATGGTTTTTGGACCTATAGCCATGATTATAAACTGTGGATATAGCCTAAATTTCTAGTAGTGTCTATTGAATCTTATAATTAATTGAGATTGTTCTCTTATGATATAATTTTTCAGGTTTCATTGAATTGTTTATGATTTAGTTTGACTTTGGATGTTCTATTTTCATACCATTAATTTTTTATGGTTAAATTATTCCGATTTCGTATGCTAGTTTTAATATGAATGTTTATGTTGATTATGTTTCATCACCCCTTTCTTATGATAAATTAATTGGACTTAGTAAGCTACGGGTGGGGTATACTATAGCCCCTCAATTCATTGGTAGGTATCGTGAGGCAAACTAGTTTGGGTATTATTTAAGGACTTACCTATTTATGTATAGTTTCTTGGAAAAAGCCTTGATGGTATGTTTATGATGCCTGGCATTATGTATTTCCTCATTGTGATATTATTTATTGATATTTCATCTCATTATTTGACTTGTATAATATACATGGTTAAGTTTTATTCTCATGTGATTATTTATATGGAATTATGTGATCATATTCCATTATTACTATATTATTCTTAGGTTATTTATTAAATGATATCTTTTTCAGTTAATAACCTTTCAATAATTATTTATGATTTTTTATGATAGCTTTAGTTGTATGTATAACCTTACTGATCATCTGAGCTCACCCCTTTCTTATGTTTTATACTTCCCAAGATTACAGGATTTCTATTATGATTGATGTAAAAGGTTAATCTAGGAAAATATTAATTATATCAAAGGATTGATTATATTGTATTTTATAGTTTCAATTTTACTGTAAGGTTCATATATGTAATTTGGTTTCCAAAACTGGAAAAATGATCGGTCCTTTGGGATTCAATTCTTGTATATATGAAAGTGTCATAAAATAAGGCACCAACTCTGGGATTTTGGGATCGGATAATTACTATTTATTTCAGATAAATTTTAGAAGCAACCTTGAAAACTAGATTTAGAAAACATAGACTAGGGAACATAACCCTGTGATCTAATTTGAGGACAAGTATTGAAGAACATCCTAGATTTTAAGTAAGGTATATATTTTGTGGGTCTTCTTATAAATACATACCTTTCTAGATACTAAAATTGAACATTTTTATGGAACATATGTACATAAGGGTAATAACTTTGACAAGGTTCTTTGGTCCTAACATGGTGTAATGTGGTACTTGATAATGGGACTTAATGCGCACCAAGTTTGACACTCTCAGGGGATATTCTTAGGATAATTCAAATTTTCTTTACAAACAATTATGAAGGATTTGAATATATGATGAAAATGAATAACCTAGGTTAATAATAAGGTGTTGTATATTGAAAATCAGGTGTCATGATATTCTATAAATTATTATATGATTTTCTCACTATGACTATTGTTACTCACACTATGGTTTCTTATTTTAGTCAATGGATAGAACCTGGATGAGTCATGTTAACATTGTACATGATGGACAAGGTGTTAGAGAAGAGAAACCAAATAGAATATTTATAAGAGTGAAAAATATTGTGTTCATTAAAAATAAATTTTCCCAAAATATTATTTAACATCATATACATTAACAAACTCCCAAACTAACCAAATAAGTGAAAGACATATCTTGATAAGAGCTCCAATGTTTGATACCATGAATAAAATAAGGCTTGATATTCATCATGAAATAAATGTAGAAGGAGAAACCTAGGAATGTGTCTCAACAGAATGAAAAAATGCTTTATGTGTGGGAAATAAGGACATAAAGAAAATAATTTCTAAGTAAAAATGAAGGCTATGATGTAGGGAAATAAAACTCATCCTAAGAATCCATTTGTAGTGTATTACCATGAATGTGGCGAACTTGGGTATTACCCAAGTCAATACCCTCTTCTATAGGATCAAATCTAGACCAAGGAAGGAACTATGTGAAAATAAATGGATGAATTATTTATGTATTGGGGTTGTATGTAAAACATTAGTTAAAAAATATTTATTAATTAAACTTATTTCATAGATCTCCATCATATTTATTTTTGGAGTTATATTAATTTGGTTTCAAAAAAAGGATAACCCACAAACCTGGTGATAACCCATCACATCCAGAAAGGTCATCGGGTTTGAACTCACAACTTTAGGGAAATAAGGGTGTAACACCTACCACTAGCCTACATGACATCTAGGTTAGCATGTCATTTTTTTAGTTAAAATATCTAATGGATAGAGGTGTTTTATCATATCCTTGGGATTGTAAAATGATTTGGTGATTAAGTGATTAATTTTATTTCAGAATAAGTTCTCTATTTTGGGAATCCTATAATATTAAGAAAAATATAATATTTTAAGGAATAACGGTCGAATTTTATTTTGCAGTAAAATATGATTTTATTGTTGACATATAGTGATTTGGGTTATTTATGTAAATGGTTGGAAAACCTTTGAGATTATAATATTTTGACACTTAAATTTTTAGTATAAGACATTAATATTGATTAATGTTATTTGGAATACTATATGATCAAATCCTTCTAATTTTTGGGTTTCAATCCTAGTCTAGAATATTTTTTAAGGAAAGATAGTTATTTGATGAATGATATATGTTAAACTTTGGGTTTTACTATTGAATTTTGGAGATTATTTTTGGGGAATTATCTTCTCTAATATTAACTATTTTGGTTTTGGTTAATTTATAATGAAATAAGGAATATATTTTTATACTTTTTTGGATTTTATGCTCTATAAAATTTGATTCTAAATCTTCAGGAATGAAAAATTCATCGTAAATACTCATTATTTAGAGAAATAGAAGAGTTTGTAGTGGAAATTGATCAAAGGATGAAACTCCACTTGTAAAGTTAGTATATTTCCTTATTTTTTTAGTCTATGAAGTAAATTAATTCTTCAATTATAGGGAAAAGATCTTGAAACCAAAAATGTTATTCCAGTACCTTATTTTCTGATGAATCAAATGGTCCCTCAGATCATCATAGATTTATAACTTTGTGATTGTTAACTTTCTCATGAGCATATTCTCTATCAATCTCAATCAGAGCTTAATGATTATATTTATATTCCATTCCCATTATTTCCTATATAGAAACCTTGTATTTTTTGTCTCCAGTGACGTTTGTAGTTCCCTTTCTTTATTTTAAAGTGGAGATCTCATTAATCCTTTTTCTAATGTGGGATTCCAATGAAAATATTTTAAAAGGTCAAACCCCTAGTTTTCAATCCCGAGATTAAAATTATGAGGATGAAAATTATTTAAGGAGGGAAAAATGTAACATTTTAATATTCTATGGTATATCTCTTTTTAAAGTTAATCTTTCTGAAATCTTATGTTTCACGCAACCCTCAGCTTAAACAAACAATGAAATATTATTATAAGCTAGACGTTAAATTTTCATGAAGGAGTAGTTTTAAAAAAAATATGGAATTTAAATATTATATATTTAATAAAATATTTTTACATTCATAAAAATTATGTTATAGGCATAATATTTTAATAAATCCAATTTTTCGCATTGAAAGACTATATTTTTTATAAAAGCAGTTTTACCATCTTTTAATAACAAAGTTATTTTAAACCCACTTTTTGACAGTTTTATATATTATATTTTACAAAATAAACTTCTTATTTTAAATAATAATATAAAAAATTAATTTGGTTGAATTTTTGGTATTTTTATGATAAGTTTCATGTTTTGATGAATAGTGATAAAATATTACATTTTAATTGAAAACATATTTTTCATCTAAATAATTTATAGTGTTAAAGTATATGTTTAATTGGTTTTAAAGTATAATTATATTAAGTTTATATCATTTAACATAATTTATTTCATTGGAATAAATTTTATATTGAAAATGAATATAAAAAAATTAAAATATTTTGTATATTTTCACTTTAAAAACATGTTTTCTCATTCCATCAACGAGATTAATTTTTAATTAATTTATGCATATTATGTGTTATAAATTTTTTAAAATGTATTATATAGTTGTAATTAGTGGTTAAAGATTATTTAAATAGGTTTATTTTATTTTTGGCCATATTAATATTAAATTTAGCAATATTTTAATTACCACATTTAAGGGTAAATAGTGTAATTCTAAGTAAAAAAATATTATAAAGACTATAAATTTACCCTAAAACTTGTTCTAATTTTATTAGATGAGTTTTATTTGACCAAAATTATATTTTGGATTAAATTAAATCCTTTTAAATGGACTTCTATGAGAGTATGAAATTTGTAATATTATATTCAAAGAAAAATTAATTTTGCCACACTTTTGTTTTTTATTGAGAGAAATATTTTTATGGTGGGGTTATAAAAGAGATATGTTAAAATATAAATAATATTTGGAAATATAAAATTATTATATATATTACAGTAATTTATTTATATTTTTAGAGATAAAATGATTACCTTAAATGGTGACACAATGATGATTCAGTATTAATTTAATTAAAATAAATATCAAATAAATGATATTAAAAATATTAAAATATATATAACTTGATATAATTAATGTAATCCATAAATATTTTAGATTTATTGTACATATTAGTGATTTTTTGTAAGTATTTTTTTTATTTTATCTTATTTTTATGATATTTTAAAAAATTCAAGTAATGAATAGTTTCAAAATTGACACGAATGATATTTTAAAATAAATATTATTTTATTAAATGATATAAATTAATAAAAATATTAAATTCAGAAAAATAAATGGTTTAAAGTTGTAAATTTTATCCATTAATAATTTTTGAATTGTTTAGAATTTTATAGTAACTATATTAACCCCTAATTAGTAAAAACACATGTTATCATACTAAGAGTTAAATAGATTAAATAAGGGTTAAAGAAAAAAATATAAGGGTAAGAGTGTGGCCTAAAGTTGTCTAAAAATTATTATTTCATATTATTTTAACCCCTAATCATCTTATATTTAAAATAATTTACTTTGAATTCATTTTTAATTTAAAATTAATTTATATTAGTTTAATATTTTGTGAGTTCACTAAAGTGACTCTCACACTAATTATAAAATGACACCTCCTCCCTCGCTCACTCACACCATGTATAGCCTTATACCTAGACCAAAACCTACCCATTTCTCCTTAAAAATCCTTATAAAATTTATATAGGTTTTGTTATTCCATAAATACCAACCTTATATCCCTTAAGAAGAGATCTAAAGGAATTTCTCCAAAAAAGAGGTAATCATTTTTATTAACTCATCCAAGTTCATTTATTCTTCTACTTCCTATTTATGTGTTGTATTAATTATAATGTAACGAATACAGTATCATATATATTCTAAGATGTTATTATGACTATGGGAAAACTATTTTCCACCTTTTATCCATCCTATGAAAAAAATCATTATGCATTCGTACGTACGGATTACAGCCTCCATGTCATGGTGTAATGTGTATTGCATCACCACTTTACTTTGGGGTATGATGATGAAATTAATGGATATAAATAATACATATTAAATTAAATTAATTATTTATAATTAATATATCACTCAATTCCTCACCCTTTCACCATTAAAGGAATGATATCATCGTTTGTGCATACGTACGACCTACCGTATCCACGACGTGATGTGATTCATTTTCCATTTTAACCATTTAATAATTATTATAAAAAATGTATTTAATTATTAAATATTATATTTATAAAATTAATATAATCATTCATATTTTTTATCTATATTATATTCAAAAGAACTGATACATTCATGACAAAACATACATATGAAAATAAAGCAATTAACACCCAAAACAAGGGTAATAACGAAATTTTATTAACAAAACAATATAAAAGGATCATATATGATATCATAAATATGTATATAGTCCTAGTATAAATTAATAAAATTCTATAAACTATTATATAGGAGGTTAAATCACTTTCACCTATGTAAAAGTGAAAGGTAAGGGTTATTTCACAATTTCATTATTATTTGGGATTGTATAAGTTGAAGCCTCCACTGGGGAACATTTTTCTTCAATATCTATGTTTTATAAAAATGTTATCAAAAATATTTTCACTATTACCCTAAGGATTTATAATTTCTTTTACCCATGTTTTAAATTTTATAAAATGGTTTGAAAGGAATCTTTTTGTCATTTTACAAAGGAGGTAATTTGTGAATTTTTTGACGGAAGGAATTTTAATTTATACAGCTTGATCAGCATTTTCCAGTCATGAAACCTTAACTTTTTAAATATTAATTTATAAGTGTATAAGATTATTTTCAAATAAAATGTTTCTTTTAATAATTTTACAGTTTTTTAAATTAATTATTTCAAACTAAAAAGGGAAAATCTATCAAAAAAATCAATGATTTTATTTGAGTATTTTCATCTATATCAGAACCCTCTATTGAATCTTATGCTTAATTGAGTTTAATATCTTATGATATAATTTAACAAATTTAATTGAATGGTTTATTATTTAGTTTGACTGTGGATGTGATATTTTTATATCATTCATTATTTATAGTAAATGTATTCACATTTCATATTCTAGTTTTAATACGAATTTTTATATTGATTATGTTTTATAACCCCTTTCATTTGAGGAATGTATTGGACTTAGTAAGTAATGGTCGGGCCCTGCTATAGTCCCTCGATGCATTGGTAGGTCTTATGAGAAAACTAGTTTGGGTATTGATTAAGGCCTTACCCATTTATGTATGGTGTCTTTATCGAAGCCATTAAAGTATGCTTATAATGTCTGATATTATGAATTAAATCATTATGAGATTAGTTATTGATATTCCATGTGATTATTAAACTATTAAAATATATATGATTAAGTTTTATTCTTATGTGATTATTTGTATTCCATTATTTTATCATCTTTCATTTCTTCCATATTATACTCAGGATAATTATTAAAAGGTATGTGTTTCAGTTAATCACCTTGTTATAATCATTTATTCTTGTTTATGATAGTTTCTATTTTATGCATACCCTTACTAGGAATCTGAGATCTCCCCTTTATTATGTTTTATTTTTTCACTAATTCTAAGATGTATATTATTATTTATATGCAGGTTTAATCTAGGATAATATTGATTCACAAAAAGGATTGACTATATTGTATTTTATAGATTCAATTGTAATGTAAGGTTCATGTATGTATTCTGGTTTCCAAAACATTTAAATTGATCAGTCCTTTGGGATTAAAGTCTTGTATATATGACAATTTAATAAATTAAGGCATCATCTCTAGGCATATAAGGTTGGGTAATTTTAAATTATCTTCCCCTATCCTTTTTTTATTAAAATGAAAACATTTTCTGTGATGTGTTGATTTATCACATTCAAGGATGATGAGTTTTCAATTTCCATTACCACCTTCAAGTATGGTCCTAAAATCATTTTTAATGGTTAAAAAAGATTATAACATATGTATTAAATCTTATTTAATGGTATGAAACCAATATATATAGGTAATATTAATTAATAAAACAATACTAGTTCAGGATGAGAAAACACCAAAATAATCTAAATTGTTATCATTAATGTTTTATCTAATGAATCATCCTAAAATATGGAAAAAATTATGTATAAGACAATTTAATATTATTTAAGTACATTAATAACATGTATTATTAATTCTAGAAAACTATTCTAATTTTACTTTATTTTCCATACATGCATATAAGTAAACCAATCATGAAAACCAAGGAAATGAATGCTCCCAGATGATGAAATTGAATCTCAAAACACACCCAAAAAATACATAGATGAACTTATTAAAGTTATAATAAAACAAATACATGTAGAAATTGTTCTAAATTAATTAATTAATGGATTTAATTTTATTTTCCAGGATATTAATTTCAAGTACAGAACACTTCCGGACATATGGTAAGGGATTCTCTCTATACCCCCATGTTTCCTTTAATTATGCTTTCCCTATATTTAACCCAATTTAATTCTTAATTATTATTATTTACTTCTTAAAAATTATGTTATTATGTTCCAAAAATATTTACCTATCTCAATTCTTCTTTCTTTTATGGGGAAATACATGTTTTATAAGGATACCTTTTCAATTCCTCCTAACAAGAAAGCCCAATTAAAGGGAACTTCTCAATTTCATAGCCATTTTCTAGTAAACTCAATAATATTTGTTAATCCATCATTATTTTTCTAAAATAACTTATTTCATCATGAAAAAAAATATTATTTCATTTCTTTTTTTATGCATACAAATATTCTTTTCCTATTTAAACATTATTTTATATTTTCCCTTGAACCGCACAAAAGTGGATCATTTTTAATGTTTCATAAACACTATTTATATATATATATTCACTTCAATTTGACATAACTTATCATTATATATGGCTATATTTCCTTTTAAATTTCCATATATGATTCAAATCCATTCTTTCATGGACACTATTATGATATTCCCTTTGGTTATGCTTTATGGCATGATTATGATATTCATTTCATTCCATCGGTAACCCTTGTGTATATTTCTTATGTATGATTCTTCTTATGGAACACATATGCATGAAAATTTTATTATGGGTGGACCTAGATATATCTCTGATGCATTGGGTATTTCTTAGTCTCATGAGACGTCATGTGAAATGGTCTTGGTGGTTATCCTTGGCTCATGATCCTCTATGTGCAATGGTCTTGGTGGTTATCCTTGACTCATGATCCTCTATATTAAATGGTCTTGATGGTTAACCTTTACTTATGCTTATGTTATGTTATAGTTTATTTCCACATTTATATGATTCCATGATTACATGATTCCAAGTTCTATATATTATGCTTCCATATGTTTATTCATGTTCCATGCATTTATATGTCATAATGCTATGCCTTCTAACCCATGTGTTATGATTTATTCTTATCCACATTCCCTTAACTAGATTTTTTTCACATCCCTTTGTTCATGTATTCCCAATTTTATCCTATAAAAATGTAAGGGTTAAAATAAAGTTAGTTTTTCATTATGAATATTAAATAAAGGATATTTTTATTTTGGTTTCATGTTTTCTAATTATATGCCTAATTTACCAAAGACACTGGACTTTGTGATCCATGTCTTGTATTTGATGATTAATTATGCTTAAATTCATGTAATAATATATATATATATATAAGGATAGGAAAGTTATAGTGACATGGTCCTGATTTAGATCAAAAAAATAAAATTTGGGAATAATGGTATATTTATATACATAAAAGGTAAAAATTGGATCTATATGTTCCCCAATATTTCTCACACACTAAGGCATAGAGATTCCTCAAAAACATTTCTCCTTATAGTTATATGCTGGTAAGAAATGACAACTAGGATTAATCCATTTATTTCATTTTATTCAAATTAAACGCAGTGTCAAAACAATAATACCCATTTTTGAATGTGTTGTTGGAACTTTTTGTCCTCATAAATCACTTGATATAAGGAAACACTAAATCCAAGGGAATATTTCGTTTCACAGACTTTTATTTGATTTTTTATGGAGCTAAAATGGACTTAAGGATAAAAATTTATGATCATTTTAAGTTGGGATTCAATTTATCCTAAAGAGAACATAGAAAAGGAAATTTCATTGTGAGGAATATAATTATCCAAGTTTGATTTCTTCCTTTATGATCACATAATACATTCATAAAAGCCTTATTCCTTTAGGATTGTGTACTCGCTTTATGTCCATGAACAAAATTTGTGATGGTAATTAGTTCATGACATGCACTATAAAAATCTTCAGATCCACCTACTCTCTTCATGACCAGCACTCGTTTGTGGATGAGTGATGGGATTGCTCTGTGGTCACCTATATCCTTTATTAATGATAATAATTCTCGGGTGGATACCACTAATTTTATACATTATTCTATCCTTTAACACTGATTTAACTCATATTTGATTTCATAACCCGGGATACAATTATGAATCCATGTTTATAAATACCTGGTATGAAATTTAAAGAAGAAAAAAGAGATGAATTTTCCATTCTTTTTAAAGATAACTTTCCCATTTGAGCAAAGAGTGAATAATTCTTTCATTTATTAAATATTCTATGATAAAATTAAGTTGATAATTCCTAATCCAAATTCCTAAATATATAATAAAAATTAATACTTCATGAATATACTTCATAAAAGATCATTTGTGAGCCTCCTTAATTAAGGATCATCTATGATCTTCCTTTCCAAAGGAGCACATGTAATCTTTATTCATGAAATATCATTTGTATGGATCCTTTCTGAGAGATCATCTTAAAGACTATTTAATGAAGGATAATCCATAATACTCCATCGTGAAAGCTAATCCATGGGCCTCCTTTAAGAGGTTCCATTTACGAGCCTCCTTCAAAAGGGCTCCTCCATGAGCCTCCTTTACAAAGTCTTGTTTATAAAATGCCTTCAATAATACTCATTTACAAGAACCCTTCATGATTCATTCCCCAATAATGTATTTTGTGGAGGGAAACTTTTATAGAACCCTTTTCATATATCCTTTAACCCATGAAATATATTGGTTATTCCCCCTTCACACAACACATTACTCCTATGTAAAATGTGGGCCTCATAAGGTGATCACCATCCTCTTATAAGTTGTATTTGACCATGAATCATATAATCCAACCCATGAAAATAAAAAAATCAACCCAATTACTGGTATAAAAGAATATTTTTTTTCACTTTTTCCTTCACTTGGGTCACCTACCTAGTTTGAATCAACTCAAATGAACTTATTCACTTCCTTTTTCCAAGGTCATAACCCTAGGGATCCCATCTAGAAAGGCCTCCACAACAACCTCTGAAGATTCATTACAAAACTATTTATATCATTGTGAAACCCATCAATTATATATTCAAATCATAAAATGACTCACCCGGAAAATCTTATCCAACCAATAGGACCCTCAGGGTAGTCATGAAAATTTACCCCTTGATAATGAGGGACCCTATCATGAGTATATTGGTGAAGAATCCCTCGACTAAACATGATCATCCTGACTACCTAAGTGTCAATTTGGATACCCTTTATTCCACTAAATTAGCTAGGAATAAAAATATTTGGGCCTCCATATTAGGTATAATCCCTAAACTATCCTCAAGGGCCTCCTGCTAGGTGTAGGTCCTGAGAACCCTCCTTTACCTAACTCACCAACCTGGCCAAGCATCTCTTAGAAGAATGTATGTAAGCCCCATAGGTATCCTTCTTACTCTACAAAAATACCTGGTCCTCCTATAAGGTTAAACCCAAACTAATTACTCATTATAATATGTTCCCCATGATTCCAATCATCCTTCTTAGTCTTTTTACTGGTATATAGGAAGCGAACATATGAACTTTAGAGTCTCCCATGCATAAGCCCTAACTCGTTCTCATAAGGATATATTCCCCATGAAACCATCTGAAAAGGGCCATATTCATTGAAACTTACCATACATCATAGGGATATATTGTATCACCATGAAAATTTAGTTTAAAATTATATTATTCATTATAGATTACATAACACGCAACACTAAGCTTTTAGAAAACTACAATATACAATAAAAAAAATATTATTTAAATTTGACTGTTATAACCTAATAATTAAATTAGTAGTATGAATAGTAATACCATATTTTAAAAAAAATTGTAAATTTTTTACACAATAAAAAATTATTGATTAATTCATAATAAATAAGTACTCAATTTTTCGTAAAGTAATTTTAGGCTTCAAAAATATGTTTTCATCAAAAATGGTTTTTATTGCATTTTGTTCCTATAAATTAAAATTAATTTCTAATATTTCTATAAATTTTATTTTAATTAATTAATATCATTTTAAAAATAATTATTTAAATATTATATTATGTTGATTATTTGGTTTTTTCCAGAAAGATGTATTTTACAGTGAATAGTGAAAATATCATTTTTTGTAAAACTATCATTTAATTTCATTAAATCAAGTAATTAAAAAATATATTTTAAATTTGATATTAAATTAAAATATTTCCTCTATAATTATAAATAATCTAATTAATTACATAGTAATCACCATTATAATTGATTTTGATCTAAGTTCATTTGTTGGTTATAATCATATTTTTCTAAGAACTACTTTTATGCATACTATGTGTTTTTATCACAATTAATTAAATTTATATCTAATTATTATTAGTTTTAAGTAAATATATAGACTATATATTCAATAAAGTATTTTAACAGTCATTTTATGGTTTTTACAATGAAATTAATGGAAGTAAATTTTGTTTTATGCTAAAAATGAATTCTTCTAAAACCGGTTTTCATTGCGTTTTGTGCATTTATTTAAAATTAAATTCCACCACTTATAGAAATTGAATCTAGTAAAATTGATTAAATATTTTAATCATCATAATTAATATAATTTATTAGTTTTAACATAATTTTTTTTCATAATGAAAAGTATAAACGGTAAAATGTTATTACCTTGGTTAAGGTTAAAGAAGGTCTACTAGGGTGGTTAAACTAAGATATTAAGGTAGGAATTCCACCAAAAATTTTATAAGTATTATTTTTATAAGATATTTTATCTATATCATATACTTCCTTTTAATTATTTTCCATCTAGATCCACTTACATATTAAAGAGACCATATATTATAAAAATATTTTAAGTAATTTCATGTTTGTCCTTCCCCACACTTATAAAAGGGAACCTCTTATTCTCCCTTATTCAAAAAATTTCAGCTTCTTATCTCACGCAATCCTTACCCTAAAGCTTTATTATATTCCTTCACTTCATCCTTGATAATTTTTTCTTCTTCTAATACCAATCATTCAAGGATTGTGATGTAATCCAATAGAGGTCTCTCAAATAAGAGGTATAAATCATAACCAATCTCTTTTAATTTTATTTATTATTAAACCTCCTATAAACCTATTTTATCCATTATAACATGATTAATATGGTGTCATAAATATTCTTATAAGTTATTATGATGATTTAACAACCATTTCATGTCTCTTCTTTTCCAAATATGAAATAAGAGTATCTCTCATGCGTACGTGTGAACCGCAACTTCCACATAGTGATAATATACATTTTTCATTAGTTATTATGATGGAATTAATTTTTTTATATGATTTTTATTACGTGATTATTATTATCTAATTATAATATATTATCTAACTTTTTACAATCCCATCTTTTGGAAAATGATAATGTCACTCATGCATACATGTGAACTGCCACTACCATGAAACGAAGTGATTTTTTCATTTTTGATTTACATGGATAGTAATAAGGATATATTTAAGAAATATATATAATATTTATGATATAACAATTATTCTGTAAATTTTAATTATAATTTATCTTTCCTTTGTTTCATCCATCAAAAAGTATAAACATCACTTGTGTGTATGTACGGACTATCATTTCCACATAGTAATGTAATAAAATTTTCATCGCCACTTTATATAAATGGTTATAAAACTATATATAATGATTAAATATAATACTTATAAAATTATTAATATTTTAAAAATTATGGAACCATTATCAAATGGCATGTACCATAATTTTTGAACTGAAACATACATGACAAATGAAATAGTTGACACCCAAAAATAACGATTTTAATAAATAAATATAGATAAAGGGGTGTTGAAATGTTATAATTGGATCATATATGATGTTATAATTATTTATATAGATCCAGTATATATTTATAATAAATATAAATTTATTATACCAGAGGTTAGAGAACTTATTGATCAATTCAAACTTAAGGTAAGGGTTCTTCATCTCATTATTTTTTATTGAAACATGTTTGATGACATGCACCTATTTATGTTTATGTGGTGTATATACAATGCATGAATGTATTTGATGATAATTTTCATGAAAATTATTGGAATTTTAAAATTTATATATGGTTATATATTTCATAATGTTTTGATTCCTAGATTACCAAAGTTGTAAGGGTTCTTTGTCTCGATATTCTTTCATTGAGATGTGTTTGATGTTATGAACATATTTAAGATTATGAGATGTATATACATACTCATTGAAATTTTATATCATGAATCTATTTACATTCATGTAATTTAAATTTTCAATTAAATTTAATTATTTCAAGGGTTTATGATTCAAAAGTAACCAAATCAAAAAGGATTTTTACATTACAATCTCACTTTTTTTCAGGGTTGTATATGATTAAAATTTTCAATGATGGAATTATATGATATATCTCTCCAAAATATTATGTATATTATTCTCTTATGGTAATTTCAGGTTATTACATGGTTTAATTTAATTTTATACTCCTTAAGTACTCAAGAAACTGAAAGAATGTTTTTAAGTAAAATTGACTTTATTTCTCTCTTCGGCTGGGAATATTTTTCTTCTATATCAATATATTATTTAAAATATTTTCAATAATTTTTTTACCATTACATAATTATTTTAATAGTTCATTTATACCCATATTTTAATTTCTATAAAAAAAATTAAAATGAATTTTCTTGTGATTTTTCAAACGAGGTACTTCTATCTTTTTACTAAAAATGTGAAAAGAATATTTGTTTTAATGTACACTACTTGAATGGAATTTTACACCTTCATGAATTTTATTTTATATAAAAGTTACATTAAAATTTTCTTTGGTTCATTTCAAAATAAATCTTCATATTATATAATTTTTTAGATTTTAAATAAGTGAATGAAAAATAAAAAGTGTATTTTCCTCAAGAAATGTTCTGTTGATTTTTTAAAGGTTTTTTCATCTATAATAACATCCTTTGAAGTTTCATATGATTTATTGGGGATACAATCTAACATTACCATATTTATTATTTATCTATATAGTTTATAGTTATGATGATGAAATATTGATGAAACCCATTTTCTTTTACACAAGTTAAGATTTGTTGTAATAATAAATGCTTCAATGATAAAGTGGAATACATATGATTGTTTTGTGATTATGTGATTTGTGGTACCATTATATCCATAAAATGAATTGGGTAAATATTAATATTTTATGAGCTCAAAGGGTACATGCGAGGTGATCTCAATCCTAAAAGATGGTACACAAGATGTTATCCCAAGCCCAAAAGAGGATATATGGGAGGATTTTACAAGATCAAAGTAGGTAAATGGGCAGTTATCCCAAGCCTAAAATGTGATGAATGTATTGGTGGCTATCCTTTACATAACATTTCTATGATTTTGATTATGCCACATTTTTCAACATTTTTCTAACATGATATGATTCCAATGTTATGCTCTCATGGATCATGTTCTTTAATTCCTTTATAATTCATATCTTATAGACTATCAATATTTATTCCATGACTTAAGATTTTGATCTAAAAATTATTGGGTATGCTTTTCAAATATTAAACTCATGTTATCATGCCTTTATGCTCATATTATTCTTAAAAACAATCATTGATTATATCTATATTTTCTACCATTATTGAGCTTATAAGCTCACCCATTATTATGTTTTATTTTCCCTAGGATATGAATAATTTTTTTAACTATGATCATTATAATAAGGGAGATATTTATGAATAACTTAATGGGATATGATGTAGATCTTATAAGTATGAGTTGTTTATGTATTCAAGTTTCCAAAGAAACTAAACCTTTATAGTTCAAGAAGGAATCATAATTATATGTAATGAATATTCATCTAAAATGATGTAATATTTTTGTATGTAAAGTTTAGGTCACTATAGTTGTTATTGGAGAAATTTTTAGTTATTTTTGAAAACTAGGATGAGAGAAAATTTAGTGAGAACCCTTAGGATAATCCTAAGTGTAAAAGAACAACCTAACATATGGTAAATAATTGAGTTTGGTTTTCTTAAAAATAAATCTTTTTCTTGATACTAGAAAGTGGATGTAGTTGTGACATAAATAGACCTTGGGGAAAAACTATGGATATGGTATATTAGTAATGAACTTAATCATCACCATTGCATGATGAGTGTGCCTAAAACTCCACACCTAGATAGACACTCTCAGGGGATATGATGGGGTTAATTCACATTTTCATTACGATCTAATATAAAGGATTTCAATATAAAATGACCATATATGACCCATTTCAAACCTAAGGTGTAATAGATTGAAATAAAGGTGTCACGATTTAGATATCTTAAGAAATATGTTTATATATTATATGATTAGTAACTGTGATTATTATTTGTCAAACTATGTTTTTTAGTTTTATTTAATAGTTGGAACTAGGATCAATCATGTTAACACTGAATGTGATGGAAAATGAAATGATTTTACTCATGAGAAACCAAATTAAATAGGATATATAATGTGAAAGATTGTGATTATTCCTAACCATATATCTTGATAAATGATTAACTACCTGAATATATGTAAGTTTTTTAATAAACTAAATAAGAAAAAAATGGAGTTTCATGAAGACCATGGAGAAAATAATATTGAACTCCCTCCATGTTGAGAATGTGGAAAGAAGCACCAGGGGAAATATATAAAAGGAATCAAAATATGTTTTATGTGTGTGAAATAAGGTCATAATGAGGTAAATTTATGAGGAAAAATGAAAATTTTAGTTAACAAAATTGATGGGAATGATGGTTTCCATAAGGTATCATTGACAGATAAATATTTTTAATGTGGAAAGTATAGGAATTATGAAAATTGATTTTCTAAGGAAAATATCAAGAAGATAATCAACAAATATATAAAAGTAAAGGATTTATTGTTGATCATAAAGAGACTACGAATCAAATATTAAAGGTGTGAATTATATTAATATTATTTCTTATATTATAAGTAAGAAACGTGATTAAATTGAAATTTATGAATCTTAGTAAATGATTAATATTCCATATTATATGAAGGGGATATTAAGGAAAAATATGATTCAACAAGTTTAATGTTTTATAAATAAAATTAAATGAATAAAGTTTTTATGTTTTGGTTTTAGATAATTATGATATTTTACAATGATATTATGTGTGTTATAAAAGTTATGGGGATAATTAAACATATAAGGATTGTCCAGCAGTCATTTTTTATCAATGATTTTCAATCATATGTTGAATGGTACTAAAAACCTAGAAAATATATTTAGTGGTAAGTTTAATTTTTTTTAATTCATGTTTGAGGGATAGAATACTCTTGATATGTTTTTGATATTGAGATGATAATATTTATTTTGGGTGAAGAGATGATAGATATTAACAAATAAATTTGATAGTGTGACACCCTTCCTTTCACTATAAAAATAATTAATTTTAATCTATTGTGGTTTCTCAAGAATTTTGGTGTGAAATTTTAACATTTATAAAGGTTTAGCTTTTGTCCATAGTTTGTGCATGGTTAGCTGTAACCATGTACTAACTGTACATGATTGTTCTACACTTTACAGTGTCATTATACACATTTTGAGCATAGTAAGATCAACTATATGACCTACTTAGGAGTGACCATATGGGTGTTATGTGCTTGTCTAGTAAGAACAACAAAGTTTTTGTGTAGTTTGGTAAACTATTCTCTTCAAAAATGTGCGACACCCATGATGTTAAAAAAATATTTCATTATTTTAATTTTTCCCTTAAATTGTTTTAGAGAATTAGAGCCCTCTCTCACCCACTTATGTTATTTAATTATCCCTATATGAGCCTACCCACCTCCATGATCACACACACCTACCTCCTCCATACCTCTAATCCTCTTGCTATTTAGTCTTAATTTCTAAGCATTTCTTATTCAATATTTCAAGGTGAGGTCTATTTTCCTCCTTTTATTCCATTTTCTAGCAGTTTTGCTACTCCCCATCACTCATTGGTTTATTAAAACCCCATGTAAAAGTTTTTAACCAGATTATTTGCAATTTTTTAATTATTATGGTATTTTATGGCTCTCTTGGGTCACCCTCTATTACATTTTGGAATCCACCACTAAAGGAGAATCATTTTAGACCGTTTCGTCTTTCCCTTCATGGTATTGAAGAAGGTGTCTCTACAAAACCCCTTTGAATGACATGTTATAATTTTATTGGTGTGTTTTAAGTTCTTACTTGTAAAATTATAAGTATTTTTTATGTTATTGTAGGATTAAGTGATGTTTTATTAGATTTTGATCTTAGCTTGGGCTAAGGACACATGTCAAGTGATTTTGAAAATTATTTTTTGGCCCTTTAAAATTATTTAAAGTCATTTATACTTTTTTTCATTGAATTTTAAATTCTTTATCACATCTTGGTTTGTTTTATAATGGATTTCAACAATTTTTAAAGACTTTTCATAGACATGGGTCACATTCTAAGTGGTTGTTAATGCTTGTTTGGATTTTAAAAATAAAATTTAAATGTTTGGAAAGAATGTTTAATGATAGTTCCATTTTTAAAATGGGTGTGCAATGTTTTCAAGGGATCATTTAATAAAAAGTGGGGAGTTGACCCTCTTTTGAAATTTCCTTAAAAATGGAATGAGTATTCATATAAAAAGGTTTATTCACACTATTTTATTTCTTTGAATGAATAATTTATATAAAATATAGATTTCATGGAAAGAGTTATATTTTTAATCATATTTTAAAGTGTGGCGTGTTAATTTTATTTCCAAAGGTTTTTGGATTTTCAAATTGGTTTCCAAATGTGATTTTGGGAAAAATTATTTTAAGTGGACTTTCATAGTGTTTTAAAGTGTTGGTGTTAAATTGGTATTTGAAATGATATTTCAAATGAGTTTAAGAATTGGGCGTGTGGATCAGAATTTTAAGAGGTGTGTTTTAAAGGTCTGTTTGTCACTTTAAAATGGATTTATAAAAATATAAATCCCTCATTGAGTCCCATTTTATTACTTTCCTTATTATGTATTTTTACCCTACAGGAGATGATTTGTATTGACATGCATATTTTGATTATTATACTAGATATTTGTTTGGGGATGATGGTTTTGAGTGTGAAATACATGAAGAATGAGTTATTTAAAAATGTTTTACATATAATACATGTGATTTCTGATTTATCACCTCCTTTATTGACTTTTCATGGTAGACCATGGGAAATGGGGTAGGTGACTTAGGTGGTTGATTCCTTATCCTAGGTTAGTGACTAAGATCATTATCTCAGGACTTCTAAAGCCCATATAAGAGACACTCCCCCTAAGATAAGTGTTCTCGTGGGTGGTTGGGGACTAAGAGATACCTAGTGGGGACTAATAGATCCTAGGTAGGACTAAGTGACCCTCTAAATATTTGTATTTATGCCAATTTCTATGTAAACATGGGTCCATTATAATTAATTCTAGTTCCCAATAGATCCCAATGGTTAGAGACATAACACTAGGATCCGTTGGATCATTTTCAGGGATTTAAATTTTTTTCTTCAATTATATCCTTCTATTATAATTTTTTTGTTTGGAACATATGTTATTTTCATTTATTCCTCCTTATTTTATGACTTGTCATATTGGTTTGTTGTTGTATTTTTTCTTCCTTCTTTGTGTTATTTTCCTTTGAAATATTTGAAAATAAATTGATAAAGGTTTAAAAATAAAGGGAAAAGAAAGTGTTATTTTAGAATTTTTTCAAAATACATTTTAATTGAGTTTGAAAATTTTTTTAAGTCAGAAAAATTGAAATAGATTGAGTATTTTTTATGAGTTTTAAAGAAATGGGTTTTTCTTTGAAATTGAAAATAGGATTTTCATGGGATTTTTTAAAAGGTGTAAAAGTGTGTTTTCTTTTTTTATATTGTTTAAAGGCCCCTTTTTATCTTTTTTTAAAGGTTTAATTTAACATTTTCAACTATCCTTGTTTTTTTATAGAAATTATAGTTTTTTAAAAATGTTCATATGATTTGGTTTTATAAAACTTGTGAAAATATACATTATACCATATGTTTCAAACTATAATTTTTATAAACTATTTTATTAAGGTTTTTTCTATAGATTTAGTATGTTGTAGTGGCCTACTTAGTGTGTATGTGCCCACACCTATTTTATCTCAATTACAGGTTCTTGGTTTATTTTCCTATCCACTCTTAATAACATTATTTTATCTATGGTTAGTCTTTATTTTACTACATTCATCTAGCTAATCCCATTACCTAATTTTGGGTAGTACCTTCTTTGATTTATTTAGAATTTTCATCATGGGGCCCTTTAAATGATTTACTTTGGATAATTTTTCTTTAACTATTTTTTATATATTGAGGGTAGAAATAACTATTGGTGTCTAAAATAAAGGCATCTGATGGTAGATTTTTTATTGTCTTTTCCTTGTATGGGATAAAGAATTAGGGTGATATGAGTGTTTCTTTATTCTCCTTCCATTTAATACTTTTAACTTCTATTTTATTTTATTTTTCCTACCTATTTATTTTATCATAGACTCCGGACATATGGATAGGTCATGCCAAAGTTTTATTTACCTTACATTGCTTCTTTTCTTAATTATTTATCTGGTGAAACCATTCCAAAGTAAAGTCTTATGATTCCCAAACACTATTTTTCAGCCTATGTGGATTGTTAAAACCCTTTGGGTTGGTGTCTTACTAGTTTTGGAATCCATCAGATGGATGGCCTCGGTTAATTAGTTGTAAATGGTATCAGAAATTTGGTTCTTCTGCTCCATATGAGCTTAAGACTTTGTAACACCATATATTATTTGGGTTTTTAGGATAAGTTTTTTCTAGATTTGTTTTTTTGAACTCAAGAGGTTGGTGTAGGGAAATTCTAGCTATATCTTACAAACCATGACCCTCATAGTCCCCTGGGATGTGATATTTGAATCTTGAGTTTGATATTTTATTAGATTTCTTTTTGATGTTGTGTTTATACTCACTAGTATAGTTGAGTTTCCTCTAGGGTTAAACTGGATTTTTGGATGGAAACAAAAGATGGATCAAGGTTTTAGGTTTTTTTTCATAGCCTAATCAAATAGGTAATGACCATACACTAAATCATAAAATGACTTATGAATTGTTTTATTACTGGATTGAGGTTTTTTGGGCAACATGGTTAAGTCAGGAATAGTTCCACAACTTATTTATCTTTCTTTTTAGACTGGTCTTGAGATATTCTTAATGGAAATGGATAATTAAAGGTGTGTATTATGATATATTGATGGTGTGGATTGATATTTTTTATGTGAAATAGGTTTTTGTGAAAAAAGGATAAATTTTTGGAAAAAGTTTTTAGTTTTTTGAAGAAGCCTTCAGGCTTGTTTATAAAATGGTTATGTATTCTATGAAACCAATTTTGGTTTGAGGAATTTATCACTTATAATATTTATAAAATAAAATTTATTTTTCCTAAAAATTTTAGACATTTTTTATAAATAGTTTTATTTGGATTTTTTGGAACAAATTTTGGTTTTTAAAACTCATTGGTTACTTAATTATAAAAGAATTTGAAAACCCATGGGGTGATTTTGAAAAAAAAATGATTTTTTTTTATTTGATGAAAATGTACAGATGACTATTTTTGAAATCTTTAAAAGGATATTTGGGAAACTCATGTAATTTTAATAAAAGGATGAAAATGTTTTGGAAATTCCTTATGAAATTCGGTGGCATTAAAAGTGAATATATTTATGGAAAAATTCTTTTTATTCCTTTGGGAAGGTGGTGGTTTTTAAAGAAATAATACTTTGTCATTTGATTATCCTTATTTACTTAGAGTTCTTTTATTTAGTCCCTTTTATTGGGTTGGGACCATTTGATTTTATTTATGAAACATGGTCAATTTGAGTCCATGTTCCATTGTATATAAATAATGCCTCCCATAAGAGTCTTGGAAAAGGTTGAGTTTTTACCTTTAGGGGTGGTTCCACTTTTATCATTTTGGCTATAAGTGGAGTGAAAAGTGTTTTCCCCTATGGTGATGTGGTAGTGGATTGGTTATTAACTTTTTGGGGGGTACTAGTCTAGGTGATCATTGGCTAATCAGTTGGGTGACTTGATAAGGATTGATCTATTTGATATTTTAGGTTTATGTTTTATCTTGGGATTTTGTCTTGTTTTTAGAACTCGTTATTGATGATTTTAGATCATTTAATTCATGGTGTGTATTTTTTTCTGGGTGATATTTTAATTTCTCATTCATGAGTGGTTTTGGATCTTAGATTGGTGTGTGTTTCTATGATCTTTTTTAGATTCCTTGGGATTTTGTGTTTGAAAGAATGCCTTTCCATTTGGTTGCCTTATTTTTTTGGCTTCTAATGTTTTTAACTATTGTATCCATGAGGTCATATTTTGTTGGGATTCAACATGGGTGTCATTTGGGGACAGTGATTGGGTAATTAGGACAGAAGTTTCCTTTGGAAATTTGAGCACTTGGTGGTGTTGTTTCTTATGTGGTACATCGTGGGATAGTGTTCCAATATTGTAGTCCCAGTTTACCCATTGAGCATATTTACTCAGGTTAAGTTTCAATGTTTTTATTAATTTTGGCGTACTCATGAGTGGTTCATCATGAGTCTTATGGTTGAACAACATTTTTTTCTTGGTGATAATCCTTGGTTATGGATTTTGATTTCCTTTAGGATGTGTTCCCTTGGGAGTTATAATTGATCTTAACATCTTGAATGTTTTTTTAGATTTGGGGTCCTTTGATTGTATCTTTGATTGTACTTCCTATTTAGAAATGATATCACTATTGATGTCCATGGTTAGTGGAATACAATGGTCTCTTTTGTTTTTGAGTATTTCTTTTCATTTTAGTCAATCACCCATTGCAGGAGTGGGCATTTGATGCATCACCAATTAGACTAATTCTAAATAGTGGGGATATCTTTGTTTGAACTCCCTTCATTTATAGTTTCTTATTGGATTATTTTGGATGATTCCCATTTGAGGTTATTATAATGTTTTAGGATTTTAGTGGTTCCATGTATGTTGGTGTGTTTTTCAGTATCTCTCTTCTAGAAATATAAGATGTTGATACATTTTCCTTGACTAAAGACTTTCTGGGGGAAGAGAGTGGCATGGTGGGGGGGTTTTTGAAACCCATCATGTCTTTGTGGAATTAATTAATTAATTAAATTAAATTAATTTTAAGTCATTTTGGGTTTCTGGTATTTTTTTCTGAAATTTTAAAAAATTTAAATGAGTAGGTGTTGTGAAAATCTTGTGCATGGTTAGAAGTAACTGTGTGTTGAATGTGTGTGAGGGGTATACACTTTATATACTCATTCCAAATAGTTTGAACAAAATTAGCCCAATAATGTGGCCTAATTAGAAGTAACCATATAGGAACTATGTGCCTCTCTAATAGGGATATCACGGTCGGATCAAGTTTTGGTAAATTGTGTTTCGAAACTGTGCTCGACACCCAGGATGAAGAAAATTTATATCTTTTTTTCAATGTTGACCTTAAATTTTTGTATGAAATTTTAACCCTCTACCTTCCCCTTGTGTCATGAAACTATCCCCATCCGAGCCTTCCAACCTCCATGGATGGGAAAACCTCCCACTATCAGTCCTCCTATCCTCTTACTCTTTGCTCTCAGTTTCTTATAATTACATGGTTGATCCTTCAAGGTGACATCTCCACTCCTCCTTACCATCCTTTTTCTAGTGATTTTTTCTCCCAATCACCCCCTTAGTTTGGATAAACTCTAGGTTATGGTTTTTGACCCTATTTTTGTAATTTATTCTTTATTAGGGTATGATATGTGTATCTTGGGTCACCTTCTTGTGAATTTTGGCATCCAACACTAAAGGTGAATTGTTTCAGACAATTTTATCTCACCGTACATTATTTTTAGGTAGGTGACTCTATAGAAACCCCTTTTATTACATGTTATAATTTTCTTGGTGTGTTTTAAATGCTTTCTTGTGAAATTTTTGTAGGATAATGCTATGTTTTATTGTATTTCTATCTTTTTTTGTGTATAGGATAAATTCCAAGTGCTTTTTCAAAGGCACGTATTTCCTTTTAAATTTTTTTTAAGTGGTTTATAATTTTTTTCTTGAATTTAAAATTTTCCTACAAAACTTCGTTGGTTTTATAATATCTTTAAACTATTTATAAAGACTTTTCATAGACTTGGTTCACATTCCAAGTGGTTTTTAGTGCCTATTTGGCTTTGATAATGGAATTTAAATATTTTTAAAGCATGTTTAACATTGTTTAAATTTTCAAAATGAGTGTGTAATAGTTTTAATATATTGTTTTACAAAAATTGGGGTGTTTAACCTACCTTTGGAATTTTATTAAAAAAGAATTATTGTTTTTGTATATTGGATTCTTGGAACCATTTGGTTTTTTTGAAGATAGAATTTATCATAAAAGAATATTTTTTAGAAAGAGTTGGATTTCCAATCAACTTTTAAAGTGTGGTGTGTTAATTTTAATTTTATAATATTTGTAGAAAATATTTTTCAAAACTGCTTTTGAAATGTGATTTTGGGAAAAAGGATTTAATGTGTAATTTCATCATGATATTAATGATTGGTTTTAAATTTTCATATTAAATGATACTTCAAATTACATTAAAAATTTTGTGTGTTACTTGACATCCTAAGAAATAATTTTTCAAGCCCTGTTTGGAACTTTAAAATGTTTTTATAAATGTGTGAATCCCTCATTGAAAAATGTTTGATTAATTTTCCTATTATGCATTGTTACCCCATGGGGATAATTTGTATTTACATTCATGTTTTAATTCTTATAATAGATATTTTGGGGGGGGTTTATTGTGAGGGAGTAAGAGGTATGGTGTGGGTTATTTCTAAATGTTTTACATTTGATGCATGTGATTTCTAATTGCTCACGTACTTACTTTAATTATCATGGTAGACCTAAAGAAATGGTATAGGAGACTTAGGCTATTGATTCCCAGAATTAGGATACTAATTATAATCATTGTCCCAAACCCAAGAAATCCCATATATGGGATGCTCCCCCATATCTGGGTGTGTTCATGTGTGGTTGCGGACTGAGAGAGCCCTTGTGGAGGCTGAGAGAGAACTGGGAGGACCAAGTTCACCTCCAAATGTTTTTAGCCTCATAAAATTCTACATAAATCTATAGTAATTTTGATTCATGCTAGAACCTATTAAATCCCATTGGTTAGATCTATGACTCTAGGATTTTATAGGTCATTTTAAGGGTTACTTATTTATGATTTGATTATATACCTTTGAGATTATTTTATTGTTTAGAATATATTTTCTTATCATTTATTCCTCTCTGTTGTGTGACTTGATATAATGGTGTCTGAATTTTTTATTTACTTCTTATTTTTGTGATTTTTTGTTCAAATGTTTGAAAAGGAATTGTTAAAGGTTTAAAAATAAGGGAAAAATAATGTTTGATTTAAAAGTTATTTAAAACTATTTTAGAAATGTGTTTGAAAAGTGTTTTCAAGTGATAAAATTAGAATTTGTTTTGCATATTTCTGTCAGTGTTTTAAATAAATGGGTTTTCCTTGAAATTAATATTATTTTCATAAGATTTTGTAAAAACTTGGAAAGGTGTTTTATTTTGTTTTCCATGTTCTAAAGGACCCTTTTATTCTGGTTTAAAGGTTCAATTTAAAATTTTCAACTATCCTTGTTTTTATTTTTTATAAAGGGTAGTTGTTTGAAAATGTTCATGTCATTTCATTTTCTAAAATATGTGAAAACCTACTTTATAAATTATATTTCAAAATATAATTTTAAAAACTATTTTTATAATGTATTTACAATGATTTTGTGGGTTGTGGTATCCTACAGAGTTATGTTCACATGCCTATTTTATCTCAATTATAGGTTCCTAGTTTAGTTTCTCAGTCGCTCTTGAGAGTGTTGTTTTATCTGAGGTTAGTCTTTATTTTACTAAATTCAACCAGCTATACCCATTACTTAATTTTGGTATAAAATAATTTTATTTTCCTAGAATATCTAAAGTGTGTCCCTTTAAATTATTTAAATTAGTAAATTAGGCTTTTACTGGTTTCTATAGATGGAGGGTAGATATAACTACTGGTGGCCAAAGCAAAGACATTTAGTAACAGCTTTGTGGGAATCTTTTCCTTTTAAGTGAGGAATATTGGGGGTGAGATGAGTGTTTTTTTCATATTATTTTTACATATTTAATGTTTATATTTTGGTTTATTGTTTCATGACTTTTTCTTTTAGTATGGAATTCTAATGTATGGACGGGTCTTGCTGAAATTTTCTTTTCTTTCCAGTACCAGTTTTCTTAATTATTTATTGAGAAAAACTATTACCAAGTGTTATTCTATGATGCCCAATAACTAGATTTATTCTTGTGTGGATCAGAAACACCCTATAGAAAAGTGGTGAACTGGTTCGGGAAACCTTTAGATGGATAGCATGGGTCAGTTCGTTACAGATAGTATTGATGAGCATTAAATTGATTAGTGATTTGATGAAAATGTGATTTATGTTAACTTTAATTAATTTATTACATTTTTAGATATATGTAATATATTTTATATTATATGATTTTATTTGAGAATAAGGATAGGGTTAATTTTGGGAATAATATCTTTTTTCATTGAGATTTTATAGTGGTTAAATTTATTATATTTCTATAGGGGAATATATGATCGAGGTATTGAAAAGTTTGGTATGTGACATTAAGAGCTAATTTATGTTGTTTGGAGAGTAAACTTTTTTTGAATTTGTAAATTTTTTGACCTTTTATAAATTTTTTGGGATTTTAATATTAGTTAAGAATTATTTTAGGACTTTGAAATTTATATATTTTTGGAATTAATTAAGTAGATCATTAGGTATTATTATTGAAATATTTGAGATTAATCTTTCAAATGGAGGTTTCTTCATATTATTTATCTTAGAATGTAATATCCATTTATGGTTTTTGTAATTGAATAGAGATAAAATGAATATATTAACATCATTTTATAGATATTATGATCTATTACATGATTATTTTAGTTCTTTGGGAACATAAAATTTATTTTTTCATTCATTGTTGGAATATAGTACAAAAAGAGGTGGAAACTAATTAAAATGAACAAATAAAGGATGAAATTTCACCTATGGATTTAAAGAAATCAAATAATTATATTTTCTCATATTCCATAGTGAAATAATTACTCAAATCTATGAAAAATGATCTTGAAAATGAAATTTTTTCATTTTTACAATTATTTTTGAGGGGTTGAAGGTCATTTTCGCCCCTCACTAATTTATGGTTTTGTGGTCATTAACTATCTCATAGTTATGTTCTATATCACTATTTATTATTCTTTATACATTATATTTATCCTCCATGTCCATAGTTTCACTTCCCTCTAATGTTATCCTTATCTATGAACCTGATCATGTGTTATCTCATGTAACTTTTATGTTTTCCACTTCCCCTTTTCCAAATCAAGTTTATTTATCCTTTTGTATGATGTGATTTTTTAACAAAGGTATTTTAAAATATTTAACCCTTGGTTTTTGCGATAAAATTTTGATAACATAATTTATCTAAATAAATGGAATGTAACCCCCTGAAAATTTAGTTTAAATGAATATTGTGCTTGATTTCTTTCTTAACACACAACACTGAGCTTTAAGTGAACTATGATATACAACAAAAATAATATTTTTTAAATGTGATCGTTATAACCCAGTTTTAAAATTAGAAGGCATGAATAATAATAACCACATTATGAAAATATTTTTAAATTTTTTATATATTGAAAATTTATTAACTAATTAAAAATAAATAAGTACTCAATTTGAAGTAAAGTTATTTTATGCTTCAAAAATATGTTTTCTTCATAAATGAGTTGTAACACCCCGAGCTTCCACGATACGCTTCTCATTTAATAATGCAATAGCTTGCATTGTACGCAACTTCGAGTTCTAAAACACCGCGACTAATCAAAGTAGCTGTTATGAATAGTAATAACCACTTTTTAAAATTATATAAATTTTAAATTTCAAAATGGACTTCATTTTTGAATTCAGAATATCGAAATTAGCCTATGTTGAATTTTTGGTATTTTTCTGAGAACTTCTAATTTTTTATGAATAGTGAAAAATACTTAAAACAACTTTTTAATCAAAATAATTTATTGTGATAAATTATACTATTTAGTGGTTTTAAGGTATAATTAGAATATATTTTTACCATTTTATCCAATGGTGGTCATTAGAATTAATTTAACATTGAAATTGGACATAAACAATTGCCAATCTTTTGATATAAATTGTTTCTTAAAAACACGCTATTTGTCGTAACAGCGGGAATTAATTATAAAATTAATTAATGCAACTTATATGTTTGGAATTTTGTAAAATAGATATCATTTTTGAATTCGGAATATCAATTATAGCTTAGGGTGAAATTTTGGCCTTGTTCTGAAAAACTTCAATTTTTGATGAATAGTGAAACCACTAAATGGTAGTTAAATAACTGATTTTTCGTTTAAATGAAATATTACCACTTCTGTGATTTGATTTTCAAAAATCCGACATACATGGTTGTCATTAATAAGTAAAATGTGGTTCAATGAGATTAAAATAATATTTTGGTGAATAGTAACTTTTAAGTTCTTAATCACGATTAGAGGTAATTAGTGTAGTTTAAGGTACAAATAATGTTTTAATAATATGAGATGAGCATGAAACTTGTCCTACTCCTATTGGATGAGTCATGGCCGACCAAGAAAACCCATGGGTCAACTTGGGGACCCCATGGATCCACTTTAGTTGGAAAATGACATTAATATATATTTATTTAATGTTAAAATTAAATTGACACAAACATGAGTTATTTTACTAAAACAGTTTTTAAGTGGGGTTACACAAGTCCAAATTTTGACTATAAATATTCATTAGAAAGATAAAAATATTTCCTACATCATAGTATTTTTTTTATAATTTTTAGACATTAAATAAATTAAATTATTTATGACATCATTATGATGCAGCGATGACCTCATTATTTAACGATTTTAATAAAATGAAAAGATAATGTAAAATAAAAGGGTTACACTTGTCCAAAGACTATTGGATGGGCATATTTCGAACCCTTATCACCTTAGCCACGAATTATATAAGTGTGGGACCTTTATAATCCGAAAAGCATTGTGTAATAATGTAACATTTCAATCTTTCCAAAAGAGCCCCTCCTCTCCACTTATAAAAGGCCCCCACCTCTCCCACCTTATTCACACCTTCAAGCCATTTGGATCGACCAAAATCTGCCCAAATACTCTCCCAACTTCCCCCTCTTACTCCTAGAAGCCTCACTTTGGGCAGAACTCTTCCCAAGGAATCCTTTGGCTCAAATCAAAAAGAGTTACCCGATTTTGAGGTAATGTCTTCTCTAATGTTGTTATGTTTTATTTTTCTTCTCCAACCCCATAAACTCTTTTTAATCATTTCTTTTGTAACAACACCAGTATCCTCAATATACTAGGATGTTGTTATAATAATTATTCTAGCTACACTTACACACACCTACATATAATGGTTAAAGAACATACGGTTTCTGTGGATGGCGAATTTCTGCCTCACGAAACGATGATTGTTCAACACTCATATAACACCTTCAAAGGTGGCCATTAAGATGTCACTATATTTATATATGATATAAAATATGTTTATGTTTTACTTATGCTTCTGTATTTCTCATTTATGGCATACTTTATGATTTCCATTATGGGTAAAACGCGATAATTCCATTTTAGGAAGTGCGGACTACCGCCCCCTCAAAGTGATTTGAATCGTTAATGCCATATGTGGGATGTATAAAGGATGGATTAAATGGTATTATACACTATATTATACTATAATTATATTATAAATTTATATAATTATGATTTCATTCTATTAAATACGAAATAGAAATGAATGTAGCGTTCATGCGTACGTACGGCTTACCGTCTCCATGAACGGTGCATTTCATTTCTTACCTCTAAAAGTTACGTGACATTATGAATGAATGTATATAATGGATATATATAATATATATGATATCTACATCATGAATATAATTCTGGATATAATGGATATTTCACCACATGAACAACCTGAAATTATAGGAAGTTTATTTTTGACTCAAGTACCAAAGATCGACAAAACGACCATTATTAACTTAAATAATTACATAATGTTCATATCATTGTAATAAGTGATATAATAAGGATAATGAAATTGAAAATGGTTCTTAATAATGTATATATTAACTCTAGTTTATTATTCAGGAGGTTAAAGAACGGTCGAGTCAGGACAGGACGCAAGGTAAGGGAACTTCTTAACCCAATTTCTATTCTTTGGGTTAATCTCTTACTTTCAAATTATGTCATGATATTATTATGTCCGATCTTTTATTTTTACTTTATTTATGTGTACTTATAGTGAATACACATAATATATCTATTTTATTTTAAAAATGATCTTTGTAAGGGAATTTCTTAACCCAACTTCCATTCTTTGGGTTAATCTCCTACTTTCAAATTATGTCATGATATTATTATGTCCTATTTTGTATTTTTACTTTCTTTATGTGTACCTATAGTGAATACACATTATAGATCTATTTTATTTTAAAAATGATCTTTTAAGGACTTCGTCTCAATCCCCTTTCATTGAGGCATATTTTATTTTATACACAACTTTCTTTTATATGGTGTATAAACCCCTTTGACTTTTACGTTTATTCAAAAGGAATCTTTTTATACGAAGCGTTTACTAAACGACAAAAGGGAATGTTTCTGTCGTACGTATGCAACGACAACGACTTCTCTGCCGCCGTGACCACTATTTGAGTTTCGGCTTCCTCTACAATCCATACCCTTTTTTTAATGAAAAATAAATACCATGTTATACTTTTCTTTTATTTTGGTATTGAAAATGCTTTTGAAAGCATTTTTATTATATCAATGTGTTGTATTGATATCTTGTGATTGAAATGTGGAAATGTTATGTTTCCTTTATGCATGTTTTATGTGATACGATTATGTTATGGTTTATGAGATGTTTAAACCTGTTCATATGAGGAATGTATTGGACTTAATAAGTGACGGGTGCAGCCCGCTATAGCTCCTCGATGCATCGGTAGGTCTCATGAGACAACTAGACGTGGAATTGGCTGAGGCCCTTTCCCAATTTGATTTATGGTTTTGACCGATGCCTTAATCATTTTAGACATCTTGGTCGAGGCCTTGACAAAATGTTTCAGAATGTCCGGCATTATACATTCCCTCATTATGAAAGTGGTTATTGATCTTTCATGTGATTATTTGTCTAGTAGAATATCCATGTGAGTAAGTAAGTGGCATTATTTGATTTTACTTTTTCCATATTATGCTGAAGTTCAAGTTTAATAAGGCTTTTGTTTAGTTATACATTGCCTTAATTGTTAATTTTTATTTATGAAAGCTTCCGCAATATCGTTATCCTTACTGAGCATCTGAGCTCACCCCTTTCAATGTTTTAATGTTTTCCAGGATGTGAAGAAGTATATTATGAATGACCTGCAGGGATAGTGTGAGGGGATATGAAGACAATATGTTGTTGTATTTTTGTTTTACTTTATGATGTAATGAAAGACTTATGAATGTATCTAGTGTTTCCAAGGCTACTAAACTAATCGGTCTTTCGAGACTTGATCTTTTTTGATCATGCCAATGTTACGAAGTAATGCACCGACTCTGGGTAGCTGGGGTCGGGGCGTTACAGTTGGTATCAGAGGGAGGTTTAGTACAAACCTTGGAAGCTAGATTTAGATAAACTCTGATTAGAGCACGTAGACCTAAGATGAACTTTGAGGATTAGTATAGAAGAACAACCTAGAATTTTGTTATTGTAGATATTTTGTGAGTTTTCCGAGCAATACATCCCTGTCTGGATACGAGCAAGTAGAGGAGGATCTGGCACAGATGTACCTAGGGGTAAAACCCGAAAACACCGCTTTGAGCTAGACTCGAACGGGAACTGGTGCACGACAACGGGCCTTGCTGCACTCTTGGTTACGACACTCCCAGGGGATATGCTTAGGATAATTCTCGTTTTCTTTACAAACCACTATGAACGGTTATGAGTATATACTTCCTCAAAGAAAACCTTTTTATAATTATGGATTATATCCATAAATAGTTCAATTTATGTTAAGTATTTTATAAATATGGAATTATGTATTTTGATTCATAAACTAATCTAGTTTATGGCATTGTATAGAAATGGTGCCCAGTAGAAGGAATGTGAACTCCATCAATACGTATGATCCAAAGAGTAAGAAGGATCATATCTTTCATGGTATTAAGCCAACATTTAGAAGGGAAATATTCTCCCATGTGTTATCAACATATGAAGAAATAGTATCATGTGTTAATAAGATAAGTAGAGAATTCTCTGAGTCTTATGGATTTGAAGGGATGAAAGAGAAGAAAAGGATGGAAGAGAGAATGATGGATAAAGGGACGAGGGAAAAGAATAATTTTCTAATATGTGATAATTGTGGGAAGAATCACCCTGGTACTTTCCTAAAAGGAATGAGAGTTTGTTATAAATGTGGAGAAAAGGGTCACCAGGCTCGTGATTGCAAGGGAAAGAAAGAGGCTGTCAAAGTTGAATGCTACAATTGTAGGGAAATGGGGCATTATGCAAATGAATGTCCTAAGCGTCAAGGAAACTTACCTCAGAAAAGGCCAAGGGATCAAGGCCAATCTTATGTTGTGACTACAGTTGAAGCAGAATAATTAATGTATTGGTGCTTTTGGACTCAAGGATTATATTCTGGTTATAAGAATAATGTGATATATATAAAGATTGTACTACAGTACTTTTTGATTTCAGTAAGGTTTTAATATGATTAAGGTAATCATTTTTTTAGTATGTGACAATAAGAGAAACTTTTCTTTGATTGGGGAATCTGATGTTACAATTGATTTTGGAATTTAGAGACCTTTTAGAGAAAGTCTGGATGGAGGTATTTTGGATAACTATTAAGGTTGGAATGGATTAAGTTGAACCATGGATAGTATTGTTTAAGGTTAAAAAATTTATGAAGATTATTTTTTGGAATATTATGATACTATAGTTTTAGGAAAAGGACAACCTGCAGGGTGGGGAATAACCCGTCGCGTCAGATAAAGCTGCAGGAATTGAACCCACAACCATAGTGCGACAAGCCTTTATTTCCTACCACTAGCCTACAGGAAGTCCCTGGTTATTACAAAATAGTTTTACTAATCTAAATGGTATGTGTTAACATTTGGAACCTTATACAATTAGGATAAATAGAATATTTTTGAGTTCCGTTACCATTTGGAGTAAAAGTTGGGTTTGTGTTAAAAATTTATTAATGAATGAAAGTATACATAACAAGTATGTATATTCCCTTACATTCTTAGTAAATATACTAAATAAATTCCTCAACATTATAAAAGGTAACTTAAAACAAAAATGTTGTCGGTTAACTTTTCCAACTGGGGATTCAATGACCGTTTAACCAATCACAAGTTTGTGATTTTCTTGTGGTTAAAATTTCTCCTAATCTTGTTTTCTATAACTCTCCATCAGACCTTGATGGTTTGTTTCTCCTCCATATCCATATTTTCATAGAATCCAAGAATGGGCTATATCGGGTGACCTTTGTACTTATCTTCCTTTCTTTTAATGTTATATATTTATTAACCTTATTTCCGATGTGGGTTTTCCTCAAAGGTATTTTCTCTTTTCAACCATTTATTTTCAAAGAAAAAATTTCAAATTGCGAGGACGCAATTTATTGAAGGAGGGGAGAATGTAACACCCCAAGCTTCCACGATACGCTTCTCATTCAATAATGCAATAGCTTGCATTGTACGCAACTTCGAGTTCTAAAACACCGCGACTAATCAAAGTAGCTGTTATGAACAGTAATAACCACTTTTTAAAATTATAGAAATTTTAAATTTCAAAATGGACTTCATTTTTGAATTCGGAATATCGAAATTATCCTATGTTGAATTTTTGGTATTTTTCTGAGAACTTCTAATTTTTTATGAATAGTGAAAAATACTTAAAACAACTTTTTAATCAAAATAATTTATTGTGATAAATTATACTATTTAGTGGGTTTAAGTTATAATTAGAATATATTTTTACCATTTTATCCAATGGTGGTCATTAGAATTAATTTAACATTTAAATTGGACATAAACAATTGCCAATCTTTTGATATAAATTGTTTCTTAAAAACACGCTATTTGTCGTAACAGCGGGAATTAATTATAAAATTAATTAATGCAACTTATATGTTTGTAATTTTGTAAAATAGACATCATTTTTGAATTCGGAATATCAATTATAGCTTAGGGTGAAATTTTGGCCTTGTTCTGAAAAACTTCAATTTTTGATGAATAGTGAAACCACTAAGTGGTAGTTAAATAACTGATTTTTCGTTTAAATGAAATATTACCACTTCTGTGATTTGATTTTCAAAAATCCGACATACATGGTTGTCATTAATAAGTAAAATGTGGTTCAATGAGATTAAAATAATATTTTGGTGAATAGTAACTTTTAAGTTCTTAATCATGATTAGAGGTAATTAGTGTAGTTTAAGGTATAAATAATGTTTTAATAATATGAGATGAGCATGAAACTTGTCCTACTCCTATTGGATGAGTCATGGCCGACCAAGACAACCCATGGGTCAACTTGGGGACCCCATGGAGCCACTTTAGTTGGAAAATGACATTAATATATATTTATTTAATGTTAAAATTAAATTGACACAAACATGAGTTATTTTACTAAAACAGTTTTTAAGTGGGGTTACACAAGTCCAAATTTTGACTATAAATATTCATTAGAAATATAAAAAGATTTCCTACATCATAGTATTTTTTTTATAATTTTTAGACATTAAATAAATTAAATTATTTATGACATCATTATGATGCAGTGATGACCTCATTATTTAACAATTTTAATAAAATGAACAGATAATGTAAAATCCAAGGCTTACACTTGTCGAAAGACTATTGGATGGGTAGATTTAGAACCCTTATCACCTTATCCACGAATTATATAAGTGTGGGACCTTTATAATCCGAAAAGCATTGTGTAATAATGTAACATTTCAATCTTTCCAAAAGAGCCCCTCCTCTCCACTTATAAAAGGCCCCCACCTCTCCCACCTTATTCACACCTTCAAGCCATTTGGCTCGCCCAACCTCTGCCCAAATACTCTCCCAACTTCCTCCTCTTACTCCTAGAAGCCTCACTTTGGGCAGAACTCTTCCCAAGGAAGCCTTTGGCTCAAATCAAAAAGAGTTACCCGATTTTGAGGTAATGTCTTCTCTAATGTTGTTATGTTTTATTTTTCTTCTCCAACCCCCTAAACTCTTTTTACTCATTTATTTTGTAACAACACCAGTATACTCAATATACTAGGATGTTGTTATAATAAGTATTCGAGCTACACTTACACACACCTACATCTAATGGTTAAAGAACATACGTTTTCTGTGGATGGCGAATTTCTGCCTCACGAAACGATGATTGTTCAACACTCATATAACACCTTCAAAGGTGGCCATTAAGATGTAACTATATTTATATATGATATAAAGTATGTTTATGTTTTACTTATGCTTCTGTATTTCTCATTTATGGCATACTTTATGATTTCCATTATGGGTAAAACGCGATAATTTCATTTTAGGAAGTGCGGACTACCGCCCCCTCAAAGTGATTTGAATCGTTAATGCCATATGTGGGATGTATAAAGGATGGATTAAATGGTATTATACACTATATTATACTATAATTATATTATAAATTTATATAATTATGATTTCATTCCATTAAATACGAAATAGAAATGAATGTAGCGTTCATGCGTACGTACGGCTTACCGTCTCCATGAACGGTGCATTTCATTTCTTACCTCTAAAAGTTACGTGACATTATGAATGAATGTATATACTGGATATATATCATATATATGATATCTAAATCATGAATATAATTCTGGATATAATGGATATTTAACCACATGAACAACCTGAAATTATAGGAAGTTTATTTTTGACTCAAGTACCAAAGATCGACAAAACGACCGTTATTAACTTAAATAATTACATAATGTTCATATCATTATAATAAGTGATATAATAAGGATAATGAAATTTAAAATGGTTCTTAATAATGTATATATTAACTCTAGTTTATTATTCGGGAGGTTAAAGAACGGTCGAGTCAGGACAGGACGCAAGGTAAGGGAACTTCTTAACCCAATTTCTATTCTTTGGGTTAATCTACTACTTTCAAATTATGTCATGATATTATTATGTTCGATCTTGTATTTTTACTTTATTTATGTGTACTTATAGTGAATACACATAATATATCTATTTTATTTTAAAAATGATCTTTCTAAGGGAATTTCTTAACCCAACTTCCATTCTTTGGGTTAATCTCCTACTTTCAAATTATGTCATGATATTATTATGTCCTATTTTGTATTTTTACTTTCTTTATGTGTACCTATAGTGAATACACATAATAGATCTATTTTATTTTAAAAATGATCTTTTAAGGAATTCATCTCAATCCCCTTTCATTGAGGCATATTTTATTTTATACACAACTTTCTTTTATATGGTGTATAAACCCCTTTGACTTTTACGTTTATTCAAAATGAATATTTTTTATACGAAGCGTTTACTAAACGACAAAAGGGAATGTTTCTGTCGTACGTATGCGGCGACAATGACTTCTCCGCAGCCATGACCACTATTTGAGTTTCGGCTTCCTCTACAAGCCATACCCTTTTTTTTAATGAAAAATAAATACCATGTTATAATTTTCTTTTATTTTGGTATTGAAAATGGTTTTGAAAGCATTTTTATTAAATCAATGTGTTGTATTGATATCTTGTGATTGAAATGTGGAAATTTTATGTTTCCTTTATGCATTTTTTATGTGATACGATTATGTTATGGTTTATGAGATGTTTAAACCTATTCATATGAGGAATGTATTGGACTTAATAAGTGACGGGTGGAGCCCGCTATAGCTCCTCGATGCATCGGTAGGTCTCATGAGACAACTAGACGTGGAATTGGCCGAGGCCCTTTCCCAATTTGATTTATGGTTTTGGCCGATGCCTTAATAATTTTAGACATCTTGGCCGAGGCCTTGACAAAATGTTTCAGAATGTCCGGCATTATACATTCCCTCATTATGAAAGTGGTTATTGATCTTTCATGTAATTATTTGTCTATTAGAATATCCATGTGAGTAAGTAAGTGGCATTATTTGATTTTACTTTTTCCATATTATGCTGAAGTTCAAGTTTAATAAGGCTTTTGTTTAGTTATACATTGCCTTAATTGTTAATTTTTATTTATGAAAGCTTCCGAAATATCGTTATCCTTTCTGAGCATCTGAGCTCACCCCTTTCAATGTTTTAATGTTTTCCAGGATGTGAAGAAGTATATTATGAATGACCTGCAGGGATAGTGTGAGGGGATATGAAGACAATATGTTGTTGTAGTTTTGTTTTACTTTATGATGTAATGAAAGACTTATGAATGTATCTAGTGTTTCCAAGGCTACTAAACTAATCGGTCTTTCGAGACTTGATCTTTTGTGATCATGCCAATGTTACGAAGTAATGCACCGACTCTGGGTAGCTGGGGTCGGGGCGTTACATGAGTTTCATTAAATTTTTTGCACACATTATAATTATGTTTTATAATTTTTAGAAAATTTATTTTAGGAAATTAAGATCATTTTTTAAATCATCATTCTAATATTATCATCTGGTTATTTTTTTGAATTTTCTAAAAAAAATTATTTTTCTATGAATAGTGAAAATACTGATTTTTTTAAAAATGTCATTTATTTTCATTAAATAATGTAATTTAAAAATAACACTATGTTATTAATTTGGTATTAAATTAACATAAGTATAATTTAATTATAAATAATATAATTAATTACAAATCAATCAGTTTTATACTTGATTATGGTATAAGTTCATTTTTAGACTTCAATCACATTTATCTAAAAACCTTTTTTATACATGCAATGTGTTTTAATATTAGTAAATTAAATTAATATCTATTGATTAATATTTTTAAGGAAATATATAAATTATATGTTTAATAATATATTTTTACATTTATTTTATGGTTTTTACAAGACAATGAATGGAATTAAATTCAGTTTTATGATTAAAAATACACCTTCCTAAAATGGGTTTTCATTACATTTTGTGCACTTATTTAAAATTAAATTATTCCACTTAAAGAAATTTAATCTAGTAAAATGAATTCAATATTTTTAATTATAATAATTAATATAATTTAATATGATTAACATAATTTTTTTGTCATAATGAATAGTAAAAATAGTAAAATTTTGTTACCATTGTTAAGTTTAAACCAGGTTTTCTGGGGGTTTAGCTAAGAGATAAGGGTAGGAATTCCACATAAACAATTATAATTATTATTTTTTGAAGTAATTTAATCCTTATATTATCCAAAATCTATATTCATGTCCATTTTTATCAACTTTTACATGAAAGTAACCTTATATTATTGAAATATTTTATGTATTTTCAGGTGTGTCCATCCCCTCACTTATAAAAGTGAACATCTTCTCCTCCCTTATTCACAAAATTTAAGACCAATATATCATCAAATTCTTGATAAAAAACCCTGTTTATATTCCTTAAATTCATCCTTAATCCTCCATTATTCTCTTAATACCAATCTTTTAAGACTTAATGTGCCAAAGTAGTTCTCTCAAAGAAGAGGTATAAATATTAGGAAATATATTTAAATTTTATTTCTTATTACATCTTTTATAAACCTATTCTAGCATTGATAACATGATTATTCAAGTATTATAAATATAATAAATTTTACTATGATTATTTCATAACCATTTCCCACCTCTTATTCACTAAATGGGAACTGAAAGTATCACTCGTGCGTACATGCGGATTATCATCTCTACATAGTGATATGATTCATTTTCCATCACTAGATTTTATAGTTGTTATTATGAGAGATTTATTGTTTATATATGATATTTATTTCATAATTATTATTCTTTAATTATAATATCTTATCATATTTCTTACCATCCCATCCATTGAAAAACGATAATGTCGCTCATGCAGACATGTGGGCTACCACCTCCACGAAGCGATGTGATCCATTTTTCATTTATGATTTAAATGGATAGTAATGATGATATATTTAATTAATATATATGATATTTATGATATAATAATTATTCTTTAAAAGTTAATTATATTTTACCTTTCTTTCATTTTATCCATCGAAAAGTGGAAACATCACTCATGCGTATGTATGGACTCTCCATGAAGTCATTTAATTCATTTTTCATCACCACTTTATATGAATGGTTATAAAAGAGTATATGATGATTAAATATGATTCTTATAACTTTATTAATATTTTTTGATGATTTAACCATGATCAAATTGCAAGGACCATAACTAATGAACCGAAACATAAATGAAAAACGAAGTAGTTAACAAACAGAAACGAAGATTTTAATAAATAATTATTGATAAACTTGTGTTGAAATGTTATAAGTTGATAATATGTGATATTATAATTTTTATTATGGTTCTGTTATAAAAAAATAATAAATCTAAATTTATTGCATAGGATTTTATAGTGCTTGTGAATCAAGATGGATTTGAGGTAAGGGTTCTTCATCTCAATATTGTTTTATTTAGAAATGTTTGATGTTATACACCTATTTATGTTCATGTGGTGTATAAAATAGCCGTGAACTCATTTTATGATAATTTTTATAAAAATTATAGGGATTTAAAAATCTGTATAAGTCTCTATCTTTCTTGAGGTTTTTATTCAAAGATTGCCAATGTTGTAAGGGTTCTTCATCTCAATATTGTTTCGTTACGACATGTTTAACATTATGCACCTATTTATGTTCATGAGGTTTATATACTACCCATTTTATATGATATATAATTAATATATTTATATTCATTTTATTTAAAGATTCATTTTAAGGTATTTAATTCATGGTGGTTATGATTCAAAAGTTACCAAAGTGGTAAGGGATTTTATGTTAAAATATAACTTTTTACCGTGATTGTTTATGATTAAATTTTTCCTTGAAGAAATCATATGATCTATATACATAAAATTTTATATATTTTCTTATCCTATAGTTATTTATATAGATTATATATTTTCATTTATTTTCCTCTCTTTAAGTACTCAAGATAAATAAATAATGTGTTTAAGGAAAATCAACTTTATTTTTCTCTCCAGTTGGGAATCTCTTCCTTCCATATGCATATTTTATTTAAAATGTTTTTAAGAATGGTTTTATAATTCCAAAATGATATTAATGAGTTATTTTTACCCATGTTTTACTTTCTATAAAAAAAATTAAAAGGAATCTTCTTTTCATTTTTTGGATGAGGCACTTTTGACTTTTTCCCAAAAATGTGAAAGGTGTATTTATTTTAACGTACACCACATGAATGAATTTTCCTTACATAATGAATTATACTCTAATTGACTATTAATTTAAAAGTTTCAATGTTTATTTTAAAATAAAATTTTCTTCTTAATATTATAGAAATTTTTAAATTTTAAACAAGTAATTTCAAAATAAAAAGGGTGTTTTTCTCAATAAATATTCAAGTGATATTTTAAAGGTTTTTTCATCAATATAAAAATCCATTTATGTTTCATATTATTTTATAGGGATATGGTCTAATGGTACCATATTTATTATTTATCTATTATTATTATTATTATTATTATTGATGAACCCGTTTTTTTTTCACGGGTTTAGATTTGATGTAATGAAAAAAAATTCATGATCATGTGGTATGCATTTGAATGGATTATGATTATGTAATAGGTGGGTCCTTTATATAACTTCACTACATTGGGTAACTCATGTTATACTTAAAAATTATTATTGATTTATATCTCCTATGTTTAACCATTGTGAGTATATGAGCTCACCCTTTATTTTGTTTCCTTTTCCCTAAGATATAAAAAAGGGTTTTCGGTATGATATATCAAATGAGGGTTCTAGTTGTGAAGAACTTAATGTGAGGTCATGTGAATATTTTATGTACCAGTTGTTTATGTATCCATATTTCCCAAGGAACTAAAAATTTATGTTTATGGTGTGGATCTTAATGATATTCAATGAATATTTATATAAAATGATAAAATATTTATGTATGTAAATTTTAGGAATCTATAGTTGGTATTAGAAAAAGGTATAGTATATTTTGGAAACATGGATGGGAAAAATTTAGTAAAAACCCTTAGTATAATCCTAAGCATAGGAGAAGATCCTATATTATGGTAAAAAAGGGAGTGTGGATTTCCTAGAGAATACATAGACATATGGATACTATAATATGGATATGGTTGTGACATATATACACCTAGGGGTGATAATTATGAATGTTGTGGGTGATGAATGAACTCGATCATCACCTATGCACAATAAGTGGACCTAATATTGCACACTTGGCTAGACTCTCATAGGGGATATTCTTGAGTTAATTTACATTTTATTTATGAACCGTTATAATGGAATCGAATAGAAAATGACCATGGATGATCTAGGATAAACCTAAGGTGTCATATATTAAAATGAATGTGTCGTTATTTAGACATCCTATAAAATATTTTCCATGGTTATATAATTAATCACTATGATTATTGTTTCTCAAATTGTGCTTTTTTATTTTAATTAATGGATGGAATTAGGAATAATTGTGTTAATTCTGAAGGTGACAGCCAATGAAATTATTGTCCTTATAAGAAATCAAATGAAATTAGAGATGGAAGGTAAAATACTATAAATGATCCTAACGAGCTATCTTGATATATGATTAAAACATAAACATAGATAATTCTCCAAATGAACTAAATAATAGAAAAATGATTTTTCATGAAGACTATAGTAGAAAAAAGATTCAGATATATCTATTAGATAATTTGGAATGAAGATTCAGCTACATCCACGTAGAGAATGTGGAAAGAAGAACTTTGGGAAATTCCTCACGTAAAGAAGAAGATATTTTATATGTGGAAAAGAAGGTAATAAGGTATTAAATTTATGAGGAAAATTGAAATTTTTTGTTAATTAAATGGGTGGGAATAATGGTTTCCATATGGTATCAATGATATTTTAATTTTTTAAATATAGACATTATAGGAATCATTTAAATCGATGTTCTATGGTGAATTCTCAAGAAGAATATGAACAAGTTTTTATGAGTAAAGGTTTTACTATCGATGATAAAAATACTATGAATGAAATACAAAAAGAATGAATAATTTTAACTTGTATTATTTATGTTAAAATAAGAAATATGATTAAATTGAGATTGATCATTTTTAGAAAATGATTCATATTCATTATTTTAATAAATAATAATTAAGTAACAAGATGATATAGTATAGTTAAATCCTTATGAACAAATTTTTATAATTAAATTTTTTATGTATTGGGTTTATAGAATTATGTTATTTAATAATGATATTAGGTGTGTTCTAAAATTGAAGGGGAATATAAAACAAATAAGGATTATTACTCAGTATTTTTACACTATATATTTTCAATCATATGTTGAATGGTACTAATAACCTAGAAAATTGATTTAGTAGAAAGGTGATGTTTTCTAAAAATACCTTATTAAGGGATAGATATTTCTTTTTATTTTCTTGATGTTGATATAATATTGTTTAGTTTGGATAAATAGATTATTTATATCGAAAAACTAAATTGTATAGTATTTGTGACCTTTAAATTGATTAGAGATTTTATAACAAATTGATTTATGTTATCTTTGATTAGGTTTATTTCATTTTTAGATTTAAATAATATATCTTATTGTATATGATTTTATTTTTGGAATAAGGATAGAGTTATGTTTTGTAAGAATATAGGTTTTCATTAAGGTTTTATGGTGATTCAGGCTATTATCTTATTTTATGATGATAGATGATAGTGGTATTTAAATGTCTGGTATGTGCCATTAAGATATACTTTATATTTTATGGGGATAAATTTTAAGTTGTATTTTGAAATTTTGTGATGTTTATCTAAATTTTTGGGTTCTGAATATTGGTTAATCATACTTTTAGGAGTTTGTAATTTAGTTGTTTATGGAATGAATTAATAATATCTTTAGGTATTATTATTGAAATGTGTTAGATTTATCTTTCAAATGATGGTTTATTCATATTTTTTTTCATAGAATGTACTATAAATTTCTATTTTACATAACTAAATAGATACATGAGGAATAAATTTTCATCCTTTCATATATCTTAAGATCTTTTAAAATATTATTTTAGACCTATAGGAATAGAAATTTTATATTGTTCATTCATCATAGGAATATGAGATAAAAAGATGTGGAAACTAATTGAAACGCACAAAAAAGGATAAAATTATGTTTATAGATTTAAAGAAATAAATAAAATATATTTACTCATATTCCATGGTAAAAAATTCCTCAACTCTAGGAAAAATGATCTTGAAAATAAATTTTTTTCCCTTTGTATTATTATCTATGAAGAATTCATGGTCATTTTCATCCCTCAATAATTTATATTTATTTTCTCATTAAATTTATCATATATATATTATATATCATCACCAAACTATTTTATTTTTTTCTAAATAAATCACTTTATGTTTAAGTGATAACTGAACAAGGCAGAATCAAAGGTGAAGTAGTGTGCCTAAGGGAATCCACCATTATAGGCATGAGCTAGACCAAACCCCAAAATACCAAAAAAGTGTCCTGAGAACGAAATCAATCAAAATCAACCTTGGTCCATGAGAAAAAAAACTGAATTAATCATTTTTTTTCACCCATGATGCACCTACACACTGATAATATGTTATTTTAGGTGACCTTTTATGTTTCCCACTTCCCCTTTTCAAAGGAAGTTTTATTATCCCTTTGTATGATGGGAGTTTTCAACAATGGTATTTTTAAATATTGATCCATTTATTTATATTATAAAATTGATAGGATTTAATTTATTTAATTTGGGATAATGTAACACCCAAAAAAATATTTTTAAATAATATTATGTTTGATGTCTTTCTTAACACGCAACACCGAGCATTAAGAAAATTATGATATGCAATAAAAATGATATTATTTAAATGTGATTATTATAACCTAACTTATAAATTGGAAAGTACTGATAGTAATTAACACATTATGAAAAAAATTATAAAGGTTTTACATAATGAAAATATATTGATTAATTCACAATAAATAAGTACAAAAAATTCAGAAAAGTTAGTTTATGCTTTAAAAACATATTTTCTTCAAATATGATTTTTATTCCATATTGTGAATGGAAATTATAATTAATTTATAATAATTTTATAAATTTTACTTTAATAAATTAATATAATTTTTTAAATCATCATTTAAAAATTATCTTAGGGTTAATTTTTGGGATTTTTCTAAAAAGATTTATTTTTCAGTGAATAGTGCAAATTACCAATTTTTTATAAATATGTCATTCCTTTTCATTAAATAAATTAATTTAAAAATAACATTAATATTTTAATTTTGTCATAAAGTGTCATAAGTTTCATTTTATTATAAATAATATAAATCATTATGTATTAATTTTCATTATACATGATTTTGGTATAAGTTCATTTTTTTATCTTAAAAACACATTTATGCCCACAATGTGCTTTTATCTTGGTAAATAAAATTAATATCTATTTATTAATGGTTTTAATGAAATATATATTATATATTAAATAAATTATTTTAACATTTATTTGATGGTTTTCTCAAGGAAAGTATTGAAGAAAATTTAGTTTTATACTTAACAATTCATTTTTCTCAAACGGGTTTTAGTTTCATTCTACAAGCTTATTTTAAATGAAATTATTCCCATTATTGAAATTTAATATAGTAAAATGGATAAAATATATTTAATTATAATTATTAATATAATTTAATTGGGTTAACTTAATTTTTATTCAAAATTAATATTAAAAATTATAAAATTGTGTTAGCATGATCAAGCTTAAAATGGGCTTATCGGGGGTTAAACTAAGAGATAAAGGTATGAATGATGCCTAAATTTGTATAATTCTTGTTATTTGAATATAATTAAACCTTATATTACTATAATTTGTTATTATTTTCTATTTTTAGATACTTTTATTTGAAAGTGTCCTTATAGTATTGAAATCTTTTAAGTAATTTCATGTGTGTCCCTCCCCTTGATTATAAAACGGCACCTCTTCTCCTCCCTTATTTATAAAAATTTAACCATATATATTATAAAATAAATATTAAAAAACATTGATATATTCATTAACTTCATACCTGGTCCCCTTTTATTCGACTAAGACTAATCTTTCAAGGATTAAGTTGTAATACAATGGAGGTCTCTCAAAGAAGAGGTATAAATCTTAACTAATCTCATTCAATTTTATTTCATATTAATCCTACTATAATCCTATTTTAGTCATAAAAAAATTATTACTATCAAATAATAAATATATTTATATTTTCTTATAATTATGTAACAACCATTTTCCATCTCTTATTCATCAAATGGGAAATAAAACGATCGCTCATGCGTATGTGTGCACTACCATATCCACGTAGCGATATGATTCATTTCCCATCACCATATTTAATTTTTGTTTAGTATAATTTATTTAATTTTTATATATTATATTTATGAAATAGTTATTTTTTTAATTATATTATCATGTCTTTATTTTTACCATCACATCTGTTGGAAAACGATAATGTCGTTTATGTTTATGTGTGGATTGCCACCTTCACGAAGTGATGTTATTCATTTTTCATTTTCCATTTAAATGGTTTATAATAATGATACATTTAATAAATATAAATGATATTTATATTATAATAATTATTATTTAAATTTCATTTATTATTTACCTTTCTTTCATTCCATACATTGAAAAGCGGAAACATCACTCAAGCATATGTATAGACTACCATATCCATGATGTGATGTAATTCATTTTTCATCACCACTTGATATGAATAATTATAAAAGTGTATATAATTACTAAATATGAGTATTATTAAATTATTAATATTTTTAATATTATTTAACCATGATAAATATGAATGGACTATAACTACTAAATAAGAACATACATGAAAAATGAAATATTTAACCCCCAGAAAAGAAACTTTTAATAAATAATTATTGATAAACAGGTGTTAAGATATTATTAGTGGGTCATATATGATATTATAAGTATTTATATGGTTATTTTAAATAATTATAATAAATATAAATTTATTATATTGGATCTTTTGGAACCTAAAAATCATGTCGGACTTAAGTTAAAGGTTCTTCATCTCAATATTGTTTTATTGAGAAATGTTTGATGTTACGCACCTATTTATGTTTAAATTGTGTATATAATACTCATGAATTTAATTTATGATTATTTTAATGTAAATTATTTTTATTTATAAATCCATTTAAGTTTCTATATTTCCTAAGGTTTTTAATCATAGATTATATATCTTGTAAGGGTTATCTATCTTAATATTATTTTTTTGAGATATGTTTAATGTTATACACCTATTTATGTTAATGAGTTGTATATAATACCCATTTGATATTCTATATATTGAATATATTTATATCCATGTTTTTTAATTTTTCCTTTTAAGTTATTTCTTTCATGAGGGCTTTTATTCAAGAGATATCAAAGCGGTGGAATTTTTACTATACAATCTTACTTTTTACTAGGATTATTTATGCTTAAATTTTCCAATGATTGAATTATATGATATATATATATATATATCTCAAGTATTAAGTATCTTATTACCATATTTTTATTTCTATAGATTTCATGTTTTATTATAATTTCTCTTTAATTAATCAAGATACTAAAATAATGTTTTTAAGTAAAATTGAATTTATTTCTCTCTTCGGTCAGGAATATTTTTCTTCCATTTCCATATTTTATTTAAAATGTTTTCAAGATTTTTTATCATTATAAAAATGATTTTAATAAGTCATTTTTACACATGTTTTAATTTCTATAAAAAATTAAAATGAATCTTCTAGTTATTTTTCAAATGAGGTACTTTTGACTTGTTATCGAAAATGTGAAAGGTGTATTTGTTTTAATGTACACTGTATGAATTGATTTTCCTGTTGTCAAGACATATATTTTATTTGAATATTATATTTCAATTTTCTATGGTTATTATAAAATAAATTTTCTTAATAATATTCTATAAATTTTTAGTTTTTAAATAAGCGATTCTGAAATGAAAAGGGTATTTTCCTCAAGAAATGTTCTGGTGATATTTTAAAGGTTTTTTCTACTATAACATCATAATTTTATGTTTCATATGATTTAATGGGGATATGATCAAATGTTATAATATTTATTCCTTATATATATGGTTTGTGATTATGATGACAAAATATTGATGAAAATCTTTTTATTTTCCATGGGTATTGATTTGATGTAATGATAAATGTTTTCATTGTCTTGAGGCATACATATGAATGGATTATGATTATGCGACAAGTGGTTTTGTTATATCCCTCCAATTAATTGGATAAAATTAATGTTTTATTTGATCAAAGTTTATAAGGGAGGTTACCCCTATCCTAAAAGAGGCTGCATAGGAGGTTATACCAAGCCCAAACGAGGGTACATGTGAAGTTATCCCAAGATCAAAGCACGTACAGGGGATGTTAACCCAAGCCTAACATGCGGTGAATGTCTTGGTGGGTCAACATGATATAATATTTCTTTGATTATGATTATGCCATAATTTTTTCACTCTTTTATGTCATGATCTTATACCAATGTTATACTCTCATAGATCATGTTATTTAATTCTTTTGTAATTCATGACTTGTGAACTTCCCAAATTTATGTCGTGACTCATGATTTTGATCTACAAATTTATGGTATGATTTTTAAATGTTAATTAAATGTTCCCAAACACTTATGCTCATGTTATACTTAAAATGATCAATGATTGATATATTCCTTTTTTACGCTTACTGATAATCTCAGCACACCCTTTATTATGTTTCCCTTTCCTCATGATATGAAGAAAGGTTGTAAATATGATACATGAAGGAAGGTTTATAGTTGTGAAAAAATAAATGGGATATGATCTAGATCTATTATGTGCCAGTTTTTTATGTATCCATGTTTCCAAATACACTAAACCTTTATGGTTCTAGCATGGATCATAATGATATGTAGTGAATATTCATATAAAATTATGTAATCTTTAAGTAAGTAAAGTTTGGGTCAATATATATATTCCATGTGAGTTAACCTACCTCAAAGGAACATATTTATCTTGAGTCAGCATACCTAAAATGGCTATATTCCCTATAATTCATCATAACTAAAAGCTCTATATTCTATGTGAGTTGTCATACATTAATGTTCCATATTCCATGTGAGTCATAATAACTCAAAGTGAAATATTATCTATGATTCACCATTACTAAAAGGGATATATTACATATTATTTGTAAAGAATGCCACCTTTTATCACATAAACTTTCATTACATTTTACAAAATAGAGGATCTTTAAGGTTTAGTGCCTTGGATACCAGGAACTTAAAACATGAAAACATAAAACATTCTTCTTACACACTTGAAAGTCTTCTCCTTATGTTCATCCTAGGTTCATTACTACATCTCATAACCTGGGGAAATATATCAAAAGAAAGGGTGAGCAGAAGGTCCAATAAGGGAAACAACCGAAAACATTTAACATGTGAACTTGAGATACATCAACAATGTCATGAAAAAGAAATTTAAGGCATGAAAACGAAATCATGAGGCATATCATAATAAAAATAACATATTTCATAACTTGAAGATGTGGCTGCAACATTTAACATAGACAATCATTTCCGTTTCACCAAGGTCCATCCCCAAGGTTTCATTAAAAATTACCAAGGTTATTCACCAAGGCGTTGTTAAAAATGGTCATCTCTAGAGATTAAGTCTTTACCCAATGCATTGGAGCGTTATCAGGGAGCAACCTTAAATTTTTCTTTATTATCATGTGAGCCACATATATCATCATCAAACATTTCATAAAAAACCCATATATCATAAAATAAATGGGTTTCATTTCATAGTCATCACATTTTAAATTAAAACTGCTTTAAAGACGTGATCCTTATGTCTCTTTAAACCCACGGAAAAAGGAAAGTGGGTCTCATGTATGCAAATCTCAGAATTAAAAAAGAAAATTTTTATATATATGTGAATACCCCTGTAGAAGAAAGATCTTTGAGTATTCACTTAATAAAATAAAAAAAATTGAAAAAAGAGAAAGACATTTTGAGACGAAAATTTTGCAGCAAAACGGTTATGATACATGGTTTTAGAAAACATTGAAAAGAGAGTGGACATGGGTCACCCACTCATAAATGATATATAAAACATTAGGGGAACTAAATATAAAGGATTTAAGAACATGGTAATGAAATTTGAATTATATACCATATGAAACAAAGAACTTGAAAGGAAGACAAAAATAATAATATTTCTCTTATGAGAATTCGGCAGCCTAACGGCGTCACTTAAAACGTCCAAAAATGGATTGACGAGATCAAATATGGTCTCTGATCATATGAACATAAATGATCAGTATGATAGATATATATATCATACCCCAACATAATAAAAAAGAACATGAAAGACTTGACCAGAAAATAGAACTTGAAAATGAGAAGGGTGAATGAATCCCTTAAAAATTCGGCAACCTAACGGCGTCACTTAAACTTCAAAAAAATGAATTGATGAGATCAAATAGGGTCTATCATAATATGAAAATAAAATATAAGTATGATATATATATATATCATACCCCAAAATAATAAAAAGTAACTTTAAATACTTGACATGAAAATAGATCTTGAAAACGAGAAGGGTGAAAAAACAACTTAAAAATTCGGCAGCCTAACGGCGTCACTTAAACTTCAAAAAAAATCAATTGAAGAGATAAAATAGGATATATCATATTAAAAACATAACAGATAAGTATGATAGATATAAATATCATACCCCAACAAAATAAAAAGGAACTTGAAAGACTTGACATGAAAATAGATCTTGAAAACGAGAAGGGTGAAAGAACCACTTAAAAATTCGGCAGCCTAACGGCGTCACTTAAACATCAAAAAAATAAATTGAAGATATCAAATAGGGTATCTAATCATATGAACATAAAATATCAGTATGATAGATATAGATATCATACCCCAACATAAAATATAACTTGAAATACTTGACAAGAAAATAGAACTTGAAAATCATAAGGGCGAAAGAATCCGTTACAAAAATTTCGGCAGCCTAACGGCGCCACATAAACATTCATAAAACGAAATGATGAGAGTAAAAGGGGATCTCTCATCATATGAACATGAAAAGGGCATTAATTGTAATATAAAAGAACATACTCCATCATAATAACATAGAGAAAAAAAGAAAATGACTTAAAAGAGAGTATTTGAAAAGAAAGAGAGAGTTTGGATCCCTTACCTTAAAATGTAACTCTTAAAACTCAAAGGTTGGGACCTTTAGGGCTTGGGGACACCTTGGGAGGACTTCTTGGGAGGTAATGAGACCATAGCTTCGTTTTGGGAGAGTTGGGAGTCGAATGGATGAGAGGATGGCTTGGTATTTATAGGGAAAGTGAGGGGACAAGGCATTAATGGCCAAGGGACACCTCCTTGGTGGTTTTGGAAAAACCATGGGCTTGACCATGGTGTTTTCCCATGGTATTGGCCACTTGGGACACCTCATACCTTATATTACTATTCATAAGTCGACCATATTGGTTACATACTTAATACATCATTTAATGATGTCATTAAACACCCGTAACTTAAAAACTTTATTTTCACTATTCATTGAAAATTCAACTTTCTCAGATAAATACCATAATTTCACCTTCACCAAATATCGATGCTCTGATTTTAAAAATGAACTTAATTTTATAAAAATAAGTTTCTAAATATTTTTAATTTAATTTTTAAATAAATACACTATTCACCGAGAATCCATTTTTTTCAGAAAAATCACCAAAAATTACCTTAACATAATATCGATGCTCTAAGTTCAAAAATGAAATCCATTTTATAAAAATATTTTTCTAAATATTTTTAATTTAATTTTTAATTAAAAAACACTATTCACCTTAAAAAACTAATACTTGACTAATAATTTATGAAACTGTTATTTAACCATTTTATTGAATCACATTACTTAATCAAGGTGCCTAGATTATATTAATACTTTCTTTAAGTGAGATTACTAATCCATTTGGTCACATTACTAATCCTAAGAATAAAATAACTATTCATAATTTACTATTCATCCAAAATTAAGTTGATCTTATTAGACTCTAAATTTCTTACTGAACATAATTGTAGAAGACCATTTTTTGGAAATCATTACACATTTTTATTTATTTAAGGTTTGCATAAACATTTTTTTTAAAATATCATTTCTCTAAGATTCACCAAAAATATGCATACTATATTTATTCGGACATTTGAAAATTCATAAACTTCATCGTAAGAAGAAATCAAAAATTTTATTTAAAACAAAGGATTACATAATGCAGTTACGGTCTCCTTATATAGCCCCTTATTACAACATCATAGGACCTAAGTGTAAGGTGTGCTAAGGTGAGAGAATCTGAGGGAGGCTCGGACAACATCGCACGAGTAGTAATTGATATCAGTTTGAACTTCTCAAGAAGGCGATTCCGTTATAGCTTCACACGATGTAGTTAGGCTTGGGTTTGGTCCAGAGAAAAGCCCAGTGGTGCTACCTCTTTCCCAAATTCTATTAGATGGGCTTCGATCAGTCCAAGACTACTGGGTGAGGCCATGGAATCTTCTTTCTATATTAATTAACCAAGATCAATTGTATTTAGAGACAAATATCAAAAAATTTAGTTTCTAGTGGTCATATTGACCAATGGTCCTATAACAGTCAAAACCCAACAGTCTTGTTTTAATTATACTCATGTTATCAAATGAAACATTTTTGTTGAGTGTAAAAAAATAAAATAAGAAAAAAAATTAGGAAACAAGATTTATTCAAAATTTTGGGTCGTTAAAATCTTCCCCCCTTAAGAAATTGCATCCTCGAAATTTTTAAAATTGGGTTTTGAAATTTCATTGAAAGTACCACACCGGAAAAGGAGTCAGTAAAACAATTACTTTAAAAGAAAGAAAGGGAAGTACAAAGGTCACCCGAGTTAACCCATACTAGGATTCCATGTAGGAAAACATGGACATGGAGGAGAAAACAAAGGGTCAAGTTCTGAGGGAGAGTGATAGAAAACATGATTAGAAGAAAGTTAACCATGAGAAAATCCCAAACTTATGATGTGTGTAAACAGTCTTTGATTACCTAGTAGGAAACATAAACCAACAACGTTTTTGTTTTACGTTCCTTTTCATAATTTTGAGGAATTCATTTACTACATAGAACAAAAACATAAGGAAATATACCTACCTTCAAGTAGATTTTCATCCTTTAATAAGTTTCTACCAAAACTAATCTTTTCTCTAAACGATGAGCATTCAAAAACACTTGGTCTCATCAAAACACAAGAATCATATTATTGAGATTCACTTAATCCAAAAAATATTAACTATAAATTTCTTCTATCTTTAAACATTATCCCAAAAACAGAAAGGGTAAGATAAAACAACTCTTCAAAAATAAAGAATCCCATAGGAAGGGAAACTACTTTTAAATCTTCAAAGTTCCATGGTACTACCCAAAGTTCATCATAGACCATTCCATAAATAACTGTCCTTAAAATTCCTCAAAATAAACCAAATTAAGATTGAAACCCAATTATAAGAATGATCTCATGACATAGTCTTCCAATATAGACTTTATCATTCATCTTCAAACAACATCAACCACTATTATCATCTTATAAAAAAAGTAAATAACCTAATCACATTTTCCCCAAGATATGTTAATCATTTTCATATGTAACCTAAATTACTATAAGACCACCTTAAATTCATCGATTTTTTAAAATATAAGTCAACCTTTACTCCTTAAATAAAATACCATTGTAATCTATTTACCTCGATCAAATAGGGTTCCCAAAATAATAAACGTCTTCCAAAATAATAATCATCTTTTAATCCCCTAATCACCCCTTTTTTTAATAAGAACAACTTCACTACATCAACATGTGGTACATAACATTAGATGTTTTCCTTAATGATATAAAATCATCTTAGGTAGTGACTCGATGATCTTAGAAAAAATAAAAGATATGCTCATATAGCATGAACTAAAATACCACATGACATAGACAATTATTGCGAAGAAGTTACATGTACTTCAGTCATCATGATCCATCTTAGCAAAGGAATTGCATTGTTCCCTTGTCCTAAAAGATTGTTGATGCTCATCATGCTTCTCATCCATTCTAAGAGATCATTGCCTTGGATAATGTCTAACTTCTCCACATTTACGACATCGAAATGTATAAGGTACATTAGATCGAACCTTATCTCCATTCATCACAGTATCCATTTTTTTAATGAAATTGGCTACTTTATGCCCTATCTTCCCACACATAAAACATCTCATAGTTCCTTTGTGACATTCTCCTTGGTGCCTCTTCCCACACTTTTTGCAAAAAAATAAATTGGATCTTCTTTCCCTTATCAACTTTATCAGATGAACATTCTTGAGACTTTGTCTTCTTCTTCCTAGATGAATTTGGGCATTCAACTAGGTACCAATTATTAATTGTTATTTTTGATAGCTGGTTTGGGATAATCACAATATGTTCAACTTGATCTTTCATCATCTCTGTCACATTAATAGGGCAATCATCACATTTCCCATCACATTGGTCGTTGGGACATGCTCTTCCATTTGCCGACATTAACTAAGAAAAGAACGTATAATTAGGGGGCTTAAATACTTATCCAATAATCATGAAAAGGAAACTTAAAGCATAGAAGGATAAACTTGTAGAAGAAAAGTATACCCTAAACTGTGATTCCCTAGGTCCTAATCTAGGTTATCCATGATCATATATTATTATGTGAATCTTTATTTTATTTTATCTATTTCCTTAAATAATGGTCCATACTAAGCTTATGAATTTACCAAAGCATATCCCTCGGAAGTGTCATAACCAAGAGTGTAGCAAGGCTTGTTTTTGTGTACCAGTTCCCGTTCGAGTATAGCTCAAAGCGGTGTTCTTGGGTTTTACCCTTATGTACATCTGTGCTAGAGGCACCTCTACCTGCTCGTATCCAGACAAGGATGTATTCTCTTGGAAACCCCTTACTCAATACTCACCAAAATACCAGGAAGATTTCCTATATTTAAACTTTTCTATAGGGTTATTCCTAAAGTTTTCATATCCTAATTTTCACAAATAACTAAACCTTCCTTTGATACCAACTAAAGCATCCCACCTTTTATCACATAAACTTTCATTACATTTTACAAAACTGAAGATCTTTAAGGTTTAGTGTCTTGGAAACCAAGAACATAAAATATGAAAACATAAAACATTCTTATTAAACACTTGAAAGGCTTCTACTTATTTTAATCTTAGGTTCATTACTGCATCTCATAACCTGGGGATATATATTAAAAGAAACGGTGAGAAGAAGGCCCAGTAAGGGAAACAAGGGGAAACATTTAACATGTGAACTTGAGATACATCAATAATGTCATGAAAAATAACTTTAAGGCATGAGAAAGAAATCATGAGGCATATCATGATAAAAATAACGTATTTCATAACTTGAAGATGTGGCTACAACATTTAACATAGACAATAATTTCCGTTTCACCAAGGTCCATCCCCAAGGTGTCATTAAAAATTACCAAGGTTATTCCCCAAGGCGTCGTTAAAAATGGTCATCTCTAGAGATTAAGTCTTTACCCAATGCATTGGAGCATTATCAAGGCGCATCCTTAAATTTGTCTTTATTATCATGTGATCCACATATATCATCATCAAATATTTCATAAACAACCCATATAGCATAAAAGAAATGGGTTTCATTTCATAGTTATCACATTTTAAATTGAAACTGCTTTAAAGACGTGATCCTTATGTCACTTTAAACCCATGGAAAAAAGGAAAGTGGGTCTCATGTATGTAAATCTCAGAATTAAAATAGAAAATTTTGATATATATGTGAATACCCCTGTAGAAGAAAGATCTTTGAGTATTCACTTAATAAAATAAAATAATTTGAAAAAAGAGAAAGACATTTTGAGACAAAAATTCTGCAGCAAAACGGTTATGATACATGGTTTTAGAAAACATTGAAAAGAGAGGGGACATGGGTCACCCACTCATAAATGATACATAAAACCGTAGGCGAACAGAATATAAAGTATTTAAGAACATGTTAATGAAATTTTGAGGATATACTATATGAAATGAATAACTTGAAAGGAAGACAAAAAAATAAGATTTCTCTTATGAGAATTCGGCAGCCTAACAGCGTCACATAAAACTTCCAAAAATGGATTGACGATATCAAATATAGTCTCTAATCATATGAACATAAATAATCAGTATGATAGATATAGAGATAATACCCCAACATAATAAAAAGGAACCTTAAAGACTTGACAAGAAAATAGAACTTGAAAATGAGAAGGGTGAACGAATCCCTTAAAAATTCGGCAGCCTAACGGCGTCACTTAAACTTCAAAAAAAATGAATTGACGAGATCAAATAGGGTCTCTTATCATATGAACATAAAATATAAGTATGATAGATATAGAGATCATACCCCAACATAATAAAAAGGAACTTGAAAGACTTGACATGAAAATAGATCTTGAAAACGAGAAGGGTGAAATAACCACTTAAAAATTCGGCAGCCTAATGGCGACACTTAAACTTCAAAAAAAAATCAATTGAAGATATAAAATAGGGTCTCTCATCATATTGACATAAAATATCAGTATGATAGATATATATATCATACCCCAACATAATAAAAAGGAACTTTAAAGACTTGACATTAAAATAGATCTTCAAAACGAGAAGGGTGAAAGAACCACTTAAAAATTCGGCAGCCTAACAACGTCCCTTAAACTTAAAAAAAAATCAATTGAAGAGATCAAATAGGTTTTCTCATAATATTAACATAAAATATAAGTATGATAGATATAGATATCATACTCCAACATAAAAAGTAACTTGGAATACTTGACAAGAAAATAGAACTTGAAAATTAGAAGGGTGAAAGAATCTGTTACAAAAATTTCGGCAGCCTAACAGCACCACTTAAACATTCATAAAACGAAATGATGATAGTAAGAGGGGATCTATCATCATATGAACATTAAAATAGAATTAATAGGAATATAAAATAACATCCTCCATCATAAGAACATGGGGCCTAAAGAAAATGACTTAAAAGAGAGTATTTGAAAAGAAAGAGAGAGTTCAAATCCCTTACCTTAAAATGTAACTCTTAAAACTCAAAGGTTGGGACCTTGAGGGCTTGGGGACACCTTGGGAGGACTCCTTGGGAGGTAATGAGAGTAGATCTTCATTGTGGGAGAGTTGGGAGTCGAATGGATGAGATGATGGCTTGGTATTTATAGGGAAAGTGAGGGGACAAGGCATTAATGGCCAAGGGACACCTCCTTGGTGGTTTTGGAAAAACCATGGGCTTACCCATGGTATTTTCCCATGGTATTGGCCACATGGGACACCTCATACCTTATCTTACTATAATAAGTCGATCGTATTGATTACATACTTAATACATCATTTAATGATGTCATTAAACTCCTGTAACTTAAAAACTGTATTTTCACTATTCATCGAAAAATCAACTTTCTCAGAAAAATCCCAAAATTTCACCTTAACCAAATATCGATGCTCTGATTTCAAAAATGAACTCCATTTTATAAAAATAATCTTCTAAATATTTTTAATTTAATTTTTAAATAAATACACTATTCATCGAAAATTCATTTTTTTCAGAAAAATCCCCAAAAATTACCTTAACATAATATCGATGCTCTGAGTTCAAAAATGAAATCCATTTTATAAAAATAATTTTCTAAATATTTTTAATTTAATTTTTAATTAAAAAACACTATTCACCCGAAAAAACTAATACTTGACTAATAATTTATGAAACCGTTATTTAACCATTTTATTGAATCACATTACTTAATCAAGGTCCCTATATTATATTAATACTTTCTTTAAGTGAGATTACTAATCCATTTGGTCACATTACTAATCCTAAGCATAAAATCACTATTCATAATTTACTATTCATCAAAAATTAAGTTGATCTTATTAGACTCTAAATTTCGTACTGAATATAATTGTAGAAGACCTTTTTTTAAAATAATTACACATTTTTAATTATTTAAGGTTTACATAAACATTTTTTTAAAATATCTTTTCTCTAAGATTCACCAAAAATATGCATGCTATATTTATCCAAAGATTAGAAAATTCATAAACTTCATCATAAGAAGAAATCAAAAATTTTATTTAAAACAAAGGATTACACAAGGAAGTTACGGTCTCCTTACATAGCCCCTTTATCACAACAGCATATGACCTAAGTGTAAGGTGTGCTAAGGTGAGAGAATCCAAGGGAGGCTCGACCAACATCGCACGAGTAGTAATTTCTATCAGTTTGAACTTCTCGCGAAGGCGATTCCGTTCTAGCTTCACACGATGAAGTTCGGCTTGGGTTTGGTCTAGAGAAAAGCCCAGTGGTGTTACCTCCTTCCCAAGTTCTGTTATATGGGCTTCGATCGGTCCAAGACTACTAGGTGAGGTCATCGAATCTTCTTTCTATATTAATTAACCAAGATCACTTGTATTTAGAGACTAATATCGAAATTTTTAGTTTCCAGTGGTTATATTGACCAATGGTCATATAACAGTCAAAACCCAACAGTCACATTTTAATTATACTCATGTTATCAAATGAAACAGTTTTGTTGAGTATAAAAAAATAAAATAACACAAAAAATTAAGAAACAAGATTTATTCAAAATTTCGGGTCGTTACAATCTTCCCCCATTAAGAAATTGCGTCCTCGCAATTTTTAAAATTGGGTTTTTGAAATTTCATTGAAAGTATCACACCGGAAAATGAGTCAGTAAAACTATTACTTTAAAAGAAATAAAGGGAAGTACAAAGGTCACCCGAGTTAACACACACTAGGATTCCATGTAGGAAAACATGGAATGGAGGAGAAAAAAAAGGGTCAAGTTCTGAGGGAGAGTGATAGAAAACATGATTAGGAGAAAGTTAACCACAAGAAAATCCCAAACTTATGATGTGTGTAAATGGTCTTTGATTACCTAGTAGGAAACATAAACCAACAACGTTTTTGTTTTACATTCCTTTTCATAATTTTGAGGAATTCATTTACTACATAGAACAAAAACATAAGGAAATATACCTACCTTCAAGTATAGTTTCATCCTTTCATAAGTTTCTACCAAAACTAATCTTTTCTCCAAATGATGAGCATTCAAAAACACTTAGTCTCATCAAAACACAAGAATCATCTTCTTGAGATTCACGTAATCCAAAAAAGATTAACTATCAATTTCTTCTATCTTTAAAAATTATCCCAAAAATAGAAAGCGTAAGATAAAACAACTCTTCAAAAAGAAAGAATCCCATAGGAAGGGAAACTACTTTTAAATCTTCAAAGTTCCATGGTACTACCCAAAGTTCATCATAGACCATTCCATAAATAACTATCCTTAAAATTCCTCAAAATAAACCAAACTAAGATTGAAACCCAATTATAAGATATATCTCATAACATAGTCTTCCAAGATAGACTTTATCATTCATCTTCAAATAACATCAACCACTCTTATCATCTTATAACAAAAGTAACTAACCTAATCACATTTTCCCCAAGATAGGTTAATCATTTCTATATGTAACCTAAATTACTATAAGTCCGCCTTAAATTCATCGATTCTTCAAAATATAAGTCAACCTTTACTCCTCAAAGAAAATACCATAGTAATCTATTTACCTTGATCAAATAGGGTTCCCAAAATAGTGAATGTCTTCCAAAATAATAATCATTTTTTAATCCCCTAATTACCCCTTTTATTAAGAAGAACAACTTCACTACATCAACATGTGGTACATAACAGTAGATTTTTTCCTTAATGATATAAAATCATCTTAGGTAGTGACTCGATGATCTTAGAAAACATAAAAGATATGCTCATAGAACATGAACTAAAATACCACATGACATATACAATTATTGCGAAGAAGTTACATGTACTTGAGTCATCATGATCCATCTCAGTATAGGACTTGCATTGTTCCCTTGTCCTCAAAGATTGTTGATGCTCATCATACTTCTCATCCATTCCAAGAGATCATTGCCTTGGATAATGTATAACTTCTCTACACTTACGACATCGAAATGTATAAGGTACATTAGATCGAACCTTATCTCTATTCATCACATTATCCATTTTTTTAAAGAAATTGGATAATTTATGCCCAATATTCCCACACTTAAAACATATCCTAGTTCCTTTGTGACATTCTCCTTGGTGCCTCTTCCCACACTTTTTTCAAAAAAGAAATTGGGTCTTCTTTCCGTTATCAACTTTATCAGATGAACATCCTTGATACTTTGTCTTCTTCTTCCTTGATGAATTTGGGCATTCAACAAGGTACCAATTATTAATTGTTATTTTTGATAGCTGGTTTGGCATAATCACAATATGTTCAACTTGATCTTTCATCATATCTGTCACATATGTAGGGAAATCATCACATTTCCTATCACATTGGTCATTGGGACATGCTCTTCCATTTTCCTCCATTAACTAAGAAAAGAACGTCTAATTAGGGGGCTTAAATACTTAGCCAATAATCATGAAAAGGAAACTTAAAGCATAGAAGGATAAACTTGTAGAACTAAATTATACCCTAACTTGTGTTCCCCTACGTCCTAATCTAGGTTATCCATGATCATATATTCTTATGTGAATCTTTATTTTATTTTATCTTTGTTCCTTTAATAATGGTTCATACTAAGCTTTTGAATTTACCAAAGCATATCCCCCGGGAGTGTCGTAACCAAGAGTGCAGCAAGGCCCATTGTAGTGTACCAGTTCCCATTTGAGTCTAGCTCAAAGCTCTGTTTTCGGGGTTTACCCCTATGTACATCTATTCCAGATCCACCTCTACCTGCTCGTATCCAGACAAGGATGTATTTGCTTTGCAACCCCTTACTCAATACTCACCAAAATACCATGAAGATTTCCTATATTTAAACGTTTCTATAGGGTTCTTCCAAAAATTTTCATATCCTAATTTCCACAAATAACTAAACCATCCTTTGATACCAACTAAAGCATCCCACCTTTTATCACATAAACTTTCATTACATTTTACAAAATCGAGGATCTTTAAGGTTTAGTGTCTTGGAAACCAAGAACATAAAACATGAAAACATAAAAAATTCTTCTTAAACACTTGAAAGGCTTCTCATTATGTTCATCCTAGGTTAATTACTGCATCTCATAACCTGGGGACATATATCAAAATAGAGGGTGAGCAGAAGGCCCAGTAAAGGAAACAAGGGGAAACATTTAACATGTGAACTTGAGATACATCAATAATGTCATGAAAAATAACTTTAAGGTCTGAGAAAGAAATCATGAGGCATATCATAATAAAAATAACGTATTTCATAACATGAATATGTGGCTACAACATTTAACATAGACAATTATTTCTATTTCACCAAGGTATATCCCCAAGGTGTCATTAAAAATTACCAAGGTTATTCACCAAGGCGTCGTTAAAAATGGTCATCTCTAGAGATTAAGTATTTACCAAATGCATTGGAGCGTTATCAGGGTGCACCCTTAAATTTGTCTTTATTATCATGTGATCCACATATATCATCATCAAACATTTCATAAAAACCCCATATAGCATAAAATAAATGGGTTTCATTTCATAGTCATCACATTTTAAAATAAAACTGCTTTAAAGGCGTGAACCATATGTCACTTTAAACCCACGGAAAAAGGAAAGTGGGTCTTATGTATGTAAATCTCAGAATTAAAATATAAAATTTTGATATATATGTGAATACCCTTGTAGAAGAAAGATCTTGTAGTATTCACTTAATAAAATAAAATAATTTGAAAAAAGAGAAAGACATTTTGAGACAAAAATTCTACAGCACAACGGTTATGATACATGGTTTTAGAAAACATTGAAAAGAGAGGGGACATGGGTCACCCGCTCATATATGATACATAAAATAGTAGGGGAACATAATATAAAGGATTTAAGAACATGTTAATGAAATTTGAATGATATATCATATGAAATGAAGAACTTTAAAGGATGACAAAAAAAATAAGATTTCTCTTATGAGAATTCGGCAGCCTAACGGCGTCACTTAAAACTTCCAAAAATGGATTGACGAGATCAAATAGGGTCTCTAATCATATGAAAATAAATGTTCAGTATGATAGATATATAGATCTTACCACAAAATAATAAAAAGGAACTTGAAAGACTTGACCAGAAAATAGAACTTGAAAATGAGAAGGGTGAACGAATCCCTTAAAAATTCAGCAGCCTAACGACGTCACTTAAACTTCAAAAAAATGAATTGACGAGATCAAATAGGGTCTATCATAATATGAAAATAAAATATAAGTATGATAGATATAGATAAAATACCCCAACATAATAAAAAGAAACTTGAAAGACTTGACACGAAAATAGATCTTGAAAACGAGAAGGGTGAAAGAACCACTTAAAAATTCGGAAGCCTAACAGCGTCACGTAAACTTCAAAAAAATAAATTGAAGAGATAAAATAGGGTCTATCATAATATGAACATAAAATATCAGTATGATAGATAGAGAGATCATACCCCAACATAAAAATTAACTTGAAATACTTGACAAGAAAATAGAACTTGAAAATCAGAAGGGTGAAAGAATCCGTTACAAAAATTTCTACAGCCTAACTGCGCCACTTAAACATTAATAAAAAGAAATAATGAGAGTAAGATGGGATCTATCATCATATTAACATTAAAAGGGAAGTAAGAGGAATATAAAAGAACATCCTCCATCATAATAACACGGAGCACAAAGAAAATGACTTAAAAGAGAGTATTTGAAAAGAAAGAGAGAGTTTGGATCCCTTACAATAAAATGTAACTCTTAAAACTCAAAGGTCGGGACCTTGAGGGCTTGGGGACACCTTGGGAGGACTCCTTGGGAGTTAATCAGACCAGAGCTTCGTTGGGGGAGAGTTGGTAGTCGAATGGATGTGAGGATGGCTTGGTATTTATAGGGAAAGTGAGCGGACAAGGCATTAATGGCCAAGGGACACCTCCTTGGTGGTTTTGGAAAAACCATGGGCTTGCCCATGGTATTTGCCAATGGTATTGGCCACTTGGGACACCTCATACCTTATCTTACTATTCATAAGTCGGCCATATTGATTACATACTTAATACATCATTTAATGATGTCATTAAACACTCGTAACTTAAAAACTGTATTTTCACTATTCATCGAAAATTCAACTTTCTCAGAAAAATCCCAAAATTTCACCTTAACCAAATATCAATGCTCTGATTTGAAACATGAAATCCATTTTATAAAAATAATTTTCTAAATATTTTTAATTTAATTTTTAAATAAATACACTATTCACCGAAAATTCATTTTTTTCAGAAAAATACCCAAAAATTACCTTAACATAATATCGGTGCTCTGAGTTCAAAAATGAAATCCATTTTATAAAAATAATTTTCTAAATATTTTTAATTTAATTTTTAATCAAAAAAAAACTATTCACCCGAAAAAACTAATACTTGACTAATAATTTATGAAACTGTTATTTAACCATTTTATTGAATCACATTACTTAATCTAGGTTCCTAGATTATATTAATACTTTCTTTAAGTGAGATTACTAATCCATTTGGTCACATTACTAATCTTAAGCATAAAATCACTATTCATAATTAACTATTCATCAAAAATTAAGTTGACCTTATTAGACTCTAAATTTTGTACTGAACATAATTGTAGAAGACCATTTTTTGAAAATCATTACACATTTTTAATTATTTAAGGTTTACATAAACATTTTTTTAAAATATCCTATCTTTAAGATTCACCAAAAATATGCATACTATATTTATCCAGACATTTGAAAATTCATAAACTTCATCATAACAAGAAATCAAAATTTTTATTTAAAACAAAGGATTGCACAAGGCAGTTATGGTCTCCTTACATAGCCCCTTATCACACCAGCATAGGACCTAAGTGTAAGGTTTGCTAAGGTTAGAGAATCCGAGGGAGGCTCGGCCAACATCGCACGAGTAGTAATTTCTATCAGTTTGAACTTCTCATTAAGGCGATTCCGTTCTAGCTTCACACGATGAAGTTCGGCTTGGTTTTGGTCCAGAGAAAAGCCCAATGGTTCTACCTCCTTCCCAAGTTCTATTAGATGGGCTTCGATCGGTCCAAGACTACTGGGTGAGCCCATCGAATCTTATTTATATATTAATTAACCAAGATCACTTGTATTTAGAGACAAATATCGAAATTTTTAGTTTACAGTGGTCATATTGACCAATGGTCATATAATAGTCAAAACCCAACAGTCTCATTTTAATTATACTCATGTTATCAAATGAAACCATTTTGTTGAGTATAAAAAAATAAAATAACACAAAAAATTAGGAAACAAGATTTATTCAAAATTTCGGGTCGTTACAATCTTCCCCCCTTAAGAAATTGCGTCCTCGCAATTTTTAAAATTGGGTTTTGAAATTTCATTGAAAGTACCACACCAGAAAAGAAGTCAGTAAAACTATTACATTAAAATAAAGGGAAGTAAAAAGGTCACCTGAGTTAACCCACACTCGGATTACATGTAGGAAAACATGGACATGGAGGAGAAAACAAAGGGCCAAGTTTTGAGGGAGAGTGATAGAAAACATGATTAGAAGAAAGTTAACAACGAGAAAATCCCAAACTTATGATGTGTGTAAACGGTCTTTGATTACCTAGTAGGAAATGTAAACCAACAACTTTTTTATTTTACGTTCCTTTTCATAATTTTGAGGAATTAATTTACTACATAGAACAAAAACATAAGGAAATATACCTACCTTCAAGTAGAGTTTCATCCTTTAATAATTTTCTACGAAAACTAATCTTTTCTCCAAACGATTAGAATTCAAAAACACTTGGTCTCATCAAAACACAAGAATAATCTTCTTGAGATTCACATAATCCAAAAAAGATTAACTATCAATTTCTTCTATCTTTAAAAATTATCCCAAAAACAGAAAGGGTAAGATAAAACAACTCTTCAAAAATAAAGAATCCCAAGGAAGGGTAACTACTTGTAAATCTTCAAAGTTCTATGGTACTACCCAAAGTTAATCATAGACTATTCCATAAATAACTGTCCTTAAAATTCCTCAAAATAAACCAAACTAAGATTGAAACCCAATTATAAGAACGATCTCATAACATAGTCTTCCAAGATAGACTTTATCATTCATCTTCAGAAAACATCAACCAATATTATCATATTACAACAAAAGTAAATAGCCTAATCACATTTCCCCCAAGATAGGTTAATCATTTCCATATGTAACCTAAATTACTATAAGTCCGCCTTAAATTCATCGATTCTTCAAAATATAAGTCAATATTTACTCCTCAAATAAAATACCATAGTAATCTATATACCTCGATCAAATAGGGTTCCCAAAATAGTGAACGTCTTCCAAAATAATAATCATCTTTTAATCCCCTAATCACCCCTTTTTTTAAGAAGAACAACTTCACTACATCAACATGTGGTACATAACAGTAGATGTTTTCCATAATGATATAAAATCATCTTAGGTAGTGACTCGATGATCTTAGAAAACATAAAAGATATGCTCATAGAGTATGAACTAAAATACCACATGACATAGACAATTATTGCGAAGAAGTTACATGTACTTCAGTCATCATGATCCATCTCAGCATAGGACTTGCATTGTTCCCTTTTCCTCGATGATTGTTGATGCTCATCATGCTTCTCATCCATTACAAGAGATCATTGCCTTGGATAATTTCTAACTTCTCCACATTTATGACATCGAAATGTATAAGGTACATTAGATTTAACCTTATCTCTATTCATCACATTATCCATTTTTTTAAAGAAATTGGCTACTTTATGCCCTATCTTCCCACACTTAAAACATCTCCCGGTTCCTTTTTGACATTCTCCTTAGTTCCTCTTCCCACACTTTTTTCAAAAAAGAAATTGGGTCTTCTTTCCCGTATCAACTTTATCAAATGAACATCCTTGAGACTTTGTCTTATTTTTCCTTGATGAATTTGCGCATTCAACTAGGTACCAATTATTAATTGTAATTTTTGATAGCTGTTTTGGCATAATAACAATATGTTCAACTTGATCTTTTGTCATCTCTATCACATTAATAGGGAAATCATCACATTTCCTATCACATTGGTCGTTGGGACATGCTCTTCCATTTTCTGCCATTAACTAAGAAAAGAACGTATAATTAGGGGGCTTAAATACGTAGACAATAATCATGAAAAGAAAACGTAAAGCATAGAAGGATAAACTTGTAGAAGAAAAGTATAACCTAACTTGTGATCCCATAGGTCCTAATCTAGTTTATCCATGATTATATATTCTTATGTGGATCTTTATTTTATTTTATCTTTGTTCCTTTAATAATGGTTCATACTAAGCTTATGAATTTACCAAAGCATATCCCTCGGAAGTGTCTTAACCAAGAGTGCAGCAAGGCCCATTGTCGTGTAAAAGTTCCCATTCGAGTCTAGCTCAAAGTGGTGTTTTCGGGTTTTACCCCTATGTACATCAGTGCCAGAGCAACCTCTACCTGCTCGTATCCAGACAAGGATGTATTTTCTTGGCAACCCCTTACTCAATACTCACCAAAATACCAAGAATATTTCTTATATTTAAACTTTTCTATAGGGTTCTTGCTAAAGTTTTCATATCCTAATTTCCACAAATAACTAAACCATCCTTTGATACCAACTAAAGCATCCCACCTTTTATCACATAAACTTTCATTACATTTTACAAAACCGAGGATCTTTAACGTTTAGTGTCTTGGAAACCAGGAACATAAAACATGAAAACATAATACATTCTTCTTAAACACTTGAAAGGCTTCTCCTTATGTTCATCCTAGGTTCATTACTGTATCTCATAACCTGGGGACATATATCAAAAGAAAGGGTGAGCAGAAGTCCCAGTAAGGGAAACAAGCGGAAACATTTATCATGTAAACTTGAGATACATCAACAATGTCATGAAAAAGAACTTTAAGGAATGATAAAGAAATAATGAGACATATCAAAATAAAAATAACGTATTTAATAACATGAAGATGTGGCTAAAACATTTAACATAGACAATCATTTCTGTTTCACCAAGGTCCATCCCCAAGGTGTCATTAAAAATTACCAAGGTTATTCACCAAGGTATTGTTAAAAATGGTCATCTCGAGAGATTAAGTCTCTACCCAATGAATTGGAGAGTTATCAGGGTTCACCCTTAAATTTTTCTTTATTATAATGTGATCCACATATATCATCATCAAAAATTTCATAAACAACCCATATAGCATAAAAGAAATGGGTTTCATTTCGTAGTCATCAAATTTTAAATTAAAACTGCTTTAAAGACGTGGTCATTATGTCACTTTAAACCCACAGAAAATGGAAAGTGGGTCTCATGTATGTAAATCTCAGAATTAAAATAGAAAATTTTGATATATATGTGAATACACCTATATAAGAAATATATTTGAGTATTCACTTAATAAAATAAAATAATTTGAAAAAAGAGAAAGGCATTTTGAGATGAAAATTCTGCAGCATAACGGTTATGATACATGGTTTTAGAAAACATTGAAAAGAGAGGGGACATGGGTCACCCGCTCATAAATGATACATAAAATAGTAGGGGAACAGAATATAAAGTATTTAAGAACACGGTAATGAAATTTGAATGATATACCTTATGAAACAAAGAACTTGAAAGGAAGACAAAAAAGATAAGATTTCTCTTATGAGAATTCGGCAGCCTAACGGTGTCTCTTAAAACTTCCAAAAATGGATTGACGATATCAAATAGGGTCTCTCATCATATGAACATAAATAATCAGTATGATAGATATAGAGATCATATCCCAACATAATAAAAAGGAACTTTAAAGACTTGACCAGAAAATAGAACTTGAAAATGAGAAGGGTGAACGAATCCCTTAAATATTCGGCAGCCCAACGGCGTCACTTAAACTTTAAAAAAATGAATTGACGAGATCAAATAGGGTATCTCATCATATTAAAATAAAAGATAAGTATGATAGATATAGAGATCATACCCCAAAATAATAAAAAGTAACTTGAAAGACTTGACATGAAAATTGATCTTGAAAACGAGAAGGGTGAAAGAACCACTTAAAAATTCGGCAGCCTAACGGCGTCACTTAAACTTCAAAAAAATCAATTGAAGAGATCAAATAGGGTCTCTCATCATATGAAAATAAAATATCAGTATGATAGATATAGAGATCATACCCCAACATAATAAAAAGGAATTTGAAATACTTGACATGAAAATAGATCTTGAAAACGAGAAGGGTGAAAGAACCACTTAAAAATTCGGCAGCCTAACGGCGTCACTTAAACTTAAAAAAAATAAATTGAAGAGATAAAATAGGGTATATAATAATATGAAAATAAAATATCAGTATGATAGATATATATATCATACCCCAACATAAAAAGAAACTTGAAATACTTGACAAGAAAATAGAACTTGAAATTCAGAAGGGTGAAAGAATCGGTTATAAAAATTTCGGCAGCCTAACGGCGCCACTTAAACATTCATAAAACGAAATGATGAGATTAAGAGGGGATATATCATCATATTAACATTAAAAGAGAAGTAATATGAATATAAAATAACATCCTCCATCATAAGAACATGGAGCATAAAGAAAATGACTTAAAAGACAGTATTTGAAAAGAAAGAGAGAGTTTATATCCCTTACCTTAAAATGTAACTCATAAAACTCAATGGTTGGGACCTTGAGGGCTTGGAGACACCTTGGGAGGACTCCTTGGGAGGTATTGAGACCAGATCTTTGTTGGGAGAGAGTTGGGAGTCTAATGGATGAGAGGATGGCTTGGTATTTATAGGGAAAGTGAGGGGACAAGGCATTAATGGCCAAAGGACACCTCATTGGTGGTTTTGGAAAAACCATGGGATTGCCCATGGTATTTTCCCATTTTATTGGCCACTTGGTACACCTCATACCTTATCTTACTATTCATAAGTCGACCATATTTATTACAAACTTAATACATCATTTAATGATGCCATTAAACACCCATAACTTAAAAACTGTATTTTCACTATTCATTGAAAATTCAACTTTCTCAGAAAAATCCCAAAATTTCACCTCAACCAAATATCGATGCTCTGATTTGAAAAATGAAATCCATTTTATAAAAATAATTTTCTCAATAATTTTAATTTAATTTTTAAATAAATACACTATTTACCGAAAATTCATTTTTTTCAGAAAAATCCCCAGAAATTACCTTAACATAATATCGATGCTCTGAGATCAAAAATGAAATCCATTTTATAAAAATAATTTTCTAAATATTTTTAATTTAATTTTTAATTAAAAACACTATTCGTCCGAAAAAAATAATACTTGACTCATAATTTATGAAACTGTTATTTAACCATTTTATTGAATCACATTACTTAATCAAGGTGCCTAGATTATATTAATACTTTCTTTAAGTGAGATTTCTAATCTATTTGGTCACATTACTAATCCTAAGCATAAAATCACTATTCAGAATTTACTATTCATCAAAAATTAAGTTGATCTTATTAGACTCTAAATTTTGTACTAAACATAATTGTAGAAGACCATTTTTCAAAAATCATTACACATTTTTAATTATTTAAGGTTTACATTAAAAAATTTTAAATATCCTTTCTCTAAGATTCACCAAAAATATGCATATTGTATTTATCCGGACATTTGAAAATTCATAAACTTCATCATAAAAAGAAATCAAAATTTTTATTTAAAACAAAGGATTACACAAGGTAGTTACGGTCTCCTTACATAGCCCCTTATCACACCAGCATAGGACCTAAGTGTAAGGTGCGCTAAGGTGAGAGAATATGAAGGAGTCTCAGCCAACATCACACGAGTAGTAATTTCTATCACTTTGAACTTCTCGTGGAGGCGATTCCATTCTAGCTTCACACGATGAAGTTCGGCTTGGGTTTGGTCCAAAGCAAATCCCAGTGGTGCTACCTCCTTCCCAAGTTCTGTTAGATGGGCTTCGATCGGTCCAAGACTACTGGGTGAGGCCATCGAATCTTCTTTCTATATTAATTAACCAAGATCACTTGTATTTAGAGACAAATATCGAAATGTTTAGTTTCTAGTGGTCATATTGACCAATGGTCATATAACAGTCAAAACCCAACAGTCTCATTTTAATTATACTCATGTTATCAAATGAAACAGTTTTTTTGAGTATAAAAAAATAAAATAACACACAAAATTAGGAAACAAGATTTATTCAAAATTTTAGGTCGTTACAATTTGAACCATATAGTGCCACCAAACGTAAGTCCCACACCAACTATTAATAGACACCATTCACCTAGAAGTCCTAGATGCATGAATTTAAACTGCATAGCATAACATCCCTATCACACTATGTTAAAATGAAAGGTATGATCATTTCACAAGAAATTAAAATGTGCAACCTAAACAATACGTTATTTTATTAATATTCACTAAGATATATAGGATGGACCCCTAATGTTTAATCCCAACACCTCGTAGATCATGGATGTATGACCGTGAAAGGAACACCACTTGGTCATGGTTGCACAACTATAAAAGGCACTAAATTATTATTTATCACATTAAATTAAAAGGCAAGATGTGTCATGTTAAATGGTGTTATACTATGTGGGTTGTTATTCCTTTATTAGGGATATTTAGGATGCCCCTTTTATGGGCTCGATCCTAACTAAACAACACCTGCTACCCTTTTGGATAGTGATAAACTCTATAGTGACCAGTTGTTTGGCTTTAAACCATTATATAGAACCTATTATACATAAATATAGTCCCATATATTCATAAAATTTGATATATATAGGTGTTCTTATCAAGAGAGAGCCTTTGATACATACATATGTTCATATCAATTCATGTCTATGATCAATCATTATTATGGTGGTAACAATCCCATCACTAGTATTTGGGAAGGATTCATGAACATGTATTAAATCCATAAGAGAATCACATATTAGAACATAATTCCCCCAAAAGGGCGAGATAATCCCGACATACCATCTTGTTGATCAATGTGTAGCCCAAAGAATCAATCAGTTATCACCTACCTTTGGAAGGTAGTTTTGCGCCAACTTAAAGAAAACAAGGGCACAATGTATGTTGGAATTATAATGGTTTATGTGAGTTTGTTAAACACAATTGGTTGAGTTATATTAGGAATATATCATTATAGCTCCCATGATAGATTCAATAGGTGTCATACATTGGAAATAGTTATATTTCACTATTCACTAAAAATTCAACTTATACAAAAAAATCAAACAATCACATAAAGAAAACATTGATATGACGATTTCAAAAATGAAATACTTTTTGTCAAAATAATTACCTAAATATTAATTATTATATTTTTTAAATAAAATCCTAATTTATTGAAAAAATCGATTTTTTATGAAATAATCAAATTTATGACACATAGAAAGTTTATTTATAATTTCAAAAATAATTTTTAATTTCAAAATATAATCAATTTTTTATAAAAATAAATAAATATGTTTTTTTAACATGAAAATAAAATTATATTTAAAATTTTTAAATTTATTATAAAATGTATTTTAACAAAAATAAAACATATATTTTTCAAAAAAAAAATAAGTTACTCTTTTTACCCTCAATCACTTTACTAATGTTCATAAGAATGGTATCTAAATGAACTCAAGCACACCTACCTATATGTTAGAGACTTCCAACTAGTAGTGAGGTTCTAGGTTGTCACCATGGGGAGATTATACCATCATATCAGAGTAAAACAATAGTATAAAAATAACCAAAAAATGTTCATAACGAAATAATAATTAGAGTATGTATAATCAATACAAAAATCATGTTATAATAAATATAAATATTTTTATACAAGTATACATTACAAATTTATAACCAATTGTCCGACCACATATATAAATAAATAAAAGAATAAAAATATAGAATATGATCAAATCTCATCCTCGAGCCTCACCTCATCCCAATCTCCAAACTTCATCAAATCTATCTCTCTCTATCATGCATCAATGGGCCTATTCCCTAACTAAAACTCATTATAAATGAGGTCTACTTGGGTACCCAAGTTCCATAGACACCCGATAAAGTTTTAAGTACAACTCAGAAGGTCACCAAAAATGGGGTCCTTAATATAAACATTAAATATTGTGTATGAAGATATGATATACTACAAAAATAAAAAATAAATTTTATAAGCTTAAATAAATAATCACTGATTATACTAAAGTTATAAGTTGATTATTATGATCAATATATCTACTTTAGTAATGGTCAGAGTGTCTCTAAGAATTTACATAACCTTAGGGGGATACAATTCTTACCATATGATCTCATGAACATGAATACATATAGTGTAAATTATATATCCTTCTAATAATCCTAGGTATCTAATGATATCAAGAAAGAACACATGATCTAGGGGATCATCCTAGGTATATCAAAATTGTAGGCTCAGAAGCTAGATCCTAGAGAGTATCCAAGTCATCTTGTCATAACACAGTTGAAAGCTAGATCATATGAGGTAATCCTAGGAATATTATCATATATGACTCAACATATAGATCCTTGGAGGTAATGCTTGGAATCTCATGAAACATCAAGCATGACTGGAAGATCTTGTGAGGTGATCCCTGGAATCTCACGTGACATTTGGAATAACTACCGAATATTAGGATATAATCCTAGGAATCACATAAAACATCATCACACATCTTATATGGTCCTAGGTATAGTCCTAGGCATCTCATCATATCAGGAAACACCAGATCCAATGAAGTAATCCCAATCACCACATGTAATGTCCTTAGATGTACAAACCATATCCTAAGTGTACTAGGCATCTTAGGTAATGTCATCGGGCTTATCTCCAGACCCTAGGTTTATTAAGAATCTATAGTCCTCGGTCATAACATTCAAATCCGAAGTGTACTAGGAATTCATATGTCATCAGTCATAACATTCAGATCCTAGGGAATATCCTAGGAATCCTATCTATATAAACTTTATAGAAATCCATCCCTCATATAGTATATCATGTTATTATTAATAACCATGGGTTAGTTGAACACCCAAACCCATCACAATTTATTAGGTTATCCACTCAAGGGAACAAGCTATACCATCAAGGTATTTTCATGAGTTTCAAGGTTCCACCAATAATCGATGATACAAGATTAGCTACACTGCCCCTATAAACAGTTAAATATGTCACTAGGGAACCCACCAACGTTCCCTAGGTGTTGTCATGAGCCAAACACCCTATTGAAGATAATATTTAAAATTATCATCCCCCAAGGAAAGCATGTCACTTAAAGGAAATTTCATCACTTAAAACCCTCATAATTTTGATTCAAACCCTCTAGCCTCATAGACAAGTCATACTAGAATCACATTGGAAAAAAAATATCATAATTACCATCTCAATTATTGAGTCATCTAGGTTCATTACTCTCACCCAACCAATCCATGATCCTACTAAGTAAATACCCACTTGGGTACTCACATAATTGAGGGGGAGTAACACTCACCTTGCTCCCTAATCAACTAGCCCAATAGTTATAAGGCATCTAACCATTCCATCTTGTCAAACTCAGGACAATCATCTGATTCCAACATGCTCCTCTATAAGAATGTGTCTAATGAAATTACACCAAGGGTTACTACATTCATCCACATCATTCAATTTATACCTGTAATTGTCTATATATCTCAATTAATACATTTATAATTAAACCCTCATCCATCGGCGACTGATACATCAAGCCAGTTCTCAATTTTTTTGTGTCCATTAATATCTTGATAATTTTACAAAAGTTTAAATAAATTACTCATTTAATTTTAAATATAATATAAATCTCTATAAGATGGTGTGTCCGCACACCACATGCATATACCAAATTCATAAACCATAGGGAAACATCATGGAGCACCTACCTCATAGGTAGTATTTCCTTCAAAACAAAGTTGAACCACTCTCATGTAAGATATTCCAAGTCCTGTCCAAGATCTTCTCAACACTGAGGATTTTATCTCATAACATAACATCAAATTTAATTAATTGTATTAATTTATAATTAATTTCTCAATTTAATTTAAACAGGGATAAATTCCTAAAATATTATCAAGCAACATATGTTTTACAAAACCTTAATTAATAGGGTTTTTTCTAATCCTAAAACACACTAGATCTAATATGAACCAAATCACCAATTTATATGCTCGATTAAATAGTTAATTTAACCCAATTTTATGTAAACCTCTAATAAATTAACTAGGGGATGTACCTCAACTGAAATGGTGAGCGATGACATGTGATCATCATTAGAAAATTTCCTCTATCCACACTAAGAAAATCCAAATCATATCATATGAATTTCACCATGATCTGATAGAGATCATCACCATATACCTAGATGAATCACATTAAAATAATAGGTGATTTAAGGGAAACAAAATAAAAGGAATATGAAGGAATTAGATTCCTTAAAATTCTATAAAATCGCCACTAAGAATTCCATGAACAAAGGGGTCGAGATACAAATATATGGGGAAGGACAAAAAAATGGTCTCCCCCATGTGGATTATTCAACCAAGAACCCAAGGGGGTGACCTTAAAATTATGGTTATACCCCTATTTTAAAAATAGGTATATAGCTTAGTCACGGAATGACCATGAGGGTCATGGAATGACCATTCCCTAAGAATAAGGCTTAACACCCTTTCTAATCTATACCATGAAATGTTGCTACCATTTTTTATGGGACCTAGTTTATAAGGTTCATCAACCTAATTGGTAATTTTCATGGTTGTATCATGACTACCTCTTTCACGGTAGGGCCATTTTATAAGGATCCTTATCCATATAAAAATCACAAAACTCATCATGTCATGAAGCCCTTGTTAATGGGATGACTTCCCTCTTTTCAAAAAAAATCCAATCCTACATATAGGTTTATCGTTCCATGACCTATATTTCACAAAATGAATTATTTTCATATGTGAAAATTTTAGTTGAAAGGCCACCCTAACCTAACTCTGTTATTTATCTTAACATCAAAAACATATCCAATTCCTTATTCCACAAATAAAATAATCTCCTCAAGATGTTCCAACCTTTAAAATTATGATATGAATCCCAGTTCTTGAAATGAATCTTACTCAGATGCTAAAAAATTAAATCCACCTTTAATTTCACAACCTATAAAAAAGAGGTCCTTTACAAAATAAAATTAAGGTTTTTTTATATAAATTTTTTATTTTATAAAATTTTAAAACTTCAAATTTATTGATTTATGATATAAATTTCTTATATTTTTATCTCATAATATACCCAAATATTTTTTTATGAATTCAGTTGTCTAATTACTATTTTTACAATCTAGTTACTATTCAAAAAATAAAATTTCTAAAAACATATGTATTTTTACATCCTATAAACACCTCATGATTACTTCACTCATCATTTACTTAAATTTATCTAAAGTAGTATTGTTTATTTAAAAATATAATTAAATTACTAATTTTTTTCATTTTTACAGAGTTTTTCATGGGTGTAATTATTCAAGGTGACCAAAGTGATCCAAAGTTTTCCTATTCTAGTTATTTTATTTTTTTGGTTTTATTTTCCAATTTTATTATTTTAAATTTTATTACATACATTTATCATCTAAATATAATCTTCTAAATTAATATAATAAAGTTTTTATTTCTTTTATTATGTGGTGAATTTGTTTTGTACTTATCACAACCCTACTCTTTATTACACACTTAAACATTATTTATTACATAAACTTGCACTTAATACAACCCAAAAGAACGATTGGTCTAGTTTCTTGGTAAATTAGGAACATTACATGACAACTTAATACATAAAATACAACATCTTTATTGAAAAATTATTTTACATGACCACAACATTCTATCGTAATTAGCATTGCATGGGATAAACTGAGGGAATACATAAGAAAAGGGTGAGTTATAAAGCCCAGTAAGGGAGTAAACAAGGCATAACAAGAAGAATATAGTACATGTTAGGCAATATGATTATCAATGGAGCATAAGAGAAGCATGAACATAAAGGCAAGATATAGCATGATTATTATAACATGGAAATGTGGAAACAACATACAACATGATATTATCATGATCCAAGGCTCATTTCACATAGATTATCATGGGTAAACCATCATTTTACTTGACTTATCATTATTAAACTCTTATTTCACATGAAATAGCATGAGTAAACCCTCATTGCACATGAATTAGCATTAGTAAACCCTCATTTCACATGAATTAGGATGACTAAACCCTCATTGCACATGAATTAGCATGAGTAAATCCTCATTTAACATGGAATATCATGATACTAAACATTACCCAATGCATTGAAGAACTATCAGGGTTCACCCTTTATACACGTTTCATCTCATGCATAAGTGTGCTACATGGATCATATAACATAGAATCTTTCAACATCATAAGTTATTACGTGATTAAGGAATGTATAATACATACATGAAACTCTATAATCAATAATTATATGTGCATAAAGGTGAATAACCTTGATAGGTAAATGGGCATGGTATTCACTACACGAAGATTTTGGTATGGAAAACCGTGGTGTAATTTCAGCTGCATAACAGTGTGACATAATAATTCATAAAAATGGTTGATGACAAAGAAAGGGATATATCATCACATATAAATAAAATTAGTAGTAAGGGGATCATATATATATATATATATATATTTTGTGTGTGTGTGTGTCCCAACATAAGGAATTTGGAAATAGAATGCATAACATTATAAAGAAATTTGAAGAAAGAGGAGAAATGGAATAGCTCTTATGAAATTTTAGAATGGTAACTGGTGAACATGGGAGAGATTAATGAGAGAGAAAGAGGTATATCATCATTAAAATATATGTAGGGAAGTATGGGGAAGGTGATAAATTATATTCCAACATTTTTAATTGAAAATAAAAGGGTATGTCTACATAAAGAAACTTGGACAAAAATGAGAAAACAAGAAATCCCTTATAAAAATTCGGCATGGTAACAAGTATACATAAGGGTACATAAGAGGGATAAATGAAAGTGAAAGGGTATATCATAATTTATAAAAAAATGGGAAGTAATTTTTAACACCCCAAGATTTCATAGTATGTTATCTCTTCAAAGTAATTCAATAACTTGTGCTACACGCAACACCGAGTTCGACCGCACCACGACTTAACAAACTAGTCGTTCAAAAAGAGGTTATGAATAGTATTAACTGAATTTTGAATTTTATATACTCCATCTAATTTTAGAATCTATATTATCTATTTCTTAGACATAATATAAGAACAAATTCATTTTTTCAGATCAAAGAATTATTTTTCAAAAAATGCAATTTTACTGCATTTTAATGGAGAACCCTTTTTTAACCAATTTTTTACACTTTAATATATTCAATTAAAAGAAATTAAATTTTTCTTTAGAATTGGGACATAAAAATTTATTTAGGATAAATTTTTTGGTACTTTTCTGATAACTTCCGTATTTTGTTGAATAGTGAAAAACACTAAATTTTAATTGAAAACAACTTTTTTAATCGAAATAATTTATAGTGTAAAATTATGAATTTTAATGGTTTTAAAGTATAATTAGATTATATATTTATTATTTAATACAATATAGGTCATTATAAGTAATTTCACATTTAAATTTGACATAAACACACATCAAACTTTTGATAGTTTTTACTTTTTAAAACTCGCTTTTTTGTTTTGACAACGGAAATTATTTTTAAATTAATTAATGAAACTTATATGTTTTGATTTTTTAAAATATAATGCATTTTTGAATTAATAATATCAAAATTATCTTAGGGTGAAATTTTGGTATTTTTCTGAAAACTTTCAAATTTTGGTGAATAGTGAAAAACACTGTGTTATTGTTTAAAACCAACTTTTTATTTAAATAATTATTTATTTTATTTATATTTATTTTAAGTCAAATTAGATATATAATACCTATATAAGTTCAATTTAATTCATTGAAGTCATTTTATAATAAAATTAGATGTATAAAATTTTATTTAACTTTTTAACATCCTTACCCACTTTTTAGGTAAATTTGTAAATTTGCATAAAACTTAATTTTACCTCTTCTGTGAATTGAATTTCAAAACTTTGAGAGACGCGGTTGACATCAGTAATAAAAATGTGGTTCAATATGATGAAAATAATTTTTGGTGAATAGTAACTTTTGACTGTTATTTACCACGGTTAAAAGTAAATAGGGTAATTAATGGTAAAAATGATATTATAATTACCCTAAAACATGTGCTAATTCTATTGGATAACTATATTTCGACCAAAACCAACCTTAGGAATAAAATATTATCCTTTTGGCCTACTTGTATTATATTAGGAGATTTATTGTTATTTTATTCAAAGAAGAGTTAAAAGTGTTAAATTCAAAGTTTAATAACTAAACCATTTTTAATGTAGGGTTATAAATAAGATAAACTCGACTATAAATATTCATTATAAAGATAAAAATATTTCCTACATAATGGTATTTTATTTATAATTTTTAGATATTGAATAAATAAATTTATTTATGACACAATGATGTTGCAGTAATTACTTTATCAGTGAAAGATTAAAATAATTGATATTATAAATATAAAATAAATTTAAATTGAGGATTTTGATGAAATCCATGAATTATAAAAATTAATATAACATGTTTTTTTTTATTCAATGATTTTTTTTTAATTAATCATGTTGTTATGACTTTTACAAAAACCAAATACTAAATAGTGGCAAAATTGACATAAATGAGTTTTTAAAACAAATAATATATTATTAAATGATATAATATTTCTAAAAATCTAAGGTTCAAAAAAAGAACTTATATAATGATAAATATTTTATTAATGAAATACTTGGGGTTCTATTGTATTTTTAGAGTAAGTTTATTAACCATTTATTATAATAATACAAGAGGACATGGTAAAAGTTAAACTATTTAACTAAGAGTTAAATCTAAAATATAGGATTAAGATGGTGCATTAAACTTGTCTAAAACCTATTGGTTGAGATTATTTTGACCTATCCTCACTTTATCTTTGAAATAGATCAATTTAGATCCATTATAAACCAAAAAAAATTTTATAATAAAATAATATTTCAAACTTTTCCTAAAGTGACCATCACCTCTTTTATAAAAGGGTACTTCCCCTTATCTCAAAATCACACCTCCAAAGCCATTTGGCTTAGACAACCCCTGACCAAATATCCTCCAAAATTCCCTCAATTCAACCTAGAGGAATTCCCTTGATAATAAAGCCAACTTAAGGACCCTTTTTGTTCAAATCAAAAGGAAACACCCAAAGAAGAGGTAATTATTTTATCAACTCTTTCAAAGTTTTTTTCTCCTTCCACTTTCTATTTATTTTTTATTTTCATACCAAAATAATAAATCCAGTACCTTATACATATTTTTATGTTATAATAAATATGGTACAACCATACTCATTATTCTATCCATCTTATGAATGATAATGTCACCATACGTTCCTATGTACGACTTACCGTCTCCACACCGTGGTGTAATTTGTTATTCAACACTATGTTATTTGGATGGGTATAATGATGAGTTATATGTATATAAATAATGAAAATAGAATTATAATTTCTATATAAAAATAATATATCATCCAATTCTACACCATTTAATCATTAAGGAAATGATATCGTCGCTCATGTGTACATACGGCTTAACGTCTCCACGACACGATGAGATTCATTTCTAGGTTCACTATTCAACGATGATTGTAAAAAAAATATTATTTATAATTATGTAATATATGACATAATAATTCAATGGGATATATATATATACATGTACTTACATATATATTATTCACTTACTTCTGTTCAATACGATATGAAAACAGAAACAGCGTTTATGCGTACGTACGGCCTACCATCTCCATAAATAGTGTTTTACACTTCATATATCTATCTATTATATATATTTATATTCTAAATATATATTATATATAAATCATGTTTTACATTCTGGAAGTATTTAAATCATTATCTAAATGATACAATCAAGAATAACAAGTGAAAACATGTACGATAAAGAAAGCGATTATTACCTGAAATGATAATTTAACATGGAAATAATTATTAAATGGGTAGTATAAATTCATAAATGAATCATGTATGATATAATAAATATTAATATGGTTATGGTATAATTTAATAACATACTTTGGTCATTATACAGGAGGTTAAAAGTACCCTTGACCAAACGAAAGTGCAAGGTAAGGGTTAATTCCTAAATCTCATTATTATCTGAGATTGTTTATGTGTAAGTATTTTCTTGGACATAATTATTATCCATGTACGTGTTTTATAAAATAAATTTAAAAATGATTCTTTTAAGGTACTATTTAACTAAAACATCATTTTAAATGTTTTAAATATTTATTCTTCTAAATATTTCTCATTAATGTCCATGTTTTCAAAATAGTTTTAAAGATTTATTTACATGGACATGATTGTTTTAAAATGTTAATTCCTTTAAACAGTTTCAAAGTGGTATGGGAAAATTTGATTCAAAAATATATTTTAAATTAATTCCTTTATAAATGTGTGACTTTTAAATTATTTCACAAAAAATGACATTTCTCTCAAAAAGTTTTACTGGTCATTTTCAACTATGTCAACATCCATTTCTGGATATTATTCTTGATTAAGATTGATTTAGTATAATGAAATATTCCATATTGTATTGAATGAGTTATGATATTTTTTATTATGGATGTACTATTTTTATACCCTTCATTGTTTATGGATGAAATATTGAAATTTTGTATGCTAGTTTTAATACGAATGTTTATATTCTGTTTAAACATTTTCATATGAGGAATACAATGGACTTCGTAAGTGACGGGTAGAGCCCGCTATAGCTCCTCGATAAATCGGTAGGTCTCATGATACAAATTAGTATCTTGTCAAAAGTCCTTGACAAAATTTTTATTTTTAGTCTTGGCATGAGGCCTTGAATATGTGGTAATGATGTCCGGCATTAGGAATTCTCTCAATATGAAATTAGTTATTACATGTGATTATTCGAGTAGTATAATATCTATGTGCATGTTTATATGGTGATGTTTGATTTATTTTTGCCATATTATGTTCAGGATTATGTTTAAAAATTCTGTTGTTTTTATTACACATCTTGCCTCAAAAGTTTATAGCTTCTTCTAAATTATTTACCCTTACTGAGCATCTGAGCTCACCCCTTTCTTATGTTTTATTTTTCCTGGATTACAAGAAGTGTATTATGATTGATATATAGGGTTAATATAAGGTAATAATGGCATTCCAAAAGTATTATTTATGTTGTTTTATATGTTATAAAGTGTAATTTAACATTCTTGTTTGTAATCTATTTTCCAAGACTGCTAAACTGATCGATCCTTTGGGACTTGATTCCTTGTAATCATGTCAATGTATTAAAATAATGCACTGAATCCAGGATTCTGGGTCATGGAATTACATAAGTAGGATATATAATAACATATCCTAACATAGTAATAAAATAAATTTAAATACATAACATGAAAAGAATGCTTGATAAAAGAGGAGGGTGGAAGATCCCGTATGGAATTTCGACAAAGTAACGGGTGTGCTTAAAGGATCGTAGGTGGGATTGATGAGAGTGAAAGTAAGATATCATCATATATACATCAAATGGATAGTATGGGGGTATTTTAATTTCATAACCCAACATAGAAATTTCAATAAAGAAACATAATGTAAAAGATTATCTTGAATAGAAATGAGAAGAGTGAAATCCCTTAAGAAAATTTGGCATAGTAACAGCTTAGGTAAGGGGGAAAATGAGTGAGGATAAATAATAAATCATTAAAATAACATAAAATGTACATTAATAGAGTGATTATAAAATAATCACATTATAACTATTCGAAATTACAAGAATTACTTTCAAATAAGATGCTTGAATTTGAAATGAGGAGAGGAAAGTGAGGATCCCTTTCTTGTAAGTGTGATCCCAAAGGCTTGGAAGATTCCTGATAGAGGATTATTGGGAGCTTGGAAAGCCTTCAGAGGATTATATAGATAGTAGGTTAGAGTTTTTTCAAGATTAAAACGGTTTGAGTGAAAAGGAATGGGAGATTGAGTGGATTTATATAGGAAAGGAGAGGGAATTCTTTATTATTTAGGTTTTGGACACTACAAATTAAACTAATAAAAACCACAAACCATTTCAAGGTTTTTTCCCATGGTTTATAAAAAATGGGAGTGTTATACCATATTTTATAAGTCCAAGGACCAAAAATATTAAAATATTAGGCTTGCTTATGTGGAGGTGAGTCACACTCTCAAGGAAATCATTTTAAAATGTTAAAATATTTTATAAGTCTTGGAGGGTCCACTAAGGCATTGTAAAAATTATAAAACAAATCTAAAATTACATTATTTTAATGTTAAAACATATATTTTCTGAATATCCCCTTTATAGTATTTCATTACATCACTATTAGGTAATTATGATGTCATAAAACACATTATATATTTACAAGGTATTTAATTTTTACCCAAAAATTCGATTATCTCAAAAAAAGTATGACAAATTCACCATTGGATAATTTAGATGTCCAGATTCCAAAAATAATATTAATTTTATCTAAATAATTTTATCAAAATGTGAATTTTCACTTTTAAAATAAAAAACCATCATTTATTGAAAATTGACGGGTTTTGACAAAAATAGTTTCCAAACCATAATAAAAGTTACATTTGACTTCATAAAAATTATATGATCATTTTTATTTAATAAAAGTTATATAATAATAATATTTTATTAAAATGTTATTTATTCCAAAAATTCATTAATTCGTCAAAATAAATTCTTTAATTAAAAATACAATTTTAGTTTTATCGTATGAAAATAAAATTCTTATCAAATTGAATACTTAATCATTTATAGAGTAAAAACAATAAGGAATAAATATAATAATCACTTATAATTAAAATTAGTGTTCTTATAACACTATTATAATAACAATATTAATAAAACCACAGTTTAATATAATAGTTTATATATTTTTAAAAGTGCCATTTTACCCAAAAAATAAATTTATCTAATTCATTATATTTTTAAGAAAAACTATTCTCATAAAGGAATTAATGGAAAAAGTCCTTTATATATAAAAATTTATTACAAAATAAGGAAATAATTCCATATTACATAACCCCTTATAACACCCGCATAAGACCTAAGGGTAAGGTGTGTGATGGTGACAGACTCTTGGGGCAGCTCGGATAACATCACCCGGGTGCCAATCTTGATTAACATGAACTTCTCTCATATGACATTTCATTCAAGCTTAACGTGTTGAAGCTCAGATTGGTATTCATAAAGAGTGAATCCTAGTGACACTACCTCCTTTTTGGGCTTCGATAAATGATCTTCGTACGGCTCGAGTCTACTGGATGAGTCCATCAACACTTCTTTTTGAATTAATTTTTCTATTATCATTTCAATTTATATATAATAATTATAACGTTAAAATTATTATTGTTTCCAATGGTCATATTTATCTTCAATCATAATTGACCAGTGGTCATATAACAGTGTAAAACAGATAGTTACATTTCAATTTATACTTATATATTTTTAATTAATGAGACATAGTAAAACATACATTTTCCGGAAACAAAATATTATTCAAAATATTGGGTCATTATAGCACTATATTCATAAATATAAAATTTATTCAGATGGAAAATTATATATATATATATATATATAAGTATTTTTTGTTACATTTTTCCCCTACTTAAAAATTTTATCCTATAAATTTCATTTTACACTCTAAGATGAAAATAGATGGGGGTAATTCTATTTTATTACTTTCTCAGGTTCCCATGTTGCCTATTCATATGAATGGTTTCTCTAATGTAATTTGACATGGTGATTTGTCTTTTTTCATATAAATTTATCTCTACAATTCAATATCTTTACCTACTACTCCACTTAAGAGAGATCATGCTCTAACTATACCACCTATATATTTAGTAAATGTGATAGATCTAGTATGTTCTTCCTTAATAAGGATATGTGTAACATGTCATGCACTTGAGAAATATTTATTTGGGAGTTCTAGTTTATATTTCATACCTCTAATATGATCAATATCTCAAAGGGTACAATATATCCAAGACATAGCTTTCCATTTTTCCCAAACCTCGTGACTATCATCCATATAGATATACAAATTAACGCTTTAAATTCATCTTCAAAATCTAAGCCTCATGTGACATACAGAAGTTCAAATATGTGTTCAAGTCATTTTAAATACTTTTCCAAAACATTAAGGTGAACCTAAAATCTCAATTAGATACAATTTTTAGTGGTATTCCATGCATCCTCACCATTATATAATATATAACATTGAAAATTTTATTGAGTGATAAGCCCTATTGAATGGTGATTATGTGATAATTCTTTATAATACGGTATAATACAACCAATATGGAATTATTTTGTGCGTATCTCTTCAAAAAATTCATGATATAATACATGGTGATTTTATCTCATTTTTATGTATTTATAGGTAATGGTTTTATAATTTCCTTATATGTTTTCATTTTTTCCTTCACTTATAAGTATTGTAAGAAATTTAGTGTATATTCAATAATATCCTTCTTCTTATTGTCCCAAAAGATGTGATCTTGGAGATATTTATACATATTTTTTCTCCCATGTTAGTTAATGAATATTGATATATGAGCATGATCTAATAGATATTTATTTATCTCAGGCTCTAATGTTATTCCTAATCATGTATCAAATATCACAAATCCATAATTACCTATGTTTAACTCTAAGTTTTTCACATTTCTTATTGTATACACCTTATTCTGTATCTTGATACCCTCCCTTAAAGATTTCTTAATCTTATCCATAATGGATAGTTGAAAAATCATTTATACAAGGTTGGATGATGTCCCATAATTTATGATTATCATGTCCATACTTTGAATTTATAAGAATATTAGATTCTTATAAATCCTCGTCATGGATAAGGTCAGGGGATCTTTTCTACTTAGATCATCTACTACTTTATTCACCTTCTCAGGATGGTAATAGATTGAGTTTTTATAGTCCTTGATCAGATATAATAAACTTTATTACCACAAGTTGAGCTCATTATATGTGAATATACATTTTAGTCTCCTGGTATTTGTATTTATATATATACACACCAATATATATCACACTTCTATCCATAGAGATAATTCTTCCAAATCTTCAATGCGAATATTATAGTAGCCAACTACAAATCATGTGTAGATAAATTTTCCCATGAAAAATAAATTTTATTAAGGTATATGTAATTAATTTATTATTATTCATGAGTATATAAACCAATACATTATGTTATGTATAACTTTATATCCCAAATTCTTCCCCGATTGAGGGTAGTGTGAGTATAGGTGCACTTGTAGCACCCTCGACTCCAATAACCCAAATCCAGTTCTTACATTATTACATTGGTATATGATACAAGGGATCACACCATGCATGATCAATCAGTTTATTAAACTATATACATACTTTATTCCCATATTACATTGGAAATATAAAAATAGAGTATACAAAACATTCTTACATCCTTGAAAAATAATTCAAAGATTCATTCTTCATATCCTGAGAAAAGGGGAAAAATAAATATTGAGATCATATTCTTAGTAAGGAAAAGAATACATTAGAAGCTATCATGAGTAGATAATTCATACTAAATATGGAATAATAGATAATAAAAAAAAATCATTCAATCAATAACTTGAGCTATAAGTACATCAATATATAATATCATCATATTAATCACATATATAATGGAAATTGAATTCTCAATAAAGAAAATACATAAATACATACATTTATGATACTTTGATCAAGGTATCAGCTAAGGTATCATGAATATTACCATCACATACTTGGTTAAGAAACATTCATTGTATGGGTAGGTATAAAACAATTACCCAACTAATGTGGACACCATTTTTATATCATCAGACCTGTAGATGCATTGAGAGGATATCTATAACCGGGACCCACTCGTCACTTTCACATATAATTCATTATGAATACATATTGAATTATCAGTATAATTAATTCTAAAAATTCCTTATAAATTAATATTTATCTGTATTGAATGAATAATACAGATTATTTCCCCACTCAATGAAATAACATTCTTAATATACTTATTTCAACTGATATCATATATAAAAATGGTATATAGTTGGGATACCATCAAAGTAATATAAATTATACTTAATTAATCCATTATATTGATAATATATAGATAAAGGAGAAAAATATTTTCTAATTAATAATAGATAGTTATAGAGAACATGATTATAGGAAAGTGAATGATCAAAATAAGGCATAATACATTATCAGTAGAGGATGATAAAATACCATTGATTCATTATAAATGAAGGTGTTGTGGTTAAACCAATACTTAAAAAATAAAATATATGGAAAATATTAAAAATAAATTCCTTTTTACTTTGTTTAAGAATGGGGTTATAAATCACTTTTCAAAATTATTTTCATTCCTTTAATAAAATAATAACATTCTCCTTTGATATCATTTTAAAAAAAATCCAAAAAAATTAGAAACATATTTTCATTAATAATAACCTTAGAAAATTATAAATTAATATTAAAAGTAAATAATGGTCATGATATTAGTAAATTTAATTCATGCAATAAATATTAAAATAAATATTCCTTTCAAATTTTGGTAAAAATACCAAAAATACTTCGTTTAGAAAATGTTAAGAAGAATAATTTTAAAACTTCATAAATAAATTAAAATATATATAAAAATGAATAAAAATAATCATTTTATTTTAAAGAATAATATACATAAAAACATTTAAAATAACCTTGAAATGGAATAAAATGAATTTGGAACAAAAACATTAAAATGTGATTTTTTAAAATAAATTCCTTTACTTGTAAATCAATTGATGAATATTGATCTAAAAAGAGAATAAATTTAAAATAAATATAAAAACACCAAACATAACTATAGTATAATAAGATATGTGGGTTTTAATATTTTAGGATCATATAATTTTACAAAATGAAATCTAAACATAAACGATCGTGAAATAAAATGAGATTGCAATAGATACCATTACAAGTTTAATAAATTTAAAATAAAAAACCCATTAAAAGAGTAAAAATTAATTGGAACATTAAATAAGATGAATAAATATGAATTTGTGATATAATATGTCAAATTATTAGTATATACACCATGTTAATGAAATTATGTGCACATTATAAACTTGACTCATTGAAGCGGAAATGAGAAAAATTTACACTTAACATAGGTCTCCACTTAGTTGCACATGTTTTATCCTTATATATAATGAACATAAATTTATTAAATAATTTATTAATATATTTTTTATCTATTTTATATTCATTATTTACCATTAATAATAATTTGAAATCTATTCATTAAATATTTCTTGTTTATATTGACCACTTAAGGTTATTCAGTTAATTTCTCTAAAATTACTTCAGTATATTTTCTATGATTAAAGGAGCTGTAAAATGTTTTAATCATGTCAATAATTATAATAATTTACTAAATATAATTTTTAATCATAATATACATTTTTATAGTCATCTATTCATGGTGGTGTTATAAAAATTAATTATATCACTTTGTGGAGGTGGTATTTTACACATACACATGAGCGGCGTTATCATTTTACAATGGATGGAAGGCTATGAAGGTAGATGATATATTATATTTTTAGAATCATTATTTTTTCATAAATATCATATATATTAATTAATTCCATCATAATAACCAACATTTTGAGTCATTGATGAAAAATGAAACACATATCTTTGTGGAGGTGGTATCCCACATGTATGCATGAGTGATGTTTTCATTTCCCATATGACGGAAAAGGCGATTAGTAATGGTTTTTTATCAAAACAATACAAGTTAATAACATTTAAGATACTTATTTTATTATATCATCATGATTAGGGAATAATTAAAGGAGGTATAAAAAAATTAAAATGAAATAACTCGATTAGTTATACATATTCTTTAAGAATTATTTTTTTTCTTACACCTTAAGCCTACTAAGCTGATATTTTGGTGATACCAAGGACTCTAGTTCATGTAGATTATTCTTGGAAAATTATTTGGTTTAATATTGATCAATATAAATGTATAAAATTTTTTGATTAAGATAGTATAGTAGGATCCTATTTATAAGTGAGGGGAGAGACAGACATGGAATTAATTAAAATATTTAACTAATATAAAGTCATCTTCTTGAAGAAAACGTATTTTTGATGCATAAAATGGTATTATTCTCATTAATTTACTAATAACCATAATTAAATAAATTTTAATCAAATAAATTGGATATATAATATACTTATTTCAATATAATCATTTATCAATAATAATCAAAATACATCACGCACATAAAAATAGTTTTATGAAAAATATCAATTTTACCAAAAAAATATTTAATCCTCATTTTTAACCTATTGATAATCAATGTATGATAGATTTTTAATTTAATTAAGGAAAAAAATTATACATATATTTTACAATACATTTATTCTTATCCATACTCTTCAACCCAATGGCTAGGTTATAATGTTCATATTTTAATATTATTATTATTTGGTTCATTTAAACTTAGGGTTACATGTGGTGTATGATATTAAACATAATTTTCTTTTAATATAAACTAAAATCTAAGGGTATTAAATTATTTAAAGAAATTATTTCCTCCCAAATTTAATTCTTTTTATCTAAATTGAATATATTATGACATATTAATAAAAGTATACATTTATTTAGCATGAACTTTAATTTCAAGGTTATGACCAGAAAAAATATTAAGCATGTACCTATATAAGACCCACACTTATAAATGAGTTTATAAAAACATACCTTGATAGATGATTGTTAATTTACATATAATTATTGATATATTTATCTTCAACTTTCTTGAGTTTGAGAAAATTCATTACCATTAGGATAGAAAATATGATAAAAATTACTTACTTAATTTCCTCACATTCTATAATTTTGATTTAATCCTTCTATGTGTATCATAAAGATAATGATTATTTTTTCATACCTAAATTACTAAAATAAACTTTTAATTTATTATAATATCCATAGAATGATGAAATTTTCTTTCTTATTTCTAAAACATAAATTGTTAGCACAAACTAAAATAATAACAAATATAAATAAACCTTAAAGAAAAAACTATCTCTAAAATCTTAATAGTAACCAAATATCAATTTAAATCTCCTAAAATTTTCTTTATTAAATTTGAATCAAAAAAATTATAATGGTTTGATCACTTATTATTCCAAAATCTTATCATTTTTTATCCCCAAACAATCATTATCACTCAAATATATATAATCCCTAATTATATATTTCAAAACAGAATTATTCCCAAACAAACTATATTAAAATTTAGTAAACATCACCAATGATCACCTTATCATATCACATAAAACCCATAAAGGTCATTTATAAATTATTCAATAAATATTTCCAAAAATATCACATTAATTGTGAGTTTGATTGATACCATTCAACATATGTTTTGAAAATTAATATTTTCTAAATTTTCCATTAAACTGAATATTATTAGAACGATCCTTGGATGTTTTTCCTTAATAATCATACCAAACTACAATTAATAAATACCATTACATCATAATCATATATTATATAATGTAACTATAGTTACCCTGAATTAAAATCCTTAAAGGTTAAATTTATCCATGAGGGATATTCTTTGATTGACTTTAATATTAAAAAGATAAATAAAAATTCCATTCATGAGGAAAATATTTATAAGAAAAGAAACTTCCTAAAATCAACATTCACACTTTAAAAATTTCTTATATAACTCCATATCCTATAAAACATTCAAGAATTATTTTAAAGTGATTCACATGCTCTTCATATTCCTTAGTGTATCTTATGATATCACCAATAAATACCACAATAAAATTATTAGTTAAATCCCTTTCATAACCACAGGTGTTTATTCCCTTCCTTTATATAGGCACCATTCCTAAACAATGGCACTCACATAGTTGGCCAAAATTCATCATGTATGTTGATCCATGGAATATAATTCATTAAAAATTGTGAAAATACTCTAATGTATTATCATAAAGATGTTTTAGATATTTTCCTTTAAAATTTAGTTTCCAAGGGTCCTAATAAACTTATTATACTACCACCTATATCACCCATCAACTATAGTTGTCACAAACTATCCCAAATACCTTGGTACCCTGACACTCAATCCAGAACTGACATAGCCCGAAGGGAATTATCGATCCTCGCGTGTTGGAAACTATATCCTAGAATCATACAATAATAAATAGGGAATGTTTTTTTCACACAATTGCTGAAGGTAAAAAAGATAAAAGTTAGTATATCAACACTCCTCAAGGATAAAGTACCAGAATTCAAACATGTAAAATAGTACATGATGAGATAGATATACAACTCAATGAAAAATCAACACAAAATTCCATCAAAAAACCAAAAAAAATCTCAAAACCCCATGTAACAAGTTCACATTGGGACCAGTGGTCACCATCATCACTTTAAATTATAAATGATTAAGAACATCCACCACCTCCAAGGGGGTATTTTCCTTTACTTAGACCTGGAATAAGAAAATCTTCAAACACCTGAGGGGAAATGTAGGGTTTCAACTATAAATCCTAGTAGGGTCTCTCTAAGTTTTCCGTGATAGATTCAATAACAATGAACCAATCATTTTTCAATTTAAATAAAATAGGGTATGGCATGACATATCAATTTCATATTTAAAATAAATCATTATTTCTTATCAATATATGGAAAAAATTTCAAACATGTCTTATAAAACATTTTATATAAAATTATTTATATAAATCTTTTTTCATGAGTAAAATAGTTCTATAATCATTGGAATATATAATTAAATCATTCACAGAAATCTCCATGGTCATCTTCCCTAAAGTACATTAGTTTAAAGCTATAGGAACCTCACACTACTCAAATTAGTGATCAAAACTAATCATGTGTGCACACGTACCTTAGGCTCATAATGAATAGTACTCATTAACATATCATTTGGGATAATCATTCCAAACTAGGTTTTTGATATATTTTTCATCATCAATCCATTTATATGGGGTTAATATTCAGGAAAATATGTCTCAAATAACCTAATAACTACCTAGGATTTCATGTTATAAATAAATCAAAAAATAATGGGAAACTTGTCTCATTTCAAATCAATCATTATTTATAATTCAATTTCCCAATTTTTTGTTCCAATATGACAATTTAATTTCAAAAAAACTTTGGTTTTTCATCATTTCATTCCTTTTCAATCCAAAATCAATCATGGGTTTTAAATATTTCAATGTAATCAATTTTCTCAAAACAAATCTCTAATTGGTTAATCAATTCCATCATCAAATCATTTTCTCAAGAAATCAATCCATCAATCTCAAAAAATCCTCCCATAATTCCAACTCCATTTGAATTTGGGGTTTTTTCCCAAATTCGTTCAATTTTTTATTTCATAATCAAATCATTTCAAATAGAGGTTTTTTAAATAAATTTTAATCTATTTAAAACAAATCAATAAAATAAAAGTTTCAATTCAATGTATAATATCAAATCAAAACACAAACCTTTAATTATTTAATCAAATGATCAACACCCACAATAGGAACACAAATGGTGATCTAAGTAAGGAAGATGTAACGCCCCGACCCTAGATACCCAGAGTCGGTGCATTATTACATAACATTGGCATGATCACAAAGGATCAAGTCTCGAAATATTGATTAGTTTAGTAGTCTTGGAAACACTAGATATATTCATAAGTCTTACATTACATCATAAGGTAAAAAAACTACAACAACATCTTGTCTTCATATCCCCTCATACTATCCCTATAGGTCATTCATAAATTACTTCTTCATAATCCTGGGAAAAATAAAACATTGAAAGGGGTGAGCTAAAATGCTCAGTAAGGATAACATTATAGTAGAATCTTTCATAGATAAGCATAAACACTTAAGGCAGTTTATAACTAAAACGAAATCATTTTAAACTTGAACTTCAGCATAAAATGGAAAAGATAAAATAAAATAATGCCATTTACTTACTCACATGGATATTCTACTAGTCGAATGATCACATGCAATATCAATAACCACTTTCATAATGATGTAATGCATAATGCCAAACTATCATAACCACATAGCCAAGGCCTCGTTCCAAGACTACAAATAAGATTTTGCCAAGGCCTTGTGCCAAGACACTAGTTTGTCTCATGAGACATACTGATGCATCGAGGAGCTATAGCGGGCTCCACCCGTCAATTATTAAGTCGATTTCATTCCTCATATGAACAGGTTTAAACATAACAAAAACATTTGTATTAAAACTAGCATACGAAATGTCAATACTTTAACTTCAAACCATGAATGGTTTAAAAATAGCACATCCACAGTCAAACATAACTCATTTGATACAATATGGAAGATTGTACTGTATCACATTAACCTCAATCAAGAATAATTAAGGATGTTGACATAGATAAAAATAATCATCAAAACTATTTCAGAGAAATATCCCCCTTTTCTTGAAATCATTTAAAAGTCACACTATTTGTCAAGAAGCCATTTAAAAATAGATTTTTGAATCAAAGTGTCCCATACCACTTTGAAACTTTTTAAAAGGAGTTTTAATTTTAAAACTTTAATGTCCATATAAATAAATCCTTAAAACCATTTTTAAAACATGGACATTATTGAGGAAGATTTAGATGAATAAGTCTTTAAAACATTTAAAAATGGTATTTTAGTTAGAGATTCTAACCAAAAGAGAGACACTTGAATAAAAATAATTGAGGTAATAAAAACTTTGTAATATCATGAGAATAAAGGTATTCATGATATACTATGTCAAAGTACATTATATACACCACATAAAAGTGATTTGGTGTATATCAACAAAGAAGTCTCAATGGAATGTAAATTGAGATGAAATCTCTCATAAAGGCTGTATCCTTAGGTTAAGGATAAATCAACGACATAGTTATGTGTGACAAATATAAATACACTAAATATGATTGGATATTCAGTGTAAATCAATCAAAGTATATTCAGACATAATCTTATAAAAACAACACCAATGAATTGGATGTTTAACTCAACAAATGGAGAGTGAGTTAAAATTACTCTTATCAAATTCATATCGATGACTTGAGAAATTATCAATTGAGTGATTATGTGTATCAAAAGTATATCCATAGAAAATGGGAGTGGAAATTATGAAATAAGAAAATGAATAGTTATTCCATACATTATCTCGGAGTCAAATAATCAATGAAGTTTGCGTAAAGCCGAATAAATGGAAATTGAAATTTCAAATTCCCTTATTGATTTGGTAACATACAAAACATACACCCATGAAATAAGGATAATACAATGATGATGTAAATATACATGAATCAAAGTATATTACACAATGAATACAAACATGGGTAGTACACACACCACATGTAATAAATAAGTGGTGAACAATGGAATTCTCACGGAATTAAAAGTGAGATAAGAAACCCCTTACCTTGTAATTTTCCTTGGTTGGGGGTAGGTTAACCTACTGTATAATGTTTAAATAATTGTTATTAAATTATTCATGAATCATATACATTAATATGATATCTTATATGATCTTTTAACATTGCTTTGTTAATAATATCTTAGAATTATCGTCGTTTCGGGTGTTAACTTACTCGTTTTCTTTTATATGTTTTGTTACATAAGCCATGTTTGTCATGGATAGGTTTTATCTTATTCATATCCAGAATGATATAAAGTTCTTAAAAAATATTTTTAAATCATCAAATGATAATTATACTTGAATGGATATGATGGAGAATGAATCTCATCGCGTTCGTGGAGACGGTAGTCCGTACGTACGCACGAGCGACAATATCATTCTTTTGATATTAAAATAATATATAATTGGATGGTATATCATATATAAATAATCATTATCATGTTATATTTATTATTTAAATGATTTACACATCATTATTATACCCACCCAAATAATAATATATTGAATAACAATTACACCATGATGTGGAGACGGTAAGTCGTACGTACGCACGTATGGTGACATGTTATTCAAAGCGTGGATAGAATACTGAATATGGTTGTACCATATTTATAATAACATCACAATATATATAAGATACTGTAGTTATTATTTTATAATGGTAATAACAAATAAAGAATAAGTGGAAGAATAAAGGAACTTGAAAAGGGGTGGTGAAAACATTACCTCTTCTTCGGGTTCTTCCTTTTAATTTGATCAAAAGGGCTCCATAGGTTGGCTTTCTGATCAAACTAAGGCCTATAGGTTGTATTGATGGAAGTTAAGAGAGTATTTGGGCAGTGGTTGGCCGAACAAAAAGTCTTTGAAGGTGTGAAGAAATGAGAAGGAAGAGTGCCCTTTTATAAGAGGGGTGAGGGGCACCTTTGGAAAATCTAGAAATATTAATTTATAATAAATTTATATTCAGTTTCTAATGGCTGCAAAGTTTATTATTCAAAGGTTAAGGTGGGTATAGGTCTAAAAAAATTCAACCAATATAATTTAGACAGGTTTGGGTTACTATATTAACCTTATCGTTTAGTTTTAACTCTTAGTTAATTAGTTTGACATTTACCATGTTACTTTGTATTTTTATATTATATAGTTAATAAACATACTATATACATACAAGAGACCACCAAGTGGTCCATTAATGATATACCTATCATGATATAAGTCTCATGTCCTAACCTTATATTTTTAGGAATTTAATATCAATTAATAATATAATATTTGTTTTAAAAACTCTTTTATGTCAATTTTGACACTATTCAATTGTTGATTTTTTTGAAACTCATAACAGAATGATTACTTCTAAAAAAGTTAATTAAATCAATCCTAATATGTCATATTATCCTAGAAAATTAGTTTAATTAATTAAAAGTCTTAAATTATATTTATTTGGGTATTTATAATATCAATTATTTTAATTTTTCACTATTATGGTAATTACTGCATCATCATTGTGTCATAAAAATATTAAATTATTTAATGTTCAAAAATTATAAATAAAATATCATTATGTATGAAATCTTATTATATTTCTAATGAATATTTACAAACTAATTTATCTTATGTATAACCATATATTAAAAAAAATTAGTAAATAAACTTTGATTTTAACTCTTTTAACTCTTCTTTGAATTAAATAATAATAAATGTCTTAATCTAATCCAAGTGGACCTAAATGATAATATTTTATTCCTAATGTTGTTTTTGGTCGAGATACACTTGTCCAATAGAATTAGGACATGTGTTAGGGTAATATTAATATCATTTTTACCCTTAATTACCCTATTTACTTTTAACCGTGGTAAATAAAAGTAAAAAGTTACTATTCACCAAAAATTATTTTCATCTCATTGAACCACATTTTACTTCTTGATATTAACCGTGTCTCTCGGATTTTTGAAATTACATTCACAGAAGCGGTAAAATTAAGTTTTATGAAAAATTCAGTTTTTTTAACTACCACTTAGTAGTTTCACTATTCATCAAAAATTGAAGTTTTTCAGAACAATGCCAAAATTTCCCCCTAAGCTATAATTGATATTCCAAATTCATGAATTATGTCTATTTTACAAAATTCTAAACATATAATTTGCATTAATTAATTTTATAATTAATTCCCGTTGTCACAACAAATAGCGTGTTTTTAAGAAACAATATATATCTAAAGATTGACAATTGTTTAGGTCCAATTTCAAAGTGAAATTAATTCTAATGAACACCATTGGATAAAATAGTAAAAATATATTCTAATTATAATTTAAAACCACTCAATAATATAATTTATCACTATAAATTATTTTGGTTTAAAAAGTTTTTTTTAATTAAAATTTAGTAATTTTCACTATTCATCAAAATATAAGTGTTATCTGAAAAGTTCCAAAATTTCACCCTAGGATAAATTTGATATTCCGAATCCAAAAATGAAGTCTATTTTGAGAGATATAATTTATAAAATTTCAAAAAGTAGGTATTACTATTCATAACGGCTAGTTTGATTGGTTGTGGTGTGTTAGAATCTCGAAGTTGCGTACAATGCACGCCATTTCATTATTCGAAGGGAAACGTACCGTGGAAGCTTGGGGTGTTACAAAAGATATAAAAATTGAATATAGAAAAATATCTAACAAGAAATGTATTAGATCCAATGAAACAGAGTTTAGATCCATCACAAAAAATATGATATAACACTCTCAAAGGTGGAGGGAAGGAATATTGGATGAAAACAAACAAGAAGAGATAAACTCAATGGGGAGGGATCAGATCTTCCATTGGAACATATATTTGACAAAGAAATAGGTTGTATGAGATAAAATATATTTTTATAAGATTATAAGGACCAAAGTTTGAGTTAGGGTTGAATAGGGGTGATTAACATCTTAAAATAGGGGTTAGAGATTTCTAAAATTAAATTTAGAGGAATTAAAAATCACATGCACGGTTTCTTGGGGAGGGTTGCACAGTTATACAAACTATATTCCCAAATTGTGCACCCCTATTAGTCATTATTTAGGTTGCAGGGTTTTTCCATATAGTCAGAATAACCATGCCCCAGCTATGAATTCCACACCATCCAAGGGGTTCATGGTTTGGAGGGGTGACCACATAGTTTGGACAAACTGTGTTCCCCCTTCTAGTGGCTTCTAATAGGGCACAAAATTTTCTAGTCCAAACCACACATTTTTTCCTAATCGTTCTTTAAACATGCATAGCACAAATGGATTCAAAAATTATCTAAATTTCACCCAAAACACCTTGAAAAAGAACCGATAAAATGGAGATCAAAATAATGGTCAAGGAATACATGAAATATGGTAAAGGGGTGTTATAACCTCCCCATAATAAAATATTTATATCCCTAGAAATATAGTCAATAAATATCCATATCAAAGATATTAGACCACTTCTCTCTCATTAGTGTCTCATGCTCCCATGTGTCATGATAATTAGAACCATGCTACCATAGCACACAGACCAAAGGTATCATCCTCCGATGAAGTGCCTTTGTCTCAGAATCAACTATCCTGACTGGGTTCTCAGTCACGAATATATCTGTCTCAACATCAATATCATCCCATCTCAAGACATGATATGGGTCATAATTATAATTCTAATGTTGTGATACATGGAAAAAATTATGTATCGACATAAACTATGGTGGAATTTCTAAATGGTAAGACACTTTTCCCACCTACTCAACAACCTCAAAAGGTTCCACAAATCATGGTTCAATCTTTCCCTATTTTCCATGATCTTGGTGACACAAAGGAGGTAAATATATCAAGAACACCCAAACACTAACCAAAACATCCAATTGTCATCAACGATGTCCAAAATAATATTTACATCATCTCTATTTCATCACCATTATCTAATGGATCAAATGAATCTTAGTTATCATCTCTTGGACTGAACTTGGTCCAACCAAGGAAGCTTCACCAATCTCGAACCCATGCAATGAATATTTGCATGGGCATCTATAAAATGCCTCAAAGGGATCCATAGGAATATACGACTGGTAACTAATATTATAAGAAAACTCCACCTGTCCCAAGTGGTTATCCCAATATCCGCCAAAATTGAGGATGCAAGCATGGAGAATGTCTTCCAAAATATATATATCCCATTTTATTCATCTATACTTTTTTAGATGATATTCAATGCTCAATATCCTATAAGATCACATTGCCTCCAAGAGGCCTCTCTAAAAAATAAAAGTGAATTAGGGTTCACTATCAAAGACTATCATAGATGGAACACTATACCACCCAATGAAATCTTATACGTATAGGCTCCACAAGTCCTTGAATTTGGTTGTATCCCATATCAGTATAAATTGATCTTATTTGGTTAGGTGATCAATCACAACTGATATCACATTCTTCTTTAAAGGGTTATGAGTCAAAACAATCATAAAGTCCATAAAAATATCATCCCACTTCCAAGTCGACACCAGAAGGGGATGGAGAAAACTCAAAGGTTTATAGTTCTCATCCATGACCATTTGGTAAGTATAACAATGTGAAATAATTTTCATGATGTCTTATCTCATACCTAGCTACAAAAATTATCTCTATAAAACATAGAACATATTTTTGGTACCTGGGTGAACTACCCACTAAGAACTATGATAGTCTCCCATCACACCTTTTCTCATGGAAAAATCCATTACATACTGATTTCATAAACATAGAATACCGTCTATGGATAAAGACCACTCTACAATAGTCTCCCCTCCATGAAAAGAGTCTCTAACGCAACAGAAATCATCATCACACTGTTTATACCAAATAATCATCTCAAAAAGAGATGAGGTTAATTGGAAACTGGTAAAAAGATCATTACACTCATTCTCATGTACTCTCAAATTATACTAAGAAAGGATATCCAATAAATTACACTCTTCTGAGGATTCTTTCATGGCTTGGGTTTGAAGTTTCTTGCTCAAAGAATCAGCGATGACATTCCCCTTGCCAAAGGTATATGAAAATTAAAAATTGAATGACTAAAGGTACTCCCACCAATTCCTCTAACAAAGATTAAAATATTTTTGAGAGAAGATATAACTCAATTTTTTTGAGATCATAATAAATGGTAAGCCTTTCTCAAAAAAGTTAATGTCGCTATCCTTTAAGATAATTCTTCATGGATAAAAGTTTTAGATCATGGGTTGGATAATTCTTCTAATGTGGCCTAAGATATCTAGACCCATAGGTAATGCCATTATCTCTTTGTATAAGAACACAACCTAAACCTAAACTCGATGCATCAAAAAATTCCACATAGCCACGCTTGGTCTCTAGAAGATTCAACACCAGCATAGGATTCAAAATATTTTTCATTTCAACAAATTAACTATGAAACCTATCAACCGAAAAAAAAATTCACTCCTTTTGAAGTGGGATTAGTCATTGGAAATTCCAACTTTGAGAAATCATTGACAAACTGGTGATAATACCCCACTAAAACCAAGAAGCTCCAAATATCGAAAACATTTCACTAATGTTCCCACGTCATAATAGCTTTCAACTACTTAGGATAAACTGAAATACCATGTTATGAGACCACATTCCCCAATAACTTCACTTCTAGGATCCAGAAAAAACATTTGAGAGATTACCATACAGTCGGTGATCTCTAAAAATTTCCAGCACAGTCCTTAAAAGACATAAATGATCCTCCTTAATTTTTGAGTAACCCAGTATATCATCCACAAAGACTACAACAAACATGTCAACGTACTAATGAAAAATACTATTCATCAAAACCTAGAAAATAATATTCATTAAAACCATGAAAATTATAGGAGAAGTGGTTATACCAAAAAGAATAACAAGATACCCATAGTTTCCATACCTTCTTTTAAAGGAATTCCTTGGAATGTCAAATTCTTTAATTTATAATTGGTGGTAGCCAGACCAAGGATCAATCATTGAGAAACCCATCACCCCTTTCAACTAGTCAAACAGATCATCCATTCAAGTCAATTAATATGTAGTCTTTACCATAACTCATTTGAGATTCTAGTAATCAATGAATAGGATAAGCACACCATTATATTTCTTTGAAAAGAGAATGGGTTTTGCCTAAGGTGACACACCTGTGCATATAAATCCTCTCTTAATAAAATCATCCAATTGAGTCTTCAAATATTTTAACTTTTCTAGTGTCATATGGTTAGAAGGAATAGACATTGGTTGAGTATTAGGTGCTAAAATGACAAAAAATTGCATCTCTCTTACTAGTAGAAATCCAGATAAATCAAAAGGAAAAACATCAAAAAATCAATGAAAAATAGAGGTAGATAAAACTCAAAGATTCTCACTCCATGTCAAAATAAAACACTGATATTACACTACCCAACACTAGAAAATAAGGTCCCACTCTAGTTGATCTCATGTCCCATTCTCCATGAAAGACATGACCCACCCCATTGGGCATGGTAAAGGAGACCCGCTGAAGATAACAATAAATTTGGGCCTAATGAGTCATCATTAAATCCATCATAAGAATAAAGTTAGAATATTAATATCAAGGACTGTAAAATTATATGTAAGATCAATCTTCGATAAAGACAAAACACAAGAAAGACATCAAATACGTTTCTCTCTCTTCATTCTGAGGGGAATAGTAATATCCATCACATAATATAAAATATCTATGGGAAGGGTTAGAAAATAAACAGAAAAGTTTGATATGAACAAGTGAAATACACCAGCATCAAATAAATAAATCACTAGGGATGAAGCTATAGTGATGGTAACTCTCACAGTCATTGGTCCTATATCAACTTCCTCTTGAGACTCTTAAACTTTGTTAAGAATCTTTATTTCAGATGTCTATGGAAGGAACCCCTTTTTCATTAAGTGTTTGATTGCACCATAATACTTTTAGGTGCTGATGAACCTATTCCACTATGTGTGGTAGAAAATACATAACATAATTTCTACAAGTGACCTAAATGTCTACAGGAATTGTAGATCTTGGGTGCCTCGGTGTAAACCTATTTCAAATTCCCATCCTTTCCACACTTGAAGTAAGTCAAAGGGCCTCTACCAAGCACCGCAGGAGGTCTAGAAGAACCCTTCTAACAAGATCCACTATAAGACTCATTATTCTTCCTCTTTTATTTAATGGAACTCACAGAACTTCTACTGGGAGAAAAAGGAACTTCTATCAACCCTAACTTACAAGCCGGTCCAAGCTCATCCATCAATACTCTATCCAGTACATCAGCATAAGAATTCAGATTTAGTGTGAAAACCTAGGATAAAATATTATCACGAAGTCCCATATCAAACCTTCATACCATAAAATCCTCATTAGTCACACTCTCAAGAGAAAAATATACTAGATTAGCAAATTGGTTTCTATATTGAGTCACAGTCCTTTCACATTGTTAGATATTAAGAATCTACATTGAATTTTCTAAAACCATAGACTATGGATAAAATATTTTGGTAAAAATCACCTTGGAGTCTTTCCACTCCAAGAATTCATGCTTCCTTTTTATTACCATCAAATTGCACCACCTTTTGTTAGGCCCCTCAATATTAAGTATCACACTTAACTTTAACTGAATAAGGTGTTTTCAAGAACACAAAAGTCCTCTTGGGTCCTTTCAACAAATCCTTGTCCTATTTAGATCATCAGATCCTTATAAATCTAGTGGATTCTGGTGAAGAAAATATTGCACACAATCTCTAGATTCGTCACTTCGAGGTTCCATGACTAGAGCCTGAATTGTAATGGGTATGCATGCCTAATACTAGAGCTTAGAAAACACAAACCATAATCTCAATGAGATTTAGGTCGACTATAAGGATCAACTACAATGGTTCATCGATAGTTCCTTCCTCAGGTTGGTTAAAATTTCTTCTCAAAGGAATGATGCTACACACCATCAATAAAAAATAATAAAAATATTAACAACATAAATTTAGATCAACAACTCAAATGGGAGTTAAAAGTTTCAATACCATAAAACTGAATTCAAATGTCTAGGATTTTTAGAATACTCTATTAAAATATGGAAAATACTATAAATGGAACAAAATACTCATCAAAGACACTTTTCCCCACCACCTAAGGCGACTTAACTCTCATTATGACAATATATATCCAGTAACTTGCAAATAAATACCTCCCAAGTCCCATTAAACCTTCCTCCAATCTACTAGGATAACCCAAACCACATACTAACATCAAGAAAAGACACTCAACATACACCTATGATACCACTTTTTCAAGAACAATCTCAGATACCCTGGTACCCTGACACCTGATCTAGCACTGACATAGCCCAAAGGTCATTCTCGACCCCCACGGGTTAAAAACTAGTACCAAGTATCATAAAATAATAAATATGGAACGATTTTTCCATGTAAAATAAGAAGTTAAACAAGGTAAAACTTAGTAAATCAACACTCCTCAAGGTGAAATTTTTAGAAGTCAAATAGGTAAAATAGTACCTCGAGCATATAGATAAACATATTAAAGAAACATAAACCCAAATTTCCATCAAAAACCTAGAAAAATATCAAAACCATATGTAACAAGTGGACCTTAGGTCCAACTATCACCATCATAACTCTAAGACCCCATGGATCAAGAACATCCACCACTTATAAGTAGAATTTTTCCTTTTCTCGGACCTAACATAAGAAAATCTAAAAATTCCGAAGGGAAAAGGTAAGGTGTGAGCTATAAAGGTCAATAGGACCTCACTAATTATTCAATAATAGATTTTATAACAATAAACAAATCAAGATTTAAATTTAAATAAAATAGGGCATAGAATAACCTATCATTTTCATATTTAGAACAAATAATTCTTTCTTATCAATAGTTGGAAAACATTTTAAACATGGATTAAATAAATATTTTATATAAAATAATTTATATAAATTATTTTGAATGTGTAAAATGCTTCTATAATCAATGGAATATATAATCAAATCATACAAAATGATCAATGTGGTTATCTACCTTGAAGTATGTTAGTTTCTAGATATAGGATCCTCCACTCCTAAAATCAGTTATCATGGATAATCATGTGTGAACATGCCCCTTAGGATCAGTTTAGATTGGTATCATCAACATCCCATCAAGAATAATAATTTTAAAGTAGTTTTTTTAGAGTTTTCATCAAAAATACAATACTAGGGGATCAAGATCCTAGTGTGATTGTCCCAAATAACCCAATAACTACCCAGGATCATATGTGCTCAATCAATCAATAAATAATTTAAAAAATATCTTATTTCAAATAAATCATCATTTGCAATTAAATTTCCCAATTTTTAGTTTCAATATACCAATTAAATATCAAAATTAAAAACATGGGTTTTCACTATTTTGTGCCTTTTAAATCCAAAACCAACCATGGGTTTTCATCATTTCACCATAATATATTTTCTAAAAACAAATAACAAATCATTTAATCAATTCCATTATCAATTAATTTTGTCAAAAATCAATCCATTATTCTCAAAACTCCACCCATGATTCTAACTCCATTAGAATTGGGGGGTTTTCTCAAAATCCACGCCATTTTCAATTTTATAATCAAATAATTTCAAATTGAGGTTTTATAAATCAATTTCAATATATTTCAAAAAAAATAAAGAAAATAAATGATTCAATTACATGTCTAATATCAAATTTAACCACCTAATTTTAATCATAAAATCATTTTATCAACACCCTCAATGAGAAATCCAATAAAAATCAAAGGCGGGGAATATATATAAAGAGAATAAAAAATCAAGATCTATCAAGATAAGGATTAGATCTAATGAAATGGAGTTTAGATCCATCAATAAAATAATGATCAAACACTATAAAAAGAGGATAGAAGGAATATTGGAATAAAACACACAAGAGAATATCTACTTATTGGGGAGATATAAGATCTTTCACTTGCACTTTGATTCAATAAATCAAGGGGTTGAAGGATCCAAAATCACTTCATAAGAGCCTCCAAGGACCAAGGGTTAAACTTAGGGTTAAATAGGGGAAATTATATTCTTAAACCAGGGGATTGGGATTTTTAAAATTAAATTTGGATGAATTGAAAAATGCATGCATGTTTTCCTGTGGAGGGACACACGATTAAACAAACCATGATCCTCTATTGGTCTTATATTTGGGGTTCATGGTTTGTCCAGATGGATAAACTAACCATGTTCTAACCATGAATTCCCCATTTTCCAAGGGGTGTACATTTTGGAGGGGTGGTCTTATGGTTTGGACAAACAAATTACCCACGTACAGTTTCTTACAACATGGTGCATGGTTTATTAGGCCAAACTCCACAATTTTCCCTAAATATGAACCAAACATGCACATCCTAAAGGGCTCCCAAAATTCTAAAAATTTCACTTAAAACTCCCTAAAATAACACCCAACCAAAAGTTGATCAAAACATGGGTCAATTAATATCTAAAAGAATGTAATTGGATATTACACTAGTAACTGAGATCCAATACTTAATTTATTACATTGGTACAAAATATAAGGGATTTCACTATTTATGATAGATTAGTAAATTATTCTTGGAAAACTAGATACACACTTGATTTCCCTATTTAAAACTTTCTGTAATCCTTGAAAATAAATTCAGAGATTCCTTCTTCATATCCTGTAGAAAGGAAAACATATAATGGGTGAGATCATATTCTTAGTAATAGATGTGCACAAATAGAATCTATCCTGAGAAGATAATTCATAATCAATAGGGAAGAGTGGATAATCAAAACACATGTCATTCAATCAAAAAATTGAGTTCAAAGTACATCCATGGATAATAACAACACATCAATCACATTGATAATAGAAATTGAATTATCAATAAAGGAAATGAATAAATCCATACATACATGATCTTTCCATCAAGGCCTCATCCATGTTATCATGGATCCTACCGTTAATCCTTCTCCAAGTCACTTTCATTTTATGGGTAGGTATAAACCAATTACCTAATTAATTTTTCTATATGTTTTTTCCATGGGTTCTATCAATGCATTGAAGGTATTTCTATAGCTAGGCCCCACCTATCACTTGAACATGAAATTTATTCCTCATATATAATGAATTATCAATACAATTCATTCTCAAAATTCCTTATAAATAAAAAATTATCCTTATTGAATCAAGAATATGGAATATTTCCCTAGATAATAAAATAATGTTATTAATAAACTTAATTTAATTAATATCATATATAGAAATGGTATAAAATTGAGATATCATAAAAGTAATAGAAATTATACTGAATTATTCCATGATATTGAAAATATGGACATGAAGTAGAAAAATGATATCTGATGTATAATGGAGAGTGATAGAAAACATGATCATAATAAAGTGAATGATCTCAAAATATGGTATAATCCATTATCAGTAAAGAATGATAAAAGACCATTGATTTATAAGAAATGAAGGTTTTTTAGTAAAATAAATCCTTAAGAAAATAAAATAGAAGAAAAAAAATAAAAAATAACTTCCTTTTAACTTTATGTAAGAACTTTTATAGAAATAAAGTTTCAAAATTCTTTTCATTCCATTAAGAGAATAATACCATTTTATTTTGACATCATTTTAAATAAAAATTCCCAAAATACTGAGAAAAATATTTTTTATTAAAATAATCATGGAAACATGTAAATGAAGTTTCAATGAAAATAATTTTCATGATGGAAGGAAATTACATTCATATAGTAAACGTTAAAAAAAATATTTCATTCACATTTTGGTAAAAATTCCAAAAATACCTCGTTTGGAAAATTAAAAGGATATTGATTATAAAACATTGTAAATAAAGTGAAATATGGTTGAAAATTAATTCAAATCGTAATTTTTGTTTAAATAAGAAAATTATTTAAAACATATAAAATAATCTTGACGTGGAAGAAAAAGAGTTTTGAAAGAGAAATTTAAAATATGAATTATTTTAAAAGAAAGTCCCTTACTTGTAACTCACTTGATGAATATTTATCCAACAAGAGAAGAAATGGAAAATAAATATAAAAACCCTAAAAATAACTAGAGGATAAGAAATTATATTTTTTAAAGAGTTTATTATCATATAATTTTTAAATAATAAATCTGAACATAAACAATCCCAAAATAAAATGAGATTCTAACAGAAGTTCATTATAGCTTCAAACACTTTTGAATCAAAAAACCTTAAAAGAGTGAAAATTAATTGAAAATTTAAATACCATAAATAAATATGAATTTAGGATATAATATTTCTATGGTATATTATATACAACATATAAATAAAATAATGTGGATAATATAAACATGTCCCATTTAAGTAGAAATGAGCCAAAACTACCCTTACCTTGGGTCTACAATTAGTCACACATATTTGATTCTACTATATAATGAATATAAATTTATTAAATAATATATTAAGAAAAATATTCATCTAAGTTTAATTTTTCATTTCCTTTTATAATAATTTTAATTTCATTCATTGAAAAGTTCTTGCTAACAATAGCCACTTAATGTTGTTCAGTTAATTTCTCAAAAATTAGTTTGGTATATTTTTTATGGTTAAAGGAATTATGAAATGATTACATAATTTATATAATTTTATTATTTTTTTAATAAAATTTTATAATCATACATTCATGGTGTTAATAGAAATATTAACTACATCACTTCATGGAGGTTGTAGTCCACACGTATACATGAGCAATGTTATCATTTTATAATGGATGGAACAGTAAGAGGTTAGATGATATATTATATTTAGGGGATCATAATTACATAATAAATATAATATATATTCATTAATTCTATCACAATAATAAACCTTTTGAGGTGGTGATGAAAAAATAAACACATCACTTCATGGATGTGGTAATCCACACATACGCATGAGTGATGTTTTCATTTCCTATAGGATAGAAAAAAAAGATTAATAAAGTTTGTGACATAAACATAGTAAAATTTCACTATATATAAGATATTTATTTTATTATATCATCATTATTAGTTTATAATTGAATGAGTTAAAATAATAATGAAATTAAATAACTTAGTTAAGAGTTATACCTCTTTTTTGGAAATTCTTTTTTAGTTTACACCTTAAGCCTTCTAGGTTGATCTTTTACTGATACCAAAGCCTCTAGGTCATGGATAATATAGTTTTTAAGTTATTTTTGAATATATTTTTTTATATAATTGGATCAAAATGTGTGAGTAAGAGAGTATAGAGGTAGACCTTTAATAAGCGAGGGAAGGGACAAACATGATAATACTTAAAAGATTTAAATAATATAAAGTCATTTTCTTGTGAAATTGGAACAAAATTTTCATAAACTAAAAGAAGATAAGGTTAAGGTAAAAATAAAACAAAATAATTATTTTTTTGAAAGTGTTTTGTGTTATCTATAAGCCTTGTGCCTTTATTTTTAACCCTTTTAACCCATTTTACCCATAATTGAGCTGATAAATTTTTATCATGATTACAATTCATTATGAAAAAAATAAATTTAAACTTATTACCTAATATTAATTATGATTATTCAAAATATATAATAAATTTTACAATATTAAACTCTTATAATTTTTAGAAATTAATTTTATTATATGTTTATAAAATGCATTGAGATCCATTTTAAGATTAATGCTTGTTTTAAACATAAAAATGATATTTAAAAAAAGTATAATGTTGATTATTATAAGATTAATAGGATTATTTTAATTAAAATGAGACTTATTTTTATTTAAAAAAATACAAAAACAAAATTTTTTCTTTTAAATACTTGATTAAGTGAGAAGAAATAAAAAAAATTATTTGAAAAGAAACATTACTTCACCTTCTAAAAAGTTAAGCACATTTTTATAAGTTCAAAATTATATTTCTTATATAAATTAAATTGATTATTAATTTTATATTTTTTATATCAAATTTTTTTGATAAATATTGAATTTATTCTTTTAACATTATAACGTTATAAAAGTGTAAGTTTTTATAAAATCATAATTTTCACTATTTACTCAAAAATCAACCCTTCCAGAAAAATATAAAAAAATTATCATAAGATTTTTATGACTTAATGATTTCAAAAATTTAATTCCCTTTTTTCAATTACAATTTATAAAATTAGTATAAATTAATTTTAATATTCTTGAAAAAAATGTACTAAAACCCATTTTTGAAGAAAATGTATGTTTAAAGCATAAAATAACTTCATTCTCATTACTTTCCTAATGACCATAATTACATGAATGTTAATTAGTTAAATTGGATATATAATTTACTTATTTAATTATAATAATTTATCAATATTAATTAAAATACATTTCACACATAAATATATTTTTAAGAAAAATAACACTTTTACCTATAAAAGATTTTATCTTCATTTCTAAGAAATTGATAATCAATGTATGGTTGATTATTCATTTTATTAAGAAATAAATTTCTAAATATATTTAATAATACATTTATTCTTATTCATACCCACCAAACTAATGGATAATTTATATTGGTCATATTTAAATAATATTATTATGTGGTTCATTTAAACTTGGGGTTGTGTGTGGGGTATGCTGTCAAAAAAAGTGTTCTTTGAATATAAACTAAAATATAGGTGTATTATATCAGTGATTATCCTCTTCTTCAACTCCTTAAATATATATTTACATTTATCAATCTATGAAATCTTTACTCCTATCTATGTTAACTTGTTCAGTGGTTTTAAAATCATGCTAAATTCCTCACAAATCATTAATAGTACCCAACTAGTTTGAGGAAGCTATATATCACTATTATATATATTTATGTGGACCACTCCACAATCAGTTTTTTCATTAACGGATCCAAATATATTTTATTACTTGTGATAACATTTACAAATAATTTTAATTTCTCCATCCTAAAGTAAAACAAGAAATCATAATCATAAGTCAAGGATCACTGTAAAGACAACATAACATAGCATGCTAGGATTATTTCTCATGCACCTAAAAAAGGTATATCATGAGATAAAAAAATTACCCAATGAATTATGGGTTGTAAAATTTGGGTTCCACCCCTCACGTCAATATATGTACCACATAAGGGAATCATACATAAGATATGAGTATAATAAAAAACCAATGAAAATGAAATGGGTTAGTTAATCTTGTCTCAAAGCATTACCAGATGATATACCATAAATATTCCCAATATAAGAATAAATTAAATACAATGGTTGAACATATTTTATTAAATAATTATAGTTATTGAATATGTATTTTAAGTGGATAAATTTTTATAAGAAAGGAGTGGATAAGTAGGTATAGAATGGAATATCTTAAGTGATGTTTTATGAAATGAGTAAAGAACCTTGAAAGAAGGTAAGTGTATCATGTTTTTCTTAAACCCATAAATAAACAAGAATGTTTTTCAATATAATTATTAGTTTTTTTATAATTCATAAAATATTAATACATTTAATGGATTAGTAAATTAAATGAAATCATAAATAGAGAAGTTCCCTTTAATTGGATTTTCTTAAAAGTAGGAATTGAGAAAAGAAATTTAAATATATATATATATATCCACACAAAATAAAGAGAAAATAAAATAGGTATATATCTAAGTAAATTATATATATAATATATAATAATTATATGTGGATAATATTGATATAAATAGAGGTAAATAGAGAAAAAATCATAACTCAAAAGAAAAGAGAGTGGACGGTGAGATACCTAACCTCAGATCTTAACTCATTTGGAACATGCTTTTAACATTCTAAATAATAAAATTAAATTTATTAAATACTTTATTACTAAAAAGTTTCATGTATTTTATATTTATTATTATTTATTAATAATCATTTTATTAAGATATTATGATCATGTTCACTATCCCAAGGATGTTTGTTTCAGTGTTCCAAGGCCGCCTTGGTTTATCAGTTATAATTTATAAAACATATCCATAAGTATAAAAGTGAAGTGGTATGAATTTAATGTCTTTAAAAAATGTAAAAAAAAATTATCAATATCAATTACTCTTCAAAAATAATCATGGTTCATAGATTATAAATTTCATCTCTAAATGATTAGTCCATTTAGGTGGTCTTTCTGACCATGATGAAATTAATAAGTTTAATTTAATAATTATGTTTATTTACCCATTATAGAATATTAATCATATTATATTATAATTTTTAAGTACATATTTTACTATAAAATGGTTTATTATAACCACCCATGAAGGTGGTGATGAAAAAATGAAATATGTCATCTGTAGAGGCAGCGAACCGACCATGATATGGATAATGTTTTCATTTTAGAATAAATTATAGGAAGTTAGATGATGGTTATTAAATTAATATAATAAAATAAAAGTATATTTATGTTACCAATTTCTTTTTTTCAGGATGGTTAGAATATATTTGTAGGAGGTATAGGAAGAAAATAACATAAAAGAGCTTAGTTGATATAGTTTACTCTTTCTTCAGATATCCTCCTTTGATACTCTACATGGGCTATATGAATGGTATTTTTATGAGATAAAAACCTATATAATATGGATAATATAATTTTGGTAGGTATTTAGAAATATTTTTTTTATGTAATTATCTAATTGTGTGGGGGAGGTTGGGTGGTGATGATGGTATTTATAAGGGGAGAATAGTGGTGATTTTGATTAAAATATTCATTAGTTAATTTTTTTGTTAATGTTATCAATGGTGATGATTCTTGTGAATATAAATATTAATTTATGCATGTGATTCTGTAGCTAATGGTTCCTTATATCATCTAATATTTAATTAATCATGTATTTAACATATAATGGAAAATGTCATATTTTTTTGTATTTCACTATTCTCCAAATATTCAATTATTTCAAAAAAACCAAAAAATAAACCTGACATAATTTATACTTTTTTATTCAAAAAATTCAATCCATTCTATAAAAATATTTTTCTAAATATAATAAATTTAATTTTTAAAATAAAATCCATATTTACTAAAATTACATTTTTTATAACACGATCAAATTTCTGACCTGTAGAAAAATTACTAATGATTTCAAAAATTAATATATTTTTTTATATAATGATAAAAATTATTGTTTAAAAAATTAAAAGATAAAATTTTATTTCTAATTATTAAATTTATCATAAAATCATATTTTAAGGAAAATAATACATATATGTTTTTCCAAAAAAATATAATTTTTCTTGACTTTGTGTCAAATATTTATTTTATAAAATTTAACACTTTTGTTTAATTTTCATAATATATAAATTCCTTATATTTTTAGTTTATAAGATACCTAAATATTATTTCACTAATACAATAGTTTGGTTACTATTCAAATATTCTAATTATTATTTTTAATGATCATATTTCTAATGGTCGTATATGTTTTCTACTTCCTATAAATACCTCACATTACCCTCATTAATCATTCAATTAAATTTATCTCAAGGTTTTATTCTTCATTTTAAAAAATATCAATTACATTACTAATATTTTTTTACAATGATGTTCTAAGGTGTGTTCATTCCAGGAGACCAAAGTGATCCAAATTTTCTTATTCTAGTTTTTTTATATTTAATAGTCCCATTGTATTATTTTTAATGTTATTGGGTATATTTAATCACTAAATGTAATGTTCTAAATTAATATGATAAAGTTTTTCTAGTTTTTATTATTTGTTTCATGTGTTTTATATTATATTCATATACATGACATTTGTTCTGAAGGGAAATTCTATATATAAAGGTATGGGTCATTACATTCTGGTACCCCTGGTTTTTTCTACACTAGTAAAAGGTAAATCAAGATTGATTGAGTTTTGTTAGGTATGTGAGATGATAATTAAGAAGTACCGATCAATTGGTGTGTTCTTATTGTTACATATATTACCATATAATGCCATCCTTAGCATGTATTGGTTGTACTTTGTACAATCCATCATTTAATGTTATCAAATATGGATGATTTTATTTGGTGTAGAAAGTGGTCTCGTGATTTTTATTGTTAAGAGATACCATTTAATGGATTGAAAACATTTGGATACTATTAGATCAAATATAGTAGTATTGATGTTAAATTTTATGGAGATGCTAATAGAGGAGTTTCTGAATATTTTGTAGGATTTATTGAATGTTTTTCAAAAATAGGTTGTGATAATACGCCTTAGATATAATATTGAGTTTGGGATATAGTTTTAACCAATAATTTCTTGTATTATTATGGCCCCTTATAGGATGACACCATCAGATATGTGGGAGTTTTGGATTCATGTTGATGGTCAATTGTATAAGTGTTTTACAAGACCCAGTTTATCACCTGGGAGAGCCCCAATATTGTTTACAAAGAAGCAATATAGTGGTTTTTATCTTTGGATTGATTATAGGTGGTTTAACTACATGATATTAAAGAATTATTATCCACTCTCTAGGATTGTGAACTTGGTCAATCAGTTAAATGAATACAAGTGGTTCTCAAAAGTTTAATTTTTTTTTGGAATATCACTATATATGAGTGAAGGGGGATATTTAGAAAAATTATTTTAATTGTTCCTATGGTAACTTTGAATTTATGGTGATTCCATTTTATGTTGAAAATTTACCATTAGTATTCATGGGGATGATGAATTTAGTATTCCATGAGCTTACGGATTTTTTTTTGGTGGTTTTTATTGGTGAAATCATTATGTATTCAAGGAAAATATAGGATTGCATTGAGTATTTAAAGACTCTTTTAGGGATCCTTCGATAAAATCAATTATATGTTAATTTTTTCATATCTAAGTTTTGGATGTATGATGTGAACTACCTGGGTTAATTCATGTCTCGGTGTGGTATAGTGGTCGATCTATCAAATATTGAGCGATTTTTTTCTTGGACATCACTTAAGAATGATGTAGTGGTACATAGATTCCTTAGTTTATCGGGTTATTATATGATTTTCATCTTATATTTATCTCAAATTATGGAACCTTTTACTTCTTAACCTAAGAATGATTAGACCTTTGTGTCGATGTAATAGTTCCAAGAGGCATTTGATCACTTATAATAGAAGATTGTCATTATTCATTTCCTTCATTTTCTAGTAGAATGAGACAGGTTTGAGGTGTATTTTGAATATTATCATCTTATTTTTAGTTTTGTTTTGATGTAATAGTTGGTGGTATCTCTTATGTTTCTTAGCAGTTATATCCCCATTAATTTTATTATTCCACACATGGCCTATAGGTTTTGGTTATAGTGTTTACTTTAAAGATTTGATGGTATTACCTCATTGATGAGAAATTTTTGTAAATAAAAAATCACAAGATTCAATGTTATATCTTCTCTTAGTGAGATATAAATTTTCACTAGTTAATATGGGTAGAGTTATTTTAGGATTATGAATTAGAGATCTATTATACTCTGAGTCAGGGAAATGTGGTAACGGACGCACTATGTGGGAATATGTAAGATGAGGTTTCTCATGAGGTTTTTGATGAGTGGAAAATGATATTTAAGATTATTCAATTGTTTTGGGATATTAAAGTGGTTATAAGTTTAATTTTTTCATATTATATTATAATATTTTATATTTTATAAATTTTAGGGGTCTCAGGTGGAAGATTGTGAGGAGGAGGTGTGTAGATATCGCATAGTTCATAGTGATGATCATGAAGGGTGTATAAAGAATGGTGATGATAGAATGTTATTTCATGGGAAGCTATTTATTTTATAGGTGATGAGAGAGGAATGTATGCATAAATTCTATAGAACACCTCTAGAAATTAATCTTGATATAAACAAGATGTTTCATTCCTTAAAGGATTGTTTTTGGTATCCTAGATTAAAGAAGTGGGTGGCAGAGTTAATGTCTTGATGCTTTTTTTTATCAATTCATTAATGTCAAGCATTGATTTCCAGGTGGGCTATGTAGCCTATAGAAGTTCCTTAATTGAAGTAGGATTATATTATTATGAATTTTTTTATAGTTTTTCCTCAATCATTTGGAGGATATGAAACCATCATGGTTTCTTCAGATCACTTAGAAAATGTTTCTCATTTCTTGGATATATAGGAGTTAAGTGTGGTAGATGTGTTTGTGAGGATTTGTGTGGAATAAGTGATTAGGTGGCAAGTATTTACAAGGATTTTTTTATTGGGATTATAATTTTACTTCATGAGATTAAAAGGTGTTACAATAAGATTTTGGATCTCATTTTTTTCCTTATAATGGTGTTTCATCCCCATATGGATAAGAATATATAGTGGATAATCTATATCTTAAAAGACATGTTTTGTGCATCATGGGTGAAAAATTTTACTTTGGTCCTATTTTCATATAATTATTATTATAACTCCTCCCTTATTATATCCGCAATTGCGGCATTGTATTATAGATCATGTAGGTCACCTTTATACATGAGTGAGGATATAGGGAAGATGGTTATTGGACCAGACTTGGTACAAAATATGATGGAGAAAGTGTAAGTGATTTGGATTGGATAAAGGTTTACCATAATAACTAGATGTATTATGAAGATAATTGAAGAAAATATGTATAGTTTGAGGTTGTAAATAATGTGTTATTAAAGGTTTATCCATGCTGTTGGAAGTTAAAGTTTCATAGTAGAGGTAAAATTTCATTGCAGTTTGTTAGACCTTTCGAGGTGTTTAAACATATTAACAAGGTGGATTAGAAGTTTTAACCCCAATTAATATGGATTATGTTCATGAAATATTCCAAGTATCAAAAAATTATAGGTATCATTATGTTGAATCTTAAGTTATTAATTAATGGTATTTAGATATTGAGGAGGATACAACGTTTGTGGAACAGCCTATATAAATTTAGGACCACTAGTAGAAGGTTCTACTAGGAAATTTCATTCCTTTAATTAGTATATTATTGAGGCATGGTACCACAACCTGAAACATCAGGTCCAACATAATTTATTGTAATCTAAGAGTAATAACCCAATCCTACCTTCAATAGGATAGGGGATGGTGACTAGAATCTAGTAGTTGTATCTCACACATGGGGGGCTTAGCCTAAACTACCTGCACAGGCATGCATATCCATGCACTATAACAATGAGGAACGATAAACAAATATTAATGTAAATGCATGAATAACATATAAACCCACATCAGAGTAGGGAAATTCATAAGTTCTAAATAAAATCCCACAAAAAAACAACAAATGGAGTCTGGCCTATAAACAAAAAGAAAACTACTAACAAAATGAAACTTTGTGATCCGTCCACATTCAGTCTAGCCTAACTAATCTCCACCTACTCCTAGTCCACTGAGGAATCCATCAAAATTCATGGGATCTACATAATACATTACACATGTGGGAATATTTCATGAAGGGGTGAGTATAAACATACCTAATAGGAAATCCCAAAATCAACAAACACAAATAATCAAAGATGGGTTCAGCTCAACATCATGAAATAAATGGTGAAATAAACAAGGTAAACTAAATATGATCAAAGAAAGACTCTATTTATTAGGTTGATTTTTTCCTCACTTCTAGCCTAGGGATTCTTCTCGAGGATCCAAGGTAACACCAATCCCAAATAACTCACTCCTCAGACCTTGTTGACACTAATGGTACTCATCCAAGAGGTTATAATCGTTGGGTCTTGCCATGTTGAAGCATGAACTGGAACTCATATGATATCAATACATAGGTATTATATTGAACATAGGTCCCATTTAGGACACCTAAACTTATCTAGAATATCCCACTAGTAAGGGTATCACACATCCTAGGTGTCGGGGACAAGATACTTGACCCAAACTAGGGAATAATTAGATATAGGATCACAACTTGGGCTGTGTAGAGGGATACCTGACTCTATCTAGAACTATCACATAGAGGGGATCAATCATCTTGTTCTCTATATAGGATTCCACACTTTACCCTTATATGTATAGACCAAGGAAACAAACCCACTTAAAACGGAAACCATACCAAAGATTTCAAAGGATCTAACCTACCTTGGATAGAGTACATGACATTTCTTAAGGGGTACATGGTGTGTCTCATTGAGTCCAGTAATAAACATGTTCTTCCATCTCACATGGAATATTCCTCTAGATATATGGTTTATTTTTATGATATACAGTGTGTAGATGTTGGGTGGTAGTTGGGAATGTATCATCTACCCATGCCCATGTACTTTATGAAGTAAATGAGGTATGCCCTAGCACACACTGCGTGTCGGGTCACATATCTTTTTGGGTGTGTGATCCCTATATATTCCAAGATGGATTGATAAGTTTCACATGGTGTGTGTGTCCCCCACATTTCATGTGATATTTAAATATATAAGTAAACCCTATTATTTACACAGAGGGGTCCACACGAGATGTGTTCTTATAAACTATATTTCATGTAGAGCGGAATTTCACAAAAATTTTAGGTTTTTCACACATATTCACCCACAAAACCATCACCTTTGATTCTACAATTAATATTTATCATAAAAACCAAATTTATATTTTCTAGCATCAATGGTCAGCTGAAAGTTGGATTCTAGTAGATTTTCTCTGAAAATAAATGATTGTCACCACCTCCTATCATCTTCCTCGCACATAGTATGAAAACTATCATCCTCAATACATACTCTGATTCACTCCATAAACATTTCTCTTTTTTTATGCTATGATCCTCAATCCCAAACATTTATCAATAAATAATAAAACCCATTATTGATTGTGCACTGAATTTGGTTCCTAGAATCGGTCGAAGCACCCAAAAAATGAACCCTAATGATGAATGTGAGTAGAAAATAGGTAGAAATCCGTGAAACACAAAAGAGATAAATCAATGTTGGCCCTGTTAGGCATAAAAAAACATCATAAAAGGAATATTGAGGCTTATTATGGTTTCTAAATGGTCAATAATTCTTAATTTTAGGAATTAAATTTTAAAACAATAAACAAAGAAAAATCCATGAATTAATTCTTAAATGAATTAATTTTTGTTCAAAACCAAAAACAATAACAGGGAATTAAAACACAAGAAACAAATACCCACCTTGGATTGGATTGATCATTGAAAAAATAATTATTGAATAAGTGATTGTTGGTGAAAACCGATGTGTGCATTGTCATTGCTACAAATATCACTGATCACAATAGATTTTTTTCTATGTGGTAGATATCCTCTAATCTATAGTTTTATGTGGTCAACTATATATATTTTCATAACATGGTTATAAATAAAGTTTTTTTTCTAAGTTAAAATTTTAATTAGATCCTAAATAATTTAAATTTTTTATTTTTTTATTTTATCTAATATTTTCTAGCGACTTCACTCTACCAAGAGGTCCAATGTCGGTCAAACATATGTCACACCTAGAGTAAAACCTACATTATGGATTTAATGATAGTATTATTTTTTCCATCTGAGACTCTATTTGGGATATATTCTATTATTTCCAAAAAAACAGTGTGTGTGTGTGTGATATATTATAATTAATACTTTTAATATAATAAAACCAAGGCTCTACGAGTATTGTAATTCCACACCCACTATATGCCTTACTCTAAAAATTTTATTTAAAATATTATAATGTATATGATAGTAAATATGGATTCTTTATGTTCTCCCCACCTCAGGGATTTTTTTCCCAAAAATAAGTAACCTGCTCAAAAAGGTGATGGTACTAAGCTCTTATCTTTTTCTCCCCCTCTCAGGTTCTCTCCTAAAGTTTCTCACACTACCAATGACCACACACCAAGGGAACCAATCACCCATTAAGGATCTTCTCATTTAAATCCTCAATGGAAATTAGGTACTACTAGAAGGTAACTTTATCTTCACTATCCAGCTCTCCCCATTTCAATAACATGTGATGGATGGTGGATGTATCTCCTCAACTATGATGCATGGAAAACATTTCCCACTCAATTTAACTTTGTTGGTATGGATAAGTGGTACACTACCTCTCCAACTATGTATAATATATGGAATGGTCTAATTAATATTAGATATAACTTAATTTATCTTTCAAATATATGAAATACTTGGTGAGGTGATACATTAAGGAACATATGGTCTCCCTCATCGAACTCCAAAGGCCTATATCATCAGTCTACATAGGACTTCTAATGGATTTGTGAAGTGCCCATCCACTCCTAAGTGATATTTACCTTCTCTTTCATTAATTACACCAACTATGGGCCTATAGGACCTGTCTCACTAGGATTTTTCTAGAATAGTGGTGATCTTAAGGGTCTCCCATAAAAATCCTAGAATGGTTCCATACTAATGGTGGGGTGGTATCTATTTTCATAAAAAAACATCACTAATGGTATATGATCCTATCATCTATGACCAAAATCCCACACACAATCCTAAAACATATCCTCTAGGACCTGAGTAGTCTACTCTTTTTGTCCATCTATTTGGGGGTGGAGTTTCATGAAAAAACCCACAACTAAGTCTTAAAATACTATTTCAATCCTCTCTAGAATCATGACATGAATCGAGTATCATGGTCTGAAATAATCGTTTTGGTAACTCCATAAAGTAAGACTATCTTCTAAACATATAAATATCTCATACTATCCACTGAACCCTGCTCTTGGATGGCTGGGAATTTGATTAACTTTTTGAGTTGGTCTACAATCACCCAAATAGAGTTGTGAACACTAGCTAGTCATGAAATTCCCATAAAAAAAATCCTTTGAGATACCATCCCACATCTAATCTAGAACCACAAGGGGTTTATCTAAACCCATAGGTTCTTAGTGCTCATCCTTCACCTACTAGAAAGGAAGGCATCAGGATATGAACTCAACTATTATCCACTTTATCCCTATCCACCAAAACTGATGCTAAAGATCCTGATATATCTTCTCCACTTCCATATATACCACTAAGGGGGATGTATAAAACTCTCTTAGAACCTCCTCTCATAGTGTTACTGGTACCATCATCTACCCTTAGAAAAGGATGATGTGCTCTCCACTTTCATAAAATACATCAAAGGAATTTATGTTGAATATATGGTCATGAAAGACCTCAAAATCAATATCCAAAAATAGTGATTCCCTGAAGAATTTGAGAAGTAGTGTGATCACCACCATAGACTGGAGATATGATTCTCCACCCACTTCCATAAGGACCAACTAAAAAGATAAAAAATGATCTATTTCCTCTCTCAAGAACTGTGAATGGGATTTCCTACTAATATTGTCTACCACAACATTCCCTTTCCTAGGAGTATAGACTATCTCAAAAACATGGTCTAGTATAAACTCCAACCATCTCTTCCACCTCAGGTTAATATCTTTATACAATAAGATGTAAATAAGACTCTTATGGTAAGAAAATATGATGAATCATTCTCCTATAATATAGTATTTCCAGGACTTCAAGAAGAAAACTATTACTTCTAGCTCTAATACATGGGTCATTTAATTATTCTCATGGGGTCTTAGCTTCCAAGAATCATAAGAAATCACTTCTTTTCTCTATTTAAAAACTCATCCAAGCCCAGACTTGGTGGAATTTTATAACACCAGGTACTTAAAACCCTCCTTTTTCAGTCTCAATATGAGGATGTCCCTCTACCTCTATCACATATCCTAAAAATCTTTCTGACACTTCTTTATCCACATGAAATGCTACCCATTTATGGTCAAGGTATTCATAGGTTTCATGGTTCTGGATAAATAGGGTATTAATCTATGATAATAGCCTACAAACACAAAGAATCTCCACACCTCAGTTTCACTCTTGGGTGCCTCCCAAAATAGTACCGTCTTAATATTTATGGGGTCTAATAAAACTCCCTCCTCTAAGATGACATGTCCCAGAAGTGGAAATCTAAATTATAGAACTATTAATTTGAGAGTTTCTCCAAATTTTGGTGCTCTCAGAGTATGACTAGAACCATCCTCAAATGTTTCATGTGATCCTCCTTTGACTATGAGTAAATTAGGATTTCATCTATGAATATTACCATAAATAGATCTATGAAGGGATAAAATATTTGGTTTATGAGTCCCAAGAACACTGTTGGGAAATTATTCATTCTTAAGTTTATCACCAATTACTCATAGTGACCATAGAATCATTGGAATTTAGTCTTCATTATATCCACCTCTCAAACCTAGAACCAGTGATAAATCATCATGAGATTAATATTCAAGAACCACTACACCCCTTTTAAAAGGTTGGAGATATCCTTTATCCATAGTAATGGATACTTGTTTTTTATAGACACATGATTTGTGTGATGATAATCCATGCATAATCTCAATATCTTATCCACCTTCATGGGAAAAAACTAGGATTTCCTAAGGGGATCCATTGGGTCTATCAAACCCTTTCCTCTACAGATCCTCAAATTTTACCATCATCTCTCATAGATCTTCAAGGAATATATGATATGCTGGTACATATATCAGGGTACTCCCTGGGTGTAGGTCTATGTAAATGTAGATCTCTCAATGGGTAGGTAATCTCTTCACATACTAATGGAAGATTTCATAATACTTATTTAACATTGTAGAAAGATGAAAATCATAATATCATGATCCAAGGGTCATACTAGACAAATGATGATAAATTAGTTGTATCCTTCTATGTATTAACCAATCCTACTATGCCTAGGATTCCTACTCAAAAAAATGAAAATATCATCCCATCAACCTGGTCACATTGCATCCTCCACATAAAATAGTTAATATGTACACAGAATCCATAGAGTCAATTAATACCCAAGATGACCTAATAAGGCCTCATCATGACTATGAAGATATACCACATGAATTTATCTACTATAAGGGATAGTTCAAAGTATTTTAAAAATTATGTGATCACCGAATCTCCATTAGTGGGAGTTTATAAATGAAAAGGTCAATCAAAAGGGTCCACTAGAATCACTATGTATCAAATAAGTTATGTGTCAAGAAAGTATTTTATTTTTCCTATGTCTATAAAAACTATAGATAAAGTAGATCATATAAATGGCATACCTCATATCACACCCAGAGCCTTTAGATCATAATCATCTACTACCTTAAATTTCCCATGTCCCCGACTACCATATATTTGATCCTATCATGGACCACCTTGGGGTTTTAGTAGTCGTAACAGGTCATAACATTTCCCACCTCCTGTATCTCTCCCAATTCCTCTTCCATGTCCTCCACCCAAAGTACCACCCTACTCAAGCCACTGCCTCTACCTTAAAATCCCATTGACTGTATACCTATCGACTATATGATAGGTTGGAAAATCCTGCGAAATATGGCCCCACCCATCACAAAATTATAAATTTATTTACCTCAGATGATTGGAATCTCTCTGGGATCCCTAAGTGACTGACCCTCTATCCTGAGACAACCTCTAAAGCTGCCTCACACTCTTAGATCCTTTAGCCTAACAACGACTACTGGTTTCTAAGGACTCGGCTTCAGGGTGCCCACTACCTGAACCAATGGTTAACAATTTATCCATTAAGAATATTTCCCCAACTAAGGCACACTTCAGCAACCCAGTATAAGAATGGATACAAATATATACCACTCCAACTCATATATCACAATAAGTTCCAAGGTCAAAGGTTTATTCTTGAATGTATTTTTCATGAACTATATCTGTGTAATATCATGAGAGGTTAGTGAACCTCAATGTGTACTTTGTGACTATTATGTTGCCCTATTGGAGCTCCAAAAGCTCCTAGATACACACTTACTACAATGTCAATGGATAAAACTACTCTCTAAAAAGGAACCTAAATTATAACCAACAGAGGGTCTCCTCATCAAAAATGTACATCATAAAGCTACAATATATTTTTTCTACATAATAAATGACATGTGTAGGAAGATACAATAAAGTGGTGAGTATAAACATACCTAGTAGGATAACCCAAAATCACCAAACATAAATCATAAAATATGGGGTTATCTCAGCATCATGAAAGAAAGGGAAAATAAAAAGGTGAACCAAATATACTCAAAGGAAGACTCCAAGTCTCATGGTGAGGTCAATCCTTACTGTTAGGATATAGATTCTTCTTGAGGCTCTAAGGTAATGATTTTGTAGGATAAATCACTCCTCAAGTCTAGTTAATAATAATATTACTCATTTTATAGTTCATGCTCATTGGGCCATTCCATATTGAATCAAAAATTGAAACTCACAAGATATAAATACATAGGTAGAGTATGACACCTAGTGCCTATGGGGGATACTAGAACACATCTTGAATAACCCATTGAGAAGGGGATTACACTTCTTGGGTGTTGGTTGTTGGGGAACACTGTGTGTCTCACAAATTATATTACTTACTAAGTCCTTTCATCCCACATAAAATATTAATCTATATAGAAAATGTATTATTATGATGTACGGGGTTTAGAGGCTTGTCCAGTACTTGGGAAAGTGTTATCTGTCCATGCTCGTGTACTTTAAAAAATATACAGGGAATTCCATGACACACATGGAGTTTAGGGTCACATAGATTCTTGGGAGTGTACTCCGTATACACATTGAGATCACTGGATAAGGGTCACATGGTGAGTGGGTCCTCCACATGGAAGGTGATATTTAAATCTCTATGTAAACTCTAAACACCACACATAGGGGTTTGCATAGCATGTGTTATTCTAAACTACAATCTGTGTAGACCGTAATTTAATAGAAATTATAGATTATTCATGTGTCTTCACCCAAATCATTATCACCTTTTATTACATCATTATTTCCACACATGAATCCCATATTTTATTGACTAGAATTAATGGTTGTCCAGAAGTTGTATTATGGTCTTTCATTTCCAAAAAAACAATCATCATCACCTCTCATCATCATCTTCACATACGGTCTGCAAAAATGTTGTCACTAATCGGTCCTCAAATTTTTTTCACCAATATTTATACTCTTTCATGCCATGATCCTTGATCCCAAAACAATACCAAAAAATAATGGAACCCATAATTAATCACCCATTAAATTTGGTTTCCAGAATCATTCAAATCGTCAGTCAAAAAAACACTGATGATTATCACACATAAAACAACGATAGGAATCCATGAAACATGAGATTTAGAAATTGATATTTGTTGTGTTATTATTTTACAAAATATTTAATAGAAGATCTAGGATTTTTTAAATTTCAAAACAATAAAAAATTACTAATTATAGGAATTAAAATTATAAACACTAAATGAAGAATGATCCACAAATTTATTCCTAAATGAATTAATTCACCTTTATCAGAAAAAATAAGAATATGTAATTAAACCACAAGAAACAAATCCATACCATGGATTTGATTTATAATTGATGAAGAAGTTTTCACATGATAGTTTATTGGAAAAAACATCATGTTCATTATTGTCTTCTCAAATCTCCTCGATCACACTAGAAGTTTCATTCCATGTTATCTCTCCTCCAATCTCTAGGGTTATACAAATAATACTAGAGATTGTCATAATGGGGTTATAAATAGAGTTTTTTCTATATTTAAACATTAATTAGATAATTAATTAATTAATTTAATTTATATATTTTATCTAATGTATACTAGAAATTTCACTATATTGAGATGTCTAGCACTCGAAAAATTTATGTCACACCTAGGTTCAAACCTGAATTACGTATTTAACAAAAATCCTTATTTTTTCACACAAGAATCCATTTGGGATATATTCTATAATTTTCAAAAAAAAATTGCATGGATGATATATTATATTTAATATTTTTAATATATAAATATCTAGGCTCCGTGCGAATTTGAATTCTGAACCAACTCCATGAATTACTCTAAAAATATTATTTATAATATTCTAAAGTATTTAATGGTAAAAATAGATTAGTTTCTCATGGTGGGTTGGAGGAATATATGTTGGAATGGGATTCATATATACTAGTTAAATACCCAAAGTTATTTTGAACCTTGATTTTTATATTGAAACCAAAAATTTATATTTAAATGAAGTTATTGATGTTTTCTTCTATCGTATTTTATTCCTTTTAGTAGAAATATTCCTATTATAGAGGTATCTCATGAAATAATTGAGTTTTTTATGTTTTATTATATTTTTAATAAGTTTTCCTTTGATTCTTGAGGATGAGAATAATTTTAGAGGAATCTAATGTGGAGGATTTTAATTTTATAGTACTCTAATTTGTGATTTTTGATGTATTATATAATGAAAGGGTGATCTTAGAGGTGATATTTTAGAAGAATAGTTGAAATCAAGGTTTTAGGAAAATCATGTCATAATTCCTATTATTACACCATTATTTTTTCCTAATGTGTGTATTTTGGGATATGTTTTCAAGATAAATGAAGGTTTCATAAATGGTTATTATGACTTGAAAATTGTGTCAGGGTTCATTTAATTGTGGTGTGATGGTTTACATTGCACTGTAATGAGATGTGAGGAAATATTTTATTATTATGGATATTCATTATAGGGATTTCAATTAAGATATATTATTTGTTCCTGATTTTAAATGGAATCATGTATTTGACCATAATTTTATAGTTTTCTTCATAACTATTTCTAGGAAATTATGAATAAAAAAGGTTAATGAATATTTTTTTGATATTGAATCATTTTGTCCCTGAATTTATAAGATTTACATGATATGGGATAAAGATTTGTATTATTCCATGATATCCATAGATATCATTATATTTGAATGTGGTGGGAGTGATATTTTAGGATAGGTTAAGATGGATTGCGTTATTATTGTTGGATCTTGGGTGGATCGACCAATGTTACATTGTAATGAAATCCATTACACCATGAAATTTGAAAATCCCCTATTAAATGTAAAATTGACTATTTTTTACCTTATTCTTGGTTTATTCTTCCTCTTCATGATTTTTAGAGACCTTTTTAATTTCCTTTATTATTAAAAAGTGATCATTTGTCCACTCTTGGTTTTTTTACCTTTGGGATCTTGAATTCGTATAGATTGAGGTAATCCTTCATCAACTTTTCCTTATATTTTATATTATTACTTAGGATCCTATGAAAGGGTATTGTAGAGAATTGATGTGGGATAATGAATTATATATTGTCAAAGTATTTTTATAAGAATGTGGATGTTTGAACATCACATCATGAGCATTCACTAACGAACTGAATTAAGGGATTATAACTTCACTTTTTTTATTGTTAAGTGTATTTATATAGTTTAGTTAATGTAGTGATAGGTAATTTTTATGTATGTAACATGAAATTAAAATATAAATTACTAAAGATTTGAATTGTGTGCATGGAAGTGTGTATTTAATTTAAATATAATAATTAATCATTTAAAGTATGGTAATTTTTGTAATTTTAGTGGTTGCTTAGGTTGGAAGTAACATTTTTAAGGATGGTAATGGGGGTTGATAGAATGGGGTGATCGATGAAATTGATGATTTATGTGTGACAAATGGTTAAGGATATGTATAATGTGATTTTTAATATCATTTGATAGTTGTTTTAAACCTTGATAAGTATTGTTGACATGATATAATTATAGGAATAATAGAAGTTTTATGGTTATGAGGTAGTGTTGGTTAATTTGGATTAGGTGGTTCGATAAAGATTTATGAGGTAGTTGGACCTAAGAATTTGGATCTTAATAGATATGTTTATGTTATTATATTGAGTTACTGGGAAGTTATTTTCAGGGACAAACCTAATATTTCGATATGTTAGACACCCAAACCAGCTCGTGACAGGGCTTTAGGGGCATTTCCAATCCCCTCTACTGAAAAAAAGCACCCGAGCATCATAATCAACCACAATGAATTATTTTTTCCCTCAAATTAGAGTAAAAGGAATGATATATTTTTATTTAAAATCTATTATCACCACCCCATATGTCATAGTTCCATGTGCTGACAAAGTAGAAACAATATAAAAATTTTAAACACTTTAAAAACAATTCACTCAACTCTCCTCCAAATCCCTCACATAGAACAACCCTCATATTTAATATCCAAAACACCTCATAGATAATTCACCACCAATTAAATGAATAAAACTAAATATGGATGTTCTATTTGGATACTATAGTAAGAACACTAAATAAAAAAAATTATCACTAACCTCTATATAATCCCAAAAGAAAAAACATGCCTTAAATAATAAATTCTCCAAGAGTTGTTCAAGAATTAAATTAGAAGGATGAAATAGAAATTAATATAGGTGTGAGAATAAAAAATCTCAATAGGTCAACATCGTCCTTTCCACGTGTATAACTTTTAATTATAAAACCATTATTAACCTAGTTGGAAATATATTAATAAAATAGGTTATTTATTATTAATTATATTTAAAAACTAATGACACATAAAAATGGTTTTCTAAACCATCCTATTTATTTTTTTAAATGAAAAAAAAAATCACTATGAAGTTGTTTTAATAATCACACACATCATACTGAGTGACCCATTCCCATTTAAAACATCTATTTTCAAAACATTTCCACAGTCCTTTAAAAAAACTGAACTCACACAACATAAATAAAAAGAACAATAAAAAATCACCATGTCATAAAATGAATCAAAATAGATGAATGAAACCAATAATAGGTTCTACACAAATCAACCCAACATAGAAATATAAAATAATTTCAAGAGAAACCCCTATGTCAAACCACCAACCAAGGAATAGGTGTCATGGGATCTATCTTAGGTATCAAATTGAGATAGTTTTAGACTTTACCAGTCATAGAATAACTTCTTAGACTTTGGTGCATCCTAAACAACCCACCCGGCTAGCCTTCACATGGCCTTATTGGGGGAAACTTCCCCAAAATCCCCGATATATACCATAAATAGGCGAGACACTAGTATTTTGATTCTAAGTAGTATGGAATAAATATATAATTTACACATAGTCACTCATGTTATTATTACCAAAAAAATTGAGGGTGAGAAAAACAATAGTAACATGATCAAAATGAATCATAAACAATAATTTCACCATCACCTCTAACTCTATCTCTCTCTCTCTCTCAATCTCGATAAATAATCATTAAGATCCATTATATGGTCTCTACATAAATCTAACACCACCCATTAAAGGGTAACAACACAAGGGTCACAAAGAGAGTCTCACATACCCATGCCATTCAAAAATAATTTAAAGTGAAAAATTATACTTTCACAAAAAATAGAATCGGAAATTCATTCTTCATCTAATCATCTGAAATTATATTTCAAATGATTCTTTAAAATCTACAAATTAAAATATTATTTAAAAAATATTATTATAAAATAATTTATCAAATTATTTTAATTCCCATCAAATGACTAACTCGCATTTTCAATGAAAACCCCAAAGTGTCAAAATATCATTTTTCACTCACTCTATGTCTCAAATGGGGATAAAATAATTTTTATGAATCCCATTTTATTCTAAAAATATACTTAAAATAATTTCTCAATACTTTTAATTTCATGAATTACTTAAAATACCAATTACAAATTTTAAACCAAATGGGGATTCACTTTTGAAATCAAAACACCCTTTAAAATCATGTAATTCAGCCATAAAGGTTGTTTGGGTAATTTCTGAAACACCTGGTGTGCAGTTTAGTAAAAAAATATACCCTTTTTAAAATAGGTAAACTCGTCATTTTATATGGAAACCAAGATAAACCCACATTTTATCTTTATTAATTCAATAAAAATAATTAATACTGACATTAAATAATTAAAAAAAGAATTTGTGAGGCAATCTAATGACAGTTGTAAAAGTTATGGTTAAAAAATGTGAAAACCTATCTCAACCCCAAATGAAACTTTTCACCTTCATTGGTGAATGATATAATAATCAAAATTAAAATTTTAATAAACCCTAAACACCCAAATAGTAAATTTTAAACCAATATTAAACCTTAAATTTATTTAGGAGGACCCCTTAGGGTTTGGTCCATAGGGTGTGTAGTGAGTGGAGGGAAGAAAACATGATAGGAAATGAATGAGGGAGGAAAAGGAAAAGAGGATAGTCCTTACCTAAGATATCATACCTTAAAACATAATAAATACAACATGAATTTCCATGAAAGTATGAGGCATATAAGGGGGGTGAATATCAGTGCAGGTCACCTAGGAAGTCATGTGATAAGTGGTAGAGAAAGAAATAGGAAAAGATTTTTAAATTTCAGGAGGGAAAAAGTTTAAAATTATATAATTTTAAAAACTGGATGACCCACATGGTTTAGTAAATCATTTTTCAACAATTATGAGGCCACTGGAACATCAAAAATATAATTCAAATTTTACCCTAGGACCTCACATGGTTTAAAAATCCACACAGTGGATGTAAAAATTCAAATTTTCAAGTTGTAAAGGTTTATGCATGGTTTTCGCATGGTTTCTACTAACTATATGTTAACTGTGCACCTAGGATGACATTAAATATTTAAAAAAACAAACTATTTTGATCTGATGTTTGAGGAAAAGTTAAAAAACTATTGAATAAATAAAATAAAATGGGAAAATTGGGGTCAGTGTGTGATAAATCTTCTCCCCACACTGTTTTATGCCCCTAAAAAGTATTTATTCAATGTAGAAGGAATTATAATAATAAATTTTATTCAACTCCAATCCATGAGTTGGGTGGGATATAAAGAAATCTAATAAAATACTAAATAATATAGGGCCACTCAACATGATCCAATAGCCAAACTATCTATCCACAATCCCCAAAACAAATGAAATGATAACTCCAAAATGTTAGACCTATATGATCACAAAATGGCCTAATCCAAAAACTAAAACCCCTAACATGAGTCCTAGATATAAGGAATACCTAACATATGTATCCCCACCATTTTTAAATTATTCTAAAATGTAAAAAACCCAACTAAGGCTCTCACTTTGATATGGAATTATAATAAGAACCTCAACTCCACCAAAGGCCTGAGAATATTTAATCCATTTCAAAATTAAACATCCACCAAGGAATAAAAATAAGGATCTAAAAAGTAAGCTCAACCCACAAATAATTATCACTAGAAACTAACATGGGTTCTAGACTCAGGTTACCATGCTCCACTCGGATAGACTAGGACCTCAACCATATGGGAACTATCCCACAGATACCCACAAAATATCCATCACTCTTAAGATCTCACTTAAAGTGATACTAGTCCTAAGTACCTGAGAATTGTATCTTAGGTCTCCCATATTCCAATCCACAAAGGATTAAACCTCCAAAATTCATTGACACAGACACATATTTCAATCACTTCAAGAAACCACAAACACACCCAACCTCAACCAATCCAAACTACAAGCACACACATCCATAAGGGTAAGTAACTCAAATCCATAAAAAATGCACAAAACCAAAATTCCACAAGAACCCCCATAGAGTCACCCAACATAGGAACTATAACAAAAACAAATAAAAATATTTCATTGACTCTAAATCAACTGAAGAGGGAAACACTAAACCATTGGACTTCCCCAAGAAAAAATTATCCACAATTTTTCATGGAACTAAACTAGGTGCTTCCTACACACTCACAATAAACAGAGACCAATACAAAAAAAGGGTGGATAATGATTCAAGAAAACCTGAACTAGATCCAAGAACAATAAATAGTTTGGACTCACTAATTGGTTTTGAGTTTGTAAAGGGATACCATATATAGGAACTATACATAAATAATGGACAAAATCACCCAAAGGGTCATCCCTTGAGATGAATGATCCATCCTTTTTCATGAACTTCTTGGGAAGTAGAATTTAAATAATATGGGACACAAAATCAACTATTTCATGTCCTATACATCAAACTAAACAATCCCACTGTAACTAATGGATAAATCCAAAACAAAAAACTCACCAAATAAAAACACATCATACACACATTATAAAACTAATTTTATTAAAAAATAATCAAATTTAAATAAAGAATTTTAAAACACCACACTAAATTCAATAAAAAAATAAAAACCATTTCAATATTTAAATACTATTTTGAAATAATTTTTAATTTGAATGAATTTATTCTAAAGAATTTCATAATTTAGCTATTATTTTTAAATCATTTCATAATTTTTATAAAAAATTACTTTAATTCTAATTTATTTTCCAAAATCCATAATGAAATCAATAAATTTATAAGGAATCCTTTTATGAAACAATAAACCACTTTAAAATAATCCACAAAAAATAAATTTTGGAACTAATCGTTCCTTAGAAAAAAAGAAAGTTCCATTTCTACCTGAATAATCATTTAAAATTTACAATAAAAACCAATATATAACAAAATACACTGCATTATATTCATTCTAATAAAATCTAAGAAAACCAAGACATCTTTAATTCCCCTCCAATAAGTGATATTTCACTTTAAGATCATTTTTGGAATTAAAAGAGGTCAATAATAAATTTTAAATGAAATATATGACGCATGCGGGTTTAGAAGAGTCCCTAAAACCATTCAAATGGGATCCATACTTTTATCTAGACCATGGTGGATAATCATGTAGCTTTTTTTCTTCCTCCAACATTACCCCAAGCTTATGTGAACTCCAAAATCACTTGAAATTCATTAGTAATTAAAATATAATTTTCATATAAAACAAATCAATTCGATCAAAAGATCAAAATCCTAGACTTTTGTCCAGACTACCCATGGAAACTTGAGGCTTCAAAAAGAAGAGATCTCACGACACTCTTCCCCAGATACACCTCTCAATTTTTTACCATCCTATCACCACTCTATCTTGACACTCTTCAAAAAATAGGAATAATAAAAAATGTAGGTCCATGTTCAAGAACCTAGGTGTTGATGCCACTTTTTCATAAACTAACATGAGCCTTCCATCCGTCAGGTACCTGAGCTAGCCCGTTATAGGGCTTGATGGGAGTTCTTGACCCCCCACCCCCCTAAGATTGAGATAACCATCATTTCTGTGTAATCAACCGTTAGGAATTATTATTCCCTCATATCAGAGTAAATTGAATAAAATAATTATAAGGAGAATCCAACATGACCACTTTTTACATAGAAGGTCCATACACCAAAATAGAAGGAACAATGTAAAAATTTTATGCACATTACAATGAAAGAAAAAAAATACCTCAACTCACCACTAACCCCCTTACACAAAATAGTATTTAGTTTTTACATTCAAAACACTGCATATATAATGCACCATCGATTAAATTAATAAAACTAAATAGGTATATCCCATTTGTTTGGCATAATAAAGAAACTAAAAAACATTAACTACTACATGGTCATAAAGTACCAACCATGACTAAATAAATAAATGATTTAAGATCATGAAGAAGTTTAATTAGAAGCCTAAAACTTAAAGTAATGTTACTATGAGCATAAAAATTTTAGTGGGTCACCACCCACCTTTCCACGTTCCTAATTTTTAATTATAAACCCATTTTTAATATAGTTTAAAATACAATAAAAAATAGTTTCTTAATTTTTAATTTCATTCGTAAACTAAAAATACCTCAAAATGGTTTTATAAAACTTACCCTTTATTTTTCTTAAATGAAAACAATCACTATGAAAAATTTTTAAGAATCACACATTCTATATCGAGTAACCTATTCTCATTTAAAACACCATTTTTTCAAAACATTTCCATTATCCTTTAAAAAAACCACTCACACAACATAAATAAAAACAAAAAATAAAAGGAACCATGTGATCAAATAAAATAAAATAAATGATAGAAACAAATCATAGGTGCCACACAAATCAATCCAATAGGGGAATCTAAATGAATATTTGGAAAAAAACCCTATTCAAAAGAATAAACCAAGGAATGGGTGTCATGGGTTCTACCCAAGATCAGATTGTGAGTCAATTATATAATTTATAAAACATAGACCAACCTATAAACCTATGGTGTATCCTAAATGAACCACCCAACTAGCATGAACCCATCCTCATCAAGGGAACTTCCCCACTAGCCTTGGCATATTTTACAACTAAGGGGAGACACTAGTAGTGTTTTAATAACTATTTTTTCACAAATAAAGACTTTATACATAGTTATTTGGGTTACCTTGACCAAAAAAAGTGAGAGTGATAAAAATAATAGTAACAAGATTAACATGAATCATAAATAGTAATCTCACCCTCACCTCCATATCCCTCTCAATAAACAACACTTGAAATCCATCACCCATTCTCAACATACATAAAATACCAATCATTAAATGGGAATATGCATGAGGGTTAAAAATAGGTTCTCACATACCCACTCCATTTTAAAGTCATTTAAAGTTCCAAATAATCCTTTCACTAAAAAGTATTAGAATTAATTTCCTTTTCTAGTCATTTAAAATTATATTTCAAATGAATCTTTAAAATCAACACGTTGAAATCTGATTTCTAAAACATTTTTTAAAAATTATTTATCAACCCATTTCAAACCTCATCAAAGTAACAACTCACTTTTTTTAATACCCCCAAATAATAAAAAGTTTATTTTTCAACTCACTCTATGGACCAAATGGGGCCAAATCATTTTCATATGTCACATTTTATTCCAAAAAAATCATGAAATCCTTTACCAATACTTGGAAGTTAAATTATTTCTCGAAATACCCTTAACACTTTTAAACCAAATGATAATTCAATTTTGAAATCAAAAAATCCTTTAAAATTACATAATTCAGTCCTAAAGGCCATTCAAGAAATTTCGTAAACCCCTGGTGCACATGGATTGGTATAAATATATTTAAACCCATATTTAAAAAAATGAAACTCATAGTTTTATATAGAACCCATGATAAAACCACATTTTATCTTTATCAATTCTATAAACAAAATTAATACTACCATTAAATAATTAAAATAATAATTCAGGAGGCAATCCAATTATGGTTCTAAAATTAAATGTTAGGGAAATGGTAAAACCTACCTCAAATCTAAAATAAACTAATCACCTTCATTTTTGAATTATCCAATAATTAAAGGGATGATTTATACAATCCCTAAACACTCAAATAGTCAAGTTAGAACCAATATTTTCATTGTAAGAGTATGATGGAAAGATAGGGTAAATTTCATTTTAAAAATAAAAATAAACAATGTGGTAAAATAATGTGATAAATAAAATTAAATATTTAGTATAGTGGAAAATAAATTATAAGGAAAAGTGATAAAGTAGTATGGCCAATACTAAATTTGAGTGTTTATGTCTCTTCCCCTCAAATTATTTAGGGTTCTCATTATCCTTTAGCTTTAACAGTATCCAAGAACCTAAAATAACCTTTCTTTTTAATTAGTTTTATAAATAAATCCAATTCAAAGTAAGAGATACTTTTTTTATGGTTATAGTAAGAAACCCAAAAACAATCACTTTTGTGATAGTGAGAACCCAAGAATAATTTGAATATAGTGAGGTTAGTTTAACATAGGGCCTTTAAAATACACTATCATTCCATTAGAAATATTGAAATAGAAAAATTAGAGAAATATGGAAAATGGAATGTGATAGGAAATAAATACAACAAGGGAACACAAATGGAGCTCAAATGAAGGTATAATAGAGTATGATGGTTTCCAAGACTTCTTGGAGGTGTGATTATAGTATTCAGAGGTCTAATGGTGTTTTTATTGGTGTTTTGAGTCCATGATTGTGTATAGTTATACGGGTTTACTCACTATATGGTTGGGGTTTCCTTCAGCTAGTCAGTGGTTTTTTTCCAAAAAAAGGCCATTAAAATGGCCCTCTATACTTCTCTTTAACCCTTTGATTAATCAGTCAAATACCTAAGATGATATCCAAACAATATATTTACAATAACATAAACTAAAATTATTATAATAATAAAAGGTTTTTTATTATTAAAACATCTAAGAGAGTGAGGGGTATAATAATATCCCATTTTTTATGATTATAAACACTTGAGATAAAAAGGTGGCTAAGAATAAGTTAAAGGAATATGAAAATATTCTATTCAAATAAATGTATCTAAGGTGATTACTAAAATAATTTCAATATTTCATAATAAAATTAAAAATATATTTTAAAATTATTTCTAATACTCAAAATGTTAATATAATATTAAAAAAGTTTAATTTTAAAAAGAATTTAATGCAATTTTAAGTTTAAATAAAATGAAAAAAGTGAATAATTAAAAATTTTTACACAACCCATTATAGAAATCAACTTTGATACCATTATTCCTCTTTTAGATTATTAAAAACTCATAAAAAATTATATATATAATGGATAATTCACATATAAAAATAAATCCATGCATAAAGGAGACCCAATAATAAAGTATAAAAGACTCATACATTCCCAAAAAACCATAACAAAGTCAACAACTACACACAACATGTTGGAATTGTGGCCCTAGAACCAAATTTATTAGTACTTCATTACATGGTTTTCATTATTTATGAAGTTTTATTATCACATTATTCTTATTCCTTTGAATTAAATTTTTATGTGATAATGTCCTAAGAATATATGTTACACTAAAAGGTTATATAAGTTACCAACTATATTGAGAACCTAGAGGTGCCAAGAAATTGTTCTTGAACCTTATTCTATGTTTAGATGGTATTTTCTAATGGTAGATGGATGATATAGGATATGATGCGTAAAAGGATCATAAGACACTAATACACCTTATCATGGTGTTTTCCCATTGTAATCTTCAAGATAGGATGTTATGAAAACATACCCATCAATAGGAAATCAACATTTCCATGTGTCATTGGATGTTCCTATATACAAAAGTGTGTATTGATCCTTATAATTTAATATTATCATTAATGGATATCATGACTTTTGTTCTTTGATGTATTGGAAAAAATTGTGATGACATTTTCTCACAGTGAGGTAGGATGTGTTGGGTGTGTCATGGGTGATATTTTAGTAATAGATAATGTGAGGAAATATTTATCCCTTCTATATAATAATGGAAGTTAATATATTAGTCCATTTATGGGAATGTAACTACCTATATAAATCCATGGCCATGGTTTTCAGTGGGAGAGAACAATTATGGAATGTAAACAAAAGATATATCAAACATATAGGTTGATGGAATCATCTTGAAACATTCTTGATTTTAGATATCACAATTATGGGATTATATTACATAGTAAGAGTTTGTAATAAGTTGGATGTCTCTATTATATTAACTTATTTCCTTATGGGTTCCATGGAATGTTTATAGATGTTAACTTTGTAATTTAGGTATCTATGATAAATGAAACTAATAAATAGTCCTAGAAAGTCACACACTAAGTGTACCTTCTATCTCAGTTAAATTCAAGTATTGGATTTAATAAGTTAGAATAAATAATATTTATTTAATTTGGTTGAATTACATAATTTAATCATAAGTTATTCTAAAGAATAAGTGGGTAAAATAATAATAATAATAATAAATATTTGTTTCTAAGTTTCATGAATATAATATTTATTATATTTATCATAGAATAATACATTGACATTTATTTATTAAATAATAATTTTTTGAGAATTGGTAAATGTTGATGAGGGAAATACGGTTGAGATTAATGGTATGATTAGAGATGGTATAAACAATATTTATTTATATTCTTGATTCTTTTCACATTTCAAGAAATTAATAATAATATTGTTATTATTATTGATAAGAATGGGGTTAACTAAGAATATTAAATATGGTTATGAGATTGTGTGTTATTTTCCAACCCTAAATCTACCATAATAAATATCTATGTATATCACTTATCTTGATGGAATTTTAGTGTGAAAAAAAATATAGAGAGGGATTTTCTTAATCCTTAGAGTGAATTCTCTATTCCTTATCTCCCAAAAATTTGAGAGAGCATCAAGAGTTCTTCCTACTTCAAGAATAATATCATTAAAATAAACCACAAACAATGAAAGTGATCAAGACCATCTAATATATCTCCCAATGATTCTACAACATCATTTAGAGATAGTGTTTCATGTGTGGATCATTACTAGAGGTATTCTTCACTTGGATCCTTTAGCATAATTATGGTACAACAAGTTATAGTTAACCGAATCATCAATGAAAGCAGAATTAAAAATTGAGGTAATTCTATATCTTCTCATAAATTAATTATGAATTACATGCTAATATCCTTCAATTCTGGTTCTTACATTTTAATCTAGTCAATTAATCTAAATTTGTCATTGGACATGACATTTTAATCATGTGATGCATTTATTACATGTAAATTAAGACGAAATGATGAGTTGGTTATACCATCAAAAGAAACTTTCACTATGTCCTAAACCATCAAGTGGTATTAGAGTGGTCAGATGTCTAATTTATAATTATTTATTATTCATTTATTGATAACATTTGTTTTAATTTTCTTTTACTTAAAATTATTCATTTTATTATCCAACATTAGTGTCTCTTCCATTTATTTTTTCTCGGTAACATAACTAGTGATTAGTTAATGATCAAAAATGAGGAAGCATTTGATTCACACCATCTTGAGGTGTTAAAGGTTCTACCTATAAAAAAATCAGAGTACATGTTTTGTACATCCTGTATACACACTTTGTATTTTTTTTTTTATGTTCATATCTCACTCTATCGGGTTAGATCTGATAAAATCGGATATAATATCAAACTGAAGTAGATTGAAATGAATATCAAAATAGACTAGAACATAAATGCAAGAACTTCATGGATTATAACCAATATACATGATATGTATTCCATGTTTTATCACTCCATATAACATGGGGTATCCCAGCGTGTTGTGTATTGAATATATGACATAGTGATGGGAGAGCCGTGCAATTTTGAGGATACATGTATTGTATATTTCACATCTTGTTATATTCATCGACCTCATCCATGGAATGAAACAAGCCCAGTCCCATGGCATGTGATGTAGACATCATTAGAATAAATTACACACTGTGTACTATAGTACACATCTTCTAGTCTGTTACAAATATTTTACCCCAAATTTTGATTAAAAAATTAAATATATAATCAAAACTATTCACATGCGTTTCATGTGTCATTGATTTGATAAAGTACACACCATTTCATAAGATTAATAATTTTATATCAAATCTGATTTCGTGTTAAAATTTTGGATAAGAACATGAAGTTTCCTCTAAGTACACTTATGTATTTCATTAATTTTAAATAAAATTAATTTTTTTTTAAAAAGTATAAATGATAGTGAGTTAAATATTCTTGGATAGAATTAAGATAAATTAAATTAATTGTACTAATTTGTGGAATGTTATCTTAATTAAATAATGAATTGAAGTAATTGATAATAATATGGAAAATTTATTCTTATTTCATGTTGTGTGGATGATCATGAGATTATACCAACCCTTTTTATGTCATTGGTTTCTTTTAATTTATTATTATTAAATTAAAATTTTGTCCTTTGAGACATCCCCTCCCCATTATTATTTAAGGTATTGTGTTCCCATAGTTTATTTTATGTAAACCCCCTTTATCAAATCCATTGGATCCCATCACCTATGTTTGAGTAAAATATTATGTTAGGATGGATCTCCTAAGAAAGAGGAGGTGGATAAAGTCAAGGATCCAAGGTGAAACCAATCAAGGCGATATATAGGACCCATGGTAGAATACTATAATAATAAAAAGTTTATAGATATAGGTGTTTTACCTTAGGTTAAAGGGTTATTTTATCATCCTATAGATAAAGTAACCATTAGATAATCTCATGATCATAACATTTATATTTTATTTATTTTATTTTCATGGTAATTTTGTTTTGAATTTTGTGTGATCACTTAAAAAATTAATTGACAAGCATGAAAGATGAAATAAAATATAACCATATTATGCGTAAAAATTTGGTTAATCACTTGAGTAAATTTCACTTAATATTAATAATTCATATGAAAAAATAAATGGGATTTTATGCATGAGAATAAAAAATTATCAAATAAAATATTAATCTGGTATATCCTTATACTACTTAAGTTATTAACAACCTCAACGTTCAAAGTGTTTGATCAACCCATGTTGGGGTTCTTTCAATTATCATGAAACTTTTAGCTTGAAAGTTTGGGTTGCCTTAACATTATTTACATCAAGTTTTGACTACCCAAGTAGGAATTGGTGTAAATTAGAGGTAAATGCTAAGAAACTCTTTAAAATAAGGTTTTAGGATTTTGGTGTCCACTCAAAAGATCAAGGAACTATGATTTAAGGAAATTGGAAATTTATGCTTTCCTAAAACTTTCAAATAGATTTTAATTCCCAATTCTAGGCTATGATAAAGTGAATATGGATCATTTACACTATAATATCTAAGAGAAAAGATATTCCAAAACTGATATTTAGGGATATTATTCTTCAAAAAATAGATAGATATTAGTGGAATTTATTTTATTTTAATTTTATTAAAATATTTTTATAATCAAAACAACTACTAATTGTCTTCTCTGAATTTTTAGAAAATGGAAAAGAAAATAACTTGGAAAAATATCACTATGATCTATACTAGATAAGGATAACCTTCTCACTAGTGTGAATTTCATGGAATGGTGTAGGTTCTTGCATGTTATACTACACCATAAATGAAAATTTTACATATTTGTAACCCCACTTCTTAAATTCATTTCCAAAGGTGTTCATGAGAAATAAGTATCTCTCTATTTGAAGCATGTTGATGAAACTATGTATTTCCAATGTTTCATGTTATCCTCCATTTTCAATGAGATTATAAATAAATATAATCATATGGATTCATATAGAATTGTTCCTCACCTTTGGTATCTTTATCAAGAGAATGAGAGATTAGAGAGATATGAGATATCTAATTCACTATTCACATAAAAGCTTAGAGAGTCTCCACCAGTTGGAGAACATGTAGTCTAGATGATTGACTACATTAAGAACTTGGACATCATGGGTTTTAATATCCCTGATGAGTTCTTCATAGATCTCATTATTTCTACACTATCCAACAACTTCTCCATTTTTATTGTGAATTATAATATGACCAATAACGTTAATACACTTTTGGATATTCTTACACTTATTCGCCAAGTTGATAAAGATAAGGGTCATGAAAAAAAATTATCATTATAGTGAATAAGAAGATAAAGAACAAGGAAAGGGGGATAAAGACTTATCCAAGTCTAAATATATCAAGAATAATCCTTCCAAGAAGAAGAAGATCTAGAGGAAAGGAAATTAATAGTATGTGGTATGTTTTTCGTATGGAAAGTGGGGCCACTAGAATAGGAATTTAACCCAACCAAAGAAGAAAGGTAAAGCTTTTGGTGCCTAAATTATTTAGTTTCATTCATCCATATCTAAAAGTTGGGTATTATATGATTCTTGTGGTGATCACAATTGTATCCAAATACATGAACCAAATAGACTTAGAAAAATAACTAGAGATTAGGTGGATCTATGGGAAGCCAATGGAGAAAAGCTGGATACTCTGGCTATTAGAGACCATCATATCACAATTCTAACAGGATTTATTTTTTTTAAAGAACATTTATTATATACCTTATGTTACCAATAAAATTATTTTTTTTCTTATCCATATATGGATGTATTTACTTTTAACTTTGGAAATAAGGTTTCTAATTTAATAAAGATAGCATATGTAATGGTATGGCACAATTAAATAACAAACTTTTAGTATTAACTTATAAAAACAAAATTTTAGTAATTGATAATGAAATAAATACACATAAATTATAAAAAACTCATTTGCAGCATAACCATCAAACAAGAAGCATCTAATAAAGCTCTATCAAGATGTATACTTATACTCATTTAAGCTTAATCCACTTGAAAGATGTCATTCTTAATTAAAAGGTAAAATGAACAAACCAAAATTCGGTAGTTAAGGTGAAAGGGCCAAAGAGATTCTATATTTGGTACAGAATTATGTGTGTGGACCTATTCAAGTAGAGTATATACTTGGATTCTCATACTTTATTACATTTATTGATGACATGAGCAGGTATGGTTATATATACTTAATGAGGTGTAAGTATAAATACTTTTAAAAGTTTAAAGAGTTCAAGAATGAGGTTGAGAACCATATTGGTAAGAATATAAATAAACCTTGATTGAATCAAGGTAGTGAATATCTTAACCAATACTTTATTGATTTTCTATGAGAGTATGGGGTTTTTTCTCAACTCACTCCACCTTATACACCATAGTGAAATGGTGTTATTGAAAGAAATAATATTACCATTTTGTACATGGTATGGTCAATGATGAATCACATAAGACTTCCTTTATTCTTTTAGGGATATTCATTACACATGGTATCATACTTAATTAATTGAGTTCCAACTAAATCATAAAATGTTATTATCTTGAATTTATGTAGTGGAAAGAAACTAGTTTTGTCATATGTTCATGCATGAGGTTGGGAGGCATTTTTTAAGGATAGCTCAAGAAAAAAAATATAAATCCAAGGCATGAAGTGTATATTTATAGGGTATCTTAAGGAAACAATGGTATATTATCTATACAACCCTTCAGACAAGAAAATGATTGTAGAAAGATATGTCATTTTTCTTGAGATGGAGCACATTCTCAATGAGGATAGTGGGATAAACATTTAATTCTATGAAGTTGATTCTCAAGATACATAAGAGTTGGTACAGTAATAGATTATATAGGTCCTTGTGGAAGAGGTTGTTCCTAAAACCCAAGTATTGTGTATGAGTTTTAGAAAAATAATAGAACTATAGGCATATGGTTTTCTAGTCACTAATGATGGTGATTCATTATTGATTGAAAATAATGGTCCTCTTTCCTATAAGTATTCATTATAGTGTTCAAAAGTTGAAGGTAGAAAGAATCCATTAAATCTGAGATGGATTCTAGGTATCAAAATAAATTTTGGGTACTAATTGATCTTATGACTGATTTGAAACTAAAGATAGACATGGAAGGTAAAGAAAATACCTAAAATTCGTTACTAGTGGATAAAGGGTTTAAAAAACATCAATTTATTGGATATGATTAAACCTTTCCTCTATTTCCCACATTTAGATCCATTATAATTTTTTTCCATAGTGATTTACCATGACTATAATATTTGGCAATTGGGTGTCAAAACTGTTTTCTTTAATATGAACCTTCAACAGGATGTGTATATGACATAACCATAAGTGTTTTTGACTCCATAAAATTCCACAAATGTATTTAAGTTAAAGAGATAAATTTATGGATTAAATAAATCATCCAGGTCATGGAATATTCAATTCTATAAATCCATAAATGAATTTTTTTCATTAAAAACAAATGTGAGTCATGTGTTTATAATAGGTTTACACTGTAACATAAATAGAATTTTTTGGAGGTTTTTTAGTAGTGGTTTACTAAACCACCACTAATTTTTTATAAATGAGTTAGCGGTGGTTTATTAAAAACTACCGCTAAACTATTTTTTTTACAGTCTTGACACCCCCCCCCTGACCCTTATGAGACCCCCCCTTCTCCCCCGACCCCCATGAGACCCCCCTCCCCCCAGAGACCCCCGAAGCCCTAGCTCACATCTCCTCAACATGCCTCACCACCACGCCACCCCTCAGTGTGGCTCACCGCCCATCACCGCTGACCCCCCGAAGCCCTAGCTCGCCTCCCCACTGTAGATCCTGACCTGTGACTCTGCTAGATGCTTCTCACCACCCCTTAGTGTGCCTCACAGGGAATAGGAACTATTTTTGTTAGATAAATACATAGTGAGTTTTAGTATAAAATCTTGGATAAGTATGAGGATAATATCCCCAATCCTGATGTAGATCATTGTTCAGAGAATTTTGATATTGCATTTAGCTTTATTCATAAATGAAAATAGCATTGGATTCTACTGGATATTAGTGTATTGAATGGAGTAATTCATCTGTGGTATATATTGTTCTTGGGTGAGCATGAGGAGAATACAATATTATGGGATGAATTATGGAAGTAGGTTTATAATGAGTTCCTCTCTTTGACACGTATGTTTTCAATATGGAAGTACTTTATCTCTTCATCATAAAATTTTTAGCATGTGAGAGCTCAGATTTGGATTTAATAACCTTATTCATTTTTCTCATGATTTTCTTCTATATGAGAAGGATATAATGTGAGATTTTGAGGAGGCATTGTGTTCAGATTTTTAAATCCAGGTGACTTTATTTGCAAAATCGATGTACCTAGATGTTCTTGTGAAGGTATAAGTGAAGGTGAATATGTGTGTGTGGACTAAATAATAATTAGAGGGGATTCATTATAACTTACAAAGGATTAAGTCATTATATGGAGGCTCTTGTATATCTAGTAATTCAAGGTTCCAATTAACAGGGATTCAGTATCATCCTTCTTCTTCTTATTAGTTTGGAGTTATAAATTCTCAAACTTATATGAGTATATCCATTCTAGTGTTATTTTATATTCAAGATAGTGGTAATAGATAGTACCAATTCTAGAACATTGTTTAGTTAAAGTGTGGTTTAAGAGATTAGTTCCTTGAACAACCTCAATATATGTTTATTATTATGCCATATCCCCTCATGAAAATTGATCAAACACTAATAGATCATGACTCCCCACATCACCGGTCTCACACTCACTTTTATACTAAGAAATATAAACTCGATGCTCCAATTATATAGATCCCCTTTCTCAACCATAATTATTCCATCCCCTAAAAAACCATTTATTAACATGAGTTATCTTTGTTAATATTTTTTATTTCTATTTTTATTAGAATTATATTTTATATTTCATTTTTTTAATTTATTAATATATTGTTATTTGTATAATATCATATAATTTTACATCTTTTTGTTTATGTAGAAAATTCTAAATTACTTCACAAATGATATTATGAGTTTTTTATTAACCAAAATACTAACTATAACTCTATAGATACCTGAAATTTCCATTCATTGGATTTTGGAATATTAAGGGGAATTTATTTAACCATGAGAACCGAAGGAATGAAATATATATTTTTAATGATCTAAAAATTGAATTTTTAGTATACCATTAGATTTATAATGGTTGGTTTACATTAAAGTATCTATTTGGTTAGAATCTAAGTTGTTTATAGAAGTTGTGATAGGGTTTTATTCATGGTATGATTTTCATGCATAGTTAATTAGCAATCCATGATCATGGATATTTAGGAAATAACTAATGCACAATTTATACATAGTCATGAAACTAAAGAATTAATTTTAATTATTTTTGGTAAATAATTGTTTTGTAGTTTGTGAACACTTAAATAACCTTATAACTAAACTATAAACATGAATTCATCTTATGATAGTACCTATGGTGCTAAATTGTTATTAGTTTTGATTAATCTTTTTAATAAAACCTTTGGAATCTAGGTTTAATTTTCCTATCAAGGATCCTACTTATTAGGCATATATAAGTTTTCTATCATTTTCTAGTATGTGTTTTTATAAGAATACAATGAAATGGTTCTCTTCAACAATTTGATGAGGATAACTAGTACACATATTTTTTGAACATCTCTCAATACTTATAGAGAGTCTCTCAAGATGCCTATCAAATAGGATATATGAAATTGTTTACTTTTTTAATCATGGTGATGGGAAAAAATATTTACATGAATCATCTATGAAGATCATCCTAAACTTGTAATTTTCCCAATTTAATTTTATACTTAACTGTCTACTTAGATACTAAAAGGAAACATCATAGGGCCAACTATAATTTCTTTCTGATAGAGGTCCACATTACGTTTCAACCCCCATTTATGTTCCATGATCCACCCCAAATATAAAAAATTTAATCACACGTAGGGTCACAACATGTTGCTACCCATAACACTTCACCATGATACCCCACATGTTCTAAAATTCGCAGCCCCAGACCATACCCAAGTCTTTGAATCCTAATTAGAGGCCACCAATAACATAAAAAGTAACCAAAAATTATTAATATACACAATATTTAATACTTCCCATATTTTCTATTTTTGGGGGATTGAATATTTTATACGAATTCCATAAGAATATGGATTTAATAGGCTCTCCCACTTTCTATAATTGAAAAAAAACTGGAAACTGAAAAGTTATATTAATAGGTTCTTCCACTTTCTATAAGACTTGGATTCATCTACCATAGCCATGAATCCTTTCACCTGATGATTCCTGGAATGTTCTACATCTCGGTTCCCCATGTATTTTCTAAAGTAGTTATTCATGTTTAAGGTAAGGGTGTGTTTCCATTTCATATTCCTAACTTCTATTAAATTATTATATGATTTATCAAGACCTTACCTTAGTGATATCAAAGTTATAACATCATCAGTGTTTCCATCTGTTTTGGTGTAACACGACATACAAAAAACTATAAGGATGGGATCCTTGTTCTCTTATTCTTTTATGGATCTTTTTAATTTTCATTCTTTTGTTTTCTAGTGGGTGGGTTCATTATTTACCATATGTATTTATATTGGAAACACTTATTTAACATATTTATATATTTTTTAAACTAGTATATATGAATCTTTTTCTCTATTTAGTAATAGTAATGTGCTTTAATTTTTTTAATATTGTGTAGGCACATTGTGATATACATAGATAAAATCTGAATCACATTACCGAGGAAAACACCTCAGTATGTTAAGGGTTTGGAGGAGTTTTTAGATTTTTCAATTTCCAATAAATATGTTGAAGAGAGAATAAGATTTCCATGTCCTAAATGTAAATTTAGAAGATGGTTGAATATAGATAAAGTTTATGAACATTTAATATTGAAGAAATTTTCTGGTCAATATTTTTGTTGGATTTTGCACGGAGAATCAAACATTACCGAAAGGTTGAGAACTGATGTCAATCCACAGAATGAGCTCTCAACTTCGTAGAAAATGGAAAATAAAAATTCAAAACCTTATAAATGGTGCATTCAGCACTGCAAGATACCACCATCAACATCAAAACATATCAAAAACAACCAGATGAGGGTGCTACAAATAGCAATGTGACAACTGATGTTTTTGAGACTGTAGGAAAACCAGATAAAGATTGTAATATATCAGTGGTTCATCCTCTTGATTATGTGGAGACTTATGTAAGATAAAACTTCACTGAGGAAAATATGATTCATGATTTAGTTGATGATTGAAATCAAGAGTTTTATTTTGGATGTTTGAAATATTCAAAACTTTCTTTTCTACTGAAGTTGTACCATATCAAATGTCTGGGTGGAATTACAAATAAGGCAATGTCCATGATATTGGAATTTTTTCATGATCCATTTCCTAAAACAAACATCATCAAGTATTTCTATGATATTAAAAAAGTTGTTAACAGGCTTGGTTTGGATTATACAAAAATGCATGTGTGTCCCAATGATTGTATGCTTTATTGGCGAGTGGATTCAAGAAGATAGGATTGGAAAAAATGTTGTTCTTATAGATGGAAATCAATGGGTGATGTTAGAAGTATGAATCAACATACTACCATAAAGAAGAAGAAAAGTAACATAGCTGCAAATGTTTTGCATTACTTTCCTTTAAAGCCTCGATTGAAAAGATTTTTCATGCAATCGAAAACTGCTGAACACATGAAGTGGCATTCTGTAGATAATAACAATGGTGGGTTAATGTGACATCCACGAGATTCACAATCATGGAATACATTTGATTCATTACATTATGATTTATTAGCTGATCCTAGGAATGTTCGATTGGGATTTTTTGTCGATGCATTCAAACCATTTGGGACTTTGAGTACCTGTTATAGCATTTGGCCAGTTGTTTTGATCCCTTACAATCTGCCTCCATGGATGTGTATGCAACAAACGTCTTTTATCATTTTAATGATTATTCCTAGAAAAAAATTCCTAGAAATGATATTGATGTATACTTGTAGCCTTTAATTGAATAATTATAGAAGTTATGGAGCAACGGTGTTGAGAAATTCGATGCTTCTTCTAAAACAATGTTCAAAATGTATGCTGCTTTAATGTGGACCATTAGTGACTTACCTGGGCTTGGGAATTTATTTGGTTGGAACACTTACATGGGATTTGATTGTCCTATTTTTAACTTTGATTTCGAACCCAAATGGCTACCTCATAGTAGAAAATGGTGCTTCTTGTTTCATCAAAGATTTCTCAATGCATCTCATAGATTTCGAATGAACATATCAAAATTTAATAGTTTCATTGATCGTAGACCACCTCCAAAGTTGTTAACTGGTTCTAAAATATTGACACAACTTGTAAATTTTGCAATAGAATTTAGGAAGGTTCATCATTTGAATGATAGAGGGAAATAGGTTCGAAGTGCATCGTCAAGTGAAATCGGAACGCAATAATGGAAAAAAAGTTTATTCTTCAAACTTCCATATTGGGAATTTAATTTGTTGCAGCATAATCTTGATGTGATGCATATTGAGAAGAAATTATATGAAAATTTGATATTTACATTTCTTAATGAGAATATAAAGTCAAAGGATCATCTTAATGCTCAGAAATACTTACAATTAATGAACATAAAACGTGATCTCTGGCTAGATGAGAATGAAAAGTATGCTCTGGAAATTTTTTCAATGAAAAATAGGGATAAAGATACATTCCTTCAAATTTTAAATCATGTAAAAGTATCTGATGGGTATTCAAGTAAAATATCGAGGTGTTTTGACTTAAATAATCGTAAGTTACATGGATTGAAAAGTCATGATTTACATATTTTTTCACAGTAGTTACTACCATTGGCATTGCATATATTATTACCTAAAAAGTTACTGCTATTGTACTCTAATTATGCGCATTTTTCAGAAAAATATGTGAGAAATATCTACATCCATTTAATCTTTACAACCTTCAAGAGAGGTTTATATGGACACTTTTTTTCAATGGAGATGATCTTTCCTCTATAGTTTTTTACTATCATGATGCATTTAACTGTGCATTTGGTTGAGGAAGCTAAATTAGGAGGCCCCGTTCATTATCGATGGATGTATCCAATTGAGAGTTACTTTATTTATATGTTTTTTAGTTAAGTAAATAAAATTTTGAACTTAATTAAATGCATAATTATGTTTTTTTATTTTATTTCACAGATATCATGTGCATTTGAAATCATGCATGAGAAATAAAGCTCAACCAGAAGGCTCTATTGCTAAAGGATATTTGTAATAGGATTGCCTTACATTTTATTCTAGATACTTCAATGATATTTAGACAATATTTAATCGATTTGGACGTATTGACAACACATTGACTCAATCTCAAATACATGGGAAATCAAAAATATTTTCTGATATTGGTCGATCAGTTGGGACCCCCCCAAATGTTACACTGGAAGAAATGGAATTATTACAGGCACATAGATATGTGCTGCTAAATAGTGAAACTGCATATCCATTTATTGAAGATTTTAGGATTCAAACAAAGAGACGAATGAGATTTTGAACACTAAATGAGGAAGATATATTGAAAACTATTAATAAAGAGCTTGTAAAATGGTTTGCACAATGTGTAAGTTCATAAATATTGTAACAAATATGAATATTAGGTTGACATGTATATTTTGTAATTCTAATAAAATATATTTCTTTTTTAGATCATAAATACTGATACTAGAGTAGATTTTTTAGAAGATTTGTAGTTTCTTGCTCGACATCCTCTAAAACAAGTTAGAAAGTTCGATGCTTACAACGTGAATGGATTTAGATTTCATAAAGTCAATCGAGAAGAGGGTTTGAAAACACATAATAGTGGTATATTTGCATTTTATGAAGTGGGATACTATAGAAATTTGGTAGATATTACTGAATTAAACTACCATGGGAATTTTTCAGTTATTTTATTCAAATTCAATTGGGTCGATATTATCATAGGTGTTAAAATAGATTCCCTACAATTTACTTCTATGAACTTCTCTTGCTTGATGGATGTTGGTGATCGTGAACTGCATGATCCATATATCTTATTATTTCAAGAAAAAATGGTATATTATGTTAATGATGTTGTGTATTAAGGGTTGAATGTAGTTTCTCATGTAAAATAAATAGATTTGTATGATATGGGTGATGTAGTGGAAGATTTGACCTCTGACATTGAATCTCATCAACAAAAAGAAGTGGAATTATTTGCCTATCATGATATTGAAAATATCAGTCTAGAAAGGTTGAATTAAGTGGATGAAGTAATGGAGCAGGAAACTAACAATATTGAAGGATAAAATGATTGTATGTACAGTTATTCATTCATTTAGCAACCATTAATTTCATTTTTTTTAATCATTAATTATCATTGTTATGTATATTTTGTTTGTTAGTATTGTGCATCTATTATCATTTTTAATTTTTTTCTGCATAAATGTTTTTGAAATATATGTTCTGAACATCATTTTATTTGATTAAATGAGAGGAATTTCAAGGAGGAAGCAATATATTGTTTCATCGATCACTACGACAGATGACAATCCATTTGTCTCCCTCCTTACAGAATCTGAGCCACCTTCTTTCCCCCAACACCATATCTCCCTTCACTATCTCTCACACCCTCTATGAGAATCCCTTTAGTAGATCAGTTGTCGCCACCCACTTCAGGATCATTAATAGTGGGGGAGCGGTGTGCCACTTCTAGTTCTTCATAGGGATACTGTAGGGTGACTATTATAGGTACAAATTTTAATATGAATAAATTTATTTCACTTTTTTATACTAACTATTTGTTCATTAAATATGTAAACAATGAAAGTGTAGAGAAAAATATAAAATGTTCATTTGTATTGAATCTGACTAGAGAGAAGATAAATGTCTCATTTGATTCGTATGGGGTACCTACGGATGACACTGTAGGATTACTTGGCAAGATTTTAGGCCAGCTGGCCACAGATCCCGTTTCCCTTCTTATTTCATATGATGATTGTAGGAATATTCCTGGAAGTTGAAAAAATGAAGTTTTCAATTCCCAAATAAAGGTAATTTTAATACATTATGCTATAATTTAATGTCATGTTATTAATATTTTCAAAATAAATTTCTGTGTACAGATGTTTTTCCACTTTACGGCTATTTATGTGATAGCACGAAAGTGGAAATTGAAAAATATTGGAAAAAAATGGAAAGGCTTTAAATAGAGATTGTGGGTCGATGTCAACGATACTTCGTTGACTACCCAATAGATGTATGAAAAGCTACCTGATTGGGTACCCAAAGAGAAATGGAAAGTTTTTGTTGACAGACATCATGATGAGAAGCAGATGGTATTTGAATATATATTACTATATTAATCTCATTTTACATTTATACATGTATATGAAGAGGATATGACATTGAATAAATTAATATTAAATTTCATTTTATTTATTTCAGTATCTTTTAAGAAAGAATGCATCAATACGGGCTAAGAAAATCATCCCTCACACTGAGGGGTCAAATAGTTTTTCTAAAAGTTGATCAACTATGGTAATATTTTCATTAGTTTAAATATTTATAAGACATAATTATTTGGTTAATATATTAAATTTTTTATTTATGTTTGTTTAATGTAGTCACCGAGTTTAGGGCAAGAAGTATCCCGAACCGAAGTGTGGTTGAATTTTTACCAAAAATATGATGGAAGTTTTGTTAATGAGCCTGCCAAAGAAGTTGGGGTATGAAATAATTTTTCATTATAATAACTTATTATCAGTTGTTACTATGTTAATATATATTGCTTCTAATATGACTACTATTTGATTTATAGGTAAAAATTAAAGAACTATGGGATGTTGATCCTGCAAAGTCCTACTCAGTCTCCTAGGATAACCCAGTTGCTAAAGTCCTTGGGAAAAAACATCCCGGTAGAGTGTGCAGGATTGGTTTGGGACCTTTACCATCTGAGTTATTTGGAAGGACACCAGGGATTACAGCTGCATCTACTCCTATTTGTAGTTAGTCCATACCCTGAGATACTCATAGATAGATTGTTTCTTTACAAAACATAGTTCAATACCATGTGGCTCAAATATTCAATTTGCAGAAGGCATTGAGTGATTTATATCAGAAGACGACCAGATCTGCCCCTAGTGGTATTGCACCGACTAGTGGTGAGTAGGTAAATCACAAAAATTAAAAATAATTTTGTTAGAAAACTTTTATTGGTTTTAAGTTTAAATATAAATATAAAATAGTATTTAATTTTCAATATAATGTTCTTACAGGTGGTAGCAGGAAATACAGATGTAGGTGGAGAGGTTGAGGATTCTTGTTCATCATCAGACCATGATTAGTTGTATTGTTGATATTTTCTATAGATATGGTAACAGTCAGTTTTTATATGTATCATGTGTGGCACATAGTTTCCACCAAACATTTTCATGACCTAACATTTTCTTGATTTCACATATTTCCTTTTATGTATTTTATTGATTTTTTATGTTACCTTTTATGTCTTGATTTCTTGAGTGTGGTATGCACCATAATAGTCAATTCTTTATTGTCATGATTCATTTTTTATGATTCATTTTTCTTAAATTTGTTAGGTTTATTACCTAATGATGAACGATCAACCTTATTATTTATTTTCTTGGGAATATCTAGTATTGTAACTCCCTTAAACTTTTTTTTAGTATATAGACCTTATTTATTCAAATTTTATAGTATTCTCTTCTCATGTTTTATAGTTTTCTTATGATCAATCCCACTTATTTTTTTCTATTATTCAAAATAGTTTTGATAATAATTTATAAATATTTGTTGAACACTTGAGTGTCTTGATCCTATTAAGGTAGAGGAACTATCCACTTCATTAATAGTAGAATTTACAAATATATATTGAACACTTGATTGTCTTACACTACCAGAATTTGTATCTCCCCAAAAGATGCATATGGTGCCTAAAATATATAATATAATCCTGAAGCATGTACTATATGGTTTGGATAATCCATCCTGATTGCTCATCAATTTGAGGATAAAAGGTTACACACAACTTAAACTATCAACTCATAGACTTCTATTATAATTACCAAAACTATGAGGTAAAACAGGTCAGCCCTGGGGGAACATCCCACTTCAACTATCAACTATGACACTCGGTGATAATTTTTGGACAATTCAATCAATGGGAAACAAATCCTTCAATGTCTATTACTAAGGAGGGCCACCAAAACATCCACTTTTCATTATTATAAATCATGGTTGGCCCTGGGTGAACATCCCACTTCAAAGAATTATAGGATCTCATAAACTCATCTCTCAAGGAATATGTGACCATTACCATGCTACGAACTATAAACACTCCAGGTATATCAAAATTAAACCTTGAAATGGTTTCACATTCTTCCAACTTATCACACATCATGATACATTCAAGAAAAATATTTTAACTTTTCTTTAATTGTTTAACCAATAAAGACATTATCTCTAAGGATACCCACATTACTTCCCCTAAACCTTCAACTACACCCACAAACTAGTCTTACATTGAAGATAATATCTTCTATTCATCTAATTAAATATTTTCTCCCATCTCCTACATTTTATAACCCAATGAATTTACCACTACATTTCCATTTCTAGTTGAATACTATATATTGATGTCAAACATATACAAGTACTCTATGAAATTAATTTGATAAAGATTATGTACATGCATGGAGAAAATATTATATGCACTCTAGGTGCCAAAGTACCCAACAAATCTCTCTCCTAAGAGGTTCGGTCCTGATAATTTCAATGCATGGACCACAACTACAAACTAAAATACAGGATTAGAGTATTTCATCTTGTGGGCTAAATGCTGATGAAACCCAAAGTGACAAATTTATCACTCTACATCATAACATATACTAATTCAGAACCAGATGCATCATATTTCACTACATGTCCAATGTTAGGCTCATGAATGCTTAGGATCAGAGCTTACAACAACCACTTCTTCAACACTATGGAAACTTCCTCACACTAATATGTATATTCAAACATGAATCTATTCTAGGTAACTATGGTCATTATAAATTCTAATTGAGAGATATCCAAAAATTATTCTCCTTTAATTCCCATACAATCCAATAAAACATCAACTATCGATTACATTCCTTGGTTATGACAGATACACAAATACATCAACATACTCGAGATCAACTGATATTTCTGATTGTGAAACCACTATATCCAAAAGTTCCACTACATGTACTTAGAATATATTTTATGTACCTAAATCATACTAAACCTATTATTAATGTATCTATCATGTGATTCTTATAAAAAAAATTGTCTCATGATATTATTATGGATGTGGGATGTATGTTCATGTGAAATTGGAATGGTTTTTTTTTCAGGGAACTGGTACTGGGGCTGAAGATTCAGCTACTTTTTTTGTAAATATGGATTTAGTTGTGGTTTTAACTACTGTGAAATAAATGTATTATATTTAGCAGTAGTTTTAACCGCTACTATAATTTTGGTATTTTTCTATCTGCGACGGTTAAAACCACAGCTATAGAAAATAATTTTGCAGCGGTTAAAACCACTGCTACAAAATTTTTATATTCCTTCATTATTTTGCAGTAGTTATTTTGGTTTTAGCAGCGGTCTTTCTGGTGAAAGTGATTTTTTTTATGGGTGGTTTGAACTGCCGCTAAAAAAAACATTTTCACTAGGAAAACCACCTCTAAGACCATAAAAAACCGACAATAAATGTGTCCACAAAGATGGATACCATAAACCACCGCTAAATTGAGGAAACCCTCATGTATTGTATGTCAACACACAATTTATTGGTGGTTTTTTGAAACAGCCGCAGAAGCATATGGCGGCGGTTTAAACAGCCACCATATCCAAAAATAACCACCGTAAAATGGTCATTTTCCTATAGTGTTAGTGGGAGTAAAATTTGTTGCAAAGTAATATATGTTGATGACATATTAGTGATTGGAAATGATATACTATCCTTACAGGAGGGTAACGCATGGTTTAGAATTTGATTCTCCGTGATGGAATTATGTAAAGTAACCTAAATTTTGAGGATCAAGATCATGCATGATAGATCCAAGAGGTTGGTAAGACTAATTAAAGATATATACATTAACTAGATACTAAAGAGGTTTATTATGAAACAATATAAGAGATTATTGGTTCTAGTGTCACATGGTATACATATTTCCATGAAAATATGTTCTCAAATATAAGATAAAAGAGAGATAATGAGTAAGATCTCATATAATTATATAGTAGGATATATCATGTATGAAATTTTATATAAGAGGCTTGATATTGCTTATGATTTGAATATGGTAGGTAGATATCAATAATATCCATGGGAACAGCACTGGACTACTGTTAAGGATATCCTTAAGTATATTAGTAAAACTAAGGATATGTTCCTAGTGTATGGAGGAGATAAAGAGTTTTTCATCAGGGGTTATATAGATGGTATCTTCTAGATAGATCATAATGATCTGAAGTTACATTTTGGATATATCTTTTATCCCAATGAAGTAGTTGTGATCTAAAATAATTCAAAGTAGCTAGTTGTCAACAAATCTACAAAACATTCAAAGTATATTGCAGCTTTTAATGTATCCAATGATGTAGTGTGTATTCTCATATTTGTCCAAGAGATTGATATGGTACCTAGAAGTAAATACCTTGTCATTTTTTATTGTGATAAAATTGGATTGGGGTATCTCTCCAAATAGTTGAGGTCACACCAGTGGATAAATAAAATATATTTTTTTTGTATCGTGGGATATTTTTCTCAATGAGGTGAAGTTATAGTGATCAAAGTATCCATGGTTGAAAACTTTGTGGAACCCTTGAACAGGGCTTTATCTCCACATAGGCATGGTTATCATGTGAGAGCTAGTGGAATAAAAGTTTTTGTTAGTTGCATATAGTGAATGTGGGTTTCTCTAGGATTTAGTGCCCTAGAACCAAATGTCTTAGTACTTGATTATATTTTTTCATTATTTAATAAGTTTTTTATCACATTATTATTATTTCATTACATTAAATGTGTATGTGATATTTTCCTAAGAATATATGTCCCACTGAAAGGTCATAGTAGTTCCCCACTATGATGAGAACCGAGAGGTTTGACGACATTATTATTGAACCTTATTCTATATTCAGGTAATATTTTATGAAGGTAAATAGATGATACAATATATTAAGGGTATAAGGCTCATATGACATTGAAACTAGTTCTAATGGCATTATCCCTTAGTAATCTCCAATATAGGAGGTTATGAGAACAAACCCGTTAATAGAAAATCCATATTTCCATGTGTCATTAGATGTTACTTTATACAGACATGTGTATTAATCATTAGAATTTAATATTATCATTAATGGATATCATGAATCATGTAATTTTATTTATTAATGAAAATCATGATACAATATGCTCATGGTGAGGTAGGATACATTCGATGTATCACGAATGATATTGCATTAATAGATAATGTGAGAAAGGATTTGTCCCTTCTATATTATGATAGAAGTTTATATCTCATTCCCTTTGATGATAATGAAACTTCCAGCATAAATCCATGTCCATGGTGTTCAGTGGGTGAATTTAATTCTAGAAATTCAATGAATGATGAATCGAACATATAGATTGATGGCACCAGCATGAAACCTTCTTTATTCTTGATATCAAAATAAAGGGATTATATTACACAGTAACCATTCATAGGAAGTTTGATTTCATTAAAATATTAACTTATTTATCTATGGGAGACTTGGAATGTTTCTAGATGAAAACCTTGGAATTTAGGTGATTATTCCTAATTCCACTAAGTGTCCTAGAGGGTCACACACTAGGCGTATCTCCAATTTCAGTTAAATTCAAGTATTGAATTTAATAAGTTAGAATAAATAATATTTATTCTCATTGGTTGATTACCATAATTTAATCCAACATTATTTAAAAGAATAATTTATTTAAATAATAATAATTAATATTCATTTGATAGTTTTTTAAATATAATATTTATTATATTTATTGTAGAATAATGCAGTGACATTTATTTATTAAACATTTATTATTTTAGGATAGGTAAATTTCAATGAGTGAAAGGGGATCAAGATTAATGGTTTGATTAGAAATACTAAAAATAATATTTATTTATATTATTGATGCATTGTACATGTTAATATATTAATATTATTAATATTATTATTCATGGACATGGGTTCAACTAAGAATATTAAAGATGGTTAGGGGCTTGTGTCTAATTTTTTCACCCAAAAATCGCCATATTAAATATATAACTATATCACTTTCCTTGATCAAATTTTGATGTGAAAAATGGATATAGAGATATTTTCTTAAGACCTATAGTGAATTATCAATTCCTCATCTCTCAAGCATTTGAGAGAGCATCAAGAGTTCTTCTTACTTTGAGAGTAATATCGTTGTGATCAACCATGAACAATGAAAGTTTTAGTATCATATGTGACAGAACCTGATGATTTTAAATAATCTTTTAGATATTTTGGTGCACATGTGGATCACTATTATAGGGAATCTATACCTGTATCCTTTAGTGCAATAATGATGCAAAAATATCTAGTTAAATGGATCATCAACAAAAGAAAAATTACAAGTTGAGGTAATTCTATATCTGATCATAAATTAATTATAAATTACATGTGAATATCCTTATCTTTTGATTATTTTATTTTAATATATTCAATTAATATAGTATTTTCATTGTAAATTATTTTTTGATCTTGTGAAGCATTGATTACATATGATTTAAGACTAAAAGTTTAGTTTTTCATGCCATCAAAAGATGTTTCTGCTGCACCTAAAACCATCTTAATGATAGTAATAAAAAGTAATTATATTAATTGTAGTGTTTATAAGGATTGAATACACCATAGTATATTCTCAATTGGATAGATCTAATAAATTACCATGTATCCTTGTTCGTCTACTCCATGTGCTCAAGGTGGGAGGAAGTGACTCGCTCCATGTGCTCATGATGAGAGGAGGTGGCACACTCCATGTCAGCAATTCATCGATCAATGGTTGTCTCAAGTGATATTATATAGTGATCAAGTCCCTCTAGATAGACACACATATTATCAATAAAAGGATACCATCCTAGTGGTGGATCTTAAAAAAGGTTCATCCTAGCAGGTAGATCCCCCTGAACTAGAGTGTCATCTTAAGGAGGTTCATCATCTGCCTCAACATCCAAATCATCATAACCTTCACCTTTAAAAAAAATATCATATTTGCCTTCATTATCATAATACTCAAAATCATAACATTTATACTCATCATCATCAAGGTGATAATCCTAAATAATAGTAGGATAGTTATCAATTTTAGGGAAATTTGGCTCTGTTTGAGGACAGTAATTTTTTAAGAGCACTGGATGATCATAAATCCATTATTGATGTTATGGATACCATTGAATGGAAATATATTAAACCATGATATGGTTTATAATGATATCTTGGGATTTTAACACAAGTTTAATTTCACTAAGGTTTATTCCAATATAAGAGAAGAGATGAGTGAGGAAGTGGCCAAAAGGAAATTCCTTAGACCATCAAGGGTGTGAGGTGATGTCGTAAATAGCTCGAAATGAAAATATTATGAGATTAAAATTCATATACCATGTAATAAGATATAATACATAAATATCAATAAAAATAGTTGTGTCATAGTCACTAAGGAAAGGTGAAATTGAATTTTAAATGACCCTCTCAAGAATTATATTTTGGAGAGAGAGGTTTGTGATCTTAACTAAAGAGGAGGAATCTTGGTCCAAGAGAAATTAAATGGATTATTTTTTATCAATGTTTGTGCCATGTGGAAAATTAAATTGGGTATTGGAATAAGGACCCAAGGGTGGAATTCCCACAAAATCACCTATTTTAAGATATTTTAATAAAAAGGATGTTCTATTAACATTGGAAATTATATAATCGTAATAATACTCTTGGTTAAAAAAATATGAGAATAAAATTCCTTGATTAATTATGGTTAAAAAGCATCTATAGATTATTCTTTTAAGAAGGGATACCACTGTTGAAATTAAATAACCATTTTTAAAATCAAGATAATAATATTTAACCCAACAAGGACCAATAATCCTACCCATCGTAATGATTTTTTCGTGCTAAATTGGATTAAGTTTCTCAATAAGAATATGGGTTAAAGTTTCTATGCATTTTCCCTTCCATTTACATAAAAGATCATGATTATAATGAGATTCCATGTCTGAAATTATTTGAAACAAGATAAAATTAGATTTGGGGTTTTGGAGAGATTAAAAAGACCTTAAAATAAGTGAAACCATGGATAATTTAAATAAAAATAGGTGAAAAGAGGAATTGAACCAAGGGAACTTACCAAATATGTGGTAAAGAAGAAGTTAGTGAGGTTAGGGATTCAAATAAAGAGAGAGAGAAGGAGATAATTAATATCAAGTCGGGGAATGGGTGTTTAAAATAAGAAACTTACATTCCCTATGTGGGTTAGATGGGGCTAGCTCGACTCCATTGGCTAGCCAATGAGGTGACACTAGCTCATCGGTGAGAACACAAGTAAATGGAAAGAAATAAATGGATAAATAAATTATGGAAAAAGGTTTAAAATATCTATCTAAATAAGCTTTAAAATAATCACAAAATATTTAATTTTAAATATAATTTTATAAATAATTAATAAATGAATAATTAAATTGATGATCAAACTGAATTTAGATATTCATTTCAAAATAAAAAAAATTCAATAAAATTCAATTTTAGCTAAGTCAAAAGTGATTTTCACAATAATTACATACATAACTCCCCCTTCATAAAATGAAAACAATATATAGTAAGGAGTTGTCTGAAAATATCATCCAATTGAAGATCTTCACTAATAAATTCTAACACGATATCTCCCTTTTGAAAGTGATCTCTCAAAAGGTGGTATCTAACTTCAATGTTCTTATTTTTTGAATTTAGAATGGGATTTTTAAAAATAATATTCACACTAGTTTTATCACACTTAATAGGAACAAGATCAAATGTTAACCCATAATCTAAGAGACTGCTTTCATAAAATTTATTTGGGCACAATAACTCCCTATGGATATATATTTTGATTCGGTTGTAGAAAGAGACAAAAATTATTCTCTATACTCTAAGAGACTAAGTATTTTCCAAGTGGGTGACAATTTCCACTTGTATTATTACTATATAATTGGCATCCTCTAAAATCAGCATCTAAAAAACTAGTTAGTTCAAATGAAGTATCTTTTGAATAAAATAAACCAAGATTTGTATAACCTTTTAAATATTTCAAAATTCATTTAAGTTATTTTAAATGATATTATCTAGTATTATATTTAAAATTATAATAAATAAAAACACTAAACATAATGTATGGTTGGGTCATGGTAAGGTAAATAAGACTCTCAATCATACCTCTGTAAATCTTATTATCAATCGATTTATCTATTTCATACAATGTCAGCTTTCAAGGAGTACTCAAAGGTGTATTTATTTCCTTTTATTAATCTATAATAAAACACTTTAGAAGTTCATATATATATATATTCCTTGGATAAGAAAAATTCCATCCTTGTTTTCAGAAATTTTAAAACTAAGTAAAAATTTTAATTCTTTCATAAAACTCATTTCAAATTATTTTTTCATTAAATATAAAAATTAATTATAAAGATATTATTTTATATAACTGAAAAAATCATAAATTAATATTTTAATAATTAATAAATCCTTTTAAATATTATTAAAAATAATAAAAATTGGATTTATCATTTTAAAATCATTTAATAAAATCTATTTAGTTAACCACTCATACCAATCCTGAGGGTATTATTTTAAACTATAAAGAGGCTTAGTTAAATTTCAAACATGATTTGGATAATTTGAATCTTTAAAATCAATTGGTTTTTCAAAAAAACCTTTTCAATAATAAATCCATTAAAAATTCACTCATAACATACATTTTAGAAAGCTTAAAATTTTAGTGGGTAGGGAATTCCAATAAGATTATAATGGACTTAACCCGTGAGGTGGGTGTAGAGGCATTAGAGTAATCAATGTATTCCTCGTGATTATATCCCTTTAATATGAATCTTATTTTTATCATTAATTTTACCTTACTCATCTAATGTGTTCTTATAATCTTATTTGGTTCTAATAATGGGTTTATCATTGGTTCTTTAAAAAAGAGTCCAAAAAATATTCCTTGTAAATAATTCAACTAATCCTACATTGAAGGCAATTAATTTTCATCATTAATGGAATTATCAATATTTAGGAGTTCTAGGTGTGAAAAAAAAACATGATATTCGACTTAATTTAAAACTGGCCTTTTAGTATGATACAATATTGCAAATCACACATAAAATTTTATAAAGGATTGTCTTTAGACTTCACCCATGATTGGGTAAATGGAAAGATGTTGGTTCCACCTCATATTCTATTTATTTAGAAGCAGTTGGTTCACTCAATTTCAAATTTTATTGGTCAACCTCAGCACCATCAATTTAGGGATGAGGTTTAGGTAAATTCTCATCAAATTTCATCTGAATTGATTATTCTATGGTTTTGTTCCTTTTATTAAATATATGCTTTTCTTTAATTGAGTTGGAGTTCCTAAGAAAAATACTTTCATCTGATTTAGGTTGAAATTTTCCTATGTTGTCTTGGTTTTGAATGTATTATATCAACAATAATCTATAAATCTTATTGATTTTGATGCTAAAAAATACCCTTGTTTGTTTTACTAATGATATTAATTAAAGTGTATTTTAGGAAATTAATATTCTTTGAAATATTTATTGTGGAATTATATTAAAAGTATTAATCTCTAAGGATTATTCGTTAAATCATTTGGAACGCATTTTTATGTTTTCTGGAAACATTGTTCATACCCTACGTTCAGAACAACTTATAAGGAATGAACCCTACATTGGAAAATGTAGCATAAGAAATGAAACCTAAATTCAGAATAGTATGTATAGATCATCAAAAATATGTTTTCATAAAATTCTGGTTAAATAACCTCACATTTTGATGGAACCTTACATTTGTTAAGAGAAAAAAGTATGGTTAAGAAACCCTACGTAAGTAAGGAGGCCTAAGTTTGAGAAGCAAATGTATGGTTCATCAACCTTACTTTTATGATCAACATTACATTCTCAACCTTACATTTAGAGAATGAATGCTATGTAGTTTAACCCTATGTTTGTTATTTTGTCATTTATTGACTGAACCCTAGGTTTTACTATTCAAAGTTAGAAATTTAAATTTATGATTTTATCTAGGATTATTACAATGGTCTTGTCGGAATTAAAGATCCGATAAAAGATTTCTTAGGAAAAATTCAAAGTCTCGTTTTGATTTATTCAAAGAACTTCATTTATTAAAGAAAATCACTCTTATTCTTAATGGAGTTTATGAATCACATGATTGTTTCATATTTGAATATATGTTATCTGTCAGGCAATTTTCTTGGATCTAGATTACCAAACAAAGTTATCTACTCTATATATTCTATCACAATTTCTTTTGAAATATATATATGATTTTATTCCTATGAATATCTTTTATAGTTCTATTTAATTGAATGATCAACTCTGTTAGAGGCTACACTTTGGAGACATACATTTTTTCTACCTCGTACTGTAGTAATATTTATGCTGTTATTTTTTCTATTCAAATTGAAGATAATTTGCAACCAGAATCACTTTAGAGTTATTATTTTTTGAATAATTTTATTTTATAAGAATAATATACATCTATTATCAGTTTATTCTATTGCAATTTTGAATTTCAACCCAAACCATCATCAAATCAAACTCTTATGATTTAGTGGAGTTTCAACTGCTTGGGATCAGTCATGGATGAAGTGTCAGCTTCTTGTACTAAGATGTGGATAATCGGTTCCATGTAAAATAACCATAAGTCTCTTTTAGCCTTGTTGTAAAGGTTTCAAATGCCTTCACTTAGTTGTGAACTTAAAGGTCTTGTGATAAGAGGGCATTTCTAGTGAAATTCACCAATCTTTTAGAGAGAGCATCAGTGGAGTGGACTAGGGGATCTTTATACCCTGAACCACTATAAAATTTTTGTGTACATTATTTCTATTTATACACTATTCATACTTATCATAGAAGATAATTTTCATATTTTCATAAATTGAAATGAGATTTAAAATCCAAAATCTATAGATATTTTTAAAAAGACACAATTCACCCCCTCTTGTATATATTTGTATTATTCCAACCTAAAAATTGGTATCATAAGATATATTTTGGAATAAATCTATATAAATATTGAAGAGAATAAGGTCTATACAAATAAGTTGTAAATTTATGATCCAAGAGAAGGTATTTCTATGCTTCATGCTCCATATTTTAATGGTGACAACTATAAATGTTGGAAATCATTTATTTAAAAAATATGGGTTTAAAAGTCTATTAAAAGATCATTAATCCTTATGAAATTCTTAAGAATATAGAATCTTAGGATACTAAAACAAAAACTAAATATGACATCAACTCAAAGGTAATTAATTCTATCATTTGTGGACTTGGACCTAATGAATTTAGTTGAGTCTCACAGTGTCCCACGGCCTATAAAATGTGACAAACAATCACAGTTTCTTATAAAGGAACAGATAATATCATAAAAATGGGGTATGCTACTACAAAACTTAAGTTTGGCACCTTTAGAATGATTGATGGTGAAAGAATCACACAAATTAATGGATTATTAAAAGATATTTTCAACAATATTACTACCTTGGTAGATCCCATCAGTCAATCTGATCAACCACTGAAGGTTCTTAGAGTACTACCCTCAAAATGGAATGCCATATCAACAGTTACTTGATAATCATATCCTATCAATAATTTGACTATGAAAGAACCGATTGGAACATTGATGATATATGAAGATGAAATGAAAGATGAATCAGAAGATCACCAGATGGTTGTGAAAAGGGAAAATACTATCCTCATGGTAGCATCTCAAAAGCATGAAAGAAAATCAAAGCACAAGTCAAAAGAAAAATAAAAAATTTTCAGAATCTGAAATGGAACTATATTAGTTAGATAGAAATTTTAGAAAATTATACAAGAATAAAAAGAGGCTTTAGAAAATCCTTTAATAATGATGAAAAGGAACCAATTGAATTGAGATGATACAAATTCAAGAATTTTGGTTGTATCAGTCCTGATTTCCCCCAATTAAAATATGGAAGAAGAATGACTAAAAAATATCAAAAGAATAAAGATTATGAGGATAAAGTAAAAAATATCCATGAAATCTATGTGGAGTGTATATGAATACTCCATCATCTCTTCTAAATCCAATTCAAAAAAAGATCCGAAAAATATAAAATACAATATATTCTTTATGGATAAAGAAGAAGAAGAGGTAAAAACTTATTATTATTCTTCCTCTGACTCGGATAGTTGTTCAAAGAATAAATTGGCTGCTTACTATTATATTCTAGAATAAAAATGTGATTCTTTAATAAAGAAACATAAATCATTAAAAAATTATACATAAATTTGTTTTAGGTGAAAGAGATACAATGCTAAAACAACATCAAGATCTAATTGAAAAATTCAATTCATCTACATCAAACTATATTGATCATGAAGAAGGGATTAAAGAACTTCAGGATGAAGTACAAACTTATAAAAGTGATGAAAGTATTTTAACAAAATGATAAAACTCACTAAATAAGATTCTTAGAAATAATGTTATTAAAAGAGAACAATTTGGAATAGTAAGCAAGGGTGAAAATCAAAATTATATAAAAATTATTTTGTGCCTAATTCAAAAAATGATACCTTCTATTATTGTTGAATAAAAGGTCATTTCACTAATAATTGTTCTTTAAGAAATCCTCAAATTAGTGGTATAAAAAATATTTTATATCTAAAAGTATGTATGAAGATGATAATTCAATTTTTTTTAAAAAAATAGGTAGAACTGGATTCCCAAATCTTTGCTCGCTGACACTGCTTGACCTAAGAAAATATGGGTACCAAAACAAACACATGTTTAATTGATTTTGTAGGAGAATGGGAATAGGAATAGAAAATCCATATGATATATGGATAGTGGATACTCTAGAAACATGAGTGGAGAATCATAAAATTTTCATACATTCACTCAAATGAATGGAGGTTTAGTCACTTTTAGTGATAATGTAAAAGGAAATATTGTTGGAGTTGGAACTGTTGGAGATCCAAAGACAATATCAATAAAAAAAAGTACTATATATACAAGGACTAAAACACAACTGGATAAGTATCTCTCAACTTTTTGATGATTGATATTATTTTTATTTCTCTAAAAATTTATGATCAATTTTCAAAGATAAACTGCTTTATTTTAGAGCACATAGAACAAAGAATGTTTATACTTTGGATCTTAATTCCTTGTGTAAAAAAAAAGTGAACTGTTTAACTGTTAGAAAAAATGAGTCATGGATCTGGAATAGAATATTTGGATATTTTAATATATATGATTTATATAAATTATCTTATAAATAATTATTTTTTGATTTTCCTAGTCTTAAGTTTGAAAATTATATATTTTGTGAGGCATGTCAAATTAGAAAATAACACAAATCATCATTCAAATATATTAACAAATTTGATAAATATAAACTATTATAAATTACCCATATAGATTTTTTTGGACCATATAGGGTTGTAATTTTGGTTGGTAAATTATATATTTATGTTTTAGTTGATGATTTTTCTAGATTTACTTGGGTATATTTTCTAAAACTCAAAAGTGAAGTATTCACTATTTTTGAATGATTTTGAAAAATTGTTCAAAATGAAAAGGACTTAAAAATAATTTCATTAAGAAGTGATAATGGTGAAGAATTTGAGAGAGAATTTAATTATTATTTTTCAAATTTAGGTATTAAACACACCTTATCTTCACCAATAACACCTCAAAAATGGAATTATTGAAAGAAGAAATAAAACTATTCAAGAAATGGAAATGACTATGCTGAATGAATAAAGTCGTCCTACCTATTTTTGAGAAGAAGCTATAATAATATATTGTTATATCATGAACAAAGTTTTAATAAGGCCAATAATTAAAAAGATACCCTATGAACTTTAGAATAATATAAAACCTAAAGTAAAGTACTTTAAAGTATTTGGATGCAAGTTGTAAATCTTGAATACTAAGAACAACCTTGGTAGGTTCGATCTAAAAGCTAAATAATGAATATTTTAGGATATTCTTCTACTTCTAAATTCTATAGAATGTTTAATAAAAATTAAAGGATTGTTAAAGAATTGGTTCCTGTGAAGTTTGATGAAACAGTCCATTTTAATAAAGATAAAGACCAAACAGATGAAAATACTGACTCTTTTGACAACATGAAACTTGACGCTCCTAAATATAATTTTGAAAATGATATAAATAAAATTCAGTCCCATTTAGAATAACATTAAATAGAAAAAACAGAAAGTGTATTACCTATAAATTCTAAAACCTTAAAGAACCATCCTTTAGAAATTGTCATAGGAGACCTAGAAATAGAAATTATAACTAGAAGAAATCTAGGAAACCTAGTTTAATTATCTTCATTAATATCTTAGTTAGAACCTAAATATATTGAAGAAGATATATAAGATGATAGTTAGATGTTAGACATGCAATAATAATTAAACCAATTCAAAAGAAATGAATTTTGGTATTTAGTGGAAAGTCCAGCAGATTATCCAGTAATAGGAACTAAATGGATATTTAGAAATAAATAGGATGATCATGGTATTATAACCAGAAACAAATCTAGATTAGTATCTAAAGGATATAATCAGGACAAAGTTATAGATAATAATTAATCCTTTTCACCTATAGCTATATTAGAATCCATTATAATCCTTTTAGCTTATGCATCTCATATGAACTTTAAATTATATCATATGGATGTTAAATATGCCTTTATAAATGGTTATTTAATGGAGGGAATTTATGTTGAACAACCCATTGGTTTTTTAAACCCTCATAAACCAAATTCTGTTTTAAACATACCAAATCACATTTTGGACTTCAACAGGCACCTAGAGCTTGGTATGAAATATTAAGCTCTTTTTTGTTGGAAAATGGATTTTCAGTAGGATTTTTTTATCCCAATATTTTTTTAAAAAACTACTTTTTATAATATTTTATTAGTAAAATTTTATGTTGATGATTATTTTTGGTTCAACAAATAAAAATATTTGTAACGATTTCTAAAATTTAATTAAAAAAGAATTTGAAATGTGTATAATGGGAGAAATGAATTTATTTTAAAGATTTAAAATTTATCAAAAATATTATAGAAATGTTTTAAATAAAATTAAATATATTACTGATTTATTGAAAAAAATTTGACTTGAAAATAGTAAGACTTGTACAAATCCCATGTGTTCAAATATAAAAATTGATTTTGATGATGCTGGAAAACTAGTTGAAAATAAGTTATATAGAGGTATGATTGGTAATTTATTATATCTTTCTATTAGAAGACTAGAAATAATGTTTTTTGTTTGCCTATGTGATATATTTTAGTTAAATCTATTATAATCTCATCTTACTGCTATTAAAATAAATTTTAGATATTTAAAAGAAACTATTTTTCAACCTCTTCTTTATCCCAAAACTTCTAGTTTTAATTTAATTTCATATTTAGAGGCTGATTTTTGAGGTTTTATATTAGATAGGAAAAGAACTTTAGGAACCTGTCACTCTTTAGGAAAATATTTAGTATCATGGTTGAGTAAGATTCAACACTCAGTTTCCCTATCAACAGTCGAGGCAGAACATTTGTCTGCTGGAAGTTGTTGTGTGCAAGTTTTGTGGATGAAACTCACTCTACTATATTTTAGACTAAATTTCAAAAATATACCTATTTTATGTGATAATTTTAGTGTAATAAATATTTCAAAAAACCCTATAAGTCATTATAGAACTAATAATATTGACATAAGCCATCATTTTATAAGGCATCATGTTCTTAAAAAGGATATATCTTTAGAATTTGAAAATAATGACTATCAATTAGATGATATTTTTACTAAACCACTTACCACTACAAGTTTTGATTTTATTAAGGGGGGTTTGGTTTATTTAATTTCAAATAAATGTTTTTCAATTTATTCGAATAAATTTATTTTTAGTTTTTTTATTGTAATTTATTTTAATTTTTTTTATTTTCACTATCAAATTATTATTTCATTTATTTGTTTAAATGAAAAAATTGATTTTTAATTTTTAGTTTTTAAACCACATGTTTTCAAAAAAAATTAATGATTACTCTACATAATTAGAATAATAAACCATATCATCTCATCATCCATCATAAAACCCTTCAACATTCCTTACCCTTTGTTTTCAAATTGTTTCACCTACCAGAGCCCTTATCTTTCTTCCAAACCCTAGAATATGAAAACCTTCAACCATATGGTTCTTATAAATTATAATGACCAAGAGAATATATTAATTTGAACCAATCAATCTGAATTATTAGAGTGTCCCCTTCAGGAAATTTCTTTAAGGAAAAGTTGTATATTTTGAATATATTTATGAGAAAAATCTTGAATTTCAAGGTTTGGAATTTATATTTAATGAGGAGAATACATATTTTCTTTATGATATAGAACTGAAGTAGTTTTATAAAAAAAATTAGTTTATATTTGGGGAAATGGAATATATGATATCTTCTCAAATAGAAGATATGGAATTTTTGATCTTCTCATTTGAGATTTATTAGTTTTTAAAATGCCCTCCTGATGGAGTATTTTATTTTGATCTTAGATCAATTGAAAATAAAGATTAAAAATTAAAAGATATCATGTAATTTCTTTTTTGTTCAAAAAATACTAGGAAAATGTTTGTAAAGGATCTTAAGGAAGACCCGAAGGTTTTGGTATAGTTTATTCAAACTACTATCACTTCAAGGTTTTCTAAAATAGAGAAGATTTTGTACCCAGATATGTATATTATGTTTCTTTTCATCAGTGAAATCAAGTTGAAATTTACAAGATATATTATGAGATGTCTAAGTTATTATTTTCATTTAGAGGCAACGATGTAATTCTATCCTTATGGATGGATCCTTTCTCTTCTTTTGTTCAGGAAAAATTTGATTCATATTTTTGATTCTTGAGTTAGATGTCACCACAACAATGTTTTGAATGTTGGTACTCTAAGAAAATTTAGTTTATTTTAGAGTATATTAAAAGTTAAACTAATACCTTTTGTTGCGGATGAACAATAAAAATATAGATATTTTTCTAAGGGGGAGTAAGGAAACCTCAAGTCTGTAATTTTAGCTTGATTAAGAAATGAAGAAGTTAGAGAATCTGGAATATAAGGTATTACTCAGACTACCAAAAGAAAACTTTTATATGATGATATAGATCTTACTAAAGAAGTTTCAGAAGAAGGAAACTATGAGGAACCTGTATTAAGACCAAGGATCAGAGAAGAACCCCAGTATGAAGATCTAATGTTAGGATCTGGAGATGTAACTCATTCAGTCCATTTGGAATAAACAGATGATGTTGCAGATCAATAAATAAAAATTCAACCCCACGAACTTCAGTTTTTTCTTCAAACAGATCAATAAAAGGAAACTAAACAAGAAGAAGATAAAGTTTTTAAATCATTAACTGAGACCACTGAGATTGTTTAAATTTAGGTTGTCTCTTCCTTTAGTAATTTCATGGAAAGAACAACATCAATTTCTAGATAAAGGATAGAGGTCTTTGATGGTATGTCTTTTTCAAGTGAGAATTATATAGATAAATATTTAACTATTGTAGAAGTTATTACTTAGTCAATTAATCATGATGAAGGAATTTCTAATTCTCTAAAAAAATCAGATTGAAGTCCTGGTTATAGAGTTTAATAAGGTTCAAGAGGAGAACTCTTGTCTGAAAAGAACTGGAAGCTGCAAGAAAATATTTTAATTATTTAATGAACTCAGTTATTCCAAGGATGGAATTAGATTTCATTTAGACTAAGATTCAATATTTTAGAGAAATTTTTATGTGAAAAAAGAGATTTTGATGCGTTCAAGAGATATTTGTTAGATCAGTTTGGAAAACTGAAATCAAAATCTATTTCTAAAATAGATTTTGCAAATTTGAAATGGTATTTGGGAAGTCAATTTGAATTGTTTAAGGAGAGTACCAATTAGTCCATAGATTCAACCTCTACACCTCCAACATCACAAGATCTGATCAGAAGATTTCAATCTATCACTTCAGTAATGGATTATATGAATAAAAGGCTTCAATTTCTTCAGTGTAATAGTGCACCTTTGTTAGTTTTGTTGGATAATCAGAAATATCTTTTTAATAAACTCATTTCAAGTGAACCCAAAATCAAGATACTACTTAACAAGTTCAGTGACAAGTATCTCAGTTTCTTAAGATAGAAGAGAATCTACATGACTTTTTAAAAGTAAATTTGATAGAAATTTTTAAAGAAAATTATGATTCAACAATTTTGATACAGCAGTTGGTAGACAATATTTCAGAAAGATTTCAAAGTCAGATCACAGATTTGAAAACCGTTTTTCAAGCTACTCAGTCCTCACCAGAATCATAAATGTCACTTGATAAAAAACTTTCACCATATACCATTCCTATTGTTTAATCCATTTCTCAAAAGTCACTCATGTATTTGTATAATTTTTATAATAAATCTTCCATTGTTCTTTTTATATTCTATGCTTAATTTCCATATTTTATTATATATTTATCTTTACTTCCAGACCTGATGTCTCATATTTCTAACCAGTACATTATAAAATTTATTTATTATTCTATGAAAAATTAAACATTTTTAAAAGTTTTTTGTTATACTTTCTTTTTTATATCACAAAAGGGGGAGAAATTTGGGTAAACACAAAATTATCATTTTGTTCAAGAATCTATTTTATTTTAAATCAAAATAGTTCTATGAAATAGAAATATTGGTTTAATAAAATTAATATTTAAATTAATAAAAATAATCTTTAAATAAATAATTATTTTCTTTAAAATACTATTACTTTATTGATTATCTAAAAGGGGAGATTGTTGGGCATGTATTGTCTCAACAATACTCTTTAAATCTTATTGATTTTGATGCTCATAAATACACTTGTTTGTTTTACTAATGATATTAATTTAATTTTATTTCAATAAATTAATATTCTTTGCAATATTTATTCTAGAATTATATTCAAAGTATGAATCTCCATGGATTTTTCATCAAAGAGTTTGGAATTCAGTTTTATGTTTTCTATAAATATTTCTCATACCCTTCATTCAGAAGAGCACATAAGGAATGAACCCTGTGTTGGTAAAAGATGAATAATAAATGAAACCAATGTTCAAAATAGTATGTATAGATCATTAACCCTATGTTTTTAGAAAATTATGCTTAAAGAACCTTAATTTTGGATGGAAACTTATGTTTGTTAATAGAAAAAAGTATGGTTGAGGAACCCTGCATTTTAGAAACAAATGAATAGTTCATCAACCATACTTTTATGATCAACCTTATGTTTTCAACCATACATTTAGAGAATAAATGTATACAGTTAAACCCTACATTTGGTATTTTTTTCATTTTATAAAGGAACCTTGTGTTTGACTATTCAATGTCAGAAATTTAAATTTGAAATTTTATCCAGGATTCTTATAACGGTCTTTTCAAAATTAAAGATATAATAAAATTTCACTTAAGACTGATTAAAAGGATCATTTTTCTCGATTAAATAAACCATATTCATCAAAGAAAATCACTCATATTCTTTTGTGAATTTACATCCCCCTAATTATTTTTTATTTGAATATTTGTGATTTTTCAGGTGGTTTTCTTAGATCTAGAATTCCGAAGCAAGTTATCTACTCTATATATTTTATAACAATTTATTTTGAGAGATAAATTCAATTGTATACACATGAATATCTTTTATGGTGTTTCTTCATCAAATGATCGACTCGATTATTATCGAAGGAGGCTGCACTTTGGAGACATACATTTTTCTACCTTGTACTGCTATAAGATTTCAAATCTTGTTTGTTTATATTCAAATTTAAGATCATTTGAAACTAGGATTACTTTAGAATTATTCTTTCTTGAATAATTTCATTTCTGAATAATAAAATCCATTGAATTTCAGTTGCTGCTACAATTTTGAATTTCAACCTAAACCATCATCAAATCAAACTCTTTTGATTTAGTGGAGTTTAGACTACTTGAACTCAGACATGGATGGAGTGTCAACTTCTTGTACTAAGATGTGGATAATTGGTTCCCTATAAAAGAACTAGAAGGCTGTGTTTATCCTTTTTGTAAATTTTTCAACTCCCTACACTCAATTTTTAATTTAAAGGTCTTATGATAAGAGGTTATTTCTAGTGAAATTCACCAAGATCACAGAGAGATAATTGGTATAGTGTACTAGGATATCATTGTTCCCTAAACCACTATAATTGTTTTGTTAATTATTTTTATTTATTATCTACTCATACTTATCATATAATAGAACACTGCATAACTATATAAATTATAATGAGATTTAAATTCAATAATGTGAATAGATTTTCAAAAAGACACAATTCACCCCCCCCCCTCTTATGTATATTTGTATTATTCCAAAATTATAGTATTTGGTGTTAAGAATATGGAATTTACACCCAAATGCATTAAAATTTCATACTTTAGGTTTTTTTCCTTTTTAGATCTCATTAGGGGTCTTCTTAAGGATGGATATTATAATAACATGGTTCATGGTTTAATAAGAAGTATTAACAACATCGGTCCAAAAATATTAAGGGGTTTAAATTCATTCAATAAAGTCATTTCAATATCTTGTAGAGTTTTTATTTCATCAACCTCATTTTTTTAGGAGACTTAGAAGTGAAAAAATAATGATTGTAACCTTTTGAATTACAATGTTCATCAAAAAATTGTTTTTGAACTGTTCCTCAAGATCACTTGGAATATATATGATCTTATAGCCTTTTTCATTTCCATGATTCTTTATATCTTTAATAAAAACTTTACAAGCCTCATTTTTATGATCCAATAAATAAATACAAGTAAATATTGTATAATCATAAACAATTACAAAACTATATTATTTTCCTCTTGTATTTTCAACTTGGGTTGGTCTAAAAAAATAAATATTTAAAAGCTCAAGGAACTTAGAGGAGTATACGTTATTTTTATATTTAAATGAATAAGTGTATTGGTTACTAAGTTAGAAACTATCACACACAATATCATTTTTGAAATGAAATTTATTCAAATCTTATACTAGATTATTTTAGTTGAGTTTGATAAGTGTGTGTGTGCTAAAATGACCATGGTGTCTATACCAAATCCATGACTCACTATCTTATGCACTAATACATTTAACATATTTTCTATAAAGATATTTTAAATCAATAACATAAATATTTTGAATTCAAGAAGCTAAAAATAAAATATTTCCTATGAAGTAAAAAAACCTTACAAACCTCATTTTCAAAAGAAACTTTAAAACCACTATCAGACAATTTGTTAATACTAAGAAAATTATGTTTAAAACAATTAATATATAAAACATTTTTAATAATGGTAGAATTTTAAAAACTAATAGCACTTATGTGGAATTATTTTCATACATTTTTTCACATTTTTTGTTGAATTGATAGTTTTTTTAAAGGTGAAAGATTTTATTTAATGAATAATTAATTTATTTTAGTAAATTTATTTTGGAATTGTATTTATTTAAGTATTTTAATGAAAAATATATTTTTGGTGCTAAATTTGTTCATTTTTATTGGATTTAAATTTTTATATTTTAAGGGAAAAATTTTTGAGTGATTTTAGTGGAAGGATAAATGAAATAATATTTTTGGGTGATTTTGAAGATAAATTTTCCAAGTTCCATGTTTTTATAATTAAATAATAATTTATGGAACAACATTTTTTGAGATTTTTTATTGAACATTCACTGTAAATATAATTTTTCGGTCTTTGGTTTTAATTCTTTCACTATTCAATGATTTCATTTTTTTAATATCAAATTGTTTTAATATTCTTTAATCCATAATTTGGTTATTTAATTATCAATTGAAAATGATATTTTCACTTAATATCACATTATGTGTGTCTTGAGTAGTTGTAGAAGAAAGTTTCAAGGTATCATGTGAAAATTTGGCTAAGAATCAACATACGGTATGAAGGGCACAACTGATCGTATGAAATTCATGGTAAATCAACTAGTTATATGAAATTCTATCAAAAAATGGTTCCTCGTATTCCCATAATAGAAGAATTGATTTCATGATCAACCTACTATACCTACATCCCAAACTACTGAATAATGAAATCTAAGTGATTGTAAGGAAATAAACTTTCCACATAAAGGGAACAACTAACCATGCATGAGATCATGATACTATAAAATAAATATCCCAACCTACTATGAGACCAATTTTATACTGGCCATAAGACTCATGGTTCTATCTACCACATGAATTCCAAATCAGGATACCATTCTTGAAGTCCAAGTGAGCGCATGGCTAATCCAGCTTACTATATGTTGAGATAAATCTACTACAAGAACAATATAGCACCTACCACGCCATTACCCAACTATTCCATTGGTTGATTTGTATTGAATGATTAATGAAATCTAGATCAAAGACCCACCAATACTATGTCAACCTTTTTGATTGAAGACAACGTTTGATATTGATCTGTGACCAATTAAAACTCAAGTGGTGGAAATCTTTAGCTTTGAAGATTAAACGAATCCACTGTATGAGAATGAATGAATCCGTTGAAGCTCAAATGAAATTAGGGGAGGAAAATTGAAGCCTTGAGATTATTTAACAATGAAGGGGAGTTGAATGTGAATTTCCATGAATAAATATGGGACCGAGTTCTACTGATGTATAGAAACCTAAGGTCGAATGAAGGTAACCGAGATTGAATCTTGTTGTCATTGAATGATGATGATCTCGATGCCACCTAAAAAATAAAATTTAGGATTTTATGATATTTAACCAAGCACGAAGAATATGTCACTCCTAATCTTGATGGAACATATCCATGGATGTGGAAATGAAGCTGGTGAAACCCAATGGAGGATGTACGACTGAGGATATTTAACCAAGCCAATGATTGGAGATAATTATTTGAGTAGAAACAACTATAACTAATGCTAAAACATTGTTGTAAATATGAAGACCAACCTTGGTAGAGGCTCATAAAACTGAGAAAATGTTGACTATGACTATTCAAAGGCTGCCTGATCTTGAATGAAGAATTCTTTTTAGAAAGATTCAATGCTCGAAGGGAGTTAGTGTTCCACCTAATAATTTGACTGTAGATTTTAATGAAGTACTATATTGGTATTTGTGATTATAAAGTGGAATTTTTTTGTTTTGTATGCTCTATTTATAGGTGTGAATCGATGAAGAGGGGTGGTTCTCATGATTCTCATTGTTGTAGTTGAGGAATTTTTTGTGGACATAGACAAGTTTCTCAACCAATTACCTATGAGAGTATTTGAAGAGTAGTAAATGAATTGATAAAGGAAAGTTGATGTGATATATTTATACCCAATCCATTGATTTAGGTTGAATTTCATGAGAAGCTTGGTGTTAGTTAATAGAGTTCCAAGGTACTGTGGATTCTTATTCATGGATGGTTATTCTGAGATTTAAATTTTTGAGAATCCAAGTTTGTGGAATCATAATGGATGATGATGGTTCAATCACTAAACAATGAATTAAGGTTATGGACAAATGAGATTCGTATTTTAAAGATTTTTAAGCTGGTCTGTTGAGCCTAATTCTATGTTGATTCCCACCAAAAATAAGGATACAATTAGATTATGTTGTTGAGTCTGAGCTAGTTGGATGATTCTTTAATTTCATGAATTATTTTATTGTCACAAGATGGAATTGAGAGAAGTGTTAACACATTTTAATGGAGGATGAATACAATCTTGGTAGCTCAAATTAAGTAATACTGATCCAATTTATGAAGATTTCAAACTTAATTCACAAATTTTGAAATCAAAATTGATGATATTTTCAATGATCATAAAATTATTTTTGAATTTGAGTGTTAATTATTTTCTTGATGGATTGGAAGTAGCTATGGATGGGGAAGTCAATTTCTAAGTAATTATGGATAGCTTGAATATATAAAAATAGGTACTATGAAGTGGAATTTAATTACATAGGTGACCTTAAATTCTAAAATGGACAAATTATAAAGCAAATAAGGGGGATTTGAGATTTATCCCATTACTGTAGATTATAAAATATTCTAGAGATTTATAAAATTTTCCTGAGTTGGTTTATCTCATTTTCTTAGGAATCAATGGAACATGGGTCTATTTCATTCTGTTAGATGAGCATCACTCAAGTAACTTGTGAGGAGGAGGATGAATAGTGAAGGCTTCCACATGGCGGCTATTGAGGTAGTGAGAAAATATGATTCAAGTGATGCAAGCAGGGATGTGAGAATTAGAACATGATTTAAGGGGGAAGATTATAGAGATCAAGAGGATTTTATATGTGGATGACTCCCATAATACCATCCAAACTAGCCACCATCTCCATTCCATTACCTAGTCATCATCCATCCATCATACATCTAATAATGGAGCTATATGAGAGGTTGAAGCACACTGGATGTAGGAGATCTTTGGGTTCAGATTTAGAGAAGGGGTTTCTCGAGCTAAAGAAGAAGGAGAATGAATCTGTGGGAAGCTACGAGATGAACTTCATAAGGCTTTCATGTTACACCTCTAGCTTTGTTATAGATCCAAATGGTAAGGTTGATAGATTCTTCAGTGGACTGAGACCTCATCTATAGAAGAATCTAGCCAACCGAGATTATGATAGCTATGAGAATATCTTGCGAATTGCGATGAAAGTCGAACTAGAGTTTGGTGAGATGAAATGGTCGGATAAATCCAATGAAAAGAAAAGATTGATGGATCCAAGCATAGGGAGGATCTTTTATCAGGGAAGAGGAGGAAAGCAAGTACAACGTCCCACATGCAATAAATGTGGGAAGAAGCATTCTGGGAACTACCTGCTCAGGAGCGGGAAGTGTTACAAGTGCGGTAGAGATGGCCATATTGCACGGAATTGTCATAGTGAGTTGAATCCACAACTTCCCAACACTAAAGAAAAAGGGAAGATGGTGTAGGCCCTACCTGATGTCCAATGCTTTAAGTGTGGACAACTTGGGCACTTTTCCAATCACTATCCAAATCTGAGGGCAGTGGAGGGGAATCACAATCATCCTCAGCATCAGCTAAGGGAGTAAGGTCATGTTTTTTTATCACTACGGCTAAAGTTGAAGCACTAAATGATGTGGTGGTAGGTACTCTTGTTGTTTTCCCAAATCTAGCAAGTAATTTGTTTGATTCTGCTTCTACACATTCCTTTAATTCGTCCAAGTTTGCAAAGAATTTAGAATCAACCCCCAATGTGTAAAAGTAGAGTTATCAGTCAAGACTCTTGGTGGTATTATCCAAGCATCATCAGTGTTTAGAAACTCTAGTATTTACTTTAGCGAGCACAATCTTATCAAAAATCTAGTAGTCTATCCCATGCTAGAATTCGACATTAAACTAGGGATGGACTAGCTCTCAAAGTAAAATTCTAAGATCAAATGCAGAAGCAAGGAAATCTTAGTTGTCTTGAATGGAAAACCTATATTTATCTTCCAAGGAGAGATATCTCGACTTGATCTATGTCTAGAAGAACCTCCTATATCCTTATTTATGGAGTTGGTCGGTGATGAAGAAGAAGGAGATGAGATTTTGAGGATAGAAAATATCCCCATCGTCCATGAATACGTTGATGTATTTCCTGAGGAGTTACCCGGACCTCCCCTAGAAAGAGAGGTAGAGTTCTCCATTGAACTCGTACCTAGATCCCATCGGATATCAAAAACCACGTATAGGATGAAAAATGTGGAGATGGAGGAGTTAAAGAAACAACTACAAGATCTTTTGGAGAAGGGTTTTATCTGACCGAGTGTGTCTCCTTGGGGAGCACATGTTCTCTTTGTAAAGAATAAGGATAGATCAATGTGGCTATGCATAAATTATAGAGAACTAAACAGGATCGCAGTGAAGAAAAAATACCCTCTTCCAAGAATTGATGACTTATTTGACCAACTTCGTGGGGATCAATTCATCTCTAAGATTGATCTTTGATATGGTTATCATCAATTGAGGGTGAAAAAATAATATATTCCAAAAAATAACTTTCGATAAAGATATGGGCATTATGAGTTTGTTGTTATGCCCTTCAGACTGACTAATGCACCTACTATTTTTATGGATTTGATGAATAGAGTCTTTAAGGACTACCTTGGTAACTTTGTGGTAGTTTTTATTGATGATGTTATAATATATTCTAAAATTCATGAAGAGCATGAGGATCATATAAGGGTTATTTTTCAATCTCTAAAAAAGTATAGGCTTTTTGGGAAGTTCAGCAAATGTGAATTCTAGTTGCAACAAGTTGCTTTATTAGGGAACATTTTTACCAATGAAGGAATCACAATTGACCCTAAAAAGACAAAAGTTGTAGAATAGTGGCCTCAGCCTAAAACAATAACTGAGATTCATAGTTTCCTTGGATTAGCGTGATATTATAGGATGTCTGTGAAAAACTTTTCACAACATTTTAATCCATTATCCAAGTTAACTCGAAAAGGGGTCAAGTTCATCTGGACAAAGAGGAAAGTTTCTAAGAGATGAAGAAGAGATTGGTTACTACACCCTTGTTAACTTTTCCCTCAAGTGGAGAAGGATTCATTATTTTTAGTGATGCATCTCTGAAAGGGATTGGGTACATCCTCATGCAAAATGAAAATTTCATTGCTTATGCATCTTGAAATTTGAAGACTCATGAGAAAAACTATCCTATGCATGATCTGGAGCTGGATACGGTCATTTTTTCTCTGAAGATATATAGGCACTATATTTATGGGGAGAAATTTGATATATACATATACCACCAAATTTTGAAGTATATTTTCACACAAAAGGAATTGAACATGAGACAGAGGAGATGGTTGGAACTTCTCAAAGACTATGATTGTTCAATTCATTATCATCCTGGAAGAGCAAACAAAGTCGCTAATGCATTAAGTAGGAAAGACCTGGTTGTTCTTTTCATGATGAGGATTCAAATAAATCCTTTTATCAATGATCTAGTAAATATAGAAATGGGAATTATAAGGGAAGGTTCATCATTAACCCTAACCCAAATGATTTCTCAACCGTCATTACCAGAGAAGATCAAGAAATGTTAGAAAGAAGATCCTTTGTTACAGAAGATGTTTGAGGCTATGAAGGATGGGAAGTTTCCTGAGTTCAATATTGATCAAGAAGGTGTACTAAAATTCCATACAAGACTATGTGTTCCATCGATTCCAGAAATAAAGAAGGATCTGATGGATGAAGCTTATATCTCTACTTTCTCTATACATTCACAAAAATGTATAGGGACCTTTGTGATAGTTATTGGTGGGATAATATGAAAATAGATATTTCTGACCACACTTCAAGGTGCCTGGTATGTCAGCAAGTGAAGGAAGAATGACAACTTTATAAAGAGGTATTACAACCACTACCCATACCATTATAGAAGTTGGACAATATCACTATGGACTTTGTCACTGGTCTCTTGAGAACTTCTAAAGGAAACAATGTGATATTGGTTATTGTGAACCATCTTACCAAGACTTCTCATTTTATCTCCATTCGGGAATATTTATCTCTTGATCAACTTGCCAAGATTTATGTGACGAAAGTGGTAAGGATGCATGGAGTTCCACTTTCTATTGTATCTGATCGTGATCCAAGGTTCACATAAAAATTCTGGAGAAGTCTTCAACATTCTTTGAGCACTGAATTGAATTTCAGTATGGCCTATCACCCCCAAACTGATGGCCAATCTGAAAGGACTATTCAAACACTTGAGGATATGCTGAGAACATGATAAATGGAATTTAAAGGTGGATGGAATCAACATCTCTCTTTAGTTGAGTTCTCTTACAACAACAGCTTCCACTCGAGCATTCAAATGACACCCTATGAAGCTCTATATGGTAAGTTATGTAGAACTCCTACTTGTTGGAATGAAGCTAGTGAGATAAAGATTCTTGGGCTAGATCTTATGCAAGAGATGACAGAAAAGGTCCATTCCATCTAGCAACACATTAAGGCTGCTCAGAGTCGGCAAAAGATCTATGTTGATAACCATCGAATAGACTTGGATTTTGATTTTGGTGACAAGGTCTTTCTTTGAATTTCACCTTGGAAGAGATTCATGAGGTTTGGGAAGAAAGGGAAGCTCAACCCTAGGTACATTTTCCCCTATGAAATCCTTGATCGCGTAGGATCAGTGGTCTATCGGCTTACACTTCCTCCAAATCTAGCACAAGTTCATGATGTCTTCCACGTATCCTTCTTGAGGAAGTACATACCTAACCCTTCACATGTACTAAATCTATAGGTGGTACAACCAGAACATAACCTCTCTTATGAGGAGAAGTCGGTGGAGATCTTGGATCGTAGATACAAGGATCTACGCAACAAGACTACCCATCTTATTAAGGTGTTATGGAGGAACCACAAATGAAAAGAAGCCACGTGGGAACCATAGGAGTCTATGAGGAAGAAGTACACATACCTTTTCTCTTCTTAGGGTATGAGTTAAAATTTTGGGGATGAAATTTCTTAAGGGGGAGATAATGTAATGATCCAAACTTTTTTAATAACATTAGTTTCCTAAATTTTTGTGTTATTTCATTTTATACTCCACACACTATATCCTTTAATTAATGAAGTGATACTGTTGGGTTTTGACTGCTATATGATCATTGGTCAATATGAACATTGGAAAATAAACTCTTAACATTACAATTATTTTTTATAAATACAAGTGATCTTGGTTAATTAATATAGAAAGAAGAGTTGATGGCCTCATCCAGCAGACTCGGGCCGTATGAATCTCATCTGTCAGAGCTTGGGAAGGAGGTAGCATCTCTAGACTTTGCTCTGGACCAAACCCAAGCTGAGCTTCAACATGTAAAGCTTGAACGGAATCACCTAAGGGAGAAGTTCAAGCTAATAGAAATCACTACCCGGGAAATGTTGTTCGAGCCACCCTAAGATTTTATCACCATACCAAACCTTACACTTAGGTCCTATGTTGGTGTTATAAGGGGATATATAACGAGGTCTTAGAAACTTATTTGTAATCCCTTGGTATAAATAAAATTTCTATTTCTTATTATGGAAAAATTTGTGATTTTAAAATGTTCAGATAAATATAGGATGAATATTACAGATGAATTTTGTAAAAAGGGTATTTTAAAATATTCATGTAAACTTTAAGTAATTAATAATTTGAAATGATTTTCAAAAAATGGTCTTCTACATTTGTGAACAGTAAGAAATTTTGAGTCTAATAAGATCAAATTAATTTTTAGTGAATAGTAAAGTATGAATAGTAATATACCCTTATGAATAGTAATGAATAGTATATCAGCCAAATAAAATAGAAACTTCACCCATGAGTGTATAAATACAATTTAGACATCTTAAAAGTGAAAAAAGGATCATAGTACAAGTTTTGGTATGTTTGTATGTCATAAATATTTTATTTAAAATTTTGTAATTAATTTAATAATTTAAAATTTAAAATTATTTTTATAAAATGTAATCATAAATTTTTACTTTATTTTCTTATGGTTATACGATAATTTTATGAGACCTTGATTACTTTTTCAAGGTGTTACAAAACAAGTTATATATTTAAAGTTGTTTATTTGGAATAAATAATGATTTTATTTAAAAATTAAATTAAAATTATTTATAAAATTATTTTCATAGAATAGAGTTCATTTTTGAATTTAGATTATCGATATTAGGTTAGTGTAAATTTTTGAGATTTTTCTGAAATAGTTGAATTTTCGGTGAATAGTAAAAAATACAATTTTGAGTTTTGGTGTGATTAATGATATCATTAATGATGTAATAATGATGTAATAAATCTGGTAGAATTTTTAATATTAATATATTCTATGAGGTGTCCCATGTGGCCAATACCCTGGAAAATACCATGGGAAAGCCCATGGTTTTTCCAATACCACCGATGTGGTGTCCCTTGGAAATTAATTAAATATTCCCTCACTTTTTCTATAAATACCAAGCCATTACCTCATTATTTTCATTCAAAAATACTCCTAAAAGAAGATCTTGTCTTTTTATATCCCAAGGAGTCTTCCCAAGGTTTCCTCAAGCCCCCCAAGTTCTCAACCTTTGAGCTTTCGAAGATACTCTTCAAGGTAAGGGAACATTTCACCTTCCTCTTTTTAGTCATGATTTCCTTTATGTTATGTATTCTAGTTTTCATATTCTTATGTGGGGTTATGTTCCTATGAATTATTATTACTGTAAATTTCATTTCCAAATTATTATAGACCCTTCCCACCCTCATCAATTTATTTTCTGAATTTTTTAGCGACACCGTTAGGCTGCCAAATTTTTCGTAAAAGAAATAGCATCTTCTCTTTTCTTTCATGTTTTATTTTCATGTGGTATGTCATTAAAATATCCATAATATGATCTTATTATGTACCCATACGGTATTATGAATTATTTATGAGTGGTTGACCCTTTTACCCTCTCTTTTTAATGTTTTCTAAACTGATGTTATGTAGTCATTATGCTGTAGAATTTTCATCTCAAAATATCTCTCTTTTTCTCAATAAATTCTCTTGTATTATTTATGTGGATACCCAAATATATTTTCATTTCCAGGGGTATTCATCAATATATAAAATTTATCTATTTGATTCTTTAATTGACATACATATAACCCTCACTCCCTTTTCATGGGTTATAAATGACATAATGATCCTATTTTTAAGTACTTTCTAAACGTCACGATTTTGGAATGAAACCTATTTCATTGATTCTATTTGGGTTATTTATGAAATGTTTTATTATTATCTATATGTCTCACATTAAAATAAATACATATTAAGGGTGCACCCTGATATCACTCCAATACATTGGGTAAAGAATTAATCTCTAGAGATGACAATTTTCACGATACCTTGGTGAATAACCTTGGTAATGTTTTTATGAAACCTTGGGAATGAACCTTGGTGTTATTTTGATGAATGTATAAATGAAATGTTGTATCCATATATTCAAGTTGTTATTCATTTTCTTTTTATTATGATATGCCTCTTTTTCCATTGCTCATGTCTTGTGGTTTTCATCAAGTTTTTATTGATATCACAAGTAAACTGATTCCCTTGATTTCCTTACTAGGCCTTCTGCTCACCCTTTACTTTAATGTATGTCTTTAGGTTATGAGATGAAGAAATTGTACTTAGGATTAACTTATTATTAATACTTATAAGTGTATTAGAATAATTTTTTATATTGTTTTCATGTTTTATGTTCTTGATTTCCAAGACACTAGACTTTAAAGATCATATGTTTGTAAAATGTAATGAAAAGTTATGTAATAAAAAAGGCAGGATTCCATAGTGGTCCTATTAGTAGTTCAATACACATAATCTTATCTACTATAGATCATCAAGTGTGAACTTCATGATAATAAGTATCGATGCTTATAATCCCCTAAGTGCCTAATAGTAAAACATCATATGTGTCCTATCAGTATGATGTGTCTAAACCATAATACATATATTTAATATTATTTTCATTATATATTGAGGTTATAATTATATCTAGTGAAATATTATAACCTTCTTATAAAAAATTTAATATTATTACATTACAATTAAATAGTGTATACAAAATCATCAACACAATAATGGTAATGGAAATAAATGTTTATATCGAACTGTATACATGTAATGGTAATTAAATAACATCTAGGACTTGGGAATAGGTAACCTACTCATAAAATCAAGTATAACTGATTATAACCAATGATTTAGAATCATTGTAAATATGAAGATCAACATCATTAGAGACTGATCGCGTCATTAAATGCATCAAATTAGATGTTTATTTTTAACTAGAATTTCTGTAGTATAGCAGCAACCCTAGGTCGTCTCTCGAAAGGTCCTTAGATCATTAATTCCAAAATTTGGTTCTGATTATGAAAAAAATAGAAATCGGGTTTTATAATTCTTGGGTTTGATTATTAAATATGAAAATAGAAAATATGAAAGCGATAAAACAAAGTAGGAATGAACAAGATTAAATAAGTGTGATCAACCCAGGGAAAACTCATGATGCTCATCCTTCATCGCTTCAATAGATAGGGTTATAATCTTTTAATACCTGGTTTTTTACACCTAGAACTATAATTTTAATGATTTTATACTAGGATAACTCCTAGGGTTCAGTTGGAAACACACAATGATTCACCGGATACCACCGATGATTGGGTGATTTGTGTTCAACTTCATAATCGAAACTCACCAAGGCAACACACGAAGAACTTGATGTGTTTTCCAAGTTTGTATGCTATTTCAATGTGTTACCATAACTTTAAATTAAATTTCCATAATATTATTTATGTGAGTTCAATTGAAAAATATGAACCACACAAACACTACAATTGAAAGGGGAAAGAATAAGTGGTAAACGGTGTGTGAAACAACACATGAATGGGTACCCCCAAGCATGATCATATGAGTCGAGCATGACGTACCAGTACATAAATCATTTAAATTAAAATATAGGATGAATAAAAACAACATAAAAACATGGAATTAAAAATACAATTCAAATATTACAACATTAGGCTCAGGATTTACAACATGTTCCTCCCCGGGTGATCACAAGGGGTTTAGAAACCTATGGGAGGGAAGAAAGCGAAAGATGTTGAGGTGGAACTTCCAATGGCCTCAAAAACTTCAAATATTGGTGGGAGGACTCCTTTGGGACTCCAAAATGGCATCACCTTTCCTCTGTTTCGAACTCCCAAATGGAGATCCCAAGGATCCATTTTATAGGAAAATTGTAAGGTGGTTTTGGGAACACAGATTTCATCAAACCACTTGTACCACGTGTTTCGACCATTATACAATAGAATATACCTTTTGACAAAACTGTAAAGTTGTATCCCCACTTTATGACTATCTCCACAGAAATTTTGGCATCAATTGGACAATTGGATCCGAATATATGGATAGATTACAGAACGCCACTTTTGACTTTACACAAATTCGGTGTTCTGGAAAGATCAGGTCAGTTGGGGACCCTTTCTGGCAGAATTGGGCTTGGTTTTCTTCATAATAGTTGTATTAAATTAAATTTTGGACCATAATAAAAAATATTATCCCATTTGGATGCACTTAATTTTCTAAACATGCAAAATAGTGGACAGGTCTTCATAGATCCATGCAATTTTGGCCCAGTTTTCTTCCACTTCATCATGGGCCCTCCAAATCATCTCCTCCTACATTGAAATCATCAAAAAAAGTAACATTTCCAATTTTAATAGTGATAAAAACAAAATAATGGTATCAAAAATTAATTTTAATATGTTATTATTTTTATAATTTTTAATACAAAACAAGTTTAGCACATTGTTGTAAGGGTGAAAAAGAAACAGTGAATCGTAGTACGATCACACCCCCACACCTAAACATTTGCACTCATGGGAAAAGTATAATATCATAATCATGTCCCATTCCTAAATAAAATGTGTGAAAACATCCAATATTATTTTGAAATGAAATTCATAATGTCTCATTTATTGAATCAATTTTCCAATCATTTTTCTTTTCTCACATTCATATTTATTCAACTTTATTTGTTCACCCATGAAATATGTCACAACCTACCTCACCTAAAAAAATTTCCTCCTCAATTAAGGAATATGTGAAAGTGGATTTATGCTCTTTTCCCAGATTTTATGTGATCTTACCATATTCTTTCCAAGATTCTTAGTTCTCTACCAGTAGAAAATAGTGTGTTACGTAAGAGGACTTCCAACAGGTTGTTATGAGGTTCAAGGGTTAGTAGGATTTAATGTTTAAAAATATGTGGCAAAAGAGGGGTGTTTGAACTCTTATGTACAAAACATGTCAAAATTCAGTAAGTGTTCCCAATGAATGTACATACTCAACCCCTCACAAATTGTATTACTTCCAAATCACTCTCCTCATTTTCTAAGTTTATGGGTCACAACCATGCAGTGAATAATAATGAGTAAACCTCCTCTTTTATCCATTTTTTTCTTTTGTTCTGTTTTTTTTTTCAATGTACAGAACTATTTTATTAATGTATAGATTTTTTTGGAGATAAAGACGGAAACATGTGTAAAACAATTATGTAATATGGCTTGTGAACCCATTGCCCAAGGAAAATATATGGAACCTTTATATCAACCCATAACAATGATTCTCTCCCCAGAATTACCATGGAAACACCATCTCTCCCACACTTGCTGAAAATAAAACAAGAATATACACAAGATATGGGTAGGTAGAGACATATTTTCTTGTAATGTGGCTACCTAATAGGCATTTCATGATCTCTAAATCTTAAGAAGGATAAAATGTAAAGGTGACCGAAAATAGAGGATAATTGTACAAAGGTCTTTTTAATGAATGATTACCTCTATAATGAATGTAGCATACTTGAATCTTGTGGTTTCAAACAGAATCAAGGAAAGTTCTATTTTCTCTACATGACTTGAGACTCTCAAGAAAGTGATTAAAAGGAAGAATATGCAATAAAGGGCTTATAATATCTCTCGGGTAAGGGATTAAAATATTGGTCAGTGCTGATGAGGCATGGGTTTCAAAAATACATTAAACACCTAACAATGATTTGAAAATAAAAATTCTAGAAAAAGATTCCATATCAACATTCATTTGAAAAAAAAATCCAAAAACAATGGAATTTTCTGCACAATCTACTCAAGCATGAAAAATGATTTTGGATATTCTTTTTAAGATCAATTTTTATCTAAAAACACAAAATAAAGAAATCAAAAATGAAAAAACACATTTTTTTTAATTATTTTAATTATTATTTTTTGTTTTGTTTAATCCTAACTATGACATGTCACCCTCCCCTAAACCTAAAAGTTAAATTTCCCTCAATGAAAGTATTTTAATTAAATAGACAATAAATAAAGGTAGGGAGAAGGGACATCCTGCTAAGTGGTGTCATATGTGGCATCTACCAGTTGTATTTCCTCCACAATATTCTTTGAAAAATCCTCATAAAAGTGTTTGAGCCTCTTTCCATTGATAGTAATCCTTTTTCCACTCTTATCATGAAAAACCTATATAAAACCAAAAGGGTAAACATCAGTAATGGTATAAGGACTGAGCCATCGAGAACGAAGCTTACCTGGGTGGAGATTTAGCCTAGAATTATACATGAGAACCTTCTCACCAATATGAAACTTTCAATGATGAATCATGCTATCATGGATAGCCTTTGTCTTCTATTTATATATCTGGGAGTTCTCATATGCATCATGTCTAATTTCTTTCAACTCTTGAATCTGCAACTTACTATGCTCACATGCATCTAAAAGATTCATATTAAATTGTTTAACAGCCCAATATGAACAGTTTTCTACCTCCATCGAGAGGTGAAAAGCCTTTACAAACACAATTTTTTATGGTAACATTATGATTGGGGTTTTAAAATCTGTACGTTATGCCCAAAGTACATCATCCAAGCGCAAACACAAATCTTTCCTGTTGGGTTGTACCATTCTTTCCAAGATTCTCTTAACATCCTGATTTGAGATTTCTTCTTGGCCATTAGTTTGGGGGTTATATGTTGTAGGTACTTTATGAACAACCCCATACTTATGAAGCAAATTTTTCATGTTGCGATTGCAAAAATGTGAACCCTGATCACTAATGATGAATCTAGGTAAACCAAACCTACTAAAAATTTGGGACCTCATAAAATCAACAGCCACTCGAAAGTCATCAGTCCCGGTGGCCTTTGCTTCCACCCATTTAGATACATAGTCAACATCCAATAATATGTACAAAAATCCAAACGAATTTGGAAAAGGCCCCATGAAGTCAATGCCCCATGCATCGAAGATCTTACAAAATAACATGGGTTGTTGGGGCATTTCATTCCTATTGGAGATATTCCCTATGAATTGACAACAACTACATGTCTTTTAAAATCTATGGGAATCCCTATACAAAGTTGGCCAATAAAGTCTTGATTCAAGGACCTTTTGAGCTGTATGTTGAGAGACAAAGTGGCCCCCACAGGCCAAGGTATAGAAGAAGGTCAAAACATAGGTGAACTCATGGTCAGGGACACACTGATGAACTACTTGGTCATCATAAATTCTCCACAAATATGGGTCATCCCAAATATACCAACGATAATCATGCTTAAGTCTTTGGGATTGTGAAATGCTGAAATCAGTGGGTACCCTAGATGTTACTATAAAATTCACAATGTATGCATACCAGGGGGTAAGGTCCACAACATCACAAAGGTTCTCATGAGGGAAGAATTATTGAATGGGGAGGGGTGAGTCAAGATGATGGTCCAATGGTGGAGAAATCCTACTAATGTGGTCATCTACCACATTTTCTACTCTTCTCTTATCTCTAATCTCAAGGTCAAACTCCTGGAGGAGGAGCATCCACCGAATGAGGCGGTGTTTAGCTTCAGGTTTCTTTAGGAAAAAATGAAGGGAAGCATGAACAGAAAAGACAATGATTTTTTACCCAATAAGATATGAATGGAATTTTTCCAAGGCAAATACAATAGAAAGAAGTTCTTTTTAGTGGTTATGTAGTTTTCCTGGGCAGGTTCAAGGGTACGTGAGGCAAACGTAATGACATGAGGATCCTTCTCAACCCTTTGTGATAAAACTTCTCCAACTGCAAAGTTAGATGCATCACACATAAGATCAAAGGGGAGATCCCACCTTGGTGGTTGTATGATAGGAGGTGATGTGAGACTCATTTTTATAAAATTTAAAGCATCCTAACAATTTTTATCAAACACAAACTCAGAATCCTTTTATAATAATCGGGAAAAGGGAAGTGTGATCTTACTGAAGTCTTTAATGAATCGGTAGTAAAAACCATCATGACCCAAGAAATATCACACCTCATGAACACATTTTGGATATGGAAGGGTTGAAATTAATTCAATTTTTGATTTATCCACTTGAATTCCCTCTCTTGATATAACATTCCCAAGAACTATCCCCCATCCAACCATGAAATGGCATTTCTCGTAATTTAATACAAGATTTTTTTTATGCAATGATGGAGGATAGAACCTAGGTGAGCCAAAGAGTCATCAAATTAAGTTCCATAAACCATGAAATCATCCATAAAAACTTTCATGCAATTCTCTAGGTACTTATAAAAAATACTCAACATACATCACTGAAAAGTACCGGGAGCATTACATAAACCAAAATGCATCCTTCTGTATGCAAATGTGCCAAATGGATAGGTAAATATTGTCTTTTCTTGATCCTCAAGGGCTACATGTATTTGGAAATAACCTGAATAGACATCAAGGAAACAATAATGGGACTTACCAGCCAATCATTCTAGCATTTGGTCAATGAAAGGTAGAGGAAAGTGGTCATTTCACGTGGCTTGATTTAGTTGATGGTAGTCAATACAGACTTTCCAACTATTTTGTACACATGTTGGAACCAATTCATTCCTTTCATTTGACACAAATGTTATTCCTATTTTTTTAGGTACAATTTTCACTAGGCTAACCCATTTACTATCAGATATAGGATAAATGATCCTCATAGTAAGTAATTTACTGACTTCCAATTTTACCACTTCAAGGAGAGTGGGATTCAACCGGCATTGAGATTGTCTCACAGGCTTAGCCTCATCATCCAAAATTATATGGTTCATAAAAATAGATGGTATAATCCCGAGAATATCATCCAATGTCCATACTATTGCCTTTTTACACTCTCTTAAATGGTTGAGCAGTTTTGATTCCTGTTGTTGAGAGAGGTTTTTGGTAATAATGATGGGCAATTAGTCAATACCCTCAAGATAGGCATGTTTTAAATTATATGTAAGTGGTTTTAATTCCAACACCAGGGGTTTTTGGACTGAGGGAGGGGTTTTAGGGGGAGTGAGGTCTATGAAACTGTCTATATACTCATTTTTATTCTCTATGGATAGAGAATCTATTGAAATGAGATTTTCATAATCATCGATGGTCGTGGGTACCTTAGAATGAACACACTCATTAATTAAAGCACAAAATTTCCACTTTTCAGAACCCACATAGCACTCAAAACATGAATCAAAAGTCAAATCATCCAAGGGTAAAGAAGAGGAAAATAAATTAGAGTATGTTTTGAGGAGATAAGTGTGTGTTTGTGTGTGTGTGCATCGTTTGAGAGCACTTCCATCGAATAGACAGGAAGAATGGAGTGCTCTTAAATGGGGTGTTTCATAGCCTCAAGGATGTTAAAACTCACCTTTTCTCCTCCAAACTCCATGGAAAGCATACCATTGTGAATGTTGATGATCGTCTTTGTTGTTTTGATGAATGGACTCCCAAGTATGATAGGGGATTTTCCTTCGGTTCGGGTACATTCCATCTCAAGAATTTAGAAATCAGTGGGGAAGATGAGATTCTTCACTCTTACAAGGACATCATCAATTACTCATGTTGGATGTGTAGTACTCCGGTTGGAAAGTTTCACAACAATGCCTATTGGTTGAAGCTCTCTAACCTGTAGATAAGTATAAACAGAGTGAGGCATTACATTAATGGAAGCACCTAAATCTAGAATAGCATCAAAAAATAAGGTCTCCCCTATGGTACATGGTATCATGAATGTCCCCAGATCCTTTCATTTGGTTGGAATTGCTGGTTGAATCAAGGCTGAAAAATTTCTTCCTAGGTTGAATCTTTAATTCCCCTTCAACCTACGTCTATGGGTGAAGAGTTATTTGATAAATTTGGCATAACGTTAATGCATCCAACAATGAAATATTAACTTGAACTTTTTTAAATGTATCTATTATTTATTTATTAATATCATTATCAAAATTCTTCTTATATTTAGAGAGTAATTGGGGGAAATTAAGAGGAATGGATTGTTCATTTGAATCATCAATGATAATTTTATTACCCTTTTTATTTTGTTTTTATTCATTAGAATATTTAATGTTTGGAGAAAGAGTGTTTTAATTAGGGGGACATACCTATTAGGAAGAATTATTAGAAGGAGAAACTTCTTTACCACTATTAAGTGTAACAGAACATACATTACCCTTTTCCTTTGGATTGGCAATGGGTTGGGATGGTAGTTATCCAGAACCTTGAATCTTAAGCTCACCGATGGTGTTTTCCAACTGCCCCACTTGAGTTCGTAGGTCTTGAATTGTTGATTGTGTGGTCTTTTGGAATCGGAGGTTCTGGGTTTACATTTACTTTACCATATCCTCGAGGCTCAGTTCATATTTGAGAGGAGGAGGATGATTTTTTTGAGAAGTTGAAGGATAAGAAGGTTGCATACCTTGTCCTTATTGATACCAATTCTACTTGGGGTAGCATGAGTTTCCTCCTTGTCGATACTGGGGTTGTGCTTGCCACCTGGGGTTTAGATTTAGTCTGAATGGTTCTTACTTGAAGGGAGGTTCTTGTTGGTATGGATGCCCTGGGAACATGGTTGCACAAGACTCAAGTGAATCTTGAAGTTGTGGTAACTGGTCAGAAAAATGAGTATTGTCAGAGAAAATACCACTATGTAATAGAACTGAAGAAGAGTGTGGTTTACCTTGTGTTTGAGATAATTTCATTAGAAGGGTATGCATATCATAAAGTTTATTATCTATCTTTTGTTCTAGGGATGAATGACTTACCTCATGAACTCCTCGGGTTGGTGAAATTGCTCGTGTACCAAATTGTTGTGCATTTTGACCCATATTGGCTATTAAATCACGAGCAGTGGAAGGATTTTTATCAACCAAGGCCCCACCAACTGCTGCATCAATCATTCCATGATCCATGGGGATAAGTCCCACATAGAAGTATTTTATTAATAGTTATTCACTAATTTGTTGGTGGGTTCATCTTGAGTAAAGTCGTTTGAATCTCTCCCAATATTTATGAAGGGTCTCCCCTTGTGATTGACTAATTCCACAAATTTCTTTCCAAATTGATGCAGTTCGGGAGGCAGGAAAGAACTTATCTAAAAATAGTATTTTCAGGTTATTCTAGGCCCTAATTGTGTTAGGTAAACATTATATCCAATCTTTGGATACACCATCAAGGGAGAAAGGGAAGGCCCTAAACTTGATTAGGTCCTCAGACACATTTTGGGGTTTCATGGTGGAGCACACTATGTGAAACTTCTTAAGGTGCTTATGAGGGTCCTCATTGGGAAGACCATGGAATTTAGGAAGAAGGTGGATGAGGCCTGATCTCAGCTCAAAGTTGGATGCTTCCTTGGGATATTGGATGTACGTAGGTTGGTACTCCACATCTGGGGTGGTCAATTCTTTTAAGGTTCAATTATTTATAGCCATGTTTTCTTAGATTTGATTGGGTTCAATTTTTGATTGATTTATGACCAATCGAGGTTCCACAAGGGGTTTCTTAGTGTTTATTGATTGAACTTCTTTATATGATTTTATTTTTTTGTGAAGTGTCTTTTTAATTTTAGGGTCAAATTCAAGCAGTTTTTCTTTTTCTGATCGGGTCATGAAAATAAGTTGTGAAGTTTGTATTTTTTTTTATTTTTTTTAATGATCGAATATGGATAAAATAACTATAAGTTGGTGAAAGAATAATATAATGTTATACTATAGAATTATATATAGATAAATGGAGAAGAATAGAGACAGACAGAGAGAGAGAGAGAAAGAAGAGAGAGATAGAGAGAGAAAACACATAAAAGAAAACAAAAATAACAACAAAAACCCAAAACAAAAACAATAAAATGGGGGTGGGTATTGAAAGGAGTAATAATTAAGAATTAAAATAAATAAATAAATGGAAATAAATAAAAAAGGATCTTGGATCCCTGGCAATGTCTCCAAAATTTGATCGCGTCATCGAGCGCGTCAAATTAGATGTTTATTTTTAACTAGAATTTCTACAGTATAGCAGCAACCCTAGGTCGTCTCTCGACGGAGACTTGGATCATTAATTCCAAAATTTAGTTCTAATTATGAAAAAATAGAAATGGGGTTTTATAATTCTACTGTTTGATGATTAAATATGATAATAGAAAATATGAAAGTAGTAAAACAAAGCAAGAATGAACAAGATTAATTAAATGTGATCAACCTGGGGAAATCTCATGATGATCATCCTTCATCGCTTCAAGAGATAGGGTTATGATCTTTTAATCCCTGGTTTTTAACACCTATAACTATAATTTTACTGATTTTATACTAGGATATCTCCAAGGTTTCAGTCGTAAATACACAATGATTCACTGAATACCACCAATGATTTGTTGATCTGTGTTCAACTTCATAACTGAAACTCACCAAGGAAACACACAAAGAACTCAATGCACTATCCAAGTTTGTATGCTATTTCAATGTGTTGTCATGAATTTAAATTACATGGCCATGATAGTGTTTATGTGAGTTCAATTGAACAATATGAACCATACAAACACTATAATTGAAAGGGGGAAGAAGAAGTGGTGAAAAGTGTGTGAAACATCACATGAATGGGTACCCCCAAGTATGATCATATGAGTCGAGCATGACGTACCAGTACATAACTCAATTAAATAAAAATATAGGATGATGAAAAACAATATAAAAACCTGGAATTAAAAATACCATTCAAATATTAAAACATTAAGCTTGGGATTTATAACATGTTCCTCCCCGGGTGATCACAAGGGGTTTAAAAACCCATGGGAGGGGAGGAAGAGAAAGATGTTGAGGTGGAACTTTAATGGCCTCCAGAACTTAAAATATTAGTGGGAGGACTCCTTTGGGACTCCAAAATGGCAGCACCTTGCCTCTGGTTTGAACTCCCAAATGGAGATCCCAAGGTGCCATTTTATTGAAAAATTGGAAGGTGGTTTTTGGGAACACAGATTTCTTCAAAACACTTGTACCATACGTTTCAGTCATTAGACAATAGAATATCCCTTTTGAAAAAACTGGAAAGTTGTATCCCCACTTCCTTACTATCTCCACCTGAATATTGGCATTGATCGGAAAAGTGTATCTAGAGATATGGACATATTATATAACGCCACTTTTGACTTCTCACAAATTTGGTTTTCTGGATAGATCTGGTCGGTTGGGCCCCTTTCTGGCATAATTGTCTTGGGTTTATTCATAAGAGTTGTATAAAATTAAATTATGGACCATCATACAAAATATGAGACCATTTGGATGTACGTAATTTTCTAAAAAAGAAAAACAGTAGAAAGGTCTTCATGGATCAATGCAATTTTGGCCCATTTTTCTTCCACTTCATCATGGGCCCTCAAAATCATCTCCTCCTACATTGAAATCATAAAAAAAGTAACATTTACCATTTTAATAGTAATAAAAACAAAATAATGGTATCAAACATGAAGTTCAATTTGTTATTATTTTTATAATTTTGAATACAAAATAAGTTTAGCACAGTGGTGTAAGGGTGAAAATGAAACAATGAATCGTGGTACGATGAGAGACTCATCAAAATAAGAAAATATCAACTATGGAAATTTAAAGGATGGTTAAGAATTACCCAAGATTTATTTTAAAAACAGATAAAAGATCAAATGGATCTTTTTCTTTATCGAATAAGCTGAGTGGATATTTGAATAAAGGATTGTGTTGGTGTTTGTTATGTTGAAGAAGAATTGTGTTCATTGTGTGTTCTCTATATATGGGTGTGAATTGATGAAGAGGGGTGGACCTTGTGATTCCCATTATTGTGGTTGATGAATTATTTATGGATTAATACATGTTTCTTGGCCAATTTCCTATGATATTCATTGAAGAGTTATCAATGTAGTGGAAAAGGATAGCTAGTGCTATAAGGACCCAGCCTTAAACCTTACTTAATCTTGAGTTAATACAAGATTACACATTGAGGATCTTTTCAGGTTTAGAGTTTTAGAGAATTAGATCATAAAACATGCATTACATTCCACATTTAAAAAAAGTGGTTACATAAAAGACTGTATTCATTCTTCCCATCAACAGAAACATATTTAAAATAAAACATGGATTCTTTCTTGACACATCCTTGACACTATCATCACATCACGTACCTTTCCCTTGACCTGTGAAAAACATTTTGAAAACTTGGGATGAGCATAAAAAGCTCAGTAAGGGTTATAAAAAATATGGAAAGGAAACATGAGTTCATATATACATAAGAATGAAATCATACTTTACCCATAAAACATAGGCACTTTAACATACCTCATCAAATCATGAATAAATCATAGAAATCATAAGACATAAAAGGTAACTTGAGGCATTCATAACATTCTTATGTAGGGAGTAACCCTCTTGGTTACGTTTGGAATACCCACCACAGTATATTCCCTAAATCTCTTCAGAGAAACCATAACGTTTCACTCCTTCGCATTACCCAATGCATTGGAGAGCTATATCGGGCTCACCCGCCCTTAGTTTATCACGGAACCACCCGTCTTCATAATAATGCCCAAGAACCTCAACATAATTGTATCACATAAAACATGCATAAAGGAAACATAACATTTCCACCTTTCAATCACAAGATATCAATACAACACATTGATATAAAAACATTATGAAAACCATTTTCAATACCAAAATAAAAGAAAAGTAAAACATGGTTTTTATTTTTCTTTTAAAAAAAGGTATGGCTTGTAGAGGAAGTCGAAATTCAAATAATGATCACGACGGCGGAGAAGTCGTTGTCGCCGCATACATATGACAAAAAACATTCCCTTTTTTCGTTTAGTAAAACGCTTCGTATAAAGAAAGATTCCTTTTGGATAAACGTAAAATTCAAATGGGTTTATACACCATATAAAAGAAGGTTGTGTATAAAATAAAATATGCCTCAATGAAAGGAGATTGAGACGAAGTCCCATACAAAGACGGTATCCTTGGTTTAAGGATAAATCAATTACATAATTATGTGTGACAAACGAATACACCAAATATAAGTGGATATTAAGTTTAAAATAATCAAAGGTCATTCACACATATTCAAAGTATGTAATATTCAATAACTACATGTTGAACCCAAAGAAATAGAAATTGGGTTAAGAAGTTCCCTTGACAGCCTAACGGCGTCACATCAAAATGAGTTGATAAGAGATAAAAAGTGTATCTCATCACTTGGACATAAAATTTACATCAATAAAGATATATGAGAACATATCCCAACATAACAATATGTAAATTAAAAGACCCAACAAAAGAAGTCTTTTAAAAAGAGGAGGGTGAAAGGTTCCCTTACCGACTTGGGTATCTTTCAAAACATACACCCCATGAAAGAAGGACAATACATCATTGATGTAAATACTCATAAATGAAATTATATTACACAAAGAGTAGAATAATGGGCATTACATACACCACTCAAAGTAAATTGTGGAAAATGTAGCATAAATCTCACGGGAATAAAAGTGAGATGAAAAATCCCTTACGAAAACACGGCAGCCTAACGGCGCCACATAAAACTTACAAAAATGGATTGATGAGATCAAATAGGGTATCTCATCATATTAACATAAAGTTTATAGAAATATTAATATAAAATAACATCCCTCAACATAACAAATAGGAGCTTAAAAGAAGTGACATAAAGGAGAGTACTTAAAAAGAAAGAGAGAGTTTAGATCTCTTACGAAAATTCTGCAGCCTAACGGCGCCACTCAAAACTTCCAAAATGGATTGATGAGAGAGAATAGGGTCTCTCATCACATGAACATAAAAATTACAGTAATATTAATATAAAATAACATCCCAATAACAAGAAAGATGAGATTTAAAAGGAATGACATAAAAGAGTGTACTTAAAAAGAAAGAGAGGAGTAGGATCCCTTACCTCAAGTCCAACTTGTCTTGTTCGTTTATTTATATTCCTGAATAATAAACTTTGGTCAATTTATAATTGATTAAAGACATACTATAAAGATTATTATTCAGTTCATATCACATATTTTAATGTTATAATAATTGGTTAATAATATGAGTTCTTATCAGACGTTTTTGTCGATGTTTGGTACATGAGTCAAAAATTGAACTTGTTGGAAAATAATTTTCCATGTAGTTATAGGTACATCATATCCAGAATAGTATTGATGTTTTAAATATCATATATATCCAGTATATATTCATTTTATACTACTCCTTAGAATTTGGAGATAAAAATTAAAAGCACTGTTCATGGAGATAGTAGGTCGTACGTACGCATGAACGCTACTTTCATTTTTGTCATATTAATGGAATTAAAACAAAATGAGATATATATATATATATATATGTTATAATTCCATAATGATATACATAATTTAGATATAATATATTACATATATATCCATTATATATATGTACTTATAATAGTACATAACATTTTGAGATAAGAAATGAAATGTACCGTTCATGGAGACGGTAAGTCGTACGTACGCATGAACACTACTTCCATTTCTATTTCATATTTAATGGAATTAAAACATAATGATGCATAATATTATTTTAATTACAGTATGTTATCATATATAATATCATTAAATATACCCTTTATACCTACCACATATGGTAATAACGAATCAAATCACTTTGAGGGGGCGGTAGTCCGCACTTCCTTAAATGAAGATATCGCGTTTACCCATAATGGAAACCATAAAGGTATGAAATAAATGAAAAATACAGAATCTTAAGTAAAACATAAAAATATTATATATCATATATAAATATAGTGTCATCTTATTGGTCACCTTTGAAGGTGTTAGAATAATGTTGAACAATCATCGTTTCGTGAGGCAGAAATTTGTCATCCACAGAAACAGTATGTTCTTTAACCATTAGATGTAGTTGTGTGTAAGTGTAGCTCTAATACTTCTTATAACAACATCCTAGTATATTGAAGATACTTGATTTGTTACAAAATAAATGAATAAAAATAGTTTAGGGGGTTGGAGACGCAAAATAAAACAAAAGGACACAAGTGAAGACATTACCTTAAAATCGGGTAACTCTCTTTGGTTTGAGCTCAAAGGCTTCCTTGGGAAGACTTCTTCCAAAAGTTAGGATTCAAGGAGTTAGATAGGGATGTGAAGAGACAAAATGGGCAGGGGTTGTCTGAGCCAAAGGCTTTGTAAGTGTGGGTAAGGAGGTAGAGGTGGGGGCCTTTTATAAGAGGAGAGGAGGGGCACTCTTGGAAAGGTATAAAATGTAACTTTATTTTCAAATGATTTTCGGATTTTAATAGTCCCACATTGATGTGTTTCGAGGATAAGATGATAAGGGTTCTAAATCCACTCATACAATAGGTTTTTTACATGTTTATGTCTTAGATTTTACATTATCTTTCCATTTTATTTAAATCCTTTATTAATGAGGTAATCGCTGCATCATCATGATGTCATATATAATTTAATAAATTTAATGTCTACAAATTATAAAAAAAAATATCATGATGTAGGAAAACTTTTTATATTTATAATGAATATTTATAGTCCAAAATATCATTTATGTAGACAAAATTAAAAATATTTTACTTAGGTGATACATTCTTTGTTACATTTAACATTCTTTAAAAATAAAAAGATAAAAAGTCACTTTCTCACAAAAGTTATTCCATGGGGACCCCAAGTTTGGCACGGAATCCCATGTTCTTCCATGAGACAACCATTAGCCTTAGGACACATGTTGTGGTCATTTTTTATTAGTATGATATTATCTTATTATCTTTAACTACCTGATTACTCATTAATCAAGATAATTAAAGATAATTACCGTCGTTACTATTCATAATGTCCAAAAACAAAAGAGTCTTAATTACATAATTTGGACCTTCTGATTCCAAATATGTAATCCATTTTACCAAATTCCAAACACATAAATTGCAATAATTAATTTAAAAAAAACTTCTCGTTGTCAAAACAAATAGCGGGTTTTTTAGAAACAATATTTATGAAAAGTTTGGCACTTGTTTATACCCAATTCCAAAGTGAAATTAATCCCAATTACCATAATTGGATTAAATGGTAAAAATATATTCCAATTACACTTTAAAACAAGTTAAAATGATAATATAACCATATAATTAAATTATATGAAAAAGCAGTTTTGATGTAAAATGCAGTATTTTTCACTATTCATTGAAAAATGAACATTGTCAGAAAAATACCAAAAATTAACCCAAGGTAAATTTCTATGTCCCAATAATAAATAATATGTTTATTTTGAAAAATAGAGCTTATAAAATTGTCAAAAGTTTGATTTTAAAATGGTTTTCCATCAAAAGGTAGTAAAACAATATTTTAAAAAAACTAGTGTATTCAATGCTTAAGATTGGATTCATTTGTATTTTAAGACTCTAAAATTTATTGGATAAAAGTAAAATCATTTAAAAAACATATATAATCATATTTTAGTTATTTCTATTCATTCCTGTCAATACAACGGCTAGGCGTTAACTAACATTTAAAATAATATTATTTTATTATTAGAGTGCAACGTAAGATTTGAAAGGAACTCGTTGTTGCGTATTGGGTAAGCCATCGAGAATAGAGTTCCATTTAAATTTATATTGACATTTCTTCCACAAATAGGGATAAATATAAAAATTTCATATTCTTTATTTACCTGGGGTGTTACAAGTGCGAAGTATTGCTAGTTGACCTGTTGATTCAGGGTGAATGTCATGAGAATATTAGAGTAAATCAATCAAGTTCCAAGGTGGTGTGGAATATTATTCATGGATGGTTATTCCAATATTTAAATTTTTTAGAATCTAAGGTTGTGGGTTCATATTGGATGACGATGACACGATCCCTAAATAAAAATTAAGATTTTGTATGAATGAGTTTCACATTTTTTGAGATTTCGAAGATGGTAAGTCAAGACTAAATTTGTGTTGAGTCCCACCAATGATAATGATGTGATTAGATGATATTTATGAGTTTGATCGAGATGGATGCTGCATAAATTTCATAAATTAATTATTTGGAATGATCTGGAATTTTGAGAAGCATGAACACAGTTAAATAGGGGATGAATACAAGCTTGGTTGCTTGAATTTAATATGACTGAGAAAAATGATGAAGATGACGAGCTCACTTTGTAAATTTTGAAATAATAAATGATAAAGTTTATATTTCTAATTGAATCAGTTATGAATTTGAGTGTTTATTGTTTTTTGATGGATTGAAAGTAGTTATTAATGGGTCATTCAAGTTCTATGTAAATGTGGATATCTTTCTTGCATAAAAATAGTTACTATGAAGTGTAATTTAATTGTGTTAGATCCCTTAAATTATAAAATAGAGAAATTTGAAAGAAATTAAGGGGTATCTGAGCTAGATATTTCAACTGTAGATTCTTGAAGATTTTAGAGATTACTGTAACTCTCAAGAGTTGGTCCATCAAACTTTTTAGGGAAGAAAGAGAATGTGGTTCTATTACATTCTATTAGAGGAGCATATCTTAAACACTTATTATGAGGGTGAACAATGGTGAAGGTTTCCACATTGAGTCTATTGAGCTAGTGACCAAAGATAATGTCAGTTATGTATGAGGGAATGTAAGAATAAATGTTCGATTTAAGGGAGGAGATTCTAGAGACCAGGAGGACTCTCTGGGGGGGATAACTCCTATGACACCATCTCCACCAGTCACCATCTCCATTCCATCCTTGAATCATCATCTATCCATTGTAAAACTAATATTAGGTCTGGAAAGAGGTTGAAGTGCACTATGTGCAAGAGATCTGTGGAGAAAGAGCTGGAGAATGAGGCTGATCTGAATAAGGAATCTTCTTCTTCTATTCTCTTATTTATTATCATCTGTACTAATATTTTTCTATTAGAATATATTATTCTGCTTTATTATGATATGTGTTACTAATTAGATTATGGGAGTTGGATTGTATGGGTTGATTGTGTGTTTCCTATTCATTTATTGTTTTATATCAAAGAGTTGTATTGTCTTTCATCTGAATATCTCAATTTCTCTTCCTCATGATCATATTTTCACTTTACTCTAAGTACTGGTAGGATAATAGTGGAATTATTTTTGTCTTGGAAGCTATAACTGAAGTACTATTTGGAAAAAAAATTCTATGTTATTATCCATGTGGAATCATCATTATCTTGGGTTCTATTAAAATAATAGTTCTCAAGAGTGATCTCTGGTGAATTTGTTTTATCTAATAATAGTTAGGTGTTATAATCCTTTACAAATATCTTCTAAACACTATGATTAATTCCATTAAAGATCAGTTTTCATCTCTTTCAATTCTATCCAGTCCAATCCCCTGAACCCATCAATTGATTTCTCTCCATATATTTTGTTTTTGTCACCATTTTTTTCTCATAGTCACACCACCAATGTTACTATCATCCATAATTTCACCATCATTCCATTTCCTTTTTATTTTGTGTTTTTTATTTGTTTTTACTTTTTTTTGTCTGCCCAATATCTCATTCTTTATAGTTTGAACCTTATTACCACAAAAATACTAGTAAGTATTTTTATAAATAATTAATTTGAGTTATTGTCAATGAATTCAAACTATAAAGTTAGTATACTGATGATCTTAATCCTTGAGTTATCATCAATGGTGAGATGGCCTCCATCATGCTTTTCAAGATGCTTGAACTCATAGTAGTCATTGCACATCTGTATCAAGAACCCATTTTCCATCTACCATGTAAATCCTTTGTATTTTCTATTGAGACATTTCTCCTACAAAAAAAATCAATATACTAAAGCCTTTGGAACTCAAATAAATTTTATTCTGCTAATGTTAGCTAAAAGAGATTTCAGAACCCATATTTGTTTTGTATAATATTTTCCAAATGAAAAATTAGAAGATATATGTACCATTTCGGGTCCACCATATCAATCAGTTTTACAATCAAATTCAAACCCAAAATGAATTTTCACATGAAATTGGGAACCAAAAATTTTATTTAAATTCTTCTCACCTTGGGTGAACATACCAATAGAATTTTTAGGATCTTAAATAGTGGATTCTAATTTATATACATTTGGTTTCTAATTTAATTTTAAGTAAAATTCATCATTTTCTTTGGAGAGTTGATCCTTATCATTAATTGATTGATTATATTTCATTTTAAGCCTTTTAATTTTGTAGTAGTTTCAAAAAATCCATCCTTGTGTTGATTTCTAGAATATTTAAGACCTTCATGATTTTATTGTCTTGAATAACAACAATAAGTAGAAAAATTTACCTCATTTCTTGCCTTAGTCTAGGCCATGAGACATTTTGCATTATCATCACTTGATTCGATTGAGGAGAGGGAGTAATTGATACCACTCTATGAAGAAACTTTGAAGGGTTTATTGATTTTATTCTTTTCTTTCATATTATTTTTTAATATGGGGAACTTTGGTTTGATGTGTCCCTTATTCTTGCATTCATACCAAGTTTCCTCCATATCTCCATGTTGATTCCCCTTTTTGAATGATGAAAATATTTCTTATTCTTCCTGAATTTATTCATCTTCTTAGCTAAGTGAGGAATTTTGGCACCATTATTGGAAGATTAATCATTGATTTTCTTAAATACAATATTCTTATTTTCCTTGACTCTCTTGGATTATTTTTCAGTTTTCAACTTCATGATTATATTATTATTTCATGAGTGACCCAATGAGTTATTTTACCATCATGTTCTTGATATCCTTTTCTTCTTGGATTTTTGTTACCTTAGGTGACCAAGAACTTATCATAACCCAAATTATCTTCTTCATAAGCATTTTTATAGTAAGAACATCACCAAGAGATCTTCCACAATTGAAAATATTAGTAAAGTGGGATAAAATTTTAGTAATTTATTCATTTTTATGCATGATAAAACCTTAGAAGACTGGGAGATACATGCCAATTATAATGTCCTTTACTTTGTTAGTTCCCTTGTGTGTGACTTCAAGAAGTTTCCAAATTTTATATGTAGGTTGAATGTGGAAATATGATTTAATTATTTGTGGTCTAACCAAAAATGAAGGGGCCAATACTGAAAATATTGGTTATACCAATGGTTCAAAACCACTGGTATAGGCTAGAGAACCATTGGTATAGACTATATCAACAGTTCTCCAAACTGTTGGTAGATAGGCTATTAGGATAGGCCTATACCAACAGTTCTCAATGAATTATTGGTATAGTGGTAATGAAATATTAGATATACCAATGGTTCTATTGAAAACCTTCGTATAGACCTACTCCAATGATTTCAACTATTTTTATATGTCTATACCAATGATTTTTAAACCATTGGTATAGACCCCCACTAATTCATCACCCATCAGAACCCCCCACCCTACCCAAATAGCCAGCAGTATCCACCACAAATCACCACCCTACTAGCAACCACCAGAAATCACACCAGTACCCTACCTTGATCAATTACCTACAAACAAAAATAACCAACTAATATACAAACAATGATAACACAAGAACCCAATTAATTCATTCAACCGGTGATAAGACACATTCAAAACATCACATATATTCATTAATAACTAATAATCAAACATCAAATGTCATAATTATCAGTCAAAATATAAAGGATAAATCTTTACCTCATCACCAAAACTATCACCATCACTATCACCATTTTCATCATCATCCTTGTCATTGTATTTTTCATCATCCTCTTCATCATCCTTTCCATTATCCTCACCCTCATGCTCACTATCACCCTCGCCAGGAATTTCATCATCCCAGCCATCCTTAGGACCACTACCTGGTTCACTGTATAATATAAACATCTTCAACTTATATGAATCATAATATGTTGTGTTATCTAGTGTAACTGATGGAAATAAGACTTCTATAAATTTCATAAATTCATCATTAGAGATTTGACTACATTCACACTTCTGTATAGCCATTTTTTCAGCCTTTTCTACCTACTCCTGAGCTTGTGTTGCTTGTGCATTAGCTTTTTCCAACTCGATACTACCAGAACTAACACCTAAAGTGATCCAATATCTAGCCAAGACAATACTCTTCCCTAGTCAACAACATACTCTTCCATGGTGCTCACCACCAAAAACCTGATGTTAGTGATTGTTTGTCCCAAAGTTGTCAGCTTCCTACTCATTAAGGGACTCTAAAGCATGTTGTCACAAATATAAATAGACTATTTAGTTACAAAATAGATATTAAAATTTTAAATTAACAAATTAAAACTTACATTTGTCGTGTCGGTTCATTTACCATGCTTCCATCTTTCTTCTTTCTATTCGAGAAAAATAATCTCAAGAAAAATGTCCTTCAATATTCAAAACCTCCCTCTATAATGACATTAAATATAAAACCATAATTGAAAATAGGTTGTTAATAATTAATTTCATAACTAAAATAAAATATAAATACTCAATGATGCAATATGGGTTTCTATAATGATTGAACAATGATTTGATAAATTAATTGAGAATATGATTAAATAATGATTTGATAAATTAACATAAATTGTAATTTAAGGATTATTGTTTTTATATATTATTTCCATAAATTTGAGGGAAATGTAATTATAGAATAATGGAAATGAAATGTATTTATTGAAAAAACTAATCAAGATTAAATACATGTATAATATGATAAAATGGAAAAGTGAAATGTATGCTAGATGTGTTCCTATTTGGTTTTCTATTTTTCTATGATTTAATTTGAAGGTGGTTAAAATAGGGAAAAGAAAAGTGAATTTTTCATTGATGTATATTGATAACAGTGTATATTCAATATTGGTGTTTTTTTTGTTAAAAATGCACATGAAATAATAGTATTTATTATTTATTTTGTTAAAGAACGTTAATGTTTAATTAGTATGAGAGTATGTAAGCTCAGCTTGGTTTTGATCCTTATTGTTCCTATTTAGGTTTACATGGTATAATTTTATTTAGTTCTTTTTAATTCAATTTGGTCAAGTATGGTTCAATTAAATTTAATTTGGTTCAATTATATTCAATTTCTATTAACAAAGTATGATTTCATTATGTCCGGCTTATTTTTTTATCTTAATTTAGTTTAGTTTATTATAGATCAGATTTATTTATTTTTATTCACCTATATTTGTTTATAAATTTTCATTTCAATGTTATTTAGTTTGTTTATCCCTCATATGATTCTTTTGGTTATATGTTACTTTATATTTATTTAGTTAAGTTAGATTTAATTTTATTTATTTCAATTCAATCAAATTCAAGTTTATTTTTTTAGTGTGATTTATTTTATTTTTTATTCACTTTTTTAGATCATTTTCAGACTAGTACATTTAGGTTTTTTTCATGTTGGTTTCACTTCCAATTAGGTTGGTTCAGTTTCATTAGATTCTGTTCATTTTAGTTTAATATTATTAAATTTTTGTTAATTATTAATTTACTTATGTTTTGGATTGGTCGGTTCATAATGCATTTATTTGGTTTTGTGCCTTGAATTATTGGTTTTTTAGTTTTATATTCATTCATTTTTTGTTGATTTAGGGATAGTTAAGTCATGTATATTTGGTTTGTCTTGATTAAACTTATGATAGTTATGTTTTATTTTATTTGTGTAACATTGAAAAGAAATTATATTTAATTCAATTTAATTCTTTATTGATGGATTCAATTTTTTGTGTACAATTTGGGTTGAGTTTACTAGACCAATTTAGTTTGATTCAATACAATTAAATTCTATTATAGTTGAATTTATTCACTTTGTTAGATTTTGTTTTTGTTTGTTTCAGTTCAAATTGTTCCAACTTGGTTTATCTTGGTTGTATTCTATTTGATTCACTTTGGATTTTTTATTGTAAGTTTTTTTTGGTTTATAGTGGTTATTTTTATTTTATTTTATTTTATTTTTATATTTCATAGTAATCAGAGTTAGTTACATTCAATCAGGTTTAGTTCGTTAATGTTTACATCTGTTTGATTCAGTTTTTATAGATTCATTTTGGTTTAGTTTAATTTGGTTCAATATGGTTCATTTTATTTTCGTTAAATAGGGGTTGGTTTGGTATGTTAGGTTTGGGTTAAATTCTATCTTTTTTATTTGATTATCATCCATTCACTTCAAACCAATTTGGAAATTTTTTTGATTATGTTTGGATAGGGTTAAATTTTATACTTATTGATTTACTGTATTCCATGTTTGATTGGTTATGTTTAATTTGATTTAAGTATAAATTTTTTCAAGGTCAAATCATATTATGTTTGTTTTTTATGTTTTAGTTTGGATTAGTTTGGTTAAAGTGAAGTCAGTTCTGTTTCACTCTCAAAAAATCTAATGTAGGGAAAGTCTATGAAAGTGGTTAAATCTAAAAAGGGTAATATATGTTTTATTTGTTTAAAAAAATGGGGTAAAAGGGGATAATTACTATAGAAATATAACAATAAAAAAAATTCCCTTCTAAACTATTATCATAAAAAAGACCATCCAAAAAATCAAACATCCATAGTGTACAAAATATTCCCTTAGAAAGTCCATCTAGGAAAGAATTCAACCACTCCAATGTGCAGAATGTTGAAACATAGATTCAATTCAGAGTTTAAATGTTCCATGATTATATTCTTCTAGTAGTCCACCAAAACTAAGAGGAAGGTCAGGTTGTAATAGTTTCAGGGAAATAAAAACACCCCATTAGATTAGAATTAATCCATATTCCAGATAAGTTCCAACATCACCTTCAAATAACACCAAATTATGCATGGTGGATGCCCTCAGTCTGCACCACTTTAGGCCCCCTAGTTCATCTTCTAGTTTTGAGTTTCTTTCCTTCTTTTATTGTATTCTTGAACATTTTTATAAATAAATGATGATGGTGGAAGTTGTGGAAAAAATTGAGATAAAATCAACTATTATCAATATCATAAAATCCATTAAATAAGAAATTTCATGACATGCTCACAAACTTAACAATACTTATCCTTAAATTTTAGTACACGCTAAATAAATTCAATAATAAACTGAATAATAAATGATCATTTATCTAGAAGAATTAGAAATGGAATGAAATATAGATGAAACAGAAGAAAGTGAAAGTCCTAAAGAAAAACAATGGAAATCATACGAGGCACCCCACTCTCTTTCAATAATAAACGAGTATCGTAACTACTTCCTCTCATGGTATGACATCATAGTCCACCCTAATGTGTGGAGGTATTTCATAGAATCCTTGTTATTTTTATTTCTTCCTAGAACTTCTTAAAGAATAATTTTTAATAATACAAAACTAAGTATTCATGAAAATCATGGTAATTTTCATTCAAAAACCTAAAATTTAATACCATAAACTCGATATTCATCCAATAATCAATCAGTTCCTGATAATAAGCTACTGGAAACTCATTCATGATAGGTTTGGCCTATAAATCCATACCAACTCTAGTACACACTAGCCACTATACGGCTCATTTTTATATTCTCTCCACATCTTACTTAATTCCATGAGTTGTGTTGTCCTCTCAGCCTCGTCATCAAGAAAATTAATTCAAAGCTGGTACCAAAATATTAATTCATATAAATACAATAATAATATAAGATTAAATACAATAAATTTTCTTGCCCATATTCATGCCCAAGTATTATTCTTTACTTCGTTTGGAAGGTGTCTTTAAGAGATTAGCCTGACGGGATTTATGTTAGAGTATTTGGAAAGCGTCATTATAAAAATCATACATTCTCATCCTTTTTTTCAATCATTTCATTATCCTTGGTTTACTCCACCATCAGCTGTGTGTGGCAGATCCATACTACACGCATGCGTGTACACCCATGATACCTTTCAGAAGATCCATCTGTGAAATAAAAATATTATATCAATAAATATTATAATGAAAATAAATTATGGTCAAAAAAATTACTAGGCTTATATAAATATACCCGAGGCAACCTGATTAGTGGATGTCATTGGATCCCTAGGCTCTGAAGGAACATCAACCTGTACAAATGGAGTGAGACCCAATATCTACTATGGAGGCTCGGAATCTGTCAGAGTAGAAGTCAAAGGATCATGAATGTATAAGCTCGAGGGGAAGTAAAAGAAAAAGAATATGGCATATATTTCTTTGAAAATTAATAATATGGATGGGGAGTAGGATCCATCATCATATAAGGAAAATATATACGAGGAGGCTCATATGCAAATGGGGGTGAAAATATAGGCAACCTAAATATCCTAGGTGTCTCAAACTACACTATGGGATAAGAAGGTGTGATAGATAGTATGTAAGGGGAAGTGATAGGGTGTGATCAGGTAGGCCGAGTGGAGCACGTAACTCCAGTACCATCCCCCCCCCATCGTCTCATCTGGCTGGGTATTGGTGCCACTAGGCTGGTTGAAGAATAATTATTTCCTAGGTGGTGGATCCTAATTACAATTTAAAAATAAAATTAATCACATTACATTATATGTTATTGATATATATATATATATATATATTTGAAATAAAATACTCACAGCAGGCACCAAAGGATGGATGCTCATCTCTCTCATTCGACGATTATTTTCTGTCATTATTTTTCTTCATTTCTCTTAAATGTTTTTCATTTCCTGCATTTTAAAAAAATGAAATTAATTATAAATTCATAACTAATGTGTAGGTAAAAACAATAAAGAAGATGAGATGTGACTTAATTAAGGTAAACTTTAGTGGGTCATCATAACAAGGAATAAATTGGGAGATTATGTGAAACATAGTGGATATGATGGAAAATAATTTTATAAAGAAAGATATCTCTAGGATAATTATGAGCAACTGTTGGGATTAATTATAAATTTATATAGATAATTTTATTGCATAATTAATGATATTTCTAATCAATGGTGACCCTCAAGTAAAGATATTTGTTTAGTGTATGGAATCAAAAATTATTGTATTGGTGATTAATGATTTCATAGTAGGATATTTTTATGATAAACATCTTATCGCAATAAGGTGTATATATTAAATAGTTTATACACCATTGAAGATGATATTTTTATAGGGTGTGTTTTTTTAAGGTAGACATCTTGGAAAAAGTCATTTTTCATTGATTTGTATTTATCATTTTTTATTTCATTAATTGTTAATGACTTTCATGGGACTCATATGGTTTTATACAGGATTCTATTTGAGTCTTAAATCCTATATAGATGAGTGTTATGACAATCTAGGCTATCTTATAGGATGTGATAGGATTACCCTTGTATGGATATTCATTGACAATTAAGGTAAGTCCAATAATGCGAGTGAGAATCCCATATTGTTATACACTCTAATAGTTAATCCTATTCAAGGATGTTCCCTCTTAAGACACTCTCAAACATTTTAGGCTTTTACAATACACAATACAATACCCCTTCCAATGGATTTTTATAATAGAAAATGATTATTCAATATGAGAACATGATTTACCCTATTGATATATAATTATTTTTATCATAAAGGGTACGTTTATTTAATATTATAAGAATTTAAAATAATTTTCCATCACCTATTCAAGTTTTATTTAATTTTTAATATTTAATAAAATATTTATGAAGATAGTGTAGATGAGGTTGAGGTGTATAGTGTCTCTAATTGTCAGGGAATCGGGACAAAACACCATATTGGTGGATGATATCCTTAGATACTAGCTATGAAACATCCTTTATTAACACTATTTTCTCTCAATCATTTCACAATAATACCCAAAATTTAATAACATGTTTGAAAAATAATATTATCAAGATTTATCATGTATTACAGAACCCGACATATTAAATATTTATTCAAATAATCATATAACATGTATAAATCATTAAATACTGTGGCATTCATTTATATATCTAAAATTATATGAAACATATAGTTGATATGTTGTCTTAACAATATTGAATTTTTTTCATTATCTAATATGTTTTAAATTTAATAAAATTAAACTATAAATCTCTCCCAAAATCACTTGGAATGAAGTTCAATAAACCAAGAACTGATAATTTTAAACACTTAAAATATTTTTTAATAAACACCCATTTATATTTTGATTATACAAATATCATAAAAATAATAGGTTCATATTTGATTTATATATAAGTAGAGAGTATCTGAATTAAAAAAAATAAAATAAATCACACACAATAATATTTATTTTGAAATTCAATAAAAAATATAATTAAAACTAACCTTTGTTCAATGAATCTGGAATCTATCAAAAATATATTAGTTATTCTTTCAGTCCTAGAAAATAAACAAAAATTTTGGTTGATAGAATAGATAAAGTATTTGGAACTTACCAATTTTATATTCGAGAATAATCAAATGAAAACATTAAAGGATGATAGATTTCTATGGATGGGGAATGAAACTAAATTTTTAGGTAATTTTTTTATACATAAGATAAAAAGGAAGATGATTCTTAGAAGAAGGTATGACCCATTTCCAACTCACCAATTTGATGTTGAAGAAACCGAATGAATGAAATCGAGGATGGATTGCCAATTGGGGAAGAAGATCGAGCGCTTAGTAGGAAAAATGTGGATCGATCTTGAAATGAGGAGGTCCTGAACATGTGGTGTATTTGGGGAAACTCTATACCAATAATTTTTTTCAAAATTGTTGGTATATAGGTATATATCCCAATAGGCTTTTAAAACCGTTGGGAAAGACTTAATTAAAATGGAATATCCCAACAGTTTTGCTGAACTGTTGGTATAGGACCCCCTATACCAATGGTTTTTGAAAAGCATTGGTATAGGGGCATGGGTATAGATTCCCTTTCCAGTAGTGGTCATTCATGTCTTTTTCAACAAGTGTAAAGGCCACAATATCATTGGGAGTCCATTTTTTATTTCATTCCTTAATAGGTGTATAAATATGAATGAAAATTTTCCAAACAAGATATTCAATTCTTCTAAAAAATATAGACATGATATTTTTCCAATTACTATAATATGAGCCATAAAAGAATGAAGATCAACTCATTGAGTGTCCCTTAGAATCTACTTGGATATTAGAGGAAGTGATCATCCTTTATGATTGTTCCTTGAAATCAGTTAAGGTTGAAAACCCAAGTGTTTTCCTCTTATGTCAATTGTTGATTAGGGTAGGATGACAAGAGGGGGTGAATTTCCATTTAAAATTTAAAATAAATAAAGATAAAAAATTATGTGATAAAAAAATCAAATAATAAGCACAACATAAAATAAATGACATGGAAAAGTGAGAGTTTGGCCAATACTCAATTTGAGTGTCTATGTCTCCTCCCCTCAAAGGCTTGAGGTTTAATGTTATCCATTGGATTCAACGGTAGCTAAGAACTTGAAACAACCCTGATTTTTAATTGGTTGTATAGAGAAACTTAATACAAATGAAGAGACACTTTCTTTTTAAACCTTGGTGTTGGTCACCACACTACGGCTTATTGGAGTTATGTTTTAGAAGTCACTCTCTATCTCATTTCTATACCGAAGTAGTCTTGGTAGGGTCAAGTGTTGACTAGTTAATCGAGTCAGGAGGCCCAAAAAATCATAGCACCATAAAATAGTGGAGGAAAATTGGGGACGATGGGATTTGAACCCCTAATGTCAGGTGTCATGTACGGGGCCTAGATCCACTTAGAAATTAAGGTGTCATCTCACCCATGTTTAGTTATCTATTATTTTTTCTTATTTACCTAGTTACTAAAAAATATTTGGTTTATTATACAACACAAAAATTATGTTCTGAGTATGTTTTTATTAAATCATACATTTTTATAACATAATAAATGTTGTAAATATTAACATCTCCTAAAACATAACAAAAATTTTGATTATGTAAAAATTTTGATTCTATATAAAGAATATCAATAGGTCTTATTTTTCATTATAATTATGTATAAATTGATTCTATGAGTTTCTTAGTTCATTTTTCACCAAAGAATAAAAAACAGAGTTAAGAACAATAAAATGTGTTTGGGTGTTATAGAACTAATAAAAATGAGTAGAATACATTTAGTGTATCATTATTTTTTGTAAATATTATAAAATTATGCTTTAAGGTTTTTTATTTTTTATAATAAGGTGCATAACTTTTCTTGTTTTCATAATCAATGTGAAACTCTATATAGAAATATGATGAAAACATGTTAAAAAAATATATTTCGTCATGCAACTCAAAACATATGTTTTGTATTGATATTCAATGAGAATGAAAGAAAATTGAAATAATAAATGTAATATACAGTTCAAAATACATGATTTGTTATAAGTTTAATAAGATTTTGTTTTATTTGATAAAATGTTTGTGTAATGTCCTGGGTTTTGAGTGGGTCGGAATTTTCTGGGAGTTTTTGAATTTTTCAGTTTGGTGGAGGGACAATTTTCTTTTTAAGATTCAAAACGTAATTCCAAGAGTTTGAATGCTATAAGAAACTTTTTTATATGGGTTTGAAGTCTTGATGAGTTCCTCGGGGGTTCAAATGAGTTTCAAGAGTGTCAGGCCCTGAAAACTCATTTCTGAAAAGTGCAGGAAGGTGCATTGTGCACCTCCTTAGAAGAAATTGTGAAGCATAATTTGTGATGAGACATGGTTAGTTTAACCATGCAAGTAGGGGCACAAGGCTATGTGATCTTCTGAAGAAAAATACAGAGGAGAGTGCACAGGCTACGCATGGTTTGGAAAATTGTTCACCTAGTCGTGTGATGTGGTGTTCCCTTGGACAATAGCACTGCACAGTTGGTGCACGGTTATCCAAACTATGATGTCTAATCATGTTTCTCAATAAAGGGTTTGAAATGACCAAACTTACCCTCCCTTATTTAACCTTTCTCCCCCATTTTTCTTCTCCTGTTTCATGTGACTTCTCCTTTAGCCATGGCGCTCCTCTCCTCTCCTCTCTAGGCTTTGGCCTACCTCCTTTGCACGAGCTCTAATTAAGGTGTCGTTCATCATGTTGGATCCCACTCAGTAATGCCTTTGATCCATTACCCTCATTTTTTCTTTTCACTTTCCATTTGGAATGTTATTTTTATGCAAGTTCATTTGCCCTATTTTTAGGGTGTTTGTCTAAATTGTTGATTCCTCCCATTTCTTCTCAAATTAGACGTCGGTCTTCGGTGAGTGAGCTTCTTCAAGTATAAGGTAGGTGGTGCCTATATTTCACCTCAATTATACTCATGTTATGGGATTCATGAATGGGGTATTCTGGGTGTGGCCCTTTTAAATTAATGTCTTCACTTTATCATTATTATTGTGTGGTGTCGACTAGAAGATGCATGTTTAATTAAATTTGTTGAGTCGAGTATGGCTTGGTATGTATGGAACGAGGTTCCCATTTTTGTTTGGGAATGATGTGTCAGTTAATTAATTAATTAATTAATTTGATATGTCTATATGAGTTCTGTGGGAATGTGTTGGGCATGGACAGAGGGGCTTGGGTTGATTTTCATCACTGAGATTGAGACAATAAGGTTCGTTAGGCTGAGGGCATGGCCTGAGTGACTTGGGATGGTGTTGAACATCGGAATTGAGGTGATGTGGATCATCGGTTTGATATGGATAGTGATGACTATATCGTAGTTGGGCAATGTGGATCACATGTGGCCATGGAGTTCCATCGGATGGTGTCGCTTAGGATGTTGGTGATTTCCACTCACCGTTGTTGGCCAATAGGATCATTGGATTCATTTGAAAATAGATAAGGGCTCGGTGAGGTGGTGTTGACCACTCGTTGTGGGTAGAGGCCTCCATAGATAGTGTCTTGGGGGATGGTAATGACCATCAGTTGTGAAGGAGGTGCTCACCATAGAAAGAAATGGTTGATGGTATGTGAGTCCATCGAATGGGGGTTGAGGCTCTTTGTGATATTAATGTTGATGGGAAGGTATTATTGAAGGATGGATCTTTTCATGCCTTGGGATATTAGGATGTTGAGCCGACGGTGATTTGATATACAGAAGGACAGATATCTCCATGCCTTGGGATGATGGGTTGCTATGTTGACGATGATATATTAAATGGAAGTCCAAGGGACATGTGATGTGATATGGGTGTGTCAATGGGGTGTCAGGTTGACTCAACATGTGACGTACATGGATTGGTTGGAACGTGGTGTCATGTGACATGTATATGGATAGGAGACCAAGGGTCCTCAAGTATGATAGACTATGGATTCATCATTCAATTCTAGCATTTTCCAAAACAGGTGAATGCTCCATTATGGTCATTGAGCACAAGTGAAGTGGGTTATGTATTTTTATGTGTGTGTTGTTTCTATTCATTTATGTATGCATGCATTGGTATAAATGTGGATGTAAGATAAGAACACATTGGTGGTGACCTACTAAGTTCATACTCACACCCTATACGGCCCCCTCGGGATGTGTGCAGACTTTATGTATTTGAGATTAGGTAAGGGACTAAGATTGTGGATTGGACCTTAGCGATTAGGGATGCGTAGGTGAATGGGATGGATGGAAGTGGATCAGGTGGTTCGTATATGCTTAGTTGGAGTTTATCTTTGAGCTTTGTTATGTGTGCTCTTATATGATCAGCCCATGGGTGATCCAGCATGATTCTTCATGCTTCTGTATGACATTTATATACTCTATCTGATATGTATTTCTATTTTTTGTCTTGTTATTTGTTTGGTTAATTATATACTTCCACAGAGTTTTGTATTTATGATTTTGTAGTGCTATTTATACTATGACTATTATCATCATTATTATATCATTATCAGAGGGTATAGTCTCCCTAATATCACCTCGTAGACCCTCGTTCCTAGTCGCAATCATTTGGAATGTGAGGAGGTGTGCCTAAGGCCTAGTGGCCCTCCGGCCTGGAGCACAGGTTAAGTGGCCCCTGGGTCAGGGTGCTATAAGTGGTATGAGAGTAGTATTTTTTGGTGTTGCCTTGCAACATCACAAAGACTGGGTATGATAAAAAATGGTAACAGCATTCTGATGGTTACTAATGGAATCAGAAGTTTTCTTTTGTCTTATTATTTAGGCTATGGTATATCTAAGACTAGGATATAATCAGAACTAGGTAAAGAGCTTGCGCTTGGGGGCCTACAACCCCATGCATAGGGGAAAGACTAAGTTTCTAGGGGTGGGAAATTGATTTTATTATTTTTTCTTTTACTATTGATTGATTTCCACCTCGAGTGGCACACTTGGGTGTGATGTTATTGTTCTATGAGGCTTTTGACCCATGGATCGATATCGCAAGGGGGGTATATTTATGCATCACGGTAGAAACTTAGGATCATATGATATGTGTATGTGTTTTTTACTCTTGTATGGAAGCTAGAATATGTGAAAAGGGCTTGGTCTGTTTAAAGTGTCACAACAGGATAAACAATGTTTTCATGTATAGTCTCTTGGTGACATTCTACTCAGCCAGCTCAGGTATGTGGTTCCTAACGGTATTAATATATGATCTTATGTGTATGGTGAATGTGATCCTAATTCGGATATGGGTATTCAAGAATAAAGGTGAATAGGGTGATCTTTTTAAAGTGTCAACAAAATGCTAAGCAATGTTTCCCTATATAGATTCTTGGTGGCATTCTACTCATCCACCCCAGGCTGATGATTTTTGTGAGCTTGACATGTGATGTATAACTCTGATACTGGTAGACAAGGGGGGGTCATGAGTCTGGATGATATGTGATATGGGTGCGGTAGAGAAGTGTAAGAGTGGTGATATGCACTGCCTATTACATCTTTCCCTATTTGTGATATATGGACTATTATGTCGGTACTAATAACGATGTTTCATCAATAGTGTGATGCCACCTAGACGGACTCTAGTTGAGTGTCAAGAGGGAATATATTTGATACCTCTAGAGCAGGTATGGGATGAGGCCCTTGAGGGTTGGGATGAGGCCCTAGAGTGCCGGGATGAGGCCCCTGAGGTTCAGGATGAGCATGATCCACCAGTAGGGGCTCCGATACAAGTTGAGCAACCAAATCAGATGGTAAATTGTGGGCCATGGTAAGATGAGAATCTCTGGGTGAGCTTGGTATGGGACATACAGAGCATTGACATGGGAGCTTAGGGAGTTGATATTTCCATGGAATATATGACGTGGGAGTCTTAGACCCAACACCCACTATTGTTTCAGGGTGAGGGAGGACCACAGGTAGTGGAAAAGTGGATCAAATCTATGAAAACAATATTTGACCTTCTTGAGATACCCCCGAGGTAGAGGGTGAAGCTGGATACTTATATGCTCAAAGGACCAACAAAGCGTTGGTGGGACGTATAGGTATAAGAAGGTAGACATGAGGGACTAGCGTGGAAGGATTTCAAGGCCAAGTTCTTCAATCACTTCTTCCCAAAGACATTAAGGCTAGATCGGGCTCATAAGTTCATGAACCTGTAGTAGAGGGTACATTCATTATGGATTGCACTAGGAGGTTCATGGACCTATCATTTTATGCCCTCTATGGCTGGAGATGATATTTCCAGAGTGAGGCAATTCAGGGATGGTTTATAGCATGCTATTAGAATACAAGTAAATATCTTTAGGTTGACCTCATTCTCGGAGGTAGTGAATCAAGAGTTGATAGTCGAAGGGAACCTGACAGTCCAAACTAATACGATTCAGGTGACGGTGCTAGCTGAGACTGGTAGTGGTTCTTCAGGTAGCCAAAAGAGAAACCATGAGGAGTCTTAGTAGGGCGGTCAAGCTAGAGATTCAGGAAAACCAACAAGGAGTGGTTCGTTGATAGTGTGCTTACAATGTGGGCAGTTGGTTCATGTTCAAAACCAGTGTGAGTATCCTCTAAAGAGTGTCGAACATGTGGACATATGGGACATCTAAAGAGGTTCTGCCGAAATACATCTCATACAACTGGAATCTAGGGAACGGGTCAAACTTAGGGATCTAAAGTAGGACCAAGAGCGGTACCAGGAGCTGGTAGTCATCATTCAACTGAACACGTAGGTTTTGGCAGGGAGAGAGAGACCCAACAGTGGATTAGGTGGTTCATCTACACCTAGTTGGAGTTTCTTTTTTGAGTTTTTTATGTGTACTCTTATATGATCATCCCATGGGAAATCCTGCATGATTTTCCATGATTTTTATGACATATATATATATATATATATTATATGTATGGTAATTTTCTTGGTTTGTTATTTCCTTGGTAATTTATAAGCTTCCACTGAGTTTGGTATTTATAATTATAAAGTGTTTTTATACTATGACCATTATCATTACAATTATATTATCACCAGACATTATAGTCTCTCTAATATCACTTAATAGACCCTCACTGCTAGTCGGTATCCTTTGACATATGGGGAGGCACACCTAAGGCCCAATGACCCTTTGGCCTGGAGTACGGGTTAAGTAGCTCTCGAGTCAGGGTGCTACATGTGGTATCAGGACAGTATTTGTTGGTGTTGCCTTGCAGCATCTCAAAGCCTGGGTATGGGAAAAATTTGTAATAATGTTTGGCTAGTTACAAATAGAATCAAAAGTTTTCTTTTGTCTTATTATTTGGGTTGTGGTAGATCAGAGTCTAGGGTGAACTCGGTAAAGAGCTTGTGTTTGGGTGTCTGCATCCCCATGCACAGGGGAGATACCAAGTTTCCAGGAGTGGGAAATTGATGTTATGTTTCGTGCTTTTACTATTGATTGATTTCCACCTCGAGTGGCACACTTGGGTGTGATGTTATTGGTTTATGAGGCTTTTAACCCTTGACTTGGTATGGAAAGAGAGGTATATTTATGCATCACAGTAAACACGTAGTCTTATATGATATGTGTATGTGCTTATGACTGTTTTATGGAACTTGGAATCTGCAAAAAAAGGGGTTGGGCTATTTAAAGTGTCTACAACAGGCTAAACAGTGTTTTCTTGCATAGTCACTTAGTGGCATTATACTCAACTAGCCCAAGTATGTGGTTTTGAACGGTATTGATATATGATCCTATGTGTATGGTGCATGTGAGACTAACTCTGATATGGTTAGGAAAGAATAAAGGTGAATGGGGTGATCTGTTTAAAGTGTTTATAATAAGCTAAGTAGTGTTTTCTTGCATAGCTTTTTGGTGGTATTCTACTCAACCACCCCAAGCTGATGATTTTTATGAGCTTGACATGTGATGCCTGACTCTGATATGGGTAGGTAAGGGTCATGAGGCTAGATGATCAATGATATGGGTGCGGTAGAAAAATGTAGGGTTAGTGAGATGTGTTGTATGTTAAAACTTTACCTATTTATGATATATTGATTTTTATGTCAGTACTAATCATGGTTTTTGGTCAGTAGTGTGATGCCACCTGGATGAGCTCCAGTAGAGCATCAGGAGTGTGAAGATGTGGTGTCTCTAGAGCGTGCATGGGATGAGGCCCTTGAGGGTCAGGATGATCATGAGTCGCTGGTAGGTGCTTCGAGGCGGGTTGGGAAACCGTAGTAGATGGAAGATTTTGGGCCATGGCTAGAAGAGAAGCTCAGGGAAATCTTGGTATGGGTCATACAGATCATTGAAAAGGGAGATCAAGGAGCATATCCATCCATGGAATATCTAATGTGGGAGTTCCAGACTCAGCACCTGCTGGTACCAGGGTGCTCAACAAAATTTGTTGGGCTGGAGATTTAAAATTTTTCATCACCAAAGCGATGAAACTTCATCATATATGGCGATATAAACCCTGGTAAGGTCTGAGATCTTGCATGAATAATTAAAGCACATAAATTAAACATGAACATTTACCTCATTAGATTTGATGTGTGCTTCACCGCAACTCATCGTCGGTGATCATTACTCAAAGGATTCGATGTCGAAACCCTCTATATCATCCAGACACACTTCAATAATTTGTTTGTATTCCAATAATCTAAGTCTGGGTTCTAGCGCGGAGCTTTGAAAATTTCTTCGACATCACGATAGTCACCTTGATCTTGTGTCATTGATCCGTGAAGGAATTCTTAGATCGCTTGCTTGGATATAGAATTTCTCTCTCTATAATGTGGGAAGAGAAAGGATCTCTCAATCCATTGGAATAAACAACACCTAGAATAGAGGTCTCCCTCTACTTATATAGTGGATGTGAAAAATACCCAGTTAGGGTTCTCCAGCCCTCGTATATTTAATATCCACTAAATAAGTAATAAATAAATAATTATGAAGAACTAACTGCATCATAAATATTATTTATATTTTATCAATTACGTGTAATATATATTAAATATATTACATGATAAACCCGAGTCATTAACTCAACTCGTAATTCTCATTAATATTAAACGAACCTTGAATATTAAATAATATTCATCCATATAATATCTTTCCACGCATTCACTTAATACCTTGTGAATACTTTTAATAAATAAATTCAAAACAATTATTTTATAATCAAATAATAATGAATTTATTTATTAATTGGTGATTGTTAAAATTTGGAAAACTCTCAGACCATGTGGTGGGGTTCATCATGTCCTATGTATCTATTCACTAGAATATGAGAGATTCTTGAATACGCTATTGTGTGTGACCCTCTAAGACCTTATCTCGATAGAAGTGAATAGTATTCACAGACCAAGATTATATCCTAGAAACTCATCAAGGCCCCTAAAGAGATAAGGAATAGTCATAGCAAAGGCAACCATCTTACGAACACGCAATGTGTAATATAATCTCTTTATCTCACAATATCTTATAAAGCAAGATGCATAACTTGTGTCATCATCCATTCTTTCTTTATTATTTATTGATTTAACTGGACAGAATTACCTTCATCTACCATGGCCATTGATTTATGAAGGTACTACCGTCCTGATCAACTAGGCCCGAGATATCACTTCCTCAACTCAGAATCAAAAAATTCTATCTTGACCATTCAACTAATGTCATGCTACTAAAGACCCACCCAACATAAGCTACCTTTCCATGACTTAATTATTATGAGGTTTTCCTTACATCAAAGTATGTGAACAAATGGCACACATTGATAATGATCTCAAGTCAAGAGACCAATACACATGCTCGTAAATAGGAACAACCAATGACACTTTAAACATGTGGTGTTCCTATTGGTGGGTTTGTTCTCGTGATGTCATCTACTCAATATCACCAAGTGAGGACTTCATGAGAATAAGTCGCAATGCTTATGAGCTCTCAACACCTTATAGTCACACATCATCTGTGTCCTATTAGTATGATGTATCTGGACCATATGACATTACTTTAATATTATTATCATGGTATCTCTAAGTTCTCATTATAGCCTGGAAACTGCTATAACCTTTTGATATGACACATAATATAAGGAAATCGCCATAAATATAGTGGACACAGAAGTATCAACACTATTATAGTAAGAGAAACATGTGTATATATCAAACTGTATACATGTAATGGTAATCAAAGTACATACACAAGTTGGGTCTAGGTTACCCACTTTCAACACTCTCACTTGCATTAGAGCTAACTGCTAACACGTATCAACTTGCTTGCTCTCACATGAGAATCATGCTTCTGTTGAGATATGGATTTGGTGAGGGGGTGGCTGCTACATTATCCTCTATGGATACTCTACTAACTGTGACTTCACCTATCTGAGTAAAATCCCTTAAGAGATGAAACTTATGAAGTATATGTTTTCTTCCTTTGGTGTGACCTAGGCTCCTTGGCAAGCACTACTTCTTCAGTATTATCATAGTAAACTGGAATAGGGTCTGCACTTCTAGGCACAACACCAATGTTTCAAAAAAATGTGTATCCAAACCACCTTCTTAGTTGCATCGAAAGCCAATATATACTCGTATTATGATATAGAATCAGTGACCACAGGTAGCTTCAAGCTTATCCATCTCACTACACCATCATTCATGAAAAATACATAACCTGACTATGATTTCACATCATCGTGATCTATTTGGAAACTAGCATCAGTGTATCCCCTCACTATTAGTTTCTCATCTCCTCTATACACCATGACCATATCCTTTATATGCCACGAGTACTTCAAGATGGTCATGAAGCTTCCTAATGCAGCTCACCTGGATTAGTGATTAAAGAAATGAAAACATCAAACCTAGTACATAGCATGTTATACATGATAGATCTCGCTACTGAATCATAAGGGATTCTACTAATTCTTTCAATCTTCTCCTGTGTTTTTGGACACATTTTCTTAAATAGATTGATACCATGTGATATTGGAAAAAACTCTCTCTTAGATTATTCCATCTTTTACCTCTTGAGTACCTTGTCAATATATGTACTTTGAATTAGCCCGAGTACCCTCTAAGATCTATCTCGATAGATCTTGATCCCTAGAATGTAGGTTGTTTCACCTAATTCTTTCATGGAGAAGTAATCATTTAACCAAATTTTAACTGATTGTAAAACTTTCACTTCATTTCCCATAAGTAATATTTCATCCACATATAATACTAAGAAAATGATGGTATTTCTGCTAACCTTATTATAAACACATGGCTCACTTTTGTTCTTGAAAAAACCAAATTCTCTTATGGCCTCATCAAAATGAACATTCCATGATCGTGATGCCTGCTTTAACCTGTAAATGGATCTCTACAGCTTGCACACTTTATTAGCATTCTTTGACTTAACAAACCTATCAAGCCGAGTCATATAAACATCTTCAAACAACTTTCCATTTAAAAAATAAGTTTTGACATCCATTTTCCAAATTTCATAAGTAGGGAAGGTGCCTATTGTAACTAATATTCTGATTGACTTAAGCATCACTACGGGTGAGAAGGTTTCATCGTAGTAGATGCCTTAATGTTTCCTAGAACCCTTCATTGTTAGTCTTTCCTTATAGGTATTGACCTTACCATCCATGTCCATCTTTTTCTTAAATACTCATTTGCACCCAGTGGGGTTTACATCAGCCGGAGGGTCTACCAATATCCAAAATTGATTTTGGTAAATGGACTTTATCTCAGAATGCATAGATTTTTTCCATTTAGCAGCATCCTTTCCATATACTAATTCCTTGTAGGTTAGAGGTTCATCATTTTCAAGAAGTAATGTGTCAACTGACTCAATAACAAAAAAAGCATAATGATCTAGTTCTCTAACCTCTCATGTTGACCTATGCAGTACTTATGTCTTGGGAACTTCTTCATCTCCCAATGAATCTTGGTAAGATTGTTCACATACCAACTCTTGTGCATCTAGAGTATCAACTTCATCAAAGTGAATCTTTCTCACACTATTTCCATTAGAAATGTGTTCCCTTTCTAGAAATATGGCTTGTCTTTCTACATTCACTTTTCTATTTGAAAGGTTATATAGGTAATATCCTTTGGTTTGTTTAGGATAACCTATAAAGATGCACTTTGTGCTTATAGATTCTAATTTTTCATAGGGTATAGTATTGAAAAAAAACCTCACATCCCCATACATGTATATATGATAGAATGGGTTTCTTTCCATAATAGAACTGATATTGAATCTCATCTGCAGCTTTAGTTGGTACTCGGTTAAGGGTGTACATCATTGACTACATGGCGTATCCCCAGAAGGATAATGGAAGATTTTTTTGGTGTATCCCCAGAAGGATAATGGAAGAGTTTTTTGACTCGTCATTGATATGGCCATGTCAAGCATAGTCTAATTCCTCCTTTCACTAACATCATTCCATTGTAGTGTATAAGGAGGAGTGATTTGGGAAACTATCTCACACTCCTTCAAGTGATCAATGAATGCTTGATTAAGATACTCTCTACCTCGATCTGAGCGGAGTTCCTTAATCTTCTTACCAAGATTGTTTTATACTTCATCTTGGTATTCCTTAAACACTTGAAAGGAATCAGACTTATACCACATTGAGTAGATATAACCATATCTACTATAGTCATCGGTAAAATTAATGAAGTACAAAAACTCACACCTTGACTCTATTGGAAATGGACCACATACATCAGTATGGACTAATTTTAGTAATTCAATGGCTTTTTCTCCCTTCCTAGAAAACTGTACTTTGGTCATTTTCCCTTGTAAACAAGAATGACATACAGGGTTTTCAAGTTCAAGTATATACAACCCATTATTAAGATGTGTTATACCATAACACATGTTATCATTATAAAAGAGACAACATTTATTTCCAAACTTGAAATAAAATATCATTATGTCCAAACTTGACACTGAGATTATGTTTCTGGTAACCGAAGGAGTATAATAACAATTACTTAATATAAGAACCAAACCACTAGATAATGTTAGGTGATAACCTCCCACTTTCAAGGCTGCTAGACTCACATCATCCGTAGCTCGAAGATCCACCTTGCTCTTTGTAATCTTCTTGAATCTACTTGGTTCTTGTATATGAATACAAATGTGTGAGACACATGCGATATTCAATACCCAACTTATAGATAATGACAGTCTTCATTCAATGAAAAAAATATCTGAAGTAGAAGTGTTGCCTTGATTCTTCTTTCCATCTCTACAATTCTTCTTCCAGTAATCTTTCTTGCCACATAGAAATCACACAGCCTCCTGCTCATTTCCCTCCTATATCTTTCACTTTTGGGAAGGACGGTGCATTGGCGTCTTTGGCTTGGACTTATCCTTAGACCCCTTAGCCTTGACCTTCCTCCTCTTGTTCACCATAAGGACTGAAGAGAGTGACTTTATCATGTTATTTATATTGTAATTAACAATAAAAGATGAAAATTTTGGCGGTAAAAAGGTAAGAATGAGATAGGTCACTGGTTCTTGGTTCGGCTTGAACCCAAGGGCTTCAAGTCTCTCAACATACTTGATCATCTTGAGTACATGAGGTCATGCTTGATTCCCTGCTGCTAGCCTGCACCTATAAAATGCACTAGATATCTCATACATTTCTTTTCTTTCTCTCTCCTGATATAATTTTTAGAGATGAGTCAACATCTTGTAGGCATCTTCATCCTCATGCATTTTCGGCAGTTGACTATACATCGATAAAAACATGATACACTATACATCTAGTGCATCGTCTACATGCTTTTTCTATTTTTCATTATCCTCCTTGCTTGCTCTCCAAGGAGGCTCAACAGGAAGTGAGGACTCCAACACATAAAGGTTCATTTTTGGGCATAGTACTGTGCGCAAGCGCCTATACCACTCCTGGAAGTTATGGTCGGTTAGGATATTTTCATTATCCAATATCTATCATAGTGATAATGATCTGGTGCTATTGGTGATTGTCATTTTTATCTATAATAAATAAATTTAGTAGTTGGTACTTTATCTTGATCACTGATTTAGACATTACTGATTAATTAATAAAATCATTAAATGTATCACATTATTTTATTGAACTCTAGTAGCCCTCACTACTAGAATCAGAATACTCTATCACTTGAGCATCCTAGTGGAAAAGATTCTTGAAACCTCCACTCATATTCTACAAATTATGGTTACGCCGCTAGGTTGGCCAACCGCATTAACTTACGATTCTTGATCTGTTGAGTAAAGTCCTAACTTATCATAATCGCAACCATGATTCCTTCAACGTTTTGCCTCTAAAGTTGTAGCAAGCTAGTTATGGCTACTTCTTTGCTACCAACTTTAGTTCAGTCAACTCATTGTCTATATAAGAACTCCTCATTAGTATGAGGCACCCTCAACTATGGCTGATGAGCACCCCGTACACCCGGTTTTGTTCAAATGTAAACAACGAAATGCGTTCGCAACTTAATATTTCTTTGAGGGATTTTTAATATTTTTTAAAAAATGTAATCCATTTCTATTAAATATGTTCATTCTGTGTTTTCGCGCTCACAACTAAACATGCGTTAATAGAAAAACATTCATCGCATCTTAATGCATTTTTCTGTTTATTATTTAATGTGTTCCCACAGTAAACATGCATGTGCATAAAATAATAAAAAATGCATAAAGGAAATAAATTACTCGACTGGTCTTGAGAATCTAATTTTGGTTGATCCATTTTAAATTTAACGGATAAATTGTGGCCTAGGGGTTATCATACCTGAGTCGAGACTTGACTCATATCACAGCTCGCCCCCAGTCCAATGTTTTCATTTCTCATCTGGTGTACTGCCTTGTCTTGGTGGGGTTTGCGCCTTAAATCACCATTATCAATAGTACGTCATACCACGCATGCGAAAGGGTCTCGAGAAGCACAAAATACATATAGATAAATTGGACGTGTAGGCTCTTATACGTATTGAACGAAAAGAAGATGATGCGCAAACTGTCATAAAATTAACTATTTATTGCAAACACCGCACACAGTTGTCATAAATAATTAAATAAATTTACTCAAACATACACAAGTTCAGTTAGTGCTCAAAAACATTTAATAGGTAAAATAAAATCATGATAAAATTAAATTGCTATAAATTTAAAGCATGATGACATTTTTATAAATTAAATGAATCATTTAAATTTAAATAATTTATTCTCATTCAATCCCGATTTAAATTTAAATTTTCTTTGAAAAAATAAATCAATTAATAATTATTTTTTAATGAAAAGCTGCCATTTTTCATTTGAAAAGTTGTGGACAAGTTTAAGACTTTCATTTGTTTTATTTGCTCATATGAACCCGCCACCCACCTTATAAAAATTTCATAATTGTTTGGTAGGGATAAAAATAGTCTACCTTTAAGATATTCAAAAGTTTAAGAATAATATACTTAGTTTTTATTTATGATTCCACATGTGTGTGGAAACAAGGACCACCAAAATTACTGTTATTTCAATCAGTATCCAGTGAAATTTGGCCGAAATAACGAATTTCTTCAAAATTGCTTCTAGTCACTTTTTTGGGGTATAATTTAACATATATTCAAATATGTTCATCAATTTTTTCAAGTTTTTTATGTCCGAAAAACCGATTGCGATCCGTATTTAAATTTTTGGATGGTCATAACTTGGTCATCAAATATCGAATTGACGTGTGGTTTTTTTATTTGTTGGGACCGATTTAAATCCATCTACTTAAATTTAAGGCAATTTTAATGTTGTTGGCTTAGAAAATTCACACAACATGCCCCCGATACCAATTACCGGTACTGGGGCGTGCAACAAAAGTTGGTGGGTCTGGGATTTAAAATTGTTCATCACCGGAGCGACGAACATTCATCATCTCTGGTGATCCGAGCCTCGGTAAGGTCCGAGATCTCACATGAGTAATCAAAGCACAAAAATTAAACACGCACGTTTACCTCGTTCGATTCGACACACGTTCGATTGCAGCTCATCGTTGGTGATCGTTACTCAAAGGATCTGATGTCAAACCCCTCTAGATCATCCACACACACTTCAAGAATCTGCATATATGGCGATCTTCTAAGTCTGGGTGCTAGCGCAGAGCTTTGATGATTTCTTCGACATCACGATGATCACCTTGATCTCGTGTCTTCGGTCCGTGAAGGCGTTCTTGGATCGCTCACTCGAATAGAGTCTTTTCACTCTCCAGGATGCAGGAGAGAGGATCTTGTTGGATTGGTGTTGCCCAATCCGGTTGGGCCGAATGCTTGTGGCCTGCAACTGTCGCGGGTCAAGCTCCACGGTGAGCTCGTTGGGGGTTGCAGGGGGCAACGCGCCCTTACTTTGGGGGTCCGGGGGCTGAAGGTCCCCGGTCCAATTTTTCCGGACTGTAGCATTTCTGACTATTGTAGCGGAGCTGACCGACCAACACCGACATGCACTGTAGCAGTGCGGACTTCGGAGTCAACTTCACTATAGCACTTTTGACTTCCAGCCGGCAGCCACTGTAGCGCTTTTGACAAAGCTGGCCGCCGTTCACTGTAGCGACGCGGACTCACTTTTCAAACAGTGATCGTCTTCTCCATTGTTTTATACCTCATTTTCGGGCTAGGGTTACTACTGAAAAATCCTCTGTAATTTTGTGCTCCTGAATAGTGAAATTTCTGCCTCTCCCGTGGACGTAGGGATTATTCCCGAACCACGTAAATCGGTGTGTCCTTGCTTTCTTTCTTTCGTTTTCTTGTTTCTGTCGTTGTGTCTCCCGACGATTTCTCAACAGATCTCTCAATCCATTGGAATGAACAGTACTTGGAATAGAGCTCCTCCCCGACTTATATAGTGGACATGCAAAATACCCAGTTAGGGTTTCCCGTCCCCCATATATTTAACGTCCACTAAATAAGCAATAAATAAATAGTTATGACGAATTAACTGCATTATAAATATTATTTATATTTTATCACTTGTAATATATATTAAATATATTATGTGATAAACTTGAGTCATCAACTCAAATCGTAATTCCCGCTAATATTAAATGATCCTTGAATATTAAATAATATTCCTTCATATAATACTTTTTCATGCATTCACATAATACCTTATGAATACTTTTAATAAATAAATTCAACCTAAATATTCTATACTCGAATAATAATGAATTTATTTATTCATCAGTGATCGTTAAAACTTGGACAACTCTCGGACCCCGGGGTGGGGCCCACCGTGCCTTATATATCTATTCACTAGAATAGGACAGATTCTTGAATACGATATTGTGTGTGTCCCTCTAGACCCTTATATCGATAGTATCGAATAATATTCACATACCAAAAGCAGAGTATAGCAATCCATCATGACCCCTAAAGAGATAATGAATAGTTATAGCAACAACTGTCATCCTACGAACATGCACTGTATAATATAATCTATTTGTCTCGTGATATCTCGTAAATAAAGATGAAAAGATTGTTTCATCATCCATTCTTGATTTATTATTTGTTTATTTAAATGGACAGACTTACCTTCGTCTACCATGATCATGGATTTATGAAGGTACTATCATCTTGATCAACTAGGTCAGAGATATCACTTCCTCAACTAAGAAGCAACAAATTATATCTTGATCATTCAATCAATGTCATACCACCAAAGACACACTCAACACAAGCTACCTCTTCACGAATTATTTGTCATGGTTTTTTCCTTGCATCAAAGTACGCAATCAAATGCATGCATTGATAATGATCTTAAGTCGGGAGACCAATACACATGTATGTAGATAGGAAAAACCAATGACATATGAAACATGTTGTGTTCCTATTAGATGGTTTATCCTCATGATCACATATACTCGAGATCACCAAGTGTGAACTTCATGAGAAAAAGTCTCGATGCTTATGAGCCCCCAGCACCTGATAGTCACACATCATCTTTGTCCTATCAGTATGATGCATCTGGACAATACGGCATTATTTTAAGATTATTGTCATGGTATCTCTAGGTTCTCATTATAATCTGGGAACTGTTATAACTTTTTGATACAACATGTAATCTAAGGACATTACCATAAATATAGTGGACACAGAAGTATCAACAGTATTCTGGTAAGAGAAACACATGTATATATCAAACTGTATACATGTAATGGTAATCAAAGTACATACACAAGTTGGGTCTAGGAAACCCACTTTCAACAACGCCTGCCATTGTTTCAGGGTGAGGTTGGACTGCAGGTAGTGGAAAATTGGATCGAATCTGTATAGACAATATTTGACTAGCTTGAGACACCCCTAGGGCGGAGGGTGAAACTGGCTACTTATATGCTCAGAGGACCAGCAAAGCGCTTGTGGGATGTACAGATACATACATATGGGCATGAGAGACTAGCATGAAAGGATTTTGAGGCCAGGTTCTTCGAGCACTTCTTCCTGGGGCAGATCGAGCTCGCGAGTTCATGAACCTGCAGCAGGGGGATACATTTGTTATGGATTACGCTGGGAGGTTCATAGACCTGTCACGTTTTGCGCCCTCTATGATGGGAGATGATATTACCAGAGTGAGGCAATTCGAGGATGGCTTGTGGCACGTCATCAGAGTACAAGTAAATATCTTTATGTTGACCTCATTCTCAGAGGTAGTAAATCAGGCGCAGATGGCCGAGGGGAACCAAACAGATCGGACTGATACGAGTCGGGTGACGGTGCTAGGTGAGACTGGTAGTGGTGCTTCAGGTAGTCGGAAGCGAGACTGTGAGGAGTCTCAGCAGGGCATTCAGGGTAAAGATTCAGGTAGACCACCGAGGAGTGGGTCGTCGACAGTGTACTTCTAGTGTGGGCAGTCGGTTCATGTTCAGACCCAGTGTGAGCGTACTCAAAAGGAGTGTTGAGTATGTGGACAGATGAGAAATCTGGAGAGGCTCTGCTAAAAGACATCTCGAACAACTGGGAGTCAAGGTAGGACCGAGTCAAACTTAAGGATTTGAGGTAGGACTGGGTCAGACTTAGGGATTTGAGGTGGGACCGAGAGCGGTACCAGGAGCTTCTAGTCGGGATTTGACTTCATGCGTAGGTGTGGCAGGGAGAGAGAGATCCAACAGTGAGGTCAGTGGCCAGTGGTTGGTGAAACTCCGCAAAGAGGTCAATCCTCAGGTAGTCGAGCTTCAGGCCAAGTGCATGCTATTGAGTTGTTAGGTTCAGAACAGGTCGAGGAGCCGACAACGATTGGAGGCACCCCTTGATTGTGGTGTTTTCCTTTTGTTTGTTATGACTAATTTTGACGCAAAAGGTGCACGTGTGATGTGGTTGAATTAGCCAAGTGCTTTCTAATACGTGGGCATCGGGTATGGTGCGTGGCTTGTATGAGATGCGTAGGCATCAATACCTTTTATGGGCATGATTTGTGTGTGTGTGTGTGTGATGCAGGATTTATTTTGAGCATCAAGTGTGGTGCAGGACCGTTCGGGCATCAGTTGTGATGCGGGATTTATGAGTATTAGGTGTGACACGGGTATGAGATGCGCATCTCATGAGATACAGGAATGACGTCATGTCATGTGGGGACATGTATGTTCGGAGGATGGTTGGGGAAGCATTGAATTGACAGTTGGGTCGGGAAGCAACTGATTAGGTAATTCCTAATGTGGGGAGCGCCACAAGAGGAATTAGCCTGAGTGTTGAACCGGGGTAGTTCGAGATAATGTTTATGGGTTGAGTATGTTTGATATCATCTCAATGTGAGACAACGTAGCTCAGGGACGAGCTATCTTAAGGGGGGGATGTTGTAACGCCCCGAGTTTTGAGCAGGTCGGAATTTTTCGAGAGTTTTTGAAATTTTTAGTTTGATGGACGAGCCAATTTTCTTTTTAAACTTCAGAACATAATTCTGAGAGTTTGAATGCTCCAAGGCATTGTTTTTAAATGGGGTTTAAGGCCCGGTGAGTGCCTCAGGGATTCAAATGAGTTTTGGGAGAGTCATGCTCTGAAAACTCATTTTCGGAAAGTGTAAGTAGGGGCACACGATCTGTTCAAATAGTGCAACTACTTAGGAGAAATTGTGCAACCCAATTTGTATTGAGATGCAGTTAATTTATCCCTCCAAGAGGGGTGAATAGTCGTGCAAGCTGGTTCAGAAAAATAAAGAGGAGACCGCACGGGTTGCGCATGGGTTGACAAACTATACGCCTAGCCATGTGAGGTGGGGTGCCCTTTGACAGTAGCACTGCACGGTTAGCGCATAGTTAGCCAAACCATGCAGCCTAACCATGATGCTCATTAAAGGGTGTGAAATGACCAAACTGCCACTTCGTTCTTTAACCTTTCCCCCCTCATTTTTCTTCTCCCATTTCATGTGCCTCCTCCTCCAGTTGTGGAGCTCCTCTCCTCTCCTCTCTAGGTTTTGGCCTACCTCCTTCATACGGGCTTCGATTCAGGTGTCGTTTGTCGCATTGGATCTCTCTCAGTAAGGCCTTTGATCTGTTGCCCTCATTTCTTCTTTTCTCTCACTATTTGGAATGTTATTTCAATGCGAGGTCATTTGCCCTATTTTCAGGGTGTTTGTCTAAGTTGTTGATTTCTCTTGTTTCGGCTCAAATTAGAGACCAGTCTTCAACGAGTGAACGTCTACGAGTATAAAGTAGGTGGCATCTAGTTTTCACCTCAATTATATGTGTGATATGGGATAAGTGAGCGAAGTGGTCCGGTATGACCCTTTTAAATTAATGTCTTCACTTTATCATTATTATTGTGTGGTATCGATAGGCAATTGCATGTTTAATTAAATTCATTGAGTCGGGTGTGGTTTGGTATATTTGGATCGAGGTTCCCGTTTTGGGTTGGGCATGATGTGTTGGTTATTTAATTAATTAATAAATGTGATATGGCTATGTGAGTTCCATGGGAACGTGTCGGGCATGGCCCGAGGGACTTTGGATGATGTTGATCACCGGGATTGAGACGACGAGGTTCGTCGGGCTGAGGGCATGACCGAGTGACTTGGAATGCTATTGACCATCAGAATTGAGGCGACGTGGATCGTCAGGTTGAGACAGATGGTGATGACCATGTCGTAATTGGGCGACATGGTTGCATGTGGCAATGGAGTTCCGCCAAATGGTGTGGCTTAAGATGTTGGTGGTTGTCGCTCACAGTTGTTGGCTGATAGTGCCGTTGGAGTCGTGTGCACACAGATAAGGACTCGGTGAGGTGTTGACCACTCGTGGGTGGAGACCTCTGCAAATAGTGGCTTAGGGGGTGGTGATAAAAATCAGTTGTAGAGAAGACACTCACTATAGAAAGTCACGATTGATGATATATGAGACCATCATATATGGGCTAAGGCTCACTGTGATATTGAGACTGAAAGACCGAGATTATTGAAATACGTCGTGCCTTGGGACGTCGGGTTGTTGAGCCGATGGTGATTTCATATATGGAAGGACGGATACCGTCGTGCCTTGGGACATCGGGTGTTGAGCCGACATTGATATTAAATGGATGTCCAAGAGACTTGTGATGTGATATGGACGTGTCAATGGGGCGTCAGGTTGACTCGACATGTGACATGCATAGATATGGTTGGCATGTGGTGTCGTGTGACATGTATATGAACGGGAGACCGAGGGTTCCCAGGTATGACAGACTATAAATACATTGTTCCATTCTGACGTTGGTCGAGATAGGTGAACACTCTCTTGTGATTGTTGAGCATAAGTGAAGCGAGTTATGTATTTTTATGTGTGAGTTGTTTCTATTCATTTACATATGCATACACTGGTATATATATGGATGTAAGATAAGTACACGTTGGTGGTGATCTACTGAGTTCATACTCACCATATATGAGCCCTTCGGAACATGTGCAGATACTATTGAGGTCAGATAAGGGATCGGGATCATGTAATGGACCTTAGTGAGCGAGTGCACAAGTGTATAGGATGGATGGTAGTGGACCAGATGGTTTGTCTATGCCTAGTTGGAGTTTCTTTTTGAGCTTTTGTATGCATATTGGCCCATGGGTGATCCTGCATGATTTTGCATACTTTTGTATGACATGTATACACTCTATCGGATATGTATGGTTGTTTGTTTGGGTTGTTATTGCCTTGGTTATTTATATGTCTTCGTTGAGTTTGGTATTTATGTTTCTGAAGTGTTGTTTATACTATAACCATTATCATTATTATTATATCATTCTCCCCAATATCACCTAATAGATCATCGCTGCTAGTCGGAAGTCTTTAGCATATAGAGAGGCACGCCTAAGCCCGGAACACGAGTTATATGGCTTCAATTCGGGACACTGCAGTTGGTGTTATAAAAGTAAATTTTTTTGTAAGAAAATATAACATGAGAAGTAAAAACTCATGTCCTGTTTTTGGATGGTTTAAAAAACAAGTAATAAAAGTGTAAAACATGTGATATGACTTCATAAAAAATGTGGAAAATGCTAAAATTGCAATGGATAAGATACAGAAAGCAAATCATTAAAAATAAGACAAAACACATGTTCTATAATAATATTCATTGATTACAAAAGTGAGGTTAGTGACATTCTAAACACAGAACATTTGTTTAGAAAACACAACACATAAAAGTCAAAAGGATAACACAGAGTGAAGCAGGATCAATTAAAACCTACAATGGAAACCCTAACAAAAACAGCCCCCTCCTCCATCATAGGGATCGGAGGGTGCTTTTAGGAGCACTGATCCAAGGAGTGCCAGCAATGGCAAATCTCCACAGTGCCTCCACATGCTCCGGCAAAGCATATTCGATGCCCACACGAGGGCCCACCAGCACATTCTCGGGCTCCGGCCCCTCCAACAGCTCTAGACCACCTGCTTTTTACCTTCCCAATTCATCTACCTCTCTGAAAAAACAGCTCTCCCTTCACAAGTTCAAAAACACAGTACTGACCAACTTACCTTCACTGTACATAGGATGGGTGGACCACTCCCTTGAAATCCCCAAAGCTTGCCCTACCTGATGAAACTCATGTCAACAACATTCACCTTTCTTTTCAGAATCATATCTCATAAGAACTTCACAGTTAAACATGTTTAGTCTGAAGTAATTTCATGATGGATGATCTCCTCTAAGGCTTTTCCAAAGTGCACAAGTGAGCACAAAACACACTAAAATAGTATGTATCTGCCGGTGTCGACAGTCATTACTCTGATAAGTGACCTCAAAAGACCACAATACGTGGTTTATTATTGAAATTAATTAGCTTTTGTGATCCCCCTCTTGCCATTTTCCTCGGGTATTAAGCCTTGGCATTCTAAAATTCTTAATACATCCCTCCCCCAACCTTGCAATGCCAGCATGCGAGGAGGCTCCTACAGAAAGGGACACCCTTTTACCACATCCTTCCTAGAACAGGTACAAAAGAAGCAACTCACACTCAATTTGGCATTCATAAAAGGCGTTCCAACACTTCATAAAAGGCCTGTACTGCAGTAGTATCTAAGCGGATAAGCATGGTTATATGATATACTGACCTTCCCAGGTCCAGTCAGAAGAACAGGCTTGTCAGTATTCTGGCCTCGTCGCCGCTGAATGGTCTCCAATCCTGTAATTTTAGTTCATGGGGAGCAATTTTTGCAGCAAGATGACGCAAATACAGATATCAGTTCATTGGAAAAGAGACATGGGCAGCTAGGTTTGCAGTATTACCGTTAACAGGGGCACAGGAGCGGATCAAGACAGCAGCTCCTACCCCCTCTCTGTCTGCAACAACATTCAGCAACGTGTGGAGGCCATAGCACAGATATACATACGCATGTCCTCCCGGTCCAAACTGCTCGCATCGTCAACGCCCAATCATGCATAAAAGCACAATAACTGCCGTCACTGCGTCCGATGGCCGTTGTTCTAGAAATTATTGATGATGAAAAACAGAAGAGCACTCTTACGACTGCGGCCGTTCTCGCTGTAATGCCGAACCGCCCGTGACAAGCCGAATCATTCGGCCTGTAGGCCTCCACCTGCCCAAATTCATTCTTTCAGAAACGCCATGCCCTAAAGAAATTGAGCATCTTATAATCGGAAGCGCATCTTCATTTCACTCCATTTGGCTCCCGAGGAAAGAGGGTGGGGGTTGGAAGGAAATGAAATTTGGTGATGGAGCGGTGTTACCTCAGTGATTCGAAGAATAACATCGTCCCTCCGGAGGAACTTCCCCAGGAGACGAGGGGCAAGATCCAGAGCGTCTACCTGATAGAAATCGCGGCCGATAATTGGCATTTTGGGGGGAGGTAGGGTTAGGAGTGAAACGGAATGGGCTGGGCGTGCAGGTTCAGGCCGGAGGCCATGGTCGGGTGCAGTGGTCAACGAGGATTCAGCGATAACAACCGTGGGACTGCCCGGCTGGGCGCCATTGGAAAGGGAAGGCCTGCGGCCTCGTTTGCGCCTGTGACCTCTCTTCCCCTTCATCCCACGTTCGTCCCAACGAGCTCGAAGAGGAGCGCGGTGTGAAACTCCGTGGAAACTGGTTGATTAACATAATATTGAAATTGCTTCTGGTTAATAAAAAAAAAAAATCCCAAATTACTGTTTTTTATTATATCAAAATAGGGTAAAAAGTTATCACTTGGATCCCAAAAAAATTGAAAAGGATGAAATCACCAAACACTTCATTACACACATATGTTAGGAAATGAAATTTAATGACGTGATAGTCACCAAACACAAGAACTCTTAGGTTCAATCACAAAGAATCGAAGAATAAAAGCAGAAGTGCACCAAGACCAATCTCTTGAGTCCGGATGGTTGGTATTTCAAATTCATTCCAATCTCTTGAGTTTCTTTCTTTTAGAGGATGAGAGTTAGAAGAATAGAATGGTGCATATGAATTGAGGGCATAGCCTCTTTTAAGCTAACCCAAAAGGCTAACTTTCATTATTTGCAATCACGCACGTTATAAAAGATGAAATAATAAATTGGTTTATACAAATAAATAAATCGTATTTTCCTTAGTTGAATTAAAATATAAATATAACCATACATTGAATTAAAATCCTACAATAATTAACGATGATCTTTAATACACATTAATTAACATGTGGACCATGCATTGGATTAAAATTCCAACATTTAATGCACATTAATTCGTATATGACCCATAAATTGAATCAAAATCCAACAATCTCCCAATATGCGTATGAGTACTTAGAAATTTTTCACCATTTTGAATACCATCACCAAATTATTTGGTTCAACTATCATACCAACATAGGATCAAGGTCGCTTTTGTCCCCATGCAATTGTGATTAGACCCAACAATGCACACGTATATCGATATAATAGAATGACATGGATCAAGTATAGATGCATAGCATGAAAATTATATTCAATTGGTCCAGCCATAAACTTTAGTGAGATCATTTTGTTGTCCCATAGGTGCACTAATGGAAGCTTCTAGAGAGGGTGAATTGAAGTTGAAAAACCAACTCATTTTTTTGTCCCGCTCAAAAATGCAAACTAATCAGATGTTACAATGTCCGATCAGAGTAAGAAAGTAAACATGCAAGATAAAAAAGTAGTAAACGTAGCAGAAAATAATATTATTGGAAGTTAAACAACTTAACTGATATACAAACAAACAAACTTGTAAGATCTCAATGTTTAAGGAGGTACGTTTTGTTTTAATTTTGGTTAAACTCCTTTTTAAAATGGTTAATGTAATGCTTCCTAGTAGTATGATAGGTCTCAGGGGTTTCCTAGTGGTTTAGGGCATAAAAAAGATAAAAGGAGAGCCACAATTTGTTGGTAGCACGGCTGGTGCACAGTTAGTATTAACCGTGCGCCCTGCTGAGAGAGGGAGAACAGTTTGAAAACCGTGCAAAGGGTGACTTGAAATCATGTGGGTGCCTCCGTGCGGACTGGCTCCCTCTTGGGTAGAGGGTATCTCACAGTTGGTGAATGGTTTGGCCAAGCATGCAGCCAAACTGCATGTCACTTAAAAAGTGGAAAAAAACTCTCATTTTTTCCTCCCGACCTTTAAACGATTTCATTTTAATTTCCAACTCATTTATTCCCCATCAACCTTGTGTGTGAACCAAAAGTTATCCCCTATTCCATGGATCAATCTCCTTTGATTCCTAGGAGTTTAGAGTGTCGTTTAGTTCGAATCGAATCTATGGGTAAGACTATGAGTCCTCTTTCATCTATTTTCTGGAAGAACCATAGTTGGTTTTTTTCTCTTCTTCCGAAGCCTATCAACTATATTTCCAGGGAGTTTTTAGCTATGGTGTTTGAGGTTTTTTTAGTTTGAATCAAGGGTTGAGGTGGGGAGAGTGTTCGTCTACAAGCATAGGGTAGGTGGTCTACAAGATTTCTTCCATAGTCATGATGTTATTCATGTGTATTTGTTTGTGTCATTGTGCTAACATGCTGCGTATTTATGTTTTTAACTAAGAAAAGTAATTTGGGTCATTAATTGTTATGCTAGACCTCTCATGGACCCCGTCAGGTCCGTTGATGACCATGAGATCGGGTTTAGGGCCACCCATGAAGTGTGTCATTCCCTTGAAATGGTAAATGGGTTGTAAATTGTGAGATAAAGGGTTTAAAAGATTAAAATGGTTTCACTTATTGTTTGAACAAGTTAGTATGCCATAAGGGGATGTTTGGATTAATTGGAAATAAAAGGGGTTATGGCAAGGATAGGGAAATAAAGGGTAAATGGAAAGGGGGGTTTTAAATGTTGTAAAATGGTTTTAGAGAACCCTTAATGATTATGTTATATGAACAAATGGATAAATGGTTTAAGTGTTTAATTTGGTTTAAAATGTTGAATGATTTAGACCATGTGAATAGTGGTGAATGGAATGAGGTGCATCCATGATAATGCTATGTGTTGAAAAGGACAAGTGTGTTGGAGCTTGGAAAATGTGAATTGATAAAATGGTTAGAGATAAGCGACATGACAGCTCCCACCCATGGGTAAGGATGTTGGACATGGTGATCCTTATCCTTGGTTTAAGATGGCTAGATTTGGTGTTCAACATCCTTAACTTGATATGATGGACACAATGTTTCTTATTCTTGGCTAGGGGCCAACATCACAATTTGGGCACTAATTCCTTTTGATATAATAAGGGTAATTGGATTTGTGCACCTCAGTATGTGAAATTAAAATGATTAGTGAGTTCCCCTTGTTGTTTAAAATGTTTAACCCTATTTATTGTTGGCTTAGACTTCTGGCATGGATGAAGTAGGTTATTGGGTTGGGTGTCACGGTATACCTAAGGACCCAAGTGGCTAATTGATAAAATGTTTAATTGTGAAACTTGTTTACTTTTTGTTATCTTATTTACTATTCATATGTACTTATGTATACATTGTTATTAGAATAGATATTGCTTTAGAAACTATTGTTAGTAACCTAATGAGTTGTACTCACACCATACTCAGGCATCCATAGGTACTCGAGCAGATTTTATGGTCGTAGGTTAGGATAAGTGCAAAAACACTGTGCTAGATGGCTGAGTCAGGATTTTGGGATGGAGTATGGATGAGGGAATCAGACTGATGTCAAGACCCACTTTGGGGATTTCCAGTGTGTATTTATTTTGGGTTTCATTTGACACTTGATAATATTATTACATGGCATGTTTATTGTTTTTGGCTTGTCGGAACTTACTCGGTTTTGGGGGGATGATTATATGATGCATGATTTTTTTTGGTTATTATTTATATTTATTTATATTTTTGTCTTACTTTGTTAATGAGATTATATTCTCCCCACATACCTTATTAGACCCTTATTTCTAGTTAGTAGCCTATGACATATGGGGAGGTGCACCTGAGGCCATGTGGCGCACCAGCTCAAGGCACTAATTTAGAGGCACCCGCTCCAGGACGTTACAAAGTGGTATCATAACAGTTCTTTTCAATTTCCTTATTATTTAGTAAGGGTAGATAGGATCCTAGTATGTGTTCAGACTTGGAAATAAGCTCATTCATGGGAGTAGAAAACCCATGTGTGGGGTAAAACCCAAGTTCCCATGGTGGCATCATTGTTCTTTATATTTTCTTGTTACAGTTGAATGTTATTTCACATTGGGTGATGCACATGTTGTGTGATGTTATGGGTTTCTAGGGTTTTACTCATGGGATGGAATCGAAAAAGGATTGAGTATGCATGCATCCTTTTTTTCACTCAAAGATTTATGTTACATGCATCATACTAGGCTTACATAGAAAACCAAGTTGTGGTCGGGTTGTAGGAAATGAAAATGGTTTTCTATTCCTTATGGTTTTAAAGAAATAGTTCCTAACAAAGATCTATAATTAGTTAAATTGTGAAGTTATAATCTTAAATAATTAAAATGGTGTCTAATGAAAATCTTGTAATTATGTAAGTTCGATTTACCATGTGTTAGCCATGACCCAGGATAGGGGTGGTTGGGGGTAGTGATAGTGTGGCGATTATGACCATACAGATAGTGTATGCGGAGTGGTTTATCTATGGTTAGAGGTGACACACTATTTTTTTATAATTGTTAAGGTGATATTTTATATGTCCTTAGATGTGAGTTTGGAATTATAGAGAGATACCACCACAACGACGGTTGTTTGTAGGATGACAGGAGGACATTGCTGAGAATGCCCTTCTAGTAGTAGGACCAAAACCCCTGTTGGTTCTGGGTGATAGGTCAGAAGAGTAGTTCCATGATAATTTCATTCGCTTTATTTAATTTATGGAAAGAGATCTAGTGAGGGTTGCACTGAGTATGTTTGATCTAGAGAGGGAGTTCAGCTATAACACCCTTTGACATTTTTCGGAGAGGGTGGACCTGAGGCAGTTGAGTTCTGGATTGAGTTTATCCAGAAGATCTTGGATCACTTAGAGAATACTTTGGAAAAGAGAGTTATGTTGTCATATTAAATTTTTTGGGGACCAGTGAAGCACTAGTGGGATATCCAGGTCCAGATAGAGCATTTAGAGAATATGGCTTGGAAGGATTTCTAAGAAAAGTTCTTCGAGCATTTCTACCTAGAGACCCTAAGGTGGGAGATAACTGTAGAGTTTATGTGGTCGGCCCAGGGGAATATATCAGTGATGGATTATGTCAGCCTCTTCAAAAAATTACAATGTTTTTTTTCATCATTGGTAGGGGATGATATAGTTTCAACGAATCAATTTCATGATGGGATTAGATGTGAGATCAAGTCCCATGTGAATATCTTCCTTTTGAAGAAGTTTTTTGAGGTGGTGAATCAGACTCCCATTTTTTAAGGGAACCTGAAGGAGGCTTATAGTGGTGGATAGATAGGATATTTTGGGAAATATGTTGGTGCATCCTCATATAGTAGGAAGCAATGTTACAAAAACTTTCGCCAAGGTGGTGGAGAGCGGAGTAGTCAGGGGAGAGGAGTGGCCTCTTAGGGAAGTGGTTATGTGCTTTGTTATCAACGCAAAAAGCTTGGTCACATGCGAGGTCATTACCTTAAACATCATGTGGAGTGTAGTTACTATAATAGGATGGGGTATCTACATAGGTTTTTTAAGAATCCCTGACTAATGGTTTGCGATGGAGGACCTAGGTCGATACAAAGCACTGCTAGGGGATCAGCTACCCCGTATCAGTCAGAAAATTGGAGTTTTACTTGCCACACTACTTAAGGTGGGGTACATGGTGATTTAGGATAAGATAATATGTATCAAAAAAATAGTGCAGAACATGGGAATCAGACCAGAGCATAAGGTAGAGGGACATGTCAGCTACATGCAGTTCAGCCCGCACCCGATGGTGGTGAGGCTAAACGATCAACTTTCTGAGGTATGATTCATGAAGCTTCTATAATTTCTAGTGATTTATTTGTTACAATACCCTCTCATTATTTTATATCTACTAGAATTAATTTTTTTTGAATATTTTGGTGGAGTTCTTGTTTGGAATCATGTTGAATGACTCACCGTCGAGGGTACGGTCATAGGGTATCTATCGATGTAAGAAGTGTTCCCTCAAGGTTGGTGGGTGTCATCTCCTTTGGGAATATTTTATGCTTTAGATGTATTATTTTGACCTAATACTGGGAATGTACTGGTTAGTTTAATATTAAGCCCATATTGATTGTTATCATCGAAGGGTAACATTCACATCTCCTGAGGGTGACATTTATGCTCGTTGTAAAGAGTGGGATATCCAAGCGGGTTGTGTAGGGCCAGTTTCTTAATAATTAGGTGAGATTATAGCCCAGGTTGTGAGTCTCATTCTAGATGAATGGTAATTAGATCATGATTTATTTCCTCCCATAGTAGATTAGTTTCAAAATGTGTTTCCTGAGGACTTTTCAGGGCTACAAATTGATGTCTGGAGTTGACCTGGTTTTTATCACGCCTTACAAAATGGAACCAGTAGAGATTTAAGATCTTAAGACTCAGTTGGAGAAGTTTGAGGATAAAGGATTCATCCATCCGAGTATTTCACCATGGGATATCTATTTTTGTTTTCCAATATGGCTCACAAAACATTGTGGTTTTGTATTGATTACTGGAAGTTGAACCGAATGACGATCAAGAACCGATATCCTCTTCCATACATCGATAATCTTTTTGACCAGTCGAGGGATTCCTGTGCATTTTCTAGATTTATTTGAGGTCAAAGTACCATCAACTAAGAATGGGACCTTCTGATATACCACATACTACTTTTAGGAGCAATTTAGGCTTTAATGAATTTGTTTTGATTCCATTAGGACTGATGAACTCTCCTTTTGTGTTTATAACTTTGATGAACGGAATCTTTCGCCCATACTTGGATCGGTTTGTGGTTATCATTTTTATGAAATCTTAGTGTATTTATAGATTCGTGATGATCATACCAAACACATTAACATCATCTTGAGTACACTAAGAAAGAATAGACTATGCACCAAGCTATCTAAGTGTCATTTCTAGATCAACAAGGTGCATTTCTTAGGTCACATCATCTCGAAGGAAGGTGTGTCAGGGGACCCAAATAAATTTCAATCAGTTTTTTCTTAGAAGTATCCCAAGTATTTTTTTATTCAAAGATTTTTGGGTTTGGATGGTTATTATGAAGGTTCATCAAATACTTTTCTTGCCTTGTAGTACCACTCTCGGGCCTAACCAAGAAGGGAATCGAGTCGTGTGGTTTGGACCATATGAGAATGATTTCTATAAATTGAAGAGGCTATTGACCACAACACCAATTCTAATCTTACCTAAGTTAGGTAAGGAATATACTTTGTTTTTGGATTCATTTGGTATTAGAATTGGGGAAGTTTTAATGTAGGGAGATCAATTCATGGTGTATGATTCATAAAAGTTGAGGCCACATGAACAAAACTATCCTACACATGATCTCGAGCTGGCTGTAGTGGTTTATGTCTTGAAATTCCTGAAACATTATATTTTGGGTGAAATGTTTATTGTTAATACTGACCATAAGAGACTTAAATACATCTTTTCCCAATGTGATCTTAATTATTGGTAATAGAGATGGGTTGAGTATATGAAATACTTAGATTTTGAGCTAGTCTATACACTGGGAAAAGGAAATAGTGTTGCATATGATCTGATCCAAAAGGCGCCAACTCAAGTAGTCCAAGAGTCCAGTTCTGAGAGTAAGATAACATATTTTCTTACGAATATGCATATAGGTGTTTAGGAGGTGTAGGAATAGGCGACCCTAATGTCCTTATCAATTGAGCCCACACTTATAAGATAGATTAAGGAAAAGAAGTATAAGAATTTGGAGTGTATGGAATTGAGAGACATTTTTGAAGGTGGGGAGCTACCCCCTAACTGGATTATTGATGAGGATAATATTATCCATGTTTATGGCCAAGTTATTGTGCCTAATTGTACGTGAGGGGAGCTAATGCATGTGCTTCATGCTTTGAAGTGGGCGGTTCACCCTGGTTTGACCAAAATGTATTATGATATTTACTGAAAGTATTAGTGTCTAGGAATGAAGAGGGAGATCACAGGTTTTATGATGAGATGCTACAATTATCAATAGGTGAAGGCTGAGCATTATCAACCTACTAGTATGTCACATTCATTTCCTTTTATGGAGCGGAAGTGGGATGATGTTACCATGGATTTTGTGGTAAGAATTTTGAGGACGCCTTAGAAGAATGATGTGAAATGGGTGATTGTAGAACGGATGAAAAGGTAGAACATTTCTTACCGATCTGAGAATCTTTCACCGTTAATCAATTAGTCAAATTGTACATTTGAGAGATTTTATGTTTACACGGAATGACATTGTGACGACCCAAAGTTTTATCAATGGAAATTACCTTCTTATAATTATGTCATATAGTATAATCACATAAAATCACATTAAGAACACAATAAAAACTTTATAAATGAAGAATAAATGAAATAAAAGGCATTTCTAGAAGTTAGTGAACATATACCAAAGGAATAATAACTTGACCTTTGGAATAGTAACATGGCCCTTATGAATAGTAAACCGGACAATTGAATAGTAACCTAACCAATGAAATTATAAATAAAATTTATCTATCTTATAAGTGAAAATATGATATAATTATATCATAGTATAAGTAAATAAATATTTTAGCAATTATTAATTAAGTATTGGTATTTTTGCAAGTCATAAATATTTAAATACAATTTTATGAATAATTTAATAATTTAAAATAAAGTTTATTTTTATAAACATGTATTCATAAATTATTATTTTTTATGTATTATGATTATAAGATAATTTTATGAGACCTTAGTTAATTTTTCAAAGTATTATAAAATGAGTTGTAATTTTAAAATCTGTATTTATCAAGTGAATTAAGATTTTAATAAAAAATTAAATTTCTTATATTTAGAAACCTATTTTCATAAAATGGAGTTCATTTTTGAATTCTACATGTAGAAAATGGTAAGTTTTAATTTTTTTTTATTTTTCTAAAATACTTGAATTTTTGTGAATAGCGAAATACAGTAATTTACGGTATTTAAATTAAAATCCAAATACATGATTTAAAAAAATCCTGAATGATGTAAGCACAAAAATATAGAAATTAAATTCATTAAATTCATTATTTTTTATGATAATACTCAAATTATTCATAGTCTTGAGCCAAAATAATAAACTAATGATTAAAATAATGAAAAAACACTCATCTCCTCCACTATAAATACCACCCCTCACCATATCTTCTCCTTACACCTATTAATCCTTGAGCCTTGTCTAAATTATACTAAAATATCCTCCCAAAACCCTCCTCAAACTCTAGAATCTTTTGGTATTAATAAAAGACCAAAACCAATTCCCTAAGGAGGTTCTCAAGAAGAAGGAATCAAGAGGTAAACCCCTCTTCCTTTTCTTTTAATTTCTTTTCAAGTTCATTTTCTTTTTCTATCCTCATGTCCCCTAATCAAAATGGTATGATTACTAAAATACCTTACATACACTATAATTTTGTTATTATAATGTAACAATTAATCCTAATCTATCTTCCCCCTCCTTTTATGCTAAGAATGAAAACATCGTCCGAGATGTGTTAATTTATCACATTCAAGGACGACAAAGTTTTCAATTTCATTTATCATCTTCAAGGCTGGTCATGAAACCATTTTTATGGTTGAACCAGATTATAATATATGTATTATATCTTATGTAATATTCTATAATCACTTTGTACACATGATATTAATTTATAAAACAAAATGAGTTTGTTGTGATCGAAAACCGCCAAAATAAACCCAAACGATTATCAATAACTATTGATCTAATGATTCATCATCATGATATAAAACCAAATGATTTATAAGACCAAATTAAACTATGTAATATCATTAATAACATATAATTTCAATTCTGGATAATTACCCCCACTTTACACGACCATTCATACATGTATACAAGTAAATCAATCACGAAAATCAAGGAAACCAATGCTCACAAACGATGAAATTGAATCTATTAACCAATCAAGAAGAAAATAAATGAACTTAATACAGTTATAATAAATAAAATACATATAAAATGGGTTCTTAGGTTATTAATTAATTAATCTAATTTGATTATCCATGACATTAAGATCAAGTGAAGAACACCTTCAGACTTAAGGTAAGAGATTCTACCCAAACCTCTATTATTCCTTCGGGTTATTCTTTCTCTTTTTATCCAAATGAAATTATCTTTTATTTTTTTTTACATATTATTAATTCTATGTATATATTCCAAAATCATGTACCAAGATTAATTCTTCCTTCTTTTCAGGGATATACATATTTTTTAAAGGTTCCCTACTCAATTCTTCTTGATAAGTTAGCCTAATTTTTAGGGAACATCCTGAATTCTTACCCATTTTCAAGTGAACTATACAATCTATTTTGAGCAACCATTATTTTCTTAAAATCAATCCTTTTATTATGAAAACATTTTTGGATCACTTTTGGTTTTATATAAAATATTATGCCATTTTTTGTTTTAAATGCTCTTTAATGTTTTCCTTAAAGTACACTAAAATGTTTTCATTCTAAAGATTATTAAATACTCTTTTTACATGTTATCACTTAATTTTGACATAACTTATAATGATATATTACTATTTTACCTTAGTAATGTCCATGTATGATTTAAATAATTTCTTTCATGGACACCATTGTGATATTCCCTTATATTATGCATTTTGACAAGATTATGATACCCAATTCTTACCATGGGTGACCCTTTTGTTTATGATTGATTCATTATGTATGATTATTCATATGGCACACATATTCATGAACATTTTATTATGTGTGCACCCAGATATCTCTCCAATGTATTGGAAAATGTTTAGTCTCATGAGATGTAATATGCAATGATCTTAGTGGTTAGCCTTGACTCATGATCCATGTGAAACGACCTTGGTGGTTAGCCTCGCCTCATGCTCCATGTGCAATGGTATTAGTGGTTATACTTGACTCGTGATCCATGTGCAATAGTCTTGGTGGTTAGCCTTGACTCATGCTACTCTATGTGAAATGAGCCTTGAATCATTTTAAACTCATGTTTTAGGTTGTTGCCACATTACTACGATTCCATGATTATATGATCCCATGTTCTATATGTTATGAATCCATATATTTAATCATGTTCCATGAATTTTTATATAATTATGTTATTCCTTATAACCCTTGTGATAAGATTTATTTTAAATGTTTACTTCCTTATTGGGATTTTTAGATCATCCCTTTGTTCATGTATTTCCCCCAGGTTATACTATGCCGATGTAAGGGATTAAAGGAAGTTAGGAGCTTATAATGGATGATAAATAAAGGAATGTTTTATTTAGTCCCATGTTTTCAGTTTTATGTACCTAGTCTTCCAAAGACACTAGACTTCACGATTCTTGGATTATAATTTGATAGTTAATTATGTTTGAAATCATGTAATAATATGTGAAAAATAGATGCATTCGCTATAGTTAGTATCAGAGCAAGGTTTAGTTAGTTTTGGATATTAGGAATAAATTACTTTATAAAGAACCTTAGGGATAAGACTAATTATATGAAAACATACCTAAATTTTGGTAAGTATAGAGTAAGTGGTTATCAAACAAATACATCCCTATATGGATATTATAAGTGGACGTGGGTTTGGAACATATCTACCTAGGAGTAACAACTCAACAAGGTGTTCCAAGCCTGACTCAGGGTAACCTAGTACACGACAATATGCCTTACTGCACACCTAGTTTGACACTCCCAAGGGATATGCTTTGGTAAATTCATAAGCTCATTATGAACCATTATTAAGGGAACAATAAAATGCCTATAAGAAATTATATGTTAGGAAACAAATCATGGATAACATAGATTGAAACCTAGGGAATCACAAGTTAGGATATGATTTTTCTTTACAATTTTATCCTTTTATGTTTAAAGTTTATTTTTTATGCTTATTAATTAAGTATTCAAGACCCCCTCATTTCACTTTATTTTTCTTAGTTAATGAATGGAAATAGAAGAACACATGCTTATAATCAATGTTATAGTAAATGTGAAGATTACCCTAATGATATTCCAAATATTATGGGAATGGGTGCTCAAAACATTATGACCGTACTTTCTCAGTTGGATCAAGTTATGAATAATTACTTGAATTGTGTGGAACTCCTTCCTTCTCCAAGGAAATAGAAATTTTCCATCAAATCCTTTATGAGGAAAAGGCCTCCTATGTTTAGTGGATCTTCTTATCCCACCCACACATAATATTGGATTAACTCAATTGAAAAGATATTCCCCATCCTCTAGTTCTCAGAAGAAGAGAAAGTTGTGTTGGTGGTCTATAGTTTTGATGGGGAAGCTGATCAGTGGTGGACATTGATTAAAGACATGATTTCAAAGGAGTAAATTGATTCCATGGATTGGGAGGAATTCAAGAAAATGTTTTTCAATAAATATTTTCCCCATACCTTCCATCTCAAGATGGAAAGAGAGTTCCTCAGAATTAAGTAGATGGAAGATGAGTTTATCGGGGTGTATGAAGAAAAATTTACAAGGCTTGAAAGGTACACCTCAGGATTTTTCATGAATACCAAAATAAAGTTGGATCGCTTCTTTAGTAGACTAAATTTGAGTCTATGAAAAGTGTTGGTGATTTGAGACATTGAAAATTATGAGGAGATTGTACATTGTGCCCTCAAGTTTGAAATGGAGATCGAAGAATCTCAATGGTCTTGTGGGATAGGTGAAAAATAAAACAGAAAATGGAGTCTACTATGGGTGAATCAATAGATAAATCCCATGATGTAAAGAATATCGAACATCCCATGTGTCAAAATTGTGGAAAGAAACATTCTTGGAACTGTCTTAAGGGAACTAGGAAATGATTCAAATGTGGAAGGATGGGACATCTAGCTAAGAAATACCGAAGGGATATGAAGAATTCCACTAATGTGGAAGAAGAAAGGAAGGTTAATATCAACACTCATCCTATAGTGTAGTGTTACAACTGCATGGAATATGGGCATTATGTGAACTATTACCCTAATCCAATGGTTATCAGAGGCAATCAACAACAACCTATAAGGCAACAAGGGCTTGTGTTATCACTACTACTGAGGTGGAGCCAAACAATGATGTGGTGATAGGTACGTTGGTTATTCATTTAAGAATAGAGAACATACTATTTTATTTCTATTTCTACACATTATTTCATATCTTACAAGTTTAGTAGAACTATTCAAACACCACATCAAAATATAGAGGTTGAGTTATCTGTGACAACAAAAAATGGGGCAATTATTTCATCCAAAGTATATAAATCCTCCCTGGTTAATGTTTGTGGAATGAGCCTCCTAGAAAATCTCATCATACTTTCTTTGGTAGAGTTTGATGCTATATTGAGAATGGATTGGATATATTTATACAAATCCAACATCAACTTTTAGGAAAGGGGGATAATTTTCCACATCCTAAAGCATCCTCCAATTTTATACATTTTTAAGAAGGAGGATGAATCTAATTCAGAATCATCATCTCAAGTGTGGATATTATTGCCTTAAGAGAAATATAACTCACTCAAATGATTAAGACAAATGAGATGATCATGCTAAAAGACATACCCATTATAAGGGACTAAACTGATGTGTTCCCTAAAGAGTTTCTTGATCTTCCTCTGAATTTATAGGTTGAGTTATCAATTGAACGTATTCCTAGATCTATACCTATATAAAAGACACCATATATAATGGCCACTATTGAGCTGAAAGAGCTGAAGAAGTAGTTACAAGTGAATCTAGACAAGAGTTTTATATGCCCAAGTTCTTTACCATGGGGTGCACCATTCTTTTTTGTTAAAAAGAAGGATAAATGAATGTGCCTCTACATTGATTACCGTGAGCTCAATAAAATTACGATAAAGAACAAGTATCCACTGCCACAGATAGATGACTTGTTCAATCAATTATATGGGGCCATCTATTTCTCTAAGGCGGACCTTCGGTCGGGATATCACCAATTAACACTACTAAAAATTTAAGCTATAGCCATGGACTTATAGAAACGGTTTTATAGGTCCGTGGTTATAGTTTTTTTATTTCCATGGTTTAATTAAACCTCTGTGGCTATATCCCTTTGTATCTCGCGACTGTCATTTTTTCCCCGATCAATATCGGGCTCCTCCTCCTCCCCCAATTCTCAACTATATCACTGCACAACCCTCCTCCTCGACGACCTCTCCTCCTCCCCAATGACCTCTCAATGCGGCACCCTCCTCCCCGACGACATCTCTCACAACGGCGCCCTCCTCCCCGAAAACCTCTCTCACCGCGACACCCTCCTCCCCAACGACCTCTATCACCGTTGTGCCCTCCTCCCCAAATTCCTCTCTCACCATGACACCCTCCCCCCGATGAACTCTGTCACCATGATTCCCTCCTCCCTGAAGAACTCTCTCACTATGGCTCCCTCCTCCCCGAATACCTCTGTCACCGTGGCACCCTCCTCCCCAGCGCTTCCAATCAACGCCACCCTCTAAGGTATTTTATGGGTTTATTTATGATTTCAATCACACTATTGTTGTCACAATATATCATTATAGGCTAAATGACCATGATTTCAATCACACTCTTGTCTTTCAAAGATCTATTCCACTAAATTTGGCCTTTGCAGATCAAACGATCATGATTTATTCATAACTGGAAAACAAAACCAATCTACCTTTATCGTATTTGATATCTGTAATAAGTGTTTTATTTTAGGTCTTGTGTGAGGTACATCTTATATCTAAAAACCAAAAATTGGGAATTTATATATCATTCAAAGAAACATTAGATAAATTTTCCTTCTGATACCATTTCATCTTCTTCTATGGCCATTGAGAAACTTCTTATGATGTTTGATACTTATGAGGATATTTTTGTTCAGAACACTCCCTTTTATCATGAAAAACTAAAAAACATTTTTTTATATGTGTTGAATGATGTTTTAAGCTACTGATATCCTAATTTATGGGTCTAAGGAGTCACCTTTCATTATACCCTAGTGGCATAGTAGGCAACCTTGTGTCTATATCCATCCCACCAAAAACAATAAACGTTAAAATAATAAGATTATAATGGAAAAATATTGCCTATTTTTTGGTTTTGTTTCTCTCTAAAAAATAATTTTCCATGTATAAATCATATTGTATTTGTCTAATTTTTTTACAATAAAAAGACCTAATATTTTGTGTCATTCTCCCATTTCTTCCAGCTTTATATTTAGGCTATTAAGATTATCCTAATTTCACTTTCCTCCAAATATTTTAGGCCCATGTTCTGGAATTAGGTGTGGTTTTATACTCCATTTTATCACATTAAATATTATATTTACCTTTGTTTTTATGGTGACACACCTTTGGAATGGAAATACTCACTTTAGCAAAAATTCTTGGGATATATTTTTCTTCAACTATAACTTGATTCTTTGAGTAACCAAATTTCATGTTAGGTGTAAAGAGTCATTGTCATTTATTACACTTACACCACCGAACCTTGAATTCTACATCATGTTCTTCATAACTCCTAACCTATTATTTTATAGTATTGGAAAAACCATAATTGATTCACACTAGTTCCTCTACATTGAGCTTGAGATCCACTAATTTTCCAAGTTACCAAAAATTACAATTTTCAATTTTTCAATCTATGTTATAATTTTTGATTTCTCAACCTCTTATTGTTGTATATAGAGATTTAGGTTAGGAAATAATACATTTTATTTCATGGTTTTATCCCTCTAATTGTGATTTTATTGAAGGGAGACCTCAAACAACACTTCCAGATCAACTCACCCCAATAAATCATTGTTATTATTATCACTATTGTCAATTAATGTTCTATCGGTAACATTCACTAATGCATCTAAACCATGGTACCTGCAATAATAAAATTCTTCCACTTTAGACTCATTTAAACTTCCATATTCATGAGGGTAGTGAATGTTTTATGTTTATGATTCTTTTTAACTCCACATTGTTAGTTTTATCATGCCTTTATTGTTGTAATTTTTTCCTACATTAACTTTTTATTTAAAATCATGATATCCTTATAACAATATATTATAATGAAATGATGAATATATATACTAACAATAATATTTTTTATCCTATGGGTAATGGGAAATATTTTTGAAAAATAATTGAAGAACTAAAATCCAGAATGATGATGAAGTGTATGGAAAGATGACATTTTAACTAGATTCTTCATTATATTATCTTCAATTATTATTTGTTGGATATATGATGCAATGTTGCAATGATGATATTATGTTGAATCATATGTGTAACAAGAATTTATTTAATAATGGTAATATAATGTAAATTAAAATAAATATAGAAACTATAGGTTCAATAACATGGAAATATTTTTCTAAGGCTTGTTCTCTTGAGATGAATTTGAGGGCTGATTCATGCTTATAATGACATTTCCTTCATTTACATTTAAAAAGGTTAGTTTAGATGAGGTATAATTATCATATTTATTTGATATTAGGAGTTTTTATTAGTCACTTGAGAGCATTCATTACTTTTCAATCCTTTTTCATCCCTTAGGATGATCTACTTAAGTTTTGGCTTGGGTAGAGAGAAGTTTGAGGGAAGAAGAGAGGGCCAAATGTTTCTTTTTAGGGTAATTCCATTATATGTGTCTTAGGATGAGGTGTGTAAGACATTAAGATATATGTGAGATTGTTTATGATAGTGTTGGGTAAGTCTTAGTGATGGTATTCATGATAGATTATGGTTATGATTTAGGAATTGGATTTGATGTATTTGATAGCTGTTGGAATTGGGTTTCATTACAATCTAACCTTATGGGTTGAGCCAACCATTCTATTTTGTCACTTCCCTCTTTGTTGTTTGGTTGTCGTATGGGGTATGTATATACACATACCTACATGGGATTTTCCTATACATTTCATGTCTTTTACAAATGGTAGAAAGATTGTATTTGAATTAAGTGGACCTGGTATTAGTGAAGCTTAATAGTTCATGGTGGTGTTAAACATGTTTGGTGGTCAGATCCTGGTAACCTGAGATAATCTCTACCCTTCTATTTCCTTTATAGTCGTTCTTAGATTTAGGCCTCCATTTACTTTATGTTAGGGAAATTATTTTTCCCTTATACTTTTTTATTACCATTCTATTCATTGATATAATTTTTATAGGATTTTTCTTATAATGATTACTATATAGAGAGGGTTCAGGTGGGGGGGGGGGGGGTGAAGATTGGGGGGCAGTTGGGGTGAAGGGGGCAGGGGGTAGTGGGTAGTGGGGGTGAAGGGGGCAGGGGAGGGGGGTAGTGTGCAGGGGGCATGGAGGTGGGGTGGGGGTGGGGGGCAGTGGGGGTGAAGGTTGGGGGGGGGGGGTAATTAGGGTGGGGGGGACAGTGTGTAGGGGGTAGTGGGGGTCAAGGGGGCAGGGGGCAGTGTGTATGGGGTAGGGAGGGGGTGTCAGAGGGTGTCTAGGAGGGGGGGTGTCAAAGGGTGTCTAGGAGGGGGTGTCTAGGAGGGAGGGTGGGGGGTTTCCAGGGGAGAGGGGGTGTCTAGGGGGAGGGGTGTCTAGGAGGGGGGGTGAAGGGGGATGGGGTAGTGTGCAGGGGGTGCATGGGGAGGGGGTTGGGGGCAGTGGGGGTGTAGGTTGGGGGGTTTCTAGGGGGGAAGGGGGCTGGGGGCAGTGTGCAGGGGGTGAAAGGGGAGGGGGTCAGAGGGCAGGGAGGGGGTGGGGGTGTAGGGGGAGGGGGGATGTCCAGGAGGGGGTGTCTAGGAGGGAGGGGGTGTCTAGAAGGGGTGGTGTCTAGGAGGGGTGTGTCCATCAGATAATTCTATAAAAACATAATAGGTCATTGTTAAAACATATAAGTTTTAATGTGGATGTTGGAAATACCCCAAAATAATCTTATATGGTCATTAAAAGGTGTTACTATTCATGATTTTTTATAATTTGAAACATTTATGAATCCCCTTACCATAATATTTGTTACGATTTTTTTATTAACATGTTATTTATGGTTACTTATTTTCTTATGAAACAATTCATATAATTTTAAGTCATTTTCTTGATTATTTATTTAATGTATGTTTATATGCCTCAGAATGGATAGATACTGGATGTACAACATTGATCGGATCACTGATGAATTTTAGAAGGAGTTACGATATTTCTTGGACTTTTCATTCACTAATGATTCAGATGGCGGATTGATTCGATGCCTATGTTTTGATTGTGTTATAAGACCATGGTTAAATCGTGAGTAAGTGAGTTACCATATCACTAAACATGGTTTCCAAAAAAAATTATCATATGTGATATCACAATGGAGAAAAAGAGCAAGTGGTAAATGACATCGATTCAGTAGAAAGGATTGGTATGAAAAATTTGATTTTTGATCAGTTTCCTTTTGTTTCGGAAGCCAGCTCCTCATGTAGACCAGTGAAAGAGAAAATGAATACCAAAGCATAGTTTTCATATATTAATCAGGATAATGACATTGAGAGTGTTAGAAAGCTAATAGAAGATGTAAATACCCCAGTATATCAGGCATGTAAAAAATGAGAAAACTTTAGTTTTTAATGTGATTATATCATGGGAAAACAATGTATGGATTTAGTAATACTACGATTGACTATATTATTACATTTATTAAGGATTTAATTCTTGATGATGCATGTATTCCAGAAAATGATTACATGGAATCAAAGTTGGTTGAAAAATTTGTATTTTCATCTATTTAGATTAATTATTTCCCTAAAGATTTCTGTCTATTCTGGAAGGAAAATGTAGAGTTGAGTCAGTGAAAATAGTGTGGCACATCAAGGTGGAAGACTAATAAAGATGGAACTCAATCTCGCATACTGGAGAAAGTGATGTGGCACTTCCCTTTAATTCATAGGCTTTAAAAAAAATCATGTCATAACAAATGGAAAAGAATACTATATGGAATAAAGATTAATGAAATAAGGATAATGATGAAATAGTGAATCCTACAGACAGGTTGGCTTGGAATAAATTTGATAGGTTACATCCTAATTTTGTAGCTAACCCACAATGTCACGACCCCTCCCACCAAAGATGCCCCTCCTGAGCTGGAGATGGTGAAAGGGTGATAATGACCCCTGAGTCCCGCCTCCAGTAGGCCCCAGGTTGGCGAGTAGCACCAAGGGTATGAGTTTTCACAAATATGGGAGGCATTACCCTTTTTTATTTTAAGATCAGGAAATAGAACAAGTCAACCACCAAAAAGGAAAAGAACAAGTGTATAGAAATAAACCCAAACTAAGACCACATGCATGTTTAAACAATTTTATAACAAGGTGCAAGTACAAGAAAGCTCAAAGTACAATACCAAAAGAAACAAGTGTACAACAACAACAACAACTCCAACTATCCGACTAGTAGGGTCCCGCACGGCCCTGGTAGTCCTCCTGGAAACCTGAAATTAAACGTAGGGTGAGCATACAAGTATACTCAGTAGGGAAACCTAAAGCTCTCGTGCACAAGTGGGGAGACATCCTAATGTCCCGTGATAACAACAGAAGAAACCTAGCAAGGAATTCTATCCACCCAACCTCACCAGCCACACTCACCAAAAACACAATCACAATAGGTAGTAGTATATAAGAACAAGAGTATTGGGTACCCCGCACCATTTCCCAGTAGTTGGCTGCTCTTCCTAACGACGAACGTCCTGACACTGCCACACTCTCCCCGCCCGCACACACCTGGGCCTCACAAACCACACATCCTACCCACACACACCTGGGCCTCACAACCACGTATCCCGCCCGTACATACCTAGGCCTCACAACCATGTATCCCGCCCGCACACACCTAAGCCTCATCCCAAACATTCTTGGGAAACAGTAAAACCTGCCCGAAGAGTCTTGGGCTAGAACCACCCCAATCAAAACCTACCCGAAGAGTCTTAGGTGTAAGGTCACCTCAAGCCATCACATCCTAGGGGAGAAGGAGCAGGAAGGAGCTAGTAACTAAAAAAAACACCCTCTCCCATGAAATGGGAGTGTTCGACACTAAGTGCTCAACATGGGTGGGGTGCGATAAAACACAAAAGATACAGATATATATATATATATACCAAACACTCAGCCCAACCTATGGCTTCTAAATAGAGAAACTGAGCACATGCCTCGGCACTGTTACCACGAAGCATGCATACAACAAACAACCCCAACCCCATTTAGGTTTTCACGTTTCAGCAAAAATAGTTTATTAGTTCTTTAACTACTGGGAAACTATCCACAACCAACCACATCAATCATTTGTAAAGCATATCCCTGCCGTCCACAAATCAAGTTAGGAAAACAAAAGTACAACAAGTCCCTTCTTAACAACCAACCAACCCATTGATTATTAAACTCGTTCCATTACCATGCCCCACCATTCATTAACTCTTCCACTTTTTATTTATTATTCACAACCCATAGTCCGTTCACATTCAAGCCCATCCCTGCAGCCCCGCTGCCAACCACCATAACCACAAACACAATGAAACCCATACATCATTATCCCTTTAAAAACATTTATCGCAGCCCCGCTGCCCGTCCCCAACATAACATTCACACCAACCCACAACCAAGCCAACCGCAGCCCCACTGCCTATTCTATTCGTAACAACCTAGGATTCACCCCTCCCTTTCACACACCAGTAACCAAGCCAAAACCTACATGTTCATTATTCCATTTTGTTTAACCGGGGTGATCACACAAGGGTTCCAGATTTTAAAACAGCCAACTTTACATGATTAACCAAATTCCACATTCAACAAAGTTCCATCCACAAAAATGGTCTAAAAAGATAGGTCAACATTTAATTGCGCAAGCAAAGGCCCCCAACGACCGTGATTTTCAGTAGGCATAAGCCTATTCAATTCACAACATAATATCACAGGATATAAAGAAGCAACTGCATTCACGAACTTCCCATCCCCGTTATATAATCCAGTAATTATCTTTATTAAACTGGTTCAACTGTTTCGCATGGAAATAAGAGGATACCCACCCCGCATGATGCACATATTAGAGAGACGAAGGTAAGATCCCTACCTCAACAGGTTCTGATCACAACACTCCCCCGGATCAACTTCATAAGACGTCCGTCGGCGTCCGTCACTTCCGTCGAGTCCCAGAAAAACCTCCTCGGGTGGAAGTTGGAAAAGAAAGGCCAAAGGAAAGACAACGGATCCAAGCTCGGAAGTTCTGCCTCGTCGTTACGATCCCGTGGCCACTGATGGATCTTAAATCGGATGTCGGATGAAGAAGTTATGGAAGAAAGATCCTTCGAGTCTCTTGGGAGAACTCTGCTCAGAGGAAAGGGAAGGAGAGGGGTGAGTTGAAAAGGAGGAGGGGACCCCTCCTTTTATGGGCGAGAAAAGAAAAAGTACACGGCGTGTACTCAGTGATTTCACACGGTCTCCACGCGGCTTCCAACACGGCTCTGTGGCTGTTGACTGGTCAACACACGGTTTGAGGGTAACGCATACGCGGGGAAGGACTACACAACGTGTAGTTTGGACACACGGCGTGTACTAATTTATTTCACATGGCTCCAACACGGCACACGACCGTTGACTGGTCAACACATGGTAACGCGTACGCGGAGAGAGACTACACGGCATGTAGTATTGGACACACGGCGTGTACCCATTTATTTCACACAGCAAGAACACAGCCTTCAACACAGGGTATACCCGGCAAGGGGGTATATGGCATGTATTAAAACTACACGGCGTGTAGTTTCAAAATTCTGGAAAGTGTGGGAAAAGTCCATTTTATCCTCTATAACACTTCATGGCCTTCTTTTTGACAAAGGAATGGGCCGGAGAGGTCTGGGCCATTACATCAGATACCTCTTAAAACATTCTCATCCCCGAGAATTCAAAAAACAACCCAGAGGAACCCAACAAGATACCTCTTAGGGTTCTCGTTATAACAGGAACCCAACCAACAACCCTAATCATATGTGTTAGGAATTACTTCTCCTATGTCAAGATATTATCCACTTTAGGCAGCACTGACTCGCCTACACGGGTTTAATCACATCCTCATTAATGCGTCTCAATTAAGAATTGGGTATTCCCACTTTAATACATTAGGATTTTTCAACTCGCACTACCCCCAACACCACACAACCAACACACTGCCCGAACATGTGGTTTTGGGAAATTCCTTATCCTATGTCGAGATATTATACGATTTAGGCGGAACTGAATCGCCCGCACGGGTTCAATCGCATCCGCATTAATGCGTCTTGATTAAGGGTCAGGTTTTTCCCTTTCCCCACACATCCGGACATGTTACACATTACCAGGGAACAAGGAAACAAAATTTCTCACAACCGACAAGCCAAGCATTCCATATATCAAAGGTACAAAGTATAACATCAATACAAAGCTCAGAAGAACAAGGAAAACACAAGTCAAAACAACTCCGGGTACTGAGCGTGCATCTGGGTCTCCTGCTCCCAAGTGCTCTCCTCGAGGCCGTCATGCCTCCACAACACACGAACCAACAGAATGGTTCGTCCATGGAGCACCTTCTCTTTACGATCCTCGATTCTGAATGTTCGTTCCTAGAATGTCGCGTCGTCTCCCATATCTAACACTCCCCAGTCGATAAAGTGGGAGTCGTCGTATAAGTACCGATGAAGCTGGGAGACATGGAAGACATCATGAACCTTCTCCAACTGAGGTGGCAGGGCCAGCTGATATGCCACCTCGCCGACTCGCCTCAGCACCTCAAAAGGTCCGATGAACCTAGGTGAGAGCTTGATCCCTTTTACAGACCTCTGTTGCCCCCGTCAAGGGGAAACCTTCAAGAACACATGATCGCCCACCTCGAACTCCAAGGGCCTCGTCCGAAGATCAACATAAGACTTATGTCGGTCCTGAGCCGCTTTTATCCTCTCATGTACAAGCTGGAATTTCTCTGTGGTGCTCTGCACTAACTCTGGCCCAAGAGCACCTGTCTCACAAACCTCTGCCCAGCAAATGGGTGAATGACATGGTCTTCCATACAAAGCCTCAAAAGGTTCCATGCCAATAGTAGATTGGAAGCTGTTTTTGTAGGCAAACCCTACTAAAGGCAAGTGTCGTACCCATGATCCTCCGAAATCCAGAACGCATGCTCGAAGCATGTCCTCCAACGTCTGGATAGTCCGCTCTGTTTTCCCATCGATCTAGGGGTGGAAAGCAGTGCTAAGGCGTAGATGGGTGCTAAAAGCATGCTGTAACCCCCTCCAAACTCATGAGGTAAACCGAGTATCCCGATCTGAGAAGATGGTCTTTGGAACTCCATGCAAACGCACCACCTCGTCTACGTACCTCTGTGTTAAGGTACTCACTGGGCCCGACTCCTTAATTGCTAAGAAGTGAGCTGATTTCGTCAGACGATCCACCACTACCCAGATAGCATCATAACCACCCTGAGCTCTAGGTAGTCCCGTGATGAAGTCCATTGAGATGTCATCCCACTTCTACTCTGGGACATCTAAAGGATGCAATAACCCACTGGGAACACGGTGTTCAGCCTTCACTTGCTGACACACTAGGCATTTAGCCACAAACTCCACCACTTCCTGTTTCACCCCGGGCCACCAAAACTGTTCCCTCAGGCCTTGGTACATTTTTGAAACTTTTGGATGTACCGCCAAGGCTGAGCTATGGAACTCACGGAGAACTCCCTCACACATCACCTTTGGAACAAACAACCTTCCATAGAAAAGCATCTGATGTCAGCTATCCTCTGACCATCCTTCTGGAGCGTTCCTCTGATCGATACGATCTCGCATCACTTCCACCTCGGATTCCCCCCACTAAGACTCTTCCACATGCTGCAACAAGGAGGACTGCACCATCATCTGAAACAAATAGTCTCTAACACCTTCTACCATGGCATCCAAGTTCAAGGCAACCAACTCTCCCATCGCCTTCCAAGAATTAGTGGATTCCCAAACCACTTCCTTATGAGACTTTCTACTCAGGGCATCAGCCACAATGTTTCCCTTACCTTCAGTGTAAGAGATCTCAAAGTCATAGTCTTGGAGAAACTCGACCCATCTCCGCTACCGTAAGTTCAGGTCACGCTGGGAGAAGATATAACGTAGGCTCTTGTGATCTGAGAAGGCCACAAAGTGCTCCCCAAAGAGGTAATGTCGCCATAACTTTAGTACGAACACTACTGCTGCAAGCTCTAGGTCATGGGTGGAATAGTTACGCTCATGAGGGCGTAACTGCCTCAACCCATAATAGATCACTCCCTTCTTCTACATCAGCATGCACCCCAGACCAAGGGCAGAAGCATCACAAAATACCTCATACAACAACCCTTCCTTTGGAAACCTGAGTACGGGAGCACTGACCAACTTCTCCTTCAGGTAGTCGAAAGCCTTATGGCACTGCTAGCTCCATAGGAAGACCTGGTTCTTCCTAGTCAAAGTTGTCAATGGAGCAGAAACTCTAGAGAAGTCTGAACCGAACCTACGATAGTAACCTGCTAACCCCAGGAAACTACAAACTTCTGCCACAGTCTTGGGTGCTACCCAAGAAACAACTGCCTCCACCTTCGATGGGTCCACTGACACTCCATGCTGAGACACCACATGCCCAAGGAAGTGCACTTCTTGTGTCAAGAACTTACACTTCGACAATTTCCCATAAAGCTGGTGCTGTCGAAGGACTTCCAAGACTGCCCTGAGATGCTCAACATGCTCCTCCTCTATTCTTGAGTAGATCCGGATGTCATCGATAAACACAATGACGAACTGGTCTAGAAACTCTTGGAAGACAAAGTTCATAAGTCCCATGAACACAGCTAGTGCATTCGTAACTCCAAACGGCATCACCACAAACTCAAAGTGCCCATACCTATACCTAAAAGCCGTATTCGAGATGTCACTATCCTTTACCCTCAGATGATGATATCCAGATCGTAGATCAATCTTGGAAAACCAACCTGCTCCCCTCAGTTGGTCGAAGAGATCATCTATCCTTGGAAGGGGTAACGGTTCTTGACCGTTACCTGGTTCAACCTTCGGTAGTCTATGCATAACCTGAGACCACCATCTACCTTCTTCATGAACAAAACAGGAGCACCCCATGGTGATACGCTGGGTCGAACAAAACCCTTCTCCATCAGATCGTCAATCTGAATCCGCAACTCCGTAGGTGCCATCCGATAAGGGGCCATCGAAATCAGATGGGAACTAGGCTGTAAGTCTATCCCGAACTCAACGTCACGTCGGGGGGGGGGGGGGGTAGAGTCACAACCTTCTTGGGAAAAACATCGAGGAACTCCCCAACAACCTCTGGGACATACATCATCTCTATATCAGCTGGAACCACTGATAGCCCGCCTAACAAGGAAAAGAGAGGCTTCACATGCCAGCTTCCCACCTGATAGATCCTCTCACCAACAAAAGATACACGCTTCCCATCCACATCGGAGAACACGACTCTTCTCCGAAAGCAGTAGATAATGGAACTAATGGAAAAAAACCAATCGATGCCTAGGATGACATCGTATGGCTGCATCTGTAATAGAAGAAGGTCCCCACTAGACCGATGTGGTCCCAACGTCAGCCCACATCTCCGGAAAACACAAGATACGTTGGTCTGGCCTCCAACTGGTGTACTCAGCACTAGTGGTATGGAAAGTCTCTCTATGTCTAGTCCCAAAGAATGGGCTAGACCAGGTGAAACAAAGGAGTGCGAAGCTCCCGAATCGAACAAAGAAGAAACAAGAGTGCTGAACAAACAAATCGTACCTCACACCACCTCTGGTCCTGCCGGAGCTGTCAACTCTGCTGCATGCAACTGTCCACGCCCAGCTCCTCTGCCTCTCTGATGTCATCCACCTCCCTGACCATGCCCTGGTTGAGGTCCCTGAGGAGCACCCTGAGGTCGGCCTCCTCCCTCAAAGTCTGCCCTCGGAGGAGCACGGTCCTGTTGCTGCTAGAAGGGCCTCGCTGGAAACTGGTGATGCTGAGGTGGGTGCTGAACCTGCCCACCTCCACCGTACTGAGCTCAGGTCGGGCACCGAATCTGAATGTGCCCGAAACCTCCACAAGAAAAACACTTTGGTCCTGGGCTCGTGAAGAAGGGACGAGGACTTGAAGATCTGAACTGGAACTACTGGGGCCTACTCCCCACTGGCCTAAACCTGGAAGGTCCCGTCGCAGGAGACCTGCTGCTGACTGCCTTCCCCTTTAACGAACCTGGCTGGATCCCCTCTCAGGGTACACCTCCCAGCGAGTGCATCCTCTCTACAACCTCTTCCTTTTTCTGTACCGCCAAGTACGTCGGAAGGGTGAAGGGGGTGACAGCATACTGGAGCGAAGGACGAAGCGCCTCCTACAAATGTCTCGCCCGAGATTCCTCATCCGGAAGGAGATCCAAAGAAAATCCCAGGAGATTATTGAACTTGATCCCCAACTCTCATACTAACATACTCCCCTGCTGAAGGGAGAGTAACTCCTGCCGCTTCTCCGCCTTGATCATGGAAGAAAGGAATTCCTCTCAGAATTCCTTCTCAAAGTCATCCCATGGAACCTCTGCCTCTACCCTCTCTCCGAGGTAGAGTGTCCACCACTGTCGCGCCGCACCTCTCAGCTGACTGACTGCTAGGGGAACTTAGTACTCCCTCAGAGCACAGATCAAGGTAAAAGCGATCCCTAGCTGCTCAAGCCACCCCTCTGTCTCCGTATCCGAAGTACTACCCTTGTACTTCTTGAGGGTCTGCCGCTGAAAAGAATGGAGAGTCTTCTGCCACTAGCTATCTTCCTCCTCTCGGTAAATCCTCAACTGATCGACCGCCTGAATCTGCTGGGCCTCGGCTGTCTGAGCCACCCGGGGATGACGTCCAGGTGCCATAGCTGTACAGTAAACAGGGATCGCCTAAGCCCAAGTAGTAAGGAAAAACTCAAGGTTTTATTTTATCATTTTATTTCAATTTCTTTCCCAAAACACCCAAATCAAGTAAAACACAGTCATGATGATGCATGTACCTTCCCTAGGGTCTCTACCCTGCAATCAATGTAGTCTCACTTGGTCGTTCGGTAGGCTCAGAGTCCTTGCATCGGATCACGGGGGCCCTAAAATCCCATTTCCTAGCCGGTCTTCCCTGGCCTATGTCACGTACCAAGATTAACTAACACTGTTGCCCTACCATCCCATGCAATCCTCACTGTGCCTAACTCCAGACTCCATCCTATCTCTCAACCATCACCTTTGCTACCATTTTGTCACGACCCCCTCCCACCAAAGATGCCCCTCCTGAGCTGGCGATGGTGAAAGGGAGATAAGGACACCCCGAGTCCCGCCTCCAGTAGGCCCCGGGTTGGTGACTAGCACCAAGGGTATGAGTTTTCACAAATATGGTAGGCATTACCCTTTTTTTATTTTAAGATCGGGAAATAGGACAAGTCAACCACCAAAAAGTAAAAGAACGGGTGTATAGAAATAAACCCAAACCAAGCCCACATGCATGTTTAAACAATTTTATAATAAGGTGCAAGTACAAAAAATCTCAAAGTACAATACCAAAAGAAACAAGTGTACAACAACAATAACAAATCCAAATGTCCGACTAGTAGGGTCCCGCACGGCCCTAGTAGTCCTCTTGAAAACCTGAAAGTAAACGTAGGGTGAGCATACAAGTATACTCAGTACGGAAACCTAAAGCTCTCATGCACAAGTGGAGAGACATCCTAATGTCCTGTGAGAATAACAGAAGAAACCTAGAAAGGAATTCTATCCACCCAACCTCACCAGCCACACTCACCAAAAACACAATCACAACAGGTAGTAGTATATAAGAACAAGAGTATTGGGTACCCCTCACCATTTCCCAGTAGTTAGCTTCTCTTCCTAATGGCGAACGTCCTGACGCTGCCACACTCTCCCCGCCCGCACACACCTGGGCCTCACAAACCACACGTCCCACCCGCACACACCTGGGCCTCACAACCATGTTTCCCACCCGCACACACCTGGACCTCACAACCACGTATCCCGCCCTCACACACCTGGACCTCACAACCACGTATCCCGCCCGCACACAACTGGGCCTCATCCCGAAGATTCTTGGGAAAAAGTAAAACCTGCCTGAAGAGTCTTAGTCTAGAACCACCCCAATAAAAACCTACCTGAAGAGTCTTATGTGTAAGGTCTCCTCAAGCCATCATAGCTTAGGGGAGAAGAAGCAGGAAGGAGCTAGTAACTAAGGAAAATACACCCTCTCCCATGAAATGGGAGTGTTCGACACTAAGTGCTCAACATGGGTGGGGTGCGATAAAACACAAAAGATACAGATATATATATATATATATATATACCAAACACTCATCCCAACCTATGGCTTCTAAACAGAGAAACTGAGCACATGCCTCGACACTGCTACCACGAATCATGCATACAATAAACAACCCCAACCCCATTTAGGTTTTCATGTTTCAGTAGAAATAGTTTATTAGTTCTTTAACTACTAGGAAACTATCCACAACCAACCACATCAATCATTCGTAAAGCATATCCCTGCCATCCACAAATCAAGTTAGGAAAACAAAAGCACAACAAGTCCCTTATTAACAACCAACCAACCCATTGATTATTAAACTCGTTCCGTTACCATGCCCCACCATTCATTAACTCTTCCAATTTTTATTTATTATTCACAACCCATAGTCCATTCACATTCAAGCCCATCCCTGCAGCCTCACTGCCAACCACCATAACCACAAACACACCGAAACCTGTACATCATTATCCCTTTAAAAACATTTATCACAACCCTACTGCCCATCACCAACATAACATTCACACCAACCCACAACCAAGCCAACTGCAACCCCACTGCCTGTTCTATTCGTAACAACCCAGGATTCACCCCTCCCTTTCACACAACAGTAACCAAGCCAAAACCCACATGTTCATTATTCCATTTTGTTTAACCGGGGTGATCACACAAGGGTTCCAGATTTTAAAAGAGCCAACTTTACGTGATTAACCAAATTCCACATTCAACAAAGTTCCATCCACAAAAACGGTCTAAAAAGATAGGGAAACATTTAATTGCGCAAGCAAAGGCCCCCAACGACCATGATTTTTAGTAGGCATAAGCCTATTCAATTCACAACATAATATCACAGGATATAAAGAAGTAACTGTATTCACGAACTTCCCATCCCCGTTATATAAGCCAATTATTATATTTATTAAACTGGTTCAACCATTTCGCATGGAAATAAGAGGATACCCACCCCACATGATGCACATATTAGAGAGACAAAGGTAAGATCCCTACCTCAACAGGTTCTGATCACAACACTCCCCTGGATCAACTTCAGAAGACGTCCGTCGGCGTCCGTCACTTCCGTCGAGTCCCGGAAAAACCTCCTCGGGTGGAAGTTGGAAAGGAAAGGCCGAAGGAAAGACAACGAATCTAAGCTCAGAAGTTCCGCCTCATCGTTACAATCCCGTGGCCGCTGACGGATCGTAAATCGGAGCTCGGACGAAGAAGTTATGGAAGAAAGAGCCTTCGAGTCTCTTGGGAGAACTCTGCTCAGAGGAAAGGGAAGGAGATGGGTGAGTTGAAAAGGAGTAGGGGAACCCTCCTTTTATAGGTGAGAAAAGCAAAAGTACACGGAGTGTACTTTATGGTACATGACGTGTACTCAGTGATTTCACACGGTCTCCACGCGGCTTCCAACACGGCTCTGTGGCCGTTGACTGGTCAACACACGATTTGAGGGTAACACACACGCGGGGAAGGACTACACGACATGTAGTTTGGACACACGACATGTACTCATTTATTTCACACAGCTCCAACACGGCACACAACCATTGACTGGTCAACACATAGTAACACATGTGCGGAGAGAGACTACACAACATGTAGTATTGGACACACGGCATGTACCCATTTATTTCACACGGAAAGGACACAACCTTCAACACGGGGTATACCCGGCAAGGGGGTACACAGCGTGTACTAAAACTACACGACGTGTAGTTTCAAAATTCTGGAAAGTGTGGGAAAAGTCCATTTTAACCTCTAGAACACTTCGTGGCCTTCTTTTTGACAAAGGAATGGGCCGGAGAGGTCTGGACCATTACACATAAAATGTTAGATTGAGATTATCCTATGATGGTTTTAACCCATTTCTCCAAATACATACTGCACAGAGTACTTGGTCTATTTTCATTCACATTTATAACTTTCTTTCATGGATGTGTATGAAGAATCCGTTTACTATCATGAGTATATTGATATCTGGACCCAGTGATCCTAGAAATGATATTGATATGTACTTGTATCCATTAATATAGGAGTTAAAAGAGATTTTTATTGTTAGTGCACAAGTGTGTGATGCATTTAGGAAGGACTACTTTATGTTTTGTGTAGCTTTATTATAGAGGATAAATGATTTCCCTACCTATGGAATGATGTATGGTTAGAGTACTAAAAGGAAATTATGCTACCCTATTTTTATAAAAATACATGTTCCCGAAGATTAAAGTTTTGATGAACTTTCAGCTTCATAGGGAATTGAAGATTTCTATCGATGGATCACCCATACAGGAAAAATCAAAGATAGTTTGATAATGCCATCGAGAAAGATGATACACCGCAATGAATTTCAAGGAACGATATTATTAAAGAACTTTATGATTTGAATTGTGTTCTTGGAAAAATTCAATCAAATATCATAAAGCGAAAACATTTTAATTCAAAATCCAAAAGCAATTAGAGAAAGAAAAGCATATTCTTTGAGTTTCTGTATTGGTCATCGAATTTATTGTGTAATTGTTTCGATGTAATGCATATCAAGAAAAAATTTGTGAGATGTTAATTGATATTATTTTAAATGTCAAAGGCAAAAAAATACAATTTTCAGTCTTTTCATGATTTGATAGATTGGGGTATAAGAGAAAAACTTCATCCTAAGTTAATTGGTCAAAATAAGTGGAAAGTCTCTATTTCCTATTATTCGATGACAAATGCAGAGAAGAAAAAAAAATTAGGTCTTGTAAAGCTTGAAGGTTCTATATGGTTATTCAAGTAATATTTTGAAAAGGGTAAATACACAAGATGTGAAACTAAAATCTCTTAAAATCCATGATTACCATGTCTTGTTACATGAGTTGATTCCTATTTCCATTCGACATTTAATTTCACATAATGTTAGAGTTTCTATGATTAAGTTATGTCATCTTTATTGATACCTTTGTGCCAAAAGACTGAGCAGAAGTTTTGTTTAGTAATTGCAGAGAGATGCACTGATTATTCTTTGTGACCTGGAGAAAATTTTCCCACCATCAATTTTCACATGTATGTTACATCTGATTGTGCATCTTTCCACAGAAGTTATTTTTGGTGGTCCTGTTTCAAGTTGGTGGATGTATCCTACATAAATAATGATTTTTACATTGAAATCTTATGTGAGAAATAATTATCACCCTGAAGGCTCCATTGTGAAATGTTATTTAGCACAAGAATGCATGGATTCTTGTTCATCATACTTGGATAACGTCACTACAAGGTCGAATTGACTAATGAGAACTTAAGATGAGCAATATGATCCCATTGAGCCTGTATTTCCTTCACTTCCCCAAACAGGGGGGTTTTTGGATTGTACTCGTTGTGTACTTTAAGTAGGAAAAAGTGTGAAATGGCTCATCGTACAGTATTACTCAACCGTGGTGTGCTTGATGATTATATCAAGTAAGTAAACTAATAAATATGCATTTTTTCATTGTGTTATTTCTTCATATCTTCTGACATTTTAAAGATTTCATATTTTTAGAGAACATTTAGAAATTATAGAAAAGAGACATCGCTCTCTATCTATTAAGAGGAAGGAACCATTGCACAACAAATAATTTGTTGCTTGGTTAAAGTCAAAGGTAATATATTTTTTCTTATTCTCATAACATAATCAAATCTCTCTGTTTAATATTCAATGTTGGTATCTTTTAGGTTTTAACTCTACCAATGAATAAAGTATCATATGAAGTAAGAGCTTTGTCCTTTGGTCCAAACGATGTGGTACATGATTGTAAGGAAATGGTTGTCAATGGATTTAAATTTATTATAAATAGATGTGAAAAAAATGGCAACACAACATGATGTTGTCACGATTAGTGCCACAATATATTTTTATGAGAGTGAATTAGATAGAAAACCTCAGTTAGAAAATATGTCATATTATGGTGTTGTTGAAATAATAATTTTATTATATTACTATGTACATGGTCGTGTCACAATGATGAAATGTAAGTGGTTTGATTCAATGAAATGATAAGGAATTCATATTGATAACTTTGGATTTAGAGTGATTGATATGAACCGCTAGCTTCATACTAATGAACATTATATTCTTGGGTCACATGCTAGACAAGTGTTTTGTGTAACTGACCCGTTACAACAACAATTTGGTGTAATTATTGATGTCATTCCTAGACATATTTTTGATGAATACATGGATGAAAATGATGTTATGGATGAAATTTTCAGTATTTATTTGAATGTTACATTTGATGACATAGATGATTCAATTTCTAGAATAGATTGTAAACTAGAAATTATCACAAAGCACACATAACGTTGACACATTTGTAGGTATTTACTTAACATTATTATAATATTGTATGTGTTTTTTATACTTCCATACATGATATCAAATTAACTAGTATATTTTAACATTTTTCATTATTTATATTTATTTGAGAATATTATTTTAATTTTCCATGTCAAAATGTCTGAATATGATGATATTAGAAGAAATATAAGAATACAAAGAAATGAACAACATATGTCTCCTATAGACAACACTGTAAATACAATTTATCTTTGAATATTATGGTCTTTCATATTATTTATCTTGTTATCATTTGTTTTATTTTATCATATATGTTATTTTAGGCTACTTCATCAAGGAGACAATTGTATTATACTACCAAGGATGATAGTATGGCGGGGGGAGGGGGGTACTGATTCTATAGTCCAGCCTACTACTACACCGCTTGAGTCACTAGGAGGTCATCCTACCATTATTCCACCTCCATATTATCCATACCCACCTTTTCCATATCCCTTTCTGCCTGCACCCACATTGGATGGTAGTTCTTAGACTCCCATCCCTTCTTATTTTCCATTCCCACTATCCACTGTACAGGGCACTACGCCCCCATATATCCCACCGACATATCCATATCCATATTTACCCTCATCTGTATAGGGTTATCCATCAAGTTTTTCCCTCCATCATTTCACTTATCATCATCTACTATACAGAGTAATCTTACTATAGATATCCCACCTACCACATAGGCTACTCCCCCTCTAGACACTGCACTTAAGGGGTCAGTAGATCCCCTATCTACTGATATGTGTTTAAACATCACTATCAGTGATTAATGATAAATTTATATATATTATTTTCCTTTATTACTTTTTTTTATGATTAGATCTAGCCTCCACCAGATGATAAGGCCATACAAAAATGTGAGAGGTTTGGAATCGACACACGTAGATCATGGTTGAATACAATTAGGACAATTCTATAATTAAAAAAATGGTACAGAATGTAAAATCTTTATGGGAACACTTTCTAGACACAACAATATCATTCCAATTCAACCAATAAGTTGGACGGAAGTTGGAGAACAAATAAAGGAAAATTCCTGGGTAGAGATTTGGGTAAGTAATGTTAATAAACTTTTATATATATTAATTTATAATATATTCTTAACAAATATTTTTTTCATTGAATCTTTGATATAATTTTCCTGATGGACAAAATGCAAAGGCTGCAAGGTTAATGGATTTAGGTGAAATGTGGAGAGCGTACAAGTATGACTTATATCTTGTTTGGAAAAATAGATTTGGTATAGAGCTTTAAGAAGTACTGGTGATTCATGACTGTCCAATATCACAATACAAAGAGATGATCAACTATTGGAATAGTCCAGGGTTTAAGGCATATGTATACTCATTTATTTATTTGAAAACAATTTTAAAGTATAAATTACTTGTTTTATTTATGTTAATGAAAGTATATAATTATTTTTTTATAAGAGAAATAAGATATAAATAAAATAAACATGAGTGGAATGAAACACATTTATACTCATGGACACAATTCACTACCAGATCATGAGCAAGCATAGTTAATTTAACATTCAAAATATTTAGCTTCATTTAGTGATTTTTTTTGATTTCTAATTTTGATTTATTTAATTGTTTTTTCTAGAAAAAGGCATTGAATATCGAGGGCCACATTCCTCGCTCTACTTTGTTTTGTACAAGCTGAAAAAAGAAAGATGGTATTGTGACAAATACGGACACCGAGAAGGAAATTGTAAGTATATTTCAATTTATTTTATTTTGACTAAATTTAATTCCTTATATTATTTTATCATTTTAATTTATGTTATATATCAATCAATAGAATTCTTTGGAGGCATTGGTAGAAAAAGAACTAGAGAATTTGGGCCCGAACGATCATCTACATCAGGTATTAGGAGATGAGCATCAGGGCAGAGTGCATTGTCAGCTTGGGAAGAAGATTGTACCATCTCAATACTGGTCTACTTACAACATTTATTTGATTACTGGTTCTAGTTTGGTCATAGTGGAATAAATGAATACTGCAATCAAAGAAGAAAGTCAAAAATCATAAAAGGTGATAACTGAAAATATGATAAAATTTATGTCTGCCATTTCTTCTACACTTCCACCAGAAGAAACTATAATGGTTGATGCATTTTTGATGTCAATGCATTCTGTTAATTTAAATTTTTCTAACAAAGCTGGATTCGGAGCCAGACCCAGAACCGAAGCCGGAGTCGGAGCCAAAGTTGGAGCCGGATCCAAACCCAGTGCCGGTGCCGATACCGATGCTGATGTCGATGATTATTCTGGTGGTGTGAGAGGTGGTGATGGAGTTTCTGTAGGAGGCATGGATGAGGGTTATCATGATTCTAATGATATTGATATTGAGACTCATTATTGATGTAAATTTTATTTTTGGATTGTTAATATGTGGAATTTTATTATGCAGTGCGGTTTGATTATTGTAATATTGAATTGTATTGTGGTGTTTCTGTCTATTTCTACATATATTGAATTATTATATTATGATGTATGTTTGTTTATGTAGTAGTTAAGTTTTATTATTATTATATTGAATTGTATCCTCCTCTGACATGACCATCATACCTCCTCGCTGATGCTTCTCTGAGGTGGTCCCTCTATCTCCTCCGGAGCACCTCCGACGGTATGTAGTTCAATTTTCCATTTTTTTGGATTCTTTTCTATTTCTACTATTAGTTTCTCTCCCTCTTTTTTATATCTTTTAAATTTCTTCTATAGGAAGAACCCATTCTGGCACACCTCCGACGGTATGTTTTTTCATAGCATGAAACTTTCATGTACTAGACTTATTTTTAAATATATAAGCTTCCATAAATTAGTTTAATTGTTGATTTATAACTGCATTTTTTTCTATGCTAATATGCTCTTTTTTGTTCAAGATTATTATAATTGGGCTATAGAAATATCCAAACGAGTAAAAATTCATGGTCATACTAAAGAGGTTGAAGAGTTTTGGAAACAAGTTGGATGTTTTAGGCATTATGTGATTTGGATTCAATTCACATAAATGTTATATAATCAATATTCATTTCTATAATAACACAATTAGGCCTCATTTCCAAATTGTTTTTTTCTGAAATTTATTTTCTGTGGACTAGGGGTTGGGTAAAAGCACATCCAAGGAAGAAAAATAATACTTTAGTGAGCTCCAAAAGCACAAGAAGTAATTTTTGTGGGTCGACGATGAATATGGAAATGCAATTGAGCTTACATTCTAGTAAGAAATAGATAAAAGCTAAAAAAAAATTGGATTCAGAAATTTGAGGTATGGAATTGACTTTGACAGTTGATTTCTAGGGTTAACTATAATGATTCTTTTGTGCAGATTAAACTTTCATTTGTGATCCCTAATGAAGTCAGTTGTGGAGTCCTAAGGTATCACAACAGGCAGGTGACATTCTTGAAATTCCATCCCTCAAATAACACCATTCCATTTTCTAGGGATAATGTTAGTTCTTTAATTGTCCTTTTTATTTATATATTCTAAGAAATATGTATTTTATAATTTTCATTTATATATTTTTTGTTTCCTTGGTTACTTTGAAAATAAAGGACAACTTGGTGTTTGGGATTACAATAAGGTTTATGAAAAGGTGGTGTATAGAAACATACACAGCTGCATGCTCAACAATATGAGGTGAGTTATATCTTTATTGGGATACAAGGTCCACCTATATTTGTTTGTAAGAGATGCACATTTATTTTTCTGCCTAGGAAGAATCATGTGCATGCTCACACACACATTAACACCACTGTCTATATAGCAAAACAAACACCACTTATTTTTTCAGACTGTATCAAAAGTGATCATTGATAAGTGCTATAATTCACTACCACAAAACAGGGCAAGGTAAGCGCTTCCCTTTATCAGCGCTAAACAGAAATCACTAATAAAGGGGTATTCCTTTATCAGTGCTAGTTAAAAGCGATGATAAATCTAACCTTTATCAGTGCTAAAATAAGCGCTGATAAAGGTATACCCTTTATCAACACTTTTTTTAGTGCTAATAAAAGGTTACATTTATCAGTGCTTATTTTAGCGCTGATAAAAGTTTTTATTATTAATTTATATAAAATTATAATATTCATCAGTGCTAAAATAAAAGCTATGATAAAACATAAATTTATCAGCACTTTTATTTTAGCGCTGATAAAACATACCTTTATCAGCACTTTCAACGAGCGCTAATAAAGGTTCCAGCGGTTTCTATTTAATAACCCTAACAGGACCTCCTCTCTCACACACGGTCAAGCTTTCGCAGAAGCTGAACCAGGCCCCTTCTCTACCGCGACCTCTCCTCCTCATCCTCCTCCTCTTCTGCGTCCTCGTCCTCATCCTCCTCCTCATCCTCCTCCTCCTCTTCCTCCTCCTCCTCTGCCACCACCGTTGGGTTTTGCTCCTCCACCGTGACCACCGCTGCCTCTGCCGCTGCTGGGTTTTCCCCCTCCACCGTGACTACCGCTGCCTCCGCCGCCGCTGCCTCCACTGCCGCTACCTCCGCCACTGCTGGTCAGTGTAGGAGTATTTTTCCTTCTATTGGGTTAATATAAATGATAAATGATTATCCTTGAATGATTATGATGAATTATAATTTTTTTATAAGTGAGTTGAACCTATGTATGGGTAGTTGGGGCAAGAGTGAGAGCCCAGGTGGTGAGACCCTTGTATTGGAGGTTGTTTTAGATAGCGGGATACTATCATGATACATTTTCAGTTTGATTAGTGGCACTAACAGTTATGATATGTTATGTTGAGTTATGATTACTTATGACCCTTGTGGGTCTATTTCTAGCCCAAAAGTGGGTACGATTGATTGAACTTAAACATTTTTATGTGTAATACCCATAGTTGGTTCCCTGGGCAGATAGTACTCAATGATGATAAGTATATGGGTGTGTGAGAACCTATAGTAAGTGGTTGGTTTGGTTCAATAGATTATTTGTGTTTTGAGGTGGTAATAAGAGTGGCACCCATGGGCTAAGGATTGTGTAAGAACTGGTGTAAGGGGTTTGTGTGAGATCCCAATGGTCGTTATCATGTGATTCAGGATGGTAGCGAGTTAGTGAGTTTTGGTGGTTGGGGGAGACTAATGAGTGGGGTTATCTTGGTGTTATTAATACCTTAGATACATAAATCTAGGGTAGATTCTTTGACATGAGGGATTGATTCATATTAGGTGTTATCAAGTTGATAGCGAAGGAATGGTCATGCCTTAGATTTGTATAAGGGAAGCACTCTCTATTCTTGAGTTTTGGTGTTATGAATGGGTTGAGGGACATGATCATTTGGATTACTAACCCTATTGATTTATATCATGGTTTTAATGTGACCATAACTATTGAACCTAGATGGATGGGTTTAGGGTAATGAAGCATGGGTATATTCCTTTGGTTTTGGAATAATGTTGGGTAACTGGTGATCGTGTGGTGAGTTTTTTCATGGTGTGATGTTAAGATTGGAAAAGAATACCAGGGGTGCCCCATTGGAAATATGCGCGTTCCCCCTAATTTTTGTCAATATGTACGGGTAGGCTCATTGAGTTTGAATAGGGATATGATCCTACTCACTAGATATTACATGTTGTGTTGGGAAACTTATTATGGGTAAGTGGGGATATGAACCTTCTCCCTATGATCAATAGATCTTAATTCCTAGAGAGATCTCATAGCTTCTTGGATATAAGAGATTAGGTAAGGGGTATGCATTTTAGTGCCCTCAACATGATTATAAGGGTTAGTGGTCACATGATGTTGGTGATAGTGGCGATTGTTAGGAGCCCTACTGGGTGACCCTTGAACTGAGTTGAGGTCATGGATGACTTCTTGATCCACCTTCCTAAGATAAGGAATATAATGAATATCATTCTCTAGGGATATAATTTTGAATTAATTAATGGTGGTGGTAGGTTCCACTTGCTTTATTATAGTTTCCCTATAATGGGGTGGGTTGTGAGGCTTCAACACGTAAAGACCCTCATATGAAACTTCAAGATTAGGGACAGTACTGTGTTAGTGGTACCCCCTTACCATCATGTCATCCACCTAGTTTTGAGGTCTCTGAATAGGTGATGTATTCCTTTGGATCATGGGGGTCATAGATTTGGTAGAAATTGAAGCATGTGAACATCTAGTTTAAGTTAAATAGTTTAAGGTTGTTTGAAAAGATTGTACCATGAAGTTTAAAGTCATCTGATTAAGATGTATGCGTTGTGAAAGGTGTGATAACAGAGGATTGATCATGGCTTACTCATTTGGGATATGCTATCTAGAATAAACTTGGGGATTATACCTAGTAAAGAGGACCTATTAGTTAGGGCTTACCCATTGTATGTTCATCTTTTATATTTTAAAAAGTCTGTTGAACTTGTTCTATCGAAGGCGGGTTCTATAATTTATTGTTATCTTAAGGTGTGTTTAACCATGGTGTGGGTTGATTTTAGTTTTAGTGGGTTCTTGGGGTTTGTGGGATGTGGTAAATGGTGTACTCGATTTTAGATTATTTTATTCTCATGGGTTTCCCCTATTTTATGTTTTCTTTTCAGTTGGAAATCTCCTCTGTTGTGCGCCTCTCCTCTGCCACGAATGCACCTCTGCCGTGTGCTTAACGACACCTTCACGGTGAGTTTTCTCCTATTACTCATTGGTTTCCTCTTGTTATCATGTTATTATTGTTTGATATTGATAGTTATAATGTGAAATGTATGGGCTAAACGCCCCGCTGAAAATCGTGGCCGTTGGTGGTCCTTGTTTGCACACTAAATGAATTGCATGTTGGTTGGTTATTGTTGCACCTTTGAATATAAAAATTGGTAATTTACGTATACTTTACTTATGAATGAACGCCTCAGGATGATAAAACTTCTATGATAACCCCTGAATTAACAAACAAAATTGAATAAGGGATGCTTTGTAAAATCTAAAATTGTGATTGTTTGGTTTGTATGGTGTTGCGATTGTGAGCACGATTGTGTTTTTGTATGGTGTTGTGGTTGTTGGCATGATTGATATGCCATTTGTTTTCCATGTTGTAGTTCTTCCACCATTGAATATCAATCCAAACATTACCCATTTCAATGGCACCACCACTTTGTTACTAGTGCAATTCCATTGAATCCAAAAAAACCACTTCTAGAGGACTCTATGAGACACTTTATGGTGTGAAGATGATGTTTTTCAGATTCTATATATTTTTAAAATACATGGTATATAGTCTTGTTAAATGGAACATGCTTCACCATACATGGATTTCATATAGATTTTAATGCCAGACAACAGTTATCTCCAAAATTTACACCACATGACTCATCTTCTGACTCAAACTTGGAATAAGTTTTATTTTAAATGTTACATGTCATGTGAACGTAGGTCACACACAAAGTATCTCCAAGACATATACTTCAACATGAAACCATGTACATGCCATGAAATATTGGTAGAACCATATGATATGTGTTTTACTTCACTCACACCATGTATAGATACCATAGAAACTTGATGTGTATAGACTATACACACCTAGTGGTCATGTAAGGACTACACACCATGTGTTCCACAAAAATGTGATGCATAGCCGGTGAAGTGACTCATTTTGTATCTAAAGTACATGACTTTAGCTCAAGTTTTTCTATATGTCATGTATTTTCAAAGTCATCATGCAGTCTTTGTAAGACTAACTTGGAATTAATTTGATATATGTCAGATTAAATTAGGTATCTTATCCATAGAAGATGTTCACCCTACTAGACACACCATGTATATGGATTTCACATGAGTTTAGAAATGGTAGTATACAACCAACCTTGACTGAGAACCCTACACATTGTGTATCCATTGAACAAATTGTGTGCTATGTTAATTTCATTATTATTATTTATTTTTCACTTAGATGATAATATTTCATGTATGAGAAGCCCATTATAAATATCTTCTCATGTAGATCACAATATTATGATTCCCTCATTCATTGGAAATTTCACACGATGTGGTTTGGATATTTTAATTATCTTCACTCTGCTTGAGAGTTGACAAGTGACAAGTGATATGTTTGAAGAAAATATGGAGTATGGTACTCCCCCATGTTTCAGTGAAGAGTCCTCCATGTATAGGTTTTAGGTACTCCATCGAGATATACAAAAGACAGGGCAAAATCCACCGTATATAGATAGAGTTCAAGTACTTTCACATGTTTTGGGGTAGGTTCCTATATTTCATTGTATAGGAATTTGTACCATGATTTTTTTTATAAAACCCAAACAATGCTACTTGATTAATTAAAACATAATATTAGGCAAGTTCGAGATCGAACCCATAAATATGATGAATATGAATAAATAATGGATGAATGCCAATTGGTTGACAAAAGAGTATGAAGATGGCGTGAAAGAGTTTATCAAGTTTGCAGGAAATCATGCATGTGACCCTTCTCAAATCCTTTGTCCGTGTTTACGCTGTTGTTATTCAAGACAAATTAGTCCAGAGGAGTTGGAAGAACACCTGATCTGTCACAGAATAGATCGAAGTTATACATGTTGGAATAAACATGGGGAAAAAATAAATGTAGGTAGTGGCTCGGATAACATGGTGTTTTATGAAAGATCTGATATGATTACAAGCGTGAACAATGAAGATGATCGTATGGAGGGTGTGATTGTAGATGTGAATGATGATGAATACCGTATTGAGTAAATGACAAGGACAGTTGAAGATGAACTTCGTGATTTCCCAAAATTGTTTGAGAAGTTAAATAGTTGTGAAAAAACTCCATTGTTATGTTGGTTGCACTAAATATAAAGCATTGTTAGCCGTACTGAAGCTGTATAATTTGAAAGCAGGCAATGGGTGGAGTGACTCCAGTTTTACAGAACTACTTTCTCTCTTGAATGACATGATCTCAGAAGATAATGAACTCCCAAGCCGAACATATGATGCCAAACAAATTCTATGATCTATGGGTATGATCTCTAAAAGAATATACGCCTTCCCGAATGACTGTATATTGTTTCGCAAGGACCAAAAATAACATAAAGAATTAACAAAGTGTGGTGCTTCTCGATACAAGAAAGATGATTCTAGTCCTACGAAAGTTGTATGGTACTTTCCAATCATTCCAAGGTTTAGGAGCCTATATGGAAGTGATGAGACCATAGGACAATTTAAATGGCATGCAGATACAAGAATTAAAGATGGGAAACTACGTCACCCGGTAGACTCTACTCAGTGGAAGAGAATTGATCATGAGTATCCTGAATTTGGAAACGAGCCAAGAAACATTTGTCTGACATTAAGATTATTTTTATACTTTTGGAAAATGATCAATGAGTCATTTGTGAGGTGTACAAATCGACCGAACCTCAATCCGACGCACGATGTGACCGGTATGGCTAAAAGTGTCTGATATCATTTTCAAATTGACATTAAATTTAGAAAACAACGCAAGTGACATACGAAAAACTGAGAAAACATGTTTGGATTGTTTTTATACCTTAGTACAATGATCCAAGATTCATTTGTGACGTGTACGAATCAATCTCACCTCAATCCGATGCACGGTGTGACCGGTATGGCTAAAAGTGTCTGATATTAGTTTCAAATTGACATAAACTTTAGAAAACAACACTACTAACATACAAAAAACTGATTAAACACGTTTGGATTGTTTTGATACTTTAGGAAAACGATCTATGAGTCATTTTTTATGTGTACGAATCAACCACACCTTAATCCGACGTACGGTGTGACTGATATGGCTAAAAGTGTCTGATATTAGTTTGAAATTGACATTAACTTTAGAAAACAACACTGCTGACATATGGAATACTGAGAAAATGAATTCGTATTGTTTTGATACATTTGGAAAAATATCCATGAGTCATTTGTGACATGTACAAATCAATCGCATCTCAATATGATGCACGGTGTGACCGGTATGGCTAAAAGTGTCTGATATCAGTTTGAAATTGACATTAACTTTAGAAAACAACACAAGTGACATAAGAAAAACTGAGCAAACACATTCGTATTGTTTTGATACTTTATGAAAACAATCCATGAGTCATTTTTGAGGTGTACGAATTGACTGCACCTCAATCCAACACACGGTGTGACCGATATGGCTAAAAGTGTCTGATATCAATTTGAAATTGACATTAACTTTAGAAAACAACACAAGTGACATACGGAAAACCAAGAAAACTCATTTGGATTGTTTTTATACTTTTGGAAAACGATCCATGAGTCATTTACGAGGTGTACAAATCAACCTTACCTCAATACGACCCACAGTGTGACCGATATGACTAAAAGTGTCTAATATCAGTTTGAAATTGACATTAACTTTAGAAAACAACACAAGTGACATACGAAAAACCAAGCAAACACATTCAGATTGTTTTGATACTTTAGGAAAATGATCTATGAGTCATTTGTGACGTGTAAGAATTGACCACACCTCAATCTGACACATGGTGTGACCGGTATGGCTAAAAGTGTCTGATATCAGTTTCAAATTGACATTAACTTTAGAAAACAACACTACTAACATATGGGAAACTGATCAAATGCGTTCGTATTGTTTTTATACTTTAGGACAACAATAAATGAGTTATTTGTGATGCGTACAAATCAACCGCACCTCAATCTGATGCACGGTGTGATCGGTATGGCTAAAATTGTCTGATATCAGTTTCAAATTGACATAAACTTTAGAAAACAACACAAGTGACATATGGAAAACCGAGAAAAATGCGTTCGAATTGTTTTGATACTTTAGGAAAATGATCCATGAGTCATTTGTGACATGTATGAATCAACCACACCTCAATCCGATGCACAGTGTGACCGGTAAAGCTTTTCATTAGATAAAGAATCAGTATTTATTAAATGAGATAAATCATCCAAAAACATATTTATTTTACATTATTCCCTTTCATTGTTATCAGAATGAAAACATTTGAGTTTTTCATTTCCATATTTTAGTTTCACATTTCCATATTAATGTATTCTTTCATATTAATTTTTTAATTTATTTCATTATTGTATTACTAACATAATATTTTTTTTCTTATATAGGTGATTTTTTTCCTTGAGTTCAGATGCTTTGTTCGGTGAAAAATACTGTGGACAATAATTTTTGAGAGAGGATCACGAATATCAAAGGATAAAAAATTAATGTTTATAACTTTTGTTGAATAATTGTAATTTTAACCATGTAAAACATTGTTTGAAATGTATATAGCAGTGTGTTTTTTTTTGTATTCATGATGTTAAGTAAATGTATATAGTATTGTTTGTCAAAATATTGTGTGCAGGTGCTATTTTGTACAGGTGTGCAGGTGCTATTTTGTGCATGTGTGCAGGTGTGCAGGTGCAGGGGAAGGTGCCTTTATCAGTGCTTTTGTGAGTGCTGATAAAGGACACATTTAATAGTGCTAAAAGAGCACTGATAAAGGGCCCTATTATCAGCGCTCAAGATAGCGCTGATAAAGTCACCCCTTTATTAGGGCTAGAAAAGAGCTGTTAATGCCGGCATAGATAAAGGGGACCCCCCCTTTATCTATATCGACATTAACAACTCTTTTCTAGCGCTGTTAATGTCGGTTTTTAGCACTGATAAAAGGCCAAGTTGTAGTAGTGAGCAGTGCTATCAAACAGAGTGTTAATGATATTCCCCCCACCTCAACTATGTATGTGCTGCTTAAAAATAGGTTGCACAATTTTTGATAGGTTTAATTGGACAAATTATGGATCAGTATATAGCGCATCCTCAGATAGAACTGTTTTTTGCACTGACATAGAAACTGGAATGATGATATCTTTCATGGACCTTAACCCCAGTGGATGGTTGGTAGTGTTTTCTAATGGTTCAAAACTCTATTCCATTGTGTGACTTATTAGCAACTTCTAATTCATTATATGGTTTGCGACAACCCCTTATATGACCATCGGAAGTTATGGTCGTATGAATTTTCAATTGTAACTTATAGATGATTTTTTTGTAGGTCCCAAGTAGTTGGAAGATGCTATATGGTTTGAATATTAACTTGTATAAAGTTCTTGTCCTTATTGCAGATAATTTTGGGTTTCTTTACATGTAAGTATTCTGATTAGAAACTTTTTAGATTTACAGTTGGTGCTTTTTTTAAAAAACCATACAATCTATATGATATGGTATTTTAATTACGTAATTATAATGCCTAAAATACATCCTTACAAGCATGTCTAAGTTATTGATTTTGTTGATTGGATTCAAAAATTTGGTCTCATTTAAATTATATTGAATGTGGATGGTTTTTATCCATGAATTTCATCTTTTTAAAGCTCTGTTTGGAACATGTCTGCTTGGTTTTATTACTCATTCAATGTTAGTTGTTGATATATGATTCAAATTAGCTACCTCAAGGCTGTTGTGAACATGTTCTAGGTTTTATTACTCATTCAATGTTATTTTTTGGTATATGATTCAAATAAGCTACCTTAAGGTTAACATTATAATTGAAATGATTCACTAATATAGACAACTATAATTGTTGCAGAGAGGGGGGGATTCAATGTTAGTTTCCATTATAATTGAAATTATTTACTGATATAGACAAATAGAATTAAATATGAAGAGAGGGGGGTTGTCCAAGGGGGGGATGGTACTGGATAGGGGGTGTGCATGGGGGAGGGGGATGGTGTTGGGGAAGAGGGAAGGGGTGTGCGTGTGTGGGGGGGGGCTAGTGTTGGGGAAGAGGTCAGGGGAGGGGGAGTGCGGGATGAGGGGGGAGGGGGTGTGTAGTGGGAAGGGGGTAGTGGGGGTGTGTAGGGTGAGGGGGTGTTTTTACTACTATTCAGGGGGGGAGCTAGTGCTGGAGAAGAGGGTAGGGGGGTGTGTAGGGGAGGGGGTGTGCAGGGGGAGGAGGGTGTGCAGGGGGAGGGGGTGGGGGTGTATAATGGGGAGGGGGTAGTGGGGGTGTGCAGTGGGGGGGGTGCTATCCAGGTGAGGGCTGTCCAGGGGGGCTATCCAGGGTGGACTGTCTAGGGTTCATATGATACAAATGTGGCTGGTTACCACTCAAGGAAGGAAATTCTTCTAGGGTCTATGGTGGCAATGACCTCTAGAGTTCACCATGGGTGATTGGGTATTCTAATGGTTATCAAATTGTTTAGGGAAAAGGCACATTAGGAAACATGGGAATTTTGTGCCATGATTTTTTGGTATATTCAATATTATGGATAAGATCAGAATCATGCCTTACAGGTTACCTCCTCCTCTATAACATTAGGTGATGAAAAATGTATTTCATGTATCATAGCTCTTGAAGTATGATCCAGATCATCCATATGTGGTTGAAAATGATGATAGTGAGTTGAAGGTGGACATGTCATTTTAGTAATCTGTAGTTTATTTCATGGATTGGAATAGGAAGTTTCTATGAGGGAAGACAGTGCCTCTTATTCAGGTGTTGTGGTATCATTGGAATATCGAGGTGGAGAACTGGGAATATAGGTTAGATATATGAGATCAGTAGATGAATTTTTTCATACAGGAGCTCTAAAGACACTTATCTAGGGTGATAATCCATTAAGGGGAGTGTGTAGGGTGAGGGGGGAGGGGTGTGTGTAGGGGAGGGGGGTGTGCAGGGTGAGGGGGGAGGGGGTTCAGGGTGAGGGGTGTGTGTAGTGTGAAGGGGGGGGGGGGATGTTCAGGAGGGGTTGTCCAGGAGGGAGGGGGTATCCAAGAGGGGTTGTCCAGGAAGGAGGGGGGGTGTCTAGGAGGGGGGTGTCTAGGAGGGGGGTGTCCAGTCCAGGAGGGGGTGTGTAGGGTACATGGGTAGGGGGTTGCAGTGGGTGTGTAGGGGGTGTGCAGGGTGCATGAGACAGGGAGTTGCAGGGAGTGTGCAGGGGAAAGGGGGGTTGCATTGGGTGTGGGTGGGTGGGTGTTTGTGTGTGTGTGTGTGTGTGTGTGGGGGGGGGGGGTGTTATAATAGGGGGTGTCCATGAGGGGGGGTGTCCAATCTAGGAGGGGCATGCAGGGTACAGATGCAGGGGGTTGCAGTGGGTGTGCGGGGGGTGGATACAGTGGGTGTGCAGGGTACATGAGGCAAGGGGGTTGCAGGGGGTGTGTAGGGGGCAGGGGGGTTGCAGTGGGTGTGTAGTGGGTGTGAAGGGGGTGGATGCAGGGGCTGTGTAAGGTGCATAAGGTAGGGGGTTGAAGGGGGTGTGCAGGGGGTAGGGTCAAGGGGCGGAAGGAGTGTGTAGGGGGTATGGGGTGGAAGGAGTGTGTAGTGGAGGGGGTGGATGGGTTGTACTGGGGTGTACAGGGGTTGTGCATGTGTGTGTAGGGGGAAGGTATCTACTTTGATAATTATTAGAGATGTAATCTAGATAATGGAAGAAAATTAGATCATTGATTCTCCATAAAACTTATAAAAACAATGACTCGATGACCACAGTTTGTAGACTAACCTCAATGACAGTATTGATTATATAAGATGAGAGGAAACAAAAAGGCACAACACAAAACATTCCTTCAGTAAATAACATACATACATTCATATTTATTCTTATCACTTTTCTATCATTCGAACTTTCAATTTAGATATTTCATTATTTATTAGTATGTATTGTTAATTCTAAACATTATTGTATCTGCAGATATACATGTTGGCTGATTTTGTAGGCGGCGAACTCCTGGATTATTACATATTATTCATAAATAAAATTCCAGGTAAAGCAAGAGCTATATTTTCTGGAACTGTTTTTAGTTTGGTATTCAAGATTTTTACATCCATATGTCACAAATAATTATTAAAGTCTACACAGAATGTGTAAAAGCACGTATAAGGCACAAATGGACCCTTTCTAACTTCACATGTTCTACTTTTTTCCCTTTTTAGGGATTTTATATAGCTGAGGCAGATTATGGGGAATTTTTTGGTTTGTTTTTTCTTCTATAAGATGTTCTAGTTTTCTGCTCTTATCTGGGGGGGCTATCCAGGGGGGTGCAAGGCAAGGAGGGGGGGGGGGGCTATCTAGGGGGTAAAAGGTGGGTCAGCAGGGGGTGTATAGGGGGTGCAATGCAAGGAGGGGGGGGGGGTGTCCAGGGGGGTGCAAGGTGGGTTAGCTGGGGGGTGCAAGGAAAGGAGGGGGGTATATAGGGGGGTGAAAGGTGGGTCAATAGGGGGGGGGGGTGTCTAGGGGGGCTATCTAGGGGGTTCAAGGTGGGTTAGAAGGGGGTGTCTAGGGGGTGCAAGGCAGGGGGTATCCAGGGGTGCAAGGTGGGTCAACAGGGGGGTCGAGGGGGTGCAAGGTGGGTCAGCAGGGGGGGGGGGGTGTCTAGGGGGTGAAAGGAAAGGAGGGGGGGGGGGCTGTCCAGGGGGTGCAAGGTGGGTCAGAAGGGGGGGTACAAGGTAAGGAGGGGAGCTATCCAGGGGGGTTCAAGGTGGGTCAGTAGGGGGGGTGTCCAGGGGGGGTGCAAGTTGGGTCAATAGGGGGGGCTATCCAGGGGGTGAAAGGCAAGGAGGGGGGGGGGGGGGGGGTAGGGGGTGCAAGGTGGGTCAGCGGGGGGGGGGGGGGGGGGCTTTCCAGGGGGTGCAAGGCAAGGGGTGTGTGTAGAGGGAGGGGGGTGCAAGGCAATGGGGTGTTTCCAGGGAGGGGTGCAAGGTGGGTCAATAGGGGGGGTTTGTCTAGGGAGGGTGCAAGGGGGGAGGGGTGTGATGGGGGGCTCTGTCCAAGGGGGAGAGTGGGGGGGGGGCTTTATAGGGGGGAATGGGCTGTAGGGGGAGTGGCGGGGGGGGGGGGGCTACTACAAGGGGTGTGGGGGTGTTTTTTTATGAAATGGAAAAGTTTCTAGCCATAGTTTTAAACCATGGATATAGGCCCTGTGTGGTTTAATGTTATTACACAGTTTCAAACCATGGACAATTTAAAACCGTGGCTATAGGTATTACCCTATTTCCATGCCAATACCAGCCACGATCCATTGAACCATGGCTATAAACTATAGCCATGTTTTTTGGGATTATATCTACGGTTTCAAACCATGGATATAACCTAAATTTCCAGTAGTTTAAAGGTGAGGAAGGAAGATGTTCCCAATATTACCTTTCAAATAAGGTATGGACACTATGAGTTATTAGTGATGCCTTTTAGACTTAATAATGCTCCAACAATTTTTATGGATTTAATGAATAGATTCTTTAGATATTACCTCAAAAATTTTGTGGTAATCTTTATCAATGATATTCTAATATACTCTAAGAGTAATGAGGAACATGAGGATCATTTGAATATTGTGCTGAAGATTTTGTGAAGGGAGAAACTATATTCCATGTACAATAAATGTGAGTTTTGGATGGAGGAAGTATCATTCTTGGGGAATGTTATAACCACCAAAGGGATATTTATGGACCCTTCTAAGACAAAGGTAATAAAAAGTGGACCATACCAACATATGTAATGGAGATATATGGTTTCCTTGGCCTAGTTGGGTATTACCGATGATTTTTGAAGAACTTATCACGATTTTCAAACCTAATAACCAAGATGAGATAGAAGGGAGTGGATTATTTTTAGACTAAAGAATGTGAGGAAAGATTTATGGATCTCAACAAGAGGCATATCACTACGCTAGTACTCACACTCACGACAAGTGGTGAAATCTTTTTGGTATATAGTGATACTTGAAAGAATATATTACATTGTGTACTGATGAAAAATGATAAATTGATAACCTACACCTCAAGGCAGTTGAAAATTCACAAGACAAACTATCCTACGCTTGATCTGGAGTAAGAACATATGATCTTTGCATTGAAAATACGGTAGTATTATATCTTTGGGGAGAAGTGTGAGATATATAATGATCACAAGAGTCTCAAATATATATTCACATAAAAAGAGATTAATATGTTCCAGAAAAGATGGTTGGAGCTCCTAAAAGATTATGACTACTCAATCCACTACCATCCTGGTAAGAAAAATAAGGTAGTAGATGCTCTAAGTAGAAAGGACCATGCATCCTTATCAATGATGAGAATAGAGAAGGATGCAATATTCTTAGACTTGCAAATGATGAACATGGTAATAATTAAGGGAGGAACATCATCAATCCTTTCTCGAATTAATGCTCAACCATCCCTCATAGAGAAAATAAATGATGCATAATGACATGATGTGGATATTCAGAAAAGGGTGGAAGTTATCAGAAATGGGAAATAATCTGAGTTCAAGATTGATAAGGTTGGATTTGTAATATTTGGGTCATGATTATGTGTACCATCCAATCTAGAGATAAAGAAGGATCTTATAAATGATGAACATAGATCAACCTTCTATATTCACCCAAGGAGAATGAAGATGTATCAAGATCTACAAGAGAACTATTGTTGAGATAATATGAAGAAGAAGATTACTGAATATAAATCAAAGTGACTGATATGCTAGCAAGTGAGGGATATAAAGGGTTGATGCAACCATTACACATACCAACATGGAAATGGGAAAACATCACCATGAACTTTGTCACTAGACTTCTAAATACATACAGAGGGAATAATGCTATAAGGGTTATTGTGGATCGTCTTACAAAGATATATCAATTTGTCACAATTCGAGAGGAATTCTCATGAGATCAACTTTCCTAAATATAATCAGAGAAGTGGAAAGGCTGCATGGAGTACCACTATTGATTGTATTCGATCAAGATCAAAGATTCACCTCAAAGTTCTAGAAAAATCTCCAACATACTCTAATCATTAAGATAAACTTCAGTATGGTCTATCATCCCCAAATTGATGGCCAATATGAGCAAACTATTCATAAACTATAATACATATTGAGAGCATGTTTTATGGACTTTAAAGGAGGATGAGACCAACATATACCTATGGCTAAGTTCTCTTACAAAAATAGTTTCTACTCTCGCATCAAAATGGATCCATATGTCTCCCTTTATGGGAAAAAGTGAAGAACACCAACATGCTAGGATGAAGTCAGTGAGCGTAAGATGCTAGGACCTAAAATGGCTGAAGACATGGTGGAAAAGGAAAAAACCATTCAGCAACATATCAAGGAAACACAAAGTTGACAGAAGAGTGATGAAAACAATCATCGATGGGACCTTGAGTTTAAAGTTGGAGACATGGTATTACTCTGCATATCTCCATGGGAAAGGATCATGAGATTTAGGAAGAAAGGAAAGCTAAGTCCCAGATACATGGACCCCTTTGAGATCATTGATCGTTTCAGAGCCACGACCTATCGACTAGAACTTACACCAACCATGTATCAAATACACAATGTATTCCACATATACCTCTTAAGGAAGTACATACCAGATCCTTCACATGTACTATCTTTAGAGGTGGTATAGTTGGAGAATGATCTTTCTTATGAGGAGCATCCAGTGATGATCTTGGATCATAGAGATAAAGTTCTACACAACAAGACTACTCACCAGGTCAAAGTACTATGGAGGAACTATAAGTACGAAGAGGAAATATGGGAACTAGAGGAAGCAACGAAGGAGAAGTACCCACATCGGTTTTTAGCTTAAAATGTAAAACGAAATTTTAAGGGAGAAATTTCTTAAGGGGGGAAGAATGTAATGAACCAAAGTTTTATCAATGGAAATTACCTTCTTATGATTATGTCATATAGTAAAATCACATAAAATCACATTAATAACACAATAAAAACTTTATAAATGATGAATACATGAAATAAAAGGCATTTATAGAAGTTAGGGAACATATACCAAAGGAATAGTAACTTGAACTTTGGAATAGTAACATGACCCTTATGAATAGTAACCAGGAAATTGAATAATAACCTCACCAATGAAAGTATAAATAAAATTTATCCATATTATAAGTGAAAATATGATGCAATTATATCATAGTTTAAGTAAACAAATATTTTAAAAATAATTAATCAAGTGTTGGTATTTTTATAAGTCATAAATATTTAATTACAATTTATGACTAATTTAATAATTTAAAAGAAATTTTATTTTCATAAAATGTATTCATAAATTACTATTTTGACATCTTATGAATATAATATGATTTTATGAGAACTTAGTTATTTTTTCAAAGTGTTATAAAATCAGTTATAATTTTAAAATATGTATTTTTCATGTAAATTATGATTTTAATGAAAAACTAAATTTCTTATATTTATAAAAATATTTTCATAAAATGGAGTTTATTTTTGAATTATACACATCAAAAAAAGTTAAGGGTTAATTTTCGGTATTTTTCTAAAATACTTGAATTTTTGGTGAACAGTGAAATATGATAAGTTATGATATTTAAATTAAAATCCAAATACATGATTTTAAAAACATCATGCATGATGTAAGAACCCAAATATCAAACTTCCCTTAATTATTTTAATATTTTTGTTGATAATTCTCAAAATATTCATAGTATTGATCCAAAATAATAAACTAATGATTAAAAAAATGAAGAAACACCCCTATCCTCCACTATAAATACCACCCCTCACCACCTATTCTCCTCAAATATCTCAAGTATTGAACCTTGTCTAAATTTGGATTAAATATTATCCCAAGACCCTCCCCCATGTTTATAATCTTTTTGTTTTAATAAAACATGAAAACCAATTCCCTAAGAAGGTTATCAGGAAGAAGGAATCAAGAGGTAAACCCCTCTTTCTTTTCTTTTAATTTCTTTTCAAGTTACTTTATATTCTTTTTCTCTCCTCACCTACCCTAATCCAAATGATATGATTACTATAGTACCTTAAATATACTATAATTTTGTTATGATAATGTAATAATTCATTATCATCTCTCTTTCCCCCTCCTTTTATACTAAGAATGAAAACATCATCCGATATGTGTTAATTTATCACATTCAAGGATGACAAAGTTTTCAATTTAATTTACCATCTTAAAGGATGGTAATGAAAAAAAATTACAGTTAAACCAGATTATAATATAGGTATTATATCTTATTTAATTTTCTGGAATCACTTTTTAGATATAATATTAATTTATAAAACAAAATGAGTTTGTTGTGATTAAAAACCACCAAAATAAACTCAAAAAATTATCAATAACTATTTATCTAATGATTCATCCTCATGCCATAAAACCAAATGATTTATAATACCAAATTAACTGATTTAAAATCATTAATAAAATATAAGTTCAATTCTAGGTAATTACCCCCACTTTACATGACCCTTCGTACATATATACAAGTAGAATGACCATGAAAATCAAGGAAACCAACACTCTCAAATGGTGAAATTGAATCTCTTAACAGATAAAACAGAACATAAATGAACTTAATAAATTTATAATAAATTAAATACTTGTATAATAGGTTATGGAATTATTAATTAATGAATCTAATTTTATTATCTGGGAAATTAAGATCAAGTGAAGAACACCTTCAGACTTATGGTAAGGGATTCTACCCAAACCTCTATTATTCATTCGGGTTATTCTTTCTCTCTTTACCCAAATGAAATTCTATTTTATTTTTATGTACGTATTTTGAATTATATTTATATGTTTTAAAATTATGTATCAAGATCTATTAATCCTTCTTTTTTAGGGATATACATGTTTTTTAAAGGTTCCCTACTCGATTCTTCCTGATAAGTAAACCTGATTTTAAGAGAAAATCTCAAATTCATACACATTTTCAAGTTCACTATACAATCTATTTTGAGAAAACATTATTTTATTAAAATAAATCTTTTTATTATTAAAGACTTATTGGTTTACTTCTAGTTTTATTTAAAATATTATGCCATTTTTTGTTTTAAATTCTCTTTAATATTTTCCTTAAACCACACTAAAATGTTTTCATTCTATAGATTCTTAAATACTCTTTTTACATGTTATCACTTTAGTTTAGCATAAATTATAATGATCTATACCTATTTTACCTTATTAATTTCCATGTATGTTTTAAATCCTTTCTGTCATGGACACCATTGTGATATTCCCTTATGTTATGACTTTTGACTAGATTATGATACCTAATTCTTACCATGAGTAATACTTATGTTTATGATTGATTCCTTATGTATGTTTCTTCATATAGAACACATATTAATGATCATGTTATGATGGGTGTTCCTAGATAGCATTCCAATACATTGGGTAATTTTTAGTCTCATGAGACATCATGTGCAACAGTTTTGGTGGTTAGCCTTGACTCGTGCTCCATGTGCAATGGTCTTGGTATTTAGGCTTGACTCATGATCCATGTGCAATAGTCTTGATGGTTATCCTTGAATCATGCTCCATGTGGAATGATCTTGGTGGTTAGCCTTGATTTGTTCTACTCTATGTGCAATGAGCCTTAACTCATGCTAAAGTCATGTTTTATATTGCTACCACAAGACTATGATTCCATGATTATATGATCCCATGTTCAATATGTTATAAATCCATATGTTTAATCATGTTCTATTCATTTTTATACCATTATGTTATGCCTTTTAACCCCTATGATAAGATTTATTTTAAATTTTTATTTCCTTATTGGTCTTTTTAGGTCATCCCTTTTTTCATGTATTTACCCAGGTTATCCTATGCCAATGTAAGGGCTCAAAGGAAGTTATGAGATCATAATGGATGATAAATAAAGAAATGTTTTATCTAGTCCCATGTTTTCAGTTTTATGTACCTAGTATTCCAAAGACACTAGACTTCATGATATTTGTCTTGTAATTTTATAGTTAATTATGTTTGAAATCATGTAATAATATGTGAAAAATGGCTAGGGATGCTATAGATGGTATCAGAACAAGGTCTAGTTTTTTGTAGATAAGGAATAAATCACTTTATTAAGATCCTTAGGGATAATACCAAGTCTAATAAAATGTCCCTAAATTTTGTTAAGTATAGATTAATTGGTTTATCAAGAAAATACATCCCTATCTAGATACTACAAGTGGATGCGGTTCTCACACATATGTACCTAGGAGTAACATCTCTGATAAGGTGTTCCGGGACTAACTAAGGGTAACCTGGTACACAACCATGAGCCTTATTGCACACCTGGTTTGAAACTTCTAATGGATATGCTTTGGTAAATTCAAAATCTCATTATGAACCATTATTAAGGGAAAAAATCCCATAAGAAATTATATGTTAGGAAACAAATCATGGATAACCTAGATTGAAACCTAGGGAATAAAAAGTTAGGATATACTTATTTTTTTTAAAAGTTTATCCTTTTATGTTTAAAGTTTTCTTTTTTTATTCTTATTAGTTAAGTATTCAAGACCCCATAATTACACTTTATTTTTCTTAATTAATGGTAGGAAAAAGAAGAACACGTGCCAACAATCAATGTGATAGGAAATGTGATGATTTCCCTAATGATATGAAAAATATGATGGAAATGGGTGATCAAAACTTTATGACAGTACTTGCTTAGTTGGATCAAGTTATAAACAATAACTTCAATCATGCAGAATTACCTCCTTCTCCAAGGAAAGAGAAATTTTCCATCGAATCCTTCATAGGGAAAAGGCCTCCCATGTTTAGTGGATCTTATAATCCCCTACTCACATAAAAGAGTATTAACTCCATTAAAAATATATATTCCATCCTCTAATGCTCAAAATAAGAGAAACTTGTACTGGCGGTCTATCGTTTTGATGGGGAAGCTGATTAGTGGTGGAAACCGATCAAAAAAATAAAGTCCAAGGAGTAAATTGATTCCATGGATTGGGATGAATTCAATAAAATGTTTTTCAATAAATATTTTCCCCAAAAACTCCATATCAAGATGGAAAGAGAGTTATTAAGACTTAATCAAATGGAAGATAAGTCTATAAGGGAGTATAAAGAAGAATTTACATGGCTTTTAAGATATGTATTTGGCTTTGTCATGCACACTGAAATCAAGGTGGATTGCTTCTTTAGTGGACTAAAGTTGAGTCTATGAAAGGCGTTGGCGATTCGAGACTTTAACAGTTCTGAGGAGATTGTTTGTTATTACCTCAAGGTTGAAATGAGGATCAGAGACTCTTAATGGTCTCATGGTATATGTGAAAAAAGTAGAAAATGGACTCTAATATGGGTGGATCAGCAGATAAATCACATGATGTAAAGAAGACCGAACATCCCATGTGTCAAAATTATGGTAAGAAGTATCCTAGGAAATGTCTAAATAGAACTAGGAAATGATTCAAATGTAGAAGGATGAGATGTATGGCTAATAAATGTTCAAGGGATATAAATAATTCCACTAATATGGAAGAATAAAGGAAGGTTAATATCAACACTCAACCTATAGTGTAGTGTTACAACTGCAAGGAACATGGGAATTATGCGAACCATTTCCCTAAGCTAAGGGTTTTCGGAGGAAATCAACAATAACCTCCAAGGAAACAAGGAAGGGATTATGCTATCACTACTGATGAGGTGGATCAAGAAAATGATGTGGTGAAAGGTATGATGTTTATTCATTCAAGAATAACGAAACTACTATTTGATTCTGGTTCTACGCATTCTTTCATATCTTTCAAGTTTAGTATAACTATTCAAACACTAACTCAAAATATGGAGGTTGGGATATCTATGAGAACAAAAAATGAGTAAATTATTGCATCCAATGTATATAACTCCTCCCTGATAAATATTTGAGGACTGAACCTCCTAGTAAATCTCATTATACTTTCTTTGGTAGAGTTCGATGCTATATTGGGCATGGATTGTCTATCTTTATACAAATCCAACATCAACAGCCAGGAAAGAGAGATCATTATTCAAATACCAAATCATCCTCCAATTCTATACAAGTGTAATCATGATGATTAATATTCATTAGAATCATCATCTCAAGTTTGGATATTATTTACTTATGAGAAATCATATCTTAGTCAAATGATTATGACAAATGAGATGATCATGCTCGAAGACATGCCCATTGTAAGGGACTACACTGATGTGTTCCCCAAAGAGTTGTCTAGTCCTACTCTTGATCAAGAGGTTTAGTTATCAATTGAACCTATTCCTAGATCTATATCTGTATAAAATAAACCTTATATAATGGTCACTATTGAGCTGAAGAAGCTGAAGAAGCAGTTATAATAGAATATGGACAAGGGTTTTATACGCCCGAGTGCTTCACCATGGGGTGCGCTAGTACTTTTTGTTAAATATAAGGGTATATCTATGTGAATATACATTTATTATCATGATATCAATAAAGTCATGATAAAGAATAAGTATCCCCTATCTCAGATAGATGACTTGTTCGATTAGCTACGTGGGGCCAGCTATTTCTCTAAGGTGGACCTTCGGTCGGGATATCACTAATTAAAGGTGAGGAAGGAAGATGTTCCTAAGATTGCATTTAGAACAAGGTATGGACACTGTGAATTTATATTGATACCTTTTAGACTCACTAATGCTCCAACAATTTTCATGGATTTAATGAATAGAGTTTTTAGAGATTACCTCAACAAATTTGTGGCAGTCTTTATCGATGATATTCTAATATACTCCAAGAGCAAGGAGGAACACGATGAGCATTTGAATGCTATGCTAAAGATTTTGAGAAGGTAGAAACTATATGCAAAGTAAAATAAATGTGAGTTTTTTATGGAGGAATTATCATTCTTGGGGAATATTATCACCCACAAAGGGATATTTGTGGACCCTTCCAAGACAAAGGCAATCGAAGAGTGGCCCAAACCGACATCTCTAATGAAGATCTGTAGTTTCCTTGGCCTATCTGGGTATTAAAAACGATTTGTGAAGAACTTATCATGATTTTAAACCCCAATAACAAAACTTAAATGTAAGGGAGTAAAGTTTTTCTAGACTCAAGAATGTAAGGAAAGCTTTAAGGAGCTCAAAAATAGGCTTATCACTGTGCCAATACTCACACTCTCGACAAGTGGAGAAATATTTGTGGTATACAATGATGCTTAAAAGAAAGTATTAGACTGTTCATTGATGTAAAATGGTAAAGTTACATACTAAACCTCAAGAAATTTGAAAATTCATGAGAAAAAATATCTTACGCATCATCTGGAGTTGGCATCTGTGATCTTTGTGTTGAAAATCTGGCAGTATTATCTCTTTAGGAAGAAGTGTGAGATATATACTGATCACTAGAGTCCCAAATATATATTCACACAAAAAGGATCTTAATATGCACCAATGAATATGGTTGGATATAATCAAAGATTATTACTACTCAATCCATTACCATCCTGGTAAGACAAATAAGGTAGCAGATGCTCTAAGTAGAAAGGACCCTATATCTTTATCAATGAAGAGAATAGATAAGGATTCAATCTTCTTAGACTTGAATAGGATAGAAAAGGGAATAATTAAGGGAGAAACATCATAAATCCTTTATCAAATGATTTCTCAACCATCCCACATGGAGAAAATGAAGGATGCTCAAATAAATGATGTGGAAATTCAGAAAAGGGTGGAAGCTATCAGAAATGGGAAATCCTATGAGTTCAAGATTGATAAGGATGGAGTCATAATGTTTGTGTCATAATTATGTGTACCATCTGATCTAGAGATAAAACAGAGCTTCTAAATTATGAACATATCTCATCCTTCTCTATTCACATAGGAAGCACAAAGATGTATCGAGATCTTCAAGAGAACTATTGGTGGGACAATATGAAGAAGGAGATTGCTGAATATACATTAAAGTGATTAGTATGTTAGCAAGTGAGGGATGAGAGGAAAAATTATAAAGGTTTGATGAAACCATTACCCATACCAACATGTAAATGAGAATACATCACCATGTACTTTGTCACTAGACTTCTAAATACATCACGTGGGAACAATTATATATGGGTTATTGTGGATCATCTTACAAATACATCTCAATTTATCACAATTCAAGAGGAATTATCATGGGATCAACTTTCCCAAATATAATCAGAGAAGTGGTAAGTCTTCACGGAGTACCACTATCAATTGTATCTGATCGAGATCTGAGATTCACCTTGAAGTTCTAGAAAATTCTCCAACATGCTCTAAGCATCGAGCTGAATTTCAGTACAACCTATCATCCTCAAAATGAGGGCCAATATGAGAAAACTATTCAGAAACTAGAAGTCATGTTGAGATAATGTTCTATAAACTTCAAAGGAGGATGAGACCAACATATTACTTAGGTTAAGTTCTATTACAATAATAGTTTCCACTCCAGCATCCAAATGGATTCATATTTTTCCCTTTACGGGAGAAGGTAAAAAACACTGGCATGCTAGGATGAAGTCAGTGAGTGTAAGTTTCTAAGACCTGAAATGGTTGAAAAAATGGTGGAAAAGATGAAAACCATTTAGAAACACATCAAGGTAGACCAAAGTCGATAGAAGAGTTATGCAGACAATCATCAATGGGACCATGAGTTTAAGGTTGGTGACATGGTATTCCTCTGTATATCTCCATGTAAAAGGATCATGAGATTTGGGAAGAAAGGAAAGCTAATTCCCAGATACATAATCCCCTTCGATATCCTTGATCGTGTCAGAGTCGTGGTCTATCGACTAGCACTTCCTCCAACCATGTCCCAAGTACATGATGTATTCCACATATCCCTCTTAAGGAAGTACATACTGGATCCTTTACATGTACTGTCTTTAGAGGTGGTGTAATTAGAGACTGATCTTTCTTACGAAGAGCATGCAGTAAAGATCTTGGATTGTATAGATAATGTCCTACACAATAAGACTACTCACCAAGTCAAAGTACTATGAAAAAACCATACGTATGAAGAGGAAACATGGTAACCAGAGGAAGTGATGAAGGAGAAGTATTCACACTTGTTTTCAGCTTAGAATGTAAAATAAAATTTTGAGGGTGAAATTTCTTAAGGAGGGAAGAATGTAATGATACAAAGTTTTATCAATGGAAATTCCCTTCTTATAATTATGTTATATTGTATAATAACATAAAATCACATTAAGAACACAATAAAAACTTTATAAATGAATAATAAATGAAATAAAAGGCATTTATAGAAGTTAGGGAATATATACCAAAGGAATAGTAACATGACCTTTGGAATAGTAACATGACCCTTATAAATAGTAAATCAAACAATTGAATATTAAACTCACCAATGGAAGGATATATAAATTTTATCCATCTTATAAGTGACAAAATTATATAATTATATCATAGTATATGTAAATAAATATTTTAAAAATTATTAATTAAGTGTTTATATTTTTGTAAGTCATAAATATTTAATTAAAATTTTATGACAAATTTAATAATTTAAAAGAAAGTTTATTTTCATAAAATTTATTCATAAATTTGTATTTTTATGTCTTATGATTATAATATGATTTTATGAGACCTCAGTTAATTTTTCAAAGTGTGATAAAATCAGTTATAATTTTAAAATATGTATTTTTCAAGTAAATTATGATTCTAATAAAAAAAATTAAATTTCTTATATTTAGAAAATTATTTTCTTAAAATAGAGTTCATTTTGAATTCTAAATGTCAAAAAATGTTTAGGGTGATTCTTTTTTTATTTTTATAAAATAATTGAATTTTTGGTGAATAGTGAAATACAGTAATTTACGGTATTTAAATTAAAATCCAAATACATGATTTAAAAACATCATGCATGATGTAAGAAGCCAAATCTCAAACTTCCCTTCATTATTTTAAAATTTTTAATGATAATTCTCAAAATATCCATAGTATCGAGCCAAAATAATAGACTAATGATTAAAATAATGAAAAAACACATCTCTCCTCTATTATAAATACCACCCTCACCACCTCTTCTCCTCAACCTCTCAATCCTTGAGCCTTGTCTAAATTATGCTAAAATATTTTCCCAATATCCTCCCCCATTTTCATAAGCATTTATTCTTAATAAAATACCAAAACCAATTCTCTAAGGAGGTCTCAAGAAGAAGGAATCAAGAGGTAAACCCCTCTTCCTTTTCTTTTAATTTCTTTTCAAGTTACATTATTTTCTTTTTCTATCTCACCTCCCCTAATACAAATGGTATGGTTACTCGGGTAAATTACATATACTATATATTTTTTATGATAATTTAACAATTTATCATCATCTCTCTTTCCCCCTCCTTTTATACTAAGAATGAAAACATCATCCGAGATGCGTTAATTTATCACATTCAAGGAAGGAAAAGTTTTCAATTTCATTTAACATTTTCAAGGATGGTCATGAAACCATTTTTATGGTTGAACCAGATTATAATATATTTATTATATCTTATTTAATTTTCGGAAATCACTTTGTACACATGATATTAATTTATAAAACAAAATAAGTTTGTTGTGATCAAAAACCACCAAAATAAACCCAAACGATTATCATTAACTATTTATCTAATGATTTATATTAATTCCATAAAAAAATATTTATAAGACCAAATTAAAATATTTAATATCATTAATAGCATATAAGTTCAATTCTAGATAATTACCCCACTTTACATGACCCTTTGTATATGTATATAAGTAAACTGATCATGAAAATCAAGGAAACCAATGCTCTCAAATGATGAAATTGAATCGCTTAACCGATCAAAAAGAACATAAATGAAATTAATAAAGTTATAATAAATCAAATAAATGTATAATGAGTTTTTTAATTATTAATTAATTAATCTAATTTGATTATCCAGGACATTAAGATCAAGTGAAGAACACCTTTGGACTTAAGGTAAGGGATTCTGCCTGAACCTATATTATTCCTTCGGGTTATTCTTTCTCTCTTTACCCAAATAAAATTATCTTTTATTTTTATTTAAATATTTTTTAATTCAATTTATATGTTCCAAAATCATGTATCAAGATCCGTTAATCCTAATTTTTTGGGGATATATATGTTTTCTAAAGGTTCCCTATTCAATTCTTCCCGATAAGTAAGCCCGATTTTAAGAGAACTTACCGAATTCTTACCCATTTTAAAGTGAATTATACAATCTATTTTGAGAAACCATTATTTTCTTAAAATAAATATTTTTATTATGAAATCTTTCTTAGTTCACTTCTGATTTTATATAAAAGATAATACCCATTTTTTGTTTTAAATGCTCTTTAATATTTTCCTTAAACCGCACTAAAATGTTTTTATTTTAAAGATTATTAAATATTATTTTTTACATGCTATCACTTTAGTTTGAAATCACTTATCATGATATATACCTATTTTACCTTATTAATGTCCATTAATGATTTAAATCCTTTATTTCATGAACACCATTGTGATATTCCCTTTTGTCATGCCTTTTGACAAGATTATGATACCCAATTCTTACCAAGGGTAGCCCTTACATTTATGATTGATTAATTATGTATAATTCTTCATATGACACACATATTCATGAAAATTCTATGATAGGTGTACACAAATATCACTCCAATGCATTGGGTAATTTTTATTCTCATGAGACGTCATGTGCAACGGTCTTGGTGGTTAGCCTTGACTCATGCTCCATGTGTAACAGTCTTAGTAGTTAGCCTTGACTCATGCTCCATGTGAAATGGTCTTGGTGGGTAGACTTGACTCATGATCCATGTCTAATGGTATTGGTGGTTAGCCTTGACTTGTGCTACTCTATGTGGAATGATCCTTGACTCATGCTAAAATAATGTTTTATGTTGTTTCCACATTATTATGATTCCATGATTATATGATCCCTTTTTCTATATATTATGATTCTATATGTTTAATCATATTCCATGACTTTTTATATCATTATTTTATTCCTTCTAACCCATGTGCTAAGATTTATTTTAAATGTTTATTTCTTTACTGGGATTTTTAGCTCATCCCTTTGTTAATGTATTTCCCCCAGGTTATCTAATACTAATGTAAGGGCTCAAAGGAAGTTAGGAGATCACAATGGATGTTAAATAAAGAATTGATTTATTTAGTCCCATGTTTTCAGTTTTATGTACCTATTCTTCCAAAGACACTATACTTCATGATCCTTGGCTTGTAATTTGATAGTAAATTATGTTTGAAATCATGTAATAACATGTGAAAAGGGATGGGGTTGCTATATACATGGAAAATATTTTCATATTTTTATTTTTCTTTTTACATCGTGATTCTCACAAGGGTTTTATAAGGATCATGGTACTTAGGTTATTTTGAGTACAACTTTTCACCCATATATGGACAGACAATCAAAGCGTACTATTTAAGTGTTAGAGGACATGCTAAGAGAATGTACCCTAAATTATGGTGGGGCAGGGGAAAATCACTTAACACTCATTGAGTTCACCTATAAAAAATTATCAGGTTTCTGTTCATATGAAACCATATTATACACTATATGGTAGGACATGTAGATATTTATTATACCGGATGGAAGTTGGAGAGTAAGAGTTGTTGGGGCTGAGTCTCGTACAAGATACATAATAACATGTTCAATTGATCTTGAAGTGTATGGATATAGAAAAGATTAGAAATAAGTCTTACACTAATCAAAATTAACAACCTACTAAGTTTATAGTAGGTGATCATGTCTTCCTTTAGGTGTCACAGATATTAAGTCACCATCAAATTTGGAAATAGGGAAATTTGGTGCCTAGGTATGTTAAGTAGTTTGAGGTTATAGAGAGGATTAGACTAGTAGTGTATCAATTGGATATTCCACAATGATACAATGTTATGCATGAAAATTTTCATGTTTCATAGATTCAGAAACATATCTCTGACTCATCTCATTTGATTGATGTTGATGATGTGGATCTTGAGTCTGATGCAGCCTTTGAGGAGAATTCAGTTTTTATTGTGGATCTTAGTGAGAAAATTATTTAGGGTAAGACCATTCTGTTAGTACAAGTTCTATAGAAGCATGGTCATGTTCAAGAGGAAACATGAGAGTGGGAAGTAGATATATGAACCTAGTGGACCAACTCTTTAACCTTGTAGGATTAGTGATGCTTCAGAGTTTGGGTTGAGGATGAGTTTTTATAAGGTTGGGAGGTTGTAAGATCACAATGTTTAATGAGGTATGGTTTGTTTAAATTTTGGTTAAAATCCTTTTTAAAATGGTTAATTAAATGCTTCCTAGGAGTAGGAAAAGTATCAAGGAAGTCTTGAGGGTTTATGGCATGAAAAATAGGAAAATATATCCACAATTTCCTAGGATCATGGTTAACATGCAGTTAATACTAAATGTGCACCATAACTATGTGCCCTGCTAAGAGAGGGGGCACGGTTTTAAAAACCGTGTAAAGGGTATCTTGAAATCGTACAAACTTGGAAATAACTAGCGACATAGATTCCTCATAGTTTATCAAATTGTGTGGGTTCCCCCAGAAGACCGTACATCCTAGCTCCCTATTAGGTAGAGGGTATCATACGGTTGGTGCATGGTTTGGCGAACCATATTGGCTAACCCTACACCTCTTAAAAAGTGGTAAAAATTACCATTTACCTCCTGAACTTTAAATATTTTCACCTGAATTTCATCCCCATTTTCCCCCAGTAACCTTGTATGAAAACCAAAAGTTCTCCCATATTCCAAGGATTAATCTCCTTCAATTATTAGGCATTTGGAGTGATTTTTAGTGTAAATAAAATCTCTAGGTAAGTCTATGAGTCCTATTTATTCTAATTTTTGGAAGTTCCATGGTTGTTTGTTTTATATTATTCTAAATCTTATCAAACCTATTTCCAAGTAGTTATTATCTTTATCATTTGAGGTCATTTTAGTTCAATTCAAGGGTCTAGGTGGGGTGAGTGTTCATTTATGAGCATAAGGTAGGCGGTCTATAAGTTTTCACCCATAGTCATGATGTTATTCATGTGTATGTGGTTGTTTTTTTGTTCTTCCATATTTTGTATTTTTGTTTTTAACTAAGAAAAGTAATTTTGGTCTTTAATTATTATGATATACCTCTCATGGACATTTTCAGAACCATTGACGACCATGAGACTGGGTTTAGGGCCACCCATGAAGCATGTCGTTCCCTTGGAAATGGAAAATGGGTTGTAAATGGTGATATAGAGGGTTTATATGATTAAAATGATTGTACATGGTGTTTGAACAAGTAATTACGCCATAAGGGGTTTCCTGGATTAATTTTAAATAAAAGGGGTAATGATATGGATAGGGAAATAAAGTGTAAATGGAAAAAATGGGGTTAAAATGTTATTAAATGGGTTTAAAAAATAATTAATTATTGTGTTATATGAAAAAAATGGCTAAATCGTTTAAGTAATGATTTTGGATAAAGATGTTGAGTGATATAGACCATGTGAATAATGTTGAATGAAATGAGGTTAACCCTTGATAATGTAATGTGTTGAAAAGGCAATGTGTGTTGGACCCTGAAAAATGTGAATTAATGAAATGGTTAGATATGAGGGACACAAATACTCCCACCCATGGGCAAGGATGTTGGACATGGTGATCCTTATATTTGATTTTGAATCAATAAACTCAACGTTATACATCCTTGACTTGATATGATGGACACAACATTTCATATTTTTGGCTAAGGCACTGACATGACGATCTAGGCACTAATGCCTTTTGATGTGATAAGGTAAATTGGATTTTTTCACCTCAATATGTGAAATTTAAATGATTAGTGAATTACCATTTTTTTAAAATGTTTAACCCTTTTTATTGTTGGATTAAACATCTAATATGGATAGAGTAGGTTATTGGGTTGGGGGTCATGGTAGACCTAAGGACCTAAGCAGATAATTGATAAAATGCTTAATTTTGAAACTTGTTTACTTTTTCTATCTTGTTTACTATTCATATGTACTTCCATATACACTATTATTAGAATGGATATTTCTGTATACACCACTGGTGGTGGCCTGCTGAGTTTTAATCACACCCTTCTTAGGTCTCTATTGGTACCCGAGTAGATTTCATGGTTGCAGACCAAGATAAGGGAAAAGGCCTTATGATGGATGGTTGTGTTAAGATTTTGGGATAGAAAATGGATGAGGGAACTAGACAAATATCAAGTCCCATTTTGGGAATTTTCAGTGTGTCTTTATTTTATGTTTCCATTGAAACTTGACACTACTATGACATGGGATGTTTATTGTATTTGGGTTGTGGTCACTTACCTGGTTTTGGGGGTTTGATTATATGATGCATTTTTATTGATTATTATTATTAGTTATTGTTTATATTGATTTTTTTCTTGGATTAATCTAGTAAAAAGGTAATATTATCCCCACATACCTTATTATACCATCGCTTCTAGTCAACTTCCTCTAGCGTACGGGGAGGCGCGCCTAAGGTCATGTGGCGCATCGCCTCGGGGCATCGGTTTAGTGGCACTCGGGCTGAGATATTGCAAAACCAAATAGAAAATATGACAACATAGTAAAAACAATGTACAAATCTAAGGATAACAATCCTAAAACTCCTAAAAGGATATTATATTACTAAATAATTATATTCATAAGAATTATTTACTTTTAAACCAAATAAATAGGTGGATATATAATCTGAATCCAATGTTTCAACAAGTTCCAAATACTAGAATATCTAAAACTAATCCAGTAAAAAACAAGAAGTTTTATAACACCCATGATTCTATTTTCAAGTATGAAATTTAATTTTTATTAATTTTTACGTTTATTATAGTATTTATTGGTTTTTTGATGTATTTGGAATTTTGTGTAAGTTGCAGTACTAGAATCGATAAGGTCGCACCATGACCAAGGGAGGTCACACCATGACAAGTCCTTAAGAAAGTTAGAGTGGTTGAGTCCCCTATGAAAGATTCAGAAACTTACACATGGGAAAAACTTGAATTATAATATTATTTTCTGAAAAAAATATAAAGAGGAAGTGGGTTGCACTGCGACAACATGGGTTACATCATGACTGATTTTTCTCTATAGAACAACCTTGTGCAAAACCCCCACACTAAAAAGGCTATACACTAAATTGTGATGGGAGTTTGTTGCAGTAAGGGGTTGGGTAGTGGGGTATTGCTCATGTAAGGTTTATACACCATGGAGGGTAGGGTTTCACCATGATGAAACCCTCAACAACAACTTGGGTTTAGGTAAGGGGTGGAATTTCATGATAAGGGAGTCACACCATAACCTTTTCTACTCATTTTTAATAAAAATGTAAAATTACTAGGCTAACCATAATTGATTAAAATTGATTATCCTATATTTATCCCACATTTTAACCATCTAGGAACAAGAAATTCATTCTCCCTTTTCTTTTCCCTTTCCCCTTGGTTTTTTTGAATCTTTCATCTTGGATTTATTGGAGATCCTCAAGTGGTTCTTCCCCTCTTCCTTGGTCCTATTTTCTTGTCCTTCTTGATTTATTTACTTTCCTTGGTCCATGGAATACTAGGGTTTTCTTTACCCAAACATAAATGATGTGGGTTTTGATGTTAGAGTTTCCTCTTGGATTATAAAGTTCCTCCTCCTCCTCCTTTCTTAGAATACTCCCATCATTGGAAAGTGGTTTCATTGGATTAGGGTAAGTGGTTTCATGAAATAATTTTGTTAGAGGAACAATAGGTGATTTATTATTTTTAAAAAAGTATTTTAAATTGTTTAAAGCATGTTATACAATCATTTAAGGCCAATTTATGTGATATAATTGTTTGTAATTATTCTATTTTGATGTTGGTAATTAAAGTGATTTGAAAAGAATGTTCTATATATGGAATTAAAGGCTTCCTAATATGTGTTTGATAAAATCCTTCTTTGAATGGAAATTGATTTAAGGGTTAAAGTTTAATTATTTGAAAGGGCTATAGAACATGAGAACCCAAGGTTAATTATGGTGAACTGAACTAAACATATTTAAATAATACAATGATACCATGGTTTAATTAATACATCTCACAAATAGTTACAAAACCCAAGGACCTAAGGGTTTAGTGTCTTGAAGAATAGATACATAATAATATTATTTTACAACACATGTAAAAATTATCCATAATCATGCTTCTATATACCCTCTTCTAGACATCTCATATGATATAATCATCTTTATAACCAAGGGAATGGAAACATAAGAAAGGGGTGAGCTCAAATGCTCAGTAAGGGTAACTTATCAACTAGTCATAACCATTAGATCATAAACATGAGAGAAAACACGAGAAAGGGAGAAATATCATATAAAAAGATCATGGGACCATAAATGAAAACCATAAAACTTGATTTAGAATTAAATATCATTACATCAGAACATAATACCAAATAAAGATAATCAAAACATAGATTAGGAACACATAATAGGTCAAACAAAACATGAAATCGTTACATAAGAAAGTGGAACATCTTTAGAACATAGAATATCATAAACATTTGACATAAATTAGAAATAATTCATATTTTATATAAGTTTCAGAACCATAATCATATGAAAACATTGTGAATAAATACATGTATGTCCACCCTTTAATTTTCTAAACAAATTCAAGTATGTATACCCTTTAGTTTGGGAAAAAATCCAATTATTTCCACCCTTTAGTTTGTAAAGAAATCCAAGTATATTTATGCTTCATTATCTCATGAAATATAAAACCATAACCAATGCATTAGAGGGTGATACAAGACCCCACCAATCATTATCCATATATATGAGTTCCACTTAAAATCAAATCATTAATCTTATCATAAATGACCCATGGGAAGAAAATTTGTTTCATAACTTTTCCAAATTGTATCACATAAAAAACATGATTTTTTTATACCAAAAACATAATCTCCTAAAAGGAGTATTTAAGAAGAGCACATATGTGGTGATTTATGAACCATTACTCAATTAGAGAAGAATACTTTGAAAATGGATGTGAAATTTCAGAAAATATTTTTATTAAAAATAATTTCTTAATATCATCTTAAAAAGATGTGATTTTCAAGTCATATTCTAAAAACCATGTCATGACCCAACCAATAGGGAGCCCTATTGGGTTAGTAATAAGCTAAGGGTGACACCCCAAGCCCACCTTCAATAGGATAGGGTATGGAGACTAGTTCCAAGTAGGTATAACATATAATGGGATGCCTTATCCCAAGAACATGTATGCACTCATACAACAAACATCATGCAATAGTGCAGATATAGAATAATTACTGAAACATCTAGAGTATAAAAAATGCATGAAACAACCACTAAGAAATATATCAGAGTACAAAAATTTAATTTAGAAGACTAAAAGGGAAAAAATACATGCCCAGACAGAAATGAGTCTCCAACATGAAAACATCTTGAAAATGGGAAAGAATCAAAAGATCCTAGATCAAAATCTCTAAGGTAGATCACTGAACATGGTTAGCTCCACTGAGCACCACTATACTCCACCAAAGTCTCCACTGATCTTTCTACTATCTACATAAGACACAACATGGGTGGGTGAATTCCAAATAAGGGTAAGTATATACATACCTAGTAAGGTTCCCTAAAAACCAAAAAGGAAGTAATAGAAATAGAAATAGTCATCTCAACCCATAAATAAAGAGGTTAAAGGAAAATCAATATCATATATGATCACAAGAAACCAAAGTGAAGAGATAACGGGGATCTCTATATCCATATTCATCTAAGAATGATGATTCAGCCTACAGCTTCTAATGATCCATCTTCAATTCCCATCACTACAAAAAACCTCACAATAATCATGATGTTGGGGCCTTCTACTCACTACTATGATCAACAATCAAGGGAGATATAATCGAGAACCATCTCCCTTATAGAGCTCGATGAGGGGGAGTACCACTCTATAGATAGAGGACCTACACCTATTTGAAGTTTTGGGGAGTACTGAATCTACCTATTTAAAGAGTATGGGGGACCCGTATCCTAGTGTGATAGGGGATTAATGAACCTTGACATCTCTCTGGTGATCCAATCTAATCACTACCACCATATAAGCATCACTAAAGAAAGAATCATGCCTTTAAGACCTAAAAAAGTATCTCTGATCTCAATGAAAAGGATATCATCACGTCCTATGTAGAAGACTTCTTAGGATAAACTACTCTATGGACCACATATGAGTCTCAAAGAAAGAGATACACAAGGTGGAAGTCCCTGGGAAAAGTAAACGACATGTATCGGGTATACATGACATGTCTTGGCTACTTCGTGTATGTCTATGTACTACGGCCTATTCCCATGTACTCTGGCACGTAACCGTGTAAATTTCCTATGTTCAGGCACTCTAGTCATGGTTGTTACCATGTACTCATAGGGTATACACCTAGCTAATAACACCAAGTTACATGGTGTGTATTGGTTATACATGATGTGTGATATTTATCTCCACACAAAACCCTATCCACTATTGGAGGGGACTACACGATGTGTGTTCTTCCGTAGTAAACATTATGCATGATAGGATTTTCCAAAAACAGACATTCCTTTATGTTAATTCTATATCTTCATATTTTTATGCTTTCACCATTGTTTTACTTGCTCAAAACATCCAAAATCTAAGGGCGAGCCTCAGATCATTGATTCCTAACCTCAAATGTTTGGAAATCGGAACTCCAATCACCTGATTAGTAATCTGTCATGCATTCGGTCAATATATGGGAACCAGATCCATGAATCCATCACCTTCATTCTAAAAACCACCTATATACATCCACAAAACACTGATTCCAAGTCCATTCACACATCGACTATGAATCTGGGGGTTCAATCGTGCTCGAATCAGGACTTACAATGTTGAACTGTGACCTTGTGGGCCAACTATGAAGAATGAAAATTACGGTGGGGAGAAATGAATAAGAAAAAGGTGACACCATAATTATTTGGTGTGATCCCATCCAAAAAATATGAAAATTTTAACCAATGGTGAATCAAATGCTCATATGATATAAAAAAAGGTTCAAGAATTCTATTTGAAATTAGGCTCATGTAAAGAACAAGTAACACATAAAATAAGAAAATATAATACATGCTCATAAAATGAATCAAATAGGGAGGAAATACATGAAATAATGTTCCTACCTCAATAATGGATTGATCATTGGTAATGAAAATGTACACTAGTGAAGAAGAAGAATATATTCATATTCCATATCATGATTCTCCTCGATCGTTCGTCGTTGACCCTCATTCCCACTCCACCAATGCCAAAGAAGATATCCTCCTCTATAATATCACAGGGTTATGTGGATAACCCTATGAATTTTTCATAATGATGTATTTATAGAGGAGGGTTACAGTTTGGGGAAATTAAATAAATAAATAAATTCATTCACTTAATTCCCCCATAAACAATCACCCTTAATCGAATTCCCAACACTAAACAACTTTATATCATGACTAGGGTAAACTATAAGTTCTGGAAACAACCATGGTCTGAAATTTCCTATCTAAGGTCATGATCAATAGGAAAACCTTTTAATTAGAAAATATGCATGCATGTGATTTAATATATATTAATTTTTTTTAATATATAAATTTTTTGGTCCTACGACATCCAAAAACATCACCAAATATAAAGTAAAATACATAGATATCTATAGAAATATTCAAAACATAAAACTAAAAAAATCAGAGTCATTATATTCCCCACTCCTTTAAGGATTTTCATCCTAAAAAGCATAATCTACACAAAAAGTTGGGGGAACTAAATTCACATCTGACTCTCATGTTCACAGGTGGTCTCCCGCATGATCCCATGCTTCCAAAGCACTTAAACTAATGGATTGGTTCATCTATATAGGATACTCTATTTTCAGCCATTGATCGCCATCTGGTAATTTGTGAAGTTGGATCTATCCTCGATGTCCATTTCACCCTAGTCAATAATGTTCATTCGGTTTTTCATGTATCTCTACAGATACGACACATGGAATACGTCAGGAAAATGGTCTAAATGAGGGGGTAAGGCCAAGTAGTAAGAAAACTAAAAAACCCTCTGTAGGATGTGGAATGGCTTGATGAACCTCAGAGATAACTTACTTCCCCGTCCAAATCTTCATAATCCTCATCACAGGGAGACTCTCTGGAAGATATGATCTCCCTTATCAAACTCCAAAGGCCTACTACATTGATCCATGTAACATTTCTATCAGTTTTGTGATTTCCTCATATGATCATGGATTACATGAACCTTTTATATAGTTTCATGTACCATATCTAGCCTAATAAGACATGTCTCCCCAATCTCAGTCCAAAAAAGGGTGACCTACAGGGTCTCCCATACGGGGCTTCAAAAGTTACCATGATGATAGTAGAGTGATAACTATTATTATAAGAAAAATCTACTAATGGAAAGTGATACTCCCATCTATGAATGAAGTCCATCACATAGGCTATCAGCATATCCTCCAACACCTGGATAGTCTTCTTGGTTCACTCTTCTATTTGGGGATTAAATACTATGATCATCTATAACTGTGCCCCAAAATACTCATGCAAACCCCTATAAAACCTTTATGTGAACTAAACATCATAGTCAAAGATAATATTCATGGGTACCCCATGAAGTTATCTGATCTCACCCACATACAACTACCCCAAACTCTCCATCAAACTCTTCTCCCTAATGGAAATAAATTGTACCGACTTGGTAAGTTGGTCAAAAATCACCCAGATAGAATCATGGACACTCTCTATCCATGGAATCCCCATAAAAAAATCCATCTATATTCTATCCAACTTCCATTATGGGATCTCAAGAGGTTGAGTCAAAAATGTTGGAACCTGATGTTCAACCTTTACCTACAGACATGTGAGACATAAAGAGACAAACTTGACAAAACTCTACCTCATTCTAGCTCACCAAAACTACCACTAAAGGTCCCTATACATATTTTCCACACCTGGATGTAAAAAAAATGGTAAGTATGAAACTCCATTAACAAATCCTCACACAATGTGACTGGAACCACCATCCATCCCTAAAAACTGATGATGTGATCCTTTCCTTCATAAAATCCATCAAGTTTATCTCTTGAGGATATATAGTCACATATAACCTCATAGTCGATGTATCCTAACTATACCTCCATCACATTATAAAGAAGTAGTGGAGTTACCACCATCAATTGAAGTTAAACTACACCACTCTCTTCCACTAAGGTCAACTACAAAAAATCTAACTACTCAAATTATTCTTTCACCAAGTGAGAATAAGATTTCCTATTAAGGTCATATGCCACCAAGATTCCCTTCCCTCAATTATAGACTATCTTGAAGTAATAGTCCTATAATTACTCCAACCAACTCCTCTATCTCAGGTTGAGATCTCTCTAATTGAATATGTACCTGAGGCTCTAGTGGTTTGAGTAAACAACAAAATACTCTCCCAGAAGATAATTCCTCCACATATTCAAGGTGAAGACTAGAACTTCCAACTCTAAGTCATGGCTCATGTAATTTTTATCATGGGGTCTCAACTACCTCGACCCATAAGTTATCATTTCATCCCTCTACATCAAAATAAAACTGATCCCATCTCAAAAGGCATCACAAAACACCATGCACTCAATGAAATCATCCAATAGTCTCAAAACAGGAGAATTATTCAACCTATACCTCAGCTCCTTAAAGGTTCTATGACACTTCTCTGTCAAGTTAAATGACATCCCTTTTCACATTAAGGCAGTCAAAGGGGATATTATCCTAAAAAATTCTTCTAAAAACATCTTTCAGTACCCAACCACACCAAGAAAACTCTTCAACCCTGACACACTCTTGGGTGGTTCTTAAGTAATCACTATATAAATCTTTTTCACATCTATAAATACACCATGATCAGATATAAAATTCCCTAGAAAGTTAACCTCACAGATCAAAAAATGACACTTTGAGAGCTTACCATAAATATGGTTCTCTCAAAGTAAGTCTAGGGCCATCCTCAAATTCTTCACATGCTCCTCTTCTGATTTAGAGTATACAAGAATGTCATCGATGAAGACAACTATGAATTGTTCCAAGTATGAATGGAAGAGCCAGTTCAAAATATCCCTGAAAGGGGATTTAGTTACATTGAAAGGCATCACTAGGAACTCATAGTGTTTGTAGTGACATCAAAATTATATCTTCATAATATCATCCCCAAGAACCATAAATCGATGGTAGCTAGACCTAAGATCGATCTTTGAAAACTAACTTACACCTTTCAATTGGTCAAAATGGTCATAAATCCTAGGTGTGGTTTATTTTTTCTTGATCGTTACTAGATTTAGGTGATGATAATAAAAAATATACTCAAGCTATAATATTCCTTTTTCATTAACATAATTGGATCCCCCTAGGGGGACACACTAGGATTTATATTTTTTTTCAAAAAGGTATTACAACTTCACCCTAACTCTTGGAGCTCGGTGGATACCATCCAATATTATTTAGAATATATCAATGAGGTCTTGAGGTGAAAGTCAATTCAGAAGTAAATCTCCCACCTTATATGTAATCCCATTACATCTTTGATAATGACATCCATATAGTCCAAAACTACCACTAAAATCTATATGCCTATAGAGATCACTTCTCCAAGGGATAAAATCACCAACTGATGGGTGATAAGTTGCATCATTTTACTCATCATCCCTAATTTCTTAGCCATAAGATCCCTCATGACCATGAAAGAGAATCTTGTTTTATCTGTACGAATATAACTAACTCTCTTTCGAGGAAATTATATCTGGGAATACACCTTGTAAAAACAGTCCATTCCCAAAATGAAATCATAAGGTTTCATCACAATTACCAAGAGATCCCAAGAGAAACTCTCTTTACCAAACACTAACTTTCACTATTAAAAAAATTGAGATAAATAAGGATCGATCCATGTAGGATCCTCTAGCCATATTTGTTGGGTTGAAGACTCAACTGGAAGCTCTATCTCCCACATAAGGGATATTGATATAAAGGGATGAATCATTACTATATCTACGAGTACTGGAGTTAGAGTATAAAATAAATAGATCATACCTCGAATCATATCATGAGTATCCTGATCATATCCTTATATATCCTACAACTACCTATTACCTCATCCACCACCCACTTAGCCTAGAATGGGCCACCTCATGGTGGTTTTGGGATTAGATCACAATGTCATCCTCCACCAACAACTCCTCCCTCTAGAGCTCCACCCGTTCCTCTATCATTACTGCCTCCCTAGAGGCCATCTTGACTATGCTTGTGAGATCCCTGATCATGAATATACCTATTCCATGAAGGTCCATACACAACCATCCTACATTCCTTAGTATGTTGGGTTATGAAATCATGATCCATATAACCTCACCTGTCAAAATCATAGCACCTACCCTCTCATAGCTGATTGGATCATTTGCGCGAACCCTACATTGAGAATCCACATGTCTGAGTCTAGGCATGAGTATGCCTCCCTTTTCAAGATCCTAACATATGATTATTTCTAGAAACTTTAGATTACTTCAACCTATTATGGATACTTCCATCTCTCATTGGATGACATCCCTTTTCTTGGAATTTATCTATAACTAAGGCCCACTCCAGCACTCCAACATAAGTGGGATTGCATAAGAATACCATGATATAATGATTGTATATTTTAAGGACCTTATCAAACTTCCATACTCAATAGTATCCATGTAATATGATATCTATATAGTAACATGTGAGGTTAGTAAACCTCATGGCGTACTTAGAAACAAACATATCACTCTACTTCAACTTGAGAATCTTCTAAATCTGTATAGAGTACAAGATCGAAGGGGTAATAATCAATGTAGAATAGATTCTAGAAGTATAACTATGAGATTTTACTCTCATAATGAGTTTGTGTAATCATACTCCACTATCACCCTACTACTCTAAGAAGAAAATTGGATGCAAGCACAACCATTTGATCGAACGAGCTCTGAACAAGTCTAAAAACTCAGACCACTACCTCGAGCCAATCCTTCTCTACTTCAAGGTCTATATCTATATAAAACTTCAACAATATCTATTTATATAACTCATGAAATGTGCTAATACTATGTACATATTCATAATAACTTGCTAGAATTATTGGATTCTCAATAAGTGGTAGCACTGCTCGATGCATGTATGGAAGAAACACCTTATGAGTGAGTCCCTGAACTGAGGTCTCATTGTTCAACTGATCATCATCATGATTTTTTATTAGTATCCTAGATGGTTTTCATCATGGTGACATCTTGAAAGTTACAAGACGTACCACAGTTAGATGAACATATCTAGGGAGATAACTCAAAAAGGATATGAAGATCAAAATACCCAATCCTATATGATTCATGTACTATTGGTATCCAAGAAATCAATGTCTCAATATGCTGAGTCGAGAAGCAGGTAGTCAGAGTCCTAGTGTATGGATACATCAGCCACTACACCATCACTGGGTTCCCTGACATGAGATTCTAACACAAGAAACTTCTATATCATTACGCTAAATTACCAAACCAAACCTCATAATAATTCCAAAACTCTAAACACCAACCTACGGAAAAAAAACCTCTGATACCACTCTATCACAACATAACCCACTGAGTCCCCTTCTGGGTTGGCAGTAATCCAAGGGTGGCACCTCAAGTCCATATCTAATAGGATAGGTGTTGGTGACTAACATCGAGTATGAATAACATTAAATGGAATTCCTTTGGCTAAGTACATGTACACACATATACAAAAAACTCCATGAAATAGTGGAGAGATATAATAAAGACCAGAACATCTAGAGTGTAAACCATGAATGAAACAAACTCTAGGAAATATATTAGAGTACAATAATGTAATGTAGGAGATAAAAAGAATAAAAATACATGGAAAACCAGAAATGAGGTCCCAACATGATAAATACTGAAAAAAGGGAATTACTAAAGAAATATTAACTAAAAATATCTAAGGCTGACCAACGAACATGGTTAGCTCTACTGAGCACCAATATGATCCATTGAGTGCCACTATGTTCCACTAAATTCACCACTGATCTTCCTGTTGTATTCATAAGATACAACACATGTGGGAGAAGCCTATACATGGATAAATATATGTAGGTTCTGGGTATAGTGGAAGCATCCCATGATGGTATGATAAACTCATCTTTTAGTTTTAAATTATACGTAATCATTACTTCACATGATCAAAATTTCATGTCCAATTAAAATAGTAGATTACTTGACTAGATTAATATCCAAAATCAAACTCGAAGAATTTTCACATGTAATTTATAAATAATTTATGAGTAGATATAAAATTACCTTAACTCATGATTATCTATTATTTGATGATCCAGTGGAATAGATATTGCCACATCATCATTTCACTACAAGATTCAATTGTAGAATCCCTCTATAGGTGATCTACACATGAACCAAAATCTCTGAATGATGTCATAGAATCATCGGGTGCTAGAACATCTGATCCTAATCTCTTTCATTGTTTTTGGTTGATCACAGTAGTATTATTTTTGAAGGAGGAAGAACAATTGATTTTCTATTAAATTATTGAAAGTAGAGGAAGAGATAATTCACACTAGGGATTTATAAAGTCTCCCTCTATATTTATTGTGAACACCAAAAAGTGATTTAAGAAATATTTATAATTAGATATTTATTATGGTGGGACTAGGGTTGGAAAATCTCACACAACCCCTTAACCATATTTAATATTCTTAGTTGACCACAAGTACATTAATAATAATAATAATATCAATCACTTGACATGTGCAATTCATTAAGAATATATAAATAAATATCATTTATTTCTAACTGGACCATTAAGCCCAACTTGCCTTTACTCATTAACATTTATCGATTATCGAATAATGAATATTTAATTAAATAAATATCAATTCATTATTCTATGATAAATATAATAAATATTAAATTTTTTAAAATTTAGAACTAATATTTATTATTATTATTATTTAAATAACTTATTTTTTTAAATAAAATGTGATTAAATTTTGGTGATCAAATAAACTTGAATAAATATTATTTATTCTAACTTTTTAAATCAATTACTTAAATCTAACTAAGATTTTGAATACACTAAGTGTGTGACCCTCTATGCATCTTTTTTAGTAGAATTAGGCATAACTATCTAAAGATTAAGGTTATCATCTAGAAAATCCCCAAAGATCCCATAGATAAAGAATTCAATGTTTCAATGAAATCCAACATCCTATGAATGCTTACTATATAATACAATCCCTTTTCCGTGACATCTCTAATCAAGCGGGTTGAATTCGGGTTCCATCAACATATTTGTTTGATTTATCTTTATTTTAATTTCCAGAAATGAACATTCCCACCAATCACCATAACCATGGATTTATGTAAGTAGTTCCATTCCCATCAAAGGTATGAAGATATCAACTTTCATCAAGGGATAGAAGGGATAAATACTTTCTCACATTATCCATTAATTCAATATTACTTGTGACATACCCAATGTATCCTACATTTTCAAAAGCATATGTCATCAATGTTTTTTCAATACATAAAATTAAGATAGAAATGATATCCATTAATTATAATCTTAAATTCCATGAATCAATGCACACATCCTCATATAAAAATATATAATGACACATATAAATTTTGATTTCCTATTAGTGAATTTTTTATCATAACCACTTATCTTGGATATTACCAAGGGATATCACCATGAGAACATGTATTAATGTATTATGAACCTAATACCCCTAATAGCCTATATTTTCTGTGCCCCATTAGAAAATATTATCCATCAGTATAATAAGATTCAAAAATATTGTCAAGGTACCTCAATATTTTCATCATAGCAGGGAACTATTGTGGCCTTTCAAAATGACATATATTATTTGGAAATTATCACATACAAATTTCATATAGATTAACAATAAAAATTTGATAAAAAACATCATTAATAATGAAACATGTAATAAATTACTTATCAAGTTGGTTCTAGGGCACTAAATCCAACATAATTCTACTTGAACTAGAGCTAAATGACAATAATTTTCAGTTCGCTGGCTCTGACATGATACTCATGCCTCTATTGAGATAAATACTTGTTCAAGGGATCTTCCATGTTTTCTATGTGGATACTCTACACAATATAGCTTCACCTAATTGAGAAGAACCCCTCAAGAGATAAAACTTATGATGTATATTCTTTGTCCTTTGGAGTGACCTTGGTTCTTTAGAGAGATCCACCAATGTAGTAATGTCATAGTAAAATATGAGAGGATATTCATTTCTAAGTACCACATCATGATATCAGACCAAGTTTTGAATCTATACTGCTTCTTTGGCTGCATTGGAAGCTACAATATACTCAGACTCTATTGTAGAATTGGAAATTACAGGTTTCTTTGAACTCTTATAGCTCACAATTCCTTCATCAAGACAAAAGTTATATCTACACTATGAATTAAAATCATTATAATATATCAAAAAGCTAGAATTTGTATAATATATGATGACTAGGTATTCATTTCATCTATACACCAAGAACATATCTGTAGTTTGATTTAAATAGTTAAGGATAGTTTTAATAGCACTCGAATGTCGTTCACCTGTATCTTCTCAATATCTTCATACTATGCTCAAATAATAGAAAACATCAATACTGATATATAATGTAGAATACATGATAGATATTATCATATAATCACATGATATCTTATTCATTATCTCTATTTCCTCTTGTGTTTGAGGAAACATTTTCTTAGAAAGATGTATACCATGTGACACTTGAACTAATCCCCTCTTAGATTGTTCCATATTAAACCAATTCAGTATCTGGTTAATGTATGTACCTTTACTTAGTCCTAGAAGCCTCTTGGATCTATCACTCGTGATATTGAACCCTAAAATGTAGGTTACTTCACCTATGTTCTTCGTGGATAAGCACTTTTCCAACCACGACTTAACCTCTTGTAAGGCTGGTATATCATTTCCAATTAGTAATATGTCATCAACATATAATACTATGAAAATAAATATACTTCTACTAAACCATTTGTAAACACATGGCTGGCATTCATTATTAATGAAACCAAATTCCTTTATGGAATCATTGAATTGAATATTCCATGACCTTAATTATTTCTTTAATATATAAATGGATATCTATAACTTTACACCCTTTTATAACTTACTAGAGTCAAAAACCCTTATGGTTGTGTCATATACAAATCCTCTTGAAGGTTCCTATTAAGTAATGTAGTTTTGACATCTATTTTCCAAATATCATAGTCACTATAAGCTGTTATAGCAAAAAAATTCTGATGGATCTAATCTTGGAAACTAGAGAAAAGGTTTCATCATAGTTAATTCCTTGATGTTGTCTAAACCCTCTAGACACTAGTCTTGATTTATAGGCATTTACTTTACCTTCAATGTCTATCTTTCTCTTGAATACCCATTTACACCCAACAATATTTACATCAACTAGCATATTTATTAGAACCCAAACTTGGTTTTGATACATGGAATACATCTCATAATTCATGGATTCTTTCCATCTCACAACATTTGAGCACTCTACTGACTCCTTGTAGGAGAGATAATCATTATTTTCAACCAATAGTGAGTAACCATCACTAATGAATAGAAAAACATATCTATTTGGTTATCTTACCTATATTACACTTATGTATCACTTGTGTTTCATGAACATCTTCTTCCACATGGACCTATGGAATCAATTCCTATAAAAACTCTTGTGTATCTTGAGCACCAACTTCATCAAATTAAATCTTTCTCCAACTATCCTTCCTATGGATATGCTCCCTTTCAAGAAAAATATCTTATCTTATAATAATTACTTTCTTATTTGAATGATTTTATAGACATTATCCCCTTATTTCTTTGGGATACCCTATAAAGATACACTTCATTCCTCTTGTTTCAATTTTTTTTCTTGAGCTAGACTTAACAAAATCATCACAACCCCATGCATGAACATGTGACAAAACAGGTTTATTTACACTCTATAACTTGAATGGAATATCATTTTCTACTTTAGTCGATACTCAGTTTAGTAAGTATAATGTCGTCTATAATACATATCCCTAAAAAGAATAATGGAAGGCTTGCATGACTCATCATCTACCTTACCATCTCTAATAATGTACGATTCCTCCTTTAACTAACACTATTCTACTATGGTGTGTAAGGTAGAGTAATTTTTGATAAAATACCATACTCACATAGAATGTCAATAAAGTCATGGTTAACATATTCACCACCGCTATCTAATCAAACTTTACTTATCTTCTTACCAAAATGATTCTCAAACTCTTTATTAAACTCTTTGAACTCCTCAAAGGATTTAAACTTGTAGCTCATTAATTAAATATAACCATACCTACTCATGCCATCAGTAAAAGTAATAAAGTATGAGAACCCACCTCCAACCTCTACTTGAAAAGGAATACACACATCATTTTTACCAAATATAGATACTATGTTATCATTTCATCTTGAAGAATGAATGGTACTTTGGTCATATTACCTTTTAAATAAGTGTGACATGTTTCAAGTGGTTTAAGCTTAAAATACTCTAAGTAAACATATTAATATATCTTTATCAAATGCTTCTCATTTATGTGACCATGATGGTGATTTCATAACTGGGTTTTATATGAGTATCATGTATTTGTTTCATTATATTTTTTGTTTGTTTTTGTATTTAATACTTAAATACCATCATTTAATTATGACTACCATAACATATGTTATCTTTATAAAAGTATAAATATTTCTTTCCAATGCTAAATATAAATCCATCTATTTCTAAACAAGAAAAAAAATAATGTTCTTGGTAACACTAAGAACATAATAATAATTCTTTAAAATCAAAATCAATTACTTCAGCAAAATGAGATGGTAGTATCCAATGGATAAATGATTTATCCTCACTCCATTGATATCCCATAGACCTACTTCGTATTTTTTAATATTCCAAAATCTATTTGGATCCTATATTTGGATACAACATGAGTACCTAATACCCAATATATAAATATGGAAATATTACACTCAATAACGAATAAACTTGATCTTTCCCTTGATTCTTGGTCTGGGTAAAATTCATCTTCCAATAGCCCTACTTAATGTTTGAAAAACATACCATATCCTATTTATTTCCTTGACTTTAGATATTCTTCTTCTTATAAGGATAGTGATTCAGAGCCTTAGAAATGGAATGAGTCTTTGACCCCTTTTCCTTATACTTACTCTTCTTATTCACTATAATCAAAACAGGTTTGTCACACCCCATGTATTTATAAACTTAGTGAATAGGTGTAAGAAGTTATGAAATCATCTTATCACAATTTCTCATATTATAATTCACAATAAAAATGGATAAGGTTTTGGGAAGTGAGGATAGAATGAGATCTGTGTGCATCTCATCAGGGCTCTTAAAACCCAAGATGTCCAGGAACTCAATATATCCAATAATCTTAACTATATATTCCCCAGATCAAGCTGAATCTCTGAGATTTCATGTGAAAAATGTATTAGATATTTTATATCTCTATAATCTCTCCTTATCTTGATAGATATCCTTAAGGTGAAAAATGATGTTATGTGAATCCATATCCTCATATTTCTTTAATATCTCATTGGACATGGAGGATAGTATGAAACATTGAATATCCATATAATTGTCCACATGATTCAAAAAGAGAGATACTTATTCCTCATTAGACTCTTTCGAAATGAACTCGGTAAGTAGGGATTTTATCATGTACAATTTCCATTCATGGCATAGTATAACTTGCAAGATCCTATACCATTACTAGAAATTTGCTTCGTTGATAAGTTTATCATTCTCAATTATGGATCATAGTGATATTTTTGAAGGTGTTTTATTTTTCATTTCTAAAAATTAAGAGAATATTATCACTACTTGTTTTTATTAAAATAGCAGATTAATAAATTTTAAATTTAATTAAACTCTTATTAATATCTCACTATTTTTTGAAACCCAATAGACCTTACCATTAGTTTTAGATTATATTTTGTCTTATATGTTCTTGTGGAAAGGATCCATATTCTCCTTATCATAACTTAGACTTAGACCTGACTATCTATTTGAAGGGTTTTAAGTAGGCATTACTTTACAGCTATATTAACATGAAGTTCCTTGATCCATTGAGTGGACTCCCAAATCCTGAAATCCCATTTAAATATTTCATCAACCTTTACCTCTTAGTTACACCATGTCTAGCCCAGGATGTAACACCCCTGACCCCAGTAGCCCAAAGTTGGTTCATTACTTTATTAAATTGGTATAAGATACATGAAATAAAATAAAAAAGGACCAAATAGTTTAATAGTCTTGGTAAAATAAATATATATTTGAAATTAAAATTAAATTTTGGAAAAAAATTAAAAATTATTTTCTTTGAGAACACCATTATTCCCCTTAGTGTAACCCTACATATCAATCATAATAAACTTCTTGGAAACCTGGGGAAAAGAAAACAAAAGAATGGGGTGAGATCAAATGATCAACAAGGGTTAAGTACAACAAAAGAAATAACTAATCAATGAACATAATCAATATGTAAAAGTAAATAATAAAAAAACATTCCATTTAATCAAAAATATATGAATGAAATGAATCCATATATTTTTTCATAGTGAAAACCCTATGGATAATGATGAAATAAGGGAATACTTAATTATTGGACGACATGTATCTGACACATGAACCACTACCATCAAGTCCTTTCACAATAAAGTTTAATCTACAAGTAAAAACCCATTTAATTTGGAAAACTTTTTTGTCTCATGAGACATATCGATGCATCCAGGGGCTATGTAATGCCAGGCCCCACCTGTCACTACAAGTCCAAAGCATTCTTTATATATTTAATAAACAATTTAAAATGATATTTCTAAATAAAAGTGTCCCATACCACTTTAAAACATTTTAATACCATGAATAAAATGATATTAATGATATGATATATTAAAGGGGCTGTATATACAACTCATAAAATAAGATGGATGTATAACATCAAAATAATCCTCAATGAAAGGAGATTGAGACGAAGTGCTTTACAAAGACCATTTAGTTAATCAAATAGATAGATTATGTGTATTATCTATAAATAAAAATAAAAAAAGTAGAAATAAAATATGATATAATCAAAATTAATTTCACACATAACTTTATCATGACATAATCAATGAAATTAAAGTTTAACCCAATGAATGAAAATTGAGTTAAGAAAATCCATTACCACTTGTAATCAGTCGAATCGTATGACCCATAAAAGTAATAATAATAAAATTAAACATTTAATACCATGATACTCATGATATGATATATTAAAGGTAAGTATATATACACCACACAAAAGAAATAATTGGTTAATAAGGCATATATCTCATAGAAGTAAAAGAGAGAAGATAAAACCCTTACCCTAAACTTCCCTTTAGTGTAGCATTCTTTAGCATCCTGTATAATGGTTTAAAGAATTATATTAACCCATTAAAAAACTATATTAATATTTATAATACATTATGTGATGATTTTATAACATCTTATGACCCATTCATTAATAATATTTCATTATTTTCATGGTTTTAAGTGTTTTCATTTCATCATTTCATGGTCGATTACTTGTATTAAATTATGGATGTTTCTATAAAATGAAATTAAAACTATAGAAGTGGAATGAAATAGTATTAATGATATTAAATAAGTATAAATGGTCCCATATATAATTTTAATTTCTTACATGAGGATTATTAATTAGATAAAACATTAATGATAAATGTTTAGTTTATCTTGGTGATTTTTTGGAACACCATGAACTAGTTTCATTTTATTTACTATTATGGGTATAAATTAGTTACAGAAGATTAAATAGGTGATGATATACATATTAAAATATTATTTAACAAGAAAAATATTTTTATGACTATACATGAAGTCTCAAATGAAAAAATAACAAAAACATTATTCACAAAGGTGATTAATCAACATAACTTCGACTATAGTTTCACTTCTTTAAATAAGAGGAGGTAATAAAAAGTATGGATATAATATATTTCATTATAAACATAAAACTAAAGTATTTAAATGATTCTGGAATTATTATTCCTTTTATTAATGAATTATATTAGGAGGAATTATAAGAATAAAAGAAAATAAAAGAGTTGTCTTGAGAAAATTACCTCTTAAATATCACATCCTTGGAGGACCCGTTGAGGACCTTGGATTTGGTCTTTTGGTGATACCAAAATAAATTGTACTTGATGTGATGAGTAGGAGATTTTTTGGAAGATATTTTAGGAGATTCACGGTTTTTAGGTTGAAATGGGGCGGTGAGGGGTGATATTTATACTCGAGGAGAGGTGGGTTTAAGTGATTAAAATAATTAATATTTTATAATTAAAGCCAGCCACATTGAGGTGGAATTAATTTAAACAAATTATATTGTTAATTAATGTTGTGTAGGTTGTTTATGGTTTATAAATACCTCAAAAACCCATTAAAGGTTTTAATTTTTAGGCATGTTAAGGTTTTACCTTTTAACTTTAACACTTATCACTAATTTACCGATACCGAGATAAATAATTTTTTTACCATGGTAAATTTTTTATAAATGAAAATTAAATTTACCTTAAAAACTAATTTTATTATTATTATTACAAATATGGAATCCATTTTACCAAATTCAAGTCATATAATTGAAAAAATTATGTTTAAAAATAATCCCACAACAACAAAAAAACAGGTTTTTAAAGTGAAATGTTCAAAAGTTTAAAATGTTTTTATATCCAATTTAAAATTAAAATTGATTAAAATGAACTAAAATGGATTCATTGATGTATAATTGAACTAATTATACTTTAAAACCAATTTAAAATATAATTTAACTATATAAATAAGTTAGACTAAAAAGAATTTTTTAATTAAAATTCAGTATTTTTCACTATTCTTAAAAAAACGAAACTTCTCTAAAAAATACCAAAATTTTAACCTAAGATAATTTTTATATTATAATTTCAAAAAGAACTTTATTTTTTCAAATAAAACTTATAAAATCAAAAAAAAATTATATTTAAAACAGGCGTGCCATTAAAAGGCGAAAAAACTGCCTTTAGAAATATATAGGTTTTTATGTTTAAAGTTGGATTTATTATTTTATTAAGCCTATAAATATTTTTAGATGAATTTAAAATCATTTTATTTAATATATAACATATAAATTTCATTAATATCTATCAATATTAGTGATTAATTTAATTTATTAATATAAAATTCCATTGTGGTCATAAAAATAGTTTTTTATAAAAACACTTCCTTTATGGAAGGAATTAATGAGATTAAATAAATTATGAAAATATATGTTCAAGTGGTTCTAATTTTTTTATAATTAATTGGTAATCAATAAATTCATTTTATAAACACGTGTAAACTATATTTTTATAATTTAGTTAATCTCATTCATTCCTTCCATTCTAATGGCTAGGTGATAACTATCACAATTAAATAATAATATTTAATCATTTGTTAAATCTTAGTGTATTGTGTAACACAATCTATCAATGAAATTAAATTTATTTAATAAGGTACATACTATAGAATATTGGGGTGTTACATTATCCTTTCCTTATATAGATTTCATCCTTGAAATTTAAAATTTCACTTTGAGAATCAAAGGTTGATACTTGAAAATTCTTTTATGGGAAATCCACATTGTAAACAGGGTTAATAAAACACCACCTTAATAATAGGGAATGGGAAATGTGAAGGTCACCACAATATTAGGTTTTCAAATAGGAAAATTTTAGTGGGAAGTAAAAATCGGGACATGGAAGAGAAATCAAACTATCAAGTTCTGATAGAGAGTGAAAGAGAATATGGTTATCATAAATTATACCATAAAAACCCATAAATCCTTGATGGGTTAAAGAGGCCATTGATTTCACAGTAAGAAAATTAAATGAATAGAATTTTTCATTCCAAATTCTTTTCATAGATTTGAGGGATTATTTTATTCTTCAGATAAGAACTTTAGAAAAATAAACTTACTTGATTACTTTCCATGTCATAAGCATAATCTCATCCTTTATTTGTGCTTCAATATTCTTTCACTTCATCCCTTACACTAGGAAATGAATGTTCATGATGATTTTTATGCCTGAAGTGCATTAATGGATCATAATATCCACAAGTAATTACTTCATCCATTACGTTTTTACTGAAACCAAAATGGTTAGAACATGATATATAATATAATAAATTATACTTTAACAATAATATCCAATGTTCAACTTAATACATTCCATAAGTAGTTACATTTAAGACTCATTCAAGATAAGTCTATCCAAATTCAAAGACTGAAAATTTAGAATTAAGGTCACTAAATTTCCAACATCAACCTAACATTAGGTTCCCCAAACAACATAAAGTATCTCTTATGGTCATATACCAAATATATGAATACCTTGATCACCATAACACCTTAATGAAAACATGCATTCTTCCAAAAATAAAATCTACAATGTTGAATATATTCCTTAAATTCAAATATGTAGTTAACCTAACAAAGATACCAAAAACCATGAAATCACTAACCACTTTCATGGTCATGAATAATATCCCATAAACATCTTTTTATCATTATTATATCAAGCATATATTAATGGTTATATTCCCTTAATCATGTGTTTTCCAAAAAGATTAACTTTCTACAAAATCAATTTTCCTAGTTATTAGTACCATTAAACACATGATCTCAAATCCTTAAAGAAGAAATATTATAGTACAATCCTTATATATCTATTTATTTATAAAAATAGAATATCATTGATAATTTTACAACATAATTCTAGAATCCAAAAACCTAAATACTTTAATTATTCCACTTTGACTATAGTAACCGAATAAGCCCGACCTTGATCCCTTTTCTTATTCTAAGGTATATTCCCGTGATACTTTGGGAATTCATTTGCATAGTTCCCCATCTCTTTAGAGTTTAAACATTTCACATTTATAAATTATTTATTTCCTTTTTAATTAGAATCCTAGCAACCCTTTTCTCCACATTTGTAACAAACTCCCATTCCTTTCAAGCAAGTATCAAGGTGTTTCTTTCCACAATTATCACATGTGGGGAGATCCTTATTTCCCCTTTTCACTTTATTCATCTCTTTCTACATAGTTCTCTTATTCTCATGATTTCCATTGAATCCATAAGACTTAGATAATTCTTTCTCTATCTTAATTACACATAAAACTATTTTATCATATGATGAAAATGTTTGAGAATCCAATACCCTTTAGAGACTTGGCTTGAGAAATTCGAAGAAATGGTCAATCTTTCATTATGTGTTGTGTATTTAATCTTTATAATACATTGATAACTTTGTAAAGGTTGTTTCATACTCTGCAATAGTTACTTCCTCCTTTTGATTTAAATTAAGGGAATTTCTCTTTATCATAGTTTGTTGCTCATGAGAGAAATATTTTTCAAAAAATGTCTCCTTAAAATATTTCTATTCCATGAATTCTATTTCCTCTTCATCCATAGTATTTTGGATTAACGGCCACTATTGGTCAGAATTTCCACTGAGAAAATACACTATAAGTGTAACCTTTTCCTTTTCATTGCATCCTGATGCTATTAATATCTTTTCTTGGGACTTGATACATTGCTAAGATACCACTGGATTAGTATTCCCACTAAAAGACGGAGAATTATGCCACATGAAGCTGTCTCACATTGTTACACTACATTTTGGATCAGGATGCTCAATATGGGAAAGGTTATTTCTCATAACCTGAGTTAGTTGTCCCAATATAGTTAAAATTTGTTCATATCCAACGGTATCTCCTACTCCAGCTTCAACACCATTATCTTACCCAAGATGGAAATTCCTACATAGATTACATACATTAATACAATTCCCATTCCTCCCACTAGGATCCAATTATAAATAGTAAAATACACTATATTAGATCATAACATTATGGAACATAATGTATAATCTCAAAACTATTGAAATACTTAACACGAAATGAAAATTTCATGCATAAATAATCTCATAATCATAAACATGGTTTCCTTGGGATGTTCTTATACAATTATCCTCAAATAATATCATAGGGTTGTGTTTTATAATATATGTTTTCCTAAATCTAGTTTCTAAGGTTTCTATTAAACTTTCTATGATACCAACTGAAACACCCCCAACCCCAGTAGCCCGAAGTCAGTGCCTTACTTTATTACATTTGCATGCGATACATGAAATTGCATCCCAAAGGACAGAATAATTTAGTAGTCTTGGTAAAGTAGATAAATAATTGAAATTAAAATTACATTTTGGAAAAACAAATAAAAAAGTATTTTTGTTGATAACGCCATTATTTCCCTTAGTGTAACCCTATATATCAATCGTAATAAAGTTCTCGGAAACCTGGGGAAAATAAAACATAAGAAAGGGGTGAGATAAAATACTTAGCAATGGTTAAGTAAAATTGAAGAAATAATGAATCAATGAGAATATTAAATATAGAAAGGTAAATAACTAAAAACACATTCCATTTAACTAATAAAATGATAATGAAATGCATCCATAGATTTTGGCATAGTGAAAATCCTTTGGATAATGATGAAAGAAGGGAATGCTTAATTATTGGGCAACATGTATCTGACACATGAACCAATACCATCAATACCTTTCATAATAAGGTTTAATATATAGCTAAAAACATGTTTAATTTGTCCAACTATTTTATCTCATGAGACCTATCGATGCATCGAGGGGCTATATAATGCTGTGCCCCAACCGTTACTACAAGTCCAAAGCATTATTCATATATTGAGTAAACAATTTAAAAAAAGATTTATAAATCAAAGTATCCCATAAAAAATGAAACATTTGAATACAATGAATACAATTATATTCATTATATGATATATCAAAGTGGCTATATATACACCTCATAAAAGAAGGTGGGTGTGTAATTTCAAAAAATGTCTCAATGAAAGGAGATTGAGACAAAGTCCATTTAAAAGATAATTTAGTTTATAAAATAGATTGATTTTGTGTATTATATATAAATACAAATAAAATTAGTGGAAATAATATAGGATATAATAAAAATTAATTTCACACATAACCTTAGCATGACATGATCAATGAAATATAAGTTTAACCCAATGAATGAAAATTTAGTTAAGAAAATCCATTACAACTTGTAATCAGTCAAATCGTATGCCCCATAAAAGTAATAATTATTAAATGAAACATTTAATACCATGATATTCATGATATAATATATCAAATTTAATCATATATACACCACACATAAGAAATAAGTGGTCTATAAGGAATATATCTCATAGAAGTAAAAGTTACAAGAAAAAACGCTTACCTCATGCTTCCCTTTAGTGTAGTGTTCTTTAACCTATTGTATAATGGGTTAAAGAATTTTATTAACTCATTAAAGAAATATATTAATATTTTTAATACCTTATGTGATGATTTTATAATATCTTATGACACATTCATTAATAATATTTCATTATTTTCATGGTTTCAGGTGTTTTCATTTCATTATTTCATGGTCAATTTTACTTGTATAAAATTATTGATATTCTTAAAAAATATAATTAAAACCATATAATTGGAATGAAATAGTATTAATTAACTTAAATAAGTATAAATGGTCCCATATATAATTTTTTTATTTCTTACATTGGATTATTCATTAGATAAAACATTAATGATAAATGTTTAGTTTATCTTTTCGGTTTTTCTGAACACCATGAACCAGTTTCATTTTATTTACTATTATGAGTATAAATTATCTATAGAACATTAAATAGGTTATAATATATCTATTAAAATATTATTTAACTATACAAATAGTTTTATGACCTGACATGAATGTGGTAATGGAAAAATAATGAAAATATTATTTACGAAGGTGATTAATCGACATAACTTGAACAATATTTTCACTTCATTGAATAAGAGGTGGTAATATAAGGTATGGATATAATATATTTAATTATAAAAATAAAATTAAAGTATTTACATTATTTTTGAATTATTATTCCTATATTCATTAAATATATGAATAGAAATTATAAGAAGAAAAGAAAATAAGAGAGGTGTTTTGAGAAAATTACCTCTTAAATATCACCACCTTGGAGGACCCCTTTAGGACCTTGTATTTGGTATTTATGTGATAATAGAAGAAATTTAACATGGGTAGAGTGAGTATGATAGGTTTTTGGTATATATTTTAGGATCTTCAAGGCTTTTGGGTCGAAATGGGGTGGTGAGGGGGGTATTTATACTTAAGGAGAGGTGGGTTAAGTGATTAAAATAATGAATACTTTATAATTAAAGATAACCACATTGAGGTGTAATTAATTTAAAAGAATTATATTTTTAATTAATGTTTTGAGTCTTTTTATGGTCAATAATTACCTCAAACAACCATTGAATTCTGAAATTTTTAGGTACGTTAAGATTTAACCTTTTAACTTTTACCCATTTCACTATTTTACCTATACTGTGGTAAATAATTTTTTTACCATAGTAAATGTTTTATAAATAAAAAATGAAATTAAACTTACAACATAATTTAGAACATATAATTCTAAATATGGAATCCATTTAACCAAATTTAATTAATATAATTGAAAAAATTAGATTTAAAAACAATCTCGCAGACACAATGAAAAAGATGGTTTTTAAAGTGAAATGTTCAAAATTTTGAAATGTTTTTATATAAGATTTCAATTTAAAATTGATTCCAATGAACTAAATTGGATTTATTTATGTATAATTGAACTAATTATACTTTAAAAAATTTCAAAAATAATTGAACTATATATATAAATTAGAATAAAATGCAAATTTTAATTAAAATTTAATATTTTTCATTATTTTTAAAAAAATGGAACTTCTCTGAAAATACCAAAATTTTACCGTAAAATAATTTTTATATTCCAATTTCAAAAATAAACTTTATTTTTTCAAAATTTTTTATTAAACTTTAAAAATTTATATTTAAAATATTTGCGCCTTCAAAAGGTGACAAAATGCCTTTAGAAATATATAGCCTTTTTATGCTTAAAATTGGATTTATTCTTATATTAAGCCTATACAACTTATTGGATGAATTTAAAAACATTTTATTGAATATATAACATATAAATTTCATTAATATCTCTCATAAATATTTAATAATTTAATTTATTAATATAAAATTCCATTATGCGCATAAAAATAGTTTTTTATAGAAACACTTCCTTTATGTTCAATTAGTTATCATTTATATTTATAATTAATTTGTAATAAATGAATTAATTTTATAAACACGTGTCAACTATATTTTCATAATTTAGTTAATATCATTCATTCCTTCCATTCTAGCAGCTAGGTGATAACTATCATAATTAAATAATAATATTTAATCATTTGTTTAAGCTCAGTGTCTTTTGTAACGTAAGCTATCAAAGAAATTAATTTTTTTAATAAGGGGAAAACCATAAAATCATAGGGTGTTACATGGTAATTAAACCCTTGATGTAATAAAGTTATATGAACCCAAAACTTCAAGATAAAAGTTCCACAATAATTGAAAGCACCCCAACTTGGGTTGGTCAAGAACTTTAAACTATGAGTTCGTTTCTAACCTAAGTAATAGAAGGCTAAGACGAATTAATATTTTTGTTGATGGATTTTTATCATTTATGCATAAAATACAAATTTATCCTTTTATATTCCTTATTAATATTAAGTGGATTTTACTTGAGGGATTAACCATGTATGATAAAACTTTTATTCATAATCAGATTATATTTCATTCCATATTTTATTATTATTAATTCATTTTTTAGATGATCATGAAAAGTAAACATACATAAATAATTAACCATTTAATTAACAAAAATAAGATATAAGTGGAATTATCATGATATTATCTAATGATTATTTTATCTAGTATGTGATAAACTAACCCTAGACCCTATGGGAAAACACCATGAACCATAACTTGGTTTGTGTTGTAGCATTATGACTTTGATCCTATATATCATTATGATTGGTTTCACCTTAGCTCTAAAACCCAAAAAACCTCCTCTCAACTGGGAGCTCTATCTTTACATAAGATTTTACTAAAACATAGGTTATGGTATCTAATGAATTGGATAAAGTGGTTTTACTTAAAAGAAACCATGGGCATGCATGCCGTTACATAATAAAGAGGAAGGGATGACTTACATACCAAAAATAATAATTTAACCAAAATAAATTAAAATAAATGAATCATATACAAAGGGTTAGTCTAATATCTTGACCATCTATACATTCAGTAACAAGCATAAATTTTCAATCTTGTTATCAATTACTTTGATTAATTATTTAACTAAGACAATGCACTATGAATTAATCAAATTAATTCAATTTATCTTAATTATATCCAAGAATATTTAACCCACCATCATATATAATTTTTTTAAAAATAATTTTATTTAAAATTAATAAAGCACACAAGTGTACTTGGAGGAAACTTCGTGTGTTTATCCAAATTTTAACATGAAATAGATTTAATATATAATTATAAATTTTATTACATGGAATGTGATTTTTCAAATAAATGAAACATGAAACACATGTGAATATGTTTGATCATATATTTAATTTTTCTCTGTGAAAAATTGGACACACTGTCTGCAGTAGACTACACAATTTATATAATAGTACATGGAGTGTACTGTTCTATTCTAGTGTCCACAAGAGACACCTTGGGGAGTGGGTGCGTTTTCTTTTATGGACATTTTTGAGGCATGTGTCATGTAATGGAAATACATGGCATGTAACCTTAGAGTTGCATGGATTATAAGTCCCCATGTCATGTATCCAATATGTATCTCATAGGGAAACCCTATGTTCTCAACAACAAGATAATAGGGACTACACATTTTTTATAGTGGGTATATAGTGTATAGTTCTTCAAGCCATGTGACAGTCTATCTAGATCTACACACCAATCCATTTTTTGGATCTTAGATAAAATTATATCAGATCTATTTGATTTTATCATGAGATTTAGATGTGAAAACAAAACTACACAGTGTGTATATATGAAGTACACACTGTGTACTCTGTTTTTTTCCTGGTAGAACTTTTCGCACCTCTAGATGGTGTGAATAAAATGCTTCTTTGTTTTTAATTAGTAACCAATTACTTGTTATATTATTAAGAATGAATAAAGGGAAGATAAGGTGATATAAAATATTGAATGATTCAATTTATGTAAAATAAAATGAAAACACATGAAATCAATTTATGAATAATAAATAATTATAAATTAAACATGTGATCTCTATGATACAACTTGTAGGTTTTAGGTGCAATAGAAGCATCCCATGGTGGTATGGACAACTCAACTTTTATTATTAAAACAAGAGTAATAATTTCTTCACATGATCAAAACATTATGTCCAAAAAAAATAGTAGATTACTTGATAAGATCAATATGCTAGAACCAAAAGAAAAGAATCTTCACATGTAATTTATAATTAAATTATGGGAAGATATATAATTACCTTAACTCATAATTCTATATTAATCGACTTTCCTATGGAATAAATCTTGGAAGACCATAATTACACTGCAAGATTCAAGTGAAGAATACCTCTAATAGTGATCCACACATACATCACTCCAAATCTATTTTTTTCATTTTCAAAATAAAACCACTTTTATTGTTGAGTGGGAACATAAAAAATTCCACCATACCAAAAATACTTATACCATATGAAAACAAAAAGGTTCTAAACATCATAGTGAAAAACACACATTCAACACTACTACAAAACAATATTTTAACAACACCGACCTTTATCAGCATAAGAAAAAGCAGTGATAAAAGTTCTCTTTATTAGTGCTAAAACAAGCACTGATAAAGGGTACCTTTTATCAGTGTTTTTTTCTAGCCCTGATAAAAGACACCCTTTATCAGCACATTTTTTTGTAGCACTGATAAAAGGAAACCTTTATCACTGTATTTTTTAGCACTGATAAAGGGTATCCTTTATGATCGCTTTATTTTTAGCACCCATAAAGGAATCCTTTATCAGTGCTTTTTTAGCACTGATAAAAGTCTGAATAAAATGAAATAATTAAATAAATAAAAAATAAAAAATAAAAAATAATAAATTAAGTATACTATATAAAAATTATAAATAATATATATTAAATATATAGATAAATGTAAAATGAAAATTAAACAAATAAAAATTAAAAATAAGTAATTTGAGAAAAATAATAAACATTTTATTAATTAAATAATTATTGATAATATTAATAAATGATATATATTAAATATATAGATATATATGAATGTATATAAATATGATTTATATAATACAAAATATTTATTCTTCACATTAAATAGTAATATATTTAGTGAATAATGGTTTATAATTAAAAATTAATATGAATTAAAAATACTGACTAAATGCATCGAGTAATGGACATAATTGAATGTTGTTTTATTTTTCAATTTAACCTAGATAAAATGTATTATATTTATTTCACATATACATAATTAATGTATTTTTATATACATATGCATACACAAATATTTTTTTTTGGGAATTTAATCAGTTTCTATTATTTATTATATATATATATATTTATTTACTATGTTTAAATATTTTTAGTATTTATTCATCTTTAATTTAATATATATCCATTTTTTTAATGATTTATATTTAATTAATCAAACTTATCCAATTTTTCAATATTGTTAAAGTATACTCATTTTTAATTATTTAATTTTACTCATTTTTAATATTCATGCACTTAATATTAAATATTCATTAATAATGTTAAAAATATATCTATAAAAAATATTTATAAATAAAAATATTTATAAATGTATGTTTACTATTTTTATACATTTATAATTATAAATAAATAAATAATATTTGTTTAAAAATTATTAATATAATTAAAAAAAAATAATTATAAAATTATAATAAATTTATTTAAATAATGAATATATATACTATAATATATTTATATTTATATGTATTTATTATATATATATATAATTATATAAATATATATAATTATGTAAATATTATTTTTTAAAAAAGTATTTATATTATTATAAATAAATAATTATATATTCAAATAATTATAAAATCATTATTTTATAAAAAGTATTATTATAATTATTATAATTATATATAATAATAATATTTTTTTTAAAAATTATTATTTTTTTAAAACTTATTATAAACAGCGCTGATAAAGATACAGATTTATCACTGCTAAAAAAACGTTGATACAATCCATCTTTATCAGCTCTAAAACATTAGCACTGATAAAGATTCATTTTATTACCACTTATTAACTTAGCAATGATAAAAGGTATCTTTATCAGTGTTTTTTTGGAAACGCTAATAAAAGTGTCCTGATTTATTTTAAGAACCCTAACCATTACGAACCAATTCGTGATATCTGAAGCTCTCCATGGAAGCCACTTGTTTCCATTGCTCCTCGTTATCGAATCCAAGCTCGAATCTATCTAGAATCAAGACTCCAACTATTCCACGGCTCGAATCCAAGGCTCGAGCGATTCAAGGGTCGAATGAAACCAAGGCTAAAATGAAATATAGGTTTTTTGGTATCTTTAATTTCCATCAATTATCCACGAAACCATCTCATACCACATCCATGTATCCCAAAAACTCCAATTTCACTATCCTATAATAAAACAACCCAAAATTCATTGTTTTTTAGATATATTAAAGTATCCTCTTTCCTGATACATGTGGTTCTCCTTGGGAAACATTGGTAATGTGTGACTTAAAATATATCAAACCTAGTGTTGGGTCATGTTGTTGTGAGGTATAATGGGCTCCCAATACCTATATTCTATGACATTTACCTCTTTGTAATTGTAAAATTTTGAAAAATTCATCCATATAGCAGTCAGTGTTGTCATTGGTTTGGAATATTCCATTACAAATCAATTGGGAACCACTTTTTCTTATTTTTATTGAGAAATTAATGTGATATTATTTCCTTAATTCACCTATAAACTAAGGAAAATGTTTCACCAATCATAGAAATCTCAATATCACACCTCATATGATCCAAAAAAATTGCATTGTGCTTTGTAAAATCATTAAATATTATGTCTCTGACATTTATACGTACCAAAATCCTTCTTCTTCTTGATATAGAGGTAGTGATCAACTCTACCTCACTAAAAACCAAGATTTCTTAGGTATTGATACAACCTTAAATACCAAGTCCTCAGTGATTTCTTTATCTTATATAAATAATTCTTTAACTATAACACATTTCTCTCATTTTCATCCATAATAAACCCATCTTATTTCTTAATGTATACTCCTGCTTAAGAACTCTATTGAGGAACATAGATTTGACATCCATTTAGTATACTTTTAACTACATTTGCACTAAAATATCCAAAAAATTCAAATAGTTTTCATTCGGGATATTGGAGTAAATTTATAATAAATATAAATTCCTTTGATCTAGGATTTCCCCTTACACACTATCCATTATTTATCTTGAGTCACTTTTCCATAGTCAATGAGTTTATTACTGAACACCCACTTGGTTCTGATAACATTTCTATCTTCCAACCTTGGAACAATTTCTCATGTCACATTGTTCTTATTCAGATCAATATACCATGCATAGATTTTACCCAATAATCATCCTTGTCATCATCTCCAAATTATTTAGTCTCTACTTGGGAAAAAATATGTTATTCTGTAGAGTCTTACTCCTTCAAGTTTTCACCAAAACTATCCGATCACCAATGAAATTTTATTCATTGATTTTAGCCTTTATTTTATTTCTTATAGTTGATAGTCCCTCTTCATTTTCCTCACCATCAATGCCTTATTTTGAGTTAACCTCAGACCCGTGTGCTTCCCCATATACTACTCAATTCAACATTAATTTCCTCTGATGTTTCATCATTATTTTAATTATTAACAATCTCCCCATTCAAATTAGTAAAAAATATCTATCAATTTTATCTTTTCATCATAAAAACATGTCAACCCACCCTTTTTATGTTAGTATTTAATTATCTAATTATCTATATGAAGTTTTTTTCACTACCACATATCAATTTCCTCTTTCAAATGCAATTAACATAAATTTTTACCAACCCCAAATCAAAAAATGGTTTGGATAGTTTTCTATACCTTTGTAAAAATATAGCCATCTTTGAAATGATAACCCGCTTGTTAATACTTCTTAAAAATCACTTCATTTCTTTCATCACACATATAATAAACACTGTTTATGTTTTAATTTAATCCATCTAAAAAATATCAATATTTAACATTTCATTTTGGTTCCACCCTTAGGAATCTATTATTACCTTCCACGTAATTCCAAAAAATGGGAGGCATTATCCCTTTTAGAGAACACAATAGAGTACAACTGTCATCCTCATCAGTTTCATATCCCTAATAGTTATTATTCCAATTTTTTTTAGAACTCACCCCCATTCCTTTTATGTTGAATATACTACTCTGAGTAGTATTCATCATATGAATGATTACTGCTTTGAGTATTTCAAGAAATGTAGGTTCATGTCCACAAGAGATGGAGTATGAGTGCCAAACAAAAAGATTAAATGAAAAATATTTGGAACATGGGATGATGAGGATGAAAATTGTATATAACTTTCACATTTGGATGAATTCAGAGGATAAAACCTACCATAGTGGAGTAACTCTTTTTTTAAATTAAATTACCCATTTTATTTAACATATACTTAAATTCTTTGAAATAATAAAATGTTGAGTTTCCCTTATTAGAATTATGTATAACTTTAACCTTTGATAATGAATATCTTATGTGTATTTATTTATTTGTTATACAAAAAGAATATTTTATGAACCCAATAGGATATCTTTACTTTATCTTGGAAGATTCAAAGATTCAATCCAATGTATCTTGTTTTCTCCTCATCCTCCTTACTCATTGATTGATTTTTTTTGGTGAGATTTATTTTCATTTTTTATCATCATTATTTATTTAACATCAGCATATCCCTATAGTCAAAAATGTTTTCACAATAAAATAGTTATCCATACAATTGATTTATTTTTTCATATTTATGTTTAATTTATTAATTTTTTATATTAGTCATATAATAATTTTTTTCTTATATAGGTGGGATTTTTTGTTTGAGTTGGGGTGGTTTGTTCAAATCTATTCATGCTCGTGAGGGATTGGACTTTGATCCTACAACCGAGATAATGAAAACAAATAAATGTGTCAGGAATTCATACAACCATTAGGATAATGTGAATTTTTAATACTTATTTAATTAATTTTGGCATCATTTTATCTACTATTTGTATGTTATTTTCCTTATCATTTTTATCTAATACTTATTTAGTTTTTTTACAGATCTTTTGGGAATTCATATTTTTCATTCAACTATATGAAACAAGCTACAAAAGAGATAAAATGATTCTTTCTACCAATGTTACCAAATTTTCCATTTTCATTGTATTTCTATTTCAGACTACCAATACTGCATATTGATTCAATGTTGTTATCCAAAAAACCTTTATCATTGTTGAAATATAGGAGAGTAGATGAGTCTCATGTGCCCATTGTGGTGACTTCTTATGATATAATGGGCACATAATCTTCCTATGATCTTTTGACATTCAATAATGAGAAAAGTTTTTTGGTTAAGAACATCGATTCAATATGTAGTGTTGGAAGTTTGACATAGAAAAATAATGGAAATGTGGTAACATTGGAAGTTAGGATTTATTTGAGACTTTGGGATGTGTTGGAATCATCCACACCTCAATCCAACACATGGTGTGACCGATATGAATCCAAGTGATTCTTTTTATTTACAATTTTAATTAATTTTAGTAAAAAGGACATCTGACATACTCAAAACCAAGAAAACATATTCCAATTGTTTTGATACTTTAGGGAAACAATTGATAAGTCATTTCTAATGTGAAGAATTCAGATGCACCTCAATTCGGTGCACGGTGTGACTGATATGACTCAATATGTTCATTATCAGTTTAAAATTAACACTTTAGTTCAAAAAATGTCACTTACTAAAAATAGATAAAACATGCTCCTATTTTATAGATATTTTAGGAAATCGATTCATAAGTCATTTTTGACATGTAGGAATCAGTCTCACATCAAACCGATACCCGATGTGATCAGTATGAGTCAAAGTGCATGTTTCAAGTTTAAAATGACATTTTTAGTAAAACAAAAAGTGACATACTAAAAACAAAGAAAACACTTTAGTGTCATGAACTGTCCTTGTGGGGACCATGCTGTGAATTTCTAAGACCACATCCAATATTCCAGGGGATGGTGACTAGAACTGAGTAGTCATATCACTAACATGGGAGGTATTTCCTATGTACCTATACGCACACACATGTCTCCATGCCCACAAAATGATGAAATGTAAAAAACCACTAAGTAAACATTGCATGAGTACCACTAAGATCTCAAAATAGAGCATGACAGTAAAAGTACAGTAAAGTAAATAGGTCTAGAATAAAAGCCCCCCAAAAAAAGTCTGTAAGCACAAGTCCAACCTATAATAAAAGAGGTAATGGGACTGTTGTATAAAGCCGCATGAACACACCTCAGTCTGTCTGGTCTCGCTAAGAATTGTTCGGTCCTGGTCTGCCTAGGACTCCATTAAAGGTTTAATCATATGCAAAAGAAATGACATGTGGGGGAAAATCCCGTGCATGGGTGAGTATAACAATACTCAGTAGGACACCCCAAAACCAAAAAGGAAAACAACAAAGGAGTACCAAAAAGGAATACCACAAAGGAATTCCATGAAGGTATACCATGAAGGAATACCAAAAAGTAATAACATAAAGGAATATCACAAAGTAATACCACACATGATTACCACAAAGGAATACCATACATGATTACCATAGAGGAATACCACAGAGGATTACCTCACAAGAATACCACACAGGATTACCACACAGGAATACCACACAGGATTACCACACAAGAATACCACACAGGATTACCACACATGAATACCACATAGGATTACCACACATGATTACCTCATAGGAATATGACACATGATTACTACATAGGAATACCTCATGGTATTACCACACAGGAATACCACACAGGATTACCACACAAGAATACTGCACAAGATTACCACATAGGATTACCACATATGAATACCATACATGATTACCACATAGGAATACCAAACAAGATTACCTCATATGAATAATATTTAGGATTACCATACAAGAATACCACAAAATATTACCACACAGGAATACCACACGAGATTACCACACAGGATTACCAGACAGAAATACAACATAGGATTACCTCACAGGAATACCACATAGGATTACCACATAGGAATACCACAGAGGATATACAGTCATATTTATACAGGTATATGTCTAAAGAACATATAACAAGGATATCCAGATATAATCAATCCAAGACACATAGTCTAGAGGTAATCCACAACCAATTACTAGCCACAAGATTCAAATCGAAACTTGCTCATTCTGGGAGAACTTACTCCTCGATCCATGACATCATTGGAGACACTCATGAAGAGGTCTAGCTCATTTAGGCCCTACCCATATAAGAATATATTGTTCAAGGAAGACAATGATACAAATATAGGGGATCCTGCCCAGACACATTGGGGAATACCACAAACCCAATCTGGATCAACCTACAATGTAGAGGATCTGACCAGACACACTGGGGAATACCACTAACCTTACTGATGTGTCCTGCTAGATGGAGAACCAATGCCTTGCTCTCAGTGGTCATGTTGATTCCACAAAACTCTACTAGGGGTGATAGAGGACCATGCTCTAGTATTAGGGAGGGTTACCATACTATTTGAGACTCGACCACTAGAGAGGATTACAGTCTAGTGATGTGAACATAATACTATACCGAATTCTCAAGGAAAGGACCAAGGGAAATTTTCTCAATCTATAATGGTCTAAACTAAAAACTCACCACTTATCCCAAATGACTGTCTCATTGCCTGGGTCCCAACATCACAAACAACTCATCATCAAATGAACATACCTTTTGAAATTTATGGAAGTTCGAAGTTTAAAAGCGTGTGTGTGTGTGGGGGGGGGGGGGTCACTAGGCCTGTAGACTGACTGCATGGTCGATCGACTGACCATGGTGGTCAATCTCCTAGACCAGTCACCCCATGAACAGTATGATTGACTACCCCCAACTTCCATGACCATGTGGTAGCTGGAGCGATTGTGGCTCATGGTTGACTGTCAGATTCGACTATGGCTCGACTCCGACCCGGTCACCCTGAGTCCAACCTGAGTCTGATCCGCTTGGACTCTCCCTCTAGGGCCTAGATCACCTGGCCCGGTAAGCCTAACCTGTTCCTCCTGGACCGACCCATCTTCTATAGCCTGGCTCACTCACGTGCGGGCACCTAGGCTGCCACACATGACCCAGATGGTCCTGTCCATGACCTCTAATCCACACGGACACCGCCATTGGCTCCATCGTCTCCAACATAGACACCCTCCGTGCTCCATTCCACTGCCACCTCCTCCTCTGATCTTCGCCACCTCTGATTACCGCCGCCCCAGGCTGCCGATGCCGCCACCTCACCTCACCAGACCATCGTGCTAGACCCGTGCCGGTGGTCCCTTCCGTAGACCACCGATCCACTTTTGATGTATGGAATTCAAAACATTCGCCAATATGAGCTTCTCGAGTCCTAATATACATATACCCGACCTCTGCTATTAGTTTTCCTCCAATCCAAGTGTCTGATCATGTTCAAAGCCACCCGAAAAGTCAAGTTGTGACCACGAGAATCCAATAGAGGAGAATGCGAAGAACAGGGGAAAAGAATAGAACAAACAATAAACTAAGGAAAAAACCTCAATATTTGATCACATTGTCCTCAATCAATTTCTGTTAGAATGAATAAAAAAGAACCAAATCAAGAAAACTCCCAAAACAATCCCTGCAATTATAAACCATCCTGAAATGATCGATCCACAGATCAATCTATCTAGAGATTGAATTGCATTCATCATGAAAATCAAGAATGGGGAATCCAAAAAAAAACAACTGCCCTACCTTGATTTGGATTGGTCACTAATGATGAATGGTCATCGCATCGTCATCAATCCTAGATTCGTCGAATCTAAGGGGTGTTGTTCGATTGATCGGTCTTCCTTTTCCAACGATTTTTCTAGAGGTTATTTCTACACATATTTAGAGAAAGTTCAGTGTTACGAGGCTAAACCTGAATTTATGACAAAGAATTATGAAAAAGGGAAGTCACTACATCAAAAAAATATTTTTTATAAAATTATTTTATTTACGGTTACACCCTCTATGACTTTTTCTACAAATGACCCACACCAACAAAATTTATGTTACACCTAGAGAAAAAACTATATTAAAAACTAAACAGTGGTCTAAAATTTTTAATATTATTCACCATTAATGAGTTATTAGGATTTAAAAATTAAATAATTTTATTTAATTATTTTATTTACAGTTATGTCATTGGTGACTTTTTCTACAGATGACCCGCACCAACCAAGGCTAGGTCATGCCTAGGGAAATTCTACCATTCCGAGCTCAAAGATGCCTTAGATTTCTAATTCAGCAACCCATTTAATATTTATTCTAGTTTTTTAGGAAAACTATGAATGAGTGCAATTAAAAAGTTTAATATTTTTCAAACAATTTTTCCAGGAATAATGAGCCTCAGAATCGCATGCTGTCTCAGTGCTTGGTTTTGAAATAAATCCACATAATATCAAAAAATAGTACATAGAAAATACAAGATGTTACATTCTCCCTACCTTGGGGCTTTATGTCCCTAAAAACCAAAAAAAAGGCTACTCAAATAGATGATGGTACTGAGAATGAATATGAGCCTCCCCCTGTATGTGTTATTCTGGAGATTCCCATGATGCCACTGGACACACACTAATGGAATTAATCACCCTCAATGTATTATCTCCTGCTAATCCCCGATCCCCATTAGGTACTTAGCAAAAGTCACACCATCCTCGATGTCTAACTTTCCCTAGTCGATGAAGTGTGATGGGTTATGCACATATCTCCTCAGCTACGACATGTGGAAAATTTCGTGTACCCGATCTAGACGTTGCTGTAGATCTAAGTGGTACACCACCTCGCTAACTCTATGCAGAATTTGGAAGGGGTTGATGAATCTCAGATTTAGCTAGGAAATGGGATGACTTGGTGAGATGGTGAACAATAACCTAAATGGAATTGTTCCCCCTAAATGTACATGGTAAATCTGTCACAAATTCCATCAATATCCCCTCCCACTCCCATTATGCTACCTCAATGGGTTGAAATAAACCTACTGGAACCTAGTGCTCAACCTTCATCTACTAACAAGTAAGGCACCGAGAGACAAAATCTGCCACTCCTTTTTTCATACCTAGACACCAAAACTGACATTGAAGGCCCTGATACATCTTCACCAAACCAAGATGTACCGCCAAAGGGGATGTATGAAACTCCCTCGGAACATCCTCCTTCAATGCCACTGGAACTATTGTGCGTCCTATGAAAAGACCGACATACTCCCCACATTTCGAATATCCATCAAGAGCATACCCTGTGGATATTTGAGAATATAGGGTCTCACAGTTGGAATGCTCAATATATGCCTCCATAACTCACTATAAGAGTGGAGGGTTGACAACTGTTGACTAGAGGTAGGCTGCTCAATCTCCATCCACAAAGGATAACTGTAATGAGGCCAACTAATCTGACGTCTCATTCAGAAACTGTAGACTATATCTTCTACTGAGAGTAACTTCCACCACATTTCCAGTCCTAGGGGTATAGAAAATCTCAAAGTCATAGTCCTAGAGGAACTCTACCCAACGCCTATGTCCCAACCTTCACTGGATCAACTGTAACTCTGTAACCACTACAAAAAACTAAGGACTCATAACATCAACTACACCAAGGGTTAAGCAAGCCAATTTATGAGTAATCAGATACACCCTCCTATTTGTGAGTCCATCCTATAATGTATAGGTTTACTTTTCACCAACAAGGAAAACCTCATTACACCACTGTGGACACACCACACTCTTTGCCTAAAATAGTCAACCTAAGCCTAAACTATGGATAACCAATCCAAAACAAGAATGATTTAGTAAGGCCTCAACATCACTACTAAGAGATCCCAACCAAAACTCTCACCTCCAAGAGTCAGTTCACACTATCGGCACCAGTGCATGATCATTGAGTCTCCTCTAGTAGGAGTCTCCAAGCATGAGGGTCGAGTAAATGGTTCTGTAACGACCCAAAGTTTCATTAATGGAAAATCCCTCTTGATTCAGTTAAATGTCTCTTTATGAAAAATGTTTTTATAAGATTTCAACTTCTTTGGTTTCATGTTAAGAATTTTGACCGTTGTTAATATAGCCGTTGAACAGTGATCAAATGATTATTATAAATGTAAGGCTTTAATGAACCCAATTTTTACCCAGACAAAGGAAGTGATGACCTCATTCAGTAGAATTGCCCCATACGAAGCCCATTTGTCAGAGCTCGGAAAAGAGGTGACGTCTTTGGGCTTCGCCCTTGACCAAGCCCAAGCTGAGCTTCATTATGTCAAGCTCGAATGTGACCGTCTACAGGAAAAATGGAAGTTGATTGAAATTACCACTCGAGCGATGTTATCCGAGCCACCCTAGGAGTCTGTCACCATTGCACACCTTACCATTAGGTCTTATGTGGATATTTTAAGGGGTTATGTAACAAATAAGTAGTACTATGTTCATGTACATTATTTTTTTATATAATAATGAATGTAATTTTTAGTCATTTTTGATACATTGTAAATAGTTTTTAAAGTACAAATGGTGTTTTTAATTATTATTTAATTAAGAAATATATTTTATTAAATTAAGGTATTTTTGAATTAAATAATATTTTAATAAAATATTATTATTAATATTAAATTAATTTTTATTAAATATAAATGATCATATAAATTTATGAATGCAATTAAATTTTTTATTAATGTTTGAAATCCATTTCTGTCAAAAGCCGTGAATTTTCGATAAATGTTGGTTTTTATTTTAAAAGTCAAAATTAACATATTTAGAAATTTTTCTAGATAAAATAAATGTCATTTCTGGAATCAGGACGTCGAAATTATCCAATGGTGATTTTTTCATAATTTTCTGAGACAGTCAAATTTTTGGGTAAAAATTAAATACCATTTAATTATATAATGTGTTTTATGACATCATAATGACCCAATGGTGATGTAATAAAATACCATAATCCTTATGTTAGGCCAATATATGTTTTATCATTAAAATAATGTGATTTTGGGTTTGTTTGACTTACTTTTCAAAGCATTAATGAACCCCTCAAGACTTATTCAACACTTTGCCTTTTTAAATTAATTTCCATGGGAGTGTGACTCACCTCCACATAAGCAACCCTAATTTTTTAATAAGTTTGGACCTTGGAATTTTAAAATATTGTTTCCCTATTTCCTTTTCCAGAAACCATGGGCAAATACCATGGGATGGTTTGTGGTTTGGATTATTTTAATATAAGGGGTCCCAAACCTAAATAATAAAGAATTCTCTCACCTTTCCTATATAAACCCACCCAAGCTCCCACTTCCTCCTCACTAAAATCCCTTGGAGTTCGTCCAACCTCTGCCCTAATCTCTCTAGAATCCTCCCAAGGTTCCCCAAGCTCCCACTAATCCTCTCACAAGCCTCTCTCTAGCCTTGGGAAGCACACTTCCAAGTAAGGGTTTTTTCTTCCTTTCTCATTTTTGTCAATTTTCTTTATGTTGTATTGCCCTTTTAATTTCAATTATGAATGTTGGGGTATGGTTTCGAACCTCCCCCATACTGACCTCTTATTTTTTGAATGATGGGAGACCCCTTTCCCTCTCATTAAATGCCTCCCATGTACACCCGTTACCATGCCGAAATTCCGAAAGGAACTTCTCTCTCTTCTTTTACATTCAAGAAATACTTTTGTATCATGAATCTAAATTCCATTTCAATTGTTGGGACATGTATATATATGACCTCCTTACTTTCCATTACACGTAAATATGATGAGGAACCCCTTTATCTCTCATCAACCATTTTTTATGAATTCTTATGTCACGCCGTTACGCTGCCGAAATCACACCGATTTTCTAAGCCAATGTCATTGTGTAGTGAATACCATGCCTATTTCTCCATCAAGGGTATTCACCTTTATGCACATTTAATTATTGATTTTACAGTTTCATGTATGAATTACACATTACTTTATCGTGTAATAAATGATTATGTTTTATGAATCCATGTTTTATGATCCATGTGGCACACTTATGCATGAAATGAAATGTTTAAGAAGGGTGCGCCCTTATAGCGCTCCAATGCATTGGGTAAAGTATAGTATCATGATACATCATTTGCAATGAGTGTTTACTCATGATAATTCAAGTGCAACGAGGGTTTACTCATGCTTCATGTTCAATGAGGGTTTACTCATGCTTTATGTGCAATAAGCCTTGGCTCATGCTAAATCCATGTTAAGTGTTGTTGCCACATTTCCATGTTATGATTATCATGCTTTATCATGCCTTTATGTTCATGTTTCTTTTATGCTCTATTGATATGCCTATTGTCTAACATGTATTTTACTCCTCATGTTATTCCATGTGTACTCCCTTACTAGGCTTTATAGCTCACCCTTTTCTTATGCATGTCCTCAGGTTATCCCATGCAATGCTAAGTACGAGGGAATGTAGTGGTCATGTAAAGGACGTTTTCAATAAAGATGTTGTATTTAATGTTTTAAGTTTTTATGTAATGATCCTAAGCCCCAAAGACACTAAACCTCTCGATCTTCTTTGTTGTATCAAGTGAAGTTTTATGTAATAAAGCATGTTTAAGTCGTAATAAAAAGCAGGGTTGTCATAGTTGGTATCAGAGGATATGTTTAGTTATTTTTGGGATTAGGAAACCCTAGTAAAGACTCGGATACAATAATAAGTATAATAAAAACATCCCTAAGTTATGGTAAATACTAAGTAAGTGGTTTATAAAACAAATACATCCCTGTCTGGATACGAGCAGGTAGAGGCGGATCTGGCACAGATGTATCCTAGGGGTAAAACCCGAAAACACCGCTTTGAGCTAGACTCGAACGGGAACTAGTGCATGACAACGGGCCTTGCTGCACTCTTGGTTATGACACTCTCGGGGGATATGTTTTGATAAATTCACAATCTTGGTATGAACCCTTATTAAGGGAAAAATGCCCCTAAGAATATATGTTAGAAAGTAGATCATGAAAAGACTAGATTGAATCCTATAGACTCATGAGTTAATGAAATAAAAGTTTATTTATAAGTCATAAACTTTTGTCTTTGGATTACCCTTTTTGTGTTACCCCTAACTTTCCTTTTATTCCAGCCAATGGCCGATAATAGGAGGACTCGGGCTAACAACCATTGTGAAGATCAGTGTGATGATTGTACTAATGAGATGCCCAATCCAATGGGAGTGGGAATCGCGAACTTTGTCACGCTTCTCTCTCAGCTAACTCAAGTTTTGAATAGAAACACAGGTCAAGAGGAACTCCCAAACCCCCATAATAAGGAACAAGTTGCTATCGACAGCTTCATGAGGCAAAGGCCTCCAACTTTTAGTGGATCATCCGATCCCACGATCGCTGAACAATGGATCAACTCCATTGAAAAGATATTCTCCATCCTCCAATGTTCTGAATAAGAGAAGGTTCTCCTGGAGGCTTATCGTATGGAGGGTGAATCTGATCAATGGTGGACATTGATCAAAAATACGAAGCCTGAGGAGGAGATCGAGGCTTTGGAATAGAAGAAATTCTGGAAGATGTTTTTTGATAAATATTTTCCGCGCACCCTCCGTCTTAAGATGGAAAGGGACTTCCTTTCCCTCAAGCAAAAAGATGAAGAATCTGTGGGATCGTACGAGGAAAACTTCACAAGGCATGCACGATAATCTTTTGGCTTCGTCGTGACCCCCGAATGCAAGGTTGACCGCTTCTTTGGTGGGTTGACGCCTAGCTTGTGGAAATAATTAGCGATCCATGACTTCGACAGCTATGAGGAAATTGTCTGATGTGCCCTCAAGGTCGAAATGGAGATCGGAGAATCACAGGGGTGTCATGGGGACAAGAAGCGTAAGGTGGACTTCAATGCTGGTGGTCCGATGGATAAATCTAACGGTGCTAAGAAGTTCCAGCACCCCACTTTCCAAAAGTGCGGAAAGAAGCACCCTGGAAATTGCCTTAAGGGGACGAGAAGATGCTTCAGGTGTGGAAGAGAAGGGAACCTAGCTATTAACTGTCAGCAAGAAGGACCCGCAGCTGTGACAGAGGAGATGAATTCTCTGTTCAAACCTCAACGCGTTGTTCAATGCTATAAATGCAAAGAACCAGGTCATTTTTCAAATCAGTGCCCTAATCCAAGGGTTATCGGAGGCAACCAACAACCTCCAAGACAGCAAGGAAGAGCTTTTGCCATCACTTCTGCCGAAGTGAACCCCGACAACGAAGTGGTGAAAGGTACGCTAGTTATTCATTCAAGAATAGCGAACATACTTTTTGATTCAGGTTCTACAAATTCTTTTATATCTCGAAATTTTAGTAGAACAATCCCAGCACCACCACAAATCATGGAAGTAAAGATGTCGGTGAGTATGGAAAATGGGGCAATCATTGCATCCCATGAATATAAGTCCTCCCCTATTATAATCTGTGGATTGAATTTCCCAGCGAACCTCGTCATACTCCCTTTGGTGGAATTTGATGCAATTCTTGGCATGGATTGGCTTTCCTTATATAGAGCCAACATAAATTGTCGGAAGGGGGAAATCACACTCCATATGGAGAATCGACCCCCGATTCTTTACAAGTGTCAGGAGGAAGATGAATCTCCTTTATCTCCATCATCTCAAGCATGGATATTACTGCCCTATGAGCACGCGTATCTAGCTCAGATGATTGAGTCCAAAGAAGAAACCATCCTTGAAGAAATGCCTATTGTGAGGGAATTTGCGGAAGTGTTTCCCGAGGAACTGCCTGGTCTTCCTCCTAGAAGAGATGTTGAGTTCTCAATTGAACTTATACCTGGGGAATTACCAATATCCAAGCCTCCATATAGAATGGATATTGTTGAGCTTGAATAGCTGAAGAAACAACTACAGGAGAATCTGGATAAAGGGTTTATACGCCCAAGTGCTTCACCATGGGGTGCACCAGTCCTCTTCGTCAAGAAGACGGATGGGTCAATGCGGCTTTGCATCGATTATTGTGAACTTAACAAAATCACGATAAAGAACAAGTATCCTCTCCCAAGAATTGATGACTTGTTTGATCAGTTGTGTGGAGCACAATACTTCTCCAAGGTGGACTTGCGGTCGGGATATTATCAAGTAAGGGTGAAGAAGGAAGATGTCCCCAAGACTGCTTTTCGTACAAGGTACGGGCCCTATGAATTCATAGTAATTACTTTCGGACTAACCAATGCTCCAGAAATATTCATGGACTTGATGAATAGAGTCTTTAGAGATTACCTTGACAAATTTGTGGTAGTCTTTATAGATTATATTCTAATATACTCCAAAACCAAGGAGGATCATGAGGAGAATTTAAGAACTGTACTAGAGACTTTGTGCAAGGAGAAGCTCTATGTAAAGTACAAAAAGTGTGAGTTCTGGTAGAAGAAAGTATCATTCTTGGGCCATATCATCACAAGCAATGGGATATCTGTGGATACCTCCAAAATAGATGCAATTGAGGGATGGACGAGGCCAAAATCAGTAACGGATATCCGTAGCTTCTTGGGGTTAGCTGAATATTATCGACGATTTGTGAGAAATTTCTCACGATTGTACAACCCTCTTACCAAGCTAACTCGAAAGGGAGTAAAGTTTGCTTGGAGTGATGAATGCGAAGAATGTTTCAAGGAGTTGAAAAGGAGGCTTATCACTACACCCGTGCTCACTTTACCCACAAGTGGGGAACTTTTTGTGGTATTCAGTGATGCCTTAAAGAAGGGATTAGGCTGTGTACTGATGCAGAATGATAATGTGATATCCTATGCCTCAAGGTAGTTGAAAATCCATGAGAAAAACTATCCCACACATGATCTAGAGTTGGCGGCTGTGATCTTTGCCTTGAAAATATGGCGGCATTATCTCTATGGAGAGAAATGTGAGATATATACTAACCACAAGAGTCTTAAATATATATTCACATAGAAAGAGCTTAATATGCGCCAGAGAAGATGGATAGAGCTCATTAAGGATTATGACTGTTCAATACATTACCACCCTGGAAAAGTGAACAAGGTGGCGGATGCCCTAAGTAGAAAGGATCCAGCAATTCTATCAATGATGAGAATTGAGAAGGATCCAATCTTCTTAGACTTGATGAAGATGGATGTGGGAATCATAAAGAAGGTAACATCATCAATCCTTTAACAAATTATTGCTCAAACATCTCTTTTAGAAAGGTTAAAGGATGCTCAAAAGGATGATGTGGGAATTAAAGGAAAAGTGGAAGCTATCAAAAAGGTTAAATCCTCGAAGTTTAATCTTAATGAAGAAGGAATTGTGCAGTTTGGGAAAAGACTATGTGTTCCATCAATTCTGGAGCTGAAGAAGGAACTTTTGGATGATGCACATAGTTCAAATTTCTTTATTCACCCAGGGAGCACAAAGATGTATCGAGATCTCCGAGAAAACTTTTGGTGGGATAATATGAAGAAGGAGATCTCCGAATATACATCAAAGTGCCTGGTATGTCAGCAAGTGAAGGCAGAGAGGCAGAAGTCTAAGGGGATGATGCAACCATTACCCATAACAGAATGGAAATGGGAGAACATCAACATGGACTTTGTCACCGGACTTCCGATGACATCCAAAGGCAACAATGCAATCTGGGTTGTTGTGGATCGTCTTACAAAGACTGCACACTTCATTTCTATTCGAGAGGATTTCTCATTGGATCAACTAGCACAGATATATATTAGGGAAGTGGTAAGGTTGCATGGAGTACCACTATCTATTGTGTCTGACCGAGATCCAAGATTCACCTCTAAGTTTTGGAAGAGTCTTCAACATGATCTGAATACTGAACTGAACTTTAGTACGGCCTATCATCCTCAAACTGATGGCCAATCAGAGAGTACTATCCAAACACTTCAGGATATGTTGAGAGCATGCTCAATGAATTTTAAAGGAGGATGGGATCAACATCTTCCTCTGGTTGAGTTCTCTTATAATAACAGTTTCCACTCGAGCATCCAAATGGCACCATATGAATCCCTATATGGGAAAAGGTGTCGAACACCGACATGTTGGGATGAGGTTGGTGAACGTAAGATGCTTGGACCAAAAATGGTCGAGGAAATAGTGGTGAAGGTGAAAACCATTCAGCAGTATATCAAGGCAGCCCAGAGTCGACAGAAGAGTTATACAGATAATCATCGATGAGACCTTGAGTTTAAAGTTGGAGAAATGGTGTTTTTACGCATATCTCCGTGGAAGAAGGTCATGAGGTTTGGAAAGAAAGGGAAGTTAAGTACAAGGTACATCGCCCCCTTTGAGATTCTTGATCGTGTTGGGGCTGTGGCCTATCGACTAGCACTTCCACCTACTATGGCCAAGGTGCATGATGTCTTTCATGTATCCCTCTTAAGGAAGTACATACTGGACCCTTCACATGTACTCTCTTTTGAGGTGGTACAATTGGAAGATGATCTTTCTTATGAGGAGCAACCAGTGAAGATCTTAGATCGTAGAGAAAAAGTTCTATGAAATAAGACAATTCCCCTCATCAAGGTGTTGTGGAGAAACCACAAGTTTGAAGAAGCGACTTGGGAGTCGGAGGATATGATGAAGCTGAGTTACCCACATTTGTTTTAGTGTGGAAAAAGGAAAATTTCGAGGGCGAAATTTCTTAAGGGGGGAATATTGTAACGACCCAAAGTTTCATTAATGGAAAATCCGTCTTGATCCAGTTAAATGTCTCTTTATGAAAAATGTTTTTATAAGATGTCAAATTCTTTGGTTTCATGTTAATAATTTTGACCGTTGTTAATATAGTCGTTGAACAGTGATCACATGATTAGTATAAATGTAAGGCTTTAACGAACCCAATTTTTACTCAGACAAAGGAAGCGATGGACTCATCTAGTAGAATTTCCCCATACGAAGCCCATTTGTCAGAGATCAGAAAAGAGGTGGCATCTTTGGGCTTCGCCCTTGACCAAGCCCAAGCTGAGCTTCATTATTTCAAGCTCGAACATGACCCTCTACGGGAAAAGTGGAAGTTGATTGAAATTACCACTCGAGCGATGTTATCCGAGCCACCCCAAGAGTCTGTCACCATTTCACACCTTACCCTTAGGTCTTATGCATCTATTTTAAGGGGTTATGTAACAAATAAGTAGTACTATGTTCATGTACATTATTTTTGTATATAATAATGAATATAATTTTTAGTCATTTTTGATACATTGTAAATAGTTTTTAAAGTACAAATGGTGTTTTTAATTATTATTTAATTAAGAAATCTATTTTATTAAATTAAGGGATTTTTGAATTAAATAATATTTAAATAAAATACTATTATTAATATTAAATTAATTTTTATTAAATATAAATGATCATATAAATTTATGAATGCAATTAAATTTTTTATTAAGGTTTGAAAGCAATTTCTGTCAAAACCAGTGAATTTTTGATAAATGTTGGTTTTTATTTTAAAAGTGAAAATTAACATATTTAGAAATTTTTCTAGATAAAATAAATGTCATTTCTGGAATCAGGACGTCGAAATTATCCAACGGTGAATTTTTCATAATTTTCTGAGATAGTCAAATTTTTGGGTAAAAATTAAATACCATTTAATTATATAATGTGTTTTATGACATCATAATGACCCAATGGTGATGTAATAAAATACCATAATTCTTATGTTCGGCCAATATATGTTTTATCATTAAAATAATGTGATTTTGGGTTTGTTTGACTTACTTTTCAAAGCATTAATGAACCCCACAAGACTTATTCAACACTTTGCCTTTTTAAATTAATTTTCATGGGAGTGTGACTCACCTCCACATAAGCAACCCTAATTTTTTAATAATTTCGGACCTTGGACTTGTAAAATATTTTTTCCCTATTTCCTTTTCCAGAAACCATGGGCAAATACCATGGGATTGTTTGTGGTTTGGATTATTTTAATATAAGGGGTCCCAAACCTAAATAATAAAGAATTCTCTCACCTTTCCTATATAAACCCACCCAAGCTCCCACTTCCTCCTCACTAAAATCACCTTTAGTTCGTCAAACCTCTGCTATACTCTATCTAGAATCCTCCCAAGGTGCCCCAAGCTCCCAAGAAGCCTCTCACAAGCCTCTCTCTAGCCTTGGGAAGCACACTTCCAAGTAAGGGTTTTTTCTTCCTTTCTCATTTTTATCAATTTTTTTTATGTTGTATTGCCCTTTTAATTTCAATTATGAATGTTGGGATATGGTTTCTCACCTCCCCCATACTTCCCTATTATTGTTTTAATTATGGAAGACCCCTTTCTCTCTCATTAAATGCCTCCCATGTACACCCGTTACCATGCCGAAATTCCGAAAGGAACTTCTCTCTCTTCTTTTACATTCAAGCAATACTTTTGTATCATGAATCTAAATTCCATTTAAATTGTTAGGACATGTATATATATGACCTCCTTAATTTCCATTACATGTAAATATGATTAGGAACAAATTTATCTCTCATCAACCATTTTTTATGAATTCTTATGTCACGCCGTTACGCTGCCGAAATCACACCGATTTCTAAGCCAATGTCATTGTGTAGTGAATACCATGCTCATTTCTCCATCAAGGGTATTCACCTTTATGCACATTTACTTATTGATTTTATAGTTTCATATATGAATTCCACATTTCTTTATCATGGAATAAATGATTATGTTTTATGAATCCATGTTTTATGATCCATGTGGCACACTTATGCATGAAATGAAATGTTTAAGAAGGGTGCGCCCTTATAGCGCTCTAATGCATTGGGTAAAGTATAGTATCATGATAAGTCATGTGCAATGAGTGTTGACTCATGATAATTCAAGTGCAACGAGGGTTTACTCGTGCTTCATGTGCAATGAGGGTTTACTCATGCTTTATGTGCAATGAGCCTTGGCTCATGCTAAATCCATGTTAAGTGTTGTTGCCACATTTCCATGTTATGATTATCATGCTTTATCATGCCTTTATGTTCATGTTTCTTTTATGCTCTATTGATATGCCTATTGTCTAACATGTATTGTACTCCTCATGTTATTCCATGTGTACTCCCTTACTGGGCTTTATAGCTCACCCTTTTCTTATTCATATCCTCGGGTTATCCCATGCAATGCTAAGTACGAGGGAATGTAGTGGTCATGTAAAGGAAGTTTTCAATAAAGATGTTGTATTTCATGTTTTAAGTTTTTATGTAATGATTCTAAGCCCCAAAGACACTAAACCTCTCAATCTTCTTTGTTGTATCAAGTGAAGTTTTATGTAATAAAGCATGTTTAAGTCGTAATAAAAAGCAGGGTTGTCATAGGTTCAACCAAAATCTCTAAGTATTAAAAAACATTTTTGGAAAGAACGTAATAACTAACACCTATGTCTATTAAAACTACAGATTAGGTGAAAAAAGATCATACATTTTATAATTACTAGATCCCCTGGGTCAAATGCCTCGACCTCATATAGCTATCCCCCTGTCCTCCAGCTCCCTAAGCCTGGTGAGGACCACTCGGGGATGGTGGTGGTAACATGTTGAAACGTCAACCACATCCTATTACTCTCCCAGCCCCTCTTCTACGTCCTCTACCATGTGGATATTATCTGCTCTTGCTTTCCCACGACTGATAATCACAGGCTATATCCACTTATCCAAGAAACTTCTGACCAACAAGGCTTTCTCAAGCACCCCAGTATAAGTATGAATTCTCAGAGAGATAAAAAATGCTCGGATATCCATACGCAGACCTCTCTTACAGGTCTGATCCCTTAATAAATAATCATGTATCATATCCATCGAGTACCTGGAGAGGTTAGTATACCTCGATGAATACTCAGATACCGATATTTCATTCTTCTGGAGCTATAAAAGCTCTTAGATATGAATAAACCTTAGATTATAAGGTGATAAATCCTCTCTTAAAAGTTTCTCAAACTCTGTCCACAAAAGATTCACTTCATCATAAGATCAGGTAACCAAACCCCAACATCACCCTATTGAGATGTTTAGAAGGCTCACTACTAGGACCACCATCTGATCTGCTGGTGTCCTGACTAGATGGAAAACTCGAGTCAATACTTCAAGATAGTTCTCAGCCGCCTATGTGTTGGGATTACCTAAGAACCTAAGGGGCCTTTTCTGTTGAAACTCATGAAGTGTGCTTAGCCAGTGCACCTCATCCGCTGGTACTGCGGGTACCATGTTATTCTCTATAGGTGGTCGTATGGATGGTGCACCACCTGGGGGTTCTATATTCGATAAAAATCTATGTACCGATGTCTCATCACTTGGAAGAGAATCCACATGATCATGTGGTAGAATCCTAGTAGGCTGTCTTGGTGGAAACATCCTGAAATAAAATAAGATATACCATGATCAACTGAGTATATCTGGGGAACTGACTCAAGAAGGACATGGAAAACAAAACTATTCCTATATGATGCATGTACCATTTTTTCCTTGCAACTAGGGTTTTCATGTACCAAGTTGAAAAGAAGGTAACCAGAGTCCTGGTGTATGGATACGTCAGCCTCCACACCAACACCAGAGTCCCTAGCCTGAAATCTAAAATCAAAACACTTAACATTGTTGCCCCAAACCAACCTCACAGACTCTGGGTCCTAAAGTAGAACCAACCTGCTCTGATACCACTCTATCACGGCCCATCCTAGTGAGACCCATACCATGACTTCCCATGCCCTCCTTCAATAGGCCATGGTCTGGTGACTAGCACCGAGTAGGAATATCACTAACATGGGAGGTATTTTCTATATACCTATACATATACACACATCTCCAATCCCACAAAATTTTGAAATGTAAAAAACCACTAATTAAACAATGCATGGATACCACTAAGATCTCACAATAGAGTACAATAGTAAAAGTATAGTAAAGTAAAAAGATCCATAATACAAGCCCACCAAAAAGAGTCTATAACCAAAAGTCCAATCTATAAGAAAAGAGGTACTTAGAATACTTTCTAAACTCAAAGGAACAAAACTCGGTCTATATGGTCTCTCTAAGCACCATTTGGTTTGGTCTTCCTAGGACTCCATCGAAGGTTTGATCATCTGCACAAGACATAACACATGCATGCAAAATCCGTGCATGGGTGAGTATAACAATACTTAGTAGTACACCCTAAAACCACAAAGGAAAGCCACAAAGGAAAACCACAAAGGAATACCATGAAGGAATACCACAAAGGAATACCATGAAGGAATACCACAAAGGAATACCATACATGATTACCACAAAGGATTACCACAAAGGAATACCACAGAGGATTACCACAAAGGAATACCATATAGGATTACAACAAAGGAATACCATACAAGATTACTAACTAGGAATTCCACACAAGATTACCTCACAAGAATACCACACCGGATTACCACACAGGAATACCACATAGGATTACCACACAAGAATACCACATAGGATTAACACACATGAATACCACACAAGATTACCTCACAGGAATACCACACAAGATTATTTCACAAGAATACCACAAAGGATTATCACATAGGAATACAATACAGGAATACCACACATGAATAAAACATAGGATTACCACACATGAATACCACACAAAATTACCACACAAGAATAGAACACAGTATTACAACACAGGAATACCACATAGGATTACCTCATAGGAATACCACAGAGGATTACCACACAGTATTACCACATAGGAATACCAAAAAAGATTACCACACAAGAATACCACACTGGATTAACTCATAGGAATACCACACCTAATTACCACATAGGAATACCACATAGGATATACAATCATATCTACAAAGGTATATGTCTAAATCACATATAACAAGGATATCCATATATACTCAATCCAAGACACACCATCTATGGTAAGCCACAACTAATTACCAGCCATATGATTCTCCTCAAAGCTCGTCCGTTCTGGAAGAACTTACTCCTCAAGACATGATATCATCAGAGACACCCAAAAAGAGGTATAGATCATTTGGAACCTTCCCAAATGATAATGTATTGGTCAATGAAGAAAATGATAGATAAAGAGGGGATCCTTCCCAAACACATTGAGAAATACCACGAACCCAATTTGGATCAACTTGTAATATAGAGGATCCTTCCCATACACACTAGGAAATACCACTAAGACTAATAATGTATCCTACTAGATGTAGGACCAACACCCTACTCTCGGTGGCCCTGTCGATTCCACAAAAGTCCACTAGGGGTGATAGAGGATCACACTCCAGTCTTGGGGAGGGATACCAGACTCTATCTGAGACCCGACCTCTAGAGAGGATTACAATCCAGTGATATGGACGTAATAACGTACCTAACACTTAATGAAAGGACAAAGGGAAACACTCTCAACCTATGTTGGTCCAAACTAAAAACACAACACTTATCCCAGAATGACCGTCTCATCGCTAGGGTCCCAACTTCGTAGACAACTCATCAAATAGGCATACCATTTGAAAGTTATGGTTGTTTGAAATTTAAAGGGGGGGGGGGTCACTGGGCCTGTGTACCAACCACCCTGTAGCTACTGAGGTTGATTGACATGGTCAACTGCCCCTATCTTCCATGGCTGCATTATAGTTCGAGAGACCGTGGCTCACAGTCTACTGTGGCCCGACTATGGTCTGGTCTTCCCAAGTCTGACTCACTTGGTCCGACCCACCTAGGCCCGACCCACTTGGACTGACCTGATTGGCCCGACCCATTCCACCTACCCTGAACCGTCTCCCCTAGCTTGTCCCGCTCATGCATGAGGCACCTGGACTGCCACATGTGGCCCGCTGAGCCGCGTCTATAGCCTCTGATCCACACGGCCACCGACCGCGTCTCACATGACCGTCATGGTGTTCTACTCCCACCAGTTGTACTGGCTCCGCTGGCTCCCACACGGCCACCCTCTGTGCTCTACACCGACGCCTCCACTGCCTTCGATCACTACTGCCTCCGATCACTACCACCTCGAGTTTCCAACATCACCGCCTCACCTCGTTGGGCCACCACACCGGACCTGCACCAATGGTCCCTTCTGTGGACCACCGAGCCATCTTAGATGACCAGAATTCAAAACAGTCACATATCTGAGCTCCTTAGGTCCCTATATATACAAACCTAACCTCTGTTGTCAGTTTACCTCTAATTAGGGGGTTCTATCAAGTTCCGAGCCACCCAGAAATTTGATCCATGAACATGAGGATCCAATGACAAAGAACACGAATAATAGGGAAAATAAAATCACAAAGAACACCCTAAGGAATGAAACTCATCCCTTATTCATGTTGGAATTAATCCATTTCTGTTAGAATGAATATCAAAGAACCAAATCAATAAAACTCCCAAAGTAATCCCCGCAATTATAAACCATCTCGCAATGATCAATCCACAGATCAATATGTTTGTGGATTGACCCACATTTGTCTTGAAAATCAAGAATATGAAAACCAAAAAGAAACAACCTCCCTACCTATATTTGGATTGTTTACTGATAAAGAATGGTTGTTGTGTCGTCATCGATCCTCGATTCATTGAATCCAAGGGGCATCGTTCGATTGATCCGTTGCCATTCGCCAATGGTTTCTCCAGAGGTTCTTTCTCCATGTCTTGAGATAAATTCTAGGGTTATGAGGCTAACTCTAGATTTATGAAAAAAACTTATTAAAAAGGGATTTTGTTGTGTCAAAAAAATAATTTTTATAAAATAATTTTATTTACAGTTACGCCCTTCGTGACTTTTTCTATAGGCGACCCGCATCGACAAAACTTATGTCATGCCTAGGGAAAACACCACATTATGAACTCAACAGTGGTATCAAATTTATAATCCTAATCACCATTCATTAGTTATTATGATTTAAAAATAAAATAATTTATTTAATTATTTTATTTATAGTTACGTTCTTAGTGACTTTTTCTACAGGCGACCCATGCCGACCAAGGTTAGGTCGCTCCTAGGGTAAATCCACCATTATGAGCTCAAAAGTACCATCATATTTCTAATCCGAGAACCCATTTAATAGTTATTATACTTCTTTAGGAAAACTGTGTGCCCGTGCTACTAAAAAGTTAAATATTTTTCAAACAATTTTTTTGGACACATCAGGCCCCAGAATCACACGCCATTTCAGCACATAGTCTTGAAATCAATCCATATAATATAAAAAAATAGTACATAGAAAATATGATAGGTTACATTTATATTATTTTTATACTTTAGGAAAATGATCCATAAGTCATTTGAGACATATAGAAATCAACCACACCTCACTTTGATGCACGGTGTCACCAGTATGACTCCAAGTGTGTCTTTTTATATAAAATTGACATTAATTTTAGTAAAAAGGACAATTGATCTAATGAAAACTAAGAAAATGCATTCATATTATTTTGATACTCTAGGAAAATGATCCATAAGTCATTTTTTATATTTAGGAATCAGCTGAACCTTAGTCCTATACATGATGTGCCCGGTATGACTCAGTGTGTCCATTATCATTTTAAAATCAACAGTTTAGTTCAAAAAATTCCACTCACTAAAAACCAAGAAAACATGCTCATATTTTATTAATAATTTATGAAATTGATTCAAAATTAATTTGTGATTTCAAAACAATACATGATGTGATTGGTATGAGTCAAAGTGCATGTTTCCAGTTTAAAATTAAATTTTAGTAAAAAAGACAAGTAATGTACTCAAAACCCAGTACATGAATTCAGATTATTTTGATAATTTATGAAAATGATACATAAGAAATTTGGAACAAGTAATAATTAGTCTCACCTCAATTCGACACATCGTGTGATCGATATGACTTAAATTTCATCTTTTTATTTAAAATTGACATCAATTTTAGTAAAAAGGACAACTAACCTACTCAAAACCAAGAAAAAACATTTAGATTATTTTGATACTTTAGTAAAATGATCCATAAGTAATTTGTGACTTGTAGGAATCAACCATACCAAAATATGATGCATGGTGTAACCAGTATGACTCAAAGTACATCTTTTTATTTAAAATTGGCATTAGTTTTAGTAAAAAGGTCAACTAACTTACTCAAAAATGAAAAAATGCATTCAGATTGTTTTGATACTTTAGGAAAATTATCCATAAGTCATTTTTGACATGTATTAATCATCTTTATCTCAATATAATGCACAATGTGACCGGTATGACTCCAATTGTTTCTTTTTATTTGAAATTAACATCAATTTTATTAAAAACGACAACTAACCTACACAAAACCCAGAAAACGCATTTGGATTGTTTTGATAATTTAGTAAAATGATACATAAGTAATATTTTTTGTTTAGAAATTATATACACATATGTAATTTTTTACATGTATGAATTAGTCGTACCTCAGTCCAATACATGATGTGACCAATGTGACTCAATGTGTCCGTTATTAGTTTAAAATTGACATTTTATTTAACAAAGTGTTACTCAATGAAAACCAATAAAACACACTTTTATTGTCTTGATAATTTAGGAAAATGATTCATAAGTCATTTGTGGTGTGTATGAATTAGGATCATGTCAAACCGACACACAATGTTTCCAGTATGAGTCAAAGTATGTGATTCTAGTTTAAAATGACATTTTAGTAAAAAAGAAAGGCGACGTACTCAAAACCAAGAAAAAACATTTTGATTTTTTTGTACTTTAAGAAAATGATCCATAAGTCATTTGATATGTGTAAGAATCATCCACACCTCAATCTGATGCATGGTGTGACCGATATGAGTCCAAATGCATATTTTCAATATATAAGTGTCATTTTAGTTTAAAACACACATCACATCACCAAAAATGAGAAAATGAGTTTAAATTGTTTTCTCATCATCATATGTGATATTACTTAATTAATTTCACTATCATTTTTATCTTATACTTATTTAGTTAATTTTCACTAAGATAATGCTTGAAGAAAAATAAGAAATGGTGTGACATGAAAGAATTAACCACAACTCAATATGATACACAAAGTTCCCTGTATGAATCAAAGTTTAGTTTTAAAATTAACACTTTATGTTAATTTATTTCTTTATATTATTACTAACATAATAATTGTTTTCTTATACAGGTGAGTTTTTTACTCGAGCAGGGGTTATTATCAAAATATAAAGGAAGACTGCTATTTTTTGAATGTATTTAATAATATATACTTATGTAATTGTATAAAAAAATATTTGAAATGTCTATAATATAGTGTTTTTTTCTTGTATTTGTGTTGTAAATTTTATTTCATTTAAATTCTATATTCATAATTGACTTTTCTAATTTTGTTGTGTTTTTGGTGCTGCAGTGTGCTATTACAGCACACTACACTGGTACTATAGTGTTTTGTTGCAACATAATATAGTATAACTCTTTATCAATGCTTATAAAAGCACTGATAAAGGACCATTTTATCAGCGCTTCTAAAAGCGTTGATAAAAGATTCCTTTATCAGCACTTCTAAAAGAACTCATTAAATGTTACTTTATCAGTGCTTAAAAAAATACTAATAAAGGTTTCATTTATCAGTGCTTATAAAAGAGATGATAAATTTTTCCTTGATTAGTGTTTTTAGCACTAATAAAAGACTAGGGCTTTTAATATCACTCCAGTATTCAGCACTTCTCTAGCACTAATAAAGGCCATTTTAGCGCTGTTAAAGGCTTATTTTGTAGTAGTGAAAATTCAAAAAAAAAAATCAAATCTAGAACACGTAAGCATCATTAAAATTCTATAAATGACCCAAACATGTACCACGATATTTTAATGATGCCATAGAATCATCGGGTGTTAGCATAGACAATTCTGATCATTTTCATTGTTCATGGTTGATCATAGTAGTATTCTTCTCTAAGGAGGAAGTAATCGTGATGTTTTCTCGATGGATTGAGAGATGGGTAAGAGATAATTCAATATAGGTCTTGATAAAGTCTCTCTACCCATTTTGAACACTAAAAAGGTTATTTAAGAAAGAGTTATAATTATATATTTTTTATAGCAGCTTTAGGGTTATCAAATCGCACACAACCCCCTAACAATATTTAATATTCTTAGTTAACACCATGTCTAATAATAATAATAATAATAATAATATTAATTTCTTGACATGTGAAATGAATTAAGAATCTATAATTAAATATCATTTATTTTTAGTCAGACCATTAATCTTGGTTCTCTTTCCTTCATTGACATTTATTGATAATCTAATAATGACTATTTAATTAAATAAACATCACTGAATTATTCTATGATAAATATAATAAATATTATATTTGGAAAATATGAAAACTAATATTTTTTTATTATTTAACTCACTTATTATTTTAAATAACCCATGATTAAATAATAGTGATAAAGAAAACCTGAATAAATATTATTTATTCTAAATTATTAAATATATTACTAAAATTTAATTGAGATTTTGTGGATACACTAAGTGTGTGACTCTCTATGCCTCTTTCTTAGTGGAATTAGGCATAACTTCATACAGTCCAAGGTTAGAATCTAGGAACATGACAAGGATCACATATAGAAATAATTTAATGTCACAAAAACTTCTAACCTTTTACAAATGCTTACTATATAATACAATCCCTTTACCATGATATCTCTAATCAAGAAGGTTTCATGCCGGTGTCATCAACCTATATGATCAATTTATATTTATTTTACTTTCCAAAAATGAACTCACCCATCAAACATGATGGACATGAATTTATATAGGCAGTTCCATTCCCATCAAAGGGCATAAGATATCAACATCCTTTAGGGGAAAAAAGGGATAAATACTTTCTCACATTATCCATTAATGGAATATTACACATGACATACCCAACATATCCTACCTCATGAGAATATGCCATCATAGTTTTCATAAATACATCCAAGTACATTATTAATGATATCCATTAATAATAATCTTAAATTACACCAATCAATACACACATTCATATATAGGAACATCCAATGACAATGGAAATGTTGATTTCCTATTAATATATTTGTTCCCATAACCTCCTATATTAGAGATTACCAAGGGTGAACAACATGAGAAGACGTCTCAATGTATTATGATCCCCATACCCCTAATATCCTATATTTTTTTTGTCCCTTCATAAAATATCATCCAACCATAGAAAAAGATTCAAGAAAAATGTCATGGTACCTCTAGGTTCTCATCATAGTGGGCAACTGCTATGACCTTTAAGCGTGAAATATATTCTTAGGACATTATCACATACAAATTTCATGCATAGGAACAATGATAATGTTAAATTAAAACTTCATTAATATTGAAAACATGTAATCAAGTATTAAACACGTTGGTTCTAGGGCACCAACTCTAATAGTGTATACATACCCAGCAGGATGCCCTAAAAATAAAAGGGAGAAATGTAAATAACAATAGTTAGCTCAACCCTATAAATCAGTAGAGAGAAAAAAAACAAAATTAGATATACTCATAAGAAACCCAATTTAATAGAGTAAGGCTATCCCAATCCATATAGGTTGATAAGAATGATGAGTCAGCTTGAATCTCCCAATTGTCAATCTTTGATGAGAAACACCACGCGTAAACTCACAAGAATTAGGGTGGAGGGGCCCACTCCTCACTATTGTGCTCCATATCTGATGGAGATCTAAATCTAATGAAGGAACAACCCCTTATTGAAGCTCTATGATGGGGGAGTACCACTCCATAGATAAAGGACTTGTGCCCATATGAAGTGTGGGGGAGTGTCAACTCTACCTATGTAAAGAGTATGGGGGACCTATACCCTGGTGAAAAAAGGGAGTTCCAACCCATAAAAACTCTATGGTGATATAACTTGATCATTACCACCATCCAAGTGTCACTAAATAAAGAGTCACACTTTTAAAAACTCACATTGTATCTTTTATGCCAATGAGAAGGCCACTATTGTGTCCCATGTAGAAAACTGCCCAAGATAATCTACTCACCGAGCCAAATGTGAGTACTGAAGAAAGATATACACAATTTTGAAGTCCCTGAGAAAATTACATGCTATGTATTGGGTATAAATGACATGTGTTGGATACTTTGGGTATGCCAGTATACTACAGCCCATGCCCATGTACTCTGGACCATGCCCAAATACTTTGGACATGTCTGGGAACTATGGCCATGTCTGTGACCATGTACTCCTGGGGTGAATTCAAATACACTAACACCAAGTTCCACAACATGTATAAGTTATACAAAATGTGTGATATTTATGTCCACATGGAACCCTATCCACTGTTGGAGGGGACTATATGACATGTGTTCTTCCACAGTCCATGCCGTGCTTGTCAGGATTTTCCACAAACCAAAATTCCTTTACATGGATTAAATATCAACTTATTACACTACTTACACTACTATTTAAATTTTGAAAATGGATAAAATAAAAGGTGGATCCTCTGATTGTTTATTCCCAGCCTTTGATGGCTGAAAATCAAACTTCGATCACCTGATTGGTAATCTGACACACATCTCATCACCGTATAGAAATCTGATCTATGAAATCATCACAAAATACCACAAAACACCTCAATACATCCACAAAATATCTCTTCTAAGATTTTTTTACACATCTAATATGAATCTGGGGGTTCTATTGCACTTGAATCCGGCCCGGAAATGCCAAACCACAATCTCATGAGCCAACGATAAAGAATATGAAGAACAGTGGGGATAAAATCATAAGAACAAGGTGGAACCATTATTAGATGGTGTGATACCATCTAATGAATTCACAAAGTAGAACCAAGGGTGAATTAATGTAACAAATGATATAAAAAATTGTTCAAAAATGTTATTTGAAATCAGGCTCATGCGAAGAATGAGGAACACATAAAATAATCATATATAGTCTATTCTAATCAATTAAATAAAATAGGGTAAAAATCCATTAAATAACATTCCCTACCTCAAGAATTGACCAATCATTGGTTAAGAACATTACTTTAGAAAAGATTAATAACATACCACTATGTTCTTAATCCATCTCATGATTCTCCTTGATCGTTCATTGTCGATCCTCATTCCTGATCCACCAACGCCAATAAAGCTCTCCTCCTCTATAATATCTAAGGATTAAGAAGATAACCCTAATATTTTTTTTAAAATGATGTATTTATGGAGTAGGGGTAGTGTATGGGGGTAATTAAATTAAATTAATCCACTTAATTACCTCTCCAATGGTCTCCCTTAGCCGAACATCCGATGTTAACCTACTTTATATCACACCTAGGGTAAATCCTATGTTCCATAGAAAACCACGGTATTAGATTTCTCATACAAGATCCTGATCAATGGAAGAACCATTTATTCCAAAAATATGTAGGTGTGTGATATAATATATATTAATATTTTCAATCTATTAATTTTGGGGTCCCACAACACCCAAACACAATACTGAGTATGATAGAAAATCTTGATATATATATAGAAATATTCAAAGGATAAAACTAAAAAGACCAAAAGTTGTTATAAAACATTTTTTTAAATATGAAGAGAAAAATTATCAAAAAAATAATTCAAAAAAAATTCCAATAGAGATACCATGAAAATAAACAAAACATGTTTTAAAATTTTAATACAAAATGAAAGAATATAAGATCATAGAAAATAATAACCTTTTAAATTTTTTAAAACACCTTCATCAAAAACCCACATCGTTACAAGGATATTTTTTTTAAATTGAATAAAAAGGAATAAAAGGATCATTGAATATAAAAACAATATGAGTTTTCACTAGGTAAAAGAGAACATTGTAGGAAATTTAAAACATGTATATGAAGGAAAAATACATTAAAATAAATGAGTATTATTCTTGAGAAAATTTCATTTTAAAAAAACAATAGATTCATAAAGGAAGAATACTTTGGTGTGAAAGATGATTTACCTTGAAAATAAGGTTTAAATACAACACAACATCCCCATAAGTTAGAATAGATCAATCTTGAAAGATAATAGTCAAAGAGGAGTGATTATGATCCAAGGGAAATATTTGATTCACTAAAAATATTTACCTTTATTCCCACTTAGTTGAATGTTCTCTAACCTCCTATAAAACAAGCATAACTATCATAATATACTATTTTAGAACCACATCCATACGTAAAAATATTTACAATATTAATTTATAATTATTATCTACATGTAAATTAGTTAGTTTTTGCATATTTTTTGACATCAGTTGTTTATAGTTTATACTATTTGTATAAGTTTCATAAGAGAAATGTTAGTATTTATTCTTCTTGAAAAGTTCACCATTACAAGTTCATTAAAATTAATTTAATAGATTAATTATAATTATATATAAAGTTTCAATTTCTATTGATGAGTGTTTCAATCTTTATCCTTTAATATGAAATCGATAAAAGAAGTCTTTGGTATTTTTCTTACCTAACAAAAGGTGTTTTATTAATTATTGAGTTAATAATCGATGTATCCATTCCAAAAACAAAAAAAAACAATTATTTAAATATTTATATAATATTATATTATTAATTATTTTTTTATATTCATTCATGATATAATTTCATAGCATTTTTCAAGTAGGAGTTCAAACTGACCAAAACATGAACATACCATGATTATTGATAATTAAGAGGTGATTTAGTTATAATAGCATTACACCAACAGAATAATGGTATAATTTAGTATTTATTAGTGTGATATATCAGAATTGTAGTGGAAGTATAATAATAATTAATGTATATGAAAGCATTATATAATCTGAATAAAATATTTTCCTCTTAGTATGTTTGTTTTAAATAGTTGAATGAATGATGATCATTTGTTGATCATATCATTAATAGGTTCTCCAATTTTTCATAACAGAACCTTAATGATATCATAAAAATAATATTTATCCATTAAAATCATTCTCATGACAATCTATTTAAGGTGGTGATGAAAAGTAAAATATAAATCAATCGCTCAATGGAGTCGGTAGTCCACAAATACGCATCGTTGGTGATTTTATTTTCCATAAAATGAGATAAATTATTAATATGTTTTGTCATTTTAGAATCTAAATTATGTTATGAATATAATAATTATATATTAAATAAAAAATTAGGACCATACATGTAAGTTGGTTAAGGAAAATGAAACATGAATCTTTGTGGAGGCGGTATTCCGAACACACACAAACATGAATATCGGTTTCTTTTTTTCTTAAGGAAAAAAATGAAGGATGGTTAATGATTTCTACATCATTATAATAGAATAGTAGTATAATAGTGATACTGAAGTTATCATTTTAATATGGTGTATTTTAATTTTATGATTAATAAGTTCACATAAATAAATAGAAAATATCAAGATAGTTTTGGAACTTATACCCCACTTCTTGAATAATATACTTTGTAAAGGGGATTAATACCCTGAGAGATGGTCTATTGAGAAGACCAGAACCAATTTAATTTTTTTATTAGTGTTAAGAAAATTTTTGGGTAGATTTTGGGACAAAATTAGGGGGTTTTGGTGTGAAGGGAAGTGAGGATAGGAGATCCCATTTTATAAGAGAAAAGGGATGACATTTTTGTAAATATCCATAAGTTTTCAATAATGGAAAGTCACTCTCAAGTAAAGTGGATAATTTTTTTAAAAAATAATGGTGTGGGTAATATATAAGGTCTAGATAATCTCAAAAATATTTTTTCACACATGTTTTAAACATGTTTAAACCCCATTACCCCTTGAATTATTACTTTTTCTATTTTAGCGTTTACCGTGGTAACTAGTTTTTATTTAAGGTAACATAATATTTATGCCTAAAAATAAAGTGAACCTTCTTAGATAATTTTGACCCAATAAATATAAATTTTAAATCCAAATTTTCTTGTCTAATTTCTAAAATTTTTAAAAATTAATTTTAATTTAATAAATGTATGATGTACTAAAACAATATTTGATAAAAGTATTACTTGAATTTTAAAATATAAATCATAGGTTTGTAAATTATAATAAATATTTAAAAATATATAATTTAAGTTATAAAATACACATATTTTTATGAAATTGTTTCATAAATTTAAAATTTATACTTATATTCTAATAATGGCATAAAAGTCATAATATTAGTAAAAATAGTATATTTCACTATTTATCACAAAATCATTTTTTTTAGAAAATAATCAAAAGTTAATAAAAATATAATATTATTGTTCTAATTCAATTTTTTTTAAATTTGAATTCTAAAATTTATAAATTTATCTTTTAAATGAATAAAAAATATAAAGAATAATAGATTTATTGAAAAAGATGTTTTAAACATTAAGCATTCTTAATATTATTTCATATCAATTTATAATTTAAAGAATGGTAATATATTATTACATATACTAAAATAATATATATATATATATAGGTAGGGTAAATCTCCCACTTTTTTATTAATAAACCAAGTAAATACTCTTTTTTACTTGGGTAGCTAACCCATAGAAAGACCATGAAACCTAGGGGCATAAAATAACAAAAACTGGACTACAGGCCATGACCCAAAGGTCACATGAACATGACCCAACCCTAAATTGTTCTCCAGGACTCTCGACACCACCATCATTCAAGTCTAAAATAAAAAATACCCCCACATCAATCATCACGACAGGTCCCACCACTATAGATCTTGTATGCAACAGATGAGACTCCCTCCATAAGATGCCATTCGAAGACCCTCTGGTCATTCAAAGATCACCCCTCTAAACCCAATGAAATCTATGAGCATGGAGCACCCACCTCAATACCCTAGGGAATAAAAAACCGTTAAATACCCCAAATATTAAATATTATTATTTAATATTGGTTGATTTAATTATTTAAATAAAATATATAGTACTTTTAAACATTATATGAGAAATAACAATTCATTTTAATATTAAATATCATTTATAATTTATCCTCTAAGTATAATTTTTTTAATGATAAATATAATTTAATTCATTATAGTACTTTATTATTATATCTTTCTTAATAATATTAATATAATATGTCTCAACTCATTTTAATTTGGTGTTTCTTATGAAACAAGATATTGAAGATAAAATTAATTTAGAGGAAAACAATATTCCAAAATATTGGGTTGTTACATAATAACACACCATAAAATAATTTCATCCATAAAATTTTTATTAATAGATAGGAAATAAGTGACGGTAATTTTGCTTTATTATAACCTCGGGTTCCCACGTAGCTTCTTCAAACTTATGATTCCTTCATAGAATTTTGACCAGACGAGTGGTGTTGTTCCATAAAAACTTATCTCTATGATATAAAATTTCCACTGGTTTTTCTCATATAAGAGATTATGTTCAATTTTAATGAATTCTGATTTCATTAAATGTGAAGGTTCTTGTATGTACTTCCTCAAAAGTGATACATGGAACACATCATATACTTGGAAGATGTCAAGAGGGAGTGATAAGTGATAAGATACTTGTAACATTCCATTACTTTCATTCAAGTACTTCTTGACCCTTTTTTTACTATTCCTTACTTCAGTCTTTCTTTGGGGTCATTTCAAGAGTTTATGGAAAATTTTGGAATCCCTCTGGGATTTTCATGCTTGGTACACAATTAGGGAAAACCATGCACTTTTTCCTAGGAAATCGTGTGCCGAAGCATGGTCTACTTAAAGGGGGATCATGGTTTATCCAAACCGTGCGACCACCACTCTAAATTGTGCATCCTTAAGAATATGGGTTATGCACAGTTGATGGATAGTTAAAGTAACAATGTAGAAAAACCATGAAACCCAAATATAATCTCTATATAGGGTGCATGGTTAAGGCTCACGATTACTCATAACCATGTATCCTCTTTAGTAAACCGTGCATGTGGTTTTTAATACCCCTAAAATTTGTTTTGAAAATTATTAGAACCCCAATTTAACCTCTAATGACCACCTAATCTCATATTGTCTCAACATAATCCTTCCCTAGTGGTCTAGAGGATTCTCTATTTGAATTCTAGGTATATTTGTTTCATTTTTTAACATTCTTGGCATGTTTTACGTTCTTCTTTGTAGATCATCACTAGATCTATTATCCTCTTGTCTTATTGGAACCCAAAGGGTTTGTTTATAATGTTTTTAATGGTTTTTTCATAGAATTTATGTATTTATTGTGTATCTAGGATTGTGTGGACCATATCTACTCTTCCCTAGTTTTTGTTGTCAAAGGAGAATAGTTCTAGCTCCAATCTTGAGGTAGGCATGTCTATACATTGGGTTAATTATATTAATTGCTTATAATTATTATAAATTTACTTTGGGTTATTCATTGAGTTGAATTTATTTTTGGGTTTAAAGAATTTCTTAGAAATAGAGATGTTTTAAAGCATTTTTTTAAATAGGGTTTTCCATACCAAGTGTTTGATTAAAAGCTTGAATGGTGGTTCTGATTCAGAAATTACTTTTCAAACACCAAAGTGGATTGACTTGGACTTGAAAATGTTTTATAAATTGTGATCATGTTTTTGAAAAGGATTTTTAAAAACATGGAATAATGAGATCCTTGAGTGCATTGGGAACATACTTTTCACTCGTAGTGTGAATTATTGCACTAGAGGTTTTTTTATATCAAAAAACCATGGAAGGACTCGATATCGGTTGGTAACAAAATATGATCAGTTTAATATTATTTTATGTCTAGTATGTATTCCTATAGTCTAGGTCCCAATACGAAGTGATTTTTCATTTATGATCATTTTATTTCATGATATATTTTTTCATGGATAGTTTCTCACATGTTTTTTAGATGAGATTGTATCACATGGTTTCACATGGTAGAGTATTTTATGGATATGTGTTTTCTTGCTTAATTTATGGTGTGCAGATATGATTTAATGTTTCATCACTTATAATTTTCATATTTTTTTCTTTTTGAGTATGAAATTATTTTATGAAATCCAAAGTAAATTATGTACAAATGGGTTTGGATTTATGAAAATTATTTGTAAAAATGTTTTTTTAAAAGTTAAAATTGCTGCATTCTTGTTATTATACCTTGTATAGAATATATGGTTGTATCATATTGGGTTTTTTTCTTTCACCCTAGTTTTTCCCTTATGTGGTTGTAGATGTTTTATTTTAGGATCCAAGTAAAGGGAAAGGGATTGTATAGAATGTTGGTTTCTCTTGTCACCAAATCCTTCATCGTGGGATGGTTTTTTGGTGACAACTGGTCACATGAAGACTTGTTGGTTTTGTCTTGTTATACTTTTCAAGTTTAGTCGATTTGGAATGGGTTGTATGGATCTTGGATGTATCACTTTATTACACATTATGATCTATTTTTTTATTGTTTTTTTATACTCAATACTTGTTTCATCTATCTTTGTTATACCTCACCACTCTGATGGATCGACTTGGGTCAGTTCATTACAATTTATTTTCAATGAGGATGCTCCACCTGAATTGTATTAAAACTGCTTGAGTTTGGTTATTTGTATTGAGTAAATAGGATTTAGGACCATTTAAATTCAGGTAGTAAGTGTGGGATATTTCCTGTACAGACCACTTCCGTGTTTGAAATCAATTTCTCATGGGTGGTCAATTTTTTACTAGGTTTGAGATTTGGTGTTTGAGGTAATTTTAATGAACTGAATGGGTTTTTTATTTAAATCAATCCCATTACTTTTTAAATAATCATATTTTGTTCATACAATTTATAATATCTTTAAATTATTTGTGTTTTAAATCAAGGATGTGAATTTGTGAAGTTGGTCCTAAGATTTTAGAATATTCTATAAAGCTGTTTGGTTATTATCTTATGATTAACAAAAAATTTCTATGAGAAGAGTCCTTTCAAATTTGAGAGAGGAACTTACAAAATGGGATCTTTAGGCAAATACTCTAGTGGAACCTTCTTTGGTTGAAACTATAATCCATACAATTCAGAATCTAGGTCAAGTGGGTGTCGAGAACCTAGGATGAGTAGTGGATCATGGATCAGAATTTAATAAGAAACATCCACCCATGTTTCACGGTGACAAGGGACCCCAAAAATCATAGGAGTAGATTAAAAAGACTAAGAGGACCTTTAACTTTTTGAAGAATCCTAAATACTTTAAGCTGGGGTTCTCTATGAATATTATTAAAGGACCAATAAGAAGATGGTGGGAATATATTGTTTAAGAAATGTTTCATGGGGATCTTACCTGGAATTATTTCAAGAAAATATTCAATAGGTAGTTTTACCCTAAGAAGTTATGTTTAGTAAAGACTTAAGAGTTTATGTCCATAGAGCAAGGGGAGAATACCATTCTAGAGTATTCCACCTACTTTACTGAGCTGGTGCATCTGGAATCAGATATTATCACTAATGAGCATGTAAAGGCTTGAATTTTTGAGTTGGGATTGAGGTCAGATTTTCATTTGATGTTGATTCTCACGTGTCTTCTAACCTTTTTGGAGGTATTAGACTAAGCAGATTTTGATGAGGTAGAAATAGCAGGAAATAAAGGTTTGGGTGGATCCTCAGTTGGTGTTGTTGTTAGTTGGGGTGTATTTTTTGGAGAGAAAAGAAAGCACAAGTGTGGTTAGTTTCCATCAAGACTAGTTTCAAGGGATTTTTTAAGTCAATATCAGGTCATATAATACCAGTGTTAAAGGTATGGTCATACCAAGCCTAACTATATAGAGACTCCTAATACTTGTCCTTATTGTGGACTATCGGGCCATCTAAAGTGTTTTTGTGAAAGTATATTCTAGGTAAGTAAGGAAGGATCCACACTCATCAAGGGTTTGGAGGTAAGTATTGATGCTTCAAAGGGTTATGAGTATAATCCATAGGCTAAGGGGTATTTTCATGTGTCTAATACTGGAATACTTTATGATTTTGAGTATGCTCCAGAGGAATCTGAAGTAGGGCCAGCTACTATTAGAGGTACGATGTTTATTTCATATTCTATGGTGTTATATTTGTTTGATATAGTTGATAATACCTATTTTATATCATAAAATTTAGTTTAAATTTTGGTATTTTTTTGGAACTTATGTCATTATTGTTGGATCTTTCCACACTTTTGGGGAAGAGGTCCAAACAAGGCTTCAAGTGTCCCATGTATCGAGTGGTGATAACAAACTATGAGGTGACATGGGGAATTTTTAGTTATTGATATTGAAATATTCAACCTGATACTTGGTATGGATTGGATGATCTGAATTGAGGCCTAAATTGTTTGTTATCATAATTGGGTTTAGTTTTTTATCTACTGATGGGGTCACTCATGTTTTTAGGGCAAGTGAGACTCTAGATCGGGAAGGTAAGGGCCTATTATTCCTCATGATAATGTAATATCATGCCGATTTCCAGAGATGTTTCTTGATTCCGTTGAACCTTATTTGGGGTAGTCTGATTCCTATGGTGGTGTATTCTTACACAGAGGTCTTTCTAGATGATTTTTCTGGTTTACCACTAAATGGAGAGGTTAAGTTTATTATTGACTTGCTCCCTGGTACAATACCTATTTCTATTCCATCTTATTTAATGGAACCTATTGAGCTGGTAGAACTTAAAGTACAGATTGAGGACCTAGAGGCTAAGGGATTTATTCATCCTAGATCGTCACTATGGGCTTCACCTGTCTTCTTTTCTAATAAGGAATACATGAGTCTCATACTTTGTGTGGATTAAAAAAAGTTGAATCAGGTGACGTTAAGAAAAAATATCCTTTATCCAAGATTGATGATCTCTTTGACCAAATTAAAGGGGATGTTTTATTTCAAAGATTGGCCTTTGGTTAGGGTGACACCATTTGAGAGAACAAGAAGAGGATATACCTAATATAACATTTAGGAGTCGGTGTGAGAATTTTGATTTCCTGGTTATGCCATTGGTTCTCACTAACTCTCTTGTAGTATTTACAGCTATAATAAACCGAATCTTTCATCATTACTTGGAATCTTTCATTATTGTGTTTATGGATCATATTTTGGTGTAATAAATTTCAAACAAGGAGCATTTGGACTATTTGGATATCATTCTTAAAACCTTTAAAGGACATTACCTACAAGTTATTATTTCCAAATTTGAGTTTTGGATATGGGAAGTGGAATTTATGGGGAATATCATATATGAGAAGAAAATCTTAGTGGATCCTGAGAAAGTATATGTTGTTATGTCCTAATAATAGCCCAAAAATGTGTTTGATATCCATAACTTCTTGGTTTTGATTGGTTAATATATTCGACATGTTCATGATTTTTCCCAGATCACATCTTCGATGATATCTTTAACCCATAAGGGTATAAAGTTTGGATGGAATGAAAAATGTCAGAGATATTTTGAGGATCTAAAGATGATATTGACTTCAACACCAATTTTTATTCTTCTGGAACTAGGTTTGGGTTATGATGTTTTCTATGATGCTTATAGTATGAGTTTGCGATGTGTCTTAATATAGGGGAAATAAGTGGTGGCCTATGGGTCTCACCAATTATGTCCTCATGAGAATAACTACCCTACCCACGATCTTGAGTTAGTAATAGTTATACATGCACTCAAAACATCATATCACTATCTCTTTGGGGAGTGGTTTATAGTGTACTATAAGAATAATATCCTGAAATATATTTTTACTCATAGGGATCTAAACTTGTGACAAATATAATAGGTGGAGTATCTTCAGACTTTTGATTTTGATATTGAATACACTCTTAGGAAAGGGAATGTGGTTGCTGATACATTGAGAAGAAATTTTTTGACCCAAGCCATGGAGGAAATGGTTGATGAGTGGTATCTAATGAGTTAGTTTGTTGAAATGATCTTGGGAGTGGAAGAGGTTAGTGGATAGGTGTTCTTGGATTTGATGAAAAATGACTCATCTTTATATGAGCAAGTTCAACTCGAGTAGGTGATAGAAACTGAGTTCCAATGCTTAGGTAAACGTTTTTATGGTGGGGAGATGTTGGGTGAGGGGTATCGATCTTCTAGTAGAGCTTTGTGCTTCCATAATAGGTTTGTTGTTCCATTTTATCTAAGTAAGGAGTTTATGGACAATGTACACCATTTTTGTTACTTCTTACACCCTAGATCTACCAATACGTATCATGACTTGAGATGTTGGTATTGGTTGAAGGGGATGAGGTAGTCAATTGCAGACTCTGTATCACGGTGTCTCACCTGTCATAAAATTAAATTGGAGAACTAGAAACCTACTATTTTATTACAACCTTTACCTATTTAGGTAAGGAAGTGGGATGATATTTACATGGAATTTGTTATTGGTTTTCCATATAATCATAATGGGAAAATTCAATTTGGGTAATCATTGAGTGACTTATGAAATTAGTTAATTTCTTACCTATAAAAGAGAAAATGAAAGTGGAATAGCTTAGAGACTTATATGTACAAGATATTGTAAGACTTCATGGTGTTCCATATGTGATTATTTCTGATAGGAACCCAAGGTTCACATCTAGGTTATTGAATGTTTTGAAGTAGTCGATGGGTTCTTAGTTGAAATTGATCATGGATTATCATCTGTAGATGGATGGATATACATAGAGAGCTATCCAGGTTCTCAAGGATATTCTATAGTCTTTCATTATTTATTTTGATGGATCTTGGGAAAAGAATTTTTCTATGGTTAAATTTTCTTATAAAAATAGGTATCAAGATTTGATAAAGATGGATCCCTTTGAAGCATTGTATAGGAATCCATGAATATCTCCCTTATGTTGGGTAGAGTTGGGAGAGCTATCCTTTTTTGGGTTGAGTCTCATTCAGGAGATGACGGAAAAATGTGCAGTTGATCCAAAAGAGGTTGGTCATATCATAGATCCATTAGAAATCTTATGCAAACCATCATCTTTGTTCACTATATTTTGAGGTTTTAAATCAAGTTTTCTCAGAGTTTCACCTTTCTTGGGACATAACTGGTTGGGTAAGTAGGGTAAGTTGGCATCATGGTTTTTTGTCCCCTTTGAGATCATAGAGAAACTCAGAAAGGTGGAATATCAGTTATAAGTACCATAAAATTTATCTTCTATTCACAATGTTTTTAATGTTTTCAAGACGAGAAGTTATTACCAAGATCCTTTCAATGTGATTTAATTGGAGGATGTTTATCTTGAGGCTAGGACAATCATTTTTGATCAACCAGTTTAGATTATAGATCTCCAGGATAAGGTACTATGCAGTAAAATGATTCCTCTAGTCCAGGTACTATAGAAGTGAGGAAGGGAAAACCATAAGACATGGGAGTGGGAATCATTGATTAGGTAGTAATGGAATTATATTTTTGCGAGCTTGAAAACTTGAGCACTTTCTAGGGATAAAAATCCTCTATGGTGGGGATATCGTGATGTTTTGTTACTTTTATTTAGGTACTTCTTGAACCTTGTTTTTACAATGCCTTGGTTAAGACTTTATTTAGAGAATTTTTAAGAGTTTTCATAAAATTTTGGAATCCCTTTGGGATATGCATGGTTGGCACATGATTAGGGAAATCCATACAGTTTTCCTAGGAAATCATGCCACCAAGAATGTTCTACTAGAAGGGGATGCATGGTTTGTCTAAACCATTTGGCCACCCCTACAAAATATGAACCCATGGGAAGAGGGGTTATAAAAATTTAGTGCATGGTTAAATTAATCATGTGGCCAAACCATGAACCCCAAACAGAATATCAGTATATAGAGAAAAATTAGGGATCACAGTTACTCTTAACCATGAAGCCTCTCTAGTAAACCATGCATATGGTTTTCAATACACTGAAAATTTGTTTTAAAAATTCATGAGACCCGGGTTTAACCTATAATGACCCCCTAATGACATATTTTCTCAATATAATCCTTACCTAGTGGTATATTGTCTTCTATATTTATATTCTAGGCATATTTCCTTCATTCTTGATGGTTCATCCAAGTTATGTTGTGTTATTGGTCCATTTTACCTTCTTCTCTATAGATCCTCACCAGTTCTCTTATCCTCTTATTTTTATGGAACCTAAAGGGTATTTTTATTATGTATATAGGGGATTTGATAGAGGATTTAGGTATTATTATGGATCTAGGATCATGAGGACCTGATATACTCTTCTCTGGTTGTTGTTGTCGAAGGTGAATGGTTCTACTCCTATTCTTAAGGTAGTTTTTTTATATAATGGGTTAATTATATATATTGATTATTGTTCTAGTAAAATTCCATTAGATTATTCATTAAATTAAAGTGATTTTGGTTTCAATGTATTTTTTTAAAGATACATGTTTTTAAATGGGGTTTCAAATAAAATAGAGTTTTTCATACCAAGTGTTTGATTAAATACTTGAATGGTGATTTTGATTAGAAAATGGGTTTTAAAATACCGAAGATGAATGGATTGGATTTGAATTCTTTTATAAATTGTTATCATGGGTTTTAAATGATTTTTTATAAACTTTGATCATTGGGAACCTTGGGTACATCGGGAACAAACATGTCACTCGTAGTGTGTGTAATGCCACTAGACGTTTTGTGATATTGACAGATTATGGCATGACTCGATATTGGTTAGCACTGAAATTTTCCTAGTTTATGATTATTTTATTTCAAGTATGTATTACCATAGGCTATTTACCAATAAAAAGTTCTTTTTAATTTATGATTTTTTATTGCATGATGTATTTTTTCATGGAAAGTTTCTCACATGTTTTTTCACATGAGATTTTATAACATGGTTTCACATGATGGAGTATTTCATAAGTATGTGTTCTCTTGAATGCCTTATGGCGTGTGGATATGATTTAATACTTTATCACTTATAATTTTCAAATTATTTTCTTTGTGAATATGAAATTATTGTATGAGAATCAAAGGAAATGATTTACAACTGGGTTTGGGTTTTAAAAAATGATTTATAAAAGTGTTTTTTTAAAATCTAGAACTAATGAATTCTTATTATTAGAAATTATATGGAATATATGGTGGTATTCTATTTTTATTCATACTCACACCCTACTTTTTACTTTGGGTGCTTGTAGAATTTGTATCTCATCATCTAGGTAAAGGGAAAGAGATCATGTAGCATGCTGGATTCTCTCATCACCATAACCTTTGTTGTAGGATGATATGGCTATGATGATTGTTCACATAGAGACCTATTAGTTTTTCCTTGTCACAATTTTTTAGTTTATCTATTGTAGAATGGGTTGTATGAATATTATATGTATCAATTTATTCCACATTTTACTTTGTTTTTTTGTGTTGTTTTTTTTATACTTAAGAATTATTTCCTCTATATTTTTTGTACCCTCCAACGTGATGAATTGGATCAGGTGGATTGTCTAGTTGACTTGAGTTGGTTCATTAAACTACTTCCCTAAAACGATCAAGGATATCAAAGGTACTGATGTACCCAGGGTTAAAATTCCCTTTCTTCCCAAATTTTATAACCTGTTTCCATAGAGATGTCTAGAGGAATACATTATCACCAACTTCAAACTCAAGATCTTTTTTATGGTTATCTGTATATCTCTTATGTATATTTTTTATGGATTTTATATTATTTTTAATGGTTTAAATTTTTTCTATAATTTCTTATAAAAGGTTAGGACCTATCAACTTCTTCTCTCCATGTTCATCCCAGTATGTTGGAGCCCTCTATCTCTTCTCTTATAGAGCCTCATATGGTGCCATATGAATGCTAGAATGAAAAATGTTGTTATATGAGAACTATAAAAAGGGGAGGAATTGATCTCAATATCCTTGGTATTACATAGAAAAATATATTAACATATACTTTAGTGTTTGGATAGTCTACTCAAACATACCATCTATCCGAGGGTGATAAGAAGTGCCCAAACTCAACTCTACCTCCAACGCTTCTTGAAGGATTTTCTAGAACCTCATGATAAAACTTGGATCTTGATCAGATATAATGGAGAGTCGAATCTCATATAGTATTACAACTTAACTTATGTATATATTGGAGAGTTATTCAATAGATAAATATTATTTAATAATAATAAAATGTGATGACTTTGTAAGGAGATTGACTATAACCCAAATGGAATTATGGATTTTAGATATCTTGAGGAGCCCCACAATAAAATCCATGGAAATGTTTCCCCATTTCCGTACCAGTATGAGAAATTATTGCAACATACCCTTAAAATTTTGTTATTCAACCTTAACATACTTCCATACCAAGCATCTTGGCAAGTATTCTATTATTTCCCACTTCATGTCGTCCCACTATAAGTTTTTATTTAGAAATATATACATATTCCTGACTGCTATATGAATAGTTAATGATGAGTTATGATCATCATCCAAACTTTACCTCTTTATTTTTGGTTTTGAGGGGACACATATCTGGGTTCTAAGATTTATAACTCCATCTTTATCAAAGTTGTACTCCAGAATACTCACTTCCTTTTTTATAGCCACACATCATCTTTCTATAATTCTTTGATCTTATCATGAATTCATGGTTGCGTAATATTTTGAGAAATATTGTGTTTCTATACCACCCATATGATTTCAAGATTTATCCATTACAAATATATGAGTATCGAGTCTTTTTTAATCCTTATCATGGATATGATCGAATGATCCTACATTTTTAGGGAATTATCCACCCTTTTTTCCTTCCCAGAGTTGAAATGTATTGAACAATAATAGTCCGTGATTAGTTCTAACCATCTCCTTTGTCACATGTTCAGATATTTTTGTGTTAATATATAATTTAGGTTATTATAGTGAGCATATATATCACACTTCACACCATAGATATGTTGTTTCCAAATTTTAAACATAAAGACTACTACTTCCAGCTCTATATCATGAATTGGGTAGGTCTGATCATGAGTCCTTAATTGAAGAGATTCATAAGAAATTATCTTCTCATTATGCATAAGAATATATCCCAAACCTTTCAAGGAAGTATCATTGTATATCACAGATCCTTCTCCACTATAGTTTAGTGTAAGTATAGACATAACATCCAGTCTATTCTTAATATCCCTAAAGATTTCCTCACATTCCACTGTCTAGAGAATATTTACTCTTTTTCATGTTAACTTGGTTAGTGAATTGGATAATCATGAGAATTTTCTAAAAGAACTCCGATAGTATCCATTTAATCTAAGAAAACTTTATATATATATCAAAGAGGTTGGTCTCATCCATTTTTCAATCAAATTTTTCTTTTATGTGTCTATAGATATATTCTCACAAGTGATAACTTGCCCTAATAGGGATACTTTTTATATCAAAAATTCACATTTTATTAAAATTTCATAAAATTTATCTTTTTATAAGGTTATTATGACAATTATAAATTGGTCTTCATGTTATTCATTTCTCTTAGAATATATGAGAATGTTATCAATAAAAACTACCTTGAAATTTCCAAGGTAATATATAAAGACTATATTCATAAAATTTATAAATATAGAAGGATAATTTTTAAACCCAAATGGTATCACTATAAATTCATTATGTCCATACCTTGTGTGGATAACAGTCTTGGGTATATCTTCTCTTCTTACCCTCAATTGATGATATTCAAATCAAAGTTCAATATTTGAGAAATATTGAGCTCCACACAATTGATCAAATAAATCATCAATATGGGATAAAGGATATTTTTTCTTAATCATGATCTTGTTATGTTCATGATAGTTGATGCAGAGGTGCATTGATCCATACTTCTTCTTAATAAAAATAAATGGTTCACCCCAGGTCAAATAACATAGGAGTAAAAATACCTTATCTAAATTCTCTTGAATTTTCTTCTTTAATTATTCCAACTCAACGAGGTTTATTCTATAAGGACTCTTTGAGATAAGTTTGAACCTAAGTATGCACTTGATTATAAAATCAACCACATGATTTAGGGGAATACCGGGTAGTTCATATAGAAATTCATCTTTATACTCTCATATAATAGACATTTAATCATTTTTAACTTCATCCCTAATCATTTAAGATAATAGTCCCATATTGATGGGTATCATAAACCATATTATAAAATTTTCATTCGTAGGGATCTCATAATCATCCTTGTATAGATATTTGATCACATGATGGTTGGGGATATCAAATGAGACCACCTTATCCCAAAAATAGGTATGTTCTCTATGTATGGATATCCAATCCATACCCATAATCCCATCAAATTTAACCAAGAGTAGAACTAGATTTTCAGGAAGTACCTTCCCAAAAATATTAATTAAATAATAGTTATATATATTATATTTTATCATCCCGCTACTAGGGGTTTTCATAAATAGTTCATTATCCAAGGTTTTAGGTAGTGATTCAACATTTTTAGAAAACTTGCATGATATAAAAGATTGTAAAGAACTAGAATCAAACATGGAATTTTTAGGTATGTAGTGGATAATGAGTGTACTTTGAAACAATTATTTATCATTCTCCAACTCAGTAGTAGTGATGGAACATGATCTTATGTTCTCCCATATTTTAGGAGGTTTATGGGCCCTATTTTATTTAATAGATTTGGGTTTAGGGTAGTTTTCTTCATAATTACCAATCTTCTTAAACTTGAAGAATTGAAGTGTAGGTGGAACATTGGTCAGGGAATTTTTTAATATATTATGTTAATCAAATTATTATCACTACTTCAATAGTATTTTTTGTAATATAGACTACCCTATCACACTTAAAACACTTCCCAGATCCCTTGATATAGTTTCTTGGATGCTTCCTCCCACATATTTATCACATAGGTAGTTGGAATTTCTTTACCCCATGTATGTTATCATTATATCTTCCATGATACTCCACCTTTCTTTTATTTTCCTCCAAATAAAGACAGTCCTAGATTTCCTTCTCCACTTTTATCACACATCAAACAATTTCTTTGTAGCTTCTAAAGTTTCTTTATGGATAACACCTTTAATGGACCTGGTTTTAATCCAAAAAATAAATGGTTGATCTTTATTTTAGATTGGGAGATATAACTAGAGGAATACCCCATGAACCATGTGAATTTTTCTTTATAAATTCCAACAGAAACATACTCATTTTTTCCAGATCTAGTAATTATTATTCTATCTACACACGAAGACTTTGAGGAAAGTTCTTGATAAAAAATATATTATTGAACTCCTCCCATTTTAGAGAGTCTAATTCCTCCTTTTTATTGTATTCTTAATGATATTACACCACCATTCAACCTCTCCATCTAGATGATAGATAATTAAATTACCTCTTTCTCCAAGCACTGGAGAATAAAAATACCTTTTCTATTACATTAATATATTGCTCATCAATAAGTGGATTATAAGATCCATTTAATGAGGATGTTCATTTATGCATGAAATAATCTATAAAAAGATGCTCCTTCCTTGGTGAGTTTGTGAGATCAACATGATTCACATTATTATTAATAACTTGTGATAGTTGGGTGAGAATTTATATGAGGTTTTGTACACCTAATTGAATCCCATTTATTATTTTATTTAAACAATAACTATATTGTACATAAAACTTTTTATTAGATTGGTTCCTCCTTATTACAACCATTAAATAAAATAAAAGAACTTTTAGGGACATAAGTTTGTAAATATACTGAAGGAAAACTATTAAATTATAATAAATAACAAATAAATATCATGCATACCCTAATTTTTAAATCTCTAGAATTCAATATAGTTTATGTATGATAATTTTTTATAATATTATATAACCTAAATATTTAACATCATAATCAAATCCTTAATTAAGTTTTTTTAAAGATAACGTGATTAACTGAAGTATATACCTTGGGAGTGCCAAACTAGGTGTGAAGTTATGACTCTTTATCATGCAATAGGTAATAATCGAGGTAATACTCAATCTTCCCTTTTTAGGGTTATTACCCCTAGTTACATCCATACCAGAGTCTAAATACACTTGTAGTATCTAGATAAGGATGGAATTTATAGGATAACCACACAATATTTACTTTACCAAAACATTAGGATGTCATCCTATAATTATAATTATTATGGGGGTACTCACTGAAGTTATCTAAACTAATCCCCAAAAATAACTAAACCCTAATCTAATTACAAATATGGATACCCAAGATAAAAATACATGAATAATACATTTATACCATGGTTTAATTAATACATCTCAAAATATCCTCACAAATGAAGGAACTAAATGTTTAGTGTCTTAGAGACTAGCAACATAAAAATATTATTTTGGAATATTTGTAAACATTTTTCCACAACTATGCTCCTTTAGACCCTATACTAGTCATCTCATCTAATATAATCATATTCATAACCTGGAGAATGGAAACACTAGAACAACATGATCTTGAATGTTTAGTAAGCGTAACTTATCAACTATTCATAACCGTTAGATCACAAACATGAGGGAAAACTTGAGGAAGGGGAAAATATCAGATAAAAAGATCATGTGATCAAAATTAAAAATCATAAAACTTGATTGATCATTAAGGATCATGTAAAATAAACATAAGACCAAATAAAGGTCATTAAAACATGTATAAGGAACACATAATATAAATCAAACAAAACATGAAATCATAACATAATAAAGTGAAACAACTTTAGAACATGGAATATCATAAATATTTGGTATAGATTGAAAATAAGGCATATTTTAGAGAAGTGGAAAAAACATAAGAAATGAAAAACATTTTAAAAATAATCCAAGTATGTCTACCCTTTATATCGTGTACAAATCCAAGTATTTTCATCCATTAATTTGTATAAAATCTAAGTATTTCCATGATTCATTGTCATATGAGATATAAAACCATAACCAATGTAATGGAGGTAAATATAGGAGCCCACCCATCATCATACATACATATGAGTGACACTTAAAATCAAATTATTCATTTTATCATAAATGAACATGATAGGAAAATGTGTTTCATAACTTTTCAAAATGGAATCACATAAAAAAATTGATCATTTGTTACGAAAAACATAATCCCCTAAAAGGATTATTTAAGAAGAGTAAATATAGGGTGATTTATTAACCATTACTCCATTAGAGAATAATACTTTGAAAATGGAAGAGAAATCACTAAAAGGATTTTCTTAAAATGAATTTCTTAATGTAATCTTAAAAATTCATGATTTTCAAGTCACAGTATAAAACCATTTTTTGAAGATGAAGATAAAAATTATTAAAAAATTAATTCTCAACAAATTTTAATAAAGATACCTTGATATGAAATAAAACATATTTCAAAAATTTAAAGGATAAGGGAATAATATAAGATCATAGAAATGAATAACCTTTTAAATATTTTAAAATTCTTTTATAAAAGACCCACATCATTAAAAGGATAGAGGAACCATTGTTCTAAAATAAAGTGGAATAAAAGGATCATTAGAGATGAAAATAATTTGAGTTTCTACTAGGGAAAGGAGAATATTGACAGGAAGTAAAAACATCAATTTAGAGGAAAAATATATTAAAATAAATGGGAATTATTCTTTACAAAATTTTATTTTCAAAAAACAGTAGATTCATCAAGGAAGAAAACTTTGATGTGAAACATGGTTTCCCCAGAAAATAAGATGAAAATACAAAATAACATCATTATAGATTACGTTCAATGCATGTGGTAAGGTGTGGTACTGAGGTGGTGTGTATGATAGAGGTGTGGTGGGTCCTTAGGTGATGCAGGAATAAATGGTCAATTCTCGGACAATGGTTGGACGATGCGTGATGGGAGTCATGCTCAGCGGGATGGGGGCCAATCGATGTCAAATGTCGATGGTGGTCGGTCTTTCATCGGAGTAGCTGGGGAGGTTATAGGATGATTTATAGCATGTGAAGATGACTCACTGAGATGATAGTGTTGTCAGATAGTGGATCCTAGTGTGGATACGGTGTTCGGTGGAAGCAGGAACAGTGTGACAACATGGTGTTAGCAGCGTGTGCGATGACTCCAGAGGGAAAAAACCTACGGGCCTCCTCCTTAAGTTTAGACTAGATGTGGTTTTAGAGTAGATAGACCCAACCTTACAAAGCTACCATATTTTTAAGGATGAGAGGTTATGGATTCTCTATCAGTACAAGGCACCATTCACTCCTCATGGGGAAATGATAACTATACAACCTTGCAAGGTTGGGTGCTAGACCAAAATTTTTCAATTATGCTAGGGGGTTTGTTTTAGTGATTTTAGGTTTTTGGGACCTTTTGGGCCATGTAGTTTGGCTATGTTCCTACTGGTCCCACATGCTATGTAAGGGTTCCCCTCAGAAAAATTTAAAAGTGTGTTATCTAAAAATAAATAAAAATGTATAGCCTTTGGGATTTCAGGAAGGGAGTGATTATTAATCCATTAAAATATTTTAGTCATGAAAAATCTTTACCTTTAGTCCTTATTTAGGTAATTCAATCTAACATCTTGTAAAAAATCATAACTATCTTAATATACTATTTAAAAACCATATTCATAACTAAAATTATTGATAATTTTCATTTATAATCATTATCTACAAGTATATTAATTAATTTTTACCTATTTTTTCACATAAAGTGTTCATAGTTTTGACCATTTGTATTTGTTTTGTAGGAGTTATGTCCATATTTTTTCTTCTTACAAATTTAATAATTCTAATTTCATTAAAATTACAACAATGTATGAATTATAATGATTTATGATATGTCAAATTCCCTTGATTAGCGTTTCAGTCTTTATCCTTGAAGATGAAATAGACAAAAAGCATACTTTGGTGATTTTTTTAACCAACAAAAAGTGTTTTCATAATTATTGAGTTAAAAATTGATGTATCCATTATGTAACTGAAAAAAATTATTTAAGTATTTATATAATATTATATCATTAATTATTTTTTCATATCCATTCATGATATAATTTCATAGTATTGTTTATGTAGGTTTTCAAACTAACCCAGACATGAATATACTGTGATTATTGATGATTATGAGGTGATTTTGATTCCACATAATTACATTAGTAGCATAATGATATAATTTAGTATTTATTAGTGTGACATATCAAAATTAAAAGAGAAGTAGAATAATAATTAGTAGATATAAATATATCACATAACTTGAATAAAATATTTTCTTCTTAGTATGGTTTTTTAAATGATTGAATTAACAATGATCATTTTTTTATCATATCATTAATAAGTTATACAATATTTGTATCACCCTAATTCGAGAGCTACATAATCAATGATCCGGGCTAGTGGGCCACTAGGCCTAAGGTATGCCTCCTCATATTACAAAGGCTTACAACTAGCAATGGAGGTCTATTAGGTGATTGTGGGGAGATTATACCCTATAATGATAATAATAATAATGGTAAAAATACCATACCTCAGTGGAAGAAATTAGAAAAATTATTGGATGCATAAATATAAACTTAGTGGAAGTAATGATAAAAAATGGAAATAACAAGCTAGAAGAAACAACCATACATATTAGATAAAATAAACATGTCTGATAGTCATATGAAAAATAGACATTCAAGATTTCCCATGGATGATCATATAAGTCCATACTCAAAGGCCCAAAAAAAATCTAACATGATGTAAAGAACCACCATGATTCATCTTCCATCCATCCCATGCACCTGTGCATCCTTGGTCACTATAGTCCAGATCATGATCTTAGTCCCCATCCAGATTATAAAATGATAAAGTCTAGACATTTCCCAAGGGTCCCGTGTAGGGTGTGAGTATGAACTCAATAGGCTACCACCAAATTTTTCCTATCTTACATCCATGTTTATAAAAGCGCATGAATATATAAAAAATAGAAACTAAACTCATGAAAAAATACATATAACTCACTTTATTCATTCTCAATAGCCTTGAGGAAGCATTTACCTACTTTATCCAATGCCAGAGTGGAATGATATATCCACAGTTAGTCATACCAGAAGAACCTCGATATCTCATCCACATACATGTCACCAAAAACCTCATTCTAACAAATACCACTTTCTTCCTCACATCGAGTACAACTAGTGTCCCAATGACATTACCAAAAAATACATTACATGTCCCTTGGACTCCCATTTATTGAATTATGATCAGACCAATCGCTCTATGTACCAAGGCACGACAATATCCATACTTTCCTAAATAATAAATCACTTTTATCATAAAAACTTAACATCCTAAGGCACGATGAGATCCTTTTTTCCAAGAATAATAAATTACTATTGACTCAACAACTCTACTTCTCAAGGCATGGTGAGATATATACTTAAATCACCCCAAACCATTGGCTTTAAAATATATGGAAAGACTCATCACCAACTAATGGTCTCACACACCATCTGTGACACCCCAAACTTTTTCACATGTAATAATAATGATTTTATGTTTTAATTATCAAACTAACCAGTACGGTTTTCAAAGTAAATATTATATCATGTTGTTCAAAGAATAATTCTAAATAACTATTTTTATTAAACAAAATTTATTCTTATCAAATAATTATTTAATAGAATACTTTAAATAATAATTATAATAATATAACAAATTCATTTTTTTTCCAAAATGTGAAATGTATATATATATATATATATTGGATTTGAATGAAAATAATGTTATAAAATTATAATTCTATATTGCGGTTATACATAGCATTGAAAATTGTTATTTTAAAATATTTTAATGACATTTTTTTTGTGTTGTTTTAACTATGAAGATAGTTACTTAAACTATTATATGAATAAATATATGGGTTTTATATATATTTGAAAATATGATAGTTATTAGATTATAAATTGGATTAAAGTTTCATAATATTATTAACATTTTGAATATATAATAAAACTATTTTAATAGAATGATTAAAATTGTATATATATGAATGGTCTTTTAAATAAAGATTAATGTTACTTTGGATCAGATATATATATCATGTAAACATTTTTTTAGGGTTTCAAAATTACAAATATAAGGTAAAAATTAAGTTAATTACTATTTTGATAATACATTTTCAATTATCAATTATTAATTTAATTTATAACATTATAATTATATAATATAAAATATATAAATGCATGTTTTTATAAAAGAATTTATTAATAATGACTTTTAATTTTTTTTAAAAAGTATTGATAAGATAACTTTAATAGATTATTAGATAATTTAGTGGATTATTAGTTTAATATATATATAACTTTTGAATTATTTAAAAGTTAAGATAATAATTGAGATATAATATTTAATAGATTATTAAAATGACATAAAAAATAGAAGGAATCCCATAATGGGATTTGGGGGATCCGTGATTGAGGGTGTCACACTGCTTTAGGAGGGTCCCAATTTTTTTTTCGAAACCCGACTTAGGGTTTCAGTAGGTGCCGATATGGAGGGGGGAGAGTCGGGCGGCCGTCGTTGTTCTAGCAGGCCGTGGTTGGGGTGCGTCAGGCATGGTTGGGGCTTCAAGCAGGTCCGTTGGCGTTCATTTTCGCAGAGAGGAGTCGGCCGAAGACCCCACGTCGTGTGGCCAGGGTGCTCCGTTTCGGACCGGAGGAGCTGGGGTCGAGGCCTCGCACCAGTCAGTGTCAAGCTTGGGAGTCCTTCATAGTCACTACTATGGCTGAGACCCATATTTGGATATGTAGTCTCCAAGAAAATCCTATTGTTTTGCAGTATTCGATCTATGTGGGGTAGGTTTTGATTTGTGGTATACACCTTTTTCTATTGAATATTCTTCCCACTTGTAAGATATGGATCAATTATTTATTTCTGATCCGATTTGGATGGATTTAGTCTGATTATGTCCTCTTATATTGCATTTTATATTCATATATCATTGTTTTGTAGATAAAGGATTTTTCCTGTAATAGATGTCTTGTAGCAATTTTCTTTCCTTTATGATTTTTCCTTGATGCGTGTGCGTGTTGTTGGAAAAAATGGCTTATAAGTCTTCATTGTGTATCTACAATGGGGAAAAAACCATTTCTTCTAGTCCGATGAGAGAGAGGGAGTGTGCTTTGATACTACAACTGCTGTGTGTGTCTACATTTCAGGCAAGGAGCCTTTTTTAATTGTTTTTATTATATAAAACTGATCATACAATTTTTTTATATAATCAGACATATATAAGTATAAATATTTTTATTTCAAATCCAAGCTAGTTCATGTTTTCAAATTCTGGACATTTGTGTTCAAGATTTTATAATGTTGTAAGGTTTTATTTTCAAATGTTTTTATATCTGCAAACCCGATTATACACTTTGAATATAATCATATAAATACATATATACATATATATATATAAACAAATTCATGTGACTCAAACCAAATCTGTTTTATGAATTTTAGAAGATGATTTCCAAACCTTAAATAATTTTTTTGATGAAAATTATGTTTTGGGTTTAATTATATTTGTAATTATTATGAAAAACCCAATATAAAGTTATGTGCATATTCAGTTATATACATATATATTTACATGTATTTAAAATCCAAACCTATCTATACTTTCAACGGATAAATGTTATGTTTACAATTATTTTTAAGGTTTAAATGATGCAAGGGTTTTATTTTGAATGGTTCTATTAAACCAAATCCAAATATACACTTTTTTATATTCGGATATACATGGGTAATTAATTAAAAATCTGTTTATGATTTTTTTAAAAGGTGAATATCAAACTTTAAATAATGGGTTGGATGCGAAATATGCTTTGGGTTTAATTTGATTTATATTTAGTATGTGAAACCCTACATTTTACATATATATATATATATAAATTCAGTCACACATGTTATAAACCTAACATGGTTTGATTTTTAATCAAGTGATAATGGTGTATTAAATATGTTTTAAAGTATTTATTACTTAGGAGAAATTATTAAACCTAGTTTAATTATGAAAACTCATATATACACATTGTGTATATACGGTTATAGTTTCCAAAAACCTAATTTCATGTATGGATTATTATAATTTAATTAAAGTATTTATGTAATTAATACTTGTAAGACATTAATGAATATCAGTCTCTATGTAAGCCAACCCAATAGGTGTTTATGTAAATATGTATGTCTTAATCCATAAAGTATGTCAAACTTGTTTTAGTTAAATAAATTTTAATTATATTAGCCTTGTTATAATTTCATATTTTGAAGGTATTATATAATTGACCTTATTGTGTTTTATGATTAAAAAGAATATATGTTTTTGATTTGACCAAAATATATTAAAGGATAAAAGGGTGTGTTAAACCAGGCAATAATGTTATGCTCACTTAATGTTTTATCAACTGCAGTGATTGTTGTTAGTTAAGTCACGATGTAATCTAATTTCCTTATCACTGACACTTTTATTAGCATATTAAATAACATGTATTTTCATTATTGAAATAAGGATTTTAAATTAAAGAGTTATCATTTTAACATCTCATATGGAAAACTCCTTCTCATCCATTATTTGATGTGATTTAGTAATTGTCTCATGTTCAAAGAATGTGTAATAAACCATGTATGCCTACGATAAATTGTTACTTCCATATTTTCAATGTTATCTGTCATATTATGTATTTTTGTATTAAATGGTTTCATTTTACATTTTATTTATAGTTTCACTCAATGATGCATGCATATGGCATATCATAATAATGAGATAAGAAATTAAATTACTCAAAGTGGTATGGGACACCTTGAGTAATATGAAGTAAAATTTAAATATTCAAAGTGGTATGGGACAACTTGAATATCAGAATTTACTAGACATATGAGGAATGTATTGGACTAGTATGTTTCAGGTTGGGGACCGACAAAAGTAAGCCCTCCGAGTTGGGGTCCGGTCACAGAAGACCCTCCAGGTTGGAGTCTGGTTACAAAGGCTCTTTGGGATGAAGTTTGGTTACATAGGCTCTTCGGGTTGGGGTCCGGTTATAGTTATCCCCTAGGTCTTGGCACAAGGCCTTGACACAAAAATTAAATTCCAGTATTATACATTCTCTCATTATGTGTTAGTATATGACCAACCAAGTGATTATTCAACTAGTAGAACATCCTTGGTCAGTAGCCCTTTACTTATGACTATGACATTAAATGTACATGGAACATGATGATACATTTATGAAGAAATATCAGTATTAATTTCCAGAATTTCAATGAAAATGTTAGCATCTCATTTATCATTTCATAATGTTCATTTTTATATGCCAGGTTATTAAATAAATTGTTTATGTGAAAATCTATTAGTGTTTATACCTAGTAGTTCTTGCATACTTTGCATGTTATTATTATTTATATTTAGTAGAACACCATACACTTTTTTACCAACATGCTTACTTTGTAACAATATCTTTTAGTAATCTTCAGTTAATTGCTTATATACTTGTGTGGAATCTCCTAAATGTTTCCTAAGAACCTTTGAAAATTGATGATGATTTCTTTAAAAGAAATATTTTATGTATTTTTAGTATTTTCAAAGAAGGTTTTTGAAAGCTGTATTAAGTATTTTTCAAAACCCCTTTACTGAGTATTTTAAATTCTCACCCTATGTTTTTGAAATACATTTTTCAGGTATCAGCTTTTAGCAGAAGAATCATTTCAGAACTCGTTGGTTTCCTAGAACCTGAACCGATTTTGATCCTCTGTATGGGACATGATGTGTAATTTATCAGTGTATGTTTTTGTAAAAAAAATTACAAATCATGATTCAAGGTACTGACTCTGGGTATTCTGGGGTCTGGTCCTCACACCATCAACTGTGGATTTCAATGGTGAGAATGTCCTATATAACTGATGGTCAACACCATCCCCTAATCCACTAAAAAAACAGAGGCCACCACCCATAATGTGTGGTCAACAATACCTCAACTAAGCCCTCATCTGTGTGCACACGAATCTAATGAGGCTATTGGCTAATCACAGTGAGTGGAAATAACCAACCATTCCTAGGCCACACCAACAAGAAAAATCGTTTCCACATGTGAACCTCATCAACCATCCATGATATGGTCATAAACATCCACCGAACTCTTTCAATCACATCACCTTAATTTTGATGGTCAACACCATCCCAATCATATTGGGCCATGCCCTCAACCTAACAAACCTTTTCATATCAGTCCTAATGATCAACGTTGCCCCATGTATCTTGGGCCAAGGCTAACATGTTACCATGGAATTAATTTAATCATATCACAATTAAATTAAATTAAATCATGTAACCGGTATAATTTTCCCATCCATCTAATATTAGAACCCAATTTAATATAATTAAATAGGTAATATCATTCCCATTAGACCTCCTAACATCAATTAAATGATTTTTGTACAAGTATTAATTTATTAAGAGTTTCACCTGAACAAACCACATTTTCATATTTAGATACACATCCCAAAACATGCGTAAAAGTATAGATAAAGCTAGGAACCACCTACCATATGCTCGTAGGCACCTGATCATAAAAAATCAGCCTCTAATAAGAGTTAAAATGATAGAATTCATCATTTTAGACAAACTACCTAAAAATAGGTAAACTGATATTTGATGGAAATAAAATTCCAAATAGTGAGATAAAAGAAGAAAGGAAGCAAGAGGATTCAAAGACTTACCACAATCTATCCAACACACCCGATAATGTTCAAATCAGAGCTCAAATGAGGGAGATATGTTAAAGCATAGAGGAGGAAGAAGGAGATCCAATAGTAACTATAGGAGGTGCATGAAATGGGAGAAGAAAACTTAAATAAGGGAGGGGTATAAAGGTAATTTCACACCCTTTAATGAACCACATGATTAGGCTGCAAGAATTAGATAAATGTGGACCAATTGTGTGGTTCTAATATCCAAAGGGCACCCCATTTTAAATTGGTCACATAGTTTAGCTGCACAGCTTGGATTACCATGCAGCAACCATGGACACTCAATTCCTAAGTGGCACTAAGCATGTGGTTGAGTCTGCACTATTTGGAAAACCATATAGATCCCATGTACACCCTATACAATTAGTCGTAGGTGACTCACATAGTTTTCTATACACATTTCATGATTTATTATAATCATGCTCTCCAAGTTCCCCATTTGGATGAATGCCTGACTCTCCTTCAGTGGTTACTCGCATTGGGTATAAACATGACCCAGATTACTACACTGGAAGCACACAATTTATGACCCACTCTTCAGTGGTTTGACTAAATCTCTAGCTTGACTTCCCTCATGAGACTCCTATTAAACCCTATTTCGGCTACTTGAACCATTACTGTTAGTCTCACATGGCACCATAACCTGGATCAAATAAGTGAAGTCTTTCAAGTTTCCCACAACTATTAGTGCCCGATTCACCACCTTTGATAATGTGGTCAACCTGAATATGTTTACCAGCACCCTAATGGTATGCCGCAAACCATCATGGAACTACCTCACTCTGGGGATGTCATTCCATGCAATAGAATGTAAAAAATGGGATAGGTCTGTGAAATTCACAGCATAATCCATAATGAATCTATCCCCTTACTAAAAATTCATGAAATCATGGGATCGATCTACCCTCAATGTCTCTGGGAAGAAGTAATAAAATAATATCACCTCGAAATCCTCCCATGCTAGACCCTCATTCCTACCAACCTATGCCTATACATCCCACTAGTTATTTAGTAGTTGTTTCCGATGCTTTTACGCTGGGGAGTGCGCGCGTGTCCATCACGCATGGGAGGACGTGTGGCTTGTTGCCCCGGATTCCTGTTTTCCAAAGGCGGGCAACATCCATTCCTTGTTTAGGGACGTCTACTCCTTGATCGAAACTGGGATGATGGGATGTCGGTTCTTCCTTCTATGGATTCCTCCTCAGAGCTCATCACCTAGTCCGGGTCTCCCTCATAGATTTAATTTGGGTTCGTGAAGCTCATTCTCGGTGCCATATCTGCATGGATGCCACTTAATTACGCTGCTTCCGTCGAGACGCTCCAAGGGGTCTTGTCGGGGCAGCAACCTTTGGTGAGGAGAATGGTCACGTTGGGGTGTCGTTGGCATGTCTTGACGCTGGGGATCGACATGTCTGTCTTCTATCCCTTATCACAGGGCTTCTCGAGGGCGCGAAAGCCTGAGGCATCCCACATCGAACGCGGGGAATTGTGTACCATCTGAGGTTTTCCTCATCTTTCCATGTTTAACACGGGGTATGCCGCGAGTTTAACATCTTGTAGAGATAGATCAGACTGATCGGAACACTGAGAGTGGATTAGATTGAAGAACCCCCTAGGGGGAACACCGATGTTGGGGCCAACACGTGGGTGGCTTCCCGGATACTATGGAGTAGAATGGGGTGGCATGATCTCACCGGGATGTGGCGGCCCGGGTAAGGATCAGGATGGGTGATGGAGTTATGGGCTTGAACCTCGTGGAGGCTTCCTACATATCCCCATGGCAAGGAATCAAAGTCCACATAGTTTAGGTCATACAGTTTAACGTCATGCGGGATGGAATACAGTTTAACGTCATGCGGGACGAGGGCATACAGTTTAATGTCATGCGGGATGAGGGCATTTGGGGCTTACGCTATGAGACGGCCCATGGAGTTGGCAAACCGATGTGAAGAAGTTGGAATGACCGGGAGGTGGGCTTGAACCTCGTGGAGGCTTCCTACGTACCATGCGTTAGCACGGATCAAAGTCCATGTAGTTCGCTGGTATGGGGCTTACGCTCTGAGGTGGCCAATAAGAGGATTTCATGGTCGATGCGCGCTCTAAGCCCACTTGATTCATGCTCAGTGTGATAAACAAGAGGCAACAGGGACCAGACGATCACATCGCAAAGGGTGCGTCTGTGAGAAGCAGAAAAGGGATTACGCGTTGAGTGGACCAAAGAAGAAACAGGGGCTTACGCATGGTTTGCGGCCCTGGGTGTCGGGGCTTACTCTAGGATAGAGGCCCGTGGTGCAACAAAGCACAGTGGGAAATGGACTCCATTGGGTTTGGGAGGAGGGAAGTACAGAGGTGCATGGGTGAAACCTTCCGTAAGAGAGGCTAGGGACTTACGCTCTGAGGCAGCCCTTCCCCCATTGACAAACGCCACTCCGACAAGGAGGATCTCATTCCATGCGAGGAAGATTCCATTCCTGTGGAGACAAGAGGAGTAAAGAATGTCCGATCCGGGGGGACCCTACGTGCGAAGCATGGGGTTAGACCACAGTTTAACATCATGTGTTAAGGACGAGGTGCTTAGCAGTTTAACGTCCTGTAGCTTGGACGAGGTGGGTTCGCTCCACACCCCTAGGGCTTACATGCCCAATGCCATCTACCCCTTGTGGGAGGGAAGGCATCGGCAAGGCCGTAGTGAAGGGGAGCCACATGGAGAACCATCAAGGGTTCCACGTTAGCATGGCTATGCGAAGAAGCAATAGCCGTTAGTGTGCCTATGCGGAGAAGCATAAGGCAAAGAAACACAATGGGAAACACTGCCCAAGGGACCTTGAGGTTAATTCGTACGAGCCTGGAAGGCCGTACGAGAAAACAACGCATGGCGCGCATGCCCGACAGGAGAGACATCAGGTTCTGGCGTAGAGAGGCAGCCAAGGGGCATCAAGGTAAAGGGGTCCTGGGTGTTGCGTGCAAAGAGAAGTTTTGCGCGCAAAACACTGGGATGGTGCAAAATAGGACTAGAGGATTGCGCGGATAGGTGATTTGACGCAAAGGATGGGGATTACGCGCACAGAAGGGGATTGCGTGCATGGGGTAAAGATTGCATGCAAGGGAAGAACCTGGAGGAGTGAGCATATTCACTTAATCCAGTGGAGTTGTGAGCAAAGGCAAACCCCGGGGCAAGGTTGCGTGAAAAGAGGAATTACCTGGAAGTCATCTTGCGCATGGGGGAGTCCGAATTGCATGCACAAGAGCCATTCTGAATTCCAAAACCCCCAAACCATTTGGGGTTGCCTTCTATTTATAGGCATCAGCCAGCGCGGAATCCAGGTGGCACGTGAAATCTTCCGCGCTGGGAATCATCGGCGCGCAAAGATTCACCGCGTGGAACCAGGGTGCGAAAAATTGCGTGCACCACCGGCTCGATTACACGAATCCCGGGAATGCTTCACGTGCACCTCATTATTTCGTGCAAGTCCTCCTTAATTTTGTGCACCACTTACCGGGCCTCTGGACCGGGCCTCTGATTCCGAATATGACTTTGATTTGTCATTTTGAAACTTCCTATGGGAGTTACGTAATTTTTCGGTGTCTATAAATTCCCCCCCCTTGGAATTGGATCGGTGAGAGGTCTCAATGGTCAGATTTCGAGGGAAACACCGAAACGCCGAAGCAGGGCCTATCCTGGGCACTTAGCGCGCAAAAAACCAACGCGGCGTGCAAAAAGACGGATCCGTGCGGAATTTTCTTTCCACGCGGCATGGAACCCTGGCCTCGCCTATAAAAAGGAGCGCTGGGTCCCGAATCCGTACACAAGCTTTTCCGCATGATAGGATTACGCTCTCATGCATGAAATTTCTCCCGCGGCTGTGCGTAAAGACCCCCTGGCAGCGCGTAATTCCTTCCGAATTTTGGCCGTACTTGCGCCCCAACTCGGGCTATTCTGTGCCTAGCGTGCCGATTGCATGCTCAAATCCTGGTTTTTGCACCGTCACTTCAGATTTCGTGCAGCACTCTCTGATTTCGTGCACTACATCCTGATTTCGTGCAACTCCCGAAATATTCGAGATGCCCGCAAACCGATTTGATGAGGGGCAAGCCGCCGCTCTTAGGACTGAAATGGCGGCGAATGAGGAGGTTTATGGTGTCAAGGTGATCGTTTCCAACAACCTGACCTTGTTCAATCTGCTGACTCCAACCCAGAAGATGTATCCCCTATCTGACAACCTCCTGCTCTGGAACTTTGGCATCCTGGAGGAGGTGCCTCTGCCGGGCTTTGAGGTGGACTCACCGCGGTCATGGGTGACTCGGGAGGACGAGCTTCCTCACTACAACATTACCAATAACGACCATCCTTCCAGGGAAACCAGACATATGGATGTATATGTCCTAAACCTGAGGACTAGGACCATTACCAGGGACAAGCCTGTCCCAGAGAATTCTCCACCCCTCTACGCGAGCACGTTTCGTCAGAGCATCACAGATGACACGAAGGGCTGGCTGAAGGATTGGGACCTACAGTCCAGGGGAAACTTCACCAGCGAGTGGGCCTGGGAGTTCTGGGTTCACCATACTTACGACTAGTTTGGGGATGAACTGTGGCATATTGGCCTGTTCGAGGTGGTATGGACGTCGCAGTTCCACTTCCACCGTCAACCTAAGCTCGGGACGAAGCTATTCACTTGGTGGTCTCCTAATACCAACACATTCCACCTTCACCATGGGGAAGTTGGCATCAGTCTTTGGGACATTCACTGCATCAGAGGTATCCCACTAGAGGGCTACCAATACGATGAGTTCGTTCCTCCAAAGAACACCTGGGAAGACAGGTCAGGGATTCCCATGCTGACGTGGCACCTGATGGAGCTGGCCAAAGAGAGGTTGGGGGTCAAGGACTTCCTGAAGGACATTTCCTACAAGGGCTGGTTCAACCAGTTCCTCGAGAAGGATCCGGCAATCAAGATGCCAGGACGGGGTAAACGGTGCCCAACCGCGGCTCAGAGGAGCAGGGATGGGTCATACTGGAGGACCCTGGAGGCGGGGAAATACCAATCAGGGGGCTATCGCGTCATCGAGGCCCGGGACCCAAACGTCCGGTATGCCGGGTTCCTTGCCACCTTTGTGAGAGGGTGGCTCCTGCCGGTGCGGGATGTGAGGATGGGCGTCCGTCCAGAAACACTGGTGATGGTGGGCACTATGGCCACCAACAAACGGTTCAACTTAGGGGTCCCCATTCTGGCCAAGATGTATGCCATCCTGGGACGCATCTCACAAGGGGGGTCGCCTCAGAGAGTATGTGGCCCCTACCAGATCTTCCACGGCTGGGTGGCGGCTCACCTCGACAGGTACACTTTCCCAAATGCCATCCATCCTCTGGGAAATGGCCTGCGACCGTCCCTGATGAACATCGTCGGGGTGGCGCCGATGACGCTCAATGAGGAGGGTGTGAGAATCTGCATTGGTAACCACACCAACTTCCACTTCAGCCCGTTCCCCACCCCGGTCGGCTAGATGGTGGACAATGGGAAAGGCCCACTGGAGCAGTGATAGTATTTCCAGAGCATTCGAGGCGGGGTTCTCGTGGATCGGATCGACGGTAAGGTAATCTGCGAGCCTTACGTGCCATCCTGATTCGCCAGGAAATTCAGGTGCCTCCAAAAAATGCCGAAGAAGGTATTCACGGCTTTCTGGTAGGAGAAGAAATCCTGCGTTCTACACCAGATGTGGTTGATGTTTATCACTTTTAGCTTCGGCGATGTCATTACTCTTCCTCCCACCGGGGTCGACGCTGGACTAGCAACTGAGTATGCCGAGCACTGGACCATTGCGTACCCTGAGGGGATTTTACGTAAGCGATTCCGACAACTTGAGACTACCTATGCGGAAACCGGGCGATGGGTGAGAGGCAAGGTGTCACTAGAAGGGGGGAACCAGGGGCACGTCAGGCAGCGAGGCCTGCGCAGGCCGGGACCTCAGCGGCGGGAACATCACACGGTGCCGCCGCAACCTCGTTGCCCATGGGGGGGGGGGTCACATGAGGTGGTCATGGAATTTCCTGGGAAGCAGATAAGGTACCTGCTCGAACCTTCCCAAGATGAAATTTTCCCGGCACTGTGGTCGGCCTGGATGACCTTGCGGCAATCGCTGAGCGTTGAAGCCGTCTGGCAGAAGATAGTGCAAAATGGGATCCAGCTGCCAGAGGTCGGGCTTGTTCAAGTTACTGACCTGGTAAACTTCCATCGACAACATGATTATCTGACGGCCATGGACACATACGCGCGCCAAAGGGGTCAGCGTGCGGAGCCACCTTTCCTAGTGAAAGTGATGCTCGGCCAGGAGCATGATCCGGAAGTGATGCCACCAGGAGAAGGCAACAATGACGAGGAGTCGGAGGGGGAGGAGACCAGAGAAGACGAAGGCGAAGGGGAAGATGAAGAAGAAGGAGAACCTGAAGGTGAGGGGTCGCAGGGGGAGACCTACCAAGGGAGTCTCTGAGAGAGCGGCAAGATTGTCAGCTCTAATCTCGACATAACCAAGATACTCGAGGTTTGTATCTATCCTCATTAATTTCCCTTTTTCATCCATTCTCCTTTTCAATTTCCAAACCATCTCTCTACCTCACTCAGGAGAACCTAAGCATTGGTAAGGCATCCCCACTAGAGGAGGGAGGAAGGGAACCAATGGTATAGGATGGGGATCCAACACCCATCATTGAATTGACAAGCGCAGAGGGGTCTCCCATCACGGCGGCTCCTGCAGTGGCCGAAACACTGGAGGCCGACGCTCTGGATTCCTGTAAGTCTCACGCTTCACTACTAGCGCTTGTTATCAAAAGATCCCAACTAATCAGCATACTCCTTGCGCAGTGATCTCAACATTGGAGGCTCGTCAGGCTGCGGAGCTTGGTCCGTCCATGAGCGGACCAGTGGCGAGCATACCACCTCATTCAGAACATGCTCCCCGCACTGAGTCGGCCCTGGAAATTAGTGATCAGGGGGCAGCGGCCATCAGCGGCGCTATTCTTGAGGCGAGGCCAGAGGCTGACTGGGGCACTGTCGCTGTCGGGGCGAGAGAGGAAGGTCACCCGAACGTCGAGGATCCTATTCCTCATGAAGACATCCCTGAGGCAGATCCTGCCACCGACCTGCTGGCTGCCTTTCCTATGTACCAACCCGCTGACCCTAAAAAGATAGATGACTCAGACTCAGAAGTGGTCAAGGAGAGCCGGATGACATGGCGCAAAGGGTGGAAGTGTATCCAGGGCTTTCTCAGACAACCCCAGTTGGATTGGCTGAGGCGGATGGGATCACTCCAGACCTGGATGTGCTTCCTGTGCGCCAGAGGGGCTGACACTCATCGCCTTCATCTGACGGTCCGTGATTATATGGCCGAGAAGATACGTGAGAACAGCCAGCGCACCGACTTTGCCCAGTGTCGGGAAAGATCGGCGAACACCCAAGTGTTGCTGAGGGCGGAGCGGGAGGTCCGGCACCTCGAAGGGCAGGCGACAGAGAAGGAGTCCTTCCTTGCGACGTGCTCTGAGCTCGTGGAACAACTGGTGGCCCAACTGGCTGACGCCCAGGAACAACTGATGGAGGCGAGTCAGCAGATGGTCGTACTTCAAACTGAGCAGGCGCAGGCACAATCTAGGGTTGGTGAGCTGCGCTCTACGACGGCTGATGAGGAGAGAGTCTGCAAGGAGCGAGAAGCGGTCCTGGAGGCTACCAGCCAAAGGGTAGTAGCGTTGGAAGGATCGATCCAGCACGCCAACCCTTAGGGGCTTTGTTTTGGCCATCTCATGAACTTCTTGCTTGTACTACTCATCATCTCAATCCAATACATGGACAAATCCATTCATTTGTACCCTTGGTTTAATATTCTCAACCATAATTATGAAATGAATAACAACTCATCCCTAAGCTCCTATGGGTCACACCCAACGCGAGAAGAAAAGGATACTCATGTTATCATTTCGTCCAATTGTGGGGCATTAACCAAGATTCACACATCCAAAATTGGGCCTGGATTTCTGAGGAGAAGTCCTCAGACCAATTGATATATCACCTTCTCAATGTGCTCTGACACACGAGCAGAGAAATGCCAGGGGCATTGAAATCCATCCGAACATAGGGAGATGGAAAGGAAAGGTGAATCACGCTACCCGAATTCGGAACACTCTAGGGCGCAACGATGGAGGATAACAGTTAACTGAGATGGAAACACATCATCCATATCGTGTTGGCCTGGAATGAGGTCAATAAATGAGGGTTGACCGCTGACCATGTTTGCAACACGGGGCCTAACTCAAATATCACCGGTCAGTCTTCCGGAACGTTGGCCCAGGACAACAGGCGGACTATAGGCCTATCATCCATACTGCTACAATAAGCGGACCAAAGGTCTATCATCCATATTGTGGTAGCAGGTGGACTGAATTCTATCATCCATACTATTAGGGGGTCCCTTCAAACATGACCAATCCTCCGGAACGTTGGCCCAGGACAGTAGGCGGACCGTAGGTCTATCATCCATACTGTTAGGGGGTCCCATCGAACATGAAAGAGAATGAGGATCTGAATAAAGGGGCAAGAAAAGTGTGGAAAGTGGAGTGGTGGTTTGTTTGAACAGAGTCCAACACTCCCGAAATTGCGCCATCGTGGCGGAGGTGCATTAGGCGGATGTACCAACCTGATCACAGATCGTCCCAATTTTCAGACAGGACCTCTCTGGTGAGAGAACTGCCGCTTCCCATTATTACTATGGGGCATCTTGAACTTATTCGGGGTAGATGTCACAATTACACCACTTCCCAAGAAGTCAGGCCGAGGGGCCGATAATAAGGAGGGACGAGATTTGGTAATCCCTGGGGCTGGACCCAAGACAAAATGTCCGGGCATTCCTACGTATCTCATTAGGATGAGAATCAAGCCCCACGTAGTTCTAGAAGCACAGTTTAACGTCATGTAGGATGAAATACAGTTTGACATCATGCAGGACGGGGGACACATCTCATCTGGGGATAGGCACGGTACGATGAGTAACCTGACGTGAATGAGGACATAATCCCGCACCACACCGTACAATCCCATAAGAGAGACCGAGTCGTGAAAAGCCAAGGGTCTTAGTTTACGGTCTTAGAACTAGAACCAAAGAATAAGGGGAATGGGAGACACACGTTAAAGAAGTTACAAAACCCAACGTGAATGGGGCAAAGCCTTGCTTACTATGTGCTCCTAGGGACGCGTTTAGGCCGAGAGACCGAACACGAAAAGTTTGGCTGAGACTGTGGGGAAGTTCCCAGGCACTCCTACGTATCTCACAAGGATGAGAATCAATCCATACATAGTTCTTGAGAGGTATCATCTTAACGGTGCGCAACCAGGATGATATCATCACAGTTTATGGTCATGTGGTTGGACCTGGAAGCATAGTTTAAGGTCGTATGGCTTGGACATGGAGGCACAGTTTAAGGTCGTATGACTTGGACCAGGCAGCAAAGTTTAAGGTCATATGGCTTGGACGAAGCAGTACAGTTTAAGGTCGTATGGCTTGGACCAGGCAATACAGTTTAAGGTCGTATGTCTTGGACTTGGAAGCAAAGTTTAAGGTCGTATGGCTTGGACCTGGCAGCACAGTTTAAGGTCGTATGGCTTGGACCTGACATCACAGTTTATGGTCGTATGGCTTGGACCTGGGGGAACAGTTTAAGGTCATATGGATTCGACCTGGCCGCATAGTTTAAGGTCGTATGGCTTGGACCAGGCATCACAGTTTAAGGTCGTATGGCCTGGACCTGGCAGCACAGTTTAGGTCGTATGGCTTGGACCAGGCATCACAATTTAAGGTCGTATGGCTTGGACCTGGTAGCATAGTTTAAGGTCGTATGGCTTGGACCTGGCAGCATAGTTTAAGGTCATATGGCTTGGACCTGGGGAAACACGCAATATGCGATAAAGCATACCTGATGCGAATGAGGACATAATCCCATACCATCACCGCACACGATTCTGAGAGAGGAGCCTCGGGCCAAAGGGGCCTACGAGGGTTCAACAATCAGGGGGGGAAGGAGATGCTAGCTCCTAGCTACGCTGGGCCCGAAACAAAATGTCTGGGTGACTTCTCGTTCTCTATGGGGATGATGGTCAAGTTTCACGCAACCTGTAAAGAAGAAACCCAAGCACATACTCTAGCGCTCAGATCGTGGGAGCCCCAAGAGACACCGTTACACAGCTTGGTACGTCTGACGTGTGGGGGTGTATTGAGGGTTAGTACAAGGAGTGTCAAGATTCCACCTTGACACAGTGGGGCAGAACATAGTGTGAATCATGCAACCAACATTCAGGTCCCAAAGAAGATGGTGTGATGATTGAGGATTACTGCTGACCATGTTCGCAACACAGCATCCTATCGTGTTAGCCTAGAGGTAGGGGCAAACAAATGAGCATCAACCGCTGACCACATTCACAACATGGTATTTGTATCAATTTGTTGCCCGAAACCCTTGGGGGAATTGGACCGTGATGGTAGGAGAGCCCTTAGGCATTGTATCCAGGCCGTTCTTGGGGGTCCCTCCGGGTGTGAAAGATGGTGGGGCCCGAATGAAGGGGAACACGAAGCTTGAAAAGCGGACGACAACTTGCCTAAGTCGAATCTGACACTCCAGGTCCTAGACCAGAGTACTCCGAACACATTATCAAACCACTGGAAAGGGTCGAGGGGCTCAGTCTGAGAGCGGCCAAAAGATGGCGGATTCCCGAGGGAAGGGCAGGCCAAAAGACCGAGGCAACCGGGAGATCGTGGGATCTTCTAAGATATGGGGCCGGACCTAAAATCTAAGTGTTCAGGTGGTCCTACGTATCCCATAAAGATGGGAATCAAGCCACACGTAGTTCTTGAAATGCAGTTTAACATCATGTAGGAAGAAATGTAGTTTAACGTTGTGTAGGACGAAATACAGTGTATTGTCTTGTGGGACGGGCAAAGGATCTTAGTTTTAGGTCTTAGAACTCAGACCATTGGGGGCACAGATCTAGGGAAAAATGTAGTTTAAGGTCATGCTGGACCGTGTAAGGATCTTAGTTTAAGGTCTTAGAACTCTGACCAAGGTGCAGTTTAGGGCCATGTGAGACCGTGTAAGGATCTTAGTTTAAGGTCTTAGAACTCGGACCAAGGTGCAGTTTAGGGTCATGCGGGACCGTGTAAGGATCTTAGTTTAAGGTCTTAGAACTCGGACCAAGGTGCAGTTTAGGGTCGTGCAGGACTGTAAAATTTAAGGTCATGCAGGAACAAGTAAGGATCTTAGTTTTAGGTCTTAGAACTCAGACCAAGGTGCAGTTTAGGGTCATGCGGGACCGTACAGTTTAAGGTCATGCAGGACCAAGGATGCTTATGCAAAGTACTGCTTGAGGAACCTGGCGTTGGTGAGAGGAGTTACGTTCTCACCATCCATAGTCACCAGGGAATACGCGCCATTGGGATAGAACTTATGGATAATGAAAGGTCCCTCCCATTTGGGCTCCAACTTGGGTGGTTTCCTGCCAGGAATCATTGGCGCTCTGAGAGCCAGCACCAGGTCACCTTGCAGGAAGAAGCGGAGGTGAACCTTCTTATTTAAAGATCGATCCATCCTTCTATAATGGATTTCCAAGTTATGTAATGCGCGAAGCTTACTTTTGTCCAGCGCTTCCAATTCGGCTAGATGGATTTCGGCAATTCTATCTGGCACTTTCTGGTCGTAGACTTCCGTGCACAATGAGGGAAACTGGATCTCGATGGGCAGGACGACCTCAGCTCCGTACACCAGGGAATACGGAGTCACCTGGGTGGAGTTACGAGTCATCATCCTATAAGTCCAGAGGGCGTTGGGGAGCTTGTCCGGCCAACTTTTCTTGTTCTGACCAACCATATTTTGCAGAATGTTAGAGAGGGTTTTGTTAAACGCCTCGATCTGTCCATTATTCTGCGCATGATAGCGGGAAGTGTGGTTAGAGTGAATGTTGTACTTGGAATACAATTTCTTCATCTCGGATGCTCGGAAGTTGGTTCCGTTATCTGTGAGGATAGTGTGAGGTACTGAAAATCGATAGATGATATTGGAGCTCACGAAGTTAGCGATAGAACAGGCTTGGCTTCCTTGAGTGAGATTTCCTCTGCCCACTTGGAGAAGAAATCCATAGCGGTCAAGATGAACCGGCACTGGTGGGCCGTCACCGGCGGGTAAGGTCCTACAACATCCAACCCCCAGACTGCAAAGGGCCAAGAATACTTGGTAGTATGGAGAGGATCCAGTGGCTGATGCACAAAGTTAGCAAGAACTTGGCACGCATGAAACCTCTTGGCATACTCGATGCAGTCGTAGATCATAGAGGGATAGAAGTATCCAAACCTCTGAATCTGGTGGGACAATTTCGACCCGGCCTGGTGGGCGCCACAGGAACCAGTGTGCACTTCTTGCATGACCTGTGGGATCTCGACTCCTTGAAGTCAACAGAGGAGAACACCATCAAATCCACGCCTATAAAGGAGCTGATCAAGGCTGGGACTGCTCTGAAGGGTGAACTATGGCGTGCGGCGTCGGATTCGCTCGTGCTCGACTCAGTCTAACAGAAGATTGTCATGCTGGAGATATTCAACCAAGGGCATCCTCTAGTTAGGAACTGTCTCGATTACCGCACCTAAATCCCCCGGGGATCCTGATGTAGGGGCACCAGTGGTGATATGGTTGACTCGCGGGCCACGATCGCCCTTCAGAATAACAGGAGCAATGACTCTCCAGTGCACCACGTGGATAATTAGGTCATCCTATTCGGGCTCCGCAAGTGATGCGGCCAGGCTGGCCAAAGCATCTACTCGACTATTCTGCGACCAGGGAATGTGAACAACCTCTCGCCGGGAGGGGAACTTAGCCATTAGAAGAAGGGTGCACTCCAGCAATGGCACGAGTTCTGGCTTCCTGACAGCATAGTCACCATTGACCTGCTTGATGACTAGCTCGGAGTCCCCTTTTACATACAGATGGGGTACGTCAATCTCGAGAGCCAACATGAGTCCAGTGACGAGGGCATGATACTCTGCCTCATTGTTGGTGCAGCCTTCTGACAACAGGAATGAATACGTCAGAACGTCTTGCTCCAGGGTGATGAAGGCGACACCTAGGCCCACTCTGTTGAGCCTAGGATCATTGAGACTTCTACCAGTGGGGCTCAGGGAGGCACCGTCAAAGTGCATCTGCCAGCATGGGATGGCGTGATCGACTGAGAGGATTGCCTCATCAAGAAAGCCTAGATCTAGTGGCTAGTCCGCGGAGGTTGGGTGGGCAGCTAAGAAGTCTGCCAACGCCTGTCCTTTGATGGCCTTCTGAGGTACGAACCTGATGTCGAACTGCTGGAGGATCACCACCCAGCGCGCTAATTGGTCGGTCAACATAGGTCAGTTCAGGATGTATTTCAATGGGTCTACCTGAGAGACCAGCTGTACCTCGTGGTGATGCAAGTAGTGCCGCAATTTCTGCATAGAAAATATGAGCGCCAGAAAGCTCTTCTCGATGGGAGAATATCTAATTTCAGTATCAAGAAGCATGCGACTGAGGTAGTAGAGGATATTCTCTGTTCCCTCATTGTTCTTCTGGGCGAGAAGTGCGCTGAGGGATTGCTCTAGGGCGGTCACGTAAAGGACCAAAAACTTTCTGAAAATGGGTGGCATCAAGACCGGAGGTTGGAGTAGATACTAGTTGATTTCCTCAAAAGAGATCAGACACTCTTCGTCCCATTCATAGGCGGCACCTTTCTTTATGAGCCGAGAAAAGGGCTTACACTTGCTGGCCAGATTCACAATTAATCGGCGTATATAGGCTAAGTGGCCTTGAAGACCTCTCAGCTCCTGAATATTATTTGGGGGAGGCATATGACTGATGGCCTTGATTTTCTATGGGTCTATCTCGATGCCTCGATATCTAACAACGAATCCAAGAAACTTTCCGGAGGTGACCCCGAAGGCACACTTCAACGGGTTCATCTTCAAGTGGCGAGAACGGAGGAAGCCGAACACTTTCTCAAGGTCTTTGAGATGGTCTTGGCGTCGAGGAGATTTAACCACCGGATCATCCACGTAGCATTCCACCAGTGTCCCAAGAATCGGATTGAATATGCAATGCATATCCCGTTGATAGGTGGCACCCACATTATTCAGGCCTAAAGTCATAACCTGGTAGCAGAAAGTACCCTAGGGGGCCCTGAAGGCAGTGAACTCTTCATCCCCAGGGGCCATCTGGATCTGGTTGTACCCGGAGTACCCATCCATGAAGGAGAGGGCTTGGAACCCAGCCGTGGCATCAATCAACAACTCTGTCATGGGAAAGGGAAAATCATCCTTCGGACAGTGGCGATTGAGATCACGGAAATTGATACAGACCCTGATCTGCCTGTTCTTCTTCCTGAATGGCACAATATTGGCTAGCCACCTGGGGTACTGGACTTTCTTGACGAATTTGGCTTTGATGAGCTTATCAACATCGGCCTCAACCCTGGCACCGTGAGAGGGGTGCATCTTCCTGGGAGGTTGCTTGAACCCACGATGGTTTGCTGGAAGGCCAAGGCGGTGGAAGGCTACCTGGGGATCTAGTCCTGGCATATCGTTATAACTCTAGGCGAACACATCACAGTGCTTTCTGAGGAAGTCTACGTATTGTTATCGTTCCTCTGGGGGTATAGCGGCACTAACCAATGTGGGTATCGGGTCCACCTCGCTACCGAGGTTCATTTGCACTAACTCGTCGACCGTGGTGGGGACGCCCTCCTCAAAGGCAGGAGGAGCATCTTCCATGTCCCCCTCTCCACTTGTAGAGGGATCATCCATGGGGGGAGCCGTTTCGAGGCTGCCAGACCCTGATGGGAAGCTGGTGCTGACTTGGGCGGCAGAGGTCATCACGTCCGGAGACTCATGCACTGCGGAGACCATGGAGACAAAGGCGGTTGATCCAATCCCTTATGGCCTTCGGCCCAAGGGGCACACTTTATGACATCAAAGCAGTAGTGGCATGTTGGCTTGAGCCAGTTGATTCCGGCCCGACAAAACATACACGTATGATGTACTGCCGTTTCCATGAGCCTAACGTCTCGATATCATACAAGGGTAAGGGGCTTAGGGATCACTTGAGCCTGGTTGGTGTAAGAGTACGAGGTGATTTCTCACCGTTACTTAGACCCGGAAATATACCTTCCTCTGGTACTCGAAACAACAAAGCACTGCCCCATGTTGGGGGTCGTGGATTCCAACCAATGGATTGGGAAGACATATGCGTCGTCTAAACCTGCCCAGGGATCACTCGTGATAGTGGCGGGCTCAACCTCACCTGCCAAGATCTGCTTGTCCTTGCTTTTGTAATAGTCAGCGTCCAGATAATGGGCTTCACAAGAGGAAAAAGAAGACGCATCTCCTTGGAGCACACCCAATCGACCCTTAAGGGAGTATTTGAGGCATTGGTGATATGATGAGGGGACAGCTGTGTGAAGGTGGAGCCATTAGCTGCCCATCAACGCGTTGTAGGCGTTGTCCTGAGAGACAACCATGAATTCAGTGTTGGCAATTAGGCCACCGAACTGGGTCTTCAAGCAAATATTGCCGAGTGGAGTTTGCTTTGTCCTGTCATACCCCTGTATCTTGAGGTTGGAGGGAGTTAAATCATCCTTAGACAACCCCAGTTTATGCAGTGTCTGAGTTGGGATTAGGTTAATCCCGGAATCAGTGTCAACAAGATAGAGACAGACTTCCACGCCATTGAACTGGCCGGTGATGTACAGTGGGAGAATGTGCCCCTGTATGGTAAGGTCTTCATCTTCACTGGAAAATGAGATAACCTCCTGACATTCAGCATCCTCAATCAACTCGGTGAGGAAGGATTCTGCGGCCTCCACCTCCGTCTTAAACTATAGGGGGCTCCTTAGAGCCTCGACGAGTGCCTCATGCATTTCAGACGACAGACGAAGGTCCTCGAGGATAGAAAGCCTTGCCGGAATGCCGACTAGGTGCTTCAGAACATCATACTTTCGAGCTAAACGTGAGATTCTTCTTATAGGAGGCCGCTCTGCGATTGGAGGCATGACGGGCCCTGCCGGCGAAACCAGTGACTGACTGGTACTAGTCACGTCTCGCTGTTCACTAGTCGAAGCCCGGGAGGTGGCTACCATGCTTGGACCAGAAGGCTGTAGTCGGCCGGTGGTAGGGCAGGGCTGGTCGCAGCACGACCGAGGTGGTCCTGCCTAATCCAGCAACACAAATGGTGGTGGAGGCGAACCTTTCGACACCGGGTGAGGGGGTCACATGTGCTAAGCTCTGTATCGGGCCTGCTGCCTGGTCTTAGTAGCTTGCACGGCCTGACTGGAGGTGACGACTTCCGTGCCCTGGAGATTCACGTAGCCACGGCTCCGCCGACGTTGGCGACGGCTGGGGACATTGGGAAGGTCCACCTGGCGTTCCTCATCGTCGAGAGTCAAAAAGGGATTTACCATATCTACGGTGTTAACCGAAGTGTACCCCGGGATTTCACTCAAGGAGTCATCCACTACCGGACGGAGTCTCGAAGGGATCCCCATATCTGGGGGCATAAAATCTCCAAGTTTGCGAAATGATAACGACATTGGCAGGGGACGTTCTTTCTTCTTGCGCCGCCGCTTGCTCTTCTGGGAAGAGGTAGGCTGGGACGACGATGCCAAAGCAGCGCTCATAGATTCTGAGGGCTCTGGATGACTCAGGCGGGCATAGATGATGCCATGGGCACGGGTGACCATCCTGCGGGCCATCAAGTTGTTATACTTCTGGGACCCACGGTCAGAAACCTGCTGCCACTCATCCTCGTTGCCACTGCTTCCCTCTGATCTCACGAAGACACCTGCCACTTACGCCAGGGCTGTGCCCAACCTGACTATGTTGTTGTCAATATGGTCTTGGATCCAGTCCTTGAACACATAGCATCGCTAGATGGTGTGCCCCAGGGTCCGGTGATAAGGGCAGTAGTTAGGGTGATCAGTGAGACGCACCTCTTCTGGCTTCCGGCACTCAGGCAGCCGCACGATCCTCTACTCCAAGGCGCTACAGAAATAACCAGGGACCTAGGCCTTGTCAAATGAGTAAGTACGATTCCTTATGTCTGGAAAGGGGGCTCTTGGAGGTTGACCATGACCAGGGGCCGTAGGAGCATGCCGAGGAGGTGGAGCCTGATTATCTCACCTCGGTGGTGGCGGTGCGTTATGTAGAGGCGCCCGCCGATTCTAAGGCGATCGCTGCTGGGCCGGAGGCTGTGACCGTGGGGGTGGACCCCTATGAGGCTGCTGAGCTGGCCTTACTGGTAGCAACTCTAGCTGTCTGGGGGCCTCTATCTGGGCAACAACAGTAGGATCGGCTCTTGAAGCTCTCCTTGCAGGGATTACAGGAGGCAGCAGGCGTGCCTAACTGACCTGTTGTAGGGCTTCTAAGCGGGCGATGATCACCTCCATTAGATCGTCCGGACGAGGATTCCTGTCCTGACAGGGATCTCTAACCACGAGTGCATTGCCAGGATCTTCGATACGGTAGTCAAGCTCAGCAGATCGCGGGGCGGCTGGCGGAGCGACTCTCGGGGTAGCGGGAGGAAACCGAGCAGGGCCCCCCAGGTGATCCCGCCGCTTGGGAGGGTTCGACGAAACATATCGCGCCCTCTGGACATGGGCTCCGGACTCTACCCTATCGGCGAATGCAACATGGTCGTGGTTGCCCGGGGGAATCTTGTCAAGGGGTAGGTGCTCCTTCCCCTACTGTCCTGGCCTAGGGTTACCGTAGTCAGGTCACCGCTCTGCAATGCGTTTGGCCAAGAGCTCATCAACCAGCCTCTTTTGCTCAGCAAGCTATTGGCGTAGTGTGGCCTTCTCAGGGTCTTCCTCTACCTTCTGTACTGAGGTAGATGGGTCGGTAAGCTTGACATACCCGACATGCTCTTTACCCTTTCCGATATTTCAACTCAGTGTTAAGGCTTCAGTGGGTGTAGGGAGACCTAGGAGGCTCCTCTGTTGGTGAGTAATACTCCCAGATGGGTCTAGTAGCGGCTTGTCCTCAGGGGGAAAGCCCCCATAGAGGAGCTCCACACCGTTTCCCTCATTTGAAAGGTCATCCATGTTGACCGCCACTGCCCTTGGCGACATTCCCTCAGGGCCGCCCAGTGAATTGGGCTGTCGGCGGATCGCACAGAAAAGAAGGGAAACGTACTGCCCCCATACAAGGAAGTGCGCGTGGGGGGTAGCTTCCTCAATAACCATGCGGAGTACTTGAAAACTATGGACACATTGTTACTGGAGGGCCCTGTGGTGGCCAAGTGACTCAGGGTGCTGAACCGCGGGGAGCACAGCCAGGTCGAACCGACGACACTACTCACCGATATCCTCGAGATGTGATTGACTCTCGGGATAAGGCGCTAGATGATGGCGAAGACGGGAGTGAGTCACCAGAAAAGTCTGGCGGAAACATTCAAACTCTCCCGGGCTGAGTGACTCTGGCATATCAAAATCCGATCCTGCGACCGGCCAAAACTTCTCGGGGAAGTGGCCTGCTGTGAGGACGGTCCAGAAGCTCCACGACTCTGGTTCAGGATCCGGCCCTTGCTGCCCCTACTCATCAACTGAGAATGGTCGAGGAGCTAGAAACAGCGCCGAGGTAGGCCGCCGGGCCAGTGGGATGGCCGACGGGGAATATGACGAACAGGCCGATTAGCCGCCGATCCCGGAGTTTTCCTCCAAGGCTTTCAGTGCCCTGGCTGCCACATCACGATAGGATGGGCTGGAAAACAGGCCTCCTGTCACATTATCGATGTTTTCCGAGGGTGTGTCACGTCGTGAATCTTCCGTCAGTCCCCAGAAAAGTTCCCCACCCTCCCTGACTGAGGTGGAAGGTGCTTCCGGGGAGGCCAGTGATAACTGCGGGTTTGACCCCTGGGGGTACGCCAAGTCCTCGTCCTCCAAGATATACCTTCAGAGGGAGGAGAGAATCATACAGATCTCGCATTCGGGGAGTACGAGACTGAAGCGCCGCATCCCCATCCCTGCCCTCGACTCAAAGGGTTGGGGGGAAGGTTCCATCGTCGAGTTTTAATCCACCTAAGAGTCCGAGAAACGGACTGGTCTAATTTTCGTTCGGACTCCCCCGACATTCCTCTTACAGCGATGATGTCCCGCCTTCCTGCCCTTGGGTGGCTCCTCAGGGTAAGGATGATTTCCGTCAAGGATTCCCCTGGCCGTAATAGCGCCGGGGCAGAGGGGACTGAAGGCCGGGGTGCGAGGAGCACCGGGACAGATGTCGAAAGGGACATGGGGAGTACCTCCATGTGGGTGAGTGGCCAGATACGCAACGGATCCATACTCGCGGCCAACAGTAGGGGGAGTGACCTCATACCTAGTGCAGTGGGCACTGTGAAGAGTCATACCCAGAGCATAGCTGTTGCGGAGAAGCCTTCAGCTTTCCAGATCAGTGGCATAGAATGATTCGTCATGGTGGGTGGCACTACTACAGATTGGTCCGCGGTGGCCATTGCCTATGCCCGCGACTGGGAGAGTCAGCCCAACTTGCCTGCAGGGCGGTCGGGGCCTCGATCCCAGTCGGGCATGTGACTGCCCCTGCTCAACGTGGGCGGGGGTCTGGTAACAGGAGTTATTAGTGGATCGGGCCACAATGGTTGCTGAAGTTGGTGCCCCAGGATGGGAATTCTCTTCCGCTCGCGCCCGACGCTGGCGTTGGGTCATATGGGTTAGAGCCAGTGGTGCAGGCACGAAGATTTCCTGTTCCTCAGCCCGGGGAGTCGGGCGGCGGCGTCGACGCAGCCTGGCGGGGGCTCTTACTGTTAACCCCTGGGATGGGTCTCCGATCGGGCAGACCCAGACATCCCCCACATCATTGGGGTAGGGGAGGGATTTGTCAAGGTGCTACGGGGATAGGTTCCCAAAGCGGTTTAATGTCGGAGTAGGGAGTGACGGCTCCCTGCGTGGCCCTCGGGGGCAGCGACGATGGTGAGGCGTAACCGCCTTAGATCCAAACGGGCCATGACCCTAGTGGGGATGATCCCTTCCTCATCGTACCTACGAACCAGGTCATTGATCATCCTTCACTGGATGATTTATGATGGAGAGAGGGGGCGTGAGCACCCGACAGTCGTAGCAATCGGAGCCGGAGTGACTGTGGAAAAGGCGGGACCACGTGGGGTAGCCGCGTTGGTACTGCCCCTGCCCCTACGCCGGTTGGCAGGTGGAGATCGAGCTCTGGATGTAGTGATCTGATTCCTGGAAGCAGGGAGATGAACCCATTAGTATTAACAGGAAAAGAAATTGACTACCAATATCCCAGTGTCATTCCGTCTTCCGTGGTCGGAGAGAGGGATCCATGCTGACAACGTCGCAGAACGGAGTGCTCAACATCCTGACTGCCTCAACCCCTGGTGGGTTTCATGTCTCGGTAATCGGTACCCGTACCTGGTGACATTATAATCTTCCGAAACCCCGAACGCTACCCATCTCCATATTGAGGAGAAGATCTTAACGTCGGGTTCACCATTTTATGTTTCCGACGCTTTTACGCCGGGGCGCGCACGCGTGTCCGTCACGCATGGGAGGACGCGCGGCTTATTGCCCCGCATTCCCGCTTTCCAAAGGCGAGTGACATCCGTTCCTTGTTCAGGGACGTCTGCTCCTTGATTGAGACCGGGATGATGGGATCTCGGTTCTTCCTTCCGTGGATTCCCCCTCTAAGCTTGTTTACCTAGTACGGGTCTCCCTCATAGATTTAAGTCAGGTTCATGAAGCTCGTTCCCAGCTCCATATCTGCATGGACGCTAGTTAATTACACTGCTTCCGTCGAGATGCTCCAAGGGGTCTTGTCGGGGCAGTAACCTTCGGTGAGGAGAATGGTCACGTTGGGGTGTCGTTGGCATGTCTTGACGCTGGGGATCGGCATGTCTGTCTTCTGTCCCTTATCACAGGGCTTCTCGAGGGTGCAGAAGCCCGAGGCATCCCACATCGAACGCGGGTAATTGTGTACTATACGAGGTTTTCCTCAGCTTCCCATGTTTAACACGAGGTATGCCGTGAGTTTAACGTATTGCGGAGACGGATCAGACTGATTGGAACACTGAGAGTGGATCAGATTTAAAAACACTTTAGGGGGAACACCGATGTTGAGGCCAACATGTGGGAGGCTTCCTGGATACTATGTAGTGGAATGGGGTGTCATGATCTCACCGGGATGTGGCGGCCCAGGTAAGGATTAGGATGGGTGATGGAGTGAAGGGTCTTGAACCTCGTGGAGGCTTCCTACGTATCCCCATGATAGGGAATCAAAGTCCACATAGTTCATGGCATACAATTTAACGTCATGTGGGATTACATATAGTTTAACATCATGCGGGACGAGGGCATACAGTTTAATGTCGTGCGGGATGAGGGCATTTGGGGATTATGCTCTGAGACGACCCATGGTGTTGGCGAACCGATGTGAAGAAGTCGGAACGACCGGGCGGTGGGCTTGAACCTCGTGGAGGCTTCCTACGTACCATGTGTTAGCACGGATCAAAGTCCACGTAGTTCGCTGGTATGGGGCTTACGCTCTGAGGTGGCCCATAAGAGGATGTCATGGTCGATGCACGATCTAAGCCCACGTGAGTCATGCTCAGTGTGAGAAACAAGAGGCAACAGGGACCAGACGATCACATCGCAAAGGGTGCATCCGTGAGAAGCGGAAAGGGGCTTACGTGTTGAGCAGCCCAAAGAGGAAACAGGGGATTACGCGTGGTTAGCAGCCCTGGGTGCTGGGGATTACTCCAGGATGGAGGCCCATGGTGCGACAAAGCGCAGTGGGAAAGGGACTCCAATGGCTTTGGCAGGAGGGAAGTACAGACGTGCATGGGTGCAACCTTCCGTAAGAGAGGCTAGGGGCTTACGCTCTGAGGAAGCCCTTCCCACGTGGACAAACGCCACTCCGACAAGGAGGATCTCATTCCATGCGAGGAATATTCCATTCCCATGGAGACGAGAGGTGTAAAGAATGTCCGAGCCAGGGGGACCCTGCGTGCGAAGCACGGGATCAGACCACAGTTTAACGTCATGTGTTAAGGACGAGGTGCTTAGCAGTTTAACGTTCTGCAGCTTGGACGAGGTGGGTTCGCTCCACACCCCTAGGGCTTACATGCCCAATGCCCTCTACCCCTTATGGGAGAGAAGGCATCGGCAAGGCCGTAGTGAAGGGGTGCTACAGGGCGAACCATCGAGGGGGTCCACATTAGCGTGGTTATGCGAAGAAGCAATAGCTGTTAGCGTGCCTATGCGGAGAAGCATAAGGAAAAGCAACACAATGAGAAACACCGCCCAAGGGACCTTGAGGTTACTTCGTACGAGCATGGAAGGCCGTACGGGAAAACAACGCATGGCGCGTATGCCCGGCAGAGGAGACATCAGGTGCCGGCGCGGAGAGGCAGCAAAGGGGTGTAAAGGTAAAGTGGCCCTGGGTGTTGCGCGCAAAGAGAAGGTTTACGCGCAAAACACCAGGATGACGCACAATAGGGACAGAGGATTGCTCGAATAGGTGATTGCGCACAAATGATGGGGATTTTGCGCACACGGGGTAAAGATTGAGCGCAAGGGAAGAACCCGGAGGAGTGAGCGTATTCACTTAAGCCAGTGGAGTTACGCGCAAAGGCGAACCCCGGGGCAAGGTTGCGTGGAAAGAGGAATTACCTGGAAGTCATCTTACGTGCGGGGGAGTCCGAATTGCACGCATGAGAGCTGTTCTGAATTCCGCAACCCCAAACCGTTTGGGGTCACCTTCTATTTATAGGGATCAGCCAATGCAGAATCTAGGCGGCGCGTGAAATCTTCCGCGCTGGGAACTGTCGGCGCGCAAAGCTTCACCACGCGGAACTGGGGCGCGCAAAATTGCATGCACCATCATCTCGATTACGCGAATCCTGGGAATGCTTTGCGTGCACATCAATATTTCGCACAAGTCCTCCTTAATTTCGCGCACCACTTCCCGGGCCTTCGGACCAGGTCTCTGATTCCGAATATGGCTTCGCTTTGTCATTTCGAAACTTCCTCTGGGAGTTATGGACTTTTTCGGCATCTACAGTAGTCATCAGATAATATAAGTATCAAAATTCACCTTCCAATCTGGGGGTGTCTTGAGATGGTCAAAAATCATCTGTACCAACTCGATCCAGTTCTCTACTGCCTACGATCCACTGTCACCCTAAAAAAATGGTGGGTGATGAGACTGGAACTCCTGCATTAGATACCCCATGGATGGATCAACTACCTAAGATCCACTATTAATACTCTTTATGAATCATATCAATCTCACCTTGAGCTTCTCCTTTATCCATGTCCCAAAATCTTTCATCTGCTATAGTTACCTTGCATGTGTCAGAGCCACTACTTACGTCTCATGATCAAGCCAACCCTCAGGGGACTCATCCCGACCCTCAAGGGACTAATCCTATAAACACTTTAGTAGCACCACATATCTACCCTCATAACATTCCATTGATTCACATTTAGGTGGTATTACAATAATGATCAAACACCATGGTCCATAACAACAATCACAATATATACATTGCAAATAGGGAAAGCTGTAATAGGCAACACATATCACCACCCTTATACTTCTCTACTGCACCCATATCCCATTTCATTCAGCCTTATACCCCCTACCTACCCATATTAGGGTTAGGTATCAAACACCATGCATATCAAATATCACCAATATGGGATGAATGAGTTAAATACCACCAAAAGGCTATGCAGGAAAATGCTGTTTAGATTTTTGTTGACATTTTAAATAAATAAACCTATTCCGTCATTCATGCCTACCCATACCGGAGTCAGTCTCATATATACCACATACATATAGCTTCACATACTAATATCAACATGAACCACATACCTAGTATGGTGGAATAAAATTAACCATAAAAGCTATGTAAGAAAACACTATTTAGATTTTTTGATGAAACTTTAAATAGACCAAACCCACTTAGTGTATTCCAGGTTACCAATGAAAATCAAAAGCATATACAAAAATTATATGAGCCTAAGTCCCTACCATGATTCATAAATACTACTCTCTTTCTATATCAGTCCAAGGGTCAAAACCTCATAATCTAATAACATCACACCCAAGTGCACCACTCGAAGTGGAAATCAATCAAATTTAAAAGGAAAAATAATATAATAAATTTCACACCCCAAGAAACTTGGTTAGTCTCCCCGTGTATGTGGATAATGGCACCCAAACATGGACACTTTATCCAATTCCTACTAGACCTTGTCTCCGGTCTACCATATCCTAAATAATAAGACATAAGAAAACATTTATACCATTTGTAGCCAGTCAAACACAGTTACCATTTTAAACCCAGGCCTTGTGATTCTAAATGGAAACACCAACAAAGAACCTACTTCGATACCATTTATAGTGACCTGACCCAGGATACACTTAATTGGTGCTCTGGGCCAGTGGGATACTAGGCCTTTGGCACACCTCTCCATGTTCAAAAATCCACTAGTAGCAAGGGTATATTAGGTGATAATTGGAATACTATACCCTTCAGTGATGATGATAATAATGTTAAAAATAATATAACTCATCATAAGTAATTACCAAAATCAGTGGAAGCACAAATATCAACTCATAAAAAAAAAATGATAATCAAAGGAAATAACATAAATGAAGCAACAACCATACATAGTAGATAAAGTATACATGTTAAATAGTCATATGAAAAATATACATGCAATATAATCCATGGATGATCATATAAGGGAATACTCAAAATCTCAATAGAAACTCTATCATGATGAAAAGAACCACCATGGTCCATCTTCCATCCATACCATGCACCCATGGATCCCTGATCACTATGGTCCAGAGCACGATCTTGGTCCTTTACATGATATCAAAACCTTAAAGTCTATACACACCCTAATGAGCCTGTGTAGGACATGACTATGAACCTAGTAGGCCATTACCAACATGTTCATATTTTACTACCATATTTATTCAAGTAAATGAATACATAAATAAATATCAACTTAACTCATAAACTAATATATATAACCTGATTTACTCATGATCAAACACCATGAAGAAACAGTTACCTACTTCAGTCAATGACGAAGTGGAATAATATATCTATGGTTAGTCATACCGAAAGAACCTTAATATCTCATCCACATACATGTCACCCGATACAACATGCTTACCAATATCACATGCAACCTCGCATGAGTACAACTGGTGTCTGAATAGAATGACCAAAAAATACACCACAACTTCCTCAGACTTCCATTCATCAAATAATCATCAAATCAACCACTCAATGTCCCAAGGAACAAAAAGATCCATCATTAAATGAATAATAAATAACTATTGGATCAATAGTCTAATGTCTTGAGTCACAACAAGATCCTTCCTTCTATAAATAATAAATCACTATCGTCTAAACATATCAATGTCCAAAGTCATGGTAATATCCATCCTTTAATAAATCTAGCCCATTGGACCCAACATATATGGTAAGCCTCAGTTCCTAATTGATAGTCTCACACACCATCAATCATGGATTTCTATAGTGAGAACCTCCTCTATAACTGATAGTCAACACAATCCCCTAATCCTCTAAAACTATGGAGGCATCCACCCATAATGAATGGTCAACAATATCTCAAACGAGTCCTCATACATGTTCACATGAATCCAATGATGATACTAGCTAGTCACAGTGATCAGAAATACCCAACCATACATAAGTCACACAAACCGAAAACCTCATTGCCACATGAAAACCTCATTGCCCATCCGTGACATGGTCATCACCATCTACCTCAACCCGATGATCACATATTATCAATTATAATGTTCTATTCCATATTAAACATATCGGAACTCAACTTAAACTAGATGAATAAAATTATAAAAATCTTAGTGATCAATATCACCCCGCATATCTTTGGCCAAGCCCAACACGTTCTTATAGAACCATATTAATCATATCATAATTAAATTAAATTAAATTAAGAAATTGATATAATATTTCCAAACATCTAATATCCTGATCAATATTAACATAATTAAATAGAAAACAACATTCCATTCTACTCTCATAACATCAATTAAATTATATTTGGACAAGCATTAATTTATTAATGGTTTCACCTAGACAACCGACACATGAATATTTAGGTATGCAACACATAACACACATAAAAACAGGGAGAAATCTCAGAAACACCTACCTTATTATCATAGAAACTCTCTCATTGAATATCAATGTATAATCCAAGACAAAATAATATAAATCAAGATTTTAGAAAAACTCTTTGAAAATAGGGAAAATGAGATTATATAGAAATAAAATTCCAAAAAAGTGGGATAAAAGAAGAAAGGAAGAAAGAGGAGTCAATGACTTCCCTCAAGATATCCAACACACCCAAAGATGTTCAAATTGGATATTAAATGAGGGAGATAGGCCACATAATAGAGGAGGAAGAATTATCTCCCTTGGCCATTGGAGGAGGTTCACAAAATGGGAGAGAAAAATGGGAGAAGAGAACTTAAAGAAGGGAGGGGTAAAAAGGTAATTTCACACCATTTAATGAACCACATGGTTTGGGTAAACGTGAACCGATAATGTGGTCCCAATATCCAAAGGAAAATCCATTTTAAATGGGTCGCATATTTTGGTGTCATGGTTTTGATAACCCTGAGCTAACCGTGCACACTCATTGCCTAAGTGGAACTAAGTGTGTAGGTGAGGCCACACGATTTGGAAAACCATGTGCAACCCATGCACACACTATGTAATTAGTTTTATGTTACTCACATTGTTTTCTTTAAACATTTAATATTATATTCTAACCATGATCATGTTCAAATGGGCCACATGTTTTGGGCCACATGATTATCACTAACTATGCACCAACCATGCGCCCAGGGTTGTGTCTCTCATACTTTGGTTATCAAAACCCAATGCTCTTGAAATAAAACTATAACTAAAAGACAATTAATAATCATTAAAACCTATATAAAAAATTTACTAATGTTTTTTCATTTTAGAAATTACTTACTGAATCTCAATTTAAAATTTGTTCCATCCACCAAACTCAAAATTCAAATTTACTCAAAAAAATGACATGTTTGAAAACCTAGGATGTTACAACATTTCATGTTATAACCTTAATGAAATCATAAATATAATATCTATCCATTAAAACCATTCTCATGAACATCCATATATAGAGGGGATGAAAATAAAAATATAAATCAATCATTCCACAGAGGTGGTAGTCCACATGTATGCATGGTTGATGATTTCATTTTCCATAGGGTGAGAGGAATTTATAATCTATTGTATCATTTAGGAATATAAAATATGTTATAAGTATCATAATAATTTATTAAATTCAACATCTTTATCATTTTTTTAAGGTTCTCAAGTAAAAAAACATGATGCTTTATGGAGGTGATAGTCTGTACGCACACAAGAATGTCATTTTCACTTTTCTTAAGGGGAAAAGGGAATGGTGGTTAATTATTGTACCATTATTATAATAACATATATATATATATATAATAGTTATATCGATGTTATAATTTTAATATGGTGTATTTTAATTTGAGGAAGAATAAGTACACATAAATAAATAGAACAGACAAATAGAGTTTAGGAAGTTATACCTCACTTCTTGGATTATCTCCATTGTAAAGGGAGTTAATCACTAGAGGGATGGTATTTTGAGAATAAAAAAACCAATTTAAGGTTTATATGAGTGTTTATAAGAGGGTTGGGTAGGGTTTGGGATGAAACTATGTGGTTGTGGTGTGAGGGGGAGTGAGGAGATTAAATCCCCTTTTGTAAAAGAAAATGGATTCCATTTTTGTAAATACTCATAAATTTTCAATAATGGGAAGTCACTCTCAGAGAAATCAGATAAAAATATTGTTAAATAATTGAGTGGGGGATATATAAGGCTAATATACCCTCAAAAGTGTTTTTCACACATGTTTTAAAAATGTTTCAACAACTTTACCCCTTCAATTATTATATTTTCCCATTTTATCTTTTACTGCAGTAACTAGTTTTTACCCTAGGTAAGTTAATACTTATACTTAAAAAAAGTGAAAATTATTAGATAATTTAGAACTAATAATTCTAAATTTTAAATCCAATTTTTTGGTTCAATCTCTAAAAGTGTTAAAAATTAATTTTAATATAATAAATATATAATGTATTAAAATTAGTTTTTTGAAAAATATTTCTTAAGTTATAAAATATCAATAAAAGGTTTGTAAACTATAATAAATTTGTTAAAATTTATAATATAAATTATAAAATACAAAATTTTTCAATAAAAATCTGTCATAAATTTATAAGTCGTACTTATATACTAATAATGGCATACAAGTCTTATTATTAGTAAAAACAATATCTTACACTAGTCACCTAAAAATTATTTTTATAGAAACATATAAAAAATTAATCCTAATATAATATTATTATTCTAATTACACTTTTTTTATTTAATTATAATTCAATTTCTAAAATTTATAAATTTATATTTTAAATGAAAATACAAAATATAAATAAAAAAATTATATTATTGTAAAAAGATATTTTAATGATTAAGTGTTCTTTGTATTAATTCATATCAATTTATAATTTAAAGAGTGATAATATATTAGTTCATATATTTAAATGTTATATATTATTATTTAATTTTGGTTGATTTAATTATTTAGATAAAATATGAAATACTTTTAAAAGTTATATGAGAAAGAATAATTCATTTTAAAATTAAATCTCACTCATTAATTATCCTCTAAATGTATGATTTTTTGGATGATTAAGATACTTTTATTAACTAGATATATTTATTGTTCTTATATATTTATTAATAATATTTCTTAATATGTATCAAATCTATTTATTTTGTTGTTTCATGTGAATTAATCTATTATATATAAAATCAATTTAAAGGAAAAAATATATTCCAAAATCAAAGATCATTACATGCTTAGGTGGGAACCTAATAAAGGAACCACTAGACATATGATGCACTCTACCTTACATAGAATCATAACACTTAATAACTAAAATCCATTAGGATTTATATTATATGGTTGTAGTGCCATCAGATGGCTGTCACCACACAACTCTCCCAATACGATGATCTCCTTAATAGCTTATACATGATTGGATAAAATTGTTTTTAGAAATAAGAAAGTATGTGGATCTTAGGTCTCTTGATCTTAGAACCTCTCCCATGGTTTAAGTTTTAAATATTGGTTTACATGAAATTTTATTTCATATTTAAACTATTTCAAAGCTCTTTTTATGTTACTTTTCCTTTTAATATGTTAAAAAGTACATTTTCATATATCTTATTCTCAAATTAGCATGATTGGATTATTTAACAATGGTTATTTATGAAACACTTGGGGGATCCAACTAGTTTTGTTATTTTCATTACCTATATAAACCCAATGGGTGTATTTAAAACTTAATTTCACTAATATAGGTAAACACAAGGTTATTTTTGGAGGTAGTAGATTCTCATGTTAGTGGAGGTTGGGTTGATAGTTATAAGGCCTCAGCCTTAAACATTACATAATCTTGAATTGTAAAAAAGAATTTACATTCTTTCACATTGAGGATATTTTAAGGTTTAGAGTTTTAGATAATTAGGCCACAACTATTACATAACATCTCAAATATTAAAAAGTAGACACCTCTAATCAATATCTATTTTTTTCATAATCTTAACATTTTAAGATAAAACATGAATTCTTTTTCTTGATAAAAAATATTCATAACATTCATCTTCATTTCTTCCTTACTCTTACCCATCCTTATACCCTATGGAAAACATTTCAAAAACATGGGATGAGCATAAAAAGGCTCAGTAAGGGATATAAAATAATAAATAAGACCATTAGTCCATGAATATTTAAAACCCATAAAAACATTTTCAAAAAATCATATTTTTCACCCCAAAAACATAAACTCTTTAGCATAAATTGTGAAATTATAAGATTTTTGAATAACTCATAGAAATCATAATTCATAAAGGTAACTTGTGGAATCCATATCATACTTACTTTGTAGCTTCAACATCTATATAGGGAGTAACCTTCATGGTTACATTTGGAATGCCCATAAAATTATATTCCCTAAATCTATTAGGAGAAACTTTATCATTTACCTCTGTCATATAACCTAATGCATTGGTGGGCTGTAATGAGCTCACCCGCCCTATGTTTATCATGGAACCACCCGTATTTTTTTATCATGTAAATACCTCTCAAATGTCCAAATACCATTAATAATCATAACACATAAAATACTGAAATTATCAACATTTCACTCATAAATCGCAAGAAATCAATTCCTGATATTGAAATATTCAATCCATTTACAAAACCATTTAAAACATTTAACAAAGATATTTTTTGATCAAAGTGTCCCATACCACTTTGAAACTCTTAAAATAAATTCTATAATAAATTTTTTAAAACATATATGTCCATATAAATAAATCCTTAAAACCATTTTTAAAACATGGAAATTAATGAGAAATATTTAAAAGAATAAATCTTTAAAACTTTTAAAATGATGTTTTAGTTAAAGAGTCTCATAACACTTGAGAAACACTTGAATAAAAATAATTAAAAAATAACATCAAAAAAACTTTAAATATCATGATAATATAGAAATTCATGATATAAAATGTCAAAAGGGTTGTATATACACCTTATATGATATTAAAGGTGCACGATACCAAGATATGTCTCAATAAAAGGAGATAGAGACATAGTCCCTTTAAAATATCATATCATTATATTAAGGATAAATCAATGACATAATTATTTTTGAAAAATATAAATACACCCAATATAAGTGGATATTAAGTGTAAAACAATTAGAGGCAATTCATACATATTTTTGAAAAAAAACCAATGACATAGATATTTAACTCAATGAATGGAGATTTAGTTAATATTTCCATTAACTTGAGTCTGACTTGTCTCATTTTTTATTTAATTTCCTAAATAATAAACTTAGGTGAATTAAATTAACCTAAATGATAAATATGTATATTATAAACATAGGTTAATTTCTACTTGCTTCATTTTTTTTTCATATTAAAATAATTAAAACTAAATGATAAATATGTATATTATAATTCTAGTATAATATCTATTTTATATTTGTTACATAGGTTCATTAACACCATCCTTTATACATTTCATGTATGGAATGAATGAGTCATGTCACTTTGAGGGGGTTGTAGTCCACACTTCCTCAAATGAAATTATCACATTTACACAACATGGAAAGCATACAGTTATATTCTAAATAAAAATTAAATAAGCATAGATAAAATATAAATATAATATATATCATATATAAATACATTTCCATCATAATGGCCACCATTATAGGTGGTGGGAGAAAATTGAACAATCATCATTTCGTGATGCAGTAGTTTGTCGTACATAGAAACAATTTGTTCTATATCCATTAGATGGAGTTGTGTGTAAGTGTAAGCAAAAAAAATAGAATAAAATCATACTAGTATATTTAGGATACCGGTTTTTTATAAAATAATGAAATAAATAGAGGTTAGGGTGTTGGAGAAGGAAGATAAATGAAAGGATCTTGAGAGAAGACGTTACCTAGAAATCGGGTAACTCCTTTTGATTTGAGGGAAAAAAATTCCTTGAGTTTCCTTATGCCTAAGGTAGGACTTATAAGAGTAGGGGTGGGATGTTGGGAGATTATTTGATCAAAATTTGTGTGAGAAAAGAGGATTTATATGTGTGAGTAAGTGGGTAGAGTTGGTGGCCTTTTATAAGATGGAGGAGGGGAACTTTAGGAATGTCTCGAAATATTATTTTATTATAAATTTATTTTAGAATTATAATGTATCCAAAGTGATATATTTATAGGATAAGAGGATTATGGGTCTAAATACTCTCAACCAATAGGTTTTAGACAAGTTCAGGTCATATATTTAACCTTAACTTTTGGATTTAACCCTTAGTTAAATAAATAAACTATTAACACGTCTTCTTGTATTTTTACACTATATGGTTAATATGGTTAATATAAAATGCCAAGATAAAATAAAGTGGATCATTAATGATATTTTAAGCATTATATAAGTTATTTGGACTAATATAATATTTTTATGAATAATATATAATTATAAAAAATCGTATTTGTATTAAAAACTCATTTATGTCAATTTTGACAGTATTTAGTAATTGATTTTTGTTAAAGTCTTAGCAAATTTATTCATTATAAAAAACTAAATTAACTCAAATATAACATGTCAAAATAGTCCAAAAATTATTGTATGGCATAAATTTTTTGAAATTATATTTATTTTATTATTTATAATATCATTTATTTGAATCTTTCATTAAAAAGATAATCACTGTATCATCATTATGTCATAAATACATTTATTTATTTAATTTCTAAAAATTATAAATAAAATATCATGATGTATAAAATATTTTTATATTTCAAATTACTATTTATAGAAAAATAGATAAATTATATAACCCCACCATAAAATTTTTTTAGTAAAAAGATACATGTTTATGTTATATTTCTCTTTACTTGAAATTAATTATTATAACATGTCATTATCACACACAAGTGGCTCCATGGGGTCCTAAAATCAACACAAGAATTATTATGGTCGGCCATATCTCATAAAATAATATTATGACACATGTTATAGTAGTTTTATATTATTATAATATTATTTTTTACCCTTATTTACCTAATTTACCCCTTAACCATAGTAAATACAAATAATTACTGAAGTTACTATTCATAATATACAAAAATAAAAGGTACCTATTTACAAAATTTGGACCTTATGATTCCAAATATGGAATCAATTTTTCCAAATTCAAAACAAAAAATTTCTAGAAACTAATTTAAAATTAATTCCTATTGTCAAAACTAGAAAGCTGGTTTTTAAGAAGTAAAAACTATCAAAATATTGACATGCGTTTATGTCTAATTTCAATTTGAAATTTCTTACAATGACCAAAATTGGATTAAATGATAAAAACATAATCCAATTAAACTTTAAAACCAATTAAAAGGACAATATAACTATATAAATGAATTAGATTAAAATACAATTTTGAATTAAAATGCAGTATTTTTCACTTTTCATTAAAATATGGATTTAATCCTAAAAATACCAAAATTTCAACCAAAGTAAATTTTTTGTCCAAATTATAAAGAAGAAGTTTATTTTTTCTAATATAATTTATAAATGTGACAAAAACTAGATTTAAAAATGGTTCGCCATCAAAAGGCAGTAAATTGACCTTTTTAAAATATTAGAGTATTTTATGCTTAAAAATGGATTAATTCTCATTTTAAGCCTCTAAAATTTATTGGATAAATGTAAAAAAATTTAAAAAATTTTTTTAATAATATTTTAGTTAGTTTTGTTCATTCTTACCAATATAATGGCTAGGCGTTAACTACCATTTAAAATAATAATATTATTATTGTATTATTTTTCGATATAACTCAATGTTGTGTGCAATGTAAGATTTCAGAGAAACCCATTGTTGCGTGTCGAGTATGCTATCAGACAAACCGTCACCTTTAACTTAAAATTAATATCTTATTCATAAATATTAATAGATATAATAATTTATTATTTTATTAATACCTAGGATGTTACATCCTTTCCCACTTTTGGGAATTACATTCTTGTAATTTTAAACTTTAGATTGGCAACTTCATTGAAAATCTCACATCGGAAAAAGAGTCAATAAAACTACTAAATTAAAAGAATGAAAGAGAATTAAAAAGGTCACTTGAGACAACACATACTATGATTCTATATAGGAAAACATAGATATGGAATAAAAACTAACCATCTTGTTCTAATGGAGAGTAATAGAAAATATGATTAGGAGAAAGTTAATAATAAGAAAACCATAATATTGGGATAGGCTAAATGGTCTTTGATTTTGTAGTAGGAAAAGTAAAAAGATTTTTTTGTTTTAATATCCTTTTCATAAAGTTTAGGAATTTATTTACAATCTTGACTATAAACATAAGGAAACATCCTTTCTTATCAAGTAGAATTTCATCCTTTAATAAATTTCAACCACAAACTCATCTTTAATCTAAACAAAGAATATTCAAGATGACTTGGACACACCTGAAGCACAAGAATCAACTTCTATAGAATTATATAGTCACAAAAAATATTAACAATATATTCATCCTGTCTTGAACGATTAACCAAAACCAAAAAGGTTAGGATAAATAAGATAATTCCCCCAAAACAATAAACTATCGTATGAGGAAAAACTGCTTTTAATATCCACAATTAAACAGTAATATCCAAAGTTCAACAAAGACCATTCAACAAATGACTTTCCTTAAAATTCCTCAAATAACCCAAACTAAGATTGAAACCCAAAATTTAGAAGGATTTGATCACATAGTCTTCTAGGATAAGTTTTAACATTTATCTCCAAATAACATCAACCACTCGTAATGTCTCATACAAAAAAGTAATTTCATAATCACATATTCTAAAAAATAGGTTAATCATTTAGACAAATAACCCAAATATCTATAACTCCAAAATAAAAACTTGGATTATTCCAAAATATAGTTAAATCATTACTCCTCAAATAAAATCCCTTAATATTCTATATTTCTTAGGCATATAGGGTTCCCAAAATAGTGAACGTCTTCCAAAATTACATTTATCACTTAATCCCAAAAATCATTTTCTAATCCCATGTTTATCTATTTAAAAAAATATATGTCACCCAAATCAACTTATTAGTATTCCATAAAATCATTTAAATAAAAAGAATAAGTCTTAATGACCATGGAATTTATGTAGGCCAATGGTTTTCCATACACCCTTGTTACCCTTTAGCTGTGGGTTCAATCCCTATAGCCTTGCCAGACGTGATGGGTTTTCACCCATCCTATGTGTTGTCCTTTTTTTAAAACAATATAATTCTTATAAAATTCCCAAAAATATTTTAAGGACTTCAAAAATAACCATAAAATGTTTTAGTCTCAAATATTATTTCATACCTCACATTTTTCATCCTAAAAACTAATAACTCATAATTTCCTCAATGGTGAATCTCTCCAAAAATACCATTAGTCAGCTTAATATTTTAGACCATGAAGCCTCAAAAGAGGTTTCTAAGACATTGATCTTATGATAAACCTGAAAATTATAAACCCATGAGGATATATTGATCTCTTAAGAAAACATCTAATCTCCAAAGTTTTCTAAACCATCCTCTGATACCAACGATAAGCCCCCAACATTAAACATTATATAATATTGATTTGTAATAAATATTTTGAATTATTTCACATTGAGGATATTTTCAGGTTTATTGTTTTATAGAATTAGGCCACAAATATTACATAACATCTAAAATATTACAAAGTAGACACCTCTACTCACTATCCATTTTTTTACATAATCTTTACATTTTACTATAAGACATGGATTATTTTTCTTGATAAAAAATATTCAGAACATTCATATTTATTTCTTCTTTCCTCTTACCCATATTTATACCCTATGGAAAACATTTAAAAAAAATGTGGATGAGCATAAAAAGTCAAATTATGGGATATAAAATAAGTAATGAAACTATTAGTCCATGAATATTTAAAACTCAAGAAAACATTTTCACCAAATCATATTTTTCACCCATAAAACATAATTTTTTAACATACCTTATGAAATCACAAGATTTCTGAATAACTCATAGAAATCATAAATCATAAAGGTAAATTGTGGCATCTATATCATGCTTAATTTGTAGCTTCAACAACCACATAAGGAGTAACCTTCATGGTTACGTTTGGAATATCCATCATAGTATATTCCCTAAATCTCTAAGGGAAAACTTTATCATTTACCTCCATCACATTACCCAATGCATTGGAGAGCTATCACGGGCTCACCCACCAAAGGTTTTTCATGGAACCACCCAAATTTGGTTTATTATGTTACCACCTATCAAATTTCCATGTACCATTACATAATGATAACACATGAAATATTGAAATTATCAACATTTAACTCATCAATCACAAGAAACAAATTCATGATATTGAAATCTTCAATCCATTTCCAAAACCATTTAAAACATTTAATAAAGAGATTTTTGAATCAAAATGTTCAATAAAACGTTGAAAATTTTAAAAGAAATTTGAGAATTTAAATTTTAAAACATATATGTCCATATAAATAAATCCTTAAAACAATTTTCAAAACATGGATATTAATGAGAAATATTTAGAAGAATGAATCTTTAAAACCTTTAAAATGATGTTTTAGTTAAAGAGTCTCGTAACACTTGAGAAACACTTGAATAAAAATAATTAAAAAATAACATTAAATGAAACTTTAAATATTATGAGAATATAGAAATTAATGATATAAAATGTCAAAAGGGTTGTATATAAACCTTATAAGATATTAAAGGTGTAGGATATCAAGTTATACCTCAATGAAAGAAGATTTAGAAGTAGTCCCCTACAAAGATAGTATTATTATATTAAGGATAAATCAATGAAATAATTTTGTGTGACAAATATAAATATACCCAATATAAGTGTATATTTAGTGTAAAACAATCAGAGGTCATTCACACCTATTCTTGGAAAAACAAAACCAATGACATGGATATTTAACTCAGTGAATGGAGATTGGGCTAAGATTTCCCTTACCTTGAGTTTGAATTGTCTCATTCATTATTTAATTTCTTGAATAATAATATTAGGTTAAATTAGAATTACATTAAAAACTTTTTAAATATTATTATTAATTTTATATCACTTATTACCATGTTATAACAATAGTTAATTATTTGAGTTCATATCGGACGTTTTGTCGATGTTTGGTACTTGATTAAAAAATGAACTTGTTTTGATTAAAATTGTTCAGATGGTCGATATTACTGATTTAAATATCATATATATCCAGTATATATGTATTTATAATAGTTCATAACTTTTGGAGATAATAAATTAAATGCACCATTCAGGGATATGGTAGGTCGTATGTACGCATGGATGTTACTTTCATTTTTTTGTCATATTAAAATAATGAAAACTAAATGATACATATGTATATTATAATTATAGTATAATATATATTCTGTATATGATACATAGTTTCATTAACACCATCCTTTATACATTACATGTATGACATGAAGGAGTTATATCACTTTTATGGGGCGGTAGTCCACACTTCCTCAAACAAAATTATCATATTTACACAACATGGAAAACATAAAGGTATGTTCTAAATAAAATTTAAAAAATCATAGAGACAATATTAATATAATATATATCATATATAAATATATTTCCATAATAATTTCCAACATTAGAGTTAGTGGGAGAAAATTGAACAATCATCATTTCATGAGATAGTAGTTTGTCATACAAAGAAACAATATGTTCTATATCCAATAGATTCAGGTGTGTGTAAGTGATGTTCTAAAACTTAGAATAAAACATCCTAGTATATTAATTATACTAGTTTTGTTATAAAATAATTAAATAAATATATTTTAGGGGGTTGGAGAAGGAAAATAAATGAAAAGAGCTTGAGAGAAGACGTTACCTCTAAATCAGGTAACTCCTTTTGATTTGATCCAAAAGGATTCCTTGAGTTACCTTCTGCACAAGGTAAGAATTCAAGGAGTAATGGATGGATGTTGGGAGATTATTTGATCAGAATTTGGGTAGGTAAAGGGTATTTAAGGGTGTGATTAAGTGGGTATAAGTGTTGACCTTTTATAAGAGGGAGGATGGGAACTTTAAGAATGTCTTGAAATATTATTTTATTATAAATTAATTTATGAATTATAATGGATCCAAATGGATATATATTATGGATAAGATGATTATGGGTCGAAATAATCTCAACCAAAAAGTTTTAGAAAAGTTTAGTTCATAAATTTAACCTTATATTTTGTCTTTAACCCTTAGTTAAATAAATTTACTATTACCATGTCTTCTTGTATTTTTACACTATATGGTTAATATGGTTAATATTAAATTCTGAGATAACCTCAAGTGGATTATTAATGATATTTTTAACATTATTTAAGTCATTTTTTCAAATCTCATATTTTTATAACTATTATATAATTTTAAAAATAGTATTTATTTTAAAAAATCATTAATATCAATTTAGACACTATTTAGTAATTGATTTTTATTAAAGTCATAACAACTTGATTAATTCGAAAAAACTAAATTAAATCAAATATAAAATGTAAAAAACATCCAAAAAAATCATGTATGGCAAAAAAATATTCAAATTAAATTTATTTTAATATTTATAATATCATTTACTTGAATCTCTCATTAATAAGGTTATCACTATATCATCATTGTGTCATGAATGAATCTATTTATTTAATGTCTAAAAATTATAAATAAAATACCATGATGTATGAAATATTTTTAAATTTATAATCAATATTTATAGTAAAATAGATAAAATATATAACCCCACCATGAAATTCTTTTACTAAAAATATACATGTTTATGTTATATTTTTCTTTACTTTAAATTAATTATTATAACATGTCACTATCACACCCAAGTGGCTCCACGAGATCCTAAAATTGACCTAAGGATGATTATGGTCAGCCATATCTCATCAAATAAGATTATGACACGTGTTTGAGTAGTTTTAAATTATTATAATTTTATTTTTTACCCTTATTTACCTAATTTAACCTTTAACCATAGTAAGAAAAATAATTACTGAAGTTACTATTCATAATGTCAAAAAATTAAAGGTACATATTTAAAACAATTTGGACCCTCTGATTCAAAATATGAAATAAAATTTTCTAAATTCAAAACACATAATTAGCATAAATTAATTTAAAATTAATTTCCGTTGTCAAAACCATAAAGTGGGTTTTTAAGAAGTAAAAACCATCAAAAGATTTATAGGTGTTTATGTCCAATTTCAATGTAAAATTACTTACATTGAATAAAACTGGATTAAATGATAATAAAATAATCTAATTACACTTTAAAACCAATTAAAATGACAATATAACTATATAAATAAATTATATGAAAAAAGTAGTTTTAAATTAAAATGCCGTATTTTTCACTATTCATTAAAATATGGATTTAATCAGAAAAATACCAAAATTTCAACCAAAGTAAATTTTGATGTCCCACTTATAAAGAAGAAGTTTATTTTGGAAAATAAAACATATAAAAGTGAAAAAAATAGATTTAAAAAGGGTTATCCATAAAAGGTGATAAATGACCTTTTAAAAATATTAGAGTATTTTATGCTTAAAAATGGATTCATTCTCATTTTAAGCCTCTAAAATCTGTTGGATAAATTTAAAAACATTTAAAAAACATGTTTAATCATATTTCAGTTAGCTTTTTTCATTACTTCCAATATAATGTCTAGGCATTAACTACCATTTAAAATAATAATAATATTATTGTATTATTTTTCAATATAACTCAACGTTGTGTGTAATGTATGATTTAGGAGAAACCCATTGTTACGTGTCGAGTACACGATTAGAAAAATCATCCCCTTTAACATAAAATTAATATCTTATTCAAAAATATTAATAGATATGAAAATATATTATTCTATCAATTTCTAGGATATTATATCCTTCCCCCTTTTGGAAATTACATCCTCACAATTTTAAAATTTGGATCGGTAACTTCATTGAAAATATCGCATCGAAAAAAGAGTCACTAAAAATACTACCTTACAAGAATTAAAGAGAATTAAAAAGGACACTTGAGATAACACATAAAAGTATTCCATATAGGAAAACATGGATATGGAAAAAAAACTTACCATCTTGTTCAGACGGAGAGTAATAGAAAATATGACCAGGAGAAAGTTAATAATCAGAAAACCATAATATTATGATGGGTTACATGGTATTTTATTTTGTAGTAGGAAAATTAAATGGAAAATGTTTTTGTTCTAATATCCTTTTCATAAATTTGAGGAATTTATTTACAATAATAACTAAGAACATAGGAAAATATACTTACTTGTCAAGTATAATTTCATCCTTTAATAAATTTCTACCGCAAACTCATTTTTCTCTAAACAAAAAATATTCAAGATGACTTGGACACACCTGAAGCACAAGAATCAACTTCTATAGAATCACATAATCCAAAAAATATTAACAATATATTCATCGTATCTTGAACCATTAACCAAAAAAAAGGTTAGGATAAAATAAGATAATACCCCCAAAAGAATAAACTATCGTATAAAGAAAAACTGCTTTTAATATCCAAAATTCAACAGTAATATCCAAAGTTTAACAAATACCATTCAACAAATAACTTTCCTTAAAATTCCTCAAATAATCCAAACTAATATTGAAACCCAAAATTTAGAAGGATTTGATCACATAGTCTTCTAGGATAAGTTTTAAAATTTATCTCTAAATAACTTCAACCACTCGTAATGTCTCATACCAAAAAGTAAATTTATAGTCACATATTCTACAAAATATGTTAATCATTTCCACAAATAACCCAAATATCCATAACACCAAAATAAAAACTTGGATTATTACAAAATATAGTTAAAGCAATACTCCTCAAATAAATTTTCATAGTATTCTATATTGATTAGGCATATAGGGTTCTGAAAATAGTGAACCTCTTCCAAAATTACAATTATCTCTTAATCAAAAAAATCATTTTCTAATCCCATGTTTATCTATTTGAAAAAATATATGTCAACCAAATCAACTTATTATTATTCCATAAAATCATTTAACTAAAAATAATATGCCTTAATAACCATGTACTTAACGTAGGCTAGTGGTAGGTGATACATCGTTGTTACCCTTAAGTTGTGGGTTCAATCACTACGGCCTTGCCAGATGTGATGAGTTTTCACCCATCCCTTGGGTTTTCCTTTTTCTAAAACAATTTTATTCTTATAAAATTCCTAAAAATATTTTAAGGACTTCAAAAATAACCATATAATGTTTTAGTCTCAAAGGTTATTTCATACCTCCCATTTTTCATCCCAAAAACTAATAACCCATAATTTCCTCAAAGGTGAATATAACCAAAAATACCATTAGTTAGCTTAATATTTCAGATCATGAAGACTCAAAAAGGTTTTCTAAGACATTGATCTTGTGGTCAAGCTGAAAATTAGAAACCCATGAGGATATCCCTATCTCTTAAGAAAACATCCTAATATCCAAAGTTGTCTAAACCATCCTCTAATACCATATTTAAGGCCCCAACCTTAAACATTACATAATCTTGAGTTGTAATAAAGAATTTAAATTATTTTACATTTAGGATCTTTTCAGGTTTATAGTTTTAGAGAATTAGGCCATAACTATTAAATAACATCTCCAATATTATAAAGTAGACACCTCTCCTCACTATCTATTTTTTTCATAATCTTAACATTTTAAGATAAAACATTAATTCTTTTTCTTGATAAAAAATCTTCATAACATTCATATTAATTTCTTCCTTCCTCTTATCCATCCTTATACCCTACAGAAAACATTTAAAAAAATGGGATGACCATAAAAAGGATCATTAAGGGATATAAAATAAGGAATGAAACTATTAGTCCATGAGTATTTAAAACTCATGATTTTTTTCACAAAATCATATTTTCACCCATAAAACATAAACTCTTTAACATACCTTATGAAATCAAATTATTTTTGAATAACTCATAGAAATCATAAATCATAAAGTTAACTTGTGGTATCCATATTATGCTTACTTTTTAGCTTCCATAGCCACATAAGGAGTAGCATTCATGGTTAAGTTTGGAATACCCATCACAGTATATTCCCAAAATCTCTTAAGAGAAACTTTATCATTTATCTGCATCACGTTACCCAATGCATTGGAGAGTTATCACGAGCTCACCCACCTAAGGTTTATCATAGAACCACCCGTATTTGGTTTATCACATAACCACCCATCAAATGTCCAAGTACCATTACATAATATAACACATGAAAGATTGAAATTATCAATATTCCACTCATAAATCACAATAAATCAATTCATGATATTGAAATATTCAATCCATTTCCAAAACCATTTAAAACATTTAATAAAGATATTTTTGATTCAAAGTGTCCCATACCAATTTGAAAATTTTAAATAAAATTTGATAATTAAAATTTTAAAACATATATGTCCATATAAATAAATACTTAAAACTATTTTGAAAACATGGACATTAATGAGAAATATTTATAAGAATAAATCTTTAAAACTTTTAAAACGATGTTTTAGTTAAAGAGTCTCATAACACTTGAGAAACACATGAAACAAATAATTGAAAAATAACATCATATGAGAATTTTAATATAATTAGAATATAGAAATTCATGATATAAAATGTCAAAAGGGTTTTATATACACCTTATAGGATTTTAAAGGTGCACGATATCAAGATATGCCTCAATGAAAGGAGACTGAGACGTAGTCCCTTATAAAGATCGTATCATAAGATTTAAGTATAAATCAATGAAATAATAATGTGTGACAAATATAAATACACCCAATATAAGTGGATATTAAATGTAAAACAATAATAAGTCATTCACACATATTCTTTAAAAAAAACCAATGACATGGAAATTTAACTCAATGAATGAATATTGAGTTAAGATTTCACTTACCTTGAGTCAGACTTGTCTCATTAATTATTTAATTTGTCAAATAATAAATTTAGGTAAATTTATAATTGCTTAAAAAACTTTTTAAATATTATTATTAATTTTATATCACTTATTACCATGTTATAACAATTAGTTAATTATTTGAGTTTATATCGAACGTTTTGTCGATGTTTGGTACTTGAGTCAAAAATGAACTTATTTTGATTAAAATTGTATATATGGTTAATATTAATGATTTAAATATTATATATATCCAGTATATATGTATTTATAACAGTCCATAACATTTGGAGATAATAAATGAAATTCACCATTCATGGAGATGGTAGGCCGTATGTACACATCAACGTTACTTTCATTTTTTTGTCATATTAAAATAATGAAAACTAAATGATACATATGTATATTATAATTAAATTATGATATATATATATTATAAATGTTACATATATTCATTAACACCATCCTTTATACGTTCCATGTATGGCATGAAGGAGTCATATCACTTTGAGGGGGCGGTAGTCCACACATCCTCAAACGAAATTATCTTATTTACACAACATGGAAAAAATAAAGGTATATTATAAATAAAAATTAAAAAAGAATATAGACAATATAAATATAATATATATCATATATAAATATAGTTCCCTCATAATGGAAACCATTAGAGGTGGTGGTAAAAAATTGAACAATCATCGTTTCGTGAGGTAGTAGTTTTCCGTACACAGAAACAATATGTTATATATCCTATATATGGAGGTGTGTGTAAGTGTAGGTCGAAAAATTATCATAAAAAATAATATTATATTAATTATACTGGTGTTTTCATAAAATAATGAAATAAATAGAGTTTAGGGGGTTGGAGAAGGAAAATAAATGAAACGATATTGAGAGAAGACGTTACCCTTAAATATGGTAACGCCTTTTGATTTGAGACAAAAGGATTCCTTGAGTTGCCTTCTAACCGAGGTAAGGATTATAGGAGGAAGGGAGGGATTTTGGGATATTATTTTTTTAGAAGTTGAGTGAGCCTAGGTGATTGAGAGGTGTGAGTAAGTGGGTAGAGGTGGTGGCCTTTTATAAGAGGGTGGAGGGGAACTTTAAGAATGTCTTGAAATATTATTTTATTATAAATAGATTTTCAAATTATAATGGATTCAAAGTGATATATTTCAAGGATAAGATGATTATGGTTCAAAATACGCTCAAAAAATAGGTTTTAGAAAAGTTTAGTTTAGAAATATAACCTTATATTTTGGCTTTGACCTTTAGTTAAATAAATTAACTATTACCATGTCTTGTTGTATTTTTACACTATATGGTTAATATGATTACTATAAAATGACAAGATAACCTCAAGTGGATAATTAATTATATTTTTAACATTATCTAATTCATTTTAGAAAATATCATATTTTTATGACTGTTATAGAATTTTAAAAAATAGTATTTGTTTTAAAAACTCATTAATGTCAATTTTGACACTATTTAGTAATTGATTTTTGTTGAAGTCATAAAAAATTGATTCATTCAAAAGAAATAAATTAAATCGAATATAGCATGTAAAAAACATCCAAAAAAGTCATGTATGGAATAAAAATACACAAATTAAATTTATGTTAATATTTATAATATCATTTATTTGAATCTTTCATTAATAAGGTAGTCATTGTATCATCATTGGGTCATAAATAAATTTATTTATTTAATGTCTAAAAATTGTAAATAAAATACCATGCCGTATGAAATATTTTAAGATTTATAATCACTATTTATAGTCAAATTGAACAATTATATAACCCCACCTTAAATTTTTTTTATTAAAAAGTTACGTGTTTTTGTTATATTTCTCTATACTTTAAATTAATTATTATAACATGTCATTATCACACACAAGTGGCTCCATGGGGTCCTAAAATGGACCAAAGGATAATCATGGCTGGACATATCTCATCCAATGGATTAGGGCACGTGTTAGAGTTGTTTTATATTATTATAATATTATTTTTTACCCTTATTTATGTAATTTACCCTTTAACCGTAGTAAATAAAAATAAAAACTAAAGTTGCTATTCATAATGTCTAAAAATAAAAAGTAACTATTTAAAAAATTTGGACTTTATGATTCTAAATATGGAATCTATTTTTCCAAATTCAAAACACAGAATTGGTATAAATTAATTTAAAATTAATTCCTGTCGTCAAAACCAGAAAGCAGGTTTCTTAAGAAGTAAAAACTATCAAAAGATTGACATGTGTTTATGTCCAATTTCAATGTGAAATTACTTAAAATGAGAAAAATTGGATTAAATTATAAAAAATAATTCAATTACACATCAAAACCAATTAAAAGGACAATATAACTATATAAATAAATTAAATAAAAAAGAAATTTTGTATTAAAATATAGTATTTTTCACTATACTTTAAAATATTGATTTAATCAGAAAAATACCAAAATTTCAACCAAAGTTAATTTTTATGTCCTGATTATAAATAAGAAGTTTATTTTTTCAAATAGAACATATAAAAGTTACAAAAAATAAATTTAAAAAGGGTTTTCCTTCAAAATGCAGTAAAACAACATTTTAAAAATATTAGAGTATTTTATGCTTAAAAATGGATTCATTCTCATTTTAAGCCTCTAAAATCTATTAGATAAATGTAAAAACATTTAAAAAACATGTGTAATCATATTTTAGTGAGTTCTGTTCATTCCCACCAATACAACGACTAGGCATCAAATACCATTTAAAATAATAATAATATTATTGTATTATTTTTTGGTATAACTCAACATTATGTGAAATGTAAGATTTTGGAGAAACCTGTTGTTGAGTTTAGATTATGCTATTGGAAAAAGTGTCCCCTTTAACATAAAATTAATACCTTATTCATAAATAATAATAGATATGAAAATGTATTATTATTTAAATACATAGGATGTTACATCCTTACCCACTTTTGGAAATTGCATCCTCACAATTTTAAAATTTAGCTTGGTAACTTCATTAAAAATCTTACATCGGAAAAAGAGTCAATAAAACTGCTGATTTAAAATAATGAAAGATAAGTACAAAGTATACTCAAGATAACACATAATAAGATTCCATATAGTAAAAAATAGATATGGAAGAAAAACTAACCATCTTGTTCTGATGGAGAGTGATAGAAAATATGATCAGGAGAAAGTTAATAATAAAAAACCCACAAGATTGTGATGGGTTAAACAGTCCTTAATTTTGTAGTAGGAAAAGTAAATGTAAAATGTTTTTGTTTTAAGATCCTTTTCATAAAGTTGATGAATTTATTTATGATCTTGACTAAGAACATAAGGAAACATACTTAATTTTTAAATAGAATTTCATCCTTTAATAAATTTCTACCACAAACTCATCTTTTTATCTAAATAAAGAGTATTCAAGATGACTTGTCCAGACCTGAAGCACTAGACTCAACTTCCATAGAATCAAAATATCCACAAAAGATTAACTATCTATTCATCCTTTCTTGAACCATTATCCAAAACCAAAAAGTTTAGGATAAAATAAGATAATTCCCCCAAAAGAATAAGCCATTGTACGAAAAAAACTGCTTTTAATCTCCAAAATTTAACAGTAATATCCAAAGTTTAACAAATACCCTTCAATAGATAACTTTCCTTAAAATTCCTCAAATAATCTAAACTAATATTGAAACCCAAAATTTAGAAGGATTTGATCACATAGTATTCTTGGATAAGTTTTAACATTTCTCTCCAAATAACATCAACCAATCTTAACGTCTCATACAAAAAAGTAATTTCCTAATCACATGTTCTCCAAAATAGGTTAATCATTTCCAAAAATAAACAAAATCACCATAAGTCCACAATAAAAAAATGGATTATTCCAAAATATAGTTAAACCATTACTCATCAAATAAAATCCCATAGTATTCTATTTTACTTTGGTATATAGGGTTCCCAAAATAGTGAACATCTTCCAAAATTACATTTATCACTTAGTCCGAAAAATCATTTTATAATCCCATGTTTATCTATTAGATAAAATATATGTCTCCCAAATCAAATAATTCTTAATCCATAAAATAATTTGACTAAAAATAATAAGTCATAAAAACCATGGACTTCACGTAGTCCAGTGGCAGGTGATACACCCTTTTCACCCTTTGGTTGTGGGTTCGATCCCTATGGCCTTGCTGGACACGACATGCTATCACCCATCCTCTGGGTTGTCCTTTTTCTAAAACAATATAATTCCTATAAAAATACCAAAAATATTTTAAATACATCAAAAATAACCATAACATGTTTTAGTCTCAAAGGTTATTTCATTCCTTGCATTTTTCATCCCAAAAAACTAATAACCCATAATTTCCTCAAAGGGGAATGTCTCCGAAAATACAATTAGTCAGCTTAATATTTCAGATCTTAAATCCTGAAAAGGATTTTCTAAGACATTTATCTTATGATCAACCTGAAAATTACAAACCCATGGGGATATCCCTATCTCTTAAGAAAACATCCTAACCTTGAATGTTTTCTAAACCATCATCTATTACCAACTATTAGGTTATAGCCTTAAACATTACATAATCATGAGTTGAAATAAAAAATTTACAATATATCACATTGAAGATCTTTTTAGTTTTGGAGTTTTAGAGAATTAGGCCATAACTATTACATAACATCTCAAATATTACAAAGTAGACACTTCTAATTAATATCTATTTTTTTAATAATCTTAACATTTTAAGATAAAACATGAATTATTTTTCTTGAAAAAAAAACTTCATAATATTCATCTCCATTTCTTCCTTCCTCTTACTAATCCTTATACCCTCATACTTAAACATTACATAATCTTGAGTTGTAATAAATAATTTAATTTCTTTCACATCGAGTATCTTTTCAGGTTTAGAGTTTTAGATAATTAGGCTATAACTATTACATAACATCTCAAATGTTACTAAGTAGACTCTTCTACACCCTATCGGTTTTTTTCATAATCTTAACATTTTAAGATAAAAAATGAATTATTTTTCTTGATAAAAAATATACATAACATTCATATTCACTTTTTCCTCCCTCTTACCCATCCTTATACCTATGGAAAACATTTCAAAAACTTGGTATGATCATAAAAGGGCTCAATAAGGGATATAATATAAGGAATGAAATCGTTAGTACATGAATATTTAAAAATCATGAAAACATTTTAAAAAAATCATACTTTTCACCCTAAAACATAAACTCATTAACCTACCTTATTAAATAATAATATTTCTAAATAACTCATAGAAATCATAAACCATAAAGGTAACTTGTGGCATCCATATCATGATTACCTTGTAACTTCCACAACCACATAGGGAGTAACCTTCATGGTTACGTTTGGAAAACCCATCATAGTATATTCCATAAATATCTTAAGATAAACTTTATAATTTACCTCTGTCACTTTGCCCAATGCATTGGAGAGCTATCATAGGGTCACCCGCCCTAGGCTTATCATCGAACCACCCGTAAAATGTCAAAGTACCATTACATAATCACAACACATAAAATATTGAAATTATCAATATTTCACTCATCAATCCCAAGAAATCAATTCAAGATATTTAAATATTCAATCAATTTCCAAAACCATTTAAAACATTTAATAAATAGATTTTTGAATCAAAGTGTCCCATAACTCCTAGAAACATTAAAAAGAAATTAGGGAATTAAAATTTTAAAACATATATGTTGATATAAATAAATCCTTAAAACCATTTTGAAAACACGGAAATTAATGAAAAATATTTAGAAGAATAAATCTTTAAATCTTTTATAATGATATTTTAGTTAGAGTCGTGTAAGACTTGAGAAACACTTGAATAAAAATAATTAAATAATAACATCAAAACAAAATTTAAATGTCATGAGAATATATAAATTCATGATATAAAATTTAAAAAGGGTTGTATATACAACTTATAGGATATTAAAGGTGCAAAATATCATTATATGCCTTAGTGAAAGGATATTGAGACGTAGTCCCTTACAAAGATCGTATCATTAGATTAAGGATAAATCAATGAAATAATTTTGTGTGATGAATATAAATACACCCAATATAAGTGGATATTAAGTGTAAATAAATCAGAGGTCATCCACACATATTCTTATAAAAACAAAACCAATGACATGGATATTTAATTCAATGAATGGAGATTGAGTTAAGATTTCCATTACCTTGAGTTCGAAAAATATCATTTGTTCTTTAATTTACTAACAAATAAACTTAGATTAATTTATAATTTCTTCAGAAACTTTTTATAGATTATTATTCTTTTTATATCACTTATTATCATGTTATAACAATTATTTAATTATTTTAGTTCATATAAAACGTTTTGTCGATGTTTGGTACTTGAGTCAAAAATGAAATTGTTTTGATTAAAATTGTCCATGTGGCCATAAGTACATCATAGACATAATTATATTCACAATTTAAATATAATATATATTCATTATATATGTATTTATAAAATTCCATAATATTTGTAGATAATAAATGAAATGCACCGTTCATAGAGACGGTAGGTCGTACGTGCGCATGAACGCTACATTCATTTTTTTCGTCATATTAAAATGATTATAACTAAATGATAAACATGTATATTATAATTCCATTATAATATCTATGTTATATATGTTACATAGGTTCATTAACACCATCATTTATAAATTCCATGTATGCCATGAATGGGTCATATCACTTTGAGGGGGCGGTAGTCCACACTTTCTTAGACGAAATTATCATATTTACACAATATGGAAATCATAAAGGTATGTTCTAAAAAAATTTACAGAAGAATAGAGACAATAGAAATTTAATATATATCATATATAAATACAGTTCAATAATAATGGTCACCATGATAGGTGGTAGGAGAAAATTGAACAATCATCATTTCGTGCGGCAGTAGTTCGTCGTACAAAGAAACAATATGTTCTATATCCATTAGATGGAGGTGTGTGTAAGTGTGGGTCTAAAACTTAGAAAAAAACATCCTATTATATATAGTAAACCTGTTTTGTTATTAAATAATGATATAAATATATTTTAGGGGCTTGGAGAAGGAAAATAAATGAAAGTATCTTGAGAGAAGACGTTACCTCTAAATCGGGCAACTTCTTTTGATTTGAGCCAAAAGGCTTCCTTGAGTTTTATTATGTAAAAGTTAAGGATTATATGAGGAATTTAGGGATGTTGGGATCTTATTTTATCAGATTTTGGTCGAGCCAAGGGGCTTGATATGTTTTATTAAGTGGGTAGAGGTGGTGGCCTTTTATAAGATGGAGGAGGGGAACTTTAGAAAAGTCTTGAAATATTATTTTATTATAAATTTATTTTTGAATTTTAATGGCTCCAAAGTGATATAATTTGAGTAAAATATTCTTATAGGTCAAAATAATCTCAACCAATATATTTTAGATAAGTTTATGTCATAAAGTTAACTTTATCTTTTGGCTTTAACCCTTAGTTAAATAAATTAAATCTTACCATGTCTTCTTGTATTTTTACACTATATGATTAATATGGTTACTATAAAATATCCAGAGAACCTAAAGCGAGTCATTAATGAAATTTGTAACATTATATAATTAATTTGTCTAAATATCATATTTTTATGACTATTATATCATTTAAAAAATAGTATTTGTTTTAAAAACTCATTTATGTCAACTTTGACACTATTTAGTAATTGATTTTGTTAATGTCATAAAAAATTGATTCATTAAAAAAATAAATTAAATCAAATATAACATGTCAAAATAATCCATAAAGTTCATTCATGGAATCACAATATTAAAATTAAATTTATTTTAATATTTATAATATCATTTATTTGAATCATTCATTAATAAGGTAGTCACTGCGTCATCCTTGTGTCATAAAAAATTTTATTTATTTAATGTCTAAAAATCGTGAATAAAATACCATGGTGTAGGAAATATTTTTAGCTTTATAATGGCTATTTATAGTCAAATATATAAATTATATAACCTTACCTAGGAATTGTTTTAGAAAAAAGATTCTTGTTTATGTTTTATTTCTCTTTACATTAAATTAATTATTATATGATGTCATTATTACACCCAAGTGGCTCCATGGGGTCCTAAAATAGACCCAAGGAAGATAATGGTTAGTAATATCTCATACAATAGCATTAGAACTTGTGTTAAGGGTAGTTTTATATTATAATAATATTATTTTTACCCTTATTTACCTAATTTACCCTTTAACAATGGTAAATAAAATTAATTACTGAAGTTAGTATTCATAATGTCCAAAAATAAAACGTACCTATTTTAAAAATTTGTAACTTATGATTCCAAATATGGAAGAAATTTTTACAAATTTGAAACATAGTATTGATAGAAATTAATTGAAAATTAATTCCCATTGTCAAAACCAAAAAGTGGTGTTTTAAGAAGTAAAAAATATCAAAAGATTGACATGTGATTATGTCTAATTTCAAAGTAAAATCACTTCCAATGGCCAAAATTGGATTAAATGATAAAAAAAATAATCCAATTACAATTTAATACCAATTAAAAGTATAGTATAAATATATAAATAAATTATATTAAAAGACAGTTTAGAATTAAAATGCAATATTTTTCACTATTCATTAAAATATGGATTTAATCAGAAAAATACCAAAATTTCAACCAAAATAAATTTTTATGTACTTATTATAAAGAAGAAGTTTATTTTTTTAAATAGAATATATAAAATAGACAATAAATATATTTAAAAAGGGTTCTCCATCAAAAGTCGGTAAAACAACATTTTAAAAATATTAGAGTATTTTATACTTAAAAATGGATTCATTCTCATTTTAAGCATCTAAAATTTATTGGATTAATGTAAAAAAATTTAGCAAACATGTGTAATAATATTTTAGTTAGTTCTTTTCATTCCCTCTAATTAAATGGAAAGGTGTTAACTACCATTTAAAATAATAATAATAATATTATTTTATTATTTTTTGGTATAACTCAATGTTGTGTGCAATGTAAGATTTCAGAGAAACCCATCGTTGCGTGTCGAGTACGCTATCAAAAAAAGCATCCCCTTTAATGAAAAATTAATATATTATTCATAAATATTAATAGATATGAAAATTTATTATTCTATAAATACCTAGGATGTTAAAATATCGGTGACATGGTTGTTAGTTATCCATTGTTTTATTAGAAGATGGGTTGTATTATTTTTGTTTATTTTGGTTTTGGTTCACGTTTTATAATATTGTATAATTACTTCAATTTACCATCCATTATTTCCATTTTTTTATATTCTGTATGAGTCACTAGTGCAAAATAGGTTTTTTCATGCCATTTTTTTTGTTTTTTTATTGTCAGTTACTATATGACATTATTACAGGAAATGTTGTAAATAACTTTTTATCATCGGTTAATAAAAATGGATGTTATAAATACATTCTACTGGATGTTTTTATCATTGGTTATTTCATAACCAACTTGTAAGGTCTATCATACTTTTTTATTCATGTCAGTTATATGAAACCCAATGTGAAAAAGAATACTTTTTTTGGGTTTACTACATCAGTTATATTAAAACCTATGTGAAAAATCTTTTACCATGTTTTTTTAAACTGACTTGGTAAATACACAATCACATTGGTTATTTAATTGAAAATTTGAAATTTATATAATAATTTATTTTTCATCTCAATTATATGAGATCCAACATTAAAAAGAATATTTTTTAGGGTTTACTACGTTGGTTATATTAAAACCGTTGTGAAAAATATTTTACCATGTTGGTTTTTTAAAAAAACCGACCTAGTAAATGAATTATTATTTTGGTTATTTCATAACCAAAACTAAAGGTCTAAGATACTTGATTTTTCACATCATTTATATGAAAAATGACATGAAAAATATTAATTTTCAGGGTTTACTATGTAGGTTATATTAAAATTGATGTGAAAAATCTTTCACCGTGTCGTTTTTTTAAAAACCTACATGGTAAATCCTATTTTACATTTTTCATGTCAGTTATAAAATAATCAATGTGAAAAAAATATTTTTTTTAAAAATATTATATTAATTCATCCCATCCTAATTGTACAATAGAATATTATCATACAAACAATAGTATACCAGAAAAGTAGCAGTAGTACAAACAATTACAATATTGAATTTAAACTTTATAGTGTATACTAAAAATAAACTGAAAACCAATATGAGATGTGAAATGATTCACCCATTCATTTTTTAAGTTTCTTATCTATTTTATAGTATAAGGATAAGGGTCACACAAAATCTAAAAATTAAAAATAAATTATTTAACATGTATTCTGAATAAAGTGAATGAAAATCAATGGAAATGTTTATAATAAAATCTGTCCTTATGGAACTTTGTAACTATCCTAATTGGAATTATTTCAAAGATAAATCTAAAAACATAGTATCCACAATAATTTACTACTTTTTATTTATGAAACTACTATTTAATAGAATTTTTCAATTCCAAATAACATTTTAAGTACTTCTATCCAAAATATAGTAATCGTAAATGAAAATTCACATTTTATTTTATATATCTGATATTTTCACTCTTATTTATTGTAATCTATCTAAAGTAATTTCATGAACTATTTCAAAATGATATGTATAAAATAAATTTAAATTTCATTATAATATTTAAAAGTTTTAATATATTCAAACTTATATGTTAAATATATTCATAAATTTTTCTCACACTTCACCATGGGTAGAGAATATCGAGTAAAATGTATTCTTTGTTGGACAAAAAACACCCATAATAAATGGCCACTAATATATAAGAAAATATAATGTGATTGGTTATTCTATTAAGAGATATATAACACTTTATGAGATATATTTTTCATACTCATAAAGATAAAAATCATCCATCACTGAATAATTGTTGTCTTTTGAATTCTTTCAGCAATATAATCTATTCTTTACACATCATTAATTTTCCTAGCTATAAGTGAAATAAATTGTGGGACCATAAATCCATATACTAATTTCATGTCATACTGAATATTAATTATATAAATATACCTAATAAAAATTAAATGTAGTTATAATTTTTTGATAAATTAAAATAATGGAAATATTTATACTAATCAACTTATATGGAAAAAACTTGAATCATGTTGATGCCCAAATCATCTATAGTAACAAGATATGTGATATCTTTCTTAAATAACATCAAAGTGATTTCATTCCCACAAATTTCATCGTCCATTATAATCTCATAAACATCCAACAAAAAATTTGAATATGTTGACAATCTATCAAGACTAATAGAAGTTGTATTTGAAGTCATACTAATATGTATTTTTTGTTATCTATATAGTATGTCTTTACCTTTAAAGTATTCTAATAAAAAAACAGAAAAATATATAAACTTTAAAATGATAAAACAAATTTAGAAAAATAAATAAATAAAAGATATAATATTAACATAACTTTATGGTAATTTTTCAAACAAGTATAGATGAAAAACTAAAAAATGGCATATGCTTTGTCCAACTGTACTATCCTCATCTGTAGGAAATTTTATTCTTACAGATCTATCTATAATATCCTATAGAGTGACCCTATTATTATTTATCTCTATCTATTGATGATGAACATTATCACCAATATAATATATCATCCTATATGCAACAATATGGTACTGAATATTATCAACATATAACTCAAAATAAATGTTAATATGTGGAGGAGGAGGTGTCAGATTAGGATAAGTATGAGTGGGATCAGCAGGTAGAGGTGGGATATTGAGATCAAAATCTTGAAACTATCTTTGTATGTCTGCAAACATCAACAATATCAAATATGCAATCTCATCCTCTATCATCTAAAAAATATCCTAAACTATAGATTCCAAATATTATTTTGTTTATTTTATAAACATACTCTATTAAAGAAGATTCATAATGTTGAAACATTTTTTTACCGATACACCTGTCGTGTATCCCCATACATGACCCGGGTGTTCTGGATTTCCCAATAATATAGCTAAAATATGATTCTTATCCTCATATATAAAGGTCCCCCATTTGTTATTCCCCTAAAAATATTTCAATATAGAATATTTTAAAAAATATATAGTGAATCACAATATAGAAATATTTTATTTAACATAAATAAATAAATAAAGTAAATATCTAACAATCTACATAGCTAAAACACTAAAATCTTCTGTAATATATTATATTCTTTTCTCATCTGATCCCTCTTCCATTTTTTATGCCCAGTTGTGGGGGGAGGTCAACCTCTGTGGATCTTGAAGAATTAGCTTTTAGTTTTTGAAAATTTTTATCTATCATTTTTACTTCCAGTAACGTATACCCTACATGAGATAGAGTATGAGGGTATACATTTCTGGATTGGATATTCTAATGATATCTCCTCATTGTATATAAATTAAGAATAAAAAAATCATTAATATGATCATTAATATAAAAAAATTCTAAAAGGTAATGCAACACTTTCCAAAAAAGCTTCTGGCCATCTACTTTCAAAAAATTCATTCCATTTATCTTCATCTATAAATGGATATATATCACATGGGTTTTGATATTGTCTATTCCCAAAAATGATTTCTGATGTGATTATTGATTTAAAATCCCTCTATCTCTTAGTATCCAGTGCTAAACCTTTACTCCCGACTCCTCTAGTATCACGTATATAATATATCATATGATAATAAGGGGGAAAACATATATTAGTATAAATTTTTTTTATAAGTAAAATAATAAAAAATCATCTTTCTAAAACTGTATCCCATAATTGAGATATTTTCATTTTTCCAACATTTCTCCAATTAGAAATCAAAATACTAAATTTTCTTTCATCTTGAATTACAACAAAAGTCTTGATTTTTTCGAATTTGGATTTCTTGGAATATCATTGTCAACAAATTCAATCGGTATCCTCTATTTTTAGCTAAGGTCAATTGATAATTTTGGTAAAATTGTGAATCCACATTTAATAACCCTCAAACTCTTTTCCCCCAATAAAAGTAGATGCCTCTTTTGTAGAAGTATAAAGAGGCTCATCAATAAGAGTATGTGTATGTTCCTTCACATAGGTATGTATACTATCCTCCCCAGTATTATGTCTTGGATCATATGTTTGATCCTTCATTATCCTATAAATCAAAGTAAAAAAAATTAGTACATAAATATAAAAATCCAACTATTTTATAAAAATGTAAATAAAAAATGAAAAATTATCAAACAAAAATTAAACAAAACTAAAAAAAAATTTATTCATATTTTTCATAGTTAAATAAAGTTGTAACAACATAAATGAGAAATGAAATGACATAAACGAATGAAAATAAATCCAAAAATGTTTTGTGAAAAGTAAAAATCCTCGAACATATTACACTATTTTTTACACCAAAAATAACATTCTTTGAATATATGAAAATTTATCCAAAAAAAGTAAACTAAACTGAACAATTTTTTATTCATATTTTTTAGAGTAGTTGAATAAAATACTAACAACATTAATGAGAGATGAAAAGACATAAAACAATGAAAACAAAAACAAAAATGGTATATGGATTGTAAAAATGATCCAACATATTAAATTATTTTTTTACACTAAAATAATATTCATTGAATATAAACTTTTATAATTTTTATAATTTTTATTTAACATATTCAATTAAAAATAAAATTTCCCACAAAATCAACAAATAGATAAATTAAGTAAGGGTAAACATGGTAAACTAAAAAAAACTAAACTAATATAATCAACTAATTTAACTTATTAGTATTAATATGTTTCTTAATAAAGAAAATAAAACTAATATATCTAATATTTTATGAAATTTTAAAAAGTAAACAAGAAATAAATATATGTTACTTGTAATATTAGAAAATTACTAAAGGATTGATTTCCTAAATCCATTCATCATGATTGTTCCATATGGGAAAAACCATTTCCATGATGTGCTCATAAATATTCTATGTTAATCCTTCCATGGAGTAGGGATCTCACGTAAATTAGCATATTTGTCATTTTATTTATCACAATACACTATTTTTCTTTGTAAAACGATAAAAAAATGCATATTGAATGGATTAACAATATATAAAATTTGTTTTTCATGTGTTTCCAAGATAAAAAGACCAGTTTTTTATTCTAATCTATTCATATTAACTAGTGTCATATATAATTCACCATGTTTAACATAGTTATTATCGATAAACTATTTATAGTTAAACCCTAGAACTTGAAATTTAATGTAACCAACCTACCATATTTCTTCAATGATTTCATAATATGCACTTGATAAAGTGATTGATTTTTTTCTTTGACACTCAAAAAATTCACTGCTTTTTGAACAACTATACACTACTATTCTGAGCCGCACTTCTATTATCATGATCTTTTGTATAAAATGTATAACCATTAACTTCATACCTAGACCATGAAATAAAATTTAATCTTGGATATCTCACTAACTATCTCAATGTTTATAATTCATCTCATCTACAATGTATGATATCTTTAAACCCTAATTTGTTTTGTTATGCTCATTCAAAATCCATATTTCTTTCTTCCTTAGATAACATTATTTTAGCACCTTAATATGCAATGTTATATGTATTTGAGCATCATCAATGTTATTCAAGATGTATAAATGAACCTTATTTATCTATTCACCTATCAAAAATTTTACTTTCAATACACATATACCCTTTCAAACATATTTGACTCATTCATGGAGAGATGGAGGAAAACTGATGTGTTCCACTACAGATAAATAACCTGTAAAAACTCTATAACTTCCTCTGAAATATATTTCTTAACAATAGAGGCTTAATGTAGATATATATTCTTAACATATCCCTTTAATATATTAATATAAATTTCAAAAGGATACATTCAACATAGATATACTAAACCACAAATATTTATATCTCATAATAAATGAACCTTTAGATGCACCATGATATCAAAAAAAGATGGTGGAAAATATATTTCCAATTGATAAAGTATAGAAATTGTGTCGTTCTCCAAATTATTCAATGAATTCAAATCAATAATTTTGTTATAAATTGAATTTAAAAAATAACACACCTTTATGATAGTCATCCTAACATAGATGGGAAATATTCTATACAATGAAACAAGAATGTGTTTCTGCATCATGATGTGACACTCATGAGATTTCATGCCTATCAACTTCAAATATTTTGGTGACATAATTTTTTTTAAATTTGATGAATAAACCTATGTAAATTTTATACCATGGAGACACTAACAAAAACTAATTTTTTCCCTCATGGATAATGTATGACAATCCATAGGTAGGTATGTTTTCCTTCTATCAAGAGTAGGAGCTAAATCCAAACGTATTCCCATTGAGAGTAAGTCCAATCCTTCATTAAAACCTTATTTAGTATTTCCTTTAATATCTTAAAATGTTCCAAAAAAATATCATGGATATTGTTCTCCATATTCATGACATAAATTTTATGTTTTACCTCATGATATCTCCAATATGGTAGCTCAAAAAATATTGATCGTTTCTTCTAAATATTTCTATCATTACCATATTTTTGTGTCTTTCTGAACGTGTCATCAATGTTTTTAACCCTCTTAAAATAATGATAGTTGGAAAAGGTTTCAGAGAAATATAAAATTATTGTGAGTTGTTGAATGCCTTTTTAATATTTGATAAGGTTGATCTATAGAAAAAAACCTTTGATGACCCATGTATACTATTTTTCTCCCATGTTGCAGTTGATAATATAAAGTCGTTTTTTCACAAATTGAAAAATCTTTGTGCCCCTTAACACTATATCCAAACAAATTTCCATATGCTTGGAATTCATTAACAGTGAACATAGTCATTTAATGCAATTAAAAATGTTTCATTTTATTAGAATCAAACAACCTAATACCTTCCTCCCATAAAAGTTCCAAATCATAAATTAATGGTGATAAGAAAACATCAATATCATTTTATGGTTGTTTTGGTCTTGATACCATTAAACTTAACACGATATATTTTTTATTCATATAAAATTCATTAGATATATTGTAAATTACCAATAAAATAGTATATGAACTATGTGTGCTACTAAGACTTTGATATTGATTCAATCTATCTATGCACATTCCAAGTCTTATATTTCAAATTTTAATTTTGAATGAAAGAAATTATTGATCAATTTTTTTCTACTGCAAACAATCAACTGGATAACATAAATTTTCATCACATATCTACACATATTAATTCCATATTGACCTGTTAGCATAATTTCAATTTTCAAATAAATGTTTCAAATGATGAATTATAGGAAGATACCAAATTACCTTGTAATGAGTCTCTGTGACTGTTATAACAGTTTATTATTATTTTTTCAACTTATACCATGGCATCCCACATTTAAGACACACTGAAAAACATTTGTATTCTTTTCTATATATCACATAATCATTTGGGTACGCATGTATTTTATTGTACCCCAAACCCATAAGGCACAATATTTTCTTTATTTTATAATGTGAATTTGGAAGATCATTATCTTTATGAAGAATGTATTTCAAAAACTATAGAAACTCTATAAAACTCTTATTAGTCCATCCGTTTTTCACCTTCATGTTAATCAATTTTAGCACCATTGATAAAATTGTATATTGTTTACAACCCAAATACAATGGGTTTTCAGCATCACTATATAGATGATAAATTGTAAGTTCTTTTTTTAGTTTCCTTTACATCAATATCACTAATTATTTCATTAATTTGATCAAACTTATCACCTTAAAAATCATTAGCATCAAAAGTTATAGAATTATTTCCATTTTCACCATTCCAAATCCAAGGTATTTAACTCAAATTAAGACCATGGGAAATTAAATGATCTTTAATCTATCTTCTTTTCACCTTATTCATATTTAAACATTTCCAAAATAGGAAAAAAAAACATGTCATTGTTTGGAACATTTTGTTTAGAAAATTCTAAAAAATCATCGAAATCTTCTACATATTTATCACTTGTTCATATTACAGTAATCAAACATTGATTCATAATTATCTAGAAAAAATATCAAAAAATTGAAAAAAAATTATTATAACATCAAATTTAATTTTATAAATAGGAATAAAAAAATATCACAAAAAGTTTCATAAATAAAATATATACCACATATTTGATAAAAAATACCACTTTGAACATATTTAATTATCATTATTTCATTAAAAAATCAAAACATTTAGTGTAATTAGATCGATCACCAAAATATATTCAAACTTCAAAATCCTTTATACATTCAAAATTCCTGTTCCAATGTATACAAAAAACAAACCTTAGATACACATTAATCAGTAAATTAAAATTATTTATAATAATATATAATCAATTTTTTATATAATCAAACCTCAAAAAAACTATAAATCAATTAAAAAGATACCTTAGATGCATGAATAATTAGAACAGAAAATAAAAATAGTGAAGAGATAAAAAAAATTATCCACGACATGGTTGATTCTATAAAACAAGCTAAAATCAACAATCATCAACTAAAATATGCATGGAAAATCAAAAAAATATACATAAACCACAAAAATATACCCTAAGTGCGATGAATGAAGAGTCTATGACAATGGAAATATGGTGTAGATAGATCAAAAGTAGTGATTGATGATACTTGATGCTAGATAATGATGGTAATGCCAAATAAATTAGATTAGAGTTTAATGTTGACAAAAAATGTACGTTTGATACATATTATCAGTAAATCAGAATTATTTATACCAAGATTTTATAAAATAATCATATAATAAAACCTCAAAAAAAATATACAACAATTAAAAAAATACATCACATGCTTGAAAAATTGGAATAGAAAATTAAAATAGAAAAGAGGTGAAAAAATATTAGCATTGATGAGGATGATTCAATAAAACAATATAAAATAAAAATTCATCGATTAAAACATACCTAGTTTCATGAAAAATTAAAAAAATAAACACAAATCATAAAATATATCTGATAGTGGATAAATGAAGAGACGATGGAAATTTAAATACGGTGCAGAGAGATTTAAAGTGGCATCCCAAGATACATGAGGGTGGACGATGATGGTAATTCCAAATGAATGAGAATTGAGTCCAATGCAGACAAAAAACATAACTTAGATACACATTAATCAATAAACTAAAATTAATTTATAACAAGATTTCATCAAATAATCATATAATCAAAACTCAAAACAAATATGCATCAATTAAAAAAAACCTCACTTGTGTGAATAATTGAAACATGAAATACAAATAGATATGAGATGAAAAAAATTAGGAGTGGTGAGGATGATTCAAGAATATAATCCGAAATACACATTAATTAATTAAAACATACCTTGTTGCATAGAAAATCAAAAAAATAAACATGAACTGCAAATATATACCCGATGAGGGACAAATGAGGAGACGATGATAATAAAAAAACAGTGTAGAGAGATAAAAAGTGGTATTCAATGACACATGAGGGTTGATGGTAATGGTAATAAAAAATGAATGAGATTAGAGTCCTTTGGATCGAATAAATGACAAGTTAGGATTTTTTCATGAGAGAAAAGGGGCCACTATCAAGAGAAAGAAAGACCCCGAAATGAGTCCACCTTATGCTTGATAAAATTTTAAAAGGTATATCATTTTAGTTATTCAATAACTAATGTGACAAAATTTTCAACATCAGTTTCAATATAACTCATGTTGAAAATAAATTTTGTGCGAATTTCATGTCGGTTATAAATAACCGACGTTAAAAACACATCGTGATAAATATATATTTTTACTCATGAGTGTGTATGTTTTCTTGGGATTTTGTATATATTAAATTTTTTTGATGGTGTTTATTATTATTCAGGTTATGATTATTATTATTTTTATTTGTATGAATGAAACCTCCAAATATGGGGGGGGGGGAGCATGTTGGGTTCTTAGTTAGGACCTTCTTTGTGGATTTATTTGGGTGAAACCATTCCCAAGGTGTGTTTCTTAATGCTCAAACACTAGTTTCCATCCAATGGGGATTAGAAATTCCCTTCAGTCCTTACCAAAAACCATACCAAGTTCCCATGTTGGGGGTATGCTGAGTTGGTTCATGAAAAAAATAGTATCATAGCCTGATTTTTGATTTATGATACTTGTGAGGTCCCAATGGATAGAAGATATGATTTTTAGAAATCATGATGTTGGTATGAAGGGCTATTTGACTAATAAATTTAGTACTAAAACTTGATTTTCTTAGATCCATTGGGAATGTGAGGTTTTTTTTTTATCTGATCCATGAGTTACCATATTTTTTCCTTGGCTAGGTGCATGAGCTGCTAACCATGCACCCAAGCAGGACTACTTGGAAGATGTGTTTTTTGTTTTATTATTTATTTTCTATTAGTCTTTAAATGATTTTACAAAATTATCAAAGTTGTTTTCTCAGTATTTATGGTTTAAATTTATGTTTTATAATGGATTTAATGGGTTTTCTTCATTCTTAATCTGATTTAGTATAGTATTATACCTCCTTGAAGACCCACAATGAACCCTTCTAAGTAAGCGATGAATATTTTTTTGTGATATAATCCTCTAATAGAGTAGAATTTGATTATGTTAGTGGTATGAATGGTTTATTCCATGGATTAAGGAGCATACCTTATCCTCACCCAGGCTAAGGAATTTGGTTCGAGTGTGATTTAAGATAAGCACTAATCTTGGATGATTCTTCTCCATAATCCTCAATCCTTTCGATGAAATAACAATCCTCAAGTGGAGAATGATTAGTTAAAGAAGATATAAATAATTTTTGAAAATCATAAGATTCAAGAGGCCATTAATGTAAATTTTTACACCTTTATACAGGAAGGCCCCAACCGAAAATGGTAGGAGTTAGTAGTTCAAGCCAATTAACACGAGAACATGAAATGGAATGATTTCAAGGTGGAATTTACCCAATAATTCTATTCCAACATGATAGTGTTGAAAAAGTATTGGGGGTTTTATGTCTCAAACAAGTCAACTGGATTGTTATGAAATATAAAAACCAATTTTCTAATATTTTTCACTTTTATCTTAGGATGGTATCAAAGTATAAGTTGAAGGATCATTGGTTTGAGATGGACTTTTCACCTAACATCATACCTCATATATTCTTGTAGAAATATAAAACTTATGTTGAATTCATGGGCTGAGCCTTGAAAATGGAGATAGATTAAGTAGATATGTTAGGGTTAGTTGATGCTCACTTCATAGTGTAAGTGGTGGTAGTCCTTTATAGAATAATTTGAAGTGAGATACACCTAGAAGATGAAGTGGAAATAGTTCTAGGCACTCATCTAAATCTTTATCATTTAAAATGATGGTGATGAATCCATTATCTACTTTCAATGTGGCAATTATGGGCATGTGATATCTTCATGACATGTATCCCCCTTGGATTTTCACACATGTGGGTGCTTAGAACATCTGTATACATTTTTTAGATCCAACCCCTCTCCTAAAATTTTCGCAAGATCATTAACTCATAGTAGATATTCTATTTAGTTTGATGCCTCTAAGGTTGGAAGACATTGATCTCATGAGTTTGAAGGTTGGAGTGGTTTATTTTATGGGATGAACCAGGTGAGGGGTAAGCCTCATGGTAGTGGTAGGCCTAAAGTATATTTAGAGGTGAGGTGATTACATGTGGTGGAACAGGTTCCTACAAAAACAAATGTAGGATCAATGATTTTGAGAGGCACTATTCTTATTGCTTCATTGATGGCTACCACTTTATTTGATTCAAGTGAATCTCACTCATTTATATCTTCCCATATTTTGTAATTGTTGAATCTACCTCATAATATTATTCTATATATTATGGAAATATCTAACCATCATATGAAGAAGGAGTGTGGATTCCAATGTTCATGTGTTGTATCCTTATCTAAGATGGAGTTATCATGGAGATTCTTTATTCTTGAGATAGATGTCTTTTATATTATCCCTGGGATGGATTGTATAAATTATTTTAAAGACTATATTGATTATTATCATTATAGGTTGACCTTTAATATTCCTTATGGAAGCTACCATTTTCTTCAAGTATAATGATACTTATGGTCTAGTTGGATTGGATCCCCTCTTCCTGAGGTTTTCATGATGATATGTCAGATATCATACCTTTGTGTAGAGGCTGATAAAGGGAACTTCAGAGGTGATTTACCTCCTATGGTCAAAAAGTTTACCAAAGTGTTTCTAGATGACATCTCAGGGTTTCCCCCCTAAATAGGAAGTCTAATTTAACATTAATTTAGTTCCTGAGACATAGAATATGTCATTACCTTCATATCACATAGAACCAACTGAGTTTAAAGTGCTGAAAATTTAGTTGGAAGACTTGTAAAACAAAGTTTATATTCGGTTTAGTGTATTTTTTTAGGATTCTTATTTTATATTTGGTAAGAAATATGATGATATTATTTGATTATTCATTGACTATAAGAATTTAAATTGGGTGACTAGTAGAAAAATACCCATTTCCCCACATTGATGACCTTTTTGACCAGTTAAAGGGGTAAGGTGGTTCTTAAAATTAAATTTCAGCTAGGGTGTTACTAGATCAGGGTGAGGGTGACTAATATTCACAAAAATAATTTTAGAAGAAGGTATAATCATTATGTATATCTAGTGATGTTTTTTGGTTTAACCAATGACCATGTGGTGTTCATAGATCTGATAAACATGATATTTCATTAGTACCTCAACTCCTTTATCATTGTATTTGTAGATAATGTCTTGGTATATTTTGAAAGAGAATAAGAGCATAAGCACGCTTGAGAATCATTTTGTGAACTCTCTATGAAAATCACATCTATGAAAAGTTGTTAAAGTGAACCTTTTGGATCCAAGATTTCATTTTATTGAGATATTTGGTGTTGGAACAAGCAATTCTAGTTGATCCAAAAATGATGAGAGTTGTTATTTCCTAGAAATAACCCAATAATTTATTTGAGATATAAATATTCATGGCTTTATCTGGTTACTACTACTGATTTATTTTGGAATTATCCAAGATTTAATTACCCATGAATTCTATCACTCATAAATGAGTGAATTTTCTCTATATCTCAAAACTTAGAACTTTTTTTGATGAGTTAAAGTAGCATTTGATTTTAGTACCCATCAAGATTCTGCATGAATCTAGCCAGGGATATGTCATCTTTTTTGATGAATTAGGTATATGATTGGGTTGTGTGCTTATGTGTGGTGATCATGTGGTAGTATATAGATCTCATCATCTTTGACCACGTGAAATTAATTACCCAAACCATGATCTTAAATATTGGTTGAACTATATCTTAGGTGAGATATTCATAGTGTATTCTAATAATAAAATATTGAGTTATATCTTTTACCAAAAATATTTGAACCCCAGACAGAGATTATGGGTAGAATAATTTCACTATTTTTATTTCAATCTCACATATACAATAGGAAACAAGAATATTTTTCTAGACTCACTTAATATAAAACTACCATCACAAGCTTTAAAAGAATCCAAAAATGAATAGAGCCTGATGAGCCTCTTTATTCAGATGCATATAGAGGTAATATCAGAGAATAAAAATGTGTTATTTTATAGTATCAGGTTGACCCTTTCTCTATATAATCTTATTCTTCAGGAGAAATAGAAAGATGAGTATTTTTAGTATAACAATAAAATTACATACTGTGGGGAGACCACTGATGAGTGGTCTCTATCTCCTAAGGTAATTTTATGCTTCCATAACCAATATTTAGTTCCTTTATCTATGGGGAAATCTATGGTAAATGATTTATATTGATCTTAGTGGGATGTTTATCTAAGATCCACTAAGATGTATTATGATATGAAACCCCTGTAGTGGTGGCTTAGGATGGGGTATGTCATAACATATTTTGTATCATGATGCTATACTTTTTAGTGGGTTAAAGTGGAACCTCATAAGCTATATAGTTTTCTTATACCTCTTCCTATTCCAAATTTGAAATGGGAATAGATATATATGGATTTCATTATTGGGTTTACTCATTCCCCATTATGGGGAAGAATTTTATCTGGGTTATGATCGATCGATTTACTAAATCAGCTCACTTTATTTTGATCAAGGACACCACTCATGTAAAGGAACTTGGTAACTATATGTGCATAAGATTATGAGATTTCATAGGGTGCCTTCTGCTATTATTTTAGACAGTGATCCCTATTTTACCTACCAATTATGGAAAGGCCTTTAAGAGACAATGGGATCCCAAGTAAAAATGGGCATGGATTCTCACCCATAAACAAATGACCATATATAACTGGTGATTCATGATCCAGATGAAATTATATATGACCGTGTCATAGATTTTGGAATCACATTGATACACATATTAAACTAGTTGTATTATATTATAATAATAGTTAATAACACTCTATTATAATATCTCCCAATAAGGAGTTAAATGGTCGGTCATGACAGTCCCCAATCTATTAGACTGAGATGGGAACAATTTTTTTTGGTGTGAACAATCATTTTCTAGAAAAAATTGAGTAAGATCAAGGTTATCTAATAGTAACTAGAGGTATATTAAAGTATCTATAAATATTCTTCCAATATTATTTTCTATATTTTTGTATTATTTGTTGACTAGGTGTTTTTATTGGTATCACCAGGGTTGAGTCATCGATAGATCAATAAGCCATGTAAAATCACTATAAGGTATGTGGGATCTTTAAAGATCACAAAAAGGTCTAGGAATGTTACTTATCTATTGGAATAAACTACTAAGTTGATGTATATCCACAATTTATTCCACATATCTTAGTTAAATAAATATCATGATGACTATTCCCATCTATTGAACTAGCATGATATAGAGCTAGATCTACATGTATCAGTGATTAAGCAACTGATCTAGATTGTTTAATATTGAGATAAAGTAATAAATAGGAAATATATTTCTCTATTTTAAGTGTTATAAAAACATGGGAGAGACTCTCATGATTAATTATAGAAGAAGTCTTTTATCAAGGAGTAATGACCTAATATTTTCTATGACCAAGCTTCAATTTTAATTTTTGTGGATAGAATGTAATATGGATAGGGGAATTCTAATACCCATGATGTTATATTTAGGTATGAAAATTATTTTATTTTATTTTATTTCTTTTATTATAGTATTTCTTGGTTTTATGATGTATTTTTAAATTTTATAGATCTTCAATTCTAGACCACAGTAAGGCCATTCCATGACTGAGTGAAGTCATGGAATTTCAGTTCCTTAGTAAATATATAGAAACCGTGTCCCCTGTGTAAGAGTCATTGGATATTATGCATCCCCCCTTAATTGAAGTCATAGTGTTTTAAAGAAAATATTGAGGAAGTGGGTAATACCATGAAAAAATGGTTTGTGTCGTGACTAAGTTATTCTCTATAGAACAACCTAGTGAAAAACTCCCACTCCATAAGGTATATGAATCATGACATGATGGGAGGTTTCCATTGGTGGGGGTCAAACTGTGGGGGATTTCCTCTATGGGTTTGTCCTACCATAGAGGGGAGGGTTTCTCCATGATACATTCCTGAGTGGATTCCAAGTTTTAGGTAAGGGGTGTCACTTCACGGTTAGGGAAGTCACACCATGAAATTTTCATCCCAATTCTATTAAAAATGTGAAATTACTAGGATAACCCTTATTAGTATAAATTGATCCTCTCATATTTATCCCTTATTCAAACCCTCCAGGCTAGGACATATGTTCTACCTTTTCTTTTACCTTTATCCTTGGGTTTTGTGGATCTTTCACCTTATATTTCTTGAATATTTTCATATAAGTGGTTCTGACCCTCTTCGTTGGTCATCTTATCCTATTCTTCTTGGTTTATTTCCTTACTTAGGGATAGGGAGGCCTAGGGATTTCTTTTCCAAAATATAAATTATATGGGTTTTGATGATAGGATTTTCTATTGGATTCTAAGGTTATTCTTTATCTATTATTATATGATTCCCACCATTGGAATGTTTCATCATATTAAAGTAGATGGTTTCATGAAATACTTTTGTTAGAGGAACCATAAGGTAGTGACCTGGGTATTTTCCGATTGGGACTTAGCTTAATTTTGAATCTAAGAAGCCAAAGAACTCCCCAAAGGTAAAATGCTAAATTTAACTTAGGAGATGACCTTGATTTTTTTTATGTTTATGTTGACCTCAGGATGCTATATTTACTCCCAGGTTTAGTTTTGTTGAATTTCCAACCATATTGAGTTTTATGGGATTTTTAATATTTATTCTTAACTAAATATTACTTTAAAATCTCATATGGTGGTGTGAAGACCCTGATTTTTGGAGTTTGAGATTTGGAATATTTTCAAGTTGTAGTTTAGATGAAATTATGAGTTATTATGGAATTGTGGTCATGATAGGCCCTCAAAACGAGGTACTTTTTAGCCTATGGGAATTTTTTCACACTAATTTTTCTTTTCCTTTGAAACAAGGCATCATATGGAAAATTTGATACCTCTATTAAGTCTAGAATAGTAAGTTCACTATAGAGTTTCTATAATTTGAGTTTGTGTTGGGATTCTTAGGAGTGGGTGTCGTAGGTTGTATTTAATTGATTAAATAAATTAATTTATTGATCAATCTATCCTAGAAACACTATATTTCCATTAAATAATTATTAACCTCTTTATATAGGGTTATCCGCAAAAAAACTATATTTAGGGTTGAAGGAGGAGGAAGAAATTAAGGAAACTAGAGCCACTAGACATGTTCTTTTTGTTGGATTGATGAACAAAACCATGACATTGAAGATGATGAAAATGATATTATTATTTCATCTAGGTAGGGATTTATTTATGTTCATCTATTCCTTATTATATATTTGAATAAATCAATATAATTAAAGCTTGATTTATTCAATATCTCATATAAAAATTAAAATTAAAATTTATGGTTAAATATTATAACTGAATTATTTTTATGTTCTTAGTGATATTTAATTTCGAATTATTTTCAATGAAAGAAGTTGGTTAACATAAATACGAGATATTAATAATTATTATCATTAATACATATTTACAAAAAATGATAATATAACATGAAAAATTTGATGATCCTTCTTAAATCTATATATAAATTTTTATTTTGATCTTGGTTATCCATTAAACATAAAATCAGTACATTCCTTATTAATTAAAAAACCCTTCCTCATATGTCCTCAATATCGATTCCCTCTAATGAATTGTGAACACCCACTAGCCTTCATAGAAGGCTAGAGGTGCCTATGGATTAGGGGTAGTGGATTTTTTTTTATACTTTTTAAAAAAATTATTTAAATTTTCCAAGGTTAGTTTTTTTAAAACTAATACACAAAGGAGGCATCACCAATGCCACCTTTTGGTTATATTGAAAGGTGAAAAGGCTAATGATGCCTTTTCCAATCATCGACCTAGATTGATGACACATAAAACGCAGCATCAACAGTGCCTCATTTTCCCCAACTCCCTATAAATAGGAACCATCCCTTCCCCCTTATCCTCACCCATTTCACCCCCTCTCTAATTCTACACCCTCTCACTTTATGCTTTTCTCGACGATTCCTTCTTTGTGACTGACATTTTTGGTGGACTAAGGAGTGTCAAATTTTGAAAATAATCATTTAGAGGTATTTTTTCTTATTTATTTTAAATTTATTTATTTATTTAGCCATTTATTTTTTAGTTAGTTTTAAGTATTTTATTTACATTGTTGTTTAGTTAGTTATATATAGTTTAGAAATAATAGTTAGTAATAGTAAATAAAATATTATTCATTATTAATGAATTTTGAGTAAAGGATTTATAATTAGTCTTTGTAATGGATTTATTATTTTAATAAGATTAATATTTAGTATAATATAGTTGTTTTTAAATATTAGTGACATAATTAGGAATTAATTTTAACTAGATGATGAATAAATATGAGTGAAATAATGGTTTACTAATAATTAAATATTAAATAACAAAAGATTAATTAATGCTAAAGTAATGATTAAGTCTTGATGAACTAATGAATACTTTAGGATTAAAGAATAATTAGATAATTAATAACCTAGTATTAATATATGACTAACTTAGGATCAAGTAATGATTAATTAATGATTAAATAATGATTTACTAATAATTAAATAATTATGAATAGTAATTAAAAAATAATAATTATAAAGTACTTAACTATTAATTAAGTAATGATTCACAAGAGATTAATGAATAAGTAAATAGTAATTAATTTAGGATTAACTAATGTTTAACTAATGATTAGCTAATAATTAATTAATGAATAACAAATGATTAACTAATTATTAAATAATGATTAACTAATAATTACTCAATGATTAACAGTGATTAACAAAAAACTAACTATAAAATACTTAACTATTAACTAAGTAATTATTAATGAGAGATTAACGTATGAGTAAGGAATAATTAATTTAGTATTAAATAATGTTTAACTAATGATTAACTAATAATTAACTAATGAATAATAAATGATTAACTACTGATTAAATAATGATTAACTAATATTTACATAATGATTAACTATTAATTAATAAATAATTTACTATAAATAAACTACTTAATATCTATTAATTAAGTAATGATTAATGAGTGATTAATAGATGATTAAGGCATAATTAATTTTGGATTAACTAATGTTCAAATAATGATTAGCTAATAAATGAATAATGAAAAACAAATGATTAACTAATGATTCAAGAATTATTAACTAATAATTACTTAATGATTAACTATTAATTAACTACAAAGTAATGATTTAATATATTTTAGTTAAGTAATGATTAATGAGTTATTAATGAATGATTTAATAATAATCAATTTAGGATTAACTAATGCTTAACTAATAATTATAAAATAATTATCCAATTAATAAAAATAGTTTACTTATGATTAACTAATAATTAATTAATTATTAAAAATAAATTAACTAATAATTAACTATAAAGTAACTACTTAATATTTAATAATTAATTAATGATTAATGAGTGATTAATTAATTATTAAGGCATGATTAATTTAGGATTAACTAATGGTTAAATAAGGATTATGTATTGAATAACTAAGGATTAATGAATGATTAATGAATGATAAACTAATTATTAACGAGTGAAAAAAGATTAATTAATCAATGATTAAGGAATGATTAACATGAGATTAGTTAATAATGAAGTAATGATTAACCAACAATTAAGTAATGATTAAATATTAATTCACTATAAGATAACTACTTAAATAATGATTACATAGTAATTAAGTAATAATTAACTTTAATGAAACTACCTAATATCTATTATTTAAGGAATAATTAACAGGTGTTTAATGAATTTTTAAGGTGTAGATAACTTAGGATTAACTAAAGGATAATGAATGATTATTTAATGATTAGTCAATGATTAACAAAATTTTAAAGAATGATTAACTAATGATTAACTAATGATTAATCATTGATTAAGTAATGATTATTCAATTATTAAAGAATGACTACCTTATAAATAATTAATGATGAAGTAATTATTAAATAATAATTAGTTAATGATTAATTATTAATTAACATTAAACAAAATAATCAAGATATAATAATTAATATATGATTAACTACTTACTTAGTAATGACTTACTAAGGATAAACTTATTATTAAATAATGATTAGTTATTGAATAACTTCATATTAACATAGAATTAAAAAAGGATCAAAGATGGTTAACTGCATGAAAAAGAGTCTTAATTGCACACCTAATTTTTTACTCTGGTGATTTAGATGATTCATACCTTATTACACACATGGTTCTATAATATCTATTGATATGTTTTAGATGATTCAAATTCTATTTATAAACCACTGAACATACCTTTTAGAGGATTAAAATTTGTACAATGAAATAATAGTGTTATCATTTAGGATATAAGAATAAATTCTAAAATTTTTATACAATAAAGATTTTGTGGTTATCTAAGAAATGAAATTCTTGTCTGGATACTAAAAGTGGATTTGGCTCTGGAAGAAATGTATCTAGGGGTACCAATCCTAAAAACACCACATTGATCTAGAATTGATCATGAACTGGTGCACGATAATGGTCCTTACAGCACACCAGGTTTGAAACTCATGGGGGATATGCTTTAGATGATTCAAATTTTCCTTATAAACTAGTAAACATACCTTTAGGAAGATTAAAAATTATACTATGAAAAATTAGTGTCACATTTTGGGATATAAGAGGACATTATAAAATTTTGGTAAAGTAGATATTATATGGCTATCTATGTAATAAAATCCCTGTATGGATACTACAAGTGGATGTGGATCTGGAATAGATGTTCCTTGGGGTAATAACCCCAAAAAAACCATATTGAGCTAGAATTTATTGAGAATTAGTGCAAAAAAGGCCCTGTTTTATACTAGGTTTTATACTCTTTGAGATATTCTTTAGATGATTAACATTCTCTTTATAAACCATTGGACATACCTTTAAGAATATTAAAAATTGTACAAAAAAACATGAGTGTCATATTTTAGGATATAGGAAGATGTTCTAAAATTATGGTAAAGTAAATATTGTGTGTTCAACACTACATTATTATTCCTCATTTTGAATATTATTTACGCAATCAAAATCTTGATAAAAAAAATCACATAGAAAATCTTTTTTGATTGTGTATGCTTCCATGAAGAGGTTATTTAAATCGAGAAAGGTGCTTATTATAGTACAAAACTAGAAATAATGGTTAAGACATATGATTGTGTAAAACTAAGATAAATTAAGGAAATAATTCATTTTAAATTAAATATGGGACTTGATTAAGGGATCTAGTCCATTAGCTATTGGCATTTATAATTATTGGATATGCTATTTCATCCTGCTTGTCTTTTAGTTTTAGATGAGGAATGGGACCAAGAAATTTTTTTCCCAATGGTTAGATGGTTCCATTATGGATTTATATGTTGATTTTTCTAGTGTATAACAACAACATCCAATTGTATGAATAATAAATATAAAATAGTGGTTGAAGAAGGTCTATACCAAGAAAATGAGGCTATTCTCTATGATGTGAAAGAAGAAAACTTAATTGATCTCTTGGATATAAAACATAATCATTTGGATTATGAGATATTTTATATTGATGTAAAAAATTTATAGAATAGTTCTAATGAGGATGAAGTTACAGAAGTTGGGGAGGAAGTTTCTAGAAATGCTGTATCTATACAGTAACCTCAACACATAATAAATCATCCACCACTCTTAAAATATTGGTCAGAAGAAATGGAAAATTTACCTGTATTTGAATGGAATGTTATAACACCTGAAACTATTTTTCTTAGATTCTTCAATGATAGATTTATTTATTTGGACAAAAAATTATATATTGGAAGAAATTATCTAAGTAAATATGAAACAAGAAATATACTGAAAGGATTTCATATTAAGAGAAACTATAGAAATTAAATTCATGAGTCAATATATACTAAATATATCATATGGTATGAAAAATATGGAGATAATCATAGAATTATATTGAGGTAGATTCCAAACAATGCCTTTAGAGGTCGGAGAACATTTAAGATTGAGTTATTTCATACTTGTGTTCAACCAAACTTGGCACAAGATCATACATCATTAGATGCTGACTTTATGCCATCTATTATCATTCAGATGATTAAGACCTAACAAGATGAGCCTATATCCCTTGTATATGATAGCATACACAAATATTTTGGTTATAATATTTCCTATAATAAGGCATGGATGGAAAAACATAAGAAAATTCTCATAGTCTATGGTGATTTGGATGACTTGTATCAGGTGTTGCCACAACCTCTAGCCATATTGTGACACAATGAACAAGTTTTCTTTCATATTGATATAAATTAATATGTGTCTCAAGACAACTGACTTGGTCCTTCACATGTAAAATTTCATCAGTTGTTTTTGACATTACTTCCATATATTTATGTATTTCATTTTAGCAAACTATTCCTACAAATTGATTGGAATTTTATATATGGAAAATAAATGGGTGTATTTTTGACTATAGAAACCCAAGATGGAAACTTTTCACCTCTTCCACTTGTAATTTTCATTGTGTGAAATGGAAATTGAAAATCATGGAGTTGTTTTTAACATGTTTCAGCAACCATTTCACCCGCATTCTAGGTATCTTTGTGATATCTGATCATAATTGAGAAATAAATGATGTAATAAATATATATCCTATTACATAAAGACCCAAATATTCTCATCATTGGTACTACATCATACACATTTCTAGAAATGTGAAAAAAAACATTCTATAATGAACCTATGAAGAAAGAAATCACAAGGCTTGGTATACAGTTGCCTTATTATTTTTTACAATTTAACATAATGATAAAATTAATTTATATTAAATATGATCACTTTCAAGAAGAATGTAATCCAGATCAACAAAGTTTTTAACAATTATTAAAATAAATACATATATCTAATCAAGGAGGGTATGATTATATAATATGTATTCCAAAAGAAAAATAGACATTGGCATATAAAATGGGGAAGAGGTACGAATATATGACCACAAACATTGTGGAGTGTATAAATAAAGACTTCAAGGGGATTCACATGTTACCTATAACTGGCCTATTTTAGAAGAAATTTTATTATTACGTCAAGTACGTTATTAAAAGATAAAAATACACTACAAACTATATTCATTAGGGGATAAGGTATGAAAGAAACTTTCAATGAGAGATTTAAAAGATCATTAAAGAAGATTTTGCTTATTAAGTGTTCTTTTTCTATCCATAAGACTCTTGATTTAAAGTGAAGGAGTGTCCAAAACCCATCATAGGTAGTAGTGGTTGAGTCTTGGTGGTTTTACTGGATGCAAGGAATTTTCAATATGAAAACTTCTAGGCATTGTAGTTTCCATGCACACAATCCACTGCAGCATGTGCCTTTGTAAACATATCTGGGGAAGCATATGTTGGTCTAGTGTACCAACTACACACCATTTCTAACTGCTATGTTGTACCATGGAAGCCTATTAGAGAGTTTCAATATTTTCTATTTCATAAAGACAATCCAATATTGATACCTGACATCAACCAGTTACAACAATGGGAGAGAATGAAGTCCAACAGGATGTGAAATGAGATGGACTGGACTAAAGAAGAAAGGAAACATTTGAGATGCATCATATTTCATTAGGAAGGTTATAATAGGAAATGATTCCCTAACATTGCTGGATTGAGTTCACTATATTGCATGGTCCTCCCTCTGTGGATCACACAATCATTCATACAAACCTCTCGTTCACACCCCAATTAACCCATGTGCTACTCCATGCTAACACATCATAAGAAAGTGCCTATATAAATCAATCCATAACACGAGATATTTTATAAATAAAACATTACCAATTTAACAAAACACCCTTTCCAAAGTAAAACCATATCTAAAACCACTTCATAAATATGCTTTGTGAATCATCAAGACATGATCTTTTCTTTTGGTAAGAAAATTTTCATAAAAAATGGGACTAGATATGTTATATCTTACATTCTACCAGTCATAATATTTTATTGACAATAATGTTATATTTATATTTTTTACTTAATATATATTTCAGTTTTATACATAGATATATAGGATACTAATATACACACTAAGTAGTATAGACATCTTTTACACAGCCTGCTAGTGAGCCGTGAGGTTTGACATACCAGGGTGCATACAACCCACCAGTATCATCACATTACACCTCCTACCACCATTATACAATACCTGCTTCATGATGGATTCTATGGAATTATAGTATCTAATTATATATTTTCTGATCATCACCTCCTCACTCCCCTCACCAAGAGATGGAGACTCGAGGCTCACACATTCCACCTGCCTGAGGAAGATATGACCATCACCACTGAGGATGTGGTAATTCTACTCAATCTTCTAATCCAAGGGGATAAAATTATAGGACCCACCTATGGTGACTGGCCTGATCTTGTACATCGATTTCTAGGTATTGACATTGTAGTCGATGATGATGCTACATATGGTGGGTAGATATCTATGAGCTATCTTGAAATGCACATTCCATAGTTACCCACTGATATTGACAAGTAGTTTGTTACGTGTCATACTCGTGCATATATCTTGTAGCTCATTAGAGTGAGGTTGTGCACTGATCACTCTAGTATGCATTTCCACATGAAGTATCTGGATCTACAAGAAGATTTTGATATGGCTGGGAGATATATATGGGGATATATGTTCTTGGAATATACTTATAAATCATTATTCACAACATGTTGATTAGATCACACTGATCATGGGGGATGTTCCATCCTTATTTAGATATTGGCATGAGAGAAAATACCTCCCCTATCCCATATTGTTGCTATTCAGAAGCTTCATATATATGTACTGCTTGATTCTCCACATATATTCTGGTATGATCACTCATCTTTATTATTTTTTGATTCTACTATGAGTTATTAAATATAATTTTTTATTATTTATCACTTTATATCTTGAATATTACAATTGGAGTCATGAACACCACATTTTCAATATGTTGAGGCACAACTTGGGTTTATATAGTCTCATGTTGGATAGTCCAGTACCCACTGATGTAAGTATATACAATCTTTCCATGATTAATAAATTTCATAATATTATATTTTTTGGTTTTTCTTAGATTTTTTTTAACAAATGTCACATGTCATTTCAGATTTCATGGATTCCATACTAGGATCTATTAAACTAGATTCCCACATATTACACTAATGGGATTCAAAATTCCATAGCTCTAGTTCCCCTCATTCACTTTCATATTGTTTTATACCACCAACTTAATAGATTCATGCATCAATTCTTATTTTTTCAACGTATTCCCTTTCTACCTAGATAGTTAACATTGTTTCATTCCATGAAGATGATGGGGAGACAAGATTTTTCTAGGCACTGATGAAATGAAGAGTATTTAGACCTTTTGGATAGATGGTCATCATTTCATATTGAGTCTATGCATGTGAGGTGATTACCTTTCGTAGAGCATCTCAAGTATGATCCATGGTATAGACTGAAGTCTATACTTTATCTTACTTCACTTGGGAGAGTGATCCATGATCTGGTAAGTAAATAAATTTCCATTAGTTTGTTTTTTTTATTTTTTTAATTCATTTTGAATCTCTTTACTACATACTTGACTATAGTATATTATCGGCATGTCTAATCTAGAGGGGGGGGGGGGGTATTTATCTGGGTAGCATACCATGTTGCGTTATAGGGGATGATGTCAAAGTATTGTATTCTACATGATAGTATCTCTGATCATCAACCTCAGGGAGATGATTTTTCCACCCAAGGAGAGGAGGTTCCTACTCAGGAACCTCCTCTTGGAGCTACAGATGTTGAGGAGCATGATGGTGATGATGTAGACTATGTTGTGTTGCATGAGAGGCATCACGTATTCCATAAGTAGAGGTCACACCTCTAGAAATCCACCCTCAACTGATGGTGGATATGCCTCATGAGGTATGGGATCCATTTATATTATTAAAATATCCACATTTTTTCCTTGGTATATCTGATATGATCATATATTAGTGGTCATTTTCCATGCCTCCACCTTTTGTGATAGTGCCTTCATAGGCTTTAAGGTTCTACAAGAATATGATGTAAGGTCCTTTTACTTACGTAGTGGGGTAAAGATCAAGTTCACATAACGACATCCGTATTACACCTCCTCCTGATGAGTCATAGATAAATAATAAGACATATGAGGTTATAGATCCTAAGGAATATCCCTCTCTAGGTCATCATATTCCACCCCACTATAGAGGTTGATGATCTCGATATAGGAGTCTCATTCACACATCGTCATGTGGCATGAGACCTCATCATAGATAGTGATTGCACTCATTAATTTATATGTTTTCTCTTGACTTAAAGTATTTGAAATAATAATGTATTCTATACTCTATATGATTGATTTTATATTAAATTGATGAAATTATTTTTACTATCAACCTTTTTTTAAATTTTTGGACATTTTTTCAATTTTAAATTATATTTTAATTATAGTTTAACTTTTATAAGATTTCGTAGTAGTCTACTTGAAATATAAGAAAACTTATTAAATATCAATTAGGTAACTTTAAAATCTCATAAAATTTGAAATATAAAAACAATCTAATTAAAAAATAATACATATCCCAAACATATAAAAAATTTTTGAAAATAAAATGAATTTCATCATTATAATAAACCAAAATTAATTTAAATGACACAAACATTATTGATTAAAAAATAATACTTACACATTAAAAAATAAATATAGATAAATTATAGTATAATTAAAATCTAAATGAAATTTAGAACATTTAATAAACATATAAAAAGTACTTGAAAATAAAATTAATGTAAAAAAACTTATAAATAATAATGTAAGGTTTTAAAAGAACAATATATTCTTATGCTAAAATTAATTATCATTAATTTTTTTTGTGAAATTATTATTATTTTAAATTATTTTTTATACGTTTATAAAGTGTGTAAAATTTCATTTAGATTGTAGTTCTACTTAATTATTTAAAAAATTTCAAAGCCACCTACTTGAAACATTATTATGATTCATGTAGGTGAATTTAAAACCTTATAAATTATAAAATTTAAATATTGTATAAATGAAATGTAATAAACTGAATCGACATATAAAACATAATTAAAAAGAAAAAAAACCATAAATATAGTAAAAAAACCCAATTTACATCTTACAAAATTTATTTCTAAAACATAACATTTTCACTTTCAAATATTAATGGACATAATTATTATTAAGTATTATATTATTAATTACATTACTATAACGTATTATTAATTATGTTATTTTAATTAAATGTTATTAATTACTTTATTACTATATATTAATTATATAATTAAATATTTACAATAATTAAAATAATATATCTTAATAATGATGTAAATAATATAATTATTAACATAACTAATAAAGTACTTATTAATATATTTTTAAACTAAATCTTAATTAATTTAGTTATACAAAAATTATTAATTACTTATAATAATGGAACTATTAAAAAATTATTTTTATATATATTTATCTTAAAAAAGAAAATAAAAACAACATATATATTAAGTATGAAAACATACATATTTATATTTTTTAATTGTTTTTTATTAATTTGGGAAAAGGTGGCATCATCCTTGCCACCTTTTCACTAAAACCCAAAGGTAGCAATGTCGATGCCACCTTTTTATATTAGTTTTAAAAATATTTTTGACCAAGGATTATTTTAATAACTATTTTTTTTTAAAAAAACATAAAAAATACTCGAGGTAGTGTGATGTGGTTTGAGGAGGTACGTGTGAGGTGCGAACAGTGACATGTGAGTTGGGTGCCACATGTAATTGGAGTGCTTGGTTGTCAAGTAGTTGGATGCCATTGTTGTGTCCATTAGTCAAGGTATGGGTAGTGTCAGTGTTTCATGGATTGAAGGAGGCACATGTATCAGTCAATGTAGGAGCAATGCCATCTGTCTTGGCTGGGGGGCATGATTAGTTTGGGGGAGAAGACACATTAGCTGTAATTTTAAAAAAATTAAAAGAAAGATATGATAATATTATACATATAAAATGAAATAAAGAGAGGGGGTTAATTGGAGATAGGAAAGGGGGAGGCGGCCTAGGGATTATTACCCCCGCCAATTTTTTTAAAGGGTTTTATGATTTATGAAAATTAAAAAAGGGGTAAGGTTCGACATATTTCAAAAAAGGGGTTTGGGGAGGCACAAACCTTATTCCCACTTCTTAATTTCACTAAGAAACATAAACAAATTTCATATTTCTCACTCTACCACCAAAGAAGGGTGAATGAGGTTCATGCTTCATTGGAGCATGATAGGAAGTGTGTACCTTGGTCATGATTCCTTCAATTTTTTATAAAGAAGGTGTGAACCTATTCAAGCCTCCTCCTGATAAAAAAACTATAAATAGAGGTGCCTCCCTCCACAATTTTCAATTGTTCTACCCTTTATTTTTTTTAAAAGTTCTACTGGATTTATTTCTCAACAGATTTTTCCAGATTTTAGGAAGGCAATATTTTAATTTAAATTTTTTATTTATCTAATTTTTTTTTATTTGTATGATTTATTTATTTAATATGTGTGGGTGTATGGATGTATGGATTCATGGATGTATGAATATATAAATTATTGTTCTTTGTATGTTTTATTTTTTGGATGAATTATTGTTTTTTGTATGATTTAATTTAAATTGAATGATATAGAAAATTTAAATATGGTGTTTACATAATTTAAATTTTTATGTATAAAATATAATTTAAATTTAAGGAAATACTATTGTTTCAATAAATTTATATATTTTTAATTTAAATGGTGAATAATTATATTTGAATAAATTTATATGCATATGTTATTATATATTATATTTAATGTAACATAAATTTAAATTATAATATTTCATACACATATGTAAATAAATTGAATCTAGATAAATATTTTATAAAATTTATACTACCAATAATTATTTATAAAAAATACTTGTTATATTATGTATCATATTTAAATTTATTTTAAATATAAAATTTATTATTCGATATATATATAATATTATTTTTTTCACAGTACAAAAAAGTTTACTATGAATAGTAATATTAAATTATAATAATTATAAATAATTATTATTCCTAGTAATAATGTTTAAAATAAAATCATTTAAATTTTGGAAAGTAGAAATACTTCAAAATTTTATATATACATTCTCAATTTTATAAAACTAAAAATTACATAAGTTTACAATATTTTAATGGTTATGTAAGTGTAAATTATATTCCTTTTGTCAATTAAATTTAATAAAATTTATTATTAATAATATTTTCAGTATTTATGTAAAAATTAACAATATTTTTATTATTTATGTACAAATTTATAATATTTATATTTATAAAACTATAATTATTTATAAAATTATATGTAATTATATTTTAAAATATTAATAATTAAAGTTGAATTTATTAAAATTTGTGTGCATATATATATATATTATATTATTTTATTAGATTTATATGTAAATATTATTTTATATTATATATAAAGTAAAATAAATTTAAATTATAATATTCCATAAAGATAGTTAAATAAAATGAATCTTTATATATATATACATACACATTGAAAAGTTTAAATTTTGGAAAGTGGGTAATATAAAAATATGGGTACATATATTGATATTTATTATATATTAGACACAGTTATAGATAAAGTTATAATATGTAGAACATAATAAGTATCCCGATAAACATGTTAAGATTATTGTGTGATGAATGATCTTGACATGACCGATCAATGTATGATTGAAATTGCATGTACTTTTGTGTGTGTATGTGGTTATATAATTTGTAATAATTGAATTTTATTTTCCTCATTAATAACCTATGTGACATAATTTTTTATAATAATGTAAAGAACTACATGTCTTTGTAAAAATGTTTTTATTCTAAACCACTATAACCCATCACTTATATTTGAGTAACTTTGTCATAAAAAGAAATTTGACAAGCGACGTTTGATAAGACGCATTGCTATTTGAATAAAGGATGGTGGTTGATGAAATATATGATGAAAAGGCTCTAAGAGTTCCCCCATAGTATTTTGGTTGGTTTATAAAATAATGACTGACCAATCCATAGAAAAATTCTCAAGACCATGTCAAAATTATTTAATCATAAATAATTAAAACATATTAAACATTTGATGATGTAGTATAAAAATATTTAATGTTTTATTAAATTTCATTTATACATAATCATATCACCATAAATATAATTCAATAGTGAGGTTATTTATATCGATTAGAGTCTTAGATATAGTTTTCCACCTCCAAGAGTGGAAAATCTTCATGAACGTATGAGTGTGTGTATATATATATATATTATTTATTAGATATAGTTATTGGTAATGTTATAATATATAGAACAAAATTACTATCCCAAAAAAATGTTAGTAATCTTGTATTATGATTGGTCTTGAGATGATAGTCTAAGGTATGATTGAAATTTCAAGTTATATATTTTTTATATTTAATTATTTATTTCTTAATAATTGACTAATCTTGAGATGATCGACCAATATAGGATTGAAATTTCATGTCGTGTTTTTTTGGTTACATAATTTATAGTAATTTAATTTTATTTTCCTCATTGACAAACTTTGTGTCATACCTTTCTCTATGTAAGGACTTGTGTGCCTATGGAAAAAATGTTATGTATCCCCACCCTTAGACCCCCTCACTTTCATTTGTGTAACATTTCAATAAAAGGGAGTTCAATAACTAATATTTCTATTTGAAGTTGGATTTTCTACACCATGTATGAAAAGAGATTGATGGTTGCTGAAATCTAAGATAATAGAGGCTCCAGGCCCCTTAGGTTTTGGTTGGTTTATCAAATAATGACAAACCAATCAACATAAAAAGTCTCAAGATCAAGTCATAATTATTTAATCATACCAATTAAAACATTTTAATATTAGATGAAGTAGTATATAACGTTTTATTGATACTTTTTTCTAGGTAATTATGTCAGCATCAATATATCACAATGGTGAGGTAATTTATACTAATAAGGGTTTTAACTATATTTTTACACCTATAAGAGTAGAAAATCTTCATGAATGTGTGAGATTAGAGGAAGTTCATAGGAGGATTCACATTTGATTAAAACTGAGGGCTTATAAATCAATTACTTCAATTTCATTGTGGCATCTTCAATATCCTGAATGTCTATGGAAAACTAAGTATCCTATGGTAGATTATGAGGTTTGTATGTATACATCATCATTGTTTAAGAAAAAGTGTAGTAATGGTCTAATGGAATTATATGTGGTTATTTTTTATATTGATGGAGGGAAACCTACTACTATAGAACCATGTTATGTGAGCACTATTGAAGTTATTCCATCACAACACTCTCATTCATTACCTTCTCACATGACTCTGATAATAGAAACAAATTATGAATAAGATGATCAGAATTTGGATAGAACTATAAGGGAAATCCCGACCTATTCTCCTGATTTAATGAATGACACTTTATCTAATGAGGAAGTATCTAGTGATGCATCAGGAGATGAAGTAGATGAGGATGACATGGGGAATGAACATTATGAGGTTCCTTTGATAGATATGAATTCACAAGTTAGTGGTAATCATCCTACATTATTGACTTCCATAGTCAAAGGAATGTCGCATGCACAACATTTTGATTGGTATGTCATTACACCAACTACTGAATTCCCTAGAATTATAGTTAATATATCTACATAGACTGATAACAACATTTATTTTTGAAAAGAGTTTGAAAGTAAAAGTACCTTGAAAAATATGATAAAGAAATACCATATAGAGTGACATTTTTCATTTGTTATTGATGATTCAAAGAAGGAAAAACATCACATTCAATGTGAAAAATATGGGCTAGAATGTAAATTTTGAATTAGGGATATATATGATATTTTTTGCATATTGTAAGATTACTAGATTGGAAGGTCCACATACTTGTGTATATCCAAGCCCAACGTAGGATCACTCTTTACTTCATGTAGTGTTTATGTTGACTGTTATTGTAGGGATGATACAAATGAGTTAGGATGTTCATGTGTCCCTTGTCCAAGAACAAATACAACAATGGTTCAAATACAAGATATCCTATGAAAAATATTGGAATTTAAAACAAAAGGATATTATGAAGGTGTATGGTGATTAGGATGAATCAAATGTTGTCTTTATATAGGTAATCTCTCAAAAATTAGGTTATTTATTAGTTGGATAATATTGAGTATGTCTCCCCAAATCACCCATTTGATTAAACAAAGGAGAAGTTCTATAGGATGTTTTGGGCATTCAGGCCATGTATTGCTGCTTTTCCTTACTGTAAACAATTTATTCAATTCTATGGAACATTAATTTACAAAATTTATATAGGTGTTTTACATATTTCTACCACACATTATGGTAATCATTATCCTCTACAACTTCAATTTTCCCTTGTTGAAAAGGATAATTTCGAATCATGGAGTTGGATTTTGGCCTATATAAGCATTCATGTCACACAAATCCAAGGAGTGTTTCTGATATTTGATTTCCATTGAGTGATTATATATCTAGTTAATAGTGATGTATTTTCATGGTGAAAACCAAATTTTTATCATCAATATTTCATTAGAAATATTTCAATTAATGTGCACAATAATTTCATAGTTGAGGAAATAATGAAAGTGATCATCAAGTTGGTTAAGTTTTCATACAATTTTATTTTTTGTAAAAAAAATTAATATCCTTTTAAATACACTTATCTCCTATGGTTTCAGAATAAGATCCCCCACAAGGAAATTTCAATCAACAATTTGAAGAAATTTGAAGGGAAAATAATGAAGTATATGATTATATGATGCAAATTTCAAAAGAAAAATGGTCATTAGCATATGATTGTGTCAGAAGATATGGATATATAATCACTAATATTATAGAATTCATAAATGGGGCCTTTAAGGGTGTGTGAAAACAAAAAATCATAGGGTTATTATTGGATACATTTTATAGATGTGTTATGTACTTTACGGAATAGTCCCAATATGCCTATCAAAGGATGAAAAACGAAATGTTTTTTGGTTAGGATTTCTAAAGAGACATGGATCAGATGTTACAAGATACACCATCACTTTGTGTTTGAACTTTTGACCTAGTAGGGATCCACTTTTAGGTAAAAGAGTTCTTTGACCCAATCACAGGAAATAGTGGTCGAGTTCTAGACTTCATATTGGAAAGATGGTACTATGATTATGGTTATTTCTAGGAATTGAGATATCCTTGTGCAGATGTCACTGTATTTTTTGATCAATTAACATATCATGGTAACCCTATGTTGACCTATTGTATCAGTTCAACACTCTGGTTAAGAGTTATATTTCATCTTGGATGCTTGTTGGTGACTTTTATACTATTACTTTGTCTGATGATCAGCTAAATGTGGTCCCTGATTTTTGAAAGTTTCGTATTATGTATTTTTCCTTTATCAATTATGTAAATACCCGGAAATTCCATATAATTTTTTTTAAATTATTTGGGATTATTACGAGTCTGTGAAAATTGATGACGCTCGATTCCGAGGCCCGGTGTGCCTGGAATGGAATTTTGAACTTTTTTTAAGGTATGCTCAGTAAATGTGCCGGTGGTGTTTTCTATATTTTGAACCGGTGCTTGGATTAAAAATCTAAGCGAACTGTTGAATCCACAACATCGGAATTTGATTAAGGGAAGCTTAACTTCAACCACAGAAATTCAGGAGAAAAAGTTAGTTTTACAGACTTTTTAAAGAATAATAAAATAACATAAAATTGTTATTTTATTTTTCTACCAATGGTTGAGCGGCGGTGGTGGGACCGTTGAGTTGTCAAGCCATTTAATGGATTGAATCTTTGTTTGTGTAACCACTCCCCGCCTAATTTATGTGGTTCATTAATTTCACCAATTAATGAAACCATTAATTGAAAGGATGGTTAAACTCTTAACTCATTTTAATTTTACATCATTGGAAAATATGGGGATTGGTGATTTTGTGGGATAACTATGAAGAGGAACCGAAGAACTTTCCTCCAATGAAGAACGAAGGCTCTAATGACGCCGTTGGAGGAATTGATCTGAGATCGAAGAATGATGGTAGCTTCATAAATCAAGGATTCTTCCTCCACAACCACGAAGTCTCCTCCGATTCCAAGGTAGGAGTTGTTATTAAATTCAAATAATCTCGTGATTGTTTTCCTTGTTCTTGAAAAGCATGACGAATGTGGATCAACCAAAACGAGTTGATTGATGAATTGTATGAAATTGAGGGTGGTTATTGTGGGAGATGTGAATGGGGTTTAATAAATAATTATGTGATGTTTTTATTTAATACATGCTTGTTATGATGAAAATGTGGAGGGTGCAGGTCAAACGAACAAGGCCCGGACCCTCTGCCACTTCAGTTTTGTTGCGTTCTTCATGGGAGAAGTTTGAACTTGTAGACAAATTCAATCTGGGAGCCACACAGGGACGCAAACATCCCAAGAGGCCCGTAGGCGCATTTATAAGGGAAAATGGACCACCAAAGTCCCCCCGGTGGCCCACAGAAGATTCCGCTGGTGCGGCACCAGCACCTACGGGCGACAACGATGACCTGAATCGACCGGCCGTGGTGGAAGTAGGCGGCAGCCGACCCTCGGATGACTGTGTTGGCAGAAGGCAACGCATCGTCATGTGTAGTGGTGAGGAGTTTGCGACTTTAAAGCCGCGACGGAGGAGAAGGGGACCCGCGCCCCACAGGCCCCACTGACAGAGATGTGGGGCCATGTGACACTGCCATTGCAGAAATCCGAACGACTGAAATCCATTAGGGAAGGGGGAGTGACACCCCCTGCGCAGGCCACCCAGATGGGTGCCGCACCAGCTAGCGGGCTGGACCGCCCGACGGGTCGCGCCCAGCCGAGGCAGACCAAGCCGGTCCACGGCCCAACGGGCCGAGCCCGCCGCGGACCAGCCCACTCGGGCCGGCCCAGTTGGTTCGGGATAGCCCGAGTCAGTCCTAGGTCAAACCTGGACCGGGTCAAGTCGACCTAAAACAGGTCATGTCGGCCTAGGAAGGGGTGGGTCGGCCCAGGACGAGGCGGGTCGGGTCGGACCAGACCCTGACCTTTTTTGTCCCAAATACACTTATAAGGTTGTATCTTGCAAACTAGATGTCTGTTTGGTGAACCGTCTAAGGAACTGAAATCCTTAGAAAGATACAGTCCTTTTGAGATAATCTACATTCGTTTTAGAGAAATTTGGATTATGACCAGGTTGGATCGAACCCGAATCCAACCGGGTCCTTGGTAATAAAATTCCTATAACTCATAGATCGGGCATCTGATTGATGCACCATCTATTGCATTGAGACCCTTATGACATGGCATTCCTTTAGGTTACTTCTTTGTGGAATGTCGTGGTAGTTGAGGGAAAACTGATATCTTGAGGAGCAGTTAATATGGAACTCAAGCGCACCGAGTGCGGGGAATCCTGTGACTGGCTGTCAATTGAAGAGCGACCCTGTGTGGATCACCATCAAAGTGACCCTACGTGGATCAGCATCCTAGAAACCCTATATGGATCAACATCATAATGACCCTATGTAGATCAGCATCATTGAGACCCTGTGTGGATCAACATCCTAGAGACCTAGTGTGGATCACCATCATAGCGACCCAGTGTGGATTAACATTCTAGTGACCCTGTGTGGATCAGTAGTGCGTGACCTGATGAGGACCAGCCTTAGAGCAACCCGTCGTGGATCAATGACATACGATCCTGTGTGGATCGACAATGAAAAAAATTCTTCATAGTTCAGTTTTGGAGACTTCCTAACAAAATAAAATTATATAGTTTAAGACTAATCATCTTTATTCATCAACTCTGAGTTGTATACCTAGTGTGAGTTGTCTCTACTTTGTGATTTGTGATTGAGGTTATGATTTGTGGTTTTTCCTTTGTAGAATTCTTGGAGACCTTCGAGGGTCTCGGGGACCCTACTGGGTATTTTTATACTCACCCCTGCATGAGTTTCACCCGCAACTTGTGATGTCTTGTGCACACAACTAGCAGCTTGGATGAGACTTTAGGGAGTCAGGACTAGGTGGTACACGGAAGATACTGGTTGATGTAGAGAGCTGTGGAGATGAGTTGTACCTTCCCTTCAGGTAGGATCATTGGTGGAAGATATCATGAGCTATTTTCTATTTTCTTTTGTAGTTGTATCTTTTCAGTTGGGCTTGTATTCTGACCCCTTTTCTTTCAGTACACACTTTTACTACTACAGTTTTTCTTTGTCGTTGCATCCTTTTGTGTTCCTGGACTACATTTTTATATAGGTTTAAAGAAAATGCCTTCCCATTTTAGGGATATGCCTTTCTGGTGCTATTCACCAACCCCTGACCTATAGAAAGAGGGATTAGGGTAGTCATGGCAGGGCCCTGGGGGATGGGTCATGACAAAGTGGAATCAGAGGAGTCAGTTCTACCGAATAACTAGGTCTCTTATATTTCTAATGGAGCAATAGTGTTAAGTTTTTTGAGTGTGATTTTTGGTTTGGGGAGTCCAGTGTTGGTGCAGTGGCCGACGTATCTATACACCAGGACCCTGAATTCGGATTTTCGACTCGGTGCATGAAAACACTGATTGTGTGTGTTTTGGAAATGTTTTACTTTTAATCTCTTTTGAGACATCTCATGAGGTATAACTTATAGACCGTGGCACACCTGTTTCTTTTCAGGATGCCTCCACGTAGACAATCATCCAGGAACCCAGAGAGAGTTCATGATGATGGCCCACTGAGCGATGATACTTTAGTGAATAGTCCTCTTACAACGATAACACCTTAAGGTGGTGCACAAGCAGCACCACTACCCATTGGGAAGCTATTTCCACCAGCTCCACTAGCGGACGGTGCACACCGACTAAACACGTTTCATGAGTTCCAGCGGTAGAGGCCTCTGAGGTTTCGAGGCGAGACAGATCCCCAGGTAGCTGAGGACTAACTGGAGGCTATCTCATGGGTTTTCCCCTTAGTTGAGACACCAGTAGAGATGATGGTGATCTTAGCCGTTAGCCTCTTCCAGGGCACGATAGGGATATGGTGGAGCCTGACGCTTCATTTACATGACGAGGCGACCCTCACCTGGATGGAATTCGAGAGCCTCTTCAGGGCAGAGTTCTTTCTAGTGACACAATGCTCTGTGCATATTTGGGAGCTCCTAGACATACAACAGTGGACCAGTACTCGACAAGATTCATTGAACTCTCACGCTACTCCACCAACATGGTACGAGACCCTTTCTTTAGGGCCTGGACCTTTGAGTAGGGTCTCTGGTGGGAGATCAGGTAATCGATGATATCACTCAATACCCTGATGCAAGATGGATTAATCGAGCGAGCATTATTGGTGGAGAGCTTCTTAGCTGAGCAGGCATCGACGGTGAGAGCCACCACCAGACAACAGGTAGCCGAGTTATCTGCAACATGTAGTAGGTAGATGAAACAGAGTTCCAAGCGATCCAGACCTTCTAGAGGACAACCCCAAGATGTAGGGTCAGAGGTGCAGAGCTCATGAGGTAGAGGGACCGCCGAGGCAGGGTCACATGGTTCGCAACTACCCGACCTGCCATACCAACGATCAGCAAACGGTATAGGAACCATCAAGGCAGAGGTAGAGATTCGAGCGAGGAGGTCCACCGGGTGGTGGATGTGGTAGAGGAGCAAGCCGTGTAATAGGCGATGAGGGGATGTTTTAGATTCTACCGCCACCACTTCCAAGTGGTCCACCCCGACCTCAGGGAGCAGGAAGATAGGGATGAGCTTAGCTTCAGGAAGCTGAGGCCTACAACCACGGTACTCCAGAGATGATTCGAGGTATGATCTATGTCTACTCCACCCTAGATGTATTACTTATAGACATAGGTTCTAGTCACTCTTTCATTTCCATGACTCTTGTTCAGAGCTCCTAGATTTCGGTAGAGCCACTGGATCGATCTTTATGATTACAGAATTCTACGGGAAAGGATTTGATGATTACACACTTGTTTCTATAGTGTGATCTTACTCTAGGAGGTGAGATATTTGGCTAGGATCTCCTAGTAGTATCATCAAGGAATTATGATGTCATCTTGGGTATGGACTGGTTATCTATGGTCCATGCTTAGATTGACTATTTTAGGGCAAAGTGCGGTGTGTCTGTGAGGATGGAATCAGGTTTTTCTTCACTGGAAAGAAGGGAACCTTTGTAGCTCAAAATGGACTTTCTCAAAGGAGGGTGCAGCCAATCACCCATTAGTTGGCTAGGCTTACCCTTAGAGAAGTTGATGTGAGGAGTTTGAGTTATCCTGTAGTTGTGGACCAGTATGCTAATGTCTTTCCTGATGATGTTTCAGGACTAACTCCTCACAAAGAGGTAGACTTCTATATTGACCTATACCCTAGGACAACACCGATATGTACACCAACATATCGGATGGCTCCCGTAGAGCTTTGTGAGTTGCGGGTATAGTTGGAGGACATACAAGGGAAGGGGTTCATAAGTCCCTGTGTTTCTCCATGGGCATCCCTGATTTTGTTCACCAAGAAGGAATATGGGAGTCTGAGGATTTGTGTGGACAATTGGCACCTAAACCAGGTGACTGTGAAGAACAAGTATCCTCTTCTGAGGTTTAATGATCTCTTCAACTAGCTAAAGGGAGCTCAATGGTTTTAGAAGATAATCCTCAGATCAGGCTATCATCAGACCAGGGTATGAGACGAGGACACACCGAAGACAACTTTCAGATGTCAGTATGGCCATTATGAGTTCTTGGTGGTGCTCTTTGGCATAACCAACACTCTGGAAGTGTTCATGGGACTCATGAACAAGATCTTCCAGCCTTACCTAGATTTCTTAGTGGTGGTCTCCGTTGACGACATCTTGATTTACTCGGTGTCAGAGGAGGAGCACACCACACACCTACAGATAGTTCTGGATACACTACAAGAGCACTAGCTTTATGGAAATCTCTTGAAGTGCCATTTCTAGATAGGGGAAGTCCACTTCTTGGGACACTTTATCTCGAAGGCTGGATTTACTATGGATCTAGTGAAGATATAGGCAGTGCTTTTTTGGGAGCCACCCAGGAGTGTGAGCGAGGTGCGAAGTTTCCTTGGATTGGATGGGTACTACCAGAGATTTTTACCTGACTTTTCCAGAGTTGTGATACCATTTTCAACTTTGAAAAAGAAAGGACAACCCTTTGCGTGGATGGAGAGATGCCAATAGAGTTTTCAGGAGTTAAGGTAGAGACTTATGAGTGCCCCCATCTCAAGGCTACCAGAAGAGGGAGTTGGGTATGTAGTCTACTGCGACACATCAGGGACCGGACTAGGTCATGTCCTAATACAGAAGTGAGCAGTGATCAGTTACGGCTCACATAAGTTGATAAACACAAGAATAACTACACTACCCATGACATGGAGTTAGTAGTAGTGGTATTTGTGCTGAATATGTGGTGGCACTACTTTATGGGAGAACAATTTACTGTTTAATCTGATCACAAGAGTCTCAGGTATATCTTCTCATAGAAGGACCAGAATATGAGACATCGATGATGGCTAGAGTCCCTCCAGGATTATGACTTTGTGATATTCTATACTCCTATGAAGGGGAACGTGGTGGTAGATGCACTCAGTAGGAGGTCTGGTTTATATTTGCTGAGTGAGGTGATAAAGCAACTAGCCACATTGTAGTTATACTTTATGGATAGTGATGGAGCATCTTACCTCCAGTATATGATATTTACTCCCCCACTCCTTTAGTGAGTCTAGGAGGCACAACTTGGAGACGTTGACTACGAGGCTCAGCATTCTCATATATCCTCAAGATAGGCTTCCGATGGATTTTCTGAAGGTGGAGAGTAGGTCATCCTCTTCAGAGGACGCATCATGGTTCCACTGAAACTATGAGAAGAGGTGTTAATGGACTTACACACACCCCCTTGGAAGTATATCCTCAAGTGGGAAAGATGTTCTAGGACCTCTGACGTCAGTACTGATGTTCAAGGATGAAGAAAGCAGTAGTAGAGTTCGTATCGCGATGCCTCACTTATTAGTAAGTGAAGGTCGAGCATTAGGTACCAGCAGGCTTAGCTCAACCACTTGAGGTACCAGAGTGGAAGTGGGATGGTATCTCCATGTAATTCATGCCCGGGCTACCACATACAACCAGGGTCCATGATTCCATTTGGGTGATTATTGACCGACTCACCAGTTTGGCCACCTTTCTACCCATCCGAGAGTAGGGATCAGTGGAGAGATTGGGATGTCTCTATGTACAGGAGATTGTACGGCTTCACAGGGTGAAATCGACTATTGTATCAGATCATGAAACTCATTTTATATCCTGATTTCGGTAGGGATTATAGGAGGCATTCGGGACTCAGCTACATTTGAGAATCTCCTTCCATCTTCAGATAGATGGTCGTATAGAGCAGACCATTCAGACACTCGAGGTCATGATTTGTTCTTGTGTCCTTGATTTTGGCCGCAGTCGGGAGGACCACCTGACACTGGTGGAGTTCGCATACAACAACAACTATCACTCCACCATCGGCATGGAACCGTTTGAGGCCTTGTACGAGTGACCTTGCATATCACCACTATGCTGGACAGACCCATGGGACTCAACACTTATGGGTCTAGAGTTGGTACAGGCTACCATAGAGAAGGTACATATCATTCAGGAGAGGATGAAGACTGCATAGAGCTGGCATAAGTTTTATGCCAACAGGAGACAGAGACCCTTGTAGTTTAAGGAGGGAGACCATGTCTTCTTAAGGGTTTCACCCCAACGAGGATTACAGATGTTTGGTCAGGGCTACAGGCTATCTCTGAGGTTCATCAGACCTTTCCAGATCCTTAGTAGAGTAGGAGAGGTGGCGTACCATTTAGATCTTCTCCCACAGATGCACTAGGTGCATAATGTTTTCCATGTGTCGAATCTGAGGAGGTACATGCATGATCCATCGCACATTATTGATTAGGGAGAACTGGAAATCGATGATGGGGAAACATTTTTGGAGTTCCCAGTGGAGATAGAGGATTGATAGAAGCAGGTCCTTTGTGTAAGTTAATTCATATAGTTCTATTTCATTTGCAGCACAAGAATCTCCAAGAGATCACTTGGGAACGGGAGGCTCAAATACATGCTCAGAACCCCCATTTGTTCCCCTAGTTTTGTTGTAGCTTTTTGGGATGAAAAGCCCTAAGGTGGGGAGAATGTAAAGACCAGAAAATTAAATATATTTTCTTTAAAATTATTTGGGATTATTAAGAGTCTGTGAAAATTTTCGGCTCTTGATTCTAAGTCCCGGTGTGCCCGAAACAGAATTTTGAACTTTTTTTATGGTACGTTCAGTAAACATGAGGGTGAAGTTTTCTATCTTTTGAATTGGTGCTCGGATTAAAAATCTGAGGACACCGTTGAATCCATAGTGCCGGGATTATCTTAAGGGAATATTAACTTTGACTATAGTAGGTCAAGAGAAAAAGTTTGTTTTACAGACTTTTTAAAGAATAATAAAATAACATAAAATTGTTATTTTATTTTTTTTCCAACAGTTGAGCAGTGGTGGTGGGACTGCTGAATTGTCAAGACATTTATTTTTCTGACTCTTTGTTTGTGTAACCACTCCATGTCTAATTTATGTGGTTCATTAATTTCACTGATTAATGAAACCATTAATTAAAAGGAGAGTTAAACTCTTAAATATTCCTTTTAATTTTCCATCGTTGAAAAACATGAGGGATTGGTGATTTTGTGGGAGAACTCTGAAAAAGTGCTGATGAACTTTCCTACAATGAAGAATGGAGGATCAAATAAGTCATTGGAGGAATCTATCCAGGATCGATGAATTCCAGCGGCTTCATTAAGCATGGATTCTTCTTCTACAACTGTAACGTCTCCTCTGATTCCAAGGAAGGGGTTGTTATTAAATTCAAGTAATCTCTTGATTCTTTTCCTCATTCTTGGAAAGCATGACGAACATGGATCAACCAAAATGAGTTGATCCGTGAATCGTATGAAATTGCGGGTGGTTATTGTGGGAGATTTGAACGGGGTTTAATCAATAACTATGCGATGTTTTTATTTAATAACTTCTTATTATGATGCTAACGCATAGGGCGTAGGCCAAACGAACAAGGCCCAGACCCACTGCCACTTTGGTTTTGTCGCACTCTTCAGGGGAAAAGTTTGAAATTGACAGAAAATTGAATCTGGGAGTCACGCAGTGATAGAGGAATCTTGGGAGGCCAGTAGGTGCATTCAGAAGGGGAAACAGACCACCGGAGCTCACCCAGTGGCTCGCGAAAGATTCTGTCAGCACGATACCAGTGCAGGGGCACTAGCGGGCGATGGTCGACATCGGACGACCACATTGGCAGAAGGAAGCACACCATTGCACATCTCAGTGAGGAGGTTACGGCTTCAAAGATGTGAGAGAGGAGAAGGGGACCCGCCCACCGTAGGTCCTGCTAACAGAGAGGTGGTGCCACGTGGCGCCACTTTTGCAGAAAAGCGAACATCTAAAAGATGTTCGAGAAGGGGGAGCGACACCCCCCATTTGGGCCACCCAGCTGGGTGTCATTCTAGCTAGTAGGCCAGACCGCCCAGCGGACCGCGCCTAGTTGAGGCGGACCGGGCCGGTCTGCGGCCCAGCGGGCCGAGCCCACCGTGGCCCAGCCCACTCGGGCTGGCCCAGCCGATTCGGTATGGGAGGGTCGGACCCAGACCAGGTTAGGTCAACCCAAATTGGGTTAGTTCAGCCCAGGACAGGTCAGGTTGGGTTGGTCTAACAGGGTTAAACCGGACTCGGCCCCTTTTTGGCCCAGATACGCTTAAAAGGCTATATCTCACAAATTAGATGTATGATTGATGGATCGTCTATGAAGATGGAATACTTAGAATGAGATGGCCCTTTGGAGATAATCCACCTGAGTTTTGGAGAAAGTTGGTGCATGACTGGGTTGGATTGAACCTGAATCCAACTGGGCCCTTGACACTAAAATGCCTATAACTCACAGACCGAGCGTCTGATTGACGTGTCGTCTATCGCATTGAGAACCTTACAACATGGAGGTCCTTTGGTTTACTACTCTGTGGAACATCATGGTATTTTAGTCATGAATGATATCTTTAGGAGAAGATACTATGAAACTTAAGCGCACCGAGTGCGGGGAATCTTGTGGTTGGCTGTCAATTGAAGAGCGAACCTATGTGGATCAACATCATTGCGACCATGTGGGGATCAAAACTATAGAGACCCTATATGAATCAGCATCATAGAAACCCAGTGTGTATCTAAATCATAGCGACCCTGTATGGATCAGCATCATAGTGACCATGTGTGGATCAACATCATAGTGACCCTGTATGGATCAAAATTCTAGAGACCCTGTGTGGATCAATAGTGCGCGACCCGACAAGGACCAGCCTTAGGGCGACCCATCGTGGATCAGCGACATACGGGCCTATGTGGATTGACAATGGAACAATTTCTTCGTGGTTCAGTTGTGGAGAATTCCTAATGGAATAAAATTATAAAGCTTAAGACTAATCATCTCTATTCTTGAACTCTGAGTTGTATACTTGGTGGGAGATGTCTCTACTTTATGCTTTGTGATTGAGGTCATGATTTGTGGTTTTTTCTTTTGTCGAATTTTGGGAGACCTTCAGAGGTCTTGGGGTCCCTAGTGGGTATTTTTATACTCACCCCTTCATGGGCTTCGCCTGCACCTTATTGTGTCTTGTGAAAATGATGAGCAACTTGAATAAGACTTTAGGGAGCCAGGACTAGGCGGTACACAGAGGAGACTGGTTGACATGGAGAGCTGTGGAGATGAGTTGTACCTACCCTTCAATTAGGATCCTTGTTGAATGATCTCAAGAGATGTTTTCTATTTTCTATTGTAGTTTTATCTTTTTAGTTGGGCTTGTATTCCAGCCCCTTTACTTTTAGTACACACTTTTACTACTTCCGTTTTTCTTTGTGGTTGCATCTTTTTGTGTTCTTGGACTGTGTGTTTGTATAGGTTTAAAGGAAATTCCTTTATCTTTTAGGGATATGCCTTTCCTATGATAGTTTCCAACCCATGGCCTATAGAAGGCAGTCTTGGGGTAGTCACGGCATGGGCCCCAGGGGACAGGTCGTGACAGATTGTTTAATTTATGACTTTTTTCACTTATGACTTATTTAACTTTTTTTTGAATCAGATTTTTTTAATATTTCACACATGTACCTTGACTAATCATTCATTGACTGTGGTTCTTGATATTACTAGGTTTCACCCTCATGGATTATCAAAGTCTACTCGTATCATAAATAAGATAGACTAGCCTTGATAAAGGGGAGTGGGACTATAATGATACATTTTTCACATAGAATGAAATACTCATAAAATATGTTCCCAAGTGGTAGTATGGGGATATACGTCACATAATTATCAGTAGAGTTTATGTATTATATCATGATTGTGTACATTCATGTTTCATATTTAGGATTTTTCATTAATGGGTCATTTTATTTCTGGATTATTTCATTTCTTCCTTGTTTAATATCTTGTTTGATTCACTTATGGTTCTAATTAGAAAGTATTTATTATATTTCAACTATTAATAAATTAAACACACAATAGATTTTAATAGAAATAGGTTCATCCTCTAAATGATTTATCTTTAGATCTATCCTTTAAATCACACAGTCGGTTGAATATATCATGCAGTCATTTGTATAATGCAGTATTTTCATCATGGTAAATATACATATAATTATTTATAAATAAATTAAACATTATTAGATATCATTAAAATAAGAAATTAATAGAATAAGTCAATATCATCAGTCACATCTATTTGTTTACCTCTTTTTCATCATGATGATCAATTATGAATGCTAACTATCTACATCATTTTACTTACAATATTTTTTTAAAAAAAATATTTTAAAATTTTTATTGAATTAACTATAAAAATTAATGATTATATCAAATGTAGAAATATTGGTCCCTCCATTTCTCACATTCCAAGAAATGAATGTTTCACTACTGGTCATAGAGGTACTTCTGGTTCCTGCTTTGAGTGTACATATGTCTAATAATTTCTATCATGTTGCACTACCTCCTTCTATCATCCCTTATATTTTCCATTCTAGGTTCTATAGAATAGTGATGTGAAGCTTCATATTTCTCGATCATCAGCTCATTGTTGTGCCAATAGTATGATGGAGTCTAGAGACACATACATTTCATATTCCAGTGGTAGAGATAAAAATTATGCTTGAGTATGTTTCTATAATGTTGGGCCTCTCCATCTACAGTGTGACTGTGATGGGCCGAGTTGGTAAAAACCGGTTTGATATTATCCACATATTTCTAGCCATTGGGATTTGGGATGATGGAAGGTCCATCTTCTAGATCTGATTATGCATATCATGGATAGACTAGCACTTCTCCCATCTAGTCAATGATTCTTATGAGATCACCATGATGATATTTACACGTCCATATATTTTGAGACTTATTAGTGGAAAAATATTCATTGACCATTTGACTACATTTGTGTATTTGATATATTTAACATTACTGAAGGATTTCAGCTAGACAGGGAGGTATAAATGGGTGTCTCATGTCTTGCATATACATAAATAGAACTATGTAGGGCATGCTAAATTGATAAGATATAGATTAAAGGATGAATTGTTCTTATTTATATGTGGATATGGGAGTGCATACCTCCCTTAGCTCCACATGTCTACATGCCAATTCCAACTGATATTTTATTGAAGTCACTATGTGGATGATGGTATCTTTTTCCATCCTTCTTATGTGAAATTCAAATGTAAAGGTTTCTATTCTGAAATAATTATAAAAAAATGTTTTATATACATGGAGTAGGTATATAGATATTCAGATATAGCCAGACATGATGTCTATGATTACATACTTATACTAGACAACCGTCGACTAGATAGCATATGTGATTATTAACTTTATAGTTAAATTATTATTCTGTGTAGTAAATGTCTTCATTTATTAATTACTTATTCATTTTTTTGGTATTTCAGGTTTCATGGATTCTATATACTAAGGATATCATCAAGAGTCTCCCACCTTATTGTACAATGAATCTTTCTTCTAGATCATGCATCATACTTATGATTAATTTTAATATTATTGAATGAAATCATAATTATTGGGTTATAAGGTAGTTTGGATTCTATCAGCTCATTCATGTACCTCCTAGTCATTTACCTTAACTTTATTCACTAAATATTTTATGGAAGTGAGACTTTGAATGGCGATGATATCATGCATGACATATTAAGATATGGAACAGATGATATGAGTCCCGATTATGAGGGGATGACATCGTACATATGAATTTATCAGATCAGATAGATTATGGGATCTAATATCACATGTCCCTAGTGATATATCTTACGTGACATAGAATTTTCTATCATGATTTAGTAATAATTCTTCCTTACACCATTCAATAATTTTTTATTAACTTTAGAAAACTATATAATTTGTTTTTGCAGGATTCTCTTATCACCCAGCTCATTCTCATCTCCAATCCAACAGAGGGAGGAACCTTTGGCCAAGACTATTTTCATAGAGTATTAAAAAAGTATCCTCATCCTATGGATGATATTTATAATAGGATTTTCACTGACATGTTAGATGATGCAGAGGGTGCTGAGCCTAATATAGATGTGCTAGGGGTGATGGCCCTATTATGGATATAGATGTGGCCCATGAGGAGGGTAATCATCCTGATCATCCAGATACTCCTCTAGTTCCTATTTTATATGATTCAAAATGTGAGGAGACCTCATTTAGGGACCATGAGTCCTTTTTTTCAATTATAACTCACCTTAAACTAATTAAATTTTACTGGAATAGAAATTAAAAACAATTTCACTAACAAGTATTTAGATAAATACAACTTGAGTTTTTTGAGATTTAAATAAATATAAGACATTTCCATGATATAATAACTTATGTTTCCATTAAATTATATCTTTTTAGAGTCCTAGGAATTTTAATACAATAATTGAAGTTGAATTTTAGAAAATAAACCCATTTAAAGTGTTTGTGAAGAAAATATGACCCTCTTGAATCATAGGAAAATGCACCATAAAGTCTATAACCTCAGGAATCACAATAAAATACATCGAAAAGTCCCCAAATTCATTAAACATAGGAAGATACATCACATATTACCTAAATTTTTTGAAGAACCTGAACCATGAAGTGGATTCCTGAAGTCCCCAACCACATCCAATCAGTTTATTTTATCTGGGGATTTGTGTGGTGACCTCATGCTAAGAAACCACTATAGACTCCCTTCATGGGATCACCTCACTGAGCACTAGACCTCAAAAAATCCTATCCCTCACCATGTTATATATATGATTTAGATTCCTTGTGGAGTACTGAGGGATGATCCCTTCACGACCATGTGCCATCTCCACACATCCTTCCACTTTGGGAAATCAACAACCAAACTTTTCTTATAAATACCAAGGTACCATATTAGGAAATGGAGATTACAATAATGACTAAAATACACCATACAACCATATATAGAATAATAGATAGGATTTTCTAATTCAAGGAAGTATTCCCCTATAAAGAGAATTTAGAGGAAATTAAAATGGAATCTATGACAATGAGAAATAAAAGAGAATACACCTCATCAGGGTGAGATCATGAGGATACCTCATGAGGAAATATCATGAACCCAATCCCACAAGAATACCTTATTAGGATAGATCATGAAAACAAGCCCACAAGTCCCCCTTGTGAGACCATCTTGTGAATGTGAGCTCATGAGGCCACCTCACAGGGTCATCCTTCAAATGTGAGTTTGTAAGGGTTCCTCATGAAGACTACCCTATGGGTACATTATATAAGGTCCACCTCATAAGGTCACCTCATGAGGTCCTATTCATAAACCCTCTTTAATGTGATGTCTATTCAAAATGGGAATTCTGTGGGACATCCAATACCTCTCTTATTATTAGAAATATCTCAATTGGTTAGAAAATTACCCCCTTCACATCTATCCTTTCACATGAGTTTCTTATTGGGGTCATGAAAATCTAATAAAACTTTATATTTTCCTTCCTCCAAGGTTAAATACTTAAAAATAACAATATATACCTCTTCCAAAACTACCAAATTCATAGGATTAGGGCATGCACACCCGCATCCACCCCTTCAATCATGTAATATCTTGATAAAAGGAGGCTCATGAATTATCCTATCAAATAAGTAGAACCCTTAGGGAGATACAAATCATGGATTCCCATTGATAACATGGGTTTATGTGAGGAGGAAACTTGACTGGTCTATTCTGGGTCAACATGATCATGTGGATGTGGGTTTCCATTTTCAGGTGTAAAACCCTAGATGGTTCTCATTGAGGATTTTATCACCCATAGACATCAATGAGTAAGGAACACCCATACCTGGAAAAATCATGAAAAATACCCACTCAATAATTTTTTATCACTTATTCCATGATAAATATATGATGTAAAACTACATGACAACATCATATTAGCATGACTTAAAATTTCATGACACCATCCTAGTCATATTATGTAAAACTTCATGAAAATGTCCTATTCATATGATGTAAAACTACATGAAAACATCCTAGTCACATGATATAAAACTATATGAAAACATCCTAGTCACATTTTGTAAAACTATATGAAAATGTACTTACTTCATGACATTAAACTATAAGGTATGGTCATACCACATGACCTTAAATTATGAAACTCAAATTACATGGGATTTGATTCCTGTTATAATAGGATACAAAGGAAACCTTCCAGAGGTTTAAACCCAACATTCTCAACCTTCCTTATCCACTATCAGAAGCCTGTACTACTCATGATGTTACTTAAATCCTTCTTCACTATAACATATTCCCTAGTTAAACATCCTCTTTAGGCTATATTCCTAATAGTTCTATGTTTGTCTTAGTGGGTCATATACCCACAAATCTAATTAACCATATCATTGAGCCTTATTCCTAATGAAATAATTCCCCCCAAAAAAGGGCTATATTCATTATGGGTAATAAAAAATATATATATTATTATAGAAATATTACCTTTGAAACTATCTGGAAATAGAAACTCATGTGTAAGTCCCACACTAACTATTACTACACACCCTTTTCCTAAACATCACCACTACATGACATAAAACTGTACGGTATGGTCATGACATACAAACTTAAAATTTTGCACTAAAACTAAATGAGATATTATTACTTTAAAAAGGATATATATAATACTCCTTTTATTGTCCTGATATTAACTCCATGATTAGTATTACCTTCTTGGATGGATATTAACTCTAGAGTGCCAAACTATGAGGTTGTAAGCCATAATATCCTAAAACTAAGCATCATTAAGTAATAAGAAAAAGATGGAGAACCCATGTGACAAAAAATAGAACCATCTATGGAGACCTCTGACACATAATAAATTTTCATATAAGCACATATTTTTTATTAGGTTTTTGGAATGAGGTAACCAGTCATGCGTTGGGATTTAGGATTGATTCACAAACATGACATAAATATTTAGGAGAGTCCCAAAGTAGGTATAAATTACTCTAAAAAAGGTGTGTATGTTACCTATATACCATACTATTAAGCAACATGAATTCCTAAGTCTCAATAGTAAATTAACTACAACCATATTCCTCTGTAAAATAGGTTTATATAAACTTAAAACATTGTAGTTGAGATTCACATTAGAAGTTTCTATTTATCATGGAAATAGAGATGGTGAAATCGATGTGATTTATTTTCTAATAAAAAAGTTATTAAAATTGTATATTATTCTAGCTTCACTAATAAAAATTGTTCAACTTGATATAAAAACTTCATCAACAAAGATAACTGAGTTATCATACCATAAAAGTAATCAGTTAAACATGCTCCTCCTTTTGATACCACACTGACGAGTTTTCTTATTTGTATTTATTTTTATTCATAGGAATTTAAAAACCCTTATAAGAGTTGTGTTTTATCCAAATATGGTATAAAAAAATATTTAGAATTATGGCTCTATCATTACAAGTGTCATGTCTTAATGCATTAAAAGGAAATTGTTTCCAACACAATGTCTGCAAAAGAAAGTAGTGAATGATCTGGTTGGGGGGGTACCATCTCAATGGTAAAATCACTTCATTAGAGGAATCCAATTAAGGTATGAAATATCAAAAGACTTAAAAAACTTCATTATAAATGAAAATAATGAAAATTTTGGTGTCACCCATCATCACTTCCAAATTGTTCTAGTTCCTTTCCCCTGAACAAGACAATTTTTACCTCCCTTATTTTAAGGAGATCGAGAAATGATAATCCAATTTATATGAAGAATTTTTAAAATTTTATTTAATAAATTTAATATTATTAAAATTTTTTATACCAAGTTATTAAAATTTAGTTATCATTTATGGGTATTTTTTATTTTTGTATAACATTTTTTAGAAAATAAATAAAAATGTTTTAAATACAAGTTTTATCAAGAAATATTTTATTTAGTATTTTTTATTGGTTTAGGTAAAAAATTATTGAAAATGTTCCATCCCTCAAACCCATGGGAGAAATCCACATAGCATCCCCATAAGGGATAGTTGTCTAATTAAATATCAAGGAAGGATAACTATATACTACAAAGAGGATCATATATAGCACACATGCACATGAGTGCACTGATGTTTGGGGATTGAGTCCATGTGGTGGTGGGAAGAGGATCTCATTAGCATGGGGAAATGCATAATGATGATAGGTGTCTTCTAATATCTTTCCAACTTCACTATTTAGTGAATGGAATATTATTTATTATTTAGTGTCGGTTTACTATGAGATCTTCTGATGTGGGATACAGAATATTTTGAGCACTTTTCACTTAACCAAAATTATACATTTTTCTCTAACCCTGTGTCACCTTCCTTAGACACACATTATGTACCTATTTCGTTTCCATTACACTGTGGTACCACCATGGAAGGTTGATAGGAGCTCATACACCATTGGATTTTCAAAGGTCTCTATGCCATAACAATGGCTATGCGATGTAGTGACCCCTGAAAGAAGAAATGATGGAGGATGGTTGAACCATGTGCTAAGAGGATACACCATGGGAATCTATAGCATGAGGATAGAGAAAGGAGGTTGTGTAATAATGTGAAATTATTGTACCATGTATCATTTTGAATAATAGGAATCAGGAAGGATTTGGCATAGGGATGAATCCTGTATCATAGAAGGGTTTGTTTTGGTAGTGGATCCAGATTTAGGAGAATACAGATTGAATAAAGTTTTGGTGCCATTATTTATACGACACTATAGATAAAGGAAGAAGAAAATAATTCAAAGGAGGTAATTTCATGGGATCCCAATTATGTCATGGAAAGGCCTAAAATGGTTGGGGTGTGGAAAATATGAAGAATGAGGCTATAACCATGGGTAGATGGCTACAGTTTAGGCCAAATAATGACATGAAATTATGTAACCAAATTCATTTAAAGGTATCTATCCATGCCATAGGGGTTAGTACTACAAAAAATTCAAAAATCCGAAGCATCTAGGCTTTACACATGCTACAGAACAAGCCTCAATGGATATTTAAAATAACCACGTGTGTGGGTTGTAACCTACCTTTAAGGGACTTAGTTTGCAGCACAAAACATGAAGAACTTGACCCAACTATCACCTATTATGAATATTTTTAAGGAGGACCCCATACATGTTACTAACCAATTCAAAATGTTTAAATAGGGAAAAGAAAATTAAAAATAGAGAGAATTAAGGGATTTATCTTAGGTTTCTTACAATAAATTGATATCAGATACTATTGTGCAAGGGGATGATGATTGAACTGGAGACTAAATATTGGAGCCTAAAGTGGTGTTGACATGTTTTGTATTTCAATTACCTAGGTCACTTTTTAATTTCCATATCCCCTCATGACTAGAATGAGGGGGTAATTTTACTATACCAAAAAATATAATAAAGGGGTAATATACTTATTATAGAAAATATTGTGTGATTGAATTATGTGAAGGGTTATTCTTTTTAAATTTCATTTTAATCCTACCCTCATCTCTCAAGAATGATTAATAGTGTGATAGGAGGATATTATTTTCAAATACATCAACTAGATACCCCATTCACATGGCACACCCAATGCATTAATTAGGGTTATCTATGTTTAAATAAGTTTTCAAAAACCTATCTATAAAATAAATTGAGTAATTTATAGGGAAAAGAGATATTTTTAAAATAGAGTGTGAGTAATCTAAGAGGAGGCTCACTAGAGTTTGATTCTAACAACATCTAAATTAAAATCACATCACTCTTTCTGAACTATGTACATGAACCTAGATTTATAGAATCTTATTAAACTCATCTCATTTAATATAAAAACCAAAACCAACTTCAAATATCTTATTTTTTATTTAAATATTTTCTAAATTTTCTAAGTTGTTTCTATCTATTCTCTATGGTATTGACCTAGAATTCTACTTTACTATATTTTAAAATTAGTTAGTGTAGTTTGAGTTCATAAATTTATAATTTTATTTACTAAGAGACTTAATGACACCTTTCAAGTGATAAAATATGGTGTCATTACCGAGGGAATGTTTATTGGGAATGTGTATAAAAATGAGTAATTTTCCGTTTTTATTTTTCCCATTTTCCAATTTTTACACTTGGTATTTTCATGTAGCAGTTTCAGGTACCACAACAACGATTGAGTACTAAACCAAGGGTAAAAAAAGATAATGAGATCTTTATTTTAATCCTGAGACAAAAAATTCACTAAGAATATAGAATAAAAAAAAAGAAGGAGTCATGGATGGAAGAGAATATGGACATGGATCGGGATAAAAAGAACACCAATAGCTCTTAGGTAGGAACTGGAGGATGCAAGCCTTAATAAATTATGGAAGACACTAAAATGTGGGGATCCATTCGAGCATCCTCACCTCACTAGTCACTGATCAATAGTTCAAGATCAAGTAGATGATCATACAAATGATAAAAAACTCAATGAAATTTTCTAGGATACAACATGAAAAACCCAATTCTCACCTTGGGAGTTTCTTAGAGCTATGATACACCTTATAGTTTAAATACATAATAATCGATGACGTATGGATAAATATTTTCAAGTTATCACTCCTAGAAAAATCTTGAGAGTGGATCCAAATACCACCCCCATATTTAATCACCACTTGAGAGGAATTTATAAGGATATTATTGACTATATTTTCCCTCTATAAATGTTTATGTATTTATGGGTAAGAATTATAAATTTTGAACAGATTAATGATGAGTAACTTTATAGTTCATGGGGAAGGTTCAAAATTTTAATTAGATGATATCCTCACCATGACATATAAACCTAACAACTAATTGAAACATTATATAAATGTTTATTATAGGGTAACATGTGGATTATTGATATTGTCACTGGAGGATAGATAATGAGGAAGTCACCTGAAGAAACCTTTGTGTTTTTTGATGATATTTCCAACATTAGTTTTTAATAGAATACTAATGGAGGATAATGAAAAGGAGTGAACATGGTGGAAAAAATATGGGTGATTACACAGATGAACATAATTTCAAGGAAATTGGAATCTATGATGAAAACTAAACATCCCCAATATAAACACTATAAATATTCTAATTACCTTGATTATAACCATCAAAACTATATGAATGGATGACTGTTACACCAAAAAGAATAATCAAATCAAGGGAAAGAATTTTAGATGAGGCTACAAGGGTTTCAACCTCAACATCATGGGTAATCTTGGATGAGTCAATTATACTCTTTGGGGGAGACTCTAGCCGCTTTCATGAGAGCCACATGGTCTACACTAAAGGAGTTGAAATCCTACTCCAAGGATCAAGGTTCCACTATTCAGTGACTAAAATAAAACTTAAAAAACTAGACATCATCCATGAGAAATATGGAAATCCCAGTGGGGAATATTGGTATCCTACTAAAGGATAGGCCAAGGTGATTTTTTCGAGGAGATAATAATATTACTATATATGTTAAACTAAAATCCATTACCTTAAGAAGTGTAAAATCAACCCAACAATGTGTTGTAAAATTTGGAAGATATACCTAAGACCAAGATGAAAATAAAGGGAAGCAGAGTAGGAAACAAAGGAGAAAGAAAAAGAAGATAAGAAGTTTATTCGAGAGGAACAACCACCAATATACCAATCGTCATCACCTTTTATGGAGAAAACAAGGCAAGTAAATTTTAATTAAAAAAGAGAAAAGTGTCTAGAAAAATTTAAATAATTTCATATTAATATACCATTCACTGTGGTTCTAGTGAAAATGACTACCTAGATAGTTTTATAAAATACTTGGTGTAATAAAATGAATCTATAATAATTGTGTACCATACTATTGATGGGGGAATGCTCTATTATGGTATCAAGAACCCTAATGGAGAAGAAAAATGATCTAGATAGTTTTTACATTCCGATTGATATTGGTTTTAATGAGTTTGAAAAGTATTTATGTGATTTAAGTTCAACTATAAATATAATTTCATACACAACATTTGAAATCCAAGGATTGAGAGAGATAAATACAACTTGAGTTGTGCTTCAACTTATGAATATAATAGTTAGACATCTCAGAGGGTTACTTGAAGATGTCACAATCAAAGTTGACAAGTTATAATTTTTTATAGATTTTCTTATGATGGCAATGGATGGGGAGAAGAACCTAATAATATTTGGAAGATAATTCCTTGATATAGGAAGGTAATCCATTGATGTTAAATGTGGGGAGTTGTGATTAACATTTAGTGAAGAAGAGTAAAAGTTCACCATTCACCTGGTGATGAAAAATATGGATAAGAGAAGTGATGCTAAAAGAGAGGATATCTTTAAAGAAGTTTATGTCACTATTTTTATTGAAAAAATAGTTGAGTTAAATATTGTATATAATAAATAAGAAAGTTAAAAAGAGGAACCAAATGACATAAGTTTTCTGAAAAAATATAGAGATAGATGATGAACTATTATCCGGAAATAATTCAAGGAAGGATTATAGGTTTGGGAAGTCAATGAAATGCCATTTGATTTTTCAAGATAGAAAAAAAATGATGTATTGAGACCATGGAGTTATAAAAAGTGTTACCTATATGAATATTGAAAACAATATTTGAAAAAGGAGGAGAAATCATCTATATGAAGGAATCACTACTTTAAGATTTTATAAATATGAACTGGGTAACCTCTTTTTTATCCTCAATCACTTGAATTCAAGATGTAAATTCGAGATCAATGACCATAACCAAATAAATTTTATGAGAAAACCTATATTTTTTTGACTTTAGGATTTTATTTATTTTTACTTTTTAGGAACTGGTTTTAGTGGTGTAACCCCCTCAATTTTTTTGAACTTTCATGTAAATGGACTTGCGCTTTCACTATTTAAACTTGATTTTAAATCCCATGATAATTAAAGGTATAAATACCTAAGGAATTAATCAAGGGGAATATAATATAATATTAATGAAAAAGGTCAGTGGGATTTAATTTTAAATACTTACTTATACTCCCATATTTTCATAGTATTTTTTGAATCTTATAAGAAAATATGCATGCACACACATAGATTTTTTCTTTAATAACAATTAAGATTTTTAGGAACCGAAAGATGCAATTTTTTAATTTTAAAACTAATATAATTAAATAAGAAAGATAGGGGAATTTAATGATTATAGTGGAACATATTAATTTTAATTTTATGAATCATGATTTTTCTTTTTAGTCACATGTAGATGAAATTTAAGCTTCCATTTTTCATGATTTGATTCTCAAAAGTTTCTATAGATTAATTTATTCATTATTAAACATTCCATGAGTGATTATCTTCAAATTTTTATACCCCCATTCCTAATAGGTTTCTAGACCAAATTTTTCCAATCATTCATAGTAAATATCTTGATAGATATTGGGACCTGGTTCCTATTGGAATATGGATTCGATCCTTTCAAAACAATGATTAAATAATTCACTACCAAAATGATTGAGGAATTTATTTATCCATTAAACTTTGACATAAATTAAATTGAACCTACTTTTATACCTTATATAACATGAATATATTTTGATATGAATGAGCCACATTATAAGAAAATTATATCCATTCCTACCCCATTATCTAGTGTTTTTCATGATTATAAAAGTTCAAGTGTAGGGGAGAGAGAATTCATGGTGAAAAAGGGATGTTCTTTATGGAGGGAAAATGATTGGAGAATTTTCATTGTATATTTGGGAAAAGGGACATATAATTATTCATTTATTTATTTCTACCCCTTTATGGGGAAAAATGGAAAAAATTAGCTTGAGCTTTGGAGGGTCAAAAATCACCATCACTTGAGTACTGATTTTTATCATCTAGGGTTGGGTGGTTAATGTTACACTTATATTAGATTAGTTTTCAAAAAATTAAAAAATATATAAAATAAATAAAAATTAAAAATATAGAGGGGGAATTAATTATAATTTCATTGTTCACAACCTTACACTAAGATTGGGGAAGTGGGTGTTGTAAATTTTTAGAGAGGGGAATGTCATTGGACTTAATTTGATTATCATGCATTATAGTTAGAGATATGCCTCATTTTTTTATATTTAATTATATTATTCACCAATTACACATTATCCTTAATCCTTATACTCAATTGATTTGGGTTTTAAAATACTCATGATTTTAAGTGATTTTTGTCTCTATAAAGTTTAAAATGTTGTTCATTTTCAAATTCACAAGTCTGGAACATGTACTTAAGGTATGAGAAAAACTCCACATATTTTTACCTTATGTAATAATATGAGAAAATGGTGTAGTAGAAGATTATTAGTATGGTAATAATGATAAATTAAGAGACTTGAATGGAAGAGAGGATAAGTTCTATCATATCTCATGGGGAAGATCAAATACATTTTGTATAATGAGGAGGTAAAATCCTTTTTCATATCTGACCCTAGGAAATTATTTCTCTCTTTTTATTTTTTTGTTTAATTATTTTTGAATTTTAAATATTTATTGCATTTTGTATCCTTTGTAAATTATTAGTATAGATATATGCTTGAAGAGAAACATTGTTTTAGTGTGGGGGATTTAATGATCTAATTTTTATGCATAATTTTTTAAATTTTATTTAATAAATTTCATATGTTTTTAATTATTTATATTCATTTATTAACTATTTTTCCTCATTTATGGGTATTTTATATTTTAGTATAAATTTTTTTGAAAAGAAATAACAATATTTAAAATACTATTTTATCAATTTATATTTTTATAAGTATTTTTATTTGTTTAGGAAATAAATTGGCCAAAATGGGCCAGCCCTCAAACCCATGAGAGCATGCCACATAGTAAATGCATGAGGGGAATCCATCCTATAAACCCAAAGGGAAGGCTAGACACATGAGGAATAGAGGATCACATGTAGTATATAGGCATGAGAGAATATCAAAAAATGGGGGTAAGGTATATGCGGGGGAGGGGGAGGGTCTCACTAGTGCGAGGTGGTGCACAATGGAAATAGGAATCCTACAACACCTTTATGACTTTACTATCAAGTTAATGGAATGATATTTCTTATCTAGAATTAGTCGATTGTGGTATATTCCAATTTGGGTCATAGATTATTCCAAGTATTGTGTACTTTACCAAAACGATGTGTTTTTCTCATTTTGGAAATTCACCTTCCTAAAACACACTTTCTATACCATTTCCATCACTACTGATCACTTATACCACCATGGTTTGTTTATGGAAGCTTATGAGCCACTGGTTTTCAAAGTTCCTTTCACCACAGCCACGGATATGCGTCGTAGTGACCCCTAGAGGATGAAACAATGGATGAAGGATACACCATAGGATAAGAGATTTCCTTATGGGAAGCTGTAGCCTAAGGATAGAGGAATGATACTATGAAATCATGCGAACCTACTGAACCATGGCACAATTTTAAAAGGATAAAGCATGAAGGTTATGGTGTAGTGTTGAAACCTAAATCATGGATGAATATTTATATGGAAGATCCCATTAAGGTTACTGACCAATTAAAAATGTTAAAAGAGGGAAAATTAAATTCTAACCAGAGAGAAAAAATGGATTTATATTGGGATTCTTTCTATAAATTGAAAGAAGAAGTTTCTATGTAGAGTGGTGAAGACTAAACTAGATAATGGAGCATGAGGCCTGAAGTGGTGATGATGTGCTATGGATTTCTTCTACTTAATTCACTTTTTCATTTATATATCCCCTAATGAATAGTATGACTTGTAATTCTACTATAACAAACAATTTAATAAAGGGGGAATGTACTTAGCTTATCGAATTGTGTGTGATTGAATTCTGTGATGGGTTGCGCATTTTTAATTTCATTTTTATCTTCCCCTCATCTCTCAAGAATGAACATTACTATTAGAGGAGGGTATTATTTTCAAATACATCAAATAGATACCCCCATATCATGGTATAATCAATTCATGAGTTAGGGTTAGCAATCTTTAAATAAGGGTTTTAATACCTATCTATAAATTAAACTGGGTAATTGTGATGAAAAGGGGGAATTTATAAAATAGAGGGTGAGTAATTTGAGAGTAGGTTCACTATAGTTCAATTATAAAGACATTTAAATTAAAACAACATCACTTTTACTTAACTAATTACATGAAAGTAGATTTAAAAATTCATTATATGATTATCTCATTTAATCTAAAAACAAAAACAAATTTCAAATATATTTTTTCTTTCAATATTTTATATTTTTTTAAGTGATATCTTTCCATTTTCTATGGGATCGACCTCAAAATTTACTATTACAACATTTTGAAATTAGTTTATGTAGTTTGAGTATGTAAATTTGTATTTGATTTCACCTTCTAGGGGATCAAGAAACATGTTTTTTAATTCACTACCGTTATGGATCCACTCAATAAATTTTGAAATGCTACCCATCTCTGTCTCTAGTTCCAAGTTTCCCTAGATTATCAAGGGAATATTGATTGTAAGGACCATCTAGAATTCATGTGAAAACTGGGGGGGGGGTGAATAATTGGTTATCTATTTTTATTATTTGTTATTTTAAAACAACATTTGTCTCTAGTTATAGGGAAATGAATATATTGAATCACTACACATAATATCACCCATAGAAACACAATAATTTACAAGGTTCACTACTCAATAGAAGTAACTAGTTCTTGGAATGATATGGATGCAAGAGGAGATCACCTGGTTCACCAGAAAACAATCCTTTTAGTTACAACAAGCATAGAATATGCATCACTTACATTTCACTATAGTTTTTTGAGAGTAAATGTGATTATTGCATAGTTGATATGATAATATTTTTTTAACAATGAAATAGACCTTCACCAGCATACTTCAACACGACATCACTATGCTAATTGGATTATTTATACTTTCACTTTTTCAATCTAGTTATTCTTCTTCTTTGATTTCACAAACAAAAACAAGTAAGAACCTCTGATTTCTTATTTTCCCCCTCTTCTTATTCCATCCTTTGATAAATATTCTTCTAAAATACATGTTCATGATCTGAAATAACTATATATATATAAACTTTATCATCTATTACCTTCCTATTATTCTCTCTTATATTCAAAATATCACATGAATCAATCATTTTTAATTACTAGATTTTCATAAATCCAAAGATCTTAAAAACTTCCCCTGAAGTATCTATATTTAAAAACTTCAAAAATAACCGGTTCTAATTTTAAATATATTAAATAATTCCCTAAATAGTTGCTTCTTATTTATTCTTTTTCTTCTATGATATATGAAAATATCTTGCAACATTCCATTTAATTCATTCCATAAAATATGACATCTTTATCACCTTGTGAAATATTATCCCTTATTTAAAATTGGAATTATTCCAAATTTTTTAAAAGGTAGGAGGGAATATAGTCCCTTTTTATTAAAAAACAACTATATTTTTTATTAACTAGGTTAAGAGGTAACCCATTAATGTTATGTATACCTAGAGGCACATATTCCTAAGAAATACATGGCCTGAAGGCGCACCTTGTCCAAAAGAACCTATCAGCACCCATCCTGTCCGTATGGATGTACCTCGATTTCTACACCATTATAAGTGGTCATAATCATAGACACCTATAACTTCCGATGTTGATTCCCCGCCAAAGGAAAATCTATGGACCGCTTCACTATCACCACCAGTTCGAGTGCCCGCCCTTCATCTATCGTATGTGTTAGCTTCCACCAGCATCACCCCCCACATTCACCACCATGTTAGTGCGTGTCATCAACCAACACGACCCTCTCTGTATAGAACTAGATTCACCCACCACCATAATTGATATTCTTAGATAAATTTTTATTCTCATTCCTTTACAATTTTTTTGCCTTAGTGAATTCATACACTCATGAAGTCATATGATCATGAATTTGTCATTTTTTCACCTCAATAAAGTCATAATCTCATAAATTCATTCAATCATGAATTTTTCATTTTTATTTCAAAATTATTTCTTGAATCACAATATCATTGTGATAATTTAATAAATTTAGATTATCAAAATATCATCACCTAATTTATACCGATTTAGATGATACATGGTGTAAGGAAATTTATGAATTACCTCTTTCTTATTCTATTTTATACAAAGAACCATGATTATAATTATTAGGATATTTGGTACACTAAATCTTGACATACCTAGAGTTAACTAAATTTTAGACCTCTTATTTATTTTGTTATCCACAAATTATCTCACATAATATAGTGATAATTGAATTTCAGTGCCTTCATACTGAGCTTCGAGTCAAATCAGATCTTCGACTTCTTGATATTCCATGTGGTTTTTTATATGGTCGATAAAGTATCCATGAAATCCCACATTAACTAAACCTATCATGTGATGGATTAAAAATCCTTCATGTAGTATATTCACATTCCTTCATGTGGTTATTTCACATTCCTTCATGTGGCATGTTTACATTTTTTCATGTGGTCACTTCACATTCCTCTATGCAGCCAGTTCACATTTAATCATGTGGTGAGTTAAAATTTAATTATGTGGTTAGTTTTTATTTAATAATGAAATAATTTATCATTTAATAATGTGAAAAATTATCATTCATTTATTTGGTTAGTTCAAATTTTATCTTGTGGCCAGTTCACATTTCATGAAGTCGTTTTCGTGACCATACTGGCTTCTTTATTATTTCAAACAATGTTTACTCTCTACAACTAGAAAATGTTTTGAAAATTATAAATATAAAAATAATAATTAAATATGAAAAATATTCCTACTATTACTTATTGATTTAAGTATTGATAACAAAATAAAACACCATGGACAATCCCACCACCTATTCACCGGATTGTAACATAAAACCCTTACTAATTTTTTAAATTCTAGGTCAAAAGCTCATGAAAGAGATAAAATTATGAGGATATATAAATCCCCATAATTTTCATGAAAATAATCATAAAATAAATTCAGGGTTAGTATATAAACCACATAAAAGTGACAGGTGGTGAATATGACTTATGTTTCATAAATATAAAAGTGAGATGAAAATCCCTTCACTAAAGTTCTACATGCTTTGAATAAATTATAAAATCCTATATAATAAATTTAAATTTATTATAATTAAATAAAAATAACTTAATTACTTATGGTATCATAACTTATCCACTTATAACATTTAAAGACCCATTTAGTATTAATTCCTTATTAAAATCATCATTTTTGGGTGTTAACTATTTCATTTTTCATGGAAGTTTTAGTTCTTTTGTTTTAGTACCTATAGTTTGATCATGGATCAATAATATCTAGTGTTTGAATAATGATATTACAATAATTTATATTCATTATTTATATATTTAGATTTATCCTTAAAAATTAGATATAGAAAAATGAATTACACTATTTATGTAGACTATTGGTCATACGTATGCATGAAAACCATTTTTACCTTTTGAAGGATGGAATGAAACAATGGTAAATAATAATTCACCTTTAAAAATGATTATTATATTATATATTCCATATATGTTTATTGAATCTATCCTTAATCATCCATGTAAATGTTGTATTGAAATGTATATATAGATGGTTATATACAAGATGGGGGAGGGTGAATTGTAATTTTAAAAAATTTCATTTTTAACCTTAAAAGAAACTTTGTTAAAAAAAATTAAACAAATCATACTAGCAATACCTCTTAAGTATTTAAAATATAACCGGGCTTGGCCCTGGGGTCCAATAATAGAAATATTGTAATCAAGTATATTCTGATATGAGTCACAGGTAGTTATGAGAAATTGATTCTATCTTCACAGTATATAGAATCGTATTTAGTATGAAATGGTAATGTAATCATAGTTTTAATCAAATTCATAGAAAATGAGTAAAAAAGAATCATGATCAAAATGGTTAAGATATATCAGAGTAATACAAAAAAGTATTAATTCAATATTAATGTGTATAAAATCATAATCAAAGTAATAACATATTCACAAGGTAATACAAAGTAGAAAAAAGTATAATAATCAAAGATATTATGATGAACAATATCCAAATAGAAAAATGATTATGAATGTATCACTTTCTATTAAATGTTGTGAAAATAAAAAACTTGTAATAAAACAAGTAATAAAAAATAATACACTTATTTTAACCTAAAGAGTAGGGTATCTAATAACCTAGGTTAAAAGTCCCTTGTTTTATACATAAAATAAAGTCTATCTTTCTATTACTAGATAATGCCCTCAATATGAAGATTAGTCTGTATTTCTATCTTCGCAAGCCCTTGATAAGATGATCGGCCTTTCTGTCTACCTATCCCCAAAATCCCTCGATCGTATTCACATGATTAGTCATTACAATTAAAAAGATGTACTCTAAAAGGTTATAAGTACAAGGAACAAGAAGTTCACTCTTTTAAGCTTCAGAGGTCTTGTACACTAATATTTATATAATTGAAAATTATTAAAACTTTATGTCTTTGTACTTCTCTTATTGTGAAATCTTGAAATGACCTATTATTTATAAGCAACCTTCCAATGGTTGTAATGATCCTCAAACGATCATATTTTCTTTGATATTTTATCGAGGATTTGGACACCTAGCACTTTAATGGTCATATTATAACATAATGCATGGTATCATTTTTATATACACAATTTATAGTGTAAAAATAATTTATTATATAAGAGAAAATATTTTCTAATTACGAAAAGGTCATTATGATAAAATATTTGAGTCTAAGTATGATTTTAATCAAAACCTTTTTCAATACAAATATTATGATTTTCTAGTACAAAAGAAAAAACATGAGATCTTATATTTTATATACTAATACTAAGTATGAAAAAGATGAGTACGATATAAATGATTATAATGAATCTGAGTATGTTAAAACTGAGTATAATTATTATCTCATCTAGTTTCATTATGATAAGAATACCATATCCAGTCTCATTATGATAAGCTCAGTAAAATTTAAATATATTAAACAAGTAATTAAATAAATAAATAATATTTTTGTGATTTCTAAAACAAAATTTTTAAAATGGTCATAAGATAAACTTTTGACTCAATATTCTGCCCCTTTTTGGAAAGCACAAACCACAAAACTTGAATGAATAGGAAATATTGAATCTTATTGAGAAATTACAATTATACTTATCTCCCCATGAGTTTATAACTCTTATGAATATAGTTATAAATATGAATAACTCCCCATTAGGATAATAAATCCCCCTAAGGATAGTATTCATACTTAAAATAAAATTTATCCCCCTTAATTAAAACTTATTCCCCATTTTATAAAATTATCCCCCTTTTTGATTTTCAAAAAGGAATAGGGAATAGTATTTTAGAAACCTAAAAAAGGGTTAGAGAAACAACTATTCAAAACAAAATAGTAATGTACTAGATCATATAAAATTAATTAAAGAATATTCTTCCAAATGAGAATTAGAAAACATTATAAAAAATTAAGTGGATAAAAAATTCATTCAATGTAAATTGGATCAAAAAGAGATACCAAAAGAGTTTAAAGAAATTAATATTTATTCAAAATTAAAGATCTGAAAATTGTTTACAACTTATTAAACTCTTTCCTATATTCTTCTATCTAGTTAGTAAAGTCTTCTTGAGTATTGTTGTTCTTTTCAAGATCACGTATTCTTTCATCCCGAATCTAAATCTTTTCTTTTATAACTAAATATTTTCTTCCAAAATATTATTTTGGTCTCTCTAATATTTAATGTTTTTTTATAAAACATTATTCTGATTCCTCAACTCAACAATTCCATCTTTATAGAGTTTGAATCTTAAAATATAATGAAGTAGAAAATTTAAGCTCATTTAAAAGTATGAGATATCTTGAGTCTGTTTCTCTATGGAATCCTTAAACTGCTCAAGGAACTTTATGTTATTGAACATTTCTTTGGAAAGACTACTAAAAGCACCATTGGTTTCATTCAAATACTTCTTAAGATTTTTAAAATTTTGATCATGAAGTTTGATATCATTATCAATACCGTGAGACCATTTGACTATCCTATTGCAACTATTTCTGTGAGATTAAATAGTTTATTTAATGGTTTTTATTTCTTTCTCAAATCATATAAACCTAACTATTAAAACTTTCACATAATCTAATTTTTCATGTTTATTATAAAAAACTAAATAAATATTGGATTCCAACTTGGGAAAGTAGGGAATTGTTTTCTCTAATATTCTTAAAGTGTGAAATATATAATCAATACCCTGAGCTGTAATTGTATTTCGAGATTCTAATTCTGATTGATTGTCTCTATGACTAGTTCCAATATCTTCTTGAATTGATTTCCCTTTATCTTTCTTTGACATCTATTTCTAATTTCTATAAAAAATTTCAATTGTGTCAACAAAAATTCTTTTACCTCTATCCTTTCGGTTTTTATCTTATCCCTATTGCATAAGGATACAACTCCTTGAAACAATGGAGAATTTTGTTTTTCTTGACAAACACACTTCTCATTAAGATTTCCCATAGAATAGAATTATTTTGAATAATATTGATAGGTCCTCAATGAAATATTATTAGAAAGAAGTGCTTCTTTATTAACATTTTTTTTCATCCTCTTTCCCTTGTTCTTCTTCTTCTCCTCCTCCTCCTACTCCTACTTCTTATTCTTCTTCTTCATCAATATACTCTTCTATTTTTTTTAATAAATCGTCAACTTCTATATATTTTTCTATAATATCTAATTGTATAACACCTTCTTCTATTTCTTTTCGAATTAACTCGTGGTGTTGTGAATCTCTTCTCACATCTCCTTTTCCAACTAGAACTGATTTTTATCTACAACAACTTCTTTTCCCATAACTATTATTGAGGAAACATCAAAATAGAGAATAAATGTTTATTAAAATGATAATAAAATATATGAATTAGGTAAAAAAATATTCCCATAAGTGAAATCTACTACTTTAATAATTTTTTCACACAATTTTGCTTCTAATAGTTTATTATTTTGCTTCTTTTAATTTACTTGTTTCTCTAAAACTTCTTCACCATATAACCTTATTATAAAGGGTTCATCTAAGTCAAGTTGAATTTAAGGTTATTATTCTTTTATTTAAAATTTTCTTCTACTACATTCATAAACTAATTCCTTAGAGTATTTATTTTATTTCTTTTGTGTTAGAGGAAGGGAGTCAGCCTTTATCTTCTTTTTAGTCTTCTTGGATTTCTTAGTAGAAGTTTTTGATTTTGATGCAGAAACTTGAGTATTTTTGACAAAAAAATTTGATTTAGAATAAAAAACAAACTTCATTCTTTTTATTATGTTATTACTTATAAACACAATATTATCTTTAAAATTCCCTAACTTGATTGCAATAATGTGATGTTTGATACTCAATTCAATCATTTTAATAATAAAATCTTGAAAAATTATAATCTCATAATTTATTGATCCAATCTTGATATTATTGATTGTCAAAAGAATAAAAAAATTCAAATTTATCTTTTTCATATTTACCAAGTAATCCAAAATGAAAATATCAGATACTTTCTGAGTATCTCTATCTCCTTTTCTAGGAATTAAAAAACCTTGCATCCATAAAGATATTACTCTATGATCTGGAGTGAGATGAGTGATTTTCCTTGGTCCATAATCTAATACATTCTTAAACAAATATTTTTCAACTCTATCTTTAATAAATTTACCCTTTGAATCTAGTAGTTTATAAGATGGAAAAAATAATCTCCTTCATCTGAAATTCCTAAGAAACAAATACCTTCCCTAAGTTTCATCTTGTAATACTTCTCATATATTTGGATTGAAAACATATCTTTTCCTTATTATTTAAAATTTTTTACAAAATCATAATATTATATAACCAAATCTAAATAAAACAAATCATAATTGGTATTTTATTATTCCACACAAAATGTTCTCTATCCTTAGAAATATATTTCCCTTAAAAGAGATGGATCATACTTTTTATAGAAATATCTTTCTACAAACCTTTCCCCAAAAAAAACCATTTTCTATAATATTTCATGGGTTACAACATATTTGTACTTGAAATAAAAGATTCATACATTGAGAAAAAAAATTGAACTTAGAGATTTAAACGAGGTAATTCTTTGAGGCATAATAAGAGATAAATTTTGTGCGATAGGAGGGGTTCATCTTTATATAGGCACTTAAAAATGATGGTTGGTCTTCCAAAATGATCAGATGACTGAGATTCAATCCAATTGATCTTATGTTTAATTATTTTTAAAGATTTTTTTTTAAGAATTTAGAGTCTTGAGTTTTTATAATTATTTTTATTATATTGGATGAATAAAAAAAAATTAAAAACAAAACATGAAAATAACAAAGAATAAGAATTATAACTAAATAGTGTTAAAGTATAAAATAAAATAAGAATACTTTTTCATGTGGAATAATCTGTATTATGGTTTTTTCTTCTTCTTTTAATAAAATAACAGATTATGATAGTTGAAAATAATATAAAAGTTTTAATCCAAATCTGGTAGGAAGAATTGAAATTAAAACTTCATGATGATAAATTTTCAAATCGGTTTTTTAGAAAAACTCTAATATGATAAATTTTGAAAATTTGATTCATAATTAATTCGAGTTTGGAAAACTCATTACAATGGATTTTTTAGAAAAATTAAAAATTTTGAAAACTTAATTTTTTTAGAAAACTATTGTTTTGAGAATTTGAAAAAAAATCAACTATATATACTCCCTCTATTAAAAAGAGTAAATTAATGTAAGGATATGGTTTAAAAAATAAGTAGATATAAGTGATTAATTTATAGTGATCATTCTAATATTTTTTTAATGTATTCAAATCTATCATAAGGTAATGGTTTTGTAAAAAATATAAGCATTTGGTTTTTCCTTCTGTTTAATTGTAAAATGATATCTTCTTTTTGTGTATGAACCCTAGGAAGGTGATGCATAATATCTGTGTTTTTTCATGAGAGTGATGTGCATAGTTTTTACTTAAATCTATGTCACTAGTATTATCACATGGTAATTGAGTTTTAGTAAAACACATACCATATTCAGTGAGTGTGTGTTGCATCCACAACACTTGAGCCCGACAACTTCCAACTTCCACATATTTAGCTTCAAAAATCGAAAGTGATACTGAGTGTTAGTTATTACAAGACCAAGAAACTAAAAATCTATTAATAAATTAAAAGTTATGAAAGTAATTTTTCTATCCATTCTATAACCACCAATGCTAGAATCCGATAAACATTTGAATTCAAAATTGTTTTGAGAAGAATAAAAAATTCAAAAATATATAGTTCCATTTAGATAATAAAAAATTCATTTTATTAATTTTAGATGTTATTAAATTGGACTGGATATATACCTTTCACATAATCATACCAAAAACATTATGTATGGAAGACTAGGTATTAAGTATAGTAAACTTTATATCATTCCTCTGAATTTTTTTTGATCAACTGGTTTCCCATCATCATCAAGATCAAGTATATTTGAGATACTAATTGAGTACTAATACTTTTAGTACTATTATATCCATAATTTTTAATAATATTTTTGATATAATTATATTGATATATATATGTGCCTTCTAGTTTTTGTGAATTTTGAAAACCTTGAATTTTTTTTAACTCACCCATCATACTCATTTTAAACTTAGATTTCATAATATTTTCAAACAAAACCTATTAAATATTATTGAATTGATATGAATATAAGTCAACAACATATATTTGAACAATCATAATATTTTTATTAACATTATTTTTAAAAATATTTGGATCAGTTATTCCGTAAAAATAATTAATTTGTAAAAAAATTATGTTAATATATCATACAAAACTCTAGGGGCTTTTTAAGGCCATAAAAAGCTTTGTTAAGTTTATAAATATACTTAGGATGTTTTGTATCTTAAAAACCAGGAGGTTGTTCAAAAAAAACTTCCCATTGTACATAACCATTAAGTAAATCACACTTCCCATCCATTTTAAAATTTTTGAAATTAATGAATGATGTAAAGGATAGTAGAATACAAATAGATTCAAGTCTAGATATCAGAGAATAGGTTTCTTCATAATCTATTACCTCTTGTTGATTATATCCTTTTGAAATAAGTCTTTCATTTTTCTAATTATTATTCCATTTTTATCACACTTGTTTCTGAAATCCCATTTTACTCCAATTATTGAATTTTTTTAGGTCTTTCAAAAAAGGTTTATACTTTGTTCCTTTTTGAATTCATTTAGCTCATTTTACTTACCTTAATCAAAATTTCATCACCTAAAGCCTCATCCGGATTTTTAGGTTCAAATTGAGAAATAAAATCAAGATGTTCTACTTCATTTTTTAAATAACTTAACTGTTTGATTTACATCACTAATGATACTATAACTATGATGAGTCTTAATAAACAATTGACTTGGATTTTTTAAAACTTGTTCATCAATATAAGGTAGAATATCTTCTTGAGTAAATACTTCAGAAAAAATTTCTTAAGTATTTTCCATATTAGAATAATCTTCTATCAAATTTTGAAAATTAGTTTTGGAATTTTTTTTGAGGATGTTGGTTGGGTTTGTTTAAAAACAAAAGGACTGATTTCATCAAATTTAACATGTACTATTTCCTCAAAAGTGAATTTTTTTATTAAAAACTATATATTATTTATAAGTAGTGGATTAACCTAAAAATATACCTTCATCAGATTTGGGTGTGAATTTATATAAGTTATTATTTGTATTCAGGATGAATACTTTGCATCCAAATACTTTGAATTATGAATTTTTTTGACCTCTCCACAACTCATAAGGAGTTTTATTAATAAAGAGTATAATTAAAAATCGATTTATAGTATAGAAAGGATTACTAACCACTTCAACCCAAAATATTTTATTAATTGATTATTAAATCAATATGGTTATTGGTATTTCTTGAATAATATGATTTCATCATTAAATAAAACTATTTTTCTCAGGAGTTCTAGGAGCTGAAAAATTATGTGTAATTCCTTTCTTTCTACAAAATTTTTTAAAATCATAATTTAAAAAATTCTTCACCTTGATCGCTATGAATAGTTATTAAGGGAAGTTTTTTTTATCATTTTTAAATTTGGATAAAAAAGTTTTAAAATAACAAAAGGCTTCAGATTTCTTTTCTTGAAAATGGACCCATGTATATCAAGTGTAATCATCAAATAAAACAAACACATAGTAATTTCCTACATTACATCTAGTTTGTTTAAGACCAAATAAATCCATGTATACTAAGTATAATTCATCATAAATTAATACTTCAATAGTAGAATTAATGCTTGACTTATTTTTCTTACCATACTGAAGAGGGTCACATACTTTTAAATAATCAAATATATGTTTTGGTAAATCCTATAAATGTATTTTCTTAGTCAATTTTCACAAGTTTCTAAAGTTATAGTGTCCTAAACTTCTATTCCAAAACCAAAATTATTCTCCCATTGCACTAATAAAATGTATTTCCTGGCTTCTAAGGTCTTTTAAGTATAGTGTGTATATATTCTCAAGTTAATCGATAGAAAGAATTAATTCATCATTGGAATTGTGCACTGCACATTTGTCCATCCTAAAATTAATAAGGTAACATTCATCACATAATTGACTTATTCTTATAAGGTTTTGATTAAGACCTTTAATAAATAAAACATTTGAAATTAAATATTTTCCAAGAAGAACTATATTACCTGTACTGCTAATTTATCTTTTATCATTATCTCTGAAAGTAACTTTTTGACCTTTCATCTTGATAATATTTTCAAAGAAATCATTGTCACTAGTCATATTATAGTAACAAACACTATCAATGTACCAAGTATTCTTGTTATTGGTACTTTTTTTCCTAAAAAAATAATGAGACATTTAGAACTGAAACCTTCTTGGGTCCAGAAATATGAGCAAGTAAAATTTTTGGAATTCCCATTTGTTTTGAAAAATAGGTTCAATGTAACCAAGATATTTAACTTTATTTAAAGGAAAATTATTTTCCAATATCCTCTATTTGGAAACTTTATAAAAAAGGGGTAATTCTTTGAAACAATGTAATTGTTACCTAAAACTGGTTTTTGATGGGTATAACCCATTCCAAAAATAGTACCATGAAGAAGAATTTTTTGATATATCTTATCAAAATTTTCTTTTATAGAAGTGAATTTTGATAAGTTTTTCTTTAGAGAATAAATTTCAGATTTTATTTTGATAACTAAATCCTTATCCTTATCCACACAAGTATTTGTTTCAAAAGTGACTTTTTCAAAACTATTTTCTAATGAATTATTATCATAAATTACTTTTTATAAAACATTAAAAATACTATCTTCTTAAAAATATTTTTATCAGGATCTTTTGAATGATATGATACTTCTTATTTTTTTTATATATTAATCCTTTAATTTTCCTTATCATGTTTTAAAAAATAAAATTTTATTTTCAAAGAGTTTTTCAAAACACGATACTTCATCATAAGAAGGTAAAGTATTCTTCTCTATTGAGGAAGACTATTCATTTGAGGGTTTAGAATTTTTCTAATAAGGGTAATTTTCATTTAAATACATATTAGTTAGGGATAAAGTAGTGTGTACCTTAGCCATGAAACATCGATTTTCAGAGGGTATTCTGGAAAGGAGACCAATATTCCTATATTTATAATTATCATTATCAGAAGAATCATATGAAGAGTCTTATCCACCTGCACTTTATGAGTCATTAGATTTCATAACTTTACTTCCTTTTGACTTATAATAATTTTTCCAATTTCTTTCAGAATGAATTTTATTTTTATCCTTCCTTTTCAATTTTGGACAATCAAGTATTATATGTCTAGCTTTCTTAAACTCATAGAAAGTAACCTAAGAATATGTCTTTTTCATTCTTGTCTTTGAAAATTTTCTTGTAATGGTACTAAGAGTCCTTTTTACCTAAAATATTTTTCATTTTAAATAAATATTATAAAATTCATTTTTAGATTGTTCAGAATTAATTGAATCTGATTGAGCAACAACCCATTTATTTTTGGATGAACTTACCACTTTTTCAGGAGTTTGAACTTTTGTAGGAACTATAATATAATTGAAAGAAAAACCACCATTTTTCTTCTTTACTTTCTCTGCATCCCTTTTTAGTCTATTTTTATATTGCAAAAGGGTTCCAAAAAAATCATCAAGTGTAAAATCTGTTATCTTTCTTGAATCATCAACAAATATTCTCTTGGATCCCCATTCATTAGGAATGATGTTGATTATGTTTTTATCAAGAATTTAATCTTCTAATACATTATATCACATGGATTATAAACTATTGCAAATTTTCATAAATATTTTTTGTACTTTTACAATAGGTTAACCATAAGGAAATTCAAATTCTTTATAGTAATCTCTAAGAATTTATCTTCTAGTTTCAAAAACTTTTGAAGTTCTAAAATGAGTAATCTATAAATTTTCCTAGATACTATTAGCTTCTTCACAAGAAGACATTTGGCTATATATATATTTCTTTTCATAAAACAAAATAAAGTATTTCATACCCTGTAATTCAACTGATATTCCTATTTTTCTAGATTGGTAAAGGTTATGAATTCTTTATCATAAATTTTACAATCACCAGTTAGCATAAAAAATTATGTACTTTTATATTGATCACAAAAGTCTTCATTATATGCCTCCAATATTCATAACAAAATCAAGATGAACTTGCAATAATAAATAAATAAATAATAAACAAGTATATGAGAAGTGTAGTCATATTCTTGATACAAAATTTTAGTATCGGTATTAAAGAGACTTGGCTCTAATACCAATTTTTTGGATCAAAATTTATATGAAGATGGATAAATACAAGAGGTGGGGTGAATTTTAAGTTAAAAAAATTCATTTTAACCTAAAAATAAACTTTGTTTAATAAGATTAAACAAATCTTATTCATAATAACTCTTAATTATTTAAACTGTAATTTGGCTTTACCTTGGGGTCTGATAACAAAAATAATTTAATTAGGTAGATTCTGATATGAGTCATAGGTTGTGGCAAGAAATTGATTCTATCTTCACTACATATAGAATCGTATTCAGAATGCTATGGAAATGTAATCAGAGTTTTAATTATATTCATTGAAAATGAATAAAGAAATAATCATAATCACAACAGTTACAATATATCATAGTTACACAAAAAAGTAGTGATTCTCTCTTAAAGCGTATAGAATCATAATCAATGTAATAACATATTCAAAATATAATACATATTAGAAAAAAATTATCATAATAAAATCTATTATGATAAAAAAATATAAAAATAGAAAATATTTATAAAATTATCACTTTATATTACATGTAGCGGAAATAAAAGACTTGAAATAAAACATGATATGTAAAATAATACCCTTCATGAAACCTAAATAGTAGGCTATCTAAAAAACTAGGATAAGAGTCCCCTATTTTATACTTACCAGAAGGTATGCCTTTCTATTACCAAATAAATCCCTCAATACAAAGATTGTTCTGTCTTGCTATCCCTGCAAGCCCTTGATATAATGATCAACTTTTCTATCTTCCTATCTCTAGTATCTCTAGATTACATTCACACAACCAGTCTTTACAATTACAAAAACAAACACTAAAAGGTTACAAGTACAAGGAACAAGAACTTCACTCCTGTAAGCTTCATAGACCTTGCATAATGATATTTTTTCAAATAAAAATTATCATCACTTTATGTTGTTGTACTTATCTTGTTGAAAAATATTCAAATGACCTGGTATTTATAGGCAAGATTCCAATAATAATCTTAATCCTCCAACGGTCATATTTTTGTCTGAGATTTTCATAAGGACTTGGACACCCAGAAATTCAATGGTCATATTATAATATAATTCATGACATTGTTTTGATATACACCATTTATAGTGTAAAAATAATATCTTATAAAAGAGATAATATTTTCTAACTACGAAAAGTTCATTATGATAAAATCTTTGAGTCTGAGTAAGATTTTAATAAAAACCTTTTTCAATTCAAATATTAATATTTTTTCAATATGATAGACAAAAAAATATATATTATATTCGATTTAATAAGACTAAGTATTAAAAAGATGATTACAATAAAGCTAAGTATGATGAATCTGAGTATGATAAAGCTGATTAAGATTATTATCGTATCCATTTTCATTATGACAAAAACATCGTATCTTGTCTCATTATGATAAGTTGAGTACAATTTAAACATATTGAACAAGTAAGTAAATAAATAAATATTTTGTTTTTATTTCCAAAATCAAAGTATGAAAAAGTTCATAATATGAACTTTGTCTTAATAGTAAATAAAAAATTAAAAATGAATCACATCACTTATTGGAGGTGGTAGTCCACCCGTACGCACGGGTGACTCTATCATTTTCCAACATATGGGAAGGTAAGAGGAAATATGTGATATTATAATTCCATATGAATAATCATTTCATAAATATCACATAGATACTTTAAAACCATCATAAAAAACATGGATGAAATTTGGTGATGGAAAATTAATTGTATCGCTACATGGATGTGGTAGTCTACAGATACACACGAGTGATACGTTCGCTTTCCATTTAATGGATAATATATTGAAAAAATGTGGTTCAAAAATAATAATAACATTTACGTATATTTAGGATACTTAATTATTTATTTTTTGATGAATACTTCAAATTTATAGGAGGTAAAGAAGATATAATTTGAAATAAGTCGGGTTAGATGATTACCTCTTCTTCAGTAGGCCTCATTTATATCCCTTCTTAATGATCCTTGGAAAGTTCTTTTAAGAATAAAATTACCCATAATTTATTGATTTTAATGTTTAAAATAAAATTGGTCATGTTTTTGTAGATCTATAAAGATCAATGTGGTGTAATGAAATGAAAGGAGGGGTGTTCTTTTATATGTGGGGGAGTGAAAACAGTTGGAATTTCTTAAAATATTTAAATATAATAATTTCATACTCAAAGAAAATGCCTCCAAATGACTAGATATTATAACATGGTACAATATGAGTTTGATATATGTCTATAAAATAGGATTTATACAAGTTTAATTGGAAAAAATATCCTTATCTCTTGGTTTAACCCCTAGTAAACATGTCTTAACCATAGACTACGATAATGAATTTTTACTTTTTTTACTATTAATTATGACCAAAAAAATTAAGTTGAAATTATTATATAATATTAATTAATATTATTCAAAATATAGAATCCATTTTATAAAATTAAATTAATATAAGTGGTATAATTTAATTTAAAATGAAAAATGAAAAATGCGACGAAAAGAGGTTTTCTAAAAAAATATTTTCTCAAGTATAAAAAATTTTTATTCAAAAATAAAAAATAAAATTTGTTTTTATATACTTTATTGGATTATTAATAATATAAATGATATAATTTTACGTATAAATCATTTAAAAAAATGAAACCTTTTAAATTCTTTAATCGAAAAGACAGTTTTAAATAAAAATTAGTATTATACACTAGTCATTGAAAAATAAATCTTTTTAGAAAATTTTCAAAAATCAACTATAAGGTAATTTTAAAATGATTAATTCCAAAATGAAGTTATATTTTTCAAGTAAATATTCTAAAAGTGTCAATAATTAATTATATAATATGCTCACAAAATGAAATAAAAACCATTTTTCTATATAATTTTATTTCTTAATCAAATAAATAATTTACTAAAAATTAAGTACTTATTTATCAATATATTCTCTTTATCTAAGAAAATTATACATAATTTTCAAAATTTGGTAATTCATATTTATAACACCAATTTAATATCTAGGTTATAACATTAAACTATATTAAGGTTCATTTAGACTCATGTTTGTGTGTATCAAAAGCTATAGAAAAAATTAAATTTATTGGAAGAAAAATATATTATAAAATATTTGGGTGTTACATTCTACCCTCATTAAAGTGAAATTTTACCTTGAAATTTTATCACCCTAATAAAAAAAATTATTTCTTTGTTTCATCATGTCCTATAGTTCCCATATAGATTATTCAAAAATTTTATTCTTCTAGAAAACTTTAACTAGGTGAGTAGTCTTATTCCATAACACTTTATCTCTAGGATCCAAGACTTATACAATTTTTCTTCATAGAAAATATCATTCTATATTTGTAAAACCTCTTATTTCAGTAAATGAGAAGTATTGGGTATGTACTTCCTTAAGAGATATATATGGAAGACATCATGAACTTGAGAGAAGTTTAGTCGATTCTCCAAAAGATAAGATACCATCCCTACCCAATCAAGAATCTCAAATGGCCCAATATACCTAGGGATAAACTTTCCATTCTTTTTAAATATCATAACATTATTTTATAGATAAATTCATAGGAATACCTTCTCAATAAATTTAATTCCATATTTTATTGATGACTATCAACATAAATTTTCTATTGAGTCTGAGTTGCCTTGGTGTGATGCTTAATAGATATAACCATATCTACCATTTTCTCAACTAACTCAAGTCCCAATATAATTCTTTCTCCAACTTCATCGCATCATGCTTGAGTTATACACTTATTTGTATATAAGGATTCATAATTATCCATTCAAATTATCAAGTAAAAGATATTTTTAAAATAAAAAACAAATAGAGGAAGGTGTTGATAAAAACCACATTTAAAATCCATAGAAAAAGGCCTCAGTATATCCTCTAGATGTTGAATGGACTCTTAGAATGACCATCTGTCAGAGGATGATAATAATTATTGAAACAAAATTATAAATCCAAATATTTTTGAAGACTTTACGGAAACATCAATGTAAAAATCAGATCCCTATTAGATACAATAGAATATCATACTCCATGAAACCTAACCACATCATTAATGTATATTATGTAAATATAATGAAGAGATAAATCTTATATAATATAAATAAAGTGTTTTGACTTCATAAAGTGATAAACTACATCTCAAATACAATTATGGCCTTTATATGTTTTCGGGAGTCTGATTAAAAAATACATTATGATTGTTTCCCATTTACATTTTTGGTATGGGTAATGGATGTAACATCCCCCTAAACTTATATCTCTCGTTATTAAATTGATGAAATACTAAGCACCAAGTTACATACTTTTCAATATCTATCTTCATGTTATCTCACTATAAATACTCTTTTATATATATTTACATATTCATACTTCTTGGATTAATAGAGACTGATGAACTATGAGATTCATCCACCAAATCCTTCAAATCTGGTATAGATGATACACAACATGGTTCCTGAACCTTACCATTCCATTACATTAAAGGTTGAACTCATGAATATTTATTACCTTTTTTCAGATATAAATCTCCCTTTTACACCTCTTTAATATTCACTTGGATAGATAATTGAACACTAATTTAAGAAATATAATATCCCCCCCCCTCCTTCAATATATCCAGATCTATCATTTGAAAATCCATAAATATTGAATCTTTTTTATCCTTATAAAAGACAAGATAGTATGATCCTTTCAACTCAAAACATAATCCACCTTGTTCACTTTCTGAGGGTGGTAATGTATGGATTATTAATAATCCTAAATCAACTTGAACCATATTCTCAGGAACATATTCAAATATTTTTGAGTTCATATATAATTTAAATTTATTTGATCCATATATAAGTAAAAAATATCTATGTAGATATAGGACTCCATATAATTAATGTAAACATTTCCACCACTAACTCTAAATCATGAGTTTGGTAATTTTTTTTCATGAACCTTCATTTATCATGAGGTATAAGATGCCACCATATAATTTTTCATAAGGAATAATCCAAGTAATTTCTTTGATGCATCAATAAAAACATAAAACCCTTATCCACTAAAATCTAGTGTAAGAAAAGGTGTGTTGACAAACCTTCTCTTCAAGTTCCTTGAAATTTTATTCACATTCATTTTTCAAAGGAACTTGGATCCATTATGAGTTCACTTGGTGAGTGGATTAGATAGATGTGATAAATTATTATAAAATAATCAATAATATCAAACCAAACCATGAAAACTATGAATCTCAGTCACAGTGGTTATTCTAAGACAACATTTGATAACTCCTTTCTTTGATGGATCCACCAATAAACCCTCATTTGAGATTATATAAACCAAAAAATGAAACTTTATATATCTAAAATTTACACTTGGTAAATTTTTCATACAACCTGTACTTATTTTAGGTATTGAATTCAATCCTTATATAAGAATAATTATCTTCTTTTCTATTGAAATATATAAGAATATCATCGATAAATACTACCAAAAACTGATCATGATAACCTCTAAATGCTCTATTCATTAAATCCATGAAGATAAAGGGGGAATTAATATTACCAAATGGAATCAGGATAAATTAATAGTGTCTATACCTCAAATGGAAGGATTCATTGGGTATCTAATCACTATTTAAACTCAAAATATAGTATCCATATTGAAGATAAACTTGTAAAAATATTTAGTACCTTATAATTGATCGAAAAAATCATCAAGATACTTATTCTTGATTGTGATCCTATTCAGTTATTGATAATAAATTGAGAGTCACATTGATCCATATTTCTTCTAACCAAAAAAATAGGTTCACCCTAAGGTGACACACTTGGATGAATTAATCCCTTATCAATATTCTCTTGGATTTGCTTTTTTAATTCCTGCAACTCTATTGGGGCCATTATTTAGAGATTATTTGAAATAGGTGCACCCCTAAGAATGAGTTATATTAAAAATATACATCATTATTTATAGGAATACAACCAAACTCTTCTATAAATACATCAAAAAATTCTCATACAATCTACATATCTTCAATTTTTAGTTTTCCCCTAACCATATGAGATAAAAAACCTTTTTAATTGGAATGAAGACCCATACAATGGATACAATTTACATTAGAAGTTAATATTTATTTGAACATTTATAGATGGTCATAAGTTCGTTCAGAATGTAAAATTTGGTTTCACTTATAAATTGATATGATAGTTTTATAATGAAACCCAATCCAAGCCAAAAATAATATCAAATTTCAATAGAGGGAGAAAAATAAAATTTTCAGGAATTATATTCCCACACACTTAAATCTGAGAATAATAATTTAATTTAGAAATGATCATCATATCATTATGATTTTTCACTAATAATTTAATATATAATAATTCAGCTGGTATTGTGATACCCTTAGAAAATTATTTCAGATATAAATATTAAATAATAAATTAGTAGTGTTAGGGTAGATGGAAAGTGTAACTTTCACCACTTCGCTATCACAACCCACATAGAAAATAGTGATCATGTGATATTTACCTTTGTATCCAAACTTAAGAGGTTTTTAATATTAATAATCATAATTAACTTTCATATTAGATCACTAGTTATCATAATTTCATTTCTACTTGGATTTGAAACACTACAGTATGGGTGGTAGATTTTGTGGTTCTTTCTCTCCATCATTAACTAACTCTTTCTCCCATGGATTTGATATTATATTTATTAATGAACTTCCTTTTTATATTTAAAAATTTTTCCAGTTTCTTTAAGAAAATTTCCTAAATTTTTCCTTTCACACCTTGAGTATAAAGAAAATAACTTCTACTTATACCTATATGGTTATTATTATTATAATTCCATTTGAATTATATGTTTATTTTCTTATCAAAACCAAGAGGTTGATGGGAATCTTCAATCTTCTTTTCCAACTTGATAGTACATCTGAGAATTTATTGACAGCTACTAAAGTCCCTTATGGCTAACACTCTTTGGAAAATTGGGTTTAATCCACTAAAGAATCAATCAATATTATTCTAAAGTAGATGATAATACTAGAAGGGTACCTAATGAGTGTTTTAAAATTTTCCTCATTGGTACTAATGGATTCATTATTCTTATACTTCAGCTCAAGGAACTCCTTCTATAGTTTCATACAAATAATATGAGGAAAGTACTTACTGAAAAATAAACTCCTAAATTCATCTTAATTCCATGGAGTAAATTTCTTCATACTGCCTCATGTTTTTTATAAGATTCCAACATTGATCTACTTAACCTTCCAAATGATAAATTGATAAAATAAAATTTTCATGTTATAAACATTAGACAATGAAAAATATATTTTTGGTGGTACATATCCATTTCCTAGAACTATACGATCATTAGAACCACCAAAAGAAGGTGGATATTTAACCATTAAGGACTCAATAGAATATTTTTCCCTCCTTTTCTATTTTGCATGATTATAATGATTCATATCTTGATAATGTTCTATAATCATATCAATATGATTTTTTATTCCATCTACCATAAATGTTTTTTCTCAGTATGCAAATCATTTCTTTTTCTTTCACATTCAACATTAATATGGTTGGTTTGGGTTCCAACCTTTGAATGAAACTAAAAATTATATAGGAAACCACATAATCATGAAAAATAATTTATAGGATGTCTAAATCATGACACCTTCATTTCAACATATGACACCTTCGGTTTAACTAAATTCATTCATTTTCAATATCAATTCAAATCCTTTAAAATGTTTTATAAAGAAACTATGAATTAACACAAGCATATCCCCTGAGAGTGTCAAACTAGGTGCATAGTAAGGGTACACTCACCGTTCATCTTAATGATGGTGAAGATATACTCATTCAACTATTTTCAAGGTTATTACACCTAGGTGAATCTGTACCAAAACCACATCGTCTTGTAGTATCTATAAAGGTATGTATTGTTAGTAAAACCACAAAATGTCTACCTTACAAAAACTTTTTGATATTATCCTATACTTATACATATCCTTAAGTCTTTCATAAAATTTATCTAATATTAAAATTCGAATATTTAATAAATCTACCTCTAATAACAATTATAGTGATCCATATTTTCAATATATAGATATTATATCTTAATATATAAACATTCAATATAATTTATCAATACATTCCCAAGGACCATAAAGGTTTATTGTCTTTGGATACTAGAAAAACAATATTTTTAATTCATGAAATATCTTAAATATCTCCCATAAATATCTATCTACATAGTAATATTCTTACGAACAACCGACTTAAAACCTTTATTCTTAACCCGAGTAAAGGAAACACTTGAAAGAGTGATATTGGATTCTTAGTAAGTGTAATAAAGGGAGATATTGATGATCAATTATAAATAACATGAGAATAAAGGTAATATAACGTGATATTAACATTTGAAAACTCATACACAACATACCATATATCATAATATTGAATCATGGCATAAATCTTGGAAGTTTATAAGACATGAATCATAAAAGAATAAAATAATATGAGCCATGAGAGCATTAAATTGGTATAAGAGATAAGTTTTTGGAATACACATAAGCATATAAATTAATTTTATTATTCAAGGATCATTTACAAGACTATCATAGTGGATTAGGTTCTCTCCCCATTTCATCATAACCTTTCTTTAAAATTCACTCTCAAAACTATCATTGTGGATAGAGTCCCTTACTAGACTAGGTTCACCCCATTCCTTTCATTATTATGTTATGAGATATTCATATTAACCCAATGAATTATAGGGCTATATAATTTTAATTCCACCCATCACATAATCATAATCCATTCATATGTGTTCCAAATGATCATAAAAATTCATCATATATCATAACTTGTGGAAAAGAAATAGGTTTCATAAACATTTCAAATATAGAATAACCCGTGGAAAATAAATGAGTTTCATAAACATATAATAATCATAATTATAAACCACCCATATATATAATAATGAAGGTATCCTTAACATAAAAGGATTTTATTATAAAATAAATGAAATTAAAAGATCACTTTGAATATTTCTTGAGGAATATAAAATTTTCATTTTAGAATCACTTAATTATAATATAAAAAATTTCCAAATATTATATAAAAATTTCGTTTTAAAATAAACATGGAAACATGTAAAGTAAACATTAAATATTTGAGTAGTTATGGTGACAATAATTTCTGTTCATTCTGTGTATGTTACAACAAATATTCCTTTCAAATTGTTAGTAAAATGTATAAAGTAACTCCTTAGGAAAATGATAAGAAAATTAATTTTAATTTTTTTTAAATAAAACTTGGTAAATAATTACTTTAATAAATCATAGTATAATATTAAAAAATTCTTTAAAATATTTTATAGAAAATATGGACATGGAAGAAAAATATTGCCGACTAAAGATAAAAAAGGTATATTTTTTATGAAAAATATTTTCTCAATCATTTTAAGTACCAAATAGAGTAAAATGGTATTATTAATTGAAAATTTCATGAATAACTAAAGGAGAAGAAAATTTATGATATTATTGAGAGCTATATAATGAAATTTCATCATAAAAACATACTCATAAAACAATACCAGTAAACAATGAGATTGTAACATAAAACACTTACAAATTTGGAAATATTTTAATAAAAACATCATGAAATAGAGAAAATTATATAGATATATAAATCCACATAATTTTAATTATAATCATCACAAAATATAGTCATGGGAAACATATACACCATATAGAAAAGACAAGTTGATAATATGGCATGTGTCTCATGAAGATACAAGTGAGATGAAAACCCCTTACCTCAAGTTCATATTGCTCCAGAAGTTCTTAAAAATTCTATATAATAAAGTTAAATTTATTTTAATTCTATAAAAGGATACTTTATAGACTTATAATATCATATATGATCCAATTATAATTTTTCAACACCAATTTATTAATATTTCCTTATTAAAATCGTTGTTTTTGGGTGTTAACTGTTTCATTTTCCTAGAAGTTTCGGTTATGACGTTTTGATTCTTGTACTTTGATCATCATTCCATCATATAAAGAATATTAATAATTATATAAAAATCATATATATTTATATTCATCCATAAAAGTTGTATATATAATAATAAATTACACTGTTCATGGAGACGGTAGGTCGTACGTACGCATGAACACTATTTTCACTTTTCTATGGATGGAATGAAAGAAGTATAATTAAAAATTTACCTTTATAGAATCATTAATATATTATATATATCATATATATTCATTAAATATATAATTATTTTCATCCACATAAATTGTAAATGAAAAATGAATCACATCCCTTCGTGGAGGAAATAGTCCATATGTACGCTTGTTTTCCAATGAATTAGAAGGTAAGAAGGTTGATATAATATTATAAATATAGAATAATAATAATTTCATAAACATGATACACAAACTTTATACACATAATTAAGAAACATCCATCAAATATGGTGATGGAAAATGAATTTTATCTCTATATGGAGGTGGTAGTCTACATTCACAAACAAGCGATACATTCACATACCATTTTATGGAAAAAAGAGAGAATAAATGTGGTAACATAATCATAAAAAACATATATATATTTATGAAACTTAATTTTTTATTTTTTTAATAATAACACAGATTTATAGTAAGTAGAAGAAGAAATAATTTGACATATCGCTTACGATGATTACTTATTCTTTGATAGGCCTCCTTTAGATCCATTATTAAATATCCTTGGAATGTTTCTTTAAGAAGACCAAAACCTATAATTAACAAAAATGGAATTATCGAATATAATTTTTCAAGTTTTGTTTGATCTTTATGGTTTAAAGTGGTGTAAATAAGAAAAATTAGGGGTGTCCTTTTATAAGTGGGGGAGAGGACACACTTGGAATTTCTTAAAATATTAAAATATAATAATTTCATAGTCCAAGAAAATGATTCCAAGTAGAAATATATTAGAATGCGAGACAGTATGATATTTAAAATAATTCCATAAAATAGTATTTAAACAAGTTTATTTTGAAAAATTACCCTTATCTCTTGGTTTGACCCTTAGTAAACCCGTTTTAACATTAACCATAATAATTAATTTTTATAGCTTTTATTATTCATTATGAAAAAAATTAATTTTACCATATTATATATTATTATTAATAATTAATAAAAACATTTAATACATTTTATCATATCTAATTCACAAAATTTGTATAAATTAGTTTAAAATTAAACCCAAAAAACATGATGAAAAGCTATTTTCAAGAAAAAATGTTTTCTTAAGTATAAAATATTTTTATACCCGAATGAAAAAGAAAATTGATTCAAATGAAATTAACTATATTATTAATAATATAAATGAACTAATTATAATTTTAAATCATTTCAAATAACAAATTAATTTTTAAAAAAATTCTTGAAATGAAAAGATAGTTTTAAATAAAAATTTGTATTTTTTACTATTCATTGAAAAATCAATATTTTTAGAAAAATCTAAAAATTTAACTATATGATAATTTTGAAATGATGATTTAAAAATTTTGGTTTATTTTTTTAAATAAATTTTATAAAATTTTTAAAAAATCAATTATATTATTTTCTCACAAAAAACAATAATATTTATTTTTAAGGAAAATATAAATAATTTACTAAATTTTGAGTACTTATTAATCAACATAATTATTTTACCTAATTTTTTTAAAATAATTTAATTTTTTTATTAATATTAATATCCCTAACATAATGGATAAGTTATAGTGATATACAATATTACAATTTATTTAGACTCGAGTTTTCATATATCATAAGATATCGAAGAAATTAAATTTTCTTGAACAAATATATATCATAATTTCTCTGGGTGTTTCATGAATGATATTTTTTTATGAAGTAAACAATAATTATTCAATAATAATACTATGATTTCAATATATTAGTGATAGAAATCATGTTGATCTTCTTTCTTTACTCAAAACTTCATCATCACATATTCAAAACCATAACCTGGCTGCTACCTATAAGAAACAATTCTTGCACTCACTTAAAAAATGATATAAAAATTTATTGCATATCACACTTATGAAATCACAGTTTAACACTATTAAGAACTCCCCATAAATATGTTTTCTCTCTAAATATGTAAGGCACATATCAATGTATATAATTATGTTGTTATATTTTTCACCCTTTGAAAACAATATCCAAATACAAGACAAGAGAGGGGATATGATTACAACCCTTAGCCTTGAATAGGGTGAGGTTAAACACCCATAATAAAACTTATCTTTTGAAAAGTATCCTTCAATTTTGGTTTAGTGAAGATATCAACCACATGCTCTTCCATAGGAATAAACAATAGATTTAGCTCATTTCATTACACAAGCTCCTTAATGAAGTGATATTTAATATAAATTTGATTTGATCTTTAATTTTTCCCATAATTATTTGTGAAAATAATAGAATTTTTATTATCACATCCCAAGAAAAGTGGAATCTTCCCATCAAATAATAATTCTTCCAACTATGTCTTCATCCACATTATTTATGTTGTATCTTGAGTAGTAGTTGTATACTCAAATTATACAACGGTGAGAGTTACTTAAACTTACTTCTTTGCATTATAACTCACACATCTTTCACTATAAAATAAGACTACCACTATATGTTTTTCTACTTTAATTGATACAAACTTCCCAGTCTGCAATTGTATAGCTAGAAAGACTGAGTTTTACCTTGCCGTCATACTTTATCCCATAATTTTAAGTTCCTTAAATGTATTTGAGAATTATTTTTTCCACCATAAAATATGACATTTTTTGTTCACTTTGAAATCTAGAAAAAAGTGTAACAACATAAGAGAAGTCAGATCCTTAGGTTTTTAAATACAGAATTCTTCTAATCATTTTTATAAATTATTTAGGATCAACTACAACTTCATCAATACACATATTTATTCCCACTGATATAAGTGTGGAAACTGGTTTTGAATATTACATTCCAAACCATTTTTGATCCTTGGCACATTTTTATTATGATAGTAAAATGCAATCCTTCTCTTGATAGATTTAAAATCCAATAAAATTACTTATTTATCTCAGCATAGAAATTTCAGAAGGAATATTCGTTTCTTTTGAAAACCCTTCATAGTTTTTTTTATTATTCTCAAAAAATATGATATCATCAACCTAAATAATCACAATGAGATAAACCTATTGATTTTATTTTATATAGAAGATTATTTAAACTATTACTTTCTTGAAGTTAAACTTATTTAAATAGGAAATCAACTTTGAATAACAATCTTTTGTGGATTGATTTAACACATATAATTCCTTCCTTAACATACACACATAGTTCTTTTATTTTCCTTATAAGAAACCACTTTTTTACTCAATATAGACTTCTTATTATAACTCTCCATTGATGAATTCACATTTGACATCCATTTAGAAAATCATATATTTAATTTTTGTATAAATATCAATAAATATTATGATAGTTTAAGGTCTTACAACTACTGTAATGGTCTTACAAAATTTGATTCCTTCAACTTATAAATATCACCTCCAAAAAATTCTCGCCTTTTTTATTACCACATCAACATTTTAATTAAACTAGTTCCAAAAAACCCACTTTTTTCCAATAATATTTTTATTTTTAGTTTTGGTTACCAGTTTACAAGTCTATTTTTTTAATTTGATCTAATTTCTCATTCATGGCATAAATATTCCCTTGATACTTCTATTCTTCTTCAACATATATTGGCTTAACCTATAAAAATAAAGAGGTATATGAAATTATCCTCAATGTTCTTATGGTATGAACTAGTTTTCCTTGATCCCCAATGATATTTCAAACATACACTTTATTATTTATCATTGGATTAGATAAACATGATTATACTTTAACATTTAAATGGATGAATTAACCTCTACATTTGATACAAATTCTACATTATAACTTCTGTCAGATACTTCAACATGTTTTTTAACAAAAAAATATCATCTCCATGTCCTATTATATATATAGTTTACTATGAGAATATTCTTTCTAAATTTTATAGTTCTTTCACAACATATGAATAAAAAATACATGTAGTCTTATTGTTGTATTATCTGTATACTATACCATTTTAAGGGTAGCCAAGGACGATTCCATCAGCACCTCTTTGATCAAACTTCCAACAATTATCACCTTTAACTTTGATAATAAAGGGGTTTCTAAATATTATTAAGTAATTTAAAATTGTTTTATTCTTATAATACATCTCATATATATAAATGTATGAATTTGTTCTGTAAAAGCAGTGATATTGGATGTGGGATGTTGCACTAATAACTTTTCTCTAAAATAACTGATAGGTATCAGGTTTAATCAACATAGTTCAAGCCATCTCAACCAATATTATATTATTTATTTCATATATTCAAATTTATTATGGTGTTTATAGCGCATTAAGATCATAAAGAATAACATGATTCCCAAGATAACATTTTAACTTAACAATTTTGTATTTAGAACCATTATGAGTCTGTCTCTTCTTTATAGAGTAGTCACATTCCATTTTAACACTTCCCTTGAAACTTTTGAACATATTAAGAGCCTATAATTTGTTTTTAAAAAAAACAATACATGTAATATGATTGAATTCAACAATAAAGTAAATAAATACTTATCAATATTTTTTATTGCTTTCTCATTGGTCTATATATGTCTAAATGAATAAGTTACAAGGGATGAGATGTATGTATCTCAACCTTCTTGTGTGACTAATATGAAAATTTCCCTTTCTAGTATTTGTAACAACAATAATATCTAATTATTATCAAATTAGGTTCATCATAAACACTTCCTCTATATAGTATATTCTTCATGTTTTTTAGGCGCTTATGTCCAAGCCTTTTTTCTCATAATTGATTTTACTTATTTATACTATGGTAATATGAATTCAGAGTGTCTCTAACCTAGAATGTGTTCCCTTTGGTTCATTATCCTCTTATAGAAAATTATCAATCTTCAATAATTTTAACAATTAAAACATCTATTCTAAATATAACTTTACTTCCTTCATCAAAAATCTATGAAACAATCAATAGATTGTGTTTTAGTGATTCAAAAAAATGGAACTATTGGAATTCAATATTTATTTTCCAATGATAGGAGATAAAATTCCTTTAATTTTAAAAGAATCATAATTTCCAAAAGTTAGTATTTATTATTTTTATTATTTCACATTATTTAAAATCTTCAAATCATTGGTGATTTGGGAAGAAAAATCACTTCCAAAAATATAAGGTTGTTTTTTCTTTTGTATCCTTGAGTTTAGTTTCAACCAAAAAATTATTCTCTTTGTCCTTTTATTCCTTCAACCAATGATTTTTAGTTTTGTCATTATAAACTTATTGGGAAGGTAGCATTATAAAAAAACTTTTTTCAATATTTCAATATTTATCACACCTCTCACATAGAGTTTGACGATATTGGAATCTATTCTCAATCTTCAAATTATATTTTTCAAATTGATTTTGGGTCTATCTTCATTGAGTGGGATGACTCCCCATCAAAATCTATCTCAAATGTATCCTAAATTCAATGAAGTGGTGATGATTGAACTAGAAAATATTCTCTGTATGCCTAAATCCCCCATAGAACTAGTAATATCCATAAAAATTGTACTTTCCTTTGAAACTTGCATGATGTCCAAAACTAAGTATCATATTTACAACATATTTTTGACAATGAATATTGGATCCTTTTATAAAAACAAAATTTTTGTAAACTCGTGATATTTTATTATTCTTATTAGATGTATTTTTAACATTTTTATAGTTTCTAGTTGAATAAATGTTTACTTCATTGTTTTATTTCTCAAGGTTTCCATAATTTATGTATTCGATTGTTTAGTTACATACATGATCCTATTGACTTGATTTTTCTTCTTAGAACCTTTATAAACATATTAATACTTATTATTATCCTTTGAGGATGATATTTTATGATATTTATGAGTTTCAAACTCCTTAAATATTTCACCAACTTTTGAAATTGAATTTTGAAAGTTAATTTTTCCTTGTTTTTTTAACTAGTTTCTTGTTTTACAAAGTAAAACTATTTCTACTTAACATTAATATTTTCTTATAGCTTGATGTTTTGAATTTTCTCTTCATCAAGTGACTTCTTTAGGTTTTCAATATATGTAAACATTCTATTTTTTTTCCATGTACAATTTTCTGATTGTTACTAGGTAGAAAATATTTCTTCAACTTCCCATTTTATTTCTCTAGCTTTGCAATTTTTGAGCAGCATTATTTCAATTATATATTTACTATCAAATTTATTTAATTTTACTATTATTAATCTTTATATTTACAACCTTTATCACTATAAATACTCTCATTATTAACCTTTTTAATAAGAATCTTTTTAGGAACTTTATCACTATAATTTTTAGCTTCCACCTTTTCTTCAATATCATCAACTTCCTCACATTTGGAAAAAACTATTCTCTTTTTATATTTAGGGAACTCCTTATTCCTTTATTTTTAATAGAAATTTAATTTTTCTACCGTAATTTTTAGTGGTATTCTTGGACTTTCACTTTCTTCATCACTATCTTCATTTTCCTTAAGTTTTGGACAATTTGTTGTAAAGTGTACAATGGATCCACTCTTAAAGAACTTAAATAGTAAATTTACTTTATACATAATTGTGCATATTTTCACAATTCTATAAATTAAAGATATGAATTCATCAAAAAATTTACAAAATTTATAATCAGAATCAGAATCACTATATTTTCTTTGATTTATGGATTTTATGGGGATTTCATGATAAGCCTTTCCCTTAATTTTTATAACATTATCACTTATTATATCAAATTTAATGATAATATTATGGAAATAATATAGAAAATTTGTTAGAAGCTCTCTATATTATAATGATGGTATTTTGGAATCAAATCTACCATGAAGAATTCTTAAGATCTTTTACACAACTATTGAGTCTTCAAATTTTTCTCCAATGATTATTATAGTTCTTAAAATATAATTAACCCTTATGAAGAACTCACCAATAGATACATAATCTCCCATTTATAGATATTAGTATTTTAATCTCTTTAAATTTGTAACTTAGCTTTATTCACTTTGATGTTCCTTCATAAATATTCTTCAACTTATCCCAAATGAATTTAATTGTTATAATTCCTTAAACCCTATTCTAAGAGAGATAAAAGAACAATATGTTTGGCTCAAACATCATTTTATAAATTCCTCTTTTCTATTGTTGTTAAGGTAGAACCCTCAGTAGGAGGGGTGATACCATCTATAGAAGCATATAGAACTTCATAACCAATGGATAATTGATAGAGTAACATTTTTTCCTTCCATATATGATATTTATTTCCATAAAATACATGAATCAACTTACCATTAAATGATATTTGAATATCCATGGTAGTATTATTCTTTGTAAAAATTCTAAAAACCTAGAGATAATGAGGAAAACTCAATATGATATAAATTTCCAGGACAATTAAAGATCTCTGTGATCACTGGGGGTGAATCTATGGTCATATATTTTTATGTTTTCTTATTTTAAAATAACCTTCACATATACTTATAGATAAATTAATATTTTGAAACATAGAAAACTAGAACACTCATAATAATAAATTAATTTACATTCTTCACTACTCAATAAAATTATTTATACCTTGAAATGATCTAGAAACACTCTGAGATCACCAAGTACACTAGAAAACAATCCTTTTGGTTTATAGGAAATATGGTATATCCATAACATTCATTGCACTATACCCTTTTGAAAGTGCATATACATCTCACATAGTTGATATGATAATACTTGTTTTACAAAAATAGAATATAACCACACCAATAAGCTTCAAAAATTCATCACTATAATATTTGGATACTTCACACTTTCACTTTTGCAAGTTAATTCATATTCTTCTTAAATTTCTTTCACAACAAAGAGAAATAACAATTTCTTTCTTCTTTCTCTCTCTTATTCTGTATTCATTTGATAAATCTGCTTATCACATGAAATTTCGTGATATTTAAAACCTATATATATATAAAATATGCAGTGTCAGTTATCTTTCTCTTCCTCTCTCTCTTTGATATTTACAATACCATGTGAATCAATCATTTTGAATTACCATGATTTTCAAAAATTCAAAGATCATGAAAACTTACCTAGAAGATCCACTATTTTAAAACTTCCATGATCATCAGTTTATGATTTTAAATATCTTAAACAATTATATGAAGACTTGATATTTATTTCCTCTTTTATTTCCTTTATATATAAAAATATTGTGCACCTTTCCATTTATTCTTTTTCTAAAAAATATTACTTCTTTATTATCTCATGAAATCTTCTCCCTTATTAAAACTTGGAATTATTTCTCATAAAAACCATTGAACATGCATACATCTCAAATTGACTAAGTCTTGTAGCCTTACACAGAAGTCATACTCTTAGTCAAATGTGTATGCTCATCCATTTATCATTTTTCTTCCTCGGTGAAGTATTATGTTCATGAAGTCATATGACCATGAATTTTTCATTTTTCTACCTCGGAGAATCCATACACAAATAAAGTCATAGTATCCTGAAATTTCCATTTTCTATCTTTGTTAAATCTTATTACCATGTGGTTATATGATCACACCATTTTCATTTTTCTACCTCAACGAATTCATATGATCATGATTTTTAATTTTTTACAACATTATTGATTGAAGAATAATCTCATTGTAATGATTTAATAAACAAGGATATTCACATGAGAATCACCTAATTTATACTAATTTATATAATCCATTGTGCAATGAAATTCATGAATTCCCTATTCATTCTTTGATTTTCCATGAAGAATCACAAAAATAATTATCATAATATTTGGTACAATAATGATAAACATAAGTAAAATCATCTGAATTTAAGATAACTTCTTTATTTATTTATCCACAATTTCAATCATATAATATATTGACAGTTTCATGTCACTATCTTTATACTGATCTTCAAGATGAATCAGATCTTTCACTGCTTGATCTATCATGTGGTTGGCCATGCAGTTGATCAATATACCATAAAATACCATGGTACTCAACCTACCATGAAATACATTAGTAATCCTTTATGTGGTAGGTTTACATTCCATCATGAATTCAGTTCACATTCCATCATTAGGTATGTTCATATTCCTTCATACAGTCAGTTCTCATTCCTTTATATGGTTAGTACACATTTCATTATATGGTCAGTTCTTATTTTATCATGCTTTTAATTCATGTTTTGTCATGTGGTTAGTTATCATTTCATTATATGGTTAGTTTTTATTTTTTTAATGCGGTCAATTTACATTTCATAATGTGGTCAATTCATATTTAATGCAGTCACTTCAGCGATAGGGCTAGAATATTCATTATTGTAAATAATGTGAACTCTCCACTACTAATAAATGTTTTGAACCTTATGAATAGAACAAAAATTTTCAGATATAATAAATATTCCTTCCATTACTTATGTATTTATTTATTGACAAAAAAAAATACAATACCAAGAAAAATGCCTCTTCCTGTTCACCAACTTATTTACTAATACAACAGCTCAAAACCACTTGGTATTAATACCATGAATGTCATTCATGAGGCCCTGATCCTGGATAATCATTCTAGGGTAACCAAGGGTGGGTCTCACCAGTGAAACATATCGAAAAATGGAACAAAACTGGTGTATACCCTAGTTCCTACCACCAAACACCACTAATAAACCATGGAAGCACCAAAAGGGTTGACTGATATTTTAAACCACATAGAAGTATTCTGTTAGTATAAATGGTTTGAAATAAGGCAATAAGTGTACATTATTTCTCTCTCAAATCAAACCCATTGGAATATCCCAGTGGTATAAGAAGGATAGGAGTGAGACCATATTCCAACTTCCATTAAAGAATTTTATGAGCATATTATGGAGAAAAATCTATAGAAGATACATATACTTTCCTATACTCTTTAGAACTATTAATATATCCTAGTTGCAATGGAGGTTATTTATTAATATATTTGAGAAAAATAAATGGTATAGAAACATATTAATACTACCTCCATTAGAGAAAATAATATGAATATTTAATCATCTACTTAGAAGTGATAAAATATTCATGCACATGTTCCGAAGGATCACCAATGTATTCGGGCATGGAATGAGGTGTGGGATTAGACATATATTCTCATTCCAACTAAATATTTTCAAAAAAATTTGGAAAACACTTTAGAACATAAAAATATTTCTATAAAATCTATACAAGAAATCCAAAAAAATATTCCAATGAAAAATAAATAACATCTATGATATTATATTCCCATCAATATCTTACAAGGCTATTAGAACCTCCTTGACACAAAAGAAAAAAAATCATTATTAGCATATCCCAAAAAATTATGGAGGGTAGAGGAATATTGTTTCTCATATCGATGAATTAGATCATTAATGAAATTCAAAGTCCATAAATGAGTAGGAATATATCCGTTATACCAATATGTAGGATCATCAGTATATTCTAGTGAATAATGAATATCAGGATCAGACACATACTCCCATTACAACTAGGGATTATCGACATATTCTAAAAATCACCTTAGCTCAAGCCCATATTCTGATAGACAATACAGAGGCATGTCAATATACTCTAATGATCACTCACCCCGGGGCACATGTTCCTATGTATATCAAAAGAGATTATTGAAATATTTTGATGGCATCGAAGGGGAAGAATCATATCCATTATCAATATCAAATATATATTCAATATATTCCAAAAATGACATGGGGATCTCCCAGGTGGGATCCTTCTTGAGTGGGTCACTACCAGGAACATGCATCCTTGATCGGCTAATAAATAACATATAAAAGGACATCTTTCAAGATACAACATATGAATCAGGAACATGCCTATATTTCAACCTTGATCAAGGAGAATGTCTTTGAGGCTATCTAGAATATTTTGATATCTTTACAAGGATCAATTGATTTATCATCAGAAGTGGAAGGTAATATTCACTACTGAATCCCTCCCCACAGTAATACAAAGGTTAACCATGTAAATCCTCCCTATGAATCTGCTCATGATATTCATTATGGAAATCTTCCTCACATCTATATTATATCTCAACAAGAATGTTACACTTCCATCATAATTCCTTAAACCAATTTTTCATATATAAAGTTACTTAAAGAGAAAAATTAAACAACCATGAAATACTATCATTATATGAAAATGATTTACTTCAATTGATGGTTCATCTAAAACAAAAATCATTATCTAAGAGTCCCTCATATCATACACTTTCCACTACCCTGATCAACCAAGAATATTTGATTTGGTCATAATTTATTACATGAATTAGTGGTAAAGAAGACTCTTTGGTTTGACTAGATAGAGAAATATCACTCTAAAGATGAAGAAGGCACCTAGGATATATAAAATTAGCTGGATGAGGATAATATGCCAGTTATATTTTAAACCATGGACAACACTCAATATAATATTCCAAAGGCGTGGGTGTAGAATGCATGCACTATTTATGTCTCAATATATGGAAGACCATCCACCTAATTAAGATGAGAACCCTATTTTTTGAAGGGTATAATTACCATGTCAAAATAATTAGTGAGATTTTCTATTAAGATGAATTTATTTCAATCTTAGTGGAATGATCTATGAAATATGGAAAGAAACATGAGAATATCTAGTGTGATGGCCTCAATAGCCCAAGGATTCTCTAAAAAATGATTATTTATTCCCCAATTACTATGTGGGTCAATGGATTGGAAGAGTATATATTATTTCATTTCACCTCACTCTCTGGTCAAAAAAAAATCCATTACTGGAAGGTTTTATGCAATGTGATTACCTCATGACATGTTTCAGGACAAGAACATTCATATGCTTGCTGGTTGGCACAAAACAATCCTACCATTTTTCAAACAAAAAATAGGTTCAATAAAAAGGAGAAGTCCATTAATAGATTACTAAATTATGTTACCAAGAATGTTTAATAAGATTCCCACATGAAAAAATAAGACCCCAAAAAATAAGTTAAACCTCAATAGTGAGTATTCATGCGTAGAATGTGCATTGAATCCAACTTGTACACAAATGAGAGTACATAAAGTAAATAGGGTTGTCATGGAAGCATCTTCAATAGTAATCTAGGAGTAGTCCCATCCCTTAGGGTTGGGGGAATTTTCATCATTGTTACTACAGATTCCACCCTTGATATCATCAAATCCCCAATGATATGAGGATGTTATGGTTGCATAACTGAGTTAAACTTAGAAACTAGTGATGAGGGAATTTTACCCCCACCTCATCTAATTAAGTCATTACTCTCAAGATTGGGATCGTCGATGTAAGAGGTACCCTCCCAATTTCTTATGATACGTGATTCGGGAAATTTTTTGTCAAGAATGTTTAATATTCTATTTAAATCACTATGTATAAACTACTTCCAAGAAATAATCCAAGGGTAAAGATGAATCTTTGAATGGTATATATGCCAAAGTGGATTACCAAGAATAATAATATATATAAAGACTCAGTTTTTCCCTTCAACAGTTATCTAGAAGGAAGAAAACCACCTTATGACGTAGAGGTGAGTGATGATATAGTCTCTACTATTTGATATGCTTCTGTAAATGTCATCTTCATCAATATGGAGGATGATACTAGATAGGATACAAACACCAAAGATAACTATGAATAAATATTGACCCAAAATGAAGCCCATTCCAAGGTTCACTAAGAGGGTATTCCCACTTGGCATTAAAGAAAAACTCAGAATTTCAGAACTTTGAATAACTATTTACCATATATATGATGATTTTCAGCTAAAGATAAAGGAAATGTCATTGATAAATCCCACATATCACTTAAATAAGATGAACCATTGACCATGTAGGAATCATTTTCACTATATGATATTGAATTAGATAAATTGAGATGGTTTGATGCTGAATTTATCAAAGGTAATATTCTTATTGAGTATAAATATTAGGAATAAGTGAATATTCCCTAGAAAAGAAACCATATCCAATGAAAAATAAAAATTAAACCTATTATAGAAGAAAACAGACACCCCATTATCCCCATTCCCAAACTTACACTATATTTAAAACATGTAATAGAAGATGACCAGGAGTTTCCTTCAATGCTAAACCGATTACCCTTATTCTGATAAAGAAATATGAGATCTACATGAGAAGAAATATTAATATCCAATGTTTATATATTATTCACAACAGGAATTTTCTATGAATTATTTAGCTAAAACTATAGTCCCCTTAGATATTCATATTTTCATACAGTCTCTTATCACTCAAATGGAAGTACGTAAAGGGTGATGGGCACTAGTGAAACTAGATAGGAATCCCTACCATGAATGGTTGGAGATATCCCTAAACATAATTTATGGAATCCTACCTTACCAACCTTAAATAGTATTTAGGAAAAATGTATCATTTATTCATTTCTTCTCCAATTTTAGCCCTATGATGGAAACACTATAATAAAAATAGTCGATCAAGATCAGATGTTTTGTATAGAATCTAAAATATCTAACCTTCATCAAATACAATAACGTGGAAACCTGATGTATATAAAAATAGGAATAATTGAGTCATCAATTTATCTATAAATTTATCTCTATGATAAGTAAAATAATAATAATCATTAACCTCTGAAATTTAAAAAAAACCTGAAAATAATAGATTCTAAGATTTCATTTCTAGGCGGAAAGGTCTAACCAAATCTCTAGAAACGAATCTCCCACAAGATCATATAATGGATATGTTCATGCAGAACCTCCAAAATGAGTTGAAAACACCACTCATCCTACTGAAATCTCCTTGTGGGTTTAGTGTGTTGGTAGTAGTGGCTTAGTGTTTAGAGGATTCCATTCAGAGCACCAAGGCTAAATCCAACCAATATCGGAAACTTAAGGAAAAGGGACTGGAATGGTATAAGAGGAAATTGATATTCTCAAGCTAACTATGGTACTAGTTATAGTTTCTAAGACCACTCATATTATGTGATATATTTTCTTGAGCAATCACAATAACATTATGTTCCTTGTTAGGGAGAAAAGAAAGGAAAAATCCATCTGAGTTTTGAGGACCAAAAGAATAAAAAAGTTCCATTAGGAAAGAGAATATTTTGGGGTATTTTATCACTATAATAGAGAATTACCTACTCAAAATACCATATTTTTAGATACCTAAGGATAATGGTCTCAATTATTATTATATTATATACCTATCATAGAATATTGTTACATAACATTTATGATTTTTTCTTCTTCAAATACTTACTTCAAAAGAAGAATGTTTTAGGGGATATTAAATTAGAAAATAATTAGGAACATATAAGGCATGTATCTACCATTTTATCTAATAAGGAAGGTGAATGGAAGGAGATCCCCACCAGGAACACACAAATATTTGATTCCTATTTGACCTAAAAATTGATAAATCGAGAATATTCCATACTCAATACACAACTCAATCAAATTTATGTGTCCCAAATTCCCTATCCAGTAACTGAACCATCTATTAAATATAAGAATAACTAAAGTGAGAATATTAATAGATAATAATATAAATCTCATCAAATTCCTAGGCTGATATAGAACCTTCAATATTAATTTCTCTTGGAAATACAAGAATGATGACCACTCCACTAAATGAAACCCACATTGGATGGTGACTCGTTATATAACTTGGTCAATGTTATCCACTTAGAACATCCATTCTATGATGAAGAACCTGAATGTGAACCTAAAGTCCCTAACAAAAATTGTGTATAGTGAGAAAGATTCCACATAGTCCTACTAGATAAAAATATTATGAAACACATCTAATCTCAATTTATAGGTAGTGTCCCTACCAAAGCCATATAAACAACCAAAACTTGAAGGTAGGTTGATCAGCAAGCTTAATGGGAGAATCAATATAACCCTAAATCTTCTAAGTCTCAATTGGATATTATAATATTGGAGGATCAGTTAACAAAAATAAATCTATCCTAATAAAAAATACCATGTTTAGTTCTGATCAGTCTAACTTATATAAGGAAAACAAGCCCTCAAAATCCTCTCATGAAGGGTATTTTTTTATAGAAAATCATCAACACTAAATATTCAAGAAAATGATCAATGCTATGTCAATAATCAAAATCCCTTGGTTCAAAATTATGATATTTTCAAAAAAAATAACCATTGAACCAAATAAACTTTCAATTATAGATGCACTTCATTTATCAAATGAACTTAGATGAGTGCTCAATTATTCCCTCTCAAGTACTCAATAATTTAAGGTAGTGGTTGTCGCAACTGAAATATATATTTTAGAAACCATCCCAATTAAATTCCATATGGTTATGTTTTTTATTACAAATGATTGAAATGCTATAATATAAGGTTATGTAAAACCTCTATAAAACTTGGAAAATCTTAAAAATGGAGAGGTATATCATAAGTTAATTGAAAATGGTCCTGAGATCAATCTTATTCTAGTTTGAAATCTTTTGTACTTAAGCTACAGAGAGGTTAATATATCCCCCTCTAAGATGACCCTCTAGGTATATGATAAAAGTGAGTAGAGTCCCCTTGGATAGACCAAAATCAAATCATAAATTGGAAATATTATCTCTCACTCCATGTTTAATATGGTCCAATAATACATAACATTCAATTTTTTATTTTGAGGATCTTGGATTCATATATACATGGTTATACCATCATTATATCATTAATTTCTTAAGTATGTTGTCCATGGGAATGTTGAGGTATTGTATGGTGATGAATCTCCTTTTGATTCTTTATAATCCTAGTATATAGAGGCATTAATATATATATATATATATATATAATAGAATGAAAATATACATTGATAAATGATTCTATTCAGATCACAACTTCAAATGGTTTGAAATCTACTCCCAGCAATCCATAGATTGAACTCGGTGAGGACTACATGATTCCCACCACTTAGATTGACATGATACCTTAGGATCTTAGAGAACACCAAGTTTTGAGAGTCTCATGATACTTAGATACATTGACCCATGTTCTCATGATATCTTTTTCATCAATCATTGCATCTATAATCTTCTAGTCAGAAGAGGCATGTGACATTTTGGGAAGTGATAACACCCCAAATAATATCACCTATTTATTAACACTTTAACCTTATAGACCCTATATATTTTATACTCTAGTTGATGACACTCCTAGTGTTAACACTCTTGTTGAAAATTCTTCTATAAGACATGAAAATTCTAAGAGTTCCAGTCCATCTTTTTTCTTCGATAATGATAATGTTCCCAATTTACATACTTTCACACCATCTTCAAAATCTCTATAGGCTAACAAATTTGGCACTTATGATAAAAATTCCTCTTCTATATCTCCAAAATTTTAGAATCCAAAATCTTCCTCTATCCCAAATAATGATATTGTTCTTGATTATCATTACCCCATTCAATTTCCTTCCCCCAATGATGAAAAATAGGGAAAAGAAGAGGAGGATTGGAAAATGGATACCTTAAAGTTTCTTTTCCGGTATTTGATCAAGGCATGAAAAATACCAGGGATGAACATTAATAAGTTAACCTTAAAACAAAATAGGATTCATGATATACATTTATTAGTGCCTCCATATCCTCTGAAGAGTAGAAATATTCCATTTATTTTTAAAAAAATCCCCATGATGTTTCCACTTGGAATCACGTGGAAATGAAAAATCTAGACCCTGAGGTATCCTCCAACCACTTGGGACTACTGGATCACCGCTGGGGTTATAAACAAGTAGAATGAAGAATTCATATATACCTTTCTTCCAAGGTGGAATTTAAAATTGATAGGATTATCAAAGGAAACTTAATCTTTGAAGATACCTAAAGTGTTTTTCCAACATCATCCCATCAAGAAAAGGAATGGGTAGAACATGGCTTCATCGACTTCCGGGATCTTAACAAATATTTCACAAAGGTTGATTTTATGATTCCAATTATAGAACTGCTAATCGATAAAAATCTAGGATTCCATGATCTATACATTATGGATAGATTCTTAGGGTATAATTGAATCAAAATAGCCCTTAAGGATGAATAATTAACCATTTTCAAGGAATTTCAAGGGGTATTTTGTTATTAAGTCACACTAGTGCAAATAGAAAATTTGACAATGTTTTTTATCATTTAATTTCAGTTTATAAATGATGTTAATACATGATATGTTGAATATGGGACTCTCCACATCTGTTTTCATAAAACTAACATTAAAAACACTTCTAGAAGAAGAATTATAAAGGACTTTCAATATTAGTTTTTTTATAAAATGTACATGAAAATCTTACCATGATGGATTTGGATGCCTATTTTATAAAAAAACCAATGTCAAAAAATCATCGATATCCAAAGGGATTTCAACATCGGTTTGATAAAAAATAGATATGGAAAGTAACCATGCCATGCATTTAACGTTTATTTTTTGTCAAACAACTGACATTGAAATCCTTACAGGGGGATTTCAACATCTATTTTTTTTATAAAATTGACATTAAAAGATTATTTTTTAAAAAATTATGAAAATTACATAATCTGTCACCTGAAAGCTTAAATATGAAAAAATAGCAAACTTTCAATAGATATAATAGAAAATTAATAAAACACATTGAGAACATTAACAAAAACAATTACAGGTATATAACTAAATCAAAATAAATAATAAATTTGTTAAAATTAGAAATTAATTTTTAAAATAAATTTTGAAGGTGTTTCATGTTTTTTGATGTAACAAAGAAACATCATAAAAAGCCAACAAAATAAAGTGTTATGAATTTTAAAAACAACATATTAATTTAAATTACAAGTGTTGTAATGAAGCTTACCTTTTAAAAATATATTACTATTCTTGTCATGATTATCTCATAAGTGAATCTTAAAATATAATATCCACATTCAAAATTCCATTTTTGATAATGAAATTGAATTTATGAAGCCATGTTTTAAAAATAAAAACTTCAGATAGTAATAAAAACCAATTATTCACTGATATAAAAGTTATTTAACAAAACTTTTATATATTCAACTTTTTTTGAATCCATTATTGGATAGAAATCCTTATTGAACTCAATACAAAACCCATTACAATTTCAAATATTAAATATTACAATTAATATAAATTAAAAAAATTAATATTAAAGAACCAAAATCATGGAATAAAACTTATGTCTTTAACATTTTTCTAAATATTATTCAAAACCCACCCAATAAAGAGTATAAGATATATGATTTAAATTATTTTAGACAAAATAAAAACAAAATGAAATTTCCACTAAAAAATAAAATATTCAGAATTAATAATAGTATAAATAATATTGGTTTATAATTACATATTTGTTCTTACACATCAAGGAATTGGAAATAGAAACATGAGATATCTATGTTTTTTGAATTCTTTCAGATATATATTAAATTTTGTTTTCTTATTTTAAATAGTTCACTTCTATTGAAATGTATTCTAGTTCAATAAATCCAAAAATATAAGTGTAATAATATTATATGAAAAGACTATAGTGATACCGGATTAGAAAATAAATAAATTAAGTTAATATAAAATATGTTTACTTAATGAAAATAAATTAATAATTGAAATTTACTTACATGGAAAATAACTTCAACAAAGGTATAGTGAGATGATCACCCTTTACGAAATCCATCATGTCATTTTTAAAAATATTTAATGCATAATCACTTCAACATATATCAATTTTCATTAGAAAAATATAATAATTATATAATATAGGAAAAAATCTCATAATGTTTTTACCCAATCATCTTCCCAAAAAATATCTAAAGGTAGTGGAATATAAAATTTTCCTTTCCTTTTTAGTGATTTATTCAATATTAGATAATATTATATAATATAAGTGTAATAAAATATTATAAATAATTTTGAATTTAATGATAAATAAAAAAATGAAAAGAAACTATACCTCATATATCACCTAATGATAATGAATAGATGACCAAAGTAAAAATTGGACAATACTCCATCCATCCATGGACACCTCCTCATTAAGAAGTTGCATTGGAGATATTAGATCAATAATATCATGTAATTATACTATTACCTAACCCGAATATGTAAGATGAAGATGTATTAATCTCCTGGAGGATGTGCAATTTTGTATGCTATAATACGTACATGGGGATCCCTAAAAAGAAACTCACAGTACACGGTAGGGTTTGAATGAGTAGGTGGTAGATCTAGGCAGGAAAGATGCACAAGCTGTGCGGGCTACATCTGTCTCATGTCTTATGCAAGTAAATCTGATACAAATGATTTAATCTTATACTCTATTAACTAATTCAAAAATGATATCTTATACTTTAAATATTGTATTTATTCCATATATTCCATCCCCATTGATTTTTCACTAGCAGTGAAGCCAAATTTTCTTAAATCTGATACCCTCCTTATACCCTCTGACATGACCAAGGTGTTCTAAATTTCTTAAAGCAATAGTAATAATATCATTTTTACCCTCAGAGAAAAAGGTACCCCATGTCATTTTCTCTTGAAGGGTATCTTGAAATAATATTTTCAAATGTAATATTAGTAAGAGAGATTTAAAATAGTAATATCGATGAAAAATAAAAATTATTTACTTATAATCTTATCAGAAACTTCCTTTTTTGGATCAATAATATACTTTCTCTTATTTTAAAAACATTTACTTTTCCATTTTTTATGATGATTGGGAGGTGATGGAGGGTCAATTAGAACCTCTTAAGAACCACTACTTGACTTGGCCCTTAATTCACAAAGTATTTTAGCAATAATTTGTTCCACTAATAATGGATACCCTCATCATCACAATGTATGAGGGTATAAATTTCGAGACTGCATCCCTCGGAGATATTTCCTAGATTCCTATTACATAAGAAAAAATAAATAAGTTTTAAAGTAAAGAAAATTAATTTAAAAAATTAATTTAATAAAGGAAAAAAAATTCCAGAAAAGATTCCTCTTACCGACTAGAGACAAACTTCTTCTATCTCTCTCTCTTTATAAACTCATACATAAGGCATGGATATTTATACTTTCTTACTCTCAAAAATATAAGTTGAATTCAAAATTTTCTTAAAATATCTCTATATTTTTCCACAAAGGGTAAACAATTTTTTTAATTCATTTTGTCTCTTAAGAGTAAGATTTCATTTGTAATTGAAGAAATAAAATATTAAGAAATGTATAATATTTAAACCATTGATAAAATAAATAAATAATTTTAGAAATTTTACCGTTAGGGAATCCCATAAAATTTATTTCAATAACTCATCAAAACGCATCCAATTAGGATATAAAATACTAATCCTACAATGAATCTATATAGCCACGTAAGTCTTAAACAGTGTGGAATTTATTCCAGTTGAGAATTCATTCTCATCAAAGTTAGTAATCACTCGTTTCTCTCCATGTGTGAGTGGAAGTTTTTGTAAACATGTAATACCACAACTATTATCTTTAGGTAATTTCATCCCTATAGAAGAAGAATATCTTCAAATAATATTAATAAATATTAGTTTAATTTTGTTAAATAATTTAATTAATTTAGATATATATTTAAATGAAAAAATGAGCATACCTCATCCCCCTGCCTAAATGGCTATCATTTTGAAAGATGTATGCTACCTCAAAAAAAATTATGTGTACCTATATCTGATTAAAATTAAATGAATATAATAAAAAATAATTACTTATCTTAAAAATAAAAAATAACTTACCAAACATGGACATAAATAGACCGTGAATGTTGTTGAACTCACATTGAGGTGGTGGAAATAGGGAGAACGCTACAAGATTGGGGAGAAACATATACACACATATAAAAACATAAAACTTAAACCTATATAAACTTTTTTCAAATAATTTATATCATTAAAATAATTAAAAAATGAAAAACATTTTATAATAAAAAACATTAATCAAAAGTAATTATCACAACAAAAATAAATTCTAAATGAAAAAATTGAATAAAACAAGATAACTTACAAAAATTGGAGGCAAATAATGAAAAATAAATTATAAATATCTACCTGAATAATTTGGAGATTAATTTGGTGTTTTCCTATATTCCTACATCATGATCATTTCATATAACATATACTATATTTATAGTCATTATTATCATTTATAATTCATGAAATAGATGAAGAAACCTCACATAAATACATAACATTGTCATCACCCAAATGAATTTATTTCTATTTAAAAATGATCGACCACTGATCATTCTATGGATCAATAATATAAATTTTTTTATTTCATGTGTCGCTGTGATAAATGGTTCCTCTTTACAATTGAATCTTTTCAAATCAACAAGTGTAAATCCATAATCATCATGTTTTACACTAATATTATTATCAACCCTGTTACACTTAAAAAAAATCACTCTAAATTTAGTATAATCAATTTCCCATATACCCCTAATAACTCCAGTTCTATTTTATTTTTTAGAAATTGGGTTTCTATCTTTTTTAATTGAAAAATGAAATGCTTAAGTGACAACCATTACCCCAATATTTTTAATAGTACTCTTACCATCCTAATTTATGTGTGTGAAATTTGTATCCATTTATATCAAAACTAGACCATGTGATCATATTAAGATATGGACCCTTGTCAACTATTTCATTGTTTCTAATAAAGATAAATCTTTGTCAACTTTTTATTTAAACCATGAAACAAATGTCTGTTTATGCTCAATCATCAACCACTTTTAATTTCTTTTCAAATATTATTCCTTTAATCCAGAAATATGTGATTATATTTATTTTTGAACCTTATATGTGTTGTTCAAAATGTATAAATGTGCCAACATTACTTCATAACATGGAATGAAATTTATCTTTAATCCACAAATACCTATAACTTCACTATCAACTATCAAATTTCAATATATAGGGAGACTAATATAATCCACATCATAAAAATAACTAGTATATAACTAAATCACCTCTTTCGATGCATATATTTTAAGAATAAATTCCTCTGGTTGATACCTATTTTTAATATATCCCCTTAAAATTTTCACATATCTTTTAAAAGGATACATCCAACATAAATAAATATTTCCACATATTCTTATTTCATTTAACAAATAAATCACTAGATAAACCATTATATCAAAAAACATAGGTGGGAAATATGTTTCTAATTGAAAAGGTATGAGTGTAGTTTCATTCTCCAAAACATCTAAGAAATTTGGATCAACAAATTTTCTACAAATTAAGTTGAAAAAATAACATAACCTGATGATATTCATTTTCAAATTTTTTGAAAATATACTACATAATGAGACCAATAACAGTTGTTTCATCAATACAAGAGAGTCATAATATTTCATACCTATTAATTTAAAACCATTCAATGACACCAAATTCTTTACATTTGAAGAATATATACTAGGTACTTTAATACCATGTAGACAATGGAAAAAATTAAATTTCTCACTCTTTCATAATGTGTGAAAATCCAAAGGTAAATATGTTATGTTTCCTTTCATAGTGGGAGTGAACTCAAAAAAAATCCCATGGATATCAAGACCAATCTAGCATTAAATCTATATTTTCCCTTTCCTTTTATGTAAAAAAAGTTTCTAATAAAACATTCACATATGTTTTTCTCAAGATACATAATTTCAATGTTATTTTTTATCTCATAAAATCCTCAATAAGGTAGTTCAAATAAGAAACATTTTTTCTTCCATAAATATTTTTTGATGACTAGAGATTTATTTATTTCTAACTGTGAAATCAATATTTTTCACCTTGTCATCATATCTATTAGTTGACAATGGTTATGGGGGAATATTATATTCCTGTAAACTGTTAAATGTTTTTTTTCAATCTATGATAAGGATGATAAATTGGAAAAAATATATTTAATGTTAAATGTACACTATATTTCATTCATTTATTAATTAATAATATGAAGTATCTTTTTCAAAGATTAGACATGATTTATATCCCTTAAATCTAAATCTAGATAATTTTCTTTATTTTGGAGAATCTTTTATAGTGAACATTATATAAAATCTTTCTTCTAAAATGCAAAAGTCACAATGATCTATAAGGTTTAGTCTCAATGGGAGAACTATTCCATTATGCTCACTTACATTAATAGTGGGAATCTATAACTAGTGAGTGTGCACATTGTTGTAAAATATTAAGCTCACCAGTTATGGATTCTAATTATTAACGTAAGAAACTAAAATAGAATAGTATCACACCATGATTCTATAAAATCCCACAATGGGATCTGATATCCTATTGAAGGATCATTATGATGACTTGCATAGTTACCAACCTCCCACTGGTTCTTATTGTTGTCTTGAATAACTTAACCCTCCCTACTGATACTGACTACCTCTTGCAGTTCTTGTTTCTCATGGTCTTTTAGAACCTCTACATGAACAAGTCTGTGTTTTATGTCTCTTGTTATAATGAAGTCTTAACATTGTTCTCTTTTAGTCCTCACATCAGACTTTACTAGATCATTCAGCCTTTCTCAAACTCTCTATAATAATGAATCATTTTGCTTTATTATCTTCTTCTCACACTATTTATATGATATATGGATATCATAGGCCTTAAATTTATTTCTCTTGCACACAAACTCTCTTGGATTCATTATTACTTATACTTCTTCTACTGAATATATACTTATTTAGAGTATCCACAACATTAAAGGATTATACAAATTATCAAATAATTATTAATCATTTATTATAAGTTTATATTTATATTAATCATTTGAATATTATTTTCATAAGCTTTATGGAAACTCAATAATTGTAAGTAGTGAGATATTATTCTCTTTGAACTCATATAACCTACTTTAGATTGAGTAATTTTTTCAATTCTTCCTTAAAAATATAATTCAAATATCCCTACCAATATTTAGATATTTCAATAATTTTATTCCCAAAAAATAAAAACTTTTAATTCCTTTTAAATTATCTACTTTTTCATGAGATGCATGCACTACGATGTGGATCTTTCTTTATAAGGACCCAGCTATAAACATTATATAATATTGAGTTTTAAATAAAGAATTAACTCTCTTACATATTTAGGATCTTTATGTTGTATTATTTTGGATAATTAGGTTATCAAACTTATATAAATAAATATTGCATCAAAAAGTGGAAATTACCACTTAAAATCCATTATTACCACAATACAAAACTTCTAAGATATAAAAAAATTTCTTTTCATGACATGTCTTCACAGTTTTCATCTTGGAGTCATCCCTATAGTTATTCATCCTTAAAAACCTATAAAAACATTTTAAAACAGGATATTATCACAAAATGTTCAGTAAGGGAAATATAAAAAGAAATAAAGAAACATATTAATAAATGAATACAAATAAAAATCGTCCATTTTCAAAACAATTTTTTTTCAAAATAAATATTTTCTCACCAAAAAATCAACTTAACTTCCATATTATTTTTATAAAATATTTCATAAGAAATCCAAAATGAAAAATATAACTCATAAATATTTATTTTAAATAATGAAAAAATTATGATTCTATTTTTTCATGAAGATATAAATTTCACCAAGAAGGAGTGGTGTAAAATTCCCTTTAAAATTAATCTCATTATATTACCTTTTTAAATCATAATGTTTCCATAAGAACCCATAGAAAGAATAGAAAAATAAGGTCTGTAACTTGAGACATCATTTCCATATCACTCTTACAATCACTCTTTATAACGAACCTACCCAGGCCGACTAGACTCATCCCTCGAGTTAGCCCATCACATAACCCTAACCCCATTCCCACTCAAAATGGGATTGATACAAGTACAAGGAATAATCAACAATATATTGGGAATAGTTTCATCTATGGTAAACTATAATAACCCAACCATGATGTGGGATGGCCACACCATTATTAATAGAGTTAAAAATAAATAAACTACTATATCTAGAGAAACAAAGAAATTACTAAACAAATAGCATAAAAAATAATTCATTGTATACAAAACATGCCATGATAGGTCACATACAAGGTATATCAATTCAAAATCTCAAAAACCCAAAAAATGGGATCATGACCAAACATAGCCTATATGTATGTCCTAATGAGAATAAAATACCAAGATGAATTAACATGATCCAACTCTATGAGACCACGTCTCATCCAAAAAACACTGGGTGATGGTAATAATGAAAATCCACCCAATAATATGGGTTCTTTTCATTAAACTATTTCATATAAAACAAAGTCTACATACAATCTAAATCATATGTATGGTGTGAGCCACAAATCCCAATTGGATCCCACCATGAATATATTAAGGCTTTTATACATGAAAACCATTAACTACTTTGAGATACTCATTTTCATAAAAACCCCCACTTTAAAGAATTTCACTTCAAAACAAACCTTTAAAATACTTTTGGTTTTTTCTTTTCAAAACAAAACAAGTTTTCCACAAAAATTACAAACATGGATAAAAGGAAAGTAAACAAGGACATATGATGAAACATTATCAATATACCAAACAAGAACAATGATTGTAAGTAAATCTAATGAAATTATATGTTCAATAAATATAAATGGTCATAATATACCTAATATCATAATAACATGTCACTAATAAAATTCATAAATGAATAAAAGTAAATATGGAATGAGTAATGTGCGCCTAGGGCTAAAAGAATAAGGGTATAATGTGAGTGACTCTAAAAAAGTTATATTAGCTAGATAAACAAGGTTTTATCTCTCACGGTCTTCCTAGGTCCCAAATCAATGATCTCTTGTTGTCTCTCGGTAAACAAATAGAATATCTCAAAGTCTTCTTATCCAAAGGATCTCATGTTCCCTTGGAAGAAATGGAATCTCTCATGATCTTCCTACCCAAAGGATCTCATGTTCCCTTGGATTAAATAGAATCTCTCATGATCTTCCTACCCAAAGGCTCTCATAGTCCCCCAGACAACCCCTCACTCACACCTCAGTTAACCCATATGCTTGTAATGACTCGAACTATTATGAATAAAATTCTACTTTTTTATTTAATTAAATGTATTATGGTTATAGAAAACACATGTACTTATTTTTATTTATTATATGCAATTGGAATTAAATTACCGTTAAGTATCATTACCATTGATAATATAGCCATTGAATAGTGTTCACATGAATAGTATAAATATATGGTTTTAACAAATCTATTTGACACAAACATAGGAAGGGATGGCCTCAACCAGTAGGATTATAACCTATGAATCAAATTTATTGAATCTTTCAATGGAGATAAAATTTCTAGGATTTTACCTAGACCAATACCAACCTGAGATCAAAAAACGTAATCATGAGCAAAACCGTTTAAGAGAGAAGTTCAAGATCATCGAGATCACGACCCAAACCATGTTTGCTGAATGCCCCCTTGAAAGCCCCACCATCGCGCACCTTACTCTTAGGGAGTATGCAGGTTTATTAAAGGTATATGCATCAATAACCTAGTAATATAAATATGTACATTATTTTTTATAAAGTAATGAATATATTTTTATCCTATTATTGTTACTTTGTAAATGATTTTTAAATCATAAATAATATTTTTGGTTAATATTCAAATTCAATTAAAAAATATATTCTTATTGATTAATGGATTTTTGAAATAAATAATATTTTAATAAAATATTATTACTGAATAACTCTTATTAAATATAAATTATCATATAATTTTTATGAATTCAAATGTAATTTTTATTAAGGTTTGAAAAATATTATTGTAAAAAAACCGTCATTTTCAATAAATGTTAGTTTTTATTTTAAAAGTAAAAATTCACATATTTATAAAATTATTCAGATAAATTTAATATTAATTTTGTAATAAGGACATTAAAATTATCCAACAGTGAATTTTTCATAATTTTCAGAGGTAATTGAATTTTCGGGTAAAAATCAAATATCGTATAAATATACATTGTGTTTTATGAATTGACAATGTCCCAAAAGGTATGAAATAAGTAATATAAATGGGATAAATACCAAATATATGTTTTAAATTTATAATAATTTCATTTTATGTTTATTTGATTTATTTGTTATATTTATTATGAATCCTCCAAGACTTATAATGTATTTTAATATTTTAAAATCAGTTCTTTTAGAGTGTGACTCACCTCCACATAACCAAGGGTGATATTTTAATAATTTAGTCTCGTGGTCTTATAAAAAATTTAAAACACTCCCATTTGTTAGAAAATATGGGAAAAACATGGGATGGTTTGTAGTTATGAGTATTTTATGTGGAATCCAAAACCTAAATAATAAAGGACCCCCTCCTTTCCTATATAAACTCACCCAAGATCTCATTTATCTCCACCAAAACTTCTTATAAAATGTTTACACTATTTCCTATACTCCTTAGAGTCCTAAAAAGTTACCCCAATCATTCAAAAATACCCTCTTAGGCCTTTGGAGTCACATAATCGAGCAAGGTAACCTCATCTTCCTCTTTCCTCTCTTTATCAAGCACTTTTTTATGTCTCTAAATTTTATTTTTCTTATGTTGGTACATGTTATTAGATATTAAAATTACTTTAATTTTTATTTATAAATAATTATAGATTCATTTATCTCTCATTAATCCTTCCATAGCCCTTTATGTACACCTGTTACTATGCTGAAATTAATAAGGGTTCTTTCCTTTATCATCTTTCTTCAAGTTTATTTATTATATTACGCCTTATATTTCCAATTACTTATATTGGGACATATATTTAAGTGTCCCTATTACTGTCCATTTCATGTATAAATGATGAGATATCAATTTCTCTATCATAAATCCATTTTATGAATTTCTATATAATGTTGTTATGCTGCCAAAATACCACCACGGTTTTCCATACCGAAATAATTATTTAGTGAATGCCATGCCAATTTTCTTATCAAGAGTATTAAACTTTTTAAAAATATACTTATTTATTGTGGAATTACATGTATTTGTTCCACATTCCTTAATCATGTAAAAAATTATGATGTTTAATGAATCCATGTTATATGATCTATGTGGCACAATTAAACATGGGAATGAAATAATTATGATGGGTGCACCCACATAACACTACAATGCATTAGGTAATGTTTATTATCATGATATTTCATGTGAAATGATCTTGGAATCTATCCTTGACTAATGATCCTCCATTTTCAATGATCCTTAACTCATGATCTTCCATGTTCTATTAGCCTTGACTCATGCTCCTCCACATGAAATGAACCTTTAATCATTCTTATTTCATGTTGTATATTGTTGCCACATTTCCAATGTTATTATTATCAAGATATATCATATCTAATTGTTCATGTTTGTGACTCACACTCCTTTTATTATTCATTGATATTCCTATTGTCTAACATGTATTATCTTCTTCATGTTATTCCTTTTTTGTTCCCTTACAGGACATTATAGCTCATAATTTTCTTATGTTTGTCCATAGGATATCCCGTGTAGTTTTAAGTTCATTGGAATATTGTGATCATGTTAAGGAATTGTTCAATAATGTTTTGTATCCCATGTTATAAGTTTTTATGTAATTTACCTAATTCCCAAATACATTATACTTATTTATCTTTTGGTTTGTATTAAGTGTTTTTTCTGTAATAAATCAAGTGTTAATGTGTAATAAGGAGTAGAGTTATTATAGTTGTTATCAGAGTAAGAGTTTAGTTATTTTTGGGACTAGGGTTAGAAAACTATATATAAAGACTTAGGGATAAGACTAAGTATAAGAAAACATCCCTAAATTTTGGTTAGTATAGAGAAAGTGATTTATCAATAAAATAAATCACTGTCAAGATACTACAAGGGGATGTGGTTCTAGTATAGATGTACCTAGGTCTAAAAAATCTGACAAGATGTTTTGGGCCTGACATGAGCTAATCTAGTACATGACAACATGCCTTATTTTTCTCTTGGTTTGAAATTTTTGGGGTATATTCTTTGGTAAATTCATAAGCTCATTATAAACCATTTTTAAGGGAACAAAAAATGCCTATAATAATATATGGTAGTAAATAGATCATGGATAACATAGATTAAAGCCTAGAAACTCATAAGTTAAGGATATAGATGTAATTTACAAGTTATCCTTTTAATTTCATTGGATTACCCTTTATATGATTAATTTTTTAAGATAATCATCCCTTATTTTCCATTTATTCTAGCCAATTTCGAGTAATCAGAGGAATTAGGTAAACAATCAATGTGAAGGGAAATATGATGACTGTCCAAAAGAGATTCCCAATCGGATGGAAGATCAAGAAGGACATATCATTGTTTTTTCTCTCCAACTATCAAAAATCATGATTGACAACAATAAATTTGTTTAAATATCAAAGAAATAAAGCAAGAGTAAGATAAAATCTCATGTAATTTCACCTAATAAATTTGATAAGGGAAAGAAGCCCCAATTTTATTTGTGTAAAAAGTGTGGAAAGAGGCACCAAGAGAAGTGTCATAAAGGGATTAGGAGATGTTTTTAAGTGTAAAAATACAAGGCACAAAGTAACTAATTTTCATGATAAAATGTATAATTTAATGGATGGAAACAAAGTTCAATCTAAGGAATCATATATAGTTCTATGTCATAAATGTGGAGAGGTCGAGTGTTATCCAAGACAATGCTCTATTGCAAGGGAAGAGAATCATGATGAGCATCACCTATCTATAAGATAAAGGGGGCATGAAAATTCCTATTTTGAGATGGATAATGATGAATGAATTACATTTAACCACTACTTCTAATTTGTGTACCTCATATTGTATTTCAATGCATGTCCTATTAGTATATCTTATATGTTTTCTAAGAACATCAATTCCCCACATGAAATTATATTAAATCATCGGGGAAAAACTTCTATGATTTTTATATCAAAAGTTGATATTTGTGGGAATGTTATTCTTGAAAATATTATAAGTACCACTTTAGTGGAATTTGATGCAATTTCGGGCATGCATTGACTTTCCCTATATAGAGCTAATATAAATTACCTCGAGAAGGAAATTACTCTCTATATGGTGAATCGACCCCTGATTCTATACAAGTGCAAGGAGGAGGATTAATCTTTTTTAGAACCATCATATTAAGCATTGATATTATTTCCTTTCAAGAAATGGTATCTATATCAAATTATTGAGTCTAAAGAAAGGAATGTCATAAAAGACATGCCTATTGTGAGGGAATTTACTAATGTGTTTCATGAGGAGTTACCTTGTCTTCCTTCTAGTAGGGAGGTTGAATTTTCAATCAATATTATACCTGGGGCATTTCCAATATCCAATAATCTGTATAGTATGGATGTTATGGAACTTTATAAGCTAAAGAAACAACTACATGTGAATCTAGATAAAGGGTTTATACTCCCATGTGCTTCACCACGGGGTACACCATTCCTCTTTGTTAAGAAGAATGATGGTACAATGCACATTTACATTGATTATCGTGAGCTAAAAAGATCATGATAAAGAGAAAGTATCCATTTCCATGGATTGATGACTTGTTCAATCAGCTACGTGGTGCACAATACTTATCTAAGGTGGATATGTGGTTGGGGTATTACCAAGTTAGGGTGAAGAAAGAGGATATTCCCTTAACTACTTTTCCTACAAAGTCTATTCACTAAGAGTTCATAATAATTTCATTCGGACTAAATAATTATCTAGAAATATTCATGGACTTAATGAATAAAGCCTTTAGATATTACCTCAAAAAAATTGTGGTAGTCTTTATAGATGATATTATAATTTACTCCAAACCAAAGGAGGATCATGAGAAACATTTTAGAACTATGCTAAATACATTAAGAAATGATAAGCTCTATGAAAATTATAACAAGTGTGAGTTTTGGTTGAAGTAAGTCTAATTATTGAGGAATATCATCACAAGGAATGGGATATATGTGGATCCTTCAAAGAAAAAAGAAATTGAGGGCAGGATAAAAACAACATCCATGATAGATATCCATAGATTCCATGGGTTAGCTGGATATTATCATCGATTTGTGAGAAATTTATCATGATTGTCAAACCCTCTTACCAAGCTAACTCAGAAGGGAGTCATGTTTTCATGGAATGAATAATGCGAAGAAAGGTTCATGGAGTTAAAAAGTAGGCTTATAACTACCCATGTGATCAAAATACCCATAAGTGGGGAACTTTTCGTAATTTTCAATGATGATTTAAGAAGGTATTGGGACGTGTGTTGACGAAAAATGAAAAATTCATTACCTATGCCTCAAGGATGCTAAAACTTCATGAGAAAACTATCCCACGCATGATCAGGAGTTGGATGCTATGATCTTTACATTGAAATTTTGGCTTTATTATCTCTATGGGGAGAAGTGTAAGATATGTACTGATCACATAATCCTTAAATATATATTCACATAGACAAAGATTAATATTCATAAGTAGAGATGGTTAGAGATCACCCAGGATTATGAATACACAATATACTACCATCCTGGTAAAGAAAATAAGGTGGTAGATGCACTAAGTAGAAAGGACTCAATAATTTAATCATTGATGAAAATTTAAAAGGATCCAATATTCTTGTATTTAAGGACAATGGACATGGGAATCATAAATAAAGGAACGTCATTAATCCTTTCACAAATGATTGCTCAACCATCTCTTTTGTAAAGGTTAAAGGATTATCAAAAGGATTATGTGGGAATTCAAAAGAGATTGGAAACTTTAAGGAAAGGGAAATACTTTAAGTTTAATGTTAATTAAGAAGGAATTGTGAGATTTGGGTCAAGAATGTGTTTTCCATAAAATCATGTGTTAAAGAAGGAACTATTATAAGATTCACATAGTTTGACATTCTCTATTCACCTAGGAAACACAAAGATGTATTGAGATCTCTTAGAGAACTATTGGTGGGACATCATGAAGAAGAATATCATTAAATATGCATCAAAGTTCATGTTATGTCAGCAAGTGAAATATAAAAGGAAGAAGTATAAGGGGATGATGAAACCATTACCCATACCAACATGGAAATGGGAAAACATCACCATGGACTTTTTCATCAGACTTCCTAAGAGATCTAAATAAAAGAATTCTATCTGGGTTAATATGGATCATCTTATAAAGATTTCACACTTAATTTCATTTCAATAGGATTTCCTACTAGATCAACTGGAACAGATATACATCAGAGAACTGGTAAGGCTGTGTGGGGTACAACTATCGATTGTATTCGATCGAGACCCAAGATTCACATCCATGTTCTAGAAAAGTCTTCATCATGCTTTAAACAATGAGCATAATTTCAGTATATCCTATCATCCTCAAATTGATTTCCAATCTGAGTGGACTATTCAGACACTGTAAGACATGTTACAAGCATGTTATATGGAATTCAAAGGTAGAGGGAACCAACTTATTCCTTTGGTTGAGTTCTCTTACAACAAAATCTTCCACTCGAGTATCCAAATGGCTCTCTATAAATCCCTTTATGGGAAGAGGTATTGAACACCAGCAAGTTGGTATAAAGTTGGGGAATGAAAACTTATATTTTGTGAAGTGGTTGATGAAATTGTGTTGAAGGTTAAAATAATTTAGCATCACATCAAAGCCGCTTAGATTTGACAAGTGATCTATGTATAAAATCATCAATGAGACCTAGAGATTGATGTCGGAGACATGGTATTCCTCCACATGTATACATTGAAGAAAGTTATGAGATTTGAGAATAAATAAAAGCTTATTCCAAGGTACATCGGCCCTTTTGAGATCCTTGATCACATCAAAGCAGTGGCTTATCGACTAAAACTCCCACAAAACTTGCCTCAAGTACATGATTTATTACATGTTTCCCTCTTGAGGAAGTACATACCAAACCCCTAACATGTACTAAATCCAGAGGTAGTTCCACTGGAGAATGATATTTTCTATGAAGAGCAGCTGGTGAAGATCTTAGATCATAGAGAAAAGGTTTTATTAAATAATACAATGCCCCTCGTCAAAGTGTTTTTGATAAACCCAATGTTTGAAGAAGTAATGTGGGAACCACAGGAGGTGATAAAGTTGAGTTAACCTTATTTTTTTTAGTGTGGGAAAAGAAAATTTTTAAGGGAGAAATTTCAAAAGGAGGTAAGATTGTAACAACCTGAACTGTTATGAATAAAATTTCACTTTTTATTTTAAATAAATGTCATATAGTTATAGAAAACACTTTCACTTATTTTATTTTATTATATCCAGTTGAACTTAAATGAATATTAAGTGGTATTTCTACTGATAATACAATTTTGGAACTGTGATCACATAACTAGTATAAATATAGGGTTTTAAAAAATCCATTTGACACAGAAAAAGGAAGTGATGACCTCAATTAAAAGGATCATACCCTATGAATCCCATTTATAGGATATTCCAATGGCGATATAATTTCTAGGATTTTCACTATACCAATACTAATTCGAGATCCAACAATGTAAGCATGAGAAAAACCATATACGAGATAATTTCAAACTCATCGAGATCACAAACCAAACCATGCTTTCCAAACGACCCCATGAAAGCCCCACCATCGCACACCTTACTCTTAGGGTGTATACTAGTGTATTAAAGGGATGTATATCAATACCCTAGAAATATAAATATATATATTATTTTCTATAAATTTATGAATATATTTTCATCCTATTATTGTTACTTTGTAAATGATTCTTAAAGCACAAATAGTATTTTTGGTTAATATTCAAATTAAATTAAGAAATATACTCTTTTAAATTAATGGTTTTTTGAAATAAATAATATTTTAATAAAATATTATTATTAAATAAGTTTTATTAAATATAAATGATCATGTAATTTTTATGAAGTCAAATATAATTTTTATTAGGGTTCAAAAACTATTATTGTTAAAAAATCCCATCATTTTCAATAAATGTAATTTTTTATTTTGAAAGTTAAAATTGAAATATTTATAAAATTATTTATATAAAATTAATATTATATTTATAATTAAGATGTTGAAATTATCCAATGGTAAAATTTTCATAAATTTTTGAGAGAGCCGAATTTTCAGGTAAAAATTAAATACCATATAAATATACATTGTGTTTTATGATATCATAATGAACCAAAAATAATGTAATAAGTAATATAAATGGGATACAAGACCAAATATATATTTTCCATTTAAAATAATTTTATTTTAAGTTTATTTGATTTATTTTTTAAATCCATTATGAATCCTCCACGACTTATAATATAATTTAAGATTTTAAAATCATTTCTTTAAGAGTGTGACTCACCTCCACATCACCAAGGGTAACATTTAAATAAGTTCAGAATTTTTCCTTATATAATTTTTTAAACCAATACCATTTGGAATAAAACATGGGAAAACCCATGAGATGGTTTGTAGTTATGAATATTTTATGTAGATTCTGAAACCAAAATAATAACGAAATTCCACTCCTTACCTATATAAACCCACTAAAGCTCCTGTTTATCTTAAGTAAAACTCTTTAGAGAATATAAAAACTATTATATATACTCCCCAGAGTACTCCCAAGGTTCCCCAATCATTCAATAATCCCCTCCCAATCCTTCGGAGTCACACACTCAAGTAAGGGAACCTCATCTTCCACTCTCCTCTCTTTATAAAGGACTTATTTTTTTATCTCAAAATTCGATTTTTATTATATTAGTATATATTATTAAATATTCACCTTACTTTAAATTTTATGTGTAAAAATTATATCTTTATTTCACTCTCATTAATCCTTCCACGATCCATTATATACACCCGTTACTATGTCGAAGTTTAGTAAGGGCTATTTCCTTTATTCTATTTCTTCAAGATTCATTATTATGTTACGCCTTCTATTTACAATTATTTATGTTGGTTAATGTATTTACTTGTACCTATTACTGTAAATTTTATGCCTAAATTATTAGATACACATTTCTCATTAATCAACCCATTTTATGAATTTCTATATGACACGGTTATGCTGCCAAAATTGCACTGTTATTTTCAATGCCAAAATAATTGTGTAGTGAATACCATACCCATTTTCCTATTAATGGTATTAAAATTTATACATATATACTTATTTATTATAGACTTAAATGTATATATTCCACATTACTTGATCATGGAAGAAATTACGGTGTTGATTGAATCCATGTTATATGATCTTTTTGGAACACTTAACCATGAGAATGAAATGATCTTGATGGGTGCACTCAAATAGCACTCCAATGTAATGGGTAATGTTTTGTACCATGATATGTCATGTTCAATGGTCTTGGAAGATATACTTGACTCTTGCTCCTCTATTTTTAGTGATCCTTGACTCATTATCCTCTATGTGAAATAATCATTGACTCATGCTCCTCCATATGAAATGAGCCTTGACTCATGCTTATGCCATGTTGTTTTTTATTGCCACATTTCCCATGTTATTATTATCATTCTATATCAGGTATATTTTTTCATATTTTTGATCCGTACTCCTTTTATTCTCTATTTATATTTTTATTATCTAATATGTATTGTTTTCTTCATGTTATGCTTTGTTTATTCCCTTACTAGGCTTTATAGATCACCCCTTATGTTTATCCTCAGGATATCCCATGTAGTTTTAAGTTCATTGAAATATTTTTATCATGTTAATAAAGTGTTCAAAAATGTTTTATATCCCATGTTATATATTGTTGTGTAATGTACCTAATTCCCAAAGACACTAGACTGCTCGGTCTTTTGGGTTGTATTAAGTGTTTTTTTATATAATAAATCAAGTGTTAATGTATAATAAAGAGAAGGGTTGTTATAGTGATTGACTATTCCAACATAATAAAAAACAAGTTCTGTACATGAAAAACTATTTCACAAGACAATTTCATAATCCAATATTACCATTTTTAATCAAACACCTTTCACAAGATAAAAATATTTCTAAAATCACTTTATAAATCCATTTAAAACCACAAAAACCTCTTTATGACATTTTATAAAACACTTAGAGTGCACACAAGCCACCCCATTTAGAAAACATGCTTTAAATACCTAAATTACCCATAAAGACCATGGATCACATCAAACATGAAATAATCATAAAAGAAATCAATATAATAGAAATTTAATAAATATTAATAAATATTGATTCATATTTTAAAGGTAATATATGGAAAACTACCTTACATAGAGACACATACCTTGGTATAGGTTCCAACCTCATTGCCTTTAATAACCACCACCTAAAATAAGGGTAATAAATCCTCACACAACTAATCCACATGGAATCAAACAAAAAATTCCATTAAATAACCTAGGTTCATCCAATAACCCATCTAGGGTTTCTACCTTCCTTAAAAAATGGAATAATAATCAAGGGAAGGGATAAAGTGAGAAGAAACCATGAAGAAAGTGGTTTACCTCAAGACAAACCACCATGGGTCCAAGAGGAATCCAAAAAATATGAGAGGGGATAATATTCCAATATAAGGATAGGGGATATACATGAATGGGAGGAGAAACAAGGTCAACAAGTACCAAAATCGAAAGGTGAATTTTGGTAAAAATCCACATTTTTATTGTGTTGGAAAAACTGTATATTTTGGACACACGGTTAGGAAAACTATGCACTAACCATGTGAGGGATATTACCTCCCCAAATAAGGGTGCACTATTTACCTAGGTATTTTTAGGATTTGACATACCATTCTCAAACCATGAAAAATACCTTTATCCCCCTCAGATGATTAGTCACATGGTTAAACAAACCATGTACTAATCATGCACCTTGGTTTGTCTTTCCCAAAAACTCCAATTTTGACACCCAACACCTGGGAACTCCAAAAACACCAAAAGGAAAAAATAAAACTCAAAAATAAACAGACTAGTGACTCATTGGGTATCAAACTCCTATAAACAAAATAACATACTCGGTAAATTCCAATAATCTCTTAGGATAAACCTAATTATTTAACTCACTTATTTTACCCAATGAATTGAAGAGCTATATCAACATCTCCCATCATCATGAGCTATATCAGGCACACTCATCATCATGAAAAATTCTCAATAAAAATTACATAATCATAACACATTAAATGTTTCATTCTCATAATCATACCGATAAAAATATTTTTTCACCCATAATAAAAATATTTTCATAAATCAAAATGTCCATTCCATTTTAAACTCTTTTTGAAAATACCTAAAATATAGAGAGGGAGGGTTTTTCTTTCAATAAAAACATGAAATCATGTAAAGGTATCTAAACAAAAAATAATTTTTATGGTGACAGGAAAAATATTTTGAATTTACACACATTAAAATAGAACAACCCTTTATTCATTTTGTAAATAAAGTCAAAACGCTCCGTATAAAATACATAAAACAGTTTCCATTTGAAAACCTTTAAAATAATGTAACATGATACATAAAATTTCCTTTATAATTCATTTATATCCATATAAATACATATAAAAATTATTTTTATGAATATGGACAAGAAAAAAAAGATTTAGGAAATAAATCATTAAAACATTTAAAATGAGGTTTTTAAATTAAAGTGTCCTTCACCGAGAGACCAATTCATCACATATGTTCTCTTTCTCCCAGAATAAAAATATATATGTTATTTATTTACTTTATTAAGAATATTTTTCAAGTTTTTTATTCCTTATATTTTATTTATTATCATTTTATATACAATTAATTAATTAATCTCACATTGTATATTTTGATGATATTTGACTCATATGTCCAAAATGTCTTTGGTAAGTTAGATATGGTCAAATAGGTCATAATTACATCATATTTATAATAATATTCATGATAAAATTATCATATTTATAAATAAATTATACTTTTAAAACAATCCATGAAATATGATTATGAATAATGGATTACGTTACAATCATAGAGACAATAGGCTATACATATGAATGATTAACATTTAAATTTTTCAATGAACAAGATGAAAATATGGTAAGTATTATTTTATTATTATATAATAATGATGTAACATATATATTTTTTCATGTAAAACTTTGGAATATATCTTATAATATTTTCAAATCCAGGTGCTGAGATGGCATGATATTCTGAGGCCCGATGATCCTAGTATTGGTATTATAAATATACTAAATATATTAATATCACACATGCACAGTTTTCCTAAAATAGTGGAATAACATCCAAATGGGGACTTATATTTAATATTCGATATCATCATTGAGTCTAGAATATGGTTTTTACCCTAAAAATGACATAACCTATGTCTATATCTGACGTTTTTTGAATGTGTTGTCATAAGATCAAATAATAAAATAAATTGATTAATTTATTTATTTATTATTTTAAAAATATTTACCTATCCCTCTCTTCTATAAATATACTTTTATATACCATTTTTAGGGTAATCCATGTAAACCTGATATATGGGGTACTGTTGGTGAGATTTTGGAAAATGACAACAAATTGAGATCGTGATTGATGGTTATTTCTCCAATTGGAGCTTGTGGATCTAACCATTGAAGATGAAAAAATATCATTCTTCATCAGTGATTAATCCAAACCAGATATAGGATTTTGTTTTTTTAGATTTTATTTTCTATTTATCATCCCATGAAAAATATGAATCAACTCCACCAATAGTGTGATTCGCTAATCATTCATGATTGCGGGTTTGGGATTATTCTTCCTGGAATTTTGGGGAATTGATTTTACATGATTAATTATTGGTTCTTCATCATTTTTTCCAATAGAAATGTATGAATTCCAACCCAGACATGGATTTTTTTTCATTTCTCTTTGTTTTTTGTGCATTTATCCCTCATATCTTCTCACAATTCATCAATGGTATTTCCTTGGCTTGTAGTTTGAGGAATACATGGTATTCGATTGTTGTGTGACTATTCTTCAGCACAATTGATTGATACTGTGGGTGTAGATTTATGATCGATGGTGCGATTGAGGTGTGACAATGATTGTGGGTGATTTATGGAGGTTCGATATTTGATTAGTGTATTCCATCTTGGGTTTTATCTTGCATTGATAGTACAACTCGACGTGAGGTGATTTCTGAGTGATGGTTGTGGCCGAAATCTGGGAACCAACATCAAAAATTTTAAGAAACCTCACATCCTTCATTTTAGATCATGATTGTGTCTTAAATTAAGTTGTGGGAGGCATGGTAGAAGACGCATGAAGGAACCACAAGATACTATAAAATATTGTGTTACATAACATGTACCTCGAAGAAGACAAGCCGTGTAGTGTCCTTGGCTATGCTTCTTGGGTTATGATTGAAATAAAATACCTCACATCATGTGAAATGTGTCACAAACTATGTGATCAAGTGTTGTTGGCTCAATATATACCATGTGGATACATGTGAACATACAAAAGGAGGAACATGAACAAAGGTATAGTACACATGCATGAACCAGTACTCAGACATGGCCCAATACACAAGCATGACTCGAAGTACATGAGAATGGAAAAATATACACGACCATATCCCAAAGTAAACATGTGTGGGATGAAGGCATGTTGAGTACCAGCCTAACCTCTACACACCGTGTGCCCCTAATGGACACACAATGTATATATAGGTTTACATTTCATGTGATTTGGTGAGGCACGAACAGACACCTGGGTGGGAAATACATGCCATGTAAACCTAGTACATGTTGTATACTTTTTATAGAGAAATGAGGGGCCCTCCGTCTCTTCAATATAGACTATTTTTAGTTGAGTGTGACTCTTTGGTCTGTACCCATGAGGTTAAAATGTGTAATTATGTCCTTTTCATAATATTTTTATCCCCACTTTTGGTTCTATTTCAGATAGAGTTCATGGTATCCCTCAGCAAGGCCTTGGGTGGGAACCACTATCATATCTCTCCTATGTAGGATTCATGGTATTGGTGGAAGCACCATACATAAGAAATCGATCCTATATATAGAAGTATGATTTATTAAGGTTGGTGGCATCACCTTACAGTCCTAGGTGTGAGCCTCTATCTAGATAATTTGATCTTTAAAGATCTGATGAGTACTTCTTGGCGAGGCTAAATGAGAACAAACTCTCAAATGAGTGTCATTAGTGACAAAATGGATTGTGGAGAGAGTCAAATTAGTATATCATTACCTTGAATCATCAAAAAAAATACTATGGCTGGTAGTGTTGGATGACACCCCTTGAGACCAGTTGTTTATTATGAGTATATCTAGGTTTATCTAGTTATTTTTATGTCTCATATCTTGATTGAGCTACATGTGTATTGATGAGTTGACTACCATAGATGCTTAATTTTTTGTTATTTTAGGGTTTCATAAAAGGTATTGTTATACTCACACCTATATGGGTTCATCCCTTACATGTTGTGTCTTAGGTGGATGACAAACCATTTGACAGAGTCTTGGGAGGATTGATAGTAGGCAGAGCTTAGTATTGGGCTAGGTAGACTGAGGTTCTTAATGGTGTTACATTTAATTGTATTCCCCACCTTAGGAGAATTTTGGACTCTTTACAGTTTTTGGTGGGCTTGTATTTGGACCCTTTATCACATTCAGTAATTTTATTTTACATTAGTTGTGGGATTATAAATATATTAATGCATTGGTATCATTTTTTACTTTACTTTCACCTTTTATTAGATTGAAAATACGTTTGTGCATACAGGTACTTAGTAAAATTCGTATCATGTGTGGGATATGCCTACTTAGCATAAGTTATAGACCCCTAACATATTGGAGGTGGAATTAGGGTTGTCACACTTGGATTATCACCATCTATATGAGCCATAGTGGGTTGGGTCATGACAAAGTGGTATCAAATAAGGTTTCACCTTAGGGCCAGAGTTTGGATATTTTCTAGATGTGAGTTTTTGTTTGGGATTCATAGAAATAATGTTAAAGAATTTCGAGTTTGTATCTCATTCTAGGGACTCCTATATTGGTGTGAGGATGATAGATCATTACACTAAGACTCTGATAAATTGATTGTTGACTTGATATATTTAGACACTATTTGTATGGAAAAAATTGGTACATGCATCATATAGGAATGGGTTTTGGTTTCCAGGTCCTTCATGAGTCATCTCCATAGATATACTCATTGATTATGATGTTTCTTGTTTATTTTAGGATGCCTCTATAGTGAAATCCATCTAGGATTATACTTCAGTATCACAAGGATGATTTGTCAAGTGATGAGGATTCAATAAAGGGTATTGTGCAAGAGATGGTACCTCAAGGTAATTTTCTAGTTATTTGACCACCCATTGAGTATAAGTTATAATTAAAATTATAGTATGATTATGTGTGAAGGATAAGAAAAATCCATGAATTTTGATCAAGTGACCTCCTTGTTTTTATGATGTACCAAACCTCTAGGTAGCTAAGGATTAGATTGAGGTGGTTACCTGATTTTTCTACTTTCTAAGGACACCTAAAGATTAGATCGTGGCCCTAACAGCGAGTTTTCTTCAAAGCTCCACCAGGTGATGTTGGAGTCTGGTGACTCAGTCACATGATGAGAAACTAATTTCCTATTAATATTTCAATAATTTCTTCAAGTAAGAGTTTTATTCAGACATATTGTGCTCAGTACGTATCTAGGTGCTTCTATAGTTATAGTAGAGTAGTATGACCATAACGGAGTACTCATTGAGGTTCACTAACCTCTCAAGATATAATTAATCGACCTTATACATTTAATTTTAAAGTTTTTTATACTATAATTCACTTTATTTAATTACCTAAGATCTTTTAGGTTTAGAGTTTTATAGAATTAGTTCAAAACTCTTACATAACAAACCTATAAATTACAAGGTGGAAAATTTTAATCCGCATCCATTTTTCCCACAATATAAAACTTTTAAAATAAAATAAATCTTTATTCTCATGAAAAATCTTAAATAATTTAAACTTATCTTCTTATTTTACCATACCCACTCTTAAAACCTGTGAAAAACATTTGAAAAATATGGGATGATCACAAAAATATCAGTAAGGGACAAAAAAAGAAATGTTTTAGTCTAATAAAAAACATAAAAACAAATAAAATACTTAAATTTATCAAATAATTCTTTGATCATATGAACTAAATAATTTCCACATGTAAAACATACTCTTTATTCTCAAAGAATACTTTTAGAACCCATAGAAAGCATATATAAAACATATAGGAAACATAGGACATCATTATCCTATCACTACTACATATGGATCAAGACTCATAATTACACATGGAATAAAACTAATATTTATATTTGGAGTAACCATCACATTTACACATTAAATAACCATTATTTTTGTACTTGGAATAACCATTATAGTATATAACCATAATCTCTTAGGAGAAACCTATTTGGTTAACTCCATCCCTTTATCAAATCCATTAGAAAAATATAATGGGAACACCCATTATTACTTTAAAATAGAACCACCTATCATCATAAACAGTTCCCAACAACCATAACATAATCATAACACAAAAAATATTACATTATAAAAATATTATTTTCACCCATAAGAAAGTATTTTAGATATTGATATATCCTTTTTCTTTAAACCCCACATTAAAAAACAAGGATTTATAGAATAAAAGGGAAAAGGGGGTTTTCTTTGAAGAAAACAAGGAATCTAGAAAATAAATAAAAAAAATAAAATAATCATTATGGTGGTATTAAAATTCTTTATTGTCGTATATGTTAAAATAGAACATTCCTTCCATATTTTTGAAAAGAATGTTAAAGCATTCCAAAAAAAAGATTTATTTTTATTGTTTTGGAAAGAAGTTAAAAATAAACATAAAGGGTCATTTAAAATTCACTTATTTTCATATAAATATATCCATAAAATAATTTGGAAAATATGGATATGGAAGAAAATTATAGTTTTAAGGGAAACTTCAAAATAATATTTGTAAAAGAAAGTAACTTACCTTGAGTCTAACTTGTCATGTATGTTATTTATCTTCCTGAATAATAAACATAGGTTAATTATTTAATTAATTAATAAACCTTTTAAATTTTATTATTCCTTTTATATCATTTATTACCAAGTAATATATAGTTACATAATCATTTAATTTCACACGATACATTTTCACGATATTTGGTACATAAGTCCAAAATGGCTTTGGTGGGTTAACTATGGTTAAAGAGGTAATTATTCAATCATCTATAGAAAAATAATCATGAAGTAATTATAATTTTTATAAATCAATTTTAATTTTAAAAATTAAATCATTAATGATGGTTATGAAAAATGAACTACGTTACAATTATGAAGATGGTAATATGTATGTGTGCATGAGTAATTTTTCCATTTTTCAACGATTATTATGGAAATAAGGTACGTATTTTTTTATATTTACAGATTGATATTAATATAAAAAATATAATTATATTTATTTAATTGTACTTATATATCATCCATGTGATGTGGTGACAAAAAATACATCACATTGCTTTGTGGAGGTGGTAGTCCACACATACACTCGGATGATGTTATCATTTTTTTACTGAATGGAAAGGTAAGAAAGTAAATGACATATTATATTTTTAGAATGACAAATATATCATTAATATTACATATATACCTTAAATCCATCATTATAACCATCTGTGAGAGGCAACGATGTAAAATGAATTACATCGGTTCACAAGGCGGTAGTCCACCGTACACATGAATAATGAATTTCTCTCCCATTTTATGGAGTTTGGATATGGATATAGGATATTAAATTAGTATGATAATATATTAGTATATATAGGATACTGGTATTTTTATTTTTTTCATTATTTAAGAATATTTTAAGGAGTTTAAAGTAGAAATAAAACTAAAACATTCGGTTAAAAACTATAAGTCTTCCTTGAAAAGTCTACTTTGATTAACACATTAAGCCCCATAAGGTCGGTATTCCGCCTAAAATAAATCCTCTAGAATATATTAAGGGATATTAGGAATGTTTTTGAGAAGATATTGTATGAACAAAATAGTTTTTTAGATCTTAATAAATAATAAAAAATTAGAATAATTGGCTCCCTTTTACAAGAGAGTTGACGAGCACTCTTGGAGTTTATTAAAATATTAAATTAATATAAACTAATTTTGAATTAAAAATGGATCCAAGAAAATATATATAAAATATTGGTTGATTATGTGTATAAATAATATCATAAAATAAAGTTTCTATAAGTTTTTACTATTTTTTACCCTTATCTATTGGTTTTAACCCTTTGTTTACCCTTTTCAAACTTACCATGAAAACAATGTTTTTTACTTATTGAGGGTCGATATAGTTACTATAAATTAAAAAATGGATTATAAATGGACCATAATTGATATTATAAAACATATATCAATCACTTGGATGAATATAATATTTTGATGAATTTAATATAGTTTAATAAAATATTATTAATCTTAAAATATCATTAATTTTAATTTTTAGAACTATTCATTACATTGAACTTAATAACATCAAGAATATAAGTAAAATTTAAAAAAAATATTTTATTAAATCTCTAATATTTCATTTTAATATATAAAATTAATTTATCAGATTAATTATCTCAAATTATAAAACTTTTAATATTTTTAATATCAATTATTTTATTCTCCCATTAATTGAGTAGTTATTGCATAAACGTTGTCTAAGCATTTAAGGTAATTATATTTTCACTAAAATTTAAAATTAAATTACCCTGATGAAGATACATATTTTATATTTAAAAATAATATTTATAACTAAACATATCCTTTTTCCCTATTTTAAAAATATTTTACTTATTAAAAACAAAATTTTTACATTTTTTACTTTTCCTTAAATAAAATGTCAAAAAAGTTATAATCACATCCAAATGGTCAAAAAAATCTATTTAACCTAATATTTTATGAGTATGTAATAATATTAATCATGCAATAAAATTATTTCAAGTTTTAGTGTCATCTTCTAGTCCATATAATTTTATTTTTAATTTTAATTAATCGATTTACCCTTAACTGTGGTAAAAAAATTACTAGGATTATTATTCATATTAAGAAAAATTAAAAGGAAAATATTTACCAAATTTGGAGTGAATGATTAAAAATATTTAATCTATTTTTTAAAATTAATAATACAAATGTTTAAAAATTTAATTTAAAATTAAATTGATAAAATGTAATGAAAGATAATTTTTCAGAAAAATGATCATTTTAACTTTAAATTTTTTTTTATACTTAATTCAAGTATAAAATTATTTTAAAAAAATTTATTGGTTTATTTTAAATAAAAATTACCTAATGAAATTTTAAAATTATATCATAATATAATTTGAATTTATAAATACTTTAAAAGGTAAACAATATTTTTCTCTATTCATTGAAAAATAAATATTTTTAAAAAATTATAAAAAATTCAACCTAATAAAATTTTGACATCAAGAATTCAAAAATAAATATAATTTTATTAAATTAAAATTCTAAAATTTATAAATAAATTGTTTAAATGAAAACATATATTATTCAAAACCCAATTTGGTTAGAGTTAAAGCTTTTTTTCTTTTGACTGAAATATTGTCTAATGTTTTTTAATGAATATGACTCTATAAAATCTAAATAATAAATATATGAAAATGTTTTATATAAAAATTTAATAGTATGTTACATCCATCCCCCCTTTTTTAAATTTCATCCTCTCAATTTTATTCACTTATTGAACAAGTGGGGATACCTTTCCCTCATATAATATTCATATTCCCATGTTGCTGCTTCAACTATAGGGTTTTTCCAAAAATATTGACCTGATAAATTACCTTATTCCGAAATAATTTCTCTCTACATTCAAGAATATGAATAGGATATTCCCCATGATAAATTTTCTCTTACAACTAAACTAATTCAGGTCTCAAAACATCAGATAAATTTGGCACATACTTTCTTAACATCAAAATATGAAAAACATTAGGTACCTAGGAAAAACTCAGAGGCATGGACACTCAGTAGGAAACTTATCTAACTTTCTCTATGATTTAATATAGTATAGGGAAATATGGACTTAACTTCCAATTTTTACCAAAAACACATAACACTTTTTTATAGAGATACTTTAAGAAAAAAATGATCATGTACCTCAAAAGAAAGATATTTTCTTTGATTATTCATATATTTCTGAATTAAATTCAACTTATCAACCATTTCCTTTTCCAATTATTGTCCCATAAACTTCATTTAACATACTTCATCCCAAAAATATGGAGTCTAACATCTCCTTCCATATATTTATTCAAAAGGTGCCATCAATATGTTGGAATGAAAGATGTTATTATAAGAAATCTCAACTAAAGAAATATTTTGATCACAGAATTCCTAGTAATCCATTGAATAAGCAAGAATCATGTCTTATAAGGTATCAATTGTTCATTCATACTATCCATTATATTGAGGATGAAATGTTTCACTTGAATTTAATTCAGTACCTGATGACTTATGAAGTACTTAACAAATATTAGAAGTGAACATTGGATCACGATTATATATAATTGAGAGAGGAAATCCATTTAACCTAACTATCTCCTTGAGATACATTCAAGAAAGTTGATCTAATGACATATTATCTTTAATGGGAATAAAATTCATAAATTTTGTAAATTGATCAACCATAACCCAAATCGGTTTATTACCTCAACAAGTCTTTAGAAATACCACTATGAAATCAATTGATATTTTTTTTATTTCCAATTTGGTGCTAGAAAAGGCTAAAGTACCTCATTTGGTAATTTTCAATCTACTTTAACTTGTTTTCAAGTTAAATATTTTAGGGTAAATTAAGAAATATATATTTTTATTCCATCCCACTAGTAATACTTCTGAAGTTCAGTATCTATCTTAGTACCATCAATATGAATAGAAAAAAGGAGAATTATGAGATTCAAACAACAATTATCACTTAAATTTAAAATCACAAGGCACCCATAAACTCTTTCCAAATCACAAAAAAAAAATTATCGATATTAAATTCAAGAAACTTACCCTTATTAAAAAATTCTACCTTTTCCTATTACCCACATTATTACTTCTAAGAATAATTAATTCTTTTTGATAGAGAAAATTTAACAAATACCTGATAAATAAATAGAGAAAGTCCATTGATGAATAATTTCTAGGATAAAATTAGTCAAATGATAAACTAAATGGTCATGTTCTAAAATAAACATGGTTAATAAAAAAATTACTTTTCTGATTCATTGCAATGAAAAATTTATTTTAATTCCCTAGATGATAATGAATTGTGAAATAATAATCCTTTTTCAATTCCATCCATATTCTCTGTCTCATTCTTAAATCTTTTTGAGTGAATATATAATCAAAACTTTTATAATCCGTATATATCTTACACATGGATATATATATATAAATGATATCTCCAAATTTTAAAAGAAAACACTATAGCTTCCAATTCAAGATCATGTGTAGGATAGTTTTTATCATGTGGTCTTAATTGGCATGAATCATAAGCAATTACCTGATCATTATATATTATTACACAACCAATTCCTTCAAATAAGAATCATTATAGATGATAAATTCACGACTTCTAGAGGAAAGATCCAAAAATAGATCATTCCCCAATCTAATTTTGAGTTCCTAAAAACAATCATCACATTATTTTTCCATATGAATTTAACTCATTTTCTAGTTAAATTAGTTAGTGAGATAGATAACTGAGAAAATTTCTCAAACAACATTTTGCAGTATCCTTCTAATCCAATAAAACTATAAATATCATTAGCATTTTTATATCTTTTCCATTAAAAAACCACATTAGTTTTGTTGGGATCAATAGTTATTCCATATTTATTTATTATGTGTCACACAAATGAAATCTTATATAACCAAAAATCACATTTCCTAAATTTTTCATATAACTTATTTTATTTTAGGGTTTTAGAAAAATCCTTTGATTTTTTTATGATCAACACAAATTTTTTAATAAATCAAGATATCATTAATAAAAACAACCACAAAATTATCTAAATGTTCATTAAAAAATCTATTAATAAGATTCATAAATATAGTTGGGGAATTCATTTACCCAAAGGGCATAAACATGAACTCATAATGACTTCATATATCTAAGAATGCTATTTTAATAAATTCATCCTCTTTCACCTTCATCTAATAGTACGAGGACCTTAGGCCAACCTTTAAAAAATAATGATCTTCCTAGATCTACACAAAAAAATCATTCTTATAAAGAAAAGGATACATGTTCTTTATAGTGATGTTATTCAAAGATCTATAATCAATAAAAATCCTAATGGAACCATCATTCTTATTAACAAAAAAAGAGCACCCCTGGTAAAGTTCTAGTATGAATGAAACCTTTATTAAGAAAATCCTGAAACTTCACTTTTAATTATAGAAGTTATATTTGATCTATTTGATAAATAGGTTTCAAAATTTGATTAGAATCCAAAATTAAGTCAATAGTAAATTCAAATTCCTAATCAGGTATAACACTAGGAAACTCATCAGGAAAAAAATTAAGGTATTCTTTTATTATTGGCACATAATTAATATGCATTTCTCCCTTATTCTTGATAATATATGGAATGTAACTTTCATTTCCATATTTTAAATTTTTATAGGATTTATGATATGTTATTAAAGGTATGGGTTCATTCTTATATAAAAAATGAAATTATTTCTAAAAAAACTTCTTTATCCTTATAATATATATTAGCATAGTAAATAGAAAGCCAATCGATACCCAGAATAACATCAATCTCTACTACGGTCAATTTAAAAATGTTTTTAGGTAATGTAACTTCACAGAAAATGAAAATAATATTTTTATAATTTATTTCTCTCAATACTTCCCTGAGGTGTTTTCACCATTTTTTTTTTGCTTCATTTCTTGAGGTGGAATTTACAATTTACCATAAACTTTATCAAAAAAATTAAAGAATAAGTAAAACCCAAATCAAACAAGACATTTCCCTAAAATAAATAAACAATAAATGTACCTGATACCACTTTGTTTTATGACCTAATATCTTATAAAGTATTTTCAAAGTATTTCACCACACCTTTCTTGTTAGAGTTTAGCTGCTTCCCATTATTCAGGTTCTTCTAAAAAAACTCATGTGCCTATTGACCCATATCATTACATTTAAAACATTTTACTACTTGTTTATTATAATTGGTCTTACCACTACCATGATCTTTTTCATTTCTATTACGAGCCCTATACCCAATCTTAGCACGTCAAAAACTTTATAGGGAATTCCGTAGTGTTCTTTTTACTATAACTCTCACAAACCAAAAACTTAATTTTTATACCATTAGATTTATTTGATCCATTATTAACCATTTCTTGCTACCTAGAACACATTTTTTCCTAGTTTCTAAAGTACACATGACCATTAAAAAACTATTTTCAACATTCTCGACACAACACACAAGTTTCTCATAACATTTTAATTCACAGGAAGACAATTAATTCAATATCTTCAACTCAATATTGAGTAAAACTAATTAATATTACTATTAATATCACAGATAAAATTTTTTGTTTATCATTATAATCAGAAAATTTTTTCTTCATATGCAGCCCCGAAATCTTCCTCATTTTACTTTAATTCTAAGAGTTTCTTTTCTATAATAAGTCAAACAACATTAGGAAAATTATTCTCAATGAAAATATTCTTAAATTCATCCCATTCCATGATATAAATATATTCAATTTATTTAGTATTCTTAACCAGTGTTCACTATTAATCTGATTCACCATTAAAATGGTAAACATCATGACTTTCTCTTTAATGATTTTAATAACACATAACTTAGAATATCCTCTCCAAATATTTAATCCATCATCCATCTACCGCAAGATGATAATATATATTAAATTATGGAGGTTTATGTCTTAGAAAATTCTCTACTATCATCATGTTCCTCTATGGTAGATCTGGATGCTCTCTTGTATGCATACAACCACCATTTATATCACAAGTCAACTTATCCATTACTAAAAAAAATTGATCTATTATGATTCCTACCATTTAGGGCTTCTAATTCAGATGTATATTATCCCCTTTTCCCCCCATACTTCAGTATCTCTATTTCCTATATGGAAAACCATTATAAAAAGACATAGTTTAGATGAATCAATATGATAATCTTCAAATTATATATCATTTCAACTTAACCATAAAGAAAAATATTTTAAGGGTATTCCATAAATATTATCATGACCTATAAAGTTATTTTAACCTTACTCTAATACCAACAATAAAGACCTAGCATTAAATATTACATTTTATAGTGTCTTTATACTAGGATTCACTTTCTTTAATTCCCAAATATATTTTAGGTTTATAGTTTTAGATAATTAGTTCATAAATATTATATAACAAACCCATAAACTATAATGTGAAAACTTATACTCAGTATCCATTTTTTCCACAATATAAAACTTTTAAAATAAAAAATGCTTTCTTTGCAAGAAAAATCTTCATAACTTTCAAATTGACTTCTTTTTTTCCTTTAACCATCCTTAAAAACTATGAAAATATTTTAAAAACATGGGATGAACATAAAAAAGCATAGTAAGTTACATAAAAATAAGGAAATTTATTAGTCCGGTGAAAAACATGAAAACCAATAAAATACTTATCTTTATCAAATTATTCTTTGAGTGCATGAATTAAACCATTTTCACATTAAAAAAACACTTTATGATCAAAGGAAATTTTTAAAACCCATCAAAAGAATAGATAAAACGTGTAGGAAACTTAAGGAAACATTTTCATATCACTCTTAGTTATGGAGTACCCCTCACAATTACACATCGAATGACCATTATGTTTATACTTAGAGTAACCATCATAGTTACACTTTAAATAACCTTTATGGTCATGCTTAGAATAACCACCACATATATAATATTCCCATAATCTCTTTGGAGAAACCTATTTGGTTAACTCAATCCCTTTACCCAATACATTGAAGAGAAATAAGAGACTCACCCATTCTTGGTTTATAATGGAACAAACTATCATCATAAAAAATTTCCATAAACCATAACAAGATCATAAAATATAAAATCTTAAATTATAAAAACATTATTTTCACCCATAAGGATGCATTTTTCAATATTGATATATCCATTTTTGTTAAAAAAATTAAAAACGTACATTCCTTGAATAAAAGGGAAATATGGTTTTTATTTAATAAAAATATAGAAACTTGTAAATTAATACAAAAATAAAATAATGGTTATACTGATGGAAAAAGTCATTATCATTAAATATGTTAAAATAGATCATTCCTTTTATCTTTTTGTAAATAATGCTAAAATTTTATGTAAAAAGATTCCTTTTAAAAAAAATTAAAATAAATTAAAAATAAAATTAATTTTTCCTTTATAATTCACTTATTTCCATATAAATATATTCATAAAATAATTTTAAAAATACTGATTTGGAAGAAAAAGAGAGTATTAAGGGAAACTTTAAAATAATATTTTTAAAATAAAGTCCCTTACCCTGAGTCCAACTCATCATGTACATTTTCTATATTCCTAAATAATTAACTTAGGTTAATTATGGACTTTGTTAAGAACATTATTCAAGTTTATTATTCCTTTAATATCACTTATTACCATGTTTTATGCAATTACTTAATCATTTAACTTCATGTTGGACGTTTTCATGTTATTCGCTACATAAGTTCAAAATGTCTTTGGTATGTTGACTATGATCAAAGAGGTCATCATTCCATAATATCCAGAATAATAATCATGAAATAATTATAATTTTTATAGCTTAATTTTACATTTAAAAACTAATCATGAAATATGATTATAAAAAATGAACTATGTTACAACCATGAAGATGAAAGTTTGTATGAACACAAGAGTTACATTTCCATTTTAAATGATCATTATGGAAAGAAGTTAAGTATTATTATATCTTTTCAAAATTATAATAATATCATAAATATCATATTTTTTCTTCAATTAAACTTATATATATCATCTATGTGATGTGGTGATGAAAAAAAGTCGCATAGCTTTGTGGAGGTGGTAGTTGAGACGTACGCACAAACAACATTACCATTTTTCAACGAATGTAAAGGTAAGAATGTAAAAGATATATTATATTTTAAAAATGATAAAAAAATTCATTAATATCATATATATTCCATAAATCCATCATTATAACCAGTCGTGAGTGGCAGTTATGGAAAATGGATTACAACGGTTTGTACGGTGGTAGTTTATCGTACAGACGAATGATGAATTATTATCCCATTTGATGGATGTTAGAGATGTATATAGGTTATTAAAGTAAAATAATAATATATAAGTATATGGATGATAAAATTTAAATTATTTTAGCATGTTTTAATAATATTTTAACGATATGGAATAATAAATAATACTAAAACATGCGGTTAAAAATTATATATCTTTTTTGGAAAGTCACCTTTGATTAACACCTAAAGCCCACTATGGTTGGTATTATGACTAAACTAAGGCCTCTATAATGTATTTGGGGATATTAGGAAGTTATTTTTTTCAGATATTTGTAAAAAAAAGAGTTTTTTAAGTCTAAATAAATGGGAATAATTTTTTCTCTTTTATAAGAAAGGGGAGGAGCTCTCTTGGAATTTGTTAAAATATTAAATTAATATAAATTAATTTTCAATTATAAATGGATCCAAACTAATTTATTTAGAATATGGTATGATTATGGGTAAATATAATTTCATAAACAAAAATTTATACAAGTTTTTACTATTTATTTACACTTATTTATTGGTTTTAACCCTTTGTTAACCCTTTTCAAACTTACAATTACAATAAGGTTTTTACTCATCGAGGGTCAATATAGTTACAATAAATGTAAAAATGGACATTAAATAGATAATGGTTGATATTATAAACCATATAATAATAAATTGGCCTAATATAATATTTTTTTTAATTTTTATATCATTTAATAAAATATTATTTATTTTAAAACACCATTAGTGATAATTTTTAGAAATATTCAATACTTTGACATTGATAACATCAAGGAAAAAGGTAAAATATGAAAAAAAAAATAATACATCCCAAAACTATCATTTTAATTTATAAAATTGGTTTATCACATTAATTATCTCAAATTACAATACTTTAAATATTTTTAATATTATTTATTTTTTTCCATTAATTAAATAGTTACTACGTTAGCATTGTATAAGTATTTAAGGTAATTTTTTTTAATAAAAAATTAAATTAAATTATCATGATGAATATAAATCTTTTATGTTTAAAAATACTATTTATAACCAAATATTTCCTCTGTTTATCCCCATGTTAAAAAATTATAGTTTTTTAAAAAAAAAGTGTGGCATTTTTTACATTTATTTAAATAAAATATTAATAATGTTATAATCACATAAAAATGGTAAAAAAATTATTATAACTGAATATAGAATTATTATTAATGAAATTTTATCATAAGATATAATTAATAAAAGTTAAAGGATCATTTTCTATCTCTTAAGATTTTATTTTTAACTTTAATTACTTGATTTACACTTAACCGTAATAACAAAAATTATATAGGTAACTATTCACATTGACCAAGAATAAAAGGGACCAAATTAAAATATTTTAAACCAATAATTCCATATATGGAATGAATTTTTTGAAATTTAAAATACTTAAGTGGTGGAAATAAATTTATAATTAAACTGGAAAAACACAATGAAAAATAGTTTTTTAGAAAAATTCCCATTTTAAGTATAAAATGTTTTATTCTAAATTCAAGTATAAAATTCATTTCAAAAACCGTAATTGGATTATTTTAAATCAAAATTAATTAAAAATAAATAAATCTAAATCATAATATATTTTCAAATTATAAATAATTTAAAATAAATCAATATTTTTCACTATTCATTGAAAAATCAATATTTTAAAAAAAATCAAAAAATCATCCTAAGATAATTTTAAAACATTGAATTAAAAAATAAAGTTTAGTTTCTAAAAATAAAATTTTATAATTTGTAAATAATGATTCTAAATAAAACCATATTATAAATAAAACCCAATTTGGTTAGAATTAAATCTTTTTAATTTTGACTAAAAAATTTCTAATGCTTTTATAATGAATATGAATTTTTAAAATCTAACTAATAAATATTAAAAACAATTATATAAACATTACATGGACTATTTCACGAAATACTCTCTAGATATGGTTCTATGTCTCTTCTTCATGTTATGGACTTTTGTTCAAAGCTTAGACCGAGACATTAAGGATGGAGTGATATCTTTATGCATACCCATGTATGATGGAGTACTTTAGAGAGCCTTAATAGTGGAGAGAATCCTAGTGGATCAAAAGCCGATAATGGGTGCTGTTAGTGGGAACTAAATAGATGAGGCTTCATTAGTAGGAATCTGATGACACTCACAGGAATCTGGGCATGCAAGGTGCTTTAGGAGACAATCCCAATGTAGAGGGTCGACAGTTTAGGGGTATCAGGGTGGCTCAAGTCAGTCGAGAGAGGGGGAAATTTTCCCTTACAACGATTGGGGAAATATCACTCAGGATTTACTGACTCATCGTAGAGCAGACATAAATGGTCGATGGACCTCCTAGACAGAGATAGAGGCAGGATCAAGGTGGTTCATAAGGAGGAAGATGTGGTAGAGTAGTATATAGAGCAGTAGGGGGTGGCCGGTGATTTGACCTATTTCCACCACCACCACACCAGGTGGTCCACACTAGGCTTAAGAAGTTAGTGGTCATAGAAAAGGAAAACTAAAAGCAATAGGGGCCAATAACCATGAGGCTCCCAGGATGATTAAAGGTATGATCTATGTATTATCTACATTATATGAAGTATTAATAGACATGGTAATGGGAAACTCATTTATTTTAACTTATTTGGTTCATGTAATAAAGATTCTAGTTGATCCCTTGGCTCAACCATTTTTATTAGAGACTCCTACCAATAGTGACTCAATAATTACACACTACTTCTGATAATGTGACTTGACTCTTAAAGGCAAGATATTCTTATGGTATATCATTATATAATTAACGAGTCCCAACACTATTATCATAGGTATGGACAATCTCTCCACAGTTCACATCCAGATTGACTGTTTCATGCAGAGTATGCAATGTATCAACAATTATGGGATGGGGTTTTTTTTATAGGCAAGAAGGAGACTTATGAAGGGTAGGAAGGGCTCATGTATAGGAGGATACAACTTATTTCTCACCATTTGGAAAGTATTAATCTTGGATCATTGGATGATATGGATTGTCATTTTCTTACTATGGTGGCAGAGTATGAGGACGTATTTCATGAGGAAGTGATAAGCTTACTTGCCCTCTAAGATATGGACTTCTACATAGACATGAACTTAGGGAAGACCTTGATATCTATGCTAGTATATCAAATGGATTCCTATGATCTTTGTGAGTTGATGGTGATGTTGGAGTGATTTTAGAGGAAGGGATTTTTTAGACCCAGTGTTTCCCCATGTGTATCCCCAGTATTGTTCGCCAAGAAGGTAGATGAGAGCTTGATATTATTTTTGGATTACTTTCACTTAAACTAGGTGACTAAGAAGAATAAGTATTCACTATCGGGGATTAAAGAACTCTTTAAACATTTTAGAGGAGAATGATGGTTCTAAAATATTGACCTCAGATTAGGCTATCACTAGATGTGAGTACAAGATGAGGATATACCAAAGATGACATTTTGAAATTTCTATGACCACTATGAGTACTTGGTGATGCATTTTGGAATGATAAAATTTCTAATAGTGTTTTTTTTAATTATAAACCAGATATTTTAGCCTTATAATAGTTTTTGGTGGACCTTATCAATGATATATTTGTGTGATTAGCATCTGGGGATTAGCACACGAGACACTTGAGGATGGTTCTGTACTTACTCTGAGAGAAAAAGGCATTATAGGAATCTCTTGAATCTTAATTACTAGTTTAAGGAGGTCCACTTTCTAGGACATGTCATCTCAGTAGAGGGTGTGGTAGTGGACCTAACAAAGGTTTAGGTAATATTCTCTTAGGAGTAACCCAAGCAGGTGATGAACATTAGAATATTCCTTGGGTTTTCTGGATATTACTAGAGATTTGTACCTGATTTCCCCAGGATATCAGTATCTTTAACTCCATTGAACAAAAAGGGGAAACCTTTTATATGGATAGATATGTTCCAATAATCCATTTAGGAGTTACATAAAATATTGAAGAGGGATCCTATATTAATATTTCTGAAGTATGGCATCAAGTACATAGTGTTTTACGATGCCTTCAAGACCATACTTGGTTGTGTTCTGGTGAAGAGGTTGGATATGATTTTCTATTGGTCTTGATAGTTGAGACCACATGAGCATAACTATACGATTCATAATCTTTAGTTGGGAATGGTGTTCATCTTCCTAAATATTTGTTGACACTACCTTATAGGCAAGAAGTTTATAGCCTATTCTAACCACAAGAATCTCAATTATATCTTCTCTTAGAAGGATATTAACTTGATACGGGGGTGATGGTTGGAGTTATGGTAGGATAATGACTTCAAGATAGTCGATAATTTAGGGAAGGAGAAGATGGAGGAATATTATATCATCAGAAGATATTTTTTGTGGTTTTTGGATGAGGCATCGAAGCAGTTAGCCTCATTGCAGTTATCCCTATTATGTGTGGATGGAACTTCTTACCACCATTTGATGGTTGTTACCCCACTGCTTCTGTAGCATGTTTAGGAGGCTCGGCATGGGGATACTGACTATGAGACCATATATGCTTAGATATCCATTGGTCATGCTTCTAATGGATTTTTTTGAAGGCGAGGATCACATTATCCTTTTCAGAGGATGGATTATAGTACCAGTAATGTCATGTGTGGAGGTGATGAGGGAGTTTCACATATCCCATTTGGTGGTACATCTAGGTGTGGAAAAGATATACCAGGACCTTTGATGTTAGTTCTAGTGGCCAGTTATGAAGAAAAATGTAGCAGAGTTTGTCACTTGATGCCTCACATGTCAGCAGGATATGCTTGTGCACCAGGTTTTAGTGGGTTTGGCTCAACCCCTATAGGTTCCAGAGTGGAATTGGGATGCTATATCAATGGAAATCATAATAGGACTTTCATGATCATCTAGAGGAAATGATTTAATCTGGGTGATTGTATAATGACTAACCAAGTTAGTCCCCTTCCTAGCTACATGAGAGAAGATTTTGGTAAAGATATTGTTATTCCTTTTCTTACAAGACATAGTTCAGCTCCATAGAGTTCCCTCAATTATAATTTTCTACTATGATTCTTGATTCAAGTCATAGTTGTGAAGATTATTGTAAATACCTATAAATTCGTTGTAAATTTATTTTTTAATAAATTCAAATTTTATGAGTCCGTAAAAATTGATGGCGCATGATTCTGAGGCCTTAAGTGCCTGAAATGAATTTCTGAACTTTTTTTCTGGTACGTTCAGTAAACGTGTGATCGGGTTTTTCTAAATTTTCAACCGGTGCTCAGAATTGAAATATGTGGACACCTTTGAACTCTTAGTGCTGGTATTCTCTTAAGGAGACCTTCACCTCGACCACAGTGGGTCGAGAGTGAAAGATAGAATTTTGGTTTTTCATGTAAAAAATAAAATAAAAATAAAGTTGTGTAGCTTTTTTTTATTTTTATTTTTAAACTCCATGTGGATGTTGAGAAGTGGGGGCCACCATACCTAAACCTCCCATGTGTGGGTTATAGTGGTGGGGACACCCTTGTATAAACCCCCAATTTTGAATTCCTAGAGGTGGGGACCCCACGACTCTTCTTAATGGAGGAGAAACCTATTAACCCCCTCTTTAATGTGGAGGAGCCTCTTGAGCTTCCTCTACATTAATTATGCCAACAAACCACATTAACTTTTCCAACTTGTGTAAGTGTGACAACATAATTTCTTCTTAAGTTAATTATATTGGAACCTCTTTCATTTTCGAGTGGAATTGAGAGAGGAGAACCCTTAGAGGATTGAACTTCTTCTAGGAGGAATGCTCCTCCAACGAAGAATGTCAACTTTGATTTCTTCCTCAAGACACCCTCCAATGAGGAACGTCTTCGACTACGATGAACCGACGCACGAGCCCTGGATTGGAGGTGTGTGGCGGACGAGATAAACGTCGCCAACTTCAACTTATTCTCACGCCAACGTCAATGAACAATCGAAGGTATGGGTTTATTTGTGTATGATTTTTTTTGCGGGAAGTTGTAGGGTGGTTGTTTAGAAATCTTCCCCTTTTCCGTTCTTGATAATTCTTTTTAATTCAAGATGGAATTATAGCTGCTTTCTACCGCACTAATGCAGAAAGTGTGGGCCAAACAAACATGGCATGTATCTCCGCAAACCTTGTGATTAATTATTGATCGCGATAGAGTAATAGCTACCAACACGTGGGGCACGAGAACGGCGGTCAGCACCACTGCTGGCCGCGATGAAGGCGACGACGCAACATCCACCACCATCGCGGCCTCGTCGCCCCGTGGACCCGCCATCTGGGTTGAGCCGTAGCCGCCGTCCGAGCCGAGCCCCTGCCCGAGCCGCCGCCATCTGATCCGTCGCCCAAGCCGTTGCCCGAACTGCTACCTTCGTCCGGGCCGAGCCGCCGCTACTCTCCGGGCCGAACCGCCACCCCCGTCTGGGCCGAGCTGCCACCCCATCTGGGCCGAACCGCCGCCGTCGTCTGGGTCGAGCAGCCACCACTGTCCGAGCCGAGCCGCCGCTGCCCTTCCGACCAAACCGCTTGAGCTGACCCATCCCAGGTCAGGCCGAGCTACCTCGCGCCCTCGCGGTTACCCCAGTCGAGCCACCCCACGGTCTTCGCCCTCCTGGCCGAGCCGCCCCGAGCCCTCACGGCAACCCTGCGGCCTCTGCGGACCCTCGCGGCCCTCACGGCCTGTCAGACCGCCCAGCGGGCCGGGCCACACCACGGTACGGGCTTGACCCAGTGGTTCAGGCCGTGTCGACCTGAACTGGGTCAACGCAGGCCGGGTCAGGTCGAGTCAGTCCGATCAGGTCGGGCCAAACCCGAACCTGATACGAACCTAAACTTTACGCTCTTTTGGCCATAACTTTGTCACTTGAAGTCTGTTTGATGAACCATCAGTGGTGCTAGAAACCTTGGAGTGAGATGGTCCCTTTGGTATACCCCACTAGAGTTTTAGATAAAGTTGGGGAATGGTCAGGTTGGATCGAGCATGAATCTAACCAGGCCCTCGGGACTAAAAGGCTAGTAACTCACTCATTGGGTGTCTGATTGACGTGGCATTTGTTGCATTAAGACTTAGATAATGTGTAGGTACTTTGAGATACTTCTTTTTGGGACATCATGGTAGTTGGAGAATTGACCAGTGGCTTGGGGAACGGACTCTCCCAGAGACGAGCAAGCCTATTGCGGAAACCCAGTAGTTGGCTGTGATGAGAAGAGTGCTCCTACCAATCCTCTGCGGGTCATCTCATAGTGATCCTATGTGGGTTAGATCCTAGAAATCCTGGGTGGGTTAGCTCTTAATGATCCTGTGTGGGTCAGATCCTAGCGATCCTGTGTGGGTCAGCTCCAGCGATCCTTTGTGAATCAGCTCCTAGAGATCCTGTGTGGGTTAGCTCTTAGTGATCCTGTGTGGGTGAGCTCCTAGTGATCCTCTGTGGGTCAGATCCAAAGATCCTCTATGGGTCAGCTTCTAGCAATCATGTGTGGGTCAGCTCCTAGGGATCCTGTGTGGGTCAGTTCCTAGCGATTCGGTGTAGGTCAGCAGTAGATCCTCTTAACGGAATAAGATGATTTAGTATTTATAACTAATTATATCTACTACCATTCCTAAAGATATACCTGGTGTGAGCTGAGTCAGTACCTCTGTGTTTTCTTCATGATTGATATGGATTACTTGAAAACTCAGGTATATGTATGGGAATATACCTAAGTAGGGTTATCAGTTGATTTCATACTTTGTGGTTTATCCTTGGTGGATTTTGTGAGACCTTGAGGGTCTCGGGTTCCCTACTAAGTATCGTTATACTCACCTCTGCACGGGCTATGCCTTCACCTTGTTGTGTTGGATGCAGACGACGGACAACACTGACTAAGGATGAGGGTACCAAGACTGGACGGTGCTCGAAGGTGGATCATACGGCGTGTCGGTTCGCAGAGGAGACGGGTGCACATGGAGTGTTGAGGAGGTGATCTGTACCTACCCTTCATGTAGGAATCTAGGTAGAAGATCTAGTAGTTGCTTTTCACCTATAATTCATCTTGTACTTTCCATTTTCCCTTGTACTTTCCAGTTGGGCTTGTATTCTGGCCCCTTTTTCTTACTATACTCACTCCATTTACTATTCAGTTTACTTGAGTTTGTATCTTTTTGTGTTCTTGGTTGTGTGTTTACAGGTTATAAAGGAAATGTCTTCCTAGTTCTAGGTAATTATTCCTTTTGTGCTAGTCACAAGCCCCTGACCTAATGAAGACAGGCTTGGGGTAGTCACGGCACAAGCCCTGGGGGACGGGTCGTGACAAGTATTGTAGGAGGCCTTAAGGAATAATTTTTATTTGAGCATGGCATTTCTACCCTATACTAACAACCATAATGATCAGACCCTCCAAGTTCTGTAGGACATGTTGTGAGATTTCATGTTATAGTTTTATCCATAGTTGGGAGGATCAACTACCCTTAGAAGAGTTTTTGTACAAAAATGCCAACCATTCAACCATAGGTATGGAACCATTCGAGGATTTTTATGGGTGACCCTATAGGTCACAACTATGAAGGAATAATCTAGGTGAGTTAGCACTCATGGGATCATAGATTGTATGATCTATAACATAGAATGTGAAGATCATCCATGAGAAAATTAGGACTACACAGAACCATCAAAATTCTTATACAGACTAGTGATGGAGGCCTTTCAAGTTTGAGGAGGGAGACCATGTGTTCCGGAAGGTCTTACATTGACATCAATTAAAAAAATCAAAGGTGGAAAGTTATCTTTGAGGTTAATTGTCCCTTTCTAGATATAATGCAGGGTTGGTGAGGTGTTGTACTTCTTATCCCTACAATCATAGTTAGATCAGGTGCACGACTTATTTCACGTGTCATAACTGAGGAGGTATGAGAATGACCCATCGAATGGTATCGAATTGGGTGAGTTGAACATCAAGGATGAATCTACATTTTCAAGTTACCTAGTATAGATCAAGGATTGTCAGGAAAATATCCCCCCTCGGTGATAGATTCCCTTGGTGGGTGTTTAGTGACATAATGATAATCTTTAGGAGTGTAACAGGAATCAAGAGATCTTGATGCGATCTCAGTTCCCAAATTTTTTAGCTGTCTTTTTCTTTTCAGGATGAAAAGTACTAATGTAGGGAGAATTTAATTTCTCTGTTTCTTCCATGTAAATATTTTGAATATAATTAATAATATTTTTAAATCCAGTCACTAAGACGGTGTGATATTCCGAGGCTTGGTGAGCCTGATATTAATATTATAAAAATATCAAATATATTAATATCACATATGTATAATTTTTAGAAATTACTAGAATAAATCTTAAATGGGGGATCTGATAGAAAATTTGAGACTATTCTTAAGTCTGGAATGCAATTTTAACCCTAAGCATGATATAACATATGTCAGCGTTGGGTTTTTTTAATGTGTCATCATGGGTGAAAATAAAAAAAAAAATTAATTTATTTATTTATTTATTTATTTGGCACAACAAACTAAAATTTTTATTTATAAATATATTGTTATAGAAACTTTGCAGGGCTATCCATATAACATAAGGATCTAGAGGACTGTTGGAGGAGAGCTTGGTGAAAGAAAAAATATTGAGACTATGATCGAGGATCGTTTTTCCAATCACATCTTGTGGATCTCACCAATGATAATGACATAGGACCATTCTTAATCAGTGATCAATCCAAAACCAATGTAGGATGTTGTTTTTTTGGATTTCATTACCCATTGATTATCCCGTGATGGATACAAATCAACTCCACAAATAGGGGGATTTGTGGGTCATTCATTATTATCGGTTCAGAATTATTATTTATGTGATTTTGGGGAATTTCTTTTATGTGATTACTTGTTAGTTATTTTTTTCATAATTTTAACTTCAATGGATGAAGGCTAACCTGAAAACGGAGGACGTTTGATCCTCTTTGTGGTTTCTGAATTTTTTCCCATTTCTTTATATGATTCATCATTGGTATTTTCCTAGATGGAAGTTCGATGAATACCTAATATTCGATCTATGCAAGACCATTCTTCGAAGAAATGGATTGATACCATGGGTATGAGTTTGTGATCGAGGTATAAATATGATGATAAGAGATCGATGGAGGCTTGAGACTGAGTTGGTGGATTTTATCATGGGTTGTGGTGTTAAGTGATAGTATGACTTGATGGGATGTGATTTCAGAGCAATTTATGTGGCCAAAGACTAGCCACTATCATTATTGAGCTCAATCAACCCTAGATCCACCATTATTAGGCATGATTGGGGAGTCGATCGAAGTGATTGGAGGGATAGGGGATAATGCATGAAGGAACCATGGGATTCTAAAAAATCCTATGTTACACGATGTATACCCCAAAGAAAACACATTATGTGGGGTCCTATACTACAACTCTAGGGTTGCATGTGAAATAAAATATCACACACCATGTGACACATGCCACATTCCATGTGACCCGGTGTTGGAAGCTCGACATGTACCCGAAGTTATATGTGTGTAGACATGGATGAGAACATGGGTAGGTGTAGAGTACACAGGCACAACCCAATACTCAGATATGGTATAGTACACACGAACAATATAAAGTACATAGACACAAGCAAATATACAAGTGAATGAACCGAAGTATATGGGAATTGTAATGACCCAAAATTTTATCAATCGAAATTCCCTTATTATAATTATTTCATATAGTATAAATCACATAAAATCACACAGTGAATACAATAAAAACTTTATAAAAGATGAATGAATGGAATAAGTAGTATTTCTAGAAGTTAAGAAACCTATACCAATGGAATAGTAACATGACCTTCAGAATAGTAATGTGACCATTATGAATAGTAAACCAACCAATTGAATAGTAATCTCACCCATGAAAGTATATATAAAATTTAGGTATCTTATAAATAAAAATATTATATAATTATAACATTGTATAAGTAAATAAACTTTATCGAAATGATAAATTAAGTGTTGGTATTTTGGTAAGTTATAAATATTTAATTATAATTTTATAATTAATATAATGATTTAAAATAAACTTTATTTTCATAAAATACATTTATAAATTAATATTTTTTTGTATTATGGTTATAGGATAATTTTACGATACCTTAATTAATTTTTCAAAGTGTTATAAAATCAGTTATAATTTTAAAATTGGTATTTTCTAAGTTAATGATGATTTTAATTGAAAATTAAATTTCTCATATTTAGAAAACTATTCCCATAAAATGGAGTTCATTTTTTAATTCTAAACATCAAAAACATATTTGGGTGAATTTTTGGGTTTTTTCTAAAATACAAGATTTTTTGTTGAATAGTAAAATGTGATAATTTATGATAAAAGATAAATACATGAATTTTTTATTCATTGATGATGTAAGACTGATGTAAGCACAAAATCTCGAACCCACTTTCATTATTTTAATATATTTAGTGATAACTATTAAAATATTCATAGTATTGAGCCAAAATAATAAACTAATGAATAAAATTATTATAAAACACCCCTCTCCTCCACTATAAATACCACCCCTCACCACCTCTTCTTCTCACACATTACAAGACTTGAATATTTTCCAAGTTCTACCCAATAATATTTCCAAGCCCATACATTGAATCTAATATCCCTTGGTCTCATCAAAATACCAAACCCTTTTCCCTAAGGAGGTTCTTGAGGAGGAGAAATTCAAGAGGTAAAATCCTCTTTCTTTTTCTTTTATATTATTTTCAATTTCATTTATTTTATTTTACTCTGCTCACATCCACCTATCAAAGAAGCATGATAAATAAATTATAATTTATATACTATAATTTTATTAAGTTAATGTCATAATTAAAATCCTAATATCACCAATTTTCCTTTTATTCTAAAATTGAGAATATCATCTCTGGTGTGTCGATTTACCACCACCGTGCACAATGCATTTTCATTTTTCACTACCTCCTTAAAGGATGGTCATAAAAAACATAATCGTTATTTTATAATATTTTATTATAAATATTATAAGTTATATAATGTTCTATAATAAATATATAAACATGATATTAAATAAAATTATATGAGTTTGTGGTGGTCATAAAATCTGCCAAATAAATTAAATCAATTTCCTCAACTATTTATCTAATGATTCATCCTCATACCATATAACCAAATGATATATAAGATCATTTAATCTTATGAATTTTCATTATTAACATATAATTTCAATTCTGTATAACTATTCCAATTTTACATGAACTTCGATACTTATATACAAGCAAACTGATCATGAAAATAAAGAAAAAAAACACTCCCAAATGATTAAATTAAACTCTATAACTCATCAAAAATAATCTAAATGAGCTAAATAAAACTATAATGAATAAAATTAAGGTATAAAAGGTTATTTATTTTTTAATTAATCAACTTAATTTGATTATTCTGGATATTAAAGTTAAAAAAGCATTCAGACATAAGGTAAGGGGGATTTTAAAACCCAACTCCCTTTCTTTGGGTTTTCCTTCTTGCACTCCATTTTCAGTGTGGATGTTCCTTTAATGATCCTTAAGTATCATTTATTTTTCCTTACCTTTTTATTTCTAGTATATACATGTTTCAAATATATTTTTATGATAAATTCAAATATTTTTTTAATAGAACTCATCTTTCCAAAAATAAATTTTTTACTTCTCATGAGATTGTTTCATCTTCACTCAAGATTAATGATTATTATAACAAGTATGTTATTCCCTCTTTCATTTAAGAACCCCAAATTTTATTCATGGATGTATTATTTTTTAAATGAAACCCATTCCTTTCCTTAGGTTATTTTATGTCCAAGATTGATATATGTTCTATGTGGCATGCATGAAAATATAAATTTTATGATGTGATGGGTGAACCTATAACTATATAGTGCATGTAAATTTTATGATGTGATGGATGAGCTCAAAATTATAGTGTGCTCCAATGAATTGGGTAATGTGATTAATCTCATGATATAAAGTGAAATATGCATGAACATGGTGATAACTTTGTTCATAACTATGTGTGGTAATTGACAACTAAGACATGATGCTTCATTTTTATGCATTGCCACATTCCATGTCTTTATCTAATTATGATGGTGATTATGTTATGATGATGACTATTCTCACCCATGTTTCATGTATCTTATTCATCCTCTTACTGGGATTTTATCTCAACCCTTCTTTTGATGTATATCATTAGGTGAATACTTATATTAAGGAGAAAATGAGGACTAATAAGAAGCTATAAAAGAAGGGATTAAATAAATGTTTATGTTTTATTTTGTAAAAGTTTTTATGGTCTTATTTTTTTCAAGATACTAAACATTTATATCCTAGATTTGTATCATTATTATGTTGTTTATATTTAAAATGATGTAACAGTCATGTAATAAAAATCAGGGTTGTTATAGTTGGTATCATAAAATGTTTTAGTTAATTTTTGGAATTAGGATTAGAGAACCTTAGTGAAAAAATTTATTATAAGACTAGGTATATGTATGCTCCCATGAATATTTGTTTAGAATAATTATGAACATAAGGATACCTAAATATATGAATTTATATTTAATTTCTCAAATTAAGAAATTATTTATTCATGACTATTTTACTTATTTGTTTTTTAAACATTTCAATTTTAGAAAAATGGTGGAAACCAGGAAAAACTAGGCCAATAACCCATGCAAGGTAAAATGAAATGATTGATGGAATGTCATCCCCAATGACTTGGGAGGTGGAGTTAAACATTTCATGGTAATTCTTACCCATATGTCTCGGGATTTTCAGTATAACCTGAATAATTTGGAACATCCACCTTCACCAAAGTGGTAAAAACTAGATATAGACTCTTTTATGGGGAAAAGAACACTAACATTTAGTGGATCTTCTGATCCACTAGTTGTGGAATAGTGGGTCAACTCGATAGATGTGATCTTTTCTATAATTCATTATTATAAGAAGGAGAAGGTGAATTTAACCATTTATCAACTAGATGGAGAGGCTGATCAATGGTGGGTGTTGATTAAAAAAACAAAGCCAAAGGATGAAATTGAAGAAATTGAGTGGGAAAACTTTAAGATACTATTTATTAACAAGCACTTCCCTAATACTCTTCGTACAAATATGGAGAAAGAATTTATAGAGATGAAGCAAAAGGAAGGTAAATCTATCATTCCCTACGAAGAAAATTTCACAAGGCTTGTAAGGTATACTTTAGGTTTTGTTATCAATAATGATACAAAAATAGATAGATTCTTTAGTGTTTTAAACCCATGCCTTCTAAAGGTTCTATAAATTTAGTACATTGAGTGTTATATAGAAGTTGTTTGATATTCTCTTAAATGGGATATGAAGTTTTGATAATGGTCCAATGGATGTGGATATAAGAAAAAAATATAGAGTTTCAAGATGGGGGATCTAATGAAAAGGGTAGAAAGAAAACTCAACCACTGAAATGTAAAAAATGTGGTCAGAAGCATAATGGGAACTACCTTAAAGGGAGATGGAAATTATATAAGTGTGGGAGAGAAGGAAACCAAGCTCATGAATATTGAAGATACATGAGAAATCTAGATAATGTGATGGAATAAAGGAGAGCACCACCCATTGTCTAATGTTTCAACTATAGAGAGCAAGGGAACTATGAAATCCAGTGCACTAAACCTCAACACCTTAAGGGAAATCAGTGTCAGAAGCCATCAAATATAAAAGATCATGGGAAATATTATTAATCACGACTGCTGAGGTGGATCCAAACAATGATATGGTGACAGGTACAGTGGTTATTCATTCGATAATAGTGAATGAACTATTTGATTCTGGTTCAATTTAATCTTTCATATCTTGCAATTTTAGTAAAACTATTTTAGCACAACCTCACAACATGGAGGTTGAGTTATCTGTGAGAACAATAAATGGAGAAATTATTTCATCCAAACTATATAACTCATCTCCGGTTAATTTTTTTTGTACTGAACCTCCCATAAATACTATACTACTTCCCTTGGTGGAGTTTGATGCTATTTTTGGCATGAATTGGCTATCTTCGTACAAATCCAACATCAACTGTCTCAAAAGGGAGATCACTATTCACATCTTGAAGCATCCTTCAATTTTGTAGATGTGTAAGGAGGAGGATGAATCTCCTTCAGAATAATCATCTCAAGTGTGGATATTATTACCTTATGAGAAATAATATCTAGCTCAAATTATTGAGACAAATGAGAGAATCATGATTGAAGGCATGACCATGGTAAGGGACTACATTGATGTATTCCCTAAAGAATTTCCTGGTCTTCCTACTGATCGAGAGTTTAAGTTATCAATTGAACTTATTCGTGGATCTCTTCCTATATCAAATACACCTTATAGAATTTCCACCATTGATATGGAAGAGTAAAAGAAGCAGTTATAAGAAAATATGGACAAGGGTTTTATATACTCGAGTGCTTCACTATGGGGTGCACTAGTCCTATTCATAAATAAGGATGGATCAATGTTCCTCTATATTAATTATCATGAACTTAAAAAAATTATGATAAAGAACAAGTATCATCGTCCATAGATATATGAATTGTTCGATCAACTTCATGGATCCAAGTATTTTTCTAAGGTGGGACTTCAGTTGGGATATCACCAATTAAAGGTGAATAAGGGAGATATTCCAAAGACTGCCTTTAAAATGATGTATATACACTATGAATTCATAGGTATTCCCTTTAGACTCACTATTTCTCCATCAATATTCATGGACTTAATGAATAAAGTCTTTATATATTACCTTGAAAATTTTGTGGTAGTCCTTATTGATGATATTATGATATAATCTAAGAGAAAGGAGAAACATGAGGTGCATATGAATATTTTACTAAAGACGTTTTGAAGGGAGAAAATTTATGAAATGTATAGAAAATGTAATTTATGGATGAAGGAAGTATCATTCTTGTGGAATTTTATCACCAGTAAAGGAATATCTATGGACCTTTCCAAGACAAAGGCAATCAAAGAGTGGCACATGACAACATCTGTAATGGAGATCCTTAGTTTCCTTGGTCTATCTAGGTATTACCATAGATTTTATAAGAACTTATCAATATTATCAAACCCATTAACTAGGCTAACTTTAAAGGGAGAAAATATTGTTTTAACTAGTGAATGTGAAGACTGTTTCAAATATTTGAAAAAGAGGCTTATCACTACACCAATACTCACACTTTCGACAAGTAGAGAACTATTTTTAGTATACAATTATTATTTAAAGAATGGATTAGGATGTGTACTGATGAAAAATGATAAATTAATATCCTACACCTCAAGGAAGTTGAAAATTCATGAGAAAAACTATCCCACACATGATCTAGAGTTAGCAGTTGTGATATTTACATTGAAAATATGGTGGCATTATCTCTTTGGGGATAAGTGTGAGATATATTCTAATCATAAGAGCCTAAAATATATATTAACATAGAAGTATCATAATATGTTCTAGTGAATATGGTTATATATCATCATGGATTACGACAGCTCAATCCACTACCATCCTGGTTATGAAAATAAGGTGGTAGATGCTCTAAGTTAAAAGGATCCTGCAACATTATCAATGATGTAGATTGAGAAGGATCTGATATTCTTATATTTGAAAAGGATTAACATGGGAATCCTTAAGTAATAAATATAACCAATACTTTCTCAAATTATTTCTCAACCATTCCTCATGGATAAAATAAAGTATGCTTAAAGAAATGATGTGGAAATTCAAAAAAGGTAGAATCTATGAGAAAGGAAAAATAATCAAAGTTTAAAATTGATGATAAAGGAATTGTAAGATTTTTGTAACGACTATGTGTACCATCCAATCCAGATATAAAGAAGAAGATTTTGAATGAATCATATAGCTCAATATTCTCTATTCACCCAGGAGCACAAATATGTATTCAGTTCTCAAAGAGAACTCTCTGTGGGACAATATGAATAAAGAGATTACTGAGTATACATCAAAGTGAATTTTATGTGAGCAAGTGAAGGCTGAAAGAAAAAATTCTAAAGGGATGATGCAACCATTACCTATACCAACATGGAAATGGAAAAAGATCACCATGGATGTTTTCATCGGACTTCCAATGATATCCAGAGGAAACAATGCTATATGAGTTGTTGTGGATTGTCTTACAAAGAAAGGTCACTTTATCACAATTCTAGAGGACTTGTCACTAGACCAACTTGTATGAATATACATCAGAGAAGTTGCAAGGATGGATGGAGTACCGATATGAATTGTATCTGATCATGATTCAAGATTTACCTCCACATTTTGGAAAAGTCTCCAATATTCTCTAACCACCAGGTTGAACTTCAGTATGACTTATCATCATCAAACTGATTTCCAATCTGAGTGGAATATTCAGACACTATAAGACATGTTTCTAGCATGTTATATGGACTTCAAAGGAGGATGGCCCCAACATCTACCTCTAGTCAAGTTCTCTTACAACTACAGTTTCTCCTCAAGAATCCAAATGGCTCCATATGAAGCCTTTTATGGGAAAAGATGCATAAAATTGGCTTACTAGGATAAAGTCAGTAGACATAAGATAATTGGACCTGAAATGGTTGAAGAAATGGTAGAGAAGGTGAAATCCATTCAGTATCACATCAAGGTATCCCAAAGTTGACATAAGAGCCATGCATAAAATCATTAATGATATCTAGATTTTAAGGCTAGAGACACGTATTCTTCAACATATCTCTAAGGAAGAGGATCATGAGATTTGGAAAGAAAGTAAAGATGAGTCCCAAGTATATCAGCCCCTTTAATATCCTTGATCATGTTGGAGTTGTGGCCAATTTACTGACAATTCTACTGATCATGTCTCAAGGATATGATATATTCCATGTATCCCTTTTGAAGAAGTATATACCAGATCCCTCACATGTACTAAATCCAAAGGTGGTACAGTTGGAAAATGAACTCTCTTACGAGGATCACCTGGTGAAGATCTTAGACAATAGAGATAAAGTTCAATGCAACAAGACTACTCACCTAGTCAAAGAACTATGACAGAACCATAAGTATGAATAGGCGACATGGGAACTATAGGAAGTGATTAAAGAGATATACCCTTACTTGTTTCACCATAGTATGTAAAATGAAATATCAAGGGTGATATTTAATAAGGGGAAGAATGTAACGACCCAAAATTTTATCAATGAAAATTATCTTCTTATAATTATTTCATATAGTATAAATCACATAAAAAACATATAGAACATAATACAAACTTTATAAATGATTAATTAATTGAATAAGAGATATTTCTAGATGTTAAGGAACCGATACCAATGGAATAGTAACTTGACCATTGAAATAGTAATGTGAACCTTATGAATAGTAAACTGACCAATTGAATAGTAACCCCACCCATAAAAGTATACTTAAAATTTAAGTATCTTATAAATGAAAATATGATATAATTATATCATGGTATAATTAAATAAACATTTTATAAATGATAAATTAAGTGTTGGTATTATTTTAAGTTATAAATATTTAATTGTAATTTTATAATTAATTTAATTATTTAAAAGAAAGCTTATTTCCATAAAATAGATTTATAAATTAATATTTTACTGTCTTATTATTATAGGATAATTTTACAAGAGTTTAATTAATTTTCCAATGTGTTATAAAATCATTTATCATTTTAAAATCAGTATTTTCCAAGTAAATGATGATTTTAATTAATAATTAAATTTCTCATATTTAGAATATTATTTCCATAAAATGGAGTTAAATTTTGAATTTTTCATGTCAAAAAATAGTTACAATGAATTTTTGGGATTTTTCTAAAATACTTGAATTTTCAGTGAATGGTAAAATATAATAATTTACAATAAAAGATAAATACATGGATTTTAAAGTAATAGATGATTTAGGGATTATTTAAGCATAAAATATCAAACTCTTATTCTTTTTTTAATATTTTATTGATAAGGCTTAAACTATTCATAGTCTTGCTCTAAAATATTAAACTAATGAATAAAATAATGAAAAAATCCCTCTCCTCCACTATAAATACCACCCCAAAAAACCTATTCTCCTCCCACATTCCAAGCCATGAAGCTTATAAAATTTCTACCCAATACTATTCCAAAAACACTCTTATATATCTAGGATACCTTGGTCTCATCAAAAGACCAAACCATTTTCTATAAGGAGGTTCTCAAGGGGGAGAAATTCAAGAGGTAAAATCCTCTTTCTTTTTCTTTTATTTTCATTTCAATTACATTTCTTTTATTTTTATCTCCTCGCATCACCATATACAATATGAATGATAAATACATTATATTTTATATAATTTAATTTTATTATGTTAATTTAATAATTCATCTTCTAATCTCTTCTCTTTTCCTTTTATTCTAAAAATTAAAATATCATTTGTTGTGTGTCAATTTACCGCCACAGTGGATGATAAGTTTTCATTTTTCACTAATGCATTCAAGTATAATCATAAAACCATAATAATTATTAAATAGGATTTTATTATACATATTATAAGTTATATAATTTTCTGGAAGCAATATATAAACATGATATTAAATAAAATTATATGAGTTTGTGATGGTCGTAAAATCCGCCAAATAAATTAAATCATTTTCATTGACTATTTATATAACGAATCATCCTCATACCATATAATGAAAATGATATATAAGATCATTTTATATTCTCAATGTTCATTAATAACATATAATTTCAATTCTGGATAACTATTCTAATTTGACATGAACTTTCATACTCATATATAAGAGAAACGATCATGAAAACCAAGAAAATGAACACTCCTGAACGATCAAATTAAACCTATAACTCATCAAAAAGCCAAAAAATAAACTCAATAAAACTATAATTAATAAAATAAACGTATAAATGGTTTTTTATTTGTTAATTAATCAATTTTATTTTATTATTTAGTATATTAAAGTGAATAAATAATTAAGACATAAGGTAAGGGGAATTATCGAACACAACTCTTTTACTTTGGGTTTTCCCTCTTTCACTCCATTTTCAGTATGGATATTCCTCTAATATTTATGAAATATAATCTATTTCTCATTCCCTTTTATTTTCTAGGATATACATGTTTTTAATATGGTTTTATGTCAAATGAAAATCTTTTTCCAAAATAATTCTTTTTTCCAAAAAATATATCTTTTACTTCTCATGAGATTGTTTCTTCTTCACCAAAGATTCATGATTATTATGCCAAGTATGTTATTACCACATTAATTTGGGAACCCCAAATTTTATTCATGGATATAGTATTTTTTAAATAAAACACATTCCTTTCCATGGGTTATTTTAAGTCCAAGATTGATATTTGTTCTATGTGGCATGCATGATAATGTAAATAGTATGATGTGACTAGTGTGCCCAAGATTATATAGAGTATGTAAATTTTATGATGTGATAGGTGATCCCATAATTATATATCACTCCAATGAAATGTTAATTTTGATTAATATCATGAGATAAAGTGAAATATGCATGAACATGATGCTATATGTTTTCACAAATATGTGTGTTATTTGACCATTAAAACATGATGTTTCTTTTTTATGCATTACCACATTCCATTACTTTATATAATTATTATGATGATGATTTTATGATTATGATTATTTTCACCCATGTTTCATGTAAATTATTAATTTTATTATAGGAATTTTAGATCACCCCTTCTTTTTATGTATATCTTCAGGTGAGTACTTATACTAATGAGAACACGAGGGCCAATAAGAAGTTGGAGAAGAAAGAATTAAATTAATGTTTGTGTTTAATTATGTAAAATTTGTGTATGGTCCTAATTTTACCAAGATACTACAAATTTGGATCCTAAATTTTTGGAACTGTTATGTTTTTTATCTTTAAAATGATGTAATATTCATGTAAGAAAAGGCAAGGTCAATGTAGGAATGGGCTAGTCGAATGCCAAGTTCTGGCCGGACCTCTACACACCATGTACCCTTTTAATAAAACACTATTTATATAGAGGTTAACATGATATGTGATATGTATAGACATGATAATAACCCCAGGAGGGTGAGAAACATCATGTACTTTTTCTAGGGAAATGTGGGGCCCTCCGTCTATTCAGTATGGACTAAGTATAGTTGATTGTGATTCTTTGGTCCATCCCCTTGAGGGTATATTGTGGAATTACATTCTTAACATAGGATTATTATCCCCACTATGGGTTTTCTTTTAGATAGAGTTTGTGGTATTCCTCTGTGAGGCCTAGGGGGGATCCCTTATCATATCTATCTTAGGTGGGGTTCATGGTTTTGATGTGACCACCATAAATATAGTGTTGATCCCCTATTTAGAATATTTATACAGTTGGGTTGGTGGAATACCCAAGAGGTACTAGGTGTGATCCCTTATTTAGAGAACATGACCTTTATAGAACCATTGAGTACTTCTTAGTGAGGAAATATGAGAAATACTTCTATGATGAGTTTAATTAGTAATATTATGGATCATGGAGCATGTCCTCTAAGACAAGAATTAACTTGAATCATTTAGAATAATTATTTGGTCAATAGTATGGGATTATACCCCTTGAGATTGGTTTTCTATTATAATTTTATCTGGTTTTCTCTAATTATATTTATGTCTCATGTATTAATTTATATACTTGGGTATTTATGATATAATTACTCTTTATTCTTTAGGTTTTTTAATTTTTTGGTGTCCTACTGCATATATTTATACTCACCCCTGTATTGGATTTTCCCGCACATTTCATGTCTTATGTAGATGAAATTTCATTTGACAGAGTCCTAGGAGGACTAAGAGTGGGCAGGGAAAAATATTAAGCTATAAAGACTAAGTTTTTTACTGTTTTTACATTTCTAATTAGTCACCTCCTTCTGATTAGGTTGGAATCTTTACATTTTTTGGTGGGCTTGTATTTTGACCCTTTATCTCTTTTAGTACATCTATTGTAATCTGGTTGTGTGATTATAAATATATGGATTCGTAGTTATGAGTTGTACTTTATTTTTAGTATTCTATGAGTTTGGATATGTTTGTGTGTAGTTAATTAATTTAATGCCTCCCATTTGTGGGATATGTGTACTCGACACTGGTCTCCATCCCTTGGCCTATTGAAGGCGGGCTTGGGGTTGTCACACTCAGTTTATCACTGAACAAAAGGGACCTAGTAGTTTTCATTATGATAGATTATGATATCATAAATGTCTTATTTTTTATTTAAATAAACTTATATATAGAATCCATGTAATTTGGTCACAAAAAAACGAATCACATAGATATATAGAGGTGGTAATCTATATGTACGCATGAACAATGTTATCATTTTTAGATGGATGAAGATTTAAGAAAGTAAAATATATATTATAATTTCATAATGATAAAAATTTAATAAGTATAATATATATATGTATATATATTAAATCCATCATTATATCCAGTTGTGAGAGGTGGTGATGGAAAATGAATTACATCAGTTCGTGAAGCGGTAGTCCATCGTACCCATGAATGATTGTTTTATTTCCAATTTGACAGAAGAGGGACATAGATATAGGTTATTACATTTACATAAAAATATCTCATTATATACAATATAATATTTTTATTATTTTATAATGGTTGATTAATATTTTAAGGAGGTAGTAAAATAAATAAAATAAAAAATCTTGGTTAAGAATTCTATCATTTCTTCGGACAACCTCATTAGCTTTATGCCTAAATCATCCCTAGGTTGGATTTATAATCAAATAAATGTCTATAGGACATGGTTATGGATTTAAGGAATATATTTGGGTAGGTATTGGTTGAACTAATAGGTTTTTTAAGTGTATATAAAAGAGGAGATGGGGTACCCTTTTATAAGTGGGGGATAAGACACACATGATGTTTTTAAAATGATTAAAATATATTAATTCCTTACTTAAGAAAAGTGAATAAAAATAGACAATTTATCAAAATTATATGAGAAATGGTATAAATATGGCCATAAAATATATTTTATACAATTTACTATTTTATTTAACCCTTATCACTTAATTTTAACCCCTCGATAAACCTTAACGATGGTAACCGATTTTTATTTATTTTACTATTAGATATGGAAAAAATTAAGTTGAAATTATTGACTAATATTAATTATGGGGATTCAAAATTTGGAATATATTTTATCAAATCCAATTCATAAAAGTAGAAGAATTTAATTAAAAATAAAACCCAAAAAACATGATGAAAAATGGTTTTTCATAAAAATGATTTCTAAGTATTGAACATAATTTTATACAAAAATAAAGTATAATGTTGATTATAATAACATTAAACATATTTATTTTATTAAAATTTAATTAATTAAATTCTATAACTATTCCAAAATTAAATATGACTTTTTAAATACTTGAAATGAATATTCATTTTTCAAAAATGATCAGAAGTTTTCACTATTCATTGAAGAATCCAAATTTTCAAAAAAATATAAAAAATTAATACTATAATAATTTTAAAATGATTAAATAAATAATGAAGTTATTTTTTTGTAAAATTTAAAATCTAAAATTTTTAAATCAAGATTTTAAATAAAACTATGTGATGCATGAAAACCCAATTTAGTTAGAAATAATTTTGTTTTTCTTTTGATTAAAAAATTTCCTAATAATATTATAATGGATGTGACTTAATAAAATACAATTAATTAATATTAATAAGATATGAAAATTATTTATCTTAACATTAATTGAGGTCTTATATTATTCCACACTTTTAGAAATTGTTTCCTCACAATTTTATTCCATACTTAAACGGGTGGGGATATTTTTCCTTCATATATTTTTTTTATTCCCATGTTTCTTATTCAATCATATAATTTTTACACAAACAAATTAACTTGGTAAGTCACTTAATTTCACAAAAACTTCTCTATGTGTTCAAGAATTTGTACTGTCTTTTCTATACAAGAAATGTTTTCTTCAAATTGAACAGTTTTAAAGCTCAAAAAATGAGATGCATTTGGTGTATATTTTCCTAACAAAGAAACATGAAATACATATTTTACCTATGATAAACTCGTAGGAAAGAAAACTTGATTGGAAACTAATCCAAATCTATTTAGGACTTTATATAGTCCAATGAACCACATACTTAACTCTCTATTTTTACCAAAGTGCATAACACTTTTCTATAGAGATACTTTAAGAAAAAAATTATATTATACCTTGAAATAAATATATCTTTATAATATTTTTTATGGAATTGAATCTCCCACAAGTATTACTGAATCAAATTCACCTTATCAACCATTTATTGAAACAATCATGGTCCCAAAAACTTACTTTCACCTACTTCGTCTCAATGAGATGGAGTCTGACACTACTTTCCATATAATACCTTAAAAGGTTTTATACGTACACTGGAATGAAAATTGTTATTATAAAAAAATCAAATAAAGTCATATATTGATCCCAACATACCTAATAATCCATTTAATAATATTGAAAAATTTCATATAAATTTATAATAATTCCTTCTGAATGTCCATCAGATTGAGGATGAAAAGCAGAACTCAAGTTTAATTCTGAACCCAACAAATTCTGAAAAAAATTTCCAAAAAATAGAGGAAAACCCTATATCATAGTCAGATACTATAAGGTCCTAGACTTGAATAATTAATAAATTAAATATTTATAAAATACTTCCCTTTATTTCATTTTAGGGATATTTTTAGGTATATAGTTTTAGAGAAGTATTTCATAACTCTAACATAATAAACTCATGCATTATAAGTTGGAAGCTTCCTATTAGTATCTATTTTTTCCATAATAAAAAACATTTGGAATAAAATGTGTTTTCTTTCATGACATATCATCAACATTTTTAGATATTTCTCATCCTTGTCTCTAATCACCCTTAAGACCATGTAAAAACATTTTAAAATGTCAGATGAGCACAAAAAGCTCACTAAGGGACTTAAAAGAGAAGAAACACGTTACTCTATTTTAAAACCATGAAATCATAAAATAGAGTTTTCTTTTAACATAATAATATATGAGATCAAATGATAATTAACTCACATGTGAAATCATATTTACTAGAATTTTTTTTCACAAAAAACTTTATAAAAAACATAAAGGAGAAATCATAATCATGGGGGTTTCTTAGAATACATGAGTTCCCAGGAAAAGTGTCTTCTTAAAAACAATACTTTTACCCTAAAGAGAATGGTATTTACTTTAAAACAAAATATCTTTATATTCCCTTGTGAAATAAAAAAAATTCGGTGAATACTCATTATCAAGAACATAAAATTCATGTAGGTTCCTTGGTAAATCATTTTCATATCACTCTTACAATCACTCTTACAAGTGGAGTAACCAATATGGTCGACTTCAAACATAATTTTATATAGAACATAATCATTGCCCAGTGAATTGGAGATCTATATCAGGATCACCCATAATCATGAGATATATCAGGCTCACCCATAATAATAAAATATATCCATGTTCTACATTAAGAATATTTTTTATCTTGCTCCATTTCATCAAAAATGCATTGAAAAACTCTTTTTATTCCATATGTAAAAAACTTTCAAATATTTAAATACCATATCCTTTTAAAACCCCATTTTCAAAACTAAAATACCCAAAATAAAGGGAGGTATGGTTTTTCATTAAAAAAACATGGAATATTATAAAGCAATCCAAATATCAAATTATGTTTGTGGTGGTGGGAAAACCTATTGATGTTATGTATGTAAAAATATAATATTCGTTCTTCCTTTTATAAAGAAAGTAAAAAATGTTCTATATAAAATACAATAAAAAGATTCATTTTTGAAAAAAATTGAAAAAAACTCAAAATTGACATAAAATTTCCTTTATAATTCATCCATTACCACATAAATACAATAATAAAATAAAATTTCAATTATGGATATGGAAGAAAAATATTTAGAGAATAAATCTTTAAAATATTTAAAATGAGGTTTTTAATGTAAAGTGTCCCTTATCTCGTGTCCAACTTATCACGTACATTATTTATATTCATGAATAATAAAAATATATTAATTCTTTAATTAATTAAGAACCGTTTTTAAGTTTATTATAACTTTATTTTATTTATTACTATGTTATATACAATTACTTAATCAATTAAGATCACATCAGGTATTTTGATAATATTCATATCATATGTCCAAAATGATTTTGGTAGGTTGAATATGGTCAAATAAGTCATTATTTAATAATATAAAGAATAATAATAATGAAATAATTATAATTTTTATAAATATACTTTTAAAATCAACCATGAATAACATGATTGAAAGAAGGAAAATATTATTTTAACTTTCTATAATTAAGATGGTAGTCTATATGTACGCATGAGTAACGTTTCTATTTTTCAAATAACATGATTGAAAGAAGGAAAATATTATTTTAACTTTACATAATTAAGATTATATCATAAATATAATATAATTTCTATAAAAACCTTATATATAGTAACAATGTGATGATTTTATGAAAAATATATATTATCAAGTCATAAAGTTGGTAATCCAAATATGTGCACACAAATGTTATCATTTTTCAATGGATAAAAAGGTAAGTAAATAGATAAATTTAATTTTTTTATGAATGGTAATTACATTTTTAATATCATATATATATACATTTAATCCATCATTATAACCATACATGAGAGGCATAGATAGAAAAAAAATTTATCGGTTCATGTGGTGTTAGTCATCTGTACACAAAAACAAAGGTTTCATTTCCCATTTTATGGATAAGAAGATGGATATAAGTTATTAAAACATATAAAATATTAGTATATGGAATGTACTATTGTTATTATTTCAAAATTTTTGAAGAATATTTGAAGGAGGATGAATAATAAATAAAACTGAAACATTTGATTAAAATCTATACGTCGTCTTCAGACAACCTCCTTTTCTTTAAACCTTAAGACCTATGAGGTTGGTATTATGCCCTAAATAATACCTCTATAATGTATGGATAGATTTAAGGAAGGTATTTCTCAATTATTGGATGAACCAAATGGATATTTAAGTGTGGAGAGGAGAGGATATGGGGTTCACTTTTATAAATGATGGGAGGAGGGTTCTTAGAATTTTTTAAAGTATTAAATTAATATATATTAATTTTCATATAAAAATGGATCCAAATAGATATAATTATAAGATAATATGATTATGAGTTAAAATAATATCATAAAATAAATTTTTGACAAGTTTAGGTGATTTTTATCCCTCATCTTTTTGTTTTAACCCCCAGTTAACCCTTTTTACAATTACCATGATATTATTATCTTTTACCCTTTAAGGGTCAAGAAAGTTAATATAAAAGGGAAATTGATGCATAAGTGGAACATGGGTGATATTTTAAACCAAATAAAATTCACTTTTCTGAAGATAATATTTTTATGTTCTTTAAATCATTTAATAAAATATTGTTTATTATAAAACATCATTAATGTTACTTTTGGAAATACATGAACTATTATAATATAATATGTGTCTAACTCAGGTAAAATGGTTCCAAAATGAAATTTACTTGAATGTAAGGAGGATATGGTCTTAATATAATTTCCCAATCAAGTTTATACAAGTTTGAATATCATTTTAAACCTTATATTCTTTTTAACACCACGGTTAACTAATTTTAACATTAACCATTGTAATGAATTTTTCAATATTAAAGAGTTATAATTTTAATTATAAGGTGAAAATAGGATCATAAATGGAAAAGGGATGAAATTTTAGACCATTTATAATCCTTATTTTAAATTTTATAAAATTTAATTATTTTCAAATAATTTAATAAAAAATATTTAACATAAAATACCTTTAATATCATTTTAAGAACTATTCTCGTAGTTTGGATTTGAAAACAAGATGGAACTAATGGAATTTAAATATAAAAATTACACACATATAAAATATTTTATATATATATTTAATTTTTTTATAACACTTTAAATCACCCATAAAATATTAAGTTTTAATTTTTTTAAAATCATATACTTAATTTTTCTACTGCTTGCACAAGCACTGTGTCGATGTTATGTCAGCATTAATGGTCATTATTTCATCACTAAAAATTAAAGAAAAATTAAAATAATAAATAATAATTTATATTCTAAATAAAAATTTATAAATGAAAATAATTTTTTTATCCATTTCACAAAATATTGTACATATTAAAAGTAATAAAGTGCAATTTTTGACTTTACCTTTAATTAAGATATTATAAAGGTAAAAATAAAAGATAAATGGAAAATGATATATTTTTAGGTTTTGATTATTAAAGATGAAATATACTCATCCAATGAAATTAATTCAAGTTTTTAAATGAATTTGAAGCATTATCACATTAGTTTTAATACTAATTATCCTATTTTACTATTACCATAGTAATAAAAATTTATTATGGTTACTATGCATAATGACCAAAAATAAAAGAGATATTTTTACCAAATTTGGACCTTTTAATTCCAAAATTTGAATCTAATTTTAAAAATTTAATTTATAGAATTTTAATAAAATAATTTAATATTAAAACTCATAATGCAACGAAAAACAATTTCTTTAGAAAAATGCATTTTAAGCCAAAAAATGAACTTTTAGAAAAATCAGGTATAATGATGACTCAAATGTTGTTAATTAGATTTTATGTAATTAAATATTATTTTTTTGGTTTTAGATCAAATACAAAGAATAATGAGCATTTTTAAATGAAAGATAATTTTACAAAAATCAGAATTGTCACAATTTACTGAAAAATAAATCCTTTCAGGAAAATCGCTAAAAAATTGACCCTATGTTATTTTTTATATAATGATTTAAAATATGATATGAATTTTATAAAATAAAATTTCTAAAATTCCATGAAAGTATTTATATTATTTTCTCACAAAAAATAACAAAATCTATTTTCCAAGAAAACATATTTTTGAAGAATAAAATGACTTTACTAAAAATTTAGTGCATATTTCCTAAGAATTTATAATTTTTTTGATTTTATAGAATCCCAAATTTTCATACATAAATATTAAAAAAATAGATAAATATTTTATATATAACATTACTATCCATTCCAGAACCATAAAGGTTTAGTGACTTTGGAGACTAGATAATTGAACATCTTATTTAGGTATATTTTCCTTTATCTCTCAAAATATACTTCTCATATTATACCCTTATTTAAATAACATACTTAAAACCTTTCTTCAAAACCTGGGTAAAGGAAACCTAAGAAAGGGTTAGATCAAATGATCAGTAAGGGTAAACATGGGATATATCAATCGACGATCATATGAAAGCATAAGAAAAGAATTAGGGTATGAGATCATGACCATAACTTACAAAATTCATAACCAATCTATCATAAATCGTAAAAATGATTCATTTCATATAACTTTATCATTTAAAAAGACATGAATAATAAGGGTGAGAGACTATCACTAGTCAAACATGAACCATGAGTTCAAATCATAAGCATAAGGAATGTCATAAAAGTGTGGCACCATTATAGGTATAGAAACCATTTCTTATATCAAGGTTAACTACCAAGACCATCAAATCATAGTGGATAAAACATCAAAACATATTTCTCATATCATAAAGGATCATAAATCATCACCTGTTACACGTCTTGGATCAAGAACATCAACTTGTTACCTATATTAGATCAATAACATCAACTTGTTTTTGATAATGGATCAATCAAATTGACTTGTTTCCCATAGTGGATCATGTATATAGACTTGTTTCCCATAGTAGATCAAGCACATCAAATTGTTTTCTATAAATATATCACAAGATATTAAACATTACCCAATACATTGGAGGTATTAATAATTATGATCCCACCCATCACATAATGAAAACCCTACAAATTTGTTTACACAAGATCATAAAAGATTTATCATATCATCAAAACCCAAGGAAAAAAATGAGTTTCATAAACATTTCATTATTTCATCATATCATAAAACGTGGAAAATAAACAGGTTTCATATAAACATTATGATCAAAATCATAAATCGTGTAGAGAAATAAAAAGTATGGTATCATTGGATCATATATCTGGTAAAGAATAATTAACATAAATGATGTTTTCATATATGAAAATTACTTTAAGATAAAATTATATTATTTATTGATGAAAGTATACTTTTATTTTTGAGATCAATTCTTTAAAATTCAAATATTTTTGAAATATTATGAAAATTTATTTCTATGAAATGAACCTTGGAAAATTTCAAGGTAATCTTAAAATAATTGATTAGTCATGATGGTGAGAAATTCTATTCATACCATGTACGTTAAAACAAATATTCCTTATACTTTTTTGTAAAAAATTCAATATTACATTTTTTGGAAAATAAAAAAAATATTCATTTGAATCATTTTTATAAAAATTCAAACATGTGGAAAAATTACCTAAAAAATTTGTAAGATAAAAGTTAAACATTATTAAAAACATTTTAAATAAAACATGGACATGGAAGAAAAATATTCCCGGTCTAATAGTAAGATAAAGTCTATTTTCCTTAAAAACATTATTTCAGTCCCATAAGTACTTAATATGAGGAAAATAAAAGTAAAATATATATTATATATAAATAACTAAAGTATAATGAAATTAAAGTTATTTTGTATCACCTTAACCCCAGTAATCCTGGAGCCGGTGTCTACTACCATTACATTGGCATGATTACAAGGAATTAAATCCCAAAGTATCAAAGAGTTTTTGTAGTGTTGGTAAATTAGATACATACATGAGTCTTGTATTATAAATAAATAAACTAACTACAACATATTTTTTTGAACCAATAACATTATTCCACATATCATATCCTTTTATATCTTTCTTATTATACTTCTTAGATTTCTAGGGAAAGGAAACAAAATAAGGGTGACCTCAAATTCTCAGTAAGGATTAAGTACAACATAAAAAATAATGAAATAATGGGAATAATCAATATGAAATGGTAAATAACTTAACACACTTTCCATTTAATTAATAATTTTAGAGGGATTGCATAAATAATATGAAATGGTAAATAACTAAACACACATGCAATTTAAATAACTTGACTATCGTGATAATATAAGGTAGAATCAATATGGCATGGTAAATAACTAAAAAACATTCCATTTAATTCATAAACTAAGAATAAATTGCATCTATATATTTTTTCATAGTGAAAATCTAAAGGATGATAATAAATGAATCTAAATGAAGGAAATTATTAATTATTGGAAGTCATTCTTCCTTGGAACATGATACCTTTACCATAAATATCTATACTCAAGAAATTTTAAAACATAATGGGTAAAAACCCATTAGCTTAGGCTAGCCAACTGACTCGTCCCATGAGACTACAGATTCATAGAAGGGATTATATTAAAGGATCCCTAACCTATGTATTTCATTTCCAAATAATTCCCCATATATTAAATAATTTATTTAATTCAAAAACAACGTTCCTTATCAAATATTTTTATTGGTTAAAAGATATAGATTTATTAATATTTTGCAAATTAATCAAATAACTATCAAAGTGAACAAAATATATAAAAATAGTATATAGTTTAGGAAATAATAATATCCATTTCATGAGAATATGGATATTTAATATAAATTTAATTTACAATAAAAAATTTCATAATGAAGTGATTATTTCATGAGAAAGATAACAATCAAAAAAGAAAGTGATATTACAAAGATAACTTTTACCACTTGGTAATATTTAACTAAAACCCCTTGGATGAGATATTTCAAAGTGAAAATTAAATAACATAAATTATTATAGAATCATGATATTATATTAAAATGGGAATTATATACCCCACATTAAGGTGAATTGGTGCATAATAACAAATAAGTCTCATTGGAATGTAAATTGAGATGAAATCCCTTACTAGTAGTTAACTTTTGAATTATAATCCCCGTGAAAGAAATAACTTAAAAAGAAACTATAAATAAAATTAAGATAAATTTATTCATGATATAAAATAAAATAGGTTCCGTATATACACCACAAAAAAAAAGAAATAAGTTGTGTAAATGATTTATGCCTTAGGAAAGAAAAACTAAGACAAGAATCCCTTACCTTGCGTTTACTTTTGAGTGAATGTACTTTAAAATCAAATATAAGGATTTTAATAATGGTATTAACTTATAAAAAACCCATAATAACGTTTATAATATCATATATGTTCTTCTAATAATATCTTATTACCCATTTTTTAACAATCTTTCATTATTTTCATCGTTTTGGGTGTCAATTGTCATGTTTTTTAGTATGTTTTCGCTAGTTATTTTTGTTATTCATACATAAATCGGGATTTAATAATCTATATGAGGTAAAAAAATTATGTAAATATTATATTTATTCAGTATATATGTATTTATAATAATCCATAAAATTTTTAGATATTAAATAAAATTCACCATTCTTGGAGACCGAAGGTTGTACGTACGCATAAACGCTACTTCCATTTCCTTATCGTATTTAAAAAAAGTGATATATGTATCTATATATATATATATATGTATATTATCATTCCATTATCATATTTATTTTATATATAGCACATATCTTTATTAAAAATATCCTTAATGCATTCATGTAACATGTGACCAATCACATCGCTTTGAGGAGGTAGAAGTCCATATGTCCACAAATGATGTTATCGTGTTCCCACAAAATAGAAAGCATGAATATATGTATTATTTACAATTAAAGATGTGTAAATAAATTATAAATATCATATATATTTTATAAAAACTATAATTACATCATTATTACCAAACTTGAAATTTGGTAATGGAAGAACAAATGACATCAGTTCGTGAGGTCGTAGTCCTCCATATACACGAATAATGATTGTGTATCCCATTTTATGGATGTGTGTGTGAGTTTTGGTCATACAATTGACATAAAAACATATTATTATATTTAATATACAGTAATAATATAATTTTGATATGAAAACAATTTAGGGGGTGATGAAGTAAATGAAAGAAAAGTGATCGTTGAAGAATGTTACCACTTATTTGTGTAACTCTTTTTGGTTTATACCAAAAAATATCTTGGCTTAATTTGTGACCAAATTGAGGATTCTAGGATGAGGTAAGAGATGTTGGGAGAATATTTATGAATGTTATTGATGATACAAATGTCTTTATATGTGTTGATAAGTGGGAGAGGTGAGTTCTTTTTTATATTGGAGGAAGAGTGGCATTCTTGTAAATTTAAAATGGTAAAAACTATTGGGAGGTCTCCCTTACATAATGTGCCTAAAATAATGAACTAAATTATATAAAAGTAATAAAATGTTATTAATATGGTAATATATTACCTTATATACAAGTATATATGTCATTTGTTCCTTTAATATTAAGGTTTTGTCCCTTGTTATGCTAGTTTTTCTCTTAATCGCTGCAATTAATTTTAATTTCTATCAATATAAATTTTGGTAAAAAACCAATTTGACCTTATTATACAATATAAATTATTCTAATTCTAAATATTTAATGAATTTTTCCAAACTATTATCAAATAAGTGGTAGAAATTAATTTAAAATAAATCACGCAGACGGGATGAGAAAGTGGGTTTTTAAAGTAAAAATGTTCAAAAGTTTGAAATATTTTTATATCTAATTACAATGTTAAATTGACGTGAATGAAATAAATTGGACACATTAATTTATAATTGTAATAATTTTACTTTATAACCAATTAAAAATATAATTTAACATAATAAATTATTTAGATGAAAAAATCAGTTTTTAATTAAAATTCAGTATTTTTCACTATTCATCAAAAAATAAAACTTCATAGAAAAATACCAAAAATTCACCATAAGATAAATTTTATGTTCATAATTAAAAAATTAATTCTATTTTTTCATATAAAAATTATAAAATTTTAAAAATTCATTTTTAAAATAGGTGCTCCATTAAAAGGCGACAAAACAACCTTTAGAAAAATATAGCTTTTTTAGGCATAAAATTGGATTTGTTCTTATCCAATGCATATAAAATCTATTATATGAATGTCAAAAATATTTTAATAAATATATAATGTGTATACTTCATCAATATAATTCACTAATATTAATTAATTTTATTTAATAATAAAATAATCATTTTTGAGCATAAAAATAGTTTTTTATAAAAACATTTCCTTCATATAAAATTGTTTTTTATTTTTATTTATAATTAATTGGTAAGAAATGAATTAATTTTATATTTTTTTTAAATATATATTTTCATATTTTAGTTAATTCTTTTCCTAAACACCAATTTAATGACTATGTTTTATCTTTTATATTAAATAATAATATTAATAGTACTCGGTAAAACTCGGCCTTGTGTGTAACACAAGATATCGAAGAAAGTCATCGTTGCGTGTAACACAAACTAACTCAGTATTAGATGTATTGAAATATATAAAATATATTGAATTTATTTTAAAATTTTGAATCTATTGTAAAGTCTCAGGATGTTATATACCCTTCTATGCTTGGTGTTTCGTGTCTAACACCCTATCAAATACAAAGTGATAAGTTTAGAATTTTGGGGTGTTACATTCTCTCTTCCTTAAATAAATAAACTCCTCACAGTTTAGATTTTATCTTCATAATCTAGGTTTTGATAATTAAAAATTACATTGTTTAAATCCCATATCATGAGAAGAGTAAATAAAATATCCACTTAATTAGAGAGAATGTGAAGTACAAATGTGACATGGAATAACATATAATTAGGTCTCAAAGTAAGAGAATGTTTGTTGAAAGTGAAGATAGATTCAAGGTGGAAAAGTTTAAATATTTATAAGTGGTGATTAAGATCATTGATTGAAAACATGTAAATGATCATTGTAAATTTGAGGGTCCCAAATCTATAAATCAGTGATGATTTAAAAGACCATCAGTTCAAAAAAATGAAGGTATTAGGATAAAAAAATTAAGATAATTTTCCTAATTTTTAGGAATTGTTTTATTGACCATGAATATAAGAAAATATACTTACTTGATACATTTCAATTTCATAATAGCAATTTTATATTTTGGTTTTTTTTTGATCAAATTCTAATTCATCCCTTACACCATAAATGGATATCCTAAAATGAGCTTTTTCTATTCCTAAAGCACTAAATTTTACTTTTTACGGATCATAAGATCTATAAAACAATTCTTTAAATTTGTATCTAACTATTTCTCAAAACTAATATGGTTAATAAAATAATATCTAAGCATAAAAATTGATGCCAATGGTTCATCATTAATATTAATTCATTAAAAATAATGACATATTAACTAGAAAATTATGTAAGCCAATTTTAGGCGTAAAAACCTTATCTTCCATTGGTCGTGGATTCAAGCCCCACCGCCTTGTTGGATTTGATGGGTTGTCACCCGGAAAACATGTTATCCTTTTTATAGAACCATATTAATGTAATTTCCAAAATAAATATAATGTATATCCATAAAATTTAATCATTAAATAGTTGTTTAATAAAGGTTTTCAATAAAACCTCAATACATAAATACTTCATCTGTTTATTTCCACATAGGTCCTTCCTTGGTCTAGAGTTCATCCTTTAGAAAAGGGAATTGACTCGGTTAATTCCTAGGTTCCACAAATTTAAGGAAACAAACTATAAATGGATCCTTAGGTTAAGTTTTATTCCTTCCATTGTACTCTTAATTTGTCCTCGACAATTATTTTCTTTATATCCTTCTTTCCCACACATAATGAATTTCCCCATTTCATTGAAACACTTTTCTGGGTGTCTCCTTACACATTTCTTGCATGATGTAAATTGATCCATTTTTATCCATGGTATCCACCACTAAATCTCTTATCAAACTCTATAATTATATTCTTTGGTGATTCTAGGAGTTTGTTAAGGTATATATTGTTAATCATATTGCAAGAAAACTAATTTGGAAAGAACATGATATAATTCACCCCAATCAACAACCCATTTGGTTTCTCATTACCACCACATTTTCCTTGATGTTAAATGTTAACATGATTTCTTTAGGTTCTAACCACTGATTAAAACCAAAAAAAAAATAGTGTGAGTAACAATTATCATAGTGGTAAAACCATATAATTATTTTTAGGATGTCTAAATATTGACACATTATTTTCAATCTAAGATACCTCAAGTTTAATCAAGGTCATTCATTTTCATTATCTATTCAAATCCTTTAAAATGGTTTGTAAAGAAAATGTGAATTATCCTAATAAAATATCATATGAGTGTCGAAACAGGTGTGTAGTAAGACCCATTTTCATATACCAGGTTATGCTTGAGTCAGGCCCAACACACATTTTACATTCATTACCATAAGTTACATCTGTTCTAAGACCATTTCCACTTGGAGTATCCATATAGGGATGTATTTCTTGGAAGTGCCACATAATATTCACCTTAATAAAATTCCAGTATGTTCTTCTATACTTATCCTCAAAATTTATCTAAGGTTTATCTTCTATAATCTATGTTTTCCTAAATTTAGTTTCCCCGGTTTCTAATTAAATTTCTATGATACAAACTATAGCACCCCAGCCCCAGTAATCCCAGAGATTATGTTTAGAACCATTAAAATTTCCTTGATTACAAGGAATCAAATCCTAAAAGACCGAAGATCTTAGTATCTTGGTAAACCAGATACATACATGAGCTTTGTATTTAAAATTAATACACCAATTATAACATGTTTTTTTGAAATAATAACATTATTCAACATATAATATCCGTTATTATCTCTATTAGTACACTTCTTGGATTATTGGGGAAAGGAAACAATATAAGTTTGAGCTCAAATTCCCAATAATGGTTTAGTATAATGGAAAAAATAATGAATCAATGAGAATAATGAAAATGGAAAGGTAAATTACTAAACACACAAGTCATGTAATCAATAAACTGATAGAAGGTTCATAAACAATATTAAAAGGTAAATAAATGAACATATATTCTATTTAAATAACTTTACATTCATTTTAAGATAAATAAGAATCAACTTAGAAAGGTAAATAATTGAAAACACATGACATTTAATCAATAAAATGAGAATGAAATTCATCTATATATTTTTTTCATAGTGAAAATCCCAAGGATAAAAATAATTGAATCTAAATGAAGGTAATTATTAATTATTGGATTTCATGTTTCCCAAGCACATGATACCTTTACCATCATGATCTATCCTCAAGAAAATTTAAAATATACATGGTAAAAACCCATTATCTTAGGATAGAAAACTAATTTGTCCCATGAGACTACTGATGTATTGAGGGGATTTAATTAAATGGTCCCTAACTCGTGTTATGAATTTACAAACCATTTCTCATATATTTAAAAATTTATTTAATTCAAAAATAATGTGCCTTATCAAATATCTGTATTGAGTAAAAATACGGATTTATCAATATTTCATCAATTAATCAAACAACTTCCAAAGTGAAAACCATATGTAAAACAGGTATACGGTTTAGGAAATAAAAATATCAATTTCATGAGAATATTTATATTTAAGATAAATTTTATTTACAATAAAAATTATCATAAGGAAGTGATTGATTCAAAATAAAGTTAACAATCAAAAAAGAAAGTGATATTGCAAAGATAACTTTTACCATTTGGTAATTTTCAAGTAAAAAACCTTCATATGAGATAATTCAAAATGAAAATTAAATTACCATGAATTATGATAGAATAATAATATTAAATGAAAAGGGGTGATATATACACCACATTAAAGTGAATTGGCACATAATAATAAATAAGTCTCAATGGAATGTAAATTGAGAAGAAATCCCTTACTACTTGGTTACTTTTCAATTATAATCCACATGAAAGAAATAAATTCAAAAAAACTCTAAATAAATGAATATAAACGTATTCATGATATAAAATACTATATTGGAAGTATATAACCCACACAAAATAAATAAGTTGTGTAAATGGTGTTTGCCTCACATAAGAAAAAGTGAGATAAGAATCCCTTACTTTTCTTTCCTTTTGGGTGGATATACTGTATACTCATATATAATGGTTTTAAAAATGTTATTAAATTATAAAAAAACATTATTGTATTTATAATATTATTTATGATGTTCTTATAATATCTTATTATATGTTTCTTAACAATATTTCATTATTTTCATCGTTTTTGGTGTTAATTATCATGTTTTTCAAGTATGTTTTGACTTATTATTTTTTTTATTCTTATGTAGATCATGATTTCATAATCTACAGGATATAAAACATGATTTAAATATAATATATATTCATTATATATCTATTTATAAAAATCCATAAAATTTGGAGATAGGAAATGAAATGCATCATTCATGGAGACAGTTGGTCATACATAAGCATAGTCGCTACTTCCATTTCCTTGTCAAATTTAAAAAGTAAGTGATATATATATATATGTGTATATAATCATTAAAGTATCATATTTATGTTATATATATAGCACATATTTTTATCAAATCCATCCTTAATACATTCCATGTAATGTGTCAACGAATCACATCGCTTGGGCTGACGGTAGTCCACATGTGCACAAACGATGTTATTGTGTTCCCAAAAAATGGAAAACATGAAGTTATGTATTATATAAAAATTAAAGGAGTATAAATAAATTAAAAATATCATATATATCATATAAAAACTATAAATCCATCATTATTCTCAACCTTTTAATTTGTTAATGGAAGAACGAACAACATCAGTTTGCGAGGCGGTAGTCCGCCATCCATAGGAATGATGATTGTGTATCCCATTTGATGGAAGTGTGTGTGAATTTAGGTAGTAAAATTGAAATAAAAATGTATAAGTATATTTAATATAACTATATTATTATATAATAGTGATATAAAAAATAATTTAAATCATGGAGAAGTAAATGAAACAAAAGTGATCGTTGAAAAACGTTACCTCTTATTTGGGTAACTACTTTTGGTTTACACCAAAATTATTACTTGGTTTTATTTATGAAAAAACTTGAGGATTATAATAATATTTAAGGGGTTTTTGGAGATTATTTTGGAAATTTTTTGATGAGAAATATGGTTTAAGAGGTGTGAATAAGTGGGAGGAGTGAGTGCCTTTTTATAGTGCAGGAGGAGTGACATTCTATTAAATTTAAAAAGATAAACACTATTGAGAGATCTCCCATACATAATGTGCCTCATATAATGAACCAAATTATATAAAAGTGATTATATAGTCTAAATATTTCCATAAAATAGATTTTTTACCAGTTTATATGTCATTTTTTCCTTTAAGTTTAATGTTTAGTTCCTTGTTAAGCTAGTTTTTCTCTTAATCACTGTAATTAATTTTAAATGATTTCACAAATTTTTTTGGTAAACAAATAAGTTGAATTTATTATAAATTTTAAATTATTAATATTCTGAATATTGAATCCATTTTTCCAAATTATGATCACAAAAGTGGCAGAAATTATTTTAAAATTAATCCAGCAGATGGGTTGAGAAATCATGTTTTTAAAGTTAAAAATTTCAAATGTTTCAAATGTTTTTATATATTTTTTCAATGTTAAATTGATTAAAATTAAATAAATTAGATTAAATTATATATAATTTATATAATATGACTTTAAAACTAATTAAAAATATAATTTAACACTATAAATTATTTAGATGAAAAAGAAGTTTTCAATTAAAATTCAGTATACTTCATTATTCATCAAGAAATAAAAATTCACAGAAAAATACCAAAAATTAATCATAAGATAATTTTTATATTCCTAATTAAAAAATTAATTTTAGTTTTTCATATAAAATTTAAAAAAATTCTAAAATTAAGTTTTAAAATAGGTTTCTATTAAAATAAGGCAAAACAACTTTTAGAAAAATATATCTTTTATGCATAAAATTGGATTTGTTCTTATCCAATGCCTATCAAATATATTGAATTAATGTCAAAAGTATTTTATTGAATATATAATGTATATATTTCATCAATATCATTCACTAATAATAATTAATTTAATTTCAACAAGGCAAAACACCCGTGGGAGCAGAAAAATAGTTTTTTTATAAAAAACTTCCCTTTATATTAAATTAGTTTCTATTTTCATTTATAATTAATTGGTAACCATTGAATTAAATTTACATTTTTTTAAACTATATATTTTCAAAATTTATTTAATCCTATTAATAATCTCCAATTTAACAGTTAGGTTATATATTTTATATTAAATAATAATATTAATAATATTTGGTAAAACTCAGTCTTGCATGTAATGCAAGATATCAAAGAAAGTATTTGTTGCATGTAATGAAAGATAATTCATGTAATAACATGGACCTTCTTTTCAGGTATGTTTTTCCTTTTCTGGTCGTTTTTGGGAAAAAGAGGAGAATATGGAAATTTTGTAAGTACATGTAATGTACTTTATAAGTACACGCCATGTACTTTGTTGCCACTCGAGGCCGTGCGTTGGCCGTGTCATGGCCACACACATGGCCATGTAGGGGTTACATGGAGGCCGCCTTAAGTGGAGTACAAAAAATCTTAGTACACACAGTGTACTCCAAAATTACACGTCATGTACTTTATTTTTTTCGTTAAATGGATAGGGGTCATGTCTTAACCCCAAAAATGTCTTCTTCTCTAGCTTCTTCGACTGAGACCGAGGGTAAGGCCATGGATGTTCTCCGAGCTTCCAATCTGCCAACGGTTATCTGAATCGAACGTTGTCGATTGCAATAGAATCACAGCGGTGAGTTCCTGGTTCTCCTTTGGCCATGTTTCCTAATTCTTTATCTTATGAGAGTTATCATAGGTTGAACGTTTAAGAAGTTTGTGCAGATCTACTCTATTATAGTCTAATTCATGTGTTAAGGATCAAGTATATCAATCTCCTAGGATCGAGGTATGTGGTTTGTTGCCTTACGTTGAATGTCTTTGAGTTTTTTTGCAAAAGTGCCGGATTCCCATGTTTCGAGTGTCTCGGGGTAGGGTTTTGATCCTGAATTATTATCTACCATAGATTACTAGTGGTCTTGAGGCCATTAGATGAATAATGTTTTCTTGTTAGCATGTTTGAGGATCACCACATGGGTGTTTCCCTTGTTTTAGTTGTTTATCGCCATTTGGATTAGGATGCCGGTGAGGTAGACCTTGTTGCATTGATTTCCTACCTTGATATAATTGATTGTATGTATTGACTACTGTTTAAATGCTTTTGATGCATTTGTATCTTTTAGCCAAGTAGTTTTTTGAACTTACTTAGGGCTGCTGATGGTCGATTATGCACGACTGGACTACTTAGGGCTCTATGAACCTTGTGTGGTAGACTAAAGAGGGAATTGAGGATTAAGGGCTTCCCTAGAGAGTCTGTTATAAATTAGTATCATTCATAGGACCTACATTAATGGGACTTTGTGCTTTATCAGAGTTTCCTTAGTTACGTATCGAGACTATAGGGGGAATTAGACGTAAGTTCTTCCTCAGAGAGTCTATAACTATCATTACAAGACTATAGGGGAATTGACGGTGATCGCTTCCCAGAGTGTATGTGCCTTTGTATGATTACTTGACTAGAGGGGTATTCCAGTATGAGCCAACCAGAGAGTCGGTGTGAGTATTGTTTGGTTGGTTGTGATGAGTCCACTAAGCCAAAGAACAAGCTTGGGTTTTATACTGCTTGTTGTTTAGGTAGTCTTCTAAGATACCTATTGTGTTACTTGCTATGACTTGGGAATATAATGCTATTTGATTGATTTCTTGGTTGATAATTAAATGATTGAATTAAATTAATAAATAAATGTGAATGAATATTTTTGGGATTTTTTACTTTAGTGTACTTTTGTTTCTCTGCTGCATTTATTTCCATTACTTTTGCAATATTGCTCACTGACAGTAGGGCAGAAATCTTGTGGTGGTTGCCTACTAGGATTAGTCTCACACCCTATTTGGGTCCTTCTTTTTGTCCCAAACAGGTTACATGGTTGCATATGTGGATAGGGATTGTGGCCCATCTACTTCAAGTACATGATTTTTTGTTGGAGCTGGAGATCATAGGACCGATACTATGCTTGCGATGTTGCCGAAGTAGCTATTTACTTTTAGTACTTTGATCTCAGTTGTATTTCAGCACATTTTTGTGTTTGCTGCTTTCCTTAGATACTTGTACCTACTACATCAGGATCATCATTACTATATATATATATTCATTTTTTCCGCTATTTAGTTTTAGTTATTGTATGTTGTTTACTACTTCTGCTATTGATTGTTATTTTATTTCCCTTATATACTTTACCAAATGATGGCATAGTTTTCCCAATGAATCACCAAGGATCTCTCTGCTAGTTAGTAGCGTCTGGCATTTGGGGAAATGCGCTTGAGTTCATGTGGTGAACCGAGTACGAGGCACTAGTTGAGTGGCTCTGGATTCAGGTCGTTACAAAGTGGTATCAAAGGCAGGTTCTTTTCTTTTCTATTGACTTACTGTTTAGTGAGATTAGATAGGGATATGATGGAATAGGTAAATGGTAAATAGTTTTGACTGGGAGTTATAGAACCTGTGTATATGGAAAAGGCCGTATTTCCTCAAATATTTCACTTTTTAAGTTTTTCAAATGTTACAGTTTACTTGATTTCACCGTTGGGTGGTGCACTTGTTTTGTGCTGTTACTGTTTATATGATTGTGGTTTTATTTTGTTGCAACCCGATGAGATGACGGTATGCCATCTCATGCATCATATAGGAACTTGTTAGGAAATCACATGTCATTCATTTTTCCATGCCATCTAGATTGCATTAGAAATTGCATGCTGTTGTGATATAATTGTGAGAGACTATGCATGCTGTCGTGATTGCTGCTGTGATAGAATACCAGCTATGTTTACAGGGTATTATTTGTTTAGAGCTTCTTTATCATGGATGTCAAACCTTGGTCATAGAGGTGTTATGGGCCCTCGAGGATCAGAATTTGGTGGATTGTGAGTTTGTTATAATGGTTACTTGTTATATGCATTTTATAAGATTCCAAGCTTTGATTTGCGGGGAGTATGGGCCCTCACGGATCAGAATTTGGCACCTTAACTCTTGTTTTCTGTGTTTTCTGTGCTTCGGAGTAGTTTCTGAGCTACTATCCAGAAAACCCCAGATTACATGGCGTGTAGTTTCTTCATACACACCGTGTAGTCTTTTAACCGTGTCACTAACTGTGTAAGCAGAAACACAGGGTTCTGAAAAATCTAGTAGGAACACACTGTGTACTAGTTTAGCATGCCGTGTAGTCTGAAATAGGTACCCCGGCCATGTCATGAACAACACGAGTCATGTTATCTTTTCACATACACATTGTGTCTTAATCTTACACACCATGTAGTTTGATCTAGGTACTCGACCGTGTCGCAAAAAACACGGGTCGGTGTTACCCTTCCTCATACACGCCGTGTACGTTTGGAACACGCCATGTAGTGTTAGCCGTGTGTCAGGCCGTGTTGCTAACAACACGGGCCAGGTAAGAAATGTCTAGTACATGTCGTGTCTTCTTTGAACATGTTGTGTAGTGTTGGCTGTGTGTTAGGTCGTGTCACTAACAACACAGGCTAGGTAAGGCATGTTTAGTACACGCTGTGTCGCCCTAGAACACGTCGTGTGGTTTTTTCTAAGGAGAGTCGTGTGGCTTAAACGTGTAGAAGGACCTGAGAAGGGAAAGAGGATTCAGGTACATGCCATGTTCTAGGAAAACACTCCATGTATTTGGGGTGTTACATGACCGGTTCAGGTAGGATCGCACGTCCATGGAAATGGCTTAAGGGAACACGACATGTAGTCTTTATACACGTCGTGTAGTCATGTTTTGCATAACTTGAATGCATTCTTTCCTTGTTCTTTATTGTGCCTTTAGTTTTTATGTCTTTGTTAATCCTGAATCTGAGGTGTGCTTTTGACCTTTCAGAGTTATGGCACCAAGACTTCCTCCTGTTGCACGTCGGGAACCAGGCAGTGACAGTACGCCTGATACGGCTGATCAAGGACTGCCAGTAGTTACGCCTATCATTCTGGATATGGCACCTGCAGTGATTCCAGACACTGGTGTCGACATTAAGTTCAGAGAGGGTTTCATGAGATTCATGTATACTTTTCAGAGAGCTCAGCATCCTTCCCCGTCTATGGTAGAGCTGACGCAGGTTCTTCCGCAGCAGCATCCTCCGACGTTCACAGGGGATGGAGGACCACAGGCTGCGGAGTCATGGATAGAATCCATACTATCCATCTTCGAGCACCTGGAGACGCCTCTGGATATGAGAGTGAATCTTGCGACTTATATGCTGTGAGATTCTTCCAAGAGATGGTGGGATGTGGTTTCGCTGGCAGGGCTCCAACAGGCTATGGCTTGGGATGAGTTTTAGCGTACGTTTTACAGATACTTCTACCCAGAGATGCTGAGGGATGACGGAGCCAGAGAGTTCATGAACCATCAGCAGGGTACTCTCACAGTTATTTAGTATTCCTCTCACTTCACAAAGTTACAACGTTTCACTCCCGTTCTGGGGAATGACGAGCTGTTTTTAGTGAGGAAGTTTGAGGAAGGCCTCAGACCGGACATTAGATCGCAGGTGAAAGTCTTTATGTTGACTTCTATTACTCTGATAGTCAACCAGGTGCTTATCATGGAAAGGAATCTGAGGGATACTGGAGTTGTGGACTAGGGCGGTTTAGCAGCCAGGGCTGATTCTTTTCAGGTGGACAGCAGGAAGCGCCACCGAGAGTCTACATGAGGTTACCTGAGGAATCGAGGTATTTATTTTTGTAGACAAAAACTTCCTTCTAGAAACCAAGTGGTGTGATATCAGTGTGGAAAAAAAGGGAATACAAAGCCTCAGTGCCCTAGAGACCCAGTGGAGTGTCGATCTTGTGGAAAGATGGGTCATCTGCAGCGTTTCTACAAGGTTCTCCTTCTAGCGGCTAGTGAAGGAGGATCAGTTTTGACTCTGCGTAGGTCGTGCTGATCACCCTTTTGTGGGATACATCTAGGAGAGGCAGCTATGTTTGGACCTCATCTTGTTCAGGAGACCAAAAAAATAGGTGGAGTTGATTCGGAAGAGGATGGCTACTGCACAGTATCAACAGAAATATTATGCTGATCAGCAGAGATGACCTTTGGAGTTCAAGGTCGGAGATCCGGTTTTCCTACGTGTTACCCCAAGGTTGGGACACAAGAGTATCAGGAGACAGGGTAAGCTTTCACTGAGATACGTCAGGCCTTTTGAGGTTCTAGAGTGAGTTGGGCTGATTGCTTATAGGTTGCAGCTACCTCAGAGGTACTAGGCTATGCACGACGTCTTCCATGTTTCTCAGCTTCGACACTATTTCTCAGACCCATCTCATGTTTTTCAACTCGAGGAGGTTGGGTTGGAGCAGGATGCATCATTCGAGGAGCATCCTATCAGTATTGTTGATTGTAGTGCAAAGGTACTCTGTGTATAGTATGTTCCTCTGGTATGGGTGCAATGGTAGCACCACCACGTACAGGACGAGACTTGGGAGAGGGAGGTCGATATGTGATCATAGTGGCCAGAGTTGTTCGAGGTTTCTTCATCGCCACCTTGTTAGGGAAATTCAGGGAGGAATTTCTTTATGGGGGGAAGTTTGTAAGAACCCGAACCTTCTTTTCAGGTATTTTTTTCCTTTTCTGGTCGTTTTTGGGAAAAAGAGGAGAATCTGGAAATTTTCTAAGTACATGCCATGTACTTTATAAGTACACGCTGTGTACTTTGTTGCTCCTCGAGGTCGTGTGCTGGCCGTGTCATGGACACACACACGGCCATGTAGGGGTGACATGGAGGCTGCCTTAAGCGGAGTACGGAAAAGCTTAGTACACATCATGTACTCCAACAGTACACGCCGTGTACTTTCTTTTTTTTCGTTAAACGGACTGGGGTCGCGTCTTAACCCCAAAAACGTCTTATTCTCCAGCTTCTTCGATCGAGAGCGAGGGTATGACTACGGATCTTCTCCGAGCCATCGATCCGTTACCGGTTATCTGAATCAAATGTCGTCGGTTGCAATAGAATCGCAACAGTGAGTTCTTGGTTCTTTTTTTGCCACGTTTCCTGATTCTTTCTCTTATGAGAGTTATCGTAGGTTGACCGTTTAAGAATTTTTTGCAGATCTACTCCGTTATAGGCCAATTCATAGGCTAAGGATCAATAATATCAATCTCATAGGATCGAGGTAGGTGGTTTGTTGCCTTACGTGGAATGTCTTTGAGTTTTTGTGCAAAAGTGCCGGATTCCCATGTTTTGGGTGTCTCGGGGTAGGGTTTTGATCCTATATTATTATCTAACTTATATTACTTGTGTGATTGAGACCATTAGATGAATAATGTTTTCTTGTTAGTATGTTTGAGGATCACCCCATGGGTGTTTCCCTTATTTTGGTTGTTTATCGTCGTTTGGCTTTGGTTTCCGGTGAGGCAGACCTTGTTGCATTGATTGCCAACCTTGATATAATTGATTGTATGTATTGCCTACTATTTATATGCTTTTTATGCATTTTTAGATTTTATCCATGTAGTTTTTTGAACTTACTTAGGTCTGATGATAGTCGATTATGCACGAATGGACTGCTCAGGGCAGTGTGAACCTGGTGCGGTAGACTAAAGAGGGAATTGACGATTAAGGGCTTCCCTAGAGAGTCTGTTATAAATTAGTATCATTCATAGGACCTACAGGAATGGGACTTTGTGATTCCTTAAAGTTTACTTAGTTACTTATTGAGACTACAGGGGGAATTATACATAAGTGCTTCCTCATAGAGTCTATAACTATTGTTACCAGACCGCAAGTGAATTGACGGTGAGAGCTTCTAAGAGTGTTTGTGCCTTTGTATGATTACTTGACTAGTGGGGTCTGCCAGTGGGATCCACCCAAAGAGTCAGTCTGAGTATTTTTTGGTTGGTTGTGATGAGTCCACCAAGCCAAAGAACAAGCTTGGGTTTTCTACTACTTGTTTTTTAGGTAGTCTATTGTGATACCTGTTGTGTTACTTGCTATGCCTAGGGAATATAGAGCTGTTTTCTTGATTTCTTGGTTGATAATTAAATGATTGAATTAAATTAATAAATAAATGTGAATTAAGATTTGTAGGATTGTTTAATTTAGTGTACTCCTATTTCTCTACTGTATTTATTTCAATTACTTTTTCTATATTGCTCACTGACAATAGGGCAAAAATCTTGTGGTGGTTGCCTACTGGGATTAGTCTCACACCCTGTTTGGGTCCAGCTTTTCAGCCCAAATAGGTTACATGGTTGTAGGTGAGGATAAGGATTGTGTCCCATCTACTTCATGTACATGATTTCTGGTTGGAGATGGGGAGAATAGGACCGATCTTAGGTTTGTGATGCTACTGGAGTAGCTTTTTACTTTTAGTACTTTGTTCTCAGTTGTATTTCAGCACGTTGTTGTGTTTGCGTCTTTCCTTAGATACTTGTACCTACTACATCATGATCATCATTACTATATATATTCATTTCTTCCACTGTTTATTTTTAGTTATTGTATGTTGTTTACTACTTCCACTATTGACTGTTATTTTATTTCCCTTGTACACTTTACCAAATGAGGGCATAGTTTCCCTAATGACTCACCAAGGCCCTCGCTGCTAGTCGGAAGCCTCTGGCGTTTTGGGAAATGATCTTGAGGTCATGTGAAGAACTGGGTACAGGGCACTAGTTGAGTGGATCCGGATTCGGGTCGTTACAATTCAGTATGACGTGCATTTCAATCTATAAAATATATTGAATTTATTTTAAAATAGTGAATATATTATAAAGTCTTGGGATGTTATATTCTATTCTATGCTTGGTGTTTCATGTCATACACGCTATCAAATAAAATTTTCTTACATTAGGATATTAGGGTGTTAAATATTTATCAGATAAGGATCATATAGTTTCCTTTAGGGAAATTTAATCATAAATAATCCTGAAAAAAATGGGATTAAGACATAAATCCTTTAACTCAAGTCTTGTCTTTCTTTGAAGGCACTTGAACCTCCTGTATAATAAATATATATTTATTATAAATGTATTATAGAGCCTTAATTATGTATATAATACCATATATGATTTAATTATAACATCTTATCACATGTTTATTAACATTTTGTTATTAAAATCACTCTTCCAGGTGATAATGACTTCGTTTCTCATGCATGTTTCAGTTCGGTAGTTCTGGTCCTTATATATTTCTCATTGTTCCATTATATCTAGAATTTTAATAATTATATAAATTTAATATATATAAATTATATATATTTAGATTCATCCATAAAACCTAGATATAGAAAAATTAATTACACCATTCATGAAGATAATTGGTTGTACGTACACATTAATATTGATTACATTTTTTTAGGGATGAAATGAAATACATTTAAATAATAATTCCCTATTATATAACCATTATTGTATCATATATATCATATATATTCATTAAATATATCCTTATTACCATCCATGTAAATAGGTAAAAAAAATAATCACATCGCTTCATGGAGGCGGTGGTCCACACATATGCACGAGCAAAGTTATCATTTTCCAATGGATGAGAATAAAGTGGATAATCATTGGTCCATAACCATAATAACAATTAATTATATTTATAATAATTATTTAATTATTTCATAATGGATACCACATATTTAAAGAAGGTATAACAATAAATAAATAGAAAGCAGTTGGGTAAAATGATTACCTATTCTTAGATAGATCTCTTTTAGATCATTCATTAAGAAGCCTCAGAATGAACTTTTTTGGAGACAAGAACCTATAATTCATGGATATGGAATTTGAGAATATAATTATTCAGGTTTTTTAGATATATATGGCTCAAATTAGTATAATGAAAAGATAGATTGGGGGTCCTTTTATAAGGGATGGAAAGGGCACACCTAGAATTACTAAAAAGATTAATTTATAATTAATTCATTATCAAAAAAAATGATTCCAAATGGATATATATATTTCAATAAAAATATTATAGGGAATAAATATCACCATAGAATTAAATTTATATAGTTTTTGGTGTCATTTTACACCTTATCTTTTTTGTTTAACCTCTTGGTTAACCAATTTAACAATTATCACAATATCAAAGTTCTATGCTCTCTAAGGGTTGTGAATTTTACCATAAAAATAAAAGAGACCCCTAAATTTATCATGGTAGATATTTTGAATCATATCCCATTCACTTGGGCAATATGATATTTTATGAATTTTAAATCATTTAATATAATATTATTTATAATAAAATATCATTACTTTCATTTTTAGAACTATTCATTTAATTTGATTTTGAAAACAACATTAATACCCAAGAATTAAAATAAAAAAAATTAAAAATCCGAATATTTTAGTTTTATCTAAAAATTTCACAGAACAAAATTATTTACCCAAATTTTATTACTTTTAACATTTTTAAAATCATTTATTTTATTTTTCTATTAATCAAATAAATACTCTATGGGTGTTGTATTAGAATTTAAGGTAATTATGAAATCACTAAAAATTAAAAATAAATTAACATGATAAAAAATTAATTTATATTTCAAATGAATATTAATAAACAATCATATCCTCTTTTTATCCTTATGTAAAAAAATAGAGTTATTAAAGTCAATAGATTGACATTTAGTATTTTTAAAATTAATTTAAATCCATAATCAAAGAAAAATGGATCTAAGTGGCCATATATTTGGGAATTGGATAGAAATTGGTGAAATACATCCATAAAGAAGAATTAAGGCAAGTTTTATAGGATTTTTAAATCCTTATTCCATAGTTTTAACCATATTTTACCTATTTTCTCCTTTCTGAGGTGACATAAATTTACTATAGTTACTATTAATATTGATAAAAAGGAACCTATTTACCAAATTTTATCCTCCTGATTCCAAATATAGAATCCATTTTCCATAATTCTATTTCTAAAATTGTTATAAAATCATTATAAAATAAGTTTAAAAAACATGATGAAAACATTTGTTTAGAAAAATACATTTTTAATATTAAAACTGTATATATATTATTTTCTCATGATTAGAAAATATATTTGATGAATATTAATTTTTTTTATCGAATATATAATATATAAATTTTATTAAACTAATTCACTAATATTTATAAGTTTAATTTATTAAGGTAAAAACATATTTCGTGCATAAAAATAGTTTTTTAGAAAAACAAATCTCTTTACTTTTAAATGATTTTTATTTTCATTCCTAATAAATTTATAACCAATGAATTAATTTTATACTTTTGTAAATTATAAATATTTCATAATTTCGGTATTTATATTCATACCCACCAATCTAATTTTTATTTGATAACTATATACCTCATTATAGTTTATTTAGACTGAGGGTTGCGTGTATCGCAGGCTATCAAAAAAATTAAATTTTTTAAATAGAAATATATCATAAAATATTTTAGTGTTACATTATACCCACCTTAAAATGAATTTAACCATAAAAATTACATCAATTAAATACAAAAAATTAGGCATATTTCTATTTCATCACATCCTCATAGTTCTAAAGTAGCTTCCTCTAATTTATTCTTTTTCTAGAAAACTTTAATATGGTGTATGGTCTTATTTCAAAGAACTTTCTAACTATAATCTATAATATCCACCAGTTTATCCACATAAGATATATCATTATCCACTGCTACAAACTCTAATTTCATTACATTTAAAGGATTATGTGTATACTTACTCAGGATAGATATATGGAACACAATGTGAAATTAAGAGATATTCAGTGGAAGTTCCAAATGATAGGCTACCATCCTAATGAGATCAATAATCTCAAAAGTATTGATATATATTGGGCTTAATTCTCCCTTATTTGGAAATTTTATAACTTTATCCTAAGGAGATATTGATAGGAATACCTTTTCACCAACTTCAAACTCTAGATCTAGTTAATGATTTTCAACGTAACCTTTCTGTCAACTTTGAGGTGATCTTATGTGCTACTGAATGGATCTAACCTTCTCTTCCATTTCTTCAGCTAGATAAGGTCCCAATAGATTTCTTTCTATAACTCCATCCCATCACATTTTATCTCTACACTTATTTCCATAGATGGAATTATAAGGAGACCTCTGAATTCTTGAGTGAAAGCTATTGTTGTAAGAAAAATCAACCAATGGAAGGTATTGATCCAAACCACCTCTCATCATGTCTTATAGAGTTTTAATCATCATCTCATACTATCCATTTATCTTAGGATGATATCTAGTTTTAAAACTCAACTCTTTATAGGTCTTTCTGAATACTTCTCTAGAATATTGAGGTAAGCCTCATATCCCAATTATATATAGTAAAATGTTGTACTCCAAGCAATCTTACCACTTTCTTAATGTATAACCTGGTAATATAATCAATAGATAAGTCTTATCTAATGTAAATTAAGTATCCTAACTTTTTAAGGTGATTTACTAAAACCCAAATAACATTCTTCCCTTTATATGTTTTGGGAATTCCGAATATGAAATACATGGTAATGTTTTCCCATTTCCATTAATGTATGGTTAGTGGTTGTAACATCCACATAGACTTCTATTAATCAGCCTTAACTTACTGACATACTAGGCATTGAGACACATACTATGCAATATCCCTTTTTATATTTTCCGACTAGAAATATTATTTTATATCTCTATACATATTTATACTTTTAGGATGTATTGAGAATAAAAAACTATGATCTTTATCTAATAGCCTCTTCTTTAATTCTGGTATTTATGGGACATGTACTATATCAGTTCTTATGATTCCATCACCATCATGGTTTATCTTAGGAATACTCCTTACTTTATTATAAAGTTCTATATCTTCCCTATATGCCTCTTCAATCCTCACATAGATAGATGGCAAAACTTTCATTTTAGAAAGATGGGATATGTTCCCTCTCCTTAATATTTCAAGTCCCAACTTCTACAAATACATAAGTATTGGATATATTTCAAGCCTTATTATGGCCAAACTAACATTTTCCATTTGACTCAGAGCATTATACACCTTATTCTCCTTCCCATGTTGGTAATGTATTGAGTAGTCATAATATTTAATCGGTTCCAACCATTTTGTCTTTCACAAATTCAAATATTTATGTGTGAATATATACATCATGATTTTATGATCCATATATATTTCACACCTATCACAATAAAGATAAAATATCTATATTTTATTTCAAAAATTACTATTGGAAACTCCAAATAATGATTCAGGTAACTTTTATCATTTATTTTTAATTATCATGAGGCATATGCTATCACCATAGCATTCTACATGAGGACGCATCCCAATACCTTCTTTGATGCATCACTATAGATCAAAAACCATTATCCACTACATGGTAGTGTGAAAATAGGTACATTGACCAACCTTATCTTTAGTTCCTTGAAATTATATTCACATTTATCCATGCATAAGAACATAACCCCAATTAGAGTAAACAAGGTGAGTGTATCATATAGTCATGATAAATATATCACAAATCATTGGTAATATCCAACCAACCTAAGAAAACTATGAATCTCAAAAACCATAGTTGATCTAGGACAATTATCAATAACTTATATCTTTGATGTATCTACCTAAATACCGTCACATGAGATTATATGACCTAGAAATGAAACACTTGGAAACTAAAAATTATACTTAGTAAATTTTCATACGACTTATCCTTCCTTAGAGTCTTCAACACAATTCTCAAATAATATTTATAAACTTCCTTTCACTTCAAATATATCATAATATAATATATAAATACTATCAAAAACTGATCTAGGTAATCTCTAAAGACTATGTACATTAAATCCATGAATATAGAAGCAGAATTAGTAAGTCGAAAAAGAATCACTATAAATTCACAATGCACATACCATGTATAAAAGGATGTATTGGTTATATCCTTATTATTGACCCTCAATTAATGATATCCATAATGAAGGTTAATCATGGAAAAGTATTAAGCTCTGTGTAGTTGATCAAACAAGTCATTAATATAGGGTATAAGATAAATTTTCTTGATAGTTATCTTTTTAAGTTCCCAATAATCAAGGAAAATAAGGATTGACCAATATTTATTCTTAATTAAAATTTAACAGGTTTAACCAATGGTGAAACACTAGGAAATATGAATCCATAATCAATATTATCATGGTGTTTCTTCTCCAAATCATTCAACTTAGTAAGGGCCACTCTATAAGAAGTATTTCAAATAGGTGTATCACTAGGAATGAGTTACATTGAAATATCAACTTCACAATTTGTAGGAAGAGTATGAAAATCCTTTGGAAAGACATCAAGAAACCCCCATAAAATAGGTGTATACTCAATTTTGAGTTCCTCCCAAACCATTTGAGATATACACCCTTCATGGATAGAAATTAAAACACACAAGATATAAGTAATTTCAATTGTAAGTTCATATTCATCCTCACAATAAAAAATGATCATTGGTACATTTGGAATATGAAATGTGACTTCCATTCCCCATCAATTGATATAGGATCCATATAAATAAATAAAATACATGCATATAATAACATAAAATTCAACTAACGGGATAATTATAAGATTTTTAGGAATCATTTTCCCACAAACTTCAATCAGAGAGGAACTATAAACATTAGATGCAACCATTGTACCATTAAAAGGTTTCACTTCTAACGAAACATCTAATTGTTGAGGATGTGAATTAACATTCATTGATACTTTTTAAAATATATATGAATTAATATAACTAATATCAAATAGGGTAGTTCAATATTTGGGCATACCTAGTTCCACCTCAACTTTATCATTCTATCTTCAATCCCATACTAAAACCAAAATTGATTGTGTGATCATCAAACATTATTAATCAGATTAATCAATCATATAATCCTGAAATATCATTAATAGTATGTCTAAATCATGTCACCTTCTTCTAAATATATGTAACCTTAGGTTAAATCTAGGATCTCCATGGACACTAACAAAACTTCATGATGTTATCCTATATTTATATTTATCCCTAGGGTTTTTACCAAATTTTTCTAATCATAATCTCAAAATATTTACTAACCCATACTCTAATATGAACTATAGTGGAAAAGGATTATTACACATAAATATTACATCATTTTAGATGAATATTCAATATATAACATTATGATCCATTCTAGAATCATAAAGGTTTAGTTTCTTTGGATACTATATAAATGAAAATCTTATTTAGGTATATACTTCATCATCTCTCATAATATCCTTCTCACTTTGTACCCTTCTTAGAATACCCTGCATAAAAATGTTCTTCAAAAACTAGGGAAAGGAAACCTAATAAAGGATGAGCTCAGATGTAAAGTAAGGGTAAACATGAGAGATATAAATTAATGGTCAAATGAAAGAATTAGATAAGAATAGGGGTATGAGATCTTGACTGTAACATACCAAATTCATACCCAATCTTTCATAGATCATAAAAATGAGTCCTGTTAGAAAAGTTTATCATTTCAAATAATATGAATCATAAGGGTGATAGATCATCACTAATCAAACATGAACCACAAGTTCAAATCATTATTATATAAATATTACATAAAAGTGTGGAACCATCATAGGTATAGAAATAATTTCATATATTAAGTTTAACTACTGATGCCATCGAATCATAGTGGATCAGGCATCAATACTTGTTTCCTATATCATAACAGATCACACATCTTCACCATTTTTCTATAGTTGATCAAGAATATGGACTTTTTTCCCATAATGGATAAATAAAATTGACTTGTTTACCATAGTGGATCAATAACATAGACTTATTTCCCAGAGTGGATTATAGGCATTGACTTGTTCCCCATAGTGGATCAAGCACATATACATTTTTCCCATAATTATCTTAAGAGATATAAAACTTTACCTAATAAATTAGAGGAATATATAATTATGGTCACACTGTTTATATAATGAAAAATATATATATGTGTTCCATAAGCTCATAAATCATTCATCATATCATCAAAACCCATGATATGGAAATGAGTTTCATAAAAATTTCATCATTTCATCATATCATAACCCATGGAAAATAAATTTGTTTCATATAAATCTCATAATAAAAATCATAAATCATTAAGAAAAATAATAAATATGGTATCATTAGATAATATCCCCAGTAAATCATAGTTAATCTTAAGGATGTTATCATAGATAAAAATTCCTTTAAAATATCATTGAAATATTTCTTAAGAAAAATAACCTTTTTATTTTGAAATAATTATTTAAAGTAAAAATATTTATAGAATATTATTGAAAAATATTCATTGAAAAGATACTTATAAAATTATAAATTAATATTAAAATCATTTATAAGTCATTATGGTGGGAAATTTCATTTATGACGTGTATGTTAAAAGAATGTTTCCTATCACATTTTTGGTAAAAATTCAAAAGTGCCTCATTTAGAAAACGACAAGAAAATTACATTAATTTCTTTTAAAAAAAGTAAAACATGCATAAAAATGATGTTAAAAAATATTATGATGATATCAATATATTCTTCAAAACATTTTAAAGAATACATGGACAAGTAAGAAAAATATTCTTAACTGAATAGTAAAACATAGTTGGTTTTCCTTAAAAATATTTTTTTGGTATCTTGAGTACTTAAAGTGAGGAAAATAAAAGAAAAAATGTATTATATAAAAAAATGTGAGAATAATAATGAAATTTATTTATCAGATAAGTATAATATAATTTTCTTTATGAAAATTCAATCATAAAAAATCCTAAATAAAATAGGATTGAGACGTAAATCCCTTACCTTAAGTCTTGTATTTTTTGTATGAATTAGAATATTCTATATAATAAATATATATTTATGATACATGTATTTTATAACCTCACTTATTTATATCATACAGTATTTTATTTACTTATAACATCTTACCACCCATTTATTGATAATTGTTTTACTAAAATCACTATACTTGGTGATAACATCTTTGTTTCTCATGTAGGTTTCGATTTGGAAGTTGTAGTACTTGTATATTTATTATGGTTAAATCATATAAATAATGTTAATAATGATTAAAATATCATATATATTAATTATATATATTTATGTTCATCTATAAAAATTATATAAAGAAAAATGATTTACACTGTTCATGGAGACAATAGATTGTATGTATGCATGAACATTGTTTCCATTTTTAGAATGATAAAATGAAATAAAATTAAATAATAATTCAACTTTAAATAAACATTAATATATTATATATATCATATATATATATATTAATTGTATTTATCCTTATTATCATCCATGTAAATTATAAATGAAAAATGAATCACATCACTTTGTGAAGATGGTAGTCTACATGTACGCACGAGCGACGTTATCATTTTCTAATGGATGGGAATAAGGTGGAAAATTATTGTTCCATAATCATAATAAAATTAATTATAATGATCATAATAAAGTAACTTTTTATAATGTATTTAGTTTATATATAGTAGTTATAAAAATAAATAGTTTGAAAGAGGTTGGTAAGACCTCACCTCTTCTTCGGTAAACCTCATTTAGATACATTAATAAGGACCCTTGTAATGGTATTTTAAGGATAAAATCACCTATAATTCATGTATATTTAAGTTTAGAGGATATTGTTTTTGGTTTTTTCAAGTTATATAGCACAACATGGTGTAATGAAAATAGAGAAGGGGTGTCCTTTTAAAAGGGAAGGAAATGACACACTTGGAATTACAAAAAAAAAAGATTAAACTTTAATCAATTAATTATAAAGAAAATTCCTTTAAAATAGTCATATATTTTAATAAAAACAGTCTAAGTTATAAATATAATCATCCAATGAAATTTAGAAAGTATTTGAAGTCATTTTAAACCTTATCTTTGGGTTTAACCCCTTGGTTAACCTATTTTACAATTACTGTAATATCAAAGCCTTCTACTATTTAAGGTTTATGATTGTTACCATAAATTGAAATCCATAAATGGAAAATTTTTAGTATTTTAAAAAATATACCATTCACTTTTATGAATATATGATTTTTATGAATTTTAAACAATTTAAAAAAAATATTATTTATTATAAAATATCATTAATAACATTTTTTGAACTATAAATTTAATTTAACTTTGAAAATAGAATAAAAACAAAGGAATTATAACATGGAACTTTAAAATTTAATAACATGTTATATTTACCTAAAAAATTAATAGAACACAATTATTAACCAAAATTGTTTTACTTTTAATATTTTTAAAATCATTTATTTTATTTTTTTATTAATTGAATAGATGATATGTGGGTGTTGCATAAGTGTTTAAGGTAATTATACAAGCACTAAAAATTTAAAATAAACTAATATGATAAAAAATTAATTTATCTTTTAAATTATCATTTAGACCTGAAATTTTCCTCTTTTTATCCTTATGTAAAAATTTTAGAGTTATTTAAGTAAATAGAGTGAAATTTTGTATTTATTATTTTTTAAAATATAAAGGTCATAATCAAAGGAAAATGGCACAAAGTAGCCATATATTTGTGAAATAGATGTCAATTTCGTAACTAAATCTATAAAATTGGATAATGGGAAGTTTTCAAGGAATTTTAAAGCCTTATACCAAGGTTTTAACCCTATTTTACCCATTTCTCCCTTTCCAAGGTAACAAAAAATTACTATAGTTACTATTCATATTAACTAGAAATAAAATTTACAAATTTACCATATTTGATTCTCCAGATTCAAAATATGGAATCCATTTTTGAAATTTCAATTTTTATAAGTTGTAGAAATTCATTTTGAAATATGAGTGTAAAATGCGATGAAAATCATTTTTTAGGAAAATACATTTTTAAGCCTAAAATTGGAAAAATATTATTATCACATGCATAGAAAAAAATAGTTGAATGTTAAAATATTTTATTGAATATATAATGTATAAATTTCATGAAAATTATTCATCAATAGTGATCAATTTAATTTATTAAGATAAAAACATATTATAAGTATAAAAATAGTTTTTATAAAATCTATTTTACTTTCAAATGATTTTTATTTTAATTAATTATAAATTTTTGACCAATGAATTAATTTTATACATTTTTAAACCATAAATATCTCATAATTTAGTTATTTATATTCATACCCACCAATCCAATATCTATATGATAAATTTATACTTTATTATGGTTTATTCCTAGTTAGGGTTGTGTGTATCATAAGTTATCAAAGAAATAAAATTTATTTAAATAGAAATATATCATAAGATCTTAGGATGTTATTTTTTAGGAACATTATATATATATATATATATACATACTTTAAAATGAGTTTACTATTATTCATACCCACCAATTCAATGACTAGGTTACAATGATCATAAAATAGTAAATTTTGTTGTTTATTTATACTCAATGTTGGTTTTTATATATGATATCGAACACAAATTCTCCCCTGTTTTATAAACTACATCCTAAAAATTTTAACTTGAGCTTGGTAATCTAATAGTTGACATTTGATTTTTTTGTTGTAAACTAAGATCATTAAAGGGTTAATAAAACTTCCTTTCAAAAAGAGGGAAATAAAATATGAATTTCATATGGAATAATATATAACCAGTTTTTAAAATATGAGAAAACTAATGGGAAGATAAAACAAGTACATGGAGGAAAAAAATAATTTCCTAATATTGATAGTGACATAGATATTTGTTCACAAGAAATTGAATGATCATAAGAATGTTAATGACCAAAAAAATATAAACCAAAGAGGTGTGAAAATAAAATTGATTCATAAGAAACGAAGTTAATAGAATATCTTTTTCTTTCAAGAGCATTTTCCTATAGTTGAGGAATTACTTTACCATATAAACTAAGAACATAAGTAAATATAATTTACATGTATAATTACATACTTTAATCAATTGACACCACAATATCATCTTTTATTATTTAAAATGAGTATTCTAGATGAATTTAAATTTTGAAGAACTAAAATAAACTTTTAATTATTAACATAATCCACAAAAGGATAACAAGATATTACTCCTACCATTATACATCAACCAAAACCAAAATTTTTAGCATAAGGTAAGATAAAAAGAAAATTAATAAACCTTTATATAAATAAATACAATATTAACCTCTAATTCCACAAAAATAATAGCCAAATTTCAACTTACATCATCTAATAAATAACAAACCTTAAAATTATCCAATATATTCCCAAATAAGTTTGAAATACAAAAATAAAAAAAAATTGATCACCTATTATCCCAAAATTAATTTTACATTTATCCTCCATTAACATTAGTCCCTCATAAAGTCATATACCCAAAAATTTATATGTACAAATCATATAATCTCTAAAATATGATCATAATTTCCATAAATAACCAAAATAACTATAAAACAACATTAAAATTATATATTATTCCAAAATATAATTCAATATTTATTCCTCAAATAAAATTCTATAATATGTTTTTTACCTTAATTATATAGTGTTACACCAAATTACAGTGATCTTATTCTGAAGTAAAATTAATCACTTAATCACCAAATCACTTTTAAATCCCACGGTTATCTATAATATAAAACATATGTTGCAAAAATTTACTTAATATTCATCTATAAAAATAATTTAAGTAAAAACAAAATTTCATACTAACCAGGACATCATGTAGGTCAATGATAGGAACAACACCCTTGTCTCCCTTTAGTTGTGGGTTCACACCCCACATCCTTTCCGAATAAAATGGGTTATTTATCAGCCTATAGGTTTTCCTTTTACTAAAAATATATTAATATAATTCCTATAATGTTCCCAAAAATATGATGAAGATCCTCAAAAATAAATTTACTAACTTCTATATTAAAAATGTTTTAACCTCAAAGGTTATCCCATACCTTTTTTCTTATATCCTCAAAAATTTAAGAGCATTCTCATGAAATAATCCTTTATGTCAAACCTAAGGGTTATACAAACCTCAAATCAATAAAATTTCTCCCAAAATATCATTAATCACCAAAAAAATCCAATCACTTGAAAACTAAAATGGGGGAGTCTAAGCCTTTGAACTTATGATCAACCTTAAACTTGTAAACCCATGATGGTGTCCATAACTCTTAAGTTAAACTCATCTTAAAACATCCAAATCTCTTAAGTTATCGAAAACTTTCCTCATATACCAACTATAATGACCCAACCATAAAAAATTCGTAAATTGATCTATAGAAAAGAATTCAATTTCTTTAATTTATAGGATCGTTTCATGTTTAGAGTTTTAGAGGATTAAGTTATAAATATTACATAATAAACTTACACACTTCAAGTTATAAACTTACTCTTAGTATCCATTTTCCAAAAATAAAAAACTTTTAGAGTAAAACATGTTTTTTTTATGATATATCTTTAAAATTTTCATATTGACCTTACACTTTTCCTTACTATCCTTAAAACCCCATGAAAATCATTTTAATATGTTTGATAAGTATAAAAAGGTTAGTAAAGGATATAAAAAAAAGGAATAAATAAACCTATTAGTCTATTTTAAAACCCTGAGACCAAAACAGAGAGTTTTCTTTTAACATAATAAACTTTTAGATCAAATAATCACTTACTTACACATAAAATAAGATTTACTAGAAAAAGTTATTCATAAAACACTTTATAATAAATCATAAAGTAAAAAAATTATAATCAGGAGGATTTCCTTGAAATAATGAGAACCCATTAAAAAAATTTCTTAAAAACAAACATTTTTACCCTGAAACGGCATAATAATTTCTCTAAAACAAAATACATTAGAATAACTTTTGAAATCAAATTAATTACAAGAAACTTTATTAGAAAGAATATAAAATTTATGTTGGTGCCTTGGGACATCATCTTCATATCACTCTTACATTCACTCTTACAAGTGGAATAACCAATATGGATAACTTTAATCATAATTCTATGAAGAAAATAGTCATTAACCAAAGAATTGGATAGCTATATTAATCTAACACATCATCATGATCTCTATCAGTCTCACCCATCGTAATAAAATATATATAAGGATCATATCATGAATAAAAAAATTTATGTTACTCATTTTCATCATAAATCCACTAAAAACGTTTTTGAACCCATATAAAAAACACTTTCATTTATCAAGATACTATTTCCTTTTAAAAAACAATTTTTAAAATTAAAATACCTAACACAAAGTGAAGCAGGGTTTTTATTTGAAGAAAATATATAATCTTGTAAATGAATACAATTATAAAATAATGGTTTTATTGTACTTAAAAGTTGTTGGTGTAGTATATGTTAAAATAGAACATTCCTTTTATCTTTTGCATAGAAAGTAAAAAAACTCCATATAAAATATGTAAAGAAGATTAATTTTTAAAATAATTAAAATAGATTCAAAAGGTACATAAAATGTACTTTAAAATTCATTCATTTCTATATAAATTAAATAGTATAATAATTTTAATAATATGGACATGTAATAAAAATATTTAGAAAATAAATCTATAAAATATTTAAAATGAGGTTTTTAAAATAAAGTATCCCTTACCTCAAGTCTGATGACACACACCTGTCATGGGGTGTGGAATAATATATTATTTATAATTTTCTATAGTATCATAATGGATAAATAGAGTCGTATCACTTAAGGATATTCATAGTTAATCAACTTACTAATTCAAATTCACCTAAATGTACTTATTTTTATTATTTTCTACAACAATAATGTGAGAAGAGAATTATAATACAATCTAAAATATCATAACATGTAATGCATAATATTATGAAGAATTTAATGGGACCAAGGTTTTTGATTTGGGTTACTTTATTATTTATGTTGGTTTTTTTAAATTAATTTTGAAAACCCAATTATGAAATATCACTCTTATATTTCTATTCTTTTATTTATTTGTCTAGAATATTGAATGCCTAAACAATTCTATTTCTCCTTCTCCTATAATCAAGGTTGGTGACTTGCCTAAATAGAGAGTGTGAAATCTTCCAGGGACCAACTCCATCATATTCCATTTCATTCATTGAATGACGCAAATTCATTATGTTAAGATCTTGTGTTCATTGGAAGGGATTATTTTTTTTAATAAAATCATAGAAGAGAGTTCAATTTCAGTGTCATGGTGGAAAATTTCCACACCCATAAACTTAACTATCTTCCACCAAATTTTGATTCAAAACATTAAATAATTAAAATTAGAATTCAGGTAACACATTTCTTCCCCTGAGTCCAATCCTAGGGTTAGTCACTCATTTTCGAGTGCAAGAGGTCACACTAGAAGAATGAGAAAATAGAAAACAAGAGATGAGGGAATTGGAAGGAAAGATAGATAGAAGAAGAAACTTAGGTGTAAATTTTTTTATTAACAGAATGATTGAAGTTACATAAAATAAAAGAAACAAAACCACAATAGAAAAATAAAATAAATAGACTTTTGGTCCTCCTATGATACTTTTAAGTGATATCCAACCCCCTATATTTATAGAGGAAGGATACGCATATATTTCTATTGGTTGAATATTTTCATATCTTATTTAAAGTCTCATTAATTTAAAAAAATTGTAAATATTCTATATTGAATATATCCTTAGATATAGTAGGTTTCCAAATTTCAGCATTGAACCACTTTTTAGTGTGTATTTTTATCTTGTATTGTAGCATTTTTAATTATGCATGGAAATGAATGGGTTATGAAGTAAACTTCTCCTCCAGGGTTCAGCCTTCTCATCTCTTATTTCTTTAAAATTATATGCCACTACCTAAATAGCCACCTCCATGGAACATGAATCATCCTACAACACAGCTCCTTGAAGACCAAATTCTCCAAAAAATACTCCATTTAAAATATGAGTACTCTTAAGGTACAATACCTCCTCCAAAGTCACAACATCCTTCTTTATATTATGCTACATCATATCCATATCACCCAAAACAAAACCTCCTCACTTTCTTAAAACCTTGCCTCTACCTAAACTGGAACCACAAAAGTGCAGTAAAAACACCACAGTGTGGCCCCCCTTCTTGGTAATCCCATGACACAACCATCATAGACATGATATAGGTAATCTTTCAAATCCAATACGGCCTTCATATTTGCTTGATAGGGCATGCATGGATTCAAAATTCCTTTATTTGAATTCATGGTGGTTATTTCAGTCTTCACAGTTGATTTGTGGTGACCTCGTGCCTTGGTAATGCTTCATTATTTGAGCTCAAGCTCTCCTTATGGATTCCATGGAATTCTCTGGTACGTTTTAGATGGTGTCGTCCATCTTTGAGTGGAAAAAATAGTGTCATGTGGCATATATATCTATCTAAGCATTTGGGTCATGAGGTTGAAGTAGAATGACACCATTTTTCTAAGTGGTGCATAGTGACCGAGATTCACCATCCTACTTCGGAAATGAGTGTGGTGGTGAGTTTGTATAAATAATAACACATGGAATCCAATGCTTATTTTTTCTATGGGGATGTTCTCCTGCTACGCTTAACACAGACTACATGGTCCCATTTCAACACACATGGGCCTTGGCTCAAAACCTATGTGGACTCCTCCCTAAATGGATCACACCCTCCTACCACTGGGAAGTCCCTCTTGGTGGGATGGCATGGACGGGTAGACCCTTGTAGGCTAGCTAGATGGTACGGGAGCCTTCCGAGTTAAGGAGTAACCTAGTTGGCCTTATGTTTTACCTAAAAAATGTTTAAAAATCTTATTTAAATTTCAAATGAATATCATAATTAAAATGTAAATCCAAATTTCAACATGTATATCAAATTTTATTCATTTTATTTCCTCCAATATTATTTTCCACATTTTAATTAAATAATTAAAATAAGGTAATAATCATTTAAAATACTAATAAAATATTCAAAATTTTACATAAAAACATGTGTGCATCAAATACCCCCACATTTGAAATATTCTTGTCCTCTAATATAAAATCACAACATTAGATTAAAGAGGACACCAATTCTACCAATATTCAAAATTAAAAGAAATAAAATCAAATTATTTTCAATGTTAAACCAAATTATCGTGTTCATATAAAAATCAATTTAACATCTCATTTTTCAAAGAAATAATCAATCAAAGCATTTTTATTTCTCCCATTGAAAAATTATTTAACTTCACCTTTCATCAATTCAATCTTATCAATTCATTATTTTAAAACATACCAAATATTACTCTACCTTTTTAATCTTTTCAATCATCAGTCATGATATAAATTTAAGTAGAGTTATTCTATTATCTTGATTACATGATATTATTCCATACGATTGAATAGGAACTACCTTCTCCGCTTTTTAAATAAAAAATGCACATGAAATCATGAGAAATTCCAATAAAGTATATAATGAATCTGAGGATTAAGGTTGTTTGAAATTTGTGTGAAAAAAACAAGGCTAAAAGGAGAGTTTAATCTATAAAGTATAAAGAATGATATAAAAAGTAAAAGTGAAACGAAAATATACCCTTAAAAGTGATAAATCTTAATTTATAAGTGAAAAGTAAAGATCAGGACTAATGAAAGCATAATTAAGGAATTTCACCATTAATTTTCTCTATTTGTTTTTCTTTTTTTCAAACTAATTTTTTAGATTTTTTTTCAATTTTTCAAAATTTATGCTTGGACACCACCTAACCAAATATGATAAAAAACTTAACTCTAGTAATGGTTATTTTTTTATTTTCCCTAGCCACAACCCATTATTTTATTTTATTTATTATTATTATTATTATTATTATTATTATTATTATCATGAAGGTAAAATAATAAAATTACAATGGATGATTCATAAACCTTTATCAATACCCAAAGTTTCACCCACACACTTTTACCTTATAATAGAGCACATCCCTTCACCATGACTTCCCTCACCCCCCACACTTCACCTTTAAAATATCATAAAAAATACTAAGAGGATGGTAGGAATGGATATAAATGGCTTGAAATATGGCTCCTTCCTTACAAGGTTATTCATAGTCTCTTTAGGGTAATAAAGGATTGATGTAAAAGGTGGTCTCAAGGATAAGGGTTTAATAATAAAAATTCCTCAATCATGTTAAATATGTTTTTTCACAGTAATAGATTTGAATAGTTCCAATGAAAGTTCTAGTATGTGGCATGTCCTAAGATCACTCAAGAAATATGATCAAGATATCGTAGGAAGTATTTGGTTTAGAAATATTCTCAGGAATGGGACATATGACATTGGAAAATCACTCATGGAATTTATAATAATAAAAAATCAATTAAAATGAATTTAAAAATTTTAAAGTGTGAAAAGTAATAAGGAAATCTAATTTACATGAATAAGACAATTCCCTCAAATCATGAGTCAACATTTTAATATATATGATTCACCATAGTAATTCAATACTCTAACTTACTCATTAAATATCATTATCATTGAGATATAAATCATGGAATCATAGGGTTCTTCAAAAATCTTGTCTCATATTTTAATCAAGTAAAGAAATAAATTAAAGTATGGGTATACACTTTTCAGCTTCAATAGATACTAAAATTTTCATCTTAGAACAGATTTTTTAGAAATAAATACAGGGGGTTTAAAAGATAAAAATGTAATAATGAACACAATTTTTCTTATGAAACTTTAGTCCTTCTTTTTTCTCACTATTTTGGGTCTTCCTTATATCATCATGGACTTAAAAAGTAAATCAATTAATTAAGCACAAGGTCTATGTGCATTAAGATAAAAAAAAGATAAGGTATTTGGGATGAATCCAAGACTAATCATAAGAATGAAATTGAAATTTATTATAAAGAAAGTGAAAAATAAATCTTGGTATGATCCCCCAAGTGGGACCTTGATTTTTTATGCCTCCATATGTTTAGTGCTAACTGTTATCCATAATTGTTTTTTGGGTGGAGAATATTTTATTTTTACCACGACATGTCTATTTTCCCAGCTATTACTTATACTTTATTGGTGGGGAGTCCATGGATAGAGTACACTAGATCCACCCCATCCACAATAAGGTATAAATTTCATGGAGGGGGTATGATGATGTATGTAACCTCCTCCAATTTGGTTATTACTTTTGAAACCTTTTTATCTTTTTATAGTTCTTTCTCAACATGAGCTTCATGAATTGTGTGATAAACAGGAGAGTTAGAATTTTATTTTAATTGGTTTGAATTTAATCATGAAAAATGAAAATGAAAAATCTCCATTTTATTTTATGTAGCCTATATCTTGGTTTCCTTAGTAAAGGTCACTTAGATCTTCTCAAGGGAATACTATAATGTTTATTAAATATTTTTTGGAAGCTTCATGTGTTCCTTAGTATGTGAATATTCATTTTCATTATCTTCCTCTAAGACAAAGCATGGATTTTGTAAATATGTAATTTCAAAATTGTTGGAGGTGATAATCAATTCCAATCACATAAAATAAAATTAGTTATAGTTTAAGATAAGATTATCTCCATGAGTTGGATCATAATAAATATCTTATTCAATGGTAAGTGCCACTTTAAGTTGTATTTCAGTGGATGGAGTCAGGTAGTTGGGCACCTCCATGTTTTATTCAAACTATTCCACTTAAGTGTGGTATTATTTATCTTATAATTCCAGAGACAAGTAGAGTGTTTCTAGATCTTATACCATATAGAGGGTGAGATCATGTTGCATATCTCTTTTTCCAAATTACTTAAAAATTATTCTAGACTTTGTTGATCTCTCATATTCTCATCATCATGTGAGTCCTCATCGTCACTCTCTAGTTATTCATGGTAGTTATAGATATGATTCTTGAGATGTCTTAAAGTGAGGCCTCAACCTCTTGGATATCATTATTAAAATTTGGAAGGACTAATGGTACCTCCTATTTGGCCACTGGATAAAAATCTGGGAAGTAATAAAAGAACTCATTTAGTTATCCCACCATTGCTTCAAAAAAAATCATTAATGTCCTCCCTCAAGTCAGTAATTAATTCTTTGAATGACTTATCCCCACTATTCAATTTCTAAAATAATCTCACCTATCTAACAAAAATAGAAACACAATATTACATAGACATAGGTGAGTTATTTTTTTAATGAAAATTATTTACAATGTGAAAAGAAGAAAAAAATAAACAACTATTTGGATCCCCAAAAAAGACACATGGTTTTTATGTACACCTATCATGGGTTGTGGAAAAGTAATTATTTATAATTTCCTAGTGCCACAAATAGATTACTAGGGTCATATCACTTGAGTATCTTCACTATTTATTCACTTAGTAATTAAAATTCACCTAAAATAATTTGTTGGGTAGTTTTTATTATTTTCTAAAACAATGATGGGAGATAGGAATGAGAATGAAATATAAATTATACTAACATACAATATATAAAATAAATAAAGTACTTGGGCTAAGGGTTTGGATTCAGGTTCCTTCATTATTCATTTTTGTTTTTCTAAATTTAGTTTGATAACTCAATTGTGAAATATCACTATTAGATTATTATTATTTTATTTATTGTTTATCGAATTTTAAATTCCTAGAAAATATTAATTCCAAATCCTCCTATAATCAATGTTGAGGAAATACCTCAATTGAGAGTGTGGCATCTTTCAGGACCTATCTCCATCATATATCACTTCATTCATTAAACAAATCAACTTTATTATGTGAAGATCTTGTGTTCAATAGAAAGGTGGGAAAAGTTTTAAACCTAATAATAGAAGTGGTTTAAAGTTTTGTGTCATGGTGGACAATTACCACACCTGTACACTTCATCCTCATCCACCACATTTTTTTCAAAACAATAAATAATTAAAAGAATAATTTAGGAAACACATATCCTTCTCTAAGGTCAATCCTTGTGTTAATCACTCATTTTTTAGTGCAATAGGTCATTTTGGAAGAATGGATAATGTTAGAAGAAGATATGAGACAATTATAAAGAAAGAGATAAAGTTGAAAAAAATAGGTGGAACACATGTTATTAATAGAAATAATGAATTTATATAAAATAAAAGAACCACAAACTATAGTAGAAAAATAAAATCAACAAACCAAAGCAGCAACCTTCTAATCATGAACTGAATCTTCTAAATAAAAACCATCCCATATATTTATAGAGGGAGAAGAAAATTATATTTCCCTCGGATTAATCTTTCCATATATTCATTTAAATTTTCCTTCATTTAAAAGTAGATTTTGAAATCATCCACATTGAATATCTTCTTAGATATTGGTGGTTTCCAAATTTTAGTGTTGAACCACTTTTTGATGTATATTTATATCTTATAGTGTAGAATTTTTAATTATGTATGACCATTCATGGGATATATGGGATCTTTATCCTTCATTTTAAAATTTCCCCCTCTCTTATTTCTTCAAAATTACATACCATTTCCTATATAGAACCCTCTATGGCGCATGAATCATCTAATGATGTAGATCCCTCAAGACCAAATTCTTCAAAAAAATACCCCACTTCCAATTCAAGTACCTACATGGTGAATGAATTACTCCATATATTTATCATCCATCTTTAGATGATGAATATGATGTAGCCATATCACCAAAGGCACAACCACCAAACTTGATCAAACCCATGCTTCTACATAAAATAGAACCTCAAGGGGGCATCACAAACACAACTAGGCATGCCCCTCCTTCTTGGTAATACCACGGAATAACCATCATGGACACGATGTAGGAAATCCCTCAAATCTCATCCACCATTCACAGTGTCCAGATGGGCCGTTCATGGATTTAAACTTCTTCTATTCGGCTTTATGGTGGTCATTTCAGTCTTCACATGTGATCTGTGGTGATCCCATGCCTTTAAAGTGATTCATTTTCAATCTCAATATATCTCTATGTCTTCCATGAAGTTCTACAATAATTTTTAGATGGTTATGGGTGTCATTGAGTGGTGAAAATGGCATCTAGCAGTGAAGAGATCTATCAGATTGGTGAGGTCATGCAGTTGAAGTTGAATGACACCATTTTTATAAGTGATGAATGATGAACAAGATTCTCCATAAAACATTAGAAATTAGTGTATTAGATAAATTTTATAAATTATAACCCATATAATCCAATTCTTATATTCCAACTATGGGTATGGGCTCCCAATAAACTACACACACACACTACATGGGCCAGTGCCGATACACACAGGACCAAACATGCCATGGTCCAAAAACTACGCGAACTCCTCCCCACGTAGCTCATACCCTCTTATAGCTAGTCAGGACCTTCTAGTGGGTTGGCTTGGTCAGCTGGCTAGGTGGTTGGCTAGCCCTCCTTGTTGAGGGCTCTCCTAATTGGCCTTATTCTTTTACCAAAAAAATTTCAAACAACTCTTATTAAAATTTCAACTAAATATCATAATTAAAATGTAAATCCAAATTTCAACATTTATATAAACTTTTAATCATTTTATTTAATAGAATACTATTTACCACATTTAAAATTAAAAATTAATAACAAGTTAATTATCATTAAAAATCATTAAAAATCCTTATAAAATATTCAAAAAAATCATGAGAATAAGTGTGCATCATCTGACTTATCACGTACATTATTTATCTTCATCAATAATAAATTTATGTTAATTATTTACCTTCTTAAAAAACTTTTTTATGTTTATTATTAATTTTATTTTATTTATTATCATATTTTATAAAATTACACAATCAATTAAGTTCGTGTCATATGTTTTGAGGATATTCGACTCATATGTTTAAAATGACTTCGATATGTTGACTATGGTCAAAGTAGAAATTATTAAAAACTATGTCAAATATTAATCATGAAATAATTATCATTATTATAAATCATTTATACCTCTTAAACCAACCATTAAATGTGGTAATGAGAAATTAACTATGTTACAATCATGGAGACAGTAGGTTGTAGATACGAATGAGTGAAGTTTCCATTTTTTAAAGAAAATGATAGAAATAAGGTAAATATTATTTTATTTTTCTAAAATTATGTTTATATAATAAATATCATATCCATTCAATAAATACACTTTTATATAGTATCCATGTGATGAGGTTATGAAAAATTAATCACAACAATTCATAGATGTGGTAATCCACATGTATGCACAAACGACGTTATCATTTTTAAATAGAAGGAAAGGTAATAAAATAGATGATACATTATATTTTTATAATTATAATTATTTCATTAATATAATATACATAAATTTAACCCATCATTATAACTATCTATTGGAGACGATTATAGAAAATGAATTTTATCGGATTGCAAGGCGATAGTCCTCCATACACACGAATAGTGATTTTATTTCCCATATAATAGAAGAGAATATGAATATAGGTTATTCAACTAAAATAAAAAAATATATATTTATATATAATATACTATTTTTATTATGTCATCATGTTTGAATAATATTTTAGGGAGGTAGAAGAAGAAATAAAACTAAAACATTCAATTTAAAATTATACCCCTTCTTCAAAAAAACTCATTTTCTTTACACCTTACTCCCTATAAGGTTTGTATTGTGCCTAAAATAATATATACATAATTTTTTAGGATGTTAGGAAGGTATTTAGACATATATTTTCTTAACCAAATGGATCTTGATGTGTGTATAAGAGAAGAGAGCAAGTGCACTTTTATAAACTAGGGGATGTTCATTCTTAGAATTTCTTAAAGTATTAAATTAATATAGGTAAATTTTCCTATAAAAATAGATCCAAGTTGATATAATTGAATTTTAATATGATTATGAGCTTAAATAATATCATCAAATGAAATTTTGACAATTTCAGGTGATTTTTTCACCCTTATCACTTTATTTTAACACCCCATTAACCCTCCTGATAATTAGCGTGATATTAATGTTTTTTACTCTTTAGGGGTCAAGAAAGATACTATAAAATGAATAGTGTATCATAAATGGATCATGGTTGATATTTTAAATTATATCTAATTAAATTTTCTTAATATAGGATATTTATACATTTTAAATCATCTAATAAAATATTTTAATTATAAAATATCATTAATGTCACTTTTGGAAATACATAAAATATTATAATATAATATGTTTCTAACTCATGTAAAATGGTAAAAAAATGAAATTTATTTAAATTGAGAAGGATAATATCTTAATATAATCTCCCAATCAAATTCATATAGGTTTTTATTTCATTTTAAACCATATCTTTTGATTTGACCCCATGCTTATCCAATTTTAACCTTATATGTGGTAAAGACTTTTCCAATATTAAAGAGTTATAATTTTACTTATAAGGTAAAAATTGACTCATAAATGGAAAATGGAATAAATTTTTGACCGATTATAATCCTAATGTTCCTATATATTTTTTTTTATGATTTTTAAATAATTTAATAAAATATATTTAACATAAAATACTATTAAAGTCATTTTAAGAACTATTTACATTATTTGACTTTGAAAACAACATGAAAACAATATAATTATCAATTAAACTTTTAAAACATATAAAATATGTTATATATATATATATTTAAAATTAATTTCACAGTTCAAATCACACAAAAAATACTACTTTTAGATTTTTTTTAAAATCATTTAATTGATTTTTCAACTGCGGGAACAAGCACTATGTATATGTTCTGTAAGAATTTAAGTTAGTTATTTTGTCACTAAAAATTGTAAATAAATTACCATTATAAAAAATAATCATTTATAATTAAAATAAAAATTTATATCTCAAAATAATATTTTTTATCCCTTTAAAAAAATATTATATATATTTTAAGTAAGAAAGTGATACTTTTTACTTTACCTTTACTTACAGAAATTATAAAGGTTAAAATCAAATATAGATGGAAAATAAAGGCTATATTGTCAAAGCAATTATGATTATGGATGAAATTTACTTATAAAATGAAATTATGGAAATATTTTAATGAATTTTAAGGCTTATCACATTAGTTTTGACCTTAATTTACCAATTTTACTTTTATTGTGGTAATAAAAATATAATATCCCTGAACTAGAAGCCACTAAATAGGTGCTCTGAGTAGGGTCACCACATGACCTCAAACATGCCTGCCCATATTCCAAAGGTTTTTGAATATAATTGAGGGTCTAATAAGCCACACGGTGAGATTATACCCTCTTTACTAGAGTAAGACACAATAGATAACAATTTAAACAACAACAAAAATCTGTAATAACCAATGAACGTGTATAATCAAACATCTCACAAAACTGGGCACAAAATACAAACTAAAAATAAATATTCCATGTCATACTAGTAGTGTCAAAAGTGCAAGAACTCCAAAAATAACTACAATATCTAAATCCCCAAAATGGTTCTGACCCTAAGTCTGGAACCTCATCAATGTACATCTGCATGATCGACTCAACTCCCAAGTATGGGGTTGTTTCCCTTATCCTGACCTGCAAGCATGAAATATACTCAGGTATCCAGTGGTGGACCAAGGAAGGTGTCAGTACAAATCAGTAGTCCACCACCAACTATGACTATAAAATATTTGGTCTATATAGATAATTTGTGAAATTATTAAATAAGTGACTAGTAAACTAAATACAACGCAGTTTCTATTAATTAGAAATAATACATTAACCATTTCTAACCTTAGTACTATTTTCATTGTTTGTATCATCTTGATTCTTTAATTCATTACCATCATGTGTTCCATGGGTTAGGCAGTTACATTATTTACACAATGGCCTAATCTGGTCAATTATCATGCATAAGAGTATGGGTTAAGTTCCATATCTCGCTAGGTAATAACATTTCATGATAAATAAATCACACTTACATTAGAGCCCCAATCCAGGTAATTTCATCAAATGCAACCATTAAGGGCATAAAGCATCATTATGACTCTCTAACCCATGCATTATTGGGTGGGGTTAGAGCATCAGTCCAACCCAACCCGTGGGAGGAGCCTCATCCCATTATCCCACCACCAAACCATGTGCACATTCTTATTCATCCATTTACCACATATACCATATCACAAATCATACACAATCAATATACATAAAAATCCACATTACACATTTTGATTAACCAATGAGCCATCATTATTCCATAACTCATTATCACAACTACTATTCACTATGCACAACCCATTTAACCCATTTCCCTCTCTCATTACTTAGATCATTAAGCATATTCAACCATTTTCACACATTAACTCATTTCACATATTTAACAACTCTTATGTCTTCACAAATTTAAGCATTTTCATTACAAATCTATAGGCTATTTTTTGCATTTACATTAATCTATATAACCCATTTCCACATCATGCCAAATTACCCCTTATACCAATATCAACAACTAGAAACAACTATCCTTAATTTCTTATTTAATTTCAAAACTATCATGTCAATACATCATCGTGGGATCTACTCTATCATAATTCAATTTCATGCTTATCTGGAACATTTTCCATGTTTAGGAGTTTCGGAACACCCCATGGGTGGCCCTGAATTGGTCAAGTCAACCTCAAAAAATTACAAAGAGACCATGAGGGGTTCAATTAATCATTTAGACCACTTTTTTAATAAATCATACTCAATAAAACAAACTAACATCAAAAGGAAAGTAATATAAAAACCACACATGAAAAAATCTATAATGAAACTATGGGAAATTACTTATAGACCACCTACCTCAAATATGATAATTAATTCACTCCTAATCATAGCCTTATATCAAAATTCAAACATGATTTGAAGTTTTAACCCAGATCCCTATCATAACCTATCCCCCATGGCCCATGTCGTGACTACCCCCAAGCTCGCCTTCTATAGGCCAGGGGCTGGCAACTAGCATCGAGTTGGCATATCCCAAAAAGTTAAGGCATTTTCCTTTAAACCGATACACATGCACACAACACAAACTACGTAAAGGTAAACACTAAGTAGAGAAAAACTATCACAAGACAAATAATGTGAGTATAATAAAAACTGAAAGTAAATGGGCCAGAATACAAACCCAACAAAATAAAACTGAAAATAAAATGGAGTACAAGATTGCTGATAATCCATCTACTGAAAACCCCCACCTGATGGGTAAGTATAGAGTTTGTTTCAGAAGCCATAGAATTATTCCCATCCTACCTAATCTCATTGGGCACTGCCTGTTCCTAGGCTTCAGATTCCTCTGTCAAAGTGTCAGTCATCTACCAAAGACACGACACATACGGGCAAAGCCCGTGCAGGGGTGACTAACACAATACTCGGTCGGGGCCCCAATCCACAAAGGAAAGACCAAAAAGTATAATTAAAAAGAAAAATAGCTCACACCAGGTATAACTAAAAGTATAGTAAGTAAAACTATCAGTTGTAAAGCAAAACATTTTTAATGTTGAGGGATTCATAATCTTGGCCTGCTCATCACCTAGGATAGAGGAATCACTGAGACCCACCCATCTCTGGGTATGGATGGATTACTTAGACCCACTCATCTCTAGGCCAGTTGGATCACTAAAAGCTGCTCATATCTTGACCAGTTGGATCACTTATACCTGCTCGTCTTTGGGCTAGCTAGATCACTTAGACCCACTCGTCTTTGGGCTAGCTGGATCACTGAGACCATCTCCTCTCTAATCCAGCTGGATCATTAAAACCCGCTCATATTTGGGATAGTTGGATCACTAAAAACTGCTCATCATATCCTACATGTCACAGCCAGCCTTAGGATTCCTGCTCATAGCATGCTTGATTTTGATAGAATATACTCCTCAATCCATCATTCGTATCTCAAATACCAAAAAAATCTCACTTAGAGTATACCCAAAGGACTTTCTTGTTACAAGGGACCCAACTCTGCTGATGACACATAAATAAGACACTCAGTCTGATAGATATTGATGTTTTAGTAAATAGGGGTCGTTGTGTCTGGGCCCAGTCCAACCTGATCATACTGACCCGACCAACCCGTCCTGGTGGTCCCTCACGACCCAACACATTTTGGCCGACCCCACCCCATTAGGTATGGGTTGGCCTGGTTCGGCTTGGCCACTGGGCAAGGCCCATTGGAACTTGCTGGACCCAGCCCGATTCAGTCAGGGTTCTATCCCACCAGGTTACCCAGTGACCTAGTTTCATTCGGCCCGGCCCGCAACAGCTGGGATGATTCTTTCCTAGCCCAGGCTGCTCAACAGTCCGGTTTGTCCCATTATCGCACCCCGCATCGGCTAGTTGGCTCTTCTCTATCTCGGGCCTCCCAATGACCTAGTTCGTTCTACCAACTTGGCTCGCATGGCGGTCAGGACCTCCCTCTACCTGGACACTCGTTGGGCGTTCAGTTTTCACACCATGAGGCCGACTAAGTCTAGCCATGTCCCCTCTACATGTGATCCCATGGGGACCATGTTCCATCCTTCTCCCGCAGCTTGCCAGCGGGGGCCTCTCCTCCAATGTGGCGCCATAGCGGTGCCTCTCTTCTGCGCTGGTCCCCTCAAATGGACCAGTTTCTTCCCTGTGGTATGTAGCTTTATTGTGGGTCTAGATCACCACCATAGTCTGCAGACCGCAACTCTACGGACCGTGGCTCTGCAGACCGTGGCTCTACGCCGCATGCGCCTCTGATGTGGTCGGGTGGCTGCGTCTTACTACCGCTGCGGTCGAGGTTTTGCAGCCTGGTTCCACCACCGCAGCCGGGTTCCGCGACCTGGTTCCCCCACCGTGGCTGGGTTCTATAGCTCAGTGCCACCGCTGCAGCAGGGTGTCACAGCTCAGTTCTACAACTATATCCTTTTGTCATTGTCTCTCATCAGTGTTGCGTCCCACATTGCTGTGACCCATCCTCCTAGTGATTCTACAACTGACACACCACCATCTGTTACGCCATGAAGAATAGGTAGATAGAGATGGAGGGGATCACAAATAACACCAATATGAACAACTAGCCTTTATTCGAGTTGGTCCGGAATTGTTCGTGTTAGTGGGATCACAGCGTAGAAATTATAAATCACTAAGATTTAATCCTGATATCAACCTACAATTATATTTCCCAACCCCACAAGGGAAATCGATCCATGGATAAACTTGTTAGAGAGTTAATATATGTTTTTTGTTTAGATGGGGATAACAAAGAGAAACAATTCACTAATAATTTAAATCCCTGCCTGAAGAGAAAGTTCGATCAAAGGGTGTATTTTTCAATGTTGGCGATCTGTCTTAGGAAGCGCTCAATCTGACATTAAAGGAGGTATCTCCCAAAGAGGAGGGGGGAGTTGTCAATGTTTTTGGTGATCATCATTCATCATTCATCAATGGCGATCCTCCATAGATTCAAAGTGTTTCTTCCAACGTGTCAATGACGCACCCCCCAATTAAATAATTAAAGGAGGAAACTCTTTTCTATTAACATTGCATTATAGTTTTGTTATGCTATTTCATTTATGAAATACTGTTTCTATTTCATTGTGTTACAACACCATTTCTCTACAACGATTTCGAAATTTCAAAATAAAAATAAAATAATCAAGTTTATTTTATTTTAATTTTTCTTAAAAAGTTTGAAAACTATCTTTCACCCCTGACCCACGTCGGTCGATGTTAAACTCTTCCTAAGGGAAACATGCCCTAACGAGCTCAATGGTACTCTTGGATTACCAATCTGAGTTACCATTTAGGAGTTATAAGGATTTAAAAATAAAATAATTTTTACTTAATTATTTTATTTATGGCCAAAAACTACTTTCCATTGTTGGCCCATGTCGTCCAATGTTAGGCCCTTTCTAGGAAAATCCTAATGCTCTGAGTTCAATAGTGCCCTCATATTTTTTACTCGGACACTATTTTAAAATTTAGAAAACCTCTCTTACATGTTTATGTAATAAACCTTAAAAATAGTTCAAAAATACGTCCTGGAAACTCCAGGCCTCAGAATTATGTGTTGTCTCAAATACTAGTCTCGAAATAATCCCATTTAATTTTAAAAAATCATGGAATTATGAGGCATTAATTACTTCCCACTACATTTAGGGATTTATGTTCTTATAATCCAAAACAAGGGCTAATCAAACAAATGGGGGCACTAAGCAAGAATCTGAACCTCCTGCTCCCACATGTTATCCTAGAGATTCCTATGCTTCCAAAAAACACGCACCAGAGGTATCGATCATCCATGAAGATTATTTCTTTTAGATCCTCTATCTCCACCGGGTACTCCATGAATGATGCCTTGTCTTCAATCTCCAGCTCGTCGTGGTTGATCATGTGAGAAGGTTTGTGCATATATATCCTCAGCTGGGATATGTGGAAGATGTCATGCACCCTCTCTAACTATGGTAGTAGATCCAAGCGGTATGTCACCTCGCCCACTCTACACAGTATCAGGAAAGGTTTGATGAACCTTGGAGATAACTTGATGGTCCGACCAAATCTATGTATCCCTTTTTAAGGAGAGACTCATATGAATATGTGGTCTCCCTCCTTGAAATCCAAGGGTCTCTATTTTTTATCATCATAGGTCTTTTATTGGATCTGTGTAGTCTTCATCCTCTCTCTAATAACCTGAACCTTCTCAGTGGTAACTTGTACCATCTCTAGACCTATGAGTGAGGACTCCCCTTGGTCTGTCCAGCACAACAGTGACCTGCATGGTCATCCGTATAGTACCTCAAACGGTGTCATGCCAATGGTGGTGTGGTACCTATTATTGTACACAAACTCCACGAGTGGTAGGTGGTCCTCCCAAATGTGACCAAAATCAAGGATGAAAGCACAAAAAATGTCCTCCAAGGTCTATATGGTCTGCTCTGTCTGACCATAAGTGTGTGGGTGAAAGGTTGTTCTCAAGCATAGCTGAGTCCCAAAAGCCTCCTCCAATCCCTTCCTCAACTGGGATGTAAAGCTTTTACCATGATCTAAGACTTTCATAGATGGTACTGCATGGATTCAAACTATCTCTTGCACATAGAGGTGTCCTAATCTATCTATTAAACCCTTCTCTTGAATGGGTAGGAAGTGGTCTGACTTGGTGAGTCAGTCTATGATTGCCCAAATGGTATCATGCCCCGTGGACGTATGTGATAAGCCCGTCATGAATTCCATCAATATTTCATCCCACTTACACTATGGTACCTCGAGGGGTTGTGTCAAACCTACAGGAACCTGGTGCTCAGATTTCACTTGTTGACAAGTGAGGAATCTCAAGACAATCTCTACTACTTCCTTCTTCACCCCCAGCGACCTGTACCGATGTTTAAGTTCCTGGTACATCTTTGGAACACCTAGATGTACCACTAAATTATATGTATGGAACTACATCAACACCTCCTACAACAATGCCACTAGTACTATGGTGCTTCCTCTTAAAAGGATGATGTGCTCCCCATATTTCAAATATCCAATAGGGGCATGCCCTATGGACATCTGGGAATGTGTAGTCTCGCAGCTGGCATCTCCGAGTTGTGCCTCCCTGACTCACTTTAAGAGTGGAGGAGAAACTACCATTGACTGAAGATAATCTTCCCCATCTCTATCCAGAAAAGATATCTGAAGCAAGGCAAACAGCTCTGAGACCTCGTTCAGTAGCTGTGAACTCAATCTTATGCTGAGAGAATCTACCACCACATTCCCTTTCCCAAGAGTATATACTGTCTCAAATTCATATTCATGGAGGAACTCTAGACAACATCACTATATCAAATTCAAATCCTTCTGAGAAAAAATATACTTGAGACTTTTTTGGTCAGAGTAGACGATGAATCATTCGCCCATAAGGTAGCGTCACCACATCTTCAGTGTGAAGACTACCGCTTCTAAATCAAGTTCATGAGTTGCATAGTTCTTTTCATGCGGTCTCAAATGTCGTGAACCATAAACAATCACTACTTTCCCCTACATCAAGACACAACTAAGCCCAGTTCCTTATGTGTTACAGTACACCACATAATCAAAACCTTCCTCTAGAAACCTAAATATAGAAGCACTCATCAAGCTCTACCTTAGATTCTAAAAGATCTGATGGAATCCTTCTATCCACACTAAGGGTGTTACCTTCTTCATTAATGTCGTCATGGGTGATGCCACCATGGAAAAGTTGGGCACAAACCTCTAATAGTAACTAGCCAACCCAAGTAAACTCTGCACCTCTGTAATGCTCTTGGGTGGATCCTAAGAAAGCACTACCTTTATCTTCACTGGATCTTCCACAACTCCATCCACTAAAATGACATATCTGAGGAAGTGGACTTTTCGTATCCAGAACTCACACTTTGAGATCTTACTATAAAGCTGGTGCTCTCATAGTGTGTCCAAAACCATCCTCAGGTGTATTATGTGCTCCTCCTCTGATGATGAATACACTAATATTTCATCACTGAAGACCACTACAAACTGGTCTAGGTATAGTTGGAAGATCCTATTCATGAGTCCCATGAACATAGCTGGGGTGTTCTTCATACCAAATGGAATCACTAAGTACTCATAGTTGTTGTAGCGACATCTGAAAGTAATCTTTGAGATTTCCTCATCTCGCACTTGATGTTGGTGACATCCTGATCTGAGGTCTATCTTTGAGAACCATCTCACTCCCTTCATCTGATTAAAGAGGTCATCAATCCTTGGTAGAGGATAATTGTTCTTCACAGTCACCTGGTTTAGGCATCGGAAGTCCATGCATAGCCTCAAGCTTCTGTCTTCCTTCTTGGTGAACAACACTAGTGCTACTCATGGTGAAATGATGAGCCTTACGAACCCCTTATTTTGAAAGTACTCCAACTATACCCTCAACTCTCGGATCTCTACGGGAGCCATCTGATATGTAGGTGTAGATATTAGTATCATCATGGGGTATAGATCAATGCATAAGTCTACATATTTGTGAGGATGTAGTCCTGGAACATCTTTTGGAAATATTTCCTCATAATCGTCCACCACTATAGGAAACTGTGGACTTGTCTCATCTACTGCACCGGGGGTCATGCTAGCCAACTGATGAGTGATCAGTCTCGCCCTTCTATGTGTGAGTCTATCATGCAATGATCTAGTTTCATTTTCGCCGATAAAAGAATACCTGGTCCCATCTCTGCAAACACACCACACTGTGCACCTAAAACAATCAATCTGGGCATGAATTGTGGGTATCCAGTCCATACCTAGGATATACACTTAAGGCCTCAATGCCACTACTAAAATATCTCATCCAAATATCTCACCTCCTAGAGTAATCTCACACTACTAGAACCAGTTTGTAATCTTTGAATCTCATCTCATAGGAGTCTTTAACTGTAAGGATCAAGCCAACAGCTCAATCGAAATCCCCAAGCTCCGAACAAGATCTGTGGAAAGGAAAGAGTGAATAAAACCTTTTCCTATAAGAACTCTAAACAAGGTGGAGAATACATATATTGTACCTCTAATCATATTTGGAGCATCATGGTCATAGGCCTCCATTTCCTGAAGCTAGTCTCACCCCTGTCCATCAGATCTCAAAGCCCGTGTTGGACCACCTGTGGGTGGTGGTGGTAGCACCTCAAACATTCATCCACCACCTACCACTCTGACCGCTCCCCTTCCAAATCTTCCACCCTATGGACCACCTCACTCAAACATATGTATCTACCTCAGTGGACCTTCGACCATTCATTTATCGTTTTTGCGGTGGTTCGGGCAGTCATGAGCCATGTGTCCATGTCTGCCACACAAGTAGAACTCCCTACTCCTCTTCTGAATCCTGCTAACCTTGGGGCCTCGCACCATTGACCCTAAGTATTGGGGTCATCCTCTAAATGGTATGGTCCATTTGGGCCTCTGCATCATCTGTCAGTTACCTATCATAGGTGACTCGGCCACCCATCGCCTGGAGGTAGCTCCCACCATCGGAGCCTGCTTAGTGAGGAAGATTTCAACCAGTAGAGCCTGCATAGGGATGCTAAGAGAAATCACGGATGAAATGATATCCCATTGAAGTCCCTTATTAAAGGTTTGGGCCCTAAAGAAAAGGTCTCACACCATATACATAGAGTAACAGGAGAGGTATGTGAACCTCGAAGAGTAATCATCCACTATTAGGTTGCCCTGTTATAAGTGAAGTAGCTCTTGTATGTGCACAGAGTGCAAAGCCGCAGGGGATAACTCCTCGCTAAAAAGTTGCTCGAAGTCAAACCAGGTTAGGGTCACCTTTTCATGAGTCTGGATGGTCAAACTCCACCATCTCCCCCACCGAGCCCTGCAGAAGGCTCACTATTAGAACCACCATCTGGTTAAGTGGCATCCTCACTTAGAAAAAGACTCAAATCACCGCCTCTAGCCAATCCCTAGCAACTCGAGGATCTATCTCTCCCCTAAAACTAGGAGGTATTTATCCCTGGAACTTTTGTATAGCACTGAGCCTATGTGCATCCTCTACCGGTAGCGACGTTAGTAAATTTTTACCAACGGGCGGTGGTATCGCTGGAACACCACCCTAAGGTTCCATATTGGGAAATAGTCACTGCACCAAAGCATCATCACTCTATGGACCATCCTTGTGGTCACGCACTTGAATCCTGGCAGGCTGTCTGCGTGGAGGCATCCTAAAAGAGATCAATATTAACTAGGGTCAATTTATTATACATGGTGATTAGACTCTAACTAAAATTGATCATGGGAGAAAAAAATACTCAAAGATGCATGCAACCAGTTTTTTCATGTACCTAGTCAAAAAAAACAAAATTCGGGGTCTTATTATGTGGATACGTCGGCCTCTGCACCAACACTAGACTCTCTGGCCTAAAACCCAAACTCTAAACACTTAACAATATTTACCCATCAAAATTTACAAACTCTTAGTTCTTCTGGTAGAACCCACCCCCTTTGATACAACTTTTTCAGGACCCATCCTCCAGGGCCCATGTTGTGACTACCACAAGCCCGCCTTCTATAGGCCAGCAGTTGGGAACTAGCACCGAGTAGGGATTTCCCAAAAGGGAAGGCATTTTCCTATAAACCTATACACATTCACACAACAGAAAGTGTAGAAAGGTAAAAACTAAGTAAACCACAATTTTCGCAAGACAACTATTGTGAGTACAATATAAATGAAAAGTAAATGGGACAGAATATAAACCCAACAAAAGATAACAACAAACAAAAGGGAGTACAAGATCACTGATAAGTTGTCTGCTGAAAACCCCACCTGATGGGTAAGTGTAGAGTAGCTTCCAGAAGTAGTATAGGTATACCCCACCTACCTGATATCATTAGGCACCGCCTAGTCCTAGGCCACCGAGTCCTTCATCAAGGCATTTCTTGTCTACACAAGACACGACACGTGCAGGCGAAGCCCATTTTCAGGGGTGAGAAACACAATACTCAGTAGGGCCCCAATCCACAAAGGAAATACAACAAAGTATAACCACAAAGAAAAATAGCACACACCAGGTATAACTCAATGTATAGGAAGTAAAATTATTAGTTGTAAAGATGAAAATTTGTATTGTTGAGGGATTCATAATCTAGGCCTTCTCATCAGAAGGGCCAGCAGAATCACTGGGACCTTCTTGTCTCTGAGGCCAGCTGGATCACTTAGACCAACTAATCTCTAGTCCAGACAGATCACAAAGACCCGCTCATCTCTTAGCTAGCCGGATCACTTAGACTCACTCATCTCTAGGACAGCTGGATCACTTAGACCTGATCGTCTCTAGGCCAGATGAATATCTAAGACCTTCTCATCTATAGGCCAGTTGGATCACTAAGACACACTCGTCTCTAGGCCAGCTAGATCACTAATACCCACTCATCTCTAGGCTAGCTGGATCACTAAGACCCACTAGTCATATCCTTCGCATCACATCCAGTAATAGGATTCCTACTCATTTCACACTTGATTATAGTAGAATCTACTCCTCAAGCCATCATTCACTTCTCTACTTCCACAAAATCTAACTTAGAGTATTCCCAAATTACCTTATCATTTCAAGGGTCCCAACCCTGTAGATAGCACATAAATCGGATGCTTGGTCTGAAAGATATTGGTGTTTTAGTTAATATGGGTCGGTTGTGTCTAGGCCTAGTCCGACCTGGTCAGACCGACTCAACCAACCTAGACTAGGGATCCCGTATGACCTGACATGGTTCGGCAGACCCAACCCGATCGGGTATGGTTTGGACGAGTCCGTCCTCGCCGCTGGGCCAGGCCCATTGGGCCTTGATGGATCCGGCCCAATTCGGTCATGGGTCCATCCCGCCAGGTCACCCAGAAACCTTGTTTCATCCGGCCTAGTGTGAAACTAGTGGTCTATTTCTTTCCCATATCAGTTCACTCAGTGGCCCGGTTTGTCCCATCATCCTAGCCCGCATCGGTGGGTCGGCTCTTCTCCAGCTCGGGCCGCCCAAAAGCCCGGTTCACTCCACCAATCCAGCCTGCATGGCGGGATGGTCCTCTCTCTGCCCAGACGCCCACTAGGCATCCGGTTTGCGCCGCATGTGGTCCTGTGGAGACTGTATGTTAGCCATATATCATGGCCCGCTAGCGCGGGCCACTCCTCCAATTTGGAGTCCAAGCAGCGCCGGACTTCTGTGTCAGTTTGATCATGTAGACCGGTTTCCCCCCGTGGCCCGTGGCCTTTCTGTGGGTTCATATCGCCGACGTGGTCTGCAGACCACGGCTCTACGCCGCGTGCACCTCCGATATGGCCAGTTTTCCACATCCGTCTACTGCTAGCTACCAGCCTCCATGTCAGCGGCTCATGAGGCTTTCGCAGCGTGCTGTCGGTGCATTGCCTCCCACCTGCCATCGTGGCTGGGGTTTTGTGGCCCGGTGCTGCCATCACGGCCTTGTTCCATGGCTCGGTTGATCATGGCCCTTTCACCTGGTTCTTCTACATCTGATGCACTGCCGTCCATTACTCCATGAAAAACAGGGAGAGAGAAATGGAGAGGATCACAAATAACACCCATATGAACAACTAACCATTGTTCGAGTTGGTTTTGAATTTTTCATGTTAGTGGGATCATGATGTATAAATTATAAATCACTAAAATTTAATCCTGACATCAACCTTCAATTATATTTCCCAACCCCGCAAGGGAAATCCATCCGCGGATAAAATTGTTAGAGAGTTGATCCACATTCTTTGTTTAGTAGGGGAGAATGTGGAAAAATAATTCACTAATAATTTAAACCCCTACCTAGAGATAAATTTTAATCTAAGTGTAGATTTTTCACTGATGGAAATCCATCCGTGGAAGTGCTTGATCCGACATCGAATGCGGTATCTCTCAAAGAGGGAGGGGGAGTGCCCAATTTCATTTGGTGATCATCATTCATCGTTCATCAACGGAGATCCTCCAAAGATTCAGAGTGTTTCTCCTAATGTGTCAATTATGAACCCCTAGTTAAATCATTAAAAGAGGAAACACATGTTCATTACCATTGTGTTGCAATGTTGTTTTACTGTAACAATTTCTAAAGTTCAAAATAAAAATAAAATAATCAAGTTTATTTTATTTTAATTTTTCTTAAATAGTCTGAAAACTATCATTCACCTTTGACTCACGCTGGTCGAGGTTAAGCTACGCCTAAGGGAAACACGCCCTCATGAGCTCAATGGTACTCTCGAATTTCCAATCTGAGTTACCATTTAGGAGTTATAAGGATATGAAAACAATATAATTGTTACTTAATTATTTTATTTACAGTTAAAAACTACTTTCTACTATTGGCCCGCACCATCCAATGTTAGGCCCTTTTTAAGAGAATCATGATGCTCTTATTTCAACGTTTCGCTTGGATTTTTGATCCGAGAATTGGTTTAAAAGTTATAAAAACCCACTCATGCATTTATTTAATGAACCTTAAAAAATAGTCCAAAAATACATTATGGCCACTCCGGACCTCAGAATGACGTGGGTACTCAGAACCTAGTCTCAAAATAATGCCATTTAATTTAATAAAATCATGGAATTCTGGGGAATTAAAATCGCACTAGAAAAAATAGGGTTTTAGGGATTTAGAGAAATATTTCCCAAGTTATAATCCCTAATCTGAAAAAGAGAGAAAATGAGAGGATTAGACTTACGCGGAGCTTCGATCCACAACCAACGGAACACCAAATGGCATATAAACGAGGAAGATCAATCCTTGTAAGCTCTTGAGGTTTTGGTTCTTCACTAGGGATGGAGATATGAGAAATGGTGGAAAAGTTGGGTGGAACAAAAAAACCCAAGATGGAAAAACTATAAATTTCTCAACTTTTAATGGGGCGCACAGTTTGTCCACCCGGATTTCCAAACAGTGTAAAAACTATGTGCAAGCCACTATCTAAGGGGAGTGAGGTCGCATAGTTACCTAGGTTTCTCTGCAAAAAATTTCAACCGTTCACCAATCATGTGGAATTCCTCTATCCATGGTCACACAGTTTTCTTGGAGAGGCCGCACAGTTTGATAAACCATACACCAATCGTGTACCATGAACATGTTGGCCTGATTTCCCTTTCTTTCGTGTCCTGGGCCCTTGGAACACCACCACACCTCCTCAAACACACTGGGAATATTTCATTAATCTAAAATAATATATTTAACTAAAATTTAAACAATGACATACATTCACGATGTTCAGGATCTTATAAAAACAATTCTATAATTACTATTCATAATGAACAAAAATAAAAGGTATCTATTTAAAAAAAGTGCCTCCTAATTTATAATATGGAATAATTTTTTTATTGAATTTATAGAAGTGGAAGAAATTAATTTAAGATTAAAACAAAAAATGCAATTAAAAATAGTTTTTTTAGAAAAATGTGTTTTAAGCCAAAAAAAATAACTTATACCAAAGTCATGTATAATAATGAATCAAATGTATTTAATTAGACTATATCTAATTAGGTAAAAAAAATTAGCTTGATATAAAATTTAGATAATGATGGTACTTTTTAAAAGAAATGATAAGTTTATAAAAACCCTGGTTATTTTCACTATTCAAAAAAACCCTTTCGGAAGAATCCCAAAAAAATTACCCAAAATTGGAAGAAATTACATACCCAAAACTATATAAAATTATACAAAGGGTAAGATAAAATAGACTGTATTGAAAAATATTCCACATATTATAAAAATAAGATCTTTTTAGATTATTTTTTTCTTAATACTACCCCCATGTGTTCTTACAAAAAGTACTAGCTTTATTTCTTGAGGTGAAATTTTCATTTTTCCATAAAATTTATTATAAATGAAAGAATGTGTATTCCTAGAATCAAAAAAGTCATTAGAATAAGCTAAATAAATAATAAATATACCTATTAACACTTCTTTTGATGTCCCAACAACTTATGAAGTAGTTCCAAATAATTTTACCACACCCTTATGGTTATTGTCTTGTCGCTTCCTATCATTCGTAATCTTCTATAGACAAGAATCTGTATAATGACCCATATCATTATTTTTAAAACACTTTACTGTATGTTTTTCAAAAAAAAATCATACCACTACCAAGGTCTATTTATTTGCAATCATGGTCCATATTCTAAAACATACCACATTAAAAGAAATTCCTAGACTTCATAAGACATTCCCTATGGTGTTTTGTACCACACCTATCACAAATTGGAAACTTGATTTTCTTACCATTAGATTTCTATGATTTATTTTTACCATTTTCCTACCACCAGAATATATTTTCATTTTATTTTCATGGAAAAAATGTTCATAAAAAAACTCTATTTTGACATTCTTATCATAGTGACTATAATTATCATAAATTTTAAATTCATGAGATTCTGGTGCTCTTCGGTATCATGTATTTAATCCTAATTAATACTAATTAATTTTACTCTCAAGAAACCAAATATAATTTGGTGTGTATCTTGATAATCAGGAGAATTTTTCTTCATAAGAAACCACTAAATATTCCTCCTTATATCTCAATCCCATGATTTTTTTCCATCCTAAGATGAAAAACTTTGGTAAAATACTTCTCAAGAAAAATATTATTAAATGTATCCCATTACATGGCATCAATCTATTCTCTTTCACTATTATTCTTAACTATTTACCACTATTGAGTGGAACCAACTTCAAAAAGGTAAATAAAAATATTTAATTTTTGATGCTTTTAATAACACATATAGTAACACATTCCTTTTACATATATTATTACATGATTTTTAAATATAAAAATACATTAATTACAGTCCAAAAGATCATGAGGCTTGGTGTCCTTGAAATACTAGGATAATATTTCATCAAAAGTAACTTATGACATTACATCCTTATTTTATCTTTCATAATAAGATCCTAAAATTCACTTGAGTTTCTAAAACTACATGTGATAACCTTGGGAATACATATATAAAGGGGTGAGTTAAAAATCCCAATAATGTAATAAAAAAGATAAGGAAACATAATATGTGAGTTTAAGGTATAAAATGATATTATAAAGATAAGGATCATGAGTAATCACATGGAAACATAATATAAAGAACATGGTATCATAATATCATGTAATTATAGCAAATTTGGAAATAACATATAACGTGACATAAATATGATTCAAGGCTAAATTCCTAGACAATATCATGTAGAAGACAATATCCCAAAATGGATTAGTTTTACTCCACAATCCCATACATGACATTTACTAAGACTAAAAAATTATCCAATGCATTGGAGTGATATCTAGGCGAACCCATTCTAATATTTTCAAGATCTATGGGTTACTCATAAAAGAAATAAATCATAATTCATAATATAATAATTACCCATGGAAAGAAAATGGTTTGTATAATATTGCTTCATATCATAATAAAAGGAAATATCATAATGAATACGTTTGAGAAATGAACATAAGGAATGAATTTAAACACAAAATGAAGGAATAATAATATAGGTATATACATGAGATACATATATAAATAATTCAAAATCATTTCAGAATTTTAAATAGAGATAAAGTGAGTTAGAGAGAGAACTACCATAATTTGATGAAAATGGTGGGTTAGAAAGATCATTACCTTAAGTTTTTTCATTCTTCATACACATTACAATATCATGTATAATAAATATATATTTATTATAAATACATTAAAAAAACTTAATAATATATATTATATGATTTATGATTTACTTATAATCTTTTATGACTCGTTTTTAACAATTTCTTATTGAAATCACATTTCGGGTAATAATAGCTTTTTTTATATAGGTTTTGATTTGGTATTTTGGTTCCTTTTACTTTTATGATGATAAAATCATATTGATAATGTAAAAACAATATAAATATCATATATATCCATTAAATAATCATTTATATTAATCCATTTAAGTTAGATGTAGAAAATGCATCATACCGTTCATGGAGACGGTGGGTCGTACGTACGCATGAATAATGTTTCCATTTTCTCAACAGTTGGAAATTAATAAAGGTAAAAAAAATATATCTAATTCAAAGAGTCATTAATATTTCATATATATAATACATATTAATTAAATTTATCCTTTATAACTTTCATGTAAATATTTAAGTGAGAAATGAATCACGACTCTTTACGAGGCAGTAGTCCACCGTACACACGAGCGACGTTATTGCATCCTCATAGAATGGAAAGTAAGAAGGTATATGTGATATATTAAAATTAAAGGAGTTTAATAATTTCATAAATATCATATATATATATATATGTTACATCCATCATTATATCAATCCTTTAAAGGAAGTGATGGAAACCAAATTACGTCGGTTCCGGAGGTGGTAGTCCACCGTACACACGATCGATGGTTTCATTTCCCATTTGATAGAAGTGGAGATATATTTAAGTTATTAAATTAACATAATAATAAATTATTTTATGTTATATACTTATTTTATTATATAATCATGAATTAAGGAGATTTTTAGGATGTGGAAGGAATAGAATAATAAAAACCACAAGGGATGCGCCCGTAAGGGGCTCTCGACCTAGGGTTTCCTCCCTCTCGCCGCGGCCGGCTCCTCCGCTGCGGAAGGCGCGACGATTCCCTCTCATGCTCGGTGGGTTGGTGGTGGCCCTTTGCTGCTCGGCGCTGCGTGGTTGTCTCTCCAGCGGTGAAGATGCTCTCGAGCTTCGGTAGCTGCTGGTCCTGGTCCGCGGGTGTAAGACCGGTCCTATTGACGGCACACTCTACGGAGCGCTCCTGGACCAGATCTTGGCAGTTTTCTGATGACCGGTGGTGTTTTTACTCGCGTTCGAGGGTCGCGCTCTTGCGTCGGCGGTTTGGGCTTTGTCCCCTCCCAGGTGAGTTCGATGGGGCTTTCGTTGTCTCTGTCGTAGCTGGTCTGTCTGGTGGCGGAGGGATCTTCAGCTCCTTGGATGTTTTTCTTTTCATCGTTTGCGGTTTTGATGTTTGGTTGCTGTTGGTTGCTTTGAGGGATGTATTCTGTATGTTTTTGGTTTCTTTCACCGGATTTTCATGGAAATCCGGTGGTTTTTTCTACGATGCGCTGAGGGTTTCTGCCTCGTTGAAATCGGTGATGAGGGTTTCTGCCTCGTTGAAGTCGGTGAAGGGGTGTTGGTGTGCTGGTGAAGGGATGGCAGCGGTGGTTGCCGGTGAAGAGGACGACGGTCGCTGGACGACGACGGGAGTCGGTGAATCTCACCGGTGCTCCGGTCCCCGGTGTGACGACGGCGTTTGGCTTTCCGGCGTTGTGATGATGGGAGGCAGATGGATCTGACGCCGATGCGATGGGCGTCCGCTTCGAGGCAAGCACGTGAATCGAGTTGAAGGGTGATGATGATGTTTAGTTTTTGAAATTTGAATTCGCGGTCTTCGGGAACCGGATACCCCTTAAACCGGCTTTTTAAAAATCCAAAAAAAGTGATTTGCAGGCAGGAAGGAATAGAATAATAATGCTTGGTTAAGAATTTTACGACTTCTCTAACCACCTCTTTAGGATTACACCTAAAGACTTCCTAGAATTTATTTATGATAAAAAATTATTATAGGATGATATGAGGGAATTAGAGAATTTTTTTAGGTATGTATTACCCAAAAAAATGGTTTTGTAAATGTGAAGAGGAAAGGAGAGAGAGGGGCCTTTTATAAGTTGGGGAGAGGACACACATGGAATTTTTGAAAAGAAAAATGATACCCACATTTTTCACACACCATATGGATATAAAATGACGCATTTTAGAACCTTATAAGATATAAGGTCTAAATATGACCATTAAATAGTAATTATACATGTTTTGGGTTATTTTAAACCCTTATCTATTTAGTTTAACCATCGATAAACCTAGTTTTACCTTAACTACTATAATTATTTTTTTACTTTTTTTTATATTCATTATTATAAAAAAAAAGTGGACCAAATTAGATAATATAAATTATGATGATTCAAAAATTTTAATCCATTTTTTCAAATTCAAATCACATAATTGTGAAATGTTAATTTAAAATTAAACCCGTAGGTACGATGAAAAATCGGGTTTCCAAAGAGAAAATTTTCACAAGTAGAGAAAGTTTTAATATCAAAATTTAAAATGAAATTGGTTCCAACAACCTAAATTGGATTAAAAAATATTTAATTGAACTAATTTTAATTTTAAAACCATTTTAAAAAAATATCCTTATAAATTATTCAAAATAAATGGCGGCTTTCAATAAAAACTTGTATTTTCACTATTTATTAAAAAGTTTATCATTTCATAAAAATTAAAAAAATTACCCTAAACTAATTTTGAATTTTTGATTCCAAAAATAAATTTTATTTTTTAAAATAAATTTTCTAAAGTTTCAAAAATTAATTTAATTATTTTCTTTCAAAAATAAATAAGAAATCATTTTTTGAGAAAAATTATTTTCAAAGAATATAAAGAATTTATCAAAATTTAAGTACTTATTTATAAATTTATTTTCTTTATCTAAAACATTTATACTTATTTTTAAAAATGTGGTTATTCATATTTATATGTTTAACTGATATGTTATAAGATTCATAAGTAATCATGGATCATTTATTCTCGGTGTTGTATGTCGCGTACACTATCAAGAAATTGAAATTATAAAAATATATCATAAAGTATCAGGTTGTTAAATTATTACCCCTTTGAATAATTTCATCATAAAAATTTTATATTATATATCACAATGAAAATACTTGTGGGTTCTTCTATTTCATTACTTCCTCCAGTTATTAGGTTTATACTTTCTATTTATAGTTCTGCCACTACACCTTGACCAGGTGAGTCATCTTGTTGCATAGAAATTTATCTTTTTGGTCTGATATCTTCACCAGCTACTCCTTATAAGAGATATTTTTTCTAGTTGTATGACCTATGAATTTAGTACATGTGAGGGATCTGGTATATAATTCCATAAGATGGATACATGGAACATGTCATGTACTTGAGAAAGGGTTGGTGGGAGTGATTTTCAATAAGCCACAGATTCGATGTGATCGAGAGACTCAAAGGGATAAATATACCTACGACTTAGATTTACCTTATTCCAAAATCTCATGAATCTCTTCCATTGAGATATATGTAGAAACACTTTATCCCTGAACTCAAAATCTGGGTTTCATTGATGATTTTCTGTATATATCTTCTATCAACTTTGAGTAGTCCTAATGTGTTTCTGTATTTCCTTGACCTTTTCTACCATCTATTTAATTATTTTAGGCCCCAAAATATTTCATTCATACACCTAATCTCAAGAAGTTTTTGTCCTACATCTCTTACCATAAAGGGATTCATATGGCGCCATTAGTATTCTTGAGTGGAAGCTATTATTCTATGAGAACTCAATGAGGGGGGTATGTTGATTCCATCCTCCTTCAAAGGCCATTGAACATGATCTAAACATTATTCTAGTTTCTAAATAGTCAGCTCAGATTGCACATCAATTTGGGGATGATAAGTCACACAGAAGTTCAACTCAGTATTTAGAGCCATTAGAGGCTCTTCCAGAACATGGATTTAAATATTGGATATCCATCAGATATAATTGATATGGGTGTTCCATGAAGCCTTACCACTCTATAATATATATCCATACAATTTGATCAAGTGATAAGTCCTCCTGAATTGAAATGAAGTGAGAAGTATTTATAAGATGATCCACCACAACCATATGGAATTGTTTCTCCTTGATGTATTGGTAAGACTGGTAAAAAATTATATGGTGATTTTTTCCCATTTCTATATAGGTATGTGGGATGGTTACATCACACCCACATAAATTTTTATTTCATCCTTAAATTTCTGATATTCTAGACACTTTCATGTCTAATCTATGATATCCTTCTTCATATTGTCCCACCAATAGTTTTCTTGGAGATCACGAGACATCTTCAAGATCCCTGGGTGTATGTATAATTTAATTCTATGTGAATCATTCATCAAATAATTCTTCATCTTAGGATTTTAGGGTATACATAGTCATGAAATAAATCTTATATCTCATACTTCATCAATTTTTAACTATGAGGATTTCCCTTTCTTTATGGCTTCCACTTTCTTCTAAATTTCTACATCATCTCTTTGATCATCCTTTAACTTCTCTAAATGAGATCATTGATCAATAATTTGAGAAAGGAATGATGATGTTAATTCATTTATGATTCTCATGTACAACCTTTCCACATCTAAGAAGATTTTATCCTTTTCAATTATCATCATTTATAAAATTTCCAGATCCTTTCTACATAGACCATCTTCCACTTTGTTATATTTACCAGGATGGTAATGGATTGAGTAGTCATATTCCTTGATCAGATCTAACCATCTTCACTTGTGAATTTTAATATCCTTACGTGTAAATATATATTTTAGACTCTTGTGATCTATATATATTTAAAACATCTCCCCATAGATATAATGTATCCATATTTTCAATGAAATGATCACTACAGCCAATACCAAATTGTGTGTGGGATGGTTATTATCATGAAATTTCAACTAACATGAGGTTTAGATTATCACATTATCATTATTCATTAGTAAATATCCCAAACCCTTCTTTTAATCATCTTTTTAAACCACAAAAAAATCCCCACTCGAGGGTAGTGTAAGTATTAGTGTAGTGATAAGACTCTTTTCAACTCCTTAAATCTTTCTTCACATTCACTTATCCCAAAAAAAATTAATCCCTTTAATTTTATCTTGGTTAGTGGGTTTAAAAATCATGATAATTTTTTCAAAAATCCTTGATAATACCCATTTAATGCAATAATACTATGGATCATTGTTACAGATGCTGGTCTAGACTAGTTCTCAATTGCCTTTTTCTTTAAAGGGTCCATAGTTATCCCTTTACTGGTAATTACATGCCCTAATAATGATACTTACTTTGTTTATAACTCACATTTACTATAATTTTCATATATATTATCCTTTATTAATGTCTTAATAATAGTATTAAATTTCTCCTCATGCCCCTCCTTTATTTTGGAGTAAATCAGAATATCATCTATAAAGACTCACATAAATTTGTCAATTTAATCTCGAAAGTCCTTATTCATCAAGCCCGTAAGTATTTTTAGAGAATTGGTGTGTCTGAAAGGCATCGCTATGAACTAATATTGTACATACCTAGTTCGATAAGTAGTTTTGGGAATATCTTCCTTCATTACCCTTAACTAGTGATGTTCTGAATGAAGGTCCACCTTATAGAAATAATGAGCCCCGCGTAATTGATCAAAGAATTCATATTTCTGTGCAAGGTGATACTTTTTATTTATCCTAATTTTTTTGAGTTCATTATAACCAATATAGAGCCACATTGAAACATACTTCTTCATGATAAAGAGGACCAGTGCACCTCACTGTGAAGCACTTGGGCATATAAACCGATTATCCATATTTTTCTATAGTTGTTTTTTTAGCTCCTCGTGATAAAAAATGGCCATTTGATATAGAGTCTTAGATATTAGAAAGGTTCTAAGTATATGATTGATTTTATATTCAAAATATCATCTATGAGAAAGTTTTTGAAGCTCTTTGGGGAATACATTTGTTTAATCCCTCACAACATGTATGTCTTCATGCATGATCTTTTCTGTAGTCTTCATTGTTTGAGCTAGATATGATTTCTCATAAGGAAATAATATTCATTATTGAACATAATACATTAGGTGAGATTCATCCTTCTCCTTACACTTGTAAAAAATCATTGGGTGACTTGGAACATGGAGCATGATCTCCCAGTCTTGACATTTGATGTTAGATTCATATAATGATATCCAATCCATGCCCAAAATAGCATCAAACTCTACTAAAAGAAGTAAGATGGTATTTTTTGGAATATTAAGTCCATAAACCTTGATTGGGGAGGATTTATATACTTGGGATGTAAACATCACTCTAATTTATGTTTTCTCATATTTCTCAACCCCATGTTTTGAGGTGGTGTTTTAAGAGTTCTATAAAACTTGCAAGATATGAAAGAATTCATATAACTAGAATAAAAATTGTGTTTTCTATTCTTAAATGAATAACTAGTGTGCCTATCACGACATCATTGTCGGTGTCCAACTTATACATAGTGATAATATATTAGCTTCTTTTCTGCTTTGGTAGTTGTCGCCACTGACTTTCTCTGACCTGTAACACCCAGAGATTTTGTAAAATATATTTTTTGAATTAATTTAAACTTTTTGATATTTTCCAGTTCACACAATACTGAATATATTTTTATTATAATAAAATCACTGTGTTTATATTGAGTTATAAAAAACACCAAGTCAATATTTCACTACACGCAACACTTAGATTATCATGCAGTATACACAACATTATACTTGGATTGTGTTACACACAACACCAAGTTCTTTTGGTAGATTGTGTTACATGCAAGATCGAATTTTACCGAACAATAGTATAGTATTAAAAAATTATTTTTAATATAATAGGATATAACTTTTCCATTAAGTTAGAATTTATAAATATTATTAACTAACTTATGAAAATATAAATTTTATAATAAGAATTTATTGGTTACCAATTAATTAGAAATGAAAATATATATCAATTGATTATAAAGTAAATAGTTTTATTTTTTATGCTCCTAAAGTCATTTTATATTAAATAAATTACAATTAGTGAATGATATTAAAGAAATATATATGTTATTTATTAAATAAAATATTTTTGATATTTATCCAATAGATTTTATAGGCATAATAAAATAACAAACACAATTTTATGCATAAAACCCTATATTTTTCATAAGGGTAATTTTACCGCCATTTAATGGAGAACCCATTTTAAATCCAATTTTTGAAACTTTTATATATTATATTTGAAAAAATAAACTTATTATTTTAAATTGGAACATAAATTTTTACTTTTTTTTTGAATTTTCGGTTGTTTTTTTATAAGTTTCATGTTTTGATCAATAGTAAAAAAATACTAAATTTTATTTGAAAACAATTTTTTCATAAAAAAAATTATAGTGTTAAATTATATTTTGGATTAGTTTTAAAGTACAATTATATAAAATATTTTATTAGTTAATATAATTTTGGTCATTGTAATCAATTTTACATTGACTTTAGATATAAAAATGTTTCAATATTTTTCATGTTTTAACTTTAATAACATGTTTTTTCACCCCATCAACAGGATTAATTTTAAATTAATTAATAAAATTTCCATGTTTTGAATTTTGAAAAATATATTCCATATTTAGAATCAAAAGGTAAAAATTATGTAAATATTTTTCTTTTATTTTAGGCCATTAGGAATAGTAATTTTTGTAATTTTTTATTAACACGGTTAAAGGTAAATCAGGTAATTAAGGGAAAATAAATAATATTATAAATAATATAAAATTACCTTAAAATTTGTTCTAATTTTATCGGACGAGTGTATTTAGACCAAAATCATCCTTTGAAAAAAAATTATAAACTTTTTAAGCCACTTGGATGAGAGTAATAAATTTATTATATTTTATTTAAGGAAAAGTTAAAGATGTCATACTCATATTTTCAAAAACTATATAATTTTTAATATAGGGTTATACAAAAGATAAATTCGATAATAAAAATTAATTTAAAAGCTATTTTTTTATTTATCATAGAAATTTATTTTTAATTTTTAGTAAATAAATAAATACCTTAAATGCTTCTACAATGACGATGTAGTAATTATTTAATTAATGAAAATACCAAATAAATTATATTAAAAATATTAAAATAAATATAATTTAATATAATTAATTTCATAAAATAATTTTATAGATTCATTTGACATGTTAGGGATGATTTAATATAGTTTTTATATAGATATCATGTTTTTATGATGTTTTTAAAAAAGATAAATAATGAATTGTGTCAAAATTGACACTAATGATATTTTGTGAACGTAATATTTTATTAAATTTTTTAAAAAAACATAAAAGTGTTAAATAAGAACAAGGGGACGAGATATGGTCTAAAATATCATAAATTAGACATTTATTATCGAATTGATACTTTATATGTTAAAATTAAATTATCTTAACATTAAAAATTTTGTTAGCATAGTTAAAATTAAAATAGGTTAACTAAGTGTTAATTAAAGAGATGAGGTTTAAAATTTTATAAAAACCAGTCTAAAATTTATTTTTAGATGGAATTAAAACCATATATAATATTATATTATAATCCATGGAATTATGGTTGTATTTTTATTGAGATTTAATTTATTATAAATTAATATTTTTAGAAATTCCAAAAGTTCCTCTTACCTCGATTACAAAAGGGATCCTCCTCCATCACTTCCTCACAACAAATTTAGCCTTAAATATCAGACATAAATTGCCCAATTCTATTATTTACTTCACTATCCACAATATATAGGTTCTTATCTTCCCAAAGGACCAACTCAAGAATCCTTTAGAGAAGATCTAAAGGAGTCGTTATGAAGAAGAGGTAATCGCTCTAACTGATCACTCTCTTTTTCTAATCTTCTATACATCCTATAATTCTATGATATATATAATGAAATAATAACTTCAGAATCATTAATATGATGAAATTTTTTTATGATTATGAACACACAACTATACATCATGATTCTGATCCAACAAAAAATGAAATTATAGCTCGTGAGTACGTACAACTTACCGTCTCCATGTAACAATAAAATTCATTTTCCATCACAATATTTTATGAGTTATAATTATGATAGGTTTAATATTTATATATTATATTTAATATATAATTACACTTCTAGGTAATAATATCATTTATAACTTTTTACCATCGATTTAATATTTTTAGAAAAATGATAATGTCGCTTGTGCGTACGTATAGCTTACAATCTTCACAATGTGATATGATTCTTTATTAACCTATATTTCAAATGGATAGTAATAAGGATTAATTTTATGATTATATATTTTAAATATGAAATAAAAATTATTCTTTAATGATAATATATTATATACTTTCCTTTCTTTTAACCCAATAAGAAAATGAAAATAGCGTTCATGCGTACGTACGGCCTACCATCTCCATGGACAATATATTTTATTTTTTATCTCTAACTTTTATGAACCACTATGAATACATAAATAATTAAAATATATATGATATTTATATAATAATTATAATTCTAGATATGATGGAATCATGATCTATATAAGAGGACCAAGGATAAAAAGTCAACACATGAATGAAAAATAAAGTGGATATTACCCAAAGCGTAACATTAATGAGAAATTATTAATAAATGGGTAATATTAAGTCACAAGTAAATAATATATGGAATATATATACATATATGAATATGGTTATTTGGTATATTTATAAAAAAATTATATTTATTATACATGATATATTAACATGTGTGAAAGAATTCAAGACTTAAGGTAAGGGAATTTCATCTCTTTTTTTCCATGAGATACATGTCATATTCACCACTCACTTATTTTTTGTGGTATATATAATGACCAATGACATGTTATATAATTAAATTAATTTATTTGATGATATTAAAATCATTAATTTATGTTATAATTTTATGGGGTTTACGATTCTAAAGTTACTCAAGAGACAAGGTATTTATGTCTCTCTTTTATTACTATGGGACACATGTCTTATACACAACTTGATTATTCAATGTAGTGTATATAAAAACCATGAATGTATTTTATGATTCATATCCATCATATTATGGGTTTTTATATATCAATTTTATGATCTCTCTTTCATGGGGTCTTTGGATCAAAATATTTCCAAATTGTTAAGGTAATTTTGTGTCATTTTTTCTTCTTTGATACACATGTTATGTTATCCACCTATATAATTTTAGGATGTGTATTTACTTCTATTTGAAATTATTTATCATGAATATATTTGTTTTCATGATATTTTAAACTTCAAATAATTTTTTTCTCTCTATTGTTGTAAATTTTTGTTCCTTCAAAATAATTTTTTCTAAAAAGGTTTTAAAAGTTTTTTTAATGATATTTTAACCATTTTCAAGAAAATGGATTTTAAGGATGTTTAAAATGGTCTCAAACCAGAATTTATATTTTTTAATGGTTATTTTAAATGAAATTTATTTTATAAATGTTTTATGATTTTAAAATCAATTTTCAAATAGGAAAGGATATTTTCCACAATAAATGTTTTAAAAATATATTTCAAAATTATTTTTCATCTAAGATGAAATAATTTTTCATTGTTTATTCCTTATTAGGGATATTATCCAAGAGTACCATTCATATTATTTATTTAATAGTTTATTTTTATTATGGTATAATGTTTATGAAACCAATTTCTTTTCCATTTTTTATGTTATGATTAAATGATGTTTATGAAACTCATTTCATTCCCTGGGTGTTGATATGATAAATGGTTTATTTTCTTGTGGAACACATATGTATGGTTTTTATTATTTTATGTATGGGAACTATATATCCCTCCAATTAATTGGTTAATATTTTATATCTCATGAGATATACATGGCTAGAATGGGGAGTGAACTCGGTTCAGTAAAAGACTTTGTCTACTAAGATGGTATTGGGAGTGAACTTTGGCTACTAAGATGGTCTTGGGAGTTAACCTTTACTAATAATATGGTTATGGGAATGAACCATGACTACCAATATAGTTATGGGCGTGAACCATGACTACCAGGATTATATGGGGAGTGAACCCATACTACTAAAATGGCCTTGGTAGCAATGCCTTGACAACTATGCAAATAATTTTTATTTGCTTATGTGTCTGCCACAAATTTTGTGTCTTATTCCTATGCTATGATTTCATGTATTATGTTCTTTATTTACTTATTACTCATATCTTATTAAATTATAATATTTATTCTTTGATTAATTTTTATGATCTTTGATATGTAGGGTATGATATTATAATGATATTTTCTCTTACCCTTATGTCCATGATTATTCTAACGTATATTTCTTGTTTACCCTTACTGAGTATATGAGATCACCCTTTTCATATGTTTAATTTCCCTAGGATATAAATAAAGGTTTTATGTAGGAATAATAAAGGGTAAGATCTTTATGGGAGATTTTGAAGAACTTTTACCAAATTAGAAGAATGAATTCCAAGTTTCCAAAGGAACTAAACTAATACGGTCTTTAGGTTTTTTGTTTGTATAATGTGTTAATTATTCCGCAAGAATGGTGTAGTACCCATTTATTTAAAGAAAGGTTCATTATAGTTGGTATCATATTAAAGGTTTATTCAACCTTTGAAAACTAGGATGAAAAAACTTTAGTGAGATCTAAAGGGATATTTCTAAGGATGTGTATAGGGATGTCTCTATGGATAATTATAAGGATGAGTTAATGTTGAGGAAAATTACCTAGAGTTTTGGTAAAGTATAGAGTGAGCAGTTTCCAATAATTACATCCCTTTTTGGATATTACAAGTGGTTGTGGCTCTGGAACAGATATACCTAAGTGTAATAACTCCGACAAGGTGCGTCGAGCCTGATACAGTGTAACCTGGTACACAACAACGGGCCTTGATACACACCTAGTTTGGCACTCCCAGGGGATATGATTTGGGAATTCAAAAAATTATTTATGAAACACCATGAAGGATTTAAATATAATTTGGATATGAGTGAACTAAGATAAACCTAAGTTTCTATATATTAAATAAGTATGTGTCCTAATTTGAGCATCCTATAATCAATTTTTCTTGATTATATGGTTTTTCATTATGATAAGTGTTTCTCACCCTATTCTTTCAAGTTTTATCCAATGGATGAACTATAAGTAACTTAGTTAAAATTTAATGTTTCATATTTGGATAGCATGTGAATTATACAAATCAATGTTCTAAGTGGAAACCTCATGAAGAGAATCAGGAAGATGGTATGAGTATTGGATTTACTGCTGAAGATAAAGAGACTGCAAATGACATGTTAAATGTATAGGTTGTTTTTGTATAATTGTTTATATTAAAAATAAGAATCATAATTAGATTGAAGTTTAGAAACCTTAAGACATGATCCATATTTCATATTCTAGAAAATTGGTATTAAGGAATAAGATGATGAAGCATGAGTAATGGTTTCAGAATAATTATGGATGATTGAAGTGTATATGTTTTTGAATTAAAAGATTATGTTATATGAATTATAAAGTATATAAGTTTTTTTTAGAAGTTTTTCTTTAAGTATTTTCAAGAATATGTGAAATGATACTGATGACCTAAAAACTGATTTAATGTCAAGGTTACATTAAGGGTAGGTAAACCTTAACATATTAATGAGGATGATAAAATTATATATTATATGGATAAAGAGATGATGATATGGTTAATCATGTTATCATGGATGAATTTTACAACTTCTTGGATTTAAGTAATATTATCTGTTAATCATTAGAATAAGGAATCATGCATTTTTTACAAAAGGATTTTTGGTAATTCAGGTTATTACCATATTTCAAGAGAATATATGATGATGGTATTCACATCTTTGGAATTTGACAACCAATAGCTACATTGTGTTATATGAGGGATCAATGTTAAGATGATTTAGTTGCCTTCTGTCTAAAGTTTTGTATTTTCATCTTTTGTAAGGGTTATAAGGTTAACCATTTATGGAAATTTTAAGTTAAAATTTTGATGAAGTTGGTAAGATTAAAGTGTTATTTCACCATATGAGGATTTATGCATATTGGATAGCCTGTTAAAACTACCTTATGTTAATGGAAACTAAATATAAATGGGATGGTTTATCATGGATCTAAGGATCTTTTTGTACTTTAGGAATGAAAAAATCACCTTCACTTGTTGGAGTAAGAGATGAAATCAAGAAAGGCACAACCAAAGGGTGAGATTGTTCTTATGAAAATGAATTAAAATAATTATTTATATTTCCTTAAGTTCATATATTGTATAATAATTCATATATTCTAGGAAAAATATATTGAAAATTATGTTGTTCGGAGTGAGTATCTCAAGTGGGGGGTGAATTGAGTACCCAATAAAAATTTCTATTCAAAATGGATTAAAATAGATTAACCCAATATTTAAAATCAATCCATGTAACCAAAACAACATATCTCTACAAATTTAAATCATTAAAAATATTTCTTAGAATATTTATTAGGTCTTAGATAAAATAATATACAATATTACTTAATCCTTAAAAATCAGTTTACTTAATTAAAATCTTCTAAAAACACTAATTATAGTTAACTATCAAAATGCTAATTTTTTTTACAGTTTAAAATAATTTTCAGTTTTAATGAAAAGATTCAATATAAGACAAAATAAAACATGAAGTGGAATTTTTAACACAATAGGTTCAGTCATAAGATGAGACTTATTCCTCTCCAATTGGTGACCACTAACAACTAAGTAGTTTATAAAGATAAATAGTTTGATCCACAACCTGGATCAGGTTTTACAATAGTATACAGCTGTCCATACCACACAGGGACTCTTTAATTATTATTCAAGGGATAAAAAAAATACAACAGGTCACAAAGCACCTCTACCATATTTGTCATGGGAGTACAACTGTAAAAATATTTAAGAAGATATATATTTATCTTCCAGTTATAGAAGGATACGGTGTGTTGTGAAATAAAAATAGAAACAAACACACAACTCGTAATGTAAAATACAATAAGAAAATAGAGAAATTATAATTATGAAGGGATAAAGATACTGTAAAGACCTGAAATTTCCATGTAATTATTTTTTATTATATGTGAATATTACGAGTCTATGAAAATTGACGGCACATGATTCCGAGGCCCGGTGTGCCCGGAATGAATTTATGAACTTTTTTTCGGGTACGTTCAGCAAATGTGAGAGTGGGTTTCTGTAATGTTTTAACCGGTGCTAGGAATTGAAATCTGAGGGCATTGTTGAACTCGCAGTGTTGGTATTCTCTTAAGGATACCTTCACCTCGACTTTAGTAGGTCGAGGGTGAAAATTAGTTTTTTTTGATTTTTGTGGTGGAAGAAGAAAAAATAAAATATCAAACTTTTATTTTATTTTTAAAACCTCTCTACATAGGTTATGGAGGTATGGACCACCCGAACTAGAAAACCCCCAAATTGAATTCTAGCAGTGGGGACCACCCGATCCCCTCTTTAATGTGGGGAAGTCTCTTGGAATCCTCCAATTAAATTTTTCCAATGCAATACTTTAATTATTCCAACTTTAATTATGCAAACATAATTTAATTTGATAAACTTAAATTAATAAGTTGATAATTTTTCATTTTAGTGGAATTGGGGGAAAGAGTTGGCAAAGGGGAGAGCTTTTGGAGGATTATTCTCTCCAACAAAGAACACCTCCCAACAAAGATCATTCTCCAACAAAGATTACCCCCTTCGGAATCGGGGAATGAGGGCGACGCTTGAGCTGCATCGGAAGCAACTTGCAGGAGTGATGAATTTCGGCATCACCATCCCCAAAAAATTCATCTTCTTCCTTGAGACATCTTCCAACGAGAAATCAAGGTAGAGTTTGTTGTTGATTTATAGCCCTTATCATGTTCTTGTTGACCCCCTTTATTCAAGAACAGTATTTTCGCTTGCTACTGTTCTAACGTGGAGGGTGCGGGCCAAACGAACACGGCCCGACCCCTCTACAAAATCTTTGTGGTTGATAATACGTTCTTCAAGATGGAGGAGGACGGAGACCGGTGCTAGCGACTGGCACCAGTGGGACTCGGGACCGGCGTCCAGTACTCCAGCCGGCCGCGAAGAAGGTCGCGGCGCGACCGCGCCATCGGAGAAGAGCCATGGCCCATCAGCCATGGCGGAGCAAGGGCGTCCATGTCGGCGAGGCGAGGCGCATCCGACTCGATGTAGGCTGCCACAGATGGCATGGCGCGCGACCGTGTCATGCGGAGGAGAGGGGTTGGGAATCCTCCCAGCATAAGCCGCACCACAGGCCACCGCACCATGAGCCCAACGGGCTGCCGCGCTGCAGGCCGGGACGCATTGGCAGGTCGGGCCGACCCGAACCGGGTCGACCCAAACCGGGTCAGGTCGGCCAAGGCCGGGTCAACCCAAATAGGGTCGGGTCAGCCCAGGTCGGGTCGACCCGAACCGGGTCGGGTCCGGGTCGGTCTGACCGGGCCAGGCTGGACCTGGATCAACTTTGACCCATTTTCGCTCTTTCAGCCGTATCTTGAACTACGGGCATCCGTTTGACGAAATGTCTATGGAGTCAGAAACCTTGGATCAAGATAGTCATTTTGGTATACCCCACTTGAGTTTTGGATAAATCTGAGGTATGATCAGGATGGATCAAACATGAATCCAACCGGGCCCTTGGGACTAAAAGGCTAATAACGTACAGAACGGGTGTCTGATTGATGCACCGTCTGTTGCGTTCAGAGCCATTTTATGTGGAAGTACTTTGGGATACTTCTTCTTGGGACTTTATGACTGTTAGATTATTCGACTTATGGCTTGAGGATCAATTCTCCAGGAATCAAGTGAGCTTATTACGGGAACCCTGTAGCTGGTAGTAACATGAGAAAGGGATCCTATGTGGGTATGTGCTTTTGGATCCTTTGTGGGTCTGTGTTCGATATTCTCTCTTGGATCTGCTCTAGGAATCCATGTGGGACTACTCTAGGATCCTACATAGGTATGTTTTACTAGGATCCTATATGGGTCTGATGATGTACTAGGATCCTATGTGGGTCTGATGATATAGGATCCTTCGTGGGTCTGATGATTTATAATTCTATGTGGGTCTGCCTCCTAACATATTAAGATGATTAAGTAGTTACATCTAATCATCTTTACTACCGTACCTAAGTTATACCTAGTGTGAGCTGAGTCTTTAACTTTTTGGTAATCTTCTATGTGGTGTACCTTTTTGGTACTTACCTTCATGGTGATACCTTTGAGGTATTCTTCTGTGTGACACACTTTTGTGGTACTTACCTTCGTGGTGATACCTTTGTGGTATTCTTCTGTATGGAATACCTATGTGGTACTTACCTACGTGGTGATACCTTTGTGGTAATATTCTGTGTGGTGTACCTGTGTGGTACTTACCTTTGTGGTAATCTTTCCTTCATGTAAAAGATGTACTTTGGCTAAGGATTTGGGCCTTGTGTTTCCTCATGAATGAGATGGTTAATATTTGATCACTTAGGTATATGTACAGTCATATACCTAAGTAGGGTTGTCATCAGTTTACATGATTTTTGGTTTATCCTTTTTGGATTTTGTGAGATCTTGAGGGTCTCAGGATCCCTACTGAGTATCGTTATACTCACCCATTCACGGGCTATGCCCGCACCTTGTTGTGTTTGGTGCAGACGACGGACAGCACTGACTAAGGACAAGGGTACCAAGACGGGAGGTAGCTTAGAGGTGGACCTTAGACGATGCGTACTATAGATATGACCATTCGAGAGCTATACCTATCCTTCAGGTAGGATCCTTGGTGGGTGTTCACCGGAGCTGTTCAGCTTACTTCTACTTTCCAGTTTTCTTGTACTTTCCAATTGGGTTTGTATTCTGACCCCTTTTACTTACAGTACACACTCTTTTTACTATTTAGTTTACTCGTGTAAGTATCTCATTGTGTGCTTGGTTGCATGAGTTTACAGGTTATAAAGGCAATGCCTTCCCGGTTTTTAGAGAATACGCCTTCGGTGCTAGTCGCCAACCCCTGGCCTATAGAAGCCGGGCTTGGGGTAGTCACGGCATGGGCCCCAGGGGACGGGTTGTGAAAAATTAGTATCAGAGGAGTCGGTTCTACCGTAGAACATTGGATTCTGATCTTTTAACGACAATATTATTAAGTGTTATGAGTGTGGTTATCAGTTTAGAGAATTCAGTGTTGGTGCATCGGCCGACATATCCATACACGAGGACCTAGGCTTCTGATTTCTGACTCAGTGCACAAAAACACTAATTGTGTGTGTGTTTTGAAAAGTTTTCTTTGTGAACTCTTTAAGTCATATCACCAGGAATAACTTATTGACCGTGGCGCAACTGTTTCTTTTCAAGATGCCTCCACGTAGACAGCCATCTAGGTTTTTGGGTATAGTATATGAAGATAGACCACCGAGCGATGAGGCCTCGGTGCAGGGCCATCTTTCAGTAGAGCCACCATTGGAGGCACCAGTGGTACCATTACCCATTGGGCCACCGATTCCACCAGCCCCAGCTGCAAAGGGTGCATGCAGGTTGAGTGCATTGCACAAGTTCCAACACCAGAGGCCACCCAGGTTTAGTGGAGAGATGGACCCATAGGTGGCTGAGGATTGGCTGGAGGTCGTGGTGAGAGTCTTCTTACTGGTAGGGACACCGGATGATCTCATGGTGATCCTTGCCTCCAGTCTTATACTGGAAACATGATTGTGGCTCAGTACTCAGTGAGGTTCACCGATCTCTCATGCTAATCCACTCATATGGTGTGGTACCCATTCTTCAGGGCCTGGACCTTAGAGCTAGGGATCAGGAGGAAGATCAGAGCTTCGATGATTTCTCTCAGCATCCCAATGTAGGTGTGGGTGTTAGAACAAGCCCTCTTAGTAGAGAGTTTTCTTTCTGAGCAGTCACCAGCAGCGAGACCCACCACTAGGCATCATGTAGCAGAGTCTTCTACAGCTGGCAGCAGACAGATGTCACAGAGGTCCAAGAGGAACAGACCTATAGGTGGACGACCACAGGATTAAGGTTCAGTTGTGCAGGGCACCGGAGACAGAGCTAGTCATGCAAGGAGCAAGTAGTGTTACACATGCGGTGGGTAGGGTCACATGGCTTGTGACTGCCCGACCCGCCATACAGATGATCAGCAGACAGTCTAAGGACTACCTAGGTAGAGACAGTGGTTCGACCGAGTAGGTTCGCAGGGAGCAGGCGGATGTGGCAGAAGAGCTAGTCGTGCAGTTGGTGGTGGGCGATGATTCGAGATGTTACCACCACCACCACTAGGTGGTCCACCTCGACCACATAGAGTAGATAGACAGGGGCGAGCTCAGCTCCAAGCAACTGAGGCCTATGACCACAGTGCTCCAGAGATGATACAAGGTACGATCTATGTCTGCTCCACCTTAGTTTCAGTATTTATAGATACAGGTGCCAGTCATTATTTTATTTGCATTACTCTCGTTCGAATCTCAGAGATTCTGACAGAGTTGTTGGCTTGATCCTTACGGCTAGAGACTCCTACAGGAGCAGATTTGATGATTAGGCATTGGTGCCAATAGTGTGAGCTTACTATATGAGGTGAGATCTTCGTTTGGGATCTCCTAGTAGCAGCATCAAGGCCTTACGATGTCATCTTGGGTATGGACTAGTTATCTACAGTCCATGCCCAGATTAACTGTATTAGGCACAGAGTGTGGTGTGTCCGCCCGGATGGTACTAGGTTTACCATCACTAGCGAGAAGGGATCCTTTGCAGCATAATATAGACTTACCTGGAGGAGAGTGCAGCCGATCACTCATCAGTTGGCTAGCCATACCCTCGGAGCGGTTGATGTGGAGAGTCTGATCTATCCTATAGTGGTAGAACAGTTCTTTTATGTCTTCCCTGATGATGTTCTGGGTCTACCTCCTCACAGAGAGGTGGACTTTTACATTGACTTGTACCCTATTACGACACCAATATCTATACCAGCATATCATATGGCTCCCACTGAGCTTTGTAAGCTGCAGGTACAGCTGGAGGACTTACAGGGGAAGGGGTTCATCCAGCCCAGTGTTTCTCCTTGGGCAGCCCCGATTTTGTTAACCAAGAAGGAAGATGGGAGCTTGGGAATTTGTGTTTACTATCAGCGCCTGAACCAAGTGACTGTGAAGAACAAGTACCCACTCTCAAGGATTGATGACCTCTTTGATCAGATAAAGGAAGCATGGTGGTTCTTAAAGATAGACCTTAGGTCAGGCTATCACCAGCTGAGAGTACAAGACGAGGATGTGCACAAGACGGCTTTTAGATGTTGGTACAGCCATTATGAGTTTTTGGTCATGTTGTTCGGCGTAACCAATGCTCCAGTAGTGTTCATGGGACTCATGAACAAGATCTTCTAGACATACCTTGATCGCTTTGTAGTATTATTCATCGACGACATTCTGATCTACTCGGCTAACGAGAAGGAGTATGTCTATCATTTGCAGATAGTTCTAGACACACTCTGAGAGTACCAACTTTATGGTAAGCTCTTGAAGTTCCAGTTCTAGATCTGAGAGGTTCACTTCCTAGGACATGTCATCTCAGAGGTGGAAGTTGTGGTGGATCCAGTGAAGATTGAGGTGGTACTTTCTTGGGGGCCACCTCAGACTGTGACGGAGGTACGGAGTTTCCTGGGTTTGGCCGGATATTTCTGAAGGCTTGTGCTAGATTTCTCTAGAGCTGTAGCACCTTTATCAATGTTGATAAAGAAGGGTCAACCCTTTGTGTGGTTGGAGAGATGCCAACAGAGTTTCCCAAAGTTGAGGTAGAGGCTGGCTAGTGCCCCCATCTTAAGGCTTCCAGAGGAGGGCATTGGGTATGTAGTCTACTGCGACACATTAGGGAGCAAACTTGGATGTGTCCAAATGTAGGAGCAAGCAGTTATCATGTATGGTTCTAGATAGCTGAGATAGCATGAGTATAACTATACTACCCATGACCTGGAATTAGCAGTAGTGGTCTTTGCCTTGAAGATGTGGCGACATTACTTAATGGGAAAACGTTTTACAGTCTAATCTGATCACAAGAGTCTCAGGTATATCTTCTCTAAGAATGACCTGAACCTGAGACAGTGATGTTGGCTTGAGTTCCTCCAGGACTATGACTTCGAGATAGTCTATACTCCTGGTAAGGGGAACATGGTAGCAGATGAACTCAGTAGAAGATCGGGTATACATCTACTAGGTGAGGAGACGAATCAGCTGGCTGCTTTGCAGATATCCTTTATGGATCAAGATGGAGCAGTTTTTCTATAGTCTCTTACAATCACTCCCCCACTTCTTCAGCAAGTCATAAAGGCACAGTGTGGGGACACTGACTGCGGGCTCAACGTGTTCAAATATCCTCAGGGTAGACACCTGATGGATTTTCTGAAGGTCGGGAGCACGTCATTCTTTTTAGAGGACGTACCATGTTACAAGTGTCACTTCAGAAGGGAGTGTTGAGGGATTTACACACATCCCCTCTAGTGGTACATCCAAGAGTGGTGAATATGTACCAGGACCTCTGATGATAGTACTGGTGGGTGAGAATGAAGAAAGTAGTAGAATAGTTTTTCTCCTGGTGCCTCACTTGTCAGCAAGTGAAGGCGGAGCATCAAGTATCAGCCAGCTTGGTTCAGCCTTTAGAGGTCCTAGAGTGGAAGTGGGATGGGATATCCATGCACTTCATGATAAGACTTCCACTTACATCCAAGGGTCATGATTCTATCTGGTTTATCATCAGCCGACTCACCAAGTCATCACACTTCCTACCGATTAGAGAGGAGGGTTCAGTAGAGAGCTTGGGACGCCTCTATTTGCATAAGATTTTGTAGTTACATGGAGTAACCACGACTACTGTCTCTGGTATTGATGCACGTTTCACTTCCCGGCTATGGAAGGGGTTGCAGGAGGCTTTCGGGATGCAGCTTTGTTTGAGCACTGCCTTCCATCCTCAGATGGATGGCCAAACTGAGCGGACCATTCAGACCCTCAAGGACATGTTGTGTGCTTACGTCCTCGACTTCGGTCATAGTTGGGAGGATCACTTGCCCTTGGTGGAGTTTTCATACAACAACATCTATCACACCACCATTGGGATGGCACTATTCGAGGCTTTGTATGACCAACCTTGCAGATCACCTTTGTGCTGGACTGACACAGGGGAGTCCGCACTTGAGGGACAGAAGATGGTACGGGCTACTACAGAGAAGGTGCAAATCATCCAGGAGCAGATGAATACTACACAGAGAATTCATAAGTCTTATGCTGATATGAGATAGAGACCTCTGAAGTTCAAGAATGGTGACCACGTCTTCCTACGGGTCTCACCCTGATGAGGTTTGCAGAGATTTGGTCGGGGCGGCAAGTTATCTTTAAGGTCCATCAGACCCTTTCAGGTCTTCAGCAGAGTTGGTGAGGTGGCTTACCAATTATAACTTCCACCTCAATTTTACTGGGTGCATGGCGTCTTCCACATATCCTAGCTGAGGAGATACATGCATGACCCATCTCACATCATCGACCACAGCAAGCTAGACATCGACAATGGGGTGATGTTTATGGAGGTTCTAGTGGAGATTGAGGATCGACAGGAGCGAGTCCTTCATGGGCAGTCAATACCTTTGGTGCATGTGCGTTGGCAGCATGAGAACCTCCAAGAGAGAACATGGCAGAGGGAGGCTCAGATCTGTGCTCAATACCCCCATTTGTTTTCCTAGTATTTGTGATGTGGCTTTCGGGGATGCAAAGCCCTGAGGTAGGGAAAATTTAAAGACTCGGAATTTTCATGTTTTTTCTATTATATGGGAATATTATGAGTCTGTGAAAATTGACGGCATGTGATTCCGAGGCCCGGTGTACTCGGAATGAATTTATGAACTTTTTTTTAGGTATGTTCAGTAAACGTGTGAGCGGGTTTTTGTAACTTTTGAACTGGTACTCAAAATTAAACTTTGAGGGCGTTGTTGAACTCACAGCACCGGTATTCTCTTAAGGAGACCTTCAACTCGACTGTAGTAGGTTGATGGTAAAAATTATTTTTTGTGATTTTTGTGGTGGAAGAAGAAAAAATAAAATATCAAACTTTTATTTTATTTTTGAAATCTATCTAAATGGGTTATGGAGGTGGGGACCACCTGAACTAGAAAACCCCCAAATTAAATTCTAGCGGTGGGGGCCACCTGAACCCCTCTTTAATGTGGGGAAGCCTCTTTGAATCCTCCCACTAAATTGTGCCAATGCAATACTTTAATTATGCCAACTTTAATTGTGCCAACATAATTTAATTTGATAAACTTAAATTAATAAGTAGGATATTTTTCATTTTGGTGGAATTGGGGGAAAGAGTTGGCAAAGGGGATAGATTTTGGAGGATTATTCACTCCAATGAAGAACACCTCCCAATGAAGATCATTCTCTAATGAAGAACACCCCCTCCAGAATCGTAGAATGGGGGCGATGCTTGAGCTAGATCGGAAGCAACTTTCCGGAGCGACGAATGTCGGCGTCACCATCCCCAACGACTTCATCTTCTTCCCCACGACATCTTCTAATGAGCAATCAAGGTAGGGTTTGTTGTTGATTTATACCCCTTATCCCGTTCTTGTCGACCCCCTTGATTCAAGAATAATATTGTGGCTTGTTGTCATTCTAACGCAGAGGGTGCGGGCCAAACGAACACGACCCGAATCCTCCACAAAATCTTTGTGGTTGATAATGCATTATTTGTGATGGAGGAGGACGGAGACCAGTATTAGTGACTAGCACCGGTGGGACTCAGGACTGGTGGCCAGCACTCTGTTCGGCCATGAAGAAGGTGCTTGCACGACCGCACTGTCGAAGAAGTGCCATGGCCCGTCGGCCGCGGCGGAGCAAGGGCGGTGGCTGGCCACGCAAAGGGGTGGCGGCGCATGACTGCACTGCCCGGTGGAGAAGAGATACATCCCTGTGCCGCAGCGGCGAGCCGAGGTGCGGACAGCTCAACACCGGCTACCAGAGATGGCGCGGTGTGTGACTGCGCTGCACGGAGGAGAGGGGTTGGCCATCCGGCCAGCTGGGGCAACCCAACGGACGATGCACCATGGGCCACCGCACCTTGGGCCGCCGCACCGCAGGACGCCACACCACGATCCCAGTGGACCGTCGTGCGTTCGGGTCGATCCGGGCCAAACCCAGCGGGTTTGGTTAACCCAAACCGGGTCAGGTCGGCCTAGGCCGAGTCGGACCGGACTCGGACCAACTTCAACCCATTTTCACTCTTTTGGCCACATCTTGAGCTATAGGCATCCGTTTGACGAACCATCTACTGCATCAGAAACCTGGGATCGAGATAGTCCTTTTGGTATACCCCAATTGAGTTTTGGATAAAGTTAGGGTACAGCCGGGTTGGATCGAACACGAATCCAACTGGGCCCAATTGAGTGTCGTTATACTCACCCCTACATGGGCTATGCCCGCGCCTTATTGTGTATGGTGCAGACGACAGACAGCGCTGACTGAGGACGAGGGTACCAGGACTAGAGACAGCTCGAAGGTGGACCTTAGATGATGCGTACTATAGTGACGAACGTTTGAGAGTTGTACCTACCCTTCAGGTAAGATCCTTGGTGGGTGTTCACCGGAGTTGTTCATCTTACTTGTACAATCTAGTTTTATTGTACTTTCCAGTTGGGCTTGTATTCTGAACCCTTTTACTTATAATACACACTTTCTTTACTATTCAGTTTACTCATGTATGTATGTAATTGTGTGCTTTCTTACGTGAGTTTACAGGTTATAAAGGCAATGCCTTCCCAGTTTTTAGGGAATACGCCTTCAGTGCTAGTAGCCAGCCCCTGGCCTATGGAAGGCGGGCTTGGGGTAGTCACGGCACAGGCCCCGGGGGATGGGTCATGACAGATGCTTAGTTTGTTATGTTTTGTAGCTACTGACTCTTGATTTTGAATTGAAGTGTATCTCGGGTCAGTTTCTCATAAAAAATTCAGTAGAATAGTGTGTCGTAGACACTGAATGTATAATGAGCTTCATCTTCCTTAGTCGAGTGTAGAAGGATGTAGCAGGTAAGTTCATCATGTTCTTTAAATCAATTTAATCTATATTTGTGTTTAGTATGTGATCTCTATTTCACATTTACCATACCCTTGGCTATTTTACTGTTTCATTCGTGCCTTTTCATGAGGGAGTCTACTTCACTTTTTATCAGTAGCATGCATGAGTATCCACATGAGCATCCAGATATTATACATCCTCACACCCAAGGTCGACACATATTTTAATGAATTCTATTAATACATTAAGAAAAAATCATTAAAATAACACATTTAATTAAATTCAATAAACTAGTCATTTTAGAAATTAATTCAAAAAGGATAGGTAAAGAAATAGTGGTGGTGAGTCCCGGAATGGTGACAAGACTTTGGTGGTGTGTAAACTGTGTCTCTTTGTAGCAGTGTCTATGTTCGATAGTGATACTTTGGAATAGTGTCACAATTTTGGTGGTGACTTGTACTGGCAGTGTGACACCGACGGTGTGACATTTTACACTTAGCAAAAATTCTATACGGGTAGTGTCTCAGCTGACGTTCAGTCATCCTTCTTGAGGTAACTCCTCTAATGATAGGTCAGACTGGCAGAGAATCATACTATTATAAAATTCCTTTCTGATGATATGAAATCCTGACTGTGAGTCATTCCATACTTTATAAAATTTTCTTTGAAATGGTTACTCATATATGATGGTGATAAATTATTGATAGAGAGATCGTGTCTGGCAGTGATTTAGTCGTGAAGGTGACTCGTCCTCAGTGGTGTCTCAACATCAACGGTGGATCATACTTAAGAAACAATTTCATCACTTATGTAAAATTAAAACATTCTTAAAGAAAACATGAAACTTATTAATTATCAAAATAATCATGATTTTATGATCATTAAAATAAGGAGGACAACAATCTCCCCCTTTTTGATGATCAAAAATCATGTAATAAAATGTAATTTCAAAAAATAAATCATGACATATCAAAGATAAATCAAGACATATTATATAGGTTGTATCAAAGATAAAGAAATAAAATCACTTGTAAAGAAAGAAATAAATGTCATATTATAGTTCTTATCCTTTTGGGATTATCAAAAAGTGCACAATTGAATAGAAAATAATAAGGGAATAAAAATATCATAAAATATTCCCATTAAAGATATCCAAAAAAGTTTAACAAAAAGTTATAAAAAACATTCCCATCAAAAACATAAAGTCTAATCCACAAAAAGTATCATAGTTTGGAATAAGGGTCCATAGGTGATTTGACTTTTTCTTTGGTTTGGTCCTTGTCAAATATAGTAGGCTCAACATCCGAGTCTGAAGAAGCTCAAGGTAGAGTTGTAGGAAAACCAATAGGAATTTCAGCTATAGTTTGAGGTGCTCGGGGCTATCTAATGAGAAATGGCCTGATATGACTAAAAAATTGATAAGGAAAATAATTTAAATCTAGTAGGAAAAAGTGCATGAGGGTCTTTGGTGACCCCTGGCTGAAGGGATTATTCAACAGGAGGTGCCAGGTCGTCTGTCACTAGAATAGCTTCATGAGCTACAACAGCAGTACTATGCACATGAAGGAAGGGTTTCATAAGGTTGATGGAATCCATAATGATATTCCCAAATCTCTTCATCACACTAAAAAAGTATCCTTTCTCTTCCATAAATCTTTGAATCACTAGATTCATTTCCTTTAACTTCCTAATTTGTTCTTTGAAATCTAGAGAAATAGGAGGCATCTGCAAATTTTCAGCCAAATACATGAAGTGATAATAGAGCTTGTGATTATAGTAGATTCTTGAAAGATATTATTTAATGAAATTTATTATTGTTTCCATGTCTGAGTTAATGTAATTTTCATATTTTTTGATCATAATGTGATCATGCTCAATGATTTACTCAAACTTTCTCAATATTTCCAAAGGAATGGAAGGTTCACCACTAGAAGGTCCACTTGAAATGACACTAAAATCTTCTCTAACAACGTTTATTAGAAGATCAGCATCAACATTATTAGTGGTAGTTTAAATAGAAGCATATGAGGACACATATTCAAGGCTCTTAATAATGGAATCTATATAATCTATAAAGGAATACTTCAAATATTCAATCAAAGACTTTATGGATTCCATCTCACCATAAATCCTCATATTTTCAATTTAAATTTCTTGAATATGATGCATCATATTTAGTTGAATATGATGCTTAACCAACTAAAATAGGTGTCTTGCATCATTTTCACGTAGCTTAGCAAGTAGAGGTGATTGACTCTTCAAAACCTTAACAAAATTTAAAAGCATCTTCTCTTTGAAAACATCCAAGTCACCCTTGGTGACTATATCAAATGGAACATGATAAAAAAATAAGAGCAGGAGTATCATTTTTAGGAACTATTTCAGAATCAAACCTCTCTACCTACCCTAAAGAATCAATTTGATTAACCAACAATCCCTCGTGATTCGTTACATTTCAAAGATCAGGTCCACCATTTTTTGGTGGAATCTCATGAAACTTATCTCATTCCTCAATCATAGGATCGATCCAACTAACTAAATGATTAACCACATATGATGAAATAATGATTTTTATAACTAAAGGAGGTGAAAAACTAGGATTTAAACATATCTCTGAGCATCTGAACTTTGTTCAGTAATAGTCAACTCAACATAAGTAGTAAGTCCTTCTATCTGAACATCATCTTTTTTTACAACCACAAATGATTCAACATTCTTATTCTCATCCAAAGAGGGCTTATTTGAAATAGCAGTAGTTTTTTTACTAGATACCATATCTTCTTCCATTTGTACATCAACAACTTGGTCCACTTCTACACATTCTTTAATAATAAACTCAACAAGATAATTTCTATTTTGTTCATCCACATGATTCTCAACAGCAGCAATAACTACCAACTATTTAACGGCAACCATATCTTAAAATTCATTAACAACTGTAAGATTTGGGTATTTCTCCCCATCAATATAATCATCTTCTTATTCTTTGGAAGTAGGGTCCATTTTATCAAACAAGACTTGGTCTATCCTTAGATCTAGAAACAGATTCTCTAGGAGAAGTAAATAAGTCTTGAAGAGTTTCAGAATCCTCTCTTCTTATCTTCCCATTGGAACAATATGGATCTGAATCATCATCATCACCATTATAAACATCTCTATTTCCATTTCCATTTTTATTTTCATTTTTATCACCATTATCATCATTTTTCTATTCTTCTTCCTCTTCATCATTATCAATATCATTATCAGATTTAGAGATACTCTTTATCTGTTATTCTCTTGAAACATTATTTTTTTATTCATAACTTCTTACTAATTTTTCTATTTTAGAAAGACTCCTAGGAGGACTAGGAGTTCCGTATGTAATAGGTGGAGATTCATGAGAAATATCTGGATCACTACCCTCATCAGCAGGATAAGACTCTTCCTCAAATTTATAGGAAAAAATTTCTTCTTCCTCATCTGAATACTCCATTATCTCATATGGTTCCAAACTAGGATCAACAAGGTACTTTAGCCTTAAAGGATGGTTTATAGGGTTGAATTCAACATAGATTTTTTCACCATCAGCTACCCACTTCTTTTTCTTATGGTTCCAGATGATTCTCATCCTTAAACAAGTTGCTTTAGGGATAAAAAAACCACTACAGTCAACTAGAGACTCTTCATCATATAAAACTAACCATTTTTTATGATGGAAAAAATAAACTTTGATTAAATTTATAATGACCCATACTTTACATACATTGTTATTAATTCAAAATTGAAGCACACTTATTACAACATATAACAAAACCAAAAAAAAGGACTGTATAGGTATAGTGTCTTTAGAAACTGGGAAACATAAACAACTGGTTTATAAAGCATCTACTTTGCCTCCCATTTATTTCATCATATCTAGAATCCCTTTTTGGCATATCCTACTTAATAACATTATTCCTGACCTGGGGAAATAAAACATACAAAAGGGTGAGCTCAAATGCTCAGTAAGGGTAAACAAAAGAAATATCAATCACATCATATACATAAGAACATAACTTTTGGAAATCTTAACCTACAAAAGAGATCATAATTTCATAACATGGGATAAATTATAGTAGTGAAATGTAATCCAAATAATCATAACTTAAAACATGAAACTTTGTGGCATACACACATAATCATAGAGAATCATTTCTTATTAGTCAAGACTCATTGCCAAGACTATCTTAGTGGACAAAGTCCATTTTTGAACCGATTTCACTCCTCGTTTCAGTCTTGTTTCACTGAACCGGTTTAACCTTCCATTCCAGCCATGTCTATCTCATGAGATATAAAATCTTTAACCAATGCATTGGAGGGAGATATAGGTCTCACCCATCTCATAATGATACCATTCTAATATGTGCCACAAAATCATAAACCATACATCATAGCATAACCCATGTAATAAAAATGGGATTCTTAAACATCGAGACATCATAAAACAATTCATATAAAATAAAGGAATTAATAAAAAATAATTCCATCACAAAATAATCAAATCAATGTAATAATAGGGATAGAAACATAACCCTATATTATCTTATATGAAAAATAATTTTGATAAAACACTTGAACTCCATTCTTGAGGAAAATATCCTTTCTACTTTAAAAACATTTTTCCTTTATTAACATGTCATACAATTTTAAACAAAAAGAAGTTGATTAAAAATAAACTTGAAAACTTGTAAAGGAAGATTCTTGGAAATAATGTTTTAAAAATCCATTCATTCCGTATAAGTTAAAAAACATTCTTCTCGTACTTTTATCGGAAAAGTCAAAAAGTACCTCGTACGAAAAACGACAAAAGATTCCTTTCATATATTTTACTAAAAAATCACCGAAGGGTAAAATTGGATTTAAAAAATTGTAGGTGGATTGAAATAATATTACATATTTAGGAAACATGGATGTGGATGATAAAATACACCCCAGTAAATACCGAAGTATAAACAATCTCGGAAAAAAAGGAGATTGTGATATTTTCCCTTACCTTAGGTCTGATTTGCTTCATAAGTGTCTGAACCTCCTGTATAATGATTTAAATAATGTTATTTAATTATTCCATAATCTTACTTATTGTTATGATATCATATATGGTCATATTTTTAGCTTTTTATTAGTAATATTGCATTACTACTTGTTATTCGGGTGTTTATTACTTTTTGTTCTTATGCGTGTTTTGTCGAATAAATTCTTATTCTTCTCTTTAGGTTATAGATACCTAATTTCCAGAATGTTATTAGTGTAATATATATCATATTCATTCATTCAATTCATTTATATAATCATTATTCAATGAATATCATGTAGAACGAGTCGCATCACATCGTGGAGACGGTATTCCGTACGTACGCACGAGCGATGATATCGTTCCCATGATCGTGTAATTGTATTAGAGTGTATGTATACTATTTCAGAATCAATATAAATTTACAATAGTCATATATAGTCATTATTTACACCATTATACCCATCCAATTAAGGTGGTGGTGGAAAATAGATTACACCACGGCGTGGAGACGGTATTCCGTAAGTACGCACGCGCGGTGATTTCATTTTCCGTAGGATGGATAGATGGTGAAATAGGGTTGTTTAATACTTATAATAATATATCATTATACGATTGATACTTATGTTATTACTTCATAATGAAACAACTAAAGAAGAATAAGTGGCAGAAGAAATAAAGATGAAAGAATCTGTAACGGACATTACCTCTTCTTTGAAGTGCTTCTTTGAGACCTCCTTTTGGGGCACTAAAATAGGCTTTTGAAGAAGACTAGAACCTCTAGGATGTTTCTAGGGAAGTGGAGAGGAGAAATTTTCAGGGTTTTACCGAGCTTGAAGGCTCAAAGTGGTGTAAGGAAGAGGGGGAGGAGGTGCCCTTTTATAAGGGAGGAGAGGGGCTCCTTTGGAAAAACTAAAATTATTATTTTATTATAAAGTCATGTTCGGTTTTAAATAGCTCCAAATTGATTTATTTTGAATCTAAGGTGGGGATTGGTCTAAATACTCTCATACAATAGAATTTAGACAAGTTTAGGTTCCTATTTTAACCTTATAATTTATATTTAACATTAAGTTAAATAATTTTACTTTTACCATGTCTTCTTGTGTTCTTATACTATAAGGTTAATAAACTTACTATAACAAGCCAAAAGAACCCCAAGTTGTTAAATATTAATATATATAACCTTATCTAAGTCATTTGTTCGAACCATAGATTTTTATGAATAAAATAACAATTAATAATATAATATTTGTTTTAAAAACTATTTTATGTCAATTTTGACACTATTTAGTAGTTGATTTTTTTGAAAATCATAACAGAATGATTAGTTCGAAAGAAGTTAATTAAATCAATACTAACATTTCATATTAACCTAGAAAATTATTGTAATTCATAAAAAGTCTCAAATTACATTTATTTGGGTATTTATAACATCAATTATGTCAATATTTCATTAATAAGATAATTACTACATCATCTTTGCGTCATAAATAAATTAACTTATTTAAATTATAAAAATTACAATTAAAATATCATTATGTAGGAAATAGTTTTATCTGTATAATTAATATTTATAGTCGATTTTATCTTATGTATAACCCTATATTAAAAATGATTTTCTTATTAAACTTTGATTTTAACTATTTTAACCCTTCTTTAAATAAATTAAAAATAAATGTCCTAATATAATCCAAGTGGGCCTAAATGGTAATATTTTATTCCTAAGGTTGTTTTTGGTCGAATTAAACTTATCCAAAAGAATTAGGACATGTGTTAGGGTAATAATAATATCATTTTTACCCTTAAACACCCTATTTACTTTTAACCGTGGTAAAAAAAAGTAAAAAGTTAATATTCACCAAAAATTATTTTCATCCCATTGAACCAAATTTTACTTACTGACATCAACCGTGTCTCTTGGATTTTTGAAATTCCACTCACAGAAGTGGTAAAATTAAGTTTTATGAAAAATTAAGTTTTTTAACTACCACTTAGTGGTTTCACTATTCATCAAAAATTGAAAGTTTTCAGAAAAATACCAAAATTTCACCCTAGGCTAATTTCGATATTCCGAATCCAAAAATGAAGTCCATTTTGAAAAATAAAATTTATAAAATTTCAAAAATTGGTTATTACTATTCATAACGGCTAGTTTCAATAATATTTTAATAGCATATCGTTGTTTAGTGAAATTCGGTATTGCGTACGACGCAAGCTATCGAGGAAGGTCGCGATTGCGTATAAAGCAAGCCGAGCAAGTGTTGTGTGTAGTAAAAGATTCCTTTGATGATTTATATAACATAAAAGTCTCGGGTGTTACAAAATTAGGTAATTATAATGTGAATTATTCTTGATCATTTTTGTAAAATAAACCATAATACACCTACAAAGATTGATCTTATGTCCTCTTTTCATAAGAATAATCATGTATCCATCATGATACCTTAACATATAAAAATATCACTTTCTTAGGTAAAATCATATGTTGAATAAATTTAAACAATATTCTACATTCCCTATCTAACTTAGAAGCTACTGGTCTTCTTGTTATTCTATCAGCAGCCAGCACTGTAAGAGCATCCTCATACAAAAAAAACATCAATGTCTTCAATAATAGATCCTTGGTAGTAATTAAATACAACTTCATAAGGAACACTTAATAATTTGTCCCACTTATTTGAATAATAGATAACTTTATGACCATTGATTCTTGTTCTCAACCAATCTTCTTTATCTCTAAAAGAAAACTCTACAAACTGATAAAACTGGTATACTAGCCTAGGATAAAAATGCATCTCATTTGAAGAGAACCAATATAACCATCCTTGGATATTTAGGAATTTCAGTACTAAAGACTTTCTTAAGATCATACATTCAACTTCAACTTCCTTTCTGGGTACTACTTCAATTTTTTCAAGATCAGGACAAATAGGTTCAACTACAACAGAACCACTAAACTCTTCTTTTTGTTTCTTAGTAGTACATAATTAATCTGGAGAATTCATCGAAGGTCACTTTACTCTATCCATGAAGATGGGTTTAGTTTTCTTGGTCGAAGTTAAAGGGAAGGTCGCAAGGTTGTGGTGTGGGAGATAAAGACTCTAACTAGGTTCTAGAGGAAATAAAGGCATGAGAAAATAGGTATGTTGGAATTAGAGAATTGTTTATTTTAATATCATTTTGGATTAAGGTATTTGAAAAATCAAAAACAAAATAATACATAAGAGTTGAATTTGAAAAATAGTAAAAAATAGAATTAGGTTAAAAATAAAATAAACATAAGAATAAAAAGACAGAAAATTCCACAATTTAGAAGTGAAAATTTTGAAAAGGCGTGAAAACTAACTGTGTGAAGTTCACAATGGAAAGACAACCACAATAGTGATACAACCACAATGGTGATACAACCACAATGGTGAGACAACCACGATGGTGTTTCATACCCAACAATGTATCATACCCAACAATGTTTTCTTAGAAAATTAAAGTTAATCATAATTAATCATACCTAGATAATGCTTAATGTAATTTATTCTATCAGAATTCAAATTTTTAGTGAATATATTAGCCAACTGATGTTCTGTACCAATGTATTTAAGAGTGATATTACCTTTTTGAAGAAAACTCTCAAATTTGATGTCATACATCAATATGTTTTGTTCAAGAATGAAAAAATGATTATTAGAAATATTTATAGAACTTTTATTATCAAAATTTATGGGGAAATGTCAAAATTGATGTCCATAGTCTAGTAATGTGTGTTTAATCCACAAAATTTGTGCACACCAGCTACCTGTACCTATATATTCATCTTTAGTGGTGGAAAGTGAAACCAAATTTTGTTTCTTACTACACCATGAAACTATATACTTTCTTAAAAAGTTACATGTTCTAAAGGTGATTTTTTTATCTAACTTATATCCACCAAAATCAGCATTAGAATAACTAACTAAATCAAATTCTTTTCATATTAGATAAAACAATACTAAATTAATAGAATATTTGATGTATTTAAAAATTATTTTTCTAGAAAAAAAAATGTGTCTCTTTTGGATTTTCTAGAAAGTAATCACACATACACACACTAAACATTACATCAAGTCAACTAGAAATAAGGTAGAAAAGACATCCAATAATAACTCTTTAACTAGTTTGATCCATTGGTTTCACAGCTTCATCAAGATCTAACTTACAGGTGGTACTCATAGTAGTATCACTAATCTTAGTGCTATCCAAGTTGAAATGTTTTAAAATATAATTTAAACAAATTAATTTTTTTTAAATGGTTCCTTCATTATTTCTATAAATCTGAAAACCAAGAAATAATTTGATTTTAGCCATTAAAATAATTTCAAATTCATTTTGTATAATTTTTGAAAAATCAATACAAATATAATTTCTTAAAGATACAAAAATAACATCATCAACATATATTTTAATAACTAAAACATATTTTGAAATTAGTTTTATAAAAATTGAAGGCTCGGGTATACCTTTTGAAAAACCTTTTTAAATAAGAATATTATTGATCTTATCATACTAAGCACTAGGATATTGTTTTAAAATATATAAATATTTAGTTAATTTAAAAACTTGATTTGAATCGTGGGGATTTTGAAAAAAAGTGGGTTGTTCAACAAAAACATCCTCAATTATAAAACCATTCAAGAAATCGCTATTGATATCCATTTGATAATGGTTGAAATCAAAAAAAATTTCATAGTGATGAATAATTCTAATAGATTCAAGTCTGGATACTGGTGAAAGGGTCTCTTTATAGTCTATTCATTCTTCTTGATTATAACATTATGAAACTAATATTTTCTTATTTATAACAATTGTTCCCAACTCACCTACTTTGTTTCTAAAAACCCATTTAGTTCCTATAGTAAATGTGTCCTCGGGTCTATCCACCAATTCCCATACTTTGTTTCTTTCAAAATGATTTAATTTTTCTTGCATAGATATTACTAAGAATTTATCATTTATTTCTTAATTAATGTTCTTTGGTTATATCTAAGATTAGAAAGATTGATGTTCAACCTGATTTCTAAGAGAATCTCTTGTATGTGTAAATCTATCTAGATTTCCTAAAATAACATCTAAGGGGTGGTATTTAAGGGTTCTAATAACTCTATAAAAAGTATGTATTATCACTTCAAGATTTTCTATAAGTTATGGTTCAAGAAGTTCTAGAAATTCCTCAGAACTGGATGCTTTTTATCACTATTTTATAGAAGTTTCTAAAGGTTTGGAATTTATGTTCAAAGTTGATAAATCATCCTCAATGTTCTCTAGCTAAATATTTGGATCATGTGAATATGTCTTATCAAATTTTATGTGAATATACTCTTCCATAGTCTTATTCCTTTTATTTAAAACTCTATAGGATTTACTGGAAATTGAATAACCTATGAAAATTCCATCATCACTTTTGGAGGAAAATTTTTCAATATTATCCTTAGTGTTAAGAATAAAAACTTTGAAACCAAAAACTCAATAGTAATTAACATTAGGATTCCTATTATTCCAAAGATCATAGGGGGTCTTCTTTGAAATTGGTCTAATTAAAACACTATTTTTGATGTAGCAGGCTATATTCATAGCCTCTGCCCAAAAAATAGACAGGTAAGTCATACTTATTTAACATGGTTCATGTTATCTATTTAAGTGTTATATTCCTTATTTCTTCAACCCCATTCTACTGAGGGGTCCTAAGAGAAGATAAGTTATGAATATACCCATTTTTTGAGAAAAAAGATTCAAAGTATTGATTTTCAAATTCATGACTATGGTCACTTGTTAGGATCTTAATCCTATTTCCAATTAAGTTCTATACAGATCTTACATACATGGTGAAATAAGAACAAGATTAACTTTTTTGAGATAGAAACAACTAAGTATACCTAGAAAATTCATCTACAAGTACATAGACATATTTCTTCCCATTTTGACTAGAAACGCTAGATGATCCAAATAAATCCATATGAACCAACTCAAGAGGTTTAGAATTTGACACTTCCTTCTTTGATTTAAAATAATTCTTGTGTTGTTTCCCCTTTTGATAGAGGTTATAGACTTGTCATTTTAGAATTTTAGTTTAGGAAGATCCTTGACTAACCCCTTCCTAGTAAGCTTTCTATGTGAGTAAATATTAAAATGGCCTAGTCTTTAATGCCAAAGACAATATTATTCATGAAAAGTACTCGAGAAAGAAACATTTTGAGATATTAAATAATTTAAATCAACAACATATATATTTTCATTTCTCAAAGTAGTAAAAACTAAATCATTTTATGAATAACAAAATATATGCATCATTTTCCAATTTAACATGGAAACTAGCATAACATGATTGTGATATGCTAATAAGGTTATATTTTAAACCATAAATATACAATACTCTAGAAATTAAAACAGAATTGTTGTTACTAATCTAGATAAGGCCGGTTATTTTCAATTTAGCATTGTCACCAAAGGTTAAATGGCTACCATTAACCTTAATAAAGATCTTGATGCAAGAATAATGTCTCATCATATGACTTGAACATCCACTATCAAAGTACCATAGAATTCTATAGCAGGTCTTTAAATAGTTTTCCTACAGAATAGAATTTATACGAGGAATTATTTTGGTACCCATATTTTTTTGGGTCTAGAAGTGTTAGTCATCATGGATTTAGGAGACCATATTTGTTTAATAGATTTCCTATAAACAGATTGAATAATTTTGGAAATAAATACTTTTTTAGGTCCTCTAGATAAATATTTAGTAGTATAACTTTCAGGTTTTTGACTTAGGTACAAAAATCACTCTTTACTACTCTCCTCTATCTATGTTGATATCCAATACCTGTAACATATTTAGGTGAAACTTTCCTTCCTAAAATATGTGTGAGAGTTTCTCTCCCATTAGTGAATTTTTCTCAATTTTTATTCAATTCCTCATATGAGAGTTTAATTTTAGTATTTTCTTTTAGAAATTGGTAATTATTGTCCTTTTCAACAGATAGATTGGATTTAACATTAGCAAATAAATCATGTTGTCTTTTAAGAACTTTGTAGTTTTCTTTAAGTTAATTAAAAGTATCTTCCATAAAACTATAGTATTAAAACATTTATTCCTTAGTCATATCATCATCAGATTGTTCATTCTAATAATTAACATAAATATGTATAGATGATATAGTAGGTACTTGAGTGAATTCTTTCATAAATCACATATTAGCTATGTTAGATTTTTCTTTAAGAGTAGAGTTAGAATAAATGGAGATATCCTCAGAATTAGTACATGTTTCTTTCATTTCTTTCTTGAACCTTATGTCCTTAACATCATATTTTATTTTATACTTAAACTTTGGAAATTCATATTTCACGTGCCATTTCCTTTTTTTCACTCATAGAAGGTGACTTCATTGTCGTACTTCTTCCAATCTTTCTCACAGGTTCCTTTAGAATCATGCTTTCCTTTGTAACTAGGTTTTCTAATAAATTTATTTTTCCTATAAAACTTCTTGAAATGTCTATCCAGGTGGGCCATCTCTTCATCACTATCTGGAAGTGACTCATTGTCACTTTATCTAGTATCTTTAACTTTCTCATCTTTCTTTTGTTTAGATGAAATAGTATTAAAGAATATATATTTTCTCCTTGGATCTTAATCATATTTTCAGTTGACCTTTTACTCTTTTTCATACATCATCAGTTTAATAATCTACTCTTTGACATGTATCTTTTTGATATCATAGGATTCTCTAATAGATATAGATGTTCCTCTCTATCTTTCTGAAATACATCTTATTAGCCTCATGTTCTAGTCTTTATTAGATACATGATTCCCAAGTGAGCTCATAGTATTCACAATTTCATTAAAACTGAGATACATGTCAGCTATTAGTTCATCGGGATTCATCTAAAAAGAATCATACATTATACTATATGTATTAAATAGAATTTTTTTGACATTGGTTATTCCCTCATGTGTAAAAGATAAAGTATCCTTAATTTCATACGTAATTTTACAAGAATAAATTCTATTGAATTACTCATCTCCTAAAGCACAGTAAAGGGAATTCATTTCATTACAATTATTTTTCTAAGAAATTTTTTTAGAATCATCCCAATCCTTTCTAGAAGTAGCATGTATAACATATTTATCTTCTATAAAATTCAAAATTTAGAAACCCATATTCTCTATATGAATTTTCATTTTGATCTCCCATTAAGCATAATTGTTTTCATTGAAAAAGAGAGGTCTATTGGTAGCAGAACCTTCTTGTCTAGAATCTATTTAAATAATTAAATTTATAAATGAAATAAATTTAAGATCTTTAAATATTAACAAAAATCACAATTGAAAAAGTTTTTGAAAACCTTGAAACCAAATCTTAAACCTTTGATACCAAATATTGGTCGGAGTGAATATCTCAAGAGGGGGGTGGATTGATTACCCAATAAAAATTTCTGTTCGAAATGTATTAAAATAGATTCTCTTAATATTTAAAATCATCATAGTTAAACAAAATACTATATCACAACAAATATAAATATTTCAAAAAATTTATTAGAATATTTATTAGGTCTCACATAAAATAATATACAATATTACTTAATAATTTGAAATCAATTTGCATAATTAAAATATTATAAAAACATTAATTAAGGTTAACTATAAAAGTAATAATTTTTTTTACAGTTCAAATCAATTTATAGTTTTAAAGAATAGATTCAAAGTAAAACAAAATAAAACATGCAATAGAATTTTGAAGACAACAGGTTCATACTCAAGATGAGATTTAGTCCTCTCAAGTTGTTGATCACCTACTACCAAGTAGTTTATATAGATAAATAGTTTCATCCATAACTAGGATCGGGTTTTACAATAGTATACAACCATCCAGACCACGCATGGCCTCTTCCACTATTATCCGTAGGATAACAAAATACAAAAGGTCACATAGGACCTCTACCACAATTTCTGTGGGAGTACAAGTATAAAAAGGGTTAATAAGATATCTATGTATATTCTAGTTATATCAGGAGATAGTGTGTTTTGAAATTAATAGAGAAACACACACATTGGTCATAACATAAAATAGAATAAGAAAAGTAAGAAATTAAATGTTTGAAGGGATAGATATTGTCAATTATTTATGATGTGTAGCTTGTGACTCTTGATTTTGATTTTTAGTGTATCTAGAGTCAAGTTATCATGAAAATTTCAATAGAACAGTGTGTTGTAGACACTAGATGTGTAATGAGCTTCATCTTCCTTAGCCGGGTGTGGCAGGATGTAACAGGTAAGTTCATCAGGATCTTACAATCAAGTTTATCTCTATGTGTGTTCAGTATGTGAGCTCTTTTTCACGTTTCAAAATGCCTTGTCTATTCTAATCTTTCGTTTTATCTCTTTTATAAGGGAGTATGATTCAATTTTTATCAACATCATACATGAGTATCCATATGAGAATCCAGATATTTTTCATCCTCGTACTCCTAGCTAAAACATCCTTTAATTCATTATGTCAGCCCATTAATAAACAATCATTAAAAAAACGCATGTCATTAAATTCAATAAACTACTAGTTAGAGAAGTTAATTTAAAGAGGATAAGTAGAGAAATGGTGTTGGTGAGTCTTAGGATGGTGACAAGACTCTGGCGGTGTGTAAGTGTAATGGTGTCTCTCTATAGAGGTGTCTAAGTCTGGTGGTGAGACTTTGGAATGGTGTCACAATGCTTGTGGTGACTTGTACTGGTGGTGTGATACTGGTAGTGTTATATTTTATACTTAGCCAAAATTATTCACTGGCAGTGTCTTAACTGATGGTGAGTCATCCTTCTGGCAATGAATCCTGTGATGATAGGTCAGACTGGCGGTGAGTCATACTTTTCTAAAATTCCATTCTGATGGTATGACATCTTGTTGGTGAGTCATTCCATACTTTACTAAATTTTCATTAAAACATTAACTCATAGCTGATAGTGAGACATTGTTGATGGTGATACATTGTCTGGCGGTGAGTCAGTCTCAATGGTGACTCATCCTTAGTGGTGTCTAAACCTCAACAGTGGGTCATAATTAGAAAAAAACTATTCACCTATCAGAGATTAAAAGATTCTTAGAGAAAACATGAAACTTGATAATTATCCCTCTAATCATGTTTTGATAATAATTAAAACAAGGAGGTAAACAAAGGATTTATCCTAGTACATTATTTTCTAATGAATCAAATGGTCCCTTAGATAATAATAGATTTATGGTTTTTTGATCACCCACTTCTACTGACCAATGTTTTATATCACACTTCATCAGAACTTGATGGTTTTATTTCTCTTGCATATCAATTTTTTCACTTCCCATCTATGATATCCTAATTTTAAACCTATTTATGAGTTAATTTGGGTAACATTTATGTTTCCAATGTTCCTTTTTAAAAAGAAGTTTTAGTATTCATTTTTATAGAATGGGTTTCTATAAAAGGAACTTTTAAATATTAAAACTTTTATAACCCAGTTGAATATTTAGGGTGGGGTTCATTTTAATAGGGGTCAAATATAACACCCTAATATTTTGTGAAATATTGTTTTTTCAAATTAATTTAATCTTTTTTATATTTTTCATTTTACAAAATACTAAATATAGATTTTTTTTATACAAAAAAACACTGTTTTTGGATAGAGTTATATGAAACACTAATTTGGCATTGTGATACATAGAAAACTTAGATTATCTTGAGTTATACATAACACTATGCTTCGATTGTGTTTCACACAATGTCAAGTTCTTTTTTTTAGATTTCATTACACACAAGACTAAGCTTTACTGAACAATAATAAATCATTAAAATATTATTACTTTATATATTAAGATATATCCCAGCTATTAAATTAGAAGTTATAAATAATATTAACAAACTTATGAAAATATAAGGTTTATAATATGAATTCATTGATTACCAAATAATTATAAATGAAAATATATAAAAATTGATTATAAAAAAAATAATTTTATATTTTATGATCCCAAAGTCATTTTTATTAAATAAATTACAATTAGTGAATGATATTAATGAAATATATATGTTATATATTCACTAAAATAATTTTAATATTTATTCAATAGATTTTATAGGCATAATATAAGAATAAACCCAATTTAATGCATAAAAACCTATATTTTTTAAAAGGAAATTTTACTACCTTTTAATGGAGGACCCATTGTTGAAACTTTTATGTATATATTAAAAAAATAAACTTCTTATTTTAAAGAAGAATATAAAAATATACCTTGGATTAATTTTTGGTATTTTTATGATTAGTTTCATGCTTTTATGAATAGTAAAAAATAATAAATTTTAATTAAAAACAACTTTTTTCATCGAAATAATTTCTAATGTCAAATTATATTTTTTTTATTGGTTTTAAAGTATAATTAGATAATTTTTTTTTCAGTTAATATATTGTAGATCATTGGAATCAATTTTACATTGAATTTATATATAAAAACATATCAATCTTTTTCATGTTTTAACTTTAATTAACCATTTGCACACTCCATCAACGGGATTAATTTTAAATTAATTACTGTAACTTCTGTGTTTTCAATTTTGAAAAATGTATTACATATTTAGAATAATATGGTTCAAATTTTTTAAATTGTTTTTTTATTTTTGGGAATTATGAATAGTAACTTTAGTAATTTTTTATTAACACGGTAAAAGGTAAATCAGGTCATTATGGGTAAAAAACAATATTATAAGAAATAGAAAATGAGCCTAAAACTTGTTATAATTTCATTGGAAGAATGAGTTTAGAAAAAAATCATACTTTTTATGAAATTATAACCTTTTTATTCCAATTGGATGAGAGTAATACACTTATTATATTTTATTTAAGGAAAAGTTAAAGATGTCGTACTCATATTTTCAAAAAAATCATTTTTAATATAGGGTTATACATAAGATAAATTTGACCATAAATATTTATTTGAAAGATAAAATATTTTTCATTATCACATTAATTTATTTTAAATTTTTTGAAAATAAATAAATACCTAAAAGGCTTCTACAATGCTGATTCAATAATTATTTAATTAATGGAAATACCAAATAAATAATATTAAATTTATTAAAATAAATATAATTTGATATAATTAATATAATAAAATAATTTTATAGATGAATTTGACATGTTAGGGATGAGTTAATATAGTTAGTTTTAAGATATCAAGTTATTGTGATATTTTTAAAAAAGATGAATAATGAATAGTGTCAAAATTGAAACCAATGACATTTTATGAAAGTAACATTTTATTAAATTAATTAAAAATCATAAAAAATTTAAATAAGGACAATGAGATGATATATGGTATAAAATATAATAAATTTACCATTTATTTTTTAATTTAAACATTATATGAAAAATTTAAATTCTCATAACATTAAAACTTTATTAGCATAGTTAAAATTAAAATAGGTTAGTTAAGTGTTAATAACAAACATAAGGTATAAAATTACATCAAATCCTATCTAAAATGTATTTTTTGATGATATTATAACCTTATATCATCTTATCTTTGAATAAATTTCCTTTTGGAGGTATTTGGATTGATATTGAATTTATTATTAATTAATATTTTTTGAAATTCCAAAAGTGACCCTCACCTCAATTATAAAAGAGAACCTCCTCCCTCACTTCATCGTAATAAATTGAGACTTAAATATCTTATATCCCCTTCCAAATTATCTTATCTAATTACCTATCCATATTTTAGAGTTTATTTTCTTCCTACTATACCTACTATATAATCCTTTAGAGGATATCTAAAGGATTTGTTCCAAAGAAGAGGTAATCACTCAAACTAATGACTCTCTTTTTCTACTCTTATATACCTCCTATGAATATATGATATATATAACAAAATTATAACTTAATAATAATAAATTTTATTAGATTTTATTTTTATTATGAACACACCAATATACATCCCCTTTCCCATCAAACAAAAATGAGAGTATCACTCATGCGTACGTACAGTTTAACGCCTCCACATAGTGATACAATTCATTTTCCATCACCATATTTTATGAGTTAAAATTATGATGGGTTTAATATTTATATATGATATTTATGATATAATTATACATCTAGAATGATAATATCATTTATACCATTTTACCATCCACCTAATATTTTGAAAAAATGATAACATCGCTTGTGCGTGCGTATGACTTACCATCTCCATGATGCGATGTGATTCATTATTCACCTATATTTCACATGGATGGAAATAAGGATAAATTTTATGAATTTATATGTTAAATATGACATAAAAATTATTCTTTAATGATAAAATATCATGTATTTTACTTTCTTTTAACCCAAAGAAAATGAAAACAGTGTTCATGCGTACGTACGACCTACCGTCTCCATGAACGATGTATTTTATTTTCTATCTCAAACTACTATAAATCGCCATGAATAATTATATAATGAATATATATATGATATTTATATTATTATTATCATTATTTATATGATTAAATCATAATCTATGCAATAGGACCAAGGATAAAAATTCAAAACATGAACGGAAAATGAAGTAGATATTACCCGAAGAGTAACATTAACAAGAAATTATTAATAAACGGCTAATATTAATTCATAAGTAAATAATATATAGAATATATATATATATATGAATATAATTATATGATATATGTATAATAAAATTATATTTATTGTACATGAGGTTTTAACGTGTGCGAAAGAAGTCAAGACTTAAGGTAAGATAATTTTATCTTACTTTTTATTTTTGTGAGATACATGCCATGTTCACCACTAGATTCTTTTTTCTTTTGTGTATATAATATTATATTTCATGTTATATAATTAATTTAATTTATTTAATGATATTAAAATCTTTAATTTATGTTATTTTTTTATGGGTTTCATGATTCTAAAGCTACTCATGTAGAAAGGGATTTATGTTTCACTTTTATTTCTCTAGGACACATGTATTAAACACTAATAGATTATTCTACATGGTGTATATAATTCCCATGAATGTATTTTATGAGTATTATCCTGAATATTATGGTTATTTACATATCTATTTGATGATATCACTTTTATGGGGTTTATGGATCAAAAGATTACCAAATTAGTAAGGTAATTTTTCTCAATTTACTGTATTTGAGACACATGTTACGTTATGAACCTATATTCTTTTTGAAGGTTTATATACTTTCATTTGACATGTTTTATCATGAATCTATTTCTTTTCATGATATAATAAGCTTCATATAATTTTTTTCTCTCTTTGGTAGGAAATATATGTTCCTTCAAAATAATGTTTTCTAAAAATGTTTTAAATGATCTTCTAAACATTTTCAAGAAAATAGATTTCAAAGAAGTTTAAAATAGTTTCAAAGATTACTTTATATGTTTTCATGGTTATTTTTAATGAAAATATTTGGTAAATGTTTTATGATTCTAAAATTATTTTTAAAAAGGAAAGTGTCTTTTCCTCAAGAAATGTTTTAAAAAGATCTTTCAAAATTATTTTGCATCTACTTTTTCATAGTTTATGATTTGTTTAGGATATTTTCCAAGAGTATCATTCATATTATTTATTTAATGTTTTATGTTTATGAATGAGTTATATTTATGAAATCTATTTCTTTTCCATGGGTTATGTTATGATTGAATGATTTTTATGAAACCCATTTCATTCCATGGGTTCTGATATGATAAATGATTTATGTTCTTGTAGAACACATATGTATGTTTTTTATTATGTGATGGGTGGGCACTATATCTCCCTTCAATTATTTGGTTAATGATTTATATCTCATGATATAAACATGGATGGAATGAGGAGTGAACTCTATTTAAAAAAAGAATTTTTTTCGCTAAGATCGTCTTGGGAGTGAACCTTTACTACTAAGATGGTATTGGGAGCAAACCATAACTACTAATATGGTTATGTGAGTGAAAATGAATAAAAATATGGTTATGGGAGTGAACCATGACTACCAAGATAGTATAGGGAGTGAACTCATAATATTAAGATGACATTGACAGTGATACCTTTACTACTATGGAAATCATTTTTATATGCCTATGTGTCTTCCATAAATTCCATTTCTTATTCCTATTTTATTATTACATGTATTATGTTATTTATTTCCTTATGATTCATGTCTTATGAACTGCCAATATTTATTCCATGATTCATGTTTATGATCTTTGATATGTAGGGTATGATCTGATAATGATATTTTCTCATACCCTTATGACCATGATTATTCTTACATATCTTCCTTGTTTACCCTTACTGAGGATATTATCTCAATCTTTTCATATGTTTTTTTCTTAGGATATAAAGAAAGTTTTTTGGTAGGAATACTACATGGGAAGATCTTTATGGGATATGTTAAATAACTTTCACAAAATTAGTAGAATGTGTTTCAAGTTTCCAAATGAACTAAACTAATATAATATTTGGGTGTTTGTTTGTGTAATATATTAAGTATTACTTAAGAATGATGTAATATCCATGTACATCATGAGTGTATTGTTATATGACCGCCCTTGGATTAGGTAATTTTCTTTCGTAATTACTCTTTTCTTTATAGTTAAAACCCTACATGAAAGGAATAATGTTTATTTGGACCAACTTTTATTTTTCCTCATTTATGGGATTCTTCATTTTCTTCTAGAACTGATTAACTAGATTCCACTCTTTTACACACTTAAATAATTTTTGGTTCCCCTCAAGTAGTTTCTAGGATGCTTCTTCCCACAATTTTTACAATCAAGATGTTGGTTTTTCTTTCTTCTATAAGATTTAACAACTGATAATCCTGAAGAAAAATCCATTTTACATTTTTTGTCTCTAGTTCCATGAGACCACTAAGAGTCATTGATCTCTATCTTAACTTTGATGGAACAAAAAACAATCTATTCATAATAGTAAAATTCTTAAATGTGTAATGATTTTCATAGATATGTACTTAACTCACTAAAGAAGAAGTCAAAATTACATTTAGTGTTGATGACAAAGACAGAGGTGTAATGTGTAAGCCTTGTGAAGTTTTCTTCATGCTCTATGATATACTCATATTCCTTTTCATTCAGAAGTAAGAACTCCCGCTCCATTTTAATATGGAGATTTTGAGGAAAATATTTATTAAAAAATATTTTCTTGAAGTCCTCCCATTTCATGGAATCAATATCCACTTTATGATTTATTTTCTTGATCAATGTCCAACACTGATTAGATTCTACCTCAATCTGAGAAATGGAAAACACAAATTTCTCTTACTCTATGAATTAGAGGATAAAGGATATATTCTCACTGTAGTTAATACATTATTCAGTGATTAAGGGATCAAAATATCCCCTAAGGGTAGTGGGATTTTATCCAAAAAATATTATACTTAGACTTTATCTTTCATTGGATGATTACTGAATTATATATGAATCATGTTATTATTCATAACTTGAGTTAGTTGATCTAGCACTTCCATGAATCTCATAGCTCCTACACCCATAATATTGGTCATATCATCAAGTAAATCATCACATTACCTATAATTTTGGTTGTTGGAACATTTTTTATGATATCCTTCCATTAACGAAAAGAAAACCAAATGAGAATACATTAACTAATAAACATACACAAGGTAAATTTATAAACTTGGGTGAAATTTCATATAAATGATAAGTAAATCTTAACTTATGAGTCTCTAGGTTTACAACTAGGTTATCTATAGTTATTTCCCTATTAGGTTTTCTAACCTAATAATTTGTTCATGTCCTTTATAATGGTTCCTAAGGAGTTTGAGAATTTCTAAAACATATCCCTCAATAGTTTCAAACCATGTGCATAGTAGGCCCATTTCCAAGTACCATGTAATGCTCAAGTCAAGATTGATTGTCCTTTTTCAAAGTTATTACTCCTAGGTACCTCTGTTCTAGAACCATGTCCACTTGTACTATCTAGACTGGGATGTAATTTCTCAGAAACTGCTCCCTATATACTTCACCAAGATTCTAGGATATTTTTTTTTATAAATAGTATTATCCATAGAATTATCCTTAAACTTATCCCTATTGTTTTTACTAAATTTTTCACATCCTAGTTCCATTGGTTAACTAAAAATTTTCTATGATACCAACTATAGCAACCCATGCCTTTTAAAAATATTATTATATGATTTTTAAACATAAAAATACATTAAGTACAATGCCAATGATCATGAGGCCTGGTGTATTTGGAAATCTATGATCATATTACATCAAAAAGAACATAAAACATGGAATACTTATTTTATTATTTATAATGTGATCTTAATCCACTTGAGATTATAAAAATAAAAAGGATAACATATGTAATACATAAAGAAAGGGGTGATCTAAAAAGTTCAGTAAGGGAATAAACATGATAAGGAAACATAACATGTGATCCAAAGGTATAGCATGATATTATAAATAGAAGGCTCATGAGTAATCACATGGAATCATACCATAAATAATGTTGTATCATAAGATCATAAAATCATATAAAATGTGGAAACAACATATAACATTACATAAACATGAGTCATGGCTAACTTCCTAGACAATATTACATGTCCAACAAAGTCCCATTATGGATTAGGTTTACTCCCTAATCACATAAATGACGTCTCATGAGACTAAAACATTAATCAATTAATTAGAAAGCTATCTGGGTTCACCCATCATAACATTTTCATGATCTATGTATGCCACATAAAGAAAATTAATCACAAGGCATAAAATAATAATTTCCTATAGAAAGAAAATGGGTTGCATAATCTTACTTTATATCACAACAAAAAGAAATATCATAATGAAGGAATTTGAGAAATGAAAATAAGGCATGTATTTACCCATAAAATGAATATAAAATAATATAGGTATATATGTGAGAGAAACATATACATAATTTAGAATCATTTCATAATTTTAAATGGAGATAAAATGAGTTAGAGATAGAATGATCATAACATGAAGAAAATAGTGGGTTAGAAAGATCCCATACCTTAAGTATTTTATTTCTTTGTATACATTAGAATCTCATGTATAATAAAAATAGTTTTTTATAAATGTATTCCAAAACTATAATATTATATATTATATCTTATATTATTTATTTATAGTCTTTTATGATTCGTTTATTAACAATTCCATGTTAAAATAATTTCTAGATATTAAAAGCTTTGTTTTTTAGGTAGGTTTTGATTTGGTATTTTTAGTCCTTTTACTTTGATCATGGTAACATTATCTTTAGAATGTAAAATATGATATAAATATCATATATATCCATTAAATATGCATTTATAATAATCCATTAAAGTTATATATAGAAAATGAATTACGTCATTCATGGAGACGGTAGGTTGTACGTTTGCATGAATGTTGTTTCCATTTTCTTTACAGAGTGAACAAATGGAAGGTAAATAATATATATCCTTTAGAGAGTCATTAATATTTAATATATATTATATATATTCAATACATTTATCCCTGTTATCTTCCATGTAAAGTTCAAGTGAAAATGAATTGCATTGCTTCGTGAGGTGGTAGTTTGTTGTACACACGAGCAACATTATTGTATCCCCATGAAATGAAAAGTAATAACCTATATGTGATATATTAAAATTCTAGGAATTTATTAATATCATAAATATCATATAAATATATTAAATTCATCATTATATCCATCCTTGAAAGTTGGTGATGGAAACAAATTACATCGAATCATGATACGGTACTCCATCGTACACAATATCAAGGGTTTTGTTCCCATTTTATGGAGGTGTAAGAAGAAATAAAATAAAAACGCTTGGTTAGGAATTATACCTCTTCTCAGACCTACAATTTATGATTACACCTAAATCCTTTCTATAATATCTTTATAACCAAAATAAGTATTATAGGATAAGGGGAGGGAATTTGGGAAGTTATTTGGGTAGGTATTGGCCAAACCAATTGGTTTTTTAAGTTTGAAGAGGAGGATATAGGGGGTGGCCTTTTATAAGTGAGGGAGAGGACATACTAGGAATTTTTTAAATGAAAAAGTGATACCCACATTTTTCAAATTCCAAAAGGCTCCAAAATGACCCATTTTTAAATCATAGAATAAATAATGTCAATATATGACCACAAAATATGAATTATAAAAGTTTTTGGAAAATTGTAACCCTAATATTTTTTTAACACCTCAGTAAACCTATTTTTATATTAACTGCGATAATTAATTTTTCACTGTTTTTATTATTCATTCTGGTAAAAATGATTTTGATCATATAGGATAATATATATTATTATAATTTCAAATATAGAACCTATTTATTCAAAATTAAACTCATATAATTGGAAAATTTCAATTTAAAATTAAACTCGCAGGTGAGACAAAAAAACAGGTTTCTAAAGAGAACATTTTCATAAGTTGAGAAAGTTTTAATATCAAAATTCAACATGAAATTGGTTTTAATGACCTAAATTGGATTAATAAATATATAATTTAACTAATTTTATTTTTAAAACAATTAAAAAATAAACTTTAAACTTATAAATTTTTTAAACAAAAATCCAATTTTCAATAAAAACCAGTATTTTCACTATTTATTGAAAAATTAATATTTTCATAAAACTACAAAAGTTTCACCCTAAGATAATTTTTAATTTTGGATTATAAAAATGAATTTAATTTTTTAAAATAAATGTTCTAAATTTTTTAAAATCTAATATCATTATTTGTTCACAAAAATCAATAAAAAATCAATTTTTGAGAAAAATTATCTTGGATGCATATAATGACTTTATCAAAATTTAAATACTTATTTATCAATATATTTTCTTCATGTAAATCCCTTATACTTATTTTTTCAAAAAAATATTCCTATTAATTTTAACATATATGTTATAATAGTCATAAATAGTCCCGGTTCGTTTAGGCTCGGTGTTGTGTGTCGCATACGCTATTAAGAAATTGAATTTAAATAAATATATCATAATGTGTTAGGGTGTTACAAAACTTGAATTAAAATATATTTTATATATATTTAATCCATACCTCATCTTCCATTTAGTTGAAAGATCCACTAAATTCTGAAGGGATTTGTCTCATAAAATTCTCCACTTAGACATGTTTCTCTTTGATAGAATTGGTTGCTCTCTAGAAAGGATGACACCAACATTTATAAACTTTATCAACTGATCTGTTATAGAAAAAAACTCCTCAGTTCCAATTTTAACCATTCTAGGTTAATGATATGGAAGGATATTTTCTTCTTGCTTTCTTACTATTACTAATTCCCTATTTCCTTCATATAAAAACATTTTTAACAAACAAAGTTTATATGAAGAAAATGGTAATATTCAAATGATATATCTTGATAATCATGAATTAAAATGTCTTAAGGGTATTTACTCCATTATTCTAACCTCTAGAGTTATCTAAAACTTTTCTTTGATTATAACTATAAGGACCCAAACTTATACATTACATAATATAGAGTTTTAAATCATGACTTTACTCTATTACACTTTTAGGATATTTATAGTTTAGAGTTTTAGAGAATTAGGTTATCACCCTTACATAAATAAATATTACATAAAAAACTAAACACTTATAATCAGTATTCATTTCCCCCATAATTTAAAACTTTTAAGATATTACATTTTTTATTCTCATGATATATATTTACAATTTTTGTATTGACTTCATTCGTTTCCTTATTCATCCCTAAACCCCAATGATTTTTTTTAAATATAGGATGAGAAATAAAATATTATTAAGGTAAATATAAAAATAAATAAATAAAACATAAGTCCATGAATACTCATAAAAATTTTACTTTTTAAAAATAATCTTTTTTCTTAAAATAGACATTGTCTTACCCAAGAAATCAACTTCACTACCCAAATATTTTCCCAAAAAAATCATAATAAATCATAAATAAAAAATAAAACACATAAAGGTTTCATTTAAATCATGAAAAAATAATTAATTATTTTCAAAAATTTATACATTTATCCCTTAAGAAGTATAATATACTTCCCAGTAAACTTAAACTCATTAACTTACCTTGTAAAATTTTATGATTTACATAAAAATCCATAACATAAATAGATAAATCATGTAGGTAACTTGGGACATGATTTCCATATCACTCTTACAGTCACTTTTAAAAATGGAATAACCTACTTGATAAATTCTAATAATATATTTAGATAAACCTAACTGGTCAACTTTGTCTATTTAATCAATGTATTAGAGATCTAAATCATCCTCACCCATCACTATGAGATATATTGAGCTCACCTGTCATCCTAAAAAATTCCAAAGAACCATTACATAATCTTAACACATAAAATCTTGAATTTTCATCATCATACTCAAAAAAATATTCCTTTCACCCATAATTAAAACATTTTCATATATCTAAAATTCTATTCTATTTAAAAACCTTTTGAAAATACCTAGATCATATGAAATGAGAGTTTTCTTTGAAAAAACATGAAAGCATGTAAAATAATCAAAGTATAAAACAATGGTTATGGAGGTGAGAAAAATTCATTGACACCATATATTTTAAAATAGAACATTCCCTTTTCATTTTGTATAAAATTTCAAAACATTCGGTATGAAATACATGAAAAAATTTCTTTTAAAAAACTTTAAAATAAAGTAAAAAGAGACACAAAATTTCCTTTAAAATTAATTCATACCCATATAAATACATATAAATAGGATTTTTAAGAATTTTTACATAGGGAAAAAAGATATAGAAAATAAATTTTTGAAACATTTAAAATAAGGTTGTAAAAGTAAATTACCCCTTACTTAGAGTATGACTCATCACATACATTCTTTATCTTCCTAAATAATAAATTTATGTTAATTATTTAATTTTTTTAATAATTATTTTCAAGTATATTGTAGAGAACCTAACCACAGTAACTCAGATTCGGTGTCTTATTTATTATATTGGCATAATATACAATGAATATCATCTGAAAGTACTAAATGGTTTAGTAGTCTTGTAAAACTAGATACAAAATTGAGTCTTTAATTACTTTTGAAAACATATATTAAAACATTTTTTAAGAATAAAACTTTTACCTCTAGAATATCCTTTCACATCATTTATAGCACACTTCATAGAATCTTGGGTAAAGGAAACAAAATAAGGGTGGGCTCAAATTCTCAATAAGGGTTAAGTAAAATAGAAGATATCATAAATAAATATGCATAATCAATATATAGAGGTAAATAATTAAATACAGATTCCATTTAAATAACTAGATAAGGAATAATCAATATGGAAATATAAATAATTGAAAACAAATTTCATTTAATTAGTAAACTAAGAATAAAATTCATACAGATATAATATTATTTTGAAAATCTCATGGATAATAATAATTTAATTCTTAATGAAGGCAATTCTTAATTATTGGACACCATGATCTTAGACATCATGATACCTATACCATCAAGACCTTTAATTAAATGGTTTAAAACTACAGATAGAAACCTATTTAATGATAGATTAATTATTTTTCTCATGATACCGACTAATTCATCAAGGGGATATATAATTTTAGGCCCCACTTGTCACTATAGGTCTAAATCATTTCTCATATATCTAATAATAGATTTAATTCATGAATAAATATACCTTGTAATCAAATATCCATATTGAGTAAAAGATGCATATTTTTCAATATTTACCCAAATAAATAAATAACTTTCAATGTAGAACACTATATATAAAAATGATATCCTATTTAAGAAATTAATATATGCATGATAAATAATATGGATATTTAGGAGAGATTTAATGTCCAATAATAATAGGAAATTTAATATTTCCAAGGAAAGTTAATGAATACCAAAATGAATCAAGAAAGGGAATGCTAATATTTTCCTTAGTAAAAATTATTATAAAACATACAAATAAAGAATAATAATGGTATCAATACATTGTATACCCAATAGATTAAGAATAAAATGTTTTGGTCATTGATGAATAGAAATACCATAAAAAGATATTTGAAAACATTCTTAAGGAAAATATACTTTTCATTTTGAAAATACATTTTTAAAACTAAAAGTTCAAAAAAAATTGAAAATATATTTATTTGAAAATAATTTTTAAAACATATAAAGTAATCTTTAAAAAAAATTATTGGTCATTATGGTAGGAAATTTTTTTATTGTCGTACATGTTAAAACAAGGATTCCTTTCAATTTTTCGTTAAAAAGAAAACATTAATTATTTTAAAAAAACTATATCCTTCATCTCAAAACATTTTTAAAGAAGTAAAAATGGTTAAAAATGTATTTTATAAATTATTTTTAAAAGGTTAAAAAAATTGAAATCATTTTTAGAAAACATTGTTTTGGAAGAAAATAAATTTCCGGTTGGGATATAAATGAATTCTGGTTTTCTTAAAAACATTTTATAGATTATTTTAATTAAAAAAAGTGTAAATGGTACAATTACATGAAAATTTCATGAATAACTAAATGAGAATAAAATTAAAGGGTTTATTATACAATTATCAAATAATTTCCTTCAATTTAAATTCGTGTACAAATAATCCCTATTAAAATAAGATTTTGAAATAAACCTTTACAAAGTTCATAACATTAAATAGAGGATTAATCAATGAATATATTATCTACATCAAATGTAAATTCGTTGAAAGAAATTGGAAATACAAAAATAGATAGTAAAAAGTCATTATACACATAATCAAATAATATCAAATACAATTAAGGATTTATATAACCCAATTAAAAGAAATTTATTTATGAAATTCTTTAATATGTAGTAACTTTCAATTAAAATATAATTAAAATAAATAATTAAAATTGAAACTTAAAATACCATTAATAATGAATTATTCATGATATTAACTTTTAAATTAGAAGTAAATACACCATTAAAATAAATTAGTTTCATAACATTACAATCTTTCTTAATAAATGGAAATTGAGATGAAGTCCCAAACATCATGCTTTTTTTTGGTTGAACATGATTTAAACTTCTATATGGTGGTTTTAAACATGTTATTAATTTATAAAATAACCATATTAATATTTATAATATCATATATCATCCTATTATGATATATTATCACTCATTCACTAATAATATTTTATTATTTTTGTTGTTTCAGGTGTTAATTGCCTTGTTTTCTCATGTGTGTCTTATCATGAAAGATCCATTTCTTGTGCATATTATATAGTTAAATGATATCCAGAACAATTATCATATTTATAAATCAAATATACTTTGAATAAAAATCATGAAATATGGTTTTGAAAAATTAAGTACGTTATGATCATAGAAATGATAGGTCGTACATACGCATGAGTAACATTTCTATTTTCTAATGATAATCATGGAAATAAGGTAAGAAATATTTTATGTTACTATAATGATCATAATTTTATATATATAATATTATTTATTTAAATATATATATTTATATAACATACATGTGGTGTGGTGATGAAAAGAGAGTCACATCGCTTTGTAAAGGTGGTAGTCCACACGTACATGAATGATGTTATCATCTTTAACTGAGTGAAAAGGTAAGAAATAAAATGAGGTATTATCATTTAATAATGATAATTATTTTATTAATATCATAATTATTTAATTTTATTTTCATATATTTATTAACATTATCCTTATTATATTCTATGTAAATCATGAGTGAAAGCCAAATAACATCGCTTCAGAGGCAGCAATATATCATACGCATGAGAGACGTTATCGTATCCCCTATGGAATAAAAATTGGAAAGGTATATATTATATAATGACTAAAAAGGTATAATTATGTTATAAATATCATATATATAATTTATTTACATCTTCGTACCCAACCATGAGAGGTGGTAATGAAAAAATGAATGACATCACTTCCCGAGGCGGTAGTCCGCCATACACACAAATGATGAATTAGAAACACATTTGATTGTAGCGGGGATGTTTTTAGAACATTAAATTATCATAAAAACATATATTTATATTTAATATACTTAATTAATTATATAAACATTTTTTTAAAATAATTTATGGAGGTGGAGGAAGAAATACAATAAAAATACTTGTTGAAAAAAGTTACCTCTTCTTCGGGTAACCTATTTAGGTTTAAACCAAATCCATACAGGGTTGAATTTATGCTCAAAATAAGGACTATATGATGAGTTTAGGGAATTTTGGAATTTATTTTGTAATTTAATGGCCTAAAAAATAATTTTTAAGGTTTTTGGAAGAGAGTAGAGGGGTATCTTTTTATAAGTAAACTGAGTGGTACACTTGTAATTGTTGAAAAGAATGAATTTAACCCACATTATTTTCATGTCAAAAGGATCAAATAATGGACTAATATTGATAATATAACATATAAGGTGGAAATATTTCCATAAAATAGATTTTATACAAGTTTTTAGGTTATTTTAACCCTTATATTTTTATTTTAACCCCCGGTAAATCTATTTTCACCTTAACAACGGTAATTAATTTTTTAATATTTTCACTATTAATTTTGGTAAAAAATTAAATTGACCTTATTATGAAATATAAATTATTATTATTTCAAATATGGAATCCATTTTTTCAAATTCAATTCACATAAGTGGAAAATTTTATTTTAAAATTAACCTCGTAGGTGTAATGAGAAAGTATGATTTCAAATAGAAAATGTTCAAAAGTTTACAAAGTTTTTATATCCAAATTCAATATAAAAATGATTAAAATGAAAAAATTTGGATTAATTTATATATAATTGAACTAATTATTCTTTAAAAAAATTAAAATATAATTTATTCTTAGAAGTAATTTAAATGAAAATAATATTTTCAATTAAAATTTAGTATTTTTCACTATTCATTAAAAATAATGCATTCTAGAAAAATCTCAGAAATTCACCATAAGATATTTTGTATATTCTGAATTTTAAAAAAATATTATTTTTTAAAATAAATTTTATAAATTTACTAAAAACTAATTTTAAATTATGTGTGCAAAGCGGGACTAAACCAACTTTTAGAGAAAGAATACAGTTTTTTAGAAAACAGATATTTATTTTAAAATAATTTTTATTTTATTTATAATCAATAGATAACAATAATTTTTATAATTTATTTTTTACTATTAATACCCGTAAATTTAACAGCTAGTTTATAACAATATTCTATATCATGGTTCATTTAGACTTGAGGTTACGTGTTCCGTAAACAATTAAAGAGATTAAATTTAAAGAAATATATTTTATGGCTTGTTTTAGTTCGGTGTTCCATATAACATATATTATCAAAAATAATGGTCTTAATTTAAAATATTGAGGTGTTACACTCTTCCCAAATTAAATAAATTGCATCCTCACAATTTAAACTTGATCCTGATAATCAAGGGTTTGATATTTGGAAATTTCTTTATTGAAAACCCACATTATAAAAAGAGTTAATAAAACATGATCTTAATAAGGGAGAAATAGAATTACAAAGGTGATATGTAATAACACATTACTAAGTTTTTAATTAGGATAACATTGGTATAATTTTAAAATATAGACATATAAGAAAAGCATAAATAATTATAGAGAGTGATTGAGGTCCTTGATCACAATTAAGTGAATGATCAATTAAAATTTAAGGGCCTTAAAACCCTAAATCTATAATTATTTAAAAGTCCATATGATTCATCATATATTAAGGTAATATAATAAATTTTTTGTTTCAAGATCCTTTTTTCTAAAGTTTGGGAATTATTTTACTATCTAATAATTTAAGGAAATATATTTAACAAATTCTGATTTCAGAAGCAAAATTTCATCCTTTGGTTGTGCTTCGATCAATTTTCAATTTGTTCTGTACTCTAATAAATGAATATCCAAAAATTATTATTTATGTAAAATTCAATTTTAATTTATCTTAATATCTATAAAAGAATGAAAATTAATTTCTTCCATCTCTATCTATTTTCTAAAACCAATATGGTTAAAAAAAAATTGTCCAATATAATAAATTAATCTCTAAACATTAAAAGTATCACTATTTCTTCATCATTAAAATTTATTTTTCAAATTGTTTAACTAAAAACAATGAAATATTAACCATAGAATTGTGTAGGCTAGTGGTTGGCTCGAAACCCTTATCATCCTTTGGTTATGGGTTCATGCCCCATAGATTTTACAGACATGATAGGTTGTCACCCAGCATGTGGGTTGTCCCGTTTTTAAACTATATTAATATAATTCCTATAATGCTCCCCAAAAAATATAATGGATATCCATGAAAAAATTTTAATCATTAAATAACCTTTTTAATAAGGTTTTCAATACAACCTTTTTTCACAAAGTCTAATAATATTATTTGACTATTATTATAATGTCGTTAATTATTATATCAACCCTATAGGTTATAAATAACTTTAAACGTATGTCTATAAAATGTAAAGGAATTATTTCTTAAATAAATATTCACTAAACCATATACTAAACTAATGGGTTGTATTGGTATAAATTTTCCCCAAAACATCCTTAATCTTGGTGGACTCTTATCAAAGAAAACTTAAAAATGGGTGTTTAAGACTTTGAACTTATGATCAATCTTAAGCTCATAAACCCATGGTGTCATCCATAACTCTTATATTAATGAATACAAATATGTTTCTGAAATTTTACACAATACGTTGTTGTTTCATTATTCTTATAAAAAACACCATTATTAAAAATAATTCTACAATTTAATTATTTTATCTCCACACATAAATATTTCAACTACTTTATTTTCACATAGGTTTTTCCTTGGTCTGTGGTTTAACATTTAGAAGAGGGAATTGAATCAGATAATTCTACGGTTCTCAAAATTTAAGAAAATGAACTATAAATAGATCACTAAGTTAATGTTTATTTCATTCTATTACACTCATCTTTTTTTGTGGAAATAATTTTCTGTATGCCCTTATTTTACACACATAATTATTTTCTCATTCATTTGAGAAACCTTGTTTTTAATCTAATAAAACATAGGTTTAACCTAGGTCATTCATTTTTATTATCTATTAAAATCCTTTATAATGGTTTGTAAATAAAATATGAATTATCATAAGTATATCCTCAAGGAGTGTCAAACCATGTGCTCAGTAATACCTCTTGTCATGTACTAGGTAACGATCGGGTCAAGACCAATTATCCCTTTTCAGAGTTATTACCTCTAGGTACCTCTGTGTTAGAACCACATCCACTTATAGTATTCGGATAGTGATGTATTGCTAGTAAAACCCATATAATATCTTCCTTACCAAAATATTAGGATGTTCTTATGCTTATACTCAAACTTTATTCTAGGATTATGGTATATGATCTAATTTTTCCTAAAACTAGTTCCCAAGGTGTCTATTGAACTTCAACTGATACCAACAATTTCATCCCCAATCCTAGTATCTCGAAGTCAATGCCTTCTTTATTACATTGGAATAAGATACAAGGAATCACATCCTAAAGGACTGAATAGTTTAGTAATATTGGTAAACTAAACACATGCTAGAGTCTTTTATTCCATTTGAAAACACATATTACAATATATATTTTTAAGAATTAAATTATTCCCTCTAGATTATCTGTTCACATAAATTGTAGTACACTTTATGGAATCCTAGAGAAAGGAAACAAAATAAGTGTGAGATAAAATTCTTAGTAAGGGTTAAGTAAAGCGGAATATATCATGAACCAGCATGGAAATTTATATAACTAAACATGCATGCCATTTAAATAACTAGAAAAGAAACAATCAATTTGGAAAGGTAAATAACTAAAAACACATTCAGTTTAATGAATAAAATGAGAATGAAATGCATCCATAGATAATATCATTGTGAAATATCATGGCTAATAAAAACTAAATTATTAATTAATATAATGCTTAATTATTGGAAATCTTGATATCATCCATCATGATGCCTCTACCTTCAAGACCTTTCACAACATGGTTTAAAACTGTTGGTAGAATACCATTTAATGATTTATTAATTATTTGTTTCATGATACCTACTAATTCATCAAAGGGATATATAATTTTGGTCCCCACCCATCACTTTAGGTCCAAAAAATTCCTCATATATCAAATAATTGACTTCATCTAAGAATCAGTATTCCTTATCATCAAATATCTATATTGAGTAAAAGATACAAATTTATCAATATTTACCCAGATAAAATAATAACTTTCAATGTAGAAAAATGTATGTAAAAATGATATATGGTTAAATCAATTAACATGACCATGATAAATAATTTGGATATTTATGGGAAATTTAATGTCCAATGATCATAGAAAAGTGAATATTCCAAGTGAAAGTTAATGACTATAAAAATGAATCAAGAAAATGAATGTGAATATATTCCTTGGTCAAAATGATCATAAAACATCCATAAAAATAATCAATATAGCATCAATACAACATATATCCATTGGAGTAAGAATAAAGTGTTATTTTCATTGATGAATATAAATACCATCAAATGATCTTTAAAAACATTATTGATGAAAATATCCTTTTAATTTTGAACAACACTTTTTTAAAACAAAATTTTCAAAAAACATTTTAAAAATATTATTCTCTGAAAATATTTTTTGTAAATTATAATGGAATAATTAAAACATTTGATTGGTCATGATGGCTAGAAATTTATTTCATTCTATATATGTTAAAACAAATATTCCTTTCACTTTTTCAGTAAAAACCACACAAGCATTATTCTAAAAACGACATGAATATTCCTTTAAAAGGGTTTTGTAAAAATAAAAAAAAGGCTAAAAATTTCTTTAATAAATCATTTTGAAAGGGTTAAAAAAATTTAAATCATTTTTATAAAAAATGTTTCTCTAAGAAAACAAATTTCTGATCGAAGAGAGAAACAAAGTGGAGATTTCATAAAAATATTTTATTAATTATTTTTAGTACAAAAAAAGTGTAAAAAATGATACTATCACTTGAAAAAATTCATTAATAACTGTAAGAGAATAAAATTAAATTTCATACTATCTAATGATGAAATAAATTCCTTTAATGTAAATTCAAGTATAAACAATCTTCATTAAAATGAGATTGTGAAATAAACCCTTACAAAGGTCATAACATTGAAGGGATGATTAATAAATGAATAAATTATGTTTATAAAATGTAAATCCATATAAAATAATTGAAAATACAATAATACATAGTCAAAATTCATTAAACATATAATCTTAGAATACAAAGGACAGCGATGGAGTAATATTACCAAATGAAAAGAAATTGAGTTATGAAATTCTTTACCACTTGGTAACTTTTAATTCAAATTCCATTAGAAGAAATAATTCAAATTAAAACATAAAATAAAGTTAATAATTAATTATTAATTATATTAAATTTCAAAGGGGAAGTAAATTCACTATTAAAATAAATTAGGCACATAACATTACAATATGCCTCAATGAAGGGAAATCGAGATGAAGTCCCTTACCTCACGCCTAATTTTGGTTGAACATGATTTAACCTCATGTGTAGTGGTTTTAAAAATGTTATTAACTTATAATAAAACCATATTTATATTTATAATACCATATATGATCCTTTTATAACATCTTATCACACTTTGGTTAATAATCTATTCTTATTTTCATTGTTTGAGATGTTAATTATCTTGTTTTATAATGTGTGTTTTTTCATGAAAGATCCAGTTATTGAAAAGATATATAGTTACATGATATCTGGAATAATTATAATATTTATACATAAATTATACTTTTATGATGAATCATGAAATATGGTTATGAAATTGAAGTATCTTATGATCAGGGAGATGGTAGATCGTACATACACATGAGTAACTTTTTCATTTTCCAATGATCATCATGGAAAGAAGGTAAGTAATATTTTATATTTACCAATTTATAATAATATTATATATAAAATATTATTTCTTTAAGTATACTTATATATATCATCTTTGTGTTTTGGTGATTAAAATTGTGTTGCATCACTTCATGAAGGTGGTAGTCCACATGTATATAAACGATGTTATCTTATTTAAGTAAGTAAAAATGTAAGAAATAAAATTTAATATTATCTTTTAATAATGATAAATATTTCATTAATATCATAATTATTTCATTTATATCACATATACTTATTGTCTTTATCCTTATTAAATTCCATGTAAGGCATTAGTGAAAGTTGAACCACATTGCTTCGCGAGGTGGTAGTCCTTCATACATATGAACAACATTATTGTATCCCCTACGAAATAAAAATTAAAAAGGTATATATGATATAATGACTCCAGTGGTATAATTATGTTATAAATATCATATCTATATATATAATTTATATCCATCATATTACCTAACCATGAGATTTGGTAAGGGAAAAATGATTGACACTAGTTCGTGAGGTGGTAGTCTGTCACACACACAAATGATGATTTCCTAAAACATTTGATGGAAGTGGGGATATTTTTAAATCATGAAATTAACATAAGAACATATAATTATATGTAATATACTTATAATCTTATTTCATCTTGGTTTAATAAAAATTTAGGGAGTTATAGAAATAAATAAAACAAAAACGTTCATTGAAGAAAACCACCTCTTCTTTGGGTAACTTCCTTAGGTTTTCACCAAAGCCATCCAAGGTTAACATTCAACAAAAATAAGGAAAATAGGATGATTAAAGGGAATTTTTAAGTGATTTTTTTAGGGATTTGATGAACTAAATAGTTTTTAAGTTGTGAATAAGAGGGGAGGTGTGTCCTTTATAAGTGAGGTGAGTGGAACACTTGTAAATTTTGAAAAGAATGAATTCCACCAACATTTTTTCCCTAAAAAGGCACCAATAATGAAATATTATCAAAACTAGATGATATAAATACGAAATATGTCTATAAAATATATTTTAGACAAGTTTTTAGTTCATTTTTACCCTTATCTTTTTAGTTTAACTTTGTATAAAATCCATTTTTACCATAACCATGGTAATTAATTTTTTACTATTTTCACTATTCATTTTGGTTAGAAATTAAGTTGAACTCGATACAAAATATAAATTATGGTTATTTTTAATATGGAATCTAATTTATAAAATTCAATTCACATAATTATAAAATTTTAATTTAAAATTAATCATACAGACGCGATGAGAAAGCGGGTATTCAAAGAAAAAATGTTCCAAATTTTACACTATTTTTATATAAAATTTTGAAATGAAAATGAACTAAATTGGATTAATTAAAATATAATTTATTTAATTATAATTTAAAAAAAATTAAATATAATTTATCCTAATAAATAATTTAAATTAACAAATAATTTTCAATTAAAATTCATTATTTTTCACTCTTCGTTGAAAAATAAAACATTCCTGAAAAATCACAAAAAAATCCCCCCAAAATAATTTTTATATTATAATTTAAAAAATTAAGTTTATTTTTTTCTAATAAATATTATATATGTGGTCAGTATTTATTTTAAATTATTTGTGAAATTTATGACAAAACTATCTTTTAGAAAAAATACAGTTTTCTGAAAATATTACTTTAACTTTTAAATGATTATTATTTTATTTATAATAAATAGATAAAAATATTTTCAAAATTTATGTACTAATTTTAATGCCTTAAAATTTAATACCTAGGTTATAATGTTGTTCTATAACACTATTCATTTAGGCTCATAGTTGTGTGTTCTGCAAGCTATCGAAGATATTAAATTTAAAGAAATTTATTTTATGGGTTGTTTAATCTCGGTGTTACGTGTCACTTACACTATCAAAAATAATGTTATTATTTTGAAATATTAGGTTGTTAAATTTATTATTCCATTTATTTTATTTAGTATTGTGTTGTATATAATTACTTAATCAATTGATTTCATGTCAGTTGTTCTGATGATATTCAACTCATATGCCCAAAATTACTTTGATAAGATAACTATGGTCAAAGAGATCATTATTCCATAATATCTAGAATAATAATAATGAAATAATTATAATTTTTATACATATATTATAATTTTAAAACCAACCATGAAATATGATTATGAAAAATTAATTTCATTATAATCATGGAGACAGTAGGTCTTATGTATGCTTGAGTAACGTTTCTATTTTTCACCAAAAATGATGGAAATATGGTAAGTATTATTTTATCCTTAAATAATGATTATTATAGCATAAATATCATATTTTTTCTTTAAATAAACTAATATATAACATCCATGTGACGTGGTCATGAAAAATGAATCATATTTCTTTGTGGAGGTGGTAAACCACACATACGCACGAATGATGTTATAATTTTTCAATAGATGAAAAGATAATTAAGTGGATGATATATTATACAAAAAAATGATAAATATTTAATTAATATAATAATATAAATGAAATACATTATTATAACAATATATGAGTGGTTGTGATCGAAAACGAAATACATCGATTCGTGAGGCGGTAGTCCACCATACACACGAACGATGGTTTCATATCCCATTTGATGAAAGAAATATAAGGATATAGGATTTTAAATTGATATAAAACATATAAATATATGTAAGATACTTTTAATTTAATTTTATAATGGTTTAATAATATTTTAAGGTGTTTTAAAAATAAATAAAATAAAAAATATCATTTAAGAATTACACCTCTTCTTTGGATAACCTATTTAGGTTTATACCTAAATCCTTCCTATCTTAGTTTTATAATAAAACCAAGTATTATAGGATATTTTAAGGGGTTTATGGGAGGTATTAAGTAGGTATTATCTAGAATAAAAGGATTTTTAATTGTGTTTAAAGGAGTTGAGGGGATATCCTTTAATATGTTGGGGAGAGGACACACTTAGAATTTTTAAAGAAATTAAAATATATTAAAGAGTTACTCGATAGAAATGAATAAAAAAAAAGGAATATTTATTAATATGAGATGATATATGGTCTAAATATATCCATATAATATAGTTTATACAATTTTATATGTCATTTTAACCATTGTCACTAAATTTTAACCCCATGATAGACCTGTTTTAACCTTAACCGTGGCAATAGATTTTTACTGGTTTTAATATTCATTATGGAAAAAAATTAAGTTGAACTCAGTATCTAATATTATTTAATATTTTTCCAAATATGTAATCAATTTTATCAAATTAAATTTATATAATTTTTATAATTTAATTTAAAATGAAACCTGTAAAACACAATGGAAAATAGTTTTTCAAAAAAATCATTTTTAAGTATTAAAAAAATTATAAAAATTAAAGTATAATTTTGATTAAAATAAAATTTATCAAATTATATTTAATCGTAATAAACTATTTAAATTTTAAAACAAATCCATAATATAATTTAACTTTTTAAATACTTGAAAACTAAATAGAATTTTCAATAAAGATCATCATTTTTTAATATTCACCGAAAAACTAAACTTTTAAGAAATTTCTCAAAAAATCATCATATTAAAATTTTGTCATGATGAATTAAAAAATGAATTTAAATTCTCAAATATAAAATTCTATAATTTTTTAAATCAATATTTCAAATAAAACCATATAATGTATGAAAACTCGGTATGGTTAGAGATAAAGTGTTTTTCCATTTGACTGAAAAATTACCTGATATTATTATAATAAATATGAATCTACAAAAACATTAATTAATATTAATAAAACATACAAAAATTATTTATATATATATTACATGGGTTTTTAAATTCCTTATATGGTGTGGAACTCATTATTCTAGACATCCAACATTGAGGGCATCTAAAAATGGTCACCTAGATATGACTAAAGCATGGTCCTTGCCATTCTATGTCTTAGATGGTCATTATAACCTTTAATATGTCATTGTATTATATTTATTATTCACAACATAACCTTTTTATTGATTCAAATATCTCATCTTGAATCAAAATACCCTTTTAATGTTTTATTGATACAGAACAACACATGAAGCATCGCCAAATTTCATATCCATTTATTAAGAATATTTCATATTTTAAAATGTCAAAATTTTACCCCAAAGACTTATTAAAATCCTATAACTATTGAATTCATATAAAAAATATATCAAGATTCATTAAAATCATGAAATCATGAAAAACATCATAAATTTATTTGGAAATTTAGGTGAAGTCTTATGAAATCCATTTCATATGACTTTAAAGCCATACTCTTCTAAAATTTTCATTTCCTAGCCTTAAAACCACTTTAGAATGTATAATATTATATAAAATTAATAATACCCTTATATAGTTCCTAGTTAACCTTTAGAAAACTCACCAAAATCATTGGATACCTTTATGTGGACTAATGATGACCCCCACATTGGTCACTATAATTTAATATTACCTTTATGCATGTCAATAACTTCCTTATTACCTTTACGTGAATCCTAGATTTTAAAGTTACCTTTAAATAGTTTTCTTATGATATTTACACTACTCATTGAAAATTTTAAGTACCTTTTTATATATTAATGCATTCTTGGATTACGTTTTCAAAGATCTAGAATACCAGGATATAGGTAAGGAAACCTTCAGATGACTTTTACATAATTAATGGAATCTTGAATTACCTTTACATAGGTCCTACATCAACTTTATGTGGATAATGAAATTATAAACTTACCTTTACATAGGTAATGTAATTTACATTTACCTTTACACTGCTAGTTTTTTCAATAATACCCTTATGTAGCTGTATAGATCTACTATTACCTTTATATAAGTACTAATTTACCTTTAAATAGCTTCTCATTATTCCAAACTTTAGTTATATCACATAAAAACCTTCTAAAACTGACTCCAAGCCTTCTTTAACACATTAAGACTTCATCAAATTTTATTTAATCACTAAAATATAGAAAATTACATATTACAAAACCCTTGTATGGTTATCTTAAACTATCAATCTACCCTCCATTATTTAAACTCAAGTATTCTAATCTCTTCATTCATATAATTGTTTAATCACATTAAAAACTTCTTATAGGAAATACTCATTCCATCAAAACTTGTATTTCTATCATTTAAGATCATTCCAATAGTCATCATATATTAGGTTTACTTCCTCAAATTTATCCAATAAAAATTCTTCAAGGGGAGAAACCTATCTCCAATATATATTGAAACATTCTCATAACCCTAGAAGCTTCCAATATTAATAACATATAAAGTCCATGCATGGGCACAACAATCTCCCCATTTGGATTTCTTTTCAATACCACTAATCTACTTCATATCAATATGTGTGCCTCAAATCCTTTTCTACTCCACCTTATTGAAAATAAATGAAAAGAGTAGGAAGGTTGAGAGATATCTCTCAACCGATATCCTCCATTCTTCCCAACTTCATCATTTGTAAAACTCATCAATATTATTTTCCTGATTTTATTATAATTTAACTTTTTAGACAGCTTGTTGGTATCACTCTTCTTAGTATTATTATTAGGTGGGACCTTTTTTAACACATGAGAAACAAAGTAAAATACATCATTAGATTATAGCTTATTCTCTTTAGACATTTCCTTTTTTCTATATAGGAATATCATATAGTCTTTTCTAACATGACCAGTGGCCATGCATCTCCCACACAACTTCTTTTAAATTTTAGTTTTTCCTTATTTTCCTTGATTATAAGAATAATATTATAATTTAATCAAATCTATACTTTTTATATTACCATTTAACCAGATTTTTTACTTCTTATTTGTTCCTTATCAACTTTAATACTCATAGGAGTCTTCTTTTTAAACTTATCAGTTGTATATTTTTTCATTCTAAGAATATTTTTTTATCATAGAATTTATTTTTATTTATCTTAGATTTATCCTCTATATTCATTCCAATTCTATGATAATGACATGTTATATCAATAAAGAGAATATGTTTTCCCTAAAACCCCAAAGTTCTAATAGTATCCCCTAAAGAATGATCTTTCAATATATTGGTGAGCCTATCCAAGAAATTATTCTTACTATCTAGGAATATTATAGACTTTATTTTCCATTATACTTGAGGATTATTTCTTATTTTTTATAATTAAAATTTCCATTGATGTTGTAGTAACCTTTTAATACCTTCTTTCATCCCAAAACCCCCAGTTTTGTCATTAGAATCAATAATATTAGAGAAAACAGATTCAATGTCACTTGAAAATTTTGATGTAGTTTGTACCTTTCCCCTATGGATGTTCATATTATAAGTCTTAGATGATTATTCCTAAATCTACATCATTCTATCATAATATCATACCATATTCTTCAATTTATTTTTATCATTAATTCATTGAGATTGTGCTTCATTCGTCTCTTGTTATTTTTCATCCAGATTACCATTAAGTTCCTTTATCATTATGACTTGATCAAAAAATGTTACCTTGGATTATTTAATCTCTTTAATGAGATGAATATCTTTTTCATTAACCATTATTCCTTATTTTTGAATCCTTTTTAATTTTCTACTTGACCTAGGTTTTTTTCTTAAGGAAAACTTTCAATTTTTTCTCAACATATACTCAGTATAGGTATCTCCTCCTCCATCATCATTTCATGAATAATATATATGTTTTATGACGTGAGAAATTAAGGTTTTATGTTTTCTAGAGATACCTTCATCTTAAAATTCACTTCATATCAACGAGTCATCATATTCATATCTACTCATCAGATTTATCTTAACTTTTCTTGATGACCGGTTTTTCTTCCTTGAATAGTATCTTCTAGATTTTTCAGAATTTCTTTAAGATAAATTTTCACTAATTGATGAATATTTTCTTTAGATATCTAGATCATATTCAATTTTATTATTATTTTGTATGTTTGAAGTGAAATTACTGTAACATTTACATTTATGACACTATAAAAGGTTATTTCTTATATACATTCAATTTCTCTTTTTGAAAAACTTTATTATAAGATTTATCACCATCTTATAGTCGTCATCTTTAGATTTTTTATCATCTTAAAACTTATCATAATTTTTAGATCCATCCTTCATTATTTTATATTTTTTTCTTGACCTTGAAATCTATTTCTTCCCTTTATTTATTCTTAACCACTAGGGATTTTATCATTATATAATTGAGAAGATTATTATACAGTTTATTGAGTGATAGTTATCCAATTTCATCAGGGGATGATATCTTTAAATAAAATATGTCTAGAAAATTTCTCATAATCATTTTCAAAAAAAATTAATCCTACAAAGTATATATAAATACTCTAATATTACTTCTTATCTAATTAAATAGGGTAAAGTAACCATCAATATTCTCATCATATTACATATGAATATATTCAAACTTCTCACTCCAAATATGAAGACTGGTTTCCTTGATTTTCATATTTCCTTCATTTATATTCTCAAGTTTTTTCATATAACCTATGTAGCTTTAAGTCTCATAACCTCAGTAAAGAATTTTTTTAAAAATTCATCTCTTTTCCATCCACATTGATATTTATCTTATATGCATGGGTAATAGGAGTATCTATTTGAAGTGGGACAAACCCTGCTATAATAATATCACATACCTTGATTCCTTGTGAAAGTAGGTGCGGAATCATTCAGTTCATCCATACATAAAATTTCTTCAAATAAAATAAATGAACTCATCTATTGTTGAATGAAGTCAAACTCTCCACCATCAATATTTAGAAAAGGTTGGATATTTTCATAGGGAATCTAGATATGATTTGATACGAAATTATTGAACCCAAGTTGAGTGATATCATAAAGAGGGGGGTGAATTAGTGATCTATTTTATTTTTAAAATTTATATTATTTTAATTTAACCTCTAATATTGGTTAAAGTTTGGTCCAATATCCTTTTTTTATATCACATACTTTCTATAATATGCATAAAGTAAAAGTTGTATGAAATAATTATTTTCAAGGTTTAATCTCAATGTGAGTGTACTCTTTGTTTCAAACAGTTAAATTACACAGCTACAAATTATTCCACTATTAACCTAAGAAATTATAATTTCATAGTCTCACACCATGATTCCATGAAATCCCACCATGGGATCCAACATCCCACCGAAGGATCTTTATACTACCTCACATAGTTACTAGCCACTCACTATTTTTTTTTGTTTTCTTTCATACCACAACCATCCAAGATGGTATCAAATTCCTCTCACATCCATTGTTTTTAAAGGTCTTACACAACCTCCAAATGAATTAGTATTTGACTTATGTCTCTTATGGTAATGTAGTTTTGACCTTGTTCTCTTAATTTTCTCATGTATAACTCTCCTAGATCATTTCTACTTTCTCAAACTTACCATGAAAATGAATCAAAGTGGATCTTATTATTATTCTTATAACTCATTTTATATTATATATAAATATCATAGTCCTATTCTATTTATTCCTTTGACATATAGGATCTCATTAATTAATTATTAATTATCCTTATTCAAATGAATATATATTTATTTAAATTATCAGTAGTGTCAAAGGATTCTCTCAATTCTCAACTCATTCTTATTTATTTCCTACAAGTTTATATTAATAGTAATCATGTCAATACTATTTTCATAAGCTTTATAGAAACTCCAGGATTGTTTTCATTGAGATATTATCCTATATGAACTCATTTAACCTCCTTCAAATAGAGTCATGTTTTTTCAATTATTCCTTAATACTCAACATTAAATATCATACACAATATTTGAATATTTCATTCTTCTTCTTCCCACAAAATCTATGATTTTAATTCTTTTGAAAATATATATATGTTTAGTATATGCATTCATTCCAATGTGGTTCTTTCTGTTTTGGGCTTACAATATTAAGGGAATCACAAAATGGTCACCTAGAAATGATTATGATGTTGTCCTTACTATTTTTATTATTAGAAAGTCACTACATCCTTTACTACAATGTGGTCTTTTATTTATTCTTCACAACATCACATTTAGATTTATGTAAAGATATCATATTTAATAATGATGAAGTTTTTCTATTTTATCATTAAAGAACACCACATGAAGAATTTATAGATTTTGTCTCTATTTATTTAGAATATTTCATTTTGTGAAATTTCTACATTTCACCCCATAGAATTCTCAAAATCCTCAAAGTGTTAAAGTCATACAGAACACAGGTCAAGTTTTATGCGACTCATTATCTTATAAAAACTTCATAAATACATATGTAAATATAGGTGAAGTCATATGAAATCTATTTCATATGAATTTGAAGTCATATTCTTATGACTTTTTCATTTCCCTACCTCATCACCAATTCAAAATGTGTAATATTTTGGAAACTCAACATTACCCTTATTTATTTCCAGATCAACCTTTACATAGTCTACTAAGATACATGGATATATTTACATGGACTCATAATGACACTCACACAACTCATTGTAATTTAATGTTACCTTTATTTGGTTCAGTAACATTAATATTACCTTTACATGAGACCTGGATTTTATAGTTACCTTTATGTAGTGTGCCTTTGACCATTACACAAATCAGTGAAATTTTTAAGTACCATTACCCAGAATACTATATTATTATATTACCCATACATTTCTCTATACTACCTTTAAATAGGTTTTGAAACCTTCATATTACCTTTATGTAACTAATAGAATCCTAAATTAACTTTACCGAGGTCCTGGGTCACCTTTATGTTGATAGTACAATTCGAGACTTACCATTACATAGGTAATAAAATTATCATTTATCTTTACATATCCAATTTTATTCCATCCAAACAATACATATCTATAGGAATATTTTATTACCATTGTATAAGTACTAATATAACTTTACGTAGCTCCTCAAAATTCCATACATAACTTATATCACATTATAACTTTCTCAAACTTACTCTATGCCTTCTTTAACACATTAAGAATTAATCCAAGAACATTTAAATAGTAAAATATATAAAATTCCATATAAATCCTCCCTTGGATGTCTCTATTTAACTTTTAAGCAAGCCTCTATCAATTAAAATAAAGTATTTTAATCTCCTATTTCTACTAGATCATTAATAATCAAATGAAATTTTTTTAGATGGTACTCTCTCTTTAAAAACCTATCTTAATATATTTGAAGATCAATCCAATAATCATTACATATTAATGTTTCATCCATAAATATATACAAGAAATATAATTCAATGGGGAAAACTTATCTCCAACACATATTGACACCTTCTCATAATCCTAGAATAGTTCTTTATTAATAAAAAATACAATCCGAGCATTGGAGTAACATTATTTTCTTCCTTGATATATGAACAATGATTTTGTGTTTAACATATGTTTGCATACTTGTATCAATTTTTTGGTGGTTTATCAAGGGTTCAATCATCTATTTCCTATAGCTTCATCTTCCCTTTAGACAAGGGTCAACAATTTCTATGAACTCATTCCAAAATGGTTATAATAATTCAATAATTATAATAATATCCATGATAATCAACTCAATTTCAGAAACCATAAAAACAATCCAAAACATTTTGAAAATACCATCATTGAAATTAAAAACTAATTCATATTTGTTCAAAATTTTGAAATAAACTCATTATAGAATATGGTATTGAATAATCATTACATAAAATTTGAATAATCTCATAAAATTCACAATTTACTTTCCTTTTTAATTCATTTAAAATTGAATATTGAAATAATTAGAAAAATTATTCATAAAAACTTTAAAATAAAATAAATAAAAATTTTAAATCCATAGGATTAGAAAAATTTCTAATTCTTTCATGCGTATGAGTCATTCAAACTGATAGTATGAGTCTTTTCAATGTATGTGTCAATGTATGAGTCATTTCTCCAATTTATAATCCATTTATTCAATGAATGAGTCTTTTCTTCAATGTATGATTCCTTTAGGTTTTATTTATGTATCATTTTATTCAATATAAGAGGCACTTCAATCATATATATGAGTAATTTAGGTTATATGTACAATTCATTCAACTTGTGTATGAGTCATATGACTTTTCATATGTGTCATTTGAAACTTATAGAAAAAAAATAAAAAACTCAAAACATAAAAAATATTTTTTTAATAAAGAAAATAATGAATAAAGAAAAAATTATAGATTATTTAATAATAAATAGTAGATAGGAAATGAAATCCAACACCATTATTTTCTTCTAAAAGTAGTGTTATCTTAAAATAACAAAATCATGTATTCTTTTCAAAACTCATGTTAGAAGGAATAAAAAAAAGTGATTGTTTAAAATAAATAATTTTTAAATATATAACAGAATGTTTTTAGGATTATAATTATTAAATAAATAAATAAATAATAAAGTGGAAAGGATCCAGTCAATAATATAAACCTTTTTAATAATATCAAATTCAATTATCTTTCTTACAAAAAATAATCACTTATTTTGAAAATACTCAAAAAGGAAGAGGAAAAAATCCTTTGTTGGAATTAAACAGTTTGGTTATATTGAAATAATATTAATCCTTTCATGTGATTATACTAAAAAATATTTACATATTACTTCTAAGTGAAATTATAATAAACATATATTAAAATGAGTATACTTAGAATATTTAAAACTAAAGTAGTAGATTTTATAATTTAAAATAGATTCAAAAACAAAATTTAAAGAATATTTCACAATTTTTTAAATGACAAAAGTCTCATAAATTAATGAATTATAAATATAAATACTATTTATAATAAGTATAAATAAAAATGTTAAAACCCTCTTTAATTAAGGATTTAAACAAATTAAGCTAATTCTAGCAGATTTTAAGTTCCAAATTTATAATATATGTAAAAATATTTTTGTATAAAACTTTAAAAACTAGAAGGATCCATGAAAATAGTTTAATATATTCAAGTAATCATATAAATATTTTCAATGAATTAGATATTAAACAAATTTTAATGCATATTCCCATAAACTATATAGTAAAAGATATTATCCATGGTCACTATCCATAAAAGTAAATAAAAAAATTATATCAAACTTTCATCATACCAAGTTCAAAAATAATTTTCTAAAACGTAGCTATATCAAAAGTTATAGTAAATATGTCATCTAATTGATTATTATTATACATATATTCCAAAAAAATCACTTTTTTATACATGATCTCTTATAAAATGAAATCTTACATCTATATGTTTAGTTTTAGAATGTTGTGATGAGATATTGGAAATATAAATAGAAGATGAGTCATCAGAATAAATAGTGATTTCACTAAAATAAAAATAAAAATAAGGCAAAATTTTATTAATCCTAAAACATTAATAACAAAAATTAGTAGTAGTTGTATATTCATATTCAAATATTGAGAGATAATGTGATAATTATTTCTTTGAGAACCAATAAATGAATCTTTTTCCTAAAAAGTGACACATTTTTAATGTAATTTTCTATCAATTTTAAATTCTTTAAAAGAAGAATCAAAATAGCTAAACAAATAAAAATAATTCTAATTATAATAAAACAATTTAGATTTTATAGTTCCTTTAATATAACATATGATTATTTTGATAGCCTTTAAGTAATATTATTTTGTTACAACTTAACATCTAGCACACATACATATACTAAGCATAATATAAAGTGTAAAAGATGTCAAATAAAGTAAACTACCGATCATTTATCTATAAACTTTAATATTAATAGATTTTTCTAGCAACATGTATATCTAAATTACAATTAGCATTCATAAGAGTTCTAAAACATTTCCAAGAATCATGTAAAAATATTTTAACCATTTATTTATCATAATTTGATTGATTAAAAAAATATTCCATCACTTCTTTGAAAAATTTTAAGTCCAAAGAAATATTAATTATTTGATGAGACTAATGTATAATTAATTAGTCATTAAAAATTACTTAAAAATAAATTCACAAGTTGATCCAAATATGATATTATTAACATAAATTTGAATAAATAAATTGTATTTAGAAATATTCTTCATAAACAAATTAGGATATATTATATATTTATTAAAAAAATTATTCAACCAAATAACCACCTTTAATACTAAACTGTAAGAAATTAATTAATTCTATATAAATCTTTACATAGTTTAAAAAATGATTAGGAAATTTTTCATGTTCAAAACAAGGTGGTTGATTAATATAAGATTCTTAAAAAATAAATCCATTTAATAAATAAATTTTAACATCAATTTGATACAAATTGAAACTTTAAAAAAATAAAATGTTAATAAAATTATAATAGATTCAATTATTGAAATATTTGAAAAAGAGTCATCAAAATCAATATTTTCTTCTTGAAAATAACCTTGAGTAACATGTATAACTTTTTTCTTAATAATTTGTTGAGATTCATCAAATTTTTTATAAAATATCATTTGGTTATAGTAATATGAGTATGTTTTAAGGGTTAAACTAAATTAAAAACAATATTTTTAGTAAATTGAATATGTTAATATTCAATAGAAACAATCTAATTAAATATTTTGATGCTTCATGAATACCATTAAGTACAAAACCACAAATAAAAGAATAATTTTCACATAGATTCATAATAGATATTCTAGTTTTAATTATAGAATCAATATTACCAATAAATTTATCAATAAGGTGATACTTATGAGTTTTAAAAGATCTAGTATTAGTTTAAGAAGTATTATTCTCCCCCTCAACATATACATTATTTTTTGTTTTATCTTCTCCAAAATTAATTTCTCTATATTTTTAATCAAGATGCTCTAAATCTGAAATATGTTTCTCATTATTTTCATTAAATTTAACAAGAAAATATTCTTATAAAATCATAGTTGTTTTATAATAAATTCTATAATATTTTCTAATATTATAATGAACTATAAAAATTACTTATCAATTTTAACATCAATTTTATCTACATTATCATTAGAATTTAAGATAAAGACTTTACATCCAAAAACTCTAATATAACCAATTTGATATTTCTTTTCTTTCCATAACTCATAAATGGTTTTCTTTAAAATAGATCTAAAAATAGTTATATTTTAATTATAACAATAATTAATGATATCTTCAACCCAAAAATACATAGGTAAATTATATTCAAAAAAACATAGTTCTAGACATTACAATTAAGTTTGATTATTTCTATCAATAACTTCATTTTATTGAGGAGTCTTATGTGTTAAAAAATATGTAAATAACCATTAATTTTATATAATATTTCAAATTTTATGTTTTTTAAATTCTCCTCCTATATCACTATAAACAATAAAAATTAAAAAAAAATATAATTTTGCACTAAATTATTGAAAGTAATAAATCTAGATAAAATTCCACTTATATGTGGGAGAAATTATACCCATGTGAATATACTAAAACTTAAAACATAAAAAAAATACATAATAAAAAAACTATAAATAAAAAATGATAAATTAATGTATAATAAATAATACATGAAAAATTAAACGAGAATCACATGCTCTTTTGAGTTTGGAGGGTATTCTAGAAAAGGCAATCACCTCCTTTTACTTAGACTTTAATGAACTATAAGTCAATAAACCAAAATTAAACTTTAATTAATAGAGTGATTTGATGATAATTTGGTGGCTAGGTTAGCTAAGTGAGGTAAGGTGATTTGAAATTAAAAACCTTATGATTTATTTTTGATTTAAATATTTGGTTTATGATAAATAATTTTTTTTATTATGGTTAAGGTGAGTTTTTTTCTCTAAAAAATTATTTTATAAATGAATCTATTTTAAAACAGAATATTAGTCAAACATATTTCTATTTTTATATGTTCTAATAATACATTTTCCCCAAGGCACCCACCATTATCTCTTATCACTTATTTCTTCTAAAGAACTATTTCATGAATTGGGTTGAAAACACTTAAGTAAAATGGTAATAGTGGGATTAAATTTTTTGTGTTATTTTTTATCAGAAGTTTTCATGAATTATTAAATTCTTTACTTGTGTAATCAATATGAAGTGGGTTTTCCCTTACAAACTGATTAGTAAGTTTTATAAGGGATAATGTTAAATCCTCCTATAATACTTTTCATTAATTAGGGACCTTGGAAAAAATCAATTATCTTATATTATCTTTTAAGATATTTTTCCACTGATTATTAGTTATTACTTTACCACTTTATACTGAGAAATACTACTAGTGGGGTCTAGTTAGTGCCTCATTTTTCTTGTTCATATTATTTTGGTAATGATATCATATTCATAGACTCTTTCATTATTTGGAATATACCTAGGTTGTCATGAGAATTGAGTATTTTATACCCCAAGATTCATTTTGACCGAGATTAGTATAGTTGAATTATATTTTATTGTATTTTTTTTATGAAAATCCTACTATATTTTTCATGATTATACACTACATCTGTAATTATGAGGATAGTGAGGTACTTTGATAGTGTATAGTGATCATGTGCGATGTGTTTTCCTTTAGAGTAGATTCATCTATTTTGATATGAAACATGTATAATGCTTTGATATAATTTTTTATCACTATGATGTAATGAATTTATATCGTTGTGATATGTAAACCTTGTGATATAAGATTTTTATCTGTAATTTTTCTGATAACATACCATTATATTTCCCTATTTAGTATTTCTCATGTATATCCTTGATTTTGTAATGTATTTCATATGAAGTGTGTGGGAACTATCTTATTGGTTCTTACTTGAGACTCGTGTACTGGATACACATTGAGATATATCTATATGAATATATAATTCATTCCTATAAGGAGATAGGCCTCCAATAGATGAAAGATTACATATATATATATATTATTATGAATATAAATACATACATACATACATACATACATACATACATACATACATATTTACATATGTACATACATATATACATGTATGTTTTCATTCCAATTAAATATAAGGAAACTTAAGTGATTATTATATATATACAATTCCTCCATATAAGGAGATGATTGGCCTCCAAAGTGAGGTTGATACACACACACACACACAGTTTCTCCATATGAGGAGGGAGTTACCTCCTGAATGGGTGATTATAGATACATATAATATATATGTATATTGCCTGCTATAGTGGAAGGGTTATTATAAACATCCTTGATGGACATGACTCTTATGATGGGAAGGTACAAAATGTGGATCTTAATCAATGGCTCGATACAGGTTTGGATGAAAATGATTTCTGAGCTGTTATGATATGATTTATGATTTTATTGTTTAACAAAAAATCATGTCTACTTTATATAAGATCTTGATTATAAATTGAATTTACTATTTGGTCATTACTTCTATTATTTGGGACTATCTGTAAATATATTTTTATATTAATTTATATAAAAATGTAGAGATGTTCATGAATACAACCATTACTTCGCCACAGTGTTGGAATACTATTTATGGTGACCTATTGAGTATTTATGCTCATATATTCTAGGGGAACTCATGTAGATATAAGTCTTTACATACTATATAATAGGTACCCATAAGTATATTATAATTGTGTATATTTTTTATTTTTTCATTAAGCTTATCTTTTTATCTATTAGAGTGATAATTTAAGGCTTGGTCTAGAACATCTTCAATCAATTATTAGTTTACCTTGAATTGGTCCCTATTTTTCCTTGATGTTAAATATGTCCTTTTTTATAATTCTTGTGGATGATTCATGTATGAATTCAAATATTAAGTTGTTATGGGTTTCTTCTCTTATCAAATTTTTATATGTATTCTTTGGTTTTGTGTTTTATTTTTAAAGTGTCTGACTTATAGACATGGCATACTATGTTTTTTTAGTAAAACTAATTCATGAAATGTATTTACAACCAAAGTGGTTAAATATTTCCCCAATTTTATATCAAGACCCATAATGTAGGTTTCTAGTCCCATGGGATTGGGGAGCACTCTAGGGATAATATCACTTTAATTTGATAATCGTAAGGGCATTTGGGTTTGGATCACTATAAAATGGTATCATAGTGATATCGGGATGAAATGGATTTTAATTATTCTTATACAATAGCTAGGATTTAAAGAATTGAGAATTAGCCTATAAAAAATGTATCATAATCCTCTTTATGATGGAAGATTAAGTTACCAAGGGATGTTTGGGAACACAGTATACACTATATATTTGAGTGATGATTTTGTTAACTTGTATTGAGTATGATGGGATAGAACATGAAAATTTTAAATAGATATCAATGGGGATCTAACCTCTATATTGGTCTATTCATCAGGTTAAGCATTGACAGGTAGACATAAGGAGGATGTCATTCCATATTTCATCTTTTCCTATGTTTCTTTATATTATAATTGAAATTAGTTAGAGTTTTATATTTTCAAAAACATATTAAATATATAAATAGTATTTTCCTATTTATATATTACTTATAATTAAGTGAATACAAATTAATAATTGATTCATTTTATTTTAATACATCTATTAATCCCGGCTCATAGCTAGTTTTAATTATTTAACATTTTTCTGATAAAAATTATCTTTTTTTATTATCTACACTCTATTGTATTTCATGTCAATTTCTTTTGATTTAGTATTATTTTTTGAGAATTCCTTTATACTAATTTAATTTTTTATTTTCAAGAATGAAACTTGTTATGTTTTTTTTGAATATTTTTTACTGATCATTATGTCAGTTTTCTATTAGAAATATCCACTGATGATGCTTCTTGTTTTCTTATTTTAATATATCACTGAGTATATAAGTTTTTGTATTGATAAATATTCTTTTACAAAGCATGTTTTTATCCTCTATTTAGTTATAAGATACTAGTTTTTTTGTAGAATCCTAGCTCTCAATAATTCTACTAATTATTATTTGTTATTTACAAATAGAATATGGGTTACCAAGTGTTAGTAGTAACATGGTGTTTTTTAGTGTTTTCAAGTAAATGAAATTGTTTTATAACTTCATGTTTAGAAATTTAAGGAAATGGATTGATCTAAATGTAATCCTTTACATTTTTTAAATAGAATGGATTGGTCTCTTTAAAACTAGAATATTAAAGAGATTTTAAAATGTAATTAACTTATTAAAAGGTAATGTGGGATAAATTTTTCTCTAAACAAATTTTTATAACGCTTTGATTATGTGAATGTGGTGTTTTAAAAAAATAATTGAAGTGTAACTTTTGAAATAAGGAATTTTTTTGGAGACCTTTTTATAAGTGACTATTCTTGATAAACTAAAATTTATAGGGTTATCGGGCATAAAAATAGCATATTTTAATCCTATATCAGAGAATATATTGGCTTTTATTATAACTAATTGGTGGTATTTAGATCATAATGATGGTGGTATATCTTATGGTGTCTTTATAATATGGTTTTTTAGTTTTTTTTCTATTTCTAAGAGTCATGAATTAGAATCATGATGGGTCATTGGGTTATGATTTAGTAAGATAGTTATAGATATCATAATTTTATAGTTTCGGTGATTTGGATCATATTTAGGAGTTATGAATTAAAAGTATGATGTGTGTTTTGATATGTGTGTTTAGCTACATTTTTGGTTTTATATAGGTGATATGATCATGGTTTTGTTATTTGTTATGGATTCATAAGTTCTATATCATGATCATAACAAATGTCTCATTTTAAACATTAGAAACTTAATTGTAGTGAATCTCAGTGTAAGCATCACGTGATACTTCTTGAGGATAATAGTTCATATCGTGGGGATTTTTTAATGACATGTGTCTTAATAATATTGAATAATGTGTTATTAAGATATTAAGATAGAATTTTTAATGGTTAAATTATGGGCATGCTTAATTTGTTGGTTCAGGTTGAGGGGTAATTTTTTATTTTAGAATTTGAATTTTATCTTGGATGTTTGAGGATAAATTATTAGGTGTTTTCGATGTTGTTTGAGGTTTGGTGGAGGGTTTGAATTTTTTAGGTACCTATAAAGTGGTTCCACCTATAGTTTTACAACTACAAGTGACACTAAGTACCTAATGAAATGCCACTAGGTACCAATTAGACTAGATAAAGTCTAGGGTATCCTGAGGGTGCCACCAAGTATACTAGGCTACCTAACTATATACCAGTATCTTATGGGATTGTTTTCTTAGTGAGGTATTTATGGATATTTTTTCTTCTGCTATTTTATTTCCTTCTCTTCTCCCCTTCAATTTTATTTCTCCCTAGCTGACCATGAGACCTCCCATGGCCTCCCTTATATTGGATTTAGTTCCCTAGAATAACCAACTTTGTACTTTATATTACATATATATTCAAAGGATCTGATATTAATAAATATCTTATCACATGATGAGTTTTATTCTATATAAAATTAATGTCATAATGTCCATAAACTATCTATTGCATCAAAAGTCTATTAGAGTTCCCCAATATGATGAGAACCTTGAAATCTTAAGATATTATTCTTAAATATATGTTCTATGGCCTAATGAATAATATCTATCATGATAAGGATTATGTTTTTTTATTGGGTTTTGGAGGCTCATATGACATTGATACTTCTTCTTATGAAGTTATCACTAGGTAATCTATAATAGATTAGGTTATGAGAACATAGTTTCTAGTAGGAATTACACATGTTTTATGTGTCATTGTATATTCATATCTATGCATGTTTGTATTGGTCCTTGAAGGTTCCGGGCGCAGTAGAAGCACGTGGGTGGATGTGCCCACTTGGATTTTTGTCATTATCAATGATCAATCTGAGATTAATACGACGATAAATGCCAGTCTCCATGGATCGATTCACAAAAATAGACAAAGAAGAAGAAAGGTCCTGGAACCACAAAAGTGGATCATCACATGTTGATTATAATTAATTTAATTAATTAACAATAAGTACCTTTGGGGTTTTATTTCTTCGTTGATATTATTGATCATGTTCCAATGTGATTCATCATTGCGTTGTAGAAGCCAAGTGTAGACTTCCTCTAGCGGTGATCCACATGTGCACCTTGTATCTCTGGATGTCGCCAAAGGAGTCTCCGGGTGCTAGCGTGGAGAAACCTTTGCTTTTGTTGTCCGCCTTAGATCATCTTGATCCAATGTAAGAGGATATCTCTCGGTCTTGAGAGCATTAATGGAGGAGGAGGTTCTTTCGGCCTTGAAAGAATTCTACAGAATTGTTTTGCACAACGATTCTCTTAGGAAAGGAGTTAGGTATGTGAGGATATTAATAATCGGGTTTGAGGTTGTAAAGTTATGACAATAAATAAATACTTTACGGGTTTTATTTATTTTAATAACTCTTTTGAAAAAACCCCATGTCAAGTCATTAATTCCTTGACATGCGCCCACACTGATTATAATAAATATCATTTAATAAAACAATATTATATCCTCAAAATTCCGACTGAAAGACTACACAGCATGTAATCATTAATACACGACATGTACTTTTTTTCCATAAAACTACACGGAGTGTAATCATTAATACACGGTGTGTACATGTTTTTCATTTCCTTTCCAAAATGAAAACTACACGGTGTGTAATCATTAATACACGGCATGTACTTGTTTTCAAAATAAAAACTACACGGCGTGTAATCATTAATACACGGTGTGTACTGGTTTTCATTTTATTCTTCCTCCAACATTAAAACGATTTAGGCTTCCTTAAATAATTATTAAACCACATATGGGAATAATGTTTATTCTACTTGAGATACTTGTATACACTTAGTGTGTGACCCTCTAGGCCTCTTTCTCGTTGGCATTAGGCGGGCTTCCCTAAAGTCCAAGAATACTGTCTAGCAATGGGTCAAGGCACCCAAGAGAAAGAAGTTGACGCCACACTAACGTGTCACCTCATACGAACGCTTAATTTGTAATTTAATCCCTTTGTCTCAATATCTCATCAAGCAGGTTTCATGGAAGTGTCATAAACCTATATGCTTGATTTTTCATTCTTTGACTTCCAGAAGTAAACTCGTCGTGTTACCATGGCCATGGAATTTGTTCGACAGTTCTATTTCAGTCAAAGGGCCCAAGATATCTACTTCCATAAATATGGAAGGTACAAATCCTTCCTCGAGTTATCCATTAACAACATGTCATTCGTGACGCACCCAACATACCCTATTTCCCGTCAACGGTCTTCATGACGGTTTTCATCAGAAAATCTAAGTGTGTGATTCATGACATGAGTTAATGATAATCTTCCATTCTTAGGACCATTACACATGCTCGTAGATAGTAATGTCCAATGAAACCAAGACATGAGGAATTACTATTGGTGGGTCTGTTCTCATAATCTCCCATCTTGGAGATTACCAAGTGTGAACTCCATGAGAAAGAGTCTCGTCTTCTTACGAGTACTCACACATGATGGTCTGTATACTATGTGTCCTATCATAGTATGTAATCCAATCATAGAACTTTATTTAAGAATATTTGTTATAGCATTTCAAGGTTCTCATCATAGCGGGGATCTGCCATGACCTTATAAATGCAACAAATATTCCAGGACATTATTATATTATAGTCATGTAGAACAATGAACAGTATATAATAAGTGGAAATTCATGTAATAAAAGTAAAAAATAGTTGGTTCTTAGGACACCAACCCTAACAAACTCCCACTTGGACTAGAGCTAACTACCTACGAATTTTAGTCCGCTAGACCTCACATGATGATCATGTTTCTGCTGAGTCAAGGCTTTAGTCAAGGGGTATGCCACGTTGTATTCCATGGAAATACTGATCACTGCAACTTCAATTCTCTGAGAAAAATCCCTCAAGAGATGATAATTCTGAAGTATGTTCTTTTTCCACTGATGTGACCTTGGGTCTTTTTCAAGTGCCACTGCCACAGTATTATCACAATAGAGTATGATAGGATCTTTACTCCTAGGTATTATATCCATCTCTTGGATGAAGCTTCACATCCATAACGCTTCTTTAGCTGCCTCAGAAGCTGTGATATACTCGTACTCTACTGTAGAATCTGCGACTACACTTTTCTTTGATCTCTTCCAACTCACTGCACCTCCATTCAAATTGAAGATATATTCATTCTGCGACTTCATGTCATCTTGATCTGTTTGGAAACTAGCATCCACATGTCCTCTGATGACTAGTTCCTCATCTCCTCCATAAACCAAGAACATGTCCTTAGTATGCCTCAGATACTTAAGGATAGTCTTGACTACCATCCAATGGCAGTCTCCAAGATCAGCTTGATATCTACTCACTTCACTTAATGCATAAGAAACATCTAGCCTTGTACATATCATAGCATACATGACTGACCCAATCGTGGATGTGTAAGGGATCCTTGCCATTTTCTTTCTTTCCTCATGTGTCTGAGGACACATTTTCTTGGAAAGATGAATTCCATGTGACACTGGTAACAATCCCCTCTTGGACTATTCCATACTGAATCTCTTCAGTATCTTGTCAATGTATGTACTTTGACTTAGGCCTAGCATTCTCTTGGATCTACCACGATGGATCTTGATCCCAATAATATATGATGCCTCGCCCAAGTCTTTCATAGAGAAGCATTTATCCAACCATGCCTTAACTAACTATAAGGCAGGTACTTCATTTCCAATTAGTAATATGTCATAAACATATATTATTAGGAAAATGACTGCACTTCCATTAAACCTTTTGTAGACACAAGTCTCACATTTGTTTTTAACAAATCCAAATTCTGTTACAGCTTCATCAAAATGAATGTTCCATGACCTTGATGCTTTCTTTAATCCATAAATGGATTTCTGCAACTTGCATACCTTGTTGGCATCCTTTGGAGTCACAAACCCTTCAGTTTGTGTCATGTAGACATCTTCCTAGAGGTTCCCATTAAGTAATGCTATTTTAAAATCCATTTTACAAATTCCATAGTCATGGTAATAGGTAATGGACAATAGGATTCTGATGGATTTAAGTATTGCAACCAATGAAAAGGTTTCATCATAGTTAATTCCTTGACACTGTCTAAAACCTTTTGCAACCAGTCGTGCCTTATAGCTGCTGACTTTCCCCTCCATGTCCAGTTTCTTCTTGAATACCCATTTATTACCAACAGGCTTTACATCAACTAGAGGATCTACCAAAATCCAAACTTGGTTTTGGTACATGGAATCCATTTCAAAATTCATGGCTTCTTGCCACTTCGTAGCGTTTGTGACTTCAACTACTTCCTTGTAGGTAATAGGATCATCATTGTAAACCAATAATGAGTCACCATCATCGGTGACAAGAAAACTATATAATTCTAGTTCTCTCGCCTCTCTCGTGCTCCTACGCAGTTCTTGTGTCTATGGAATAGATTTTTCTTCTATGAGGATTTGTGGAATCTGTTCTTGTACCAACTCCTGTGTATCTTGAGCCTTAACTTCATCAAAGTTTATCTCTCTCCCATTATCTCTTTTGGATATGTGATCCCTCTCAAGGAATATGGCGTGTCTTGTCACTGTAGCCTTTTTATCTGAGGGGTTGTATAGGTAATATCCCCTTGTTTCTTTGGGATATCCTATAAAGATACACTTTGTGCCTCGGGGTGAAAGCTTGTTACCTGAAGAGGCCTTAACAAATGCTTCGCTACCTCACACCTGTAAATTTGATAACATGGATTTGCGTCCACTCCATAACACGTATGGAATACCATTTATCGATTTAGTTGGTATTTGGTTTAGTATGTGTGTTGATGTTTGTAATGAATATCCCCAAAAGGATAATGGAAGACTCGCATGACTCGCCATTGATCTCACCTTGTCCAACAGTGTTCGGTTCTTCCTTTCACTCACACCATTCCACTGAGGTGTGTAAGGAGGAGTGAGTTCATATTGAATCCCAAATTCGCGTAAGAAATCAATGAAGTCCTGATTAAGATATTCTCCTCCTCTGTCTGAGTGGAGTTTCTTAATATTCTTACCAAGCTGGTTCTCAACTTCATTCTTGTATTCTTTGAACCGATCAAAATAATCTGACTTATACCTCATTAAGTAAATATATCCATATCTACTAAAATCATCAGTAAAAGTTATGAAGTACAAGAACCCACCCCTTGCTTCAACTGGAAATGGTCCACAAACATCTGTGTGAAAAAATTCTAGAAGCTCTTTATCCCTTTCACCTTTCCCACTAAATGGGTCTTTGGCCATTTTTCCTTGTATACACGCATGACATACACCAAGTGGTTTTAGTTTGAAAGAATCTAAATACCCATCTTGATGTAATTTTTTCAAACATTTCTCATTGACATGACCTAGCCAGTGATGCCAAAGTTGGGTGTGGTATGAGTCATGTGAATTAATTTTGTCATCAATTTCCATTACTTGTTTTGTGTAGTATCGCACATAAAAGTCGTTATATAAATGTGCCCTACCAAAAAAATGCTATCTTTATAAAAGTAGAAACATCCACTTCCAAACTTGAAGATGAATCCATCAGTATCTAATCTGGATACTGAAATAATGTTTTTGGTTACATAGGGTATATAATAACATCCTTTCAAAACCAAGACCATCCCAATAGGCAATGTGAGGTGGTAGTCTATGACAACTACAGCAGCAAGTCTGGATTCTTTGGCTTCTCGTAGATCTACCTCCCCTTGATTAATCTTACTGAATCTACTTGGTTCCTATATTTGGATACTTATGTGATCACCACAAGCTATATCTAATACCCAATTTGTAGAAACAGATAGATTGCATTCGATAACGAACGCACCTGAAGCTTTTCCTTTCTTCCTTGGCTGGGTGTAGTTTTTCTTCCAGTGGCCCTTCTTTCCACATGAAAAACAAATAGCCTCCTGTTCACTTGCCTCCCCTTTGATCTTCCTTTTCTTGGAAGGCCTTGAAGAAGCTTTGGGCTTAAAGCTCTTCGCCTTCGCTTTCCTTTTATTCACCATAAGGACATAAGGATTTTCACTCTCCATATCATTTTCCACTTGGTGAATAAGGATAAGAAAATTAGATAGAGACTTCTCAATGTTGTTCATGTTGAAATTTACAACAAAGTTAGAGAAGATCTAAGGGAGTGATGCAAGAATGAGATCGGTACCCAGTTCTTCGGGGAGTTTAAACCCTAGAACCTCCAAGCACTCAATGTAGCCAATGATATTGACTACATGAGGTCCAGCTGGGTCACCCTCTCCAAGATTTCTCTGGAATAGAGCCTTGGAGATCTCAAACCTTCCTATCATGATCTCTCCTAGTATAGACCACGGAGGTTCTAGAGAATGTTGTAGGCATCCATGTCTTCATGAGACTTCAGGATCTCACTAAACATTGATGATAACATCAAACATTGAACGTCGAGTTCATCGCTCAACTGTTGATCATAGACCAGGAAATCTTCATCACTCACCCATGGGGTAGGAGAATCACGAAATGAGGACTCCAGCACGTAATACTTTCATTCATGGTATAAGATAACCCAAAGGCACCTAAACCATTCCTGAAAGTTATTGCCGGTGAGGATATTATCTTTATCCAGAATTGATCGCAGATAAAATGTGTTTGATGATCTTTTCATATTGATTCTACAATTTAAAAGAGAAAATTTATCAGTACTTTCTTGATTACATTTTATGAGAAATAATAAATGAATTTATTAATTCTCCCACTATTTTATCAAGTCCCAATGGCCCTCACCATTGAACTCAGAATGTCTAATTTCTTTGACATTCTAGTGGAAAGGATCCATATTCCCGTTCGTATAACCCCAACAAGGGTTGTTCAAGCAATTTGAAGGTATTTAGGTAGGCAGGTCTTTTCCAACTGTGAGCTTACAGTTCCTTGATCTGTTGAGTGGACTCCCCAATCCTGAAATCCTGACTTGGATTTCCTCAACTCTTGCCTTCAATATTACACCAAGTCTAGAAAGGGATACTCCTCTTGATGTAATATGGTTAAGTCAAACTGAAACCTTTCATAAGGTCTTCCTTTATAAAATTAAGTGTCCCAACAAGGGTTGTTCAAACACATAGTTTTATTGAGTCTTGCCTTTAATCAAGTAACAGAAGGCTTGGTCTGACTTAATATGGTATTTGAGGGATTTTAATAATTTATGCATTGTTTCTCATTATCACGTTCTTGTTAATATTAAGTGATTCTTGCTTAAGTTATTAACCATGTTCTAATAATGTTTACGCATAGTCCAGTTTTTATTTTATTCTATCTTTGCATGCTTGTTTATTTCATTTATTATGTGATTGCGACAACACATACATAATAAATAAACCATAAAATCAGACATAAATAAAATAAGATGGAATGATCATGAGATTATATTGGTTAACTTATCTAGTGGTTTGATAAGTTAACCCTGGCCTAGGGAAAACACATTGAACCCGATGGTTCTTGTTTTGCAGCTCCCATCTGTACACATTTGCATCTTCTTGGGTTGGTTTCGCCTTGGCTTTAGATTTTTGAACCGTCTCCACTGGCTTGGGAGATCCTCTATTACATGGGGTTTACATTAAATAAATCATGGGCACACAGGCCCTACATTTTATTGTAAGAAGGCTCATAGGCCAACGAATTTAAATTAAACAAATTTAAATGAAACCATATACACATACAAAGGATCTTTGGTCTAGCTCAGGATCATCCATAGCATGCAATGACATTTACGCATATTTAGAATTGAAATTCATTTAATAGTTCTATTATTTAAGATAAGTCATGCTTGAAATTAATTAATTATGATCTTATAATTAATCAATTATTTATCTTAAATTACTTTCTGAATTTCCTTGAGATTCTTCCCATCCATATTCCTTGTACGGGTCTTTGTACTTTGGAGGAAACCCGGTGAAATTCCATTTCTAGAAAGTACACGGCATGTAGTTTATATTTACATAGCGTGTATTTCTTTTCACAATTTATCCAAAGTATATGTCGGGGGCTTTGGTGTGTTTTTTTGTACTTTGGAAATTTTAGAGTACATGGCGTGTAGATTAATCTAACATGGTGTGTACTTCCTTGTTACGTGGTTACTGGCCTGGCAATCCTATGTACGCAAAACACAGCTTCTCCTTGTACATGGTTTCACCTGGACCGGATCGGACTACATGACGTGTTGATTCAACATACACGACGTGTATTCCAGTTTCCACGCGCCATTAAATTCTAGTCAACACGGTTTAATAAAACTTAGATATACTCAATTCACACGGCGTGGTTTGGCGGACCAGTACCAGTTAGTTGAACCTAAGTACATGGTGTGTAGTTTTCATTACATGCCGTGTATTTCCTTGTTGTATAGACAGAAAGATAGGCTCCTTCGGATGAGTTCCTCGTTTTTATTTTAATCAAAATTAAAATTAAAAGGTCATTTTTGTGATATTAATAGAGAAACAAAGGAGGAAGAACAGATCTCATTTATTCATATTAGAGAACGATTTATCTTGAATTGAATCAAATATAAATGAGTAAATTATCAACAAAAATTAAATAACTATAATCAACATTGTAACCTCCCTCTGATACCAATTGAAGGTTCCGGGTGCAGTGGAAGCACGTGGGTGGACGTGCCCACTTGGCTTTTTTTCATTATCAATGATCAATCTGGGATCAATACGATGATAAACGCCAGTCTCCACGGATCGATTCATAGAAATAGACAAAGAAGAAGAAAGGTCATGGAACCACAAAAGTGGATTGTCACAGGTTGATTGTAATTAATTTAATTAATTGATAATAAGTTCCTTTTGGGTGTTCTTTATTCGTTGATATTCTTGATCATGTTCCGATGTGATTTGTCATTGTGTCGTAGAATCCAAGTGTAGACTTCCTTTAGTGGTGATCCACAGGTGCACCTCGTATCTCTGGATGTCGCCAAAGGATTCTCTAGGTGCTAGCATGGAGAAACCTTTGCTTGCATTGTCCACCTTAGATCATCTTGATCTGATAGAAGAGGATCTCTCTCGATCTTGAGAGCATTCTTGGAGGAGGAGGTTCTTTCGACCTTGAAAGAGTTCTCCAGAATTGTTGTGCACAACGATTCTCTTAGGAAAGGAGTTGGGGTTGTGAGGATATTTATAATCGGGTTTGAGGTTGTAAAGTTATGACAATAAATAAATGCGTTACATGTTTTATTTATTTCATTAACTCTTTTGAAAAAACCCCATGTCAAGTCACTAATTCCTTGACATGCGCCTACACTGATTATAATAAATATCATTTAATAAAACAATATTATATCCTCAAAATCCCGACTAGAAAACTACACGGCGTGTAATCATTAATACATGACGTGTACTTGTTTTCCATAAAACTACATGGCGTGTAATCATTAATACACGGTGTGTACTTGTTTTTCATTTCCTATCCAAAATTAAAACTACACGGTGTGTAATCATTAATACACGGCGTGTACTTGTTTTCAAAATAAAAACTACACGGAGTGTAATCATTAATACATAGTGTGTACTTGTTTTCATTTTATTATTCCTCCAAAATTAAAATGATTTAGGCTTCCTTGAATAATTATTAAACCGCGTATGGGAATAATCTTTATTCTACTTGAGATACTTGGATACACTTAGTGTGTGACCCTCTAGGCCTCTTTATCGTTGGCATTAGGCGAGCTTGCCTAAAGTCCAAGATTACTGTCTAGTAACGGGTCAAGGCACCCAAGAGAAAGAAATTGATGTCGCATTGATGTGTCACCTCATATGAATGCTTACTGTTTAATTTAATACCTTTGTCTCAATATCTCATCAAGCAGGTTTCATGGAAGTGTCATAAACCTATATGATTGATCTGTCATTCTTTGACTTCCAGAAATAAACTCGTTGTGTCACCATGGCCATGGAATTTGTTCGACAGTTCTATTTCAATCAAAGGGCCCGAGATATCTACTTCCATAAATATGGAAGGGACAAATCTTTCCTTGACTTATCCATTAAGAACATGTCATTTGTGACGCACCCAACGTACCCTACTTCCCGCCAACTGTCTTCATGATGGTTTTCGTCAGAAAATCTAAGTGTGTGAGTCATGACATGAGTTAATGATAATCTTCCAATCTAAGGACCATTACACAAGCTCATAGATAGTAATGTCCTATGACACCAAGGCATGTGGAATTACTACTGGCGGGTCTATTCTCATAATCTCCCATCTTGGAGATTACCAAGTTTAAACTCCATGAGAAAGAGTCTCGTCTTCTTACGAGTACTCACACATGACAGTCTGTATACTATGTGTCTTATCATAGTATGTCATCCAACTGTAGAACTTTATTTAAGAATATTTGTTATAGAATTTCAAGGTTATCATCATAGCGGGGATCTACCATGACCTTATAAAGGCAAAAAATATTCCAGGACATTATTATATTATAGTCATGCAGAACAATGAAGAATATATAATAAGTGAACATTCATGTAATCAAATTACAAAATAGTTGGTTATTAGGAAACCAACCCTAAAAGTCCTTATAATTGATATTTAAATTAATTTATATCATTATTCATGTACTTATATGTATTTATGAAAATCATGAATACATGGGCTCATGATGAGGTGGGATATTTTAGGTGCATCATAAGTGATATGAAATTAATGAATAGGTTAAGAAAGGATTTTTCCCTTCTAATTTAATGGAAGTAGATATCTCAAGATGTTTTATAGGAATGGAAATATATGATTAATTCCATGGTCATGGTATTTTTATCGATGAGTTCATTTTCAAATGTCAAATAATGATATATCAAGAATATAGATTGACGAGATATGTAATGAAACCCACATGATGAGATACTGAGATAAGTAGATTATGTTACAAAGTGAGATTCCATATGAGTTTTTTTTTGACATTAATGTATTTATCTATGGATGCCTTGATTTTTTTTATATATTTTTATCATAAACTTTAGGCTAATTCTTATAATTTCACTAATAAAGGGGGCCAAAGGGCCACACACTAAATGTATCGAGAATCTCAATTAAATTGTATTTGAATTTAATATTATAAAAAAATATTATTCTCATGTTTTGGAGAATAATAATTATTCTTGTTATATTGATCACATATATTCAGTCACCAGTTATTCAAAAAGAATTTAGTTAAATGTTAAATAAATATTTATTCACCATTTAGTGAATATAGTAATTATTTATTTATAGAATGAATAATACGTTGAATTTTATTTATTTAAATAAATAGTTATTATTCAATGTTTGGTAAATGACTAGGGGTATCAAAATTCTGGGTTAAGGATTCATAAGAAATGGTAAATTTATTTAATATCATTTAAATAAATATTAGTTAATTTTTTAAATAAATTAAATTTAAATATATGTGATTTTAACACACATTAAGGAAAATAATAATATTATTATTATTATTTGATGTGGGGTAACTTAGAATTAAGATATTGGTTAAGGCCCTTTATGAAATAACAAAATCTATGACCAAATTATATAACATGGATTATATTATTTATAGGATTAATGATTTATTGGGAACAATATTTCTATTGAGAAAATTCTCTCAAGTATGAAGAGAAATTTCACTAGAAATCTCTTAATAAAATAGAGTATCGATCCTCCTCCTACCTATCAAGACCAAGAGAACTAGATATAATTTCTCATGTCTGGGAGGGATTCTTATAGATATTGATAAAGAAATACTCAAGTGTTTAGGATTTTCCATGATAGTACCCAAATATTATACAAAAACATTCTGAGATTTATCGATCACATGTGAATAGTACTGAAGGGATTCTATCCTTGTATCCCTCATAGTAATGATGTCTTGACAAAAAAGGTCAATTGTTTCAACATTAAAGAAATAATTTCAATTAAAGGCAATTCTTATTTATATAAATGAATTATAAATTATATGTGAAAAGATCATCTCTTAAATATTTTGAGTATTATTTCATCAACTTATGAGAATTTATCAAAATAAATCAATGAAAACCCATTTTTGGGCATGGGCCCAACCTATTTCATTGTGTCTTAAAACCTTCAGGTGGTATTAGAGTGGTAACATGTTAAATTATAATTATTTATTATTTATTTATTGAATTTCACATTTCTTTTATTGTTTTTAATTCCACTTTTTGATCATTTATCCAAAAATAAGGACAATATGAAAATTTAACTAATATGATAAAGAAAATATAAAGAATTTTAAAAGATCTTATTTGAAGGTACCAGGAATTTTGGTCAGATGACAAAGATACATGACATGTAATAGAATGATACATATCATGTACCCATGGTAAATCAAAAAAAATACAAGTATCGAAAATCATATACATTGTGTGGGATACCAATACATGATGCCATTAAACACCATATATTGACTAGGAATTGAGAATGCAGTTTCATAGGGTTACACTATGTGTAGCTAGTGTACACATTGTGTAACCCCGCATAGTCTACCTCAAAAGAATCATAGAAACCATATAGTCAATATATAAATTATGTAATTAATATAATTTTCACATTGATTTCCATCCAATTATCATTGGATAGTTTTGAGTAAAGAGTGTGTAGCTATCATAAACAACTTATAACAAATTAATTTCCGTATAGATTAAATTTTGAGTCTCTAGTCATGTTTTTGGGTGTCCATAGAAAGGAAAACATGACATGTATAGGGTTTCACATTCTATGTAACTCATACCCATTCATGTGGAGTATGCACCGATATAGGTTATACTATGTGAATTTATTACATGGAATAAATATTAATTATAGAATTAAAACCAAACTACACATTATGTTGATAGTATACACACCATGTGATAGGGTTTTCCCATGAATTATTCACCGAGTTATTTTTAACGGATCATGAAGAATTAAACTATTAAATTAATTATTATCTATTTAATTATAGAATTAAATGATGTGTATAGTCATCATACATACTATATACTTCATGATAGTTTCTAAAGATACACACTGTATATATTAATGGCATGTCTTATAGTTATAAATTTCATTCTTACTACAAGGATTAAATCATATAACTATTTATCGCATAATATCACAACACGTCATGTTGGTATACAAGATTTTTAAGTACCCATCACATTATAAGGACCATATAGATCATAAGTCACACACCATCTGAGTGAAAATACATATTATGTAGAGTATGATTGTGCACATCTTATTGTCTCCAATTATTGTTGTGTTAAATTCCATACATAATTTAAGATTTACCATATGGGTACACGTTGTGTCCCTTATCAATAAACACCATGCACATATTAATTTTAAATTAATTTAATTTATTTAAAATTACAGCGGATTAAAATCATTATTACTCTTTGGATAAGATGTTAAGGTAAAAGAATTAATTAATTAATTAGACAATTAGTTTATTAATTTGGAAAAAAAATCTTAATGAAGAGATAATTGAAATGAATGATAGCTATTTTTAAATTCATAATCATTTCATGAATGTAAGATCATGAGCTTGGGTAAGCTATGTATGTATTGGGTATATTTTAATTTAATTATTATTTCATGGGTTTTTGTGATAATTATTATTAAATTAAAATGATGATTTGTGAATCATACCCTCATATTTATTATGTATGAGCCTATGTGTCCAAAATTTATTTTAGGTAATCCCATAACCATGGTTCCCTTAACCTACATATGAGAAATCATATGTAAATAAAGGAGATCTCAGGTGAGAGAAGATGGTTCCTAACAAGATCTAGGTGAAAGCATCTAAGTAGATATGCAAGTGAAAGCGGGAATACTACAACTTGGACTAAGATCAATTTAGAGAGTTAATACCCTAGGTCAAAGGGTTAGTTTATCATCATCTCAATAAACTTACCATTACTAAAGCTCATGATCATGTGAAATATTTATTTTATTTTTATCTAGTGCATGGTAATTTATTTATATTTAGGATATTCATTTTTATTGGATATTAAACATGATCATGTAATGTAAATAAGTTAACAAACATGAAACATGGAATAAAATTAATTTATTATACATAAATTAATTTATTATTACATGGTTAATTAATTATCTAAAATCCATATAATATTAAAAATCACGCATAAGGATAAAATAGAGAATATTTATATATAAGATAAAAATGTATCAAGGAAATATTAAAACTATAGAGCCTTCCATTACTTATGTTAAAATGAAACCATAGTTTAATGTAATTTTCTGGACTCTATTTGGATATATTAAATTATCAGGGAGTTTTACCTAAAGTTTTGGTTCATCTTATCCTACTTGTTAGAAAGGGTTGATTGAATATACAATAATTAGTGAAACTTGGAGGCTAGTGTTGAGGAAATCCATGTACATGGTTTCATGATTGAATAGTACACTCAATGAATCAAGGAACTATGAGTTAATTTAGATGGAAAGATAACCTACCTAAATACCTTCGAATAACTTGTAAGGCCCTTGTCTGGGTTATAAAAAGGGAAATATGGATCTTTACCACTATAATATATGATCAATAGGATATTCTTAATACAATGGTAAGGGATATTGAGATTTGATTAAATAATAGAATAATACTAAATAAATTTTATTATGTGACATTTTGTAATCATGATAAATTACTAAAACATGCTATTTTTTTATGGAATATGGAAAGTAATTTGACATCAACATTATCACTCTGATCGATATTGGAGAAATATCATCTCCTCATTGGCATAAATCTCTAATCAGGGTATATGCACTTGGACAACATATTATTCCAAGAGTGGGAATTATATGTGATGGGGTCCCCTATTCTAAATAACATTCCTTTTATTTAGGATAGTGAGGAGGAAAAATATATCTTCTAGAAACATGTGGATAAATAATTGGATGTCTAGTTCCTCATATTGTCAACCATGTCCAGTGAGTCCCAGAAGTTTCATAAAAACATGGATGTATTCATGATGTTCTCCCATATTCATGATCGCTATTATAAGAAATATATAAAAGAGAGTTATGATATCTATAAATCACTTTTAACAAGAAATATTGGATAAAGTACACCAGTCAGACCTCATGTATTCAATATGATGGGCTAAATTGAGAGTTTTGACAACATGGGTTTTAAGATATCAAATGATTTTTGCACTGACCTAATTTTTCCTCACTACCTCATATTTTTTCTTATTTTATTGTAAATTATAATATGAACAATACTGATAATTCACTCTCAGAAATCCTTACTCTAATTCACAAAATAGATAAGGGCACGAGGTGTAAAAAAATTATAGTGCTTATGTTGAAAAATAGAAATGATAAGAAAAAGGGACATAAGACTAATTCTAATTCTAAGGATCCTTATCACAACTTTAACAAGAGGAAGAATATCTAAAGTAAATCTATGAAATAATATGTATAATGTTTTTCATGTGGTATGAATGAGCACAAAAAGAATTACTATACCTCAATAAATAATCATAACCTCAAGTGAATTTTTCATTAAATGTAAAATTTCCATTTATACTATTTGGGTAGTAGATATATCTTATTGTGATCACACTTATTTCAAAAAAAAGGAACCATGTAGATTCAAGAAATTTTCAAGAGGTGAGGACGATAATTGAGCTACCAAAAGTGCAAGATCAGTTGTATTTGTTATAAGAGACTACCACATTACTTTTCCGACATGAATGATTCTAGTTTTGATTTATTATTATTATGTTCCAATTTTTTTCCAAAATAATATATCTTTGACTATTTTAGACATGTATGGATTCATATTCAAGTTTGGGAATAAAAAATTTACTTCTATTAAGATCAAAATTTTTATGTTATGACACATCTTAAAAATGATCTTTATTTACTAGAATATAAAAATTAATTGTTAGAAATTAATGAAAAATAATGTTCATATGAATCATATCACACCAAGTTATGTCATCACAATATTGGTCATGTAAATAAGATGTGTTTAAAAAATCTATATCAATATGGCTATTAATATTCTTTTGAACTAAAACCACTCCGTATGTGTCATGATTTTTTTTTGAAAAGGAAAATAACCACTATTTGGTGGAAAGGGAAAAAGGAACACAAATCTTCATGAATTAGTTTATAAAAATGTGTGTGGACCATTTCTAGTTGAATATAGTGGTGAATACTCTTACTTCATAATTTTTTACAATAACTTTAGTTGACATGGATGTGTCGAGTTCATGAGGTATAGCTCAGAATCCTTTAATAAATATAAATAGCACAAGAATAAAGTAGACAATTATCTTGGTAATAGGATAAATAAAATCCTCTTAGACTATAGTGAAGATAATTTTAACCAGGATTCCATTGACCAACTAAGTGAATTTGGGTTACTATATAAATTCATGCCTCCTTATACACAAAAATGGAATGGTATCAGTGAAAGGAGGACTCAAACCTTGATAGATATAGTGAGGTTAATGATGATTCATACAAACCTTCCATTATCATTTTGGGGATATGCATTACAGGTTTTGGAGCTCATACCAAACCAAATGAAGAATAAATCATAAAATGGAATTCCATATGTGTTAATGTGTGGTAATAAATCTGTTTTTTCACATACACATGTATTTGGATGCAGGTAGTTTGTTAAGAATATAGCTAACAACAAACTAGAACCTTAATCCATAAAGTGCATAATTATAGGAAATCCCAAGGAAATAAAGGGATATTATCTATATGACTCCACAAATAAGAAGTTAATTATATAAATACAAGCCCTATTCCTTGAGAGGGATAACATATCCAAAAGATGTAGTGGGGAAATATTAACTTTGATGAAGTTGATGCTCAAGATACCCAAAAAATGGAACAAAAAAATTTCACAAGACCCCAAAGATGAGGTTATTACAGAGGCACAAGTACTATTTAGGATCACTAGAGAAACTAAATAACTAGTTAGATATGGTTTTCTAGTCATCAACAATGGTGACTCATTATTAGTTGATAGTGATAAAACTTTCTCATATAAGGAAGCATTAAGAAGACCAAAATTTATAAAATGGAAAGAATGCATGAATTCTGTGATGGATTATATATACTAGAACAATGTTTGGGTTCTAGTAGATCCTCTAGTAAGTATAAATCCTATTGGGTGTAAATGAGTATTCAATAATAAAATGGACATGTAATGTAAAGTTAGTACTTATAAAGCATGATTGGTTTCTAAAGGGATTAAGAAACGTCAAGTCATAGCCTTTGAGAAACCCATTTCACCAGTTTCTATACTAAACCCCATCAAAATTATACTTTCCATAGTAGTTTACCATAATTCTTATATTTGAGAAATGTATTTAAAAATTTATTTCCTTAATAAGAACCACATGGAAGATTTATTTGTGACATACCCAGAAGGGTTTTTTATCCTAAAGGATTTTAATAAGATATGAAAGATATAAAGATTTATTTATAGGTTAAATAAAGAATACACATCATGGAACCTTTATTTTGGTGATTCCATAATGGAATTTGGTTTCATGATGAATGAATATGATCCATGTGACTACAAGAGGTTTAGTAAGAGTTTAATCATTTTCAAAGTAGTATATGTTGATGATATATTACTAATTAGAAACAAGATACCATTCTTACAATTGAATAAGATGTGATTTAGAAAGTGATTCTCCATGAATGACATAGGTGAATCAACCCACATTCTAGGGATCAAGATATTTTTTTATTGATTTAATATGATTAAGTCAGGGTATATACATTTACAAGATAATGAAGAGATTAACTGTGAAATAATCCAAGATGGGACTATTTCTAGTGTCACATGGTATACACGTATCTAATAAAATTTATCCCAAAACACAACATTTTAGAGATATGATAAGTATGATAGGTTCTATCATGTATTCCATGATATGTACCAAACATGATGTTTCCTATGCTTTGATCATGGTGGGAAGATATCAAGAAGACCTAGTAGACCAACACTACACTACTTTGAATATTATCCCAAAGTATCTGAGGCATACTTAGGATATGTTCCTAGTTTATGGAAAAGACAAGGAGGTAGTCATTAGGGGATATATATATATTCTAGTTTATAGGAAAATAATATTATTCTTAAATCACAATTGGTATGTGGCTTATGACTTAATGTACGATATGTGAGTTGGAAGAGATAAAAAAAGCTTGTGGTCACTAGTTCTACAATAGATTATGAGTATATTATATATTCTTATGGAGCTAAATAAGTAGTGTGGATGCACAACTTCATCCAAAATCTTGATGTGGTACCTATAAATAAATATTATATCACATTGTATTGTGAGAATACTATAGTGGTGAACCTCTCCAAGGATAAAAGGTCACATCAATGGATGAAGCATATACTTTAGAAGTATCAAATCATAAGGTATTTATCTCAAAGGTGTGAGGATAAAGTAAATAGATTTTCCATAGAGTAAAACATAGAATAAACATTTACTAAAACCATATATCAATAGAGGTATGAATATCATGTGAGATCTAACTAATATAAAGTCTTTAGTAGTTATCTCTAGTCTAAGTGGGAGTTTGTTGTAGTTAGTTACCTATAACTAACTACTTTATACTTTCGATAGCTTATATATTAAATGACTTGAATATTAATAAATTTATTATCACATAATCAGTGTTATTATATATAAAATTAATATTATAATTTTCTTATAGTATCCATCACATCAAAAGGACATAACATTTCCTTACTATGATGAGAAACTAGAAGTCCTGTGGTGATATTCTTAAATATATATTATATGGATGAATGACAAGTATCCAAAGAGACATAGATTGTGTTTTAATATTATGTATTCAAGGATTATAAAAAAAATTGACTTCTTATCATGTATTTTTCACATAATAATATATAATAGAGGTGTTTATGATAATAGATCTTTCAGTTGGAATTCTGCATGTTTTATGTTTCATTAGATATTTGTATCCATAGATGTGTGTATTGGTCCTTAGAACTGATATTTTTATTATTGTATATCATGAAACCTATAATTATATGTATTAATGATAATCTTGATTACATGTTCTTACAATGAGGTATTATAAGTTGGGTGCATCATATATTACATTAATGAATAAGTCAAGAATGGATTTTTCCCTTTTGAGTTAATGGAAGTAGATATTTTAGTCTATTTTATTGGAATGAAACTGTATGATTAATTTCATAGACATGGAGGTATTATTTATGTGTTCATTTCAGAAAATTAAAATAAATATATATCAATAATATAGGTTGATGGTATAAATAATGAAACCTTCTTGATGAGATATCGAGACAAAGGGATTGTATTACACAGTGAGTGTATATAGGAGGTTGTTGTCATTGTGACATTAACAACTTTATATATGGGATCCTTAACATTTTTCAATATAATGATATTGGACTTTAGGAAATTTAATCAAATTCCAAAAAGAAATAGGCCTAGTTGGTCACAGGCTGCATGTATCCATAACATCAGTTAAATTATTTCTGAATTTAATATTAGAATAAATATTATTCTCAAGTTTCAAGGAATAATAATTATTCAGGTTATATTGATTACATATATTTAGTCACTGGTTATTTGAAATAATATATATATGAGTTTAATATTAACTAAATATTTATTTTCTAGTTATTGAATACAATATTTAATAATTTATTTAATGAATAACATTGTGACATTTATTTATTGAAATAAATATTTATTATTCAAGGTTAGATAAATTCTAAAGATAATTGACGGGTTGATATTTCGGTTTGGAAGAAATGATATATTTATTTAATATAATTAATATATATATATATATATTAATATATTTATTTAAGAAATGAAATTTAAATATTCATAAGTTTAGCACACATCAACTAAATAATAATAACAACATTATGATTCGATGTGGGGATACATAGAATTAATAGATTTGGTAAGGAAAAATGTTTGATAACTAAATATTTGACCTAAGTATATAACTTTAATTATATAATTTCTTAGGTTAAGTATTTTATGTTCACAACATTTCTCTCTTGAGAATTATCTTAAATACAAAGAGAAATTTCTCTAGAATGCACTCAAGAATAAAGAGTATTGATACTTCTCCTTCCACTCAAGTCTAGGATAACTATATATAATCCTTAGAATTTGGAAGGGATTATTTTTTCAATAAATGAAAAAAAACATAAGTGTCTAGTATAGTCTATGATAACACCTAATAATTCTATCATAACATTTTGAGGTTCTTAGAGAATGTATGGATACTACTAGAGAGATTTTATCCTTGCATCCTTTATCCCAATAATGGTGTGATAAGAAAGTTCAAATGATTTGGAAATAAATAATTAATTAAAAGATAATATAATTCTTATTTATATGAATTAATTATAATTATATGTGAAAATATCTTCTCATAGATCTTCTAGAGTTTCATTCATTCAGTTCTGCAGATTTTTTTCGAAGAAACTTGATGAAAAAGCATTGGTGGGTATGGTACCAACCACTTCCACTGTAACAACCCAAGTAAGTAATGAATAATAGATATTTTTATCTACGTCTATTAATGATTAAGATAGTGTTATAGAGGCTTAAAATGAAAGTAAATACAATCTTATGCATGGAATACACTAATATTCTTAAAAGATTGTTTTACTACCTTTTGATGGCAAACCATTTTTAAATCTATCTTTTGACAATTTTATAAAATATGTTTGTCAAAATAAACTTATTCTTTATGATTGGGACATCAAAATTTACCTTGTGTGAATTTTTGGTATTTTTCTGACAATGTTCATTTTTTTTAATGAATAGTGAAAAATACTGCATTTTACATCAAAACTACTTTTTAATCTAATTTATTTATATGATTAGATTATCTTTTGAATTGGTCTTAATGTGTAATATGAATATATTTTTACCATTTTATCCAATGGTGGTCATTGGAATCAATTTCACTTTGAAATTAGACTTAAACTGGTGTCAATCTTTTGATACTTATTGTTTTGTAAAAACATGCTATTTGCTCTGGCAGCGGGAATTAATTATTAAATTAATTAATTTGACTTATATGTATTGAATTTTGTAAAATAGACTTCATTTTTGAATCCGGAATATCAAATATATCTTAGGGGTAATTTTTGGTAATTTTCTGAAAAACTTCAATTTTTGATGAATAGTGAAACCACTAAGTGATAATCAAGCAAACTGATTTTTCAGTTAAATGAAAGTTTACCACTAATGTGTACTGAATTTTGAAAATCCTACATACATGGTTGTCATTAAGAAGTAAAATGTGGTTCAATGAGATTAAAATAATTTTTTGGTGAATAGTAACTTATTAAGTTCTTAATCGCGATTAGTGGTAATTAGTGTAATTTAAGGTATAAATAATGATTTAATAATATGAAATGACCTAGACATATGTCCCAACCTTATTTTTTGTGTCATGGCCGACCAAGAAAAGCCATGAGTCAACTTGGGGACCCCATGGAGACACTTTGGTTTGGAAATGACATAAATAACTTTTTATTAAATGTTAAAGTAAAAATGACACAAACAAGAGATGTTTTACGAAAACAATTTTTACATGGGGTTATAAAGATCATATTTTTTATTATAAATAGTCATTGGAAAGATAAAAGGATTTCCTACATCATAGTATTTTTTTATGATTTTTAGACATTAAATAAATTAAATTATTTATGACATAATAATGATGCAGCGATGACATCATTATTTGACGATTTAAATAAAATGGAAAGACAATGTAAAATCTATGAACTACACATGGACAAAACCAATTGGATGAGTGGATTTCGAACCCTTATCACCTTATCCACGAATTATATCAATGTGGGACCTTTTGAAACCGAAACACATTTTCAAATAAAGTAATGTTTCTTTACTTTCCAAAAGTGCCCCTCCTCTCCTCTTATAAAAGGCCCCCACCTCTACCACATTTCACACACTCCACAAGCCTTTAGCTCGGCCAAACCCTGCCCATTTACTCTCTCCACATCCCTCTCCTCATCCTAGAGGATTCCATTTGGGCAGAATCCTTTCAAAGGAAGCCTTTAGGATCAAATCAAAAGGAGTTACACTTTTTAAGGTAATTCATTCTCTCATGTTCATTTGTTTTATTTTGCTTCTCCAACCCCCTAGACTCTTTTTATTTACTTCCTTTGTAACAACAACAGTATCTTCAATATACTAGGATATTGTTATAAGATTTATTTGAGCTACACTCTCACACAACTACATCAAATGGTTAAAGAACATACGGTTTCCGTGGATGGCGAAATTCTGCCTCCCGAAACGATGATTGTTCAACACTCATTTAACACCTTCAAAGGTGGACATTATGATGTCACTATTTTTATATATGATATATAATATGTTTATGTTTTCCTTAAGCTTCTGTTTTTTTCATTTTGGGCATACCATTATGGTTCCCATTATGGGTAAACACGATATCTTCACTTTAGGAAGTGCGGACTACCGCCCCCTAAAAGTGATTTGATTCGTTAATACCATATGTGGGATGTGTAAAGGATAAAGTTAATGATATTATATATGTTATTATACTGGAATTATAATATACTCTTATATCATTATGATTCCATTCCAGAAAATATGAAATAGAAATGGAAGTAGCGTTCATGCGTACGTACGGCTTACCGTCTCCATGAACGGTGCATTTCATTTCTTACCTCTAAATGAGATGTAATATTATAAATGCATGTATGTACTGGATATATATGACATATATGATATATACATCATGAATACCATTCTGGATATAATGAACCATTGACCAAATTAACAACATGTAAGTGTAAGAAGTCTATTTTTGACTTAAGAACCAAATACCGACAAAATAAACATTATTAACTTAAACTGATTACATGATGTTCATAACATAGTATAAAAGGAATAATGAACTTGAAAAAGATTCATAAGAAAGTAGAGATTAACTCAAGTTTATTATTCAGGAGATTAAAGAACGGTCGGGTCAAGTCGGATACGAGGTATGGGACTTCGTCTCAATCTCCTTTCGTTGAGGCATATTTTATTTTATACACAACTTTCTTTTATACGGTGTATAAACCCCTTTGACTTTTACGTTTATTCAAAAGGAATCTTTTTTATACGAAGCGTTTACTAAATGACAAAAGGGAATGTTTTTGTCGTACGTATGCGGCGACAACGACTTCTCCGCCGTCGTGACCATTATTTGAGTTTTGGCTTCCTTTACAAGCCATACCTTTTTTTTTAAACGAAAAATAAATACCATGTTTTACTTTGGTATTGAAAATGGTTTTCATAATATTTTTGTTATATCAATGTGTTGTATTGATATCTCGTGATTGAAATGTGGAAATGTTATGTTTCCTTTATGCATGTTTTATGTGATATGATTATGTTATGGTTCTTGGGCATTATTATGAAGACGGGTGGTTCCGTGATAAACTAAGGGCGGGTGAGCCCGTTATAGCTCTCCAATGCATTGGGTAACGCGAAGGAGTGAAACATTAAGGTTTCTCCGAAGAGATTCTAGGGAATATACTGTGATGGGTATTCCAAACGTAACCAAGAGGGTTACTCCCTACGTAAGAATGTTATGAATGCCTCAAGTTACCTTTATGTCTTATGATTTCTATGATTTATTCATGATTTTATGAGGTATGTTAAAGTGCCTAAGTTTTATGGGTAAAGTATGATTTCATTCTTATGTATATATGAACTCATGTTTCCTTTCCATGTTTTTTTTATAACCCATACTGAGTTTTTATGCTCATCCCAAGTTTTTGAAATGTTTTTCACAGGTCAAGGGAAAGGTACATGATAAGATGATAGAGTCAAGGATGTGTCAAGAAATAATCCATGTTTTATTTTAAATGTGTTTCCTTTGATGGGAATGAAGAATACTATCTTTATGTAACCACTTTGTTTATATGTGGAATGTAATGCAAGTTTTATGATCTAATTCTCTAAAACTCTAAACCCGAAAAGATCCTCAATGTGTAATCTTGTAATAACTCAAGATTAAGTAAGGTTTAAGGCTGGGGCCTTATAGTTGGTATCAAAGGTCGGTTTAGATAACTTTAGGAGTTAGAATTCTATTAAATGATTATCTAAAAATATTTTTTTTTCGAAATGATATAGCATTTAAATATTACCATGTTGCTTCATCTAAGACATGTTTGTTCAGAATGGTTTTCCGCAGAGGAAACAGGGAAGCTATGCTAGGAAGGCATACAGAAGGAAATAACCTTCCGAATCAGCATCCAGAAATGGTCTGAATTGGAACTGAACAGTTTGTTGCAGTAATGGTGCAGTTGACTCAAGCGATAAATGGTGGTGGTATCCATGCACGAGATCAGCCAGATCAACCGCAAAGAAACATGTCAGTGGTGGAACATTTCATGAGGCAACATCCACCATCATTCATAGGATCATCTGACCCTGTGCTAGCTGAAGGGTGGATTAAAGCACTGGAGAAGATTTTTGATGTCATGGGATGTTCAGACAATCAAAAGGTTAGTCTTACTATTTACCGTTTGGAGGGTGAAGCAGATCAGTGGTGGTCTATGGTTAAAAATATCAGGGACGCCGATGAGATTGATGCTCTTGACTGGGATGAATTCAAAGGTATGTTTCTTGAGAAGTATTTTCCTAAGGTTGTTCGACTTAGGATGGAAAAGCAATTCTTGGAATTGAGGCAAGAGGAAGACTCAGTGGCTGCCTATGAAGAAAGGTTCACTCGATTGGCAAGGTATGCTCCAAATTTTATCCGGGACCTTGATAGTAAAATCAATCGTTTTTACTCAGGATTAAAGCCAAAGTATCGAAGGGAATTAGCTTCTCGTGAGTTTAAAAGTTATGAAAAGCTTGTTCGATGTGCTGAGAAGGTGGAAATGGAGTTTGTCGATGACCAAGTTTTCTATAACAACCAGCAGAAGAAGAGACCGAGGTGGCAGGAGAAAGGTAAGAATTCTTCAAAAAATTCTGATGGTAAGAGAACTAAGTTTCCAGTTTGTGATAAATGTGGAAAAAGGCATGCTGGGGAATGTCTTCTGAATTCTGGGAAGTGCTACCGATGTGGTAAGATGGGACATAAGTCTCGTGATTGCACTGAAAAGGATCAAGGTGAAGGTAAGAACAAATTTGATTTACAGTTAGTGAAATGTTATAAGTGAAATGAGATGGGTCACTATGCAAACGAGTGTCCGACAAAGAGCTTGAGTGATGGGAAGCAGTTAGACTACAAGCAGAAAGGGGTGGTGAAATCCTTTGCAACTACTTCAGCAGATGTCGGTCCATCAAATGAAGTTGTATCAGGTACTTTGTTTGTTTTTTCAGATTATGCCAGTGTGTTGTTTGATTCGGGTTCTACACATTCTTTCATCTCTGAAACCTTTTCTAGTAAAATGGGAATACCATCTCAAGAAATGACTCCTGAACTTTTGGTAAAAACACCTGGGGGAAGTGTCGAGGCAAAAAGAATTTATAAGAATCTTCCTATCCTTATCTGTGGAAAGAACCTACTTGCAAACCTTATTGTTCTACCTCTAGTAGAGTTTGATGTTATCCTGGGTATGGATTGGCTCTCTATCTACCATGCTAAGATTGATTGTAGAGCTAAAGAAGTTTCTTTTCAGAAAGACTTTCAGTTTGTTTACAAGAATGAACCCTTACTTTTGATAACATATCAAGAGGCCGAGAAACTTGTAAAAGATGGAAATGAATGTTACCTTGCACACGTCGTTGAAAATAAAGGAACTGTTCAGATTAATGATGTGCCAGTGGTAAATGAGTATCCTGATGTTTTTCCTGATGAGTTTCCTGGAATAATACCAGATCGGGAAGTTGAGTTTACTGTTGACTTAGTTCCTGATGCTAAGCCAATTTCAAAACCCCCTTATCGAATGGCACAAATTGAACTTTTAGAGTTGAAGGAGCAATTGCAAGATTTATTAGAGAAAGGTATCATTAGACCTAGCACATCACCATGGGGTGCTCCTGTTTTATTTTTTAAAAAGAAATATGGTTCTATGAGACTTTGCATTGATTATAGAGCCTTGAATAATATCACTATTAAGAACAAATATCCTTTGCCTCATATCGATGATTTTTTTGATCAGCTCCAGGGGGCTCAGTTTTTTTCAAAGATTGACTTGAGATCGGGGTACCATCAGTTGAAGGTAAAGGAGGTAGATATTCCGAAGACCGCGTTCCGTACGAGATATGGCCATTATGAATTTGTAGTAATGCCTTTTGGGCTAACCAATGCACCTGCTGTATTCATGGACTTAATGAATAGAATTTTCCATGAGTTCTTGGATAAGTTTGTGGTGGTTTTCATTGATGATATTTTGGTGTTTTCTAAAAGTAAAGAGGAGCATGAAAAACATTTAAGGGTTATCTTGCAAACCTTAAAAGAAAAGAAACTGTATGGGAAATTCAGCAAGTGTGAGTTTTGGTTGCAACAAATTTCTTTCCTTGGTCACATTGTTTATAAAGATGGAATAACTGTTGATCCTGCAAAAACAAAAGTTGTGGAAGAATGGCCAAGACCCACAAATGTAACCGAGATTCATAGCTTCCTTGGTTTGGCGGGCTATTACCGAAGGTTTGTTAGAAATTTTTCACGGTTATCTAGTCCAATGACTAAGCTAACTCGGAAGGGTGTTAAGTTCATCTGGACAAAATAATGTGATGATTGTTTTCAGGAATTGAAAAGAAGATTGGTGAATGCTCCAGTTTTGGAACTACCTTCCAGGAATGGTGAGTTTGTTATATACAGTGATGCTTCATTGAAAGGACTTGGTTGCGTCCTAATGCAGAATGATCAGGTAATTGCTTATGCTTCACGACAGTTGAAAACTCATGAGGTAAATTACCCTACACATGATTTGGAACTAGCTGCTGTTGTTTTTTCTTTAAAGATTTGGAGGCATCATTTGTATGGAGTAAAGTGTGAAATATATACCGATCACAAAAGTTTAAAGTATATATTCACTCAGAAAGAGTTAAACATGAGACAAAGGAGATGGCTAGAATTAATCAAGGATTATTATTGTACAATTCATTGCCATCCGGGAAAAGCAAATAAAGTGGCTGATGCTTTGAGTCGAAAAAGTAATGTTTCATTAACAATGTTGCGGTTGGAACGTGATCCTTTGGTTAACGATTTGATGAACTTTGGCATAGAAGTTGTTGGTGTAGGAAGTCCTTCTGTTTTTTTTCAGGTATCAGTGAGATCATCTCTATCAGATAGAATCAAGCAAGCACAGAAGCAAGACAGTGAGTTGCAGAAAAAGGTAGAGCTGGTTCAGAAAGGTAAGTTTCCTGAATTCAACATTGATAGTGATTGTGTTTTGAGATTTGGGAAGAGATTGTGTGTGCCTTGTGATTCACAGTTGAAGAGAGATTTGTTATGTGAAGCTCATAGTTCTCCGTTTTCAGTTCATCCGGGCAGTACTAAGATGTATAGAGATCTGCGGGAGTATTACTGGTGGGATGGAATCAAAAGAGACATTGCTGATTTTACTGTGAAGTGTTTGACTTGTCAGCAGGTTAAAGCCGAGCGACAGTTACCGAAAGGGATGCTTCAGCCTTTACCAGTGCCAGAGTGGAAATGGGAGAATATATCCATGGACTTTGTTGTTGGATTACCGAATACATCTCGAGGTAATAATGCAATCTGGGTTATTGTTGATCGCTTGACCAAATCTGCTCATTTCCTTGCTATACGAGATACTTTTTCTCTTGATCAACTTTCCCGTTTGTATCTTAAAGAGATAGTCAGGTTACATGGAGTTCCTCTCTCCATTGTATCGGATCGTGATCTCAGGTTTACTTCTAACTTTTGGAAAGGCCTTCAGAAGTCGTTGGGTACTGAATTAAATTTTAGTACAGCTTTTCATCCTCAATCAGATGGGCAGTCAGAACGAACAATTCAGACATTGGAGGATATGCTACGAGCTTGTTCTATGGATTATCAGGGAAGTTGGGACCAACATCTTTCTTTGGTTGAGTTTTCATATAATAACAATTTTCATTCCAGTATACATATGGCACCATTCCAGGCATTATATGGGAAGCGGTGTCGAACTCCAGCTTTCTGGGATGAAGTGGGTGAAAGGAAGTTGATGGGACCAGAATTGGTAGAAGAGATGGCAGAAAAAGTTCAGTTGATTCAGAAACACGTGAGAAAAACTCAGAGTAGGCAGAAGAGTTATGCGGATAACCGGAGGAAGGATCTATCTTTCGAGGTAGGTGATCATGTTTTTCTCAAGGTTTCTCCTTGGAAAAGTGTGATGAGATTTGGTAAGAAAGGAAAGTTGAGCCCGAGGTTCATTGGACCATACGAAATTCTGGAAAGAGTTGGATCAGTTGCATACCGAGTGGCTTTACCTCCGAGTTTATCTCAGGTACACAATGTTTTCCACGTTTCAATGTTGAGAAAGTATATGCCAGATCCATCTCATGTTTTGAGTCCAGAGGTAGTTCAGCTGGAAGAGAACCTATCTTATGAGGAACAACCGGTCCAGATTCTTGACCACAGGGAGCAAGTGCTACGGAATAAGGTGATTAAGTAGGTAAAGGTTTTGTGGAAAAACCACATGGTTGAAGAGACAACATGGGAATCTGAAAATGCAATGAGGGATAAGTACCCCCATTTATTTGATAAGTAAATAAATTGCGGGGACGCAATTTTCTAAAGGGGGGAAGGATGTAACATCCCAAGTAAGTAATGAATAATAGATATTTTTATCTACGTCTATTAATGATTAAGATAGTGTTATAGAGGCTTAAAATGAAAGTAAATACAATCTTATGCATGGAATACACTAATATTCTTAAAAGATTGTTTTACTGCCTTTTGATGGCAAACCATTTTTGAATCTATCTTTTGACAATTTTATAAAATATTTTTGTCAAAATAAACTTATTCTTTATGATTGGGACATCAAAATTTACCTTGTGTGAATTTTTGGTATTTTTCTGACAATGTTCATTTTTTTTAATGAATAGTGAAAAATACTGCATTTTACATCAAAACTACTTTTTAATCTAATTTATTTATATGATTAGATTATCTTTTGAATTGTTCTTAATGTGTAATATGAATATATTTTTACCATTTTATCCAATGGTGGTCATTGGAATCAATTTCACTTTGAAATTAGACTTAAACTGGTGTCAATCTTTTGATACTTATTGTTTTGTAAAAACACGTTATTTGCTCTGGCAGCGGGAATTAATTATTAAATTAATTAATTTGACTTATATGTATTGAATTTTGTAAAATAGAGTTCATTTTTGAATCCGGAATATCAAATATAGCTTAGGGTGAATTTTTGGTAATTTTCTGAAAAACTTAAATTTTTGATGAATAGTGAAACCACTAAGTGATAATCAAGCATACTGATTTTTCAGTTAAATGAAAGTTTACCACTAATGTGTACTGAATTTTGAAAATCCGACATACATGGTTTTCATTAAGAAGTAAAATGTGGTTCAATGAGATTAAAATAATTTTTTGGTGAATAGTAACTTATTAAGTTCTTAATCGCGATTAGTGGTAATTAGTGTAGTTTAAGATATAAATAATGCTTTAATAATATGAAATGACCTAGACACATGTCCCAAACTTATTGGTTGTGTCATGGCCGACCAAAAAAAGCCATGAGTCAACTTGGGGACCCCATGGAGACACTTTGGTTTGGAAATGACATAAATAAGTTTTTATTAAATGTTAAAGTAAAAATGACACAAACAAGAGATGTTTTACGAAAACAATTTTTACATGGGGTTATAAAGATCAGATTTTTTATTATAAATAGTCATTGGAAAGATAAAAATATTTCCTACATCATCGTATTTTTTTTATGATTTTTAGACATTAAATAAATTAAATTATTTATGACATAATAATGATGCAGTGATGACATCATTATTTGACGATTTAAATAAAATGGAAAGACAATGTAAAATCTATGAACTACACATGGACAAAACCAATTGGATGAGTGGATTTAGAACCCTTATCACCTTATCCACGAATTATATCAATTTGGGACCTTTTGAAACCGAAACACATTTTCAAATAAAGTAATGTTTCTTTACTTTCCAAAAGTGCCCCTCCTCTCCTCTTATAAAAGGCCCCCACCTCTACCTCATTTCACACACTCCACAAGCCTTTGGCTCGGCCAACCCCTGCCCATTTACTCTCTCCACATCCCTCTACTCATCCTAGAGGATTCCCTTTGGGCATAATCCTTTCAAAGGAAGCCTTTAGGCTCAAATCAAAAGGAGTTACACTTTTTAAGGTAATTCATTCTCTCATGTTCATTTGTTTTATTTTGCTTCTCCAACCCCCTAAACTCTTTTTATTTACTTCCTTTGTAACAACACCAGTATCTTCAATATACTAGGATGTTGTTATAATATTTATTTGAGATACACTCTCACACAACTACATCAAATGGTTAAAGAACATACGGTTTCCGTGGATGGCAAAATTCTGCCTCCCAAAACGATGATTGTTCAACACTCATTTAACACCTTCAAAGGTGGCCATTATGATGTCACTATTTTTATATATGATATATAATATGTTTATTTTTTCCTTAAGCTTCTGTTTTTTTCATTTTGGGCATACCATTATGGTTCCCATTATGGGTAAACACGATATCTTCACTTTAGGAAGTGCGGACTACCGCCCCCTAAAAGTGATTTGATTCGTTAATACCATATGTGGGATGTGTAAAGGATAAAGTTAATGATATTATATATGTTATTATACTGGAATTATAATATACTCTTATATAATTATGATTCCATTCCAGAAAATATGAAATAGAAATGGAAGTAGCGTTCATGCGTACGTACGGCTTACCGTCTCCATGAACGGTACATTTCATTTCTTAACTCTAAATGAGATGTAATATTATAAATGCATGTATGTACTGGATATATATGACATATATGATATCTACATCATGAATACCATTCTATATATAATGAACCTTTGACCAAATTAACAACATGTAAGTGTAAGAAGTCTATTTTTGACTTAAGAACCAAATACCGACAAAATAAACATTATTAACTTAAACTGATTACAAGATGTTCATAACATGGTATAAAAGGAATAATGAACTTGAAAAAGATTCATAAGAAAGTAGAGATTAACTCAAGTTTATTATTCATGAGATTAAATAACGGTCGGGTCAAGTCGGATACGAGGTATGGGACTTCGTCTCAATCTCCTTTCGTTGAGGCATATTTTATTTTATACACAACTTTCTTTTATACGGTGTATAAACCCCTTTGACTTTTACGTTTATTCAAAAGGAATCTTTTTTATACGAAGCGTTTACTAAACGACAAAAGGGAATGTTTTTGTCGTACGTATGCGGCGACAATGACTTCTCCGCCGTCGTGACCATTATTTGAGTTTCGGCTTCCTTTACAAGCCATACCTTTTTTTTAAAACGAAAAATAAATACCATGTTTTACTTTGGTATTGAAAATGGTTTTCATAATGTTTTTATTATATCAATGTGTTGTATTGATATCTCGTGATTGAAATGTGGAGATGTTATGTTTTCTTTATGCATGTTTTATGTGATATGATTATGTTATGGTTCTTGGGAATTATTATGAAGACGGGTGGTTCCGTGATAAACTAAGGGCGGGTGAGCCCCTTATAGCTCTCCAATGCATTGGGTAACGCGAAGGAGTGAAACGTTAAGGTTTCTCCGAAGAGATTTTAGGGAATATACTGTGATGGGTATTCCAAACGTAACCAAGAGGGTTACTCCCTACGTAAGAATGTTATGAATGCCTCAAGTTACCTTTATGTCTTATGATTTCTATGATTTATTCATGATTTTATGAGGTATGTTAAAGTGCCTAAGTTTTATGGGTAAAGTATGATTTCATTCTTATGTATATATGAACTCATGTTTCCTTTCCATGTTTTTTTTATAACTCATACTGAGTTTTTATGCTCATCCCAAGTTTTTGAAATGTTTTTCACAGGTCAAGGGAAAGGAACATGATAAGATGATAGAGTCAAGGATGTGTCAAGAAATAATCCATGTTTTATTTTAAATGTGTTTCCTTTGATGGGAATGAAGAATACTATCTTTATGTAACCACTTTGTTTATATGTGTAATGTAATGCAAGTTTTATGATCTAATTCTCTAAAACTCTAAACCCGAAAAGATCCTCAATGTGTAATCTTGTAATAACTCAAGATTAAGTAAGGTTTAAGGCTGGGGCCTTATAGTTGGTATCAAAGGTCGGTTTAGATAACTTTAGGAGTTAGAATTCTATTAAATGATTATCCAAAAATATTTTTTTTTTGAAATGATATAGCATTTAAATATTACCATGTTGCTTCATCTAAGACATGTTTGTTCAGAATGGTTTTCCGCAGAGGAAACAGGGAAGCTGTTCTAGGAAGGCATACAGAAGGAAATAACCTTCCGAATCAGCATCCAGAAATGGTCGGAATTGGAACTGAACAGTTTGTTGCAGTAAAGGCGCAGTTGACTCAAGCGATAAATGGCGGTGGTATCCATGCACGAGATCAGCCAGATCAACCGCAAAGGAACATGTCAGTGGTGGAACATTTCATGAGGCAACATCCACCATCATTCAGAGGATCATCTGACCCTGTGCTAGCTGAAGGGTGGATTAAAGCACTGGAGAAGATTTTTGATGTCATGGGATGTTCAGACAATCAAAAGGTTAGTCTTTCTATTTACCGTTTGGAGGGTGAAGCAGATCAGTGGTGGTCTATGGTTAAAAATATCAGGGACGCCGATGAGATTGATGCTCTTGACTGGGATGAATTCAAAGGTATGTTTCTTGAGAAGTATTTTCCTAAGGCTGTTCGAATTAGGATGGAAAAGCAATTCTTGGAATTGAGGCAAGAGGAAGACTCAGTGGCTGCCTATGAAGAAAGGTTCACTCGATTGGCAAGGTATGCTCCAAATTTTATCCAGGACCTTGATAGTAAAATCAATCGTTTTTACTCAGGATTAAAGCCAAAGTATCAAAGGGCATTAGCTTCTCGTGAGTTTAAAAGTTATGAAAAGCTTGTTCGATGTGTTGAGAAGGTGGAAATGGAGTTTGTCGATGACCAAGTTTTCTATAACAACCAGCAGAAGAAGAGACCGAGGTGGCAGGAGAAAGGTAAGAATTCTTCAAAAAATTCTGATGGTAAGAGAACTAAGTTTCCAGTTTGTGATAAATGTGGAAAAAGGCATGCTGGGGAATGTCTTCTGAATTCTGGGAAGTGCTACCGATGTGGTAAGATGGGACATAAGGCTCGTGATTGCACTGAAAAGGATCAAGGTGAAGGTAAGAACAAATTTGATTTACAGTTAGTGAAATGTTATAAGTGCAATGAGATGGGTCACTATGAAAACGAGTGTCCGACAAAGAGCTTGAGTGATGGGAAGCAGTTAGACTACAAGCAGAAAGGGGTGGTGAAATCCTTTGCAACTACTTCAGCAGATGTCGGGCCATCAAATGAAGTTGTATCAGGTACTTTTTTTGTTTTTTCAGATTATGCCAGTGTGTTGTTTGATTCGGGTTCTACACATTCTTTCATCTCTGAAACCTTTTCTAGTAGAATGGGAATACCATCTCAAGAAATGACTCCTGAACTTTTGGTAAAAACACCTGGGGGAAGTGTCGAGGCAAAAAGAATTTATAAGAATCTTCCTATCCTTATCTGTGGAAAGAACCTACTTGCAAACCTTATTGTTCTACCTCTAGTAGAGTTTGATGTTATCCTGGGTATGGATTGGCTCTCTATCTACCATGCTAAGATTGATTGTAGAGCTAAAGAAGTTTCTTTTCAGAAAGACTTTCAGTTTGTTTACAAGAATGAACCCTTACTTTTGATAACATATCAAGAGGCCGAGAAACTTGTAAAAGATGGAAATGAATGTTACCTTGCACACGTCATTGAAAATAAAGGAACTGTTCAGATTAATGATGTGCCAGTGGTAAATGAGTATCCTGATGTTTTTCCTGATGAGTTTCCTGGAATAATACCAGATCGGGAAGTTGAGTTTACTGTTGACTTAGTTCCTGATGCTAACCCAATTTCAAAACCCCCTTATCGAATGGCACAAATTGAACTTTTAGAGTTGAAGGAGCAATTGCAAGATTTATTAGAGAAAGGTTTCATTAGACCTAGCACATCACCATGGGGTGCTCCTGTTTTATTTGTTAAAAAGAAATATGGTTCTATGAGACTTTGCATTGATTATAGAGCCTTGAATAATATCACTATTAAGAACAAATATCCTTTGCCTCATATCGATGATTTGTTTGATCAGCTCCAGGGGGCTCAGTTTTTTTCAAAGATTGACTTGAGATCGGGGTACCATCAGCTGAAGGTAAAGGAGGCAGATATTCCGAAGACCGCGTTCCGTACGAGATATGGCCATTATGAATTTGTAGTAATGCCTTTTGGGCTAACCAATGCACCTGCTGTATTCATGGACTTAATGAATAGAATTTTCCATGAGTTCTTGGATAAGTTTGTGGTGGTTTTCATTGATGATATTTTGGTGTTTTCTAAAAGTAAAGAGGAGCATGAAAAACATTTAAGGGTTATCTTGCAAACCTTAAAAGAAAAGAAACTGTATGGGAAATTCAGCAAGTGTGAGTTTTGGTTGCAACAAATTTCTTTCCTTGGTCACATTGTTTCTAAAGATGGAATAACTGTTGATCCTGCAAAAACAAAAGTTGTGGAAGAATGGCCAAGACCCACAAATGTAACCGAGATTCATAGCTTCCTTGGTTTGGCGGGCTATTACCGAAGGTTTGTTAGAAATTTTTCACGGTTATCTAGTCCAATGACTAAGCTAACTCGGAAGGGTGTTAAGTTCATCTGGACAAAATAATGTGATGATTGTTTTCTGGAATTGAAAAGAAGATTGGTGAATGCTCCAGTTTTGGCACTACCTTCTAGGAATGGTGAGTTTGTTATATACAGTGATGCTTCATTGAAAGGACTTGGTTGCGTCCTAATGCAGAATGATCAGGTAATTGCTTATGCTTCACGACAGTTGAAAACTCATGAGGTAAATTACCCTACACATGATTTGGAACTAGCTGCTGTTGTTTTTGCTTTAAAGATTTGGAGGCATCATTTGTATGGAGTAAAGTGTGAAATATATACCAATCACAAAAGTTTAAAGTATATATTCACTCAGAAAGAGTTAAACATGAGACAAAGGAGATGGCTAGAATTAATCAAGGATTATGATTGTACAATTTATTGCCATCCGGGAAAAGCAAATAAAGTGGCTGATGCTTTGAGTCGAAAAAGTAATGCTTCATTAACAATGTTGCGGTTGGAACGTGATCCTTTGGTTAACGATTTGATGAACTTTGGCCTAGAAGTTGTTGGTGCAGGAAGTCCTTCTGTTTTGTTTCAGGTATTAGTGAGATCATCTCTATCAGATAGAATCAAGCAAGCACAGAAGCAAGACAGTGAGTTGCAGAAAAAGGTAGAGCTGGTTCAGAAAGGTAAGTTTCCTGAATTCAACATTGATAGTGATTGTGTTTTGAGATTTGGGAAGAGATTGTGTGTGCCTTGTGATTCACAGTTGAAGAGAGATTTGTTATGTGAAGCTCATAGTTCTCCGTTTTCAGTTCATCCGGGCAGTACTAAGATGTATAGAGATCTGCGGGAGTATTACTGGTGGGATGGAATGAAAAGAGACATTGCTGATTTTACTGTGAAGTGTTTGACTTGTCAGCAGGTTAAAGCCGAGCGACAGTTACCGAAAGGTATGCTTCAGCCTTTACCAGTGCCAGAGTGGAAATGGGAGAATATATCCATGGACTTTGTTGTTGGATTACCAAAGACATCTCGAGGTAATAATGCAATCTGGGTTATTGTTGATCGCTTGACCAAATCTGCTCATTTCCTTGCTATACGAGATACTTTCTCTCTTGATCAACTTTCCCGTTTGTATCTTAAAGAGATAGTCAGGTTACATGGAGTTCCTCTCTCCATTGTATCGGATCGTGATCTCAGGTTTACTTCTAACTTTTGGAAAGGCCTTCAGAAGTCGTTGGGTACTGAATTAAATTTTAGTACAGCTTTTCATCCTCAATCAGATGGGCAGTCAGAACGAACAATTCAGACATTGGAGGATATGCTACGAGCTTGTTCTATGGATTATCAGGGAAGTTGGGACCAAAATCTTTCTTTGGTTGAGTTTTCATATAATAACAGTTTTCATTCCAGTATACAGATGGCGCCATTCCAGGCATTATATGGGAAGCGGTGTCGAACTCCAGCTTTCTGGGATGAAGTGGGTGAAAGGAAGTTGATGGGACCAGAATTGGTAGAAGAGATGGCAGAAAAAGTTCAGTTGATTCAGAAACACGTGAGAAAAACTCAGAGCAGGCAGAAGAGTTATGCAGATAACCGGAGGAAGGATCTATCTTTCGAGGTAGGTGATCATGTTTTTCTCAAGGTTTCTCCTTGGAAAAGTGTGATGAGATTTGGTAAGAAAGGAAAGTTGAGCCCGAGGTTCATTGGACCATACGAAATTCTGGAAAGAGTTGGATCAGTTGCATACCGAGTGGCTTTACCTCTGAGTTTATCTCAGGTACACAATGTTTTCCACGTTTCAATGTTGAGAAAGTATATGCCAGATCCATCTCATGTTTTGAGTCCAGAGGTAGTTCAGCTGGAAGAGAACCTATCTTATGAGGAACAATCGGTCCAGATTCTTGACCACAGGGAGCAAGTGCTATGGAATAAGGTGATTAAGTAGGTAAAGGTTTTGTGGAAAAACCACATGGTTGAAGAGGCAACATGGGAATCTGAAAATGCAATGAGGGATAAGTACCCCCATTTATTTGATAAGTAAATAAATTGCGGGGACGCAATTTTCTAAAGGGGGGAAGGATGTAATATCCCAAGTAAGTAATGAATAATATATATTTTTATCTACGTCTATTAATGATTAAGATAGTGTTATAGAGGCTTAAAATGAAAGTAAATACAATCTTATGCGTGGAATACACTAATATTCTTAAAAGATTGTTTTACTGCCTTTTGATGGCAAACCATTTTTGAATCTATCTTTTGACAATTTTATAAAATATGTTTGTCAAAATAAACTTATTCTTTATGATTGGGACATCAAAATTTACCTTGTGTGAATTTTTGGTATTTTTCTGACAATGTTCATTTTTTTTAATGAATAGTGAAAAATACTGCATTTTACATCAAAACTGCTTTTTAATCTAATTTATTTATATGATTAGATTATCTTTTGAATTGTTCTTAATGTGTAATATGAATATATTTTTACCATTTTATCCAATGGTGGTCATTGGAATCAATTTCACTTTGAAATTAGACTTAAACTGGTGTCAATCTTTTGATACTTATTGTTTTGTAAAAACACGTTATTTGCTCTCGCAGCGGGAATTAATTATTAAATTAATTAATTTGACTTATATGTATTTAATTTTGTAAAATAGAGTTCATTTTTGAATCCAGAATATCAAATATAGCTTAGGGTGAATTTTTGGTAATTTTCTGAAAAACTTAAATTTTTGATGAATAGTGAAACCACTAAGTGATAATCAAGCAAACTGATTTTTCAGTTAAACGAAAGTTTACCACTAATGTGTACTGAATTTTGAAAATCCGACATACATGGTTGTCATTAAGAAGTAAAATGTGGTTCAATGAGATTAAAATAATTTTTTGGTGAATAGTAACTTATTAAGTTCTTAATCGCGATTAGTGGTAATTAGTGTAGTTTAAGGTATAAATAATGCTTTAATAATATGAAATGACCTAGACACATGTCCCAACCTTATTGGTTGTGTCATGGCCGACCAAGAAAAGCCATGAGTCAACTTGGGGACCCCATGGAGACACTTTGGTTTGGAAATGACATAAATAACTTTTTATTAAATGTTAAAGTAAAAATGACACAAACAAGAGATGTTTTACAAAAACAATTTTTACATGGGGTTATAAAGATCAGATTTTTGATTATAAATAGTCATTGGAAAGATAAAAATATTTCCTACATCATAGTATTTTTTTTATGATTTTTAGACATTAAATAAATTAAATTATTTTTGACATAATAATGATGCAGCGATGACATCATTATTTGACGATTTAAATAAAATGGAAAGACAATGTAAAATCTATGAACTACACATGGAAAAAACCAATTGGATGAGTGGATTTCGAACCCTTATCACCTTATACACGAATTATATCAATGTGGGACCTTTTGAAACCGAAACACATTTTCAAATAAAGTAATGTTTCTTTACTTTCCAAAAGTGCCCCTCCTCTCCTCTTATAAAAGGCCCCCACCTCTACCTCATTTCACACACTCCACAAGCCTTTGGCTCGGCCAAACCCTGACCATTTACTCTCTCCACATCCCTCTACTCATCCTAGAGGATTCCCTTTTGGCAGAATCCTTTCAAAGGAAGCCTTTAGGCTCAAATCAAAAGGAGTTACACTTTTTAAGGTAATTCATTCTCTCATGTTCATTTGTTTTATTTTGCTTCTCCAACCCCCTAAACTCTTTTTATTTACTTCCTTTGTAACAACACCAGTATCTTCAATATACTAGGATGTTGTTATAATATTTATTTGAGATACACTCTCACACAACTACATCAAATGGTTAAAGAACATACGGTTTCCGTGGATGGCAAAATTCTGCCTCCCAAAACGATGATTGTTCAACACTCATTTAACACCTTCAAAGGTGGCCATTATGATGTCACTATTTTTATATATGATATATAATATGTTTATGTTTTCCTTAAGCTTCTGTTTTTTTCATTTTGGGCATACCATTATGGTTCCCATTATGGGTAAACACGATATCTTCACTTTAGGAAGTGCGGACTACCGCCCCCTAAAAGTGATTTGATTCGTTAATACCATATGTGGGATGTGTAAAGGATAAAGTTAATGATATTATATATGTTATTATACTGGAATTATAATATACTCTTATATAATTATGATTCCATTCCAGAAAATACGAAATAGAAATGGAAGTAGCGTTCATGCGTACGTACGGCTTACCGTCTCCATGAACGGTGCATTTCATTTCTTACCTCTAAATGAGATGTAATATTATAAATGCATGTATGTACTGGATATATATGACATATATGATATCTACATCATGAATACCATTCTGGATATAATGAACCTTTGACCAAATTAACAACATGTAAGTGTAAGAAGTCTATTTTTGACTTAAGAACCAAATACCGACAAAATAAACATTATTAACTTAAACTGATTTCATGATGTTCATAACATGGTATAAAAGGAATAATGAACTTGAAAAAGATTCATAATAAAGTAGAGATTAACTCAAGTTTATTATTCATGAGATTAAAGAACGGTCGGGTCAAGTCGGATACGAGGTATGGGACTTCGTCTCAATCTCCTTTCGTTGAGGCATATTTTATTTTATACACAACTTTCTTTTATACGGTGTATAAACCCCTTTGACTTTTACGTTTATTCAAAAGGAATCTTTTTTATACGAAGCGTTTACTAAACGACAAAATGGAATGTTTTTGTCGTACGTATGCGGCGACAACGACTTCTCCGCCGTCATGACCATTATTTGAGTTTCGGCTTCCTTTACAAGCCATACCTTTTTTTTAAAACGAAAAATAAATACCATGTTTTACTTTGGTATTGAAAATGGTTTTCATAATGTTTTTATTATATCAATGTGTTGTATTGATATCTCATGATTGAAATGTGGAAATGTTATGTTTTCTTTATGCATGTTTTATGTGATATGATTATGTTATGGTTCTTGGGCATTATTATGAAGACGGGTGGTTCCGTGATAAACTAAGGGCGGGTGAGCCCGTTATAGCTCTCCAATGCATTGGGTAACGCGAAGGAGTGAAACGTTAAGGTTTATCCAAAGATATTTTAGGCAATATACTGTGATGGGTATTCCAAACGTAACCAAGAGGGTTACTCCCTACGTAAGAATGTTATGAATGCCTCAAGTTACCTTTATGTCTTATGATTTCTATGATTTATTCATGATTTTATGAGGTATGTTAAAGTGCCTAAGTTTTATGGGTAAAGTATGATTTCATTATTATGTATATATGAACTCATGTTTCCTTTCCATGTTTTTTTTATAACCCATACTGAGTTTTTATGCTCATCCCAAGTTTTTGAAATGTTTTTCACAGGTCAAGGGAAAGGTACATGATAAGATGATAGAGTCAAGGATGTGTCAAGAAATAATCCATGTTTTATTTTAAATGTGTTTCCTTTGATGGGAATGAAGAATACTATCTTTATGTAACCACTTTTTTTATATGTGGAATGTAATGCAAGTTTTATGATCTAATTCTCTAAAACTCTAAACCCGAAAAGATCCTCAATGTGTAATCTTGTAATAACTCAAGATTAAGTAAGGTTTAAGGCTGGGGCCTTATATCCACTACACCCTGAAAACTTAACCTTGGGTTTCCTATTCTCATCAAATTTCTCCCATTCTTCATGGTGATCTAATGGGTGGTTTTCAGACCAAATCCAAGGGTAATTCACTTCTATCCTCTCCTCTTCTATTTTCTTGTATTTTTTTCTAATCCCTCTTGCCTATACTAGGGATTTTGTGATAAATTCAAATATAGTACATTGGTATTCATTTAAGATCATGGGTATTATTATTATATTTTATAATAAAGTATTTTATGTGTAATATACCACTCATTCATCACTATTTTTCTAGATGTATATTGAGGAGAGTTTTATTTTTGGAATTTTATTATTTTATTATGAATTTGGAGGATGTTATCTTAGAGTTATTTATAGATTTAGGTTATTATATTTTTCAATTAATTTTTAAAGGATGACCACATTGGTGTTATTTATATTTATTTTTAACCTTTTGTTTAGAAAATTGTCTAATTAGGTCACATTGATGATGAGATTTGGTTTGATAATTCATATGTTTTGTTTGATGACTGTGTCAATTGGAAAATCTCTCATATGGGTGTTGGTATGTGATCTATGATCCCCGAGTGATTCTAGGGCTATGCTTATGACATGCCTACATTGTTTTTTTCCAAAAAATATTAATAAATATTATTATGTATTTTGAAATTATTAATTTATGGTTTTATAATGATTATTTTCGTATAACCTAGATTTTTTTTCAATGAAATATCATATGATGTAAATTAGGGTCGATATTTCTCTCTCTATTTTATAGAATTTTTTATCCCTACTTTTTTATGGTTAATTCCTTGAGATCCTTGTCATATTGTTAATGTACACTTGAAATATGAATTGGATGGTCTATGGTGTGTTATACCACATGACCCCATTGAAAAAAACTATTATGAACTTTGTTTTAATAGTAAGAAGGGGTTGAAATATAAGTCATAGGTATATCTTTTATATCTATCCAACCCGAGGAAAACTTGTAAACCTAGAATTATTCAGTGTAGTAAACCTTCTTGGTTTTTAAATATAAATAAACACACTCTTTTGAGTCTAGAAGGTGTTCTAGAAAAGGTAATCACCACCTTTCATTAGAACCTGGATGAAATTGAAGATAAAAAACAAAATATAACCTTTAATTAAGAGATTTCTTTGGTGGAAATGTGGTTTATGGTTTAGCTAAGTGAGGGGAGGTGATTTGAAATGAAAATATTTATGATTTAGTTTTCATTTAAATATTTTTTTAATGATAAAAATGATTTTTAAATGGTTAAGGTGATTTGAGTTTTATATAAAAGAGTTATTTTTAAATTGATCTATTTTAAAATATATTTTTAGTCAAACCACTTTCTCATTTGAGATGCTTTATCAAATCATGTTTCCAATGGAATCCATTATTGTTTCTTTTTACTTATTTCCTCTAAAACATTATTTCATGAATATGGGTTACAAACACTTTAGTAAAATTGTTATAGAGGGAGTGGGTTTACCATATTCCTTTTTATCAAGGTTTTTCATGAGTTATTAAATTATTTACTTGTGTATTAATTATAAAGTGGGTTTTACCTTAAAAACCAACTCTTCAGTTTGTTAAGGGATAATGATAAACCCTCTAGTAAGGCTTAACATTAGAGAGGGATCTTAGAACAACATGGTTTTCTTAAATTTCCTTTTAGAATCTAAAACAACTAATTATTTTCTATGATTTCCCCACTTAATCCTGATCACTATTACTAATGGGATCTAGTTAGTTCCTTTTTTAGATTTTCTATATCATTTCAAAAATGATAGTGATTTACTAGACTCTTTCTTTGTTTATAACCTTCCTAGGTTCTCTTGATAATTGAGTATTCCATACTTCATGCTTCATTTGGACTTGTAAATTATACTTTAATACTACTTTATTTCATTTTTTATGAAAATGTTAAAAAAATCCATGATTATACACCATTTTTGTTTTTATCATCGTAGTTTGGTACTATGAAAGTGTATAATGATCATGCGAATTGTATTTTCCTTTAAGGAATGTTTATATGTTTTGATATGAATAATTTATAACACTTCGATTAGAAATATTTCCATCACTATGATATAGATCATGTATAATATTGTGATATATAATCCTTATGCAATATGGTTATTATAGGGAATTGGTCTGATTATACCACATTTAGATTTCCCTATTTAGTGTTGCACATATATAGCCTTAATTTTTCAATGTGTTTAGTTTGTGATATGTGAGACTTATCTCGAAAGTTCCAACTTGGGACCTATTTATTGGATAAAAATGGAGATATATCTATATTTATATATTATTCCTTTCTATGAAGAGAGTGTCCTCATAAGAATAAGGATTACATATTTGTATGTGATTATAAATACACACACACACACACTTTCATGTTCCTTCCTAAATAAAGATGTGGCCTTGTAGAGACCCGAAACTTGATGTACATGAACATTACATTACTTTTGCAGAATACTTAATACATAACAAAAACAGACACACAAGGACCGTAATAGTTTAGTGTCTTTGGAAACTTGGAATGTAATTGACACGCGCGTCGCAACGCGTGCAAATTTGCAATATTTATTTACCTACTAACTACTGTAGAAGTGGCGAGCAGGGTCGAACCACAGAGAGAATGTGAGTAGACACTAGAAATGTCCTTTTGGAGGAATGTTCAGGCGGATGGGCTTTAATTGTGTGATTAACAATTAAGTTCTAAAAACTAAATGACTATTTTAAAAATGACTAATTAAATTAACTAAAACTATCTAAGTGAACTTAGCTATGAAAGAAACTGGCAGAGATGGAAGTGTCAAAGTTGTGATGTCCGTTCAAGTGCATGCAATGTCAATTATTTAATTCCCATATTTGAATATTTATTTATTCAATTATCACCGATTCCAAATTTAATCAAAATGTCATCTGGTCTCGTTCTCTGATGTTAGAAAACATTCTAATTTTCACACAAATTATTTATCATTTCGTTCTCTGTCCTGACAAATAATTTGCACGTCCTTATAGTGCTGAATCACTCGGTGAAATACAATGACCCGTTTCTCACAAAGTCTAAGTATCTACCTACGTTGGGTTCGCTCACATGAGATTACTTATTAAGTATCACTCATGTCAGTTTGAAGGAGAGCACACACAAAATATTAATTTTCCAATTAATATATTTATTTATTCAAAATTCGATTGCGCGCTTGATCAAATTCCGGATAAATAAATTCTCGGATGAACTCTCGTTCGTGATTACTTATTAGGTATCACACGAATGGACACCAAATCATGTGTGCAGGCCCCAAATGATAATTAATTTAAACGCAGATACAATTAATTAAATAAACATCCTAATGAAATTAATTCAAAAGGCAATCAAACGTAAGAATAAATTAAAGACATGCATTCACCATCACATTTATCACAACTCCAACACTAATGAATTAGCCCGCCATCACGACGACACGACACATAAAATAATAAATAAAAGATATCACCATGCTCGTGTCATTGTTTTGGTCACCGCGAGACGCCGTCAACGATCGCAAAACAATAATCATCGCTCCGCTCTGTGCAGTCGCTGACGCCGCACCCGAATCAAACCACCGCGTCGCTGAAAAATATGTTTTGATCTGCGCTCGCTCTCGCCGTGCGACGTGAATCTCCGGAGGCCAAGAAAATCGCTACGCACGTCGATGAGAGCTCGTGGCTTCTTGGTGTACCTGTTGCACTTGAAATGGCCGAGAAGTGAAGGGAAGAAGTGTAGCGGCGGCAGGGGTTGCGAATGAGAGGAGGGAGCAGCGGGTGACGGAAGGGAGTGGGGGCCGATCCGATAGGGTAGAGGGGAGGCCGGAGGGTTAATAGAAGGGGGTAGGGGGTTGAGGGTGGCGGAGAGAAGAAATGGGGGTAACAGGGGAGGGCGGCGGGTCCAGCGGGAGAGAAAGGGGGAGAGGGGGGTGGCGGGTCCAGCGGGATGGGGAGTGGGATTAGGCGAATAGAAATGGGGGCGGCCGGGTGTTGGGATGGGGAGTCCGATTCAAAAGGTGGCGTGGAGGGATATATGGGGGTTGGAAAAGTGATTGGAGAGAGGGATTCAAAAGGTGGGTAGAGGGGTGACGTGGGAGAGAGTGGAGGTTGAGGGGAAAAAAAGAAGAAATGGTCAAAGGGAGGTGGGGTGGCGTGGAGGGATAAGGGAAAAAAACAAAAAAGAAATGTTAAAGTTTAAATTAAATAAAACTAATTATCTAACTAAGTTAAAAAATGATAAATAATAATATATTAATGCAATGTAATTAAATATAGTAATAAACTAATAACAAATACTATTTTATTAATTCAACCAAATAAAATAAAAAAAATACAAATTAAAATATACATACTAATAAAAATTAATAAAATAAAATAAACTAAAATTAAAGAAACTAATAATAATAATATAGTGCTAAATATAATATATAAAATTAATATAACTAATAGAAATACTAAATTACTAATATTAGTATATAAATTAACTAAAAATTATTAAAATATTTAAACTACTACAAAGCTACAAAAATAAACTAAAAATATAAAAATTGGTTAAACAAATTAATTAAAACTAAGTTAAAAAAATAAAAATACATGTAAAAATCCATGTACATCAAATCCCCCACACTTAAACTTTTGCACTCCTGGGCAAAACAATCAGAAAGAGAACACAAGTGGCCGCGGACAGATCAAAACATCAAAATTACATGTTCAAAATTTTCCAATCTCTTTCCTCATAATATATCATGCTTCATTTAAAACTTTAGTTTCAAAAACAATTTTTCTTTCACTTGCATTTTTTTCAAAACAAGTATGTGCACTCATCAATCATGTGACCTACCTTGCCATTACACTCATCGCTCGAAAAGATTTGATCAAAGTTTTTCTCAGTTCTCATGCACATGCATGCTTACCATAGGCTTGCCATGAATTTCACATCTCCACTAGTGGAAATCAAAATAATGTACCAATCTCAAGGACTTTACATGAGGTTCAAATGTTTCTGAAGCTGTGGGGCGGTGGGTTAAAAAAATATTGACATCTTTTTGGTAAAAAGGAGGGTTGAATCTTGAAATAAATGCATGATAAGTCAATCTAAATGTCTCCATCAAACTCTCTCTCCCCCACACTTAAAACACTGCTTGTCCCCAAGCATTTGATAATCCAATGTTTCGCTCTTTTTTTAACACAACTCACTCAAATAAGATGGGTAGGAAAAACAAGTGAGTATCAGTTCCAAAACCCCATGAAATAAATGTCAGACAATAATCCCAAAGAAAGGTACACAAGTAGCGTATACGATGTAACATCTCAATGAAGGTAGGTCATATAGAAAACTTTCTAGTTCCTGGAGTAATGGATCATCACTTTAATAGGTATCCCCAAAGTCGAGGGTTACCGCGTAATGACCACCAATGTACTCATTATTGGAACTGAAAAGGATTCTATATTCCTATATCAAAATAATATGAAATGAATGTGGCTACTGTGAAAAAGAACTCATATGATCAGGATGGGATAATGTCAATCCATGTACATCAAATGACTCACTGCCCCTCGAAGAACCCTCTCCATGAGTAAGTCTCTCCCCCACACACTTAGATTGAAATCATCATGCAAAAATTCAAGAAATTGGTAGGGAAGGGTATCGGCTTGGGCTCATCCTAAAAGGCTTCTGCATGGCTTCTAAGGGCTATACGATGGAGAAAATGTTTGGGTGGCTCAGTGGGTCAACAGGGATAAAATATTAAACAGATGCCTCGATCATTTTAGTACAACTTTCAAAAATTCCTATCCCTTTGATGGAAAAACATGGCAAGTTCTAGAAGACAAAACATGGTTGAGATTCCCTCAAGAAATAAGAGAAATAAGAGATGATTGTAAAATAGCTCAGAGTCCTCACGGGTATGGAAATATAATTTTGGACAGAACAGATGATCATGAGTGCGAATAAGTCTAAAAAATATACAAGTTTTTGAAAAACATTTTCGAAGCATGAAATAATATCAGCAATCATCTAAGTCATGAGAGAAAGGATCAGAGAATTCCAAAACAAGAATCAGGTGCTCAAATTGCCTAGGGACATAAGTGGTATGTTCCCAACTGTGTTGCGACAAGAATACAATAGCTTTTATGTGGGTTCATCAATGACAGGAATGTTAGTTTTTTTTTTCAAAATTTTCTCTTTTTTTTTGTTTTTTTTTTTACATGGTGTTTTTGGAAGCATAAAATATGGAAAAAAATAGAACACTTCCCTGTGTAAGTGCAGATTGACGCGGAGAGGTTGTTTGTATCCGATGAAGCTCCAGAAATGGTATACCTATAAAACCTACACATTGACAACACGTACTCACATCATATCAAAGAAGTCACACCATAATCAAAATCATGTGGATGATAAAAATATTTATGATGAATTTAAATCCACTGCAGTTTCAGGAGAAAAGAGATTGTGGTAAATGCATGCCTTTTTATTTTAAAATAAAACTAAATGAAATGAAATTAAATGCAGTGAAAAGAAAACAACAAATGATGGGTTGCCTCCCATTGAGCGCTAAGTTTACTTCGTCTTCAGCCAGACGTTGTTGAAACTCCACCCGGGTCAAACGGAAATGTAAACCATGCATCTGCTTCTTTTTCAGTAGGAGTGTGGAATCTATTTGTTGAAGATGAGTTTATCCTGCAAGCTGAAGAAAGACTCATCGAATTGTTGAATTTTGGGAAAAGATTGTCAATGGAAAGATCGAGAAGATTACCTCCTTGAACATACACAAGTGAAAAAGTTCCATTACTAGACTCCTTTAGCGGTCGGTTTATATCCATCATATCCTTGAATGTAGTATCTGGGTTGATGATGTATCCCAATTCGTTTTCACACCCAACTACTAGCATAGAAAAATCCACTGGTTTCCAACTCAATTCATGCTTGATGGTTTCATTGATTGTGCCAAGGTCAAAAATATTGTTAGAATATATGGGTATTTCAAGTGAAGTTTTTTTAACCTCGACGCATAGAGAAAGTGGCTCAGGATCAATTGGAGCAGATGACTCCATTATGTCAATAATGACATATTTTTCAAAATTTTCTTCTATACCACCCTCATCATATTTCTCTGTCGGTACATGTTTCACCACAAACTCAGGATCCTCCAAGCAATCCCATTCTTCCATTGTTTCTAGAAAATTATGAGTGTTATCTTCCACCAATGCTGATTGATTCTTCGACTCCAGAAATGTTTCAGATGTCTCCATTTTAGAAAAAGTTTCAGACTCACATGGATTTTCAGAAAGAGGTGATTCGATGTCATTTGAAGTGATGTCCTCTTGAGTGTGGCAATCCACTGTCTCTTGGTTCAATTCTGAATCTATCATGGTAAATAATGATCCTAGTTCAATGTCCTCTTAATCCTGAAAAGGTGCAGTTTGATATACATTGAATGTGTCCTTTTTCACTTTGGGATGACTAGGTTGTGAATTCACAGAAGGACATGAAATCACATTTTCTGAGGGACCATTATGTTCAACAGGGCGGAAGACCAAGCTCTCATATTCTTGAAATGTGATTAGATTGGAAGAATTATTTTGTGATGGAGGGGAGTCATCAATTGTATGATAAGAAGGCAGATCAATCCCATTATCAGACTCGGGACATAGATGTTGTTCAAATGGAACCTCTATTGCACTCTCCTCAAAAGAATTGTTTTGAATTAGATCATCAAGGGGTAATGAAGAAGGTAGTTCGGAAATATGATTCATTTGATTTACTAAATTATTCAATTGATTTTCTAGATCTTTTGTTGAGGAAAGCAACTTTGCATTGCATTCATCTTGAAGTTCAAACCTCTGATTGGTCTCAGTGATAGCACAATGTAACATGTGTTCAATTATTGAATCATTTGTTTGACATGAATTGTCAAGTTCTAAATTTTCAGGAATGCATTGACTTTGAAAATGATTTGCAGATGTATAAGGACTTGTTTCATAGCATGGTGAAATGTTCTCATATGGATCATAGCCTGGACTTGAATAAAGACCATTGAAATAAACGGGATTACCTGGATAGCTCATGTGCGGTGAAGCATTATATGTCATACCTTGAGTCGGGGCTGCATAGGGCGAATACTGGTTGTAATTGTGTGGTGCGACCCACGTCATTTTGAACTTCTGGGTGTCGTGAAAATCCCTGCAATGAAAAATTCCCAGAGTAGTAAACTTTTTTTTTTAATTTTTTTTTTTTAATTTTTGACCTAAATTACTCTTTTAAAGGAACTCCTAATGCTACTATTCTTCCCCAGCAACGGCGCCAGAAATTTGACACGCGCGTCGCAACGCGTGCAAATTTGCAATATTTATTTACCTACTAACTACTGTAGAAGTGGCGAGCAGGGTCGAACCACAGAGAGAATGTGAGTAGACACTAGAAATGTCCTTTTGGAGGAATGTTCAGGCGGATGGGCTTTAATTGTGTGATTAACAACTAAGTTCTAAAAACTAAATGACTATTTTAAAAATGACTAATTAAATTAACTAAAACTATCTAAGTAAACTTAGCTATGAAAGAAACTGGCAGAGATGGAAGTGTCAGAGTTGTGATGTCCGTTCAAGTGCATGCAATGTCAATTATTTAATTCCCATATTTGAATATTTATTTATTCAATTATCACCGATTCCAAATTTAATCAAAATGTCATCTGGTCTCGTTCTCTGATGTTAGAAAACATTCTAATTTTCACACAAATTATTTATCATTTCATTCTCTGTCCTGACAAATAATTTGCGCGTCCTTATAGTGCTGAATCACTCGGTGAAATACAATGACCCGTTTCTCACAAAGTCTAAGTATCTACCTACGTTGGGTTCGCTCACATGAGATTACTTATTAAGTATCACTCATGTCAGTTTGAAGGAGATCACACACAAAATATTAATTTTCCAATTAATATATTTATTTATTCGAAATTCGATTGCGCGCTTGATCAAATTCCGGATAAATAAATTCTCGGATGAACTCCCGTTCGTGATTACTTATTAGGTATCACACGAACGGGCACCAAAGCATGTGTGCAGGCCCCAAATGATAATTAATTTAAACGCAGATACAATTAATTAAATAAACATCCTAATGAAATTAATTCAAAAGGCAATCAAACGTAAGAATAAATTAAAGACATGCATTCACCATCACATTTATCACAACTCCAACACTAATGAATTAGCCCGCCATCACGACGACACGACACATAAAATAATAAATAAAAGATATCACCATGCTCGTGTCGTTGTTTTGGTCACCGCGAGATTCCGTCAACGATCTCAAAACAATAACCATCGCTCCGCTCCGTGCAGTCGCTGACGCCCCACCCGAATCAAACCACCGCGTCGCTGAAAAATATGTTTTGATCTGCGCTCGCTCTCGCCGTGCGACGTGAATCTCCGGAGGCCAAGAAAATCGCTACGCACGTCGATGAGAGCTCGTGGCTGCTTGGTGTACCTGTTGCACTTGAAATGGCCGAGAAGTGAAGGGAAGAAGTGTAGCAGCGGCAGGGGTTGCGGATGAGAGGGGGGTGGCGGGTCCAGCGGGATGGGGAGTGGGATTAGGCGAATAGAAATGGGGGCGTCCGGGTGTTGGGATGGGGAGTCCGATTCAAAAGGTGGCGTGGAGGGATATATGGGGGTTGGAAAAGTGATTGGATAGAGGGATTCAAAAGGTGGGTAGAGGGGTGACGTGGGAGAGAGTGGAGGTTGAGGGGAAAAAAAGAAGAAATGGTCAAAGGGAGGTGGGGTGGCGTGGAGGGATAAGGGAAAAAAACAAAAAAGAAATGTTAAAGTTTAAATTAAATAAAACTAATTATCTAACTAAGTTAAAAAATGATAAATAATAATATATTAATGCAATGTAATTAAATATAATAATAAAATAATAACAAATACTATTCTATTAATTCAACCAAATAAAATAAAAAAAATACAAATTAAAATATACATACTAATAAAAATTAATAAAATAAACTAAACTAAAATTAGAGAAACTAATAATAATAATATAGTGTTAAATATAATATATAAAATTAATATAACTAATAGAAATACTAAATTACTAATATTAGTATATAAATTAACTAAAAATTATTAAAATATTTAAACTACTACAAAGCTACAAAAATAAACTAAAAATATAAAAATTGGTTAAACTAATTAATTAAAACTAAGTTAAAAAATAAAAATACATGTAAAAATCCATGTACATCAGTAATCTTCTAATGGTGGTGAAAGATCTTCAACATCTCCCATGAAGATCTTTCCCTTTTTTTTCTTACCTAAAACCTTTCTTTATATCCTGGGGAAAAGAAAACATAAAAAGGGTGAGCTCAAATGCTCAGTAAGGGTAAGCATGGATAAAATAAAACATACCATATACATTTGAACTAAAAAACATGAACATAATGTTTAAACATCAAAAGCTTGAGAAATGACATAAAACATGGGAGTACGTAAGGCATAGATCATAAAGAAACATTAATCCTGATAAAATAACATGGGAATAAAACTTGTAATTGTGGAAAAACATTATGATTTTCATATTAGCCAAGGCATTGCTGCCAGGACCATCTTAGTGGAAAAAGTCCCTTTCTGAATCAAGTTCACTCCTCGTTTCAGTCCTGTAACACTGAACCGGATTAACTTACCATTCCAGTCATGTCTATCTCATGAGATATAAATCATTACCCAATGAATTGGAGGGAGATATAGGTCCCACCCATCTCATAATGAAATAATTCTTACTTGTGCCATAAAATAAACATGCATCATTCATAATAACTCAATAAATAAAATGGGTTTCATAAACATCATCCCAACATCACATAATCCATATAAAAGAAATGGATATTTCATCATAAGAAAAGTTAAACCATGTAAATCATAGAGACATTATACTTGAAACATACACATATGACATAATGTCATCTTATATGTAAAAATGATTTTGATAAAATACTTGAAATGAATTCTTGACAAAAATATCCTTTCTTCTTCAAAATCAATTTCTTTTCACAAAATGTCATGAAATTTTAAAATAAGAGGATTTTTTTGAAAATAGTAATGAAATATTTTGGAGGAATCTTTATGAAAATAAGGCTTTATAAAACCGTAAAAATCCTTTCATGCCGTATACGTTAAAAAAACATTCTTCTCGTACTTTTGTCAGAAAAGTCAAAAAGTACCTTGTAGGGTAAATAAAAGAAAGATTCATTCAATACCATGGGGTAAAAGTCAAATAAGTAAAAAGTAATTTAAACATACATGAATACACTTTTATAAAACATGGAAATGGATGATAGCAATAACCCCAGTAAACACTTACGAATAAGCAATCTCGGATAAAAATGAGATTTGCACAATTATCCCTTACCTTAGGTCCGATATGCTTCGTACGTATCCGAACCCCCTGTATAATGATTTAAATAATGCTATTGACTTATTACAGAATCATATTAATTGTTATGATATCATATATGGTTCACTTATGACTTTATTTTACCTATTCTCTTGTAAATTCCATGTTAAAGAGCGTTTTGGGTAAAATCGTTTCATTTTTCGTCCGTGTTTTGACTTGTAATTATTCATATGATTACTTAGATAATGTTTAAATGCATCCAGAATGTAAAACATGATTTATATATAATATATAATCATAATATACATATATATAATAGATCAATAAATGGAAATAAATACACCGTTCATGGAGACAGTAGGCCGTACGTACGCATGAACGATGTTTTCGTTTCCTTATTGAATTGAACGGAATTAAGTAGATGTCATACATATATATATACATAAATCCAGTATCATTATTATCTCATATATTTCATGATTACTTATTATATATACTTTATAATCATTCATGAATGGTTAATCATTGATAATGAATCTCATCGCGTCGTGGAGACGGTAGTCCGTACGTACGCACGAGCGATGATATCATTCTCATGATCGTGGAATTGTATTGAAGTGTATGTATAATATTTAAGAATAAATATCACTTTACAATAATCATATATAGTCATTATTTACACCATTATATCCATCCAAGTAAGTTGGTGGTGGAAAATAGATTACACCACGGCGTGGAGACGGTATTTCGTACGTACGCACGCGCGGTGATTTCGTTTTCCGTAGGATGGATAAATGGTGAAATATGGTTGTTTCATACTTATAATAACATATAAGTATATGAGTGGTACTGATTTTGTTACTTCATAATGAAACAACTAAATAAGAAGAAGTGGAAGAAGAAATAAAGTTGAAAGAATCGGTAACGAACATTACCTCTTCCTTGGAGCGCCACTTTGAGACCTCCTCTTAGGGCACTAAAATTGGTCTTTGAAGAAGACCAGGACCTCTAGGATGTTTCTATGGAAGTGGAGAAGATAATTTGGCAGGTTTTGGATGAGAATTAAGGCTCAAATTGGTGTGAGTAAGAGAGGTAGGAGGTTCCCTTTTATAAGGGAGGGGAGGGGCACCATTGGAAATCTTAAAAATGTTAATTTATAATAAATCTAAACCCACTTAAAAACTTCCAAAAATGAATCATATTCGACTATTAGATGATATAGGGTTGTAATATAATCAACCAATAAAATTTATACATGTTAGGAAATTATTTTAAACATTATCAACTTGATTTATCTTTACTTAATCAATTTAATTTTATTTGTGGTAATAACATTCTAAATTTTAAATTATAACAAATAATTACTTATTTGTTGTGAATTGTCCATAATAGGATAATTTATAACATTTTAGACCATATAAATTTAAATTTATAATTTTTATATATTTTTTTGATTTTTAAACAATTTTATAATATGTTATTTTTATAAAATAACAATAGTGTCAATTTTGACACTATTCATTTATTTGAATTTAAATAAAATATATACAGAAGATATGTTCGAACTAAAATCTTTAATAGATTCATAAAAGGTCATATGTATCTAGAAAAGTAGTGGAGAACATTAAATAGTTCATGTAATATTTATTTTATTATTTTTAAAACCATTTATTTGGTTTATCTCTTAATAAAATAATAACTACAACATCTTTGTAAAATTATTAAATATACTTATTTGTTGCATAAAAATTAAAAATAAAATCCTATGATGAAGATAAATCTATTAACTTTACCAATAATAATTTTACTCGAATTTATCATCTTAAAATCACAATATTTAAATTTTTATATTTATTAAATTATGAAGGTGACAACTTTGGCATCATTTAAAATAAAATAATATAAGTGTCATAATCACTTTTATAAGACTCAAAACGGTTATATATTAAGTCAATAGATGATTAAGGTGTATATATACACTACCAATAAGTTTTTTTCTGGTTTTTGGGCCTTTTAATGGGTATTATTATTTCAATAAAAACTATATTACTGATTTTTCACTTAATAAATAATTTCTGCATCATTAATGTATCACCATTAATGACAATTATTTAATCCCTAAAAATTCTAAATAAATTATCATTATGTAGATAAATTTTATTAGATTTCTGGAGACTATTCATGTTCTAAGTTTTATGATGTTTATCACTAAATTAAAATTATTATACTTATAAGATTTAAGAGGGTGACATGTTGTCACTTTCTTTGGTTTTAATAATAATTAAATTATTTTCATGGTCAAAAGTCCATAAAATGAATCTAATCAGAACCTTAGGTGATATGGGTAGACTTTTATCCATACAATAGAATTTTCGCATGTGTTAGGGTAATTTTTTAATATTATATTTACCCTTAATTACCCGATTTACCTTTAACTATGGTAAATAAAATTTACCGTAGTTACTATTAATAATTCCCAAAAATAAAAAGTTTCCTATTAACATAATTTGGACCCACTGATTCCAAATATGGAATCCATTTTTTCAAATTCAATACACAGAAGTTGCAGAAATTAAATTAAAATTAATCCCGTTGTCGAATGAAAACAGGTTTTTGTTTAAAACATTGCAAAAGGTTGAATTGATTTAACCTACGAATTCAATGTAAAATCAATGCTAATGACATACATTATATTAAATGGCAAAAATATATTCTATTTATACTTTAAAACCATTCAATATTATAATTTAACCAATGTAAAATCAATGCTAATGACATACATTATATTAAATGGTAAAAATATATTCTATTTATACTTTAAAACCATTCAATATTATAATTTAACTACATAAGTTATTACGATGAAAAAAGTTGTTTTTAATTAAAATATAGCGTGTTTTTAAAATATGAAATTTATCAGAATAATATGAAAATTTTATCCAAGGTAAAATTTTATACCCTGATTCCAAAGAATAATTTTATTTTGTAAAATTTAACTTTTAAACATGTCAAAAACTAGATTTAAAGTGGGTGCGCCATCAAAAGGCGACAAAACTGCATTTTTTGAAAAATACTTATTTTACCCGAAAAAATTATTTTGTTCTTATACCATGTTCTAGAAAATGTGTAAGATGAATAATAATGTTATAAAATTCAAAATTTGGTAAATACTATTCCTAACGGAAAGTTCATAATATATTATATCGTTGTTTAGTAAAACTCGGTATTGCGTACAACACACGCTATCGAGGAAGGTCATGATTGCGTGTAATGCAAGCCAAGTCATGGTTGCGTGTAGTGCAAGACTCCTTTGTTGCTGTGTATAACAAAATACATTGAATTTGTATATATATATATACTCAATGTTTCATAGAATAACTACTATCAAACAAACATGAAATTGTGTATAACACAATCCAGGATTAGTGTTGCGTATACTGCAAGCTAATATGGTGTTGCGTATAGTGCAAGATAATATTGGTGTATCGTACAACAGAAGATATGAAGGAAATTAAAAAGAATATATCTTATAAAATATCGGGTTATTACATTCTACCCCCCTTAAAATGAATTTCTCCCTCGAAATTCTTCGGGGTTATAAATGGTTTTCTACTTGAAAGTTTCTTTAATTGAAACCCACATCTTAAAAAGGAATACCAAAACTTATCTTTATAAACTATAGTATGAAACGTAACGGTTACCCAAATAAACTAATCACTGGGTTTCTACATAGGATAACATATGTGAAAATATGGATATGGAAGAGAAATCTAACCATCATGTTCTGATAGGGAGTGGTAGAGAATATGGCTATGAAAATTCCAACAATCATAAAGCCATAGATTTGTGATGATCTAAGGTACCATCTGATTCATCGGATATAAGGTCACTAAGAAAACATTTTTGGTTTTCAAGATCACTTCCTTAATGTTGATGAATTAAAATAAATACTTACATGATTTTGGTACAATCTCACTGTTGTTCATGAATTGAACAATTTCTACTTCATCCCTTAATGAAATGAAGTTGAATTTGTTATTTGTGATGTGTTAGCAGATCATGTGATAGAATGATGGGTCATTCCATCTATTTCAAACAAAAGGTTAGAAAAAGTTATAAGTCCATCATATGGTTAGATTAATCGTATATGGTTCCAAAAATAAACTTATACTTCATATATCATACCGCTTAATAAAATAAAACTAGTTTCTACTAACCAGGGACTTCCTGTAGGCTAGTGGTAGGCAATAAAGGCCAGTCGCACTTCGGTTGTGGGTTCGATTCCCACAGCCTTGTTCGACGCGATGGGTTGTCGCCAGTCCTGTAGGTTGTCCTTTTTTCTAAAACTATATTACTATAACAACCCATCAATAATATCAAAAAAAGTTCTATCCTTAAACAATACTAACTTATGTCCAACATAATCCATTCCAATATTTAGGATTATCTAAAATACTTTGGTCCAAGCTCATAGTATAAAGAAAATGATTACTTGAGATGTCACATAACAATCATGTGAATGCCATCATTTATCCCCCATATAAGATATATCTTGTTGTTCAAATTACAAACATGTGAATACCTTAATCATGTATTCTCTTGAAAAATTAATACCCATTTAACCTTAGTGAAAACATGAATGCTGTCAAAAGTAAACTCTTTCCACATACCAAAATCCCAAAATTTCTATATAATCAAACCATAATATCACTTAGTCCTTATATCAGTCATGATCTCATGAATACAATCAAACATCTCATTATCTTCTTATCCCTTCATTATGCGCATATCATCTACTTTCCAAAAATATCTGAATAACCTTCCATGGTTACCGGTACCATTCAACATATACTTTCATATACTTTAGGAAAAACAATAGTGTAAAAATCCTTAGATGATTCTTTATTCCATAGTACCATACATTATTCTTTATAAACATACAATCATTCCACTAACTTCTTAAACCGCTAGCTGAGATTCATCATTTATTTCATCTCATATTTCATTTATAGTCTCTTCATCATCATCCACATAAATACTACCCGTATGACCATGTTGATTCTCTTCATGATATTTTCCCTTAGGGCATTGGTTTGCATAATGCCCATACATTCCACATTTAAAACATCTAATCATTGTTGATGTCGTAGCAATACCATTATACTTGTCCATGGTGTTAACTGAACCTTTTCCTTTTCACTTACTGGCTTTGTGTCCTTCTTTTCCACACCCAAAGCATCTTCTAGTTCCTTTGAAACAATCTCCCTGATGCCTCTTCCCACATGATTTACATGAGGGAAATTGAACTTTCTTTCCTCTATGATCATCATGAAACTCCATCTTTCTCTTATTATCTGAGTCGGGAAACTTACCAAAGTTGAGATTATTGAACATATTATGAGACTGCTGATTAGGCATAATAACGATGTTTGGACTTCCAAATCCCATTTCATTTGGTTGCTCATGAAGAATATCATTCCATTGTCCGTCATATCCTCCATTATCATGAATCTTCCTGTTTCCAGCCATTTTCTAAAACCCAAAAAGAATAGTGTGAGAGGAAAAAATCATGCTAGGGAAAACAATATAGTAAAGGGGAGTACCCTCAATATCTAACATCTTAGGTTAAATTCTATGATCGTTACCGTAGTTCTAGGACTATATCCTATACGTATACTTATCCTTAGGGATATCCCTAGACATGCCTTAGAAATATCTCTAGGGATCTCACTAATATTTTCGCATCCTAGTTTCCAAAGGTTGACTAAACCTTTCCTCTGATACCAACTGTAGGGACCCAAAGCTTGATGTACATGAACATTACATTACTTTTGCGGAATACTTAATACATAACAAAAACAGACACACAAGGACCCTAATAGTTTAGTGTCTTTGGAAACTTGGAACGTAATCTTCTAATCGTGGTGAAAGATCTTCAACATCTCCCATGAAGATCTTCCCCTTTTTTTTCTTACCTAAAACCTTTCTTTATATCCTGGGGAAAAGAAAACATAAAAAGGGTGATCTCAAATGCTCAGTAAGGGTAATAATGGATAAAATAAAACATACCATATACATTTGAACTTAAAAACATGAACATAATGTTTAAACATCAAAAGCTTGAGCAATGACATAAAACATGGGAGTACGTAAGGCATAGATCATAAGGAAAAATTAATCCTGATAAAATAGCATGGGAATAAAACTTTTAATTGTGGAAAACATTATAATTTCCATAGTATCCAAGGCATTGCTGTCAGGACCATCTTAGTGGACAAATTCCCTTTCTGAATCGAGTTCACTCCTCGTTTTAGTCCTGTAACACTGAACCGGATTAACTTACCATTCCAGCCATGTCTATCTCATGAGATATAAATCTTTACCCAATGCATTGGAGGGAGATATAGGTCTCACCCATCTCATAATGAAATCATTCTTACTTGTGCCACAAAATAAACAAACATCATTCATAATAACTCAATGAATAAAATGGGTTTCATAAACATCATCACATCATCACATAATCCATATAAAAGAAATGGATATTTCATCATAAGAAAAGTGAAATCATGTAAATCATAGAGACATTATACTTGAAACATACACATATGAAATAATGTCATCTTAGATGTAAAAATGATTTTGATAAAACACTTGAAATGAATTCTTGAGGAAAACATCCTTTCTTCTTCAAAATCAATTTCTTTTCACAAAATGTCATGCAGTTTTAAAAGAAAAGTATTTTGTTGAAAATATTCATGAAATATTTTTGAGGAAGATTCATGAAAATAAGTCTTTATAAAACCATAAAAATCCTTTCATTTCGTATATGTTAAAGAAACATTCTTCTCGTACTTTTTTCGGAAAAGTCAAAAAGTACCTTGTAGGGTAAATAAAAAAAAGATTCCTTCCATACCATGGGGTAAAAGTAAAATGGGTAAAAAGGAATTTAAACATACATGAATACGCTTTTATAAAACATGGACATGGATGATTGCAATAACCCCAGTAAACACTTACGAATAAGCAATCTCGGATAAAAATGAGATTTGCACAATTATCCCTTACCTTAGGTCCGATATGCTTCGTACGTATCTGAACCCCCTCTATAATGATTTAAATAATGTTATTGACTTATTAAAGAATCATATTCATTGTTATGATATCATATATGGTTCACTTATGACTTTATTTTACCCGTTCTCTTGTAAATTCCATGTTAAAGAGCGTTTTGGGTAAAATCGTTTCATTTGTCGTCCGTGTTTTGACTTGTAATTATTCATATGATTACTTAGATAATGTTTACATACATCCAGAATGTAAAACATGATTTATATATAATATATATTCATAATATACATATATATAATAGATCTATAAATGGAAAGAAATACACCGTTCATGGAGACGGTAGGCCGTACGTATGCATGAACGCTGTTTTCGTTTCCTTATTGAATTGAATGGAATTAAGTAGATGATATACATATATATATACATAAATCCAGTATTATTATTATGTCATATATTTCATGATTACTTATTATATATACTTTATAATCATTCTTGAATGGTTAATCATTGAGAATGAATCTCATCGCGTCGTGGAGACGGTAGTCCGTACGTACGCACGAGTGATGATATCATTCCCATGATCGTGGAATTGTATTTAAGTGTATGTATAATATTTAAGAATAAATATCACTTTACAATAATCATATATAGTCATTATTTACACCATTATACCCATCCAAGTAAGGTGGTGGTGGAAAATAGATTACACCATGACGTGGAGACGGTATTCCATACGTACGCTCGCGAGATGATTTCGTTTTCCGTAAGATGGATAAATGGTGAAATAGGGTTGTTTAATACTTATAATAACATATCGGTATATGAGTTATACTGATGTTATTACTTCATAATGAAACAACTAAAGAAGAAGAAGTGGAAGAAGAAATAAAGTTGAAAGAATCGGTAACGAACATTACCTCTTCTTGGAAGCGCCTCTTTGAGACCTCCTCTTAGGGCACTAAAATTGGTCTTTGAAGAATACCAGGACCTCTAGGATGTTTCTAGGGAAGTGGAGAAGAGAATTTGGCAGGGTTTGGCCAATATTTAAGGCTCAAATTGGTGTGAGGAAGAGAGGGAGGAGGTTCCCCTTTATAAGGGAGGGGAGGGGCGCCTTTTGAAATCTTAAAAATATTAATTTATAATAAATCTAACCCCACTTAAAAACTTTCAAAAATGACTCATATTAGAATATTAGATGATATAGGGTTTTAATATCATCAAACAATAAAATTTAGACAAGTTAGGAAATTATTTTAAACATTATCAACTTGATTTATCCTTACTTAATCAATTTAATTTTATTTGTGGTAATAAAATTCTAAATTTTAAATTATAACAAATAATTACTTATTTGTTGTGAATTTTCCATAATAGGATACTTTATAACATTTTAGACCATATAAATTTAAATTTATAATTTTTATATATTTTTGTTATTTTTAAACAATTTTATAATATGTTATTTTTATAAAATAACAATAGTGTCAATTTTGACACTATTCATTTATTTGAATTTATATAAAATATATACAGAAGATATATTCGAAATAAAAGCTTTAATAGATTCATGAAAGGTCATATGTATCTCGAAAATTCGTGTAGAACATTAAATAGTTCATATAATATTTATTTTATTATTTTTAAAACCATTTGTTTGGTTTATTCTTAAAAAAATAATTACTACAACATTTTTGTACAATTATTTAATATACTTATTTGTTGCATAAAAATTAAAAATAAAATCCTATGATGAATATAAATCTATTACCTTTCCCAATAATACTTTTACTCGAATTTATCATCTTAAAATCACAATATTTAAATTTTTATATTTATTAAATTATGAAGGTGACAACTTTGGCATCATTTAAAATAAAATAATATAAGTGTCATAATCACTTTTATAAGACTCCAAACGGTTATATATTAGGTAATTGGATGATTACGGTGTATATATACACTACCAATAAGTTTTGGTCAGGTTTTTGGTCCTTTTAATGGGTATTATTATTTCAATAAAAACTATATTACTGATTTTTCACTTAATAAATAATTTATGCATCATTAATGTATCACCATTAATGACAATTATTTAATCCATAAAAATTCTAAATAAATTATCATGATGTAGATAAATTATATTATCTTTATGGAGACTATTCATGTTCAAAGTTTTATGATGTTTATCACTAAATTAAAATTATTATACTTATAAGAATTAAGAGAGTGACATGTTGTCACTTTCTTTGGTTTTAATAATAATTAAATTATTTTCATGGTCAAAAGACCATAAAATGAATCTAATCCGACCCTTAGATGATATGGGTAGACTTTTATCCATCCAATAGAATTTTCACATGTGTTAGGGTAATTTTATAATATTATATTTACCCTTAATTACCTGATTTACCTTTAACTATGGTAAATAAAATTTACCGTAGTTACTATTCATAATTCCCAAAAATAAAAATTAGCCTATTAACATAATTTGGATCCACTTATTCCAAATATGGAATCCATTTTTTCAAATTCAATACACAGAAGTTTCAGAAATTAAATTAAAATTAATCCCGTTGTCGAATGAAAACGGGTTTTTGTTTAAAACATTGCAAAAGATTGAATTGATTTAACCTACGAATTCAATGTAAAATCAATGCTAATGACATAAATTATATTAAATGGTAAAAATATATTCTATTTATACTTTAAAACCATTCAATATTATAATTTAACCACATAGGTTGTTACGATGAAAAAAGTTGTTTTTAATAAAAATATAGCGTGTTTTTAAAATATGAAAGTTATCAGAATAATATGAAAAATTTATCCAAGGTAAAATTTTATATCCTGATTCCAAAGAAAAATTTTATTTTGTAAAATTTAACTTATAAACATGGAAAAAACTAGATTTAAAGTGGGTGCGCCATCAAAAGGCGGCAAAACTTCATTTTTTGAAAAATACTTATTTTACCCGAAAATTTTATTTTCTTCTTATACCATGTTCTAGAAAATGTGTAAGATGAATAATAATGTTATAAAATTAAAAATTTAGTTAATACTATTCATAACGGCAAGTTCATAATATAATATATCGTTGTTTAGTAAAACTCGTTATTACGTACAACACACGCTATCGAGGAAGGTCGTGATTGCGTGTAATGCAAGACAAGTCAGGGTTGCGTGTAGTGCACGACTCCTTTGTTGCTGAGTATAATAAAATACATTGAATATATATATATATATACTCAATGTTTCGTAGAATAACTACTATCAAACAAACATGAAATTGTGTGTAACACGATCCAGGATTAGTGTTGCGTATACTGCAAGCTAATATGGTGTTGCGTATAGCGCAAGATAATCTTGGTGTATCGTACAACAAAAGATATGAAAGAAATTAAAAAGAATATATCTTATAAAATATCGGGTTATTACATTCTACCCCCCTTAAAATGAATTTCTCCCTCAAAATTCGTCAGGGTTATAAATGGTTTTCTACTTGAAAGTTTCTTTAATTGAAACCCACATAGTAAAAAGGAATACCAAAACTTATCTTTATAAACTAAAGTATGAAACGTAACGGTTACCCAAATAAACTAATCATTGGGTTTCTACATAGGATAACATAGGTGAAAATATGGATATGGAAGAGAAATCTAACCATCATGTTCTGATAGAGAGTGGTAGAGAACATGGCTATGAAAAAGCCAACAATCACAAAGCCATAGATTTGTGATGATCTAAGGTACCATCTGATTCATCAGATATAAGGTAACTAAGACAACATTTTTGGTTTTCAATATAATTTCCCTAATGTTTATGAATTAAAAAAAATACTTACATGATTTTGGTATAATCTCACTGTTGTTCGTGAATTGAACAATTTCTACTTCATCCCTTAATGAAATGAAGTTGAATTTGTTATTTGTGATGTGTTAGCAGATCATGTGATAGAATGATGGGTCATTCCATCTGTTTCAAACAAAATGTTAGAAAAAGTTATAAGTCCATCATATGGTTAGATTAATCATATATGGTTCCAAAAATGAACTTATACTTCATATATCATACTGCTTAATAAAATAAAACTATTTTCTACTAACCAGGGACTTCATGTAGTCTAGTGGTAGGCGATAAAGTCCAGCCGCACTTCGGTTGTGGGTTCGATTCCCACAGCCTTGTCTGACGTGATGGGTTGTCGCCAGTCCTACAAGTTTTCCTTTTTTCTAAAACTATATTACTATAACATCTCATCAATAATATCGAAAAAAGTTCTATCCTTAAACAATACTAACTTATGTCCAACATAATCCATTCCAATTTTTAGGCTTATCTAAAATACTTCGGTCCAAGCTCATAGTATAAAGAAAATGATTACTTGAAATGTCACATAACAATCACGTGAAAGCCATCATTTATCCCCCATATAAGATATATCTTTTTGGTCAAATTACAAAACTGTGAATACCTTAATCATGTATTCTCTTGAAAAATGAATACCCATTTAACCTTAGTGAAAACATGAATGCTGTCAAAAGTTAACTCTTTCCACATACCAAAATCCCAAAATTTCTACATAATCAAACCATAATATCACTTAGTCCTTATATTAGTCATGAGCTCATGAATACAATCAAACATCTCATTATCTTCTTATCCCTTCATTATGCGCATAACATCTACTTTCCAAAAATATATGAACAACCTTCCATGGTAATCGTTACCATAAATTATTCATTATAAACATACAATCATTCCACTAACTTCTTAAACCACTAGCTGAGCTTCATCATTTATTTCATCTCATATTTAATTTGTAGTCTCTTCATCATCATCCACATAAATACTACCCGTATGACCATGCTGATTCTCTTCATGAGATTTTCCCTTAGGTCATTGGTTTGCATAATCCCCATACATTCAACATTTAAAACATCTAATCATTATTGATGTCGTAGCAATACCATTATCCTTGTCCATGCTGTTAACTGAACCTTTTCCTCTGCACTTACTGGCTTTGTGTCCTTCTTTTCCACACCCAAAGAATCTTCCAGTTCCTTTGAAACAATCTCCCTGATGCCTCTTCCCACATGATTTACATGAGAGAAATTGAACTTTCTTTCCTCTATGATCATCATGAAACTCCATCATTCTCTTATTATCTGAGTCAGGAAACTTACCAAAGTTGAGATTATTGATCATATTATGAGATTGTTTATTAGGCATAATAACGATGTTTGGACTTCCAAATCCCGTTTCATTTGGTTTCTCATGAAGAATATCATTCTATTTTCTGTCATATCCTCCATTATCGTGAATCTTCCTATTTCCAGCCATTTTCTAAAACCCAAAAAGAATAGTGTGAGAGGCAAAAATCATGCTAGGGAAAACAACATAGTAAAGGGGGAGTACCCTTAATATCTAACATCTTAGGTTAAATTCTATGATCGTTACCGTAGTTCTAGGACTATATCCTATGCTTATACTCATCCTTAGGGATATCCCTAGACATACCTTAGAAATATCTCTAGGGATCTCACTAACGTTTTCGCATCCTAGTTTCCAAAGGTTGACTAAACCTTTCCTCTGATACCAACTGTAGAGACCCGAAGCTTGACGTACATGAACATTACATTACTTTTACGGAATACTTAATACATAACAAAAACAGACACACAAGGACCGTAATAGTTTAGTGTCTTTGGAAACTTGGAACGTAATCTTCTAATCGTGGTGAAAGATCTTCAACATCTCCCATGAAGATCTTCCCTTTTTTTTCTTACCTAAAACCTTTTTTTATATCCTGGGGAAAAGAAAACATAAAAAGGGTGAGCTCAAATGCTTAGTAAGGGTAAGCATGGATAAAATAAAACATACCATATACATTTGAACTTAAAAACATGAACATAATGTTTAAACATCAAAAGCTTGAGCAATGACATAAAACATGGGAGTACGTAAGGCATAAATCATAAAGAAACATTAATCCTAATAAAATATCATGGGAATAAAACTTGTAATTGTGGAAAACATTATGATTTCCATAGTATCCAAGGCATTGCTTCCAGGACCATCTTAGTGGACAAAGTCCCTTTTTGAATCGAGTTCACTCCTCGTTTCAGTCCTGTAACACTGAATCGGATTAACTTACCATTCCATCCATGTCTATCTCATGTGATATAAATCTTTACCCAATGCATTGGAGGGAGATATAGTTCCCACCCATCTCATAATGAAATCATTCTTAATTGTGCCACAAAATAAACATACATCATTCATAATAACTCAATGAATAAAATGGGTTTCATAAACATCATTCCATCATCACATAATCCATATAAAAGAAATGGATATTTCATCATAATAAAAGTGAAATCATGTAAATCATAGATACATTATAATTGAAACATAAACATATGAAATAATGTCATCTTAGATGTAAAAATGATTTTTATAAAACACTTGAAATGAATTCTTGAGGAAACATCCTTTCTTCTTCAAAATCAATTTCTCTTCAAAAAACATCATGCAATTTTAAAAGAAAAGGATTTTGTTGAAAATAGTCATGAAATATTTTGGAGGAATCTTCATGAAAATAAGGCTTTATAAAACCGTAAAAATCCTTTCATGTCGTATACGTTAAAAAAACATTCTTCTCGTACTTTTTTCGGAAAAGTCAAAAAGTACCTTGTAGGGTAAATAAAAGAAAGATTCCTTCAATACCATGGGGTAAAAGTCAAATGGGTAAAAAGGAATTTAAACATACATGACTACAATTTTATAAAACATGGACATGGATGATAGCAATAACCCCAGTAAACACTTACGAATAAGCAATCTCGGATAAAAATGAGATTTGCACAATTATCCCTTACCTTAGATCTGATATGCTTCGTACGTATCTGAAACCCTGTATAATGATTTAAATAATGTTATTGAATTATTACAGAATCATATTCACTGTTATGATATCATATATGGTTCACTTATGACTTTATTTTACCCATTCTCTTGTAAATTCCATGTTAAAGAGCGTTTTGGGTAAAATCGTTTCATTTATCATCCGTGTTTTGACTTGTAATTATTCATATGATTACTTAGATAATGTTTACATACATCCAGAATTTAAAACATGATTTATATATAATATATATTCAGAATATATATATATATATATATATATATATATATAATAGATCTATAAATGGAAAGAAATACACTGTTCATGGAGACGGTAGGCCGTACGTACGCACGAACGTTGTTTTCGTTTCCTTATTGAATTGAATGGAATTAAGTAGATGACATACATATATATATACATAAATCCAGTATAATTATTATCTCATATATTTCATGATTACTTATTATATATACTTTATAATCATTCATGAATGGTTAATCATTGAGAATGAATCTCATCGCATCGTGGAGACGGTAGTCCGTACGTACGCACGAGCGATGATATCATTCCCATGATCGTGGAATTGTATTGAAATGTATGTATAATATTTAAAAATAAATATAACTTTACAATAATCATATATAGTCATTATTTACACCATTATACCCATCCAAGTAAGGTGGTGGTGAAAAATAGATTCACCACGGCGTGGAGATGGTATTCCGTACGTACGCACGCGCGGTGATTTCATTTTCTGTAGGATGGATAAATGGTGAAATAGGGTTGTTTCATAATTATAATAACATATCAGTATATGAGTGATACTGATGTTATTACTTCATAATGAAACATCTAAAGAAGAAGAAGTGGAAGAAGAAATAAAGTTGAAAGAATCGGTAACGAACATTACCTCTTCTTTGAAGCGCCTCTTTGAGACCTCCTCTTAGGGCAATAAAATTGGTCGTTGAAGAATACCAGAACCTCTAGAATGTTTCTAGGGAAGTGTAGAAGATAATTTGGCAGGTTTTGGCCGAGATTGAAGGCTCAAATTGGTGTGAGGAAGAGAGGGAGGAGGTTCCCTTTTATAAGGGAGGGGAGGGGCACCTTTGGAAATCTTAAAAATATTAATTTATAATAAATCTAACCCCACTTAAAAACTTAAAAAAATGACTCATATTAGAATATTAGATGATATAGGGTTGTAATCTCATCAACCAATAAAATTTAGACATGTTAGGAAATTATTTTAAACATTATCAACTTGATTTATCCTTACTTAATCAATTTAATTTTATTTGTGGTAATAACATTCTAAATTTTAAATTATAACAAATAATTACTTATTTGGTGTGAATTGTCCATAATAGGATACTTTATAACATTTTAGACCATATAAATTTAAATTTATAATTTTTATATATTTTTGTTATTTTTAAACAATTTTATAATATGTTATTTTTATAAAATAACAATAGTGTCAATTTTGACACTATTCATTTATTTGAATTTAAATAAAATATATACAGAAGATATTGTTGAGCCCTCTGGAAGATTGTTGATTTCATGTCTATGATTGATGTTTTAATAATCACAAATCATCACATACCATTAATGCTTAATCTGGTTTGATTTCTCATAAACTTAATTACAATCAGTTAATGAATCTGTTATCATGTTTTTGTCTATGCTTATTGACTTACAAAGTATTTTGGAAGTCTTCTGGATTCAACAGACATCGGAAGCACTGATTCAATATCAACATACATCGGAAGCACCAATCCAATATCAACAGGCATCGGAAGCACCGATTCAATATCAACAGACATCGAAAGCACCGATTCAATATCAACAGACATCGGAAGCACTGATCCAATATCAACAGACATCGGAAGCACCGATTCAATATCAACAGACATCGGAATCACCGATTCAATATCAACAGACATCGGAAGCACCGATCCAATATCAACAGACATCGGAAGCACCGATCCAATATCAACAGACATCGGAAGCACCGATCCAATATCAACAGACATCGGAAGCACCGATTCAATATCAACAGACATCGGAAGCACCGATCAGATGACAGACCGATGCTGATCAAAATGACTCACCAATGCAAATGACTCACCGATGTAAATGACTCACCGATGAAAATGACTCACCGATGCAAATGACTCACCGATGCTGATCAAAATGAGCCACCGATCAAATGACTCACTGATGCTGATCAAACTGACTCACCGATCAGATGACAGACCGATGCTGATCAGTCTGATTCACCGATGCTGATCTATCTGAGTCACCGATCATTAATCACTAATGCTGATGACCTACCGATCACTTTATTCTTCAATAGTCATAAACAACTGTTTGAATTTCTTTATCTTTATCTTTATTTAATCTAACCAACGGTCATATTAGGTATATTTTAATGCTCTGTCAATTAATTAATAAAGGTTGTCGGATGTCAGGAAACCGTACCTCGTACCTTTGGAAAGGAAACTTTTTCTGTCTTCCGAAGCACGTGACATAAATACAAGAAGACGCTGCTGAAGAAAAGAGTAGTTGACAGAAGAACACAAGAATAATACAGAGGAAAAGGAAGAGGAGGAAGAACCAAACAGAATAGAACCTCATACACAATCAAGCCTACTCAAGAAGAGTTCTGTGCATACAAAAGAACATTGAAGAACTTCAACGACTACATCTCACTGCCTTTGAACCTGAAGCATACGACACTCTTCTTCTCAAACAAAAACGAGAAGAGGACTCAGAATAAATTCTGACCAAATAAAAAAGAGTCCAGAGCTACACTGAAATCACCAGAGCCATTTCTAAACTCTACATCTCTGCTCTGTGATACATTTGTTTACATTTTGAGCAGTGTGTGTTATCTGCTGTATTAAACACACACACTGACTCCTGTACTTTCACTGGAGGATCTGTAAATCCTCATCAAACCCTTTTACACTTCATTTCCCACTGTGGATAGTGGTAGAGGTCGTGTGAGACCTGGACAGCTCTAAGCTGTTGTTTGTTTCCCCACGCAGATCTGTGGTAGAGGTCTTGTGACCTGGACAGTGTGTTCACTGTTGTTAACCCCGATCCAGGGTGTGGATCATTTTTATATAAACTTTTGAGAGGACTAAGTCTCGGCTTGAGACTGAACCTCTTGGTTAATTCTCTGTGTTTGTAGCTACATACTATATCCATACTACATATTTATTTCATATTCCACTGCTATTACTTTGAAATATAATTTATTTTCAAAGCTACTTTGATAGTTAAAATCTCAAGTGTTTATATTTATTATAAACCAGTAAGTTAGTTTCAAAAGTTAATTTAATCATAAGATTAAGTTAACTGAGAACTAATCAATCTTTGAGAAACTAATTGAACCTTTATAATCTGTATAAATTCACTATAGTTTAATCTGTTTTTGAAATAGGGGGATTTTAATAAACATTGTTTTTAACAGAAAATTTTAATTGGAACTCAATTCACCCCCCCCCCCTCTTGAGTATCCACTCCGACCAACATTTGGTATCAGAGGAGGTTAATATTTTCTAAAAGTACTCTGTTTTTCAACTGTGATTTTAGTTGTATTTTAAAGTTCTTAAAATTTCTGTTATTTCTAAATTTTTATCTCTTTAAAATTCTTTTTGTAATATCATGGATAATAGACTTGAGGGTGCTGCTACTAACCGGCCACCTTTCTTTAATGGAAACAACTATGCTCAGTGGAAGCTAAAAATGAAAATTCACTTAGAAAGTATGAGCTTTGATATTTGGACTGCCATTGAAGCTGAATACAAAATTCCCAGTACTGATAGATCTACTTGGGATGAACCTACAAAGGCTGCTTACAATAATAATTGTAAAGCTATGAATGCCTTGTACTGTGCTCTAGGAGATGAGGAATTTAATAGAATTTCTGCATGTAAAACTGTATATGAAATTTGGGATACCTTAGCTGTTTCTCATGAAGGAACAACTAATGTTAAGGAGATGAGATTGAATGCCTATACTATTAAGTATGATAATTTTAAGATAAAGCCCGATGAACCCATTTCTGATATGTATCTCAGGTTCAATGAAATTGTCAACACAATGACTTCTCTGGGAAAGGATGTTCCAGCAAAGGAACAAATCATGAGAATTTTGAGATGTCTACCTGAAAGATGGAGAGGAACCTCTGTCTCCATTAGAGAATCATGTTACATTGGAGAACTGCCAGTCAAGGAACTAATTGGTAAGTTGATGATGTATGAAGAAGAACTCAAGGTAAACAAAGAAGAGGATGATGAACCTAAAAGGAAGTCTATTGCCTTCAAGACTACAACCTCAAAGAATAAGGATAAGGAAAAGCCTCAAGCTATCAATGAAAGTTCAAGCAGTGAGGAAAGTGAGAATGATTCTGACAGTGATGTTGAGATGGCACACATTGCTAGAAGATTTAAGAAATTCTATATGAATAAGAAGTTTTTCAGAAATTCAAACTACAAAGGCAAGTATGATAACAAAGGACACTGGAAAAAGGATTGGAAGAAGTCTGATAAATCAGATGAAGTTGTCTGTTATGAATGCAAAAGAAAAGGACACATAAAAGCAGACTCTCCAAAGCTGAAATACAGAAAAAAGTGTGAATACAAGGATAACAAGTACAAGAAAGCCATGAAGGCTACTTAGAGTGCTTCAGAAGACAGCACAAGTGAAGCTGAATCTTCAGACTTTGAAAGGAATCGAGCCAACATGTGTTTCATGACAAACACTTCTGAGGTAACATCAGAAACTCCTGCTTCAAATTCATATTATTCTGGAGATGATTCTGAATGTGATAACATGTCTAAATCTGAACTGTTTGAATATTGTGATATTCTTGAAGAAACCTGTAATGAGATTAAAGATAAATATAAAGGTTTAAAGAAACAGTATGCTTTAAGTGTTAAGCATAAATCTGATCTGGATATAGAAGTAGAAAAGAATGCTCAGTTTCTTAAAGAGAATACTGAACTAAAATTGTCTAATGAACAACTCAGAAAAGACTTAGAGAAGTTCACAAATGGCAAGAATACTCTAACACAAATGCTAGGAAAGCAAGTTGCACCTAGATATACTACTGGTATAGGATACCAACCTGGACAAAGAAAAGTTGTCAAAACTAGATTCATTCCTAAATCTGGACAGAAGATAGTTAATTCTGGAACTTCATATGCCTCAACCAGTTATATTCATAGTTATGGATCTAATAAGGTTTATCTTTCAAAGAATGTTAATTCTACAAATTATATGAGACCCATTAGACAAATATGGGTACCTAAAGTATCATTGGCTAACATGTCTGGACCCAAGAAGATATGGGTACCAAAATCATCTTCCATCTAAATCTGTTTTGTAGGAGACCTGCTTGAAGATCTGTCACAAGAAGATATGGTACTTAGACAGTGGATGTTCAATACATATGTCAGGAGACTTTTCATGTTTCAAGAGCTTAGTAAAAGTTGATGGAGGCTTTGTCACTTTTGGTGATAATTCAAAAGGAAAAATCATCGGCTTAGGCCAGATTGGTAACACTGATTCAATCTTGGTTTCTAAAGTTTTATTTGTCGATGGACTTAAATATAACTTGTTAAGCATTTCTCAGTTGTGTGATGATGGTTTTTATGTGAAATTTAAAAATGATTCTTGTAGTGTTTTTAACTCTAAAAATGTTTTAGTATTTTCTGCTTTAAGAAATGAAAATGTTTATGCTGTTGATTTAGATTCTTTAGCTAAGCAGAATATTCCTTGTTTAAATGCTTTTCATAAAGAGTCTTGGCTTTGGCACAGAAGATTAGGACACTGCAATGTGCACTCTCTTAGAAAACTTTCTAGGAAGAACTTAGTTAGAGACTTACCCAAACTTGAATTTCCAGCAGACAAAGTTTGTAATCCCTGTCAAAAAGGAAAGCAATATAAAGTTTCTTTTAAATCAAAGAAAGAAGTGTCAACTTCTCAACCTCTCGAGTTGGTTCACATGGATTTATTTGGACCTTCTAGAGTTTCTAGTTTAAATGGGAAGCACTATGTCTATGTTCTTGTAGATGACTTTTCTAGATATACTTGGGTATATTTTCTATCTCACAAAAGTGAAGCTTGTTCTCACTTTGTTAAATACTCCAAGTCTGTAGAAAATCTTAGTGGACTCAAGATTAAGACCCTGAGAAGTGATCATGGTCGTGAGTTTGAAAATCATGAGTTTGATTCTTACTGCTCACAAAATGGCTATAGTCACAATTTCTCTACCCCTAGGACACCCCAACAAAATGGTGTAGTAGAGAGAAGGAATAGAACCCTGCAAGAAATAGCTAAAACCATGCTCAATGAATATGAACTGCCTATTTACTTTTGGGCTGAAGCTGTAAATACAGCTTGTTATGTCATTAATAGAGTCTTGATCAGACCAGTTCTTAAGAGGACCCCTTATGAGCTGTGGAACCATAGGAAACCTAAGGTTAACTAGTTCAAAGTTTTTGGTTGCAAAGTCTTCATTCTCAATACTAAATACAATCTTGACAAATTTGCATCCAAGAGTGATGAAGGAATTTTCCTAGGTTACTCTATCTCTAGTAAAGCCAATAGAGTTTTCAATAAAAGAACCAAATGTGTGGAAGAATCTGTTCACATCAAATTTGATGAAACTGATCCACATGAACCTAAAATCTCTCTTGAAGATGATCTCTCTGGTTTGAATCTCAATGATAAAGACAATGGACCTATAGTTAAAACATCCAACTCTGGAAATTCTCCAGAACCTGCTTCTGTTGAACCTCAATCTGTAGATGAATCTGAAATCTCTATCCCTATCTTTTCAAGACCATCTAGGACTCTAAAGAACCATCCTTTAGATGTTGTTCTAGGAAATCTAGATAGAGGAACACATACTAGAGCTTCTCTAAGAAATCAGGTTGAACATCAAGCTTTTCTTTCACAGTTAGAACCTAAAAATATCAATGATGCTATCAATGATGAATTTTGGGTAATGGATATGCAAGAAGAACTAAATCAATTTGAAAGAAACAAAGTCTGGAAATTAGTAGAAAGATCTAAGGACATTTTGACCATAGGCACAAAATGGGTGTTTAGAAACAAAGTTGATGAATCTGGAAACATCATTAGAAATAAAGCTAGGCTAGTTGCACAAGGTTACAATCAAGAAGAAGGAATTGACTATGAGGAAACCTTTGCACCTGTAGCTAGATTAGAGGCTATTAGGATCTTACTTGCCTATGCATCACATCTGAATTTCAAGCTATATCAAATGGATGTCAAAAGTGCTTTTCTAAATGGTTTTATTGTTGAAGATGTTTTTGTAGAACAACCACCTGGTTTTTTAAATCCTCATTTTCCAAATCATGTTTTTAAACTTTCTAAAGCTTTATATGGTTTAAAACAAGCTCCAAGATCTTGGTATGAAAGGCTTTCAAACTTTCTTATCTCAAAAGGATTTACAAAAGGAGTAGCTGATCCCACTCTTTTTATAAAAAGGATTTCAAAAGATGTATTAATAGTACAAATCTATGTTGATGATATTATTTTTGGATCTTCTAAAAATTCCTTATGTACTGATTTTTCAAAGGTTATGCAAAATGAATTTGAAATGAGCTTAATGGGAGAGCTTAAGTATTTTCTTGGTTTTCAAATTTTTCAAACTAAAGATGGAATTATTTTAAATAAAAGTAAATATACAAAGGATCTTTTAAAACGTTTTGGATTGGATAGTATTAAGGAAAGTGATACACCTATGAGTACTACCTGTAAATTGGATACAGATGAAGCTGGGAAACCAGTGGATCAAACCAATTACAGAGGTATGATTGGGAGCTTACTTTATCTTACTGCTAGTCGACCAGACATTATGTTTAGTGTATGTATGTGTGCTAGATTTCAAGCTAATCCTAAAGAATCACACTTACTGGCTGTTAAAAGGATTTTTAAGTATCTTAAGTATACTGTAAATTTAGGTTTGTTTTATCCAAAAGGAAAATCATTTAACCTAACTAGCTATTCAGATGCTGACTTTGCTGGATGTAAGTTAGATAGGAAGAGCACATCTGGAACATGTCATTTTCTTGGAAAATTCCTAGTATCATGGTGTAGTAAGAAACAGAACTCAGTTGCATTGTCTACTGTCGAGGCAGAATACATAGCTGCTGGTAGTTGCTGTGCACAAATTCTGTGGATGAAACACACTTTATTGGGTTATGGATTTGATCTTAAACATGTTTCAATTAACTGTGACAATACTAGTGCAATAAATATATCTAAGAACCCTGTGTCTCACTCTAGAACTAAGCACATTGATGTCAGACATCACTTTCTAAGAGATCATTATCAAAAAGGTGATATTTCTTTGAAATTTATTAGTTCTAAACATCAATTAGCTGATATCTTCACAAAGCCTTTATGCTCTAAAAGAATGAAATTTATTAAACAAGAGTTGTGTATGATCGATCTGTGAAACTGATCTGTGAAACTGATCTGTGAAACCGATCTGTGAAACCGATCTGTGAAACGGATCTGTGAAACCGATCTGTGAAACCGATCTGTGAAACTGATCTGTGAAACCGATCTGTGAAACCGATCTGTGAAACCGATCTGTGAAACGGATCTGTGAAACCGATCTGTGAAACCGATCTGTGAAACCGATCTGTGAAACCGATCTGTGAAACCGATCTGTGAAACCGATCTGTGAAACCGATCTGTGAAACTGATCTGTGAAACTGATCTTTCAAACCGATCAGTGCAACCGATCTATCATACCGATATTTTTTTATTATTATATTGTAATTAATTAGTAAATTTCTTTTATACTTTTTATGGGAACCCTAAATGATAAAATAAATGATACGCGGCTATTTATCTTCCCTAAACCTTTGACCTTTCATTTCCCGCCGAACCTTTCAACCTCTCTTCCCCTCTACTTCGAACCTTCGAACTCCTGCCTTCCCAAAATCCTCGAATGGCTAAGCAAAAGAGACCGAGCAAAGGACCGGATAGCCCTGTACCTTCAAAGCGTGCTCGAGGCGAGTCGAGTAGTACCTCTCAACGATCAGTAAATCTGAACCTGGAAACTCATATTGTTGCTGTAGAAAGAGAAGTCAGCTCTGCGTGGCTTTTGTCAAGTAAGTCACTGTTGCTGCAAGTTCTTGAATCGTAAGGATGGATAGACTGGTTTTCTGACAACTCTCGAATAGACTACCTGAAGCTGGTACATGAGTTCTATATGAATCTGGAAATCACTTTAGATGGTGTGGAGGCTGCCAGGATGTTGTCTGTGGTAAAAGGAAAGAAAATATCCTTCTCATCTAAGCAGTGGGCTGAGTGCTTGAATGTACCTCATGAAGGTCGGTATGAGGATTATCCTGGGAATATTCCTCCAACATCTGATTACTTCTCTTATGAATTAGCTCTGGAGCTTCTGACTGGAAACAGAGAGTCACGGAGAATCACAGCTTCAGAATTAGATGGTGAATGCAGACTTCTCTTCAAGTTTATTCAGCACCAACTTTGCCCTAGGAGAGGAGATTTTACTGCTGTAAAGTACCAGGATGTTTTCCTGTTGTTTCTTCTGAAAACACATGAGAAGATCAATTTTTGTAGATATGTGATGGTGTACATAGCTGGAATGGTAAAACCGTCCAAGAAAGCCACTGCCTTGTTTTATTCAAATATGATATCTACCATGCTCAAGAATCTAGAATGTATTGATGAAGATGATGAAGTTGATGAAACAGATCATACCTTCTGTCTCAACAAAGAGATCTGCAAGAGGATGAAAATCAATTGGAATCCATGGAAGAAGTGCTGGGTTTCAGATGAAGATAAATTGTATGAAGCCTACAATCCCATAGATCATGGCAAGAGGCCAAAGGATTTGAGATACCCTGGCTTGAAACCAAATGAGGAACCAGTTTAGTCTGATGATGATGAGAAAGAAGAAGGAAAGGATGAGGCCACTGAAGCCCAAGAGAAAGAAGAAGCTACGACTGAGGAAGGAAGTATGTCATCTCTTGATGATAGGAGTGATCCTGACACTGCTAGTCCCAAGAGAAGAATAGAATTTGGACCTGCTAGTCCACCCTTAGCCCTACCAAAGTCATAACCCATTCTTGGTGATGAAGAAGATTCTGATACTGAAGAATATCACAGTGAAGCTTCTGAGAAGAGTAATGATGGACATGCTGATGATGCTGAGGGTGCTGTTGATGGTGGTAATAGACCAGTGAATGGTCTTTCTGAAGATCAAATAGAACCACCTCAGTCAGTACAAGAAATACATATCAGTGGCAAGGATGATTCACCAAAAATCAGTGGAACAACAAGCTATGAGAAACCAAAATACACCTTGTGTGCTGCTGTTTGGGATGACTACCCTGGTTATGCTGTGTTGGGCTTAGAATATTCTGAAGAAGAAGAAGCAATGCCAGAATCTGCTGCAGCTGTGAAGAGGAACCTCGCAAGAGAAGCAAGGTCTGTTCCTGCTGTTGATCCTACAAATGTTAATCTACCTGGTTCTAGAATCTCTCAAGCTGATCTTAATAAGTTTAAGATTGAATTGCTAACTGCTGTGAGAGACACAGTTAGAGAAGAAATTTCTAATGATCTTACTCAAGTGTCTCTACAAGTTTCTGAAAATTCATTGGAAGCCTTCTCACAAAGAGTATCTAATGCTGTGAAGCCAGACCTGGCCAATACTGGTGACCTTATTGGCAGGCACATAGCCTTTTTGAATCAGACTATGAAGGATCTTCACATCGGCTTGGTATCTCTATCAAGCGAATTCCGATCAAACATCTCTGGTATGATGGAAGTTTTGAGAAATTTGATTGAACATCTCAACAAGTCTGACCTGAGGAAGTTGAAAGCTGAGTTAACTCACATAGTTGGCCAAGCCAGTACAGGCAAGGTAACCAAGATCACTACCCGTGAGCTAGAAGCTCTAAGAGAAGTTGTGCATGATGAGTTAGCTGCTGTTAGACAAATTCTTGATTTAGAATCTTTGAGGAAGATGAAAGAGCTCTGTGATAACAGTCATAAGATGGCATTGGTGTATTCAGCAGATGCTAAGAAAGCTCTGCAAGAGATCAAAGAGAAAGTTAATAATCACTTTTCCAAGATTTATACAAAACATGAGATGGCTGCAAACTTCAAGGTGTTGGCAGAGAATCTGAAATTACCTCCAGTCACTCAGGCCTTCAAAACTCAAGTTCATCAGTTGCAAGATTTTACCCCTTCCTTGGCACAATTCATGGAGAATAAAGATGATTTTGAAAAAGCTATGAAGTATGGGGCAGAAGTCATTCAGGACTTCATTCATCTTTTGAAGCCCTATTTGAATGCACAGGCCACTGCAATAGTACTTCCAACTTCTGAACCTCTCAGTGACTCTGATGTAGCTCCAAATCAGCTATCTGTTGCTCAAGCTCTATCTCAGTTAAGACCAGTCCCTAAGCAAGCTTCTCAATCAGCTCCTGTTTCTCAACAACAACTCTCTGTGGCACCTGCTCCTACACCTGCCCGAGTTGTCCTACCACCACTTCAGATTCGCCAAGTACAGCCTGCCTCCAAGCCTTCAAACTTACCCACTATTGATCCCAAAGACAAAGGAAAAGCCCCTTTGTATCCCAACAAATAGTTGTGTATTGTTTTTGATAGGGTGAACAATGTGATGCTTGTAATATTCTATACTTTATCAACTTTTTTTCCCTACTCTATACTGACTGCTTTTACTTTCACTTTCACTTATATGTTTTCCCTCCTTTTTGATTATCCCAAAGGGGGAGAAGAAAAACAATGATGTATGGGAGAAGAAAGATGTATGGGAGAGATATATGGGGGAGAAAAGCTGTATATATCTCAGGGGGAGAAATCTATATAATATATATGGGAAATTTAAATTAAGGGGGAGATTTATATATCTCTTTATATTTATTCTCTTTATGGTTTAATTCTCATTATGTTTTTATTAATGATATATCATATTATTTAAATTTTATGATAAAGATTTGTGATTATCAAAAAGGGGGAGATTGTTGAGCCCTCTGGAAGATTGTTGATTTCATGTCTATGATTGATGTTTTAATAATCACAAATCATCACATACCATTAATGCTTAATCTGGTTTGATTTCTCATAAACTTAATTAAAATATGTTAATGAATATGTTATCATATTTTTGTCTATGCTTATTGACTTACAAAGTATTTTGGAAGTCTTCTGGATTCAACAGACATCGGAAGCACCAATTCAATATCAACAGACATCGGAAGCACCGATCCAATATCAACAGACATCGGAAGCACCGATTCAATATCAACAGACATCGGAAGCACCGATTCAATATCAACAGACATCGGAAGCACCGATCCAATATCAACAGACATCAGAAGCACCGATTCAATATCAACAGACATCGGAAGCACCGATTCAATATCAACAGACATCGGAAGCACCGATCCAATATCAACAGACATCGGAAGCACCGATTCAATATCAACAGACATCGGAAGCACCGATCCAATATCAACAGACATCGGAAGCACCGATTCAATATCAACAGACATCGGAAGCACCGATCAGATGACAGATCGATGCTGATCAAAATGACTCACCGATGCAAATGACTCACCGATGAAAATGACTCACCGATGCAAATGACTCACCGATGCAAATGACTCACCGATGCTGATCAAAATGTGCCACCGATCAAATGACTCACTGATGCTGATCAAACTGACTCACCGATCAGATGACAGACCGATGCTGATCAGTCTGATTCACCGATGCTGATCTATCTGAGTCACCGATCATTACTCACTAATGCTGATGACCTACCGATCACTTGATTCTTCAATAGTCATAAAAAACTGTTTGAATTTCTTTTTCTTTATCTTTATTTAATCTAAACAACGGTCATATTAGGTATATTTTAATGCTCAGGAAACCGTACCTCGTACCTGCGGAAAGGAAACTTTTTCTGTCTTCCGAAGCACGTGACATAAATACAAGAAGACTCTGCTGAAGAAAAGAGTAGTTGACAGAAGAACACAAGAAGAATACAGAGGAAAAGAAAGAGGAGGAAGAACCAAGCAGAACAGAACCTCATACACAATCAAGCCTACTCAAGAAGAGTTTTGTGCATACAAAAGAACATTGAAGAACTTCAACGACTACATCTCACTGCCTTTGAACCTGAAGCATACGACACTCTTCTTCTCAAACAAAAACGAGAAGAGGACTCAGAATAAATTCTGACCAAATACAAAAGAGTCCAGAGCTACACTAAAATCACCAGAGCCATTTCTAAACTCTACATCTCTGCTCTGTGATACATTTGTTTACATTTTGAGCAGTGTGTGTTATCTGCTGTATTAAACACACACACTGACTCCTGTACTTTCACTGGAGGATCTGTAAATCCTCAGCAAACCTTTTTACACTTCATTTCCCACTGTGGATAGTGGTAGAGGTCGTGTGAGACCTGGACAGCTCTAAGTTGTTGTTTGTTTCCCCACGCAGATCTGTGGTAGAGGTCTTGTGACCTGGACAGTGTGTTCACTGTTGTTAACCCCGATCTAGGGTGTGGATCATTTTTATATAAACTTTTGAGAGGACTAAGTCTCGGCTTGAGACTGAACCTCTTGGTTAATTCTCTGTGTTTTTAGCTACATACTATATCCATACTACATATTTATTTCATATTCTGCTACTATTACTTTGAAATATAATTTATTTTCAAAGCTACTTTGATAGTTAAACTCGCAAGTGTTTATATTTATTATAAACCAGTAAGTTAGTTTCAAAAGTTAATTTAATCATAAGATTAAGTTAACTGAGAACTAATCAATCTTTGAGAAACTAATTGAACCTTTATAATATGTATAAATTCACTACAGTTTAATCTGTTTTTGAAATAGGGGGATTTTAATAAACATTGTTTTTAACAGAAAATTTTAATTGGAACTCAATTCACCCCCCCCCCCTCTTGAGTATCCACTCCGACCAACAGATATGTTCGAAATAAAAGCTTTAATAGATTCATAAAAGGTCATATGCATCTAGAAAATTAGTGTATAACATTAAATGGTTCATATAATATTTATTTTATTATTTTTAAAACCATTTATTTGGTTTATCTCTTAATAATATAATTACTACAACATTTTTGTACAATTACTTAATATAATTATTTGTTGAATAAAAATTAAAAATAAAATCCTATGATGAAGATAAATCTATTACCTTTCCCAATAATACTTTTACTCGAATTTATCATCTTAAAATCACAATATTTAAATTTTTATATTTATTAAATTATGAAGGTGACAACTTTGGCATCATTTAAAATAAAATAATATAAGTGTCATAATCACTTTTATAAGACTACAAACGGTTATATATTATGTCATTAGATGATTAAGGTGTAGATATACACTACCAATAAGTTTTGGTCAGGTTTTTGGGCCTTTTAATGGGTATTATTATTTCAATAAAAACTATATTACTGATTTTTCACTTAATAAATAATTTCTGCATCATTAATGTATCACCATTAATGACAATTATATAATCCCTAAAAATTATAAATAAATTATCATGATGTAGATAGATTTTATTATCTTTCTATATACTATTAATTTTCAAATTTTTATTATGTTTATCACTAAATTAAAATTATTATACTTATAAGATTTAAGAGAGTGACATGTTGTCACTTTCTTTGGTTTTAATAATAATTAAATTATTTTCATGGTAAAAAGTCCATAAAATGAATCTAATCCGACCCTTAGGTGATATGGGTCGACTTTTATCCATCCAATAGAATTTTGGCATGTGTTAGGGTAATTTTATAATATTATATTTACACTTAATTACCTGATTTACCTTTAACTATGGTAAATAAAATTTACCGTAGTTATTATTCATAATTCCCAAAAATAAAAAGTAGCCTATTAACATAATTTGGACCCACTGATTCCAAATATGGAATCCATTTTTTCAAATTAAATACACATAAGTTGCAGAAATTAAATTAAAATTAATCCCGTTGTCGAATGAAAACGAGTTTTTGTATAAAACATTACAAAAGATTGAATTGATTTAATCTACGAATTCAATGTAAAATCAATGATAATGAAATAAATTATATTAAATGGTAAAAATATATTCTATTTATACTTTAAAACCATTCAATATTATAATTTAACCACATAAGTTATTACGATGAAAAAAGTTGTTTTTAATTAAAATATAGTGTGTTTTTAAAATATGAAAGTTATCAGAATAATATGAAAAATTTATCCAAGGAAAAATTTTATATCCTGATTCCAAAGAATAATTTTATTTTGTAAAATTGAACTTATAAACATGTCAAAAACTAGATTTAAATTGGGTGTGCCATCAAAAGGCGGCAAAACTGCATTTTTTGAAAAATACTTATTTTACCCGAAAAAATTATTTTGTTCTTATACCATGTTCTAGAAAATGTGTAAGATGAATAATAATGTTATAAAATTCAAAATTTAGTTAATACTATTCATAACGGCTAGTTCATAATATAATATATCGTTGTTTAGTAAAACTCGGTATTGCGTACAACACACGCTATCGAGGAAGGTTGTGATTGCATGTAATGCAAACCAAGTCAGGGTTGTGTGTAGTACACGACTCCTTTGGTGATGCGTATAATAAAATACATTGAATATATATATATACTCAATGTTTCATAGAATAACTACTATCAAACAAACATGAAATTGTGTGTAACACGATCCAGGATTAGTGTTGTGTATACTGCAAGCTAATATGGTGTTGCGTATAGCGCAAGATAATCTTGGTGTATCGTACAACAGAAGATATGAAAGAAATTAAAAATAAAATATCTTATAAAATATCGGGTTATTACATTCTACCCCCCTTAAAATGAATTTCTCCCTCGCAATTCGTCGGGGTTATAAATGGTTTTCTACTTGAAAGTTTCTTTAATTGAAACCCACATCGTAGAAAGGAATACCAAAAGTTATCTTTATAAACTAAAGTATGAAACGTAACGGTTACCCAAATAAACTAATCACTGGGTTTCTACATAGGATAACATAGGTGAAAATATGGATATGAAAGATAAATCTAACCATCATGTTCTGATAGAGAGTGGTAGAGAACATGGCTATGAAAAATCCAACAATCACAAAGCTATAGATTTGTGATGATCTAAGGTACCATCTGATTCATCAGATATAAGGTCACTAAGACAAAAATTTTGGTTTTCAAGATCATTTCCCTAATGTTGATGAATTAAAATAAATACTTACATGATTTTGGTACAATCTCACTGTTGTTCGTGAATTGAATAATTTCTACTTCATCCCTTAATGAAATGAAGTTGAATTTGTTATTCGTGATGTGTTAGCAGATCATGTGATAGAATGGTGGGTCATTCCATCTATTTCAAACAAAAGGTTAGCAAAAGTTATAAGTCCATCATATGGTTAGATTAATCGTATATGGTTCCAAAAATGAACTTATACTTCATATATCATACCGCTTAATAAAATAAAACTAGTTTCTACTAACCAGGGACTTTCTGTAGGATAGTGGTAGGCGATAAAGGTCAATCACACTTCGGTTGTGGGTTCGATTCCCACAGCCTTGTCCGACGCGATGGGTTGTCGCCAGTCCTGCAAGTTGTCCTTTTTTCTAAAACTATATTACTATAACATCCCATCAATAATATCGAAAAAAGTTCTATCCTTAAACAATACTAACTTATGTCCAACATAATCCATTCTAATCTTTAGGATTATCTAAAATACTTTGGTCCAAGCTCATAGTATAAAGAAAATGATTACTTAAAATGTCACATAACAATCACGTGAATGCCATCATTTATCCCCCATATAAGATATATCTTGTTGGTCAAATTACAAACATGTGAATACCTTAATCATGTATTATCTTGAAAAATGAATACCCATTTAACCTTAGTGAAAACATGAATGATGTCAAAAGTTAACTCTTTCCACATACCAAAATCCCAAAATTTCTATATAATCAAACCATAATATCACTTAGTCCTTATATCAGTCATGAGCTCATGAATACAATCAAACATCTCATTATCTTCTTATCCCTTCATTATGCGCATATCATCTACTTTCCAAAAATATCTGAATAATCTTCCATGGTTACCGGTACCATTCAACATATACTTTCATATACTTTACGAAAAATAATAGTGTAACAATCCTTAGATGATTCTTTATTCCATAGTACCATACATTATTATTTATAAACATACAATCATTCCACTAACTTCTTAAACCACTAGCTGAGCTTCATCATTTATTTCATCTCATATTTCATTTGTAGTCTCTTCATCATCATCCATATAAATACTACCCGTATGACCATGCTGATTCTTTTCATGAGATTTTCCCTTAGGGCATTGGTTTTCATAATGCCCATACATTCCACATTTAAAACATTTAATAATTGTTGATGTCGTAGCAATACCATTATCCTTGTCCATGCTGTTAACTGAACCTTTTCCTTTGCACTTACTGGCTTTGTGTCCTTCTTTTCCACACCCAAAGCATCTTCCAGTTCCTTTGAAACAATCTCCCTGATGCCTCTTCCCACATGATTTACATGAGGGAAATTGAACTTTCTTTCCTCTATGATCATCATGAAACTCCATCTTTCTCTTATTATCTAAGTTGGGAAACTTACCAAAGTTGAGATTATTGATCATATTATGAGATTGCTGATTAGGCATAATAACGATGTTTGGACTTCCAAATCCTGTTTCATTTGTTTGCTCATGAAGAATATCATTCCATTGTCGTCATATCCTCCATTATCGTGAATCATCCTATTTCCATCCATTTTCTAAAACCCAAAAAGAATAGTGTGAGAGGCAAAAATCATGCTAGGGAAAACAACATAGTAAAGGGGAGTACCCTCAATATCTAACATCTTAGGTTAAATTCTATGATCGTTACCATAGTTCTAGGACTATATCCTATACGTATACTTATCCTTAGGGATATCCTTAGACATACCTTAGAAATATCTCTAGGGATCTCACTAACGTTTTCGCATCCTAGTTTCCAAAGGTTGACTAAACCTTTCCTCCGATACCAACTGTAGAGACCTGAAGCTTGACGTATATGAACATTACATTACTTTTGCGGAATACTTAATACATAACAAAAACAGACACACAAGGACAGTAATAGTTTAGTGTCTTTGGAAACTTGGAACGTAATCTTCTAATCGTGGTGAAAGATCTTCAACATCTCCCATGAAGATCTTCCCCTTTTTTTCTTACCTAAAACCTTTTTTTATATCCTGGGGAAAAGAAAACATAAAAAGGGTGAGCTCAAATGCTCAGTAAGGGTAAGCATGGATAAAATAAAACATACCATATACATTTGAACTTAAAAACATGAACATGATTTTTAAACATCAAAAGCTTGAGCAATGACATAAAACATGGGAGTACGTAAGGCATAGATCATAAAGAAACATTAATCCTGATAAAATATCATGGGAATAAAACTTGTAATTGTGGAAAAACATTATGATTTCCATAGTATCAAAGGCATTGCTGCCAGGACCATCTTAGTGGACAAAGTCCCTTTCTGAATCGAGTTCACTCCTCGTTTCAGTCCTGTAACACTGTACTGGATTAACTTACTGTTCCAGCCATGTTTATCTCATGAGATATAAATCTTTACCCAATGCATTGGAGGGAGATATAGGTCCCACCCATTTCATAATGAAATCATTCTTACTTGTGCCACAAAATAAACATACATCATTCATAATAACTCAATGAATAAAATGGCTTTCATAAACATCATCCCATCATCACATAATCCATATAAAAGAAATGGATATTTCATCATAAGAAAATTTAAACCATGTAAATCATAGAGACATTATACTTGAAACATACACATATGAAATAATGTCATCTTAGATATAAAAATGATTTTGATAAAACACTTGAAATGAATTCTTGAGGAAAATATCCTTTCTTCTTCAAAATCAATATCTTTTCAAAAACCGTCATGCAGTTTTAAAAGAAAAGGATTTTGTTGAAAATAGTCATGAAATATTTTGGAGTAAGCTTCATAAAAATAAGGCTTTATAAAACTGTAAAAAAAATTCATGTCGTATACGTTAAAAAAACATTCTTCTCGTACTTTTTTCGGAAAAGTCAAAAAGTACCTTGTAGGGTAAATAAAAGAAAGATTCCTTCAATACCATGGGGTAAAAGTCAAATCGGTAAAAAGTAATTTAAACATAAATGAATACACTTTTATAAAACATGGACATGGATGATTGCAATAACCCCAGTAAACACTTACGAATAAGCAATCTCGGATAAAAATGAGATTTGCACATTTATCCCTTACCTTAGGTCCGATATGCTTCGTACGTATCCGAACCCCCTGTATAATGATTTAAATAATGTTAAAGAGCGTTTTGGGTAAAATCTTTTCATTTGTCGTCCGTGTTTTGACTTGTAATTATTCATATGATTACTTAGATAATTTTTACATACATCCAGAATGTAAAACATTATCTATATATAATATATATTCAGAATATACATATATATAATAGATCGATAAATGGAAAGAAATACACCGTTCATGGAGACAGTAGGCCGTACGTACGCATGAACGTTGTTTTCGTTTCCTTATTAAATTGAATGGAATTAAGTAGATGACATACATATATATATACATAAATACAGTATCATTATTATGTCATATATTTCATTATCACTTATTATATATACATTTTAATCATTCATGAATGGTTAATCATTGATAATGAATCTCATCGCGTCGTGGAGACGGTAGTCCGTACGTACGCACGAGCGATGATATCATTCCCATGATCGTGGAATTGTATTGAAGTGTATGTATAATATTTAATAATAAATATCACTTTACAATAATCATATATAGTCATTATTTACACCATTATACTCATCCAAGTAAGGTGGTGGTGGAAAATAGATTACACCACGGCGTGGAGACGGTATTCCGTGCGTACGCACGCGCGGTGATTTTGTTTTCCGTAGGATGGATAAATGGTGAAATAGGGTTGTTTCATACTTATAATAACATATCGGTATATGAGTGATACTGATGTTATTACTTCATAATGAAACAACAAAAGAAGAAGAAGTGGAAGAAGAAATAAAGTTGAAAGAATCGGTAACGAACATTACCTCTTCTTTGAAGCGACTCTTTGAGACCTCCTCTTAGGGCACTAAAATTGGTCTTTGAAGAAGACCAGGACCTCTAAGATGTTTCTAGGGAAGTATAGAAGATAATTTGGCAGGGTTTTTCTAAGCTTGAAGGCTCAAATTGGTGTGAGGAAGAGAGGGAGGAGGTTCCCTTTTATAAGGGAGGGGAGGGGCACCTTTGGAAATCTTAAAAATATTAATTTATAATAAATCTAATCCCACTTAAAAACTTCCAAAAATGACTCATATTTGAATATTAGATGAGATAGGGTTTTAATCTCATCAACCAATAAAATTTAGACATGTTAGGAAATTATTGTAAACATTATCAACTTGATTTATCCTTACTTAATCAATTTAATTTTATTTGTGGCAATAACATTCTAAATTTTAAATTATAAAAAATAATTACTTATTTGTTGTGAATTGTCCATAATCGGATACTTTATAACATTTTAGACCATATAAATTTAAATTTATAATTTTTATATATTTTTGTTATTTTTAAACAATTTTATAATATGTTATTTTTATAAAATAACAATAGTGTCAATTTTGACACTATTCATTTATTTGAATTTAAATAAAATATATACAGAAGATATGTTCAAAATAAAATCTTTAATAGATTCATAAAAGTTCATATGTATCTAGAAAAGTATTTTAGAACATTAAATAGTTCATATAATATTTATTTTATTATTTTTAAAACCATTTATTTGGTTTATCTCTTAATAAAATAATTACTACAACATTTTTGTACAATTATTTAATATACTTATTTGTTGCATAAAATTTAAAAATAAAATCCTATGATGAAGATAAATTTATTACCTTTCACAATAATACTTTTACTCGAATTTATCATCTTAAAATCACAATATTTAAATTTTTATATTTATTAAATTTTGAAGCTGACAACTTTCGCATCATTTAAAATAAAATAATATAAGTGTCATAATCACTTTTATAAGACTCCAAACGGTTATATATTAGGTAATTGGATGATTAAGGTGTATATATACACTAAAAATAAGTTTTTTTCAGGTTTTTGGGCCTTTTAATGGGTATTATTATTTCAATAAAAACTATATTACTGATTTTTCACTTAATAAATAATTTCTGCATCATTAATGTATCACCATTAATGACAATTATTTAATCCCTAAAAATTATAAATAAATTATCATGATGTAGATAAATTTTATTAGATTTCTGGAGACTATTCATGTTTGAAGTTTTATGATGTTTATCACTAAATTAAAATTATTATACTTATAAGATTTAAGAGAGTTACATGTTGTCACTTTCTTTGGTTTTAATAATAATTAAATTATTTTCATGGTCAAAAGTCCATAAAATGATTCTAATAGGACCCTTAGGTGATATGGGTCGACTTTTATCCATCCAATAGAATTTTCGCATGTGTTAGGGTAATTTTATAATATTATATTTACCCTTAATTACCTGATTTACCTTTAACTATGGTAAATAAAATTTACCGTAGTTACTATTCATAATTCCCAAAAATAAAAAGTAGCCTATTAAAATAATTTTGACCCACTGATTCCAAATATGGAATCCATTTTTTCAAATTCAATACACAAAAGTTTCATAAATTAAATTAAAATTAATCCCATTGTCGAATGAAAACGGGTTTTTGTTTAAAACATTGCAAAAGATTGAATTGATTTAACCTATGAATTCAATGTAAAATAAATGATAATGACATAAATTATATTAAATGGTAAAAATATATTATATTTATACTTTAAAACCATTCAATATTATAATTTAACCACATAAGTTATTACGATGAAAATAGTTGTTTTTAATTAAAATATAGCGTGTTTTTAAATATGAAAGTTATCAGAATAATATGAAAAAATTATCCAAGGTAAAATTTTATATCCTGATTCCAAAGAATAATTTTATTTTATAAAATTGAACTTATAAACATGTCAAAAACTAGATTTAAAGTGGGTGCGCCATCAAAAGGCAGCAAAACTGCATTTTTTGAAAAATACTTATTTTACCCGAAAAAATTATTTTGTTCTTATACCATATTCTAGAAAATGTTTAAGATGAATAATAATGTTATAAAATTCAAATTTTAGTTAATAATATTCATAACGGCTAGTTCATAATATAATATATCATTGTTTAGTAAAACTCAGTATTGCGTACAACACACGCTATCGAGGAAGGTCGCGATTGCATGTAATGCAAGCCAAATCAGGGTTGCGTGTAGTGCACGACTCCTTTGTTGCTGCGTATAACAAAATACATTGAATATATATATATATATATACTCAATTTTTTGTAGAATAACTACTATCAAACAAACATAAAATTGTGTGTAACACGATCCAGGATTAGTGTTGCGTATACTGCAAGCTAATATGGTGTTGCGTATAGCGCAAGATAATCTTGGTGTATCGTACAACAGAAGATATGAAAGAAATTAAAAAGAATATATCTTCTAAAATATCAGGTTATTTCAGGCCTAATAAGAGAGGATGATATACATACAATTCCTTTCTATGAGTAGAGGAGTGGTATCCTAAGAAAGGATGACACACACACATAGTTCCTCCCTATGAGGAGAGAGTGGCCTCCCCTTGAGGGTGATTATAGATATATATAATATATATGTACTGTTTCTATTATAGAGGATGAGTTTCAACATACATCCTCAATGAACATGCCAATTATGATGGAAATTTATATAATATGGATCCTGATATATTTATTGAAGAAGTTTTGGATGGTGTGGATGAAAATAATTTTTATTTAGTTATGATATGATTTAACTTTTTTCTTTTTTTATAGAAAAAAAATCTACTTTATGTTGACACTTATTAAATTGACTTTCCTATATTATAATCACTACCATGATTTATGAAGTTCTATAATGTTTTTTCATATCAATATATTTAAATGTGTAGACATATTTATACATACAAAAATTACTTCACCATAGTTTTGAGACACCATTGGTGGTTCCCTACAAATTATTTATGTTAACACCTTGTATGGACAGTTCAGTGGACATACAGCTTCACCTGATATATTTTGGTTACCTATGGGTATATTATAGATCTAGAACTTTTTGATGTTCTAATTGTGATAATATTTGGAGATAATAGAGTGATGGTTGGAAGTTGTGTGAGACATATCTCCAATTCATTATTGGTGTTCCTTTTCTTGGGTTGTGTTTGGTCGCGATGCATAGTATGGACTATTTTTTTATAAATTGTTTCATGATGATTCTTATATGAAATCTTATAGTGAGTTAGGATTACTTTATCACCATATTTATTTTTATATGTCTTGTTTAGTTTTGTGTTACATTTTCATAGCATCTAACTTACAAACATTTCATGCTAGTTTTTTTAGTATAACCTAACAATGGAATTTATTTATAACCTAAGTGAGAAAATCATTTTTTGTATGTATATCAAGATCAGTGGTGTTGGTCTCCATCCCCTAAGGATTGGGGAGTGCTTATGGGGTAGTATAACCTTAACTCATGTTCTATATAAGAATCTGAAATAGGATCTCAGCATCTTATACTAGGGAGGAATTTTGTAAGTGGGGAGGAGTTAATGGAAGAGGGGAGTATTTATTAGAAAAAGATAAGGGATGTTTCAAAAAAAAAATTTATTAATTTATTATTTTTTCTCAATACTATGAATATTTTAGATTATTATGACTAATAATAGTGTTTGATTATAAAATATATATTTTATAAACATTAAAACACTTATGAAACAAAATGGTATCATTTGTATGTTTAATTTAAAGTAAGGAATAAAATCTAGTTTTTTATTATGATAAAATATAATTTATAATCTGAAAATTCATTTATAGGTTTGTAATTTAAGTTCATTATTTTCAATTGAATAATTTTAATCATTAAATACATTTTAATGCATTCAAATTTTTTATAATTTATTGAATTATTTTGACATCATTATGATGTCATAAAACCTAAAATATACACAAAAACTATATTTTGACTATTCACCTAAAAAGAAACATTTTTAGATTAATACCGAAAACCCAATCAAAGATAATTTGAACATGTATATTCAAAAAATTAGGTCCATTTCATAAAAATAAATTTTCAAATTAATTAATTATAGTATTTAGGTTTTAATGTAAAAAGTAATTAGTTTTCTAAATACATTTGAAAATACATAATTAAAAATTTACACTTATACATACTTTGAAGAATATAATTTTAGAAATCAGTTTATGATGTTATATATCTATATTTACTTATTTTATTCATGTTCAATACTTATTAATAGATATTTTATTATTCACTAAGGTCGGTTACTATTATAATGGTCAATTTCTATTCCAATGGTCATATAATAATTCTTATAAATTTATCTTATTTCATACACATTTCATTCACTTGGTTTTATTTATATATTCCATATACATCATTTATAAAATTCCGATCATATTTATAATGTTTTTTTAGTTTTATAATATTATTTTCTTGTGTGATATTTCTATGAGACCATGACCCTATGGATTTCAAAATTCTATTCATGTTTTTTATTTGTTTTTATTTTCCCATTATACAATTCTCAGTTTCATATAGTGTATTTATCATTCGTATATGTTGTTCATTATTGAAGAAGTAAAATAGTGTTCATTTTTGTTATGGATTATTTGTGACTTATCTATACTATTCCTTATAACTAAATATGACATACATGTATATCTAAAAATGAAAACTTCATATAGAAAAGTATTGGGTGAAACTTTCTCCCACCTTTAGAAATTTTTTCATTAAAATTTCTATTCATACTCGAAGATGAGAATTGGTGGCGATAATTTTGTTTCCTTTCAAACTTAGTTTCCCATGTTTCATGTTCCTAATTATGGAATATCTATAGTACATTGAAAAAGTGATTTTTCTTTTTGTGTGGAACTTTATCTCTATGACCCAGGATCTTCACTGACTAATCCTCATAATAGAGATCATGATCCAACTACACCACCTCTAGATTCAATACATGTGATGGGTCTGGTATGTACTTATTCAAGAAGGATAAATAGAACATATTATGTACTTTAGATAATCTCAATAGAAGTTCAAGTCAATAGTCTATAACTTTAACATGATCATGAATCTTAAAGGGCACAATGTATATAGGACTTTGGTTTTTCTTCTTCTCAAACCTCATGAACCTATTCTATATCAATATTTAAATGAATAATTTTTCTTCCACCACCAAATATATGACTCATCAATGAATTTCGATACAACAATTTTTTAAACCTTGTTCTGCTTTGATATGTTTCTAAATGGATTATACCATCTCTATAATTTTGTTACTAGTTCTGGTCCAAATAGAATACATTCTAGAACTTCAACCCAGAATGTTTGAGTTCTTTACTTATTCACATAATGAGTTTCATAATAATTCAAATGAATTATTAATTGAAATATATTTCTAAAAACTTGACTAGAGTATTATATTGATCCCATCCTCCTTTAAAGTCCATAGAGAGAAATTTAATCATTTATTCCATAGTTTGAATGGTCCTTTCTAATTGATCATTTATCTTAGGGTGATTTTTCAAACTAATGGTAAATTTAGAGATCAAGGAAAGTTTGGGAATCCTATAAACATAGATTTGAATCAAATTTCTCAATCAGATACAACCAGTAGTGGTTTTCCTTATCGCCTCACAACTTCTTCAATGTATACATTTTCATATTAATAGAGTGATAAGTCATTCAAAATGTTAATAAAGTAAGAAATAATTATGATATAATCCATTAGAACCTATATGAAATTGTTTCCTTTATATTTTTTTGGATATCTCATAAAAAAAATCCATGGTGATGTTCTCCCATTTCCATGTTGGTATGGGTAATGGTTGAATTGCCCACTTGTACTTTTTTCATTCTGCCTTAACATGTTGTAATAGGAAGTGCCTTGATATTTATTCAACAATATCCTTATTTATATTGTCCCACCAATAGTTATCTCATATATATTTATACACCCTTTTTACCTATATAGATAAATAATTTTGATATATGAGTGTCATCTAATAACTCCTTTATCTCTGGCTCTGATGGTACACATAATCTTGTCCAAAATATTATAACTCAATTTTTATAAAAATTGAACTCTGATATTTTCCCATTACTTATTGTATACACCTTCTATTATATCTCCCAAAAACCCCCATTGAGATTACTTAATATTATCTAGGGTATATTATTGAGAAATAATTTGATCAAGGAAGCATGTTTCCCCTATCTTTATGATTCCCATGTCCATTCTTTTCATGCCTAAGAATATTTAATTCATTTCAATCCTAACCATGGATAAATTTATAGGATATTTTCTATATAGAGAAACTAATACCTTATTTATCTTTCTAGGAGGGGAATGTATTGGGAAATTATAGTCTTTTATTTTCTTTAAGTATCTTCAATGGTACATATTTATCTCCTTCAATGTGAATATAAACATTATATTTTTATGATTAATATATATGTCTGAATTTTCTCCCTAGAGACATTGCCTCCAAATCATAAATGTGAAAATTGTAGTATATAACTTTATATCATGCATTGGGTTCTTTTTATAATTTTCCTTAAACTATCTTGAGGCATATTCTATAGCATTATCATTTTTTATGGGAGCACAACCCAATGAATTCTTTGAAGTGTCACTATAGATCAAAAATCCTTCCCCACTTTAGGGTAGTGTGTGTATACATATAGTGATTATATTCCTCTAAGACCATTTAAAACTCTATTTACATTCATCTATCCAAAAAACCTAACTCCTTTTGTTTATTAATTTAGTAAGTGGGCTTGACAATTATGAGTATTTTCTCAAAAAATTTTAATAGTACAAAACTATTCCATGGAAACTATAAATTTATGGTATAGAAGTTGGTATAGGTCATTTGACCATAACTATTATCTTTGAAGGATCCACATATATTAATTTTCTTATGATTATATTAGTTATGAATTTAACTTTCCCCATTCACAATACACATTTATTGTACTTTTTATACAACTTCTCCTTTTATAATGTCTTTAACATAGTACTCATATTTTCCTATTATCCATTCCTTCTTTTGAAGTATATAAATATTTAATCTATAAATACTACTACAAATTTGGGAATGGAATCTCTAAATACATTATTAATCCAGTCCATAATGATTTTTGGAGCATTAGTGACTTAAAATGTCATCACTATGAAATCATAATGTCTATATCATGTGAAAAAGGTAGTATTTTAGAATATACACCTTATTCGCCTTCAATTAATGATATACCAATCAATGATCCACCATTTAAAAATGTTGAACCCCATGTATCTTATAATGCCCCATATTTTTTCATGTATTATTTTTTAAATATTATATGGATTATATTCGAGACCAGGCACTGAGACGGCGTGCGATTCTAAGGCCCGCTGAGCCCAGAATAATTATTTGAAAAATATTAAAATATAAAATTGTATGCACATGTAGTTTTCCTAGAAAAGTGTAATGACTTTTAAATGGGTGCTCAGATCAAAAATCTGAGGGAACCATTGTGTTCAGATCACCAGCTTTACCCTAGGTGCTACCTAACATTCTATGGCGTGGGTCAACTGTGAAAAGTAGTCACGAGCATTTTTAATGAATAAAATAAATTGAAAATTTATTTTATTTTCTGTTTCATTGATGAATTTACGTAGTGATGTTTTTTATTTTTAATAAACATTTAGGAATGGATCTAGGGTTAGGCTCATAGCCCTAGAATTCCATAGAGGCTCTAAAGAGGAAACCCTGAATATTTCTCTCAGCGAGCGACGACGGAACTGTGGATCGAAGATCGATGAATGTCATTCTTAATGGATATTGCCAATGGAAATTGATCTTCAGTAGTGATAAATCCAATTCCTAGGTATTATGTGTTATTTCATATTTCCTTTCTCGTTCTTGAATTCAACGATGAACACAGACCAACCAACAAATAGGTTGATCTGCAATTCGATCGTTCCTTGCGGGATGGGTTATACATTGTAGGATTTATGGGGTATGATTATAGATATTATTGTTTTGATTGTTGATAATTATTACAGGAACATATCAAGGCTGGAACTAACAAATACTAAGGTTCCTTCCTCAGATTTTTTTCCCTATGCATTTTCTCTCCCCTAATTCTTCATGCATTCCTCTTTCTTCAACGGTTTTTGAACGAACAATCGGTGCACCTTAGTTTCTTGGCGCAATGAACTGAAATTGAAGATACAACATAGGGAAAAACTAATTGAGGTGTTATAGTGATAGATAAGGAAGAATCGAAACGATTCAGGAGAAATCGTTCTTCAGGCAGTTTCTCAAAATAGAGCAAAACAGATTTCCTAGCCGATTGAAGGACCGAAACACATCAATTTGATGTTAGGGTGGTGAAATGATCTTAAATATTGATTTAAAAGGTGATAGGACCATAGAAACAGGATCCAAAACATCATCCGAGGAGCATGGAGTAAGAACACGACATTCTGGAAATTCTATAGCACACGGCGTGTAGTCCTGGCTACACAGCGTGTGTTCATTACCAGACCACTCGACGTGTACTCTGAGAAGTACATGGGAAAAGAGTGGAGTACATGGGTTTCCCACATGGTTTTTACTCTACCAAATGGAATGTTCTAGACCAAGTACACAGGTTACCCTGTTTAGTGGTACACGAGCAGGCAGACATGGGTTGACACCGTGTTCTATCACACAACCAGAGTACACGGGGAGACCCCAGATGATAGAAAATAGTTTGTGACTCCTTCTACACACCATGTACTTCCTTTTATACATGATATTTTCTAAATACACAGTTTTTTGTACATAGGTAGTACTCGGGGTCAAGGACATGATGTGTGACCCTACTACACATCATGTACCCTTTCTACATGGCTTAATTCTTTTTTCCTTCGTATCTTGGACATCTTTTGTTAGGATTCATTCCCTTTATCATTTTATATGAAGTTTTTTATAAATAATTTCATACTCATAGGACTATGATCCCTTCAGTAGGACTTTCTGGATAGAGTTTTGGAATCCCCCAAGAAGCTTGGAGTAGAATCCTCTATTCATTATTCATGTCCTAGGTAGAGTTCTTGGTATCGACATGACCAACATTATGCGGACGTCGATCCTTTACATGGAGGGTTAATCTAGATTTGATTTGTCAATATCACCCAAGGACTTATCTTTGATCCTCATATGTTTTTTTGTATCTTTTGTTAGATCTATCAGCATATCTCTCTCATGGTGAGACTCAATGAGAAGTACCACTCAAATGGACGCCATCAATGATTTTGGACCTAGGAGTGTGTTCCCTCAAATGAGTGCTTTGTGGAATTTTTGAGATAAATTACTATTATTTTCATTCAATGGTTGTGAATTACCTCTAGTCTGTGTGTCTTGGTTGAGTATATCTGAATATTCTTGTTATATATGTTATAAACATATACCTTTGTAGAGATGATTGTGTCTTTTTTTTTTGTTATATGGCTTTGTGGTTTCGGGGTGTCCTACTGATTATTGTTATACCAACCCCTATATGGGATTTTCCCACATGTGTCGTGTCTTTTGTAAATGATTGACCTTTTGATGGAGTCCTAGGTGGACCAGGACTAGATGGTGCTTTGTGAGACCTGAAAGGTCGAGGTGTGTTCTTGCGGCTATAGACAGCAGTCCCAGTACCTTTTCCTTACAAGTTGGACTTATGGTTATAGAATATTTTTGGTGGGATTGTACTTAGAATAGTTTCACTTTTCTTTACTTTTCTTTGTGTTCTGGTTGTGGGATATAGTGTTATGCATGTGTTGTTTACTTAGTGGTTTTTAAATTTCAACATTTTTTGGGCTTGGATATGGGTATGTGAGTGCAGGTACATAGGAAATGCCTCCAATGTTAGTGATATTCTTACTCAATTCTATTCACCATCCCCTTAACTATTGGAGATGGAATTGGGGATTCATGGCATTGGCCCCACTGGGATGGGTCATGATAGAATGGTATCAGAGGAGTCAGTTCTACTTTAGGACAAGGAGTATGTGATATTGGTTTGGGGAGACAATGTTAAGTCTTTTGAGTTCAGATTTAAGGCTAGGGACTCTAGTGTTGATGCGAGTGGCCAATTTATCCATACACCAGGACTTTGATAACCTTCTTTTTTACTCAGTATATGAGAACACTGGTTGTAGGGAAAATAATGGCACATGCATCATATATGAATGGGTTGTGGTTTCCATGTCCTTCTTGAGTCATCTCTCTAGATATAATCATTGAATGTGGTACATCCTTTTTTACATACAAGATGCCTCTATGACACATACTAGCTAGGATTCAATAGCTTGATCATAAGGATGTCCCCCTCAGTGATGAGGCTTTGATACAGGGACCAGTTCCCCAGATGTTACCTCCAGGTGGTGCACCAGCTATACCACCACCTATGAAGAATCATGTGGTACCCACAATACTAGTAGATGAGGATTGAAGGATGAGCATAATTCATGAGTTTCATAGATAGATACCCCTCAGGTTCTGAGGCGAGCCTAACCCTAAGGAGGCTAAAGAATAGCTTGAGGTGGTGACCCAAGTTTTATATGTAGTCTGGACACCAGCAGATCAGATGGTTGTTCTGGTGGAAATCCATCTACAGGGCTCAGTAGGGTGATGGTGAATTTTGGCCACCCAGACACACGAAGAGGTGAACCTATCATGGATAGAGTTCAAGTGTATCTTTAGAGAGGAGTTATCACCAGTTACGCTGAGATATTTGCATGTATAGGATCTTATTCATCTCTGGTAAGGTAGCATGATAGTGGATGATTATTCATCGAGGTTCACCAACCTTTCTAAGTACTCGATGGATATGGTTAGAGATCAGTACTTTAGGGATCAGACCTTCGAGCGAGGTCTGCTTAGAGACATCTGAGCCAACGTTATCCCTCTATGAATCCATACTTATGTCGAGGTGCTTTAGAAATCTTTGGTGGTTTAAATATTCTTGGATGAGCAGATATAGTTGGTGATAGTCAGTAGTGGACGAGAAGCAAATGAGACCTCGGTAGCAAGGAGTCGACATCAGTCCTAGGGACCTAGGCATGGGAGACATTTCAAGAGGAGGTCTTAAGATAGAGGATCTACAGTTCAAGTCTTACAGGGTGGTTCTAGTCAGCCTAAGGAGAGGATGTTCTATTCATGTGACGGTAGGGGACATATCACTCGAGATTATCCAAACCATCAAGCTGTTGATAGGGATATAGTGGATGGACCACTGATGTAGAGACAGTGACAAGAGCAGGAAGATCCATAGGGAAGTAGATGTGGAAGAAGAGTTGTGATAGAAGTAGGAGGTGGTCAACGTTTCAACTTGCTACCACCACCACCCTCACGTGGCCCACACCAGGCTTAGGAAGCAAGAGGATAGGGGAGGGGACAGCTACATGTGGTGGAGGCATATTACCCAGGGGCTCCATGAATTATCCGAGGTATGATCTATGTATTTTCTAATTTAGTTGTAGTACTAATAGACATAGGTTCTAGTTATAACTTTCTCACCACATATCTTGTATGATACATAGATATGTTGGTTAAATCGTTGACTCAACCCTTATGCTTGGAGACACCTACTAGAGAAGACATAATGATCAAACACCTATGTCAGCAGTGTGAACTGACCCTCAGAGGTGAGAGTTTCGGTTGGAACCTCTTGGTGGTAGCATTGAGGCCTTATAATGTAATTATTGGTTTGGATCATTTATCTTTAGTACATGACTAGATTGACTATTTTAGGTGAAGGGTGTGGTGTGTCAGTAGCAATTGAATGAGATTTTTCCTTTATTGGTTAAAAGGAAACCCGGGAAGCATAAGATGGACTCATCCATAGGAGGGTACAACTAATTACTCATCATTTGGCCAGCCTGAACCTTGGTGTAATAGATGTTATGAGCTTCCAGTTTCCAACGGTAGTGGTGTAGTATGAGTACATCTTTCTTGAAGATGTTTCAGGATTACCTCCCCATTGAGAGATAGATTTATGCATTGATTTGTACCCTGGGACGATACTGATATCTACAATAACATAACAGATGGGTCCTGTAGAGCTTTTTGAGATGAGGGTTCAATTAGAGGACTTACAGAGGAAGGGCTTCATGAGACCCAATGTTTCACCCTGGATGGGCCCAGTTTTGTTTTCCAAAAAGGAAAATAGGAGCTTGAGGTTTTGTGTGGAATACTTTCACTTGAACCAGGTGACCATGAAGAACAAGTATCCACTACTGAGGATTGATGAACTATTTGATCATTTGATAGGGGCATAATGGTTCTCGAAGGTTGGCCTTAGGTCAGGTTATCATCAGTTGTGAGTACGGGATGAGGATATACCAAAGACAGCTTTTAGATGTCATTTAGGTCACTATGAGTACTTAGTGATGCCCTTTAGCGTGATGAATTCCCTATCAATGTTCATGGGACTCATGAACTAGATATTTCAGCCTTACTTGGACCAGTTCGTGGTAATCTTCATTAAATATATCCTTATTTAGTTGGCATATAAGGAGGAGCATGTGAGACACTTAAGGATAGTTCTAGACATACTCTAAGAGCACCATCTTTATGGGAAACACTTGATGTGCCAGTTCTGGATTCAGATAGTCCACTTTTTGGGACATGTTATCTCAGTGGATGGAGTGGTAGTGGACCCGGCCAAGGATGAGGTAGTGTTATCATGGGATCCACCTAGGAGCATGACAGAGGTGCGAAGATTCCTTAGGCTATCAGGATTTTACTCAAGATTCATTATTTATTTCTCTAGGATATGAGAACCTATGATAGATTTGAATCAAAAGGGGAATCATTGTATGTGGATAGAGAAGTGCTAACAGGATTTTCAGCATTTGAGGCAGAGTTTCAAAGGTGATCCTATCTTGAGATTTCTGGAGGAGGGTGTCGAGTACGAATTGTTCTGAGATGCATCAAGAACCAGGTTTGGTTGTGTCCTAAGGTAGAGGCAAGCAGTTATTTCATATGGTTTAATCTAGTTATGACCACATCGGTAGAACTACATGACCCATGATCTTGAGTTAGCAGTGGTAGTATTTAGATTGAATATGTGTTGACACCACCTGATGGGAGAACAGTTAATTATCTACTCTGATCATAAGAGTATCAAGTATATGTTCTCTTCGAAGGATCTAAACTTGAGAAATAGGAGATTGATAGAGTGACTCCAGGACTATGAATTTGATATTTTCTATACTCCTAGGAAGGGGAACATGGTGGTAGATGTTATCATCATAAGATCTAGTTCATAGCTGCTGAATAAGGCATCATAGAAGTTGACCTCGTTGTAGTTATCCCTTGTTAATGCAGATGAAGAATCTTACCTCTAGTCAATGGTTGTTACCCCTCCACTCTTAAAGTGAGTTAGGGAGGCACAACTTGAGGATACCGATTGTGAGACCCTACATTCTCAGATAACTATAAGGCATGCTTTTGGTGGATATTTGAAAGGTGAAGAGCATGTCATTCTTTTCAAAGGACACACAGTAGTACCAGTGACATTGTGGGCTGAGGTTTTGAAGGAGTTTCATATGTCCCCTTTGGTGGTACATCTAGGTGTGGAAAAGATGTACCAAGACCTCCAATGTTAGTTTTTGTGGCCAGGGATAAATAAAGGATTTGAGGAGTTTGTTTTTCGAATCCTTACTTTTAAGAAAGAGAAGGTTTTCCACTAGGTTCCAATGGGTTTAGATCAACCCCTTGAGGTGCTTGAATGGAAGTGGGATGGGATATCTATGGACTTAGTGATGGTTTTACCATGTATATCCAAGGTACATGATTCCATATGGGTTATCATCAACTAACTCACCAAGTCAGCCCACTTCCTAGCTATCTGATAGAAAATTTTAGTAGAGAACTTGGGACGCCTCTAGGTGCAAGAGATAGCTCGACTCCATGGAGTTCCATTGATGATAGTTTCATATTGTGATGCTCATTTTACATTATAGTTGTGGAAGGGATTGCAGGAAGTGTTTGGGACCCAGTTACACTTTATCACAACGTTTCAACCACAAACAAACAACCAGATAGAGCATACCATTAATGTTCTGGAGGATATGTTTTGGGCTTGCATGTTGGAATTTTTCCATTATTGTGAGGATCACCTACCACTGGTGGAGTTTGCATACAAAAATCAACTACCATTCCACCATTGGTATGGTATCATTAGAGCCTTTTTATGGGTGACCCTACATGTCACTAATTTTTTGGACCAACCTAGGAGATTCATCACTCTTGGGCCTGGAGTTGGTGTGAGCTACTACAGAGAAGGTGTATATCATTTAGGAGTGGATACAGACTGTACAGATCCATCATAAGTCTTATGCTAACACCTGACATCGGCCTTTGTATTTTGATGAAGGAGACCACATGTTCCTATAGGTTTAACCCCAACGTGGATTACGGAGATTTGGCTGGGGCAGCAAGTTATCTCTCAGTTTTATCGGCCCTTTTCAGATACTGCATAGAGTTTGTGTGGTTTCATACCACTTAGCTCTCCCCCCATAGTTAGACTGGGTACATGATGTCATATATGTTTCATAGATGAGGAGGTAAGTGTATGACCCATCACACGTCATCAACTGGGGTGAGCTGGACATCGAGGATGGAGTGACTTTTGATGAGTACTCAATGAAGATTAAGGATATAAATGAGGGGATCCTTCATGGGTGAGATATTCTATTGGTGCATGTCCAGTGGAAGCATGGGAATCTCTAGGAGAGTACATGGGAGTGGGAGGTTCAAATTTGTGCACAATACCCACATCTTTTTTAGTAGCATTTGTTTTTGGATTTTTGAGGACGTAAAGCCCCATGGTAGAGGGAATGTAATGTCTCAGATTTTTCTATGTATTATTTTTTAAATAATTTATGGATTATATTTGAGACCAAGCGTTGAGATGGCGTGCGATTCTAAGACCCGGTGATCCCAGAACAATTATTTAAAAAATATTAAAATATTAAATAGTATGTGCGCACAGTTTTCCTAGAAAAGTGTAATAACTTCTAAATAGGTGATCGGATCAGAAATATGAGGGAACCTTTGCATTCAGAGCAGTGACTTTATCCTAGGTGCAACCTAACATTGGCCAGTATTGTTAAACTGTGAAAATTACTCACAGGGATTTTTAATGAATAAAATAAATTGAGAATTTATTTTATTTTTTCATTTCATCGACACAGTGATGCAGTGAAACTTTTTATTTTAAATAAACCTTTAGGAATGGATCCAAGGTTAGTATCGTAACTTTGGAATTCCCTAAAGTCTCTCAAGAGGAAAACTTGAAGATTTATCTCAACGAGTTATGACGGAACTATGGATCAAATATTGATGAATACCGTTATTTATGGATCTCACCAGTAGAAATCGGTCTTTAACAGCGAGTGATCTAATTCCCAGGTAGGATGCATTGGTTCGGATTTCCTTACCCATTCTTGAATTAAATGGTGAATTCAGACCAACCAATGAACATGTTGATCCATAGTTCGATCATTCCTTGCGGGATGGGTTATACTTAGTGGGATTTATGGGGTTTCATTATAGAGATAATTGTTTTGATTTTTTATCATTCTTACGAGAACAGGTCGAGGCTGGAACAAACAAAGATCAAGGTTCATTCCTAATATTTGTTCCTTGTGTATTTTCTCTCCCCTGATTATTCTACACATTCTTCATTCATCAAAGGTTTTTGAACGAACAATCGTTGCACCTTCGTTTCATGGCGCAATGATCTGAAATTGAAGAATCAACATTGGGACTACCTAACCAAGGTGTGATGGTGAAAACGATGGATGAATCGAAGTTATTAAGGAGAAATTTTTCTTTGGGAGGTTTGTGTTGGAATGGATCAAAAATTATTTACAAGCTTATTGAAGGCCGGAAATAAATCGATTCGTTGTTAGGGTGGACAAACAACCTTTAATATTCAGTTTTGAGGTGAACGGATCACAAAAAACAGGATTCGGTAGATCGGTAAAGGTACATGGAGGTAGAACAGTACATTCTAGAAATTCTAGAACACATGGCGCATTGTCCTGGCTACACGGCATGTGTTCATCGTCAGAACACTCGGCGTGTACTCTAGGAAGTACACAAGCACAAGGTAGAGTACATGGTTTTCCTACACGATGTGTACTCCACCACACATTATGGATTGTACTAAGTACATCGGCTTCCCTGTGTACTGGTACATGAGTAGGTAGACATAGGTTGACGTCGTGTACTGGAACATGACCATAGTACACGACCGAACCCCGAATGATAGAACAGGATGTGTGAATCCTTATACATGTTGTGTACTTCCTCTTCTGCACAACATGCTCTAAAGACATGGGCCTTTGTACACATTCATTACCTGGTGTCTAGGTAAATGGAATGTGACCCTACTACACATCATGTAACCCTTTCTACATGGATTTATTCTCTTAGTGGACAAGTTTTTTTAGGGTTTTTTCCCTTTGTCATTTTCCATGAAGGTAGGTATAAATAATTTATTACCCATAGGACTATGATCCCTTTAGAAGGAATTCCTGGATAGAGTTATGGAATCCATCGAGAGGCTTAGAGCAGGACTCTCTATTAATTATTCATGTCCTAGGTGGAGTTCTTAGTATGGATGTAACCAAAACTATGTGGGAGTTGATCCTCTACTTGGTGGCTTAATTCAGATTTGAGTTGTTGGAATCACTTCGTGTCCCTGGTTGTGATCCTCATCTATTGTATTGTATCTATTTTCATATCTATCAATGTATCTCTCTCATGGAGATACCTGACAAGAATTACCTCTCGGATAGACATCATTATTGCTTTTAGACTCAGGAGTGTGTTCTCTTGGATGAGTGCTTCATGGAATTTTTGTACTAAATTTCTAGTATTGGTATATAGTGGTTATGACTTACCTCTAGACTATGTTTCATGGTTGAGTATATGTGGATATTCTTATTATATGTGTTGTAGACATATATTTGTGTAGAGATTATTGTATCTTTCCTTTATTATATTGATTTGTAGTTTCAAGGTTTTCCTACTAAGTATTATTATACTCACCCATGCACGGTCTTTTCCCACACGTGTCGTGTCTTGTGTAGACGATCTACCTTTTGACAAAGTCCTAGGAGGACCAGGACTAGATGATGCTTTGTGAGACCTGACAGACCAAGGTGTGTTCCTACGACTATAGATATAGTTCTAGTACATTTTCCTTACTGGTTGGACTTGTGGTTATAGACACTTTTTGGTGGGCTTATATTTGGACCAATTTTACTTTTATTTACTTTCCTTCATACTCTAGTTGTGGTATATAGTGGTATTCATGCATTATTTACTTAGTGGTTTTTACATTTCATCATTTTGTGGGATTAGAGATGGGTATGTGTGTAAAGGTACATAGGATATGCCTCCCATGTTAGTGATATGCCTACTCGGTGCTAGTCACTAGCCTCTGGCCTATTGCAGGTGGGATTAGGGAGTCGCAGTAAGAGCCCCACTGGGACAGGTTGTGACATAACTGGGTGAACAAATCATCAATATATGGAAGTGGATACCTATTATTTGGCATGATCTTATCGAGATCATTAAAATCAATATAGTGATACATTGACCCATACTTTTTTATAACAAATAGAACCAGATAACCCCATGGAGAATCACTAGGGAATATAAAACCCTTTTCCATGTTCTTCTGTAATTACTTCTTAAACACTTCTAGTTTAATGTGGTTCATTATATAGAGAATTTTGGATATGGGAATAGATTAGGTTATACATTATATAGAGAAATAAACCTCCCAACTAATAGAAAGAACATTCATCTATTTGGGTAATATATCAAGATATTACCTCATAGTTTTCATGTATTCAAGGATGATACTTTCCTTTCAAAAGTGTATTCATCATTATATTTTCACTTTTATAATATTGGAGGATGGTTTGGGATATAAAAAGTGATTTCCCTCTCCCAAAAGTTAATATTGGTCCTATATAAGGATAATTTCTCTACACCTAGTATAACATATAATTCTACTGGAGAGAGTACAATAATGTTTATAGGTACATTCTTCCAAAAAAACTTAATTGTGGAAGAGTTATATAATTTAGATGAAATGATTTTACCAACTTTTTTTTTGATAACTCAACCTCCATGTCTTGAGGTGTTGTTTGAATATTTATATTGAACTTTCATGATATGAAAGAATGTGTATAAGTATAATAAATTATGATATTTTCTACTCCTGAATGAATAATAGTTGTACCTATCACCACTTCAATTTCATGATCCACCTTAGTAGTAGTGATAACATAATCATGTTTTTTTTCTTGGATTTAGAGGTTTTTCTCTTGGTTATTCCTAATGACCCTTGGATTAGTGCATTAACTTATATAGTGTCCACGTTCCTTACATTTGAATCATTGGACCATAGGTGGAGGATTGATTTGAACCTTTATTTATTCCATTATATTAATCAGTTTCTTCATGTCCCTTTATAATTCTTAATATTGATTCACTTTTATTACACACATGAAGTGTTTCATCATTACTTTGAGGTGGTTTTTAGGTTTCACCTCCCTACGCTTTTTACATGTGGATAGTTGAATCTTTTTCACATCATGATAAGTATTATTTGATCCTCTAGAATTAAACTCAATTCTTATATTCTTACTTTTAGACCTATATGACCATTGGGTTTTAAAAATATCTATTTCCACTTTAATGTCACATCAAACAATTTCTTCATAGTTATCAAAGTATCTAATTACTAAATCTCTTTAAAGTTGCAACTTCAAGACACTAAATAATGGCCAACCTTTCTTTCAGTGTCAATGAAAAATCCAAAGTTATACCTATAATGGCCTTATGAATTTTTTCCATAAGGCCTAGATGATTTATTATAAAACCCCATGACCATACGAGTTAGAAAATTTCATTGAATTTTGAAAATTTTGAGTATAGTGGCCAAGTTATTTTTTAGAAATGGGATTTAGAATAAAATTCAAAGAGTTTGAACACCTATGAAGGATGTTTTAGGGCTTCGTATGATGTTTGAGGGGGTTCTTGGGGGATTGGTTGAGCCTCAGGAGAGGATGGGAGGATATTGTAGACAAAATGTAGTAAAATAGCTTTATAGTGGTGTATGATAATATTAACTATAGCCAAAACTATAGTACAACCACCATATTGCTGATGGTATCTGATAGTAGCACCTATTACTACTAACAACCACCATCCATTTGGTGGACTCCACTGGTTCAAAAGTGTGCTTAAAATTGTTAAAAATGATATTTTTTACCTCAAACAGAAAGTGGGGGAATCTCCAACCCCTTATCCCTTCTTGCTCGCATGAACCAATGTTGAACCCCCTTTGGTTGCCTCTTCTCCCGTGATCAAGGGGTGATTTTGAGGCCATTATTCAATAATTTAAGGTGTGTATTCAACTATAGTAATCTCATTTGATCTACTCCTCCCTTATTTTCTAATTATTATTTCTACAATTTAGGGATTCGGTTTTAATTTGACCTGAGTATGGTGGAATCAGACAATTATCATGGTTATTTTGTATGAATTGTTTAAAGAAGATCTCGTGAAGATTTTTTCCCACTTTTTCACATTGTTTTTATGATAGTGAGATCCCATTTTGTTTTATATTAGGTTTTTTATTTAAATTAAATTAAATTTACAATTGAATCACCGTCTTCCATTTAGGATTTTTCTTGGAATGCATAGGGAATGTCTCAGGGTGATGTCGACATGTCCTTGCTCACTGATTCGGTTGAGGTATGTTGCACTAGAAATTTTATAAAGTTTTTTCCATAAAATTAAAATTAATTATCATTTATATTGGAATTGTTGGTTATTTATTTGTCTTTGAATATGTTTGGGAGTATTCTATGCGTAATCGGTGAGCATTTGGTCATGGTTTCAGTGTGATGAGGTTGAGAAGTGAGATTCTTGGAATATATTCCTATTTAAATATAAATTTAAAATTGTTTTAAAAAAATTAGTTAATTTATTAAATAAAATATGGATATAATTAATTAATTTTGGTTCTTTGGATATTATGTAGATCCTAATGTGTTTTGGATGATGGATGGATGTGATTTTTGAGCCTTGATGAGGGATGTTAGGCTACTTTAAAAAGGGGGTTACACTTTAGTTTAAGGAAGGTGGTCCTTATGCATCTACCCTTTGGTATTATGAATTAATTTATATGTGTGTGGTATGAATATCCCTGCTAATATAGTATTTTTGTCTCCTTAAATTATTTTAGTCATTTAATAAAACCCAAACCCTATGATTGAATTGTACAAGGTGCTGATGGTCCCAATGGACCCTCATGTATTGTCTAGACAACTCGATTGTCAATGGAAAAGGAATAAATCAGATCATGTGCCTTATAATACTAGATCCCCATGATGGGTATGGGTTAATTAAATTTAAATGGATAGTTTTAAGTGTCCCTAGTGGCAGGTGACCTAGTGACCCTATGTAGAGAGGAGTGATGACTCAAAATGCATGGAAAATGGGTTTCCCATAAAAGATAACCAATAGATGTAAGACTCATTGATGTGAACATGGGGTGAGTGTTCCTACCCCACTAGGATTTGATTACTTGGGTGGTTAAAACCAAAAAGGAATATAGGATGGGTTTGGTGTTCAGGCCAACCTAGGATGCCCGAGAAAAGGGATGGGACTAAGGCCATCTTAGCATGACTTGCACAAGATTCCTTGATGAGACTTAGTAGACCCTAATAGGTTCCCCTATATATTATGACACTAGTTAGAGAGATAATTTTGGAATGGGTAGATATGGTAGTGGTTGTTACCTTATAATCCATATTGATGATGTGATCTTGATTGGTTATGGATAGAGGTGACGGGTTTATGCATTCAGCCAACCCATACCCTATATTATAATTTCACTTATTTACTTTTGATGTAGCTATAGATGACCTGAAATGATTCCTAGGACCTGACCTATGGATATAATGATATTTGATGGCGATGTTTTGGATTCCTAAAGTTACTTATTAGGATCTGAATTTTTGATCCATGTTTGATATTATTGTGATATGACTTGGACATGATGACTTCATCATGGATGACTAATGTGTATCCTAGGATCTGACTATTGATATATGTGTAGAATTCCTAGGACAATGGAATTAAACCTCAGGTATTTATGGGATTCTATGGATTCCATATGTCTCTAGGATTCCTAGTGTGGCTAGGATCCAACTGTTCTTGCTTGAGAATTTTATTATTATCACTATTATGAGATGACTAGGTTACCCCTAGGACCTAGCTATTTGAGCCAATGATAATATATGTGTAACATCCCCACCCAACCCATTGTCTTAAACTAGGTTATAGGTGTTACTAAACTTAGGTGACATCCCCAAGGCAGCAATGGATATAAATAAATTCTAAGGTCTTATCTGGACATTAGGGGACAATTTTCCTTTTTTTAAGAGAACAACATATCAAGACAAAAAACAACCAAACCAACTATATGATGCATGAGTGTAAATAATATAACTCAAACAGAAACTAAAAACAAAAAAATAAAAGTAATAGCAACAATGAATAACTAATGGATCAAGAGAACCAAAGGATGTCCTAACGCAACAACAGAAATGTCAAATCACTACAACCACTCCATGAGAGAAACTGCAAGATCTAAACATTATCCTAAGGTTGTATCATCATTATACACTACTAGAGAAGAAAAATACCTTTAATTTAATTATTTTATGAAGAATAATAGCTTAATATGTGCCAAAGTGAATATGGAGGGGGTGGGTAATCATACCCTACAATATTTCCCCAATAGACTTCCCAACACATGCCACTAAGGCCAGAAAAATGTTAGATCATAGTTTATATAAAATATAAGGGGATAATCTCAAAAAAAATACTATAAGAAAAAGAGTTAAAGTAAAAAAATTAAATTAAATCACTTGGTTCATTCATTCTTTCTACTTTTCATACCCATACCATGCTTCATAGTCACACACACATGCATGTCGAATGATAACCTCAATACTCATAAGGTGTGATCTGTCATTTTCTAAGCCATCAGTTGTTGATATACGCACATGATTATAGTCTATAACTTAGAACCAAGTCCTTATGAATAAGTCCTCAAATAATAAAATATGAACCCACACTACTATATATGTTAATAAAATCTTCCATAATTATTTTGATCATACAAAAAAATGTTCTTAAGTTTTCACAAATGCAATGAAAAACATGTTTAATTTTGAAACCATTAAAACACGGCTTGTACAAGGTTATACAAAATTTATTTACAACATGTACCATTAATCAAGAAATCATTATAGATTAATCAAATCCATGGAAACCAATATTATAAAATAAAAAAACAATTGGGGTTTTCATTAAAAATCATAGCAAGATAGTTTAGAAACCTAAGCCTTACAAATCTATAAATACTTGAGTTATAGAGAATCCATATACCTCAAGTAGAATGTACTACAAAAAAAGAGAGAGACTTGACTACACCTCGAACAATTTTTCTCCAAAAAATCCCTATCAATGACCAATAGGAAGATTTCCAAGGCTCTCCCTAAAATGAATGATCTGAAACAACCAATAAAATAAGTAATGTGAAGGCTAAAAATGTGGTTTCCACTCAGAAACCACATATAAAATACCTCCCAAAATTATCTTACATGGATCCATAACTCATCTCACAAAAATCAGCATGTGAAATGGACAAATAAAAAATGAGTTCGACTATCACCATGGCTTGGTGGAGCCACCACATCCATGGTGCCTTTGATAGGGAAACGCATAAAAAGTGAAACAAGGCCAAACACCATGGCCTGTTTCATAAACCTCGTCTATTTTAGGATCACCACAACTTGGACCACTCTGTGGTGAGTCCTTTCTGGCTATGGTTCATAGTGATCCACCTAGGGTGTCAAAACCCTAACCACACCTAGAGGATCTCCATTTTGGACTCCTATGTTTCACATGGACATGCCTACACAACACACCCACCACCATGGTGTATTATTGCCCATGGTGGACCAAAAAAAGGAGAACCACTCCCAAACCCTTCAAGAAACTCACCCAAACTCTCCAAACCCAACTAAAACCATGAAAAAAGATTTAAATTACTATTATTATAAGTGCATACCTAAAACTGAGGGTGTTACATTCTTCACACCATTAGGATTTCTTTCCCTAGAAATCTGGATATTTTCGATAGTTTAGAAAATTTTGTGCCATTATTCCATTATTTCTTTCCCACAGTCCCAAGTTTCCACCTAAATTTGACCATGTTGGTATAAAAATCACCCAAAATATATACTATTTTCCCATAACACTTTCTCTTATCTATCTAAAAAACATATCAACACATGTAACAAAGTATATTTTGATGCAAGATCAATGTGGTGCCATTTAATACCAATGTTAGGATCATGATGGAACTTCTTCAATTAAGATACATAATATACATTGTGTATGGAGAAAATTCATGGTGATAAAGCCTACTGATTCATCACATCACCCATCCATTCTAGTATTTCAAAAGGACTGATATACCAATGAGACAATATACCTTGAATATCTAAGCATCAATGTCCTATCCTTAGAGAGACTTTTAAGAGCACATGATCTACACATAAAATGATAATGACTGATGAAGATGATCTTTATAATATTTTTGATGACTATGATTGATCTCCATAATTTTCCTAATCAGATAAACGTTTTTCAGTCATCTCCAGAATAAGGGTAGGTCCCAATAAAAAAGTTTCTCTAGTCTATATCCAACAAAGTGAAGACTAAAAAGGATGACCATTAAATACTTCAAAAGGATAAATTCATATTGAGGCCTGATAACTACTATTATAGGAGAACTCCACTAATGGAATATGATACTTCTGTGGGCCTCCTAAATCTATAAAAAAATCCTAAAAAACATATTCTAATGTTTGGATTGTTCATTTTGATTGTCAATACATTTTAGGATGATGATCCATGATCATGGTTAATTGAGTACCCAAATCATACTATAAAGAGCACAAAATATGAGAGATAAAAAGAGTATCTTGGTTAGAGAAAATTTATACTAGCATTCCATGCAAATTTATGATCTATCAAATATAGAGTTTTTGTAAGTCTTCCACTATATTGGATTCATGAAAAGGGATGAAGTGAGCCGAACTTGTGAGATGATCAATAAGCACTAATATGGAATCATGTTTCCAAATCATTATTGGTATACTATGACAAAATAAATTACTATGTGATCCCATTTCTAGATAGGTATAGGTAAATATTGTAACATATGAGTTGGTAATTGGTGCTCATCAGTGACTTTATGACAAGTGAGGCTTCTCATGACACACTTTTCCACTTTACTTTTCATTCCATCCCACCAGAAATATATTTTTTAAGACTTATAAATCTTAAAAATTCCCTAATGAATAACCCATTTTGGGTGGTGATAATTAGAAAGTAGTTTCTCCTAAAAAGATTACATAATGGAAGTTTGATCATAAAAAATTAAGATAGAGTTACCATCTTGTTTCCATCCATCAATGGTATCCCCACAATTGTGGTTTGATGTTATGGTAATGAAATAAGAGTCCAATATATGATAATACTTGACTTGTTTATCCATGTTATGAATAATTTTCATTGAATAAAATATTACAACTTCAATCCTCTTAGTACAATCCCAATAAATATCCACTATTATAACCATCAATTTCCACTAATCATGAAATTTTATAGCAAATTGATTGTATGAATTTCAGCTCAAAGCATCTACCATAGAATTATAATTTCTACTTCATTCTTCTCCTTGTTTTTAAATCCCTTTTCATGGTTTTAGTTGGGTTTTGGGTTCTTGGGTGAGTTTTTTAAAGGGTTTGGGAGTGGTTAACCTTTTATGGGTCCACCAAAGGAAACAACACACCATGGTGGTTAGTGTGTTATGATTGGTGTGTCTCTATGGAACATGAGGATTCCAAGATGGGGAGAATCTGGGTGTGTTTGGGGTCATTGATCCTTGGGTAGCTTGTTGAGAAGCATATCTAGAGAGGCCTCACCAAGATTTGGTCCAAACCGTGGTGAGTCTAAAATGGACCAGGCTCATGCAACAAGATAAGGTGGTTGGACATGTTGCGCATCCTATTTGTCTCCTTATCAAAGGAACCACAACCTTGGTGGCTTCGCTAGGTCGTGGTGATGGTCAAAATCATTTTTGGATCATCTGTTTCATGTGTTAGTTTTTAGGGGAGGAGTTGTGGATCTACATATGATCATTTTGGGAGGGATTTTAATGTGTGGTTTGAATGAAAACCACATATTATAGCCTTCACATTCCTCTTTTTCTAGGTTAGTTTTGATTTGGTGTTTCAGGGTGATCCTTGGATGTCTTCCTATTGGTCTCTTATAGAGCTTTTTGTGAGGCCAATTGTTTGGTGATGTAGTCATGTATATCTCTCTCTCTAGTTTTTGTTTATTTTAATTGAGGTAGGTGTCTTCTCTATCAGTCCATTATTTTTTGAATTGAAAAGTGTATATTTAAAAAATATATTGCTTTGATTTTCAATGAAAATCCCCACTATACATTTTTTTGCGAAGTTTGGTTTCCATGGACTTGAGTAATTTATTATTCTTGTTTGATAAATGGTTTGTGTTGCAAAGAAAATTTTTTGAACCTTGTTGAATATTTTTTTTTATAGTTTGAAAATGAAACATTTTTTTGAATATTTTTTTAAAATGTTCAGAAATATTTTTGTAAATTAAGGATCATAAATCATGATTATTTGGATTATCATTTGGTATACATGCGTTTGTGAGTGTAAAACATGGTATGGGTATGCCAAGTGGAAAGAATGGATGAACAAAGTGATTTAGTTCAAATTTTTTTCTTAAAATATTTTAATTATGGTAAAATGTTTTAATATTCTTCCCCCTAAGTTTGTTATAAATAATGAGATAACTTGTTTATGGTCATAGTGGAATGTTTTGGGAACTATATTGGGTAAATCCCGCTTGGTATGATTACCAACCCCTGCATATGCACTTTGAAGTGTATTCATACATTTTTCTTCATGACATGGGTAAAGGAAAGGTAATGTTCTTCACAAGTGGAGCATCATAATACTACCTTCTCAAGTTGTTGTTTGGGTCTTAGTTTTATCTCATGGAGTGGTTGGAGTGATACAGCATTGGTGTTGTTGTGTCGAGTTGTCATTTGGTTCAATTCAGTCATTGGTTATGCCTTTTCACTACAACTCCAATTTTGTTGGTTATTAGTTTCGTTTTGATTTGTATTATTTATACTCATGAAATATATAGTTTTTTTGGTTTTTTCATTTTGTATTGAAATGTTGTTTTACATAAAAAAGGAAAATCATCCCCCAATGTGATGATAATCCCTTGGTATTTATTTCTAATATTTGGTATCTTGGGGGTGTCACCTAAGGTTAATAACACCTCCAACCTGATCCAAGCTAATGGGTTGGGCGGGGATGTTACCATATGTATCTATTTGGGATGCCTAATATTATTAGGATATGGATTATTGAAATAGTAAAATAGAGTTGATTATAATCAATTATTATCTAGGAATCTTGGTAATTTTCTTTGATCCTCTTGATATGGAGTTTACATATATTCCTAGAATGCCTGGGATCTAGATGTTGAGCCATTCGTGATTATATGTTTGGCCATTTGAGCCTTAGATTTAGGTATTCCAAGGTTTCCCCCTAGGATCTAAAAATTATATGATTGGAATAATTTCATGAAGTTCTCAAAGACACCCCAGTACTAGCTGAGGTAGGTATAGTCAATATTGATTCTGGACTCGAGGATCGATGATGGTTTATTAAATTATTTATTTCATGTAGTTTATTTCTTATTTTCATCTGATCATGTCACATACACATGTCACTATATTTATATTTATTTGCATGACTGAGTCTATTGTACCCTACCATGTTTTGTACTCAGACCCTATTTGGGAAGCCATGGATCTTTGGTACCTGAGAAGACCTCTCACATTTCATAGGCACATGTTGGGTAGAGGCTAGGTATGATGTTAATGAATGAGATTTGAATCTTGCATGGGATTGAAGAATGAGATTGAGGTGAGGCACTCGTATGTAGTTGAGTCACTGATATTTTTATTTTATTCTCTATTTATTGTTTATGAAATCATCCTGGTGGGTGATTTTCATTATATGACCGAATGGATTCCGCATTGCATATTATTATGGTTTGGATGTTACATTTATCCTATGTATTATGATGTTTATTATTGATGTATGATACATGGTTATTTAATCTATTACTACATACTCTAATTAGGAGGTACAACCTCCCCACGGTACTCTTTAGACCCCCACTACTAGTTGGTATCCTCTAGCATTTAGAGAGGCATGCCTGAGGTCATGTGCCAAACTGGACCAGGGAACCGATTGAGTGGCCTACGACCTGAGATGTTGCAAAGTAGTATATGATCTTTCATGTTCCTGAGATCATAAAACTAATTAGTTTTTTTAACTATTTGTGGATATGGTATATGTGACATAGGAATGTGTCAGTGCTTGTGATGGATATCAGGCCCGTGCACTGAGAAAACTTGTTCTGATAGGAATTTGAGGTTACTTGGGGCATGGGATTGCTTTTTTGGATTTCAATTTTATAGTTTTATGATTTTAACCTTGTGGGATGCACATGTGGTTTGGATTTTATGATTTATTATTATTATTTAGATCTTGGATCATTGGTAAGAGACCAGTTTTCATGCATCATATTTTTAATGTAGGGTTAACATGACATATAAGCCTACTATTGTGATTATTTTCATTGATGACTGGGTCTCGGTTATTTAATCTGACAGTAACTACTCATATAGAATTTTTACATATAAGTAATTAGTGTCATTATACTTAGATGGGCATACCTACATATTTATTTTATTCTGATGGAAGGTCATGTGGATCTACTATATAATTCATCTTCATGGTGAAGATGTATTCCCTTATATTAAAGGGTGTATATCAATGGCTACAAGAGGGGGATGAATTTTAGTTTAAAAAACTAAACTGAAAAAACCCAAACCTATTAGTTATGAATTATTAGACATAGATGTCATATGATGTTTAGAGTATATTAATTGGATACACAAGTCATATGAAATATCATAGTTTAGTAAAGCTTAGTAAAATAAACTTTCTATACAATTGCACAACATATATAATAAACTTATATAAACAAGTAAAATAAAACTTTACAAAGTAATAAAGTAAAACAAACCAAAACTTTATAAAATAAATAAGAATACGTTAACCTTAAGTGTAAAGGGAGTTAATAACCATGACTTAAGGTATCCATAGTTTTAACTAAACATTAATGTATGTCTTTATTCAAGAATAAATCCCTTGATCAAAAAATTGTAATTTACTTTGTCTTTCTATCCACCAAAGTCTGTGATCATCTCGATCAGAATCATCAGTCTTCTTCTCCCTAGAATACATCGATCTAAACCCAGATCAGATAAAATGAATAAAAAGGAAAAAAATCTAATGAATTTATAATCCCCACTGAGATTCCTTATAAAAACACTCTCTGGAGATTTACAAAGCGTAAGTAACAAGATGTTGCAATAGGCTGGGATTTTATGTGTTGTTGTTTTTTTACCTTTAACTTAAGGAGCTTCTTTTTCATGCTTTTTATTATTATTTACTAACTATTCTATTTCTAAGGTGGAATTATAAGGAAGGAATTGAACTATCCTAATTTTCTCACTAAGATGTTAGAGAGGAAAAATAGATGAAAACAAGAACCGGGGAATGAAAAGTGGAGAGAAGTAAACAAATGGTTTAGTGGTCTTCCCAAGTAATTTTACTAGATCATCCATTCTTCATTTCTTAAAATGAATCCACAATGTAAATTCCCTCAACACACATTTGGAATTCTCTAAACTATGTGTCTCATTAATTTTAAAAATGTTGAAGCCAATGACTGATATTTCAATAATTAGATTCCTTTCATCAAGAGATAGTCAAAGTATTCAATGATCATCAAACACCATGACATAATCAAACAACAGTGCTCAGAATTGTTGATTGAGAATTGAGAAGCTTCAACATCGAGAATCGACCATCAAACTATTAACCAGACTAACTTAACAGTCCACACCCAACGAACAATACACAGCGATCAACTATGTGCCGGTGAAATAATGGAAGATAAAGGGAAATAAAATGATAGAAAATAAAATTATCAAACATCAATCGATTATTTAACGATCATAATTCTAGATAAAATATATTGTTTGGAATAAAGGCAAATGAAATCTTGGAACAAAATTATATATAGAAATCAGAAATTTTGACCATTGAAAAAACATAAATGACCATTCCCACAGAACACGATCATCCTTCAATCTTCATCTATATTCATGGATTCAATTATTCTTCTAGCTTTCTAGAAGATCTGTCGGTTTTTCCCTCTATCACTCCACTCTAGTTGACCTCAAAATGTGTTGTTGTCTGTTGTCTGATGTCTTCAATATTGAAGGCTGGGTTTTTGTATGTTTTCATTTTTTACCTATTACTTAAATATTTTTAATCTGCTAAATACTACAATATAGCAGCAACTAGGGTTGTCTTCCAATGAGACTATATTTAAGAAGCATCTTTGTCATGATTTTTATTATTATTTAATAACAACTCTATTCCCAATGGGGGATTATAAGGAAGGATTGGAACTATCTTAATTTTCTAACTAAGCTGTTAGAGAGGGAAAAAAATAAAACAAGAAGCAACAAATGAAAAGTGGAGAGAAGTCAAAAATGGTTGAGTGGCCTTCCCAAGTGATTATACCAGTGCATTCATTCTTCATTAATTAAAAAAATTCAATCCATAAATTCCCTCAACACACATTTTAAAATATATTACTTGTGTCTCATTAAGTTTGAAACGTAAAATCCAACAACTGATATTTCAGTAATCGACCACCTTTCATAAAGAGTTAGTAAATGTATCCAACAGTCATCAAACACTTTGATAGAATCAAATTAATATACTCACAATTCTTGATTGACATTTGATAAGATTCTACAATGACAATCGACCATCAAACTCATAACCATAATGTCTTAACAATCCGCACCCATTGAACATCACATGTTGATCGACTATGTGTTGATCAAAGAATGGAAGAGAAAGTGAAATGAAATGATATAAATATAATTATCAAACATCGATCGATTATTTAAAAATCAACATTCCAAATAAAAAATTTAAAGTTTGGAAGAATGGAAAATGAAATATTGGAACAAAATCACTAGTAGAGATCACATGGTTTGACCACTAAAAAACTCATCTGATCATGCTTTTGGAATGCGACTGGCCTTCGATATTCATCTTCATGCTTGGAAATAATTATTCTTCAACCTCACCAATATATATATCCCTATTTTTTCCTTCGTTTATATGCTCTAGTTGACATAAAAAATGTGTTTTTGTCTACTACCCATTATCTTCTCTCTGCTCTCCAATGTCCGTTGATTTCTCTCCACTCTTCGATGTCTACATTCCACTCTTAAAAAGAATTAATGCCACCATAAAAAGTTCCTCCAACTCAAAATTGATAGTCAAATGGGAGTAAAAATTCCAAATTCGTATGTCACTGTAATGTCATTTTAGAAGAACTTTGAAGTTACTTCTCCCACTGCACAACCCATTAAAAGTTGTCCATCCATAATCATAGAAAATTGGGATAATGAATAAAACATCTCATGTACTATTTTCAACATCCCAGCCAGGGAAATTGGAAAAACAGAGGGGCCACTAACTTCAAATTGAAACTATAAATAGAAAACTCTAGAGAAGCAATTCTTATTCGACTCAACTGAAGGTTTCATGTTCATCTGATCTCAACACTTCAACCTTGTCCAAAAATGAAATCATATGTTTTTCAACTTCATCATATCATAACCAAAAAAGTTTCAATTGTTATATTTATGTGGATCTCGACCTCAGTTGGTTATCATAGAATCTACTTCAAGATTTAAATTGAAAATTCCAACACATAATCTATCTTCATTAAGGTAACCATCAGACCCGATCACCACAATAACACCTTAACGCTTAGGCCAACACACCATAAGCATTGGCGAATCTTCATCATGGAGCTTGGTTTCTTCAATTTGGTCGGATCATAGTTCTTCTTTAACACATCAAATTTTGGATGAATATTCTTCAACATCGATAGTGAGTCATCTTCTTAATCCCTAGTCATTATCGATGCTCTTTGGTCCAGATCTCAATGGTGGTGTGATTTTGGTTCTCTTCCTCAAATTTAACGGTAAATCCATAATGGTGGAGGCATCTCAGATCCACAAAAGGTAGTTTCGGTAAGGATCTTGATGACAACTCAAGTAGCAATGGCTCCACTTCTCAGCAATGATGGTGGTGGTGGATGGTGGTGGTGAATGGTAGTAGTGACATACAAGAGCTCAGCTCTGGATTCAAACCTGGTTCATAGTGATGGCATCTATTGACAACAACAAAGGTGATGACCCCTCCTCTTCAAGTGAGCTAGGTTTGGGATTTTATAAAAAATTGGTTATGTGGATGGCAAGTTAAAACTCCTACTTATAAAATTGGCTATGTGCTTCCAGGTCAAATTTGGTTATGTAGGTGCCCCATATTTTTGGATACATATATACAACTGGAAATTCTTCAACGCGGTTTCAAATGAAGTTAGCTACGTGGACTGCATCAAAACAAAAAATTAAAAATGATGAAATAATAATTCAACAAAAAATAAAATAAAATAAAAGACAATTTTCTTTTGTTAATTAATTATTAACGATAATAAATATTTAAATAAAATAAGTCTTTATTAGTTTAACACCAAAATAACAACAATTATAAATTAATCAACTAAAACATTATTTTAAAAAAAATTAAAGATGTTATATGGAAAGAAGTATCAAAATACAACCACATAAATTTCCACACATTAAGAATTTTCTTATCCTCAAGAAAACAATGATCCAAAATCAATGGAATAAAATGAATCTTAAACTTGAAAAGTAGTGAATGATTTTACCCTAAAGAAATTGAATATTTTCTAGTTCAAAACTGATTTATATTTTACAAAGATGATTGACCTTAAAATTTTGAACTCATATTAAACCCATATCAATTTTCATTCAACTGAAAGTATAAAATTCTCTTTACCACTAGGAGAATAGGCTCACATAATTACAAACCAAGTAAATTAGACACTTTGTTTGGATGATAAAATTTAATAAATTAACATTCACTAGCTTAAGGGAAAAAATAATGAGTTCAACATTGATTAATATTTTCATTTCCTAATCCATTTTAATAAATAATTTATGATTTTATTTGCATATGTAAAAATTAATAGGAAATTTTAATTGAATAACTTTCAGACAAAAATTTCACCAAAATAAACCTCTTTTAAAGAGGGAAATGTTTTATTGAACTATATCCAAAGTGTATTATTGAATTAACCTCCTTAAAGTGGCTACACAACATTCAAACATTAAGAAAAATATGTAACCACTAAAAATAATTCATTAAAACTTGCAAAAAATCAAATTTTAAAAAATTTAGGGGAATTCTATGGGCTCACATTGTGGTATAGTTTGAAACATTGAAATACCCTCTCCCCCGCACTAAATCTCAAAATTTTCCTCAATTTTGAATCCATGGTGTAGAGAAAATGTAGATTCAATTTTAAAGTTAAAAAAGATTAGGCAATTCCATAAAATATAATCATGTCCAATGGATTTAAAGAAACCTTAATGTATATTTTCACACGACAAATAAATAACAAAACACAACATTCAAAAAAGTGTACTACTAGTCACCACTTTAATAATTTATTTCAAGAGAAAGGTTTTTATGATAGTTCAGGTTTAAGGAATAGTTCAAAAATACGTCCAGAAAAACATGAAATTTTCAACACTAATACACAATAAAAAACAATCAATTTAATTGTATCAACCAACATGTTAGCAATTAAATTTTAAATTAGCAGCAACAGAAAAAAAGAATTTAAAAGAATGTAAACGAGAAGAATTGTAAATTGAAAAAATCCATGAATTAGAAGATTTATTTTCCTTCTCTGGATAGCTTTAAATCTCTTAGAAATGAAATTAGATTAACATTAGATCTTGGAAAAATTCATCTCAATTAGAATAACAATAGATTAGTGTTGATCTAATATTATTCATCATGTAGCTTCTTTTGATCATCAAAATTGTAAAGCATCTTCTCCAAATGATGGAGAGCAGCCCCTAGCAGATTCCTCATGGTGAAAAACAAACTATGCTTGTGGAAATCCTTGTAAAGGTGAAAACTCTGTTATTGTCCACTTTATTTCCTATATTTAAGGAAAGGGGAAATAAATCTTAGGATAACCCCCCTCCCCAAGAGGTGTTGCTTTTAAAGTTGTCCATAGTTGGGAAGCTTGTCGTTCATCTCCAATCCATCGGTGGATGGGGGCTTGTGTGTTAAGAACCACCACATCTTTGGTTTTCCCAAGGGCCCCATCCTCTACTTCTCTAAGGGGAATATTCTCCCCAATACCCTATAAGCCTCCCTAGCACATCCTCTGTAAAAATAAAAGGTTTTTCTTAACCTTTAACCAAACAACCTCCTCTTTAATTTCTAGTTCCAAATGTTTTTCCATAGAAATTGTCTCTATTTCAAGCTTTATCTCGTCCTGGACTTCTTCATACATTAAACCTTATTCAAAGAAAACTTCCAAATCATCCTCAGCCAGGGAATAGGGTGTGGTTTCTATAGTGCAATAATAAGGGGATTCGGTTAAAATTTCAGATTCAAAGTCATTTAAGTTATTTATATAATTGTTTTAAATTCATTTTCATTAAAAGTCTTGATATTATCCCTTAAGTCAAAATCCATTTATTCTTTTTGTTTTTTATCAGGAATAAAACTATTCTAATTTTCTAACTCAGCTATTATAGAAGAAAAATAGAAGAAAAAAATGAAAAGTGGAGAGAAGTAAAAAATGGTTTAGTGGCCTTCTCAAGATTCTACCGGATCATATTCTTTATTTCTTAAAAATAATCCTCTCCATGAATTCCATCGACACATAGTTTGAAATCTTTAAATTGTGTTTCTCATTAATTTTCAAAAGTCAAAGCAATGATTGAGATATCAGTAATCAACCACCTTTCATCAAGATCTGGCAAATGTATTCAAAGATCATCAAACAACATGATAAAATTGAACCGCTGTGCTCACAATTCTCGATTGAGAATTGAGAAGCTTTAACAATGAGAATCAACCATCAAACTCTTAACTAGACTAATAGGGATTTAAATCCTCTCAGGTTGGGCACCTGAACCTGACCCTCAAGTTAGGGTTTTGGACGAAAATGTCCACGTCATGCATTTTTTGGAATTTTTTACACTGCTGCTGCTGGAAATTCCCGTCGAAATTTCCACGGGAAATTCCTAGGTAAATTTCCACTAGAAATTTCCGATGTAAATTTTCACCAGAAATTTCATATGCAAATTTCCACATGAAATTTACACTTCAAATTTGCACATGTGCAAACATTCCGTAAAACCTTAAGTGTTAATTTCCACTAGAAACCTTTAATGCAAATTTCCACCGAAAACTTCAATGAAAACTAAATAAACACGAAGACAAACATACAAATATAAATAAACATGGTAATATTAAATTATCAACATCAATTGAAAATTTACAGTAGAAATTCTCATTACGTATATACAAACATCAATGTAAATTTGCATTGAAATTTGGTTTTACATTTACAATGAAAATTCTCACTAATATAAATCTATACTAAAAATTTCTAGTGCAAATTTACAATACAAAATTTGAATCCATGTATACATACATACATATATATGTATATATACGAATATAAATATACAATATAATTTTAAGTACAAATTTACACCGAAAAGTCGCATAATCTCATTGAAAATTTCCAATGAAAACCTGTAGTGAAAGTTTAAAGCTATCAGTGAAATCTACATTTGCTGCGGCAAGTGCATTTCTAATATAATCTCTTTTCGGTGCAAGTTAGCAAGTTTACAATACAAAATTTGAATCCATGTATACATACATACATATATATGTATATATACGAATATAAATATACAATATAATTTTAAGTACAAATTTACACCAAAAATTCACATAATCTCATTGAAAATTTCCAATGAAAACCTGTAGTGAAAGTTTAAAGCTATCAAGCTATCAGTGAAATCTACATTTGTTGTGGCAAGTGCATTTCTAATATGATCTCTTTTCGGTGCAAGTTATTCCTTACATGTTGATTCTATTGATGATAGATTTTACATGTATTTTAGTTTAATTTCACCACCTAGGATCATAGGATAAAAATTTTCATCAAAATTTTTCAATTCAAATTTCCACTTAAATTACAAGTGAAAATAGATTAATACATAAATAATCAAATCAAATATGCACTGAAAAATTACTGCGTCAATTTAAAAAGAAAATTGTGTGAAGGTTGGAAGAGAATCACCAGTACAAATCAGAAGGTTGAAACAGAATCACCAGTACAAAACAGAAGGTTGGACCACTGAAAAAACTCATTCGATCATGCCCGCAGAACATGATTGGCCTTTGATATTCATCTCCAAAAATGTGTTGTCTGCAGTCCACTACCTGTTTTCTGCTGTTTGCTCTCCGCTCTATGCTCTACGCAATCTGTTTCCCGAAGATCGATTCTTCACATCGCGGTCTCGTGTCTTGGGTTTTGTTATCCAGTTTTCTTCAACACACCATTGGACCCGATCACCAAAGAAATACCTTGACGTTTCGGCCGACACACCACAGGCATTGGAAAATCTTCATTATGGATCTCATTTTCTTCAATTTGGCAAGATCTCAGTTCTTCAACTCATCGAAGCTTGGATGAATATTCTTTAACATCGATGGCGAGTCATCTTCTTCATCACCTGTCTCCATTGACAGTCTTTGGTCCAGATTTTGACAACGGTGCAGTTTAAGGTCTCTCCCAGCGTCATCGGTCAAGATCTAAACAGTAGCGAATCCACTTCTTATAAGTGACATTGGTGAAGAGTGGTGGAGCCTCACTGCGGTCTAGGGTTTCCTAGCCGCCGCCTCTCCTTTCCTCCGTCTCTTCTCGCCTATCGGCGTCTCCAGACGGCGGTTTTAGGTTCGGCGACGCGGCAGGCGCCCGGATGGCCGGCGACGGTTGCGGTCGTGGTTGCGACGGTCCTTGGCGGATGCACGTCGGAGGTGCGACGTCCTCCTCTACGCCAGATCTGGTTCGGAAGACCAGATCTGGTCGGAACCGGTTCCGTTTGGATGATGGCGGGCTTTCCGGTGGTCTCGACGGCGGCGGCGGCGCGTGGAACGGTCCAGCGGCGGCGTCTGCCTTTCGGATCTGGCCAGATCTGGTTTCAGACCAGATCTGGTTCGGAAGACCAGATCTGGTCGGAACCGGTTCCGTTTGGATGATGGCGGGCTTTCCGGTGGTCTCGACGGCGGCGGCGGCGCGTGGAACGGTCCAGCGGCGGCGTCTGCGTTTCGGGTCTGGCCAGATCTGGTGATCTGATTCCAGATCTGTGTGCGTTTTCTTTTTAATAAAGGGTTTGCCCCCAACTTTTCTTAAAAAAAAAAAAATTGATTACGTGGCAGCCCCACAGTTTTGGATACATACATTAATACCACTGAAAATTCTCCTCCGTAGTTTATATTGAAATTCATCAAATGTGGACTACATAAAAATGAAATAATAATTCAATAAGAAGTAAAAAAACTAAAACAAAAATTATTTTGTTAATTAATTATTTTTGAAACTAAATATTTAAATAAAATAAAAAACTGAATTATTATTTTGGTGACTCAATAAAAGATAAAAAATTATTAAATTATTAAATTATAAATACATGCCACCTATTATAAAATCAATTAAATAAAATAGTAATTAAATTTAAACATAACTAATCAAATAAATACATTAAAAATGAAAATAAAAATTTAATTAACAGAAAACAAAATTAATCAAAAATTCCAAAATTATTATTTTAAACGAATCTTTAAAATTAAATAAAAAATTATAATTAAACATAAAATGAATAGATTAAACATATAATTAAAAGATTTATTAGTTTATCACAATAATAATAATAATAAATTAATCAACTAAAACATTATCTAAAAAAAAGAATTAAATTAAATGCGTTATGTGGAAAAAATATCAAAATACAACGACGTTACCTATATATATATTTTATTCTGATGGCAGGTCATGTGGATCTATAGCATGATGAATCTTGATGAAGAAGATGCAGTCCATTAGCTTAAAGGATGTATGATGAACCTAGTAGGTAATAATTGACACATGATGCCTTAGAGATAAACCGTAGAGGGTAATTATAATGTTGGAATCAAAAAGAAATATAGGTTTTTATATTTAAAGTTTCAACAATAACCCATATGTTGTTTTCCCATATAGATTATTCGTGGAATTATACTTAACCAGACTATCGTATGAGATTATATGATGTGGATCATGGTAGGACTATGTCTTTACGTATGTGTCGGCTAAAGAGAATATTATCCTTTAGGTGGTGGCTCCCATATATGGATGTTTAGTGAGGATCAATATGATATTTCATATTCTCAAAGAGGTGATCTTATATGTGGGCACCTAGTGAAGACCAATTTCGTTATAAGTGGTAGTTGGAATGTGATGCCTAAGACATTTAATGAGACCCTGGGGTGGGTAGCTTTGGCTGTGAGTTTCCAAGTGACCTTCTAGATGGGAACATAAATGTGTTTTCTACGAGGAATGATTTATACGAGACATGACCCGGGGGTTAGGAAGGAGAGCCTATTACCTTGAGATACATATTGGGGTGTTAATGAGTTGGGCTTTATGAATGATATGGAATTAGATTCATAAGGGGAACCCACATAAGGGGTTGGTCTATGATTTTTGATTCTTTAGAGAAGTGATGCATGCGAAGATGCTTCAAGTTCAGTGTGGAGTACGTGTTGTGCTACCGGGTATGTGACACAGTCAAATTGGTGCCTTGGGGTTTTGAATTGATAAGAACATTGAGTGTTGGTTCCTTGGGTATCATGGTTTGGTTTCAAGGGAAGAGTCAATGTGACACCTAGACCTATTTATTTTTCTATATGCTTTTAGTAACATGGTTAAGCATGGATGGATGCTAATGATTTTAGGTCTAACACTGGAATGGCATTGATCATGTGATAGACAATGGAAATTGAAAAGTGAACAATTTTAAGGTGTGTCATGGGTACTCCTATTGGGTCAAGGTTGACATGTCGTGTAGTATGGTCAATGATACTACTCATATGAGCATGAGTTATGTAATGGATTTTGTGATATGGGACTATACAACCCCTATGTTGGATGATAAGGAAATGGTATGTGTCGGTTGCATGTGGTACCTGTTAAAATTATGGATCGTTGAGAAATTAGGTGTTAGCTGAGGACAGATGAAATTTATGAAATACTTAAGGGAATGTTTTCTTAATGTTTTAATAAAATTGGTTATGTCCCTCCATAGCAGAGGAGACCTCAGAGTTCGAACTGGTGTGGTGGCATAACTGATCCATTTGAAATCCCTATCAGTTATCAAAAGGGTGGAGAATGTGGCTCGGGAGGAGTGACATGAGTATGCTGAAGGATCCCATTGAGGTTGCACTCTAAGAGTGGTATGTGGTAATTTGTGTGTTGGGGAGTTCACTTTTTTTATTTGAGGATGAGACCCTCATTCTGGATGAATTTTGGCTAGTGTAGAGGATAATTATTTTCGTGATCTGGGAATAGATGACGATTGATGTTTCAAAATTGATGCTTGGTTATGATTGGGTGAGTCTCACCTAGTCATTACATTTGATAATGGATGAAGTGTGAGTTGTAGAATCATGACCCTCATGTTTAAGGGTCATTGTCAGGGTGAGATCGGTTGTTGGATGGTAATTTTGGAATTTGGATGCTAGCATGTAAATGGGCATGGTTTCATCAGGATTATGTGGTGTATTCAAGGTATAAATTCATATGTATTATCAAATAGAGTTCAATAATAGGATTTGGGATCAAGATGAATTGGGGTGAATCCAGATGTGTTTCTGGTTGGAGGTGCGTCAGTTCTCTTAGTATAACATGATAACGGTTTTGGGTTGGATAAGGATCCACCCATTAGATCTCACCAAAAATTAGGTACATACTTCAATGAGTGGGTTCGAATGATCATGAGATTCCTTGGGATTTAAGGCATCTTAATCAAGTGGTTTTGATGGCATGTTGGCATGTGAGACTGAAAGTTTTCACGACGGTTTGGCCAGGAGAGGTTTGACTCTAGTTCTCATGTGTAATCGGATGCAGTGGGCAAGGAACTACATAAAACATATCATATCGTATACAATGATAATGTCAAAAAATTGGCCAGGACTTCTCATGGGAAAAAACCATCATGTTTGGATGAATGATCAGATAATGTAGACTCATCCGTTTAACTCAGAATTTTGGAATAAGAATTGGTTTCCGATTTTGGATAGTGTTTTTGGTTAAGATCAAGTGTGGTAAATTATATTCCACACTAAGTGCATCGATAGAATGTAGGATGAGTGTTTTAGAAGGTGACTCTGATAGTAGGAAGCATCATGGTTCAAAATCAGTTACCGTGAGATAAGTCCTATGGTGGGGAGCACTATAGGCTGGGTAATTATTTGGATGATGTAATGTAGGTTCCCTAGGTTATATGGGAACTGTAGAGTTACATCGTGATGATTTGAGATGATATGAGCATTGGATCAGGCTTTTGAGAATTCAATGACTTATGTTTAAAGAAACACTGTTAGAGTGCATTTAGTGGTTAATATTGGAACATAGCCACAAATGTTGAATTTGTAAGTGACGTAGGTTGGTATTTATGCTTGGATGTCCACCATGACATCTTAGGGATGAGAATTATTATGGGGGTGGGTTGTAAAATTATATGGTCGTATGAGTGTGGAAATTCCAAAGGGTTTTTTAAAATTTTGAGTATAGTGGTTGGGTCATTTTCAGAACTGGGATTCATAATTGAATTATGAGAGATTGAATTCCTTATAATGGGTTTTTTGGACTTGGCATGTGGTTATTAGGGGCCTTAGGGGCTTGGAGGAGCCTCAGGAGAGGTTATGTGGATATTGCAGCAGAGCCACTAGCTATCTGGCTGGCACCACCTGTTAGCTAGTAGAAACCACCAACTCATTAGTGGTGTCTAGAATTAGTAACTATTTTTGTCAGCATCCAACTGGCCATCTGATGAACTCCACTGGCTAGCTGGTGGGCTTACAAGGTGGAAAATACACTTTTACCCTTGAACATTAAAGAGGGGGCTTCCCATCCTCCTTATCCCTTCTTGCTCATGCAAACAAGGACCAAATCCCCCTTGGATTCCCTATTCTACCTAGATCAAGGGGTGTTTTTGAGGATGTTCTTCAACAATTTAAGGTGTGAATTCAAATATGGTTTCCTATTCTACCTTGATCATGGGGCTCTTATGCGGCTTACGTAAAGGAGATCGTGTGACGACGCCTGCATTTTTTTGTACGTTGTTTTGATGGAGGTGAGTTACCATATAAATTTTTCTTTGATTTTTTATTTAAATTAAATTAAATTGATAATTGAATATTTATCTCCCATTGGGGATTTTCCCTGACTTATGTAGGGGATATCCCTAGGTGATGTTCACACATAGTTTATTGACGATTCAATGGAGGTATGTTGTACTGCCAATTTTATAAAGGTTTTTCCATAATAGTAAAATTTATTGGTATTTTTCTTAGTGTCATTGGATAGTGATTTGTCCTAGAATATGGTTGGGAGTTTTCATGGGTAATTGGAAAGTGTTTGGTCACAATTCTGGTGCCATGAGGTTTACTAGTGAGATTTTAGAAATTTATGCCTATTTAAATGAAAACATAAAATTATTTAAATTATTTTTTCTAATTAATTACAACTGTAATATAAATAATTACTTTTTTCGGTTTTTATATGAGATAGGGCCTCGGGTGTTTCAATGTTGTCCAAATGGCTTGGTGAGCCTCATTATGAACTTCCAAGATACTTTAAAAAGGGTCTTCACTTCGATTTGAGGTAAGTGGTCCTTATGCATCTTCCCTTTGGTGTTATACCTTTATTTATATTCACATTGAATGAATAACCCTGCCACTTTAGACGATTGTCCTATTTGAATTCTTTGATTCATTTAATAAACACTGAAACCCACGATTGAATTGCATAAGGTTTTGAGGCCCCCGATAGACCCTCATGTATCGGTTGGACATCTCGACCACCGATGGTCGAGGTTATAAATTAGATCATGTGCTTTCGAATACTGTAACATATGATGGGAATGAGTTAATTAAATTAAAATGGATAGGGTTTAGTGGCCCTAATTTCATGTGACCTGGTGAACTCTACATATAGAGGAGTGATGACTCAGGATGCATGGTTAAGGGGTTTCCCATGAGAGATACCCTAGATCCATTGGGCTTATTGAGATAGTCATGGGGTGAGTGTTCCTCCCTAACTAGGACATGATTACTTAGGTGGTTAGGCCCTATGAGGGATGGTGGATGGTTTATGTGTTCATTGTAACACTCTGACCCCAAAATCTTGGAGCCTGTGCATTATTTTATAACATTCACATGATTACAAGAAATCAAATCCCAAAGGGCCAATCAATTTAGCAGTCTTGAAAGACCAGATTACATTCTTGATACACATAATACATTGGAAAAACAAAACAAAACATGATAGATAACAAAATGACATAAATTGCATCCTTGAAAGATTATTCAATGTTTTATTTTTCATAACCTGGGGAAATGAAACATAATAAAGGGGTTATCTCAGATACACCAGAAGCTATCATAAACAATAAGTCAATGTGAATAAATCATGCCACTAAAACATAATCTTGAGCATAATATGAAAGGAATAAAAACTAAATGAAGAATAACATATATAATCATAGGATAATAAAACATAACCATGGATATTCTACTAGTTAAATAATCACATGGAATATCATTTACTAGTATCATAATGATGGAATGAAAAATGTCTGACAACCGAAACATATCGGCGAGACCTCGACCAAGATGTTTGAAAATACTAGGGTAAGACCTCGGTCAATACCCATTTTTTTTGTCTCATGAGACCTACCAATGCATTGAGGGGCTATAATGGGCCCCACCCATCACTTACTAAGTCCAATATATTCCTCATATGAAAAGGGTAAAACATAAACAACATAAATTTTTGTATTGAAAAACTAGTATACACTAGAAAAAATTATCCAATTAGAAGAGGTTGTAAGCCCTTCTAAACACATTAGCGGCAATTATGAGGAAACACTACTAATGTGCCCGCCTACTATTGTTAGAGGTAATTTTGAAGAACTACTGGTAAAGTAGTGTAAAAATTTAGCAGCGGTTCATTTAGAGATAGTTAAAATCCCCTCTAATTTCATAAGAGAATCTCAGTTTTGAGGGGGTTTTAACCCCCTCTAAATTATTGATCAAACCAGCGGTGGTTGGAAACCACTGCTACTTCAGTTGAATGAACTAGAATAGAGGCGGCTCTTTGAACCGCCTATATTTAATACTCACATTTAAAGGGGATTAAACCCCCTCTAAATGTATCATATTATAGATGGTTCAAAGAACCCCCTCTAAATCAGATAAATATATTATATTTTAAATCCCATTTCACCCCACCCTCCCTCCAGTTTATGCGTCTATCCCCCCTCCAGTGACCCCCCGCGACCCTCCAGTTCTCTTCCCGTGCGAGTCGTGTGACCCTCCATCTGGTTCTCGGAACCGCGCGACCCCCCATGACACTCCCTTCGGTTCTCTTCCCACGCTACCCTCATGACCCTACCTCTAGTTGTAACGCCCCGACCCCAGTTACCCAGAGTCAGTGCATTATTACATAACATTGACATGATCACAAGAAAGATCAAATCTCGAAAGACCGATTGGTTTAGTAGCCTTGGAAACACTAGATATATTCATAAAGTTTTACATTACATCATAAAGTGAAAACTACTACAACAACATATTTTCTCCATATTCCACACTCATATCCCCACATAATATCCCTACAGGTCATTCATAATTTACTTCTTCACTTCCTGGGAAAAATAAAACATAGAAAAGGGGTGAGATCAAATGCCCAGTAAGGATAACAATATAGTGGAAACTTTCATAAATAAGAATAAACATTTAAGGAAATGTATAACTAAAACAAAAGCCTTTTAAACTTGAACTTCAACATAGTATGGAAAAAGTAAAATGAAATAATGCCATTTACTTATTCACATGGATATTCTACTAATCTAATATTCACATGCAATATCAATAACCACTTTCATAATTATGGAATGCATAATGCCAGACTATCATAACCACATAGCCAAGGCCTCGTGCCAAGACTACAAATAAGATTTTGCCAAGGCCTTGTGCCAAGACACTAGTTTGTCTCATGAGACCTACTGATGCATCGAGGAGCTATAGCGGGCTCCACCCGTCACATATTAAGTCCAATGCATTCCCATATGAAAAGGTTTAAACATAACATAAACATTCGTATTAAAACTAGCATACGAAATGTCAATACTTTCACCATAAACTATGAATGGTATAAAAATAGCACATCCACAGTCAAACATATCACAAAACCTTCAATACAATATAGAAGTTTTGTATCATGACAAATCAACTTCAAATAAGCGTAAAATCCATCAAAGGATGTTGACATAGATGAAATCAAAACTCTTTTTAGAGAAATATATCTTTCTATTTTGAAATCATTTAAGAGTATTATATTTATGAAATAAAACATTTTCTTTGAAAATATTCTTATAAGCTTGTAAGGGAAGCTTCAACGATTTTATAACAGCGGAAAATTACCGCACCTGCCGTATAAGTTAAAAAAAACATTCTTACCTTAATTCTGTCGAAAAGGTTAAAAGCACCTTGTTTGGAAAACGACGGAAAGATTCCTTTAAAAAACTCTTATAAAAGTCAAACAAGGGTATAAATGACTTTAACCCATATTCTTTTAAATAGTAAGAATGTTTTGAAATACATTTTTAAGAAACATGGATGTGGATGATAAAGAGATCCCAGTAGATTATTACGTATAAACAACCTCGGATAATGAAGAGATTGTGAAATAACCCTTACCTTGTACTTTTCCTTGGTTGGGGTAGGTTAACCTCCTGTATAATTGTGAAATAATTGTTATTAAATTATTAAATAATCATATACATTAATATGATATCATATATGATCTTTTAACATTTCTTTGTTAATAATATCTTAGAATTATTGTCGTTTCGGGTGTTAACTTACTCGTTTTATTTTATATGTTTTGTTATGTAATCCATGTTTGTAATGGATAGGTTGTATCTTAATCATATCCAGAATTATATCAAGTCCTTATATACTATTATTAATCATCAAATAAGAATTATACTTGAATGGATATGATGGAGAATGAATCCCATCGCGTTCGTGGAGACGGTAGTCCGTACGTATGCACGAGTGATAATATCATTCTTTTGATATTAAAATAATATATAATTGGATGGTATATCATATATACAGAATCATTATCATGTTATATTTATTATTTACATGAGTTGCACATCATTATTATACCCATCCAAATAATAATATATTGAATAACAATTACACCACGACGTGGAGACGGTAAGCCGTACGTACGCACGTATGGTGACATGTTATTCAAAGGGTGGATAGAATAGTGAATATGGTTGTACCATATTTATAATAACATAAAATTATATATATTATACTGAAGTTATTATTTTAGAATGGTAATAACAAGGTAAGAATAAGTGGAAGAAGAAAGGAACTTGAAAAAGGGTGGTGAAATCATTACCTTTTCTTCGGGTTCTTCTTTTTGATTTAATCAAAAGGGCTCCTTAGGTTGGCTTTCTGATCAAACTAAGGCCTCTAGGTTGTAGTGAGGGAAGTTGGTAGAGTATTTGGGCAGAGTTTGGCCGAACAAAAAGGCTTTGAAGGTGTGAAAAAATGAGAAGGAGGAGTGCCCTTTTATAAGAGGGGTGAGGGGCACCTTTGGAAAAGTTAGAAATATTAATTTATAATAAATTCATATTCGGTTTATAATGGCTCCAAAGTTGATTATTTAAATTTTAAGGTGGGGATGGGTCGAAAACCACTCAACCAATAGAATTTAGACAGGTTTGGGTACTTATATTAACCTTATCTTTAAGTATTAACTCTTAGTTAATTAGTTTCACTTTTACAATGTCTCTTTGTATTTTTATATAATATGGTTAATTGACTTACTATATACATCCGAGAGACCCCCCAAGTGGTCCATTAATGATCCACCTATCATTATATAAGTCTCTTGGCCTAACATTATATTTTTATGAATTTAATATCAATTAATAATATAATATTTATTTTAGAAACTCTTTTATGTCAATTTTAACACTATTCAATAGTTGATTTTTGTGAAACTCATAACAGAATTATTACTTATAAAAAAGTTAATCAAATCAATCCTAATATGTCATATTATCCTAGAAAATTATTGTAATTCATTAAAAGTCTCAAATTATATTTATTTGGGTATTTATAATATCAATTATTTTAAAATTTCACTATTATGGTAATTACTGCATCATCATTGTGTCATAAACAAATTAAATTATTTAATCTCTAAAAATTATAAAAAAAATATCATTATGTAGGAAATCTTTTTATCTTTCTAATGAATATTTACAATCGAAAATACAACATACATAACCCTATGTAAAAATTGTTTTTCTAAAAGATATATGCTTGTGTCATTTTTGTATTCATTTTAACTTAATTAAAATAAAGTGTCCCTATCACCTACAAGTGGCTCCATGGGGTCCCAAAATCGACCCAAAGATGCCTATGGTCGAACATGTATCAACCAATAAGATTAGGACACGTTTTAGGGTAATTTTGTATTATTATAATATTATTTTTTAACCCTTATTTACCGGATTTACCCTTAACCATGGTAAATAAAATATTTACCGAAGTAATTATTCAAAATGTCTAAAAATAAAAGTTACCTATTTACACAATTTGAACATCCTGATTCCAAATATGGAATCCATTTTTCAAAATTCAAAACACAGAAGTGGCAGAAATTAATTTAAAATTAATTCACGTTGTTAAAACAAAAAGCGTGTTTTTAAGAGATAATAACTATCAAAAGATTGACACTTGTTTATGTCCGGTTTAATTGTAAAATTATGTCTAATGACCAAAATTATATTAAATGGTAAAAATATATTCTAAATATAATTTTAAACCACTCAAATTCATAATTTATCACTATTAATTATTTTGATTAAAAAAGTTGTTTTTAATTAAAATTTAGTAATTTTCACTATTCATCAAAATATTAAAGTTATCCGAAAAGTACCAAAATTTCACCTTAGGCTAAATTCGATATTCTGAATCCAAAAATGAAGTCCATTTTGAAATATAAAATATATATAATTTCAAAAAATTAGGTATTACTATTCATAACGGCTAGTGTGATTGGTTATGGTGTGTTAGAACTCGGTGTTGCGTACAACACACACTATCACATTATTCAAAGAGAAGCGTACCGTAGAAGCTTGAGGTGTTACACTAGTTCTCAACCCATCTCATATGCGCGGCCAATCCCTCTCCCCATTCTCCAATTCAACGACAAACCCACGCCCTGCATATGGTTTAAAATTTTTCTCCGACGAGATTCGATACCCTGACCTCCTGTATGAAGGTGCAATGGCTATACCACTATGCCAATCAGATTTGTTTATTTATTAACATGTCATTGTATTTATATACATTATGAAACTAATGAAAATTAATTTATTTCAATAAAATTTAAATACATATATAATTATTTAAATTAATACATACATTTTTATATTATAAATTTATGTATTTATATTATAATACATTTATATTATATTAAATTTATACATTTATATAAACTATATATTGTATATGTGTATTTACATACATTTGAGTATATATTTTGTAATTCTATTCATGTTATGTATGTACACATATATTTATATATTTATGTAAATTATTTATATACTTAAATTCATATTTATATATTATATACATATTTATTTATAAAATATATATAAGTATTTATTTAATATATTAATATTATTATCTTTAAAAATATATTTATATATTGTATTTCAATACATATATTTATTATTATGTAAATTAATATATATTTATTTGTATAAATTGTATTATATTATTTATAATTAATATTATGTGAAATATAATTTGGACAAATATTATATATAAAACAAAATTTATACAAATATTTATATAATGTTTTTTTTCAAAGGTTGTGGCTGAAGCTTCATTTATAATTAAAGCAAAGCAAAGCAAAGACCTCTTTTAACTGGGTAGAGGGAGACTCATTACATAGCCCGAAGGCCCAGTGGGAATTTAGCCCATTACATGACCCGTAGGCCCAAATTTTTGGCCCAAAGCCCATTATGTGAATAGTACTGCTACAGTACCCACTTGCTACATTGTCGCACAGTACCCGCCGCTGCTATAGTATGCTACAATACTTCTATAGTACACTACAGTACCGATACAGTCTCTGCGCCCAATGGATTTTGAGCCCCCATTTTTCATGTAGGATTACAGGGTGCTTACCACTAAGCCAATCCCCAACTACACAAATATTTATATAATGTTATATGAAATGAAATTTATACAATTATATAATTAATATTATATTAAATACAATTTATACAAATATTTATATAATGTATTTCAATACATATATTTTTTATTGTGCACATTAATATATATGTATTTCAATAAATATAATTGTGTAATATTATGTACAATAATATATTTCAATAAATATAGTTGTATAATATTGTGTACATTTATATATAGTTATTTTTATAAATTTTATATCATATAATATTAATTATATATAATATAAAATCATAAAAATATTATTTAAAAATATATTTATTATTATTGTAATATAAATTATAAATACTAAAAACTTGGGTTTTTATATGATTTATTTTTTAAATAAATTATATTTATGTATATATTTATATAATATGTTTATTTTTTTATTTTATATATAATTAATATTATATGAAATACAATTTATATAAATAAATATATATAAATGTACATAAAATTATATAATTATATTTATGTATACATATAAATACAATTAAAAACAATCATATAATTGGAAACATATAATATAATTAAATGATATATATATATATAATAAATCAATTTATATTTAATATGGTATACTAAAATATATATAAAATAATTACATACTATATATAAATTTATATAGAATAAAATATTTATAATATAAAATATTTAATATATATATATATATTTTATTTAATTTTGTCTATATTTTTTTAATTTGTGTATAAAATATAATATAAATGTATTTATACACAAATATACAATAAAAATGTATTTAATATAATATATTTATAATATAAATCATAATATAAATGTATGGTATTTATAAACTATATATAAATTTTATATATTTCAATAATTATATTTATAATTACATTTATATTATGTATGCTAATATTTATATATGTATACATTTTTTATATGTATAAGTATTTATTAAAAGTATTTATATAATGTATTTATATATATATATATATGTTTATAATGCATTTAAATACATTTATATAATGTTTTTATGTAATATATATGTGTGTGCACAAACGCACCCACATATATATTATAAAATATTAATTTATATGATATTTATTTTAAAAAACAAATAAAAATTAAGAAGGGGTTAAGAAACCCCTCTAATCAAAGGGATTAACGGTGGTTCATGAACCCCCTCTAATTTCTTGAATTAGTGAGGGACTGAAAACCCCCTATAATGTCAAAAATTAGAAGGGGTTCCCAACCCCCTCTAATATCTTAAATTAGAGGGGGTTCCAAACCTCCTCTAATTTCTAAAATTAGAAGGGGTTCAAAACCACCTCTAATCCAAGGGAGTAACAACAATTCATGAAACCCCTCTAATTTAAGAGATTAGAGGTGGTTGTGAACCCCCACTATTTCCTTTAAAAAACAATTTCCACGTTTTATATATATAGCATTTATTATATATACAAATGAATAATATATATATATATATATATATATATATATATATATAGCATCTCTAAAATCCAACCGAACATATAGAGTCACTAATTATTAAATTTGTTGTGGTTTTGACACAACAACCTCTAAAATCCAACCAAATATTATAAAGAAAAAATGCTAAAAAACCCAATTACCATTACCATTCACATTCATTTAATTAAACAACCAGGTAAGACGAGAAAATATTTCTATTCCAAGGTAAGCAAGTAACACAGCAGGTATCTCAAAAGACTACCGAACACAAGCAGTACAAAACCCAAGCTTGTTCTTTGGCTTGGTGGACTCATCATGACCAACCATCAAAATTCTCACTGACTCTCTGGGTGGCTCAAACTAGCAGACCCCTATAGTCTAGTAAACAAACAAGGCACATACACTCTGGGAAGCTCTCACGTCAATTCCCCTATGTCTTGCAACGATAGCTACAGACTCTCTGAGGAAGCACTTACGTCTAATTCCTCCTGTGGTCTCGATGCGTGAGTAAACTAAGAACACTCTTGGGAAGCAAAAAGTCCTATTCCCATAGGTGCTGCGTACGAAACTAAAACCAACAGACCCTCTAGGGAAGCACTTAATCGTCTATTCCCTCTTTGATCTCCAGCACCAGGTTCTCACAGCCCTGAGCAGTCCAGTCGTGTGTAATCGACTATCAGCAGCCCTAAGTAAGTTCAACCACTACTTGGCTAATAGATACCATGCATCAAAAGCATTTTAACAGCATGCAACACGTGCAAATAGTTATAACAAGTAAACTAGCAATTGCAATAGGGTTTGCCTCACAGGCAAACGGTGACGAACGACGATAAACATCCAAACATAAAGAAAGCAACCATGGGGTGATCCTCAAACATGCAACCAAGCATACATTAGCAACAATTAATCATAAGCTAACAAGCAATCTAGGGCAAACAAACAATAGAATCAAAATCCTAAACCCGGGTTACCCGATACATGGGTATCCGACACTTTTGCAACCAAAACTCAAGGAACTTCAACGTAGGGAAACAAACCACCTACCTCGATCCTCGAATATCGATATAATTGAACCTTAGCCCGTGAATCGTCCTAGAACGGAGTAGATCTGCAAAAACGTCTAAAACATTCAACCTCAAATAACTCACACGAGAGAAAGAATCAGGAAATGAGGCCAAAGAAGAACCAAGAACTCACCGCTATGATTCTTCTGCAATCGACGGAGTTCGATTCGAACAACCGGTAATAGATCGGTGGCTCGGAGAAGAATCGGTCTCCTCGGATGCTCTAGATGGAATTAGGCGGAGAAGAAGATGTTTATGAGCATTAGGCGCGACCCCGGTCCGATTAATGAAATAAAAAAGAAAGTACACGACGTGAAATTGGTTTTTCCATACTCCGCTTTAAGCGGCCGCCACATCATCCCTACACACCGTGTGTATGGCCCTGACACGGACAACACACGACTTCGAGCGACAGATGAGTACACGGCGTGTACTCATAAAGTACACGACGTGTACTCTGAAAATTTCCAGATTCTCCATTTTTCCTTAGAAAGCCCATAAAAGAGATCCGTACCTGAAACTGAAGCTCCAGGTTCTTACAAACTTCCCCCCTTAAAGAAATTCATCCCCGAATTCCCTTAACAAGGTGTAGAAGTAGAAACCTCAAACAACTCTGGCCACTTTGATCGCATATCAGCCTCACTCTCCCAAGTCTCGTCCTGTATACGGCCGTGCTGCCATAGCACCCGTACCATAGGAACAGACCAGCCACGAAGTACCTTTGAACTATGATCAACAATCCTGATAGGATGATCCTCAAAAGATAAATCCTAATCTAGCTCAACCTCCTCAGGTTGAAAAACATGAGACGGGTCTGAGAAATACCGTCAAAGCTGAGAAACATGAAAGACGTCGTGCATGGCCTAGTACCTCTGAGGTAACTGCAACCTGTAAGAAAACAGCCCGACTTTCTCCAGAATCTCAAACAACCCGACGTATCTTGGTGAGAGTTTCCCCTGTATCCTAATCCTCTTATTTCCCAACCTCGGGGTAATACTCAGGAAAACCTGGTCTCCAACCTTGAACTCCAAAGGTCGTCTCCGCTGATCAGCATAAGATTTCTGCCGAGACTGTGCAGTAGCCATCCTCTTCCGAATCAACTCCACCTGCTCCGTGGTCTCCTAAATGAGACGAGGTCCCAACAAGGCTGCCTCTCTTGCCTCTAGCCATCATAAAGGTGATCGTTATGGCCTACCGTACAAAGCCTTGTAAGGTGCCATCTGAATAGTCGCCTGAAAACTGTTGTTGTAGGCAAACTCTACCAGAGGGATATGCTTCTCCTAAGTACCGCCAAAGTCTATAATACAAGCTCGAAGCATATCCTCAAGCACCTGGATTGTACGCTCGGACTGGCCATCAGTCTGGGGATAGTATGCTGTACTCAAAAGTACCTGTGTACCCAAAGCCCTCTGTAGCCCCTGCCAGAAATGTGAAGTAAAATGAACATCCCTATCTGAAACAATGGAATATGGAACTCCATGCAGACCTATAATCTCTCGGATGTACAACCATCCCAGCTCATCAACACTGAAGGTCTCCTTGATCGGCAAGAAGTGTGCAACCTTCATGAGCCTATCCACTACAACCCAAACCGCATCATTTCCTCAAGGTGATCTCGGTAATCCTGTCGCAAAGTCCATCGCGACATTAGTCCATTTACACTTAGTAATGGGTAACTACTGTAAAAGCCCTACTGGTCGCTGATGCTCTGCCTTCACCTACTGACAGGTGGAACACCGTATAACAAAACCAGCCACATCCTTCTTCATACCTGGCCACCAATACTGATGGTGTAAGTCTCAGTACATCTTGGTGACACCAGGATGAACTACCCAAGCTGAAGCATGAAACTTCTGCATCAGCTCCTCACATATGTCCGATTAAACCCATACTCGGCCCTGAAAATGTAGCACCTCATCATCGCCCACTGTCCACCCCAGAGCAGGGTCTCCATCTGACACACCCTCCCGTAGGACTAGTCCTTCTAGGTCTGATAAATGCCTCATTCGAACTCGATATAAAAGAGTAGAGGTAACATCTATAGAAGAAAGAACTGTCTGTCCCTGTTTGTCATGCACCTCCAAATGCATCTTAGAGAACAGAGCCATAAGCTGCCACTCACTGCTGGCCTCCTGAACTTCCTACAACTGAGTCCTCCTGCTTAGTGCGTCAGCCACAACATTGTCTTTCCCAGGCGTATAAGCAAGCTCGAAGTCGAAAGACTGTAAGTACTCGACCCACCTTCGCTGTCTCAGATTCAAGTCACGCTGTGTGAATATATACCTGAGGCTCTTGTGGTCAGTATATACCACAAAATACTCTCCCATGAGATAGTGCCTCCAACAACACAAAACATGAACAAATGAAGACAACTCCAGGTCGTGCGTAGGATAGTTCTTCTCATGGGGCCTCAACTGCCGAGATCCGTATACAACAACATGATCCTCCTACATAAGCACTGCTCCAAGTCCGATGCTGGATACATCACAAAAAACTGTATAACTCTTGCCCGGCTCTGGCAGAACTAGAATCGGTGCTGAAGTCAATCTTCCCTTTATCTCCTGGAAGGCTGAGTCGCAAGATTCTGACCAAATGTACTTCACACCTTTCTTAGTCAATCCCGTCAACGACACTGCTAAGCGTGAGAAGTCCTGTATAAACCGCCTGTAATAACCATCCAGTCCCAAGAAACTCCGTACCTCAAAGACATTGTTTGGTTGCTCCCAGGTAACTACTACTCTCACCTTCTCTGGGTCTACTGATACTCCTGTCTCTGAGATGAAATGGCCCAGGAAGTGAATCTCGTCCATCCAGAAGTGGCACTTTGAGAGCTTAGCATATAACTGATGCTCTCTCAGTGTACTCAATACGATCTCAAGATGGGTAGCATGGTCATGCCGAGTGTGAGAGTACACCAAGATATTGTCCACAAAGACAAAGACGAAAGAGTCCAAGTAAGGATGGAAGACTCTGTTCATCAGCGCCATGAAAACTACCAGCGCGTTCTTGAGACCGAACGGCATAACCGGATACTCGTACAGACCATACCTGCTTCGGAAAGTTGTGAGAGGTATATCAGATGGTCTGACCCGCAATTGATGATAGCTGGATCTCAAGTCGATCTTCGAGAATACCCTAGCTCCTCAAAGCTGATAAAAAAGATCATCAATCCCCAGCAAAGGATATAGGTTCTTAACTGTCAACTGGTTCAGCTTTCAATAGTCTATACAAAGCTGTAAGGTACCATCCTCCTTCTTCGCAAACAACATAGGCGAACCCCAAGGGGAGGTACTGGGTCGGATAAAACCCTTCGCCTGCAACTCCTCCAACTAATTCTTGAGCTCTTGCAACTTAGGAATAGCCATCCTATAAGGAGGTATGGATACCGGTGCTACTTCTGGCACAAGCTCAATAGAGAATTCTACCTCACGCTCCGGAGGAAACCCTGAGAAGTCTTCTTGAAAGACATCTGGAAAATGGTCAACTACCGGAGGGAAGTCCATCTGAGAAGTCCCCTGATCATCCAGATATAAACTAGCAATCTGGGCTGTAACACTTCCCAACCCATTATGCTCTGGTCCATCTCTGCTTTCTTGGACATCCCATTCTCCCTTGTGAAGAAAAGATCTTCCCTCTAGTGATGTAAAACTCACCCTGCGACGATAACAATCGACAAAGGCCTAAAAAGGAACTAGCCAGTCCATTCCAAGAATGAAATCATAATCCGTCATCTCAAGGACATAAATATCCCACAAGAAATGACACCCACCAACCTCAAGGGGGCATTCCTTGCACTGACGCACACTAGTAGTTCTATGTCCCAAAGGAGTGTCTAGTGCCAACGTATCCTCAGAAGTAAGGACAGTAAGTCTAAGGCTCTCCACAGTGTGCACAGAAATAAATCTATGAGAAGCTCGAGTATCAAAAAGTGTAGAAGATAAAACTGAGGCTACTAAGATCGTACCTCAAACTGTGGAAGGTCTAGGATCCTGCTCCCAATGGATCTTCTCTACCGAAAATGTCTGGCCAGTACCGCGGCCCCATGTAGCAGCCTGATATCCCTGAGCTGATCCTCCCTGAGCCTGACCACCGCGTCCGCGACCTCTACCCTGGCCTGAAAAACCGGAAGAACTCCAGCCCCCAGTCTACTGTGGAACTGGTAATCCTGCTCCTGTACAAGGAATAGAAACCGATCCTCCTTCACTAGCTGCTGGAAGAAGAATTCTGTAAAAACGCTGCAGATGAACCATCTTGCCACAAGCCTGGCACTCCACTGGATCTTTCGGGCACTGAGGCTTCTTATGACCGCTCTTTCCACACTAATAGCACACCATCTAGTTTCTATAAGGAAGATACCACATTCCAGAAGAATTACCTCACTTCCTCGAGTCACCTCGAGTAAACTCTCAGTGGCGCTGTCAGTATGCAATGAATCAGTCTTGGATGCTGAACCGCCCTGGTCAACAGCTCCAGTCTCCCTCAGATTCTATTCAGTGATCAACTCTTGGTTGACTATTAGGGTAATAGAAGTCAACTGGAAGACGTTCACCTGCGATCTGATCTCTGGTTTGAGGCCTTTCTCAAACTTCCTTGACAAAAACAGCTCGTCATTTTCCCAGAATGGGAGTGAAATGCTGTAACTCAGTGAAACAGGAGGAATACTCCATAACCGAAAGAGTACCCTGCTGCAAGTTCATGAACTCCCTGGCTCTGTCGGCCATCAACTTCGCCGAATAGAAGTAGTCGTAAAATGTATGCTGGAACTCATCCCAAGCCATAGTCTGTTGGCGCCTTGCCTGCAAGACTACATCCCACCACCTCTTGGCAGAATCTCGCAGCATGTAAGTCGTGAGCTTCACCCTTCTGTCTGGGGGTGTCTCCAAATGCTCGAAGATGGAAATCCTGGTTTCTAGACATGACTCTGCAGCCTGAGGTCCTCCATCCCCTATGAAGGTGAGAGGATCCAGCTGCTGGAAGACTCATGTCAGCTCTTCCATAGACGGGGTAGGATTCTGAGCTCCCTGGAAGGTCTGCATGAACCTCATGAAACCCTCTCTGAACTAAGCATCATCACCAGTTTCTGGAATCACTATAGGTGCCATGTCCGGAATGATCGGCGGAACTACTGGTAGTCAGTGGTCTGCCATATCAGGCGTACGGTCACTGCCTGGTTCTTGGTGTGCAACGGGAGGACTTCTTGGTGCCATAGCTCTAAGAAAACAAAAGCACACTCAAATTTAGGATTAACAAGGACATAAAACACAAGAGTACAAAACAGTAACAGGAGAGAGAAACACTTAAGTTTACAAAACAAGACTACACGGCATGTATTTAAACTACACGACATGTTTGCTAAGCCTTCCCCATGGGCGTGTAACTCTGCCACCATTGGTCGTATAACATCCCAGACTACACAGCGTGTTGTCCCAAAACACGACGTGTACTTGAACTCCACTCCCTTGCCCGAGTCTCTTTACACGGCTAACCTACATGGTCCTCCTAATTCTAAACTACACAGAGTGTTCACTAAGGACACGACATGTACTAAACAGGTTTTAGCAACCCATGTAGTGGTTACACGGCCGGCTACACGACTGACCCCTACACAGTGCGTTCCGAACAAACACGGCGTGTATAAGGATAGATAACACCGACCCGTGTTGTTCGTGACACGGCCGGGTACCCAGAATAAAACTACATGGCGTGTTCTTATAACACACAGTGTGTACTACATGAGTTTCCCCGACCCGTGTTGTTAGTGACACATCCGGGTACCCAGAAGAAAACTACACAGTGTGTTCTTATAACACATGGTGTGTACTACACGAGTTTCCCCGAACCGTGTTGTTAGTGACACGGCTGGATACCCATAAGAAAACTACCCGACGTGTTTTTATAACACATGGCATGTACTACACGATTTCCCCCAACCCGTGTTGTTAGTGACACGGACAGGTACACGATTGAATACCACACGGAGTGTACTTATAGTACACGAAGTGTCCCCGATGACTTTCCACCACCCCGTGTCTCTGTTCACACAGTTAGTAACACGGTAAAAAAAACTATACAGCATGTATTAAAAAAGTACATGCCGTGTATTCTGGGTTTTTTCGGGCAGTAGCTCAGAAACTGTACCAAATGCCAAAAACACTGAAAAAAAAACATCTATGTGCCAAATTCCAATCCGTGGGGGCCCATACTCCCCGCAAATCAAAGCTTGGCATCATAACAATGCATATATCAAGTAAAACAGAATAACAAGTATGTCCGTCACAACAACTATCACAACAAAATGCGTAATTTATCACGACAACTATCACAATAGCATGAACTTCTAATACACCCTAGATGGCATGGTGAAATGCATGACATGTGATTTCCTACCTAGTGCCTATATGATGCATGAGATGGCACACCCTCATCTCATCAGGTTTCCAAAAAATAGAACCACAATCATATAAAATGTAAAAACACAAAACATGTGCATCACACAACGGTGAAATATAATAAACTGTAACACTTGAAAAAACTGAAAATTACAATTACGAGGTAATATAGCTTTTCCTTGTACACGAGTTAATTAATCTCGGGCACAGTTAAGTACTAACTACCCATTTCTTCCTATCCCTGTGTATTGTCGCAAAATAGTAAGGCAATAGAAAATAAGAAAACTCCTTTGATACCACTTTGTAACGACCCGAATCCAGAGCCACATAACTGGTGCCCCGTACCCGGTTCGCCACATGACCTCAATCGCATTTCCCAAAACGCCAGAGGCTGTCGAGTAGCAGCGAGGGCCTTGGTGAGGCTGTGGGGAAATTATGCCCTCATTTGGTAAAGTATACAACAGGAGAATAAACATAAACAATAGCGAAAGCAGTAAAAAACATACAACAACTGAACTAAAAGGTGAAGCAATGTCTGATATAATAATGATGCAAAATGGTACACGTATCTATGGAAAGCAGTAAACAAAACAACGTGCTGAAATACAACTGAAACCAAGTACTAAACGTAAATAGAAACACCAGCAGCATCGCTAGCCAAAGCCCGGTCCCATGCTCTCTAGTTCCTACCAGAAATCAAGTACCTGAGGTAGAAGGACCACAATCCCTATCTACACCTGCAACCATATAATCTGTTTGGTCTGAAAATCAGGACCCAAACAGGACATGAGACTAATCCTAGTAGGCAATCACCACAAGATTTGTGCCCTACTATCAGTGAGTAATATAGAAAAAGTAAAGGAAAATAAGTATAGTAATGGACTAAGAGTACACCAATAAATAATCCTACCAATTACCATTCACATTCATTTAATTAAACAACCAGGGAAGACTAGAAAAGATTTCCATTCCAAGGTAAGCAAGTAACACAACAGATATCTCAAAAGACTACCGAAAACAAGCAGTAAAAAACCCAAGCTTGTTCTTTGGCTTGGTGGACTCGTCACGAGTGACTCTCTGGGTGGCTCAAACTAGTAGACCCCTATAGTCCAGTAAACAAACAGAGCACAGACACTCTGGGAATCTCTCATGTCAATTCCCCTATGGTCTTGCAACGATAGCTACAGACTCTCTGAGGAAGAACTTAAGTTTAATTCCTCCTGTGGTATCGATGTGTGAGTAAACTAAGAACACTCTTGGGAAGCACAAAGTCCTATTCCCGTAGGTCCTGCGTATGAAACTAAAACCAACAGACCCTCTAGGTAAGAACTTAATCGTCTATTCCCTCTTTGATCTCCCGCACCAGGTTCTCACAACCCTGAGCAGTCCAGTCATGTGTAATCGACTATCAGTATCCCTAAGTAAGTTAAATAACTACTTGGATAATAGCTACCATGCATCAAAATCATTTTAACAGTAGACAACACGTGAAAACAGTTATAACAAGTAAACTAGCAATTGCAATAGGGTTTGCCTCATAGGAAAACGGTGCCGAACGACGATAAACAGTCAAACAGGGAGAAAACACCCATGGGGTGATCCTCAAACATGCAACCAAACATGCATTAGAAACAATTAATCATAATATAAAAAGAAATCTAGGGCAAACAAACAATAGGATCAAAATCCTAAACCCGGGTAACCTGATACATGGGTATCCGACACTTTTGCAACCAAAACTCAAAGAAATTCAATGTAGGGAAACAAAACAACTACCTTGATCCTCAAAGATCGATATACTTGAACCTCGGCTCGTGAATCAGCCTAGAACGGAGTATATCTGTAAAAAAATCTAAAACGTTCAACCTCATATAACTCACACAAGAGAAAGAATCAGGAAACGAGGCCAAAGAAGAACCAAGAACTCACCGCTACAATTCTTCTGCAATCGACGGAGTTCGATTCGGACAACCGGTGATTGATCGGTGGCTCGGAGAAGAATCGGCCTCCTCGGACGCTCTGGACAGAATTAGGCGGAGAAGGAGATGTTTATGAGCATTAGGTGTGACCCCGGTCCGATTAATGAAATAAAAAAGAAAGTACACGGCGTGTACTTGGGTTTTCCATAATCCTCTTTAAGCGGCCGCTACATCATCCCTACACACCGTGTGTGTGGCCCTGACACGGCCATCACACAAATTCGAGCGGTAGAGGAGTACATGGTGTGTACTCATAAAGTACACGACGTGTACTCTGAAAATTTCCAGATTCTCCATTTTTCCTTAAAAATCCCATAAAAGAGATCCGTACCTGAAACCGAAGCTCCGGGTTCTTATAGTTGTGCATGACCCCCTCTAAAATGAATTTAGATGGGGCTATGCATAACCCTTTCTAAAAAACTACCGCTAATCTACTATATTTTTGTAGTGATATGAAATGTGAATACTTCAACCATAATCTATGAATGGTATCAAATAACACATCCATAGTCAAACTGATTATAAACCCTTCAACAACATAGGGTTGATGGAATCATAAGAGTTAAAACTTAATGAAGTACAATATTAAACAATGTAAGTTGACATAGATGGAGATATCATTGAAAAATTATTAAGGAAATTAATCTTTATACATTTTAACGTGTCCCATATCACTTTGAAACATTTAAATCATAATCTATATAAAGGAATAATTAAATGAAACTTAGAATTTCATGATAATAATAATACTTGTGTTATGATATATAAAACGGTACTACATACACCTCACACACAAGGAATAAGTGGTGAACATGGCATATATATCATAGAAGTAAAAGTGAGACAGGAAAACCCTTTTCACTTTGAAAAGAGGTGTTCTTTTGGAAAATAATTTTTATTTGTCATAAAATCTAATTATAAACATGTATATCCCAGAAAAGAAAAGGAAAGGAAATTGAAATTATAGTTTATCCATAAATGATGTCCCACTGATGTGAAATCATGTAAACATTGTTTTTAAGAAACTTTAGAAATAAAACATTTTAGTGCGGTTTAAGGAAAACATTAAAGAGATTTTAAAGCTGAAAGGCATTGTTTATTTTCATAAAACTAGATACAAACCATGATTTTTTTCATGAAAAAATTGTGATTTTATAAAAAAAAATATGTCTTGAAATAGATTATATAGTGAACTTGAAAATGGGTAAGAATTCGGGATGTTCCCTCTAATCATGATTTATTATCGAGAAGAATTGAGAAGGGAACCTTATAAAACATGTATTATCCCATAAAATAAAGATGAAATGATATGGATATATGTTTTTAGAAAATATAATAATAATTTAGAATATTTATATAAAAATAACGAATAATTATATTAGCATATTGAGGGAGAAAGCATAACATGAATGAAAATGAAGGTTCGGGAAGAAAACCCTTACCATGTTGTAATCAATCAAATCATATGACCCATAAAGTTAATAATAATCAACTAAAACATTAAATACCATGAATAATAAGAGATTCATGATATGATACATAAAAGTTAAATACACATACACTATACACAAGAAATATTCACGAATAAGGCACATCTCACAAAATTGGAAATGAGATAAGAAAACCCTTACCTTATGTCCGAATGTGTTATGAACTTGACCTTAATGCCCTATATAATCAAATTAAATCAATTAATTAATTAATTAATTAATAAAATTTAATACATGTATTTGATTTATTATAATTTTATTAAGTTCATTTATGTCCTTTTTGATGAGTTAAAGGATACAATTTCATCATTCAGGAGTGCTCATTTTCTTGGTTTTCATGACCAGTTCGCTTATTTATAAGTAATGAAGTTCATGTAAAATGGTTATAATTCTACAGAATTTGAATTATATGTTATTAATTAACATAAAAAAATGTAAACATTTATATATATCATTTTTTATATGATGTGAGGATGAATCATTAGATAAAATTTTAGTGATAATTGCTTAGATGATTTTGGTGTTTGTTTCGATCATCACACACTAGTTTTGTTTAATTAATTAATAATATGTATATATAATGGTTTAATAAAATTAAATAGGATTTAATAAATATTTTATAATATTTTTCAACCATAAAAATGGTTTCATGACCACCCTTTAATGAGAAATTGAGGAGCATAAATCTGTCGTCCACGAAGGTTGTAATTCAGCACCTCGCGGATGATGATTTTGTTTTTAAAATAAAAGAGAGAGAGAGAGAAAGAATTTCGATGAGATATATTAAATTAACATGATATAATTCCAGTATATATATGATAATGGATTTATCATTCTCATTTTTAAAGAGTAGATGAGGAGAGAATAATAAATGAAAAAGAAAACTGAAAGGAAATTAAAAGAAAAAGAAAGATGATTTACCTCTTGAATTCTCCTCTTTGAGAACCTCCTTAAGGAACCTTGGTTTGGTTTTTGTTGTGACCAGAAACTCATGGAATTTTGGGATAGATTTGGGAAGAGTATTTGGGTAGAATTTGGACAAGCTTCAAGGCTTATAGGTGTAATAAGAAGTGGTGGTATTTATAGTGAAGGAGAGGGGTGATTTTTGAATATTTAATTCATTTGTTTATTATTTGGCTCAAGACTACGAATAGTTTGAGAATTATCATAAAGTATATTAAAATAATGAATTATAGTTTGATATTTGGGTGCTTACATCATGCATGATGTTTTTAATTCATGTATTTGGATAATAACTTAAATACCGTATATTACTGTACTTCACTATTCAACAAAAATTCATATATTTCATAAAAATACCAAAAATTAACCACAACCATTTTTTGATGTGTAGAATTAAAAAATTTAAACCATTTTATGAAAATAATTTTTTAAATATTAGGAATTTAATTTTTAATTAAAATCATCATTTACTCAAAAACACAAATTTTAAATTTATAACCAATTTTATAACACTTTCAAAAATTAACTAAGTTCTCATAAAATAATCCAAAAATCAAAAGACAAAAAAATATAAATTTATGAATTCATTTTGTAAAAAATAATTTTTCTTTTAAATAATTTTATTAATTAGAAACTTTTAATTAAATATTTATGTCTTTCAAAAATACAAACACTTAATTATTAATTTTTAAAATATTCACTTACTTATACTATGATATAATTATATCATACCTTCATTTATAAGATGAAAAAATTTTATTTATACATTCATAGGTGAGGTTACTATTTATTTGTCTGATTTACTATCCATAAAGGCCATATTACTATTCATAAGGGTAACACTACTATTCCAAAGGGTCAAGTTACTATTCACCAAAAACTAATTTGATCCTATTAGACTCTAAATATCCTATTAATCAAAACCATGTATGTCTATTTTTTAAAATTCAATTCACAGAAGTGAAAAAATTACGTTTAATGCTAATCCCGCAGGTGTGTCAAGAAGACGGGTAAAAAGAACGTTCAAAATTTCAATAAGTTTTTATATCTAATTTCAATATAAAAATGATTCCAATGATCTTAACTGGATTAATATAATTATAATTGATATTTTTTACATTAAGAATTAATTTATATTATAATATTTATTTAAACTAAAAATGTAGTTTTTAACAACAATGCAGTATTTTTCACTATTCATCAAAAAATGAAACTTCTCAGAAAAATACTAAAAATTCACCCTAAATTAATTTTGACATTCTAAATTAAGACATGATTTTTATTTTACAAAAAAAATATTTTATAACAAATATATTTTATTTATGTGAAACCATTACAAATAAAATTTAATAGTAGTTATTAATATTAATATTATAATGATTAACGACTAGGTTATAACTATATTGTTTAAATAATTATAATGAAAAGGTGTTGTTTTGTAGAGACTCAGTGTTTCATGAATTAAATTATATATTAAAATTATTTTTAAATTTTTGGGGTGTTACATTCTCCCCTCCTTCAATAAATTGTGTCCTCATAATTTAAAATTGTACTTTAAAAGTTAAAGGTTGATACTTGAAAATTCCCTTGTGGGAAACCCACATTTGAAATAGGTTTAATAAAATATACTCTTAAAAGAGTAAATGATAAATGTAAAGGTCACCACAATATTAGGATTTCAAATTGGAGAATATTAGTGGGAATTGAAAATATGGATATGAAAGAGAAATATAACCATCAAGTTCTGGTGAGGAATGATAGAGGACATGGTCATTAGAAAGTTAATCATCACAAAACCATAAATTTTGTGATCGGTTAAAAGACCACTGATCTATTAGTAAAGAAAGTTAACATATAATGTTTTTGTTTCAAAATCCTTTTCCTAGAGTTGAGGGATTCCATTACTATCTAGATAATCCCTTGATAAATTAAACATACTTGATTACATTCCTTTTCATAAGAGAAATATCATCATTTGGTTGTGCATTGATCTATTTTCACTTAATTCCTTATAATTGAAAATTATCTCTCAAGATGAATTTTTCACACTTGAATAATTTGTATCAACTTATATGGATCAAAGACCCCACAAAATTATAATTATCTACTCCTCTTGTCTTTATACATTAACCAAATCCAAAATGGTTAGGATAAGATAAGATAATTCCACAAAAATAGAAAGCCTTTATATGATGAAAAAAAATTTAATCTCTCAAATTCAAATTTAAAACTCAAAGTTCAACATAAATCATTTTTAAAATTACTATGATTCCTTAAGAAAAAATATTCTAGACTATGACCCCAAGATTAGAAGGATTTGTTCGTATAGTCTTCTAAATGACATTGATAAATCTTAATATATCATACCAAAAATTTAATTTACCTTATCACATAATCTCCATGATATTCTATCAATTTCCATAAATAACCTGGATCACCATAAGTCCACAATAAAATCATATTTGACTCCAAAATACAATTCAACATTTATTCCTAAAAATATTATATTTACCAAAATCTTATTGGATTACTATTAATCACTTAATCACAAAATAATTTTCCAATACCAAAGTTATCTACAAAAGTACCTAAAATCAAATTAAGTTTTATCCATTAGATGTTTTAACTAAAAAAAATCATGACAATCAGGACTTTACATAGGCTAGTGGTAGGCACCACACCCTTGTCGCCCTTTGTTTGTGGGTCCAACCCTCATAGCCTTTCCATATGTGACTGGTTGTCACACAACATGTGGGGTTTCCTTTTTCTAAAACTATATAACTTCCAAAATAAATATTATAGATGTCCTTGAAATAAGGTTAATCAATAAACATTCATTTAACTAGGATTTTCAATACAACCTCAATACATAAATTCATCTTACATTTATTTCCACATAGTCCTTCCTTGTTCGAGAGGTTATCCTATAGAATGGAGAATTAAATCAGGTAATTCCAAAGTACCTTATATTTAAGGAAAATGATTACAAATAGATTCTTAGGATCAGTTTTATTTCCTTACCTTGTACTCTTCAATTTTCCTCAACAATTATTTGCTTTATTTCCTTCTTTACCACGCATAAATAATTAATCTGTTCATTTGAGACACTTTCATGGGTGTCTCCTTCAATATTTATTACATTATAGAAATATAGCCTTCTTTTCTTTATGGTCTCCACCATTGTAGCTCTTAGAAAATTCCATTATTCTCTTATTTGGTGAGTTCAGGAGTTGGTTAAGGTGTATGTTGTTAATGATATTTCAGAATATTTGATTAGACATGAACCTGATATCATTCCCTCCTATAAACATCCCAGTTGGTTTCTCATCACCAACACCTTGTACATTATGTTCAATGTTAACATGAATCCTTCAAATTCTAACCATTGACTAAAACTTGCAAACATAGTGTGAGTAACAATAGTCATAGTGAGAAAAACATATAATCATTTATAGAATATCATGACACCTTATTTTCAACCTAAAACACCTTAGGTTTAACCTAGGTTATTAATTTTAATTATATATTCAAATCCATAAAAATGGTTTGTAAAGAAAATGTGAATTATCCTAATCACATCCCCCAAGAGTGTCAAACTAGGTGTGCATTAAGGCCTGTTGTCATGTACTAGGTTACCCCAAGTTAGGACTAGAATACCTTGTCAGAGTTTTTACTCCTAGGTACATCTATTCTAGAATGATGTCCACTTATAGTATCTATATAGGGATGTATTTTCTAATAATATCCACATAATCTCAACATTATCAAAATTATTTGATGTTCTTCTATTCTTATCCTCAAAGTATATCTTAGGGTTATGTTCCCTAACCTATGTTTTCTAAATTTAGTTACCAAGGTTGCTGCTAAAATTCCTTTGATACCAACTATAACTCCCCGATCCTAGAAGCTCGGAGCCGATGTATTATTTTATTACATTGGAATTATTACAAGGAATCAAATCCTAATGGACCGATTAGTTTAGTAGTCTTGGAAGACCGAATTACATTCATGATACCCATAATACATCGGGAAAAGAAAATAAAACATGATACATAATAAAATGAAATAAAATGCATCCTTGAAATATTATTCAATGTTTTCTTCTTCATAACCTATGGAAAGGAAACATAAGAAATGGGTGAGTTCTTATGCTCAGTAAGGGTAAGTAATACATCAGAAGCTATCATAAACAATAAGGCAATGTGAATAAATCAGGCCACTAAAACACAATCTTGAACATAATATGGAATGAATATAAACTGAATAAATAATTCCATATAAATAATAATATGTGAATAGAATAGAACCATAGATATTTTATTAGTTGAATAATCAAATGTAATATCATTTACTAGTATCATAATGAGGGAATGCATAATGCTGGACAATTGAAACATATTTTCGAGGCCTTGGACAAGATGTCTGAAAATACTAGGGTAAGGCCTCGGACAATACCCAATTATGTTTTGTCTCATGAGACCTACCGATTCATCGAGGGGCTATATAGGACCCTTCACATCACTTACAAATTCCAATACATTCCTCATATGAATTGGGTTAAACATAAACAACATAAATATTCGTATTAAAAAACTAGCGTATGAAATGTGAATACTTCAACCATAATATATGAATGGTATCAAATAACACATTCATAGTCAAACTGATCATAATCATTTCAAAAACATTTGGTAGATAGAATCATAAGAGATAAACCACAATTAAGTAAAAGATTAAACAAATCTAGTTGACATATATGGAGATACCATTGAAAAATTCTTAAGGAAATTAATCTTTAGACGTTCCAATGTGTCCCATACCACTTTGGAACATTTAAATCATAATCCCTATGAAGTAAAAATTAAATGAATCTTATAATTTTCTAAGAACAAGAAGAATCATGATATGATATATCAAAGGGATGTACATACACCACACACACTAGTAATAAGTGGTGAATAGGGCATATATCTTAGAAGTAAATGTGAGATGAGAAACCCCTTTTTACTTTGAAAAGAAGAGTTCTTTTGGAAAATCATTTATATTTGTCATAAAATAAGATTTTAAACATGTATATCCTAGAAAAGAAAATGTATGGACATTGAAATTATATTTGAGACATAAAGGATGTTCCAATAAAGTGAAATAATGTAAAATGAGTTTTTAAGAAACTTTAGAAATAAAACATTTTAGTGTAGTTTAAGGAAAATATTAAAGAGATTTTAAAGATAAAAGGAATTGTTTGTTTTCATAAAATTAGAAATTAACCAAGATAGTTTTTTCATGATAAATTTTTTGATTTTATAAAAATAATTATGACTTAAAATAGATTATATAGTGCACTTCAAAATGGGTAAGAATTCGGGATGTTCCCAATAATTGGGATTTCTTATCGAGAAGAATTGAAAAGGGAACCTTATAAAACATGTATTATACCATCAAATAAAGATGAAATGATATGGATATATGTTTTTGTAACATATAAAAATATTTTATAATATTTATATAAAAATAATGAATAATTACATTGGTTTATAGATGGAGAAATCATAACATGAATGAAAATGAATGTTCACGAAGAAAACCCCCACCACTTTGTAATCAATCAAATAGTATACCCCATAAAGTTAATAAACATAAAATGAAACATTAAATACCATGAAGAATAATATATTCATGATATGATACATAAAATTATAGTACACATACATCGTACACAAGGAATAATGGTGAATAAGGCACATCTCACAAAATTGAAAATGTGATAAGAAAACCCTTACCTTTTGTCTGAATGTGTTCTGCACTTGACCTTAATGTAATGAATAATCAAATTAAATACATTAATTAATTAATTAATAACCTTTAATACATTTATTTTATTTATTATAATTTTATTAAGTTCATTTATGGCCTTTTTGATGAGTTAAAGGATACAATTTCATCGTTTGAGAGTGTTCGTTTTCCTGGTTTTCAAGATCACTTCACTTATTTATAAGTAATGAAGTTCATGTAAAATGGGTAAAATTCTCTAGAATTGGAATTATATATTATTAATGAACATATATAAGTGTAAATGGTTATATATATCATATGGTTATATGGTGTGAGGATGAACCATTAGATAAAATTTTAGCGATAATTACATAGATTATTTTGGCGTTTTTTCAATCATCACACACTAGTTTTGTTTAATTAATTAATAATATATGTATATAATGGTTAAAAAACATTAAATAGAATTTAATAAATATTTTATAATCTTTTTCAACCATAAAAATAGTTTCACGACCATACATTAATGAGAAATTAAAGAATGATAATCCGTTGTCTATGAAGGTTGTAATTCGACACCTCACGGATGATGATTTTGTTTTTAAAATAAAACATAGAAAAAAAGAAGTTTGATGAATAATATTACATTAAATTGATATAATTATAGGATATATATGATACTGGAGTTATCATGCTCATTTGGAAAGATTATTTTAGGAGAGGATAACAAATAAAAAAAGAAAATTGAAAGGAAATTAAAAGGAAAAAGAAAGACGATTTACCTCTTGAATTCTCCTCTTTGAGAACCTCCTTAAGGAAACTTGTTTTGGTATTTTGTTGTGACCAGAACCTATTAGAAGTATGGTATAGACTTGGTAAGATTATTTGGGAATATCTTTGAAAAAATTCAAGGCTTAGAGGTGTAATGAGAAGTGGTGGTGTGGGGTGGTATTTGTAGTGAAGGGGAGGGGTGATTTTTGAATACTTAACTCATTTGTTTATTCTTTTGGCTCAAGACTATGAATAGTTTGAGAATTATCATAGAATATATTAAAATAATGAATGATATTTCTGGATTTGGGTGCTTAAATCATGCATGATGTTTTTAATTCATGAATTTAGATTATAATTTAAATATTGTAAATTACCGTATTTCGCTATTCACAAAAAATTCATGTATTTCATAAAAATCCCAAAAATCACCCTAATTTTTTTGACATTTATAATTAAAAAATTGATTCAATTTTATGAAAACAATATTCTAAATATGATGAATTTAATTTTTAATTAAAATCATCATTTACTCAAAAAATAAAGATTTTTAATTTATAATTGATTTTATAACACTTTCAAAAATTAACTAAGGTCTCATGAAGTCATCCTAAAATCATAAGACAAAAAATATTAATTTATGAAAACATTTAAAAAATAATAAATGTTCTTTTAAATCGTTTTATTAATTATTAACTTGTAATTAAATATTTATGACTTTAAAAAATACCAATACTTAATTATTAATTTTTAAAATATTCACTTACTTATAATATAATATAATTATATAACATCTTAATTTATAAGATGCATAAATTTTATTTATACATTCATGGGTGATGTTACTATTCATTTGGATAATTTATTATTCATAAGGGTCATATTACTATCCATAAGGGTAACATTACTATTCCAAAGGGTCAAGTTATTATTTACCAAAAATTAAGTTGATCCTATTATACTCTAAATATCTTACTGATCACAAATATGTATGACTATTTTTTAAAATTCAATTCAAAAAATCAGAAAAATTATGTTTAATGCTAATCTCGTAGGTGCGAAGAGATGGCGGGTAAAAAGAACACTCAAAATTTCAATAAATTTTTATATCTAATTTCAATATAAAAAAGATTCTAATGATCTTTATTGGATTAATATATATATAATTGATATTTTATGACATTAAAAATTAATTTAAATTATTAAATTATTTAAACTAAAACCCTATTTTTAACTACAATGTAGTATTTTTCACTATTCATAAAAAAATAAAACTTCTCAAAAAAATACTAAAAATTCACCCTGAATTAATTTGGACATTCCAAATTCAAACATGAGCTTTATTTTACAAAAAAATATACATTTCATTATAAATATGTTTAATTTATATGAAATCATTATAAATAACATTCAATAGTAGTTATTTCTATTAATATTACTATGATTAACGGTCAGGTTATAACTATCTTATTTAAATAATTATAATAATAAGGTGTTGTTTTGTAGAGACTCGGTGTTACATGCATTAGATTATATTTTAAATTTATTTTTAAATTATTGGGGTGTTACATTCAGGATGAGCTAATATTCTTGGGAAAGGGTATCAGCTTAATTCAATCTTCCTAATATGATTTTCCTAGGAGTCCATGGATGCGTCGATGAGACATAGGGGACAATAGTTGGTTTCATTATCACTTATGACCCTAAAGAGATAGAGAGAGTGATAATTTGAAAATTGGTAGATATTGTAGCCAATGTCACATTAGAACCTGTAATAATTTTGTGAGCCCAAGGGATTATGGGTATAGGTGAGGTGTTTAGTCATTAGACCAACCCCTACCTTGTATTTTTTATTTCACTTAATTACTTATGATGTAGGTATAGATGAGCAGATGTGATTTATGGGACTCAACCTATGGGATTGGTGAGATATGAAGGTGATTTAATAGACTCACAAAGGTACTTACTGGGATTCGGCTTTTGATCCTTGTGTGACACAATTGTGATACAACTTGTAAGTGATAATGTTTTTGTGGATGCTCGGTTTTTATCAGAGTGTTTAACTATTTTAGCACATGAAGAATACTTGGGATTCCTAGATTCAATGTCAAGCCTATATGAGGTTCCTTGTACACCATGGGTCCTTAGGATGCCTATCTTGTTTGGGATATTGTCTTTCAGTCTTGGGGATTTTATTATTATCACTATTATGGGATGCCTAAGTTACCACTATGATATGGATAGTTGAGATAGAGAAACTATTTGTATCTATTTAAGATGCCTGATATTTCTAGGATCTAACTAGTTGTCATGTTTATATAGAGTTGATTACAATCAATGGCTACTTAGGACACCTTTGAATTAGCTTTCAGTGTGTTAATATAAAATTTGGAGAGATGCCTAGGATGCATGGGATTTGGCCAATGAGCCATTCATGATGAAAATTTTAACCTTTTTAGCATGATATTTATGGATTCTTGGGTTTCCCCCTAGTATCCAATATTTATACAGATAGTACAATATCATGACATGCTCAAATACACCCTGACACTGGCTGAAGAATGTATCATTGATCGGGGTCCTGGACCTGATAATCGAAAATATTTTACTAATTTATTTATTTCCTATATTTTATTTCTTGTTTTTTACCTTAAAAATTTGCATGCACATATCATTGCATTTCAGGTTATGTATGGGGCCACATTGGTGGAGCCCTATTGAGTTATGTACACACAACCTACTTGGGAATCCATGGAGCTTGGTTACTCGAGCAGACCTATCACTTATCGTAGTAACATGTTGGGAAAAGTTCTAGTGTGATGTTAATGACTAAGATGAGTAGCTTGAGAAGGATTGGAGATTGGGATTTAGGTGATGCATGGGGATGTAGTTGATCCTATGATATATTTATTTTATTATGAATTTATTTTTTATAGTGATTAGAATAGTGGTAGATTGTCATTATATGATTTCATGGCTTATTCATTGTATATTATTATGGTTTTAATATTTCATTTATCCTATGTACTATAATGTTTATTACTAATTTATGATACTTGGTTATTTTATTTGTTATTTCACACTATGAGTGGGAGTTATAACATTCCCATGGTATATCCTTAGAACCTCACTACTAGTCAGAAGCCTTTAGCATTAAAGGAGGTACACCAAAGGTCATGTGGTAAACCAAACATGGGAACTGAACAATTTTTCAATGACCCAAGATGTTATATTTTTCTTCCATTTTCTCGAGTCTATGAAACTCCATATCCATTTAAATATGAAGAGTTTGATCAACATATTTATTGACAAATATTTTCATGAATTATTTCTATTCTATAGAGTTGATGTCAACCTCATGCTTTATATTCTTGATCATTTTCCACCAAAAATAAACTTATAATTCTAGGTAGTATATTATCATGATAACTTTATATTACTCAAAGCATTAGAGGAAAAAATATATTCTCAAAATAATTAATCCATTACTCTACCATCAGGGGATTAGAAGATCCACAAAAAGATGGTGTCCATTGTTATATAAATGAATCGAGTGTAAATTTTTCTCTCTTGGGATAAGGAAGTCACTCCATAAGGTTCATGTTATTTTTTATAACTTGAGATAATTTTTAAAGTACCACTATGATGTTCTCAACTCCCACTCCCATTATATTAGGCATCTTATTAGGGAAATATTCACATTTCCCTCAGATTGGTTATTAACACGATTCTTCCTATTATATCCATTTAATAAAACAAAGTAAATTTATAGATTAGCATAATCAAATTAATAAACATATAAAACACACAAAAAAAAGTAGAATAACTCAAAAATCACTTGTATATCCTAACTTATGATTTTTTATATTCCAATTAATTTCATCTATGCTATGTTTCCTATTAGGTTCTATAACATGACCCCTAAAAAAACTAGTCCTTGATCTAATACCGAATATAATGACCCATATCTCATTAACATAACATTTATTTATTTTTAATATTAATATCCATAAACACACCCATAAATCTAGAGGTACAGTGACTTTGGGATATTTTCTACATGATACAACATCTTAAAAATAAACAACATTATCCTCTATTTCCATATTCATTTTACCCTCCTAGATATAATAATACCCTAATAACTACATGAGATATCTTAGGGACATATATAAAGGATGAATTTGGATTAAAAACCTAGTAAGGGGTTTATCAAGATAATCATGAGGGTGAGTTAACACCAGGATCAATAATAATAACATAGAATCATAAAAATGGAAGGTCATAAATCATAACATGGAATCATGGCATAAGAGAGGTGATAGAATGGGAATATATAAATAATGGAAATCATAGGAATCTAGTTTAAAAATAAAACATTTCATCATAAACATAATTGGAGTCTTTCTAGCAATACATCATAACATTGTGTGCTGGCCTCACTGCCCATGAACTATACATAGTATCTTAAGAGATGTTATAATTAGACAATCGATTAAAGGATGTATAATAATAGGACCACCCATCACATATTAATATTTCATGAATATGTGTAACACATAGAAAATAAATCACACATAAAGCATGACCATGGGAAAAACCTAAGAAAAGGAAACAAGCGACACCATAATGTTACAAAGAAAAACCAAATAATTTATCTTATTTTTTCACAATAAAAGAATGTATTAAGTAATTTTGGACATTAATAAGTGAATAAATAATCATAGATCATGTATATTAATCTTAATGTTAAATAAAAATCACAATAAATTATTAAGAGGAGGTTATTGAAATGAACCCCTTAACAAAATTTTAAGAAATGGATAAAATAACCATTAAAGAAGATAAGATCATAGGGTTTTCATTAAAAAATAAATTAAACATAACTATTTATGTTTAAATAATAACATTATTTAAAAATATAGTTTTCATAGTGTTGGTGTATGAAAATTAAGAAGATTATAGAAAATTACCTGTCATCAGGTTTGATTTAAAGAATAATTTAGAATGAGATCATAAAAACATGCATATCCCCAAGTATACATCAATGAATTATATATAAAGATAATAGTCATAATTACTAAATTTTATCCAAGTATTATATCATCCCTAATCTTCCTCTATGATTTTATGGCTCCCCTTAGTGGAAGAGTTGACCTTATTCTTCTCCTTCTATCATGCTCTGGGTATTTCCCCATTGGATTGATATTTTATAATTATTTATCTCAGGTTTTCCTATCATATAGACCCATTTTTTATTCCCTAAATTTTATTTGGTAACAACCCACTTTTCTAATTTTTTATTTTATTATATGATAATAAAAATTTGGAGAGAAAAATAAGTATATTTCTATTTTTTTTGTAAATTTTAGGTGTTTCATTGTCAGTGCACGGTCCCAGTAACGGTGCAAGGAAACTATAAATCCCTTTATATTGACCTGAAATTTTATTTTTTATGTTAAAACTTTTTAATACCGTTTTTTTTATTTAATAAGTATTATAATTATGTTTTGATTATTTATTTTGGATATTCCATTCATGATTTTTTATTTATAATACATTGATTATATCTTCATAATAAGGCATTCATAATTTATAATTGTTTATTTTATTAGATTATTACAATCTATTGGCATTAATGTGGGTTTTTATGAGTATTATAGGGAGAAATATTCATGAAATTTTATTTGATGCTTCAAGAGAAAATTAGAGAAAATGAGTTACCTATTGGATTTATTATTATATTATTATTATATTATTATTACTTAAAGGATTGGAGAGAAAATGTATTCCTTCCCCTTTTTACTTCTCTCTCATTTAAGCCATGACACCAATGGGGAGATCCCTTATTCCTAATACTCCTTTTATTCACCATGGATGATCCACTCAAGATGGTTCCATGTATGGTTTCCTCCCTCTTTTCTCTTCTCTCCCTAATTCCCTTCATATTGTCTCTTCTCTTGACCTCAAGATCGCGGTATGCTGATTTTTTTCCATGTTAAAGAAAAATAATTTATTTTCATGGGGATTTTATTCCTAAAATAATGTGAGAATCATTTATAACCCAAATTCATCATCATTTGTTGAAGGTACCAACGTTTTGTTCACATCTATCTAGGTGTCTCTATGTTTTTCGTTTTATTTGGAATGATATCGATGATAGAGTTTTCAAAATAAATTTATATGCCTACAAAATACATCTATAGTTAATTTATATTGGTTTATCTAAAAAAATTCATGGTTTTTAGGGGAAAACTATGTTATTTTAATAGAATTATTTTTAAATCTAAACATCCTTTGCAATGTTATTTTTTTAACAAAGGTTTGTTTTTATTGATAACTAAATTTTTGTAAAGAATTTTATTTGTAAATTAGGTGAAAGATGTGTTGTTAAAGGCTTATAAATTTTCTTTTTTGAAGTTTATAATAATATGGATGAAGAAAGTTTTTTGTGATGTTGCTGATTAAATGATCTATCAGACACAGTTCACCAAATGCAATTTATGTTAGAAAGTTTGAGTTTGTGTGAGGATGAAAATCACCGGAAAAAGATTTTTTTTTGAAATTCATAATTTTATGAGATGAAGAAATATGGAATGGTAATTAGACTTGAAAATTTGGGAAGTATTATATATTTACAAACTAATTCATATAATTATTTTCTGAACTCAAAGTTTTAAAAATCATGAATAATTCTTTATACAAAATGATGTTATTAGAAGGAAAGAGAAGTGAAAATTTCTAAAATATCATGTTTTTATAAAGTTTTTATTTTCTATATGTATCTTATTAGGCTGAGAAATAATGAATGAAAAAGTTTTTAGAAGACTAGAAGTTTTAATTTTATTGAGTTTGAATAAATACAATGTTTTTAACCAAACATAGTTCATTGAAAGTAGGAAATAAAACACACATGATCAGATAAAATTAATCAAACATTTATTTTCTTATAAATTTTGGTTTTAGTTGTATATGATTTATGATTTTTTGATGTGTTGAGATTACAAAATAAATCTGAGAAGGTCCAAGATGTCAAATTCGAATATCTGAGAAAATAAAAAGGAAGAGATTATCTTTTATATGAATAAAAAAGATAAAGAAGATCGAAGTTTCTTCACTTTAAAAGTTGATCAGATGAAGAAAATGTTGAATGTTTGAAAATTTTGAGTTTTATATCGGACAAATATGCTCACAAAGGAGGCATTTTATTTTTTTATAAAAATATAATTTTTGATCAAAGGCACTAGACACATTTAATATGATAAAAATATTTTAGAAAGATGGAAGTGTTGTGGTTTCTAAGATCATGTGGTTTTGAAAAATATAGAATAAGAAGAAGATTCATCAGATCAGATTTTAACATTGAGAATTTATCATAATCAGAGTTTCATTGGATGCAGTATGATTATAATGAAGAGAATATAAATATTACAATTAGATATTGAAAGTAGATGAAAATGTGACACATACAGAATTTTATACGAGACAGTCATTTTAGGTTTTTTAAGTCTTTAAAAGTTGCAACAATGTAGTAAAACTTTTTCAGTTTTCCTAGAGCATCGAAGAAAGAAAAGATTTATTTGTTTTTATTTTAACTGGTTAAAGATAAAAATATGTAAGATATTTAAATTAAGTCTAGAATATCATACCGTAGCAAGTGATTTATACCAGATGAGTCTTTTCCATAAAAATATTTTTTTTGTATAAAAATCCATCAGATATAATTTCTTGTAGGACTTTATAATTTTCTAAATATAAGAAAATTTGAATCTCTATAGAATTAAAAAATATTTGATAAGACTCTAGAAGAGTTAATAATAGTTGAGAAATATATTAATGAAATTAAAAGGAGAGTGAAATTCATTTTTCTTTATTTGAGTGATTGGGAATAAGAAATTGGTTTCCTACTCTTTCCTTTATCGAAGCACCTATAAATAGAGGTGGAAAGTATATCTTACTTCATTATTATTCACATGTGCATAAAATATGATAAAATTTTGATTTGGTTTCAGAACTGAGTTTCCATTCAAATTTGTTTCATGTCAAAGAATAGTTTTTGGATAGAGGATTCTAATCATAATATTAGACAGAGGTATGATCAAATTACTAGATAGAGATAATTAGACCGAGAGAATTAGTTTGAGTTTTCAATGAAAAACTTTGAGTATTGAAATTTTTAAATAGGTAGATCAGAAAGTTTTATTTTGGCATAGATTCAAAAAGGGTTATTGGACTAAGTATATCATAATGAGGCCATCAAACGTAGACACATCAGATAGAGTTTCTAGAAAAAACTTTGTGGAAAATAATATTTCAAATTTACTTTTACTATTATGGATCAAAATTTTGTAATAGGAATTTATAAATTGATAGGAGTCAGTATAATCATTCATATCAGAATATAGAAGGTGTCCAATAGGAGTTGAAAAAAGTTGTATTCACTTCTTGATAATAGTGAATTTCCATAGACCCATGGGAGTGGTTAATGCACGGATATGGGTTCATACATTGAGGGAGAACATTGTAAACCATGTGTACCTTGTTTACATTTTTATTTCTACATTCACTTGAGTTTACTAAAATTTGATAAGGAAGAAACTATAAAAAGCAGTATGGGTTAGGTTTCCTAATGTGGAAATTTTTAAAAAGGTAACTATTGGTTCACCCCCCACTCATTTGTTCTATGATCATTTGGAACTTCAAGTGGTATTAGAGATAGGTTCCCCTATTTAATTTGTATCATGGATAATATCAATTCCATAAATAGTAGATGAATTCCGTCTTCTGATGAAAAACATTATGGATTGAAGAAAAAAATTATTCCCTATATTTTGTCACTTTTTATGGGAACCATGGTTTTTTCACAGCTGGAAATAGATTGTTTTTTTGTTTTTTGTCAATCCACATTAGGCAGATTAGTAAGTTTTCAAGCCAAGTGATCTTATAGTGTTGGTGTCTTTAATGTCGAAGGTGGAATAATTTCACAGTATTTTATAAATTTTTAGATAAAAAAATATGGAATAAAGGAGAGCTTCATGAAATATGGATTTTAAAGACTGACTCTTTATAATTATGTAAAAGGCATGGATTTTAGGAAGATTTAAGTATTTTTAATATGTGAGGTTTAGTGAAGTAATCCAGTTTCTCAAAGGATTGAAGGTTCATGAATAATGGATGAGGTATGATAGAAATATGGTAAGATATGAAATTATGATTGGATTCACCAATGGGAAAATTTCATTAAAGCTTTGTGAAGGAAAGGATCTTTGAAAACATGATTTAAGAGGTTTTAAAAAAGGACGTGGTGATCTTGAAAGCTTCAAAAAGGATTAAATGTCTATAAATATGTCATTATTCATCATATGAGGGATTAAGAGAGTTTAAGAAAATATTGAATTTCTTGAATTCCAAGAAGGTATTATGAGAAGAAAATTCTTTCATGAATTAGGAACTCTTTTTAAACACAATCTTTACAAAAATAATGGTTAAGAACTAATTGACACTAGAAAATTTCAGAAAAGTGAGTTTTGTAAAGACTAAGAGCTTCATGATAGTTTGGAGTTCTATGAAGGCCGAGAGCTTTACGAAGGCTAAGAACTTCCTAAAAGTATATAGTTTTGGAAAAGTTGAAATGTGTTGGAAACAAAAAGGGGGTTTCATAAAGAAGGGAGTTTCTTGAAAGGTAATTACATGAACAATTGAGATTGAACATCTGGTTTGACTTAACAGTGAATGAAAGTGCATCAATTTAGGATTATTATACAATTAGAGTCTCATTTTGATAATGGAAAAAGACTTATGTGCCTAATATTTTGACGAAACATTCAAGTAAAAAAACTAAGTAAGACTTCACCCAAGGTAGTGAGCAAGGGGGAGTCAACATATGTGTTCTGAGGGAGGTAGTGTATTATCCCTAAAATTATTATAAAGGCAGTGTACTAGGGGTAGAGTGACCATGTATGATTTTTTACAAACCACAATTTCTAGTGAATCTTAGTTGATTTAAGTATGATCGATACACTTTTGTAATATACTCCTTGGATTATACCTTAGTGGTGAAACAAGTAAAGCTGCTTTTTTGTGTTTTCATTTTTACATATGGATGTTTATTATTTTCATGATTCCATCTGATAGGTTTAATAAGTTCCTAAAAACATGGGTACAAAATACATCTCATTGAAAGAGAAATTTTTCACCCTTATTCACCCCTCCCTTCTCAAGGTGTTCTAGTGTACTATAATTGGAATTAGAGGCAACAAGTTAAAGGTGTTAAATCTTTTATCTATTATTTTTTCATGGAGAATTTAGTGAATGTTAGGGGAGTTCCCTTTTTTATTAAAGTAACATCCATATTTGGAATAATTGAATGATATTTCATCCTTGATCTCTTGGGATATAAGTTATCTTTACCAAAATTTAAGGGATACATGTAAATGATGTGACAAATCCTTCTATGACTGAAACAAATAGGAAAATTCTTGATGTCATTGTAGAAGCTCAGAATTCTCTTACTACAACACTATCCGATCAAATCTATTTGATTGTGTTGAGTTTCACTACAAACAAGATTATGTGGGAGAAATATTAAAATATATACAAAGGTTATAACAAAATTAAGGAGGCCAAACTTTAAGTTTTTTATAATCAGTTCAGTGATATGAAAATACATCCAGATGAAAATGTAGATAATTTCTTTAATTTTATCACTAATTGTTTTGGATATATTTGAGGAATTGGAGAATAAATTAAGGATATTTTCATTTTGAATAAAATCTTGAAAAGGATCCCACCTCTATAAAAATCCAAGAGTGTCATTCCTTTAGAAAATAGATACGTCTAAACTTTCTCTTGATGATATGTTAAGTAGTCTGGTGGATTATGGAATGTGAGTAAAACTAAAAGATACAAAAATCTGAGTAATAAAGGAAATGAAATTAAAATCCATGAAAAAATATGACATTTCTAAAGTTAGTGATGATGGAGATGTGGTGGATAATGAACCTATCTATATTTTTTCCAAAAAATTCAAGAGAGGAAAAGAGAGATTTGAAGGAAAGCTTATTTTGGATTGTTTTCAGTGTGGAAAAGTAGGGCACATTGCCATTCGGAGCACCAGGATATTCAATGATATAGAAAGTGATGTACAAATCACGAATATGCCTCAGACGAGGTTCCTACAAAAGGGAAACTTCAAATCAAGAATGAAATTATATAGAAAGATATTTATATGAAAATATGAACAAGATAATAATGAATTTTTGGAGGATGTATAACCAATGTCAAAATATGATATTGAAGATTCCATGATGCCTATAGTTAAAAAGGTATAACCCATAAAAGATGAATACAATCATTCAAATGGCATTGTAGATATCAAGGTGGAACTTGAGGGTGCTCTTTATGAACATGAAATTTAATGAAATAAAAAAATAAATACAGGAGCTTTGATAAAAGAGTCAGTAGAGAATGCATATCATCTTGAAGTAGATATTTATTGACTACAAGGATAGTTATAAGAACAGTTGATAAATCTTAAAAGCCTAAAATAGGTTATGGAGTATAAACTTAGGGTTGAAGAGAAGGAAAAAGGCATCAATGACCTTAAATTTAGACTTGATGATAAGAATAAGATAAATAAGGAAATATAAGAAGAAGTTGTTTCTTTAAGGAGTAAGCTTAAAATAAAATCAAAATCAAGGAAAAAAAACAAGAAATTACTATTTGGAAGGGTTTTAGATGAAAATATTTTTGAAATAATTAAATGTGGTTCTCAAGGAGTAGGGAAATACTTTAATGATCAAAGATCTAAAGTTATGGGAAAATGTGGAATTGATTGTGATATGAAAACATTAGATGATGAGAATAGGATGAGAAAAAGAAAATGAGTTTATAAAGTTGGACATATCACAAATTCACTTGATTTCCTAAAAGAGATATGTTCAAACCAAATAGAGAAAAGAGCGAAAAATAGTCCTCAATTATCTAGAGAGGATCACCAGACAAATACATAAACAAACTAAGGGTAAAAGTGGAGGAATGTAAGTGAGAGGATATTTCCTCTTCTGAAATGTAAATTTTGTTGATATTTGGGCCATACCATGCCTTACTCTGAAGAGGCAATGACATATCTAGATGGGGAAACACCTAGAAGTAAACAATTGAGAGTGATACCATATCCTTAATCATATAGAAGAAATAATTTATATGGACATTATTTTCATAGTTCTAACTTTTCCTATAAAGATATTAATTACATGAAGATAAAATGGGGGAAAAATAACTAGATAAAATTGAGACAAGTCAATACTGGTCACCCAAGAATAATTAACCATGAAAATTTGTATTCTTCCCTAGAATAATAATATGTGTAATGTCCTGAACATTTATTCCCTTTATTTTAATTAAATTTATTATGGATATAGAAAAAAATGCACTAATTTTGTTTTATTATATCCAATTGTATTTAAATGATCATTAAGTATCCTTACCATTAATAATATAGTCATTAAACAGTGATCACATGACAAGTATAAATATTGGGTTTTAACAAATCCTTTTGGAACAGACAAAGGAAGTGATGGCCTTAACCAGTAGGATCATACCCTATGAAGCCAATTTTTCAGATATTCCAAGGGAGATATCATTTATTGGCTTTTCCCTAGACTAATACCAAGCCGAGATCCAACAACTTAAGCATAAGAGAAACCGTTTATGGGAGAAGTTCAAGATCATCGAGATTACGACCCAAACCATGTTCACCAAACTTCCCCAAGAAGCCCCACTATCACACACCTTACTCTTAGGGCATATTATGATGTAATAAATGGATATGTATCAATACCCCAACATTATTATTATTTTTTATAGAATAATGAATATACTTTCTTCTATTATTGTTACTTTGTAAATGATTTTCTAAATCACAATTAGTATTTTTGGTTAATATTAGAATTCAATTAAGGAATCTATTTTGACAAATTAATGTATTTTTAAAATAAATAACATTTTAATAAAATATTATTATTAAATTACATTTATTAAATATTAATGATCGTATAATTTTTATGAAGTCAAAAGTAACTTTTATTAAGGTTTGAAAACTATTTTTTCTAAAACCCATCAATTTTCAATAAATGCTAGTTTTTATTTTAAAAGTAAAAATTCACATATTTAGAAAATTATTTAGATAAAATGAATATTATTTTTAGAATTATGAAGTCAAAATTTTTAAATAGTGAATTTTTCATAATTTTTTGAGACAGTTGAATATTTGGGTAAAAATTAAATACTGTATAAATATATAATGTGTTTTATGACATCATAATGACCAAATAATGATGTAATAAAACACTATAAAAGTAATATTCAGCCAAATATTTGTTTTAACTTTAAAATAATTTTATTTTTTATTTTTTTGTTTTATTTTATAAATCATTAGTGACTCCTTCAACACTTATTAAATATTTTAAGATTTTAAAATAATTTCCTTGAGAGTGTGACTCACCTCCACATAAGCAAGGATAATATTTTAATATATTCATCCATTAGCCTTATAAAATATTTTTTCCACTCCCCTTTTCCAGAAACTATGGGCAAAAACCATGGTATGGTTTGTGAGTTTGAATATTTTAGTGTGTAGTGTCCAAAACTAAAATAATAAACAAAATCCCCCACCTTTCCTATATAAACCCACCAAATCACCCATTCCTATTCACTAAAACTCCTTAAATATCATCAAAAATTTTATCTATACTCCATAGATTCCTCCCAAGGTTTCCCAATCTCTCAAGAATCCTCTCCCAAGCCTTTGAGACCACACATCCAAATAAGGGTCCCTTCTTTCTAATTTTTATCCAAGTTTCCTTATATTGTTACACCCTTTTATTTCCAATTACAAATTATGGGGTATGTTTTCAAACCTCCCCCATACTTATCTTATTGTGTTTGAATGATGAGAGAACCCTTTCTCTCTCATTAATCCCTCCCATGTACACCCATTACCATGATGAAATTCCATAAGGGATTTCTCTTTTCTCATTTCCATTCAAGAATTTATTTTATATTATGCATCTAAATTCCATTTAAAATGTTGGGATATGTTCATAAATATCACTTATACTTCCCATTTCATGCCTAGATTATGATATACCTCTTTCTCTCTCATCATCCCTTTTTATGAATTTCCATATAACGTCGTTATGCTGCCAAAATGACACCGTAATTTTCCATGCCAAAATCATCGTGTAGTGAATACCATACCCATTTCTCTATCAAGGGTATTCACCTTTATGCACATATACTTATTTATTGGGGACTTACATGTATGTATTCCAAATTCCTTGATTGTAGAATAAATTATGATGTTGAATGAATCCTTGTTATATTATTTATGTGGCACACTTAAACGTTATATTGAAATTATTATGAAGGGTGCACCTTGATAGCGCTCCAATGCATTGGGTAATGTTTAGTATCATGATACGCCATGTTCAATGATGGTTTACTCATGATAATTCACATTCAATTAGGGTCTACTAATGCTAATTCATGTGCAATGAGGGTTTACTCATGCTAATCGATGTGCAATAAGCCTTGGACCAAGGAAATATAATGTTGCATGTTGTTTCTACATTTCCATGTTATGAATATCATTCTATATCATGCCTTTATGTTCATGTTTATTTTTTGTTCCATTGATATTCCTATTGACTAATATGTATTTTATTCCTCATGTTATTCCATTTTTATTCCCTTACTAGGCTTTATATATCACCCTTTTCTTATGTATGTCCTTAGGTTATCTAATGCAATGCTAAGTATGAATAAATGTTGTGGTAATGTAAACTATGTTTTCAATAAAGATGTGTATTTCATGTTTAAGTTGTTATTTAATGTTCCTAATACCCAAATACACTAGACCTCTCGATCTTTTGAGTTGTATCAATTGAATGTTTATGTAATAAATCATGTTTAAATATGAAATAAAGATCAGTGTTGTTATAGTTGGCATCATAGAATAGGTTTAGTTATTTTTGGGATTAGGATTAGAAAACTCCAGTGAAATCCTTAGGGATAAGACTAAGTATAAGAAAAGAATCCCTAAATTTTGGTGAGTATATATTAATTGGTTTATCAAGAAAATATATCCATGTATGGATACGAACAATTAGAGGTGGTTCTCGTACAGATGTATCTAGGGGTAAAACACAAAAACATTACTTTAAGATAGACTTAAATGGGAATTGGTGCATGACAATGGTCCTTGATACATTCTTGGTTTAAAACTCCCGGGGGGCACGCTTTTATAAATTCATAAGCTTAGTATGAACCATTATTAAGGGAACAAAAAAATTGCATAAGAATATATTTTTGGGAATATATCATGGATAAGTTAGATTGAAGCCTAGAAATTCATAAGTTAAGGAAATAAATGTTATTTATAAGTTACCCCTTTAATGTCATTCGATTCCCATTCATGTGTTTAACTATTTAAGGTACACATACCTAATTCTACTTTTATTCTAGCTAATGGCTAGTAATATGAGAAATCAGGTTAATGACCAATGAAAAGAGTAATGTGATGACCGCCAAAACGATATTCCCAATCATATGGGAGATAAAGAAGGAAAAATCATGATTATGCTAAACCATCTATCAAAAATCAACGATTAAAAATTTGTACTTTGTTGAATGATAAAATAATTCAAGGAGAAAAAATATGAAATCTCATGAAAGTCCATATGATAAAGGTTATAAGGAAAATAAGACCAAATTTCCTTCATAAAACATGTGTGGAACGATGCACCAAGGGAAATTTCACAAAGGGAATAGGAGATGTTTTAAGTGTGGAAAGGCCAGGCACAAAGTATCCAATTTCCATGAAAAAATGGATAATTTGATTAATTGAAACAAATTTCCATCTAAGGCATCATACACAGTTCTGTCTCATAAATGTTGAGAATTTGGGTGTTATCTAAGATGATTCTCTATTGCAAGTACTGAGAAACATGATGAGCATCAACAATCTCCATGATCATGGGAGAATAGAAAATCCTATGCTAATATGGATAACAATGAATGAATTACATGTAACCACTACTTAAAAGTAGTTTATATCATAATGTATTTCAATTCATTTCATATTATAATATCTTTTATATTTTATGTGAACATTGAGTCCCCACCAGAAATGATATTAAATCATTAGGGAAAAACTTATATAAGTATTGTATCACATGTTAAATTTTGTGGGAATGTTCTTCTTGAAAATACTATAAGTCTCCCTTTGATGTAATTTGAGGTAAAATGAAAAAGTAATTTCTTACGCCTCAAGGCAGTTAAAAATTCACGAGTAAAACTATCCCATGCATGATCTAGAGTTGGAATCTATGATATTTGTGTTAAAAAACTAGCGAGATTATCTTTTTGGGGAGAAGTGTGAAATATATATAGATCACAAAAGTCTCAAATATATATTCACACAGAAAGAGATGCATATGTGCCAACAAAGATGGTTATATCTCATAAAAGATTACAACTGTTCAATCCATTACCACCCTAGGAAAGAGAACAAGGTGGAAGATACTTTAAGTATAAAGGACCCAAAAATTCTATCATTAATGAGAATTGAAAATGATCCAATCTTCTTAGATTTTATGTAGATGGAAATGGAAATCATAAAGAAGCTAACATCATCAATCCTTTCACAAATGATTGCTCAATTGTATCTTTTGGAAAGGTTAAAGGATTCTCAAAAAGATGATGTGGGAATTCAGAAGAAAGTGGAAACTATCAAAAAATGGAAATCCTTGGAGTTGAATGTTAATGAAGAAGGAATTGTGATATTTTGGTCAAGAATATGTATTCCATCAAATTTGGAGTTAAAGAAAGAACTTTTGGATGATGCACATAGTTCAAATTTATCCATTCACCTAGGAAAACATGAATATGTATCAAGATCTCTGGGAGCACTATTGGTGGGATAACATGAATAAGGAGATCGATAAATATACATCAAAGTGCCTGGTATGTTAGCAAGTGAAGGTTGAGAGACATAAGTATAAGGGGATGACGAAACCATTACCCATACCAACATGTAAATGGGAATACATCACCATAGACTTTATCACTAGACTTCTGAAGACATCCAAAGAAAAAAATGTTATCTGGGTTATTTTGGATCGTCTTACAAAGACTGCACACTTTATTGCAATTCGATAGGATTTCTCACTGGATCAATTAGCACATATATACATCAAATAAGTGGTAAATATTCATGGAGTACCAATATCAATTGTGTCTGATCAAGATCCAAGATTCACCTATAAATTTTAGAAAAGTCTACAACATGCTCTAAACACTGAGATAAACTTCAGTATGGCTTATCACTCTCAAACTGATGGCCAATCTGAGTAGACTATCTAGACACTTGAGGACACGTTGAGAGATTTATCAATGGACTTAAAAGGTGGATGAGGCCAACATCTTCCTTTGGTGGAGTTCTCTTACAACAATAATTTACACTCAAGCATCCAAATGGATCCTTAGGAATCCATTTATGGGAAGAGGTTTATAACACTAGAAAATTGGGATAAAGTTGGGGAATAAAAACTTCTAGGTTTGGAAATGTTTGAATAAATGGTGGAAAGGTTAAGACCATCCAGTAGCACATCAAAGATTCCCAAATTCGACAAAAGAGCTATGCTGACAATCGTCAAAGAGACCCAATGTTTGATGTTTGAGACATGGTATTCCTCTACATATATCCATGGAAGAGAGTTATGAGATTTGGGAAGAATGGAAAACTTAGTCCAAGGTACAATGACCCTTTTGAGATACTTGATCGCATCATAGTAGTGGCCTATCAACTATCACTCCCACCAAACTTGTCTCAAGTACATAATGTATTCCATGTATCACTCTTGAGGAAGTACATACCTGACCCATTACATGTACTCAATCCAAAGGTGGCACCATCAGATAATGATCACTCCTATGTGGAGAAGCCGGTGAAGATCTTAGACTATAGAGAAAAAGTTATATGAAATAAGATGATTCCACTTGTCTGTTGAGTCAATAAGGTTTTCCTTATGACTTTTCCATTCCTTCATACTTGAGGGAGATTGTTGAGTCAATAAGGTTTCCTTATGACTTTAACATTCCTTCTTGTTTTGAAAATCACAAACACCTTATCTCAAGGAAAATCTCATTTACCCTGTGTTTTAACTCTATAAGGAAAAATTTCCTCCCCTAAGGAAATTTATCCTTACCATGTTTTTCATTGTTCATTATATTGTCTAAGTGTAAAATTTCAGTTTCATGTCTAAAACCTTAGAATCATATAATACTTAGATAAAGATCATTCTGTTTTCAGAATCCGAATTCTGACTCTGAATTCCTAGAATTCTGGTTCCGAACTCTTCTGAGTTCTGACTCTGAGTTCTCTGAATTTAGACTCCAAACTCTTCTGAGTTCTAACTCCAAATTCTAATGAATTCAGACTCTGAACTTTGTAAGTTTAGACACTGAATTCTCATGAATTATAACTCCAAAATTTGTAATTTCTGACTCCAAATTCTCATGAAATATGACTCTGAACTTTGTAATTTTAGGTTCTGAATTCTTATGAATCTAGATTCCGAATTTCCTTGAAATTCAGACTTCAGAATTCTATAGAGTTCAGGTTCCAAATTCCTTAGAAAATAGAATCCGAATATCCTTGTATTATAGACTCAGAATTCATTTTTGGTTAGAATCCAAACTTTTATTTGCTTACATTCCGAATATTGGATTTTGGTTATGTAACCATATTTTTTCTTACACTTGTTTTTGTTATAAAACAATGTCATGCATTCAGTTAAAAATGAACCGTTTTTTGAGCGACATGTGTGCAGGTCCCTCCGAAATTCAAGAAAAAATATGACCATTGGAATAGGGAGCCGACCGTTGGTGTTGTGCCTATAAACAGGAGCTCATTTGAATGAGATCAGGACTTTTAGAAAACTGTTCAATGACTCTAGAGATTACATGCTGTTGAAGTGATTTATAGAGACATACTCTCATGCTTAGTGCGTACTGAACGTATTGTTCAGATTTGCTTCGTGCGACTCCAAATGTTGCTGATTACATTCGAGGACTTATGGGGATAGGAAGACAGAGGTGCCTACTACCTTGAAGTTGAGGGCTTCCTTGCTGAGGAAGACAGAGGTGCCGACTACCTTGAAGTTGAGGTCTTGCGGGGATAGCAAGACAGACTCCGATCTTTGTATCGAGGGATTACCCTGGTGTGGGTAAGACAGACTTTCTTGAAAGTATAAATCAAGGGACCTTTATCCAAGGTTGTTGGATACCCTTATCTTTGGGTTAAAAGACTTACTACTTGTTACTTGTTTGTTTCAAGTTTTCCACTGTATTTTTTTTGTTGAGGAAAGTATAACTATATTATACTTCCTTATACTTGTACTCTGATTTAGTAAGATTATATATTCTTTAAGGTATAATCTTTATCTTTGTAAACTTTCATTAAGTGTCATTTTCCGAAACCATCTTTTCAGAATCACTTTCTCAGAATCATATTTCCGGAATCTAGTAAGTGTGTAGAACTAGAGATTTTATGAATTATCTTGTTTAACCTTGTTAAACATAACCATCTTTAAAAGTTCCAAAAGAATTTTTTAAAGTATACAATTCACCCCCCCTCTTGTATTTTGAGCATCATTAGATACTTTATTTAGTATCTATATTATTTTGATCCTAAATTTGGTATTATAGAGTATATCATACTCCACACACCATCTCATCATTGTCAAGGTGTTGTGGTGAAACCACAAGTTTGAAGAAGAAATGTGGGAACCAGGGGAATTAATGAAGCATAGTTACCCTCATCTATTTTAATGTGTGAAAATGAAATTTCGAGGGTGAATTTTTTTAAGGGGGGAAGGTTGTAACAACCTGAACATTTATTCCCTTTCTTTTAATCAAATGTCTTATGGATATAGAAAACACATGCACTTATTATGTTTTATTATATCTAATTTGATTTAAATGACTGTTAAGTATCCTTACCATTGATAATATAACCGTTGAACAACGATCACATGACTAGTATAAATACAGGTTTTTAACAAATCCTTTTGGCACAAACAAAGGAAGTGATCGCCTCAACTGGTAGGATCATAACCTATGAAGCCCATTTATCATAGTTTTTATGGGAGATAACATTTATGGTATTCTCTCTAGACCAAGTCGAGGCCGAGATCCAACAACTTAATCTTGAGCGAAACTGCTTACAGGATAATATAAAGCTCACCGAGATCACAACCCAAACCATGTTTACCAAATGACCCCAAGAAATCCCCACCATCATACACCTTACTCTTAGGGAATATACTAGTTTAATAAAGGGATATGTATCAAGACCTTAACATTTTGATTATTTTTGTACAGAATAATGAATATACTTTCATTCTATTATTGTTACTTTGTAAATGATTTTCTAAAGCATAAATAGTATTTTTGGTTAATATTAGAATTCAATTAAGGAATCTATTTTTATGAATTAATGTATTTTTTTAAATAAACAATATTTTAATAAAATGTTATTATTAAATTAACTTTATTAAATATTAATTATCATATAATTTTTATGAAGTGAAAAGTAACTTTTATTAAGGTTTGAAAACTATTTTTTCCAAAACCCATCAATTTTTAATAACTGTCAGTTTTTATTTTAAAAGTGAAAATTAACATATTTATAAAATTATTTATATAAAATGAATATTATTTTTGGAATTAGGATGTCAAAATTATCCAATGATTAATTCTTTATAATTTTCTAAGACAATCGATTTTTCGGGTAAAAATTAAATGCCGTATAAATATATAATATGTTTTATGACATCATAATGACCCAATATATATGTAATAAAATAATATAAAAGGGATATTTGGCTAAATATTTGTTTTAACTTTATAATAATTTGATTTTATATTAGTTTGTTTTATTTCATCAAGATTTAGTGAATCCTCCAAGACTTAATAAATATTTTGAGATTATAAAGTAATTTACTTGAGAGTGTGACTCACCTCCACATAATCAAGGCTAATATTTTATTATATTCATCCCTTGGAATTATAAAATATTTTTTCCACCCCCTTGTCTAGAAACCATGGTAAAAAACCATGGGATGGTTTTTGTTTTTGAATATTTTAGTGTGTAGTGTCCAAAACTAAAAAAATAAAGTCCCCCTCCCTTCTTATATAAACCCATCCCAATAGCCATTTCTCTTCACTAAAACTCATTTAAAATCATCCAAAATCTTATATATACTCCCTATAGTCCTCCAAAGGAACTCTAATCTCACAAGAAGCCTCTCCCAAGACTTTGGGATCACACATCCATGTAAGGTTTTCTTCTTTTCTCATTTTTATCCAAGTTTCCTTATATTCTTACACCCTTTTATTTCCAATTAAAAATGATGGGGTATATTTTCTAACCTCCCCCATACTGACCTTATTATTTTTTAATGATGATATACCTATTTATCTCTCATTAATCCCTCACATGTACACCCTTTACCATGCCAAAATTCCATATGAGGTTCTCTTTTCTCTTTCCATTCAAGCATTTCTTTTATATTATTCATCTAAAATCCATTTCATATATTGGGATATGTTCTTAAATATCACTTATATATCCCATTTCATTCCTATATGATGAGATACATCTTTATATCTCATCATCCCTTTTGATGAATTTCCATATGACATCATTATGCTAGCGAAATTACACCGCAATTTTCCATGCCAAAATCATCATGTAGTGAATACCATACAAATTCTCTATCAAGGATATTCAAATTTATGCACATGTTGATTGGGGACTTACATGTATTTATTAAAAATTCCTTTATATTTTAATAACTTAATATGTTGAATGAATCCATGTTATATGATTTATGTGGAACACTTAAACATGAGATTGAAATCATTATGAAGGGTACTCCCTGATAGCTCTCCAATGCATTGGGTAATGTTTAGTATCATGACATGCCATGTGAAATGAGGGTTTAATAATGATTATTAATGTACAATGAGGGTTTATTAATTCTAATCCATGAGCAATGATCCTTATCTCAGGCTAATATCATGTTGTATGTTGTTTCCACATTTCCATGTTATGAATATCATGCTATATCATGCCTTTATGTTCATATTTCTTTTGTGATCCATTGATATAACTATTGACTAACATGTATTGTCTTCCCCATGTTATGCCATGTTTATTCCCTTATTAGGCTTTATATCTCACCCTTTTCTTATGTATGTCCTCAGGTTATTTCATGCAATCCTATGTATGAAGGAATGTTGTGGTCATGTAAAAGAAGTTTTCAATAAAGATGTGTATTTCATGTTTTAAGTTGATATATAATGTTCCTAAGCCCCAAATACACTATACCTCTTGATATTATGAGTTGTATTAAGTTATATTTTATCTAATAAACCATGTTTAAATATTAAATAAATATCTGAGTAGTTATAATATGAGTATGAATCAACCATTCATGTTGAAAAGATATTAGAAAGTCAATTTTTTCCACCACTCAATTAGGTATCTCATGGAAGGAAAAGAATAATATCCAAAAAGAAAAATTGGAAGTAATTTTAATCAAAGCAAAAATTAATTGTAGTACCTGGATTATTTACAGCAGATACTCATCCCATGTGACATGAAGTGATAAATTGAAGAAAAATATTAAGAAAAGGGTTGATGGGACTATGAGATTCGACAATGATGGTTCCTTAAAGATCAAAGGTTGTGTAAATAAAGAATTAGAAAATTATGAGCTAATGAAAATAAAATTAGTATATGTGTATGTTTTATATCACAATATCCTGAGTATGATTCAATAATATGTACAACATACTGAAATTCTAAATTAAGAACATTGTATTCAATAGATTATATGACACACAACACCAAGCATATAAGGGAATATAACATCTCAAGAATTTATAGTATATTCACTATTTTAAAATAAATTCAATATATTTTATAGATTTCAATGCACATGATACTAAATTATCTTGTGTTACACACAAAAAATACTCTCTTCAATAGCTTGCGTTACATGAAAGATCGAGTTTTACCGAATACTATTAATATTATTATTTAATATAAAAGATATAACATAGCTGTTAAATTGGATGTTATGAATAAGATTAACAAACTTATGAAAATATATAGTTTACACAAATATAAAATTAATTAATTGGTTACCAATTAATTAGAAATAAAAATAAAAACCAATTGAATATAAAATAAATGTTTTTATAAAAAAACCATTTTTATGCTCCTAAAAGAGTTTTGTATTATTAAATTAAAATAATTAATAGTATTGAATTATATTAATTAAATATATAAATTATATATTAAATAAAATATTTTTGACATTTATCTAATAGATTTTATAGGCATTGGATAAGAACAAATCCAATTTTATGAATAAAAATCTATATTTTTCTAAAGGCTGTTTTGCCGCATTTTAATGGAGAGCCTATTTTAAAAATAAATTTTGGAACTTTAATAAATTATATATGAAAAAATAAAATTCATTTTTGAATTCATAATGTAAAAATTATGTTATGGTAAATTTTTGTTATTTTTCTATAAAGTTTCATTTTTTGATAAATAGTGAAAAATACGAAATTTTAATTGAAAAATGATTTTTCATTTAAATATTTTATTTTATTAAATTATATTTTTAATTGGTTTTAAATTAAAATTAGTTAAATTACACATCATTTAATCCAATTTTTGTCATTATAATCACGTTCACAATGAAATTGGATATAAAAATATTTCAAACTTTTAAACATTTTTACTTCAAAAACCCGCTTTCTCATCCTGTCAGCAGGATTAATTTTAAATTAATTTCTGAAACCTATTTATTAAGAATTTTAAATAATGGGTTCAATATTTTTAATCAGAATAATTTATAAATTTTAATATATTAAAATTAGTTTTTTACCTATAATATTAGTGAATAAAATTAAAATTAATTATAGCGATTAAGAGAAAAACTAGCTTAATAAGGGACTAAACCATAAAATTAAAGGAAAAAACGACCTATAAAATTGTTCAAAATCAATTGGTTTGAAATATTTATATCATATACTCTATTTTATTAATTTTTTTCATTATTGGAGGAAAATTATGTAAGGGATACATCCTAATAGCGTTTACCATATTAAATTTACAAGAATGCCACTCCTCCTCCACTATAAAAAGGCACTCACCCTCCCACTTATTGACACATATCAAGCCATTTAGATCATAAAAATAATATCCAAATATTCTCCCAACATACCTACCCCAATCATAGGAACCTCAATTTGGTCATAAATCAAACCAAGGAAGTCTTTTGGTATAAACCAAAGGAAGTTACCCAAATAATAGGTAATATTCTTCAATGATCACTTTTGTTTCATTTGCTTCTCCAACCATTAAATTATTTTTATATCACTTTTATATAATAAACTCATTATATTAAATATACTAATATGTTTTTTTGTCAGGGTTACTAATTAAAATCAAACATACTTTCATCAAACAGGATACACAATCATCATTCATGCGTATGGAGAACTATCGCCTCACAAACTGATGTCATTCATTCTTCCATTACCACATTTCAAGGTCAGAAATAATTATGGATTTATAGTATTTATATTATATATATGATATTTATAATTTTTTCAGGCTTATTTAATTTTTATATAATACATACCTTGACTATTTCCATTTTTTGGGAATATGACAATATTGTTTGTGGATGTGTGGACTACCACCTCCTCAAAGTAATGTTATTCGTTCACAAATTACTTGGAATTTATTAAGGATGGTTTTATAAAACATATGTTATATATATATATAAAATATTATATTTTAATGATAACACACACACACACACACACATATATATATATCAATTACTTTTTTAAATACAACATGTAAATGAAAGTATTGTTCATGTGTACGCACAACCTATAGTTTCCATGAATGGTGCATTTCATTTCCTATATCCAAATTTCAAAGATAATTATAAAGAAACATTAACTTAATATATATTATATGTACATCATGTTTTAAATCTTAGATATTATGAAATCATGATTAATGTAAGAAAAAAAAAATAACGATTAAACACATACTAAAAAAAGAGGACAATTAACACTCGAAACAATGAAAATAATGAAAGATTGGTAACAAAAATGTAATAATATATTAGAATAAGATCATAAATGATATTATAAATATTATTATAGTCTTTTTATAAGTTAATAACATTCTTAAAACCATAATAAAGGAGGTTAAAGGACATTCAACCAATAAGAATTTAACGACACAAACTCTTTAAATAATATTTGTTTCTTGAAAATGTGTGTTATTTTATTTTACACAACAAAAACACAAATATTTAATAATGAAGTGGTATTTATAGAGTATAAATGGAAATTTTACCATTAGTATTTGATATTTATATGACTTTTGGTTAAACATGAACATTCGTCAAATGTGACCATTATTCAATATGACCGTTAGAAACTATAATCTTGGTAATAATTTTAATGTTATAATTAGTTCTTAAATAGAAATGAAAAAGTATAATTTATGAATAAAGGAGAATCAATGGACTCAACCAGAAGATTCATGTCATATTATGACCATTTTGGATAAATGTTGAGGGAGGTAGCGGCACTTGGGTTCACCCTTGACCAAGTCCATGCCGAGCTTCAATAACTGAAGTTTAAATGAAATAATCTATGGGAGAAGTTCAAGTTAGTAGACATTACCACTTACGAGATGTTACCCAATCCAACCCATGAATATATCAATATATTACACCTTAAACTTAGGTCATAAATGGGTGTTATAAGGGGTTACATGTCCATTTATTAGTTAATTAAAGTGTAATTTTGTTATATAAATAAAGTTTTTATTCCATCAATTCCATTTTAATAATATTTTTTCTTAAATATGACAAATTTGATAAATTGATTTTTCAGACACAATTTTTTCATTTAAAAATTGTTATAAATCATTTATAATAAACGAAGGTTTTATGAATAATATTTATTTTAATTAAATATTATGAAACAAACACTCTTATTTAACTATAAATGATAAAATAATTTTATTATGTGATTGAAATTTTTTAAGTGTCAGAAATTTTACTATGCATTTTCAACCAACTAATCTTTTAAAAAGATGGGTTTTTATATTTTAAAGTTAATATTATCATACATAAAGAATTATTATGATAAAATAAACATCATTTTTGAAATCATCATGTCTAAATTAGGTTAGGGTGAATTTATGAGAATTTTCTAAAATACTTTATTTTTCCATGAATAGTAAAAATACAGTTCGGGCTTTTCAGCATGTTTAATGGCTTCATAATTATGTAATAATGATGTAATAATTGATTAATAAAAATAAAAGACATAAAATGTGTTATTTTAATAATATCAAGTATTTTAATATATTTTAATCAATCTCCAAACCTATAAGTTACTTTCCAAAGTCTAAAATAGAAACTTTAACATTAAAAATCTTATTTTGTGGAAAGTTTACTTTTACGTGCCAAAATAGTTTATTTAAAATGATTCTTGGTTTTTGTGGGTTAAAATAACATACAATATGTCTCAAATTTTCATAACCATGGAGAAAAACCATGGGTAAGGCCATGATTTTTCATTTTCCACAACCTAGATTTCAAAGGCCTATATTTGGAAATTATTATACAAATCCTCCACTTTTGCTATAAATACCCCACCATTTCACCATTTACTATCACCAAAAATAAATCATATAAAAATATGTGGTATTTTCTAATCCCAATTAGTCCCCAAAGGTCTCCTAAATCCCCAAAGGTTTCATTTTTTAATATATATGAGTAACTCTTCAAGGTAAGGAAAATCTTCACTTCTCTTTTCTATTCAAATTCCCTTTTTATATGGTATGTATTCCAATTTAAAAAATAAGTTATATTTTCCAATTTATTTATATAATTAATTTAATAAGATTAATTCATAAATGGGAGAACATTTTACCCTCTCATTTTACCCATTTCTAAAACCACATTTAATACTCGTTATGCTGCAGAATTTACTTCTCAAAATTTCCCACTTATCCTCAAGAAATTATCTTTTATTTTGCTCTTATAAATACCCAAGCCTCTATATTTTACAAGGGTATTAAAATAAATGTAAAATTTATTTATTTTATTTCATTATTAACATACGTTAAACCCATATTCCCTTTCTAAGTGTTGAAAATGAAATAATGATCATGTTTTTAAGCACTTTTGAAATGCCATGATTTTGATATGAAACCTATTTTTTATTCTCCATGGGTTATTTATGAAATGTTTGATTATGATCTATATGCCTAAAAATAAGGAATTCTTATGAAGTGTGTACCTTGATATCTCTCCAATGCATTGGGTAAATAATTTAATCTTTAGAGATTACATGTTTTAGGATACCTTGGTGAATTACCATGTAATTTTCATTTACGAAACCTCGGTGGAAAAAATTGGTGATATGATTATAAATATATCATTTAAATGTTGAAACCACATTTAAATGTTGAAACCACATTTAAATGTTATGATTCATTTTATTTTTATTATTATATGCCTTATTTTCCTTTGGTCATTCCTTAATGACATTCCCCATGTTCTCATTGATATTCCTTATGATCACATGTAAAATGTTTTCCCTTATAGGGCCTCATGCTCACCCATTTAATTTTATTTGTGTCCCCAAGATATGATATTCATTAAATTCACTTATTATGAACCCATGAGTATGTATTAAAGTTGAATTATAATAATTTATTAAGTTTTCATGTAGTATGTACATTATTTCCAAGAAACTAAACTTTAAAAGATCCTTTGTTTGTACCATGTAAATGAAAATTTTTTGAAATAAAAAGGTAGGATGTCATAGTCGGTATCAAAGGACTATTTAGTTATTTTGAGGAAATTAGGATGTAAAAAATTTAGGAAGAACAATATAGAAATGTTTAAATATATGAAAACCTCTTGGTATTTTGGTGAAATATTATGTAAGTAGTTTTCGAGCAATGAAATCCCTATCTGGATATGAACAAGTGGATGTGGATCTGGAGAGTCTGTATCTAGGGGTAACACCTGAAAACACTACTTTGAGCTAGACTCAAATAAGAATGGGTGCCTGACAATGGGCCATGTTGAACTCCTAGTTTGACACCCCCAGGGTATATGTTTGGTTAATCACAAGCTTTTTTTAAACAATTATGAAGGATTTATAGAGAAAGTATTTGTTATTAAGAATAAAATATTTAAACATGATGTTTTACGAAATAAAATTCCTTTACAATTACAAGATTCTTAAAACAAACATGTTTCACACTAAGGTTCTCATATTTTAGAAAATAGTGGGAAATAGGAGGAACCACGTAAATGATGAGCGTAATGGACCATGAGCTGATAACCCTCCGATGGAAGATGGAATATAAAAATTCATGAGAATTATTAACCAACTAACTAAAGTTATGAAAAATAACTTGAATCAAGTCGAGATACTGGATTCACATCAAAGGTAAAAACTTTCTATTGATTCCTTTATGTGTCAACAACCACCTTCATTCAATGGATCTACCAACCCATTTATTGTTGAAAAATGGATAATCTCTATAGAAAAGATCTTTTTTATACTCTGTTGTTCAAAAAAATATAATTTCACCATAGATGTATACCGCTTAGAGAGAGAAGCTAATCAGTGGTGGTCATTGATTAAAAATATGAATCTAAGAAGGAATGTTGATGCTATGAAGTTGTTGAAGTTCAGGGAATCCTTTTTCAATAAATATTTCCCCCTTTTGATGAGAATGAAAATTGAGAAGGAATTCCTAGAGCTAAAGCTGAAGGAAAATAAATCTGTGGGAAGCTATGAGATGAACATTACAAGACTTTATTGTTACACCTATATATTTTTCATTAATTCTAATGTAAATTTTGATATATTATTTGGTGGAATAAGACTCTATATATGGAGTAATCCATCCAATGAAGATAATGAAATTTATGAAGAGATAACGCGAAGTGTTATGAAGGTTGAACTGGAGTTCAGAGAGACGCAGTGGTCAAAAAAATTGAATGAAAATAAGAGACATTTGGAGATAGTAATGTGAAACGGGCGGGCTGGGGCAGGGTGGGCCAAGCCCGCACGGGTTTGAGCCCATGTGGGTTTGTCCTCAAAAGCCCGTATATAATGCGAACAAAAAATTTCAAGCCCGACCCGCCCCGTATAAACCCGCGGGTTGCCTGCAGGCTTACCCACCTTTACAAAAAATATACTATTTATAATCATTTAAATACTATATCTTTATCATTCATAAAGGTATTTGTGGGGAGAAGTAAGAATTAACAATAAATAGAGTTTTAAATAATGTGATGGAACATTTTTTGTGGGTTAATGGTGGCATGTGGTAACATCGATGTGGTGGCGAACTGTTGTGATAGAAAGTATGTGAGTGATTGGTGATGGGTGGTGAATGATAATGTTGATTGTGTGGTGATGTGAACAACTAAAATTGTGAATGAATGAAGTCTCTCCAGGTAACGATCAGTTTCAGAGGAAGATATTAGTGTTTTCATGAGGTTCTATCCAATTCTCTTAATAACAAAATAAAATTAAACAATAACAAAATTAAATCAACCTAAAAAATATTATGATTATAATAACTCTTATAAAATTGAAAACATGCGTAGGGGCGATGAGTTCCATTTTTCGAGAGATGGGTTGACACACCATGTGAATATGGTTAATAATTACTATATAAATAATATAATATCATATTAAAACAATAAATATAGGCCTATTTAAAATTCACATGTGAATAAATGGTGAATTAATATGACCATTACAGAGAGAAATCATATGTCACTATTTAACCATGATTTTTTTATTAAAAAACTAAAATTTTAAAGAAACATATATTGTAATAATAATATTTTTTTTAAATCAGGCCCGTGGGAAAGCCCGCACCCGCGCAGGCTCAACCTGCATTGGCCCGTACTCTAAATGGTCAAAATTTTTAGGCCCACCCCACCCCACATTCGCCCCATACCCGCAAAGCCCATAGGGCGTGAGCCCGCTTTGCATCGCTATTTGGAGCCAAACTTAGGGAGGAACTTTGATCATGGAAGAGGAGGAAATAAATTTAAACTTCCAAAATTAAACAAATATGGGAAGAAGCATTTGGGGAACTAATTTCTTGGGAATGTAAAATGTCACAAGTGTAGAAGAGATGGCTATATAGCTCAAAATTGTCATGGTGAGGTGAAACCTCAACTTCTCAACACTAAAACAAAGGGAATATGGGGAAGGCCTAGCCTGAATTCCAATGATTCAAGTGTGGATTGTTTGAGAACATTTCCAATCACTTTCCAAATTAGAAGAGAATGGAAGAAAATCACCATCAACCTTAATATAGGATAAGGGATTGAGGTAGGGAATTTTCTATCATGATAGATTAAGTAGAATCTTCAAATGATGTAGTGGTAGGTACTCTCATTATTCTCTAAAAGATATAAAGTACTTTTTTGATTATAGTTCAACACATTCCTTTATTTCCACCAAGTTTTTCAAATAATATAAAATAAATCCTTGAACTTATAAAATTAGAGTTATCAGTCAATAATCTTAAATAGATTATCCAAGCATTAACAGTGTATCGAAACTCTAGTACTGAATTTGGAAAGCACAATATCCTCACAAATCTAGTAGTCATTTCCATGGTGGAATTCAATATTATACTAGAGATGAACTGGATATCAAGGTATAATTCTAAGATCAACTAAATAATCAAGGAAATATCAGTGGTCATGAATGGAAAACCAATAGTTATTTTTAAAGGAGAGACATCACAACTTAATTATTGTCTAGAAGAACCTTCCATAACCTTATTTATGGAGATTATCGGTGAATAATAAGAAGGAAATGCTAGTATATGAATAGAAAATGTTATCATTGTTCAAGAATACACTGATTTATTTCCTAAAGAGTAACCTGGACCTTCCCTAGAAAGAGAGGTGGAGTTCTCCACTGAACTCATACCTAGATCCAAGCCAATATCAAAGACCTCATATAGAATAGAAATTTTGGAGATGGAGGGATTAAATAAACAACTTCAAGATAATTTGGAGAAGGGGTTTATCTGACCATGTGTGTCTCCTTGGGGATAACCTTTTCTCTTTGTGAATAAGGATAGATGAATTTGGTTATGTATTGATTATAGAGAACTTAATGGGATCACAATGAATAACAAGTACCCTCACCAAAGGATTGATGACTTATTTAACTAGATTCATGGGGATCAATTCTTCTCCAAGATTGATCTTCAAACTGGTTATCATCAATTGTGGGTGAATAAAGAATATATTCTAAAGACCTCCTTCTGATCAAGATATGGGTATTATGTGTTTTTTTGTTTTTCCCTTCGGCTAGAATAATCCTCCTGCTATATTTATGGAATTGATGAATAGAGTCTTTAAGGACTACCTTGATAAATTTTTAGTAGTTTTCATTAATGATATTCTGATATATTCTAAAAGTCACAAGGAACATAAATATCATCGAAGGTTTATATTGAAAACTCTAATTAAGGAGAGGCTATTTGGAAAATTCATCAAATATAAATTTTGGTAACAGTAAGTTTCCTTCTTAGATAAAATTGTAACCAACGAAGGAATATCAGTAGACCTTTCCAAGATGAAGGTTGTGGAGGAGTGTCCTCATCTTAAAATAGTAAATGAGATTCATCATTTCCTTGGTTTATGAGGATATTATAGGAGTTTTGTGAAGAACTTTTTATCAATTTCTAATCCACTAACCAAGTTAACTCAAAAAGGGGCTAAGTTCATATGGATAAAGTAGTGTGAAGAAAGTTTCCAATAACTAAAGAGGATATTGGTTATCACACCTATGCTAACTCTAACCTCTATTTGATAATGATTCATTATTTTTAGAAACACATCAATAAAATGGATTGGGTGTGTTCTCAGGAAAAATGACAAGGGGATTGTTTATATAGCTTAATAGTTAAAGCCTCATGAGAAGAATTATTCAATGTATGACCTGTATCTAGCTGCAGTAGTTTTTTGACTCTAAAAATATGGAACCACCATATTTATGGTTAGAAATAAGATATATACATAGATACCATAGTTTAAAGTATATATTAAAACACAAGTAATTGAACATGAGACAAAGAAAAATATTAGAACTTCTTAAATATTGTGATTGTTCAATTCATTATCACCCAGGAAGAGAAAAAGAATTTGGTGATGCATTAAGTAGGAAAGACCCTGTTGTGATAACAATGATGAGGATTAAAGGAGAACCTTTTATCATAGACATATTAAAACTGGATATAGGAATCGTAAGGGAAGGCAAATCATCAACCCTATCAAAAATTATTTATCAACCATAATTAATAGAGAAGATAATGAAATCTAAAAGAAAATATTTCTTATTACAAAAGAAGATACTGGATTTGAAGAATGAGATATTTACTAAGATCAACATTGATCAAGAATGTGTACTGAAATTTCATACAAGACTATTTTTTCCATATATTATGGATATAAAGAAGTAACTAATGGATGTAACTCATAGATTTACATTCTCCATACATCATGGAAGTAATAAAATGTATAGGGAACTTCATGACCATTACTAGTGGTACAACAAGAAAATATAGATTTTCAACTACACTAAAAGGTTCTTGGTGTGTCAACAAGTAAAGGAGGAGCGCCAACTTCCTAAAGGGGTATTATAACCACTACCCATAACAGCATGGAATTTGGACTATATCACTATAGAATTTATCACTAGTCTTCCAAGAACATCCAAAGTAAATAATGTGGTATGGGTTATATTGGGATGAATCACCAATACTACCCATTTTATCACTATTCGGTAAGATTTATCCCTTGACCAATTCCCAGGATTTATGTAAAGGAAGTGGTGAGGTTGCCTAGGGTACCGATTTCTATAATTTATGATTATGATCCAAGGTTCACATAAAAATTATGGAGAAGTATTTAATATGATCTGAATACTTAATTGAATTTCAGTATGTCCTATCACCCCCAAACTGATATCCAATCTAAAATGAAAATTCAGAAACTCAAGGATATGCTGCTAACGTGATCAATAGAATTTAAAGGTGGATGGGATCAATACATACAAATTAGTTTAGTTATCATAAAATAATAGCTTCAACTCCAATATTAAAATGGAAACCTATGAATCTCTATATGGAAAGAGATGGAGAACTCTTGGTTGTTAGTAAAATTTTGGGGAGCGAAAGCTGTTTAGGCCTGATCTTGTGTAGGATATAAAAGAAAAGGTTCATTCCATCCAACAAAAAAATAGTCTCCTCAGAGTTAAAATAAGAGATATGTTGAAAACTGTTAAAGGGAGTTAGAGTTTAATATTTGTGATAAAGTTTTCCTTTGAATATCACTATGGAAGAGAGTCATGCGGTTTGGGAAGAAAGGGAAGTTTACCCCTAGGTACATTGGACCCTATGAAATGCTTGATCGCATAGGATCTGTATCATATTGGCTAGAACATACATCAAATATAGATCAAGTTCATGATGTATTCCATGTATATCTCTTAAGGAAGTACATATCTGACCCTTCACATGTACTGAATCTGGAGGTGGTATAACTGAAACATGAGCTCTCTTATGAGGAGTAGTTGGTAGAGATCCTGGACCATAGAGACAAGGTTCTAAATAACAAAACCACCCACCTTGTAAAAGTGTTATAGAGGAACCATAAATATGAATAATTGATGTGGGAACTATAGGATAATGATACTGAAGTACCAACACCTTTTCTCAACTAAGATAACAAGTTAAAATTTTAGGGATGAAATTTCATAAGGGGGAAGAATGTAACAACCCAGAAATTTTAAATGATATTTGTTTCTATAAAATATGTGTTATTTTATTTTAAAAAAACCATATATCTTTAATAATAAATCATGATATTAAACGAAAAAGGGGAAGTATATAAACCACATAAAAGTGAATTGGTGCATAATAATAAATAAGTCTAAATGGAATGTAAATTGAGACAATATCCCTTACTACTTGAGTAAATTTTGAATCATGAGATCTTTGAAAGAATAACATTAATTGAAACTTTTAATAACATCACTACTACACATAGGGATTCTAATAGCGCTAAAAACCGCCTTTAACAACGCTAAAAAGTGCTGTTAATCTCAGCGATGATAAAGGGGGGGGGGGGGTCCCCTTTATCAGCACTAAACACAGAACTGATAAAGGGAGACCTTTATAAGTGCTAAAAAAAGCACTAATAAAGGTTGGATTTTATCAGCGCTTTCTTAGTGCTGATAAAGGTGGGCCTCTATCAGCACTTTTTTTAGCACTGATAAAGGTAGTATTTATCAGCGCTAAAAAATAGCGCTGATAAATGGATAATATATCAGTGCTAAAAATAGCGTTGATAAATACTAACTTTATCAGTGCTATTTTGAGTGCTGATATATTATCTATTTATCAATGCTTAATTAGCACTGATAAAGGCCAAATTGCCTGTGCAAACCTAGAACCTGCATAGCACCTGCACACATGAGACAACACCTACACACACAGCACAAACAACACCTACACACAAAGCACATAAGAACAAAAATTCTATATACATTTACTTGAAATCATGAATACAAACCAACACACTGCTATATACATTTCAAACAATGTTTAATTTGGTTACAATTACAATTATCCAAAAAACAGTTAAAAAACATTTACGTTTCATCCTTTTTGCATCCATGATCCGCTCTAAAAAATTTTCATCCATGGTATTAGTTGCCAAACAAATAATTCGAACTTAGGAAAAAGATTTCACCTATATAAGAAAACAAATATTATGTTAGTAATATAATAATGAAATAAATTAACCATTAATATAAAAGAATACATTAATAAAATGTCAATTTTTACCTGTTACAACCTTTACATGTCCATATTTCCTTGGATTGAATTAATATTTTAGAAGAGGCTCAACATGATTCATTGACTTATAAATATTTTTTTTGTATTTCTCAGTTTTAGAGAGGGCCTGATGAGAACCTACAAAATTAGAAAGTCCATGATCATACCAGTTCACTTTTCTTTTGATCTCCTAGTTATTTAGTGTGATTATCCAAACTCCCCCCTCCCCAAGACAACCCCATAGACAACCCCCCTCCCACCACTCCACCTGCATCCCCTGTCCCTCCTCCTAGACAACCCCACATTGCAGCCCCCTCCCTACCCCTGGACAGCCCCCCTCCCACCACTCCACCTACAGCCCCCCTCCCTCCACCTGGATAACCCCCCTCCCTCGCCTTACAACCCAATCCCTTTCCCTAGACATCCCCCTTCCCACCTCTTGGACAACCCCCTCTATTCTGGCCACCCCTCCCTCCCCTCCCCTAGACAACCCCCTCTCTACCCCTGGACAACCCCTCCCCTTGAAGCCCCCCTCCCTCCCACCACTCCACCTACAATCCCCTCCCTCCCCCTAGACAACCCCCCTCCCTTTCCGTAGAAAACCCCCTTACCACCTCCTGGACAGCCTCCCTCCTCTCCTGGACAGCCCCACCTCCCCTCCCAGACACCCCCTCCTTCCTGGACAACCCCACTCCCTCCTCTCCCCAAGACAACCCCCTAGACAACCCCCTCTCTACCCCTGGATAGCCCCCCTCCCCTTGCAGCCTCCCTCCCTCCCACCACTCCACCTGAAACCCCCATCCCTCCTCCTGGACAACCCCCTCCCTCCCCTTGCATCCCCATCCCTTTCCCTGGACAACCCCCTTCCCACCCCCTGGACAACCCCCTCTCCTTATAGACACACCCCTCCCCTCTTGGACACCCCCCTCCACTCCCAAACACCCCCTCTTTCCTGGAAACCCCCCTCCCCTCCTTGAGACAACCCCCCTGGATAGAAAAAAAACATATTGTTCTGCAAATCTATAGTGAGATTAAACCAACAAAAACAAAATTATATCTTTGGACAATGAAAGAAAATAAACTGAAAATCTATCAATGAAAATAGTAACAATAATAATAATAGATTTTAGTGGGTATGACCAAATGAACATATTATCATAAAAAAATTTCTGTTACAAAAATAGGAAGAAACCCTAAAAATTTTCAGAATTAAGCCATTGTATCCAAAATAGAATCTCTCACATTGCACCAGCAGTGGTGGGATCAAGAGCAGCACAGGTGGGAACATGAGTTGACGGAGCAAGATGAATACTGAAAACATACCACTAACATGATGCGTAGCATGGATAAAGTTCCACAACAAGAGGGGGAGTGACTTATATTGGCAATGAGAATGACTGAGATGCAGGAAAAGTAATAAGATCAGTTGATGCTGGCTACGGAGGAGACTGACACGTTTTGATGGAGGTAGAAACAGGGAGACGAATGGGAGAGATGCGATCTGGATTCCGGTTGCATATTTGGCGAAAAATGTGACTAAAACTGAGCAAGAGGAGCTATCTACACTTTGTTTTCCATGGGACCACGTGCGGCAGTCAGAAAGTATGGTGAAACTGGAAAATCACGTGCCTGGACTCAAAGAAACTGCGGCAGACAACACTCAGTCAACAATGATCATGGAGGATATAACACAGAGGTGAGAACAACCTGGAGAACGTGATCACAGTCGCATGAGATGGGAACCAAGTTTCCCAAGGAACTAAAAAACATTTTTTCGATGGAAGGGAACTGAGGACATGGGACACATGAGTGGAAACATGCGAGAACTTAGCCATAAAAGATGTTTGCACTGCCATTCAGACCACAGCTGATTATGAATCAGTGCTGTTTAATCCAGTGGTATCATCTAACATTCTTTTTTGGAGGAAAAAACCCCATTGATGGAATCACACCATCACTCTTGAGATAGTGAACTGTAACAACTTCTTATTTTAAGCACTGAGGTGAAAATTTTGGAAAAAACCTGGCACAGAATGCATGGCTTCTACAGCTTACATTTGTGTGAATTCCAGTATTATATTTTGGGATTTTAGTAATGTATTTGATGGACTAAATGAAGATATTAAAGTCTATTTAAAGGCAACATGGTGATCTTGTTAAAGGTTCAAAACAGTCTTTTATCATGTTTTTTGATCTACCTCGATGCTCCGATTAACATCAATGCCCCCTCCCTACCCCTGGATAGCACCCCATCTCTCCCCTTGCAGCCCCCTCCCTTTCCCTAGAAATCCCCCTTTCCACCTCCTGGACAACCCCTCTCCTATCCTGTACAGCCCCCCTCCCCTCCTGGACAACCCCCTCCCTCCCCTCCCCGAGACAGCCCCCCTAGACAGCCCCTCTCTACCCCTGGACAACCCCCTCCCCTTGAAGCCCCCTCCCTCCCACCACTCCCCCTGCAACCCCCATCCCTCCTCCTGGACAACCCCCATCCCTCCCCTTACAGCCCCCTCCCTTTCCTTGGACAACCCCCTTCCCACCCCCTGGACAGCCCCTCCCCTCCTGGACCTCCACCTCCCCTCCTGGACACCACTCCACTCCCAGACACCCCCTCCTTCCTGGACACCCCCTCCCTCCTAGTTCTTTAGTGTATACCCATTAATAACCTTATTTATCCAACTATATTTTCATTTTCTATTTGATAATGGAATAAATATTATTCATACACCATCATTCAATAATATTAATTATAAAATCATATATATTTTGAAGAGATACAATTCGACAAATCAAGGAAGAACACCAAACAAAAAATATATTGGAGGAATAGGAATGAAATTTCACATAAATGTAATGTGAGAAAGGTAAATGATGTATATGTTGGGTCTTTATGACATTAAATAAGATATATTGGGCCTCAAATTGAACTGGAATATAATTATTGTGCCTTTACATGGGATTGGAATTGGTTTGGTTGGTTGGAACTTTTGATGCCTCACTACGGACCCACTTCAGGCTACTCTATAAGTGATCTACCCATTGTATATTATCAATATTGAATGGAATTGAACGGATCTTTCTCTGGACACCCCTTCCCTTCTGAACACACCCCTCCCTCCCCTCCTGGACACCCAACTCATGGACACCCCCCTGGACACCCCCTCCCTTTTGGACACCCCCACTCTTGGAAACCCCCTGGACAACCCCCTCCCCTCCTGGACACCCCACCCACCCACCCACCCTCACACCTGGACACCCCCTCCCTCCTGGACACACCCCCTCCTGGACACCCCCCTACTCGTGGACACCCCTCCCTCCTAGACATCCCCCACCTACATCTAAGGGAAACTAAAATTAGAAAATTGAAAATCTAAGATATGGGTTCCCATCAAGCTTATAAGATGCTCGTGAGTGGACTGAATGACTATACATTGGTCTACTTACACACTATCGACTAGTGTAGTCTAATGAGTTATGCTTTACTAGTAAGAAAAATCATTTCTAAAACCATTCTTCATAACCTAAGGATATAAAACATAATAAAGGGTGATCATATATGCTCAATAAGTGTAAAAAAGGGAGATATCAATGATCATATATGGATAACATTAGTAGGAATTCACCTTCATCCTATTTGTGTACAATCTTCCATCAGGTATGCTGCCCATTAATTTCTAAACACATCTATATCATCTTGTGAATATGATTTTTTGCGACAGTCATGGTAGTACTGAAAAAATATAAATACACAAAGGATTAATAAATATTTTAAATGAACCTGTAATTATTTTCAAAAATACCTCCTCAGGGATGCTAGTTTGTTGGTGAAATATGATCTCTTTCATAAATTTACAAACATAATAATCACAGTCCTTTCTGTTTGTTTGTTTTGGACACTGTAGAAACATTAAAAAAAATAAGTAATTTGTTTTGATATGTGTTTGGATAGTGCAATGTTATTATATATACTAGGATACTTTTACAGTTGTAGATCTTGTAGGTGTTCTTATCCTTAGGCCCTAGATTCATTCCATCTAGTAGATGATATTGATGCACTGCCCTATTATAACAGAACCCTCATTAAAAGATAACATAAATTATATAACTAGATGTTTAGTTTTAAAATTTTGGATCTAGTGTATTACAAATTAACAAACTCCATCACGTGTGGTCGGTTTGTTGGATATCCATGCATTGAATCCAGAAAATAACTCTTTGGAGTATCCAAATTGACTACAATCAGCATCCAATGCTGATTAAAAATACAAAAAGGAATAAGTAAAGAAATAAAATAAAATATAGTTGATATTATTAAATTTTAGAGTTTTACCCCTGTATCGTTGGTATTAAAAAGAGTCTGTCATCCATAATTTTGTTTTTAAACTATTTGAGCATGGATGACATTATTACAACCTCTTTATTAGAATCTATTTTGTCTTTTGAAGAGGTGGTGTGAGGACTAACGAGTCCAAATTTTTTTTATGGGGAAATCCCTTCAATTTTCTTTCATATATATGCCTGCGAAAAATATAAAATGTATTTAGTCATAATTATCAGAGTATATCAGCTTTTGTAAAATCAAATCATGAAAACATACCTCATGTATACATTTATAACAAAGGTGCCTAGCCATTCATACTTGAGGATTTCATTTACATTTTCAGCACTAATGAAATATGATGCTTCCTCTTCATACATATTTTTTTCAAAATCAACTATGTGATCATTTCCATCTATCAACTTTGTATCCACATGATCCTACAATGATATTAACTATGGATATAGAACGGGCGAGGTGAAGGTGCTCTCAGTAGACCGTTTCAATCGGTTAGTAGATCCTTGAGATATTTTTGAGATGATATTTCGTGTCACCCCCTTCTCTTTGTCATTCTGAAATAACATTCATGGGTTCAAACCTTTTTTCATTAAATTTTAAATATACAGCTTGAAAAATAAATTATAAATGGATACCTCCTTGTCAACATGTTTTTTTACAAGAATTGACGGCTATGCGATGAATGTTCCAAAAGCTTGTTCAACCATATGAATGTCGTCATCATCATTTGGAATAGGTAGCTCAGCAATCGGATCATTAGCTACATTAATTGACACTCTAAAATGATCTGTTGGAAGTTATCTATTGTTTAGCATGTCGTTCTGTGTATTGAACACCGTAGCCATCGCTAAAAGGTGATAAGTGGGAGTTGATAGATATAAATCACATTCATTTTCACCCTGTAGAATATTAGTACATGAAAGGTATCAGTGTATATGTGAATCAAATTCCACAGAAACAATTATTAAAACATTTATTACCTCAGCTAAGTCATGTTTTTTAGGGGAATGGCTCGCCTCAAAGCTGGTGGGGGTGGGGCGAGATCGTCACAAACATGTTGTTGTTGAGTTGTTTCTTCTCTTTGCCTCTCCCCCATCAAACTTGATATCATCTCTCTATGGTATTGTAATTATTCTTAAAAAATAGCTAATTTTTCTTGAAGCTTTTCCATTTTTTCATTTTGATCCTCCACTTGTTTTTGTTTTTGAAAATATGTTCGGGGTGTCACCCCAAAACCCGCACCTCTGACGCGGCTATACTGTTCTGGCTGCTTCAAGAATGATGAAAGTATATTTGCATCTGGTGCGGGTGTTGTTGATTCCGGTGACTATGTCAAATAGAAAATATAAAAAAATAAGTAGTCATTGTAATGTAATAGTGATTTAAACAAAATCAAATTTATATTATGTCATACTTACTGTTAGGTCTACAAGGTTGAATACCCTGAGAGGGGAGGTGAATCGGGGTATGACTAATTTAAAATAAATCCCATTATGATCTTGTTTCGTTGTTAAGAAAAACACTCTTCTCTCTCTTTCCCGTTGCACAATATAAACAGAAAATAAAGCATGCACAAGACACAATAATTTTTACTTGGTTCACCCTCACTGGGATACATCTAAGGAGCATACACCAGAAATGTGCTGATGTACCAAATCCACTATAAGCACACTACTATTTACAAGGTTAGGGCTAGATCACTTCTATGCCCAGGATCACTGCCTTTATAAGGTTTAGAGTCATCTCACTGCTTTCCCAAGGGTCACTCCCTGTTTCTCTCTCTCTGGTTCACTGCTGGTGGAGAGGATCAGCTTCTTCCTCTTCCTTTGCTCACTGCTCTGGAAAGTATCCACTCACAGTTTATAGACCTATAGGTCTCTTCATTATCACTAATGAATACATCCTCTGTTGTATGTGGATGCTCTATTGAAGTCCAAATTTCACCTGTAGATGAATCTCACATTACACCGAAGGTATTGGGAAATCTTCCAGCTTCCACGCAGTCCTGAATCACTATTTGGAATCAACCTTACTTAGCACCCTTCTATAAGATGGCGCACAAGTCTCGGCGCGCAAGTCAAAACTGGCGCGCAAGTCCACCTCAACCACTTGCATGACACAAGATTCTCCAACTCCAAACTTACACGATGCATACCCTTTTACACCCAAACCAATATTGGCGCGCAACCAACAACTTTCGCGCTTCTTCAAAATCTGGCATGCAAGTTTCACCAAACCACTTGCGCGACGCCTTCTTCTTCAACTCAAAACTTGTGCGAATCTATTACTTCCTCGCCCATACCACCTTGGACATGCAACTATCACCTGGCGTGCTACCTTTACTTGCACGACCACACACCACTTGCACGACCACCACACCTGCGTGACGGGAGCTCTGATTTTTCTAAGTGTTGAACTCTTCACCGAATGAGGAGGGGTCGACCTATATTTATAGTCATTTGGACACCCTGCGTGATGATGTGCAAGTCTCCCCTCAGCACACAAGTTTCAGCGCCCAAGTCTCTGCTGCCCAAGTCACTTGCATGACCAACCCTAAAACTTGCGCGAACCTTATTACTTTTCCATATTTTGATGTTTTGATCTTGAAAAACATATGGCATGCAAGTTTCCTCTTCATCAAGTACATGACGCGCAAGTCCCATTTCCAAAAACTACTTTTCTTCATTTGTTGATTTTCAGGCCCAAAAATTTGGCAAACACTGGAAAATGGCGCCACCTTGTATCAGCTCTTTTTGTACTGCCTCCAGATCATCCATTCCTTTTTTGACATTCTTGAATCAAACATTGATCACTAACCACAACTCTTGAACTCGACATGCCACCATGAAATCCCCTTTGTCAACAAATTTGTATGTCATGTTTTTCTTTGTCAACAATCACACAGATGTCCACTTTGTCAACAAACACAATCACCTCAAAAATGATTCAATGATGCCTTGAGGGATTTTTTCCTAATACTAAGACATGTTTCCCACACTTTTTGTGTGTTTTCATCTATCAGTATCCCCTCTTTATTTACACAAGACTCCTTCTATAGCACAAGGCGTGGGATGGATATGGCTTTCAAATTTCGATTCATCAATCTACATATAAATAGAGAAACATGGTTATGGTGTTGTTTTATGTCACATAAAAGTAGTACGGTAGATTTAAAAGACATACCAATTTTTTCTCAAGTGAGACTTACCCCATCCTTGCTTTACGATAAGGGTATGCTGGTTCTGTTGCATGTTTTTTATTTTCAGCACTCAGTTTCTATTTCATAAATAAAAAACCGTCAATCAAAGTGATGAATACAAGCAATGTCAAACAATGTATTACCCCACACAATGTACCTGAAAATTATTCTCCCCACGATGGTTGCTAAACACATCCCACGCTCCTTGGGATATCAAGTGTGCATAAAGAGGAGGTGGGTGTGGCTTGATTTTCCCTTCAGCATCTTTAAGATGATATTTCATTAAAATTATGCGGAAACCTCTATGAATCCTTCCTGCAACTCTTAATACAAATTCCTTGTGTGAGTATTCTACTATAAATGCACTCTGAAATGGATGATGAAGAGTAAGTCAATGTTTTGGTATTTTATTTTATTTTAACAAATTAAAAAAAATGATATCATAATGTTACCGTAATCTCTTACCACATTAGTGTCTTAAGCCCGATGACAACATGGTGCCACAACTGTACATAAATTGGCACACAATGCCGAGTGAATATTCCAATGTAGCTACTAAAGATGGCTCTGTTGGGGTTAACATGTTGGTCTCACTTATTACATCCCACCTCAAATTTGATGCCTTTTACTTTTGCCTTAAGGATTTTGGCTAATACCATCAAACTACGACACTCTTGTTTTTTTGCACTTTCAGGGTTTCATTTCCTAGAATTTCCTCAAAATTATCATCAATATGTTCCTCCGGAGCACTAGCATCAGCACTGGGACCAACAACAATAGGTTGAGAAACCTGTTGTACCTCAACACTGGGACTAGTAGCAACAGGTTGAGAAACCTGTTGTACCTCAGCACTGGGACCAGCACCAACATGTTGAGAAACCTATTATTGCTCTGCACTGGGACCACCAGCAGCTGGTTGAGAAACCTATTGTTGCTCTACACTAGGACCACCAGCAGTTGGTTGAGAGACCCTTTGTGCCTCGAGATTGGGCGCATCAGCAGGTGCAGAAGTCATTATCTGTAGAAGTGGTTTAACATTTAATTTAGATTACATAAAAGCAGCAGTGAACAGATAATAACATAATGTAACACAATTTATATTACAATAAACAAATAACCTAATTATTGTACTCTCTTTTTTTAAAGACTGAAGAGATTTTACTCCTCTATCGACTATGTAAATCCCTTCATTGTGGTCTCCTCTGACATAGAAAATGCCATCTACATTGGGACCACTGTGAAATGATTGTGAAGTCCCTATAAAAGGGTCATCCTCCATTGAACTTTCATCTAACCCTTCAGTTGTTTTGGTCGATAACAGAACAATTGACCAATTTTGGTTTGCGGGGTTTGGAACATAAAATACTTATACTGCCTATGATTCCATTATAAATGGTTCGTCTTTCTCCCCTTCCTTACTAAAATCAACTTTCATAAATCCTAATTCATCTATTTTAACATCACTCTTGTTATCAACCCACTTGCATTGAAAAATTGGCACTTTGAAATTTTTATAATCCAACTCCCATATTCGTTTGTTGATGCCAAAGTATAACATATTTGCCTAAATTGGATTTCCGACCTTAGCACTGAAAACATGCATCACCTCAGCCACAAGTGTAACCCCACTATTTTTCATGGTAATATATTCATCATGTTCATTAGTATAGAATGTATAACCATTTACCGCATAAGAATTGTAAGATAATACATACACACTTGCTCCTCCGACTAGCCATCAAAGTTGTTTTGAAATTGAGTCTAGATTTTCATCTAACTACTTAAAAATATGGTCCAAAAACCATCCTATAAACTATTGATTATGTGTATCTGATATCCATTTTTCATCCCTAGAAGGATTCAAATGCCTAATAATTTCTTTGTGGGTTTGAACAAATGGGTCAACCTCGAAACTGTTATGAAAAACGTAAGGGTGAGCCTGTTCCTGATCTGCAATATTGATTCTGACAACCTCTCTTCGAGAAATTCCTTCACCCTCAAGCCGCTCAGTGTGACGAGATTTCCGTAGGCCAACATTTTCCACACCAGACAGGTATTCAGTACAAAATTCAATGGATTCCTCAATAAAATATTGCTTCGCAATACAACTCTCTGGCCGACTACGATTTTTAACATACCCTTTCAAAATCATAATATACTGTTAAATGGGGTACATCCATCTATAATGTACAGGACCACATAGTCAAATCTCTCTCACCAAATGAACCATCAAATGAACCATCATATTGAAAAATTTCAGCAGGAATAACATTTCCAATTCACACAATATGACATCAATTTCTTTTTCCATAGTTGGCAATTTCTCCGGGTCTATAACTTTGCTGCATATAGCTTTGAAGAAGAAATAGAGCTTCGTTAATGTATGGTAGACATTCTTGGAAAAAATTCAACTTAAATCTATAGGAATTAGATATTGCATCAAAACATGGCAGTCATGTGATTTCAGACCCTTTAATTTTAAATCACTCATTGACACGATGTTCTTGATATTTGATGAATACACCTCTCGAACCTCTACATCATTCAAGAAGTTGAAAAACTGATATCTCTCCTACCTAGAAAGAGTGTAAGTAGTAGGAGGAAGAAATGTTCATTTTTAACCCTTCACTGGTTCCAACTCTTCTCGTATTCCCATCTCAACCATGTCCAATGTAGCCTTAATTCCATCCTTTGTTTTGCCAGGTGCATTTAGAAATGTGCCGATGACACTATCAAATATTTTTTTTTTCAACATGAATAACATCAAGAAAATGTCTGACATACTGACAATTACAGTATGGTAATTCAAAAAAAATTGATCTCTTTTTCCAACCAATTTTTGTAAGGTTTTTCGATTTTTTTTCCAAAAGTAGTGTCCAAATCTTTTACTTTCTCAAACAATTGATCACCTGTTAGTGGAGACAGTTTTGTACATTCTTCTGAACTTCCATTGAATGATTTCGTCCAAGATCGATACTTATGACGTCGGGGTAGAAATATGCGATGTCCTAGAAACACTATTTTTGATGAATGTTTCAACCTAATTGACTTTGTACCTTGTTCGCAAACTGGACACCCTTGAGTTCCTTTAATGCTATATCCTGAAAAATCTTCATAAGCAGGAAAGTCATTTATCATCCTGTACAATATGGATTTCAAAGTGAAATCTTCATTTTTGTAAGCATCATACAACGTAACACCTTAATCCCAAAATATTTTCAAATCCTTGATCAATGTAGCCAAATAAACATCAATATCATTACCTGATTGTTTTGGTCCTGATATAACCATAGATAACATGATGTATTTTCGTTTCATGCATAACCACGGTGGTAAGTTATAATTTACCAACATAACCGGCCATGTACTGTGACTGCTACTTTAAAAACCAAAAGGATTCACCCCATATGTATATAACACCAGATAAAGGTTTCTCAGATCGTTTCTAAATTCAGGATACTCATGATCAATTCTCTTCCACTGAGGAGAGTCTACCGGGTGACATAGTTTCCCATCTTTAATTATTGTATCTGCATGCCATGTCTATTGTCCTGTAGTCACCTCACTTCCGTATAGGTGCCTAAACCTTGGAATGATTGGAAAGTACCATACAACTTTCGTAGGACTAGAATCATCTTTCTTGTATTGAGAAACACCACACTTTGGGAATTCTTTAAGTGTTTTGTGGTCCTTGCAAAATAATATACAGTCATTTGGGTAGGCGTGTATTATTTTAGAGATCATACCCATCGATCGTAGCATTCATTTGACATCGTATGTTTGGCTTGGGAGTTCATTATATTTTGGGATCATGTCATTCAGGAGAGCAAGTAGTTCCATAAAACTGGCGTCACTCCACCCATTGCCTACTTTCAAATTATACAGCTTCAGTATGGTTGAAAATGCTGTATATTTAGTGCAACCAGCATACAATAGAATTTTTGCACAACTCTTTAACTTCTCAAATAATTTTGGGCAGTCATGAAGTTCATATTCAACTATCCTTGTCATTTCCTCAATATGATCTCCATCATCATTCACATCTGTAATCACATCCTCCATACAATCATCTTCACTGTTCACACTTGTAATCATATCAGATGATCCATAAAACACCGTGTTATCCGAGCCATTACCTACATTCGTTTTTCCCCGTGTTTATTCCAACATGTATAACTTTTATTTATTCCGTGACAGATCAGGTGTTCTTCCAACTCCTCTGGACTAATTTGTCTTGAATAACAACAATGTAAACACGGACAAAGGATTTGAGAAGGGTCACATGCATGATTTTATGCAAACTTGATAAACTCTTTCATGCCATCTTCATACTCTTTTGCCAACCGATTGGAATTCATCAATTCTTTATTCATATTCGCCATATTTATGGGTTCGATCTCAAAATTTCCTAATATTATGTTTTAATTAATCAAGTATCATTGTTTGGGTTTTATAAAAAAAATCATGGTACAAATTCCTCTACAATGAACTATTATTGGATACAATTTAACTGTTACTCTAACCTCACTAACTATATGTCCACAAATTTCAACTCCAAACTATAAAATATAAAAATAAACACATCACATGTGGTTATAAAGGCCATACAGGTGTGATTGTAAACATAACCAGTAAAATGCCCTAAAAAAACAATTTAAGGATATAATGGCCTACTCATACATGAAATAGAGGAACCTACCCCAAAACATGTGAAAGTACTTGAACTCTATCTATATACGGGGGACTGTGCCCTATCTTTTGTATATCTCCATGGAGTACTTAAAACCTACACATGGAGGACTCTTCACCAAAACGTGGGGGAGTACCATACTCCATATTTTTCCCAAACATCTTACTTGTCACTTTTCAACTCTCAAGCAGAGTGAAGATAATTAAAATATCCAAACCACATCGTGTGCAATTTCCAATGATTGAGGGAATCATACTATTGTGATCTACATGAGAGGATATTTATAATGGGATACTCAAACATGAAATACTATAATATAAGTGAAAAATAAATAATAATAATGAAAATAACATAGCTCACAATTTGTTCAATGGATACAGAATGTGTAGGGTTCTCGGTCAAGGTTGGTTGTATACTACCATTTCTAAACTCATGTGAAATCTATATACATGGTGTGTCCAGTAGGGTGAACATCGTGTATGGATAATATACCTGATTTAATATGACATATAACAAATTAATTCCAAGTTAGTATTACAAACACTGCATGATGCCTTTAAAAATACATGACATATAGAAAAACTTGAGCTAAAGGTGTGTACTTTAGATACATACTGAGTCACCTCACCAGCTATGCATCACATTTTTGTGGAATACACGGTGTGTAGTCCTTACATGACCACTAGGGGTGTATATTCTATACAAATCAAGTTTCTATGGTATCTATACATTGTGTGAGTGAAGTGAAACACATATCATGTGGTTCTACCATTATTTCATGGCATGTACATGGTTTCATGCTGAAGTATATGTCTTGGAGATACATTGTGTGTGACCTAGGTTCACATGACATGTAACATTTAAAATGAAACTTATTCCAAGTTTGAGTCAGAAGATGAGTCATGTGGTGCTAATTTTGGAGATTAATGTTGTGTGGAATTAAAATATATATGAAATCCATGTATGGTGAAGCAAGTTCCATTTAAAAAGACTACATACCATGTATTTTAAAAATATATAGAATCTGAAAAACATCATCTTCACACCATAAAGTGTCTCATAGAGTCCTATAGAAGTAGTTTTCTAGGATTCAGTGGAATTGAACCAGTAAAAAAGTGGTGGTGCCATTGAAATGGTAAAGTTTGGATTGATATTCAATGGTGGAATAACTACAACATGGAAAACAAATGGAATATCAATCATGCCAACAACCGCAATACCATACAAAAACACAATAATTTTCACAATCGCAACACCATACAAACCAAACAATCACAATTTCAGATTTTACAAAGCATACCTTATTCAATTTTGTTTGTTAATTCAGGGGTTATCACAGAAGTTTTATCATTCTGGGGCGTTCATTCATAAGTCAAGTATATGTAAATTACCAATTTTTATATTCAAATGTTCAACATGAACCAACCAATATGCAATTCATTTAGTGCGCAAACAAGGACCACCAATGGCCATGATTTTCAGTGGGGCATTTAGCCCATACATTTCACATTATAACCATCAATATCAAACAGTAATAACATGCGGACAAGAGGAAACCAATGAGTAATAGGAGAAAACTCACCACGAAGGTGTCGTTCAGCACATGGCAGAGGTGCGTTCGTGGCAGAGGAGAGGTTCACAACATAGGAGATTTCCAAATGAAAAGAAAACATAAAAATAGCAAAAACCCATGAGAATAAAATAATCTAAAACCGAGTACACCATTTACCACATCGCACAAACCCCAAGAACCCACTAAAAAATTATGTGCGATATATTTCTCATTATATTTTCCTTTTTGTATTTTACTAGTGAAAAAATGGATTAAAAACTATATTGACTAAATAAAGGGTGATTTATGTGATAAAAAATTCATGAACTCAATTCACCCTCTCTTGATTCTTTGTGGTGCTCTTCTTCAACCAAAATCCTTATCCATATGGAAATTTATGACCATTTTTGGATAACTTCAAGCACGAAATGCCTTTTTCAACACACTAGGGATGTCTATGCATCCATTTCATAAAGAGCCTATACATACACTACTACATATCATTATAAACTAGGATCAAATTGACATACCATTATAATTCTGTTGACAATAATTCCACCAAACTTTTACATTGAAAAACTATATATAAGTTATTGATGACACTTTAAATAGCTGAACCTCACATCAAAAATCATTTAGAAACATGTAATAACATGTCATGTGAGTCCTACATTCTAACCATGATACATGTAGATAATCCTATTTCCAATGGAGAATGATAAATTTGAAATAATTACATCTAAGGTAAATACCTAGTATTTAGTAAACATATCAACAATAATATCTCAAACTAGAAAATAATAATCTTTTATCCTATTAACTAGGACTTCCTATAAGAAAAGTGCTTGGGGTAAAATCAAATCAAGATGGACCTTGGAGATGAAGAAGCTATGGCGGAGGCAGCCATGGAGGAGGCAGTGACGGCGGAGGCAGTGGCGGAAAAGGCAGAGGAGGATGACGGTCTTGGTGGAGGAGGAAAACCTAGCGGAAACAGTGGAGGAAGAGGAGGAGAAGGAGGAGGAGGAGGAGGAGGAGGAGAGGTCACGATGAAAGAGGGGCCTGGTTCAGCTTCCGTGAAAACTTGACCACGTGCATGAGAGGAGGGCCTGTTAGGGTTATTAAATAAAAATTACTGGAACCTTTATCAGCTCTAGTTAAAAGAGCTGATAAAGAGATACCTTTATCAGCGCTAAAAAAGCGCTGATAAAGGTATGTTTTATCAGCGCCTTTATTTTAGTACTGATAAAACATACCTTTATCAGCGCTTTTAACAAGAACTGATAAAGGTTCCAGTGGTTTTTATTTAATAATTTATTTATATTCTTATATATTTATTTAAAATGGCATATAAGATAAATATATATCTACTTATTAATAATTCTAACAATAAAGAGTATATATTTATAAATATTGGTATATAATTTTCAATCTATACAAAAAAATTATTTTCGATTATAAATATTATAATTTTATATAAATTAAGAATAATAACCTTTATCAGTGCTAAACAAAGCGCTGATAAAGGGTATATTTATCAACGCTTTTAACTAGCACTGATAAAGGCATTCCCCTTTATTAGCGCTTTCTGTTTAGCGCTGATAAAGGGAAGTGCTTCCCTTTCCCTATTTTGTGGTAGTGCATGAAATAAATAAATATCATGATATAACATATAATATGTAAGTATATAAACTACACAAAAGAAACGAGTGATGAATTTGACATAAGCCTTGTATAAATAAAAGTGAGACTAGAAATACCCTTACCTTACACTCCAATTTGGTTGAACACCTTTTAAAATAATTTATAATGGTTTTAAGGATGTTATTAACTTATAAAAAAACCATGATAATATTTATAATATCATATATGATGTTTTTATAATATCTTATTACCCGTTTTTTAACAATATTTCATTATTTTTATCATCTTAGGTGTTAATTGTCATGTTTTTCATGTATATTTTGAATTTTATTTTTGTTTTTCTTACATGAATCATGATTTAATAATATATAGGATGTAAAAAATTATTTAAATATCATATATATTCATTATATTGGTATTTATAACAATCCATGTTTTTGGAGATAGGAAATGAAATGCACTGTTTAGGGAGATGGTAGGTCGTACGTACTCATGAACGCTACTTCCATTTCCTTATTATATTTAAAAAGTATGTGATATATATATATATATGTATATTTAAATTAAAGTAAAATATTTATGTTATATATATATCATATATTTTTATTAAAATCATCCTTAATACATTCTATATAATGTGTGAATGAATCACATTGCTTTGAGGAGGTGGTAGTCTACACGCCCACAAATGATGTTATTTTATACCCAAAAATAAAAATCATAAAGGCATGTGTTATATAATAATTCCAGAAGCATAAATACATTATAAATATCATATATATCATATAAAAATAGTAATTTTATAATTATTCCCAACCTTGAAAGGTGGTAATGGAATAATGTACAACACCGGTTCACGAGGCAGTAGTCCGCCGTACACACAAATGATGATTGTGTATCCCATTTGATGAAAGTGTGAATATGTTTCAGTAATTCCATTGAGATAAAAAATATAAGTATATTTATTATAAATAGGTTTTTATATAATAACTATATAATAATAATTTAAGGATTATATAATGAAATAAAACTAAAGTGCTTGTTGAAGAACATTACCTCTTCTTCCATTAACTCCTTTTGGTTTATACCATAAGACTTAATTGGAATTATTTCTAAAAATTTTGATGCTTATAGGATTAGTGTAGGAATTTTGGGAGATTATTTGGTCAGTTTTTGGATGAGAAAATGGGTTTATAGGTGTTAATAAGTGCGAGGGGTGAGTACCCTTTTATAGCGGTGGAGGAGTGGTATTATTATAAATATAAAAAGGTAAACATTATTAGGAGGTCTAACTTATATAATGTTCCTAAAATAATAAAAAAATTAGATAAAAGGTAGTATAGGGTATAAATATTTCCAAAAAATTGAATTTGGAAAATTTTCAAGATCATTTTATCCCTTAAGTTCAAGGTTTAGTTTCTTGTTAATCTTGTTTTTCTCTTCATCACTGTAATTAATTTTAATTTTTTTCAGTAATATTTTTGGTCAAAAACTAATTTGAAATTAATATAAATTATAAATTATTATGATTCCAATTTTTTAATCCATTTTTCCAAATTCTAATCACATAAGTGGTAGAAATTAATTTAAATTTAATCTCGTAGACGGGATGAGAAAGCGGGGTTTTAAAGTAAAAATGTTCAGAAGTTTGAAATGTTTTCATATACAAATTCAATATAAAATTTAAAAAATTTAAATTAATTGTATTAATAAATGTAATTTTTTTTCTAATTAATATTTATTATCAATTAAAAATATAATTTAACATTACAAATTGTTTAAACGAAAAGTCAGTTTTCAATTAAAATTTAGTATTTTTCATTATTCATCAAGAAAAAAAAACTTCATAGAAAAATACCAAAAAATCAACCTAAGTTAATATTGAAATTAAATTTTAAAAAAATAAGTTTATTTTTTAATATTAAATTTAAACAAGTTTCTAAATTTTGTTTTAAGACAAATTTTCCATCAAATGGCGGTAAAACTGCCTTTTGTAAAATATAGCTTTTTATGCATAAAATTGGATTTGTTCTTATCTTATGACTATAAAACCTATTGGATGAATTTAAAAATTATTTTATTGTATATTTAATATATATATATATATATATTTAATAAATATCATTCACTAATAGTTATTAATTTAATTTACTTAGACAAATCTCCTTTGGTTCATAAAAATATTTTTTTATAAAAACATATCCTTTATATTCAATTAGTTTTTATATTCCTATATAATAAATTTATAACCAATGAAATCAACCATATATTTTCAAAATTTAGTTAATATTATTAATAACTACAAATTTAATTACCAGTAGGTAATTTTTATTTTAAATAATAATATTAATAGTATTTGGTAAAACTCTGTCTTGCATGTAATGTAAGCTATCGAAGAAAATCATTATTTATTGAAAAAAATTATCTTAGTGTTGTTTAAATTTAAATATATATTAGATTATATCTATTTAAAATAGAAAATATATAATAAATTATAGAGAGTGTATATTCCTTTCTACGCTTGGTGTTGCAGGTCATACACGTTATCGAATAAAAGTTACTCTTTAAGAATTTTCAGGGTGTTATACAAAATGTGTTGAAAAACATCACATAATAATTCATAAAGGTATTTTTTGTTAATATAGAATCTTATAAAATTAGTGAGAAGAAGGGATCCAACATGCAATTTGAATCTGTACGTCATCAGTTGTAAATAAAATATGTTATTTCTAATAAAAAATGTCTTAAAAATAAGTATCAACCTGTTTAAAATAATATTACTAGTGAGAGATCATCTTATATATTAAATGGATAGAGGAATATTATAATAAAACCACAACCCATAGGAAAAAATAGTCTTGGTTTGAAGGAGAAAAGAACATTGAATTTATGGATAGTTTTATTATTAATATAGAATATCAAAGTTAAAATGTTTTTTCTTATTCTATGAAAGGTATGGATACAAATCCAACTCTTTATAGAATAAAATTTCATTTATAGGAAGTAATCACAAGACAAGGTGGATATATGGTGAGAAAATTAGGATATATTCTCAAAAAAAGGAACTTATAACTAAGAATATATCAAATATTCCAACACCAAACATCTTCAAGTTTTTAAAAGAAATGTGTGTAATATTGAGACATGGAGGACATAGAGACGATGCGTGAATTATTAGATTACCAGGATAGGTTCCCTATGGTGTGAAAGGTAAGGAATCTCAGAAGGTGAAAGGAGAAGTTTCATGTATTTCTAAGCCTCCTAAGTAGTCATTTGAAAAATCTAAAGAAAATGATAATATCAAGAAATAAAGTCTAATATTTTGACCAAACCAATTAGTGATAGCTATTAAAATAGATAAATAATAAGAAATTAATAGTGAAAATGGAAATAAAGTAATTTAACATGATAATATTGAGACACATGATAAGTTTTTTAAAGTTGGTGACTTGAAAATTCAAGTGAATTTATCTAAAAGATGTGGACAAGATGGGAATTATATGAAGGATGGTATGAAAATACTTATAACTCAAGATGAATTTATGATAAATAATGTAAAATAATCATGAAAGTAATTTTACTTTATGACCATGGTGAAGAAAACTATTCTATATAAGACAGTAGTCCAGGAAAATAAAATGAACTTGCAACCTGTTATGTCTTATAATAGGAAAAGAGTCATAGGGAAATATTCCCATGTTGATATTGGATGAAATGAGAAGTATTTGTTGAGATAAAACTATTAACCTTTTTATTTTTAAGAATAAATAAATAGGTACCTCCTTATTCTATTATTTCTTATTGATTTTTCACTAACTTGAAGGGAATTAAAGGAGAACGAAGTGGCAGTCACTACTGGACAACAAAAAGAATGACTCTTCACCAAGTTTTCCAATATCCATGAAGAAAAGGAAATTAATTAATTGCATTAGGTATAGAAATTTTAAATTATATCTATCAAATTATAATTTTTCAATAAATATGGAATTTATAAACAACTGTACAAAACTGGATAATGAGGTAAAACATCACACTTATATCCCTTGTTTGTTATTATATAAGACATATTTTTGAAGGGGGGGGGGGGTGTTGGTTTATGGAAAATGAGAAAAAGGGGGAGATACATGTTTATGAAATGGATATTTATAATTTTTTTAATATAATTGATGTTTATATATTCTTGATAAAACTATTTATATAGACCTTGTAATGGAACTTCCATGGTGTATCACCAGATGGTATGTTTATGGAAACCATTTATTATCTTAGATAAATCACTCTCATTTTCTATATTGAGATAACCCACATAGAATTAGTCTTTAATAACTAAAGGATCATTGATATGTGAATCATGTGGTATCATACTTCCTTGAAAAGTAGATCAAGATTTTATTCTAAATAAAAGGGGAGAGAAAGATGTTTCAAAGGCATGCAATTAAAATGAGATGAGAAAACCCTTATATTTCCTTTTCATTTACTATAAATAAGGGGGAAATTAATTAATTTTACTTTTTGAAAAGATGAAATGGGTATTTACAAACAAATAAAAATAGGGAGATTGAATTTCCTAAATTAATGAGTTTTATTTGTTGTTAATAAGGTTGTGTTGAAGGAAAGTCAAAGTGTGCTGTTGATGGTGAGTATTCTACTACCAACATAAATAGAAAGGAGAATAAATAATATTTTCTACCACGTGAAGAAATTAGTTGGAAAATTTCAATCTATCATCCTTTATATGCAATTATTTATTATGATGATATTCATGTTTATGATAGTTTTTTAGGTTGAAACACTATCTACTATAGTTGGAATAATTAATAGAGGAAAAAATCTAGTGTAAATATTTTGTAAGTATTATTATTTTCAATATGGGGAACTAGAAGAAAATGTTATAACCTATGAGGAAGCCATAATTTCTTTAAAGATGTATAAAAAATTTTTTGGATGAAGATTTAAGATGAGTTGAAGTGGTTGATAATTCCATAATATGATTAGAAAGTTTTTGAAAATATTTAGAGAAGTTTTGTGAATAATTGAAAAATAGCAAAGGAAAAAACCCTACATACTTTATAGTGTACATTGAAATATTCATAGGGTATAACAATTGGACTAAATAGGATACTTTTAGTAATTAGGTAAGATATTTTATCAAAGTAATGGACCCTACACTGAGTGAGAACAGTGAATCATAAGTTTCCTGGAAGCTTCGTAGGGTACATGAACTCCACGATGAATAATTTTTAAGGTACAAAAGTTTTTATAAGGTATAATACAAATTCATAAGGTATATGACTTTATGATAATTTAATAATATTAATTTTAAGATAAATAAATCTAACCTATGGAAATATTGAGATCAAGTTGAGAAGAATTTGTATGGTTCCAAAGGGACTTCATTAGGTTTCCAACAAACTATATAGGGTTGATATCCATTTCATACGGTTTATGTTTTTAAGATTTTGATAAAGGTATGGATTCACCCTGAGGAATGTTGAGTTGTGAATTAAGGCTATATAAGTATGATTTAGACATATGTATGCATAATTTATAATTGTGAATAATGATTATTTGTGAGACTATAAGGATTATTTTTTTTCTTTGTAAGAATTAGAGGCCATGTAAACATCATGAATAAATTATTAAGGATGATATGTATCACCATAATGATCATAACTTTTTGATTTTAAAGTAAAATTAATTATTATTGAAATGTGAATATTATGAGAAATACATAATGATAAATTTTTAAGAAATAGGGAAAAATTTGAATAAATTTAGAATAAATGTTTTGATATTTTTTCTTCAATTGATCCAGACGATTCATGTACTATTATTCTAGGAAATAAATTTCATGTTTGCTAAAATGGATCATGATTTAAGAAGATATAATGAAAAATCAAAATCAAAATCAAGATAAATAATTATATGAGTCAACATTGGAATCTAAAATGCCACATCACAGTTCCATACACACATGGATGTAAATTTTAAGTAGAAATTAAAAACCATAGATTCAATGGGATTTTGATGAAGAAAATAACCTGAGTATTTTGGGGTTTTAATAGGAATCATGGACTATAATTTTGAATGATTTTAAATGAAAATGAAAATTTAATATCATTAAGTAGTTTAAATTTGAATGAGATTAATTACTAAAACAATTATCACGAAGTTTATATAATTATTTTAAAAATAATATTTGAATAATCTTATTATATTTTGTGATTATAAAATAATTGATGGTAAATAAAGAGAAAACATGTTCAAAACATGTTCTATTATGAAGAAACCTATAATATTAATTAATAATAAAAAATTGATTCATTGAGAACCAAACACATAATAGTATAGAGGAGAAAAAATAAATCAAATCTAGGATTCATTCAAGGAGAATAAGACTTGAGTGCCCATGTTTTTGAGGAGTTGAAAGACTAAGATTGCTAAACATCTGAAGAGAGTGTTCAAGACTTACAAATAAAATCATGGCTATTTATTATAAAAGTTATTAAATTGAGTGTGAATGATTAGGATAATAGATATATCATGCTGATATAGGGATAACTACACCAAGTTGTGTAGATTAAACCCACATAAAAATGATATATTTCTTATTTTGGAACATACCTTGTAATAGACAATGAAAAGTTGTTTCTCTAGTGAGAATCTTGAGTAGGTTCACAATAGGACTCTAGGATGATTGGAATGGGAATGTATAGAGTGTAACTAATTTGGTATATAGTAAATAATTCATGTAACGTCCCCGACCCGGAAGCCACTAAACCGGTGCTCTGAGCCGGGTGGTTACATGACCTTAGGTGCGCCTCCCCATATGCCAAAGGATGCCGACTAGCAGCAGGGGTCTATGGGGTCAAGTGGGGAGACTATACCCCATTTTTATCAGAGTAAGACACAACAGAATAACCAAATATCAGAAACAATAACCAATAAACAAGGAACATGTATAACAACCATTTCCAAAAATAAATATGCCATGTCATACTACAGTGCAAGAGTGAACAAAAGCCCAAAAATAAAGACAACTTCCAAAATCCCAAAATGGTCCCGACTCCAAGTCTGAATCCTCCACCAAGTGCTACCCATGTCCACTCAGCTAACTAGCAAGGACCCTTGCCCTTGTCATGACCTACAAACATGAAGTCTGCTCGGGTACCCAACGACAGCCCGAGCAGGGTGTGAGTACAACTCAATAGGCCACCACCAACAGTGTCTAAAAAATATCCTGTATAACAATTGTGCATGAAAAAGGAAAATGAATGAGAAATTCCAAGTAATTATTTAAGGTTCCATCAACCAGTTTAGAGCCCAAGCCATTTCCATTCCAATACCATCCATTTATTACCATTTACCAACACTTACCCATTCATCACATTTCCACAGGTTAATCACATTCATCATGTTACATGGGTCTAAGGCCAACAATCACATGAAAGAGGCTAAACACATCGTTATCCTATCTCACTAGGACTAACTCCCTCATAACAACCATATCCTCAACTCGAAGCCTCATTTCGGGTGGATGCAACCATTAGGAGAATAGACCCTCAGCCCCCTTTCCTAACCCATTCATTTAGGGTGGAGTTTAGATCCTCAGTCTTCACTCGAATCATGGGCATAGATCCTCATGTCATACCCCCACTCTATGAAGCCATGTGCACATGCTTATATATAAGTAAACATCAACCTTCCAACCATTTCCCATTGGAAACCATCATTCACAACAACCCACATGGGAAACCACATCCTGCCTTAACCCATTAACACCTTACCATTCCACATCATTTAACCATTCACCCAATTCCCATGTGTTATGCCTATCTCACTAAGCATTCCATCCTAGACCCATAATCTATCCCATTATGGTCTTTAATCATTTTTCACATTAACACATTTAACCCGTTCATCATTTCCATGAATCAACCATTCATGACAACATGTTTATCAAGGGTTTTATAATTCATTACAACAAGGTTGCTCGTTTAATGACAATCCCTACACCCAGGATAAGCCGGCACATCCCATGGATGGCCCAATTAGGTCAAGTTAATCCCAACACATCCCACGGGGATCTTGAGGGTTCCCATTTACCATTTTAAACACTAACATTACCAAACAAGCCTAGTTTATTCAAAACATATCCAAGGGAAAACAAGAACACAAGTAAACATGCACAAAAACCTAAATAACAATGGGATATAACTTGTAGACCACCTACCTCGAATCCGCAGTTGAACGCACCCTCAATCAAGTCCTTATAGCTCGATTCGACCAACCCTTGTAGATTCAACCTAGAACTCACCCAAAAGAGAGGGTTTTAGGGTTTTGGAACAAGAGGGAGAGAAGAAACAAACCCTAAACCAAGAAAAGAACCAAGGAGGAGATTAGCCTTACCCGGAGCTTCAATCCGAAACCAACGACACCAAAAACACCTTAGAAATGGGGGAGTTTTATCTCTTGGAGTCCTTGGAAGACTTGGTCCGCACCTAGGGTGAAGAGGAGAAGATGGGAGGAAAATCCCGAGTTGGGGTTATAAAGCCTGGAGTGGCAATTTTGTAAAATTTCCAACTTTAAGTGGCTGCACGATTTAGCCGCACGGTTTGGAAAACCGTGCGCACGCCACTGACCAGAGGAGGGGGATTCACAGGATTTAGTCGCACAGTTTGGAAAACCGTGTGAAAACTGTGCACTCGCTTCTGTCCAGAGGAGGGAGGGTCACACGACTTAGTCTAGGCAGGCCTCACGGTTTGGCTGACCGTGCGCAGGCCGTGCGCCTTGGTCTGCTTTGCCTAGACTTCCCTTCTTCCGTGCCCCGAGCCCCCGAAACACCCCCAAGGCCTCTCACACTCCCAAGAAACCTTTTAAATCCCCAAAGCAAAGGGTTCAACCCAAAACACAACAAAACACACCTTTCTAAAAACTAGGATCTTACAACCTCCCCACCTTATAACAGCTCTTCCTCGAGCCGAGATTCCAAGCCTCATTGCTCCACCGAAGAGAAGAGTTTGGGCCACTGAGCCCGCATATCTGATTCCCGCTCCCAGGTTTCTTCTTGAACTTTCCCATGCTACCATATTACTCACACTAATGGCACAACCTTGCCTCACAAGACCTTTTCACTACGATCCACCACACGAACCAGATGCTCCTTAAAGGACACATCAACCTCAAGCTCCACATCCTCAACATCAACAACATGAGATGGGTCAGGGTGATACCATAGAAGCTGCGACACATGAAACACATCATGCATCCTCCCATACCGCTGTGGAAGAGCCAATTAGTAAGACACCGGTCCTATCCTCTCCACAATCTCAAAAGGTCCCACATACCTGGGCACCAACTTAACCTGCTTCCGAATCCGACAGTGACCCAACCTTGGCGACACCCGAAGGAATACTTTATCACCCACCCCAAAATCAAAAAGTCTATGCCTCCGATCTGTATACGACTTCTGCCTACTCTGATCCATTTCCATCTGCTTCTTGATCAACTTAACTCTCTCCGAAGTCTCCTGCATGAGACTTGGCCCCAACAACTCAGATTCACCGGCCTCTAGCTAACACAACAGAGATCTATATGGTCTCCCATAAAGCGCCTCAAATGGTTCCATCTAAATTGTAGCATGAAAACTGTTGTTGTAGGCAAACTCAACCAACGATAGGTGCCTCTCCCAAGAATCACCAAAGTCTAAGACACAAGCTCTCAACAAGTCTTCCAACACTTGGATCGTATGCTCCAACTGCCCGTCCGTCTGTGGGTGGAAAGCTGTACTCAAAAACACCTGTGTACCAAGCGCCTTTTGCAAACCTTTCTAGAAATGTGACATGAAATGTGGATCTTGGTCCGAAACTATGGTCCGAAGCACCCCATGTAACCGCACTATCTCCCTAACGTACAACTCACCCAACTGGTCGACTGTATAGGTCTCCTGAATCGGTAAGAAATGAGACGCTTTCGTTAACCGATCCACAACTACCCATATTTCATTATTCCTCTGCGGTATCCTCGGGAGACCCACAAAAAAATACATTGTTACATCATCCCACTTCTACTCCGGAATGGTCAATGGATACAACAAACCACAAGGGCGTTGATGCTCGGCCTTCACCTGCTGACAGGTAAGGCACCGTGCCACAAAGCTCGCAACTTCCTTCTTCATTCCAGGCCACCAAAACTATCTTCAGAGATCACGATACATCTTGGTCAAACTAGGATGCACTGCCCACTTTGACGCATGGAACTCACACATCAACTCTTCCCGCACACACATGGGCCCAACCACACGATCACGAATGCAAACAACACCTTCCGCGTCGACGGCCCAACCATAAGGTAGCTCCCCACCTTTAAGATTTTCCTTCATGGCCAAAGACTCAAGATCATCAAGATGACCTTCCTTAACTCGACCCAAAATCATCTACTCCATCGTTAAGGAAGCAAGAGTGACCTGAACACTTTCCTCCTACACCTCCAGGTTCATCTCTGCAAACAAATCCATCACCCTCCATTCAGTGTTGGACTCTTGAACTGCCTGATTCTGAATCTTCCTGCTCAGAGCATCAGCAACACTATTCCCCTTTCCCGACATGTACACCAACTCAAAGTCAAAATACTGGAGATATTAAACCCATCTTTGTTGTCGAAGATTCAGACCTCACTGTGAGAAGATGTATTTTATGCTCTTATGGTCTGTAAACATGGTAAACCGTTCCCCCAACAGATAGTGTCTCCAGCACTTCAAGGCGTACACTAATGAAGCTAACTCAAGGTCATTAGTGGGATAGTTATACTCATGGGGTCTCAACTGCCTTGACCCATAAGCCACTACCCGCTCATCCTGCATCAACACATCCCCAAGTCCGATTCCAGACGCATCACAAAACACGACATACTTCTTACCCAGCTCAGGTAAGATCAGGATAGGTGCGGTCGTGAACCGCTTATTCAACTCTTAGAAGGCATCCTCACAAGCCCCCGACCACTCGAACCTGATTCCCTTCTTGGTCAAGCCCGAGAGTGGTGCTTCCAAGCGAGATAAATCTTGAATAAACCTTCAGTAATACCCGTCCAAACCTGGAAAACTCCGAACATCAGAAACACTCTTGGGCTACTCCCAAGACAAAACTGCCTGCACTTTCTCTGGATCCACTGTCACACCTACCTCTGAGATGATGTGACCGTGAAAATGCACCTCACCTATCCAAAATTGGCACTTGGATAGCTTGGCGTATAGCCGATGCTCTCTTAGCGTACTCAAGACGATGTCAAGGTGTTGGTCATGATCGTCGCTAGTTTTCGAGTACACTAAGATATCGTCAAAAAAGACAACCACAAACTGATCTAGATAGGGATGAAAGACCCGGTTCATCAAATCCATAAACACCACCAGTGCATTGGTCAAGCCGAATGGCATTACCACAAACTCAAACAACCTGTACTGACTTCAGAAAGCGGTCCGTGGTACATCAAAAGACCTCACCCTCAACTAGTGATAACTTGAACTCATATAAATTTTAGAAAGCACTGATGGACCCCTCAACTGATCAAACAGGTCATCAATTCTAGGAAGAGGGTACTGATTCTTCACTGTCATCTGATTCAACTTTCTATAGTCAAAAAACATCCTCAACAACCCACCGGCCTTCTTTTCAAAAAGCATAGGAGATCCCCAAGGAGACGTACTAGGACATATAAACCCCTTAAGATCCAACTCCTCAAGCTGAACCTTCAGTTCCTGGAGTTCTACCGGTGCTATTCGGTATGGCGGAATAGAAACTGGCTCCGTTCCCAGCAGCAACTCAATTGTGAACTCAACATCCCTCTCAAGTGGAAACCCCGAGAAATCCTCAGAAAATACGTCCTGGAACTGTTCCACCATAGGAGAAAAAACATGATGTTCCCCTCTTTCATCGTCACTAAGCATGAGACATTCCACTTGAGCCGTGATTCCACTCATCTGTTGACAAAACGACCCTACACACCCTGCTCGAACATCCCATTCGCCACGGTGAACGTAAGTGTCACCCTCACGCGACCTGAACGATACTCTACGATGATAACAGTCTATGTGTTCTTGGTACAACACCAACCAATACATTCCCAAGATTAGGTCAAATCCTGACATCTCGAGAACGAACAAATTCCACAGAAAATGATACCCACCAACATCCAAGGCACATCCCGTGCACTGCTTGATATCCTCAACCCACACTCCCAACGAGGTGTCAATTGACATAACTCCACACACCCTTTCCATAGGTAAACCCAGAAATACCACAAGCTGAGCAGAGATAAAAGAGTGTGTGGAACTTGTGTCAAAAAACGCACTAGAAAACGTAGAAGCTACAAGGATCGTACCTCGAACAGTCGATGGTCCAGCCTCACCATCGCTAGGTGCAAACTGAACTGCTTGAAGCTAACTTTCCCCTCTACCCTGGGCTCCATCTTGAACGCCCTACGCTGCACTGCCCTACTGGCGTGAGCAATCTTTCCCGAGAGTTCCACATCCACTGCCCCTACCAGTACGGCCGGTGGAGCTCTAGCTTCCTGCCTGATATAGGGAAACTGATCCCCTTCCCGTATCCGGTATCTGACTTCCACCATCATGCTCACCTGCCTGCCGAGGATCCCTGCAGAACCTCTACACATGTCCCATCTTGCCGCACGAACGACACTCAACTAGAGGTCGAGGACACTGACCACGTATGTTCCCCGACCTACCATACTGATAGAAGAACACCTTAACCCCACCCTGAGAGGCGGACCCTCTCTTCTAGCCTCTTTGAACACTTCCTCCATGCTGCAATCCCTCATGGCGTCGCTTCCAACCCTCGGTAGCTATACTACTCTTCTGCCCCACTGGAACCACTATCCCACTACCCGAAGCTCCCTTCAGGTTTCCTTCCGGGATTAATGCCTGATCCAATACCTCTACGAACCTCTTCAAGAGGAAGATATTTACTTGAGACCTGATCTCATGCCTTAGCCCATCCTGGAAACATCTTTCTACCGCTGCCTCATCCCCTGCTAACACTGGGACAAAGCCTCTCAAATCAGTGAAGTGACTAGAATAGTACATCACCGAAAATGATCCTTGAGTCAGGATCATAAACTCTGCAGCCCGCTCCTGCCTCAAAGTCTCTGGGTAGAAATTCTCTAGAAACTTTTCCTAAAAAACCTTCCACGACATTCCCTCAGCCTGCTCGATTTGAGCCTGAATGTCCCACCAACGCCTAGCCTGGACCCGTAATATATAAGCGGCCAACTTCACTCGATTTTCAACCGGAGTCTCCAGATGATCCAGTATCGTCTGGACGGACTCTAACCAAAACTCCGCTGCCTCTATCCCACCATCTCCGATGAAAGTTGGAGGGTGCTGCAGCTGGAATTCCCTGGTCAGCTCAAACATACTCAGTACAACCCGCCCTGGGTCCTGATACATCATTTGCATCAGGTGAGCCAAGTTCTCTCAGAACTGGTCTTATCTACCTTCATTGATTACCAAATTTTCTTGATCCTCTACTAGAGGAGCATTATCAGCAACATCCTCCCGTTGCCCAACTGGCAATCGACGTCATGGTGGAATCTTTCTACAATTCCAAGCACGAGATTTAGAACGCGTACCATAAAACTTCACAACTGCAACAAAAGCTCTTCACTAGCTACAACTGCCCCAACCATCCCTACCGTGGCCATGGTCCATATGGGGTAAACAACCATGAACTACCATCAAACTCACAAAACGTTTTAAACCACATTTTCTACTTCATTTCAAACCCTTGTATTTCATTTTCTCATTGTTTCTTGGTTTCATGAAATTCATGATGCACCCTACCTTCCTGCCTCACACACCCACCCCATGCGTGTGTCTCATACAATGCATGTCACCTATCTACCTAGGTGCCTATAATGATTCATGAATTCCATTACTCGTGTCGTTAAGGCCACGATCCAAATATTATAAAACAATCACATCAAACCACATGTGCATCACCCAACGGTGAAATATCATTAACTGTAACAACACACAACCAAGAACAACAGTTCCCACCCTGGGTGACTTGAGTTTCCACCGTACATGGGTTAGATACTCCCAAGCACGATCTCATTACCAAGGCCTGACACATCTTAACCCTTGGATAGAAAATACCAAATAACAAGACCTCAGAGAAGGAGATGAAAGACCTCCTATAATACCACTTTGTAACGTACCCAACCCTGAAGCCACTAAACTAGTGCTCCGAGCCGGGTGGTTACATGACCTTAGGCATGCCTCCCTATACGCCAAAGGCTGCCGACTAGCAGTGGGGGTCTATGGGGTCAATTGGGGAGACTATACCCCCTTTTTATAAGAGAAAGCCACAAAAGAATAACCGAATAGCAGAAACAATAAACAATAAACAAGGAACATGTATAACAACCATTTCCAAAAAAATATATGCCATGTCATACTACAGTGAAAGAGTGAAAAAAAGCCCAAAAATAAAGACAACGGCCAAAATAAAAAAATGGTCCCAACTCCAAGTCTGGATCCTCCACCAAGTGCTACCCATGTACACTCAGATAACTAGCAAGGACCCTCGCCCTTGTCATGACCTGTAAACATGAAGTCTGCTCGGGTACCCAATGGTGGGCCGAGCAGGGTGTGAGTACAACTCAGTAGGCCACCACCAATGCTGTCTACAAAATATCCAGTATAACAGTTGTGCATGCAAAAGGAAAATGAATGAGAAATTCCAAGTAATTATTTAAGGTGCCATCAACCAGTTTAGAGCCCAAGCCATTGCCATTCCAATACCATCCATTTATTACTGTTTACCATCACTTACCATTTCATCACATTTCCATGGGTTAATCACATTCATCATGTTACATGGGTATAAGGCCAACAATCACATGCAAGAGGGTAAAAACATCATTATCCTATCTCACTAGGACTAACTCCCTCATAGCAACCATATCCTCACCTCAAAGCCTTAGTCCGGGTGGATGAAACCATTAGGAGAATAGACCCTCAGTCCCCTTTCCTAACCCGTGCATTTAGGGAGGAGTTTAGAGCCTCAGTCTTCACTCGACCCATGGGTGTAGATCCTCATGTCATACCCCACTCTATGAAGCCATGTGCACATGATTATATATAAGTAACCATCAACCTTCCAACCATTTCCCATTGGAAACCATCATTCACAACAACCCACATGGGAAACCACATCATGCCTTAACCCATTAACACCTTACCATTCCACATCATTTAACCATTCACCCAATTCCAATGTGTTATGACTATCTCACTAAGCATTCCATCCTAGACCCATAATCTATCCCATTATGGTCTTTAATCATTTTTCACATTAACCCATTTAACCCGTTCATCATTTCCATGAATCAACCATTCATGCCAAGATGTTTATCAAGGGTTCTACAATTCATTACAATAAGGTCGCTCGTTTAATGATAATCCCTAAACCTGGGATAAGCCAACACATCCCATGGATGGCCCAATTAGGTCAAGTCAATCCCAACACATCCCATGGGGATTGTGAGGGTTCCCATTTACCATTTTAAACACCAACATTACCAAATATGCCTAGGTTATTTAAAACATAACCCAGGTAAAACTAGAACACAAGTAAACATGCACAAAACCCTAAATAACCATGGGATATAACTTGTATACCACCTACCTCGAATCCACGGTTGAACGCACCCTTAATCAAGTAATTAGACCTCGATTCGACCAACCCTTGGAGATTCAACCTATAACTCACCCAAAAGATAGGGTTTTAGGGTTTCGTAACAAGAGGGAGAGAAGACACAAACCCTAAACCAAGAAAAGAACCAAGGAGGAGATTATCCTTACCCGGAGCTTCAATCCGCAACCAACGACACCAAAAAACGCCTTAGAAACGAGGGAGTTTGATCTCTTGGAGTCCTTGGGAGGCTTGGTCCGCAACTAGGATGAAGAGGAGAAGATGGGAGGAAAATCCCGAGTTGGGGTTATAAAGCCTGGGGTGGAAATTTTGTAAATTTTTCAACTTTAAGTGGCCGCAAGGTTTAGCCGCATGGTTTGGAAAACCGTGCGCAAACCATGCACACGCCACTGCCCGGAGGAGGGGGAGTCACACGATTTAGCCACACGGTTTGGCAAACCATGCTAAAACCGTGTGATCGCTTCTGTCCAGAGGAGGGAGGGCCGCATGGCTTAGTCTGGGCAGGCCGCACGGTTTGGCTGACCGTGCGCAGGCCGTGCGCCTTGGTCTGCTTTGCCCAGACTTCCCTTCTTCCGTGCCCCGAGCCCCCGGAACACCCCCAAGGCCTCTCACACTCTCAAGAAACCTTTTAAAGCCCCAAAGCAAAGGGTTCAACCCATAACATAACAAAACATACCTTTCCAAAAACCGGGATCTTACAATTCATTATTATGGTGACTAACCAATCACGAAAAGGAGTAGGATTTTAAGTCTGAACCTTGTAAATACTTATGTGATGTTATTTCTCTTTTAATGTTTCATATGAGGTGAGGTAGAGTAAATTCAAGATTGATATGATTTGAAATTTAAAAAGTCCAAGTGGTTGAATTAAAAATTAAAATCATAAAAATTGTACCATGGATTCATTTCCCCTCAATGGGTACCAACCGACCAGGGCACCATAATGACATAATCATGATATAACAAAATGGTTCTCATACAGGTCATACAGTTATATAATAGATGCAAGGTCTCTAAAAAGACAACCAAAACCAATATAAGAAAATAGAATTTAAAATACATGGATACTCAACCAATATCCTTAGAAAAGAATTAGTAATATCTCTATAATCCCATTGAGCTCTCCTAACTCATTCCCTTGAACATTGACCTTTTCCCAAAATTGTATTCCAAACAAAAGGTATGCACACACACCAAGGTTCTAGTGTAGTGTGTGAGGATAAAACTCGGAAGAACAATACCAAAAATGTTCATAATAAAACCAATATAGATATATAAATATGTGAATTCATGCACTAAATGAATATTAATTTGTATACATACCATACATACACCTATTTCACCATTGAGTACTCATGGATCAACTATGATAGAAAAATAATACCTTCTTTAGTTAGTGTCGGAATGGGATGATACCCCCATAGTATAAACACAACCTAACTATTAATAATTTATCAGTAATCCCATCATTATTCAAGGATAGAAATTTGTTTTTATATTATAAAATTAGGGTGAATGATACATAACCATTATACTAGTAAAGGTGAAAAATTTATCACTAACTGATAGATTAAGTGAATGATATATCACAATCCATTATCAAGGGTTGATGAGGTACTACCAATAAATATAGATAATGAGGTATTATAAAATCTATACCTTTTATGGAGAGGTATCTGGATTGTTTAAAGGTACTTTTTTTCTTGTGTTAAGTATTTTTTGTTTGGGTTTTAACTTGGGGTATGTTTGGGTGAAATTTTTAGAAACATGGATGAAAGAGTGCATTTCATGATTGGTGCACAATTTTTCCTAACCATGCACACCATCTCAACAAACTGTGAAACCATATAAAAATAGGATTTACATGGTTGGCGCATGGTTTTTCAAATCGCGCGCCCTCAAAGGAGAAATTGTGCACCCCCTAGAAGAGGCACACAGTTAGGTAAAACCATGTGCCCCTAGAAGAAAACCATGAATATGAGATTTTAATCCCATGAATTTTATTAAAAAAATTCCCTAACCCACATATTATACCCCTGAATGCCCCAGTTCAACCCATAATCAACTTATCTTGATTATAGAGCCTCCTAGTGGGATTACAAGGTCGTCTGATCTTCGTTCTTGGTGATTCGAAGCCCAGTTGTCATATGTTCACCTCTTTGGGTATATGGTTTCTTCCAATTTGATTTCCCATATGTCTCCTATTATTCTACTATTCATTCAGTGGGTTGTTATTCTCTGTTTTTTTGGATCTAGATCTATATTTGTTCAATCTATATCTAGTCTTGTTTGATCTAGATATATATTTAAGTGATCTTTTTTGTTTGACTGGTGATTTAAGTTTCATATCTAGATAGTGTTCTTCATTGCATTCTTGATTTTTCCACTTAAAATTAGGGATTTCCATTGGGAAATTACTCATCAACTGATTGATGTAGATGGTCTATAATTCAAATCCCAAATTATTGATTGTAATTGTGTGTATTAATTGTAAAATTTCTATTATATATTTAACAACCGAGTTCTTGATTGAATTAATTAATTTAGTGAATTAGTTAATTATGAAAAATATGAAATTATGGATACGAGGATTGTAGATTTGGATAATTAATTGTTAAATTAATTATAAGATATCGACACTGTTGATTTGGTATAATTAATTATTGAATTAATTACGGGATATTGAGTTTATGGTTATTGATTAATTAATTTGTGAATTAATTAATGGGATTGATGTGATTATTTAATTTATGAATTAATTAAGGGTATTGATGTGATGAACAAATTTTTGAATTAGTAATTAGATTGATATGATTAATTAATTATTTAATTAACTAATGAGATTTATCTTATTAATTAATTGTTGAGTTAATTAATTAGTTTGATGTGATTAATTAATTGTTGAGTTAATTAAAATATTAGGGTGATTAATTAATTATTGATTTAATTAATGAGATTGAGATGATTAATTAATTATTGAGTTAATTAATGCCATTGAGATGATTAATTAATTATTGAGTTAATTAATGAGATTGATATGATTAATTAAATATTGAATTAATCAATTAAATGAAGTTGAAATAATGAATGGTAATAATGGAATTCAAGAGTGATTTGAAATGTTGAATGGTAACAGTTTCATTCAAATGTGAATTGAGGAAATGAATGGTAATAGTAGAATTCACATGAATGTTGACATAATGAATGGTAATAATGGAATTCAAGTGTGAGTTGAGGCAATGAATGGTAATAATATAATTCATATGATAATAAAGATGAAGAATGGTGACAATGGAATTATGATATATGATATCCCTCATGGATAGTTAGGGCTCCAGGGTGAACCAGGTATTGAGGTACAGGTGTCCACAGGAACTTGGGGGATTTATGTGGCTAAATAAATATTAATTGATAATGTGATAACTATTTAATTAGAAATTGTATTGATTAATTTATACAAATGTATACACTATTATTTGACTAGATATTGTTTTAGATGCCGTTGGTGGTGTCCTACTGAGTTGTACTCACACCCTACTTAGGCTTCTTTATTGGTACCCAAAAGGACTTCATGTTTGCAGGACATGATAAGGGTAAAGGATTTGTGTTAGATGGATGATTTGGGATGAATCATGGATGAGGGAACCAAATGTGGTTTGGTATCCCACTGGGAGCTATCAGTGTCTTTAATTTTGAGTTTCATTTTTACAATTGGCACATACTATAGCATGGAATATCTACTATTCAGTTATGGTATTGTATTTACAGTTTTGGTAATCTTGTGATAATGGATTGTTATGGTTATTATATATCATTATTTAGTTATTTTATATTTATTTATGCTGGTGTATCACTCACATAAAGAGGGTATAGTCTCCCCATGGCTGATATTTGAACCTCACTACTATGAAGTAACCTATAGAGTATGGAGAGGTGTGCTTGAGGTCATGTGACTGATCGAATCAGGGCTCCGGTGTGTGTCACCCAGGTCTGGATGTTACAAAGTGGTATTAGAGCCCAATTTTATTTTATTTTTCCTTTTTATTACTACTTGGGAAAGGTATATAGGATACTAGGAAGAGTTAGTACTTGGTTATGATCTTGTGCATGGGAGTATTTGTCCCATGTATGGGGCAGAACCCAAGTACCTAGGTTGGGATTGTTTTTATTATTGTTTGATGTTATAGTTGAAAATTATTTCACCTTTGGTGATGCACTTATTATGTGATTTGATTATTGATGTTGAGATTTTATGAAATTTAACTCAGGGCTTAGTATTTCATGAGAGTTGAGTATGCATGCATCATTCTAAGCACTCAGGTTTATGTTGTGAAATGCATTATTTTAGGCATGCATGGGAAAACGAGTTATGGGTAAGTTGTTAGACTTGAACTATTTTTCCTTGCTTGTGAAATTGAATTGAAAATGGTGCCTAACATGAAATTGAGAAAGATTGTAAAATGATGAAGTATGAGAATAAATATGTGGATAAATGAAAAAATGAATAATGGGAATGTGTTTACCCTTGTTAACTAAGACCTAGGTGTAGGATTTGTTATGGGTAATGATATCACCTCAGTTTTGACTGTGTGGCGGGGTTTGGGGGAATGAATTGTTATGGCATATTGTGTTTCCTGTAAATGTATTAAAGTTGTGTTATGTTTCATGATACATGTGTTTTTAATTCCTATTATATGCATCCATAATGAATCTTATTAATAAGATGAACGGGGGTTATGACTAGAGATGCTCCACCAGTAGTGGAACTTAAGGCATCGATAGTACCAGGTGAGGAAGTAGGGGAGAAGTTCTAATTGAAATTCACTCGATTCATGAAATTCATGGAAAGAGACATAGAATGGGTTGTGAGGAGTATATATGATGTGACTTGGGAGTTTTGGTTACAAAACCCTTCGACTTTTACTAGAGAGGGTGTACTAGAGAGAGATAAGTTTAGGATTGAGTCCATTGAGACTATACCTGAAATTTTGGAGACTCCTTCTCAGAAGAGGGTCAAGTTGGCTGATTATATGCTATGAGGGTTAGTAAAGTGCTAATGAAACATTTAGCCTTAGACTGGATAGACTAATGGTATGTTAGGGAAGGAATTCTTGGAGATATTCTTAGATCACTTCTATCCAGAGATGATGAGGTAGGAGAGATTAGCTGAGTTCATGAAGTTTAATTAGGGGAGTATGCCCTTGATAGACTATGCTGGATGATATAATGATTTGTATCAATTTTATACAATATTGTTAGGGGATGAGACAACTATGATGAGGCGTTTCTAGGATAGACTTAAATGTGAGATTAAGTCCCAAGTTAAACTTTTTTAGTTAAATAAGTTTTCTGAGGTGGTGGAACAAGATCTCATTGTTGAGGGGAACCTAATAGATGATTACCATGTAGAAAAAGTGGTTCAATATTGACGGTTAGGAGGTACGACTATTGAGAGTAGGAAGATTCATTACGACAACGTTAGCCAGGGCAGTGGGAAGTAGAGTGCATGGATAGAGGGGTCAGTTTCTCAGTATCTTACTTGAGTGATCTATCACAAGTGTGGTAGGTCAGGAAAATTCTAGAGGTTATTCCTCCAACCACTATTAGAGTGCCGATATTGTAGTAGGATGAGACATATATATAAGGAACAACAAAAAAATGTCTTGTACCAACATATTTTTTTTGAAAGATAATATATTTGTTTGTAAAGCTGAGAAATTCCAACAGATATTAAGTTTTATTAGTATTGATTTTAAGTACCAACACTTATTTTTATCAACATATATATATATATGTTGGTATTTATCATATAATAACCACAAATATTTTACCAATAGTTAAATCTATTTCTTTATCATACTAATACCACCATTTTTTTACTAACACTTGAATCTATTATTAATAATAACTACTACCAATAGATATTTTTTCCATCAATTAAATCTGTTACAATAAACCATTCAATGATAATAATAAGCTAAAAAACCCAAATTTTTTTATATAGATTATAATTTTTATGACCAAAGTCAATATTTACTTCTATAGGTTTTATTAAAAATATCACATTAATTGTTTTTAATTTTCAATTTTTTAAGTATCAATAGTGCTTATATTTTCAAATCCTGTTAATTTAATAAATATTTAAATAATTTTAATAAAAAATTTAAATTATTACTGTATTTGAATATAATAAACACAATAGATAAAAACATGATAATCATTAAAAAACTAATAAACTTAATTAAAATATAATTAATTAATAATTGATATTATGATATTGAAATTTCATTTAATATTATCAAAAAAATATTCATTTTGATAAAATTTAAAATTTATTTTATTTATTATGTAATAATAAATAAATAAATTAGTAATGGGTAATTATATAATGAAATTTTATTTATATGTCTAATTTTTTAGATATTGAATTTTTCTATATATTATATTAATTATATATTATATTTATTTAATTTCACAAAATTAATATATTTTTTATTTACAATTATATATTTATTAGGTTTTTAATATAAAATATAATATTTCATTTGATAGTTTATTTATATAATTTATTTTTTAAATCACACGCACTTGTTCCAAGTTTCTGATTCCCTTGCTCATCTTCGACCCCCACACTTCTGTGATCTGATTCAATTCACTTACTCCCATACTAGTCTACCGCATTCCTAAATCTTCACTATGGGAGTCTCCATATGAGATTCAACCCTATGAATCAACCCACCCATGAGAGACATTGAAATATTATCCTCCTAATCCCCTCCCATGGCCACATGAGCAACACCAACTCTCTTTCTTCTCCTCCAATACATACACTTTAAACCATATCATTTCCCCCTTTCTCTCCACCAGGGGCACCAAAATATTCATATGATTCGCATGGGATCAGTATCCCCTCTTCCCTCAGCTATCCAAAACCATAATCTTCGATCAGATTTTCACCTATTCTATGACCAATCCTTTACCTGTCCTTCTCCCAGTATACCCAACCCACCAAATCAAATATATTGAAACCTAAATCAGATGGCTTTCCATAATTATCTTCCAGTAAGGATGATTGAAAATGCATCCCTTTATACCTATTTTTTTTCTTGTAAAATTCATTTTCATTATTTTTTGTTGCATTACATACATACATATTAAGGTTTTACATGCTATAATTTTTCATTTAAGGCTTCATGTTGTTTAGAGTATCATCACTTAAACCCACATCCTTAAACTGTAGGTACCTTCATTGACCAAATTTCATCCCATCACATGAATCCACATCCTTCCCCAGATCCCTCCATTACATCTGATTTTTATATCTTCATGTTTTCTATATATTTTTTTACTTCTATACTAACCATGTACATTTTATTGAATTGTTAATTATATTTTTTTTGTTTATTCTCTTAAAAATTTAACTACATGTGATATATCCTTTTGACATGTTCATTGTATGTTATTATAATATCAACTCTCTAATTTTTTTAAAAGAGTTACTGATGTTTAATTTCACAGATGTTGTAAATGTTTTCCTTTTAATGTGTTTATTTTATTTTAATGTTTTCTTTAACCTATAACTAATTTTTTCATTTATTGGTTATCGATTTATGGTCATCCCTACCAATATTTACATATTTTTATTTTATTATTAAAAAATATTCAACTATTTCTCATTCTATTTTTTTAAGTATGTGGTTTTACGATGCATATATTACTGCTTACTATTTTAAACTCTTTATAATGATTTTACTTTGATAAGATTTGATTTTATGTTTTCCCACACTAATTTATGTTGCATCAATTGCTTTCAATTTCAATCTTTTGGCCGTTTGTACTAATTTTCATTCTATAAAAATACTTTCCTTTGACAATCCATTTTTCAATTAGAGTTGTTTTGTAATTTTCTCTCTTATATTTTAATATAACGAAAAAGATTTAATGAAAATATTCCAAATACAATGATAGTTATAAGGACACATCATCACATAGGAGAATATAAATGTTTCAAAAAATACCCACAACTTGTACAAGTTTATAAATATTTAGTTATATTATTGTGACATATTTCAATTTATTTTTAAAATTTCAATTAAAGATATTTATTCAATAAATATAAAAAATCAAATACTAGACACTATCCAAGTGGATAAAACTTCAAATATGGATATATGATCATATAATTCGGATGATAATCTAAATTAAAAATTTAATTCAGTTATCACAGAAGGTACACTTATAATTTCCATGATTATTATGTTTTTAAACTTATAATTTCCATCTCATACATTATTATATTGTATTATATATTAAACAATATAGTCAAATTTATATAATGTATCCAACTACACTCTTTTTGTTGATATCATTCAAAATAATGTTCAAAAAATGTATTCATATTTATATAATGTGTGTTGTTAGATTCCATTTTTGGTTCTCAATCTAGTTGGTAATCGGGATTTAGGTTGTAATAATTTATAATAGCTATGCTCTAAAACTATTACATGGATTCTAGATATATTTTCAATGAAGATTGATATTGAAATTCATGAAAAGGACTCTATATTTGATAGTTCCAAAAATCATGACATGATTTTCCCTTAGTATAGGTTGTGTCATTTTCCATAAGGCTGTGAAAGGCATGATGTTTTGATAGGCATAAAATTGACATTGAGCCTATGTTTAGTAGATTGACTTGATATATTTTCTTCACTATTAGTCACTAATGGATCCTGTATGATTGATCAATGAAGGAAATTTTTGATCAACCTCTTGAGATCTAGGGGAGTTTAATATTCAACTCTCTATGGAGATTAGTTGATGTTTTAGATTTTCATCTGTGAATTTTTGTCTGCATCCTGTTGGTGTGCCTATTAAAGAAATGGGAATATGTTAGGAGTTTTTTATTTTTTGATAAATTAATTATTATTCATCATATCTTAATAAAATATCTTAATTATTACTATTTTGATATTACATTAGAGAAATATCTAAGGATTGCTAATTTTAATTATAAAAAACTGTGTTTCATTCAGATTATGTGATTTGATACACTTATACATTCATTTCCCAGATTTGTTGCAGGAAAAATCCTGGGCTTACTCTGACTACTAGGTTCTAGAATATTGAATAACATTCTCTAAAATAAATGTTAAGATGTAAAGTACTATTGATTTTTTATTCTTCATTTTTAGTTCATATATTGAGCATATATACAGAAAAATTGGGTTTCTATTTCAATCTGATAGTTTGTATTGACTCTTTATTTACCTATGTAGGTTGATTTTGTAGGAACTATTATAATTTTCTCTGCACAATTCCCTTGAAATGCTTATAGTTAATAATGGATCCAAGAATTTAGAGAGCATAATCAACAACAACCTTAATTTTATATCATTTCACATAAGAGAATATTATTGGGTGTACATGAATATGATAAATCAAAATATATAGATACAAGATAGAGGAATACTCTATAGATTCCACCAAAAAATTAAACATTAATCTAGAACAAATCTTGTCTTGGTTAATGGATTGGATTCTAGAGGACAATGGATACCTAATAGGTGATCTACAACTAATCAACATGGATTTTAGGATCTTCATGCTTGTAAATATCTATTCAATTGTTTCATATAAGTATTTTCCAAAATAAAATGGGGCCATTTTGAAATTTATTTAATTCAGATGGGATGATCTTGTTGGGAAAATTCCTCTAAAGATATGTTATCCTATTAGGATTATGAGGACTGTTGTTTGGTAACTGGTAGTAACCCTAAGAACACTTGAGTTTTTTTGTACATTCAATTCTTTTATCCTTTTTATTTTCACTTATGTGATCATTCACCTATTTAGATGTTCATTCATTCTTGTCAATCTAGGGATTCTTTTTATTCTGAGCAGATTATTGAATATTGATATATCTTTTCTCTTTTGAATAAATCATTATTGTTTTATTGTTCTATACAATGTAATAGGTTCAATTTTGGAAATTTAAGTATACATAAAAGGAGGTAATAAGATGAAATATAAGAATAAGATATACAATTGTTAAATGGATATATAATTTGATTCACTACAACCATGTAATTCTCAAAAAAGAGAATAATTACATAATAATATTTATATAAAAAAATCTTTATACTATGTGCATGTTAAATAGTGCATGATATGTTTGGATTCTATTAACCATTCTCAACAGTTTAATATTTATAATGTATACTGACTATCTAGAATAAAAACGAACACATTAGTACTTGATAACATGGAATCAATTTGATAACGTGTGAACTTTAATAAGAATCTATCTATAAGAGTCTAGATTATCAATGACATGATATGATTTTTATTATACCCTACAATCTTAAATATAGATTCTCTATATGTTTAATATAATTCTATGTCTGTAAACTCCATGTTTAATCTATCTGTAACCTTGAATCTATGAATTTTAATACATGAAAATTATATATTACATAATCTAGATTCCACATTTTATAATTTGTAATGAAATCTTGAATATACAACCATAATATATTTATAATTTGAAATAATTCTAAATTTTGGATCCCGTGTATGATATTTTAAACCTTTTTATTTTGGAAACACTATGTAATCTATGTGTAGAAATTTCCTTACAATATAGTTAAGAATATAAGGCATTCTCTATCATTCTCATTGTTGTAAGATCCTTCTCAAAGAGGATGATTCCTATTATGAAGAGCTAAAAAAATATGTGGCCAAGTCTCCTTATCCCAAGATAAATATATTCCTGTAATGGGTCAACATTACAACTTACACTATGATCAATAATTTGAGAATTTGTCTGTGAGGTATGAACATTTCAAAACAAAGCATCAAAAGAAGTGTGTAAATCATATGATGGGTCCTGAACCAAACAACTAACAGGATGTGTAATTGGATACAGGGATGGAAATGCCTGACAATGGAATCAAGCTTATGTGAACCTAATCTTTGTGAGATTTCATTTCATTCATCTCCTCTTCCTACAACCTTCTTTTCTAATTATTTTGGTAGCCCCTTAGAGTAACTATTTTTTTATATTATGATATCAGAACGACTCTTTTATGAAAATGTTTAAAATAATTCATGGAAATATAGGTAATGTGTTTGAAATATTTAAACAATTAATGATAATTAATTATTTCAAAATATCCTTAAATCTCTAGGTTCACATGAATGTATATTGTATTCAATACTTCTCAATCAAGCATGGGAATATCCTGATCTCATGATATAATTAAAAATTAAAAAAATGATAACCCATTAATAAATAGGTATTGGTTTTTTGATTTCCTTTATCATATAGTGCAGAATTCTGCTGACATGGAATTACTTCAGTGTTTTTTTAGGCCTTCATCATTTTACAGTTTTTCTATTTGAAGAGTATTAAATTTTCCCTTTGCAATGTTTTAACCATAATAAACCTGTATCTCTCATTTTTTTCTTTTATTTTTCATTTTTCATCCATTTTTTTGTACAATAATGCTTGAATTTTAAGAATGTTTTGGTAGATGTTATTTCTAATAATTGGAATTATTCTGAGAATGAACAAAATATATTAACTATATATAATTTTTTGGAATATTTTTCAGAATATACTGATAGCCAGATTGGTTCATAGAATAATTTGGTTTAAAGAATATTTTATAGATATTTTTTCAGAGTATGAGTGTCACCAAACCTTGATTGATTATAAGATTCATGCAGATGAAAATAAAATACAAGAACTAATAGCCATCATTGAAGTGTTGGCTAATGAAGAATTTACTGCATTGTATTCTGTTGAGGGACAACAACAAAGCTCAACATTCCAGATACTTATTCCAATTGTGGAATGTGAAATGGAATATCATAAAAGAAGTTTCTATTATTTATGAAGTAAAAAATTAAATATATTTAGAAAGAAATTAAAATATTATACTTCTCTCTTGATTCCCATACACTTTTACAAGCATTTGGGATTTGAAGGATTGAATAGGCTGGCTTGAGTAGAGCAATCAATGGTGATCTGGGTGATTAAAGAGTTCCAAATTTCCATATTTTTTGCCTTAAAATGCAATGTTATATACTTATTATTGACCATTTATACTTATTTCAATTATTATATTTGTGTGAAAGGGAAGATATATACTAGATCCATTGTCTTGACTATTTTTCAAGGATTATGAAACTCTTATAATTATTGAATTTTATTCTCATTTATTACATCCATTTAAAAAAAATATATAAAATACTTAGGCTTATTTTTCTATTTTCATTTTTTAATGTTTTTTAATAGATCATAATGAGTTGTAAAATATTAAAGAAAATGTTTTCAATTGGTTATTTTTAGAGCTTTTTCAAGAATTTTTGTATGATATCCTTGCTCTATTTTTTAGTCTTGTGTAATTAAATTATTGCCTTGTTTTATTAAAAATGATTTGGGGTTTCACCCCTTGTATAACCCCTCTAGCACAACTTCATCCCTTACTATTTATCTAGTTATTTGGGATCATGAATAAAACAACATAGACATGTTACTATAGGAAAGTGTGAAGTCAATGTATTAACTATTTTTTCAAGGATACCATAAACTTTCTCACTCATTGAATACTCTTGTTTATTTTAACCATTTGAGTAAACCCTTTAAAATAATTATTCTTATTTCTATTTTTCATTTTTTCTATTTTTTTATCATAATGAGATTTAAAATATAGAATCAAATGTTGTTAATTAGTTTTTATTAGAACTATTTTAGCAACTCTAGTATTATATTCTTGATTAATTTTGGAATTTATTTGAGATAAAATGTTCTATTTTGTAGTGTTTTGTAATTAAATATTCAAGTCTTGTTGTATTAAATGTGATTTGGTGTTTGAACCCTATCTTGTTCTCTCAATAATTTAATATTGTCACTTTTATCTAGGTATTAGGGATCAGGAAGAAAACAACACAAACATGTATCATTCTACATGTGTGAAGTAAATGGGAATTGCATTGATGTCACTCTTATCATTGCCTAAGGTGATACTATTTTGATGTAGAGCACTTCCTTCCCTACGCTTAATCATGCATCGATTAATAGGATTTTTTAAAACTAGGGATCTTTCACTAATAGTACATTATGGGGGGGGGGAGGTGATGAATTTTACCTTTTGATTCAATCACCTCCAATATTTTCAAATGATAGTACATGTGGAAACATTTTATGATACCTATTAATGCCTTTTTTAGTAATATGTGGATGAATTGGGTTATTTTAATCTGTATATGAACTTTAGTGAGAAAATTAAATGTAATTTATTTATTCAATGAAATAATTACCTTTTTTACTCTATAGATTCCATGTCAGTATTTGTAATTTTAGACCCCACTTGGTTTAGGGTAAATTTGGGTTTGATATAAATTGGAGAATGATGTTGACTTTCCTTCAAAATTATTTATTGAAAAGTAATTTTCTATTTCATAAGTTTTATATATTCTTAGTGTTTGAAAACACTTAATAAAAATTGATTATTGCACTTTCTAGTTATGAAAACATTAAATTTCTTAGTTAATATGGTATTGGTGTGATGTGATTTTAAATCAATGAAATATTGATATACATGTATATTGAATGCATTGATAGTAATTACCTTTTCCTAGGTAAATCATACTGGTTTTTTCCTATTAAATGATTTTCCCAAGCTTTAATGTGCCTGCATAGATGTATTATTTAATTGTATTACTATCCATTTTTCTTCCCCTTTTGGTTTTGAATGGGTGGTTTCCAAATCTACCCCTATACACTACTCCATGGATTTGAAGGGTCACACTAGAAAATGAAAATGAAAAATGTTTTTTTGGACCAAACATGCCTTATTTTAATTATTCACTTCATTATTATTTATGGAATGTTTGTGTTCTCTGTATTTGATGAGTGATTTATTTTATCCGCTATAGAGAACCTTAGATCAAGTGAGAATGAAAGTTATTCTAAATTATATCAGCTTATTTCTTGTATAAATCAAACTCAACTCATAAGGAATTTAAAATTTTACATCCTTCTTTATATTAGTCCTTTGATAGGTAAGTAAAAAATGATAAGAACAGTAGATAAATCATTTTGTTTGAATTTAATTAAAAGTTTAATTCAAACTAATAATGTCTTTTATTTTATTTATATTTATTTCTCTTTCATAGGGAATAATTTTATCTCAATGTCATGTATTATGTGTATATCAGAATCAGATCAGTAAGATCCCAAATTTTCTTTTTTTGCAAGAAATATCACTACATAAGAATAATAGATGATATTTGGCTGATATATGAAATTTTTTATGTATTAGTAAATCCTGGCATTTTAAAAAAAATGTGGTAGTAATTATATATAGTTTTTCAAAAACACTTTTTTGAAAAATCCCTTAAAAAAATTTGTTTTATAGGGAATTTTGTTGATGTATTCATTACCTAAAATTATGATATTAGAAAATAAACTCATAATAGCTATCCTGGATGAGTGATTTGGTAGTGGCCATAAATTCAAGTGACTTGATGAGCTCTGTGTGCAACCCTTGTTTGTGAAGTTCTACTAGATATATGACTCCCTACTAAATTTTGTGTTAAGGGATCTGAGTATCTGCTAGTGAACAACACCATACCACTATTGGTTGATTTTTTCTAAATTTTTTGGTTCACTTGTGTTAGGGAGTGGGATTTGAAACTATGGTTTAAGTTTTTTTCCATTGTTGATTGTTTTTCCAGTACAAATTAATGGAAATGTTGGTGTATATAATTAAATTATATTTTCATATTTATTTTGGATTATTCAAATTAATTTTATATTTGTTATATAATAATTATATTAGTTATATTTTATATGATTATATTTATTAATATAATATAATATTTTACAAGAAGATATTATAATACAAAAAAATGTTTTCTTATATAAAAAAATATATTAAAAGTGGATATAATTTTTAGTATTTCTTAAAATTAAAGATAAATCGGTATTGTTAATGATATTACCAACAAAAATAAAGTGTTGGTAATACTATTATAAATACATAAATCTATTAGTAAACATTTTGACTGACATGTATATTATCTTTTGGTAGTACTATAATTGAAACAGAACTATTTTATTTATCACAGTAACATTTAGCTACATGGTTTTAATTGAAATTTTATTAGCCGAGACATATATATTGGTAAAAAATTTTACCAACAAAATATGAACCTTTACCAATAGATATTTACCTATTGGAAAAATCTAAAAATTTTGTAGTGAGTATAGTAAGAACCCATGATAGATGGGTAGTGATGGAAGAGATACACAAAAAAAGGGCGTGGGAAGGGGATCTTCCACACCATATTAGTATAGCAATAGGAGTTCTACTATTAGAGGAGGTAGAGGTCATGTACATGGTAATTTTGTGAAAGAGAACCCATATTAACAGAGTGGTGTAGCTTAGAGAGTTCAGACTACATCAAATGGAAGAGGGGTGGGGCAGTTTCATTCCATTAAACCTACTCTTGTGAATATAGTGGTCAGACTGTCGACTGTGAGAGGTATTATTATTGTATCCTCTACATTATTTAGTTCTTTCTTTGACATGGGTGACTCTAATTAATTTATTTCTATAAAACATGTGAATGGTTTGAGCCTGATGGTGAAGTTTGTGAGAGAGGTGTTGATGATAGAAACACTTCTGGGAGTATGGTTGAGTGACATTTGTTTGTTCAAGGGGTGTTCTCTCAATGTTATAGAGTATCATTTTATATGGTATATTTACATCATTGACATGTTAGGATTCAAAATAATTATGGGTATGGATCAGTTAGTATTATACCAACCCCACATAGATTTTTACCACAGGAGAGTGAATTTTAAATCACACGAGGGTGACAATTATATTCACTATGGAGAGTGGGATATCAAGGTGGGCCTTATAGGGCCAGTTCACCAGAAACTAGGGGAGCTTATATCCAAGGTTACTAGTTTATTGCTGGATGATGGAGGTGTGAAAAATGATTTCTTTCCACCATTATTGGACCAGTTTTAGTATGTGTTTCCAAAATACTTCTCAAGGATGCCACCTAAGAGAGATGTGGAATTTATTGTTGAAATCATGTCAGAGGATGATCCATTCTCTATTCCACAATAAATAATGTAATTTATTAAGCTTCAAGAGCTCAAGAATTAGATGGAGGAGTTGGAAAATAAGGTATTTATCTAACTGATTAAGCCAGCTTGGGGTTTTCTAGTGTTGTTTGCAAAGAAGGATGATGAGAGTTTACATTTTTCTATTTATTACTGGTAGTTGAACTGTATGACTATGAAGGACTAGTATACACTTCCATGAATTGATGATCTTTTTTAAAAATTTAGGGGAGATGATGTCTTTTCAATGATTGACTTGAGATCAGGGTATCATCAATTGGGAGTTCAACCATATGATATACTGAATACTACTTTTAGAATTAGGTATATTCTATATTTGTTTGTAATAATTATGTTTGGGTTGATTAAAGCACTATAAAAGTGTATAGCCTTGATGAAGAGAATTTTGTATCAATACCAGGATCATTTTGTGGTAGTGTTTGTTGATGAAATATTGGGGTACAACAAGACTAATGATGATCATGCACAACATCTGGACATCATTATAAGTACAATAAGACAGAATCTCTTATATTCCAATCTATCTAACTATTAGTTTTGGATTGATCATATACACTTCTTGGGTCACATAATCTTGGAATAATGTGTGTTTTTGAACCCAAATAAAGTTCATAAAGTGGTTCTTGGGAGAAGCCCAATAATATTTTCAATATTCGTATCTTTCTAGGGTTAGATATATATTATAATAGATTCATGTAAGACTTTTCTTGATTGAAAGTTCCACTCTCATGCTTGACCAAGAAGAAAATAAAGTTCGAATGATAAAAAACATATGATAATGTATTTTGGGAGTTGAATCAGTGCTTGAAATCAACACTAATCTTGATCTTAACTGATCCATGTGAGGTGTGTATGATGTATTATGAAATTTCTAGGATAGGTCTTGGAGAAGTTTTGTTGTAGGGAAATCGAATTGTGGCATTTGGATCTCACTATTTGATGTAACATAAATAGAATTACCCTATGCATGACCTTGAGTTAGCAACAATTGTTTATGCTTTGAAGTGTTGGAGTAATTATCTGTTTGGTGAAACATTTATGGTGTATATATATCAAACTATCTTAAATCACACATTTTATTAATGATATTTGAATATTAAATAGTTTAAATGAGTTGAGTATACATTGTCATTTAATTTTGTGATAACATATATGACCGGAATGAAGAACAGTTTTGTTGATGATTGGAGTAGGAAAACTTAGACTCAGGAGGTTTAGGAGTCGAGTGATGAGTGGAAAATTATGAATTTACTGGTTGAGATACATGTGGTGGTTCAAGAGAGTCAGGAGAAGATGACTCTCATATCAGTTTCAGTGGATTTTACACTTTTGATATGGATCAAAGATAAAAAGTATGAGGAACCATAGTGTTTTTCCTCGAGGGGATGCATTGAAGGTGGGGAGCCGCCTTCTTATTGGAGAATAGATAAGGATGAGATCATCTAGGTCAGGAATCAGGTAATTGTGCCTATGAGCATGTAGGAAGAGATGATGTGTAAGTTTCATGCCTCGAAGTGGGTGGTATATCCGGGTGTGACCAAAATTTACTGTGACTTACAATGATAGTTTTGGTGTTCAGGTATGAAGAAGGAGATATCAAGGTTCATGACATGATGGTACACATGTAAAAAAGTGAAGGTCAAGTATCAACCACATGGTGGTTTACTATAGTCGTTTCTTATTCTCTAATGGATGTGGGAAGATGTTACTATGGAAAGTTTGGTTAGTATCCCAAGGATTCCTCAGAAGAACATTTCTATTTGGGTGATGGTGGACTATTAGACAAAGGTAGAACATTTCTTTCCTATATGGGATATTTTATTAGTGGATAAGTTGGGAAAACTGCATGTGTGGTAGATATTCCATCTGCATGGGGTTCTATGGACTATTGTTTCAAACCATGATTCATGTTTTACTTCATACTTCTGGAAGGTCTTGTAGAAGGCTCTTAGTATGCAGGTTTTTTTGAGTAAGAAATTCCCCTCAAAGAAAGATGGGAAGTTAGAGCATAAAATACAAGTGCTTGAGGATATGATACAAGAATGTGTTCTAGACTTTGGTGGGTCTTGAGAGAAGAACCTAGATTTGGTGGAGTTTTCCAATAATAACAATTATCATTCAATGATACAAACGAAACCATATGAGGCTTCTTATGGAAGGACATGTAGATCACCACTACGCTATATGGAGGTAGGTGAGTCTAAGCTATTGGGACTGAGTCTCACGTAGGATACATTAGAGTAGAATCAACAGATTAAAAAACATATAGATATGGCTCAGAGTAGAATGAATTCATATGAGGATAGAAATCGATGACCACTAGAGTTTAAAAAGGATGATCATGTATTCCTTTAGGTGTAACCTAGGTTAGGTCACTTCAGGATGCTGAGATAGGGAAAGTTGGAACCCAGGTTTATTGGATCATTTGAGGTTTTGGAGAGAATTGGGCCGGTGGTGTACCAATTGTCTTTTACACAAAGATACAGAGCTATGCGTGATGTTTTCCATGTGTCAAAGCTATGGTGGTATCACCCATACCCTTCTCATGTGATCTATGGGATGATTTTGAGCTTTAGATAGATGCGTCCTTTGTGGAGCATCCGATACTTGTGTTGGATCGTAGTGAGAAAGTGTTGCGGGGAAAGACAGTGTCAATAATTTGTGTATTGTGGCATGATGGATGTGTAAAGGAGGAAACATAGGAGAGAGAAGAAGATATGAGGCATCAATGGACCAATGTTTTTGGATTGTAATCTTAGATATGCTTGGGAGTACAGCTCCAGGATGAGCTATTATAAGGTGAGGATATCGTAAAACCATGGTCTTTTTTAGAGATATATCGGGATCATTTATAGGTACTATTTTTCCTTATTTTGATTATTTTTCGGGTTTTACCTTGGGGTGTGCATGGGTGAAATTTTTAGAAAAATATAGGAAATAGGGAAGTGCATAGTTGGCACACAGTTTTTCCAAATTATGTAATCCTGCCTAACAAATCATGAAACCCTGGACATAAGGGATTTTTATGGTTGGGGAATGGTTTTTAATACTGTGTGACCTAATAGGAGAAACTATAAACCCCCTATAATAGGTTCATGGTTAGGTTCAAGGTTAGGAGAAACTATGTGCCTTGAGCAAAAAACTGTGCGTACACAATTTTAATCCCCCAAATTTTATTAAAAAAATTCCCAAACCCCTATCTTATACCCCTAAATTCCCTATCTTGACCCTAATTGATTTATCTCAATTAAAAAACCTCCTGAATGGATTCCAAGGATATTTAACATACTTTCTTAGTGATTCAATGCTTGGATGGCCAATTTGTAGCTCTTCGGGTACGTGGTATCTTCCCGATTGATTTTTTGTCTCTCTCATGTTCTTCTACCATTATTTCTGTGGGTTGTTATCCACTATTTTCTTAGATCAATATCTATATTTTTTGAATCTATATCTAGTATTTTTGAATCTAGCTATAAATTTATTAGATATTTTTTCATTTGACTGTGGATTTAGGTTTTGGATCGAGACCATGTTATTTGTTTCATTATTTATTGATATGATTAAATTGAGTATTTATATTGGAAAATAACTAATCAATGAATTGCAGTAGGTGGTCTATTATCAAAATCCCAAAATCTTGATTCCAATTATGGGTATGTAATTTTATAATTACTATTATTTTTTTAACAATAAAGATCTTGATTGAATTAATTAATTTTTTGAATTTGTTAATTATGGAAAATGTGACATTAGGGATATTGGGATTTTAGATTTGTATAATTAATTTTTGAATTAATTGTGAGATATTAATATTGTTGATTTGATATAATTAATTGTTTAATTAATTATGGTATATTCATTTTGTTGTTATAGATTAATTAATTTGTGAATTAATTAATGGGATTGATGTTCTTAATTAATTTAGGAATTAATTAATGGGATTGATGTGATAAAATAATTGTTTTATTAGTTGTGAGATTGAGATGATTAATTATTTTTTTATTTAATTAATAAGACTGAGATGATTATTTAATATTTGAATTAATTAATGTGATTAAGGTGATTAATTAGTTTTCTAGTTAATTAATGAGATTGAGGTGATTAATTAATTATTTTGTTAATTAATGAGATTGATATGATTAATTAATTACTAAGTTAATTAATGATACTAAGATGATTAATTAATTGTTGAATTAATTAATGAGGTTGAGATGATTAATTAATTGTTGAGCCAATTAATGAAACTATGTTGAAATAATTAATGGAAACAATGGAATTCATGAGTGATTTGAAATGATGAATTGTAATAATAAAATTCAAAATTAAATTGAGGTAATGAATGGTAATAGTGCCATTCATGTGCAATTTGAAAAAATGAATGGTAACAGTGACGTTCATGTGTGATTTGAGACAATTAATTGTAAAAATGGAATTCATGTATTTGTCAAGATGAAGAATGGTAATAATGGAATTCTCAGATATGATATCCCTCAGGGATAGATTAGCCTCTGACATAGCCCGAAGCAGGTATTGAGGTATGAGTGTCCATGAGAACCTGGGGGTTTATGTGGTTAAATAAATATTAATTGATAATGTGATAAATGTTTACTTTTTAATTATATTTATTTATTTATACACCTAAATACCCTATTATTTGACTAGATATTATTTTGGACGCAGTTGGGGGTGGTCCACTGAGTTGCACTCACTCTCTACATGGGCTGCCTGATCGGTACCCTAATAGACTTCATGTATTCTAACAGGATAAGGGAAAGGGCCCTATGTTAGATGGATGATTTGGGATGGAGCATGGATGAGGGAACCAAACATGGTTTGGTACACACATGGGAGTTAATAGTGTCTTTAATTTTGAGTTTCATTTTGACACTTGGAATGTACTCTAGCATGGAATATCTACTGTTTAGTTTTTGATATTATATTTCCAATTTTGGTCTTCATGTGATACTAGATTGATCTAGTTATGATATATCATTATTTGGTTATTTTATATTTATTTATTCTTGTGTATTACTATGATAAAATGGTTATATTCTTCCCATGACTTATAAGAGACCCTCGCTACTAGCTCAAATCCTCTGGTGTATGGGGATGCGTTCATGAGTTCATGTGACCTTCCGTTTTGGGGGACATGTGTATGGAACTTAGGTTGGGATGTTACAAGTATCTCCAAGTGAATTAGGTATCACTACCCATTGATGATAGTGAATAATGTATCACTGGGTGAGCTATATATCACAAAAAAAACAGTGATGGGAGAATGATGAATCTCTAGGTGAGTGATCTATCTTCAATAAAACCATCAACAACGATGAAAAAAATCCTACATTTGAATGATATATCAACATCAAAAAATTAATGTTTGAAGATTAACCACCACAATAATATCCAATATGATTAATCCATCATCAAGCACAACCCTTGGTGGGTAGTCTACCATTACATGAAAAACATGAACAATGATATATCTATGGTGAGTGAGGAATCAACCATAAAAAATAGTAATAAATGATGCATCACCAGGTTAATGAGGAATCACCAAACAACAATGGTATATAATGACACATCAACAGGTGATGATGGATAATCTATCCAAAAATTGATTTGGTAAATTATATATCATTGAGAATCTATAAGATGAATGATCTATCACTAATTCAAAAATCGTAAGGTGGACGATCTACCACTGACCACATGGAAGATGAATGACCCATTATCACAAGAATGAAAATTTAAGTGAATGATTGATCACTATGATCATAGGAATATCTAGACATATCATAGTCACGGTGAATGAGAAATCAGCCTAGGCATCAGTCCCACTAACCTAAATCTTCTATAGGATACTCATGCCTATGACACAGTACACCTTGTATAAATACATCAATCTCAAACTCCCATAACATGAATTAGGATTCCATAAAACCACTAATGTCATAAGGGTCATTCCATATTAGAACTTTTTCATCCAAAGTCTTATCACAAATGATAGATCACCTCTTATACCAACCAACACATGAGTTTTCTTTGAAAAATAATAATAAATAAAGTCATACATAGATCGTAACGTATGATTGAGACCAAGACACCCCTCAAAGGTTCCATTCCCTAAGTAACTCACCAAATTATTATCACATAGGATTTAAGGGATCTACTATGATCTATTTAACCCAAAACACTACTAAAGAGATAGGGAAACTGTATTTCATTCCAACCCAGGTCATTATTACAACCCTACTCTAGCCTGTATCTCATATAGAAAATTCTATAACAACCAAATAGACTCACCCCTAGGCACTGCTCTAGGTGAGATGCATGTGGCACTACATTCCCATCCTGGGTCATGAGATCCAAAACTCATGGAATGGTAACATCTAGTGGTTCAATTTCTCCTAACTAAGACCCTCACATGTGCTAATTTACCTATCTATGGAAAAAAATCTATATCATCCAAGGGATTTTTAGGAGTCCCATGAAACTTATTATTCTTGCATCAAAAAATGTAAACTCCTTTTGGTTTCCAATAATGTCCCTCACACCTTTTAACCCACCCTTACAATTGATATGATGCAATGAACTACTAATTCCCATTGGCTCGAGAGTAAAACAAGACATTACTAGGCCTTAAGCGACATCCAAAAGGCACCAAAGGCTAGCAATAGATGTCGAAGGGTTTCAAAGCAAGTGGGGGATGATTTACCCTTTAATTTCTAAAAACAACAACCTGAAAAACCATCCACAAAAATCTCACTATATGATGCCTGAAATAAACTAAGACATTTCAAATCATTCTCTTTAAAACAACCAACCAAGGTATGCTACAAAAAAATACAAACCAACATAAAAGTAAACAACGGAAAGACAATGAATAAACTCCAAGACGACAACAAGAATCCATGCTCCACAAGATCTATGCTCCAACATCATGAAGTAGTCTAAAGTATCACAACATGGTTCTAAATAAGTGTGATACTTTACCTTTGCCCATGTCCTATAAGGTAGAATCTGAAAAATCACCAAAGTGCCAAAGAAGGGGTGAGTATATAACTCAGTAGGTTTTCCCAATGACTTTATTTATCACACCACTAGGATATAATGGTTAAGAAATTATATAAAATGGTTTATATAAATTTTTTTCCCGAAATAGTTTATAACCAAATATGACAGTTCGAAAACCAATTATAACTAAGTGTAAAAAAAAGTAAATGAAACCAATTTTCAGAAAGTTATTTACCTGAAAATAACTAATTAAGTATTATAAACAAATTTGGATTTATTATCTTGTCGTATCCATTCCATAGTTCACAACACACCCACACATGCATGATTCGTTTGATAGTTCCATACTCATGACTAGTCTCTCGTCCAATTACCTTGTGTCCCAATGAAACATTCCCCCAATCTAGGGTCATGCACCTTGTACCCCAACAGTACATGTCCCTTATTCAGGGGTATGTTGAATAAGAACTCACACAAAACCCAATGTATGCCAAAACCATTCCAAATAACCATTTCAAACCATTTCAATAAAACTGTACTTTTATTGAAAACCAACGAATATTTTTTTTTTCAAAATAACCATTTTGTTTCAATAAAACATACCCTTTTTATTTAAAACATATAATCAAATACATGTTCCATAATTCCAAAAAATCCCCATTTTAAAATCCATATTTTAAAACCAAGAACAAAAGAACTCTATTCAAAACACCCAATTTTTAGATTTCTACAATTTACCAAACCATCATAAAAGGTTGTTTCCAACAATTCATAACCAGCCAATTCATGATAAATTCATAACAAGGAAATCAATTTGAAAGCATTCCAAATAGTTTTATCAAGAGGAGTCAAGAGTGAATCCACTTACCTCGAAGGTTTTGACGAGACTTGAAACGGACAGAGAATGCTTAAGAAAACTAGGTCAATTCTTCACAAAACCTCCTTAGATATCTTATAATAGAAAGATCATGACCAAATATCAACTTATTTGGAATCCACACTCATAGATCTACCCATAATGGGTGTATATTTGAGAAACCAATAATAGAGGAGAGCACATGAGCCTTATCCCAGTTAGTAAGGACTCTGTAAGTGCATCCAGGAAACCCAGGATCAAATATAGGTGGAGACATTATTTCCAGGGTACTGTAGTAGTATTGTAGTAGTAATGTAGTGGGAACTATAGCAGGTACTATTTGGCACTGTAGTAGCTGATAATACGCTCCCGTTTGGGCCTTCGGGCCACCGATTTGGTCCCCGAGTCCTTTAAGGCCTTCAGGACACCCAGGCCTTCGGGTCAGTAAGGCCTTCAGGCCACCTCAAGGCCTTTGGGCCACCTTAAGTGTAGATGAAAACCAGACGACCTAAGAGTAACAAGCTCTACAAGGAGGATGAGCAAGGAGTTTTCACCATAGCAGAAGCTAAAACAGATTGCAAGAATGAGAGGGTATGGAACCTGCAATCGGGACAAGTCTGTGCATGCACAAGAATGCCTAGCCAAACAACCATGCGACGTTGGAGAGATGATTTCACGATGAAGATGCTGGGGAGGAGTAGTTCCAAGCAGTTAGTCTGGGTTGTATGTAATGTTTGAAGCCTACAGGCAAATGAATTCCTCTAAGGCCTATGGGCCATGTAATACTTACCCCTACGGGCCTTGTATGGGTTCCACATCACCCCTTGAAAGGTGGATTATCAAAAATCAATAAAAAATGAAGGCCTTCGGACCATTGGAGGAATAATAGAGGATAAGTAGATCTAAGTAGATCTAAGAAACCGATCAAGAACGATGAAGAATGATCACATACCCCAAGAATCTAGGTTTGAAACACCAAGGGAAGCCTTTGGATTGACTCAAAATTGCTTGGGAGAGGTTCTTCTACCTTCGAGGAAGATAAATACCGAGTTATGGATGCTTAAGAGAAAAAAAATCAACTTAGAGAAAAAAATGTGTGAGATCCACTTTTTTAGGATCTCATTTAAACCATGCACATGATTAGTTTGCATGGTTAGACAAACTGTGTGATAACCTTACATCAGCTACTATCTAGGAAGACCCTCTTATAGCCTCCTCGCATGATCTCCCTAACCATGCACACATCTTTCTAAATCTCTCTACCTCAAATATTCTCTTGCGCATGCTTTCTACTTGGATTTACACATAGTTTGGATAAACCGTGTGAAGCCCGTGCGCTTACCCTTTTGTCCATAAAACTTAGTGAAAGATCACCAAACTCTCCCAACATTCCCTCTTATACTTTATATCCATAGAAAAACAAATAAAGGGTTACTTACCAGAAACCGGGGGCACTACATTCTCCCCACCATCTGTATTTCCGTCAAAAAAAATTAGAAAACCATTGATACTCTGAAAGAGTTATGGTCATTTCTCTTTCATTTCCTTCTCATGTTCCCAAGTCTCTTCTGGAATATGACCATGATTCCCTAAAATCCTCACCAAACTGATGTTTTTTCCATGCAATACTTTATGTTGCCTATCCATGATTCATACTGGGATATGTATCAACAAAGCATCCGATTCTAGGTCAACATGATCCCATCTGATCAAATGATTAGAATCAAGCTGATACTTTTTCAATTGAGATACATGGAACACATTATGCATCGAACTGAACCATGGTGGTAATACCAACCGATAGACACCTCTCTGACCCATTCCAGTATCTCAAAAGGGCCAATGTATCTAGGAGATAACTTGACCTACTTCCCAAAGCAACGATGTCTAAGTCTTGGAGAGATCTTCAAGTACATATGATCACTCACGATAAAGCACAATGGACTTCGACGATTATCTTCATAATATTTCTAATGAATCTGAGCCGTTTCGATCCTTTTTATGACTAAATGAATCTTCTCCATTGTTTATTGGACACGGCTTGGCTTAATTAGTGAAGTTTCATTTATTGACACCCAGCATAGTGGAGAAAAACAAGGATACCCTTACCATGATTCAAACGGTTCAATATGCATTGAGGCATGATAGATGTTATTACATGAGAAATACACTAAGGGTAAGTTCTCCTCCCACAAGTCACCAAAATACATTACACAAGCCCACATCATGTATTCCAATGTTTGTGTCATCCGTTCAGATTTCACATCTATATGAGGATGATACGCCATGGTCATATTCAGCTGAGTTCCAATGTATTTCTATAAGGATTTCCAGAAATGATATACGGACCTTAGATCTCTATATGAGAAGATTGAAATTGGTACGCCATGTCTCTTTACCACTTCTTGGATATAGATTTTGGACAGAGCTTCCACTGTATGAGTTTCACAAATTGGAATGAAATAGTTTGACTTAGTAAGCCGATCCACTATCACCCATATGAAATCATGTTTCTGAACCATTATTGGGAGACTTGTAACAAAATCCATAACTATATTCTCCCATTTCTACACTGGGATAGGTAAATACTGCAACATACCCGCTGTTCTTTGATTATTTTCCTTAACTTACTGACAAGTTAAGCACTTAGAAATGAACTCAGCCACCATCTATTTCATGCCTCTCCATCAAAACCATACCATGAAATCCTTATACATCTTTTGTATTCTTGGATGTACAACCCATATCGAATGGTGGTAAGCATGAAGGAGTTGTTCCTGAAAAGAAATAGGTATAACCATCCAATCTCTAAAACAGAAAATTGAAGCCCCATCAAGTTTCCAGCCCTTAATGGTCTCCCCACCTTTGAGTTTTGAACTCATAACCAGACATTTTGCATCATATGTTTGTGCCTATTTGACCATATTTACCAAATCAGGAACAAGCATAGCTGAAAATAAAACAGTAACATCACCTCGATCTTCACATTCCACATGCATGTCAGCTAAGACTGACATCAACTGCCATTCATCTAATGATTTTTTCACCAACTGAGCATATGAATTTCTACTCAATTCTTCTGCCACTGAATTCCCTTTTCCTGGTGTATACATCATGTCTAAGTCAAACATCTGAAGATAATCCATCCATCTCCTTTGCCAGAGATTCAAATATCATTGTGAGAAAATATGTTTCAAGATTTTATGATCTGTAAACATAGTGAAATTTTCACCAAATATATAGTATCTCTATGTTTTCAAAGCATGGATGACTGTAGATTAATCTAAATTTTGTGTTGGGTAATTCTTCTCATGAGCCCTAAACCGCCTTAAACCATAAGCAACCACATGGTCTCCTTCCATGAGAACACAAAACATCCCTAATCCTAAAGTATCGTAGTACACCACATACCCTTTTCCTGATTCTGTAAAAATCAATATTGGTTCCGATGTAAGACAAACTTTCAGTTCTTGGAAAGTCTTATGTCATTCCTCTATCAATTGGAATGGAACATTCTTATTTTTCAGAGTTTTCATTGGAAAAGATAGTCATGATAAATCATGCATAAAGCGCCGGTAGTAACTAGATAGACCAAGAAAAATTTGTATCTTGAAGACATTATTCAGTGGTTTCCATGAGACAACAGCTTTTATTTTTCAACATCAACAGAAATTCCTTTCTCAGAAATGACATGGCTAAGAAAAAGTACTTCCTATATCCAAAAATCACACTTTGATAATTTGGAATAAAAATAGTTATCTCAAAAAATTTGTAACACTATTTCCAAGTGTTCCTCATGGTCATCCATTATCTTTGAATATACTAATATTTCTTCCACAAAAACCAAAAAAAAATCCAGATATCACTGAAATATCTAATTCATCAAATCCATGAACACCACTGGTGCATTCGTCAGAACGAAAGGCATGAATACATATTTGTAGTGTCCATATCTACTTCTGAAATCTGGTTTTGGAATACATTCCTTTTGAACTTGCAATTGGTGATATCTTGATCACAATTCAATTTTAGAGAACTTGTAACGTCCCAGTTCCAGAAGCTGCCCAGAGGCGCCCCGTACCCAGTTGGTTACCTGGCCTCAAGCGTATTTCCCCGAATGCCAGAGGCTGCTGACTAGCAGTGAGGGCCTTGGGTGTTATAGTGGGGAAACTATTCCCTCATTGGCAGAGTAACACATCAAAACAAAATAGATAAACAGTAGCAGAAGCAGTATAATATCATACAACATTAAACAACGGAAGACTGATGAAGAAACAAATAGAGCACACATATATAAATGATGCATGATACATATTTCTAGGAAAGCATCCAAACATGTCACAATGATGAAATATAGAACTAAACCAAAGTACAAGAAAAACAAGTAAACATCTCATCATAATCGCAAGCCTCAGCTTGGTCCCATGCTCTCCAGCTCCGAAGCAGTCAAGTACCTGAAGTAGAAGGGCACTTGCCCTTATCTATACCTGCAAAAAATATAACCTATTTAGGCCCAAAAGCAAGACCCAAACAGGGTGTGAGAATAAATACCAGTAGGCAAACACCAAGAGATATGTGCCTAACAGTTAGTGAATATATATGGTAGGTGATAAGAAAAAGAAGCAGTAAACAAGGAAGTACTCAACAGTAACAATTACACAGTTTCATTCAGTTCCACATAGAAAGTAAATAGATAATCACAACAGGTAACCCTATGGGATATTCTCACATCCTAATCCCCTCTGGTCCTACCTAGAAAACACAAGCAACCCTCTGGGAAGTACGCACAGTCTAACCCCTATGGTTCAAATTTAGAATAAACTCTCTAGGGAAGCACTCGTTGTCAATTCCCCTTATAGTATCGTATTAGTAAATAAATGGCGCTCTGGGGAAGCACTTACATCACATTCCCCTTATGGCCTGTGTCGAGAAACTACAAACATTGAGGAAGCAATTACGTCAATTCCCCCTATGGTCTCACATCATAACAATAATAACGGACACTCTGGAGAAGCCCTTAAGTCTATTCTCCCTATAGTCCACTACACCAGGTTCTCATGGCCCTGTGTAAGCCAAACAAGAATATCAATGCATATCAACCAAATTAAACCTCAATAACTACTTGTCCATCAATCTAAAACATAACAACATGTTAGATAATAAACACTCCATCCTATAATACTAGCATTGGGTAACCAACAAGGCATCCTAATAGGCGAATCAAGACCAAATGGTCATAAAAAACCATGCATGGGCAAACACTTCCAAAGCATAACAATTAAACCTATTTTTATTCAATTTAACTATACTCAAGAATACCAGCATAGCAGGAAATTAACAGGGCTAAAACAAAAACCACACAATACCCCATTCAAGGGTATTGGGAAATTTTGCACATATAACTCAAAGAATTGTAATGGAAAGGAACAAACCACCTACTTAGGTGTTTTAGGATAGATATAAGTGAGCCTCAAGCCTTGAATCGCCCAAGAACATCGTAGATCTACAAAAACGCTAAAAACAATCAACTGAAGATAACTTGAGAAAGAAGAGGAATCAAGAAACGAAGCTCTAGAAGAAGGAAGAGCTTACCAAGGTGATCCTAATTCAATCTACAATGGTTGAATCGAAGAATGGATGCTCGTTCGGGAGCTCGAAGAAGGATCACGGTCGTAACCTCGCTCTCAGATGAACCAGACCTAGAAGGAGACAGTTCTATCCATTAGACACGACCCTGGTGCCTTTAATGAAAAGAAAGAAAGTACACGGTGTGCACTTGCCTTCAACGACCCCCACATTAAGTGGTCTCCAGGTCACCACACATGGCTGTGTGCATGGTCGCTACATGGCCAGCACCCAGATACCCGCGGTAACCGAGTACATGGTGTGTACTCATAAAGTACACAACGTGTACATAAGCAATTTCTAGAAAAACCTCTTTTTATCAAAAACACTAGAAAAAGGAAAACATACCTGAAAAGAATATCCAGGTTCTTACAAAATTCCCCCCTTAAATAAATTCATCCCTGGATTTCCCTAGCAAGGCGGCGCAGAAGAAGAATCCTCAAACAACTCCATCCACTGTGATTGTACATCAGCCTCCCTCTCCTAGGTCTTGTCTTGTACCCGCCCGTGCTGCCATAGAACTCGTACCAGAGGGACAAACCAACCAAGAAAGCCTTCGTACTAAGATCAACAATACAGATAGGATGATTCTTGAATGAGGCATCCACTTCTAACTCAACCTCCTCAGGTTGAAAAGCCTGAGACGGGTCTGAGAAGTAATGTTTGATCTAAGAAACGTGAAAAAATTCATGCATAGCTCGGTACCTCTGAGGTAACTACAACCGATAGGCAACCGAACCAACTCTCTCCAACACCTGAAAGCTTAACCTATCTCCTAATCCTCCAGCACCCCGACCTCAGTGTGACACATAGGAAAACCTGATCTCTAACCTCAAACTCCAGAGGTCATCTCCATTGATCAATATAAGACTTCTGTTGAGACTGTGTAGTAGCCATCCTCTTTCGAATCAACTCTATCTGCTCTGTGGTCTCCTGGACAAGACGAGGTCCTAGCACAGCTACCTCTCCTGCCTCCAGCCAACATAAGGGTGATCGAAATGGTCTACCATACAAAGCCTCATAAGGTTCCATCTGGATAGTTTCTTAAAAAATATTATTGTAGGAAAACTCCACAAGGGGTATTTGATTCTCCCAAGAACCTCAAAAATCTAGGATGCAAGAATGAAGCATGTCCTCAAGCACCTGAATCATTCACTTGGACTGACCATCAGTATGGGGATGATAAGATTTACTCAAAAGTACCTGTGTACCCAAGGCCTTCTACAATCCCTGCCAGACCCGAGAAGTAAAACGAGCATCCCTGTCTAAAACAATAGAGTGTGGAATTCCATGTAAACGTATAATCTCATGGATGTACAACCGTCCTAGCTCCTCAACACTGAAGGTCTCCTTGATCGGTAAGAAGTGAGAAACCTTCATGAGTCTGTCAATGACAACCCATACTGCATCATTCCCTCGAGGCGACCTTGGTAAACCTATCATGAAATCCATCGTGACATCATTACACTTCCACTCGGGAATGGGTAACTACTGCAAAAGCCCTACTGGTCGCTGATGCTCTGCCTTCACCTGCTGACAGGTGGAACACCTCATGAAAAAACTAGAAACATATCTCTTCATATCTGGCCACTAATACTGATGGTGTAGATCATGATACATCTTTGTTACACCAGGATGAACTTCCCAAACTGAGGAATGAAAGCACCGCATCAACTCCTCGCGTATGTGTGCTGACACACATACACGCCCAAAAAAAATGCAAGATCTCATCCTTGCCTATGGTCCATCCAGGAATAGGGTCTTCTCATGACATGCTTTCCTATAGGACTAGAACTTCAGAATCTTATAGCTTCCTCATTCGCACTCGATCAAGGAGAGTAGAGGTAACAACTACGGAAGAAAGAAACATCTTCCCCTGTCTGTCATGCAACTCCAAATGCATCTCAGAGAATAGAGCCATAAGCTACCACTCAATACTGGCCTCCTGAACTATCTGTATCTAAGTCCTCCTTCTTAGCGCATCAGCCACAACATTGCCTTTCCCTAGCGTATAGGCAAGCTCGAAGTCAAAGGAATGAAGGTACTGAACGCACCTTCGCTGTCTCAAATCCAGGTCACACTGAGTGAAGATATACTTGAGACTTTTGTGGTCGGTGAAAACCAAAAAATGTTCTCCCAACAGTTAGTGTCTCCAACATCGTAAAGCATGAACAACTATAGCCAACTCAAGATCATGCGTCAGAAAATTTCTCTCATGTGGCCTCAACTGCCGAGATCCGTACACAACAACTCCATCCCCATACATAATCACTAATCCAAGCCCAATACCTAATGCATCATAGTACATAGTATATCCATTTCCCGGATTAGAAAAAACTAGTATCGGTGCTGAAGTCAACCTCCCTTTCAGCTCCTTAAAGGATGACTCACAAGAATCTGACCACAAGAACTTTGCACCATTCTTAGTCAGGATCGTCAGTGGTGCTTCTAAGCATGAAAAGTCCTATATAAAACGTCTGTAGTATCCATATAGACCAATAAAACTCCATACCTCAAATACTTTCTTTGGATGCTCATAGAAAAATTCAACTCTCACTTTCTCCGAGTCCACTGATACTCCTTTCTCTGAGATAACATGACCCAAGAAGTGAATCTGGTCCATCCAAAAGTGGAATTTTGAGAGATTAACATATAATTGTTGCTCTCTCAGTGTACTCAAAACAATCTCAAGATGGGTAGCATGGTCGTGCCGAGTGTGAGAGTACACACAGATATCATCCATGAAAACCACCATGAAGGAATCCAGGTATGGATAGAATACTCGGTTCATCAGTGCCATGAAAACTGCAGGTGTGTTCGTGAGACCTAAAGGCATAACCATATACTTTTATAGAACATATCTACTCTGAAAGGCTGTAAGAGGTATATCAGATGGTCTAACGTGAAACTGATGATAACTGGACCTCAATTCAATCTTTGAGAACACACGAGCTCCTCAAATCTAATCAAAGAGATCATCAATCCTTATCAAGGGATATAGGTTCTTGACTGTCAACCAATTCAACTTCTGATAATCCATACAAATCCGGAGGGTACCATCTTCCTTCTTTGCAAATAGGATAGGCGAAACCCAAGGAGAAGTACTGAGTCAGATGAAACCCTTTGCCTTCAACTCCTCCAACTACTTCTTGAGCTCCTGCAACTCTAGTGTAGCCATCCTATAAGGAGGAATGGACACTGGTGTTGCTACTGACACCTGCTCAATAGAAAAGTATACCTATCACTCTAGAGGCAAACTTGAAAGGTCCTCTGGAAAGATGTCCCTGAAACGATCCACCATTCGAGGAAAGTCCATCTGTGAAGTACCCTAGTCATCCTGATAAAGACTAGAAATATGGGCTGTAATTCCTCCCAACCCATGATGCTCAGGTTCTACTCTGCTTGCATGGACATCCCACTCACCCTTATGAAGAAATGATCCGACTTCTGGTGATGTGAAACTCACCCTACGGCGATAACAGTCGACGACTGCCTGTAAGGGAACTAACTAGTCTATTCTGAGAATTACATCATAGCCTATCATCTCTAGGAAATACAGGTCCCATAAGAAGTGACACTCACAAACTTCTAGAGGGAACTCCTTGCACTGTCTCACACTAGCCGTTATAGTCCCCAACGGAGTGTCTAGCGTCAAGATATCAGCAGAAGAAAAGACGCAGAGCCCAAGACTCTCCACAACAGCAATAGATATAAAGTTATGGGAAGCAACTGTATCAAAAATACCATAAGATAAAACTGAGGCAACTAATATCGTACCTCTAACTGTAGAGGGTCTGGGATCCTACTCCTGTTGGGTCTGCTCCACTGCAAAAGTCCAACCCACACCATAGCCCTGTGACCCTGCCTGACCACTTTGAGCTGATCCACCCTGCTATCGCTGAAAGCCTAGTGACTGGCTACCACAACCATGACCTCTACCTTGGCCCAAATAGCCAGAAGAACTCCAGTTCCTAGACTGATGAGAAACTGGTGATGCTGATCTAGAAAGAGAAGTCAGAGAAGAACCCCTGTCACCAGCTGCTGGTGAAAAGATCTAACATAAGCGCTGAAGGTGACCCATCTTGCCACATGATCGACACTCCACTGGGTATCTCGAGAAATGTGGCCTCGTATGCCCGAATTTTACACAATAGTAGCATACCACCTGGCTACCTGGAGGTACATCTCGCCTACTCAGATCTCCACATGTAGTCTCCCTGCAGTGCTTCCTGCTATCTACTACTGAACCATAAACTCTGGATGCTGAATCGCCCTGGCCCATAGCTTCAGAATCCCTTAATTATCCACTGTGATCAATTCCTAGTTGACGATGGAAGTGATGGAATTCAACTTGAAGATGTTCACCTAAGCCTGAATCTCCTACCTAAGACCATACTCAAAATTCCATGCCAGGAACAACCCATCACCCACTAGAAAGGGTGTAAAGCGCTGCAGCTCAGTGAAGCGGGAAGAGTACTCCATAACATAAAGAGTACCCTGCTTCAAACTCATGAACTCTTAGGCTCGATCGGCCCTCAAAGTCTCTGGATAGAAGTAATCATCGAAGGTTTGCTGAAACTCCTCCCAATCCATATCCTGTTGGCGCCTTTCCTATGAGATCACACCCCACCATCTCTTGGCAGAATCCCAAAGCATATATGTAGCGAGCTTGACCCTTCTCTTTGGAGGTGTCTCCAGATGCTCAAAAATGGAAAGCATGGCTTCTAACCATGGCTCTGCAGCCTGAGGCCCTATTTCCCTGTGAAGGTGGGAGGATGCTGCTATTATTAAACCCACATCAACTATGCCATAGAAGGGGCATGTTGCAATACTCCTTGGAAGGTCTGCATGAACCTCATGATGCCCTCTCGGAATTGTGCGTCAACACCTATGTTTGGAATGATGGATGGTGCCAGGACTGGCATAACTAGAGGATCTGCTAAAAGTCCTTGATCAGTCATGTCAAGTGTCTGATCATTGCCCAGTAACTAGCATACAACTAGAAGACGTCTCGGTGGAATGACTCTGCAAGGTCAAGAGCACACCTTAGATCAATATTATCAAGGACTGAAAACTAGAAGAGTAAAGAGGGAATATGAGAAAGAAAGCATTCAAGTTTTTCAAAACATGAATACACGGTGTGTATAATGCCTACACATCGTGTTCCCTTAAGCCTTTCACATGGGCATGTACCTCTACCAAAAATGGTCATGTAACACCCCATACATGGCGTGTTGTCCTTACACAGGGTGTATACTTGAATCCTCTTCTCCTGCCCAAGTTCCCTCACACAACTAGGCCACACGATTCTCCTAGAACAAGACTACATGGAGTGTTATTACCAGACACGGTGTGTACTAGATGAGCTTCACCGACCCGTGTTGTTAGTGACATGGTTGGATACACGACTCACACTACACAACGTGTTCCATATGGACACGACGTGCACTAAAGGATTTCCACCAACCTGTGTTGTTAGTGACATGACCAGTTACACAGTTTTACAACATGGTGTGTACATCCAGTACACGGTGTGTCCTACCAAGGATTCCAAACCCTGTGTCCCCACCCACACAGTCTAATACATGGTTGGAGACTACACGACATGTATATATGGTATACAGTGTGTACTTAATAAAAATAGTTTCTTCACGAATAGAAGAACATATGGTGTGTATTCAACATTACACGACAAGTATTATGGGTTTTTCTAGACATTAAGCCTAAGAAAATACTCTGGAACCTGGAAAAACACTGAAACGAACATTAAGGTGCAAAATTTCGACCCGTGAGGGCCCATAATCCCCACAAATCAAAGCTTGGCTTCTTATACATGTTATAAACAAGCATAAAAGATCAATGATCCACCAAATTCCAATCCATGAGGGCCCATAACACCTCAAGAAAAAAAGTTTGGCATTCATTCAAACAAAACCATACACAACCAACCCTATCAACAATAGATATTTTTATCAAGGCATCTATCACAACAACATGCATATCTAGCACAACATCCATCACAACAACAAGAAATTTCTAATGAAACCTAAATGACATGGAAATAATGCATGACATGTGATTTCTATAAAGTGGCTATATGATGCATGAGATGGAATACCCTCATCTCATCGGGTTGAAATAGAAATATAACCTTAGAAACATCAACAATAACAACACAAAACATGTGAATCACTCAAGGTGAAAATCAAGTCAACTGTAAAATTGCAAAAACTATAAAAATTTGCAATAAATGAGGTATATTGGCTTTTACCTATACACGTGTTAGCTACTCTCGAGCATAGATTATTAAAAAGTAAAAATTCCATCCGATCCCTAGCTATATGCTCCAAATCGTAATTCAAGAGAAAATAATCCCTCTGATACCACTTTGTAATGAACCGGTTCCAGAAGCCGCCCAGAGGCACCCCATACCCTATTGGTCACATGGCCTCAAGCGTATTTCCCCAAATTCCAGAGGCTGCCTACTAGTAGCGAGGGCCTTGGGTGTGATAGTGGAGAAACTATGTCCTCATTGGAAGAGTAACATAGCAGAAAAAAATAGATAAACAGTAGTGGAAGTAGTATAATATCATACAACAGTAAACAACGGAAGACTGATGAAGAAACAACTTGAGAAAACATATATAAATGATGCATGATACATATGTCTAGAAAATCATACAAACACATCACAATGTTGAAATACAGAAATAAACCAAAGTAAAAGAAAAACAAGTAAACAACTCCTCAGCATCGTAAGCCTCAGCTTGGTCCCATGCTCTCCAGCTCCAAAGCAGTGAAGTACCTAAAGTAGAAGGGCACTTTCCCTTATCTATACCTGAAACAATATAATATGTTTGGGCCCAAAAGCGTGACCCAAACAGGGTGTGATACTAAATCCCAGTAGGAAACCACCAATAGATCTGTACCTAATAGTCAGTGAATATATATAGCAGGTAATAAGCAAAAGAAGTAGTAAACAAGAAAGTACTCAATAGTAACAATTCCATAGTTTCAAAGCATTCAGTTCCACATAGAAAGTAAATAGATAATCACAACAGGTAACCCTCTAGGATGTTCTCACAGCCTAATCCCCTCTGGTCTTACCTAGCAAACACAAGTAACCCTCTGGGAAGTACACACAGTCTAACCCCTCTATTTCAGTTTTAGAATAGACTCTCTGGGGAAGCACTCACCGTCAATTCCCCCTATAGTCTCATATCGATAACTAAAAGGTGCTCTAGGGAAGCACTTACGTCACATTCCCCCTATGGCCCACATCGAGGAAGTACAGACACTCCGAGGAAGCACTTACGTCAATTACCCCTATGGTCTCGCATTGTAGTAATAATAACGGACACTCTGGAGAATCCCTTATGTCTATTCTCTGTATGGTCCACGACACCAGGTTCTCATAGCCCTGTGTAAGACAAACAAGCATAAAAATTTGTTTCAACCAAATTAAACCTCAAGAACTACTTGGCCAACAGTCTATAGCATAACAACATGTAAGATAATAAGCACTCCATCCTATAATACTAGGATTGGGAAACCAACAAGGTAGCCTAATAGGATAAGCAATGCCAAATGGTCATAAACAAAAATTCATGGGAAAACACTTTCAAAGCATAGTAATTAACCCTATTTTCATTCAATTTACATCTACTCAAGCATACCAGCATAGCAGGAAATTAATTGGGTTGAAACAGTAACCACGCAATACCCCATTCAACGGTATTGGGCAATTTGGCACATATAACTCAAAGAATTTCAACAGAAAGGCACAAACCACCTACCTCAGTGTTGTAGGATCGATATAAGTGAACCTCAATTCTTGAATATACCAATAACACCGTAGATCTACAAAAATGCTAAAAACGCACAACCGAAGATAAATTGAGAAATAAGAGGAATCAAGAAACGAAGCTCTAGTAGAAGGAAGAGCTTATTGAGGCAATCCCAACACAATCAACGATGGTCGAATTAGAGAATGGATGCTCGGTCGGGATCTCAGAGAAGGATCATGGATGTACCCTCTCTCTCGGACGTACCAGACCTAGAAGGATATGGTTCTGTCCGTTAGACGCGACCTTGATGCGTTTAATGAAAAAAAGTAAGTACACGGCGTGTACTTTATAAGTACACGACATGTACTTTCCTTCACTGGCCCCCACATTAGGCAGTCTCCAGGTCACCACACATGAACGTGTGCATGGCCGCTAGATGAAAAACACCCGGCTACCTGTGGTAACCGAGTACACAACGTGTACTCATAAAGTACACGGTGTGTACTCATAAAGTACACGGTGTGTACTTAAGAAATTTCCAGAAAAACCTATTTTTCTCAAAAACACCAGAAAAAGGAAAACATACCTGAAAAGAAGATTCGGGTTCTTACAGAACCACTGAGCTCCCCTTAATTGATAAAACATATCATTAATGCATGGAAGTGGGTACCTGTTATTTATCGTAACTTGGTTCAGCTTATGATAATCAAAACACAACCGAAGAGTTCCATATAATTTATTCACAAACAAGACTAGTGCTTCCCATAGAGACATACTTGGCTTAATGAAACCCTTTATTTTCAACTCCTCTAACTACACTTTCAATTCCCTTATCTCTGTTGGTGCCATCCTATAATATGGAAGGGAAATAGGACTGGTCCCCATAAAGAGATGAATCATAAACTCCACTTCCCTTAGAGGTGGTAACCTTAAGAAGTTTTTGGGAAAGACATCTAGAAATTGATCCAAAACCACTGGAAAATTATCTTCCTCAATCTCTCCCATTTATTCCAAATTCAACACTACCAACTGATAATAGATCATTCCCACCGTTGGTGCCAATAAGCTCTTTTACCCTTTCTTTACCATCCTCTCTCCTCTGAAGAGATGCTCTATGCCATCCTCAGTCATGAAACTATCTATTCTTCTATAATATTTGATGTGAGCCTTGAATGTTTTCAACCAATCAATACCCAGGATTACTTCATAGACATATATATCCAACACTAAGAAGTTCCATTTTAGCTCAGCTCCATCAATAGTTATAGAACATGCTCTACACACAATGTCTTGACATTATATTTCCCCAAGAGGTGTTTGTAGTTTTAAAATAGAAGACATAATTTCAAACATTAAACATAGAAAATAACCAGTATGAGAAGCAATGAAATAAATCAAAGAACCAGTATCGAAGAGCACTTGCACAAGGGTAGAATTCAAAATAATCGCACCTCCCACCATAAATGGTCCAATCTGATCATTGACAATCATCTACTCAGCTCCATACAATTTCTTCATCACTTCACTTTTCTCCTTATTTCCTTTCTGAGATTTCCCTAGTTTATGAGTCATGGTATTTCTAGAATCACCATGGATAGCTCTGCTCTATTGATGAGACTGATTCTTCTGTCCTTTCTCTATCAAAGAATATGATGCTTGTGATTCATGAGAAGTGTCTCGAGCACATGACCTTGGAGCACTATGACAATAACACTAAAGATGCCCCATCTTCTTGCAGTTATGGTGTGATCTAGGTTGTGACATACACTCTCTCTTTATGTGGTCAAATTAACCACATTGAAAACAAAATACTTTATTATTGGGTCGTGGAAGAAGGTTCACTGATCTAGCCGTCTGATTCTGATTTCCACTTCCACCTTGGAAATAGGTGTCCCTTTTCTACTTGCTCCCAAAATTTGAGTTCCCACCATTCTCTATAGGTATCATTATACCTCCTTCTATAGATCTAGAGATATCACATTCAACACAGTCACTTTGTTCACCATCTCTATATAATCAGTAATACAGTGCACAATAATCTTTGACTGAATATCCTTCCTTAGACCCTATTCGAATATCCGTACCTTCAAGGATTCACTTTTTGCAACTTCTAGTACAAAGCACACTAAATTCATGAATTTAGATGCATATTCTGTGACAGAGATATTATCCTGCTTTAGGATAAATAAGTCTATCATTTTATGGATTTTGAATGTATGAGGATAAATTTTTTTATCAAACAATTCCTCAAAATCCTCTAAAGTATGGCCACCATCCCCTTTAGCATGAAATACTAGTTCCCACCATTTACGTGCAAGATCCTAGAGAATGTACGTGGCTAGATTGAATTTGATCTCTGTCAGTGTGCTGATGAATTTAAAGATGCGATTCATCCTACTAAGCCACACATTCACCTTTTAGGTTCTGAATCACACTTGATTATGGGTGGATTCTTCTTCATAAACTGAATGGAGTGATCTACGTTCCTTTTATTCCACAAAAACCTTTTTCCATGTTCAACCATTTTTGAAAATCTTTAAAATCTTTCATTTGAAAAACAATTTCATACTTTTTCAAAAATCAACAGTTTTTCACAACATGAATCATTACCTAAAATTATGTATGCACTCCTAGTGGGAATTAATTCTTATAAAATTCTTGTCATGCTCATCTCATTGGATAAACCCATGAAAATGGGGTTTCAAAATCCTAGAAGTGTCACCAAACACTTATGTACCCAAATTTTTGGTAACTTGAAGTTCAACATAAAAGGGTTAGCTATGTACTTTTATGATATAAATTTCAAGTTTTGAAAATCCTAATCCTTTATAAAATTCTTACCCAAGGAATAGACATGAAATAATTCCAACTCCAAGACTAAGAACATTGATGACTACTTATTATGAAAAAACCAAACAAAATAATACCATTTTTAATGACCCGCTAATTCCCATTGTCTTGAGAGTATAACAAGTCATTACTAGGCCTTAAGAGACATCCCTAAGACACCAAAGGCTGGTAATAAATGTCAAAGGGTTTCAAAGAAAGTGGGGGACAATTTACCCTTTAATTTCTAAAAACAACAACTCGAAAATACATCCACAAAAAGATCACTATATTATGCATGAAATGAACTAAGACATTTCAAATCATTCACATTAAAACAAACATTCAAGGTATTCTATAGTGGAAGAAAAACCAATATCAAAGTAAACAGCAGAAAGATAGTGAATAAACTCTAAGGTGACAACAATACTCCATGCTTCAAAAGATCCTTTCTCCAAAATCAACAAGTAGTCCAAAGTATCACGACATGGTGCAAAAGAAGTGTGATACTTTACCTTTTCCCAATTCCCAGAAGTTATCATCCGTAAAAGAACCAATGTTCCAAAGCAAGGGTGAGTATATAACTCAGTAGGTTTTTCCAATGACTTCCCTTCTCACACCACTAGGATATAATAATTAACACATTATATAAAATGGTTTATATAAAATGGTTTATATAAAACAATTTCCCAAAACAATTTATAACCAAATATGACAGTTTGAAAACCAATTATAACCAAGTGCAAACAAACATAAATGAAACCAATTTTCAGCAAGTTATTTACCAGAAAATAACTAATCAAGTCTTATAAACAAATTTTGATTTATTATTTTGGCATACCCATTCCATAGTTCACAAAAAACCCACACATTCATGCTTTGTTTGAAGGTTCGATACTCATGAGTGGTCTCTTTTCCAATTACGTTGTGTCCCAATGAAACACAACCCCGATCCAGGGTCACACAACTTGTACCCCAATGGTACATGTCCCTTATTCAGGGGCACGTCGAACATGAAGTCACACAAAACCCAATTCATGCCAAAACCATTCCAAATAACCATTTCAAACCATTTCAATAAAACTGTACTTTTATTGAAAACCAAGGAATAAACCAATTTCAAAACAACCATTTGGTTTTGATAAAAAATCCCCCTTTTGTTGAAAACATTTAATCAAATCCATGTTCCACATTTCTAGAAAATTCCCTTTTTAAAATCCATATTTTAAAACTATAAACAAAAGAACTATATTCAAAACACCCAATTTTCAAGATTTCTACAATTTACCAAACCATCACAAAAGAAGGTTTCCAAAAATTCATAACCAGAAAATTCACGATCAATTAATCACAAGGAAATCAATTTGAAAGCATGAAAAATAGTTCTATTAAAAGGAGTTGAGAGTGAGGCCATCTACCTCGAAGGTTTTGATGAGACTTAACACGGACGAAGAACACTTAGGAAAACCATGTTGATTCTTCATGGAACCTCCTTAGATATTTTATCCTAGAAAGATCAAGACCAATTATCAACTTATTTGGAATACATACTCATAGATCTACCCATAACCGGTGTATATCTGAGAAACCTTGAATATAAGAGAAGTAGATATAAGTATATCTAAGAAACCAATCAATAATGATGAAGAACAATCACATACTTCAAGAATCTAGGTTTGAAACAACAATGGAGGCCTTCGTATTGACTCAAATCACTTGGGATAGGTTCTTATACCTTCAAGTAAGATAAATACCAAGTTATGGACACTTAGGAGAAAAAACGAGAAACTTAGAGGAAAAAACGCATGAGATCCACTTTTTTAGAATCTCATTTAAACCATGCACACAGTTAGTTCACAAAGTTATCCAAACCGTGTGCTAACCGTGTATTAGATACTATCCAGATAGACCCTCACACGACCTCCTCACATGATCTCCCTAATTGTTTACACATCGTGCCGAAGCTCTCTACCTCAAATCTTCTCTTGAGCAAGCTTTCTACTAGGATTTCCACACGGTTTGGATAAACCACGCATAACCTTTGCACCTCTCCTTTTGTCCCCAAAACTTAGTAAAATATCACCAAACTCTCCCAAATTACGCTCTTATACTTTATATCCATAAAAACACAAGGAAAGGGTTACATACTAGAAACTGGGGGTACTGCATATAATATATGTATCCACATATAAAACTATAATATTAGGAACCACCTACCATAAACTAGAGTTATCCCCTTATGTATGTTTTCTCCATCCTTGGACAAGTAATCTACAAGCATTATATCAACCTCTTGAAAAATACATGTGGATTACCAATTATTAAAAAAAACTTATAATCAATTTACCTAATTAATCTATAATTATTCAATTAGACATAAATGAGGGATAAATCAATGGATCGTGTAATGATTGTAATTCCTTAAGAAATGGTTAATGGTGTTCCTTTAGAACACCCATGAGACATCCTCTAACCAAATCCATAACATATGACTCTAATTTTTCAACCAATTAAATTCCAATTTTAGTGAAAAATAAGAAATGAATTGATTGTTGACTTACAATAATAGAAATACTCAGAAACCAAATATGTTCATCCTATTGGTGGATTCTCTATCTATCTCAATAAAAATACCCTTCACTATTTCCCTATCTCACCATGGTTAAGTGGAATCAACACCAACACCCTATATTTGGGTCACTAAAATCATAAGGGGGAGAAGAGATAGAATAGGGATGAAGAGAGGGAGGACAACTGGCCTTAATTTTTATAAATAATGATCCTAAAACATATTGGATCAAAGGAGTAAGGAGAGAGGGAATGAATGGAAAGAGAGTTAAGCTCCCCTATCTTCTAGACCAACTAGACCCAAAACACCAAATGGGATCTATACTTAAATCCCCTTTAAAATATTTAAACATGGGAAAGTTTTAGTTTGAAAAACCTCTCTTGACACATAACCCCTACCCAAAGAATCTTATAAATTTTACAATGGTATATTGAAGTATTAACTTCCACATCATGGAGAAACATCCCATCAGTATGAAATTTGAAAAAACCCAATCTAATCATTTTTGTGTGGTTATGTGCCTCATGATGCAAATTCCCATTCTATAGAAGAGCTAAAAAACCATAGAGGCCCCTGCCTAGGGTCACATTTTGGCATGAATCTCTTTATCATGTTAGAAATCCCTCTTATAGTGTATTATAAATAAATCATGTCTACCAACCAAGGTTTGGATGAATACTTCATGGAAAAATCCCATCTCCTCAAGAAGTACTTTATAGTGAAAAACTGGGTTGTGACATGAATAACCACTTGCCCCAAAGTTTTAATCATACACAAGCTCTCACCACACTATAATACCCTATGATATGGTGTGGTATTCTTCCTGAATTTTAATTTTAACCTAAAACAAATCCAAATTACCAAAATACAAACTCTTAGACTCCATTGACTCCTCAAACAATTGAAAACCATCCAAATACACATAAAATGGAAAAATTATAAACATTTTCACACCTCGGCATATACAGGGTGTTACAACCCCCTCCCCTTGCTATAATAATTCTCATCCCTGATAATTCTTCTCAAGAATCTTTTTTAAGTTTCACTAGTCAATAAGGACCAATGGACACATCAATTTCTAATTTCCCATAGGTCATATTAATTTGATAATGCATTTGAACTAGTGGATTTTCCTAAAATATCAAAGGGATATTTTTTTGGATCATTGATCACAATTTTCATCCCTCAAATGGCACATGTTGATCCTTACCTACACCATCATTCCTATTCACACATGAAATGAAATAGTTGGTTGGACACCACATAGAATTCTTCTAAAATCCTAATGGCCCATGCCCTATAGAACTAACTAATTCCACTAACTCCATCCCGATTCCCCACTCTTGACTATATCCATGAATTCAAAATTCACTAGTTCCATACACTATGGACTGCCATAACTGGTCTAAACTATACAATCACCCTCTCAGTACTATACATAAGAGTCGCCCAACTATTCTTACCAGAAATCACCACCACAGACCTTTGACTACTCTAATTATATAAATCCTCACACAAATTCACTTGCTTCCATAATTTATTAAAAGCATTGACATCACATAGAATTAGTAAACTTAATAATCCATTTCCCAGGACACATACATAGTAATTCCACCAGGATATAACCCACAATGCACATATTCCAATAACTAAATGTATTGAATTCACCTCATCCTTACTCATTAAAAACCATATATGGCTATTTTACATATACTAGAAATAACTTGACCATTTTCCTCCTAGTTCCTATTAAAAACCTTATTCCTTTCCATTTCACTCTTTCCAAACACGTTATACCTGATGCTCACTATATCATACCTGAAACAATGTTCAAAACCAAACATTTAAATAGTGCACTCTCTACCATAATGTTTCTTTTATTCATGATCTATGAGAATGAAACGACTCTAAATTTTCTATCAACCAAGTGATGAAACTCACAAGACCCTTGATTACATCATAATAGAACCATCCCATAAGCCTCACATTAGGTTTTTTGATAACATGGTTCTTCACATCATCATCGTCCAATTTTACCAATGAAACAATTTCATATCACCTAGTCTCATTTGAATCAATATCATGTGAATCTACATTAAAACATGATGTTTTCCATACACCAACCCCACTAGTGATTCAAAATATTATCTACGACAAAACCACCATAGTTTATTCACCTTTACAATCCATTAGTGATCCCATCTAGACACTTTCCTATTGTAATTTCTCAAGAACCCATGACCACAATATCAAATGTCACAACCCATAAGTCTTGTGACCTATCTCTCATAGGAAATGACTATTCATGCCTAAGAAAAATTCTCATAACCTCTTAGTCATTTCACCACCACACCATCAAGATGAAATCTCATCACCAATCATATTAAAATGCATTGGTTCTGATTGGTTAACCCATGATCACCCACTTCTAGGAATAGATTGTCTCATACCCAATCAGAAACCAATATGATCATTTAATAAGTTCCATAAAAACCCCAGGACCTAAGCATAACTATTTAGGGAAAGTAAATTATTCCTAGACCCCATTATGACATATAGGCACCTCTCAAGTCCCCACTCCCATATGATTCTCAATAGACTAATTTTTGGGGTTTTTTGTTATGTGTTGGATCTTTTAAAATGAGGCTTTCAAAAGGATTATTGTGGAACTATATAGATGAATATAAAACTAAACATGAATGATTAGAACTAAGTAGTAATAATATAAACTGATGGTGTAAGTGTAACACCCTAAGTTTTTATGATTTTTTTGAATTAATGAATTATTTGTGATATTTTTCATTTCACGCAACACTAAATATAGTTTTTGTTATTTGAAAGCTCCAAGTTATTCTTGATTTGTATGAAACAAAACTAGATATTTCACTAAATTCAAGACTTATATTATATTTCAATACACACAAAACTATGTTTGGATTTTTTGACACACGATGTTGAGTTCCTTCGATAACTTACCTAACACCCAATACCTAGTTGTAAAAAACTTCAATTTACTATAAATACTATTATGATAGTACTATTATAGTTTTCACCTTTCCATTGGAATGATGGTTATGAATAAAATTAATTAAATTATGAAAATATAGTTTATACATGTATATAATAATAATTTTTTGATGACCAATTAACTAGAATTGAGAATAAAACCCATTTTAAAATATATGAAATGTTTTTATGGAAAAATATATTTTTGTAGTCAAACACATTTAACATCAATAAATTAATTAAAACACTTTTTATAAATGGTTTTAATGATATATATATATATTATATTCATTCAACTATTTAATGTTTATCTGATGTGTTTTCTAGATAAAAGAAACGAATAAACAAAATTTTATGCATAATTATATATATATTTCTAAAAGTTGATTTTACTACCTTTTAATGGAATGACTATTTTAAATATGATTTTTGATACTTTTGAAAATTTTATTTTAAAAAATAAACTTCATTTTTGAAAGAGGAATATAAAAATTTCATTTGGCATAATTTTTCGTATTTTTCTGAGAAGTTATTTTTTTTGATGAATATTGAAAATACTAGATTTTAATTGAAAACTTCATTTTCATATAATTTATTTAAATTGTTAAATTATATTCAAAATTCATTTTAAATTATATTTAGATCCATTTTAAATATATTAATACAATTTAGGTCATTTCAATTAATTTCACATTGAAATTGGATATAAAAATATTTTAAACATTTGAAAATTTCACTACTAGAAATTTCACTTATAGCCATGGATCTATAGCCACGGTTTTATAGATCTGTGGCTATAGCATATTTATACCCACAATTTAATTAACAAACCGTGGCTACCCATTTTTCCCCCACAAGCATTGGGCTCCTCCTCCCTCAATCCACGACCCCTCCTCCCTCGACCTAGGCTCTCCGCGACCTCCTCGCTCGGGCTCTCCGTGACCTCCTCCCTGCCAAACGCCACCGCTCCTCCCCCGATCCGCGCTGTCCTCCTCCCTCAACCTCTCTGCGCCATCCTCCTCCCTTGACCTCTATGCACCATCCTCCCCACTGAACATTGCCACTCCTCCCTCGATCCCCGACCCTCCAAACCCTCATGGGGGCATGACTCATCTCTCACCTGAAAACCCTTCTCCCTCACCGCTGAAGATGGTTATAGTTACTCCATCATGCCAGCTACTCTCTCAAGCAATTCATACCTATCTCCAGTGATCATTCTTCCATACCTCTTCAATTGAGGGTAATTTTCAAGGTTCTCCTCTAGTAAAAATGTGTCAATGGTATGATCAGTACGGTTCTAGTTCATCATTCCTTGTTAAGAGTCTTCCTTTTATCTCTATTTATTACCTTATATTGTTCTTCCCATGATTTTGGTGTTTTTTCTGGGTATTTGAATATGTAATTTCACAAGATCATTAATGAAATCACACTAATAATGTGTATTTTTCATGAAATATTTAAAGGACACTTATAGAGAAATAATGTGTATTGATACACACTCTTTCAATGAAGGTATGTCACCAGACTCATTTATTTATGGATTTTAGAAAAATTTCATGAAATCAATGTTTTATTGGGATTTATAAATTTGGGATTCTACTTATAGTATGTGATAGTGTATTCCATTATTTTTCTATTCCACATTTCTCATGGTTTCTATTTTGTTATTCCATATGGTGAGTATTCTATTATTTTTTCCAAGTGTAGGACTTTATTTTAAATATATGACATATATATTTATAGGGAATTTTAAGAGATAATGGATCTTTGTCATAGAAACTGGTTGGTATGACCTTTGATTTATATTGGACGTATAATTAATATTGGTTGTATTTATTCATTGATTATTTTGATCCTTTTTCTTTTATGAAATTTATACAAGTTATTTTATATTCATGTTATTATTGATATTATTTCGAAATAATTTTATGACATTATCTAACTCTATAATTGTGATGGGATATTATTATACTAATAGTCACCAAAGGATATATAGCTTAATAAATAGTATATTTAGTTCCACCTTAGTTGAATATTTATCGGTGGCCCATCATAGAGTTCACATGGTCGTGTGAGGTGATGATTTGTTGTGCTATCTAAAAATAATTTTTTTAACTATCAAATGCAATTTTAAATGTGAAGCATTTTTGAAATAAAATTTCATTATAGAAATAATCTTAAAATGAGTTTTTTAAAATATTTTTTTGAAATTGAATTTTGTGATTTTCCATAGGCTATTTTAAATACATTTTTTCATGGAAGTCATGTGTTTATAGTAGGAATGAGATGACACTTTAAATTGTTCATAAAATTGTTTCTTAACTGATTTATCGATATAACATAATGTAAGTTTTTTTCGAAATTGATTGGTCTTATTAACCTCATGTAGTAGATGTATTATTTATAATGGAAATATTCTCGTGTATTGTCACTTTTTTGTTGACTTCCCCATGATTTTTTTCTATTATTTGATTTTTTATGATCTACCTGTCATGAATTTCTACTATAAGATGGGTTGGTTAGGCCAGGATGAGATTCCCACTGGGTTTCATAATGATCTCACAATCTTGGGGCCTTAGAAGGTTCCCATAAGGTTTTGAGATGGATTTTAGGACTCTTTGATTTCCTGATGACAATGAGATTATTCATGGGATTCTAATAAGTATTTGTGAGAAATTAGTATCAGTTTTTATTAGGTCATGGTATGTACATCATATAGTGTGAGAAACATTTTGATGATTGATTGGTGGTGAAGTGTTTCACAATCGACCTTGAGTTTAATGAGTTAATTGTTGTAGGTTAGACATGGGTTGTTCTGATTTATGGATTAACCCAAAATTGGGAAGATAATTCCTATATATAATAATCTATACAGGGTATGAAATATTTGGAAAAGAGAAGAGTGAGTCTACCCCATTTTAGTTTTTTCATTTTCTAGAATGATATAAATTATCTAGGTATGAAGCCTTTGAGAAGGGGTTTGGTTTAGTGGTATACGATAGATATAGATTTGAAATTTATTAATACCTCACGTATCATAATTCCACCTTTATGAGAGTTTGATATTATGGATGACCTTGGGGATCATGATAAAGATCATCAATAGCAAATCCTATTTTCCATTTTAATCCTTCATGCAATGAATATAATATTCCATGTTAATTAATGTGTATCTACCAGTAGTTCTCTTCCTTGTTGGAGAATAGATATATAATGATGAATGATTTAGATCAAGGATCAAAGGCTCATTCGACTAATAGACATGGAGTTATATTCTTGATAGATTATTTTTCTCCCTTAATGATTAACTACAATAAGAAAATATTATTGGAATACAATATTAAATGTGAGGATTTTTTATGTTTAATATGATAGATTGGTGTATAACCATAGTGACTAAAAATAATATAATGAGAGCATTCCCTTCTGATGAAATTCTATACGTGGGACAATGCAGGAGATTCTCAATGGGTAGTATTGCATATAGTTTGGGCGAAGACTTGTGAGGTGAGATGGATTATAACATGAGAGTAGGGTTTTGTAATTTAATATGAAATATTGAATTTCTCACTAATCATGTTCCTTCCACTTCAATTTTTAGGTTTAATTAATGATGATTCATCAGATCACTGGCATTTTGTTGAAGTCTCCTAGGACCCGTTCATGTGTGTTGTGGCAACCAGAGTCGAAAGGCGACTCACCACGTATGAATAGGCAAGCATATATATAATAAGTTCTCCTGTTATATATATATCCTCCCATGGCAGTGCGATTATATATAAGGGGCTAGGTGTGCTTATGTATATATATAGAAAATTCATATGTGTGTGGGTGATAACAGGCTTATGAATGTGAGCATATATATAAGGATCCTCTTATGCGTGTTCAAGGCCATGCAGACATATACATAGGGGTTAGGGCATCCTTATGTATATGCAAATGTGCATATTCCTGGAGGATGGATGAAGCAGCTTAGAGTTTTCGCTGATAAAAGTGTCAAGCACTGAGTGTGGTTTGGCTCATCTGAGGTAGGGTCCCTCTTATATCCTCTTTTATTCAAGAATGTTTTAAATTGAATTTATTTTCCTTCTTAATTCTGCTTGTTTATATTAAATTGAAATTCTTGAATAATTGTTAGTTAAGATAATTGTTTTGTTTGATAAACAAGTCATGGTTTTGTAATAAAACCCCTCCAACAGAGTTGCGCTGTCTGTGAAAACTCACAATGGTATACCTTGCTTGACATTATTGCATTGATGTTTTCCTTATAATTGATGTCATTGTTAGTCATAAATCACACATCGTACTTGACCCTTTTTATATCCCTACTGGGGTTTCCCTCTTTTTATTAAAATGGTTATTTGAACCAAAACACCCTTTAAGCGTAGTTAGAATTTTAAGATGGAATTTCCCAAGTAGGCAAGTGCTGTAATGACCAAGTCACCACTAAGATGGAATTTTCCAAGGGGGATACAATATTATAAATCCTAGTTATATTTATATTCTAAGTCAATGAAATATAAAGTCACTAAATATGTAAGTAAATGAATCACCACAATAATGTTTATTGAAGCTAAGGAGACATTTCTATCCCTTTTCAATGGAAAATTGTCTATAAATAAATAAGAATTGAAAAGGATAATTTTTAGGAGGTTGTTATTATAGAAGTGGTATTTTCGCTAGAAAAACTATATTGGACCAATATGTATGTCAAATATTTATAGCTGGATGTTAAAGATAATAATATTAAAGAACTATATAGTTCTATTATAAAGTCTAATAAAGTGTATGGAGATCCAATTATGATGTTACAAAAGAGATATAAAGAAATGTTAAAATCTATTGAATATGATATGTATTATCTAAATCTATAATGACTAGATTAAGAGGTGAAATTAATAAATCAAGAAGTAACCCCCAAGTTGAATCATTACATGTTTTTAGGAAAATAAGTGTAGCTACCACACAAACTAATGATGATAATATTACTAACAAAAAAACTCATAATTGTGTCAAAATAACTTTAATTGATCCGATAATGTTTTCACTCTAAGCTCATGGATGAATGTGACAGACTATCCTAATAAATCTGTTATTACTCATGCATATCTATCTATTACCCCTGGTTTAAAAACAATTTTCGTACAAATATGGGTGTGATTAAATAATGATAATCCATACAAATCATCCAATTTGGCTATGATCATGAATAAAATATTTCGATATCTAAATAAAGCTCAAGATCATATTGTTTTTGTCCAAAAATAGAAAGAAAGAAAAACTAGATATACTACATACAATAGAAAGAGAAGGTGATTTATTTTTCAATAATAGTGATACTAGAAATTTGGATAGAAGTATAGTGAATTTTGGCATAATAACGTCATGACTGATGGAAGTGAGCTAAAGTAACAAATGGAATCAATTAAAGGAAGGAATCGTAGAATTCATTTAATTAAAGATATCATAAAAGAAGAAGAGTAATACTGACTTGTAAATAATGGTATTCTAAACAATAGCAAAGATATCCTAGAAGAAGAAGAGTAATACTAGTGCAGGGGGGGAAGGTGCTAGGTGTTGGGGGGGAGTGGTGCAGGGGGTGCTGGTGTTGGGGGGGGGGTAGTGGGGGTGCAGTTGGGGGGGGGGGGGGAGGATGAGGGGGTGCTGGGGGCTAGGGGGAGTGGTGCAGGGGGGCTGGTGCTGGGGTGTGGGGGGGGGGGGGCAGTGGCGGTGTAGGTGGGTGGGGGGGGGGGGGTTGGGGGCTGTGGAGGGGCTGGGGGGGTGGTGCAGTGGGGTGGGGGTGTTTGGGGGGGGGGCTGGGGGGGGAGTGGTGGGGTGGGGTGGGGGTGTTTGGGGGGGGGGGCTGGGGCAGTGGGGGTGGGGGGTGGTGGGAGTGGGGGCGCAGGTGGGGGGGGGGGTCTGGGGTATTGGTGTAGGAGGGGGGGTGCTGGGGGGTTGGGGGGAGTGGTGCAGGGGGTTGGTGTAGGGGGACTAGTGCTAGGGGGGTAGTGCTGGGGGGCAGTGAGGGTGCAGGTGGGGGGGTGGGGGGTGGGGTATGCTTCATGGATGTGTTATTTCTATTGTTTATGCATGTACTGATGCAATGATTATTGATATTATGATGAACAATATGTGTGTTTTTAGCTGTTTTGTGTTGACATGACCACCATAAATTATCATTCCAATGGGAGTGACTAAATGATGATATTCTGGTAATAATAGAAAGGAATTATAGAATCTGTAATGGTAATGGATTCATGTATCATTTATCATCACCAATCACATATATATAAGAATTTATTATATCTCATTTCTTTTCCCACCATTTCCTTACATGTGGTTTATTATGATGAGGATAGTTATATCCACCACCATCGATGAAAATGAGTTTAGCATCGGACTTGGGTAAGATTTATTTTCTTTTTATTCATTGGACAAATTTTAATTAGGGCTTTTGTGATTTTTGGGTTCTTTATATTTTTGTAGTGCTTTCTGGATCTCATAGAGGTGGATTCGAGTTGCCATTGATGAATGCTTACTTGTGTATGAATAGGTAGACATATAAATATATAAGTTCCCCTTTATATATATTCAATCATAAAAGTATGGATATATATATATATTGAGTCTAGGTGTGCTTATATATAGATATGAAAAATGCATACATGTGTAAGTGTAAAGGGGTATATGCAAGTATAAACATATATCTAAGGACCCCTTGTGCATATTTGGCCATGAAAATATGTACATAGAGGCTGGGTGTCCTTATATATATGTGAAGTTTCATATGCATGCAAGCAGAAAAAAGGAAGATTCGAGTATTCGTCAAAAGCAGCGCCTTGAGGTTGAGGTAAGTTCCCTCTGCCTAACCCTTTAATTTGAATTATATAATTTCTTGAGTATTTTAAAAACTTGTTTTCATTATTATATAATGTGTATATGCTATGAAAATTGGTTGTGTCTCTTTTTAATGACATTTTCACCTATTTTACATGATTTCTCCAAGCCTTCAACGTTGATTAGTAGAAAGTTTCAGCCATCTCAATAGTTGAAAATGAAATTTCCTTCACTTTAGAGATGAAAATGTCCTCATTTTGAGAAAACATCAACTGAGAATTCTCATAAAAATCTAAAACTTAAAGAAAATATTTGTTTTCATTTCATCAAACACAAACAACCGACTTTGAAAACTTGATACTTTCTTCAGTAACATCATTGTGAAAAACTTGACCCAGAAAAAGATAAAATTTAACCTATTAAAATAAATCCACCTAGGAATGATTCACAGTGTGACCAGGGGTTTTACACCATGAATCCCTACCCCTGGGAATTTCATGGCTTGAACTGAGGTTCACAGCTGGAAATGTTCTAGATAGGGGGTTCACCCCTCAACTAAAAATAATGGTGCTCCTAACCATGTGAATTTTCAAATGAGAATGATCTTCCAATGGTCTATCGACCTAGTAACTGGATTTTAAAAAATGATCTCAATGCGGTTTTCAGCTCACTACATCCAATCCCATAAAAAACACCAGTCCGTTCTCCTCTGGATGAATTTTCCTGAAATTTCTTGGTTTCACCCATTGGTGTGCTATCACATCTCTCAATCAATATTAGATGATTCCCTAAGGTCATATTAAACCCAAGATCCATCGATGTATTAAACACAATCTTGAAGCATATCCTCCAATATATGTATGATCTACTCCTAGTGTCTGTCTATATATTGATGGTACGTTGTGCTCAATATTAGATGATTCCCTAAGGTCATATTAAACCCTTTCAAAAAATCATGGCATAATATGTGCATCTCTCTCTGATATAATTATTAAGGGAACTCCATGATAGTATTGGTCTTCACTGATATAAAACATTCCTATATTTTCTACTAGATGAGTATCATTGATAGTTATGATATGATAATCTTTGTTTATCAAATAAAAAATCACCTATATAGTTTAATGACTCCTTGGGGTCCTTAGTAACCATATTATAAAGTCTATCATGATGTACTCCCTCTTCCACATAGGAACTTGAAATGCCTAGAGTAGATAATGATGATTCTGGTGTATAGCCATTATCATCTGATAGGAAAGGAATCCAGAAACAGAATGAGTATTTTCACATCGATCCATGGCCACCAAAACAGAAACCCAAATTCATCACCCATATTTGTCTCACTAGGATTCAAAAACCACAGAGGTATGAAAGTCCCTCATCAACTGTTCACCAAATGATTCAAGGACTATAACTCTCTTATAAAATTGTAACACATAATCATCAAACAGTGAAAACTCAAGTGTCACTTTACCACTTTTTAGTTATTCTCGTATCACATTAAACACATGGTTAAATTCTATTCTAACCTTCCCCTAGCCTATATGAGATGATATGGTAACTAACGGGGAAAAATAAACCGATTCCTCTTCATTAGAATCATCCATCCTATAATTAGAGTACATGATCATATTGTGTTATTGTTCTTCAAAAGGCTTTTAACTAGATTCCAAGGGGGGAGGGGAAAGGGGAAGGTGGTGTGCTTGGTTATTTTTGAAGGGGATGGGGTAGGGTGAAGGGGGTGTGCTGGGGTGCAGGGGGGTATGCTGGGGGGTGAAGTCGGCTGGGGGGGGGGGGTGAGTGTAGTGGGTGTGTGCAGGGGGAAGGGGAAGGGGTAGGGGGTGTGCAGGGGGTAAGGTGAGGGGGCAGGGCGGGTGTACTGGGGGCCGGGGGGTGTGCAGGGGGAGGGGGAGGGGTGTAGGGGGGAGGGGTCAAGGGGAAGGGGGAGGGTACAAGGGGTGGGAAGAGGGTGTGTTGGGGAAGGAGGCAGGGTGAGGGGTCAGAAGGGGTGTGTAGCGGGCTAGGGGGAGTTTAGTGGGAAGGGGGTGTGTGCAGGGGTGGGGGTGGGGACAGGGGAAGGGGCAGAGGGGTGTGCAGGGTGAGGGGGGAGTGGGGTGTGCTGGGGAGGGAGAGTGGTGTAGGGGGAGGGGGAAAGGGGTAGGGGGTGTGCTGGGTTCTTTTGCAAGGGGGAGGGTGCAGGGGGTGGGCAGGGTGAGAGGGCGGGGGGGGGGGGGGGTGCTGGGGGGGGGGGGGTTGCAAGGGGCATGGGGGTGTGCTAGGGGGGGGGGGGTGCAGTGGGCTGGGAGGAAGTGTAGTGGGCAGGGTGTGTGTGATGGGGGGGGATGCATGGGGCATGGGGGAGGGGGCAAGGGGCAGGGGGTGTGCTGGGTTCTTTTTCAAGGGGGAGGGTGTATGGGGGTGTGCTGGGGGGGGTGTAGTGGGATGGGGGGGAGTGCTGTGGGCAGGGGGTGTGTACTGGGGGGGGGGGGTGTAGTGGGCTGGGGGGGGGAAGTGCAGTGGGAAGGGGGTGTGTGAAGGGGGGGGGGTGTGTAGGAGAAGGGGTAGGGGGTGTGAAGGGGATAAGGTGAGGGGGCAGGGGTGGTTTTCTAGGGGAAGGGGGAAGGGGGGAGGGGTGCAGGGGGCAAGGGGTAGGGGGTGTGCTGAGTTCTTTTTCAAGGGGAAGGGGGGGGGGGTGGGAAGGGGGTGTGCAGTGGGCTAGGGGGGAAGTGCATTGGGAAGGGGGTGTGCTGGGGAAGGGGGAAGGGGGAAGGGGGTGTGTTGGGGGGGGTGGGCAGTGTGTAGGGGAGTGTGTAGGGGGGTGGGCAGTGTGTAGGGGAGTGTGTAGGGGGGTGGGCAGTGTGCAGGGAGGGTGATGGGGTAGGGGCAGGGGGGGGGTGTTTTTTATGGAATGGGGGACATATAGCCACAATTTTAAACTATGGCTATAGGGCTATATCCAAGGTTTAAAGTCGTGGAAAAAGGCCTATAGCCATGATTTAAAATCGTGGCTATATGTATTACCTGACTTAGGATTCTGCTACGGTTTGAAAACCACGACTATAGGGTGTTTCCATGGTTCAAACCATGGCTATAGGTTTTTCCCTATAGCCACGACAATACCAACAACAGTTTATGAAACCGTGGCTATAACCTATAGCCACTATTTTTGGGCCTATAGCCATGGTTTCAAACCATGGATATAGCCTTATTTTTTAGTAGTGTTTTTACATTAAAAACCCATTGTCTCATCCCGTCTGTGGGATTCATTTTAAATTAATTTCTTCCACTTATATGATAATAATTTAGAAAAATGAATTAAATATTTGGAATAAAAATAATTTATAATTTATATTAATTTCAAATTAGTTTTTTACCCAAAATATTAGTCAAATTAATTAAAATTGATTACAGCGATTAAGGTAAAAACGAGTTTACTTAGTGGTTAAAATTTAACTTAAGGGAAAAAATAACCTATAAAAATGTCCAAAAGAAATTTTATGACCATATTTATAACATATAATACCATTTTATAACAGGTACCATTATTAGAGGCACATGATGCAAGGGAGACCACTCAATAGTGTTTACCTTTTTATATTTACCAGAATGTCACTCCTCCACTATAAAAGGGAACTCACCCCCTCAAATAAATACACCTATAAAGCATTTTTTATCATCCAAACCCTGTAAAAATAATTTTTCTAACTCCCTAACTTAATCATAGAAGCATAAATTTTGGAATAAATCCAATCAAGGAAGTCATTTGGTGCAAACAATAAAGAGTTACCCAAAGAAGAGGTAACATCCTTCAACATGCACTTTTGATTTATTTATTTCTACACCTCCTCAATTCTTCTTATTACATGATTATATAATAACCCCATTTTATTCAATATACTGGGATATTTTTATTCTAAGGGTATGAACTTCACTCACACACACTTCCATCAAATGGGATATGCAATCATCATTTTTGTGTATGGTGGACTACAACCTCATGAACCAATGCTATTCGTTCTTCCCTTACCACTTATCAAAGATGTAAATAATATTTTAATTAATATTTTTATATAATATATATGATATTTATTATTTATTTATTCCTATATAATTATTATATAAGACATACCTTCATGATTTCAATTTTTCATAAACATGATAACTTCATTTTTGGATCTGTGGACTACCGCCTCTTCAAAGTGATGCAATTTGTTCACACATTACATGGAATTTATTAAGGATGTGTTTAATTAAAATACATAATATATATTAAATAATAATTATACTATAATTAATATATATATATTTATATATATACATATTTTTCATTTACTTTCTTTCTTTTAATATGACATGAAAATTAAAATAACGTCCATGCGTACGTACGCCCTACTGTCTCCATGACCGTTGTATCTCATTTTATTTTTCAATATATTTTAAATTATTATAAATACATATATACTGAATATATATGATATTTATATCATGTTTTATATTATTTAAATAATTAAATCATGATCTATGTAAGTGAATCAAGAATAACAAGTCAAAACATATACGAAAAACAAAGTTTTTAGTACCCCAAAACATAACTTTAACATGAAATTGTTAATAAATAGGAAATATAAAGTAATAATAAAGTAATATATTGAATTATAACTAATAATATGGATCTGTGGTAGATTTATAAAAAATTATATTTATTATATAGGAGGTTTGAATGTGTTCGAAGAAAGTCAAGACTTAAGGTAAGAGTTTTCTCATCTCACTTTTGTTTTGGTGAGATATATGCTTTATTCAGAACTTATTATTGTTGTGTGGTGTATATATATCCATATGAAATGTAATATCATGAATTTAATTTATTTAATTATATTAAAAGTTTTAATTGATGTTATTCTTTCACGGATCTCATGATTCAAAATTTACTCAAGTAGTAAGAGGATTTATAGTCTCACTTTTATTTCGGCGAGACATATGCCATATTCACCAATAATTTATTTTGTGTGGTGTATATACTTCCCATGAATGTATTATATTGTTTTTATACTTAAATTTATGGGTATTTATATATCCATTTTATGATCTCTATTTTATGGGGTTTACAGTTGAAAAGTTACCAAATCAGTAAGGTAATTTTGTCTCAATTTGCTTTCCTTGAGACACATGTTTTTTATACACCTATATTCTTTTATGAGGTGTATATACATACCTTTGAAATGTTATATAAAAAATATCATTATTTTCATGATATTTTATATTTCACATAATAGTATTATTTCATGAGGTTTTTTGATTCAATGTTACCAAAGTGGTAAGTGTTTAAATCTACAATATCATTATTTACTTGGATTGTTTATGATTGTGCTTCCATCAATGAAATATTATGACCCATATCTCAAGAGTTCTCATGATTTTTATTTTCCTATGGGTTTTCATGATATCTTCAAGTATTTGTACCATTTTTCCACTCTTTGGTACTTAATATAATTTAAAAAGCATTTTAAAGAAAATATGACCTTATTTCTATTTTCGATAAAATTTTGTTCTATTCAAAAATTGTTTTTTGTAAAAATATTTTAAAAAATGTTATAATGTAAAATTTTAAGATCCGTTTCAAGGAAAATGATTTAAAAAATATTTTATATTTTAAAAGTGATTAAAATGGTTTTTAAAATATTCTTTATAAACTTTTAAAGTTATTTTCAAAGAAAAAGGTTTTCAAAATGATTTATGATTTAAAAAGTTTTCTTCAAAGAAGAAATGATATTTTACTCATGAAATGTTTTAAATGATTTTAAATCTTATTTTATAATTTTTCAAAGTGGTTTTCAAAGAAAAAGTATTTTGAAGAGGTTTTATACCCTAAAAATTTATTTACAAATAAAGGTTATTTTACTTAACAATTGCTCCAAGTTATCTTTTAAAATCAATCTCTAACTAAGAAGAATTCCTTTGAAATTATTTATGATTTACTTGAGATATGATCTAGGAAACTATTCTCATTATTTCTCTAAATGATTTATATTTACGATGTAATGTTTTTTTATGAATCCCGTTTCTCTTTCATGGGTTATAATATGATAAAATGCTTATGAAACCCAATTAACTTTATGGGTTTTCCTAGGATGAAATGATTTGAAAACTTGCCTCTTTTCCGTAGGTTATGAGATGATGAAATTTTTATGATACCCATTTCATTTCATGGGTTATGATGTGATGAAATGTTTATGATACCCAATTCATTTCATGTGTTTTGAAATGATGAATGTTTATTATCTTTTGGAATACATATGTATGATTTAATTATGTAACTGGTGGGAAATATATCTCTCTCTAATGAATTGTGTAAATATTTATATCTCATGAGATAATGATTAAAAAGAAATCAACAGTATTCATCCAAATGGGAAACTCGTGTGTCCTGATCCATAATGGGAAACAAGTGTGTCTGGATCCAGAATGGGAAACAAGTGTGTCCTGATCCACAATGGGAAACATCTGTGTCTCGATCCATAATGGAAAATAGGTTAATATTGATCCAAAATGGGAAATAGGTGTGTCCTGATCCACTATGAGAAACTGGTGTGTCCTGATCTATCCTATTGATGGTCTTGGAATTTAACCTTTACACATGAAATTTCTTTCTATATTTATGATTGTTACAAACTTATATGACATGAGATTATGGTTCATGATTGATTTATATTGATTTATCAACTTTATTATTCATGTATTATGAACTTCTAATATTTATGCCAGGATTTATGTATATGATCTTTGATATTTAGGGTATGATCATCAAATGTTATTCTCATTTTCTCTTACCCTTATACTCATGTTATACTTACATATATCCTTTATTTAAACTTATTTATAATACCATATCACCATTTATTTTGTTTAATTTCCCTAGGTTATGAATAAAGGTTTTAAGTATGAGTACCAAATGGTAAGATATTTGTGGGAAACATTAAATATCTTTCAGCAAGTTATAAGAATGTGTTCCAATTTTCCAAAGTCACTAAAAATATTATGGTCCTCATGCATGTACTTTTGTAATGTTCTAAATATTAATATAAAATGATGTAATATCAATGTATTTTAAGACTGGGTCACTATAGTTAGTATCAATGGAAAGGTTTAGTCATCCATTAGAAACTAGGATAAGAAAAATTTAGTGATATCCATAGGGATATTTATAAGGATAGTTCTATGGATTTCTATAAGGAAAAGAATAAGGTGTAATTTGTTAAAGAAGGTGTCACAATTTATAAATACTATAATTGATTTGTCATGACTATGAAGTGTTATGCTAGGATAATTATTGATCACACTATGATATTTGGTTTTAGTCAGTGGTGGGAACTAGAAGGAAATAGGTTAACATTGAATGTGATGAACAATTTGACGATGAGCAGTCAAATGTTATGATAACTAGAGTAAAGGATGCTATGATCATACATAATCAGTTTTCACGGAACATGATTAATAACATATACCTTAATCAACCCTCAGGCTCAATAAATAAGATAAGGAGAGTGTTTTATATGAATTTAGGTAATGGATACCATAGGAGAAATAAGATTCAATTTATTACATGATGAGAAAGTGGGAAGAATCACCCAAGTTAATTTATTATAAGAATGGGAAGATATATTGATTATGGAAAAGAAGGACATAGTGAAATTAATTTCAAATAAAAAATGAAAATTTTGGTTAATATAATGAATGAGAATAATGGTCTCTGTAATACATAATTGATGGTTGAATTCTTTAAATGTGGAATGAATGGGAAATATGAAAATAGATGTCCTAGGTGGAAATCTCAAAAAGAGAATCAGCAGGGTTAAATGAGTAATGGTTATATTACTGATGATGATGAGACTATAGATGAAATGTGAAAGGAAAGAGGCATTAAGTAATAGGATGAGGTATCCTTATTAATGGTTTAAGGATGAAGTGGAATAATTTAAGTGTTTATGTATTTGGATTAAAGAATTATGTTATAGGAATTATGAAGTATATAAGGATTGTTTAGTTTATGTTTTTCACTAATGATATACAAGGATATGTTGAATGGTTCCAATGAACTAGAAAATTTATTTAAAGGAAAGTTTATATTTAAGGGAAACACATGATTAAGGGAAAGATAACCCTTAATATGTTCCTAATGTTTAGATAATGATGTTTGGATAAAGATATATTGGATTAGAAAAAAGTAAATTGGACTGTACTGATTACATTATAACTAATTATGATTTAGTTGAAAAAGTGATTTTTTCTATCATAGATAGAGTTTATGACATTTTTGGATTTAAGGAATATATTAAATAATATTTAGAATAAGAAATCATGCATGATTTCTATAAGGATTTATGGTAAATTAGGATATTACCATGTTCCTATAGAATACATGATGAATATATTCACATTTTTTATTTGATAATCAAGAGATACTTTATGATATATGGGGTAATAATGTTAAGCCTAATTTTAGAAATTTACTGATATTCTTTCTAAAGTTCTGGATTTTTATCCTTCTAAAGGGTTATAAGTATAACCTTTTATGGAATGGTTTATGATAAACTTCAGATGATGTTTTATAGAATAAAGTATTATCTCGCCATATGAGGATTTTTTGATATTGGATAACCTGTAATATTCATTTTTTTGTGATGTTAACTCAGGATATATGAAATGACCTATCATTCTATTCATGGATATCATGATCTGATAAGGATTCATGAATGAAAAATTAAACTTCATTTCTTAGAATAATAATGAAGTGGAAATTGATCAAGGAACAAACCAAGGGTGAGATTGTTCTTATGAAATGGAATGAAATCATGTAAGTAAATTTTCTTGTGAAAATTATACAATTTAAGGACAAGGGTCTTGAAATAAAATTGTGTCTTGTTATCATCATTTTTGATGATATCAACAAACTTTTTCAATCCTCTTTGAGTTATATATGTGTGATTGTTATTTTTATCTTAACTCTGTTCTCCATTAGTCTCTATAAAAATTTGATAGTTATATTTCTCTTCTATGTACATTTTTAAACTTTCCACCTATGTTATCATTTAATGAAACCTAGTTATGAGTTACTTTGGGTAACTGTAATGTTTCCAACTTTCCATTTTTAAAGGATGTTTCAGTATTCATTTTTATGATGTGGGTTTCTATTAAAGGAAATTTTGAGCATTAAACTTTAGGTAACCCAAATGAACATTGAGGGAAAATTAATTTTAAGGGGGGTAGAATGTAACACCTCTAGTTTTTTTAATTTTTTTGAATTAATTTAATCTTTTTTATATTTTTTATTTCACATAATACTGAATATATCTTGTGTTATATGAAAGCGCCAAGTTATTTTTTATTTTTACACAAAACCAAGTTGATTTTTAACTAAATGAAAGACTTAGATTAGCTTACAATATAAAAAACACTATGTTTTGATTGTGTTACACACAATTCTGAGTTCCTTTGATAACGTGTGTGACACAGAAGACCTAGTTTTACCAAAATACAATATAATATTAATTTTATTATTAAAATTTTATTATAGTTTTCACCTAACCATTAAAATTTTAGTTATAAATAAGATTAATTAAATTATTAAAATATATTTTACACTTGTATATAAGAAGAATTATTTAGTGACCAATTAACTAGAAATGAAAATAAAACCCTTTTGAAAATATAAGAAATCCTTTATTGGAAAACTATATTTATGAAATCAAATACGTTTTATATAAATAAATTAATTAAACCACTTTTGATAAATTATTATAATGATATATATATATATTATTAATTTAACTATTTAATTTTCATATTATGTTTTTTCTAAATAAGAGATAATAATAAAACCAATTTTACACATAATGATATATATTTTTCTAAAAGGTAAATTTTCCACCTTTTAATGGCACACCTATTTTAATTATAATTTTGGAAACTTTTATAAATTTAATTTTCGAAAATAAACTTCATTTTTTAAAATGAAATATCAAAATTTCCTTTCGGTGATTTTTTTAATATTTTTTTATGAACTTTTATTTTTCAAAGAATAGTGGGAAACACAAAATTTTAATTGAAAACTCAATTTTCATCTAATTTAATTAAACATTTAAATTAAATTATAAATTGAATTTAAATTATATTAAGATAAATTATACATATATTAATAAAATTTAGGTCATTTTAATTAATTTCACATTGAAATTGGACATAAAATCATTTAAAACTATTGAAATTTTTTACTTTTGAAACCCATTGTCACATCCTGTCTCTGGGATAAATATTAAATTTATTTATAATAATTATGTGATTAAAATTTAAAAAAAAGGATTAAAAATTTGGAATCAGAATAATTTATAATGTCTAGTAAGGTCAACTTAGTTTTGGACCAAAAAAATTAGTGAAATTAATTAAAATTATTTGCAACGATTACGTTAAAAATTAGTTTACTTTGTAGTTAAAATTTAACTTAAGGTAAAAACAACATAGAAATATTTATAAAAGACATTGTATGATAATATATCGACCATATAATCTTTTTTATAAAAAATAGAAATTTTTTCGAGGCACATTATATAAGGGAGACCTCTCGATAGTGTTTACCATTTTATATTTACGAGAATTCCACTCCCCCCATCACATATAAAAACCTCTCAATCATTTTGGATAATCTAAAACCAACATAAATAAGCTCCCAAATTATCTAAATTTATTATAGAATCCTAAAATTTGGAATAAAGTCAATCAAGGAAGTCCTTTGGTGTAGCCCAAAAGGAGTTACCAAACGAAGAGGTAACATCCTTCATCAAGCAGTTTTAATTTCTTTCTTTCTAGACACCTTAAAAAATTATTATTCAATAATTATATAATAATATCATTATAATAAATATATTTTGATGTTTGTTTTGTTAAGGTTATAACCTACACTCACACACAGTTTGATCAAATGGTATACACAATCATCATTCATGTGTATGGAGGACTATCGCCTCACGAATCAATATCGTTCATTCTTTAGTTACCACATATCAAGGTTGGGAATAATGATGGGATTAATGTTTATATATATTATATATTATATTTATAATGTTTTTATTATTATTTAATTATTATATAACTTATACCTTCAAGTTTTCCATTTTTTGGGAATATGATTACTTTGTTTGTGGATGTGTGGACTACCGTAACCCCAAAGCGATGTGATTCGTTCGCACTTTACATGGAATGTATTAAAGGAGAGTTTAATAAAAATATGTGATATAAATTATATAATAATTCTAATATAATTTTAATATATATATATATATATATTTATATATATATATACATATATTTCATTTACTTTCTTTCTTGAAATACGATAAGAAAATGGAAATAGTGTTCATGCGTATGTACGACCAACCGTCCACATGAACGGTGTATCTCATTTTATATTTATTTGTTTTATTGATTATTATAAATACATATATAATGAATATATATAATATATAAATATTTTTTTACATTATATTAATATGTAAAACATTATCTAATTAATAGGATCAATAATAACAAGTTAAAACATATACGAAAAATTAACCAGTTGTTACCCAAAACGTAACATTATCATGAAATTGTTTATAAATAGGTAATATAATATAATTATAAAATCATATATAGTGTGATATATAAGAATATATTTATATGGTAGATTTATAATAAAATTATATTTATTATACTGTAAGATTTAATGTGTACAAATAAAGTCAATTCTTAAGGTAATGTTTTTCTCGTGTCACTTTTATTTCGGTGAGATATATGATATATTAACCTTTTATTATTATTGTGTTGTTTATATAATTCCCTTTGAAATTTTAAATAATTAATTTTAATTATATTCATAATTTCAATTTATTTTATTCTTTCATAGATATCAATATTCAAAAGTTACTAAAGTAGTAAAGGAATTTCTAGTCTCACTTTTATTTCTACGAGACATATGCAATATTAATCACTCATTTCTTCTGTGAGGTGTATATAATTCCCATGAGTGTATTATATTACTATTATAACTAAATTTATGGGTATTTAATTTTCCATTTTATGATCTATCTTTTATGGGTTTTTATGGTTCAAAACTTACCAAATCGGTAAGGTAATTTTGTCTCAATTTGCCTTATTTGAGACAATTTTTTTGTTACACACCAATATTATTTTATGAGGTGTATATAATTCCCATTTACATGTTATATCATGAATATCCTTATTTTAATGTTATTTTATTCTTAATTTAATAATATTATTTCATGGGGATTTTTATTCAATGTTTCCAAAGTGGAAAGAGTTTATTGCTACAATCTCATCATTTACCAGGATTGTTTACAATTATGCTTCCATTGATTAAATATTATGACCCATCCCTAAAAAGTTATCATGATTTTAATTTCTTATTATTATTCATGATATATTCATGTATTCATACTATTTATCCACTTTTTGGTACTAAATATAATTAAGAAACCATTTTTTAAGAAAATCTAACCTTATTTCTCTCTTCAGTCAGTAATTGTTTTTTATAGAAAAAGAAATGTTTTTTAAAAATATTTTCAAATTTTTTTAAGTGAAGTTTTAAGATCATTTTTATGGAAATATATTTCATTTTTTTTGTTTTAAAAAGTTTATAAAATCATTTTTAAAATTTCCATTATAAGTTCTGAAGGTTATTTTCACAGAAAAAGGTTTTCAAAATGTTTTATGATTTAAAAAGTGTTTTCAAAGGGGAAAGGTTATTTTCCTCATGAAATGTTTTAAATGATTATTAAAGATTATTTTATATTTTTTCATAGTGGTTATCAAAGAAAATTATTTTGAAGATGTTTTATGCCTTAAGAACTAATTTTTAAAGAAATGTTATCTTCTATAAGAAATTCTACAAGTTACATTCAAAATCCATCTCCAACTAAGATGTAATAATTTGATATAGTTTATTATTTTATAGAGATATGATCAAGAGAACCACTCTCATTATTTTCATAAGTGTTTTATTTTTAAGATTTCATTTTTTATGAAATTTTATTCTCTTCTACAGGATATACCACGATAAAATGCTTATGAAACTCGCTTCCTTTCATGGGTTATTATATGAAGAAATTATTATTAAACCTATATATTTTCCATAGGTTATGATATAATGAAATGTTTATGATACCAATTTCATTTCATGGGTTATGATATAATGAATATTTGTGATCTTGTGGAATGTGTATGCATGATTTCATTATGTGATGGGTAAGACCTATATCTCCCTCTAATATATTGGGTATGATTTATATCTCATGATATAATTATTGGAAACAATTCAAAGGTCTTGATACACAATGGGAAACATGTGTGTCCTAATCCAAAATAGAAAACACGTGTGTCCTAATCTACAATGGGAAACACGTGTGTCCTAAACCACAATGGGAAGGAAGTGCATCCTAATACACAATAGGAAACAAGTGCATCTTGATCCACAATGGGAAACATGTGTGTCCCAATTCACTATGGGAAATAGGTGTGTCCTGATCCACTATATTGATGGTCTTGGTAGTTAACCTCGACACATGAAACAATTTTCTATATTTAATATTTAAACACACTTATATAACTTGAGTGTATGGTTCATGATTGATTCATGATGATTTTTTACCCTTATGATTCATGTATTATAAACCATAAATATTTATTCTATGACTCATGTATATGATATTTGATATGTAGGTATAATCTTAAAATGTTAATCTCAAGTTCTCTTACCCTTATACTCATGTTATTAATATTTATCTCCTTTATTTACCCTTAATGAGTATCTAAGATCACCATTTATTATGTTTCCATTCCATAGGTTATGAATAAAGTTTTTAAGTTGGATTACCAAATCATAAGGGAAACATTGAAGATCTTTCACCAAGTTAGAAGATTGTGTTCCAAGATTTCAAAGACACTAAACTATTACATTCCTTACGCATGTAATTTTGTAATGTGTTGAATATCCATATAATATGATTTAGTATCCTTGTATGTTAAGACTACGTCACTATAGAAGTGACACATGAGAAGTTCTATAGAGGCACGAGTTTTCGTAGGAAGACATGGAGTTAGTATTTCAACTAATACTAGATGATAAAGGTATATGTAAGATTAATCTAACATGAAGTATGAATACAAGACCTTTAAAAGGTTTATAATCTATAATATTTAGTCCAAAATATTTAATTTCTATAGATTGTTTTATAGGATGAGTCTAGAGAATATACTAGTCATTGAATGTTTAATGTTGAGTTGATGGGCTAGCGGGGTAACTAGCGGTATACTTGATCAAGGGTAGGGACACCCATGAATATTGTAAGGTAGCATGGCCTATGGAATTATATTTAAATTGTGGATAAACCTATATAAATAGAGTATGTGGGTTATTTTATCAATATAATCGAGTGATGTCTATTCCCATAGGGTGTTTTTCCTATGGAAGAGATTGTGTCTAGAAAGACACATTAAAGCATTTATAAAATATAATTATAGACTATTATCTAAGTGGGTGGTGAATTCAAAATATTAATAAGCTACATTGGGGGAATACTATAAGGAGAAAAAAATAGTGTATTATAAAGATAAAATTAAGGGGCTAAGGGACTATAGAAAAGATACTCAGTTAACCACATTTTCTATCAAATTGGGAGAATCAAGGAAGGACTTTATCATGGAAGTGTCAGTGTATTATTCTTCTATATCTAGGTAGGTATTCTATGAATATAATACCTTGTAACTTGAATAATAGTTAAGGTTAATAGATGATGGTCTCCTCTATCACTTAGGTGTTTCCTTAATGAAAAGTTGTAGTGTGTTCTTCCATTGAGCAAGACAAAGTCCAAAACATGTAATTTTCTAATTTGTGATTATTCTAGAATATTTCGTATTCTTTATTATATCATATTCATTGGTTTTTATAATTTCTATTATGAAGTCCAAACATTAGGTTATTGGTTATAATGGTGATTGGTGTGGAAGGCATCCCAGTTTTCTATACTATTCCATGGTGTTGTGGCAATTTAGAGCATCCATGATCCCTATTCCATGTTTGAGGTTTTATAAGTATTTTTATATTTATAAGAATATAGCGTCTTTCAACTTTTCGGTGTCACCCCTATCAAGTGGTGTCTGATCATTTTTCATAGTATATGATGAGTGGTTTACTAAGTTGTATAAGTACCAAGGTCAAATGTTGTTGAGATTGATAAAATCTGTAGATGTCTTCAGGAAGACCATCCTATTCCTTTAATAGTTTTCTATTTTATTAGGAGTTCTATTTTATATGGATGGAACTGTATGTGGGTAAAGTCTATTTGATAGTTCAATGGTGATGGTTTTTTATCGTGAGGAATGTAGATTAATTTTTTGATACTCTTCAAGGATATGGATCTTATGTTAATATGAGTTAGTTGAAAGTGAAGTTGTTAGAGGAATATAGAATCCTAAATATGAAAGTAGTGAGAAATGTTTAGAAGGTATTTTCTTGAGAGGTTGAGAATAAACCAAAATTTGGAGTAGACAACACTATGAATCTTGTTTATGGAGTAAAGAATAATGTGTCTGTGTGTTCTTATATTGGTACCAGTTCTTCATTTGGAAACTGTAGATAAAATATGCATTTGAAGAATAAGTTATGTTATGTATAAATGGGAATTATAGAATATTTTATTCAAGTGGTTTCATCCATAAATACCATTTTAAAAGTTGTTAACAATGTGGTGCTGACTGTCGATAGTGCATTTGAGTCAAGGGAACATAACTATGATATTTTAACTTTATGTATAAGAGAAAGGTTGCATGTAAATGCATCCAAAAGTTTTTTGGTAGGGTATTACCATGAGGATATTGTTTCTCTTGAGATTTTTAAGAGTTATTTTTTTATTTGAAACATGAAACAAATTATTGTTGAGAAGGAAATGGGTACAATACATGATGGGGCTTTAGAAGTTTTATATCTCAGTAAAATAAATGATTATTTAAAAATTTCCATACATTAATTTTTCATATGGATTGTGGGTGTTAAAAAAGCGGGGGTTCCATGGTTCTGAGAAAGTATAAAAGGAATAATTTTCATCCAATCAGATGTTTGGAAGGTGTAAAAAAAACTAGGAAATCGACTTTTAGTTTAGGAGGTTGAGGTATGAATGTATTGGTAATTTGGGTGAGAATGTGATATAAACCATAGTAGAGGGATGTTGGAACTCAGATGAATAGGTTAAGAAACAATTAAGGATGTATCCCTAAAAGAAACAAAAATTTATCATCACTTACAGAATCTGGAGGCACCAAGGATAAAAAATTCCATTATAATCTCGTAGAATGTCATTGTACTTTTGGACCATTATCAGTGATATGACATAGAGAAGTGCAAGTTTTTCTTCCTCAAGAACATTCCTATGTTTCTAAAACATCATAAATGATGAAATATGGTGAAAGGATATTCTGGATTGATACTAAAAGGCTTGAGCCCTTGATTTGGGATTGATGTAGATTTTGAAATATATGGAAGTTCTAGATAATCTGTTAGCAGAATGTATTATATTTTAAGGATACTATACCAAGAATAATAAAGGGTTGTTTCATGAAGTGGTAGGAATTTATATTTTTTAGTGGGAAGGATCTTATATTGGTTATATTTTTGGTAAGGGATAGTTTATTTGTTTTTTCACTTGAAAAGTGTTTAGGTTGTTTTTCCTATTTCTATATCAATTTAGGGAAGATTGGATATCCCAATTTCTATAACCTATTTCTTTGTAATGTTCAGTTATAAAGAATTTTTTTATGGTGTTTACAATATCCTATTTTGGAAGGACATAAAAATATGAAATTAGATCTTTAGTGAGGAGATCCTATGATAGATTTCAACAAGAAATAAGTTTCAATTAGGAATAAAGGACCAAGGAATAAAAAGGTTTTGTTTGGTAGAAATTCTAGTGGAAGTTGTATATTTTTCAGGGAATTTATCTAATCTAAGATACCAAACTTTCCATATGTTGTTTTAGGATGGAATTCACTTTCTTTGGAATCAATAAACTAGATATACTAAGATTGATCTAATAATACAGAATCTTGACATGGAGTTTTGGGAATACAGAGTTTAAAAGGACTTGGTCCATGGACAAAGTACATGGTGAAACTTATTGATGGGGTTTCAATAAAATTCAGATAATGCTAAAAAATGGTTGTTATGGATGATTTATTCATAGAAAAATTTGAATATAGTCATAATATTGAAATTATAGGAGTGTTCCTCAGTGGTTATTATATTATTAAAAGCATATGTAGATCATTGGTTTCTTTTTTTGAATATCCTCATAATATTAGGTCTCATTTGGAATGTTTAGGTTTCTGAAATCCTTGATACAATATGTTTTAGAGGACGGTGGTGCTGTGATAAAGGGAGGAAGTATAAATTTGACTTGAATACCCAATGAAATCCTTGATAAAAGTCTTCAAGTAGGATATTTTTAAGCTAACCTTGTGAATAAACAAGTGTTATACTTTTAGATTTTGGTGTGAAAACTATTTTCAAGTTATGTGTTGAAGTTTTTAGAATGATATGTTTTGAAAGATACTAACAAAACTAGATAGAGGTAGATCAACATCACTATGATTTTTTTTATCCTGGAAGTAGCACCATCCACTTTAGAAGTAATTGATGTTGTATAAGTTTCAAATATGGAACATGTTTTCATTTGATGTGGTGAAGTTGGTATGGAAACTAATTTTGGGTAATAATGGGTATGTGAGATAAATATGACATATAGGATGGAACCAGGTGTTAGAATAAGTTTATAATCTGAAAGAAATGATTTTAAATATTCTATTTATTTGTGTAAAGAGGGAGAATGAGTTTAGGTGATGAATTATTCACCAAAAAAGGAATTTAAGTCAGATCATTAACATGGTGACTAGTTGTAGCCTTGATTGAGTGGTGAGACATATACAAAGATTAAATGGATGTGATACCTACCTGATCAAATTGTTTCTATAAAGGAAACTCTATAAATTTAGGGTTTGGGTCACTTTCTCGATCAAATATAGTGGTGTTGTTTCCTATTAGGGGAACATCCAATGGAATCACTTATGTATAAAAGGATTTGTGAAAGCATTGCTAAATTGAAGTTGATGGCTGTGATATTGAAGGAAAGTGAATCTAAAAGGTATTTAATAAGGAATGATGGAATATTATAATGATCAAGAAGAAGAATAAGTTTAATATTTATTAGTTACATTGATAGATTTTAGATTAGATATCCATTCTAGCCCATGCATTATCATAGTGGGAGCACTGTGGTAGGTGTTTTTCATGGAAATATTGAAGTATTATTCTTCATTATATGGGTAAGGTTTATAGCTATAAAATTTATTGAAACATGGAGTCTATGTAGTTCTATCAGATTATGGTCCCTCTTATAACCTAAGTGTTTCCTTAATGAAAATTTGTAGTTTTTTCTCCCATAGATGATGATAAAGTCCAAATGAAATAATTCTTTATATAATGCATATTCTAGAATATATTGTATGATTTATTCTATCATGTTTGTTATCTTGTTTAATATATAGTATTAAGTGAAAAACTCTAGGTTATGGATTATTTATGTGGTTGGGGTGTGAGGCTTCCCAGTTCTAGGAACTGTTCTATGGAAACATGCCAGTTTGGGTCTTCTAGGAGCCTTTTTTCACATTTGATATTCTAATAGTATCATTCAGGTTTATAGAAATATGATGCCTTTTGAATTTATAGTTATAGAACAGTCATAAAAATTACCTAATTTAGAATAAAATATAATATAAAGGAAATATTTTCAAACAACATGCATCACCAACCATTATTGTGGCCTTACCATGGAGTCATCCGACCTTCAAAAATCATTCACAAAATCTTAAGGATTTCCAAAAGCCACCCATCATCATGTCCTTCATGTCATTCTAGGATGACCATGTCCAACCAAGACACTAATATTACTATCCAATTACAATCTTATGTCATACTATCTCACATAACTTATAATTTATGTGAAAGATCACACTCTCATTCATGAGGTCAGAGAGTATCTAGTGAACCATTCATAATTAGCCTCTCTTCCATGTTGTTTCCCAAACCAAAAAACTTAGTAGGTATACATCCTTGTTCCACCCTATAATACCACTCAATTCATATAAACAAAAGTCTTATCCCATTATTAATAGGCTCTAATACCTAATAAAATAAATAACCATGCCTCTCATGCATGTCAAACACATTACCTACTCAAACCACCATCTAATCCTCCATCACTGATACATAACCGAGAAACCCCTCACAAGATTATACCATATACACGATGACACATCCTATGTGTGATATTTATCTAACAAATAATCTACCATGGTACCCATATCAAATGAATCCACGTTCTTGGGCAGAACCTTCTCTCTTGAATACTCTTATACGCTACAAACAATCATAGTTATAAGTAGGGAACGATTCCTACTCATGGATAATACTTGAATCATTGATATCTTGAGTCGAAGCCTATTATCACTATGCTATAAAAAAATTATCTAGACCATATCTCACATAGGTCACATTTCTTTGAATCATCGCCCATTATTTGGTCTCAATAATTTTAGGGAACTTCTATTCCATCAACTTATATTAAGGTTTTCATTGACATTATGTATCCTTAAAACCTCATTACCCAATCTTGGGAAATCACTTTACTCAAATTTCATACAAAAAAGGAAATGAAGTAGTAGACAGTGTGTCCAACTCACCCATAACCAACCTATGATATAATGATCACATATAACCTATGCACAAATCAAGAAAAACCTACTCATATCATCAAACATATGAAAACTATCATAAAAATTTCATATCTTAAATCACATACTTTGAAATATATTTATAATCATATCATCAATAACATACTATCATAAAAATTTCATGTGAATCCTAAGTGATAAATATAATTCATGAACACACACTTCCTACCACCCTAGACAAAGAAAAAAATTAAAAATAAATAAATAAAACATCACCAAAGTTGAAAATAACTCCACTGTAATTGTGAAAACTATGAATAACAATCAGAACTCTATATAAACTTGTACTTTATCCCATTTTGGTTCCTTCTAGGCATATACATAATGTTGATCCAATCCCCTAACTAAAAATATCTTTGATTACCATACTCTAAATAGTCTGAATTAGAAAATAATGCTTTGATGCAACTTTGTACTATCCATGGTCCTGTTAGTCCAATCAACTTCGAGATGGATAGTGACACATGACCTCAAGAATAACTTCCCATATGTTAGAGGCTTCTATCTATAAAAAAAGGTCAGATAAAACACAAAGATAGGCTATAACCACTTGTATAATTACAGAAATAACATGTAAATAACTGAACATCAATAATAGGTATAACATAAGAGAGTAGAATATGGAATTATAGTAGATAAAAACCATAAAAATTATATAGTAATTTAATAAAAAAATAAAACTAATTAATGTGTTTGATATGAGAATAAAAATATAACACTGGGATGTTTTTATGAAATATTTTCTTTAAATATTTTTTATTTTTCAATAGCTCACATTGCACGCAATCATGTGTTCAAACGAACCGCGAGACGCCCTTAGTATAAAATGACCATTATAACCTAACTATTAGGTTAGTGGGATTAAATATAACTAATTTATGAAAATTTATGGCGAATTCATTGGCTACCAATTATTTATGAAAAATTTAAATCAATAATATATTTGTATTTTTGTATTAATAAATTAAGTGAATTACAATTGGTAAATGAAATTAATAAAACTAATGAAATATATATTTTATATATTTAATAAAATATTTTTCATATTTATCCAATAGATATTCTAGTCATAGGGTATGTATAAACCCTATTTGATGTATAAAAACCTATTTTTTTTCAAAAGGGCAATTTTACACCTATTAATGGGGAACCCTTTTTAAATTATGATTTTGAAACATTAATAATTTTTATATGATAAAATAAACATTTTATTTAGAATTGGGATATAAAAATTTACTTTGTAACTTTTTTTGATATTTTTCTGATAACTTTCAAGTTTTGTTGAATAGTAAAAATGTACTAAATTTTAATTGAAAATAATTTTTTTATTTGAAATAATTTATATAGTTAAATTATTTTATCAAATATTTTAAAGTATAAATATAATATATTTTTATCATTTAATATAATTTAGGTAATTTTCATTAATGTTTCATTGAATTTAGATGTAAAAACATTTCAATCTTTTGTAATGTTTTAACTTTTAAAACCCATTCTCTCATTTTTACAATGAGATTAATTTTAAAATAATTACTAAAAATCATATGTTATTATTTTTGAAAAATGTATTCCATATTTGTAATCATTATGTACAAATTATGTAAATATATTTATTTTATTTTTGGTCATTATGAATAGTAACTTCAGTAATTTTTATTAATATGATAAAAGGGTAAATTAGGTAATTAAGTGTAAGAATAATATTATAAAATTACTCCAAAACTTTTATTAATATCATTATATGAGTACGTTTCTACCTAAATCATATTTGGGTAGAAATGGTATCCATTGTAATCCACTCGGATGAGATTAGGGAATTTAATTATTTTTATTTAAAGAAAGGTTAAATAAGTCTTAGTCAAATTTTAAAAACTAAATCATTTTTAATATTAGGTTATACAAAATATATATTCAATTATAAATACTAATTTTAAATCTAATATGTTTTCATTTATCATGGTATAATTACCTTAAAGGTTTATACATTGCTGATGCATAAATTATTTAATTAAAGAAAAATAATTTTTTTTATTGAAAAGGTAATAACCATTAAAAGAAACAAACACTTGGAAAAATCTTATTGGTCAATTATATCTCAACAATAATAATACAATGGTATACTTGTTGACTATTTGGATCTATATGTAAATGATTATGACACTCATATTATTTTATTTAAATTGATGTTAAAGTTATCACATTCATGTTTTCAAAATAATATCATTTTTAATACAAGATTATACAGAATATAAATTATACTAAAATAATTGGTATGAAATAAAGTATATTTATATTCATAATAATATTTTATTTTTAATTTTTATCCCAAAATAAGTGTATTAAATAATTATACAAAACAAATGCTGTAATTATTTTTTCAATAGAGATAACAAATAAATGTTATTAAAAATATTAAAATAAATATAATTTGGGAAAATTAATATATCAAATGAATTTTATAGTTGAAATTTACCTCATAGAAATACAATAAAATAGTTTTTTATAAGTTAACCTATTATCTTAATATTTTTGAAAATAAATTAATTGATTAGTTTCAAAATTGACACTATTGTTTGTTTATCAAAATAATATTTTATTAAATTATTTAAAAATCATAAAACAATTTTAAAAATATATAATAATTATGATTTGGTACAAAATGTTATAAGGTATTTATGTATGGTCTAATTGACATCAAATAAGTAAATATTTTACCCTTTTAATATTGCAATATTTATTACCTTAGTTAAAAATAAAATAGAATAGATGAGTGTTAATTAAAATGATAATGTTTAAATTGATATCAAAACTTGTCTAAAATTTATTTTTTGAGTATATTACAACACTATATCATTTAATCTTCTAAATTAGGAAATTCTTTAGGTTTTTGGATGTTCTTTTATTTTATTATAAATTAATATTTTTGGAGATCCCAAAAGTACCCCTCACCTCAATTTTAAAAGGGCACCTCCTCCCTCACATATTCACTTCACTTTGAGCCTTCAATCTTGTACATACCATAAAAATTTACTTTATCAACTTCCCTAGTTACATTATATAGGTTTTGGGTTTCTTAAAAGACCCATCCAGTGCTTTAAGAGGATATTTAGAGGGGGAACGTCGAAGAAGAGGTAATCTCCTCTACCAATTATTTCAAACTTCTTTCTTATTCTACTTACTATTCATGAGTTGTTTCAATATAAAGTAATAACTCTAGTATCACTTACATACTGAGATTTTATTATTATTATAAGACAATCACTTCCCTTATTCTATCCATCATATGAAAAATGAAATCACTACTCATGCGTACGTACGACTTACCATCTCCACGTCATGGTGTAATATATTTTTCACCACCACATTACTTGGATGGGTATAATTATGGAAATAAAAACTATATATGATTATTATAACATTATTTTTATTCTGAAATATTATACACCATTTACTTCAATACCATTCAATAATTATGGGAATGATTCTGTCGCTCGTGCGTACGTACAGCCTACCGTCTCCATGAGGAGATGCGATTCATTCAACATGATCTGAATTACAAGATGATTATATAAATGAATGGAATGAATAAATATTATATATATTATACTAATATAATTATGTAAATGTTATAACTATAGCTTAAGAATAGGAACAGTAACTTATCTAACAAAACATGCATAATAAAATAAAGAAGTTAACACCCGATGGATGAGTAATAATGTTACTAACAAAATAATGATAATATGATCATATATTATATACTAAAATTGAATATTATTCTGATATAATTCAATGAAATTATTTTAATAATTATACAGGAGGTTCTTATACATAAAAATGAAATCACACCTAAGGTAAGCGATAATTTCATAATCTCATTTTTATCCAATATTGTTTATACGTAAGTATTTACTGGGGGTGTATTTACCATCCATGTACATATTTTATTCATATTTATTATTAAATATTTTACAAATCCTTATACTATTTTTTATAGTAATTTTTACTTATTGGTAAATTAAAAAAAATGGTATGAAAATAATCTTTTTGTCGCTTTCGTTACGAGGTACTTTTTGACTTTCTGACAAAAGTAAGAGAAGAATGTTTTATTTTAACTTATATGGGGTGAAATTTTTTTTACTCTTTCATAATTCCTTGTTTCCATGAATATACTTTCATAATATTTCAATATTATTTTCAAATAAATTATTTTCTTTTAAAATTGTGTGGCATTTTTAGAAAAGAAATTCTTTTTGAAGAAGAAAGGATATTTTCATCAAGAATTAATTTTAAGTGTTTTATCAAAATTATATTCCATATATGATGGAATTATTTAAGTATGGTTATGATTCTATATCTATTATTTTTATGGTTTTATTGTGTTTATTATGTAATTATATTTATTAAATTCATTAGTTTTATATGTATTGTGATGGAATTATGTTTAAGAAACCCATTTTATTCTTTAGGTTATTCTATTATTAATGATTTATGTTATTATGGAACATATAATAATGATTTATTTATGATATGGGTGGGACCATTATATACCCCCATTGAATTGGGTAAAGATTTATATCTCATGAGATAAACATGGATGGAATGGGAAATGATCTTAGTTTAGTAGTACATGGCTGGAATGAGGAGTAAACTCTGTTCAATAATGGACTTTGTCTCTTATGATGGTATTGGCAATGAGCCTTGAATAATATGAAATAATTTTCTATGATTATGTGTATGCCAAAAAATTTCATATCTTATGTTATGAATTTTGGGATTATGTTCATTGTTTCTTATTAAATTTTATGATTTATCCCATGGAATGATATTTCAATCTTACATATACTGGATAAGATTTTTAAATGTTATGTTTTTATGTATTATAACTTTGATATGATTGATATCTCATTTTTTTACCCTTACTGAGAATTTAAGATCACCCTTTTATATGTTGCTTTTCTCCAGGTCATGAAGAATGATATTAAGATATGTTAAAAAAGTTTCTATTTATTTCAAAATAATTGGGATATACAGAAGATGTCTTATAACTAGTTTTTTATATTTCCCAGTTTCTAAAGACACTATACCTATACGATCCTATCATAGAGTTTTTATATTTTGAAATGAATATTCTTTAATTTTGATATAATATTTATTTATATAAATTATAGTTCTTTATAGTTGGTATCAGAGAAAAGGTACAGTTAACCATTAAAAACCAGAATGAGAAAACCTTAGTAAAGAACACTAAGGACATGTCGAAGTATAGGTTATAATACTAGTGTTTTAGAAATGATCATAAATAACCTAGGATAAAACCTAATGTATCCTAAATTGAAATTTTATTATTGATTATGTGATTTTTCCATTATGGTTAGTGTTTCTCACCCTATGCTTCTTGGTTTTAGTCAATGGATGAAACCTGATGGAACCACATTAATACTGAATTAAAAGGGAAGTGAAATGATTGTCCTCTTGAGAAACCAAATTTAATGGGATATAGAATACAAAATCTTGTAGATATTCTCACAAAACATTCTCAATATATGAATCATATGGGACTTCCAAAAGAGAAAATAAGGGAAGAAAATCTTTTGGGTCCTTCATGAGGAAACATCCACCTTCTTTCAGTGGCTCTTTTGATCCATTAGTGGCTAAAAAATAGATTAGTTCCACTAAAAAGATATTTTCAGCTGCCTATTGTTCAGAACATGAAAAAGTAATCTTAGCAGTCTATCATTTGGAAGGTGAAGATGATCAATGGTGGAACCTTATTAATAATATGGATAAGGAGTTCCTTGAGCTTATGAAAAACGATAATGAATCCATTGGAACCTATGAAGAAAATTTTTCAAGGCTTGCAAGGTACGCTTCTAGAATTATTATCCAACTTGAGAGTAAAATTCATTGATTCTTTAGTGGCTTAAAACCAAGTCTCTGAAGGTCATTAGACATAAGAGACTTCAATATTTATGTTTAAATCGTTCAATATTCTCTCAAGGATGAGATGGATATTGGAGTAACCCATCAGTCCTATGGGTTTGATAAGAAGAGAAAATTGGAATTCAAGGGAAAATCTAAAGACCACACCGAAAAGAAGATGAGTTTTCCCTTATGCTAATAGTGTGGAAATATATATGGAGGAAATTTTATTAAAGGGATTAGAAATTTTTTTAAGTATGTAAAAGATGGTCATCAAGTAATTGAATGCTAATGCGATGGAGAAAATATGTCTGATGATCTAAATATAGAAAGGTCTAAATAGAATGAACCTCTTACACTTGAATGTAACAAGTGTGAGGAAATCAGGCATTATTCCAATCAATACCATAATCCAAGGGTTATTGATGATGATCGACATCAGTAAACTCTTAAGGCCAAAGAAAAAGGAAAGTCACATGCAATCACTATCAGCGATGTGGAGTATGATAATAAAGTGCTGAAAGGTACACATAGCATCTACTCTAAAGGTAAAAATGCTTTATTTGATTTTAGATCCACACAATCTTTTATTTCTAAAGAATTTTCTAAGGGTGTCGCCATATTACCTCAATAACTAGATGTTGAGTTTGCTATGACAACTCTTAATGGCACAAAAATCACATCAAAAGTTTATAATTCTTCCCCGGTTGATGTTTATAGGAAATTGATTCCTGCAAATCTTGTGATCCATCATAGAGTGGAATTTGATGTGATTATTAGCATGGATTGGATTTATCTACATGTAAATAATATTAATTTCTTAGTAAGGGAAGTCACATTTCATATTTCAGATCAATCTATGACCATTTATTGATTCAAGGAGGAATATGGCCTTCTAGTAGAAATTTCTTCCATCTTATGGGTGTTTATTCCTATAAATAGAGGGTATATATCTAAAATTATTAGGGAGAAAATTACAATTAAGAATACACCCATTTTATTGGAGTTTGATGATGTATTTGTGGAATAATTTCTAGGTCTTCCAACAAATCTTGAGGTTGAGTTTTTAATAGAACTCATACCAAGTGCTATACCTTTTTCAAATACACCTTATAGAATTGACCTAATTGAGTTGTATGAATTGAATAAGAAAATCCAAGAGAATCTTGATAAGGGATTCATATGCCCTTGTGCGTCACCATGGGGTACACCTATTTATTTGTTAAAAATAAATATGTATCAATGCGACTCTACATTGATTATCAAAAACTTAACAAGATCACTATCAAGAAAAAATATCCTCTTCCATGCATTGATGAGTTATTCAACCAGCTACGTGGAGCTAAATACTTTTCCAAGATTGATATTCAATCTGGATATCATCAACTAAGGGTTAAGTAGGAGGATATACCAAGGAAGACATTCCGTATAAGGTATGGACACTATAGATTTATAATGATGCCTTTTGGTCTTACTAATTCCCCCACTATCTTCATGTATCTAATGAATAGAGTCTTTATAGACTATCTTGATTAGTTTGTGGTAGTCTTTATAGATGTTATTATTATCTATTCTAAGTGCAAGGAAGAACATGAAGATCTATTGAGAATTGTACTGAAGACCTTGAGAAAGGAGAAGATTTATTAAAATTTACCTACTGTGAATTTTGTCTTTAGAATGTTTCATTTTTGGGTCACATAATTTCAAGAGATGGGATATCTATAGATCCAACAAAAACAGAAGTTATTAAAAGTTGTCTGATATCTACAACGGTAACTGAGATCAGAAGTTTTCTTGGTTTGTATAGATATTACTAATTTTTTGTGAAATATTTTTCATGATTATCTAATCCAATCACCAAGTTAACTTGAAAAGGAGTTAAGTTTGTGTGGACAGAGTAATGTGAAGAAAATTTCAAAGAGATAAAAAGAAGGTTATCCAGTGCACCTATGCTCACACTGCCTTGTAGTAGAGAAAAGTTTGTGATCTATAGTGATTCATCCAAGAAGGGGTTGGGTTATTTTCTCATGTAAAATGATATGGTGATAGATTATTCCTCACAACAATTGAAAATCCACGAGACAAATTACCCAACTCATGATTTTGAGTTAGCTATGGTAATATTTTTACTAAATATATAGAGGAATTATATTTATGGTGAAACGTGTGATATTTATACTGATCATAAAAGTTTAAAGTATATTTTCACATGAAAGTTTCTAAATATGCACCAAAGAATATGGGTGGAGTTGATTAAAGATTATGACTGCTCAAGACATTACCACCATCGGAAAGAGAACAAGGTGGAATATTCTTTGAGTCTGAAGGACCATGCTAGCCTATCCATGATGAGGATCACAAAAGATCCAATATTTATGGATTTTTAATGAATGGATCTTGAAATTTTGATGGAATGGGAGAAATATTATCCTTCTCAAATGAATGTTAAACATATTTAAAAGTTAAGATTAAAGGGGCATATAAGGAAGATGTAGCACTATAGAAGAAGGTGAGAAATGTTCTTTAATTCAACCTTGATTATGATAGAATAATAAGGTTCAAGAACTGGGATTGTATTCCTCCCATACAAGAATTAAAGGAGATATTGGATGAGGCGCATATTCCATCATTCTCTATTCACCCTAGAAGCATAATGTTGTACATGGACCTGAAAAAATATTTCTGGTGGGATGGCATGAAAAGAGATGTTTCCGAATATGTCTCTCAGTGCTTGGTTTGTCAGCAAGTTAAGATTGAGAGAAAAAAGTCTAAGGGGATGCTACAACCAATACCCATACAAGAATGGAAATGGGAAAACATCACTATGGACTTTGTCATCAGACTTACCAAAACATATAAAGTCCATAATGCTATATGGGTTATAGTTGATCCCCTTATGAAGTCGACATACTTCATTACTATTAGAGAGGATTTATCTCTTGATCAGATTTCAAAGATATATGTAAAGAAAGTAGTAAGATTTCATAGAGTAACACTTTATATTATATCTGACTGGGATCTAAGATTTACCTCTAGGTTCTGGAAAAGTCTTTAGTAGGATCTAGATATAGAGTTAATTTTTAGCATGGCTTATCATCCTTAGATAGACAGTCAGTTTGATAGGACAATACAAACTCTATAAGACATGTTGAGAGCTCGCTCTATTTATTACAAAGTTTGTTGGGATCAACACAAACCATTGGTGAAATTTTCTTACAAAAATATCTTTCAATATACTATTCAGATGGCTCCTTATGAAGCCCTCTATGGAAATTAGTGAAGAAATCTAACTTGCTAGGATGAATTTGGGGAAATAAAGATATTAGGACCTCATCTTTTAGATGAAATAGAAGAGAAGGTCAGATATATTCAATAACACATAAAAGAAGATCAGAGTCAGAAAAAAAGTTATACTGAAAAATGAAGAAGAGACCTAGAGTTTGAAGTGGGTGACAAGGTGTTTCTATAAATATCTCCCTGGAAGAGAGTAATGATATTTGGAATGAAGGGAAAGCTGAGCCCTAGGTATATCAGTACTTTTGAAATTATGGATCGTGTTGGGAAGGTAGTTTACCGGTTGGAAGTTCCACCAAATATCCCCCATGTTCAATATGTGTTTCATGTATCTCTCCTAAGAGAGAATATAACTAATCCTTCATATGTAATAAACTAATAAGTTATACTAATAGAGAAAGATCTTTCTTACGGAGAACAATCAATAGAGATTATGAATCGTAACAAAAAAATTCTTTGAAACAAGAACACTCTATTGGTTAAAGTTTTATGGCGGAACAAAAAATTTGAGGAAACTATGTGAGAACTTGAGGATATGATGAGGTAGAGGTATCCTCATCTATTTTCATCCAATTGATAAATTTAAAGGGTGAAATTTAGTTTAAGTGGGGCATAATGTAACACACAGGTGTTTTTATGAAATATTTTCCATAAATAATTTTAATTCTTCAATAGCTTACATTGCACACAATCGTGAGTTTAAATGAACCACGAGATTCCCTTATTATATAATTTCCATTATAACTTAACCACTAGGTTATTGAGTATAAATACAACTAACTTATAAAAAATTATGGTGATTTCATTGGCTACCAATTGTTTATGAGAAATAGAAATCAATTATATATTTGTATTTATGTATTAATAAATTAAGTGAATTAAAATTGGTTAATGAAATTATTGAAATATATATGTTAAATATTTAATAGAATATTTTTTATATTCATCCAATAGATATTTTAGTCATATGATATGAATAAAACCTATTTGATGTATAAAGGCCTATATTTTTTTCAAATGGGTAATTTTATGCCTTTTAATGGTGAACCCTTTTTAAATTAGGATTTTGACACATTAATAATTTTTATACAATAAAATAAATATTTTCCTTGAAATAGGGATATAAAAATTTACTTTAGATAAATTTTTGATAGTTTTATGATAACTTTCAAGTTTTGATGAATTGTAAAAATACATAAAATTTTAATAGAAAACAACTTTTTTCATTGAAATAATTAATATGGTTAAATTATATTGTTGAATTATTTTAAAGTATAAATATAATATATTTTTATCATTAAATATGATTTTAGTCATTAGCATTAATTTTACATTGAAATAAGATGTAAAAACATTTCAATCTGTTATAATGTTTTAACTTTTAAAACCCATTCTCTCATTTCAACAATGAGATTTTAAATTAATTAGTGAAACTTTTGTGTTTTGAATTTTTAGAAATAGATTCTATATTTGGGATCATAAGATTCAAATCATGTAAGTATCTTTATTTTATTTTTTAGGCATTATGAATAGTAACTTTGGTAATTTTTATTAATAAGGTAAAAGGATAAATCAGGTAATTAAGGGTAATAATAATATTATAAAATTAACCTAAAACTTGTCTTAATATTATTGGATGAGTATGTTTCAACCTAAATCATCCTTGGGTATAAATGGTATCCATTAGAATCTACTTGGAGGAGATTAATACATTTAATTTACTTTATTTAATGAAATGTTAAATATGTCTCAATAAAATTTTAATAAGTAAATCATTTTTTAATATAAGGTTATACAAAATATAAATTAAATTATAAATAATAATTTTGAATATAAAATGTTTTTATTTATCAGGGTAATTTATTTTTAATTTTTAGTAAATAAATAATTACCTTGAAGGTTTATACATTGATGATGTAGAAATTATTTAATTGATAAAAAACCAATAAACTAATTTTTATTAAAATGAAAATAACCATTAAAAGACTAAAACACTTAGAAAAATATTATTTTCTAACTATATCTTTACTATAATCATCCAAGGATCTAGTTATTGACCATTTGTATCCATATGTAAATGATTATGACACTTATATTATTTTATTTAAAGTGATATTAAAGTTATCACATTCATGTTTTCAAAATTATATCATTTTTACTGTAGATTTTACATAATATAATTTTGATTAAAAGTATTATTCTGAAATATAGTATATTTATATTTATCATAATATTTTATTTTTGTTTTTTATTCGAAACATAAGTGTATTAAATATTTATACAAAACTGATTTTGTAATTATTTTTTTAATGGAGATAACATATAAATGTTATTGAAAGTATTAAAATAAATATAATTTGGGATAATTGATATATAAATTTAATTTTATTGAAGAATTTTACCTATTATTAATATAATAAAATAGTTTTTTCTAATTTATCCTCTTATATTAATATTTTTAAAAATTAGTGAATTGAATAGTGTTAAAATTGATACTATTGTTTATTTATCAAAATAATGTTTTATTAAATTATTTAAAAATCATAAAACATTTTTAAAAAGATATAATAATTATTATATGGTCTAAAATTTTCTAAGGTAATTATTTATATTCTAATTAACATCAAATAAGCAAATATGGAACCCTTTTAATTTTGAAATATTTGTTACCTTAGTTAAAAAGTAAATAGAATAACTAAGTGTTAATTAAAATGATAAGGTATAAATTGATAGAAAAACTTGTCTAAAATTTATTGGTTGATAATATTACAAACCTATATCATCTAACATCGAAAACTAGGACATTTTTGAGGTTTTTGGATGAGTTTTTTATTTTATTATAAATTAATATTTTTGGAGATCCCAAAAGTGCACCTCACCTCAATTATAAAAGGGCACCTCCTACGTCACCTCTTTACGTCACTTTGAGCCTTTAATATATGAAATACCCTAACCATATCCTTTATCAACTTCCCTATTTATATTCTAGAGGTTTTGGTCTTCTTCAAATACCAACTCTAGTGCTTTAAGAAGAGATTTAGAGGGAGAACATCGAAGAAGAGGTAATCTCCGCCACCGATTTTTTCAAACTTATTTCTTATTTTACTTTCTCTTGATGAGTTGTTTCATTATAGAGTAATATCTATAGTATTAGTTATATAATTATATTTTATTATGATTATGAAACAACCTTATCCCATCCTCTATACATCCTCTAAAAAATGAAATCACTATGCATGCGTACGTACAACTTACCGTCTCCACACTGTGGTGTAAAATGTTTTTCACCACCACCATACTTGGATGGGTATAATGATAGAAATAATAAATATATATGATTATTATAAAATTTTACTGATTCTGAAATATTACACACCATCCACTTAAATACCATTCAACAATTATGGGAAAGATATCCTCGCTTGTGCGTACCTACGACCTACCATCTCCATGATTCGATGCAATTTATTGTAAATGATCTTCATTAAATAATGATTATATAAATTATTGGGATGAATAAATATTAAATATATTATAATAATATCATTATTTAAATTATATAACTATAACCTAATAATATTAATGAGAACTTATCTGATAAAACATATGTAAGAAAATAAATAAGTTAACACCTATTTGATGAGTAATAACGTTACTAACAAATAGATGATAATATGATCATATATGATATAATAAAAATGAATATTATTATGAAATAATTAAATGAAATTATTTAAATCATTATACAAGATGTTTGGATACAAAAAAAATAAATCATACCTATGGTAAGGGATGATTTCAAAATCTCATTTTTGTCCGAGATTGTTTATATGTAAGTATTTACTGGGGTATATTTATCATCCATATCCATGTTTTATACTTATGTAATATAAAATATTCTTTATATACATATACTATGTTTTATTGTAAATTTTACCCATTTTTTAATTTTTACAAAATGGTATCAAAGGAATCTTTTGTCTCTTTCATTATGAGGTACTTTTTGACTTTTTGAAAAAAGTACAAGAAAAATGTTTTCTTTTAACTTATACAGCGTGAACATATTTTTTTGGTTCATAATGCATTATTTTCATGAAGATTCATTTAAAATATTTCATTTTTATTTCCAAATAAATTATTTTTTTTATAAAATTTCAAAGAATTTTTAGAAAAGAAACCATTTTTGAAGAAAAATGGATATTTTCCTCAAGAATTAATTTCATGTGTCTTATAAAAATTAGTTTATATATAAGATGAAATTATTTAAGTAGGGTTATGTTTCTATCCCAATTATTACTATGGTTTTGTTGTGTTTATGATGTAATGATATTTATTAAATCCATTTGTTTTATATAGATTATGATTGAATGGTTTTTAAGAAACCCATTTTATTCTTTGGGTTATGCTATGATGAATGATTTATGTTATTAAAGATAATGTAAGATTGATTTCATTATGAAATGTTTGGGACATATATCTCCCTCCAATGAATTGGTAAAATATTTATATCTCATGAGTTAAACATGTATGGAATGAGAAATAATCTTGGTTCAGTAGGATATGACTGGAATGAGGAGTGAACTCAATTCAGTAATAGAATTTTTCTACTATGACGGTCTTGGAAATAAGACTTGATTAATATGAAATGATTTTCTATGATTATGTGTATGCCAAAAAATTTCATGTTTTATGTTATGACTTTTGAGATTATGTTAATTGATTCTTATGAACTTTCTTGATTTATCCCATGGCATGATATTACAATCTTTCATATACAAGATATAATTTTCAGATGTTATGTTCTTATGACTTTTGATTATGATATGATTGATATCTACCTTGTTTACCCTTACTTATCATTTGAGCTCACCATTTTATATGTTTATTTTCTCAATTTCATGAAGAAGGGTATTATGTAAGATATGTGAGAAAGGGGTCTAGTTATGATGAAATAAGTGGGATATAATGAAGATATCTTATAACCAGTTGTTTATGTTTCCCAGTTTCTGAAGACACTCTACCTATACAGTTTTGTAGTGGATTTGTTATATTTTGAAATGAATATTCTTCAATTTGAAGTAAAATCTATGTATTTAAAGTATGGGTCATTATAGAAAATCAATAGTACACCACCAACAATGTCCCTAATAAAAACAATGTATATATATGTGTGTGTGTGTGTGTGTGTGTATGTGAATTCATGAATTGAATGAAAATTATTCTATAAATATCAAAAGTGTGCACCCAACATACTGTTGAGTACTCGTGAAGAAGCTTTACAACCAACTCATACTTTCTTCGACAAGTGTTGAAACGGGATCACACTCCCATAGTCTAAACACAACCTATGTAGGAATGATCAATCAATAATCTCATCCTAAATAAAAGAGAATGAGCTATCTTTATATCATAACATATGGTTGAAAATTGGATCACCCATTTTAAAGGGTAGATGAGGTCAATAATATATCATTTAATCATATCTTAGGTGAATGAAATATCACCATACATCATCAAGGGTGGATGGGGAACTACCAATCAACCTAGAGAATGAGGTATTTCTTGGTGAATGAGGTATCACCGCATAACATTGTGGGAGAATATTATATCACTAGGTGAATGATATATCAACATACAATGAAAATAATGGGTGAACAAAGCATCTCCAGGTGAAAAAATATATTACTAATTGAACCATAAACAATAAATAATGACGTATCACCTATTGAATGATATATTACCATTCAATAATTTCCTGGTGGATAATCTATAACTATAAAAATATCCAAGGTAAAAGATCTATCACTAAGCAAAAACCTAGGTGGATTATCTACCTCCACATGAAAAAACTTGGTGAATGAAATATCACCAATGAATGAGGAATTACCCATAAAAAAATGGAGAATGAGGCATCACCAATCAATAAAAATGGTGAATGTGGCATCACTGATTGATAAGGAATCACAAACTGGAAATATCTTAGGGGAATGATATATCACTGAGAATATTATAAGTGATTGATTTGTCTCCAATTTATTGATATTATGGTACACAGGGGAATCATATAGACTGGTTGTTAACATTTTTATTGTTAAATCGATTAACAAGTCACATCTAGTGATGTGTATCCCAATAAAAAACCCAATGATATCACATAAAATATTTAAGAAAAAAATTTATTTGAACATATAACTCAATCTATATGAAGGTTTATTTTACTACCGCTTATCATCATTGATTGTTTCTTGAAATAAATGACATCAAATCCATCAAAATCATCTAGGAAGAGTTTGAAAGTCTATCAGAGAAAATAATGTCCGATTCTGGGTGCTAGCACATATCACCAATGATCCTTAAGATCATTTGATGATCACCACAACATTTTTCCTTAGATTTTAAAAGGTGATATTGGATTGGTTCTTGTAATAGAGATATTATCTATCTAGGATGATGGATACATGAGAGAGGATCACTAAAATTCATGTTAATGAATAGTCCTTAGAAAAAGAGTTTCCTCTTGCTTATATATTTGGATTAAAAATCCTAGAAATGGATCCATAACACCAAAATATATATTACCCACTAAATAACCCATAAATGAAATCTTAATACCTATTAAATATGTCATAAATTCCATTTATATTTATATAACATACTTGTACTATAATAAATACATTCCCTGATAAAAGCAATCCATTAACACCACTTATCATTACTATAAATATTTAAATGAGCCTTGAATATTAGATTAGTATTAAATCATAAAAAATTGTTCCATATATTCGTTATAGAACTTGTGAATACTATTAATAAATAAATTCAATACAATTTTTTCAAAATTGGAATAATAAGAATTTATTTATTTCAGGGTGATCATTGAAACTCAGACATCTCCTAGATCCCATGGGGCCCACTATATCCTACACTATTATTAATAATAATAGGTCATTCTCTTTAATATGATGAGTGTGTGTCCCTATAGATAATTATCTCAATAGTAGTGAGTAATAATTATAGACTAAGAGTGGATTCTAGAAACCCATGAAGGTCTATAAAGAGATAAGGTATAGTCATATCAATGATAACATTTCCTATAAACACATGCCATGTAATATAACCACTTTTTCTCATGGTATCTCATAAATTAGGAAACATACTTTGTGTCATAATCCTTTATTTATTTCTTATTCATTGTCCTTTCTATATGGAATTAAATTCTTCTACCATATCCATGGATTTAGAAAAGTTACTACTATCCTCATCAACTAGTCCTGAGATATCACTTCCTTTCAAAAGAAAAAAATTATTTCTTTATCATTCAACCAATGTGATATCATCAAATATGAATTTCAGAAAAAAATTATACATTTTATAAAATTATTTGAACTTATAAAACATATAGAAATAATTTTTAAAACTAATTAAAATGATACTTTAATATAAAAACTCTCTTTGGTGTTTTCATTGAATCAAGTATCTTCTAGAGAGATTTTGTTTTGGAATGAATTATGAGCCTCATATAATTTATTTATTTTTATCTTAAATCAATTTAGGCCATTAAAATTTGTATCCAAAATAATTTTACATTTATATAAAATTAATGATTAAAAATTTAATTTCACTAAAAATGATTTTAATGCGATGCTATGTATTAATTTTTAAAATTAAATAATCACACCTTGGAAAAATATATTTGATAAAATGATTATGAAATTCGAAAAATTAATTATAAAAATATATAATATTACAATCTTAATCTTTTTCATAAAAATTAACTACTAAGGTTATAATTTAATTACTATAGTAAAAGTAAATCAGGGTAAAAGTAAAAAGTAGACCCCCCAAGTAACTCATATTTGTCTAAAAAATGAGTGGTTAATATGATTATTGATACACACAAATTTTACTCTTCTCTTTTTCCAAAATTTTCATTTTATATTTGAATAGAAACCTTAAATTGATGAAAATATATGGGATACTTAGAAACCTACCATTCCCTTCACTTATAAATGGGTAACACCTTCACCACTTCATGACTAGAATATATTATGAATTACATATTAAAAATATACAATATTACACTCCCTAGAACCCCATCCCAATAAAATTATCCCATGGTCACCCATTGTTATACCAATCCCTTCAAATTCAATCAGACTTTCGAGGAAAATTCACATCCTAGACATGTTTATCATAAAATAATTTTTTTTCTTCATAATTATCATTGTTAAAATTTATTCTATACCCATTAATATAATGATATTATTATAATTTATAAAATATAATATTACAATATTAAGGTTATTGTAACACCCCAATCCCTATAGACTAGAGTCAGTGCATTACTTATTATATTAGAATGGTTATAAGGAATGAAAATCCTGAAGGAACGATCAGTTTAGTAGTCTTTAAGAAACTAGATACATATATTAAACTCAAATTACATTGGAAAAGGTTAAAAAAATACAAAACATAACAAAAACTAAAAACTGCATCTAGAGAAACTCAATAAATGATCTCCTCTTTATCACCTGTTGAAGGTAAAAAATTGAAAGGGGTGATCTCAAACAATCAGTAATAGTTAAAAATAGTGGAATCATGAATCAATAATAACTTAATCATAAACAATTTGACATATCAATATGGCATGGTGAATAAATGAAAACTCACGCCATTAATAAACTGAGAATGAAACTGCATCCATAGATTTTGTCATAGTGTATATCTCATGGATAGTAATAACTGATAATAAATAAAGAGAATGTTTTCTAATTGTAAGTAATTTATCTAAAACATGATACCATAATACCATTAAAACGGTTTAGTTTTGTGGGTAGAGACCCATTTTATTTTTGGAAACAAACTCGAGGGGTTTGTCGCCAACTGATTTGTCTCATGAGACCTGTCGATGCATCGAGGGGCTATAGTGGGCCCCAACTGTCACTGAAAGTCCAAATAATTATTTATACATTTATTTAATACAATACCAATATGAATTTTCAATATCCGAATAGAGTAGATAATACAGATTCATCAATATTTCTATAATTAAAATAACATTCCAAATATACACTATATGTAAAATGGTATACAGTTTAGAAAATAAACATATCCATGATATGAGATTATGGATATTTAATAGAAATATAATTTCAAATGAAAATTGATATCAAATGGGCAGTAGGTACACCACATAAGGATTATTTGGTGCACAAAATAAAGTAAGTCACAACGAAATGGAAAATTAACACAAAGCCCACTACCACATTGTGATCAATCATTTCATATGACCAATAATTAATAATTATAAAATTAATCATTTAATACCATGAAAAGAAAGATAATAATGATATTATATATCAAATGGAAGTACACATATACCACATTCAAGAAATAAGTGGTGAACAATGGAAATCTCACAGAATTAAAAGTGAGATGAGAAACCCCTTACCTTATAATTGAGTATGTTCTTAGTTTGTTTTAATGACCTGAATAATAAAATTTAGATTCATTAATTAATAATTTAATAACCTCATATACATGTAATTGGTTTATTATAACCTTATTAGGTTCATTCATTTCCCTTTTTATGTGTTTAAGAGGTTTGATTTTATTGTTTTGGAAGCATTTTCTTCCTTGGTTTTCATGATTCGTTTACTTGAATTCATGAATGGAAGTTCATTTGAAATGTGGTTAAACATCCATAATTGTTAATATATATAATTAGTTAAATTAAATAGATATAAATTATCTTATAATTATTCTGAGTTATATACTTGGGGATGAATCATTAGTTAAAAGTTATTGATAAACGCTTGGATTTAGCTTGGCAGTTTTGTGTACAATGAACTTGTTTTGTATTATTATTCCATATTATGAGTGTGTAGGGATTCCAGAACATTAATGAGATGAAATAAATATATTATTCTCTAGTTCAACCATTAAAATGGTTTCGTGACCTGAATTGACTATGGTAATTAAAATTAAGAACTCGTCGTCCTTGAATGTGATAAATTAACACATCTCGGACGGTGTTTTCATTTTTAGTATAAGAGGTGGGGGAAAGAGAGATAATGATGAAATATTCCATTAGAATAATATAATTCAAGTTTATTTAAGGTAATTTAATTATCATATCATTTGTATGAAGTGAGGTGAGGAAACTAGTATAAAAGAAAGGAACTCAAAATAAGAGAAAAATTGAGAAATCTCTTACGAAAATTCGGCAGCCTAACAACGTCACTTAAAATTTCATAAAATATTTTTATGAGAAAAAGGGGGTATCTCATCAATAATAAATAATATGGGTAGTAAGGGGAATATGTAATGACATATCCCAACATAATCTAATTGATAATAAGAGAGAAAACATAAATGAAATCTTTAAGAAAAGAGAAGGGTGGTTGATTCTCTTACCTTGTAGAGTAACTCCCAAAACTTGAAGGTTGGGACCTTGGGGATTTGTGGAAACCTTGTTAAGACTCCTAGAGAGGTAATACCACCAGATATTTTTGGATAATGATTTTGGAATGAAAAAAATGATGGGGGTGAGTGGGTATTTATAGTAATTAAGAGGGAGTTTTTTATTAATTAAAAGGGACACCTCATTAGTGGTTTTTGCAAAACCATGGGCTTTCCCATGGTATTTTCCCATGGTTTTTTTCCACTTGGGACACCTCATGTCATAAGTTACTGTACAAAAGTATACTATCCTTTTATATTTAATTATTACATCATTATGATGTCATTAAACTACCGAAAACTCAAAACTGTATTTTTACTATTCACGAAAATTCAAGTATTTTAGAAAAATACAAAAAATTCATCCTAACCATTTTTCAATGTCTAGAATTCAAAAATGAACTCCATTTTTTGAAAATAATTTTCTATGTATTTTTAATTTAATTTTTAAATAAAATCATAGTTAATTCGAAAAATAACCATTTTAAAGAAATAATTAGTTCTATATCTCATTGAAAAATTAATTAAGATATCATTATCTTATTACCTTAAGAAAATAAAATATTATCATTATTTACTATTTATAAGGGTCATATTACTATTCATATTAATATTCATAGGGGTATGTTACTATTCATCAAAAAATCAAGTTGGTTCTTTCAGACTACAAATGACTTGTTGGTCACAACTCTAGATGGCCATTTTTCGAAATTTAAAACATAGAAGTGGAAAATTTATGTTTAATGGCTAGGTTTGGACTATCTATTAAATAACCAAGTGTTTTTTAAAGGGAACATGATGATTTATGAAATATAGGCTACTAATAGAATTTATTTAAGATAATCATACCATAAAATGTTTTGGGTTTTATATTATTCCCTCCTTCAGAAATATCATCCTCGAAATTTTATGTATAAAGCCCACCAAAAATATGTGGGTGGTTCTTCTTCATAACATCCTCAGGTTCCCATGTTTCTTCCTCCATATTTTGGTTTCTCCAAAGAACCTTTACTAGGCGATTTGTCTGGTTTCTCAATACCTTCTCCCTTGTGTCAAGGATCCTGATAGGCTCTTCACAGTATGACAAATCAAGTTACAATTCTATTTCTTCATAGGTGAGTACATGCATTGGTTCTGGAATGTATTTCTTCAACAATGACACATGGAATACATCATGGAATTTGGAGAGACTTAGCAGAATTACTAAATGTTAAGCTACAACTCCAATTCTTTCTAGATTTTCAAATGGTACGATGTACCTAGGGTTGAGTTTCCATTTTATACCAAACGTTAAGACACCCTTCCATGGAGATACTTTTAGAAAGACATGATCTCACTCTTGGAATTCTAAATACTTTATTTGGTTGTTAGCATAACTCTTATGCCTACTTTGGGATGCTTTAATATGGTCTTGGATTGTCTTCACCTTTGCCATGGTCTCTTCAATAAGTTTAGGGCTAATAAGTTTCCTCTCACCAACTTCGTCCCAACAAGTTAGAGTTTGACATCTCTTTCCATATAATGATTCATATGGAGACATTTGAATACTATAATGGAAACAATTTTTGTATGCAAATTCCACCAAATTCAAGTATTGATACTACATACCTTGGAAGTCTAGAGAGAATAACCTAATCATGTCTTCTAGAGTTTTAATAGTCCTTTCAAACTGTCCATCAGTTTGGGGGTGATAAGCAGTACTCACACAAAGCTTAGTATTCAAAGCCTTCTGGAGACTTTTCTAGAATTTTTATGTAAACCGGGGATCTTGATTAGACACAATAGATAGAAGTGCACCATGAAGTCTTACAACTTCATTAATATAAAGTCTTTCCAGACACTCAAGTGGTAAATCCTCTCTTATAGGAAAAAAATGTGTTGATTTTGTGAGACGATCAACAATTACCCATATTGCATCATTCTTTCTAGGTGTCCTTATCAGTCTAGGGACAAAATACATTGTAATGTTATCCCACTTTCACATAGTAATTGTAACATCCCAAGTAAGTAATGAATAATATATATTTTTATCTATGTCTATTAATGATTAAGATAGTGTTTTAGAGGCTTAAAATGAAAATAAATACAATCTTATGCATGGAATACACTAATATTCTTAAAAGATTGTTTTACTGCCTTTTGATGGCAAACCCTTTTTAAATCAAACTTTTGAAAATTTTATAATCTATGTTTATAAAAATAAACTTATTATTTATTATTGGGACATCAAAATTTACATTGTGTGAATTTTTGGTATTTTTCTGACAATGTTCATTTTTTAATGAATAGTGAAAAATACTGCATTTTACATCAAAACTACTTTTTAATATACTTTATTTATATGATTAGATTATCTTTTGAATTGGTTTTAAAGTGAAATTAGAATATATTTTTACCATTTAATCCAATTGTGGTTGTTGGAATTAATTTCACTTTGAAATCAGACTTAAACTAGTGTCAATCTTTTGATACATTTTGTTTCATAAAAACACGCTATTTGTTTTGACAACGGGAATTAATTATTAAATCAATTAATGCAACTTATATGTTTTGAATTTTGTAAAATAGACATAATTTTTGAATTCTGAATATCAAATATAGCTTAGGGTGAATTTTTGGTAATTTTATGAAAAACTTCAATTTTTGATGAATAGTGAAACCACTAAGTGGTACTTATAAAAACTGATTTTCCGTTTAAATTAAATTTTGCCATCTTTGTGTTTTGAATTTCAAAAATCCGACATACATGGTTGTCATTAAGAAGTAAAATTTGGTTCAATGGGATTATAATAATTTTTTGGTGAATAGTAACTTATTAAGTTTTTAATCGCGATTAGAGGTAATTAGTGTAGTTTAAGGTAAGAATAATGTTTTAATAAAATGAAATGACCTAGAAACATGTCCTATCATCATTGGACATGTCATGTCCGACCAAGAAAATCCATGGGTCAACTTGGGGACCCCACGGAGCCACTTTGGTTGGAAAATGACATAAATACATTTTTATTTAATGTTAAAGTAAAAATGACACAAACATAAGTTATTTTACTAAAAAAAATTTTACATGGGGTTATACAATTAAGATTTTTTATTATAAATAGTCATTGGAAATCTAAAAAGATTTCCTACATCATAGTATTTTTTTATAATTTTTAAAATTTAAATAAATTAAATTATTTATGACATCATGATGATGCAGCGATTACCTCATTAATAAAGGATTTAAATTAAATGAAAGGATAATGTAAAATCAATTACCTACACATGTCAAAAACCTATTGTATGGGTATATTTAGAACCCTTATAACCTTACCCTCGAATTATATCAATGTGGGACCTTTTTAATTCGAAAATCATTTTCAAATAAAGTAACATTTCTTTACTTTCCAAGAGTGCCCCTCCTCTCCTCTTATAAAAGGCCCCCACCTCTACCTCCTTACCCACACTCCCAAAGCCTTTGGCTCGGCCAAAACCTACCCATTTTGTCTCTCCACTTCCCTATATTACTCCTTGAAGCCTCAATTTGGGAAGAGGTCTTCCCAAGGAAGCCTTTGAGCTCAAACCAAAAGGAGTTACCCGATTTTAAGGTAATGTATTCACTTAAGTCCTTTTGTTTTATTTTGCTTCTCCACCCCCCTAAACTCTTTTTATTCATTTCTTTTGTAACAAATCCAGTATCTTCAATATACTATGATGTTGTTATAATAAGGATTCGAGCTACACTTACACACACCTACATCTAATGGTTAAAGAACATACTGTTTCCGTGGATGGTGAATTTCTGCCTCCCGAAACGATGATTATTCAACATTCTTTTAAAACCTTCAAAGGTGGCCATTAAGATGAAACTATATTTATATATGATATATAATATGTTTATGTTTTCCTTAAGCTTCTGTATTTTTCATTTTTTTCATACCTTTATGGTTTCCATTATGGGTAAACGCGATATCTTCATTTAAAGAAGTGCGGACTACCGCCCCCTCAAAGTGATTTGATTCGTTAAATACCATACATGGGACGTATATAGGATGGAGTTATGATATTATATCTGATATTACACTGGAATTATAATATACCTTTATATCATTATGATTATATTCTATAAAATATTAAATAGAAATGAAAATAGCGTTCATGCGTACGTACGGCTTACCGTCTCCATGAACGGTGCATTTCATTTCTTACCTCTAAATGAATATGTAATATTATAAATTCATGTATATACTGGATATATATGATATATATGATATATAAATCATGATTATAATTCTGGATATAATGGATACATGAATAACTTGTAATTATAAAGGGTTTATTTTTGACTCAAGTACCAATGATCGTTAAAATGACCTTTATTAACTTAAATAATTACATAGTGTTCATGACATGGAAATAAGTGATATAAAAGGAATAATGATCTTGAAAAAGGTTCTTAAGAAAGTAGAAATTAACTCAGGTTTATTATTCAGGACATTAAAGAACGATCGAGTCAAGTCGGACCCGAGGTATGGGACTTTGTCTCAATATCCTTTCATTGAGGCATATTTTATTTTATACACAACCTTCTTTTATACGCTGTATAAACCCCTTTGACTTTTACGTTTATCCAAAAGGAATATTTTTTATACGAAGCATTTTACTAAATGACAAAAGGGAATGTTTTGTTGTACGTATGCGGTGACAACGACTTCTCCGCCGCCGTGACCATTATTTGAGTTTCGGCTTCCTCTACAAGCCATACCTTCTTTTTAAAGGAAAAATAAATACCATGTTTTACTTTTCTTTTATTTTGGTATTGAAAATGGTTTTCATAATGTTTTTATTATATCAATGTGTTTTATTGATATCTTGTGATTGAAATGTGGAAATGTTATGTTTCCTTTATGTATGTTTTATGCGATACGATTATGTTATGGTTCTTGGGAATTATTATGAAGATGAGTGGTTCTATGATAAACTAAGTCCAGGTGATCCCGATATAGCTCTCCAATGCATTGGGTAACACGAAGGAGTGAAACATTAAGGTTTCTCCGAAGAGATTTAGGGAATATACTGTGATGGGTATTCCAAACGTAACCAAGAGGGTTACTCCCTACGTAAGAATGTTATGAATGCCTCAAGTTACCTTTATGTTTTGTGATTTCTATGATTTATTCATGATTTGATGAGGTATGTTAAAGTTCTTATGTTTTATGGGTAAAGTATGATTTCATTCTTATGTATATATATACCCATGTTTTCTTTCCATATTTTTATATCCCTTACTGAGCTTTTTATGCTCATCCCAAGTTTTTTTGAAATGTTTTTCACAGGTCAAGGGAAAGGTACATGATATGATGATAGTGTCAAGGAAGTGTCAAGAAAGAATCCATGTTTTATTTTAAATATGTTTTCATTGATGGGAAAGAGGAATACTATCTTTATGTAACCACTTTGTTTATATGTGGAATGTAATGCAAGTTTTATGATCTAATTCTCTAAAACTCTAAACCTAAAAAGATCCTCAATGTGTAATCTTGTAATAACTTAAGATTAAGTAAGGTTTAAGGCTGGGGCCTTATAGTTGGTATCAGATGTCGGTTTAGATAACTTCAGGAGTTATAATTCTATTAAATGATTATCCAAAAATATATTTTTTTGAAATGATATAGCATTTGAAGATTACCATGTTGCTTCATCTAAGACATGTTTGTTCAGAATGGTTTTCCGCAGAGGAAACAGGGAAGCAATGCTAGGAAGGCATACAGAAGGAAATAACCTTCCGAATCAGCATCCCGAGATGGTCGGAATTGGAACTGAACAGTTTGTTGCAGTAATGGCACAGTTGACTCAAGCGATAAATGGTGGTGGTTTCCATGCATGTGATCACCCAGATCAATCGCAGAGGAACATGTCAGTGGTGAAACATTTCATGAGGCAACATCCCCCATCATTCAGAGGATCATCTGACCCTGTGTTAGCTGAAGGGTGGATTAAAGCACTGGATAAGATTTTCAATGTCATGGGGTGTTCAGACAATCAAAAGGTTAGTCTTTCTATTTACCGTTTGGAGGGTGATGCAGATCAGTGGTGGTCTATGGTTAAAAATATCAGGGACGTCGATGAGATTGATGCTCTTGACTGGGATGAATTCAAAGGTATGTTTCTTGAAAATTATTTTCCTAAGGCTGTTCAAATTAGTATGGAAAAGCAATTCTTGGAATTGAGGCAAGTGGAAGACTCAGTGGCTGCCTATGAAGAAAGGTTCACTCGATTGGCAAGGTATGCTCCAAATTTTATCCGAGACCTTGATAGTAAAATCAATCATTTTTACTTAGGATTAAAGCCAAAATATCGAAGGGAATTAGCTTCTCATGAGTTTAAAAGTTATGAAAAGCTTGTTTGATGTGCTGAGAAGGTGGAAATGGAGTTTGCTGATGATCAAGTGTTCTATAACAACCAACAGAATAAGAGACCGAGGTGGAAAGAGAAAGGTAAGAATTCTTCAAAAAAGTCTAATGGTAAGAAAACTAAGTTTCCAGTTTGTGATAAATGTGGAAAAAGGCATGCTGGGGAATGTCTTCTGAATTCTGGAAAGTGCTACCGATGTGGTAAGATGGGACATAAGGCTCGTGATTACACTGAAAAAGATCAAGGTGAAGGTAAGACCAAATTGGATTTACAGTTAGTGAAATGTTTTAAGTGCAATGAGATGGGTCACTATGAAAACGAGTGTCCAACAAAGAGCTTGAGTGATGGGAAGCATTTAGACTACAAGTAGAAAGGGGTGGTGAAATCCTTTGCAACTACTTCAGCAGATGTCGGGCCATCAAATGAAGTTGTATCAGGTACTTTGTTTTTTCAGATTATGCCAGTGTGTTGTTTGATTTGTGGTCTACACATTCTTTTATCTCTGAAACCTTTTCTAGTAAAATGGGAATTCCATCTCAAGAAATGACTTCTGAACTTGTGGTAAAAACACCTGGGGGAAATGTTGAGGCAAAAAGAATTTATAAGAATCTTCCTATCCTTATCTGTGGAAAGAACCTACTTGCAAACCTTATTGTTCTATCTCTAGTAGAGATTGATGTTATCTTGGGTATGGATTGGCTCTCTATTTACCATTCTAAGATTGAATGTAGAGCTAAAGAAGTTTCTTTTTAGAAAGACTTTCAGTTTGTGTACAAGAATGAACCCTTACTATTGATAACTTATCAAGAGGCCGAGAAACTTATAAAAGATGGAAATGAATGTTACCTTGAACACATCGTTGAAAATAAAGGAACTAATCAGATTAATGATGTGCCAGTGGTAAATGAGTATCCTGATGTTTTTCCTGATGAATTTTCATATAATAACATTTTTCAATCTAGTATACAGATGGCACCATTTCAAGCATTATATGGGAAGCGGTGTCGAAATCCATCTTTCTGGGATGAAGTGGGTAAAAGGAAGTTGATGGGACCAGAATTGGTAGAAGAGTTGGCAGAAAAAGTTCAGCTGATATAGAAACACATGAGAACAGCTCAGAGTAGGCAGAAGAGTTATGCGGATAACAGGAGGAATGATCTCTCTTTTGAGGTAGGTGATCATGTTTTTCTCAAAGTATCACCATGGAAAAGTGTAATGCGATTTGGTAAGAAAGGAAAGATCAGTCCAAGGTTCATTGGACCATATGAAATTCTGGAGAGAGTTGGATCAGTTTCTTATCGAGTGGCTTTACCTTCGAGTTTATCTCAGGTACACAATGTTTTTTATGTTTCGATGCTGAGAAAGTACATGCCAGATCCATCTCATGTTTTGAGTCCAGAGGTAGTTCAGCTGGAAGAGAACCTATCATATGAGGAACAACCGGTCCGGATTCTTGACCATAGGGATCAAGTGTTACGGAATAAGTTGATTCATCAGGTAAAGGTTTTGTGGAAAAACCACATGATGGAAGAGGCAACATGGGAATCTGAAAATGCAATGAGGGATAAGTACCCCCATTTATTTGATAAGTAAATAAATTGCGGGGACGCAATTTTCTAATGGGGGGAAGGATGTAACATCCCAAGTAAGTAATTAATAATAGATATTTTTATCTATGTCTATTAATGATTAAGATAGTGTTTTAGAGGCTTAAAATGAAAATAAATACAATCTTATGCATGGAATACACTAATATTCTTAAAAGATTGTTTTACTACCTTTTGATGGAAAACCCTTTTTAAATCAAACTTTTGACAATTTTATAAGCTATGTTTGTCAAAATAAACTTATTCTTTATTATTGGGACATCAAAATTTACATTGTGTGAATTTTTCGTATTTTTCTGACAATGTTCATTTTTTAATGAATAGTGAAAAATACTGCATTTTACATCAAAACTGCTTTTTAATCTACTTTATTTATATGATTATATTATATTTTGAATTTGTTTTAAAGTGAAATTAGAATATATTTTTACCATTTAATCCAATGGTGGTCGTTGGAATTAATTTCACTTTGAAATCGGACTTAAACTAGTGTCAATCTTTTGATACATTTTGTTTCATAAAAACACACTATTTGTTTTGACAGCGGGAATTAATTATTAAATTAATTAATGCAAATTATATGTTTTGAATTTTGTAAAATAGACATCATTTTTGAATTTGGAAGATCAAATATAGCTTAGGGTGAATTTTTGGTAATTTTCTGAAAAACTTCAATTTTTGATGAATAGTGAAACCACTAAGTGGTACTTATAAAAACTGATTTTCCGTTTAAATGAAATTTTTCCATCTTTGTGTTTTGAATTTCAAAAATTCGACATACATGGTTGTCATTAAGAAGTAAAATGTGGTTCAATGAGATTAGAATAATTTTTTTGTGAATAGTAACTTATTAAGTTTTTAATCGCGATTAGAGGTAATTAGTGTAGTTTAAGGTAAGAATAATGTTTTAATAAAATGAAATGACCTAGACACATGTCCTACCCTCATTGGATGTGTCATGGCCGACCAAGACAATCCATGGGTCAACTTGGGGACCCCATGGAGCCACTTTGGTTGGAAAATGACATAAATACCTTTTTATTTAATGTTAAAGTAAAAATGACACAAACATAAGTTATTTTACTAAAACAATTTTTACTGGGGTTATACAATTCAGATTTTTGATTATAAATAGTCATTGGAAAGATAAAAATATTTCCTACATCATAGTATTTTTTTATAATTTTTAGACTTTAAATAAATTAAATTATTTATGACATCATGATGATGCAGTGACTACCTCATTAATAAAGGATTTAAATTAAATGAAAAGATAATGTAAAATCAATGACCTACACATGTACAAAACCTATTGGATGGGTATATTTCGAACCCTTATCACCTTAACCTTTAATTATATCAATGTGGGACCTTTTGAATCCGAAAATCATTTTCAAATAAAGTAACATTTCTTTACTTTCCAAGAGTGCCCCTCCTCTCCTCTTATAAAAGGCCCCAACCTCTACCTCCTTACCCACACTCCCAAAGCCTTTGGCTCGGCCAAACCCTGCCCATTTTGTCTCTACACTTCCCTATATTAGTCCTTGACGCCTCACTTTGGGAAGAAGTCTTCCCAAGGAATCCTTTGAGCTCAAACCAAAGAGAGTTACCCGATTTTAAGGTAATGTATTCACTTGAGTCCTTTTGTTTTATTTTGCTTCTCCAAACACCTAAACTCTTTTTATTCATTTATTTTGTAACAAATACAGTATCTTCAATATACTAGGATGTTGTTATAATAAGGATTAGAGCTACACTTACACACACCTACATCTAATGGTTAAAGAACATACTGTTTCTGTGGATTGTGAATTTCTGCCTCCCAAAACGATGATTGTTCAACATTATTTTAACACCTTCAAAGGTGGACATTAATATGACACTATATTTATATATGATATATAATATGTTTATGTTTTCCTTAAGCTTATGTATTTTTCATTTTTTTCATACCTTTATGGTTTCCATTATGGGTAAACGCGATATCTTCATTTAAGGAAGTGCGGACTACCGCCCCCTCAAAGTGATTTGATCCGTTAAATACCATACGTGGGACGTATAAAGGATGGAGTTATGATATTATATCTGATATTACACTATAATTATAATATACCTTTATATCATTATGATTCCATTCTATAAAATATGAAATAGAAATTAAAGTAGCGTTCATGCGTACGTACGACTTACCGTCTCCATGAACGGTGCATTTCATTTCTTACCTCTAAATGAATATGTAATATTATAAATGCATGTATATACTGTATATATATGATATATATGATATATACATCATGATTATAATTCTGGATATAATGGATACATGAACAACTTGTAATTATAAAGGGTTTATTTTTGACTCAAGTACCAATGATCGTTAAAACGACCGTTATTAACTTAAATAATTACATCATGTTCATGACATGGCAATAAGTGATATAAAAGGAATAATGAACTTGAAAAAGGTTCTTAAGCAAGTAGAAATTAACTCAGGTTTATTATTCAGGAAATTAAAGAACGATCGAGTCAAGTCGGACCCGAGGTATGGGACTTCGTCTCAATCTCCTTTCATTGAGGCATATTTTATTTTATACACAACCTTCTTTTATACAGTGTATAAACCCCTTTGAATTTTATGTTTATCCAAAAGGAATATTTTTTATACGAAGCGTTTTACTAAACGAAAAAAGGGAATGTTTTGTCGTATGTATGCAGCGACAACGACTTCTCCGCCACCGTGACCATTATTTGAGTTTCGGCTTCCTCTACAAGCCATAACTTCTTTTTAAAGGAAAAATAAATACCATGTTTTACTTTTCTTTTATTTTGGTATTGAAAATGTTTTTCATAATGTTTTTATTATATCAATGTGTTTTATTGATATCTTGTGATTGAAATGTGGAAATGTTATGTTTCGTTTTTGTATGTTTTATGCGATACGATTATGTTATGGTTCTTGGGAATTATTATGAAGACGGGTGGTTCCGTGATAAACTAAGGGCGGGTGGGCCCGATATAGCTCTCCAATGCATTGGGTAACACGAAGGAGTGAAACGTTAAGGTTTCTCCGAATAGATTTAGGGAATATACTGTGATGGGTATTCCAAATGTAACCAAGAGGGTTACTCCCTACGTAAGAATGTTATGAATGCCTCAAGTTACCTTTATGTCTTGTGATTTCTATGATTTATTCATGATTTTATGAGGTATGTTAAAGTTCTTATGTTTTATAGTTAAGGTATGATTTCATTCTTATGTATATATGTACCCATGTTTCCTTTCCATATTTTTATATCCCTTACTGAGCTTTTTATGCTCATCCCAAGTTTTTTTGAAACGTTTTTCATAGGTCAAGGGAAAGGTACTTGATATGATGATAGTGTCAAGGAAGTGTCAATAAAGAATCCAAGTTTTATTTTAAATATGTTTCCATTGATGGGAAAGAAGAATACTATCTTTATATAACCACTTTGTTTATATGTGGAATGTAATGCAAGTTTTATGATCTAATTCTCTGAAACTCTAAACCCGAAAAGATCCTCAATGTGTAATCTTGTAATAACTCAAGATTAAGTAAGGTTTAAGGCTGAGTCCTTATAGTAATAGGTATAGGTTTCATCACTCCTTTAGGATGTTGTCTCTCTGCCTTCACTAGTTGAAAAACTAGATACCTTGACACGTAGTCAGAAATTTCCCGCTTCATATTATCCCACCAAAAATATTCCTTCAGATCTCTATTCATATTTGTGCTACCTGAGTGTATAGAGAAATTTGAGCTATGAGCATCCTCTAATAGTTCCCTTTTTAGCTTAGGTACTGATGGAATGCATAACCTCTTCCCAAAATTCAGAACTCCTTCTTTATACATGAAGTCTTCAAATCTCCCATCCTTAACAACAATAATTTTCTTTTGTATTTTCTCATCATTAGATTGAGAGATTTTTATCTTCTTTAGTAAAGATGGTTTAATAATCATTTGAAATAGGAAAGATGTTTCCCCTTCCTTAACAATTATCATATCCATATTTAGTAGATACATGAATATAGTTTCTCTCTCAATCCTCACTTGGGTCATAAGTCCATGATCTTTCATGCTTAATGCATTTTCCACCTTATTTACCTTTACTGGGTGGTAGTGTATTGAACAATCGTAATCATTGAGTAACTTGAGCCATCTTTTTTTCCGCATGTTGATTTCTTTTTGTGTGAAGATATATTTAAAACTCTTTTAATCTGTGTATATCTCACATTTTCACCGTAAAGATAATGTCTCTATATCTTCAGAGAAAATATTACTACTACTAACTCAAGATCATGTGTTGGATAATTTTGCTCATGAGTATTCAAATCCCTTGATGCATAAGCAATAAATTTACCATTTTTCATAAGGACACAACCCAACCCATTCTTTGATGCATCACTATATATTACAAATCCTTCACTTCTAGATGGAAGAGTCAAAATTGGAGAATTGACCAATCTTCCTTTCATTTTTTCAAAGAATTCTGTACATTATTCTATCCACAAAAACTTAACTTCTTTACATGTGATCTTGGTTAGTGGGTTAGCCAGTCAGGTGAAATTCAGAACGAAATGCCGATAGTGACCTTCTAAGCCAATAAAAATACGTACCTCAGTTATGTTTATTAGTATGGGCTAATCTTGGATTGCCTTTGTCTTCAAAAGATCAACTAGGATTCCATCCTTAGAGAAAATATGGCCTAGAAAAGAAACTGATTGAAGCCATAATTCTCACTTGCTAAAATCCCCATATAATTCATATCTTCTAAGTTTTTTCAAAGTAATCCAAAAGTAAGCCTCATGATCTTCATAGATTTTTGAGTATACCAGGATATCATTGATGAATACCACAAAAAAGTTATCAAGATATTCCTTGAAAACTCTATTCATTAAATCCATGAAAACAGAGGGTGCATTAGTCAGTCCAAAAGGCATCACTGTAAACTCATAATGCCCATACCTAGTTCGAAATGCTGTCTTAGGAATATCTTCCTTCCTCACACACAGCTAATGATATCTAGATCGAAGGTCAATCTTTGAAAATTATTGAGCTCCATGAAGTTGATCAAATAAATCATCAATATGAGGTAGAGGATACATATTATTTATTTTAATATCATTGATTTCCTTGTAATCAATGCATATCATTAGGAATCCATCTTTCTTTTTGACAAACAAGACTGAGGTTCCCCATAGAGACACACTAGGTTGAATAAATCCTTTGTCACTCAACTCCTCTAGTTGTTTCTTTAGCTCCACTAACTACACAATGGCCATTCTATAGGGGGTCTTTGATATAGGTCTTGAACCAAGAATTAATCCAATGGAAAACTCAATTTCCTACTCTAGAGGATGTCTAAGTAAATATTCTAGAAACACATCAATGTATTCTTCCACTGTATGAACATATTCAATTTGAATATTTCTTTCCTCACCCATAGATATTGGGTTATCTTACTCTCCAAGAATTGAATTCAATAGAGATAATGGGGGTGGGTCTAGATAAGAATTATATGGAGAGGTCTCTTCTCTAAAGATAAGATATTCTACACCATTTTCAAAAATTGTTACTTCATTTTTCTTTTAATAAATATTTGCATCATATTTTTTCATCCAATTCATACTGAGAATTATATAAAATTCAGTCATTGGTATGATGATAAGGTTAGAAACTAAAGCACTTTTATGTGTCACGAGGGGGACTAGTTGACATTCTTTTGTTGCAATGATGCATCCCATAGGAGTTTTGACTGATAACTCCTTTATTAAATCAAATTAGACATGTCTAATTTTCTTGGCAAACTGGGAAGATATAGATGAATGAAATGATCTAGAATCAAATAAAGTGTTGTCTATGTTTTATGAAACAATTAAAGTACCTACCACCACATCATTAAGAACTTCAACTTCTGCGGTTGTAATCGCATACACTCTCCCTTGCTCTCTTGGATTTTTTTGAGGCATGTTTCCTTAGTGCTTAGGACACTCATTTGCATATTGTCTCATATCCCTACAATTATAGCATTGAACACCATTAAATTGTTTCTTCCCCTTGCATTCATAAGATAGATGATCCTTTTATCAACACTTATATGAGACTCCCATGTTTTTCAAGCATTTCTTGAGATGATTATTTCCACAGTTTTTACATAACGGGAATTTATTTGTTACCTTGTTCTTCTTTGGAGCTTCATCTTTCCCTTGGTTATCAGTGTAACATCCCAGGTAAATAAAGAATATGACATTTTTATATTTATTAATATTTGTGTATAAAATATTAATATTACTTTAATGGGGATTCTATGTTTGATGGCGTACCCAATACACAACAACGAGTTTCTTGGAAATCTTACGTTGCACTCTAATAATAAAATAATATTATTTCAAATGGTAGTTAACACGTAGTCGTTGTAATGGTAGGAATTAACATAACTAACTAAAAAATGATTACATATGTTTGTTAAATATTTTTACGTTTATCCAATACATGTTAGCGGCTTAAAATGCGAATGAATCCATTTTTAAGCATAAATGTTCTAATATTCTTTAAAAGATCGATTGGCTGCCTTTTGATGGAAAACCCTTTTTGAATCTAAATTTTGTCAATTTTATATTCTATATTTGAAAAAATAAAATCCTTATTTAGAATCATGAAATCAAAATTTACTTTGTGTAAATTTTTGGTATTTTTCCGATAAAGTTCATTTTTTATTAGTGAAAAATGCTGTATTTTAATTCAAAACCTCCTTTTAATATAATTTATTTATATTGTTATATTATCTATTTAATTGGTTTTAAAGTGTAATTAGAATATATTTTTACCATTTAATCTAATGTTTGTCATTTTAATTAATTTCACTTTGAAATTGGACATAAACAAGTGTCAGACTTTTGATAGATATTGTTTCTTAAAAACACGCTATTTGTTTTGACAACGGGAATTAATTATAAAATTAATTAATGCAACATATAAGTTTTTAATTTTTTAAAATAGACATCATTTTTGAATTCAGAATATCAAATATTTCTTAGGGTTAATTTTTGGTATTTTTCTGAAGAACTTCAATTTTTGATGAATAGTGAAACCACTAAGTGGTAGTTAAACAAACTGATTTTTCATTTAAATGAAATTTTACCGCTTCTGTGTTTTGAATTTAAAAAATACAAAATACATGGTTGTAATTAGTAAGTAAAATTTGGTTCAATGAGATTAAAATATTTTTTTTGGTGAATAGTAACTTTTGAGTTTTGTTAACCGCGATTAGAGGTAATTAGTGTAATTTAAGATAAAAATGATATTATAAAAATATAAAAATATCTTGACACATGTACTAACCTTATTGGATAAGTCATGGACGACAAATAAAAACCATGGGTCAATTTTTGGGACCCCATGGAGCCACTTGGGGTGATAATGACATTAATACCTTTTATTTAAAGTAAAAATAAAAATATCACAAACATGTATTGTTTTACTAAAAAAAATTTTACATGGGGTTATATATGTTATATTTTATACTATAAATACTCATTAGAAAGATAAAAAGATTTCCTATAACATGGTAATTTTTTTATAGTTTTTTAGACATCAAAAAAATAAAATTATTTATGACACAATGATGATGCAGTGTTTACGTCATTAATGAATGATTTAAATAAATAAGAAGATAATGTTTAAAATAATATCCAAAACTTGTCCAATTATTATTGGATGATTTTATTTTGAACATGTACCACCTTATATTCTACTTTAATTAATTTTGGAGCTTTATAAACTGAATTTCATTTTATAATAAAATAATAATTTCAATATTTCCAAAAGAGCCCCTCCTCTCCCTTATAAAAAGACCCCACTTCCTACCCATCTCTAACACTTATCAAGCCCTTTTTCTAGTCCAAACTCTACTAAAATAATCTTAAAATATCCCTCTATTAATCCTAGAAGCCTCACTCTAGGCAGAAGCCTTTCCAAGGAAGCCTTTGGGCTCAAATCAAAAAGAGTTACCCGATTTAAAGGTAATGTCCTCTCTTATGTTCTTTTGTTTTATTTTGCTTCTACAACCCCATAAACTCTTTTTATTACTTTATTTTGTAAGAACAAAAGTATCTTCAATATACTAGGATTTTTTATAAGAAGGATTCGATCTAAACTTACACACACCAACGTCTAATGGTTAAGGAACATACTGTTTCTGTGGATGGCGAATTTCTGCCTCACGAAACGATGATTGTTCAATATTCTTTTAAAACCTTAAAAGGTGGCCATTAAGATGTCACTATATTTTTATATGATATATAATATGTTTATTTTTTACTTATTCTTATGTATTTTTTCATTTATGGCATACCTTTATGGTTTCCATTCTGGGTAAACACGATATCTTCATTTTAGGAAGTGTGGACTACCGCCTCCTCAAAGTGGTTTGATTCGTTAATGCCATATATGGGATGTGTAAAGGATGTAGTTAATAATATTACATATTATATTATAATTTAATTATAATATACCTTTATATCATTATGATTTCATTCCATTAAATACTAAATAGAAATGAAAGTAGCGTTCATGCGTACGTACGGCTTACCGTCTCCATGAATGGTGCATTTCATTTCTTACCTCTAAATGTTATGTAATATTATAAATGCATGTATATACTGGATATATATGATATATATGATATCTAAATCATTAATATAATTCTAGATATAATGTATATTTTACCACATGAACAACTTGTAATTATAAGGAGTTTATTTTTGACTCAAGTACCAATGATCGACAAAACGACCGTTATTAACCTAAATATTTACAAAGTGTTCATAACATGGTAATAAGTGATATAAAAGGAATAATGAACTTGAAAAAGGTTCTTAATAAAGTATAAATTAAATAAAGTTTATTATTCAGGAGATTAAAGAACGATCGAGTCAAGTCGGACATGAGGTAAGGGATCCTACCTCTCTCTTTCTTTTTAAGTACTCTCTTTTATGTCATTTCTTTTAAGCTCCTCTTTATTATGTTGGGGGATGTTCTTTTATATTAATATTACTGTATATTTTATGTTCATATGATGAGATACCATATTTGATCTCATCAATCCATTTTTTGGAAGTTTTAAGTGGTGCCGTTAGGCTGCTGAGTTTTCGTAAGGGATTTTTATCTCACTTTGTGTTCCCGTGAGATTCATGCTACATTTTCCACTATTTCCTTTTGTGTGGTGTATTTACTTCCCATAATTGTATTCTTTGTGTGATATAAATTAATTTATGGGTATTTACATATTCACTGTATGACCCTTCTTTCATGGGGTGTGCGTTTCGAAAGTTACCCAAATCGGTTAGGGAACCTTTCACCCTCCTCTTTTTAAAAGACTTATTTTGTAATGTCTTTTAATTTACACCTTTTATGTTGGGATATGTTCTTATAAATCCTTATTGATGTAAATTTTCTGTCCAAGTAATGAGATACCATTTTCTCTCTCATCAAATCATTTTCTGAATTTTAAGGTGACGCCGTTAGGCTGTCGAATTTTTGCAAGGGAACTTCTTAACTCAATTTCAATTCTTTGGGTAAAAATAGTACTCATTGAATATATCATTCCATGAATATGTGTGAATGAATCTGGTTGTTTTACACTTAATATCCACTTATATTGGGTGTACATTTATTTTTCACACATAAGTATGTAATTGATTTATCCATAATTTAAGGATACCGTCTTTATAAGGGACTTCGTCTCAATCTTATTTTATTGAGGATTCCTTTGATTTATACACGAGTTTCTTTTATACTATGTATAAAACCCTTTTGACTTTTAATTTCATTCAAAGAGAATCTTTTCTCTACGATGCTTTTTACTAAATGACAAGAAGTATGTTTCATTTTTACTTACGCGGTGACAATGACCTTTCCGCCGTGAGTATTATTTAATCTTTGGCTTCCTAACAAGCCGTAATGTTTTTAAAAAAGGAAAAATAAATACCATATACTATTTTATGTATTTTGGTAATTAAAATGGTTTTGATAATGTTTAGATAATATCAATGTGTTGTATTGATATCTTTGATTGAAATGTGGAAATGTTATGTTTCTTTATGCATGTTTTATGTGATACGATTATGTTATGGTTCTTGGACATTGTTTACGAATTCAGGTGGTTCCGTGATAAGCTAAGGGCGGGTGAGACCGAGATAGCTCTCCAATGCATTGGGTAACATGACAGAGGTAAACGTTAATGTTTCTCCTAAGTGATTTAGGGAATATACTGTGATGGGTATTCCAAATGTGACTCCCTATGTAGCTGTGATAGCTACAATGTATGTATGTTATGTATGCCTCAAGTTACCTTCATGTCTTATGATTTCTACGAGTTATTCATAAATCTTATGATTTCATGAGGTATGTTAAATTTATTATGTTTTATGAGTGAAGTGTGTTTTCATTGATTCTTATTTATATGTGGACTAATGTTTCCTTCCAGTATTTTTATATCCCTTAATGAGCTTTTTGTGCTCATCCCAAGTTTGTGAAATGTTTCTCCACAGGAGTTAAAGTGAAATACGGTCAAGGATGGGATCAAGGAAATGTCATGATGTCTAAACATGGAACTATACATGACTCTTTTGTTCAAGAGTTTATATTTTGTGAAAAAAATGGAGACTGAGTAGATGTGTCTACCTTGTAATCTTTGAGATGTAATAGTTATGTCCTAATTCTCTAAAACTCTACACCTAAAAAGATCCTCAATGTGAATTATTCATTTAATCCAATATTATGTAATGTTTTAAGGCTGGGTCCTTATAGTTGGTATTAGTGGTTGGTTTAGATAACTTTAGAGGTTAGAGTGTTGTTTAAGCATAATTGACAAGTTGTGTATAACCACGATGGTTATTATATTAGATAGAGTCATTGTTATTTATGAAAGTTGGAATGAGTTTGAGATAACTTGGATAATTATATCTTAGTGTTTATCTTCCTAGTACATGATGATTTTTTTGATATAATCACACCGAATTTTTTGGTTTTAGTAAATGGATGGATCTAGCAGGCCCCAAAGTGACAATGGGTTTGAAGGAAACTATGGTGGTTCTCTGATTAAGAGACTGGATGAAATGGGGGATTCAATGAGAAATCTCATGGTTATTCTTAACCAACTATCAGGAGTCATGATCAACCACTTGAACCTTGGTGAGTTCTCTAATGCATCATGTACGAGAGAACCAACTTGATGTGGAAGTTCATGTAATAATTATAAAGGTAACCATTAGGGTTTATATGATCCTTACTTTTGAGGTAATTATGGGTTACTATATGTTATGATGGAATATGAACAACATGAGATAAAATTGAGGTTAAATTATGTTATGGTTATTTTTGAAGATTTTATAGCTTTTTGGGGAATGTTATAAGAATTATTTATTTTGGGAAAAAGGATAACACACAGACCATGTGACAACCCGTCGCGTCGGACAAAGCTGCGGGAATCGAACCCACAACCAAAGTGCGACTGGTCTTTATCACCTACCACTGGACTACGTGAAGTCCCTGGTTGGTTTGAATAATTATTTTTAGTTAGATGATTTTATGAATCAAGAGTAAGTTTATTTTGGGTTATCTATGGAAATTATTTACCTATCATAAAGGATATATGATTAGGTTAATTTCTTTTCAATATGAGACTTTAAGAGAAGCTGATGTTATTTGGAGATAAATGTTAAGATTTACCTCAGAAGACTATGTGATTAAATCCTTCAGATATTTGGGTTTCAATCTTAGTTTTGTTTACTTTGAAGAATTCTATGGTTATATGTTTATTGAATGGTCTTTGTTGAACTTTGGGTACTGTTTGACAAAATTTGGAGATTAGGAGTAGTTTTTCTTTTTGTAAAAAAATTATCCGTTTTGGGGATTATCTAATATTGTACTAACCTTTTTGGTTTCGGTTTTGGTTAAGGTCTAAAGACATGGGAAATATATAGTTATCTTTTGTGGATTAGGTGATTCTCAAGAAGTTGATTATAGCACTCTTAGTGTGAACAAGTTATCCTAAATTCTCGTCTTTTGGAGAAAATATGAGTTTCTGTAAGAAATATAGCAAAAGTTGAAAGTCAACATGAAGAGTAAGTATGTTTTATTTTGTTTTAGATAAGCCCATAAATAAATTCCTCAATGAAAATTAACTTTAAACAAAAACGTTTTCTGTTAACTTTTCCTACTGGGGAATCAAATACCGTTTAACCCATCACAAGTTTGTGATTTTTTGGTGGTTAACTTTTTCCTAGACATGTTTTGTATCACTCTCCATCAGAAAATGATGGTTTGTTTTCTCCTCCATATCCATGTTTTCATGGAATCCTAGTATATGTTGTCTCAGGTGACCCTTTTACTTTTCTCTATTTCTTTTAAAGTGATAGTTTAATTTACTTCTTTCTCGATGTGGGGCTTTCAATGAAGTTTCCGAGCCTTTTTTTTAAAAATTGTGAGGACGCAATTCCCAAAAGGGAGGAAGGATGTAACATCACAGGTAAATAAATAATATTACATTTTCATATTTATTAATATTTGTGTATTAAATATTAATATTACTTTAATGGGGATTCTATGTTCGATGGCGTACCCAATAGGCAACAACGAGTTTCTTGGAAATTTTACGTTGCACTCTAATAATAAAATAATATTATTTCAAATGGTAGTTAACACGTAGTCGTTGTAATAGAGGGAATGAACAGAACTAACTAAAAAATGATTACATATGTTTGTTAAATATTTTTATGTTTATCCAATAAATGTTAGCAGCTTAAAATGCGAATGAATCCAATTTTAAGCATAAATGTTCTAATATTCTTTAAAAGGTCGATTAACCGCCTTTTGATGGAGAACCCTTTTTGAATCTACATTTTGTCAATTTTATATTCTATATTTGACAAAATAAAATCTTTCTTTAGAATCAAGACATCAAAATTTACTTTGTGTAAATTTTTGGAATTTTTCCGATAAAGTTCATTTTTTATTAGTGAAAAATGCTGTATTTTAATTCAAAACCTCATTTTAATATAATTTATTTATATGGTTATATTATATATTTAATTGGTTTTAAAGTGTAATTAGAATATATTTTTACCATTTAATCTAATATTGGTCATTGTAATTAATTTTACTTTGAAATTGTACATAAACAAGTGTCAGTCTTTTGATAGATATTGTTTCTTAAAAACACGCTATTTGTTTTGAAAACGAGAATTAATTATAAAATTAATTAATGCAACATATATGTTTTGAATTTTGTAAAATAGATTTTTTTTGAATTCGGAATATCAAATATAGCTTAGGGTGAATTTTTGGTATTTTTCTGAAGAACTTCAATTTTGGATGAATAGTGAAACCACTAAGTGGTAGTTAAACAAACTGATTTTTTCGTTTAAATGAATGTTTACCGCTTTTGTGTTTTGAATTTAAAAAATCTGACATACATGTTTTTCATTAGTAAGTAAAATGTGGTTCAACGGGATTAAATTTTTTTTGGTGAATAGTAACTTTTGAGTTTTGTTAACCGCGATTAGAGGTAATTAGTGTAATTTAAGATAAAAATGATATTATAAAAATATAAAAATATCTTGACACATGTAATAACCTTATTGGTTGAGTCATGTCCGACCAATACAAACCATGGGTCAATTTGTGGGACCCCATGGATCCACTTTGGGTGATAATGACATTAATACCTTTTATTTAAAGTAAAAATAAAAATATCACAAACATGTATTGTTTTACTAAAACAATTTTTATATGGGGTTATATATGTTATATTTTTGACTATAAATACTCATTAGAAAGATAAAAATATTTCCTAAAACATGGTAATTTTTTTATATTTATTTAGACATTAAAAAAATAAAATTATTTATGACACAATGATGATGCAGTGTTTACATCATTAATGAATGATTTAAATAAATAAGAAGATAATGTTTAAAAAAATATCCAACACTTGTACAATTCATATTTTATGATTTTATTTCGAACAAGTACCACATTATATTCGACTTTAATGAATTTTGGAGCTTTATAAACCGAATTTCATTTTATAATAAAATAATAATTTCAAGATTTCCAAAAGAGCCCTTCCTCTCCCTTATAAAAAGACCCCACTTCCTACCCATATCTAACACTTATCAAGCCCTTTGTCTCTTCCAAAATCTACTCAAATAATCTCCCAATATCCTTATCTTAATCCTATAAGCCTCACTATAGGAATAATCCTTTCCAAGGAAGCCTTTGGGCTCGAATCAAAAAGAGTTACCCGATTTAAAGGTAATGTCCTCTCTTATGTTCTTTTGTTTTATTTTGCTTCTCCAACCCCCTAAACACTTTTTATTCCTTTATTTTGTATCAAAACCAGTATATTAAATATACTAGTATGTTTTTATTATAATTATTCGAGCTACACTTACACACACCAACGTCTAATGGTTAAAGAACATACTGTTTCCGTGGATGACGAATTTCTGCCTCACAAAACGATGATTGTTCAACATTCTTTTAACACCTTCAAAAGTGGAAATTAAGATGTTTCTATATTTTTATATGATATATAATATGTTTATTGTTTCCTTAAGATTCTGTATTTTTTCATTTATGGCATACCTTTATGGTTTCCATTATGGGTAAACGCGATATCTTCATTTTAGGAAGTGCGGACTACCGCCCCCTCAAAGTGATTTGATTCGTTAGTGCCATATATGGGACATGTAAAGGATAGAGTTAATAATATCACATATGATATTATAATGGAATTATAATATACCTTTATATAATTATGATTTTATTCCATTAAATATGAAATAGAAATGAAAGTAGCGTTTATGCGTACGTATGGCTTACCATCTCCATGAATGGTGCATTTCATTTCTTACCTCTAAATGTTATGTATTATTATAGATGCATGTATATAATGTATATATATGATATATATTATATCTATATCATGAATATAATTCTGTATATAATGGATATTTTACCACATGAACAACTTGTAATTATAAGGAGTTTATTTTTGACTCAAGTACCAATGATCGACAAAACGACCGTTATTAACTTAAATAATTACAAAGTGTTAATAACATGGTAATAAGTGATATAAAAGGAATAATTAACTTGAAAAAGGTTCTTAATCAAGTAGAAATTAGCTCAAGTTTATTATTCAGGATATTAAAGAACGATCGAGTCAAGTCGGACACAATGTAAGGGATCCTACCTCTCTCTTTCTTTTTAAGTACTCTATTTTATGTCATTTCTTTTAAGCTCCTCTTTATTATGTTGTGGGATGTTCTTTTATATTCATATTACTGTATATTTTTTGTTAATATGTTTAGATACCATATTTGATCTCATCAATCAATTTTTTTGGAAGTTTTAAGTGGTGTCGTTAGGATGCCGAGTTTTCATAAGGGATTTTTATCTCACTTTGTGTTCCCGTGAGATTCATGCTACATTTTCCACTATTTCATTTTGTTTGGTGTATGTACTTCCCATAATTGTATTATTTGTGTGATATACATTAATTTAGGGGTATTTACATCTTCACTGTATGACCCTTCTTTCATGGGGTGTACGTTTCGAAAGATACCCAAATCGGTAAGGGAACCTTTCACCCTCCTCTTTTTAAAAGATTTCTTTTGTTATGTCTTTTAATTTACACCTTATTATGTTGGGATATGTTCTTATATATCCTTATTGATGTAAATTTTATGTCCATGTAATGAGATACCATTTTCTCTCTCATCAAATCATTTTCTGAATTTTAAAGTGATGTCGTTAGGCTGTCGATTTTTTGCAAGGGAGCTTCTTAACTCAATTTCGATTCTTTGGGTTAAACTAGTAATCTATGAATATATCATTCTATGAATATGTGTGAATGAATCTGGTTTTTTTACACTTAATATCCACTTATATTGGGTGTATATTTATTTTTCACACATAAGTATGTAATTGATTTATCCTTAATCTAAGGATACCGTCTTTATAAGGGACTTCATCTCAATATCCTTTAATTGATGATTCCTTTGATTTATACACGACTTTATTTTATACGGTGTATAAAACCCTTTTGACATTTCATTGCATTCAAAGGGAATATTTTCTCTATGAAGCACTTTACTAAACAAGAAGAAGTATCTTTCTTTTTTACGTACGCGGTGATAACGACCTTTCCGCCGCAAATATTATTTAATCTTTGGCTTCCTTAACAAGCCGTAATGTTTTTAAAAAAGGAAAAATAAATACCATATACTCTTTTATTTATTTTGGTATTTAAAATGGTTTTGATAATATTTGGATTATATCAATGTGTTGTATTGATATATTTGATTGAAATGTGGAAATGTTATGTTTCTTTATACATGTTTTATGTGATACGATTATGTTATTGTTCTTGGGAATTGTTTACGAATTCAGGTGGTTCCGTGATAAACTAAGGGCAAGTGAGCCCGAGATAGCTCTCTAATGCATTGGGTAACATGATAGAGGTAAACGTTAATGCTTCTCCTAAGAGATTTGGGGAATATACTGTGATGGGTATTCCAAATGTGACTCCCAATGTAGCTGTGATAGCTACAATGTATGTATGTTATGTATGCCTCAAGTTACCTTCATGTCTTATGATTTCTATGAGTTATTCATAAATCTTATGATTTCATGAGGTATGTTAAATTTCTTATGTTTTATGAGTAAAGTGTGTTTTCATTGATTCTTATATATACGTAGACTAATGTTTCCTTCCCGTATTTTTACATCCCTTACTAAGCTTTTTGTGGTCATCCAAAGTTTTTGAAATGTTGCTCCACAGAAATTAAAGTGGAATATGATCAAGGATGGGATAAAGGAAATGTCATGATGTCTAAACATGGAACTAGACATGAATCTTTTGTTCAAGAGTTTATATATTGTGAAAAAATGGAGACTGAGTAGATGTGTCTACCTTGTAATATTTGAGATGTAATAGTTATGTCCTAATTCTCTAAAACTCTAAACCTGAAAAGATCCTAAATGTTAGTTATTCATTTAATTCAATATTAGTTAATGTTTTAAGGCTAGGTCCTTATAATCAGAGTACCACTTTTTATCTTGGTTTTGCTTGAAAAAACTTGATCTAGAAAATTCTTTATTTGTTTTGATGGCACTTGAGACAATTTCATCATATGATGAAAATGTTTGAGAAGCCAGTGCCCTTTGAATATTTGGATTAAGAACTTCAAAGAAATGATTATCCTTGTTTACTGAGTCACGTATGTAATCTACAACATACCTGGCTAGCGTTGTGAAGGTAGCCTCATACTCTACAACATTGTCTTCTTCCCTTTGCTTTAACCCAAGGAATTTCCTCTTCATTTCGGTTCGTTTCTCATGAGAGAAATATTTTTTGAAGAATATTTCCTTAAAAGTCCCCCATTATATATCTTCTATTTCTTCCTCCTCCGTGGTATTCTGAATCAAGGACCACTATTAATCAATGTCTCCCTTGAGACAATATACTGCCTGTACTACATTTTCATTTTCATTGCATCTTAATTCCATGAATATATTTTCAAGGGACTTGATCCATTGCTCAACAACCACTGGATTAGTAGCCCTGTTAAAATATGGGGGCTTCTACAGCATGAAATTATCCAAAACAGGTTTGGAATGGTTATTTGTTACAACCTGAGTAAGTTGTCCCAATATGGTTATGATCTGATTTGCTCCAACATTGACTATGTTGACTTGCTCAATTGGAATATCCCTACATTTCCCACAAGAATTGATTCCCCTTCTCCCATTAGACGCCATTTCTAAATAATAGAACACACTAGATTAGGGTATGAATCATAATGTATAATCTTAACTTAACGAAATACTTAGCATAAATTGGGATCCTATGCATGGCTAATCCCACAATCAGAAAAATAGTTTCTTTGAGGAACAATTTACATTTCAATCCTTCATAATGGATTGTAAAAAAATATGAATTATCCTAAGAATATCCCCTAGGAGTGTCGTAACCAAGAGTGCAGAAAGGCCCATTGTCTTGTACCAGGATACCCCAGGTCAAGCCTGAAACTTCAAGTCAGAGCTTTCACTCCTAGGTACATCTGTGCCAGAGCCACCTCTACCTACTAGTATCCAGACAAGGATGTATTTTCTAGAAGGATTAAAATAATCTATTCCTTAGAAAAGTACCAGGATATTCTTTTACTTTTATCCTAAAATACTACCTTAGGGATTTGTTCCCTTATATACATTTTCTACTCTAGTTTCCATGTTTTCTACTAAACATCCTCTGATACCAACTGTAACACCCCGACCCCTATAGAACAGAGTCAGTGCATTACTTGTTATATTGGAATGATTATAAGGAATGAAAATACCAAAGGAATTATCAGTTTAGTTTTATTGAAGAAACTTGATACATAGATGTAACTCAAATTACATTGGGAAAGGTTACAAAATACAAAACATAACAAAAACTAAAAACTGCATCAACAGAAATTCAATAAATGATATCCTATTCATCACCTGTTGAAGGTAAACAATTGAAAGGGGTGAGATCAAACACTCAGTAAGGGTTACAAATAGTGGAAGTATTAATCAATAATAACTGAATCATAAACAATTTGACATATCAATATGGCATGGTAAATAAATGAAAACTCACCATTAATAAACTGAGAATGAGACTGCATCCATAGATTTTGTCATAGTGAATATATCATAAATAGTAATAACTAATAATGAATAAAGAGAAAGCCTTATAATTGTATGTAATGTATCTGGAACATGATACCATAATACCATTAAAACGATTTAGTTCTATGGGTAGAAACTCATCTGATTTTTTGAAACAAACTCGAAGGGTTTGTCACCAACAGATTTGTCTCATGAGACCTGTCGATGCATTGAGAGGCTATAGCAGGACCCACATTCCACTGGAAGTCCAAAAAATTATTTATAAATTGATTTAATACATGATCAATATGCCTTTTCAATATCCCTATATAGTAGAGAATACAGATTCATCAATATTTCCATAGTTAAAAGTACTTTCCAAATATACACCATATATAAAATGGTATATGGTTTAGAAAATAAACATATCTCTGATATGAGATTATGGATATTTAATAGAAATATAATTTCAAATCAAAAGTGATCTTAAATGGGTAGTAGTTACACCACATAAGGATTATTAGGTGCACAAAACAAAGTAAGTCGCAATGAAATTGAAAATTGACACAAATCCCATTACCACATTGTAATCAATCGTTTTGTATGACCAAGAATTAATAATTATCAAATGAATCATTGAATATAATTAAAATAAATAAAATAATGATATTATATATTAAATTTTAGTACACATATACCACATTCAAGAAATAAGTGGTGAACAATGGAAATCTCACATAATTAAAAGTGAGATGAGAAACCCCTTACCTTATACTCAAGTGTGTTATTAGTTTGTTTTAATGACCTGAATAATAAAATTTAGATTCATTAATTAATAATTCCAGAACCTCCTATAAATTTAATTGGTTTATTATAACCTTATTAGGTTCATTCCTGTCCCTTTTATGGGTTTAAGAGGTTCAATTTTATTGTTTTGGAAGAATTCTCTTCCATGTTTTTCATGATTCGTTTACTTGAATTCATGAATGGAAGTTCATTTGAAATGTGGTTAAACATAAAGAATCGTTAATATATATTATTAGTAAAATCAAAGATATATAAATGATCTTATAATGATTCTGGGTTATATACTTGAGTATGAATCATTAGTTAAAAGTTATTGATAAATGCTTGGATTTAGCTTGGCAGTTTTGTGTACAATGAACTTCTTTTGTATTATTATATCATATTATGAGCGTGAAGGGATTACAGAACATTAATGAGATTAAAGAAATATATTAAGATCTATCTCAACCATAAAAATGGTTTCATGACCATAATTGAATATGGTAATGAAAATTAAGAACCCGTCGTCCATGAATGTGATAAATTAATACATCTCAGATGGTGTTTTCATTTTTAGTATAAGAGGAGGGGGAAAGAGAGACGATGATAAAATATTACATTAGAATAATATAATTCCAGTTCATGTAAGGTACTGAAATTATCATATCATTTGGATGTAGTGATGTGAGGAAAGAAGTATGAAAGAAATAAACTCAAAATAAGAGAAAAATTGAGAAATCTCTTATGAAAATTCGGCAGCCTAACATGGTCACTTAAAATTTCATAAAATAGTTTGATGAGAGAAAGGGGGTATCTTATCACTCATAAATAATATGGGAAGTAAGGGGAATATGTAATGAAATATCCCAACATAATCCAATTGAAAATATGAGAGAAAACATAAATGAAATCTTTAAGATAAGAGAAGGGTGGTTGATTCTCTTACCTTGTAGAGTAAGTCTCAAAACTTAAAGGTTGGGACCTTGGGGGGTTTGAGGAAACCTTGGGAGGACTAATAGTGAGGTAATAACACTATATATTTGAAGATAATGAGTTTTTAATGAAATAAATCCAAGGGGGGTGAGTGGGAATTTATAGTAATTAAGAGGGAGTTTTTTATTAATTAAAAGGGACACCTCATTAGTGGTTTTTGCAAAACCATGGGCTTGCCCATGGTATTTGACCATGGTTATTGAAAATTGGTACAAATAATGTCATAAGTTACTGTAATAAAGTCGACCAGACTTTTATATTTAATTTTTACATCATTATGATGTCATTAAACTATCGAAAACGCAAAACTGTATTTTTACTATTCATGAAAAATTCAACTATTTTAGAAAAATCCCAAAAATTCACCCTAACCATTTTTCGATGTGTAGAATTCAAAAATGAAATTTATTTTTTGAAAATAATCTTCTATATATTTTTAATTTAATTTTTAAATAAAATCATATTTAATTAAAAAAATAACCATTTTAATGATATAATTAGTTCTATATCACATTGAAAAATTAATTAAGATATCATTATCTTATTACCTTAAAAAAATAAAATATTATAATTATTTATTACTTATAAGGGTCATATTTCTATTCATATTACCATTCATAGGGGTATGTTACTATTCATAAAAAAATCAAGTTGGTTCTATCAGACTCCAAATGACTTACTGGTCACAACTTTAGATGACCGTTTTTTAAAATTCAAAACATAGAAGTGGAAAATTTATGTTTAATGGACAGATGTTGACTATCTCTTAAATAACCAAGTGTTGTTTCAAAGGAACATGATGCTTTATGAAATATAGGCTAGGAATTGAATTTATTTAAGAGAAGCATACCATAAAATGTTTTGGGGTGTTATAGTTATTATCATTATTTATTCATTTTCACCATCCATTAATAAAAAGAAAACTGTTGTTGTTCATTTTGCAGACTACCGCCTCCATGATGTAACGTGTTTTTTCCTTAACTATCTTAAAAGAAAAGATATAAGGATGGTTTTAAAGTATAAATATTATTTGTATGATATAATTAACTTTTTTATGAAAATTTTAAGAACCTATTAATTATATGACCAATGAAAAATCATCGTAAATTAAATCATTTAAAATAAGCATACGAATAGGGTAATATTTTGTTCAAATTGTGTAAAGTTTTCATATACATTAATTATTATTATAATTATTTAAAATTATTATACATCACACTAATGAAACTAAATATGATCATTATACCTATATTATAATGATATTATATAAAAATAATATTATAACAATTCATTTAATTTTGTTATGTTCATGTCTGGGTTGGTTTAACCAAGTATATATGAAATTCATTAAACTTATACCCTGAATGACTATTTAAATTAAATTACTATTATAATTAATATAAATATTTAAATAATGATATTTTTCTTTGTATATTATATCAATATATATTTCATCAATCTAGGAAACACACTCCGTTCATCAAAAATCACCAAACATGATTATTATAGAGTTCATCTTCAAGGATAATGTTTGAAAAATTCATGAATGGAAGTTGAAACAACATAAATTGTTATAAGTCATAATTTAAATAAATTTTAATGAAATATTAATAATTTAGTTTTTAATAATAATGAATATAAACCCCACTATTATGAAACTAGTATAAATGAATAAAACTATAAACACTAATTGAAAAAATTGGAATAATTCTTATCGAATATGTCAATTTATGAAGAGTGGATGAAAATTTATGTGGTTAAGGTTATGAATTAATTGATTAACATGGATATGTTTATGTTATAAGAGGTTAAATTATGTTCATGGAAGTCATGAAAAGAGGTAAGTTTTTTCTGTTTCTAATTCCTCTCATTAAGACATGTTTTTATATTATACACAAAATTTATTTTATATGGTGTATATATACAACCTATGAAATTTTTTATATAATTAAATTCCATTATTCTTGGTATTTTATGATCAATTTTAATTCCTCTCTTTCAATAGGTTATGATTTAATTTTTACCCAATCCATAAGTGGGGTTTTTCTGCCTCAATTTTCATTCTTTAGGACTCATGTTATAATCAACACCTATTTTCTTTTGAATGGAACATATATTTAGATGGAAGAATTTTTTCCATATTATTCCTGAAATTTAAGGTATTTAAAAATAGATATTGTTATACCTCTCTCATATTCTTCTGATTCAAGAGTTACCTTTTTCATAATGGAAAACCCATTCTATGTTTTTTTAAAATAAATGTGTGTTTAATATCCTAGAAAATACATCCCTATATGGATATTGTAAAGAGGATAAGGCTGTGGAAGATATTAACATAAGGTTAATCACTCTGAAAAGGGTTGATTGATAATTTATTAATCATTAACCTTATTCTTTATGATTAGTCCTAATACTACACACCTGTTGAGGCACAGCCAATGGATATGCTTTGGAATATCCACATGCTCATAAATAACCATGGTAAATGATTTTTTATATCATTTCTTTGGTCTCCTACCAATGAAAACTATTGAAACAGATAAATATCTTCCATGGATGAATTAGAACATTGTAATTAACCTCAACATTATATTTATTTTTTAGGGTAATTTATATTACATTGATGATACCCCATAAAATCTATGTTTATTAGGAGATGTTATCCTTGAAATCCAAATTATTATATTAAATGGGGGGATTATTTGATTTCGATATTTCTTATTATATGTATGACCATGTTTTATTCAGTAATAGGTTCTTGAGGGAATGTTATTAAAGGTCTTGATTAATATTATGGTGAATGAATTGAATATAATTAGGTGATGTGTGGGGTATAGGATTATATAACCCCTATATGGATTAACAGGTCTCATGAGACAAAACAAGTTGGGTTTTGGTGTATGATTCATCCCATGATAGGAAAGTTTCTTTTTACAATAATTTTACAGTAAGTTATTGATGTACTATATTATTCATTCCATCAGTAAGAGATCAATGACTATTTTTATCTATGTTTTAATTTATTATCATGGATATAAGATGAACTCAGTTTCAATTGATTATAGATTCATGTTGTTAATTTATTCATTTCATATCAATTATTCCATGTTTATGTTATGTAAGATTACTCTATATGTTAAACCTTACTAAGAATCTAATCTCACCCTTTTTTGTTTTCTTTCCCTATAAAATCTAGAAGAGGAGTATGTGTAATTTTTAGGGACATGATTTAAGGGATAATAATTTTCTCACAATGTGTTAATGTTGTATTATATGTCTTAAAGTGTAATATATATATGAATCCAGTTTTAAAAGAATAATACACAATTATATCCATCAGTAACTCTTTTTATTTATAACAATATAGTAATATAACTGCCAGATCTAGGTTTATGATGTCAGGGATGTTACATAATTGATCACCATATGAACTTTTAATCATAAATGTTATTTTTTACTCAAAAGGGTAAAATAATAAATTCATATTTAATGAATTTTCATACCGAGAAATATTATTTTTTATTGTATTTGAAATGGGTTGTTTTCCTTATGATAGTATTTTGTAAATTATTGGTTATTTTAAGTCATTTATTCTTTAGTGGTGAATATTTATTGAGAATAAATATTATTTAAAAAATTATTTTTGACTTTAAAATACTCTATATATTCATATTGTAGATGGGATATAGGTTTTTTGAGGAGGATTGTACAAAGGAGGAATCCTTTTTGGGTATGACCTTTTCTATAAGAGAGGATCATCATCAAAAAACAATAGACTAGTGTGTCAAAGATATGGTTCCTTGATTGGACATGTCATTTTTAAACCCTAATTTCTCTATTCAATTTAATCTTCTTAATTTTAAAATATACCCATGAAATTATAGTATGTTTTTTATTCACAGTATGGTTTTAATGGAATAAAAACTTTTTAATTATGATTTATGAATTATAATGAATCATATAGAGAAGTTTGAGTATGAAAAACTTATCCCACTGATTTAAATGTTTTTTGTTTGAATCCTACCAAAACATTTCATAGATATATTTTATTTCTTGTGATAAATATAATGAACTTATATTCATTAAAATCCAAATATTTTATTTCTATATTAGTTTTTGAGAAATTTTAGGTTTTATTATAATAATCTATTGATGAATTTTTCATTTTGTAGATTAATGAAGCCAATGACATATCATTGGAAATATGTCAAGGAGATGAATCTAGTCCCTTTGGAATCACTCCAATTAAATTTATATTTTAGGATAAATCATAGAGATATTTTTTTTGGTTTTATTTAGTCTATATTAAATTTGAGGCACTTAATCCTAAATTTTGAAAAAAAGAATACCAAATATAGGTTTAAAGGTCCTAAATATACCTGCCCATAAATTTTAGTAACCAATAGAGATAGTAATATTTGGTCAAAACAACATGAACAGTGGTATTGATGGATGAATCTGGTGAGGTAGTGGTGAGAGACATGGTCCAACTAATCTCTGATCAGATAGTTGGTAGAGAACCACATACACACTTGTGGTCACGACTATAAATAACTGTTAGGGAGACCCACATACATCTAATATGTATATAATATAATGATTTGTGGGACTTATAGACCATGGAGATATCATGCGGGGGTTAAAACATGATATAGGCTACATAAAACCTATCCATTAGATATACATATTATATAGTTTCTATAAATCCATTTTTTTATATAAGAGGGGCAGTGTGGTGAGACCTAGGACATCCAATCTATAGATCAGACAATCGAGCATGGTTGGGAACTATAATTTCTAGGGGAACACACAGTAGAACATGGGTGTTCCCTATGGAACCCCCTTATTGGAAGTGAGGATATAAAATTCATGGGTGAATGTGGAGAGCCCATTTGGGACACAAAAAAATGGATTGAACTCCTCTTTGCTTTTAAGAACATATGAAACCTAGTTTGTGTCATTTTGAAATGGTTTGGTAAATGAATTAAAATAATTATGATTAATTAGTTTGGAATAATTATTTATACTAAATAATATTGATTAACCATGGTTTAAATAATTTATTGGGTCAATGGTTTCCACTAAATAGTGAAAATTAAGGAATGAACATAATACGATATAAATTACTGAGTTGGGATGTCAAGTTTACTTTATGATAATCAGGTAAAATATTATTATTAATTGTTATTAAGAATATATTGTTTAATATGACTAAACATAATGAGGAACCTGGGTTAATCATTGAGAATTGATTAGTGAAAATTTTGAACTCAATTTTTTTGAATTACCATATTATAATCTCAAACATACCTTTAGATTAATATGTAAGATACTATTATTACTTATTAATAATATGGGAAATCAGTTTTTATTATACATATATAAGGACTTGGTTTAATCAATTTGGTATGATTCTTAGAAAAATATACATGAAAATGGTCTATGATTGGTAATTCAAGCATGAGTAGAATATTTAAGATCATATAGATAAAACATAAAGAAATAATTTAATGCTTATTAATGATTATTCTCAGTAATTCTTTACAATACATAAGTGATTATAAAATTTATTATAAAATAATGAATCATTGAAAAAGGCTAAATGGAAAAGGGGTCAATGATTTAAATGATAAACTGATAGTAATAATTGTATTCAATGAATTAAGATTTGAAAGTGGATTATTATATGAAGTATAAATGTGATAATTTCTATTAAGATATGAAATTAATTGTAACCAATAAACGTGGAAAAAGAAGTTAAAATATTTAAAATGGTAATAATTATTATTTTTTAAAGGCATTAAGGGAATGGAATGATGAATAAATCTATAAAACTGTATTTCTCATCCAATGATGAAATACTATCATGGAGAAATACTAAGTAGTTAAAAATTTATTATAATTAATAGAAAGATAATAATGAATTGTATCTTAGAAATGAATTTCTATATGGTTAAATCTTTCTGATAAGGATTCTAGTAATCCAAGGGAACATTTTGGGAATATAGTGGAAGTATTTTGGGTTAATCTTGATATTACAAACATAACAAGTAACATGGAAATTTAGATTCACTGGGTCAGGGTGTGGCTTTCTAATTAATTTAATAACCAAAATTTAAATTATGATTGAATTAACATTAGGATTTTAAGATATTAGATAGTGTAAATCTATTTTGGATGACATAGTGGATCTACATTACTATACAAAGATTCTTGTATGACTTATAGAAGGATCCTTGACTATGGTTGAGGGGATCTTTGTGTGTACTCATATACCATGATAAGTGATGGAACTTAGGATGGATGGATATTCATGGAGACAAGATACTTCAATGGATCTTCCTTTACACTCAACCTTTTACTAGGGATAGGGTTATAAGAAAATTACCTTACCCTTTTCACCCAATGATGTGAGTAGAGAGCAATGATGACTTATATATATATATATTTCTACACTCATGCATATATCTTGGTTTTTAGAGACTAAATATTCAATTGGGGATATGTGGAGAGAAGCAATCCCTCTAGTATCTCTAGTATGAGGTAGATAAAGATAGGTAATTCCATGATTATCCATGATCTAAGAACATGATGGATGATAAATCACTTTTTAAATGATACTCTTGGTTTCCCATAACTCTAAGATCAAGGTTGGTGATGATTACTTGAATATTCTTTCTCTTCTTACCCATAACATAGGGAATTAAGAGAACAATATATATATATTCATCCCTGAATATGTGAATTGTAACATACAATCTTGGTTCAATCCATGTATAGTAACCGAACTAGTTCTCCACATGACCTTAGGTGTTCCTACTTGAATGCCATGGGATGTTGAATAGATGCTGGGTTCTAAGAAAGTATCATGGGGAGGATATTCTCATTGTATCTGAGTGCATATTTATATAAAAATATCCAAAAATCATATAAATTATATTATGTGGTATGAAAATTTTCTAAATTGAAAAAATAAATATAACAATATACATAATAAATGGAATACAGTGATTACTAAAAAACCATTCTATATAGACAATATATGTAGAGACCCAAAGCTTGACGTACATAGACATGACATTACTTTTGCGGAATACTTAATACATAACAACAACAGACACCAAAGTACTGTAATATTTTAGCGTCATTGGAAACTTGGAACATAATCTTCTAATCTTGGTGAAAGATCTTCAACATCTCCCATAAAGATCTTCCCCTTTTTTTCTTACCTAAATCCTTTATTTATATCCTGGGGAAAATAAAACATATAAAGGGTGAGCTCAAATGCTCAGAAAGGGTAAGCATGGAGAAAATAAAACAAACCATATACATTTGAACTTAAAAACATGAACATAATATTTGAACATCAAAATCTTGAGAAATGACATAAAACATGGCAGTACGTAAGGCATAGATCATAATGGATCATCAATCATGATAAAATATCATGGGAATAAATCATGTAATTGTGTAAAAACATTAACCACATGATATTATTTCCATAGTAGCCAAGGCATTGCTTCCAAGACCATCTTAGTGGACAAAGTCCCTTACTGAACCGAGTTCACTCCTCGTTCCAGTCTTGTATCACTGATCTAGATTAACTTTCCGTTCCAACCATGTCTATCTCATGAGATATAAATCTTTACCCAATTCATTGGAGGGAGATATAGGTCCCACCCATCTCATAATGAAATCATTCTTACTTGTGCCACAACATAAACATAAATCATTCATCATAACCCAAAGAATAAAATGGGTTTCATAAACATCATCCCATCATCACATAATCTATATAAAACAAATGGATATCATTTCATCATAAGAAAAGTGAAACCATGTAAATCATAGAGACATTATACTTGAAATATACACATATGAAATAATGTCATCTTAGATGGAAAATGGTTTTGATAAAACACTTGAAATGAATTCTTGAGGAAAATATCCTTTCTTCTTCAAAATCATTTTCTTTTCACAAAATTCCATACAATTTTAAAAGAAAAGGATTTTGTTTAAAATATTCATGAAATCTTGTAGAGTAATCTTCATGAAAATAAGGCCTTATAAAACTGTAAAAATCTGTTCATGCCGTATAAGTTAAAAAAACATTCTTCTCGTACTTTTACTGGAAACGTCAAAAAATACCTCGTATGGTAAACAAAAGAAAGATTCCTTACATACCATGTAGTAAAAGTAAAAAATGGGTAAAAATGACTTACATGAAACAATTTTTATAAAATAGGGACATGGATGATAAATATAACCCCAGTAAATACTTAAGAATAAACAATCTCAGATAAAAACGAGATTGGAAAAGTTATCCCTTACCTTAGGTCCGATATGCTTTATACGTATACAAACCTCATGTATAATGATTTAAATAATTTCATTAAATTATTATAGAATCATGTTCATTGTTATGATATCATATATGGTTCACTTATGACTTTATATTACCCGTTCTTTTGTAAATTAATGTTAAAGTAGCGTTTTGGGTAAAATCGTTTCATTTATCGTCCGTGTTTTAACTTGTAATTATTAATATGATTAATTAGATAATTATTACTTAATTATAGACTATAAAACATGATTTATATATAATATATATTCAGAATATACATATTTATAATAGATCGATAAAGGGAAAGAAATACACCGTTCATGGAGACGGTAGGCCGTACGTACGCATGAATGCTGTTTTCGTTTCATTATTGAATTGAATGGAATTAAGTAGATGACATACATATATATATACATAAATACAGTATCATTATTATGTCATATATTTCATTATTACTTATTATATATACTTTATAATCATTTTTGAATTGTTAACATGGAAAATGAATCTCATCGCGTTGTGGAGGCGGTAATCCGTACGTACGCACGAGCGATGATATCATTCCCATATTTATTGAATGGAATTGGAGTGGATGATATAATATCTTAAAATCATTATGATGTTATAATAACCATATATAGTTATTCATTACACCAGTATACCCATCCAAGTAAGGTGGTGGTGGAAAAACAGATTACACCACAGCGTGGAGACGGTATTCCGTACGTACACACGCGCGGTGATTTCGTTTTCCGTAGGATGGATAGAAGGTGAGATAGGGTTGTTTAATTTTTATAATAACATATGAGTATATAAGTAATATTTATGTTATTAATTTATAATGAAACAACTAAAAAGAATAAGTATAAGAAGAAAAAAACTTGAAAGAGTCGATAGAAGAGATTACCTCTTCCTCGATGGACCTCCTTTAAACTTCTTCTTAGGGCACTAGAGTTGGTATTTTGAGAAGACCAGAACCTCTATGATATAACTAGAGAGGTTTCGAATAGTAATTGGTAGGGGTTGGCCTAGCTTCAAGGCTCAAAAGGGTGTTAAGAGAATAGGGAATGTGTTCCATTTTTATATGGGAGGAGAGGGGCACCTTTGGTAACATAAGAAATATTAATTTATAATAAATTCAAACTCACATAAAAATCTCCAAAAATGACTCAAATCTGAATATTAGATGATATATAGTTGTAATATCATCAAAAAATAAAATTTAGGCATGTTTGAAATTTATTTTAAACATTATCAACATGATTTATCCTTATTTAATCTATTTAATTTTATTTGTGGTAATAATATTGTAATTTTTAAATTGTTATAAATAATTAATTATGTGTTGTGAATTGTCCATAATTGTATAATATATGACATTTTAGACCATATAAATTTCAATTTATAATTTTTAAATATTTTTGTGATTTTTAAACAATTTTATAATATGTTATTTTTATAAAATAACAATAGTGTCAATTTTGACACTATTCATTTATTTTAATTTAAATAAAATCCAAACAGAGGATAAATTATAAAAAAAATATTTAATAGATTCATAACATGTCAAAGTTGTCTAGAAAATTTCTGGAGCACATTAAATAGTTCATATAATATTTATTTTAATATTTTAAAACCATTTATTTGGTATATCTCTTAATAAAATAATTAGTACAAATTTTTTGTATAATTATTTAATATACGTATTTGTTGCATAAAAAATAAAAATAAAATCCTATGATTACGATAAATCTCATATTTTTTATAATAATACTTTTACTTGAATTTATCATCTTAAAATCACAACATGTAAATGGTTATATTTATTAAATTATGAAGGTGACAACTTTGGAATCATTTAAAATAAAATAATATAAATGTCATAATCGACTTTATAAGGATCCAAATGGTCAAAAATTCGTCCAGTGGATGATTAGGGTTTATATATACACTAATATTAAGTTTTGTTTCAGATTTTTGGGCCTTTTGATATGCATTAATATTTCAATAAAAACTATATTATTGATTTTTCACTAAATAATTTCTGCATCATTAATGTATAAGATAATAAGGTAATTAAATAACACTTAAAAATTACAAATAAATTACCATGATAAAGAAAAATATTTTAGCTTTCAAATGAGTATTTATAACCGAATTTATATTTTGTATACCCTTATATTAAAAATACTTTAATTATTAAAGTTTGAGTGAGACATATTTCACATTCCTTTAAATAAAATAAACTAAAGGTCTTAATCAAATACAAGTGGGTTACATTAGATTCAATTTCAACCCAAGTATGATTTAGGGAAAAATATAATCATCCAATTATATTAAGATAAGTGTTAGGGTAATTTTATAATATTATATTTACCCCTAATTACCCGATTTACCTTTAACTATGGTACATAAAATTTGCCGTAGTTACTATTCATAGTGCCCAAAAATAAAAAGTATCCTATATACATAATTTGGACCTGATGATTCCAAATATGGAATCTATTTTTCCTAATTCAAATCACAGAAGTTTTAGAAATTAATTTAAAATTAATCCCGTTGTTAAGAAAACGAGTTTTAAAAGTTAAAACATTGCAAAAGATTGAAATGATTTTACATATGAATTCAATGTAAAATCAATGATAATGACATAATTTATATTAAATGGTAAAAATATATTCCATTTATACTTTAAAACCACTCAATATTATAATCTAACCATATAAATTATTGTGATGAAAAAAGTTGTTTTTACTTAAAATATAACGTGTTTTTACTATTCATTAAAATATCAAAGTTATCAGAATAATATGAAAAATTTATCCAAAGTAAATTTTTATATCCTGATCCCAAAGAGGAATTTTATTTTGTCAAATTGAACTTATAAACCTGTCAAAAACTAGATTAAAAGTGGGTGCGCCATCAAAGGCGACAAAACTACATTTTTTTTTTGAAAAGTACTTATTTTACCTGAAAAATTTATCTTGTTCTCATACAATGTTATAGAAAATTTGTAAGATGAATAATAATTTTATAAAATTCAAAATGTAGTTAATAATATTCATAACATCTAGTTCATAATAATATTATAACCATATATCGTTGTTTAGTGAAACCCAGTATTGCGTACAACACACGCTATCGCGGAAGGTCGCGATTGCGTGTAATGCAAGGCAAGTCAGGGTTGCGTGTAGTACAAGACTCCTTTATTGTTGTGTATAATAGAGTCCAACAATATTTCATTTATACATTGAATATATATATATATATATACACTCAATGTTGCGTAGAATAACTAATATCAAACGAACTTGAAATTGTGTGTAACACAATCCAAGAATAGTGTTGCGTATACTGCAAGCTAATACGGTGTTGCGTATAGCGCAATATTATCTTGGTGTAGCGTACAATAGAATATATTAAAGAAATTAAAAAGAATATATCTCATAAAATCTCGGGGTGTTACAATATATGTCCATCCACTAGGTCATTCCCATATACATATCAAAATAAAATAAAATAAAATAAGGAAGCTAGCTTTATTACTACATATAGACTCACCTTGTAACACCCCGAGATTTTATGAAAAATATATTTTTAATTTCATTAATGTCTTGTGTTGTATGCTACACCAAGATTACCTTGCGCTATACGCAACACCGTGTTATCTTGTAGTATACGCAACACTATTCTTGGATCGTGTTACACACAATTTTGATAATAGTAATTCTACGCAACATTGAGTATATATAAATATATATATATATATTCAATGTATAAATGAAATATGGTTGGATTCTGTTATACGAAACAATGAAGGATTCTTGCACAACACGTAACCCTGACTTGGCTTGCATTACATGCAATCACGACTTTCCTCAATAGCGTGTGTCGTACGCAATACCGAGTTTCACTAAACAATGATATGCTATTAAAATATTATTAAAACTAGCCGTTATGAATAGTAATAACTACTTTTTGAAAATTTTTAAATTTTATTTTTCAAAATGGAATTCATTTTTGGATTCGTAATATCGAAATTAGCTTAGGGTGAAATTTTGGTACTTTTCGGATAAATTTCATTTTCTGATGAATAGTGAAAATTACAAAATTTTAATTAAAAACAACCTTTTTAATAGAAATAATTAATAGTGATAAATTATTAATTTTATTGGTTTTAAAGTATATTTAGAATATATTTTTACAATTTAATACAATGTTGGTTATTGGATGTAATTTCACATTTAAACCAGACATAAACAACTGTCAATCTTTTGATAGTTATTATCTCTTAAGAACACGCTATTTGTTTTGACGACGAGAATTAATTTTTAAATTAATTAATGCAACTGATAATTTTTTAATTTGGTAAAATAGACATCATTTTTGAATTCAAAATATCAAATATAGCTTAGGCCTAATTTTTGGTATTTTTCTGAAAACTTTCATTTTTTGATGAATAGTGAAACCACTAAGTGGTAGTTAAGAAAAATGAATTTTTCATAAAACTTAATTTTACCGCTTTTGTGAGTGGAATTTCAAAAATACTAGAAACACGGTTGATTTCAGTAAGTAAAATGTGGTTCAATGAGATGAAAATAATTTTTGGTGAATAGTAACTTTTTACTTTTTTTTACCACGGTTAAAAGTAAATAGGGTAATTAAGGGTAAAAATTATATTATTATTACCCTAACACATGTCCTAATTCTATTTGATAAGTGTAATTCGACCAAAAACAACCTTAGGAATAAAATATGACCATTTAGGCCCACTTGGATTAGATTAGGACATTTATTATTAATTTATTTAAAGAAGGGTTAAAATAGTTAAAATAAAAGTTTAATAAGTAAATAATTTTTAATATAGAGTTATACATAAGATAAATTCGAATATAAATATTCATTAGAAAGATAAAAATATTTCCTACATAATGGTATTTTATTTGTAATTTTTAGACATTAAATAATTTAATTTATTTATGACACAAAGATGATGTAGTAATTATATTACAAATGATATATTGACATAATTGATGTTATAAATACCCAAATAAATTTAATTTCAGACTTTTTATGAAATAAAATAATTTCATAGGTTAATATGACATGTTATTATTGATTTAATTAACTTTTTTTGAACTAATAATTCTGTTATGATTTTCACAAAAATCAATTACAAAATAGTGTCAAAATTGACATAAAATAGTTTTTAAAACAAATATTATATTATTAATTGTTATTTTATTCCTTAAACTCTAAGGTTTGGCCAAATGACTTAGATAAGGTTATATATATTAATAATAAACAACTTGGGGTTCTTTTGGCTTCTTATAGTAAGTTTATTAACCTTATAGTATAAGAACACAAGAAGACACGATAAAAGTAAAATTATTTTACTTAATGTTAAATCTAAATGATAAGGTTACAATAGGAACCTAAACTTGTATAAATTCTATTGGATGAGAGGATTTCTACCCATCCCCACCTTATCTTAGAAATTAATCAATTTGGAGCTATTTAAAACCGAATTTGACTTTATAATAAAATAATAGTTTTAGTTATTCCAAAGGTGCCCCTCTCCTCCCTTATAAAAGGGCACCTCCTCCCTCTCTTACTCACACCACTTTTAGCCTTCAATCTCGGCCAACCCCTGACAAATTACCTTATCCACTTACCTAGAAATATTTTAGAGGTTCTGGTCTTCCTCAAAGACCAATTTTAGTTCCCTAAAAGGAGGTCTCAAAGAGGCGCTTCAAAGAAGAGGTAATGCCCGTTACCGATTCTTTCATCTTTATTTCTTCTTCCACTTCTTATTCTTTAGTTGTTTCATCATGAAGTAATAACATCAGTATCAATCATATACTTATATGTTATTATAAGTATGAAACAAACCTATTTCACCATCAATCCATCCTATGGAAAATGAAATCACCGCGCGTGCGTACGTACGGAATACCGTCTCCACGCCGTGGTGTAATCTATTTTCCACCACCACCTTACTTGGATGGGTATAATGGTGTAAATAATAACTATATATGATTATTGTAAAGTTATATTGAATCTAAAATAGTATACATATACTCTAATATAATTCCACGATCATGAGAACGATATCATCACTCATGCGTACGTACGGACTACTGTCTCCACGACGCGATGAGATTCATTCTCCACGTTAACCATTCATGAATGATTATAAAGTATATATAATAATTAATAATGAAATATATGACATAATAATGATTCTGGATTTATGTGTATATATATGTATGTCATCTATTTAATTCCATTCAACTCAATAAGGAAAAGAAAACAGCGTTCATGCGTATGTACGGTCTACCGTCTCCATGAACGGTGTATTTCTTTCCATTTACTGATCTATTATACATATATATATATTCTGAATATATATTATATATAAATCATGTTTTATATTCTGGAATTAAGATATCATGATCTAAGTAATCATATGAATAATTACAAGTCAAAACACGGACGACAAATGAAACGATTTTACCCAAAACGCTCTTTAACATGGAATTTACAAAAGAATGGGTAATATAAAGCCATAAGTGAACCATATATGATATCATAACAATGAGTATGATTCTGGAATAAGTAAATGACATTATTTAAATCATTATACAGGAGGTTTGGACACATACAAAGCAAATCGGACCTAAGGTAAGGGAAAATATCACAATCTCATTTTTATCCGAGATTGTTTATACCTTGGTATTTATTGGGGTGTATTTTGTCATCCACATCCATGTTTCCTCAATATGTAATATTATTTCCATACACCTAAAATTGTTTAAATCCAATTTTACTCTTTGGTGAGTTTTTAGTAAAAGATATGAAAGGAATCTTTTTTCGTTTTTCGTACGAGGTACTTTTTGACTTTTCCGACAAAAGTACGAGAAGAATGTTTTTTTAACTTATACAGAATGAATGGATTTTTAAAACATTATTTCCAAGAAGCTTCCTTTACAAGTTTTCATGTTTATTTTTAATCAACTTCTTTTAGTTTAAAATTGTATGACATGTTAAGAAAGGAATATGTTTTTGAAGTAGAAAGGATATTTTCCTCAAGAATGGAGTTCAAGTGTTTTATCAGAATTCTTTTCCATCTAAGATAATATAGGGTTCTATTTCTATCCCTATTATTACATGGATTTGATTATGTTGTGATGGAAATATTTTTATGAATTCCTTTATCTTATATGAATTGTTTTATGATGTCATGTTGTTTAAGAATCCCATTTTTATTACATGGGTTATGCAATGATGTATGATTTAAGATTTTGTGGCACACATAAGAATGGTATCATTATGAGATGGGTGGGACCTATATCTCCCTCCAATGTATTGGGTAAAGATTTTATATCTCAAGAGATAGATATCGCTGGAACGGTAGGTTATACCGGTTTAGTAAAACAGGACTGAAATGAGGAGTGAACTTGGTTCAGAAAGGGACTTTGTCCACTAAGATAGTCTTGGCAATGAGTCTTGACTAATAATAAATGATTCTCTATGATTGTGTGTGTATGCCACAAAGTTTCATGTTTTAAGTTATGATTATTGAGATTACATTTCACTACTATGATTTATCCCATGTTATGAAATTGTGATCTCTTTTGCAGGTTAAGATTTCCAAAAGATATGTTCTTATGAATATGACGTGATTGATATTTATTTTGTTTACCCTTAATGAGCATTTGAGCTCACCCTTTTATGTTTTCTTTTCCCCAGGACATGAATAAAGGATTTAGGTTTTAAAAAAAATAAGATCTTTATGGGAGATGTTGAAGATCTTTCACCACGATTAGAAGATTATAGTCTAAGTTTCCAAAGACAGTAAACTATTACGGTCCTTGTGTGTGTGTTTTTGTTATGTACTAAGTATTCTGAAAAAGTAATGTAATGTCCATGTACGCCAGGATTTGGGTCTCTACAGTTGGTATCAGAGGAAAGGTTTAGTCAACCTTTGGAAACTAGGATGCGAAAACGTTAGTGAGATCCCTAGAGATATTTCTAAGGTATGTCTAGGGATGTCCCTAAGGATATGTATACGTATAGGATACCGTCCTAGAACTATGGTAACGATCATAGAATTTAACCTAAGTTGTTAGATATTGAGGATACTCCCCCTTTATTATGTTGTTTTCCCTAGCATGATTTTTTCCTCTCACACTATTATTTTTGGGTTTTAGACGGTGGATGGAACCCGAAGGGACCGTGTTGATCAATGCAATGGACAATGCAATGATTGTCCTCCTGAACAAACAAATGTTATGGGAGATGGAGTGAAAAATCTTATTGCTATACTTACACAAGCTATGAATCGTTCTGGACTTCCAAATGAGCAGAGAAGGGAACAATATTCTATTGAGTCCTTCATGAGATAACGTCCACCTTCTTTCAGTGGGTCTTCTGATCCACTTGTTGCTGAAAAATGAATTAGTACTACTGAAAATATATTTTCAGTTCTTCAATGTTCTGAACATGATAAAGTCATCTTAGCAGTATATCGTTTGGAAGGTGAAGCTGATCAATGGTGGAATCTTATCAAGAATACGAGGCAAAGAGATGAAATTGAGTCTATGGAATGGGACGAGTTCAAGAACTTATTTTTCAATAAGTACTTCCCTCGTATTCTTCAAACAATGATGGGGAAGGAGTTTCTTGAACTAAAGCAAAAGGATGACGAATCTGTTGGTATATACGAAGCGAATTTTACAAGGCTTTCAAGGTATGTATCTGGATTTATCATCTAACCTGAAAGTAAAGTTGATCGATTCTTCAGTGGCTTAAAACCAAATATTCGAAGGGCATTAGCTATAAGGGACTTCAGTAGCTATAAAGAAATTGTGCGTTGTGCTATCAAGGTAGAAATGGAAGTTGTTTTTACTTATCCATCTCATAGTTTTGACAAGAAACGAAAGATGGAGTTCAAGGAGAAATCTCAGAATAATGGTGAAAAGAAGATGAATGTTTCCTTATGCTCAAAGTGTGGAAAGAAGCATGGTGGAGATTGTCTTAAAGGGACTAGAAAATGTTTTAAGTTTGGAAAAGAAGGTCATCGAGCAACTGAGTGTTGAAGTAATGGAAAAAGGTTTTCTAATGATGTGAATAAATAAAAGACTGCAGAGAACGCACCAACAACACTTCAATGCTTCAAGTGCAAGGAAATGGGGCATTATGCTAATAAATGCCCTAATCCAAGGGTTAGTGATGATCGACGTGAGCAACCACTTAAGGAAAATGACAAAGGGAAGTCACATGCGATCACCATTGGCGATGTTGAATATGACAACGATGTGGTGGAATGATTAAGTGTTTATGTAATGGGATTCCGGAATAATGTTGTATATAGTATCGTGGAATATTGGAATATTTATGTTTTGGTCTATTATGGTTTTTAGTAATTTTATGGCATCAGTAACGATGAAAAGTGATTGTAATATTTTTAGAAAGTAGATGATATGCACATAATTAAGGGATAAAGAGAATATAATATGTTTGATAGTATTCATGAGCTCATGATTGATATAAGGACTAAGTGATATCATGGTTTGAGGATATAGAATTTTGAGGATTTTGGTATGTGGAAAGTGTTAACTTTTAACTGCATTCATGTTTTCACTAAGGTTCAATGGATATTCATTCTTCAAGAGAATACATGATTAAGATATTCACATATTTGTAATTTGACCAACAAGATATATCTTATGATATATGGGGGATAAATGATGGCATTCACGTGATCATTTTCTTTATACTATGAGCTTGGACCGAAGTATTTTAGATAAGACTAAAGATTGGAATGGATTATGTTGGGCATAAGTTAGTATTGTTTAAGGATAAATTTTTTTTGATATTGTTGATGGGATGTTATAGTAATATAGCTTTAGAAAAAGGACAACCTGCAGGACGGGCGACAGCCCATCGCGTCGGACAAGGCTGTGAGAATCGAACCCACAACCGAAGTGCGACTGGCCTTTATCGCCTACCACTGGCCTACAGGAAGTCCCTATTTAGTAGAAACTAGTTTTATTATATTAAGTAGTATGATATATGAAGTATAAGTCCATTTTAGGAACCATATATGATTAATCTCACTATAGATGGACTTATGTATTTTTTGATAACTTTTCTAACCTTTTGTTTGAGACAGATGGAATGACCCATCATTCTATCACATAATCTGCTAACACATCACGAATGACAAATTCAACTTCATTTCTTTAAGAGATGAAGTGGAAATTGTCCAAAGAACGACCAACGATGAGACTATACCAAAATCACGAAAGTATTTCTTCTAATTCCAATTTCATGAACTTTAGGGAAATGATCTTGAAAACCAAAAATGTTGTCCTAGTGCTCTTATATCTGATGAATCAGATGGTACCTTAGATCGTCACAAATTTATGGATTTTTGATTGCTGGCTTTTCCATAGCCATGTTCTCTACCACTCCCCATCAGAACATGATGGTTAGATTTCTCTTCCATATCTTCACCTATGTGGAAACCCAGTGATTAGTTTATTTTGGTAACCGTTACGTTTTATACTTTTGTTTTTTAAATATTGGTTTTGGTATTCCTTTTTACGACGTGGGTTTCTATTAAACAAACTTTCGAGTAGTAAACCATTTATAACCCCGATGAATTTCGAGGGCGAAATTCATTTTAAGGGGGGTAGAATGTAACACCCCGAGATTTTATGAAAAATATTCTTTTAATTTCATTAATGTCTTGTGTTGTATGCTACACCAAGATTACCTTGCGCTATACGCAACACCGTATTATCTTGTAGTATACGCAACACTATTCTTGGATCGTGTTACACACAATTTTGATAATAGTAATTCTATGCAACAATGAGTATATATAAATATATATATATATTCAATGTATAAATAAAAAATGGTTGGATTCTGTTATATGAAACAACGAAGGATTCTTGAACAACAGGCAACCCTGACTTGGCTTGCATTACATGCAATCGCGACCTTCCTCGATAGCGTGTGTAGTACGCAATACCGAGTTTCACTAAACAATGATATGCTATTAAAATATTATTAAAACTAGCCGTTATGAATAGTGATAACTACTTTTTGAAATTTTGTACATTTTATTTTTCAAAATGGAATTCATTTTTGGATTCGTAATATTGAAATTAGCTTTGGGTGAAATTTTGGTACTTATTGGATAACTTTCATTTTCTGATGAATAGTGAAAATTACAAAATTTTAATTAAAAACAACCTTTTTAATAGAAATAATTAATAGTGATAAATTATTAATTTGATTGGTTTTAAAGTATATTTAGAATATATTTTTACAATTTAATACAATGTTGGTTATTGGATGTAATTTCACATTTAAACCAGACATAAACAACTGTCAATCTTTTGATAGTTATTATCTCTTAAGAACACGCTATTTGTTTTGACGACGGGAATTAATTTTTAAATTAATTAATGCAACTGATATGTTTTGAATTTTTTAAAATAGAAATCATTTTTGAATTCATAATATCAAATATAGCTTAGGCCTAATTTTTGGTATTTTTCTGGAAACTTTCATTTTTTGATGAATAGTGAAACCACTAAGTGGTAGTTATGAAAAATGAATTTTTCATAAAACTTAATTTTACCGCTTCTATGAGTGGAATTTCAAAAATCCGAGAGACATGGTTGATGTCAATAAGTAAAATGTGGTTCAATGATATGAAAAATAATTTTTGGTGAATAGTAACTTTTTACTTTTTTTTACCACGGTTAAAAGTAAATAGGGTAATTAAGGGTAAAAATGATATTATTATTACCCTAACACATGTCCTAATTCTATTGGATAAGTGTAATTCGACCAAAAACAACCTTATGAATAAAATATGACCATTTAGGCCCACTTGGATTAGATTAGGACATTTATTATTAATTTATTTAAAGAAGGGTTAAAATATTTAAAATCAAAGTTTAATAAGTAAATATTTTTTAATATAGGGTTATACATAAGATAAATTCGACTATAAATATTTATTAGAAATCTAAAAAGGTTTCATACATAATGGTATTTTATTTGTAATTTTTAGACATTAAATAATTTAATTTATTTATGACATAATGATGATGCAGTAATTATCTTATTAATGAAATATTGACATAATTGATGTTATAAATACCCAAATAAATGTAATTTCAGACTTTTTATGAAATAAACTAATTTTCTAGGTTAATATGACATGTTAGTATTGATTTAATTAACTTTTTTCGAACTAATAATTCTGTTATGATTTTCACAAAAATCAATTACAAAATAGTGTCAAAATTGACATAAAATAGTTTTTAAAACAAATATTATATTATTAATTGTTATTTTATTCCTAAAAATCTAAGTTTCGGCCAAATGACTTAGATAAGGTTATATATATTAATAATAAACAACTTGGGGTTAGTTTGGCTTCTTATAGTAAGTTTATTAACCTTATAGTATAAGAACACAAGAAGACACGATAAAAGTAAAATTATTTTACTTAATGTTAAATCTAAATGATAAGGTTACAATAGGAACCTAAACTTGTCTAAATTCTATTGGATGAGAGTATTTAGACCCATCCCCACCTTATCTTCTAAATTAATCAATTTGGAGCTATTTAAAACCGAATTTTACTTTATAATAAAATAATAGTTTTAGTTATTCCAAAGGTGCCCCTCTCCTCCCTTATAAAAGGGAACCTCCTCCCTCTCTTCCTCACACCACTTTGAGCCTTCAAGCTCGGCCAACCCCTGAAAAATTCCCTTCTCCACTTCCCTAGAAACATCCTAGAGGTTCTGTTCTTCCTCAAAGACCAATTTTATTGCCCTAAAAGGAGGTCTCAAAGAGGCGCTTCAAAGAAGAGGTAATGCCCGTTACCGATTCTTTCATCTTTATTTCTTCTTCCACTTATTCTTCTTTAGTTGTTTCATCATGAAGTAATAACATCAGTATCACTAATATACTGATATGTTATTATAAGTATGAAACAACCCTATTTCACCATCAATCCATCCTACGAGAAATGAAATCACCGCGTGTGCGTACGTACGGAATACCGTCTCCACGCCGTGGTGTAATCTATTTTCCACCACCACCTTACTTGGATGGGTATAGTGGTGTAAATAATAACTATATATGATTATTGTAAAGTGATATTGATTCTGAAATAGTATACATACACTCTAATATAATTCCACGATCATGAGAATGATATCATCGCTCGTGCGTACGTACAGACTACCATCTCCACGACGCGATGAGATTCATTCTCCACGTTAACCATTCATGAATGATTATAAAGTATATATAATAATTAATAATGAAATATATGACATAATAATGATTCTGGATTTATGTGTATATATATGTATGTCATCTACTTAATTCCATTCAACTCAATAAGGAAAAGAAAACAATATTCATGCGTACGTACGGTCTACCGTCTCCATGAACGTTGTATTTATTTCTATTTACTGATCTATTATATATATATATATATTCTAAATATATATTATATATAAATCATGTTTTATATTCTGTAATTAAGTAATCATGATCTATGTAATCATATGAATAATTACAAGTCAAAACACGGACGACAAATGAAACGATTTTACCCAAAACGCTCATTAACATGGAATTTACAAAAGAATGGGTAATATAAAGCCATAAGTGAACCATATATGATATCATAACAATGAGTATGATTCTGGAATAAGTCAATGACATTATTTAAATCATTATACAGGAGGTTCAGACATATACGAAGCAAATCAGACCTAAGGTAAGGGAAAATATCACAATCTCATTTTTATCCGAGATTGTTTATACTTTGGTATTTACTGGGGTGTATTTTATCATCCACATCCATGTTTCCTCAATATGTAATATTATTTCCATCCACCTAAAATTTTTTAAATCCAATTTTACCCTTCGGTGAGTTTTTAGTAAAAGATATGAAAGGAATCTTTTGTCGTTTTTCGTACGAGGTACTTTTTGACTTTTCCGACAAAAGTATGAGAAGAATGTTTTTTTAACTTATACGGCGTGAATGGATTTTTAAAACATTATTTCCAAGAACCTTGCTTTACAAGTTTTCATGTTTATTTTTAATCAACTTTTTTTAGTTTAAAATTGTATGACATGTTAAGAAAGGAAAATGTTTTTGAAGTAGAAATGATATTTTCCTCAAGAATGGAGTTCAAGTGTTTTATCAAAATTCTTTTCCATCTAATATAATATAGGGTTCTGTTTCTATCCCTATTATTACATAGATTTGATTATGTTATGATGGAAATATTTTTTATGAATTCCTTTATCTTATATGAATTGTTTTATGATGTCATGTTGTTTAAGAATCCCATTTTTATTACATGGGTTATGCAATGATGTATGATTTAAGATTTTGTGGCACACATAAGAATGGTATCATTATGAGATGGGTGGGACCTATATCTCCCTCCAATGCATTGGGTAAAGATTTTATATCTCATGAGATAGATATGGCTGGAACGATAGGTTATACCGGTTCAGTGAAACAGGACTGAAACGAGGAGTGAACTTGGTTCAGAAAGGGACTTTGTCCACTAAGATAGTCTTGGAAATGAGTCTTGACTAATAAGAAATGATTCTCTATGATTATGTGTGTATGCCACAAAGTTTCATGTTTTAAGTTATGATTATTGGGATTACATTTCACTACTATAATTTATCCCATGTTATGAAATTATGATCTCTTTTGCAGATTAAGATTTCCAAAAGATATGTTCTTATGAATATGACGTGATTGATATTTCTTTTGTTTACCCTTACTGAGCATTTGAGCTCACCCTTTTATGTTTTCTTTTCCCCAGGACATGAAGAAAGGATTTAGGTTAAAAAAAAAGAATAACTTTATGGGAGATGTTGAAGATCTTTCACCATGATTAGAAGATTATATTCAGAGTTTTCAAAGACACTAAACTATTACGGTCCTTGTGTGTGTGTTTTTGTTATGTACTGAGTATTCCGAAAAAGTAATGTAATGTCCATGTACGCCAGGCTTCAGGTCTCTACACACCTCATCCCAATATTTTTTCATCCTCCGAGAAATTCTTCTCAACTATACTATTCTAGGATTTGACATAAAACTGTGTCTGTAATGAACATGTGAAAGCTTCTCTAGTACCCAAGTACCATGGTAGGCTGAGTAGGGTGTGAGTATTGAACTATGTAAGGAAACACCAATGTGGTCCTATAAAAAATGGGATAAGCAACGATATGTGCATGTAACATTATCTATATAAATAGATAATCTATTGAAAAATAAAAATATAATCCAACAATACCTTCTTTGGCCCAATTATGGAATGTCTCTGAACATTTCTCAGTGACCTTTCCAACCAAAGAATCACAACCACACATCAATTTTATTGTTCATAAGAGTATCATAGACCTCCCCTTATGAGTGTTCTATTATCATGGTCATAAGAACTTGTGGTATCACATACCTTCCCTATATGAGTTTTCTCATCCAGGTATAATCCCTAAGGAAACAAAAACCTCCCATATGGGAGTTTTCTTATCTAATCATAAGCCCCACATACTAAAAATCCAAAACCAAGATCTCCATTGTATACTAGAATAACCATTCCTTATTAGATAGTAGGAGACTAAAAAATCATAGGTTATGATCATCCAATGAAGGACCCCCATTGGGATAACATGTGATGGCCCACTTTGAACATCATCACTAAAAAATGTAGAAACCCAACCAGTATTATCACATACCTTCTACATGGGGGTATTTTTATTCAAAAATCATGACCACCCCAAGGCGTCTCTGTACATAATACATGACTTCCCCTATGGTCATACACCATTTAAAACCTTCCAATACCCCTCCTATAAGATTATACCAAATATTCCATAGGAATACTAGGCATTATAGGGACCCAAGAATGAATCTTGGACTCCCAAAAAGTCTTTCATGGAACAAAACTCGGATCCCAGGAAGAACCAATGGGCATCAAAAACAATACCATTACATGTTATCTGGATCATAGGCTAGGTCATAGGAAACATGTATTGGTATCTATAGCTATATCAAGAATAAAAAAGTGAATACTAAATATTGGTTAGGGGTTTTTCAAATTCCCAAGACCCTCCCATATATCTATGGAACCTTGGGTCACATCATTGGTACAGGTTCTAAGGTGAAACCATGTACGATATTAACTCAAAGCCACACACACCCACTTAGGTTCATCTCAAATAGGGGGTACAAACAAGGTTTTCATAGTCTATTGTACATCATCGGAACCCTTATGTGGGTCCTCAGTCTCTTAAGGGGTCTAAGGATAACAACCAACACTCTAAGTACACTGTGTTCAATGACATTGATACAAATTAGTCGAGCCTCACCAACTATAAGGGGTTTTACACATATGCAAAAATCATAGAGATAAAATATGAACCATCTTGGTCATCAACGTCTCATAAAGTTGGTATTCTCACCCAACCAATCATCTATAGAATATGGTTTGAAAACCTATGCTATATACATTACAAGACAAGTCCTTGACCATCGGTGACTGAGGAACACAAGCTAGTTTCAAGTTCCATCAAGTTCTTGAAACTCTGTGAACCCTAGTAGAGGTATATCAATTTAATTAACTAAAGTAGTTAATTAATTAAAACAATTAAATTATTATGATTAAAATATTAAATTCATTTAATTAAATACATATATCACCTTAGTGGTGAGACTGCAAGCCACAAGCATTAATCAAAATCATAAATAATGTGATGGAATGTATACAGACCACCTACATTTTTTTTGGAATATTTCAAAATTTATCTCTAAGATCCATCAACTCTTCTGAGTCCCGCCAAGGTTCTTCCATGCTCAGACCAATCCCAAGTCACCAACCATATTCCTATTTCAATCCAAACAACTTCAAAAAATTAATTATAACATTTAAATTAATTTAACAATTTAATTCAAAGGGGAATAACTACTAAAAATGTTGGACATATATTGTCTCAACAATACTATGTAATATATGATGATTTTGATGTTCACAAATACCCTTGTTTTTTTCTAATGAGGTTTCTTTAAGTATGTTTTAGAAATTTATATATCATAATTTTATCTTGTTTGATAGAATTTAATACTATGAGATGAGATCTGGAAACACTTTTCAAACCCAACGTTCGATGAATGGGCGTATGGTTCATTATCCCCACATTATGATGGGTAGTTAACATTTGTAAATGGATTGAAAAACCTATTATGAATATTAAACCTATGGATCATAAACCCTATGTTCAGAGAAATGAAAAATATATGGATCGGTAACCCTATATTCGGAGAAATTAGAAACACATGGATAATAAACCTTTTGTTTTGAATAAATCCTTCACTAAAAGGATGAACGTATGGATTCTCATCCCTATGTTAGTTTCTTTCCCTATGTTACACATAGATGAAATTATGGTTAAAGAACCAAACTTTGGTAGGAACCCTATGCTATGAAAATGAACTCAATGATGTAGAAATAAACCCTATGCTAGGTAAAGGAACCCTACGCTACACAGATGGACCCTACATTTTTCAATTCAACAACGGGGTTTTAAAGCCATGATATAATCCTTGATTCATCCAATGGTCTTGATAAAATTATAGTATAATTGAAGGATTATCTATGAATGGTTCAAATCTCAGTATGATCGATTTAAAGAACAAAATTCATTAGATAAAATAACTCATATTATTAAGAGAATTTACAACTCCCCTAGAAAATTTGAATTTGATTTTCCACGTGCTTTTAGGTGATTTTCTAGATCTGTTCAACTGAAATAAAGCTATTTATATGAATAGACTATTTTCAAATCGATAGTGTGTGATATGGGGATATGTGTTTAAACACACAACTACATCCTTGTGTATATCTTTGATATACATATTTGCTACACCAAACAATCAATTCTATTAATTTTTTAAAAGAGTCTATGCTTTAAAAGTTCTATATATTTCAACCTCGTACTTCTATAAGATTATTGATACTATTTTTTCTATTAAAATTGAGGGTCACTTGCAACCAGGATTACATCAGAGTTATTCTTTATTGAGGAAATTAATTTCCAAAGAAGAAGATCCTTCTACTATTAGTTTCTACTACAACTATGAATATCAACCAGTATCATCAACAAATCAAAATATTTTGATTTATTAGAGTATCAACTTCTTGTACTGAGTTGTGGTTTAAGTATCAGCTTCTTGTACTAATATTTAAATAATTTGTACCTTATAAAAGAACCATAAGGCTCTATTTTGGGCTTGCTATAAATTTTTCAACTGACAGTACTCAGTTGTGGATTTGAGGTCCTATTTTAAGAGGAACTTTATAGTGAAATTCACCAAGCTCGCAGAGAGAGCATTGGTGGAGTGGACTAAGGTATCTTTTTGGAGGAACCACTATAAAATCACCATGTTCATTCTTTCTGTTAATTCGCTACTCATATTTCATACATAAGAAAATGATAAACATCTGCATAAATCAAAATGGAATTCAAAAGAAAAAACTAGTGATGATATTTGAAAACACACAATTCACCTCTCTCTTGTGTTATCTTTTCATTATTCTAACTTAAAAATTGGTATCAAAGGTTATATTTTATGACAAAGCTCTATAATGATCAAAAGAATAAATTCTATAAAAATATGATGTCAATGGATAATCTGAAAGAAGTATTGTATATGGTTGGTGCTCTATATTTTAATGGTGAAAACTATGGATTCTAGAAATATCATATGATCATCTACTTAAAGAATATCGGATTCAGATTCTATTCAAAGATCATCACTCATTATGCAATTCCCAAGAAACTAGATACTTTGGATGCCACAACAGATCCTGAGTATGAAATAAACTCAAAATAAATGAATTCTATTATCTGGGGACTTAAAACAAATGAATTTAATTGTGAATCACAATGTCCTAATTCCTATGAAATGTAAAAACAATAGCTATCACGTATGAAGGAATAGAAAAAAATAGAAATATGAGATATGCTACTTCAAAGAAAATGTTTATTCCCTTTAGAATGTTTTATGGTGAAATCATCATACAAATGAAGAGAAGATTAACTGAATTTTTTTAATAATATTAATTTCTTATTAGATCCCATTAGTTAATCAGATCAAGAGTTAAAAGTACTTAGATTACTTCCTTCTAAATGGAATGGCATATTGACAGCTATTCAACAATCATCATCTGTCAATGATTTTCCTATTAAAGAATTAATTGTAACATTGATGATGTATGAAGCATAAATGAATGTTGAAGATGAAGATCATAATATTGTAGTGCAAATGTAAAATAATACCCAGAAAGTGGCATATCATAAGTAGGACCAAAAAAAAAACAAGAATCCAAAACAGAAAAGAATTCAGATTCCACGGATTCTAAAATGGAACTGGCTCAGCTATCTTGAATGTTTAGAAAATTATACAAGAAGAAAAGAGGCTAAATAAAATCCTTCAAGAAGGATTAAAGAAAACCCATAGAAGTAAGATCCTATGAATGAAAAATATTAGGTCACATTAGACCAAATTTCCCTCTTTTGAAAGATGATAGAAAGAGGATAAAAAAGAAATATTAAAAGAGTGTTGATTATGAGAATAAAAGAAAGAAGATCCATAAAAGCTACGTTGAGTGTATCTGAATACTCCAGTAGCTCTTCGGAATCTGATTCATAAAAAGTGCCATCAAATATCAAATCCAACATGTGATTTATGGCTGAAGAAGAAAACGAGAAAGGCCACAGGAAAAAAAATTCTATATAGTATATGGATATTTGCTGTTCCAGACATATGAGTAAAGAGTCATGAAATTCCTATACATTGACTCAAATGTATGGAGGTCTAGTCACTTTTGGTGATAATGAAAAAGGAAGGATTATTGGAGTTGGAATGGTTGGAGATCCAAAGACTATCTCAATCAACAAAGTACTATATGCACATTTCCTAAAGCACAACCTGATAAGTATTTTCCAACTTTGTGATGATGGATTCTAGGTTTATTTTTATAATAATTTATGATACATGTTTAAAGATAAATTGATTATATTTAGAGAACCTAGAAATAATAATATATATAATTTGGATTTAAATTCTTTTTGAAAATAGAAATGATTTGTTTAACTACTAAGAAAAATGAGATATGGATCTGTCATAGAAGACTTAGACATTGCAATATATATTCTTTACATAAATTGTCAAAGAAATAGTTATTTTTTGATTTAAATAGTCTTAAATTTGAAAATGATAGATTCTGTGATGCATTCCAAATTGGAAAACAACACAAATATTATTTTTGATATATTTAAAAAATTGTTACATATAAACCCTTAGAACTTATCCATATGGATTTTTTTGGACCACCCAGAGTAGAAATTTTAGATGGTAAATTATATGTCTATGTTTTAGTTTATGATTATTATCGATTACTTGGGTATATTTTCTAAAACTCAAAATTTAACTATTAACTATTTTTAAAAGTTTTTTTAAAATTGTTTTCAAAAATAAAAAGTTTTTAAAATAATTTCATTGAGAAGTGATCATGGTGTAGAATTTGAGAATCCCGAATTTAATTATTTTTGCTCAAATTTAGGTATTAAACATACCTTCTATACACTAAGAGCACCTAAAAAAATTGGAATTTTTGAAATAAGAAATAGATCTTTTCATGAAATGGAATGGGATATACTGAATGAATTTAGTATTCCAGCCTATTTTTGGGCAGAAGTTGTAACCATAGATTTCTATATCACGATTAAAGTTTTAATAAGACCAATTTTTATAATGACACCCTATGGACTCTATAATAACAAAAATCCTAAAGTAAAGTATTTTATATTTTTTGGTTGTAAGGTATATATCTTGAATACCAAAGAAAACCTTGGTAATTTTGATCCAAATGATGATAAAGGAATATTTTTAGGATATTTTGCTACTTCTAAATCCTATAAGAAGTTTAATAAAAAGTCAAGGATTGTTTAAGAATCAGTTCAAGTGAAGTTTGATTAAACTAACTATTTTATTAAAGAGAAATATCAAATAGATGAATTTACTGATTTGTTTGACAACATGAGACTTGAAACCCCTAAAACTGATCTTGAAAATGATATAAATAAAAATTAGTCTAGTTCAGAAGAACATGAAACTTAAGAACCTGAAATTGTATTACCTAGACAGTCTAGAACCTTAATGAAACATCCTTTAGAAATTTTTATAGGAGGCCTAGACACAGGAATTAAAACTATAAAAAATATAAGAAACCAAGCTGAATTATCTATCTTTCTATCTAAATTATAACCTAAGTCTATTGTAGATGATTTAAATGATGATAAATGGGTGTTATATATGCAAGAAGAACTAAAATATTTCAGAAGAAATGATGTTTGGGAATTAGTTGAAAGACTATCCAATTATCTAGTAATAGTAACCAAATGGGTCTTCAAAAATAAATAGGATGATCAATGCATCATAACTAGAAACAAATCTAGATTAGTAGGTAAAGGATATCACCAAGAATAAGAAATAGATTATGATGAAACCTTTGACCCTATATCAATATTATAAGCAATTAGAATCTCTTTATCTTATGAATCTCATATCAATTTTAAATTATATTACATTTATGTTAAATCTACCTTTTTAAATGGTTATTTAATAGATAAAGTTTATATTGAACAACCTCCTAGTTTTAAAAACCCTCATAAACCAAATTCTGTTTTTAAACATACTAAAGCTCTATATAGTCTTAAAAAATCACCTCGAGATTGGTATGAAATATTAAGTTATTTTATTTTGAAAAATGGATTTACTATTAGATTATAATATAATTTTTTTAAGAAAACTATTTGTTCTAATATTTTATTAGTACAAATTTATGTTGATGATGTTATTTTTGGTTCAACAAATGAAAATATTTTCAATGAGTTTTCAAATCTAATGTAAAAATAATTTGAAAAGTGTATGATGGGAGAATAGAATTTCTTTTTAGGATTTCATATTTATAAAAAATATTATAGATTTTTTTAAATCAAAGTAAATATATTATATATTTATTGGAAATGTTTGGACTTGATAATAGTATCACTTATACAACTCCTTTGTCTACCAATGTAAAACTTGATTTGTATGAAGCTATAAAACCAGTTGACAATAAGTTATATAGGTGTATGATTGATAGTTTATTATATATTATTTCTAGTAGACCATACATCTTGTTTTCTGTATGTTTATGTTCTAGATTTTAGTCAAATCGAAAATAATCCCATGTTACTACAGTTAAATTAATCTTTATATATTTAAAAGAAACTATTTTTAAATCTCTTATTTATCCAAAAAAATTTTGATTTTAATTTTATTTCATATTAAGATGCTGGCTTATGAGGATGTAGATTAGAGAGAAAAATAATATCATGAACCTATCATTTTTTAGAAAAATATTTAGTATCATGGTCGAGTAATAAACACCATTTTGTTTCCCTATCAATAAACAAGGAATAATATGTTTCTTTTGGTAGTTTTTGTGCACAAGTGTTGTAGATGAAAAACAACCTACCAGACTTTAAACTAAATTTTAATAACATATCTATTTTATATGATAATTCTAGTGCTATAAGTATTTCCAAAAAAACTATATGTCATTCTAGTAGTAAAAATATTTATATCAGTTATCATTTTCTAAGAGATCATGTTCATGAAAAGGATATATCTTTTGAATTTAAAAATATCGAATATCAATTAGCTGATATTTTTACTAAACCACTTCCTAGTGAATGTTTTCATTTTATTAATGGGTATTAAGAATAATTAATTTTAAACGAATGTTTATTATTATTATTAGTCTCTCTATTTTTATTTTTTGTAATCTTTATTTGTTCTTTTAAATTATTTTAATTTCTCTTTATTTCTATTATTTTACATATTTATTAGTTTTAAAAATAATTTTGTTTCAATTTATTTTTAATCATATTTTTAAATTATAAATTAATGAGTACATTCTTAATAGGTGTGAGAAAACCATATGCATTCTTCTGATCTCATTTATACTCATTCACATCCTTTTAGTTTATAGAGCATCTCTTATTCAAATATTCCAAAATCTCTAAAAATTCGAACCCACTTTCTCAAAACCTTTAGAAATAGAAACTCCCAGAATAATTGAAGATTATTATTTGGGTTAGCCTACTTACCCACCAGTGAAGTATTATAAACTTATTCAAGGTAAAGTTATATATTTAAAGTATTTAAATGAGGTAAATCTTTCCTTAATGAAAACCACTATATTTCAAGGATTATAATTTTCTTTTGGATATGGTAACACTCCCCTAATGATTGACATAAAAGTAAAAGAGTTCAGTAGAAATGATTTTTTCATTTTTGGAGTTAATGAAGAATTTATAATATCTAATATTCACGACAATTGCTTTTCTATTTGTTCGTTGGAAATTACTAATTTGTTGTGTTGTCCCCATAAAGGGTATTTTTAATTCAACTTATGGAATATCAGTGATAAAAAATAGAAGTTAGAAGAGATTATGGTTTCTTTGTTTGCAACAAGATCTATCAGGAAAATAATAAAAAAAGTTCTTACTCCTGATCAAAAAGTCCCGATGAATTCTATTCAAACTAGAATTTTACTAAGAACATATGGGTTGAGAAAGTCTTGTGTCTAGACATGTATGCTATATTTTTATTTTTGAACTAAATTTGGTTCAATTTATATCATTTTATGATCAGGTATGTAATTCATTACTATCACAAAGAAGAAAACATGGGATTCTATCCCTATATAAGAATTTTTTCATTTTTTGTTTTTGGGAAAGGAAAAAATCAAAGATATGACTTTCAGATATAGATTTCATCACATCAACATTTCAAATTCTAGGACTATCAAGAAATTAATATATTTATAGATAAACTCCTGTAATATTATTTTAATAGTTGGAGTGGATCAACAATAGAAGTTTATGGTAGGTTCTTAGAAGGAGTAGAGGATGATATCATCAGTTGGTTCTGTCAGACCAAGGCCTTATAAAGAGGAAAAATCAGGACCTGAAGAGAGTATACTTGTTCAATGAAGAACAATAATAGTCAACATTCCTGAGAATACTAATGAATCTGTAGATGAAGTTGATCATGAGGATCATGTGGTTCATAAAATTGAGAAAGAGGCTCACAGAGAAGAACAATATAGGGAAGATGTCCCGACCCATAAAAACCTATCACTTATTATTAATGATTCTGTAGATGTAGAAGCATCTCCATTGAGATATATATCATAAGGTCATGAAGAGATGATCTTGGCTATAGTAGAGGCTATACATCCTTCAAGACCTATTTATCTAGAGTCTTCCAACTCTTATGATGAATCCATGATTCGTAAGTGTATTTGTTTATAGAACCGAAACTTGTCATTGAGACAAGAATTGGAATCTGGGATAAAGAAAGTTGAAGAGATCACAAGTTCAATAGTTCATAGGGATGATTTTGAGGCACTTCAAAAAAATATATATGTTCAAGAAAATTTAATTTCTATGGGTGATCTTGAAGATTTTATTAGATCTTTATTTAGAGAGCTAATAATGTTGAAAGGTGAAACTGTGAAGAATTCGAATTTTGATGAACTAATGAAAATGTTAGGTGATGAGTTTCAATATATTTGAGAAAGAAAACAGGATTCAACCTTTTCTCAAAATAATTCTATTGACTTGATAAGTATATTTATAGATATTACTTCATTATTGTTTGAATTCAATAATATACTACATACTCACCAGTGTGATAATACACCTTTGAATGTTCTTTTAGATAATCAGAGATATTTGGGAAGTCAGCTAACCTATAATGAATCCTGGTTAGGACCATCCATTTTTCAAGATAGAGATATGTTAACTACTTTCATTTAGTATGAAGAAATAATGAACGAGTTTTTTAAGGTTAATTTGGTGGAAAGATTTAAGAATAGGAAAGATTTACAGAATATGTTTCACTGGTGGAAATATGTGTTTAAAAATCATTTTTAGAGCCTATTAGTGAAGCTTCATGAGGTTTATGGTGATGTTCAATCATTTCCTCATCCAACTGCACCTAATACACATGGATATTCTGATCAAGAAAACCATTTTTTACTGATCTCATCCTTTTCAACAATTCTTAAGTTGATTGTGGGATGTACTCATAATTTATCAGAAACATTTGATCTGTATTTATGTTTAACTTAACTTTAGTTTAATTTTATATTTTTTTGTTTTATATTATTTTATAATTTTATTATTAGGTTATTTATGTTCAAATTTACATTTCCATATCAAATATCTTATTTTTTTTTCTACCCATTAGACTATAACATTCATTTATAGTTCATTGCTATATTAACTATGGTTTGTATCATTTATTCATTCAATCCTTATTTTTGATGTCACAAAAAGGGGGAGAATATTTTCTAACCACAACATTACATATTTTTGGGGAGAAACTTGTAGAAAATTTGGTAATTTTTTTTCAATTGAAAAGTATATATTTTTCTTCATTTAAATAATATTATGAAATAAAAATATTTTATTATAGCTTATAAATGCTATACTTTATATTAGTTATTTTATGGGTTTATTAATCATCAAAAAGGGAGATATTGTTGGGCATGTGTTGTCTCAACAATACTCTCTATGATGATTTTGATGCTCACAAATACCCTCTTTTGTTTTCTAATGATGATACATTAAGTATGTTTCAAGAATATATATGTTAAAATTTTATCTTGTTTGATGGAACTTAACGCTACCTAATGTGATCTAGGAAAACTGTTCAAACCTTAAATTCAGTGAATGAATGTATAGTTCATCATCCCTACATTATGATGGGAAATTAAAATTTGTGTATGGGTCAATAAAACTACAATGAATATTAAACATATGGATTGACAACCCTACATTCAGAAAAATGAAAAATCTATGGATCAACAACATTATGTTTAGAGAAATAACAATCGTATAGATAATCAACCTTTCGTTTAGAATCAATCTTTCTCTGAAAGAATGAATATATGGATTCTCATCCCTACATTTATTTTTTCTTACATTACAGCTAGATGAAAGTACTGTTATAGAAACATATGTTGGTAGGAACTTTACTCTATTCAAAGGAACCCTACGGTACGCAAAGGGACCCTATGCTACGTAGATGAATCCTACATTTATATATTCAACAGTGGAGTTTTAAAGAACCAATATAATCTGAGATTAATGTAATTGTCTTGAAAAAATTATAGGAATATTGCAAGATTATCTACGACTAATTCAAAACTCATTATGACTGATTTAGAGAACTAAATTCACTATATAAAATCATTCATTTTCTTGAAGGAAATGATGACTCCCCTAGACAATTTGAATTTTTTTCTCTTTCTTTAATGCGATTTTCTAGGAACTTTTCAACTGAAAGAAATCTATTTTTAAGAACATAGTGTTTTTGAATTGATAGTGTTTGATATAGGGATGCATGTCTAAAAACACACCTACATATTTGTGTATATATTTTATATATAGATCTACTACAATGAATGATCTATTCTGTTAATTTTTTGAAAGAGGATACACTTTGAATGTTCCACATATTTCATCCTCATATTGATGTAAGATTAATACTGTTGTTTATTGCTATTAAAATTGAAGATCATTTTCAACCAAGATCGCTTCATAGTTATTCATTCTTGAAGATATTCATTTCTAAAAAATAAGATCCATCTACTGTCAGTTCTTACTACAACTGTGAAGATCAACCAATACCATCAAAAAATCAAGATATTTTGATTCTTTAGAGTATCAAATGATCCCAATCAGTTGTTTTTTAAGTATAATCTACTTTTACTAAGCTGTGGATAATTAGGTCTTTGTAAAAGATCCAGAATACTATATTTTAGCCTTTTTGTAAAGGTGTTAACTCACTGTACTCAATTGTGGATTTGAGGTCTTGTGATATGAGGAAATTTCTAGTGAAATTCACTGAGATTGTAGAGAGAGAATTAGTGGAGTGAACTAGGAGATATTTATTCCCCAAACCAGTATAAAATTATTGTTTTCATTCTTTCTATTAATCCAATACTCATATTTCATACAGAAGAAAACACAACACATCTTCATAAATCACAAAGGACAGAAAAAGAAAGAATCAATGGAGATATTCAAAAAGATAAATTTCACCCCCTCTTGTATTTTATTTTTATTATTATGGACTAACAAAAATATAATTGATGGCATAATTTCACTAGAAATATAACCATACACACCCCAATGACACACATAGTTACCCCAACCTCATACAGTGAAAAATACCTTACATGAGACACCAATTCCATAATTAATTTAATAAAAATTTTGGAAAAAAAATAATAAATTCCAAAACAATGACATACCTTATGGAATCATATGGACAATGCATGAAAATGGCATCTTGAGACTCCCTTATCCTAGTAAAAATTAAATCCCCTTGAGAATTTGGTGAATCCACCATGATCTAGTTGAATCACTATAGGAAACCTAACTAATGAGTATATAAATTAGGATGGAGGGAAGAGAGGACTAATAAATGATTATAAAAGGTGAGACACACATTTAATTGGTCATTTAATCCCCTAAAAACACCTCCTTAGTGATGCTTGAAGAAGGGATGAATGGTAGAGGATCCATCCTATGGTCTGTGTGTGTGAGGGGAAGAGAAAAGGAGGAGAAGACTTAAAATACCATAGGGGAAATGGAAAAATACCATTTTAATAAGAATCTTGGTAGATGAATAGTTTGGACACATGGTTAGATAAACTATGTGCCGACATTGTTCCCCCAAATTTTTAAGTCCATCCATTCCACATAGTTACAATTCATGATTATAGATATTTTATGCTGATTATGTGACATGTATTCGCTTTATTACAGACACTCACTTGATCTACTAGGTTCCGTCGAAAGGTTTTGGGAACATAGTTAGAACTAACTATATGGTAACTTTGTGCCCTATTATATTTTTATCAAAACATCAATCTACAGTCTTCAAAACCCCAAGACACTTTTGAGACCTCAGACCCCTGAATAAACTTCATTCCATTTCCAAATTCAGTCCCTCAAGGGGTCTCGACCCATGGAATTCTATTCTGAAACCTGATTAAATATTTATTCTCCCTACAAAACCAAAAGATAGAACTCCATTTGAATTTAAACCACTCATATGAAAATGTAGTTTTACAAACTACCCACATTAATACATCTTTTTCCGAATAAGTTTCAGTGGACATCTAAGCACATATCTTAGCCTATCTTAGTCATCTATTCACTACTAAATTTTTGAATTTGTTACTGATACTCAAAATGAAATTCTAAAGTGAAACCTCCAAAAAAAGGTTCTCAATACACTATAAAATGACCTAACTCTCATATCCATTTTTACTAAACTCTGAGATAGCAGTCCACAACACCTATCTATCAAGATACATGACCAAATCATTATCTTTCTTATTACTAGGTTTATGGTGCTCCCCACTATAGGAGTTATCTTTTAATGGAAAATTACAATTATTTGGTGCCTCAACTATTGTAATTTACCATTGGAACTCCATACCTACATCAAAATGACACACTCGATGTGGTTTTTAACTCATCATACCCAAATACTCAAAGATCCATCAATCCATCATTGGAACCAATTTTCATCCCAAACTCCAAAAATAAAAAAATAATCTTTCCTCATCCAAGAATATCATAATCACCCTAAATTTTCCTAAAAATTCACTAACCAAGGCAAAAAAGAATCCATCATTTCTAAAATGAATCACCTGATGCAGTTCTCAGCTCACCACATTCCATATCACATGAAATGTTGATCGGTCCTCCTCTATTCAATCCTCTTGATAATGGTTGGATGTAATTGTCATTGTGATACTAACTACCGAATCACAATACCCTCAATCCCAAAGGAAACCCATGATAACCCATTAACACTTATCATATCTATTATCCAACTTTCGGTAATGTCCTAAGGTTGAACTACCCACCTTCCATTTATGCTATCGTCCCATGCCACTAGCACTAGTATACCACTAACCTGACCATATTCACATAACCTCAAATCCATTATGAGCCTAATTCCATTTCTAAGACTCTATCTGAGATTATATCCAAACCCATATCCTGCATTCTTCAATTAATCAAGAACAAATTATATTTATTTCTCTTCCTACATCCAAATTCCGAAACAACTATCTGAGCTCCGATCTTGTCCACCAATGGCCACTCAACTTGAGGTCCACACTACCCATGAAAAACATAATGATCCCCACTATAAGAGTTTATTTTTCATTTCATAATTAGTTCAACTACCGATCATCATGACCCATGTCGTATACACTCTAAAAAATACTCCTTTCCATAGGGAACTCTTTAATTCCATAAGACCCAAGGAAAAAATTCACATATCTTCCCATAAAAACTCATCATCCCTTGTCTCATACATTGACACTCTTAGATTCAATTCTACAATTCCACACATATACCCAGTGTGTTCCATCCAATATCATTTAAGGAAAACAGGTTAGAACTCCACCAATAAATACAACACCCAACTCACAATCCCACGAGTCAGGCATTCTCAAACCAGGTTCCAATGCCTAAACCAATGAACCGTCCCCGTGGAATGTTAATCCCATAAAACTCAGAGATCCCAAGGAACCACTATCCAAAATTAGTCACTTTAACAGTTCTTGTATTCGTTACATGACCGTTAATCAATTGAAATCATTCCAAAACACAATCTCCTACCCATGCTCTTAACATGCTTATTTTCATGTCCAAAATTAATAAAACTTGAAGTTCCTTTATTAAGGAAACTAAGGCACCACCATGCCTACCTCATGTACTTGATGACACATTCATGCATCAATAGGAAAAACCAAAGAAATCTCTCATGATTCCCACCTCAAGGACTTTAATAAAAAATATCCAACCCCTCTCGTGGGATGCCCTCACATTGAAAATAGCTCATTGGATCACCATACACATAGTCATAAAACAAGTGTATCTATGTCCTCCACTTAGCCCATTCTAAGGTCTCACTTGGGTTAAAACTCATTGGATAGTTATCATGGAACCCATATCTACCAATGGAATCAACATGCCATGCACCCACTCATAGGGTACCACCTTTGATGGAATAACATGACAACCACCACCCACAATTGGGACACCCTTCCACATGAACATCCACCAATGAGACTTCTCCCTCGAGGATCATATCTTACTATTCATGTTCATATGAACATATATAATAGAATAATCTGAGAAAAATTATATTTAGTGAATAAGATTTAATTTCTTGGTTAATTATATTTCCATTTAGATATATATGGGGAAAACCATATAAGTTGTTACTAGAATATTAAATAACCAAGGAAATTATAAAAAATCCCCTCTAATGGGTTTTTATGTAATATATTAAGCCACCCACTGACCTCTCAAGGTCTCAACTCACCCTTTACCAAAGGGACCAAGAAATAATTATCTCTATAGGATCTATAAGGTCTTCCACCAAAATAAAACATATATATAAGTTATCCCAACTGAGTATAATTACACAAAGTAATTATATAGGAAAAATTCATATGAGAAAATTTTAACACCTTAAATAACTGATCCTCAGTCACCAGGGATATAATCACACTAGCAGGACCGTACATGTCATATAGATCCTACATGCTTAATATGTCGCATGAGACACTTCTTGCCCTTATAGGCCGAAATCCAAATCCAATAATTGGTCTATTTCCAATGGGATAAGACCCTAGGTCAAGAAACCATGAATCATAAATCTAAAACTCATTTATATCTGATGAGGTAAAAATCACAATCAAGCATAATATTTCAAGCCAAAAACATCAATCCCATACCAATTGAAACCTAACATTCCACAAATAAGGGGTTCACGATGCAATAGTGTGGATTATACACAAGACATGACACATCCCTTTGTGTCCTTTACACGAATTTATGTAATTGTACGGAAAATAAAACTATAATACCACTATATAACATCCCAACCTGATTCACTCCATGAATACTAACCAGAAAAATTAACCACATGATTTCAATCATTCCTTCCTAAATTCTAGAGTGTTTGAACTATCGGTGGGGGTCTAAGGAGGTATCGTGGGGTGAATATACCAAATGTATAATTTTTCGAAATCATATAAAAACATCCAGAAATTATATATATCAGAGTATACATAACTAAAATACACTAAACAATTAAAGAAATAAATACATCATGATAGATAATAAATGAAATACAGTGAGACCAAAATATCTATTTCATACATAAAATAGATGGATTCCCACCATGCTAGTCCCATATAGATATACAAATATAAGAAAATTAATATTTTGGATCTATGACTACATAGAGACTCACCTCACCCTCATCTCCTATCATCATCAGAACTGGACCACTCAACCATTTTATCTCAAGCCTCATCCAAAACGTGGGCATGAAATGACCATGCAAGTGCTTCTTGGTTACCCGTGTGTCATGTAATATAGAGTAGGGTGTGGGTACATAATATTGTAGGGAATAACCAACATGGTCTTGTAATAACTACTATATTAATTTATATGTGTATGTGAATTGATAAATATAAATAGATAAACTATTGAAAAATTAAAAACATAAAATAACAATAACTACTTTGGTATGATACTATAATTTATTTGAGAACATCTCGATAACCATTCCAACTAAAATAGCACAACCAACCATGGGGTTCATTTCTCATAATAGTGTCACAAACCTAAACTTATAGGAGTTTTATAATCAAGGGAATAATCCAAAAAGGTATCACATACCACCGTTATGGGAGTTTTATCATCTAGAAATAATCCCAAAGGTATATCAAACCTCTACTATGGGAGTTTTCCCATCCAATAATAATCCACATAAATATAAAAAACTTATCTTATGAGAGTTTTATTATCTTTTAATAGGAAAAAATTATCCCAAACCTGGGTTTAATCTAACCATGACATACTATTCCTTCCACGCCTTAGCAGATAGTAGGACCCCAACAAATTAAAAGCCATGTGCCCCCAGTGAAGGACACCCAATGGGAAAACACGTGACACCCCACTCTAAATATCCTAGAACCAAAATATGGCATCCCAATTACGAGTTTAACAAACCACCACTATAGTAGTATTCTCATTCATAAATCATGACCTCCCAAGGGATCGCCATAAATAATACAAGACCGCCCCTATGCGTGTCAAACATTTAAATCCATCTAAGAATATACCTACAAGAATTTATCAAACAGGTCCCAGGTATTATAGGCATGATAGAGACATATATATAAATCTAAGTATCTCACAAAATCTTGTTTGGATCAATGGTTGGATCCAAGGAAGAACCAAAAGGAATCAACAATAATACCATCATGTCTTGTTAGGTCTATAGGTCAGGTCCAAGGAAACAACATTTGGGAATATCTAGTTTCATCAATAATAAAAAAGTAAAGCATAAATAAATGGTAGGGGTTGGATAAACTCCCAAGACCCTCACCTCCATCCATAACCTCTCAGCTCACATCCTTGGTATGAGTTCTAAGGTGACACCCATTACCATCACCACCCAAAGCCACATACTCTTTCTTAAGGTCTTCCCTAGGATGGGGTACCCATAGGGGTTCTCTAGGACACTTTACATTATAGGAACCCTCACATGGGTACTCAATCTCATCAAGGGTCTTGGGATAACACCTACTGATCTAAGGACATCACATCTCATGGAATCAACACAATGTGTCATGTCCTCACCAGCAAAAAGGGGTTCACCACATAGGAAATAGTCAAAGAGATAGACTAAATCACATCTAGATTATTGAGTTACACTAGGTTGGTTCTCTCACCCTACCCATCATCCATATCCTATGGAATTAACACTTATTCTAAGTGTGTTCCATTCAAAATTCTTGACTATTAAAACATGAGGGAAATTGTAGTCATATGGTCCATTAGGGCCTTGAAAATTTGTGTATCTTATTTGAGAAATTTCAATTTAATTAATTAAAATAGTAAATTAATTAACACAATTAAAATACTATGATTAAATTGTTCAATTCATTTTATTAAAGAAATTGATCACCTTAGTGGTGAGACCACATGTCAGGGTAAACTAACTCTAACACGTTCACTGTTCTAAATAGAATGGTGAACACTCATCATCCTTTGTTATTTGCTATTTCTAAACCAAAAACAAATTTTTTTGAAAAACATTATCATTTTTTCCATTATAACTACGCCTTTATTAGTAACATTAAAAATACTAACAATGTTGAAACTCTATGTATTTTTTCAAACTTTTCCTTAAAAAATGTTAATATCTTCAATGTTTCTAACCAAGTGTTCACCTACAACTTTAACACTGATAATTCCTACTTATTTTTCTCCTTTGTTTATGCTAAGAATAGATATCAAGAAAGGAAACTTTTTTGGAATAAACTATCATATCTGGGCACCAATATTAATGAACCTGGTTTTATTATTGGAGATTTCAATGCCATTCTCAACTCAAGTGAAAAAATAGATCCCTCCCCTGCTACTATTTCCATGATAGAATTTAAATCTTCAATTAAAGATAACAATCTAATTGAAATTAATCTCACTGGTCCAAAATTTACTTGGTATAAAAGACATTACAATAGAGTGGTTGCCTCTAAGCTAGACAGATCTTTCACAAATGTTCCTTCCTTAGATAAATGGGAAACTATCTCCAGCACCACACTTCACAAGATGAACTCTGACCAACATCCCATCTTAGCCAACGTATCCACCAAAGGCATGAGACCTCCGTTACCTTTCTAATTTAACAATCCATGGTTCTCTGATGATGAATTCACCAATACCATAAAAAACCATTGGTTCTCAATGTCGCACAAAAATGATGCCTTTTCTTGTTCTATTAAATTAAAGCTCCTCAAAAATACTCTCAAAAGTTAGGGTAGCTTCAAATCCAAACAAATTAACAATGAAATACTTCTTCTTGAGAAATATCTAAATGAATTAAAGAACTATAACACTAATTCTAATTTCAATATTGAACCAACTCAAGAAATAAACCTTGCTATCAAGCTCATCTCTTTACTAAATTTTAAAGAAAACATGAGGAAATTGGCATTTAATGTTAAATGACTATCAGATGGTGACATAAATACTAAATTATATAATTCTCTTCAAAGAATCAGAAAGGATTGCATACCAATAAACTTTTTAAAAGATGGGGACAAACATCTTGACAATGAATATGACATTGCTCATCACATTGCCTCTTACTATGAATCCATCTTTAGTGGTCCTGATATCAACAAAGGCCTCATTCCTAAGGTCATTCTGATTTTTTTCACTAATGAGGAAAACACCTTCCTCCTCAACACTCCAATGAATCATGAAATCAAAGAAAATTTCTTTAGTTTGAATCCTGATAGTGCTCTGGGTCTTGATGGTTTCAATAATGATTTTTTCCAACACTATTGGGATGTGATTCAGGTCGATGTTTGCAAACTTTTAAAATCCCTTTTTTCAAATGGTGTTCTTACTCATGCTTTTAATGCTCAATTACTCGCCTTGATCCCAAAAGTGGAAAATGCCTTTGAGATTCATTTGTTTAGACCCATTTCCCTTATCAATACCATTTATAAAATAATCACTAAAATCATTTCCAATAGACTCTAAAATATCATAGATAAAATTTTCTCCTGGAACCAATTTGGTTTTATTAAGGGTGGGTCCATTCAAGACTATATCTGTCTTGACTCTAAGTGTGTCAATAACTTGAATAAAACTAACAGAGGTGGTAACATTTCTATTAAACTAGACATTTAAAAAGATTTTGACACCATGGACTGGAGCTTTATCTTCAATGTTCTTCAAGGTTTTAGATCTAGTGTTTCATTAATTACTACAATAAAAACTTTGTTCAACTCAGCATTTATCTCCATTTTAATAAATGGTTCTCCCAAGGGCTATTTGAAATGCACCAAAGGTGTCAGACAAGGTGATTATCTCTCTTCCATTATCTTGTCAATAGTGGAAGACTATCTTAGCCGCCTTCTCAATCACTTAGTAGACCAGAATAAACTGAAACCCATCCATGTCACTAGGAACAAAAATTCCCCTACTCATCTAATTTATACTGACAACATCATCCTTTTCCTTCAATGTGATAAAAGAAACATTATAAACCTCAAATAAACTCTCTATCACTATGAAGATGTTTCTGGACAAACCATTAGTTGGAATAAATCCTACATCTTCTTTGGGAATAACTTTCCCCCCAACAGAAAATCCTACATTATTAGTGACATAGGTCTAAAAGGAGGTAGTCTATCCTTTACTTATCTTGGTGTTCCCATTTTTTGGGGTAGACCCAAATCTTTCCACATTTATACAATAGTTGACCAAGTCCTAACCCAACTATCTTCTTGTAAAGTTAAATCTCTCTCTGTGGTGGGCATGATATGCCTGGTCAAATCCACAATTGTTTCCAAGTTGGTATACTCCATGATGGTCTATAAATAGCCGGTTGGTATTATAAAAAAAATGAACATTTCTATAAAAAATTTTTTTGGACTGGAATCACTCTTGAAAGAAATATTATGATTGTTCCCTAGTCAACTTGTTGCAAGCCTATTGAAAAAGGTGGTATTAGTATAAAAAATAATAAGTAATTTAATGATTCTCTTCAATCCAAACTCACTTGGAACATTATATAGAATAAATCTGAATCTATTACTTTCTTCAAAAATAGATTTCTTGAGAAACTTAAGACAGGAAACTCAAATTTCATTAATTCCTCTATCTGGCCATCCATCAGAAATTCTTACTCCAATATTATGAATAATTTCAAATGGATGGTCTCTAAGGACTCATCCATGAAATTATGGTTGCATAACTAGACTAGAACAAACTTAATTAATATGATTTCTCCCAATCAAACCCCTAAGAGTACTAATTTCTCGATTAGAGATATTCCAAACTCTCAATATGATCATCCCCCTAAAAATATTCTGAATATCATTGAAAACTACCCTTTTTTCAAATACTAATGACTTCTTAATTTGGGAACCTGCCAATAATGGCATGCTTAACTATAAATTGTTTAACAAAAATTACTTTTGTAACTCATATAGTGAATTTAGTTGGATAAAACATTTTAAAAAGCCTTGGATAAAGCCTTCAAGATTCAATCTCATCTAGAGGATTTCTCACAACAGAGTTCCCATAGAGAGTTGTCTTCAATCTTTTGAAATCCTGCTGTGTTCAAAATGAAAACTATCTAATCAACACATAGAAGATTATAATCATATCTTTCTTTTTTGTGCTGCTGCTTCTACTCTTTGGAACTATATTATTTACATTTTTGGTTTCAGATGGTTAGTTCTTGACTCTGTTAAGTCTCAGAGAAAAGAATTTGTAGAAATGGATGACTCAAAGCAAATCAAGAACATCTTCATAGCCATAGTTACTGAGCTCTATCATGTGATCTTGTATGATCAGAACTCTATTTTTCATAACAAATACTTACTCAATCAAAATGCAGGTCGGATGTGGATCCTCATTGCCATATGAGAAGCTACTTTGATGCAAAATGGACATTGCCACAACACTGTGCATGACTTTGAAATCTTGTAGTTTCTTTTGATTAATGGAAATTATTTTCAACCTCGTCGCACTCTGGAAGTGTTCTAGAAAGCTCATATCCCTATTTGGATTAAAGTTAATATTGATGGTGCCTCTAAAGGCAATCCAGGCCCTGCGGGTTGTAGTGCTATCTTCAAGAATCACCTCGATCAAATCCTTGGATGCTTCATGGGTATCTGCAACATCGCTACCTCTCTTGAATGTGAGATGATGAGTTTAATTCATGCTATTTACTTCACCAAACTCCTTGGTTGGAATAATATTTGGATTTAAAGTGATTCTACTACCATAGTATAGGTGATTTGGAATGGAATAATACATCTTTCATGGCTGATTACTACCTATTAGATGGACTTCACCCGTTCTCTTATCAATCTAAAATATATCATCACGCATGTTTATCAAGATGAAAACATGGTGGAAGATGTCCTATAATAAATTGTTTTAAATCAATACATTACCTGGTTCGAAGACCTCCCTACTATTTTAAATTCTTTGCATAAAAGAGATTGTAATATGATCCCGTATTTCAGACTTTTGTAAACTTTTTTTTAATAATTGTGCCTTGGTAATTTTGGGCCAAGGAATAATCTTTTAAAAAAAACAAGTCACTAACCAAGCTCTGGACTCAATCCAGACAACTTCTAAAAATTAATTATAACATTTAAATTAATATAAAAATTTAATTCAAAACGGGAATAACAACCAAAAATTTCATTGGGGCCTCATTACACCAAAAACACAACCAAACACACACTAACAACCCTTGACATTCCTCCAAACTCATAAATGAAAAAATACCTAACACATGACATTGATTCCATAATGAATTTAATTAAAATTTTCAAAAAAACCTAATAAATTCCTAAATTGTGACACTCATTGTTGAATCACTATGAAACTACTTAAAAATGGTGTCTCAGGATGACCTTATCCTTGGTAAAATGTAATCCTATTGATAATGAGTTGATTCCACCATGATCTGGTAAAATCTCTAATGAAAACCTAGCTAAAGAAGATGGAAATTAGAGCAGAGGGAATAGAGGACCAATAGAGGATGAAGAAAGGTGATACATACCTCAAATCAGTGATTGAAGACACAAAACACACCTCCTTAGTGAGCCTTGAACAAGACATAAAGGTTAGGGTATCCATACTATGGTCCATATTTGTGAGGGGAAGAGAAAAGTAGGGGAGTGTTAAAACCATAGAGGGGAAAATCATAAAACACCTTTTTAATGGGAATCTAGGTATCCTCATTATTTATCCACATGGTGGGCCAAAATTTGAACTAACTATGTTCCCACCACTATCCAAGACCATCCAATCCACATGGTTAAAGTGATAGATTAAACAAATGATTCTAAAACTATGAGAGATGTCTATAATTTTTTATAGACACTCACATAGTCTACTGAGGCCTACAAAAACATTTCACAAACCATGTGGCCTTTTAATTTTGGTTGCATGGTTGGGGGTTCACAGTTTACAATAACCCTATGTTAACCATGGACCTTGTTTTATTTTTCTTAAAACATTAAACTCTTTACCTTGAACTATAGAAAAAATACCAATACACCAAAACCCCCTATAGAAAATCATTCTATGTCTAATTTGGCCCCCCAAGGAGTTCCAACTTATGAAATTCCACTCCAAATCCTGATTTAAAATTTAGACAATCCAAAAAACAAAAATTTCAAACACCTTTTGAATTTAAACCACTCATACATACTTAAGGTTTTATATTAATTTCCTCTAGTAACCTATTATAAATATATAGAATAGAAGATTCATATTTCCATTAGAATATAAAAATGTATACAACTTCCAAATTTAGAAATTTTGTATTTCCTCAAGAACAAAAAATATAGTTAGAGATGTGTAATTCTCAAGAATATAAATATTTGTGCATCTATGGTAAATTATCAAGTGGAAAATATAATAAGGGTTTTGCGATCATATTTCTATAAGTTTCTAATAAATAATTGATTTTTTTGACCATGATGAATGTGAGATTGGGGAATTTTGAGGAGGATTGATTATGAGTGTTGTTATATTTGATGATGATATTAAGTAACATTATTTTATCAACACATTATGTATTGTTATGTATGTATAAGCTATAGGTTCATGGGGTTAACCCATATCTTAGGATGACAATAATATATATTATTACTCACCCCTATATGTGCACTTTTACATTGTTCTCCATATGTCCATTAGGAACAAGAGATGTGGATAGTTGATGATCAAGAATATCAAAGATGGATGGTTGATATGAATAATTGTTGGAGTGGAGATCTCATTATGATGACCACCGTCATGTCATTAGTGCTTGGGATTAAATCTATTAAATATTTTTTTGTTTTTTCTAAGGATTACTTTTATATTATCCCATATTGTATAAGATATTTTTATTATACATACAAATGTTTATTTCTTAGTTTATGTCTCATCTTTGTCATGGTATATTTTTTTTTCATGACCGTAGTTTAGTTACATTTATAGGTGATTCCTCCCATGATTTTTCGTGGATATCTTAGTGAGGTTTTCTATCCCCAGACCTATTAGAGTTAGGCTTAGAGTGTTTACTCACCATTGTATTGGTATGTAACAAATTCATATAAGAGAGTTAGGATGGTGTTTAGAGTTGATTATATGTGATATTTTCTTAGATATTTTTTTTACCTAAAGTAATAGTCTCCAGAACATGTATTCATAATAGAGGACCTTGAGAAGGTTTTAGATGGATGATGTATTCCCAATCATTAATATTATCAATGGAACATGACCGAGACCTTATAATGTGAACTATTATTGTAAATAAGGGGAGAATTTATCATATAGATCCATGTCATGATTATGTTATTTCTTGATTTATTTTAATCAATTAATTGATGGTTTGTATGAGATAGACTGAAGGAAGATATATCGACATCTACATCATTTTATATGAGTTTGAGGATGATTTATTGTCTTTTATATAGTGGGTAGATATTATTGAGACTGGTATGTTACATTATACATCAATGGAAGTGATGATGGGTTGAGTTATAGAAAACAAATAATAAAATGTGGCATAGATCTATATAAATAAATTCAAGATATCATCTCATACTTAAATAGTAGTATTTTGGAATGGTTGTATCGATTCCTTATGGGATGACTAAGAAATTCATTATTGTTTTTGAATTTATATCTTTTTTTATATGAGTCTTTTAAACTGTAAAATTATTCTTGTAATATATTCGATACTTTATGGAATTTTGTATGATTTAAAGAGTTATAACATTGAGTTTTCATTGGTTAGAGTGCCACCGATGGGTGTTTTAACATGTGGGGCCCTTGTGATTAGAGTATCACAATAGATGTTTAGTGAAAGTTGGGAGAATTCAAGTAGTGATGCATGGACATGTGATAAATTATTCCCAAAGTAAGTTTTCTCATGGTCAATAGACATGAAAAACTATTGAAAGTGATGTAAACCATGTATTTATTTCTAAATTCTAGAAAAGGGGACACAACCCAAGGATGTAAAATGATGTTCTAATTTTGGTCAAGAATGTATATTGGTTTGGATATTTAAAATTTATGAAAATAAATTATTATTAATATTTAATAGATCATAAAGAGATAAATGATGATCCCTTTGATAGAATTTTTAGTGGAACTATTCTCTAGTTAAGAGATATTCTAGGGCATGGATCATACTTATTATGGTCATTTATATGTGGATATTACCTAAAACATCATATTTGGTGATATCGGGTTTTAATACCTTTAAACCATTTTATAGGATGGTTTGAGGAAGTAAGGTTTTTACGTGAGGACTTAATGGTATTAGCTTCCTCAAAAGAGTGATGATGAATCCAACAAAAACTTTTTATGGGTACTAAGAAAATACTACATGATAAAATTTATTGATAAATATTTCTATAGAGAGTTGGGATGTATGAATTTGCATTAGGATTGTGATTATCGAATGTGACACCTATGAAGATGAGAGAAGGTTTGTGTCTTTCATCAGAGGGAATTTAGAGATGTTGTGAAAGAATCTCATTTAGTGGGTTCATATATTTGAGCAGATAAAATGAATATTTTCTCATGTTGAGGAATGAAAGTGAATTATAACCTGTAGTTATTATCAGAGGATAGAAGTAAACTTCCAAGGACATGGAAATCCTGGTGTTGTGAGTTTTTAAGTGCTTTTAGTTGATGTATCACAGATATGAGATGAATTAAATTAGATGTTGTATCTCTCCTAAGAGATAATCCATATAATAAGGGTTCTTTCATGAGGTGGGAAGGTAGTGATGAAATGATCTTGGTAACTAGTTGGCATGTTAACCATCGTCATCTATAATTGAATTATTCTATGGTTTGGATGAACCTTGGATCATTGTTTTCATGAAAAAGGTATCAAAATACCTATTTTTATTACTGGGTTGACCCTTGGATCAGGGATGAAAAGGGGAATAGAAGTGTAAAATAATTCCCAAAAGGTAAACTGATAAATTATTAACCTTTTTGAAGGATAATGTGGATACATTTGATCAGTATTAATCAAGTATTGAAGATATTTAGGCTCTTTTTTTAACTCATGGGAAGTGGTTGATGAGGATATTGGTCATGATCAAATATATTTATATGGAAACCATGATTTCTTCCTTAATGGTGAGGAGATTTATTCTCTTTTTGGGGTTTAATGGTATATTTTTATAAGGTATTAAAGAATGTGTTGAAAAAAAACACAAACTTTTGAATGGATATATCTTGAGCATCTTAAATGTCAATGATTGAGAAGTTGGGTAACTAGATTCTTTTATCCATTTGTTTAAGAGAATTGATGTAGCTGATCCTTTTGACGAATATGATCTATTATAGTCATGGTCTAAGAAATGGTATTTTTATCTCTTGTTAAGGAGGGATGGATTTTTTGAATGCTCACCTGAGATTGTGAGGAGATATACAATGGTTTTGGTTGTTTAATTTTCTCATCATTATTTTGTTTTTGTTGATTAACAATTGGATTAAGTTTCCCTTCACATGGGATAGAAGGCTAGTGAATGAATGTGTTAAATGATATGTCATTAGTTTAATTATTTTCAATGATAAAAATTTATAAGGGGGGATATAATAGTTTTTTTCAGTCTATAATAAACTTTCTTGTGCTCATAATTATACACTAGATTCAGTGGCATGTAATTCATTAGCACTCATTATAATTAAATTATGTGATATTTGTGGCTTATTTGATCATTAAGGGAAGTTAAAAGTAGAAATTTTTATTTTTTACTCAAAAGTATATAACATGTATTTCATTTTTAATAGAGTTTCATATTGATAAGTGAGATTCTATAATGGATCTGAAACATGGTGTTTTCCTTATGATGGTATTTTTATAATTTTGTGGTGACATTAAGTCAGTTCTCTACTAGTGGAATGATTTTTAAAGAATAAAAATTACTTCAAAGAATTTTTCAATGTATATATCCCCTATGTATTCATATTTTATATGGAAACTAAGGGTTTAGAGGGGTTTCCACTAAGTAGGTATCCAATAAAGTGAGAATTTTCCTTGAAATGGACATTCACCACCAGATAAAACTATATTACCCTGATAAAGGTATATTTTTTTAGTTTACATGTCATTTTAACCCCTAAATTATCTCTTAAATTTATTTACTTTATGTTTTAAACTATCTTTGAAATTATAGTATTTTTTAATTACAATTAAGGATTAAATGGTATAGAAGTTTCATAATTTTGATGCATGGATTATGAAGTTTCATAGAGAGAAATTTATAGAGAAAATTTATCCCCTTCTTCTAGGGGTTTTTTTGAATCCTATTGATCCAATTTATTTCTTTATTCAATGTGTTGAAAAAGATCTAATAATATGGAATTTAATAAAATCTTTATCAAAATTTTCAATATATATTAAAGATAAATTTTAGGGATGATTTTGGTAATCTATTGATAAAATCGTTGTTAGTTTGATTCAAGAATCATACCATATATCACAAGAAATATTCCAATAAATAAATATAATAAAAGATATATTTTAGGATAAATCGAAGAAATAATTTTTATGTTTTTACATATTCTCTATTAATTTTAAAAAACTTATACCTAAATTTTGAAAAATGAAGGTTATATCTGAAATCAAGGGGTTGGAATATTGCATCCAAAAAATTATTGTGAGAAATGGTGATGGTACACTTTGTTCAAACAATTGTTCCTTATGTAAGTGCATTGATGATGATGAATAGATTCAGTGTGGTCAAGACAAGAGATGTTGGTCATATGATCTAAGATAAAATGGTTGTTGGGGTGCCTTATGTCCACTTGATCCATGAATGACATATTATATAGGGAAAACTCATAGTTGTAAAATCTGTGAATTAGAAAAGGGTTATCTGTACACATATCCCTCATATAACAATATTTGATGTCACCATCTAGCATGTGTGGTATAAATCCAAACTATTTGGTCTATAGATTGGATGACTTCTAGAGATACATGGTATGCATGGGAGTGGGGGTGATACGAAGATACCCAATCAATCAGATCCATATTTTTGATGACTAAGTGTGTTCAAGATCTTTTAAGGCCAAGGGTATGGATGGTGGAATATGGGGAGGTCACGTGACGCTCCCTTCTTGGAAAGAGTATATTAGGTGTGTGGGGATACATTATGAGTATGTTTGGGACACTTAAAATTTCATTGGACTCCTTTTGACATTCTAGACCCAATAGAACATAGTTTGGGTCATTTTGAAATGGTATGATTGATAAGGTAAGTTAATTAGGATTAATTATATATGGAATATTTATTATTATGAAATAATAATAATAAATAATGGTGTAAATTAGTGATGGGATGAATAATTGTTAACAATCAGTTAGACATAAGAAATAAACATAATATGATGTAAATTACCAATATGGGATTCCAAGTTTACTTTTATAGCATCCTATCCTATATGCCACTCAATAGTACCCCAATATAGTTTGCCATAGAACCTCAATCACGCCTCCCCAAACACCAAAGGCTACCGATTAATAGATATGTCCTAGGGTGTGTCCGTGGGGAGACTATTCCCTCATAGATCAGTGTAAGAAAATAGTAATTAATAAATAATAAAAAATAGAAGCATAAGTAATAATAGAAAACAACATAAGTAAGGGAAATAAACCATGAAATATAAATGATAACTAATTAAAGATAAATATCAATAATAGAAACAAAATTATGCTTATGGAATGACATGTGTCACTAAAAATATATGATTACGAATAATTGGGGATAAAAGCATATAATACATTCTAGAAAAATATAAAAAAGAAAAAAAAACTAATAATACATGAATCTCAAGCATAGGCTCGGTCCTATGCCCCATGATCCATCCTAAATCTAGAATAAATTCATGAATCCGAAGTAGAACACCTCCCTTTATCTATACATGAGATCATAAAGTCCACTTGGGTACTAATCAGTGCCTAAGAAGGGTGTGTGATATAAATCCTAGTAGGCTGACACCCACGGTGTCTAGGAAATATCATTTCATGCAATAATTAAATTAGAAGTGTTCCATATATAAGTAAAATAAGTTAAATAACCAAATAAAAAGTAACCACCTTGCTCTAGGTTCCAAGAAGGACACCTGATCCATTCCACCTTCTTCAACATAAGTGGAATGTCTTAAAATATGTACTTATAGAAGGAATAATATGTATACAAGGGAAAAAGTGAGCAAGGAAACCTAATAAGGAAAACCCCCCAAGCTTGTGCTTTGGATTGGGGTCTCATTTCTATTCCATAATATATGAATTTTCAAATATAAATAATAAACAAAACATCTTTCACAAGAAATCAAGCTATCAAATCAAAGGGTGGAGTCTCGAGCCTATCTAAGGTGATCTAAATAGAGTCCAAAGGGTCTCTATGAGTATCTATGATATAACCAATACCTATAATTCCACCTAAGGAAACCCATATGGTTTCCCTTATATCACCCAAGGTATGATGACTCTGAGCCTATGCCAAGTATCTAACATAGGGGACTAGGTATCACCTGAGACTTGACATAACTATCTTGCCAATGGGTTCATCCTTGGTTTCTCTCCTAGGGAACCAACCTCGCTCAAAAGTAAAAGTAAATCCACCTGGTGATCTTATACCTACAAATTCAAATTTCTGATCTTAGAATATCAAGAGTATCCAACCAAGAATGATGATTCCATCCATGGAATCCTTAACTCAGGACTCATGCTCACTCCTGACCCGTAGTAAGTGATCCATAATGAAAATTCTCATATCATAGGGAAAAGAATTTATATAATTTTATGTCAATAAATCAACATATCATTAAAAAATATGATAATATATTCATGTATCACAAATCAACTATAAAAGGCACAAGGCATAAAGCACAAGTAATGGAATACAAGCATATGCACAAGGCATTAACAGGCCTATAATCACATGTCATCAATGACATCATAATTTCTCAAGATTTCAATCTTGACTAAGCATGGAATATGATTCAACCCAATCAATTTTGGTATAATCAACAAGAATTAACAAATAATAGGTTCAAGGAACATGACATAACATAAATGTAAGCAAATAATATTGAATGAAGAAAGGTATTCATCTAACATGAAACGAACAATTAAATGTGAGGCATATTGAATTCAAAGAAAAGCATCAAAATTCTTTTAAATACAAGGGTCAGGAATGAATCTCAATTAAATCAATTGAATCCCATTCAATTTAATTTATTTGGGAATTAAAATTAAGGGTAAAATCACCCTTAGTGATTTATCCATTTTAAGGCATGCGAAAACGACCATTAATGGCAGCAACAACCATAGGGGAGGCCAAAAATGAGGTAAACAATCCTCATATGGGTTTCACCATAAGGTAATGTCACACATGGAATGGAAAAACATTTTAAATAATTTATTTGACCAGAATGAAGATTCTCCAAAATATTCTGATGAGCGACACAATGATGCGACAACTAAAATGCGATGTAATGATGGGAATGAGCATAAAAATCCCACCTCAATGTAGTAGCACACCTCTATTCTATTATAAATCCTTGATTAAAGCTAAAATGGAAGGAAATGAAGGTTTTTTAAAACACACTTGATAATAGGAAAAAATTGGTCACACCAAAATAGAGCAATAGATGGAAGAGGAAAATAGAAATAGATTATTTTGGAGGGAAGAGCTTACCGAGGTATTTGCATTGCATCCAACAATGAAGGATTTCAACCACGTACGAAGTAGATAACTAAAAACCCCATGGAGAGGGGATGAGGAGGCCAAAAACCAATGGGATGAAGAAAATATTGAGGGAGGAGAAGAAAGTGGGTTAAAAAAATTTCATTAAGGGAAAAAGGAATGTAACCCTCAAAAGCACTGCATACTATTTGGACACACCATGTGCCAACTGTGCACCCGTTGCTACTTCAAGAGGAATAACTCATGGTTAAGTGCACAATTTAACTAACCGTGTGAAAACCATGCAAAACCCATATGTACAAAACATGCAGGTGGTCACAGGACCATTCACCCTGTGTCATAGGGCTATGCACCCTGGGTCTCATAGTTGTAGAAAAACCATGTGGCCCCCAGGTGCCCACTTCCAGCTACCACACAGTTTTAAAAACCATGTAGGCTTGGATGCATGGTTTCATATTACCGCATGAACTAGTTTTGTTCCTCCCATTTCAGAGCTTCAGGCTTTGAACGATCCCCAAAATCACTTGATACATCCATTAACATCTTCGACATCGTTAGTAGGGCCCTTTAATAAAATTTAAACAAAAAATTAAATGGTTTGTACCTTTGGATAAATCTAGGACGTTATACCTTTGATATAATTAGGTAAAATATTGTTATTAAAAATTAATAACAATATATAGTGTGATATGAAAAAACATGATGAGGGACTCAGGGTGGTCACTGAGAATTTAGTAGTAAATGTATTGAACATATATTTTTTTAATTAAAAAATTATAATATTAAACATACCTTGAGATTAATGAGTAATATATTGTTTATTATTAATAATACTTTCTTAAATAAACTATTATTGAACATAGATAAGGGTCTCAACATAATCCACTTAGTAAGAGACTCAGCCAAGGATGCATGAAAATGATCTATTAATGGTAATTCAAGTTTGGAGATAAGTTTTAGGATCTTATTCATAGAGAAATAAATATTTAATTTATTTATTTTTGAGGATTCGTCTCAATAATTTTTGACAACATATAAGATATTATAAAATTTATTCTGCCATAATGAATCATAGGAAATGGTAATATGGAAAAGGTGGATATGATATAAATGAATTACTAAAATTATGAAATCTATGATATGAATTAAGATAATAAAGTGGATTATTATATAATGTATGAAAGTTGTTAGATAAATACATAAAATAATCTAGTCACAAGGAGTATACATGATTTTTTTAAAATTATGGTAAATGATAAACTCATCAGACTTGAATTGATGATATAAACGAAATCATTTATATCCATATATGAAATTTATTATAACCAATAAATATGAATAAATAAGTTAAATTCTAGTGGATGGTAATAATGATTAGTTTGAGAAGATATTAATGGAATAAAATGATGAGGAAATATCTTGTAAAGGAATTATCCTCTAATGATAAAATAAAACCACGAGTAAATGGGAAGAACTTTTTATAATATCCAATAATTAATGGAAGGATGGTGAGGAATGGGGGATTGGAATTAAATGTAGAAGTGGTGGAATCATTTAAATAATGATTCGGGTAAGAAAAGGGAATCTCTAAGGAATATAGTGGAAGTATTTTGGGTTACTCATGATATAATGAACATAACTTATAATTTTGAAGATAATATAGATCGAGTCATGGTGTGACCAACTATAATTAAATAATTTTTTTGAACTATTATTGAATTAAAATAAACTTTAATGAAACTGGATTAGGGGAATACATTGAGGAAGATGTAGAAGGTGTGGATTGCTATGCAGAGAGTCTTGTGTGAATGAAACAAGGATCATTAATAATGGTTGAGGTTGTTATTTTGTGTGATCCTCTTGATATTTGATTTATATTATGATGGATATATATTGATAATTATGAGATACTACTATGGATCCGCCAATACACTCACTCACTATATAGGGCTAGTGTGGGAAGACAATTTCCTTACACTTCTTAGCCACTAATCTAGGTATATACCATTGATGAATTATTTATATATATACCTATACTCACCCAAAACTTTGGGTTCATATGAATAATATATCCATTAGAAGATATGTAGAGATGAATAATTCTTCCAATATCTATTATATAGGTTAGATGAATATGGATAATTTATTCAATATCCCTAATATGAGTACATGATGGATGATAATTAACATGAGATGAGACACAATTACCCTCCAATAACTCTATGATCAATTTGGATAGTGATACACTAGATATTCCCTCTCATATTACCCATAAAAATAGTAAATATAAGAACAAAATATGTAGTTGTATCTTAGAAGATGTGTTTTTATTTCGGCACTCCGATATACAACTATAACTCTTGAGATTTTTATTTAATCTTTCATCTAGATATGTATAAAAATTACTGATTTGGTAATATGTATTGTCCTCATCACTTAAGATATAGGTGGAGATATGTAATTTCTCTAGAATCATAGGAATATTGTATCTACAATGATTTATTGGGTGAAGAAACTATGAAGGGGTGTGATATCAGATTTGTATACTTTTTCAATGAAACATTATTATTTATTTAGCACGATGAATGAGATCCTTTAGTAATTTTATAAGGATTTATCACGAGTATAGTTATGTCTGATTATGAAATTAGTTAATTTTAGTTTTCTTATACACTACTTATTATTGATACATATAGATTATAAATGTTCATGGGGTTGACTTACTACTTATTATGACTATAATAAGTGTTATTCCACACCCCTATATGTTAACTTGTGAATTTTTAACCATGTGTCCATGAATACTGTAAGATACAAATGGCGGATGATCATTGAGCCTAGAGTTAGACGAATTTTATGGATATATAGTATAACATAGATCTTATTATAATCTAGATTTTATTTTTAATTTTATTTCATGATAAACCCCCTTTTATGGATTGAGAGGGAACCCTTACATGGACCAAAGGCTCTATAGACCAAAGTCTCATTACAATTTGAGGGACCAAAGGGTCAGTGGAATGAATTCTTAACACAAAGCTCAAAGGCCTAAATATAACAGAAAAACTTCTCTTTTCTTCCTTTAATCTACTCATGATAGCCTCCAACCTAAGGATTCATCTATATCCAACCACATTTTTAGTGGTTATCTAGTATCTAGACACTTCTTAGGTGAGTTCCCTTGCACCATCTTGCACTCCACCACTATGAATCTTCTATAGTACCAACCTTGAGGCCTAGTAATTATTTATATATTGGTGTCTCTACATATTGGATACACTAATTCATATCCTTGAATCCTATTTGTGATGAATAGTGCCACTTCTATAGTACCTCACTACAGTTCCCATTTTGAAACAATGCTATATACTTTTACAGTACCATTTAAACTCATAAACACATGAATTTGTCAGTGGTTAGGCTTACATCTATTTAGGACATATTTTTTATCTGGTGACTATGTTTGGATGATCTTGTATTATATCATATATTTTTATTATAAATTTACATGATTATTTCTTAGTTTATATTCTATATGGTGGATATTATTCCATGATAGTTGGTGAGAGGTTAATTTTATAGGTAATTCCTCCAATCATTTTTTGTGGATACTATAACACCCAGATATTTTAGAATATTTTTCTTTTTAAATAAACTGGTACATTCAATATCTTGTGATACATGTAATACTGAGATTAAAATGAAGTATAATATACTATTAAAACATTATTATTTAAATATTAATGTTATTACCCAACTATTAGATTAGAGGATTTGAACTCGAGTAGATATGTAGTGAATTATATGTAAATTTTTTTCCTTAATATAAATTCACTTACTAATTCCAGGAAAATAAGAAATCCACTTCAAATATGATCATATAACATCAAAGGAGATATTTTTTCGAAAACATATTTATGTGTGAAAAGAATTTATATTAATTTAAATTAAGTTAATCACTACACATAAATGATATAAATGAAATTTATAGATCATATATTTGATAAAGTAAATTAATATTCATATAATGGTGGTCACTAGATAAGGAATGAATATAAATTAATTTTAAACATTAAAAATATATTTTATTTGAAAACAGTCTTTATTGCCGTTTATACGCAAATATTATAATTAATTTCTACAAATTTTATAAATTTTATTTTATAAAATGGAAATATTTTTTTAAATAATAATTTCAATATAGACTTAAGATATTTTTTGGGGGTTTTATGAAAATGTTGATTTTTGGGAGAATAGTGAAAAATACAGATTTTTCAAAAATTATCATTTCATTACTTAGAATAAAAGAAATTTAAATGTTATATTTTGTTTTGGATTTATTTTAAAGTCACTTATGTTTAATATTACGAAACATAATCCCATTTATTCTATGGTAATCAACAATATACTTTATTTTGATATAAAATCATTTTATATTCTTAACATGGGCATTTTTTTAAAACTAGTTTTCATTGAAATTTAAAAAATTGTATTAAAATTTATGTTTACCACTCATAGAAATTTAATAATATAATATGGATTTAATATTTGGTATTATAATGCTATTTTTTTATAAATTCGGTTTCATTTTTAGTCACAATGAATAGTAAATATGGTAAGAGCTTATCACAATGGTAAAGGGTAAAACATATTAATTAGGGTTAACAAATTATTATAATATCCAAAAATATCATTTAAAATATTATTAGATAATAATATTTATACCCTTATTCACCTTATCTTCAATAATATGAAAATTTAGTGCAAAGTTACTTTTGTTATGTTCTTTAAATTATTTTTGGTAAAGAAAATTTACAAAATATCACCTTATTTCTTTCAATATATCTAATATGTTTTCTGAGAAATAAAAATATGTTACAGTTGGTTATAAATATTTATTTTTAAGATTAATAAATTAATTTTATGATATTAATTTATTTTTAATTTTTTGTTATTGTATAATTACCTTGAATGTTTACGCAATGTCAACACAATGGATGTGTAAGTAGTAGAAAAAACAAGTAATGTATTTTAAAAACATTAAAAGAAATATTTTTGGATTAATTACAGTTTCACACGAATTTATTGGATAATTATAATTTATTAGTGATGTATAAAAAATTTATAATCTAATTCCATTGATTTATTGATATATTTAAAGTCAAATTTTGTGAATTGTCCAGAAATTGACAGTAAATGGTCTATAATGTTTAAAAATTATTTTTAAATCATTATAGAAGCATAAAAATCAGATATTGAATCAATATGATGATAAATTTTCAATAAAATCATAAATGGATCATTTATATGTCACTATTAATTATTGAAATTACTTTCATGAAACTTAATGAAGGAAAAATTATGAAAATTCCATGGATTTTTTCCTATAATGGGAATCAATTTATTCTTTCAAAAGGTACATACAAGTTCAGTTTTCTTTCAATAATCTTCCATAATTCCACTAAAAATTTATATTACTATGTTCTAAATCCCCTAGAGTCATGATAAACCTCTCTTTTATAGGAATTAATCTCAATAAAAAGGAGGACATCAAAAAGGAGGTATAAGTCTTAACCGATTTATTTTATATTTATTTCTTATTCCACCTCTATAAAATCTCTTGTATCTATTATAAAATAATTAATTTGGTGTCATAAATATAATTAATTTTTTTTTTATTTAACAACTATCATGAAACTCATTTTTGTTCAATGGGAAATGAAAGTATCACTCGGGCATACGTAAAAACTACTTTCTTTATGAAGCATTTTATTTCATTTCTCATCACCAAATTTCTTGATTGGTTATTATGATGGATTTAAGGTGTGTATATGTATGTTATATTTATGAAATTATTATTATTCTATAAATATAATATATCATCTACTTTCTTTCCCTCATATCCATTGGAAAATGATAATGTCACTCGCGCGTTTGTGTAGTCTACCATCTCTATGAAGAGAAGGGATTCATTTGTCATTTACACATAAAGTAGATGGTTATAAGGATATATTTAATGAGTATATATTATGTTTATGAAATTATTATTATTCTATAAATATATATTATTATTTACCATTCTTTATTTTGATTCAATGGAAAATAGAAATATCACTTGTGTGTATGCACAGACTATCGTCCCTACAAAGCGACAAAATTAATTTTTCATCACATCCTTAAATGAATTGTTATAAAAATGTATAAAATTAATAAATATTATATTCATATCATTCATAATATTTTTTATATGATTGATGTATGATCATGTTGCAAGGACCAAAACCACCAAACCAAAACATGTATGTAAACCAGAACAGTATACACCTAAAATATTAATTTTAATGAAGAACTATTAATGAACCAATGATAATATTTTATTAGTGAATAAAATTTATTATGATAATTATGAATATTGTATTATTATATATTTATATTAAATCATAATTTATTATATAGTAGTTTAATATAACAAAAAAAGAAATTTGGGACTTGAGGTAAGGTTTCTTCATCATAATATTGTTTCATTGATACATGTTTCATATTATGAACCTATTTGTGTTTATATAGTTTACATAATTAAAATTATATTTTTTATATCATGAATAAATTTATATTCAATATATTTAATGTTTCAATTGATTCTATTTCTTTCAATTGGTTATAATTCAAAATTTTCCAAAGCGTTAAGGGTTTATGTTACAATCTCATTTATTTTGTGGATTGTCTATATTAAATTTAAAATAAGAGAAATTATATAATACCTATCTTTTAAAATTATTATATTTTATTATAATATGGTTATTTTTTGGGTTTTCAAATATAATTTACTTTTTCACAACATTAGTACACAAACATATTAATAAAATGGTTTTTAATATAATCCGACCTTATTACTCTTTTTAGTTATGAATATTTTTCCTCCATGTAAATTTTAGTAAAATGTTTTCAATAATTTTCATTTATATTATCTAATTATTGTTTAAAATAAATTTAAACAATATTTAAAATTATTTTAAAATTTTTAAAAAACAATTTTAACAATGTTTTATGAATAGGAAATTTATGAATTTTTATAATTAAATGTGAAAGACATATTTATTTTAACATTTACCAAATGAATGTATTTTCACAAAATCATGACCATTAATTTATTTGAATATTACTTTAAAATTTTAAATATTTATTCTTGAATAAAATTATTTTCTCAATATTTTGGTATTTTTTATGTTTTAGAAGTTACTACAAGAAAAGGGTGTTTTCTTTTGTTTTTCAAATCATATATCTAATTCTTTAATAAAAGTATTTTTCATCTATTTCAACATAATTTTTGGAATTTTATGATTCACTAGAGTTATGATATTATTTTTGATGAACTTTCTTTCTCTAGATGGCTTATGATGCTGATGTTTTAAGGGAGTTATTATGAAACCCATTTTCTTTCTCACCAGTTAATTATAATATCGTTAAATGATAAGCACACTTATAGTTTTTTGGAATATATATTAATGGTTAACAATTATGTTATGGTTGGTTCAATATATTCCTAAAATGTTTTGGGTAATGTTTTAAGTATTATTCTATTAAAGGGGTGCACAAATTTTTAACCAAATCCCAAGAGGGTGTATGTTTATTTATCCCAAGCCCAAGAAGGTACACCAGGGGTTAGACTAATCCTACTATGTGATGATTGTCTTGTTGGATATCCTTAATATATTATGTGATGAATTTATTGTTAGTTATCCATGAAATATGATGTAATTAATTTCTTAGTTGGTATCCATGACATATGATTTTAGTGCTTATGTTTATGTCACATTCTTATGCCATGTTATTTTTTCTAAGTTATGGTCTCTTAGATTATGTTTTTCTAATGTTTTAAACTCTTATAAATTATATATTTTGTTATTATATAAAGCAATATTTGACATTTATTTCTTTGGGTAATAAATTTATGTACTATTTTTATAATATCATACCATTATGAATATTTTATATTCACTTATGATATTTTAATTGATGTATCTCATGTTTATATTTACTTAGAATTTAAGGTCTCCCCTTTCTTATGATTCCATATCACCATGTTATAAAGAATGATATTATGTAAGATATATCTAGAAGGGTAATATTTTTGTAGTATTTTGTGGGACATGTTTAAGTCTTCTTATAGAACATGAAAATTTAGGCATAATGGAAAAAAATATAATTTGATGAGAAATATATGGGTCTTGTTACATAATAATTTTTTTCTTAATTATATAAACATCTAAACCTACAAGTTATTGGGGATTTAAGTGAATAAATTTTGTATATTTATAAGGTAATTATGAATGGTTAAAATTGGGATTATTCATTTGGTATCATAACCACTTTTTAATTAATGTGTTTATAGCAATGGATCTGGGTGTATGGGTCTCAGGATATCTCAGTTAATTTCAAAGTAGTGTTTAGATAACTTTAATGGTTTAGAAGTTACCTAATGAGGATAATTTAAGTGTTAAGAATACCATCATGGGTTCATAATATAAGGATGCTCATAAGTTTAAATTCATATATATTAAGGTGACTGAAGACATTTTGGGAAATTGTTATTGGGTTTTAATATATTATTGATGTATACGTAACCATTATCCCTAACATCTGATTTAGTTTGAAGTTATTCAAGAAATATTTAATTGGGGATATAAATAAAAATAAACACATAAACATTAAGGTTAATACATTATTTTATGAATAAGTAAATATGGTTAATGGAAATAGAGGGGTAATGACTCTTTTTTTCCTTTTTAAAATTTCAAATTTTAAAATGAATATTTTTCAAGATAGGAACTGAGATGATGAGGGATTATCATACCCAGAGAGGATTAGTATTGATATAATAAAAATATTAAATATATTATATTTTCTAGATACCATTTTTCTAAAATAAGGGAATAACTCCCAAATAGAGTCTCAGATCGGAAATCAGAGACTCACATAAAGTTCAGAATGTGAGTTTTACCCTAGGAACGACTTATTATTTTTCATGGTCAAGAATTTTTATAATGTTTCATCACAAGTTCAAATTATATATATTAATTTTTGTTTCATACTATAACCTAACGCCCACTTATAAAATACTGATTATGGAAAATCCCTTGGGTTATCTACATAACCCCAGGGAATAAGAGAGGGTCTTTGGGGGAGGATTCTCAAATGATCATTGATAGATCATATATTGGACATTGGTGTGACAATAAAAGCTTGTGGATCTCATCAGCGATTGAGACGTGTGGATTTTCTTTATCAGTGATCATTTCAAGATGAGGTAGGGTGTTTTTCTTATATTGTTTTATTTTCCATGTTTAATTATCCCATGATAAAAATGAATCAAATCCACAAATAGATTTTTTTGGGTAGATCATTATTTGTATTTTTGGGTTTATGTTCTTGGGATTTGGGGGATGATTATTTTTGATTTTTGTTATTTGGTATTCATTCTAATGGTAACCTATTGATTCCAACCCATACAATTGCCGATGTTTATTACTATTGATTTGTTTTTTTATTTCATCCACTTTCATCACACAATCATCATCAATATTTCATTTTCATAGAGATTCAACTAATACATAATGGACAATAATTGTGAGATCATTATTTGGCGCAACAGATCATCACCATAGGATCAGGTTCATGATCGATGGGGAAAATGAGGATTGATGATAATGGTGGATGATCAGAGGTGGTTTTCAATAAGATCAAGATACCCCCTTTTTTCAATTATCCATGTGGTGATAGACCGATGCAATGAAGAATAATTATTGAGTAGATCATGCTGCTAAAATCAATCCACTAAAATTTAAAAATATTAGTCAGGCTGACGTGATTATCAGTATGAGTTGTAGTGGATGCACCTATAGTAGTGGTCTGCGTGAGACATGAATAATATTCTATGTTTTCTAAGAAAATCATAACTCACACATTATAGTATAAAGAATACACACTATATAGTACCCTTGGTTGTGGTGGATAGGGTTTCAGAAAAGGTAAATATCACACACCATGTGACACACTTCCTAGCTATACAATAGTAGAGTTTAGTAGAGATATTGGGATGCCTTTATGTGGAAAAGCTATCCCATATTCACATATTTCCATTTAAAATAATTAGATTACATTATTCTGACCTCACATCATGATTTTGGATGATATTGTGGATCCCTTTGTGACTCAGTTTCATTTGAGCACAACGTTTCTTCTTTAGATGGATAGTCAGAATGAGTGGACCATTCAGGTTCTAGAGAACATTCTTCCAGATTTCATGTTGGCCATTGGATATAGATTGGAGGATCAGATAACCATGTTTGATTTTTCATGCAACAACAGGTACCATTACACCATCTATATGGCACCATTTAAGTCCATGTATGAGCGACTCTGTAGGTCACCACTATGTATGACTGATCTAGGAGAGTCAACACTCAAATGAAGAGTTGGTGTGATCAAAGAAAAAGAAGGTATATATCATATTGGAGAAGATAAAGACATACTAGATCATTTATAATACTTATGTAGGACAATAAAGGAGACCATTATATTTTGAGGAGGGGTACCATGTGTTCGTGAAGGTCTCACTTCAGCGTGTATTGTAGTGATTTGGCTAGGGTGATAAGTTGTATCCAAGAATCATTTTTCATTTTCTAGATACTACATAGGGTTGGAGAGGGGGAATACTATTTGTCCCTAACATTATAGATAGACCCTATAAATTATGTCATTCATGTGTCATAGATGAAAAAGAATGTGTACGAACCAATACATGTTATTGATTGGGGTGATCTAGACATTAAGGATGTGGTGACCATTGAAGAGTAATTTTAGTGAATGAGGATCAGTAAGAGAAGATCCTTTGTGGGAAAGGGATTCCCTTGGTTCATATTCAGTGGTAGTATGAGAATATTTAAGAGAGAACCTAGGTGTGTGACACTCATATGTGATCTCAGTGCCCTCATCTTTATTGGTAGAATTTTTTCTCTCAAGGATGAAAAACCTTAAGGTGTAGAGAAGGTAGTGACTCTAAATTTTCATTACTAAAATTTTAAATATTCAAAGGAATATTTTGGGATCTAGGAGTAGATTCAAGATAGGATATCAATACCTAGAGAGCCTCGTTATTGATATAATAATGATATTAAATATATTATATCACATATGCATGGTTTTTATGAAACAATGGAATAAATCCTTAAGAAAGTCTTGAAATATAAATATGATACTAACATTAAATCCATAATTATTTTTTGACCCTAGGCATGAAATAATCTCTATCGGCGTTAGAAATTTTGTTAAAGTGATATTGTGGGAGAAAATAATAAAATAGTAAAATGAATATATTTATTTTATATTTTAATATTGTGGAAAAATATTTTCTTCTAAAATAATGTTTATGGAAAATCTGTAGGTTTATCCACATATCCGTAAGAAATGAGATAGTGATATTGTAGGTGGTTTCTTAGACGATCATTAGGGGATAATGTATTGGAAATCAGTGTGTGAATTAGAGATTGTGGATCTCACAAATGACAACAATGTGCAACCTTTATTCATTTATGATTATTAAAAGTCAATATAGGGTATATATTTTCCATTAGTTTATTTTACTCATTTGAATATCCCATGATTAATGAAAATAAAATAAACCAATAGATTTATTTTTGGGTTAATCATGCTTGGAGGGATCAAATTTATCTGTTGTCTATGTATTGTCTCAATAGTACTCTTGTATTATGTTAATTTTGATGCTCATAAAAACCTTTGTTTGTTTTCTAATTAAGTTTATTTAAGTATGTTTTAGGATTTTATATATCAGAATTATATATATTATGTTTGATGGGATTTAACTCTATGGGATGTGTTCTGGAAACACTTTTCAAACCCTAAATTTGGTGAATGAATGTATGGATCAAAAACCCTATGTTGGATGTTAAACATTTGGATCATCAGACCAACATTCAGAGAACAATAATGTTATGGTATATAAAATCAACTTTAATGTATGGAATCTCTATTCAAACCCTACATTTTCTAGATTCATAGTATAGTTAATCAACCATACATTTGGAATCAATCATTCACTGAAATGATGAATGTATGGATTCTCATCCCAATATTACTTTTGATCCCTACGTTATGTATAGATGGAAGTATGGTTAAGGATACATACGTTGGTAGGAACCCTATTCTATGTAATGGAACCCTAGGATAAGTAGTTGAACCCTATGTTTGACTATTCAACAACCGAGTTTTAATGCTACAATATAAATTGAGATTCATGCAAGGGTCTTGAAAGAATTTTAGGCCCATTGAAAGCATTTATTAGACCAATTTAAAGGATCATTATAATCAATTAAAAGGACGATATTATTCATAGGAATCCTATCCTATTATTAAGATAAGTTATGACTCCACTAATTATTTGTATTTGAATATTCACGATCTATCAGGCGCCTTTCTTGGATCTAAAATACTAAAGAAAGATATATCCTCTATATATTCAATCAAAATTTATTTTAAAATATACACTCACATATAAATTAATATTCTTGTAAATATATTTTATAGTGATATTGAAATGAACAATCAACTCTGTTATTTGAGAAAGATGCTACAGTTTTAAAGTTATACATATTTCAACCTCATACTACTGTAAGAGTACTACTGCTATTTTTTGAAATTCAAAATAAAGATAATTTGTAACAAGGATCACTTCAGAGTTGATTTTTCTGGAGACATTAATTTATAAAGAATAATATCCCTCTATTATCAGTTTCTATTATAATTGTGAGATCAACTCATACCATCAAGAAATAAAAATATTTTAATTTATTTACGTTTTTGATGCTTATATTCAGTTATGGCGAAGTGTCATATTCTTGCACTAAGTTATATATAATTGGTTCCCTATGAAATAACCCAAAGTATATATTTTTCCTTGTTGTAAAGGTATCAACTATTGGAAATCATTTGTGGATTTTAGGTCTTATGATAAGAGTAATTTTCTAGTGAAATTCACTAAGCTAACAGGGAGAGTGTTGGTGGAGTGGAATAGGGAATCTTTCTTCCCCAAACCAATATAAAATTTTTGTGTTCATTATTTCTATTTATTCACTACTCATATTACAAAAAGTAATCATTAAACATTATGAAAAAGATAAAATTCACCCCCACTTGTGTATCTTTGTATTATTACGACCTAATAGTTGGTATCAAAGGGTAAATTTTGTGAAAAAGATATAAAAAGCTCAAAATAATAAATTCTATAAAAAGAAAATGTCAATGGATGATCTGAAAGAAGGAATTTCTATAGTTCGTGATCCATACTTTAATGGTGACAACTATAGATGCTGGAAATATCATATGATCATCTTCTTGAAAAATATTGGATTCAGAGTCTATTGAAAGATCATCACTACTTATGTAATTACTAAGAAAATAGAGACATGAAATGTTGTAACCAAATCTGAATATGACATCAAATCAAATCCAATGAATGCTATCATCTATGGTCTTGGACCTGGAGAATTAAATCGAGTATCACAATTCTCTACTATCTATGAAATGTGGAAAATACTAGCTGTATCATATGAAGGAAAATATAACATCAGACAGATGAGGTATGCTGCTAAAAACTAAATTTTGACACCATTATAATGTTCAATAGTGAAAAAACCACAAAAATGAATGGAAGGTTTACAAAGATTTTTAGAAATATTACATCCTTGGGATATCCCATTAGTCAATCAGATCAATCTCTAAAAGTACATAGAGTTCTTTACTCTAAATGGAATGGAAGATCTATAACAATTCAACAATCATCACATGTCAAGGATTTGAATATGAAATAATTGATTAGAACATTGATAATGTACGAAGTAGAAATTCAAGATGAAGTTTAAGATCGAAAGATTTTCATAAAAAGGGAAAATACTACTCTCAATGTGACATCTTAGAAGCATGTTATAAAATTGAAACAAGAAGTTAAAAAAGACAAAAAATCAGATTCATTAGACTCTAAAATGGAACTGTCTTAGTTAGCTAAAAAATTCAATAGATTATACAAGAATAAAATTCACCCCCTCTTGTGTATCTTTGTATTATTAAGACCTAATAGTTGTTATCAAAGGGTAAATTTTGTGAAAAATATATAGAAAGATCAAAATAAAAAAGTCTATACAAATAAAATGTTAATAGATGATCTGGAAGAAGGAATGTCTATAGTTAGAGATCCTTAATTTAATGGTGATAACTATAGATGCTGGAAATATCATATGATCATCTTGTAGAAAAATATTGGATTCAGAGTCTATTCAAAGATCATCACTACTTATGTAATTACTGAGGAAATAGAGACATGAGATGTTGTAAGCAAAGATGAACATTACATCAACTCAAATACAATGAATGCTATCATCTATGGTCTTGGACCTTGAGAATTCAATCGAGTATCAAAATTCCCTACTATCTATGAAATTTGGAAAATAATAGCTGTATCATATGAAGGAAAATATAACATCAGGAGGATGAGGTATGCTTCTAAAAACTAAATTTTGACAACCATTATATTGTTCGATAGTGAAAGAAACAAAAAAATGAATGGAATTTTTACAAAGATTTTTAGCAATATTACATCCTTGGGATATACCATTAGTCAATCAGATAAAGCTCTAAAAGTACATAGAGTTGTTTACTCTAAATGGAATGGAATATCTATAGCAATTCAACAATCATCACACGTTAAGGATTTGAATATGAAATAATTGATTATAACATTGATAATATTTGAAGTAGAAATTAAAGATGAAGTCTATGATCAAAAGATTTTCATAAAAAGGGAAAATACTACTCTCAATGTGACATCATAGAAGCATGTTATAAAATTAAAACAAGAAGTCAAAAAAGACAAAATTCAGATTCATTAGACTCTGAAATGGAACTGTCTTAGTTAGCTAAAAAATTCAATAGATTATACAAGAATAAAATTCACCCCCTCTTGTGTATCTTTGTATTATTACGACCTAATAGTTGGTATCAGAGGGTAAATTTTGTGAAAAAGATCTAGAAAGCTCAAAATAATAACGTCTATACAAATAAAATGTTAATAGATGATCTGAAAGAAGGAATGTCTATAGTTCATGATCCATAATTTAATGGCGATAACTATAGATGCTAGAAATATCATATGATCATATTGTTGAAAAATATTGGATTTAGAGTCTATTCTAAGATCATCACTACTTATGTAATTACTGAGAAAATAGAGACATGAGATGTTGTAACCAAAGATGAACATTACATCAACTCAAATACAATGAATGCTATCATCTATGGTCTTGGACCTGGAGAATTCAATCGAGTATCACAATTCTCTACTATCTATGAAATGTGGAAAATAATAGCTGTATCATATGAAGGAAAATATAACATCAGGAAGATGAGGTATGCTTCTAAAAACAAAATTTTGACAACCATTTTAATGTTCGATAGTGAAAGAACCACAAAAATGACTGGAAGGTTTACAAATATTTTTAGCAATATTACATCCTTGGGATATCCCATTAGTCAATCCGATAAATATCTAAAAGTACATAGAGTTGTTTACTCTAAATGGAATAGAATATCTATAGAAATTCAACAATCATCAAATGTCAAGGATTTGAATATGAAATAATTGATTAGAACATTGATAATGTATGAAGTATAAATTCAAGATGAAGTTTATGATCGAAATATTTTCATAAAAATGGAAAATACTACTCTCAATGTGACATCTTAGAAGCATGTTATAAAATTAAAACAAGAAGTAAAAAAAGACAAAATTCAGATTCATTATACTCTAAAATGAAACTGTCTTAGTTAGATAAAAAATTCAATAGATTATACATAAAGAAAATAAGATTTAGAAAATTATTCAAGAAGGATGAAAAAGAATACCATGATGTAAGATGCAATGATTGTAAAATTTTGGGTCACATCAGACCTAATTTCTCTATTTGAAAGATGAAATAAAGAGGATAGAAAAGAAATATCATAAGAACGCTGATTATGAGCATAAAGGAAAAAAGTGGAATGAAATATACGTTGAGTGTATCTGAAAAATCCATCATCTCTTTGAAATAATATTCAGAGAAGGATCCACCAAATCATAAATCTAACTTGTGACTTATGACTAAAGAAGAAGAGGTAAACACCTATTACTCTCTTGATTATGATATTAATAGTTACTCAAATGATAAATTCTCTACTTAATATTCAATTCCTAAAGATAAATATGATTCCTTTTTAAATAATCATAAATAATTGAAAAATATTCACAATGCTATTTTTAGTGAAAGAGGCACAATTCTAAAAAAACAACTAGAACTATTTTAAAAATTTAATTCCTCTACATCAAACTATATTAATCATGGAGAAAGGATTAAGGAGTTAAAATATAAAGTAAAATCTTATAAAAGTGATGAAAGTACTTTAATTAAAGGAGAAAAAAATTCTAATTGATATTATTGGAAATAAGGGTATTAAAAGAGAATAATCTGGAAAAGGAAACAAGGGTGAAAAATCCAGATTATAAAAAAATATTTTTTTCTCAATTAAAAAAAATCAACCTGCTATTACTGTGGAAAAAAGTAAATTATTATAATAACTATTACTTAATAAATCCTCAGATATTTATAATAAAATGGGATTTTATTTCTAAAATTATTTCTGAACCAAGTGATGTAAATTTTGGAAACATAATAAAAATATGCATTCCAAGATCACTGCTTGCTGACACAGTTGGAACCAAGAAAATATGGGAAACAAAACAAACATGTGTCTAATTTCTTCTTCAGGAAATAGGCCAATGGAAAAAAATTCTATATGGTTTGTGGATGTTCCAGTCACATGAGTGGAGACTCATAAAATTTAGATATACTAACTCAAATAAATAGAGGTGTTTTCACTTTTGGTGACAAAGTAAAAGGAAAGATTTTTGGAGTTGGAACTATTGGAGATCCAAAAAAATATCAACCAATAGAGTACTGTATGTACAAGGGATAATGAATAATCTGGTAAGTATCTCTTAACTTTGTGGTGGTGTATTTTATATGGATTTTCTATCAACTTCTACTTTGTTTCCAATGATAAAATGATTAAATTTAGATCACAAAGAATTAACAATGTTTATACATTGGATCTAAATTCTTTATGTAAACAGAAAGTGAATTGTTTAAATGATAAGAAAAATGAGTCATAGATATGGATATGATACTTAGACATTATAATATATACACTTTAAATAAATTATCTAATAAATAATTCGTTTTTGATTCACCATGTCTTAAATTTTACAATGATATATTCTATGATGCATGCCAAATTAGAAAACAATACAAATCATCTTTCAAATACATTAATAAAATTTCAATAACTAAACCATTATAACTCATCCATATATATTTTTTGGACTATATAGGGTAAGAAGTTTTTCTATTAAATTATATGTCTATGTTATAGTTGATGATTATTCTGAATTTACTTTGGCATATTTTCTAAAACTCAAAAGTGAAGTATTCACTATTTTTAAATCTTCTGAAAAATTGTTCAAAATGAAAAATATTTTAAAATAATTTCATTAATAAGTGATCGTGGTGGAGAATTTGAGAATCACAAATTTAACTATTTTTTCTCAAACTTAGGTATTAAAAAAACCCTCTCTACACCAAGAACATGTCAATAAAATGGAATTATTGAAAGAAAGAATAGAACTATTCAATAAATGGAAAGGAATATGTTGAATGAATACAATCATCCTACCTATTTTTGGGCAGAAGTTGTAAGCTCAACCTCTTATATCATGAATAGAGTTTTAATAGGAACAATAATTAAAAAGACACCCTATTAAATTTAGAATAATAGAAAATAGAAAGTAAAGTAATCTATAGTATTTTGATGAAAGATATATATCTTGAATACTAAGGAAAACCTTGGTATGTTCAATATGAAAGCATAAGAATGAATATTTTTAGTATATTCTGTTACTTCTAAAGCCTATAGAGTGTTTAATAAAAAGTCAAGGATTATTGAAGGATCAGTTCATATGATGTTTGATGAAACAAGACCTTTTATTAAATAGAAAGATATATCAAGTGAAATTACTAATTTGTTAGACAATATGAGACTTGAAACACCTAAAGCTTATTTTGAGAATGATATAAATAAAATTCACTCCAGTTCAGAAGAACGTGAAACCGAAGAACATGAAAGTGTCTTACCTAGATAATTTAGAACCTTAAAGAACCATACATTATAAATTGTTATAGGAGACCTAGACATAGTAATTAGAACTAGAAGAAATGTAGGAATCCTATGTGAATTATTTGACTTTATATCTCAGTTATAACCTAACACTACTACAAAACATGCTTTTAAAAATGCTAGAATTGACATTTATAAGTACTAGAAAAGTGATGACTACCTTATCATGGTTAAAAGTCCAAGGATTTTTCAGCATAAAAAAAGCACTGATAAATGATAGATTTATCAACAAAAATAAAAACACAAATAAATCATTATTTTATCAGTTATTTTAAAAGCTCTAATAAAAGACACTATTTATTAGTGCTTTTAAAATCACTAATAGAAGTATTATTTATCAGTGCATTAAAAAGCGATGATAAATATAGACTTTATCAGTGACTTTATAAGCATATAAAAAGGGTATATTTATAAGATCCTTTAAAAGTGTTGATAAATCATACTATTATTAGTGCATTTAGTAGCATTGATATAGGTGAAAACTACAATGTGATGCTTCAACACACTACATCACCAGAAATAGGTGCAGTGTGCTGCAACAACACACTACATTATCAAAAAAAATAAAATAAAAAAAAGATACATATCCTGAATTTAAATGAAATAAAATTTCTAACACAGATACAAGAAAAAGAAAACAATATTATAGACTATTTCTGTTGTTGTTTTACAAAATTATTGTAAATTTTGAATAAAAAGGAACAGTTGGAGTTATATCAGTCACACCATGAGTCGAATTGAGGTGTGACTATTTCCTACATGTCAAAAATGACTTATGGATTGTTTTACTAATGTATCAAAATAATTGGAAACCATTTGATCAGTTTTGAGAATATTCTTTGTTTTTTTTGATTAAAATTAATGTCAATTTTGAATAAAAATACGCACTTGGAGTCATATAGGTCACATCGTTCGTCATATTGAGGTAAAACTGATCCCTTAATTCCAAAATTGATGTATGGATCATTTTATTAATGTACTTAAACAATCTGAATACATTTTCTCAGTTTTGAGTATGTTAGTTGTATTTTTCACAAAAATTAATGTCAATTTTGAATAAAAAGACACCCTTGGAGTCATACCAGTCACACTATGCATCGTATTAAGGTGAAGATGAATGATAAATGTCCCAAATGGCTTATGTACCATTTTACTAATGTATCAAAACAATCAGAATATGCTTCCTCAGTTTTGAGTATGCCACATGTTTTTTTACTAAAATGTTATTTTAAACTGGAAACATGCAGTTTGAGCCATACAGGTGGCATCTTGTGTGGGTTTGACATTATACCGATTAAGACACATCAAAAATAAATTATTAATTGGTTTCCCAAATTATCAAGACAAACTGAGTGTTTTTTCTTAGTTTTAAGTGAGTGACACATTTTTGTATAAAAATGTCAATTTAGAACTGATAACAGACACTTGGAGTCATACTGATCACACCGTGTGTCAGATTGTGGTGTAGATAATCACAAAATTTTAAAATTATGTATGAATTTTTTTATAAAGTACCAAAAAAATATGAATGGATTTACTCATTTTTTAGTATTTCATTTTTTTCCACTAAAATTAATGTCAATTTTGAATAAAAATATAAAATTGGAGTAATACCTATCTGCAAAATGAATTAGATTGAGCCGCGACTGAATGATACATGTCCTAAATGATATATAGATCATTTACTAATGTATAAAAACAATCATAATTTGTTTCCTTGGTTTTGAGTAGGCCATGTATGTTTTTTTACTAAAATGTCATTTTGAATTGGAAGCATACACTTTGAGCCAAACATGGGGCATTGTGTGTGGGTTTGACATGAGACTGATTCATACACATCAAAAATGAATTGTGAATCATTGTCCCAAATTATCAAGGAATATCCAAGTACGTTTTCTTATTTTACAGTGAGGAACACTTTTTAGTATTAAAATGTCAATTTTAAACTAATAAGTGACACTTGGAGTAATACCGGTCACACTGCGTGATATATTGAGGTGCAGCTAATCCCTAAATGTCAAAAATTATGTATGGATAATTTTTCTAAAGTTCAAAAATAATATAAATGTGTTTTATTTGTTTTGAGTATGTCTGTTGTTTTTTTCAAAAAAATTAATGTCAATTTTGAATAAAAAGACGTACTTTGAGGCATACCAGTCACACCGTGCATCATATTGATGTGAAGATAAATTAAACATGTCCCAAATGACTCATGGATTATTTTCCTAAAATATCAAAACAATTTTAATGTGTTTCCTCAATTTTGTGTATTCCATGTGTGTTTTTTTACTAAAATTCCATTTTAAACAGGAAAAAAACACATTAAGACATATAGGTGGAATCGTTTGTGGGTTTGACATGAGACCGATTCATACACATAAAAAATGAATTATTAATCATTTTAAAAAATTATCAAGACAATTCGATCATGTTATCTCAATTTTCAGTGAGTGACACTTTTTGGTTTTAAAATGTCAATTTTAAACTCATAACAGACACTTAGAGTCATACCGGTCACACCATACATTGGATTGATATGTGGATGATCCCTAAACATAAAAAATGATGTTTATTTTTTTTGAAAGTACCAAAACAATCTGAATGTGTTTGACCAGTTTTGAGTATGTCAGTTGTTTTTTCACAAAAATTAATGTCAATTTTGAATAAAAAGGCAGATTTGGAGTCATACTGGCCACACCGTGCATGGGATTGAGGAGCGACTAAATTATACATGACCCAAATGATTCATGGATCACTTTAGTAATGTATCAAAATAATTGGAATGTGTTTCCTTATTTTTGAGTACACCACATGTGTTTTTTTACTAAAATGAAAGTTTAAATAGGTAACATGCACTTTGAGCCATACAAGTGCAATCGTGTGTGGGTTTGATATGAGAATAATTAATACACATAAAAAAATGAATTATGAATAATTATAATAAATTATCAATACAATCTTGGCACATTTTCTCAGTTTTCAAGGAGTGATTGTATTTTGTATTAAAATGTTAATTTCAAACTGATAACAGACACTTGGAGTCATACCAGTCACACCATGCATCCGATTGAGGTGATTCTGATTCTTACACATCAAAAATTATGTGTGGTCCATTTCCTTAAAGTACCAAAACAATTAAAATTCATTTTCTCAGTTTTGAGTTTGTCAGTTGTTTTTGTCACTAAAATTAATGTCAATTTTTAAAAAAAGAGGCACCTGGAGCATACCGGTCAAATTGTGTGTTGGATTAAGGTGAGGCTGAATGATACACATACTAAATGACTCATGGATCATTTTTCTAAAGTATCAAAACAATCAATATGCGTTTCCTCAGTTTTGAGTATGCCACATGCGTTTTCTTACTGAAATGTCATTTTAAACTAGAAACACGCACATTGATCCATACTAGTTGAATCATGTGTGGGATTGATATGAGATTGATACAAACACATATCAAATAAATTATGAATCATTGTCCCAAATTATCAATATAATATGAATATGTTTTCTTAGTTTTGAGTGAGTGACACTTTTTTGTATTAAAATATAAATTTTAAACTGATAACAGACACTTGGAGTCGTAATGGTCTCACCGTGCATCAAGTTGAGGTGATTCTAATCCCTACACATCAAAAATTATGTATGGATAGTTTTCATAAAGTAACAAAACAATCCAAATGCATGTTATCAGTTTTGAGTATGCCATGTCTATTTTTTACTAAAATGTCATTTTAAAATAGAAAGGAACACAATGGAACTTATCTTAAGTGACAAGAGTTATGTGCACTTTGAAACAACGGTTCTCAAACACAATCATGTTTTGATCCTTATTCTACTTAATTTCCCAACAATTTTATTTTTTGCAAGAAAGCGCTTCTTATCCTCCTCCGCCTCGATCTCCACGTCAGTCTTCTCTTCCACCTCCTACTCCATGTTAGTCTCTGACTACAAATATACCTCCACATTTGCCTCTACCTTTTCCTCTTCCTTCACCTATGCCTCCACCTCTACCTTTATGATTCCCTAATAATTTTATTTTTTGAAGGTCAGTGCTTCTAAATAAATTTACTTCCTCCATTAATATTGTCCTTGAGAAAGAGATCAAAAATAATATATAAGTATTCTAACACTAATTATTTACACCCAAAATATCTTTTGAAGTTCATAACTCATATTAGATCACAAAAATTACTGGTAGTCAACTAATTTTTTTTTTCAGAACACATTATGAAAAACAGTACACCACCCACTATTCTTTAAACAAATTGATTTCTTCCTTTTTATGTTACTCTATGGTTGACAATGTTTATAGTATTGAAAAATATAGACAATCAAATTATTATGAAATATATTTAACGAAATTATAATTAATTTCGAAAATTACTTATTAGGGGATGCTGGCCTTTTCATGCTTTATGATTTCTGTCATAAATTTGAAACCATATTACCCATAATCGATTTCATTATCTAGTTTTAGACACTACAACAACATTAACCAAAATAAGTAAATTGTTTTCAATTTTGTTGAATGTTAAATAATTCTATATATACCTTAATTTGTTTCCATTTTTAGTATCTGGTGCTTCCTAATAAAACAATTAAGTAGTGAAAAAATTAAAAATATATTTTACATGATTATATTCTAGAGTTTTACCATTGAAATGTAGGAATAAAAAAGAGTCGGTCATCTGATGCTTTTTTATTAAATGCTTTGATTAAATCATCTTTTTTTCTTCTCTATTTCTTCCTAATTTAAAATAATTTTTGGCATAGAAATGATATAGGTATTAATGAATCCAAATCATGCTTCACATGATATTACCTTTATATAGTTGTAATATAATTTCCTATAAAAAATATGAATTGTTATTAAATTTAGTAAACATATTTATATCACTATTTGGAAAGATGTATTTTGAAAATATACCTTATGTATGTATTAACAACTGAGATTCCCATTTATTCACGGTTGAGAATCTCATTTAGAGTTTTGAGACCAATTATTTTTATAAAAAAATATCCATATATTTCTTCTCCATATTCAATTTAAGAGATAGTTTTATCTTTAAATATAAGCTTTATATGAAGTTGTAATTATAATAAATTTTACTATGGAATTGGTGGGGTGAAGGCATTATTGGAAAGTCATTTTGTTTTTTTGGTTGATTCACTAGATTTTGTTGATTAGACCTTTAGTTTCTTCTTCACTTTATCCATCTGTAATATTATAACTCACTTCATACCTTTTATCATCTACTGTTGAATGTTTTTCATATGATTTTTTTTTCTAATGATGTACCCCATGTATCCTTATAAGATTAGATAACCATGCTATAAAATATCCAATAGAAACTTTGATCATTTTTATATCCAGAGCATCAAGTGGAACATGAAACTCAATAGTAAGATCATAAGCTACCTCAATTCCCACTCTCATGTGATTTTTAGAGAGGGGTTGATTGTGTAGCTGGTCTCTTGAGATATTATAAACTATACCCATCACAACACAGAGATGCATCAGTGTTGATATATAAAAATCACTTACAACTGTACCCTGCAAAATTTTAGTAATATAAAGGTATCAAAATTTGTTTAAATCACATTTAGGAAAAGAGTAATGAATAAATTGATTACCTAGGGTAAGGTATGTGGTTGGGGGGAATGAATAGCCTCAAATATATTGGGATAATTTGGATCATGTGCAGATATTTTCTCCACCACTGATTTGTTTTTCATCCTTTCTTATAAATTAGTCTGACAAACCAGATGAAAAGAATAATCTGTTACAGTGATTCTATTTGTGTCTACATTTGTATCATTATATTATATATATCTTCCTGTGGTTTTATCTTCTCAAAATATTTTATATGATATACTCTAAAACCAAATCCTATAACATGACCATATCATTTAGGCCGCTTCAAAGCTACTGAAAGTCTCTTTTCGTCTTGTACGACCACTGCCAATTCCTATGTCTAAACCATATAAAAAACATGAAGATATTTATTTTTATGCAATATTTATATAAATAATAACAAACTACAATTATATCATACACATTCATGATTTCCATAATTCTTTTGTGTTTTCATCTACTAATATACCCTACTTACATACACTAGCTTCCTTCTATAGCACATGATATGGGATGGAAGTGGATTCATATTTCGATTCATCAATGTGTATATAAACAAAGGAAAATATGTTATTTCATATCACATAATTTATAATTTTATTTTTAATTTATTATACTTATGAATTTCTTCTCTAATAATGTGTACCCCATCCTTCCTTTGTGATAGGGGTTTATTGGTTTTGATGCACATTCTATATTTTTTTCTCTCTTTTATAGTTTTATAAATTAACAATTTTGAATCAAGTTAGATAAAATAAATAATTGAAAATAATATATTATCAAACACAATGCACCTGAAATGATTTATTATTTATAAAATTTCTGAAATCAATCCATGTTTTCTACTTTATAATGTGTTTATAACTAAGTAGTGGGTGGGGCTTTATTTTCCCCTCAGTTTCCCTAATATGTAACTTCTTCTGAAAATTCTGAAAGATTACATGGTATTTTCTAGTATCCATTATGACAAATTTCTTATATAAATCTTCTAAAATAGTTTAAATATTCAAGGAATGATGGATACTTAATCAATATTTCATTATATAATTTTTCAATGAAATTGAGAAACTATATTGTAACATTACCATTATATCTTTCAAAAGGATTTCATTATTTATATTTTTGACATGGAACCATGAGTCAATATCAATCAGAACATCCATTCTCATTGTGACCCCAAGATAACTAATTAATTTTGAATTTTTGGGGTTAATAGGTTGGCCTTGTTGATTCCAACCAACCTCATATTTTATACGCTAACTTATTTCCTTGATAATTTAATTCCAAACTGTTATGTTATGTCATTGTTGTTTTTTTCATCAACATTTTGTTAATCCCCTAATAATTCTTAGTTTCATCATCAACAGTCTATTCTTACTCAGGATTGGTAACATAATCATGTTAAGAATTCCTTATCTGACTGAGTGGTCAATCATATAATTTTTCATGAATAGCAATAATACAATACACTCTATGCATAAAAGTACACAATTTCAAGCATCTTGCATTAAATTTTTTATTATCTTGAAAAGATATATAATAATTCAGTACTATGGTACAAATACCCTTAACTAACTTTATTTAATACATACTGAGATAAAGGATTGAATTCCATCTCTTGATGATGGATTTGAAGCTACTCATTCCCTCTTTCAAACTATCCTTCCTCCCATCACTGTTCGAGAGGTATGTCATCAATGAACTTTGGAACCAAAATGATGGTAGGAAAGCTAGTTTGAAATAGGGAGTATAATCCATTATCAAGAGATGGAAGACAATCAAGAAACTAAGGATTAAAGTGTCCTAGGAATCTACACTAATGGAATCACTAAAAATGTCTCTTCAATTGAGAGGAATTGTAATACCTCCAATCTAATAGTCTAGAAGAAATGAATCTCACCGCACCTACATTTCACATCACCTCTATCTAAACAAGGATTCTTCACCTTCCAATTTTGGATATTTTTTAATCCACCATAATATACCTCCAATAACATACATACCTTTGAAGGGTGAATTTTTTGACTTATGATTAGTATTGATCTAGAATTATTTTACTCTTATAAATGAAATAAATCAATTCAATGCAATCCTAAATTTATTATTATGATATATTACAATAAAATCATAGAGTAACAATAAATACTTCTCATCATTTAAAATTATACTACATAGATTTAATTAGATCTAAAATTACCTCTAGGAATGTCCTACATTACGACTGATAATTAAATTATTAGTTATAAAATATAATGTTGGAGAGAAGTATCCTCGTAATTCAAAAATATTCTATGATAAAATCTAATAATACACTATGACTTGTCTCACCAAATATTATAGGAGATATCATATTGCTTTTATCATATTTAACAATTGAGGTGACATTGTATTTATTCTTTGATACTATATTTTCAGACAAACCATCGATATAGTCATATTTTATGATATCATAAATTGAATGATAAAATAGTTCAAATCCTTAGATTTTTTATATTTCATACCATATGATATATAATAGCGATATGGTATGACTAAATAAAGAAGTCTTTAATATCATAATATATGATATTAACATAATAAAATATGACATTTATTTATTATAAAAAATAATAAATTAATACATTTTGGCCTTGATGAACAATCCTTTGATACCACTTATGAGTTTTAGGGTATCATCCTATGATCATTAGTGGGATAAAAAACCCAAAAAAGGGCAGTTTTATCTCAAGGATAAATGTGAATGGAAATAGAGAAAAAAAACTATGACATACTTGTAATATAGTATAAGCAGAATATATCTTTAAGAATCAATGGAATATCTTTAATTTATATGACTGAAGTGGCACCGAAGTATTCTATCCTTTAGGGAGATTACACTATCCTTCAATCACAAAAATATTCTTAAGGACCCTCAATAACCAAAGGAGTGCTAGCGCCTTAACCTAGTGATAAGAAGTGATCAATGAAGAAGATAGATCCATCTATAGATTGAAAAAAGAGTCAATTACAATATGGGGACCATATCCCTTTATAGGGACTCCACATTTAATAAAGAGTTCCTTGGTAATTGCCTACCATGTCATGGAAACTGATAATTTCATTATGCAGGAGTACTTATTTCTTTGAGTGTTTGAATAAAATTTTCAAGCCATATATGATTATCCTTATGATTTATAATTTATTAGAAAAATTTTGGGAGAAGTATCCAAATTCATTCATAAAATATCATATATTTAATTCTCCACCAGAATCTATGTTGGTCATATGTCGTAGCCTCTGATAAAAGTATATATAAGCTTAAATTTCCATTTATGATTCAAGGATATCAAAAAATATGATATCTCAATTTTTTTCATTTTTTACATAGATAGAAAATTACAAGAATTATAGTACATAAAGATTCAATCCATCAAAAGTATATTTTACTCATTTTTTGTTCTCTCTATAGTTATTCACCATGTTAGATGACTTTTCAAATTATTTTTTTATCCTATGATTTAATTTTCTCTCTATTTTGATCAGTAAATCTATTAATAAATCACATATCATAGTTTTCTTGATAAACTATGAAACCATGGATAACTCACTTGATTTTGGGAAATACACTCTTTATATGTTGTTGAGTATTTCCAAGTCCATTTATACAATCATTTCTAAACTCTATCGAATCTAGGGATTTTTTTAAAAACTTCGAGCATACTTTTCTGACCAAATAAATTCCCATCACTCTTTGTAACCCATGGATAATGATTAACAATAATATTGAGTTAATTAAGAAAACCAAAACTCTCAAAACATGCATCACTGAAATAATTTTTTGAACTTGACTAATGAATTTAATTTTTTTTGGAATTCAATAAAAAATATTAAACAAAATCATAAATATAAATGACCCATTTCATGGTTTAAAAATTTACATGAATAAAAAAAATCCAAAAAACATGTTTTATTTATTTTTACACTTACATTGGTCCCTATATTTCTATCACCCATAAATGAGATCCATAACCTGGTGTCCCCTAATCCTTAAAAACTTTCATAATTTTTCCTTTAGAATCTATAATATAGTTTATAAGATGAATTAAATTTGAGAAACTACCTAGATTTTGGAACTATATATTATTTAAATCAATATAAAACCAAAGGGAGAAAAGAAGTCTACTTGTTAAAGTTGAGAGGAGAGTAAACCATATATGTGTGTTTCTATGGAAAAATGGGATGGACACTCAAATACATATAAAAGGAGAGGAAGAAAAAAAAATGAGGGAGAGGAGAGGGCGTGGGAGGGGAGGATGTGTTGATAGGGTAGATCCAAAATCTATTTTATTTATCCATACAGTCCCATACACATATTTTGACTAACTATACCGTATGAAAACATCTTTCTATTTCCTCAAATCCATTGTCTATAGAGGAAAATGATGAAATAGAACCACACTCATTATATTTCAGTGGTTAAGAGAAGAGATTTCAGGTACTTCATGTTTATGAACATTGCAAAAATGCCTAACAAGGAACCAAAAACATCAAAAAATGATAGAGGAAGAGTAGAAAATAACATATATTAGATTCTAGTCTTGATTAATCAGAGGGAACGTAGAGGATTCACACCAGCTGTATAAGAGTTCTGCGAGAACTTGAGAATCACAAGCGACTGAGTTATGGTTAGGGTTTTTTAAATATACCGGGGACATTTTTAATAGTGATTTTAGAAAAGAGATGATAAGTATCCCTTTTATCAATGCTAAATTTATAAGGGCTAAAAAATATGTCTTTTATCAGCAATTTTTTAGCATTGTTAAATCTCGAGGTTTATCAGTACAAAAAAGCACTGATAAAAGACATATTTATCGGTACTTATGTTTTAGCACTGATAAAGATTGATCTTTATCAGTGCTAAAAAAAGAACTATTAAAAGTTTTATAATTATAATTATTTAAATTACTTTATTATAATTTTATAATTATTTAAACAAATTTGTTATAAGTTTATAATTATTTAAAAATTATCTAATTATTAACTTATCATTATATAAATACTTATTTAAAAAATAATAGTTATTTATTTATAATACTTATAAATATAGTAAATATATATTTATATCTATATTTATTTATAAATATTTATTTACAAATATATTTTTAACATTATTAATGGATATATAATCTTAAATACATGCATTTTAAAAATGAGTAAAATTGAATAATTTAAAATGAGTACACTTTAAAAATATTGAAAAAATGGATATGTTTTATTAATTAAATATTAGTTATTAAAAATATATGGATATATATATATATATTGTGGTGGACTAATATATATTGAAAATAATAAAACTTAGTAAATATATATATAAATAAATAATAGAAAATGATCAAATTCAAAATTAAAATAAAAAATAAAAAACATTAAAAATGAATACCCTAACTATAGTATTAAAAATAAAGAAATGAAATTGACCTATTAAAAAAGCAATATATGTTAAATGAATCAGGTTATAATGAAATTCTAAAATATACAAAATTTTATTAAATTACATAAATATTACGTGTATGTGTTTCTATATATTGTGTAAAATATTAGTGCGTGTTTTTGGGTATAAAAATGAATTAAAGTATATATATATATATATATATATATATTTGTGTGAAATAAATGCAACACATGGTGTTTGATATATATTAAATTGAAAAATCAAAAAGTATTAAAAATGAGTATGTTAGTAATACATTTTTAATTAACATTTTATATATCTTATACTTATTGATTTTATATATCTATATTTAATATATAATATTTATTAATATTTATAATATATATATGTATATTAAATTTATTCATTTTTATTAGTAATTATTTATTCAATAAAATGTTTCATATTTTTCTTCATTTACTCATTTTTTTATTTATTAAAATTTTCATTTTATTCTTGACCTTTATCAGTGCTAAAAAGATCTCATAATGGGAAACTTTTATCAGGGATAAAAATGAGATGATAAAGGGAACCTTTTATCAGCGATAAAAATAAAGTGTTGATAAAGGTATCCTTTATTAGTGCTAAAATAAAGCACTGATAAGGGTTACCTTTTATCAGCTCTAAAAAAGAGCTGATAAAAGGTGCCCTTTAGGAGCTCTTTTTTTTATGTTGATAAAGATGAACTTTATCTGCATATTTTTCTAGCACTGATAAATTCCATCATTGTTAAAGGTGTGTTTTTAGTAGTGTAAATATATTAAAGAAGCTTTAGAAGATGATATTTGGTTTTCGGAAATACAAGAATAACTAAACCATTTTAGAAGAAATAATTTTTTAGAATTAGTAGAAAGACCGTCAAACTATCCAGTAATTGGAGATTAGTGTTTTTTTTGAAATAAACAGGATGATCATAGAATCGTAACCAGAAACAATGATAGATTAATATCTAAAGGATATAATCAGGAAAAAGGTATTGATTATGATGAAACCTTCTCCCTTTTGTCTAGATTAGAATACATTATAATCCTTATAACTTATTCATCTCATATGTATTTTAAACTATATCAAACAGACGTTAAATATTTCTTTTTAAATGGACATTTAATTGAAGAAGTTTATGTTGAACAAACTCCTGGTTTTAAAAACCCTCATAAATCAAATTCTATTTTTAAACTTACCAAAGAACTTTATGGAATGAAAAGACACCAATAGTTTTGTATGAAAGGTTAAGCTCCTTTTTATTGGAAAATGAATATTCATTGGGATTAGTAGATCCTACTCTTTTTAGGAAAAATTTCTCTTCTAATATTTTATCAGTAAAAATTTATGTTGATGATTCTATATTCGGTTTAACAAATTAAAAATATTTGTAATAATTTTCCAAATCTGATGAAAAAATAATTTTAAATGAGTGTGATGGGAAAATTGAATTTCTTTTCATGATTTCAAATTTATTAAAAATATTATGGAATTTTTTTAAATCAATTTAAATATATTATTTTTTTATTTAAAAATTTTGGACTTGAAAACAATAAGACTTATACAACTCCCATGTGTACCAAAATAAAACATGATTTGGATGAAGCTGGAAAACCAGTTGATAAAAAGTTATATAGAGGTATGATTGTTGGTTTATTATATCATATTGCTAGTATACCAAACATTATGTTATCTATATGTTTATGTGCTATATTTTAATCCAATCCAAAATAATCCCATCTTACAACTGCTAAAGTTTTTTTAGATATTTAAAATTAACTATTTTTCAATCACTTAATTATCTAAAAACATATGATTTTAATGTAATTTCATACTCACATATTGAATTTATAGTATATATATTTGATATAAAGATGACCTCAAGAACACTTCAATTTTTAAAAAAATAATTATTATCAGGGTTGAGTAAGAAACAACACCTAGTTGATCTGTCAATAGCTGAATCAGAATATATATCTACTAGCAGTTTCTATGCACAAGTGTTGTAGATGAAACACACTCTATTGTATTTTAGATGAAATTTTAATAATTTTACTATTTTATGGGATAATACAAGTGCTATAAATATTTCAAAAAAAAAAACAATACTATAAGTCATTCTAGGACTAAGCATATTGATATCAGGGAACATTTTCTAAGAGATAATGTTCTTAAAAAGGATATATCTTTAGAATTTGTAAATAAAAAATATTAATTAGATGATATTTCTACTAAATCACTTCCCATAAAAAGTTTTTATTTTATTAGGGGGTTTGGGACATTTAATTTTAAATTAATTTTTGTTAAATTATTTTTACTCTCTCTATATTTATTTTAGTAAACTTATTTTATTTTATTTAATTATATATATTTATATTTTTTTTATTCATTTTCATTTACGTATTAATGATATTTTAAAAGAATTTAATTTCTATTTTTTATTCATATTTTGAAATTAAAAAGTAATGAGAACATTCTCAATCGGTGAGGGAAAACTATCAAAATTCTCCCACTATCATTCCTACACCTTCACAACCTTTTAGTTTATAGAGAATATCTCTTTCCAGTTTACCAAAACCTAAACCTTCAAACCCTCAAATATCCATCCTTCAAAAATGGAATCATTAGGCAGAGTTGAAGACATTTATCCAAGAGAGCCTATTCTTCATCTAAAATATCGAAAAGTTAATCAAGGAAAGGTAATCAATTTTGATTGGCTGAAACAAATGAATCTATTTTTAATGACTTTTATAAGATTTCAAGGTTTCTAATTTATTTTTGGTGATATAAATACACATTTTTTTAGATTTAAGTTAATGAGTTTCTCTGAAATTCCTCTTTTAGTTTTGAAAATGATGAAGAATCCTTAATTTCTACGATTTATAACAAATAGTTTTTTATCTCCTATGTGAAAATTAGTAAGATCTTGGATTTCCCCCATGAGGGGGGGGGGTATTTTCATTTTGATCTAAGAAATTTGGAGATGAGGAATAAAAATCATAGAATATAATGTCTTCTCTCTTTGGATCTAGAACAATCAAGAAAATAATGACAAAAGAACTTAATGCTGATCAAAGAGTCTTGATGGAGTTCATTTAGTCTGGAATGGTACCAAGGATGACTGAGTTAGAGAAATTTATTTATCTAGATATGTAGATTTTGTTTTTGTTTTTGAGTAATGTTAATATAGACTTAAGTAGATATATGTTAAGGTGTTTGAATCACTGCTTTCATAAGGATGAAAAGATGGGGTTTTACCTATATGAAAAGATTTTATTCCTTCTATTTCATAGTATGGAAAGGTAAGAGTGATATAATTTGGTCAAATCATTAATCATATAAATATTCTAAATGATGGTAAAATTAGGAAGCTATGTTTTTTTTGGAGTAAATCTTGTAATTATTTTCTACCAGTTGGTACAGAATAATAAGAAAAGAGGATTTTTGGTGCTTAGGGGGAGCAAAATTTGTTACATGCTATTGGTTTTGTGAGACCAGGGCATGATGAAGAAGAAAAATTGAGAGTTTATGAGGATAGTATTATTAAAATAGGAATAATTTCAGAAAATATTTTTAAGCCAGTTGAGGTTTCCCAATCAAGAGAAGAAGAAGTTTTTATGTAGGTGACTCATGTAACTAAGAATGTTGAGAAAGTTGTTCAAGGGGCTAATAAATCTAGGATAGTTGATCCTTCTGCTAATCAAGATGTCCTTAAAATTATTTCTTTATTTGTTATAGATTTAGTTAATGCCTGAGTATCTACATTGATATTGAGAACTTATGTTTTAGATGAATATCCATGTTTGGATTTAGTAGAAGTAGGCTAAACTAGATCACAATATACTGAGTATTTTGACTCATTGTAAATAAATACATAAGATTTTTCCAAAGTTTAAATCAATTGGATGAACATAATTTGACTCTAAGACAAGATTTAGAGTCTTAAAGAAGTAATGTTAAATATCTCAGATGTTTAATAGTGAAAATAGTTGAATTTTAGTCCCTTTAAATTCAAATGATAGAAGTTTAGGAAACTCTTGTGTTAGTGGGTGACCTTGAAGAGTTTATGAAAATGTTGCCTAATGTTGTTCAGACCATTCCTTATCCTATTGCACCTTCTACCAATGAATATTTTGGTATTGAAAATCTTTTTAAATCTAGCCCATCAATTTGAATATTTCTTTAGTTGATTGTGGGATGTACTAATTATTTTCAACAAACATTTGATCTTAATTTTAGTTTACTTTACATTACTTTTATATCTACAAGTATTATATATTTATTTTTTATTATCTATTATAATATTTAAATTTGAACTCTAAATTTATTTATCTTTCACATGATTCAATAATTGTTTATTTATAGTGTAGTGAAATATTAATAGATTTTTGAACCTTTTTATTTTTAAATTTATTTTTGATATCACAAAAATGGGAGGAAAATTGGGAAAACACACACATTATCAATTTACACTTATCTATTTATTTAATAGAATTAATACTATGAAATCAAAATAATTTTTTGAGAAAAATTAATATTTTCATTAAATGTGTTTGCAAATCCTATATTTTATGTTAGTTATTTTATGGGTTTTGTGATCATAAAAAAGAGGGAGATTGTTGGGAATATATTGTCTCAATGATACTCTTGTTATATGTTGATTTTGATGGTCACAAATACCCGTGTTTTTTTATAATCAAGTTTCTTTAAGTATGTTTCTAGAATTTTTATATCATAATTATATATATATATATATTTTGATGGAATTTAATGCTATGGAATGTGTTCTAGAAACAATGTTCAAACCCTATGTTTGGTGAATGAACGTATGGATCAACAGTCCTATGCTGGATGTTAAACATATGGATCATAAACCCGACATTTGGTGAAAATTAAATGTATGGTAAATGAACCCAATGTTAAGTTTAGGAATCAATTTTCGTACCCAATTTTCGAGAGACTGAATGTATTGTTAATCAACCTTATGTTTGGAGTAAATCTTATGTTAAAATGATGAACATATGGATTCTCATCCCTACATTACTTTTAATACCTACATTTGGTGCAGATGAAAGTATGTTCAAGGAACTATACGTTGGTAGGAACTTTAACTTACGCAAAGGAACCCTATGCTACATAGTTGAACCCTACGTTTGATTACACAACAATAGAGTTTTAAAGCTGCAATATAATCTGAGATTCATGCAATGGTCTTGAAAAGATTTTAGGCTCATAAAAATATTTTCTTTGACTAATTCAAAGGATCATTATGATCAATTCAAAGAACCATATTTTTTGTAGGAATCCTATTCTATTCTTAAGGGATGTTATGACTCCTCTGGTTATTTTGTATTTGAATATCCACAATCAATTAGGAGACTATATTGAATCTGAAATACCAAAAGTGGATATTTTATCTATATATTATATTGCAATTTCTTTTGAAATATTAACTCACATATATGAAAATATTCTTGTTAATATATTTTATAGTACCGATACAATGAATGATCAACTCTGTTTTTTTGTAAAAGAGGATACACTTTAATAGTTATACATATTTCAACCTTTTACTTCTATAAGAGTACTACTACTATTTTTTGCTATTCAAATTGAATATCCTTTGCAACCAGGACCACTTCAGAGTTATTATTTCCCAAATACATTCATTTCTAATGAATAAGATCCATCTACATTTAGTTTCTACTACAACTATGAAGATAAACCTGTATCATCAACAAATCAAACTCTTTAGATTTATTGGAGTTTTGGCTACTCAAATTTAGTCATGGTTCCATTTCAACTTCTTTTACTAAGATATAGATAATTGATTCTCTATAAAATACCTGTAAGTATATATTTATCTTTTTTGTAAAGGTGTCAACATCCTACACTTAGTTGTGGATTTGAGGTCTTGTGATAAGAGGAAATTTCTAGTGAAATGAACCATGATCATAGAGAGACCATTGGTGAAGTGTACTAGGGGATATTTGAGCATCAAAACACTATTTTTTTTAATTCTTTCAATTTATTCACTTCTCATATTACATACAAAACAAAATGCTTCATATCTGTATAAATCACAAAGGGAGTAAAAATCCAGAATCTATAAAGATTATCGAAATGATATAATTCACCCCTCTTGTGTATTTTTTTATTATTCAAACCTAACATTATCATCATGGGATTTGGAGATATATATTGTTTAATTTTAGTCCTTCATTCATCTTCATTATGGTAATGAATCAAGGAAAACCCAAACAATGAACAAGGTTCATTCCTCTCCTTTTTGAGAATTTCTTTATTTTTTCTTTTTACGCTTACTGATAAAATTTACTTTGATAATTAATTCAATCAATACCTAGAGGATTATCATTGTGAGATCATTATCTGGTGCAATAGATCATAACCGTGGGATTGGGTTCATGATCAAATGAGAAATCAAGGTGTGATAAAGATAGAAGAAAATCAGAGGTGGTTTTTGATTGGATTGGGAGACCTAATTTTCATTTTAGGAGTGAAGTGATGGTGTGGTTTGACAAGGATAATATTATGAGTGGATTAGGTGTCTAGAATCTTGAAACTATAAATGGATGATCTCAGTTTTGTTGAGATCAGTGATTATTGACTAGAGTTACATTGGATTTTATGGTGGCAGTGGCATGGATGAGTTGTGTAGAACATGATATATTTTCTGAGTAAATCCATACTACATGACATATAATATGAATAACACACTCCATACAGGACCACTGGTTGAAACAAATAGTGTTTCAAAAAATATAAATATCACACACCATGTGATCTATGGATGTTGGGTCAACATGTACCATTAGGGTACATGGGTATGATCAAAACCAAGTATATGAGCATGGATAGAGTACAAAAGAAATAAATCATACTCATACATGGACATATTACCCATACATGACCATGTACACATGCATGGATATAGTACACATTCATGGTCCAAAGTTCATGGGAATGGGTTGGATCATATAAATAAATCTGAGGCAGACATGAAATGTCATGTACTCTAAATAAATTCCATGTACTTTACCCAAGGTAGGTTGTGGTCATCCATAAATTTGGTTTGGAACAGTATTTATAGGGCATGTTCCCTAGATCTTTCCCTAAGAGGGTATAATGAGGCTCTATGTTCCACTCATAGAATTTGATCCCCTATTAGGTTTTAGTCTTAGATATAATCCATGAATCCCTCTTTGATTCCTAGGGTGGGATCCTCTTTCTTCTTTTACACTAATTGGGGTTCCAGAAATCTATGTGACCAACATACCCATGAGTCAATGCCATGCATAGGGGGTGATTCCAGATAGGGTCTGGTATACCACAAAACCTAGGTGAGGTCCACTATTTGTGTATTTATCTTATCTTATTTTTATCACATACTACCTCTTGGTGAGGCCCAATGAGAAAGACCTCTCAGATGAAATCTATCAGCTTTATCATAGTCATGGAGTGAGTTCTCCTGAATGAATATTAATTTAAGTCCTTGAGTAGGATCCTATACAGGTAGTAAATTTGTGAAATTAACTGAATAATTAGTGACCATCTGGATTATATTTATATTATTATCATTATTTCTCATATAGTAATTTATATGCCTTTATGATGATGAGTTGACTACCATCTTGATGATTTTTTTTGTGATTTTGGGGTGTACTACTAGGTATTGTTATACTCACCCATACAAGGGCATTGTATGCACATGTAGTGTCTTATCCAGATGATGGACCTTTTTATGGAGTCCTAGGTGGACCAAGAGTAGGTAGATCATATGGATCTAGATAGAATATAGTTCATACAAGGTGTTGCATTTGATGACAATCCTCACATTCTTAGTATACTAGAAACTTTTAATGTTTTTGTTTTGATTGTATTTATACCTAATTATTTCTCGTAATTTTTTAATACTCTAATTGTGGGATATATATTTATTAATGAGTTTGGTATAATTTTTAATTTTCCTTTTATCATTTTATATTTATTTAAAGATGTGTGTTTTTGTACATGTACCCTAGTCTAAGGTCTCCCATTAGTGTGAAATGACTACTCGGCACGTCTCAATATCCCCTGGCCTATTAAAGGTGGCCTTGGGGTGTCACATTCATCATACCGCTAGACAGGAAGGACCTAGTGGTTCGGACCATTACAAGATCAGTTACCACATTTTAGGAACCAATGATATTGAAAATTAATTTACTGACTGAGTGATAAATGTTTTTTTTAAAAGTTGAAAGTATTTGTAAAATTATAATATTCATGTAAACATAATATCATTTTATTGGTTGGTATTTTATTTGAGTAATAATTATTGAGTTAACTTTTAGAAGAATATTTTTTTTGGTTTTATAGAAATTCCGGTTTTTATGGGAAATGGTTAGTATATTTTAAAGAATATATGACTAAGATATACACATTTGTGATATATGCCTCTATGAGGGATAAATGTTATTTAAGGATTAATTTTAAGTTGATATTTTAAGAATATAAAATCAAATATTTCTAATTTTTGGGTTTTGGATTTGGTCATACATATATTGGAAGAGTTTTAAAGTTATTTTTTATGAAAATAATCATGTTAAACATTGGGTGTTAATGTTGAGTTTGTGGTGATTAAATTTTTTTTCAACATATTAAGGTTTCAACTAGTGATAAAAATGTTGATTTTAGTAAATGTTTATATACATGGGGAAAAAATATAATAATTTTATGGATTATATGATCAATTAAAAGTTAATTTTATTTCTTGATGAATTAAAATTTTATCATTTTTATTTATCATATGGAAATGAAGTAGAGGTGAAAAAAATGCTCGAAACACAATCGAAGGATGAAATTTTTGAACAAAATCAAGTAAGTATATTCTCTCACACTATCTATCTTGATGGTAAATAATTATTCAAACTCCAAAAAGTGTAAGATAAATATATCAAGTCCTATGTGTAAAATATCTCTTAGCTATCAAGATATGTTTTTAGAAACCTTTTCATAAGTATGATTTTTATAATACATACATAGTTTAAGAAATATTTAGGAAATAAAAAGTTTCTTTGTCTTAATATAGGAATTTTAGTCCCTTCCAAATGGAAATTTAACCAATGTCAATTAAAATTTATTTCTTTCCACTTTTATATATTTATCTTCCACTCCATGGAATTAATTAGGATTTTTAAACCCTTATCTATCAAACATGAGATAAAAAATATGAAGGCTAAATTTATTTTAGGGGGTAAAATTAAATTCATAAAGACTTTATAATATTTTTTTTACCATTTTATTCATTTTATAACTTGTGATTCACATAATATGAAGCCTAAACTGAACTGTGATATACTAATTTTTTTTAAATTTTGACTATTATATCCTAGCCACTATATTGCTGGGTATGAACACAAGTACCTAAATTATAAAATATAAATAATGAAGTTTTTATTAATACAAGTTTATTGATTAATTCCAATGAAATAAGTACACAATTTCAAATAATATCATATAAGATTAAAAAATGTTTTAGAAAAATAATTTACAACTGCTAAGAATTTTTATCAAATTAAATTAAGTTAACCAATATATATGAATTATTTTAATTAAATTTTATAAATAATATATTTAATAAAATAAATTAAGATTCATCTAATTTTTTACTAGATAATGAATGAGTATAAATTCATTTTATACTTCAAAAATATATTTTCTTTGAAAATGTTTTTATTTCATTTTATGTGAAGATATTATAATTAATTTATACAACTTTACTAAATTATATTTGATAAAACTTAAATAATTTTTTAAATCATCATGTCAAAATAATTTTAAGATATTTTTTTTTGGAATTTTTTGAAAAGGTTGATTTTTTGGGTGAATAGTGAAAAATGCTGAATTGGTAAAAACTATTGTTTCATTAATTTTATTCAAACTAATTTCAGTGTTACATTTTGTTTTTTATTTATTTTAAAGTCACATATGTTTAATATTAAAAATTATAATACAAGTAATTCCATGGGAATCATAATTATGCATTATTTTGGAATAAAATCATTTTTCTTCTTAAAACAAGCATTTTTCTAAAGAGAGATTTTTATAGCATTTGGTAAAATTATTTTAAAATTATTTTTTACTATTTATGTAAATTAAACACTATAAAATGGAATCAATATTTTTTATTTTGATTTTATTATTTTATTATAAGTTTGATTCGAATTTTAGTTATGATAATAAGTAACAATGGTAAAAGATTAACACAATAGTATGGGGTAAAACTGGTAAATCTGGGTTAAAACTTTGATTAATTTTAATAAATATAACCTTAAACGTTATTATATAATATTATTTATACCCTTATCACATTATATTCTAAAATATGGAAATTTTATGTAACTTTTCTTTGATTGTGACCTTTATATTATTTTGAGTAAATAATAATGAAAAAATATCACCCACTTTCTTTTAATACAATTAATATGTTTTAATATGGATAAGAATAAGTTATATATTGTTAAAATAGTTATTTTTAAGATATTTAATTTTTTATTATATTTTTTTATTTTTAATTTTTCAGTAATGGTATAATTACCTTGAATGTTTATGCAATGTCGATATAAGACTTGTGAAAGTAGTAGAAAAAGAAAGTAAAGTTTTTCTAAAATATTAAATGTAATATTTTTTTTAAATTATGGTGTTAAATGTTTATATTGGATAATTATAGAGTATAATTTATGTATAAATAGTTTATAATAAAATTACAATCTTGAATTGATATGTTTGAAGTTAGATTTTGTGAATAGTTTTGAAAATAAACATAAATTGTATTTGATGTTAAAAATTTAGTTTTAAATAATTATAATATCAAACAATTACTATATTGACTCATTTTTATGGTAATGTTTTGTTACTATAATTAATTTTTCCTATATTTTCCCCTTTTAATTTTTTAAATTACTTTCTTGACCCTTAAGTGTGGAATAATTATCAAAATTCCATTAACCTTTTCCTATAAAACAAGACTCAATTTATTCTTTCCAAAGGAACAAATAAGTTTAGTTTTCTCAAAAATATCTAACAATATTACTATCCAAATATACCTTCCCAAATATCTAAAACCATGTAGTGACCATAAAATGTTCCACCAAAGGCCTTAATATCAATCAAAAGGAGGACATCAAAAGGGGAGGTATAAGTCTTAACCAATTTCCTTTATGTTTTTTTTCTTTTTATAATTCATTAAAATATGTTTTCTATATTATAAAAAAATGAATTAACTATAATTAATATACATAAATTTTATAAAATTTATGCAACAACTATTATCTACCACATTTCCATCCAATGGTAAATGAAAGTATCCCTCGGGTGTACGTATGGACTACCATCTCTATGAAGTGAATATTTCATTTTCCATCACCGCATTTCATATTTGGTTATTATAGTAGATTGAATATATATATATATATATATGATATTTATGAAATAATTTTTTTATTTAAATATAATATATTATCTACATTCTTACCCTCTCATCTATTGGAAAATGATAACGGTTCTTGTGCTTATGTGTGGACTACCACCTCCCTAAAGTAACATGATTAGTTGTTCATTTCCACATAAAATAGATGATAATTAGGATATATTTATTTAATATATATAATATTTATGAAATTATTAAGATTATGGAATGATATATTATTATTTAACTTTGTTTCTTTCCATTTTTTTGAAAATGAAAATATCACTCGTGCGTACGTACTGACTACCATCTCTATGAAGTGTTGTTACTAATTTTCCATAATTTAGTTACTTAGATTGTTCTAAAAGAGTATATAATGAATAAATATGATATTTATATCATCAATAAGATTCTATAAATGATGAAAATATGATCATGTTATAAGGACCGAAACCAACAAACCAAAATGTGCATGAAAAATGGAAAAGATACCACCCAGAACAATTATTTTAATGAATAAATACCAATGAATGGGTGATAAGATGTTATAATTTAATAACAATTAGTTTTATAAGTATGAATATGTTTTTGTGGATGTATAAAAAATATAAAATTATTATATGAGATTTTAAGGGCATGTGAAATGCAATTTGGGTCATGAGGTAATGGTTCTTTATCCCAACATTATTTTGTTGAGGCATGTTTCATATTATGCACATATTTTGTTTATATGGAATGTATGATTTCCCTTTGATATGTAATATCGTAAATCTATTTACATTCCTGACATTGGAATCTTTATTTGATGTTATTTATGTCATGAATGTTGTGTTTTAAAAGTTACTAGAGAAGTAAGGGTTTTTAATTCAAAACATAACCACAATTCTGAAAAGAGAGTACTCTCAGGATATCTATACTCTTAGGAGTTAGACAGGTGCATTTTCCTGGATTTATCCTCTATAAGCCTTCATCAACATTTATTTTTCCTATTTTCCTCTTTTCCTTCCCTCTGTGACTTTCATTTCAGCTTGTCTTCTTCGTGATTGGGGATTTTGATGTCTTCTAGTCTGCCTCAGTTGTCTCAACGAACTTCTTTAGATCTGGAGTCATCAGCCATCGATGGTGGTGCATGGTTCTATTTCCCTCTAAGATCTAGTCTTTGAACCTTCATTCGGTTATGGATTGGGTTTGCATGGATAAAGGCCATTCTTCTTTCTGGAACTGGTCTGTAGAGGATATGTCTGGCATCGAAGGCCATCAACGATGTTCCCCTGTGATCGTTGGTGACTCTGTGATTGCCATGAATAGTTTTTGCGGGTTATTCATATCTAGATCTTGTCTATGGTTGATTTATTTGGGTGTCCAAGGATGTAAATATTGATTCACGTCTCCTCACTGGCTCTATCTAGGTCTTTAGGCAGAAGAATCTCAGGACCATGTGGGTAGTGGTCAGTAGCATTTTACTTCAAAGGGAAGTGATAGATGGGGGAAACATAGTTTCTTCTTGGATATATTTGGTGATGGGTGACTCATGTTGTGTGATACCGCTCTCAGAGCAGTGGTGATCAGCAATGGTGGTTTTGGTGGTCAACATGCATTGGTTCTATTTGGGCTTGTTGGATATAATATCTTAGGGTTCTTTCAATGAGGAAGTGAAGGATCAACCATTTTTGGTTTCTATGAATTTTGGGATTTTGGGCCTTTATATGGGACTTAGGGCCTCAATACCTTCAAAAAATATTTTATTTCTTGTTATGGGGGTTTTTAAGTGGTCTATTGGGACACTGAAATATAGGCTATGTTCCTTGGGCCTTTGGGATTATAATGAGTTTTCCCTTGACCATGTTCAAAATAGGATTTTCATTTACTTTTTTTAGTAAAGTTGTCTATACCAAACCTGTTTAAATATGTAAGGGTTTATGTTTCAATCACATTTCTTTTCTAGATTATCTAATTCAAATTTACAGTGATGGAAATTATATTATCCATATATTTTAAATCACATATATTTTATTATAATATGGTTATTTTTGTTTTTTTGAGGTATACATTCTATTTTCCATCTCTTTGTGCTGTATATCCAAACTCACAATCCCAGATATGATTCTACAAACATAATCATTATATTTATTTCTTTGATATCGATAAATGAGGCCCAATTTAAAACATCAAACTGGAATTTTTGGATCACATACATACCCTAGGACCTTTTAGGTTTAAAGATTTATACAACTGGGAAAAAAACTTAAATAACAACATGGATACATAATCAATTGGTTCAAAAATATATATAATCCCCATCTAAGATCACAAAATCTAGTATCCTTATTTGGAATAATATACTTAAAAAATTTCTTCATTACTTGTGGAAAAGGAAACATAATATGGGTGAGATCAAATTCATAGTAAGGGTAAAAAAAGAATGAACAATTTAATTTTATTAGTGAGCATAATATAAGCATAAGGAAATAATGAGTTAATAAAAGTGCATGATCATAACAAAATAGAATTTATACCCATCAAAACTTGGAACATAAAACATGATACATGGAATGCAATTTTTAAAAAATAAAAGAGGCATAAGAATGAATAATCACGATCCATGTGATATCAATATTGATTAATGACACCATCAAGAACCCAGAGAGATCATAAATAAATATGTTCGTATCATAGAACATTATCTTTATAAAAAACATACAAAACCCTTACAAGTTTTAATAACCATTACAACCAACTTCCATCAATTTTCTGGAGAACATAATCATTATCCAATGCATCAAAGAGTTGTATCGGGCCCACCCATCATCGTGATCTATATCGAGATACCCAATCATCATGAGATATATCATGCTCACCCATCATTATAAAAAATTTCCAAGAACCATAACATAATCGAAACACATGAAATATAGAATTTTTCAACATAAAAATAACCATTATTCTTTTATTTCTTTATTCAAGCACAAAATAAAAACAAGATTCATAAAAATCTGTTAAAAAATCATCATAACCTATTCAGAGAAAGAATATGGATGGTATTATATGTTCATATTCCCAATTAAGTAGAGGAATCATCAAAGGATATTGACATAGATAAAATAACATTTAAAACATTTCTCTAAAAAGAGGGGAAAATACCCTTTTATTTTGGTAATATTAAAAACTAAAAATTCAAAAAATATTGATAAGAATTATTTTATTTGAAAATATACATGGAAACATATAAAGGATTGTTAAAAAAAAATAATGATCATGATAGTGTAAAATCTATTCATGATATAAATGTCAAACACAAAAAATTGTTTTTAAAACTTTTGTAAAGAGTGTCAAATGTTACGAATGTGGATAATTTTAAGAAATTTACATTTAAAACATTTTAAAAGAAGGTAAAAGATGTTGTAAAATAAATTTAGAATCCATTTATGTTTAGAAAAGAAAATTCATAAAAATATTTTAGAAAACATGGTTATGTATGATAAATATTCCCAATCTAAAAGAAGATACACGATCAGTATCACTTATTAAAACATTTATTAGTGTTTCCCTAATCAATAAGGGAGAAAATAAAAATTAACATGAAGATATAATTCATAAAATAATGAGGATAAAATTTATGTGGTTCATTAAAATAAGAACATATGACTTCCTCTAAATAAACCTTGAACATAAAAAATATCAAAAAGAAAGAAGACTGTAACATAAAGTCATTACCACCATGGAATCATTCTATTCAATTTCATTGAATGTAAGAAAATGATATGGATATATATAAAATATTTCATGAAGTAATATTTCAAAAATAATTAATGATTCAATAATAACACCATACAAGTAAATCTTAGTTTACAACATGAAACATGTCTCTAGAAAAAGAGATTGATACAATGAAAGAAATGAAAAGTTTATATCATTGAATTGAGAGTTAATAAATGGAGATATTATGTGTAAAAAATATAAATCCAAAAAAAAATAAAATATATAATAAATACATTTATATATTAAATCACAGATAATCATGGAATAACAATGTTAATGAATAAGAGTTATAACCCAAGGAAATGAAATTAAGTTAAGAAACCCTTTACCACATGGTAACATTCAAGTAAAATAACCTTGGATGAAATAATTAAAATTTAAACTTCAAATACAATTAATCATTAATTATTCATGATATAATATACAAAATTAGAAGTATATATAACATATAAAATAAATTAGTTGTATAATAAAAAAAATACCATTATGAAGGAAAATTGAGATGAAACCCCCTACATTGAGTCTAGAAATTCCATATATGTCCTTTAACTCCTATATAACGTTATCATATAATTTTTTTTTCTTAATAAAATTTTCCATATTTAATCACTTATCCCTAAACCATTTATTTCATTTATTTTAATGATATATTTAATTATTTAATCAGTTTAGTACATATTAGGTATTTTGAAGATGTTTAGTTCAAAATTTAAAAACAACTTCAATTTATTGACCATGGTCATCAAAATAATAATTATAATGAAATAATCATCCTTTTTATACATAATTTATAATTTTAAAACCAATCATGAAATTTGGTTCGGAAAAATGAACTATATTATAATCATTGAAGATGGTTGGACATACATATGAAAGGGAAACATTTCCATTTTTCAACGGTCATGATGAAAAAAGGTAGTTATATTTTTACCCTTATAGAATGAAAATTATATCATAAATAAAATATTATACCTTTAAAAAAACTTTTATATATCATCCTTGTGATGCAGTAATGAAAAACGTATCACATCACTTTGTAGAGGTGGTAGTCCACACGTACGCATGAATGAGGTTATCATTTTTCAATGAATGGAAATGTAATAAAAGATATGTTATATTAATTTTAAATAATGATAATAATGTAATTAATAAAATTTATATACACTAAATACATCATTTTAACCAACCATGAGAGGTGGTGATGGAAAAAAAAATTACAACGGTTTGCGAGTTGGTAGTCCTCCTTACACATGGATGATGGTTTCATTACCCATTTGAGGGAATATGGAGATAGATATATGTTATTACATTAACATAAAAACATATATCTATATTTAAAATACTTTTTTATTATTTTATCATTTTTTAAGAATACTTGAAGGAGTTAGAAGATTAAATAAAATGAAAACCTTCAATTAAGAACTATACCTCTTCTTTAGACAACCTTCATTTCTTTACAAATTAAGACCTATAAGGTTGGTGTTGTGCCTAAAATAAGTCCTATATAATTTGGGTAGGGATGTTAGGAAGGTATTTGGTCAGATTTGGGATGAATAAAATGGATCTTTAAGTGTAAATAAAAGAGGAGAAGAGGGTCCATTTTATAAAAGAGTGGATGGGAACTCTTGGAATTTCATAAAGTATTAAATTAATATAAAATAATTTTCATGTTCAAAAGGATAAAAAATGTTTCAATTTGAATATAGGATAATTTTGGGCCTAAATAAAATCATAAAATAAAATTTGGACAAGCTTACATTAGTTTTTACCCTTATTTTTTTAACTCACGTTAATCCTTTTGGACAATTATTATTGTAATGATGTATTTTGTTATTTAGGGGGAAAAATATTTACTGTAAAATAAAAATTAGAACATATTCAGACTGTGGATTTATTTTAAACCATATACTAATCACTTGTATGAATTTACAATTTTTAGGAAATTAAAATCATTTAATAAAATATTATTAATTATAAAATATCATTAATGTAAGTTTTAGAACTATTAATTTAATTTGACTTCAAAAAAAAGTTTTAATTATTATATAATTCAATAAAAATTACCTTATAAGTTATTTTTATCTAATAAATTATATTTATTAAAAGCAATAGTGTGAAATATTTGGCTTTATATTCACATAAATATTATAAAGGTCAAAATCAATGAAATATGGCACCAAGTTACAATATATTTTATAATTTTACAGAAATGAAAAAAAACACTCATAAAATATGATAAAGTAAAGTGTAAATTTTTTTTAGTCCTTATCATATTATATTTAATGCTTAATTAACCAATTTACCCATACTAAGGTGATTAAAATTTACTACTATTACTATTCATAACCACAAAAAATAATAGGGGCCTATTTTCCAATTTTGGAATTTATAATTACATATATGGAATAAATTTTGAATGATTAAATTCACATAATTTGTGGAAATTAATCTAAAATTACACCTGTGAAATGCAACAAAAATCTGTTTTTTTAGAAAAATTCCTTTTGCAAGAATAAAATATTTTTTTTACTAATATCAAGTATAAAATTAATTAAAAATAATATAATTGAATTTTTTAAATAAAATAGATGTAATGAAATATTAAAACTAATACAAGATATAATTTTAATTTGTAAATAATTTTAAAAAATACAGTTTTCAATAAAATGAGTATTTTCACTATTCATTGAATAATATATCATTTAAAAAAAATTTAACAACAATCATCCTCAGATAATTTTGACATGATGAAATAAAAAATGATTTTATTTTTATCAAATAAAATTTCAAAAATTTCTAGTAATTAATTATATTATTTTCTCTAAAAAATAAATCAAAATAATTTTTGAACAAAAATTATTTTTTATGAATTAAATGACATTAAAAATTATTGAGTTCATATTTTTAAAGAATTATTCAATAATTTTTTGATTATGAACTTAATATATATTTTATAACATAGTTAAAACTTTCCATATCTTCTAATTTAAGGAATAGATTATAATAGCCATATTTAAATTATAATGTTTTACTAGTTTATTTATGCTCGATGATGCACATCTTGTACACTATAAAACATAGTATTTATTTAGAATCTTTAGATATTACATTATCCCCCCACCATTAATAAATTTCTTTGCCATAATTTTAACTAAAGGTCAGTAATAAAGGGATTGAAATTTTAAAATACTGTTGTTTAAATCCCACGTTGTAAAAAGGGTAAATAAAACTTCTTCTTGAAAATAGATAAAGGGAAGTATAAAGGTTATCTGGAATAACATATATTAGATTTCCAAATCGGATAAAATTGGTTGTAAGTCAATATATAGACTTGGTTGAAAAGTGTATTTTCCAAATAGTTATGGAGAGTGATATATATTATTGATCATAAGAAAGTGAATGATCATGAAAAAATTAACGACTGAAAAACCATAAATCGAAGATGAGTGAAAACAATCATTGTTTCATTGATAATAAAGTTAATAAGATAAATTATTTGTTTCAATATCATTTTCTTAGAGTTGAGTAATTCCATTATCATATATACTAAGAACATAAGAAAATATAATTACTTGAAAATTATAATTTCAAATTTTAATAAATTTCCACCAAAATCTCAAAATTTTCTCCAAACAATGACTATATAAGATGAATTTTTCATGATTGGAGTAATAAAATCAACATATAATAGATCCCATAATTCCATAAAAATATAAAATGATATTTATCTTGTATTTAAAAATTAACCAAAATTAAAAATAGTTACCACAATGTAAGATAATTCCCAAAATGAATAAACCATCATATTAAGAAATAATAAATTAATCTACAAAATTAAACATTAATACCCAAAGTTAAAAATAAATTATTTAAAAATAACTATATAAAAGATTCTCAACATTATTCTTTGGTTGGATTAAAAAAAATATCTGAAGGATTTGATCAAATAGTCTTCCAAGATTAATTCTACATTTATCTCTAATAAAAAATGTCACTCATAATTTTATATTTCCAAAATTCATATTCCCTAATCATATAATCTCCAAAATATGATAATCATTTCAATAAATAACATTAATTTTCATAAACCCTTTATAACCCCTTGTTTGAGGTATGTAACCCTTGTTTATGCCTTTTTATGTGTTTACTGTTTTTAGGTAATGTTTTTGGAGAGTTTTAGAAGGTTTTGGAAAATTTTTAATGCTTTTTAAATGGCACATGATTTGACCATGGTTAGGGGAAACCATGTAGAATCCTCAGGTAACCATGAAACATGGGATAATGAGCCTTTTCATGTTTTTTTTTTGATTTTTCTAACCATGTGAGGAGGCTGTGCAAAGTTCCCTTCGAGGCAATAACATGTACACAGTTAGCACATAGTTTGCCTAACTGTGCAAGATAACCGTGCACAATAATTAAAATAGGGTTTTTAAATCTGGTCTTGGTCGATATTTTTCTTAAACCCTCCATTATTCATCCCACTCAAGCCTCACTCAGTATTTTTATTTCTCAAGGGTTAGTGAATCTCTTCCACTCATTATAGAAGTGATTCGAAGGGTTTTCAAGGTGCGGTGAAGGCGATTCTCTTCCGGTAAGTCTCTACTCTTGGTTCTCTCTTGGATTTCCTTAGATCTAGTTCTCCCTCTATCCCAGTTCTATTTATCTACACCCATTGCATGTAGATATATGTATATTTTTTCTATAGATGTAATATTTGGGCTAGTTGATTATAAGAAAGGGGATCTATGGATGTTTTGTTGAGTTTTCATCCGGATTCGATGTGCGGTTGTGCGATGGGTTGATTTCACCAAAATCCTAAGGTAGGTGGCTTCTCTCTCAAATCCATTTTGTTATAACTAGAATAATTGCTTCCAATTATTTTTCGTTTCTTGGATTTGGTTGTGATTATGATATGAAAAGCTTGCTGGAAATCCATTTTGTGATAATTTGTGGATTTTTTTGAAAAGGGGGTGATTATGGTGAAATGTTCTTTGTTGTTAGATTTTAAAATGTTGATTTTAAAATTAGTGGCTTGGGTTAATTTATGAAAATTGTTTGTGAAAGTGGTTTAAAAAAAAGGGGTTGCTTTATTGAAACATATTGTGTCATGGACGATCTTCTAAGGGATTGTTTGGGTATGAAATAGTTGTTTGCATAATGTTGTATCCTTGGCATTCTATGTGATTGTTTATTGGTTTGAAAATTTTATGCTTGTGTTGGAATGGTGAGAAGTGGGTAAGGAGTAATACTATAAAATGGGTATAGATAGTGGATAGAAGAGCCACCATCAAAGATAAGTGGGTGTGAAGTAATACTATATAGGAAAAGTAGTAAACATGCTTGGATGGGAAGTTCCATTGTGGTTGTTTACCAGTTTTGGTATGTGAAACTCTAGAGTTATGCTTTGTTGTGTGCTGATATGCTAGGTAGAAATTATTGTTCTATTATGTGATGGTGAGATGGGTTATGGGTTGATTGATGGATTTCCCTTGTGTTGTATGGTTTTGGGTGAAAAATTTCTTGGTAAGGGTGTGTTTGGATTATTGATAATTATTTCCCTATTTTATATTTTATATAAAGTATTTTATATAAATTTGTTAACGGTTCTATTCTAGTGGTGTGTGTATGGAATTCATTTGGGGAAAAACCTACTGAGTATTTGTACTCAAAACCTACTTTAGAACTTTAGTGCCTTTTCAAATGTAGTTTTTTGCAAAATAGGTAAGTGTAAAGCATCTCATTTTTCTAACAGTTCACCATGATTCTAGGATAATTTAGTGTTTCTTAGAGTATGGAGATTGTCTTAGGGCTATTGAGTTGTGTGATATCTTATTGTGTTGTGGTCTTTTAGTCTTATAATTGGTACTCTGATTATGTAATTTGGTGGATTTTTTGGTTTTTTGGTTTATTGAGTTGGAAACCATTTTGACATGCATTATATAGTTATGGTTTGTTATACCTTGTTTGGTCGGTTGGTTTATTATAAGGAAAAATCATTCCCCAATTGTTCTTAAATCCCTTGGAATTAATTTCCAGCCTTTGGAACCTCTATATGGTCACCTAATTCCAATTATCATCTCACCACATTCTCAAGCCAATGAGGAAGGGGGGGGGGGGGATATTACAAGTGGTATCAACTTGTTCGGTCCTCGATGTACAAGTAAAGTTGGTGTTGTTTGGTCTTGACATCGGTTGTTGGTCTCTATATTGGAATTCATTATTAGTCTATTCCTCAAGTTGGGATGGTAGTAAGGCATAAGATTATTGGAACTTGAAATGTATATCATAAAAGGACATAACTAACCCTTTTATGATGAACTTCAAGTTACTTGGGAGTTTGGTAGATAAGTGTTTTGGAGACACTTATAGGTATTGGAAATCTCATTGTCGTGGGTGTAACCAATGAGATGAGCATGAAGTTCATGGTATAAATGAATTTCCACTAGGATTCATATTTTATTGGTTATAATGATTTATGTTGTGTTATGAATTTTTTGATTTGTGAAAAATATGGGAATTATTTTCAAATGTTTGGATTTGAATTGTGGATAGTTGTGGTAATTTGAAAATGGGCTGATTTTCAAAAACTTGGTCGATTTTTCAAAAATGGTGCAACAAGGGAAATGTGAAATTGTGTAAATCCTTGTTGTGATAGTTGCAATGTAATTGAATTTAAAATTATAAGACTTTTCCTGGTAAGGGAGTTAGACTTATGGTATTTTTTGTGCTAATAGAAATGACACCGAGTAGGCATCGTAGAGACTAACTAGAAGAGGCTACTAAAAATGTGATTTCACCGGAGCACCATCTGAACCAGTAGCTAGTGCATAGTATAGTGCATGCTTTCCAAGATATGGAAAGTGGGAATAATGTATATTAGAAAAATCATGTGGATCATGAAGTTCAGTTTCAAAATAAAAATCCACTCACCTTTAGGGGTGATACGGAGCTTGAAAGGGCAGAAGTGTGGTTGAATAGAATGAATAAGAACTTTGAATTATTTGGAACACTAGTAGAGCTGAAAGTGAAGTTTTCAACTTACACGTTGGACGATCTTACCCTTTAGTGGTGGGAGTGAGAGGTCCAAGATGGAACATACCAAGGGATGTCATAGAAGTGTTTTGAGGAATTGTTTAACAAAAAATTCAACCTTCATATGTTCATAATTCATCACACAATGGATTTATTTATGCTGAAGTAAGAGAAACTCTCAATAATAGAATATGTATCTAAATTTATGAACTTAGTGAAAATTTCACCCAATGTGGAGGGTAGTATATCATTGAAGGAACATTTTTCTAAAGTTGTTTTGATGAAGGAAATTCATTCTAAAATAGCGGTGCTATGTATAAGGGTTAACATTGAAACATTGAATAGAGAAATAGAAGATGAATGTGATATATTTAAGGCTACAGGTGGGGGAAGCATGTTGGTACGCATGGGGAATTGTGGTAACTCTAATACTAGGTTCAAGTGGAAGAGGGACACTTATTTACAAGGTGGCAGTATTGCTGAGAATCTGATAGTAGGATTAGTGATTCTTACTCCAGTACCCCAACATAAGCCAGCATTTTTTAGTGTTGTTCTGTGGGCCACATCAAGTGGGATTGTACAAAACAACCTTAAGCATGTCATAAATTTAAGTAGATGGGGAATCTTCAAGGGTATTCTTGTAATACTCCAAGGACGAGTGTTCATGACACTCCTTAGGGGTTGCAGGCATCCTATGCCTCAACAGGGCGGGAGTAACAATATACAATAATAGAGTAACGTTATTCATGATGATTCAAGAAATACCATAACTCCTCAATAGGGAAATAAAAAGTAGATTGTGGCAAGAAATTACCTATTTGGAGATGATCAGGTTGTGATGGATGATCAATCAGGACCATCCATGGTGCAAGGTATGGTTCCTTTACAATCAAACATGATATAAGTGTTGTTTGATACTAGTGCTTCCCATTAATTCATTACTTCTCGTATCATTGATTTGCTAGGTTTATCTATGGAAATGATGCCTTCTATTTTAAAACATCAAACTCTTTTGAGCCAAAGAGAGTGTTGAGTCTTCTTGTGTAGATCATGGTGTATAGTTGTCTATGGGGCTGAGTTGATGTGGTATTTCTCAATGCTTGAGATGGATGTTTATGACATAATCATGGGAATAGATTGGTTGGAAATGTTTAAGGACCACATCAACTTTTATTCGCGAACAGTTAGTTTCACGATGGATGATAGTGCCAAACATCTTTTTAGAGGAGAGAATGATAAAAAGTTGGGTGTAATAGGTTTTTTGGAACCAACTGTTGGCACGATCTCATATCAATTGGTGGAATTGTTGTTAGCATAAATGGAAGTAGTTCATCATATCATTTTTTCAAATAGTTATTTATCAGTTTTTGGATGTCTTTCCTAAAGAATTATTAGGGTTTCCACCCATGAGAGAAGTAGAGTTTATAATTGATCTTCTTTTGAGGACCAGTACTATATCACTTTATTCTTAACGAATGACACCAACAGAATTGAGGGAATTGAAAGTGGAGTTGGAGGAGTTAGAAAAAAAGGGTTCATCTAGCCTAACACATCTCTGCGGGTAGCGCGAGTCTTTTTTGTCAAAAATGCAGATCGAACTCTTCAATTGTGTGTTGATTATCATAATCTTAATCAAGTTATGATAAAAAAATCTATATCCACTTGCACATATTGTTTATTTGATTGATCATTTGAGGGGTGATCAGTGTTTCTACAAGATTGAATTACAGTCAGGATATCATCAATTGTTAGTGCGGAAGAAAGATATTCCAAAAAAAAACTTTAGGAATAGATATAACTATTATGAGTATGTGGTTATTCCCTTTGGTTTAATGAATACACTAGTGGTTTTTAGGGCATTAATGAATCAAATATTTTAGAGATATTTTGATTCTTTCAGGGTGATATTTTTTGATGATATATTGGTATGTTCTAGGAAAAGGTTGGAGAATGAGAAACAAATGGATGTAGTGATGGGGATCTTAAGAGATCATCGATTGTGTGACAAATTTTCAAAGTGTTTTTTTGATAGAGGAGGTTAATTTTCATAGCCATTATATTACTGAGATGGTTGTTTCAGTTGATCCTAAAAAGATAGAGGTAGTTTTTTTATGGAAACCACCAAGTAATGTTTTCTATATATAGAAATTCCTTAGTTTAGGTGGGTATTATCAGATGTTTTTTAGGATTTCTCATGATTGGCCTCCCTAATGATAGCTTTGATAAGAAATAATGTTTTATTTCAATGGAATGAATAGTGTTATAAATCTTTTGAAGAGATTAAGGGTCATCTTACATCATCATGAATATTGGTTTTTCTAGAACCAAGGAAAGGGTATGCGGTGTATTATGACACATCAGGATCAAGGTTGGGATGTGTTCTCATGAAAGAGGATCATGTGGTTTATATTTGTCTTGAAATTTAATGGTTCATGATAATAAATACTCCAAACATGATTTTTAGTTGGTAGTAGAGGTTCATGAATTGAAAATGTGGTGTCATTATATCTTCAATGAGAAATTCATGGTGTTTACCAATCATAATAGGTTAAAGAATATTTTTCTCAAAAATATATTTTAAATTGAGGAAAAGGATATGGATTGAGTATCTATAGAAGTTTTATTTTGACTTGAAGTGTATGATGGATAAGGGAAATTTGGTGGCAGATGCATTATGTTGGAAGTCGTATGCTTTTGTGGTGAAACATGAATCAAATTAGTGGTAGTTAATTTCGGTCCTAGTCAACATGCGATTGGAATGTGAGGACATGGGTGATAGAGTGGTTTTATTTCTGGTATCATTTCTTCCTGATTTGGTTGGGTTGGTTAAAGAGGCACAAGCATCTGATTCCTAGTGTATGACGATGAGGTCAGAACTCAATGGTGGAGAGACCATTGAGGACTGAGAACTGAATTGGGATTTTATTTTGTGTTTTCAGAATCAGATGGTTGTAACAGTGAATTTTTAAGAAGAAATTCTTAGAGATTATCATCATTCTATAAGGGATGTCCATCCTGGTATTCAGAAAATATATAAGGCATCGAAATCCCTGTTTTGGTGGACTAGTATGAAAAGGAAAGTGGTAGTGTTTGTTTCGAGATATTTGACTTATTAGTAAGTCAAGGAAGAGCATCAACGGCTGAAAGGTATGTTTCAATATTTACCTATCCCTGTATGGAAGTGGGAATAGATAGTGATGGATTTTGTTACAAGTCTCCCAAGAATGGTTAGGAAACACGATTCCATATGGTTGATAGTGGATAAACTAAAAAAGTCAGACCATTTCATCCCTATTCCTGAATCTCATACAGTAGAGGATCTGTCCAAAATATATATCCATGAAGTGGTTAATAGGCATCATATTCTAGTTTCAATTGTATCAGATAGAAATTATAGGTTCACATCTAGATTTTGTAAATCCTTGCAGCAAGCCCTGGGCACCAAGTTAACAATGAGTATGGTGTACCATCCTCAGACGAATGGGTAATATGAGAGGATGATACAAACTTTGGAAGATATATTTCAGGATTATGTGATGGATTTTTTTCCCATGGGAGGATCACTTTACATTAGTATAATTCTTGAATAATAACAGTTATCATCCCTCATTATAGATGCCTCTGTTTGAATCATTGTATGAGAATCCATGTCGTTCTCCACTATGTTGGGTGGAAACGGGTGAAGCATCAATGGTGAGACCAAACCTTATCCAGGATAATATATAAAAGATCATGTTAATTAAGAAGAAAATGGAGACGGCTCAATGTCTTCATAAATCACATGAGGACCATCATCGAAAACTATTTTCATCCGAGGTGGGGGACCATGTGTTCTTGAGAATCTCTCCTAGGATTAAAAATCATTGGTTTGTGAAGAATGGAAAGTTTTATCCAAGTTATATTGGGCCTTATAAGATACTTGAGAGGATTTTAGAGGTGGAATATAGGTTAGATTTTCCACCACAGTTTAGTACGGTGCATAATGTTTTCCATGTTTCTCAGTTAAGGAAGTATCAGTCAGATCATGACCATGTGATTTGATGGGATCATGTTGATCTTGATCCAGATACTTCCTCAGTGGACATGACAATGTGAATTCTGGTTTTTTAAGAGAAAGTATTGAGTGGTAAAACCATCAATCTATTTTGGGTTTTTTTGGCACCATGGTTTGATTCAGGAGGGGACTTGGGACTGAGAGAAAGAGATGGCTGAGAAATGGCCTTAACTCTTTCGGCAAAGCAATGGTTCTATACTTTTCAAGGATGGAATGTCCAATAGTGGGGAAAATATAGCACCCCTGGTTTTAGGTATTTAAACCTTTTTATTTTTTTATGTGTTTAAAGTTGTTAGGTAATGTTTGAGATACTTTGGAAAGGTTTTTGAAATGTTTGGTGTCTTTTTAAAGGGCGCACAGTTTGAGAAAGATTAGTGGAAACCATTTAGAATCCCCTGATAATAGTAAAACATGGGACAATGGGCCTTCACACGATTTATGAAATTTTTTTCTAACCATGCGAGGATCCCATGAGAAGTTCCCTTTGAGGCAATATCATGCACAAATTTAGAGCATGATTTTCCTAACTGTGCAAGATAACCATGCATGGTAATAAAAATAGTTTTTTTTAAATCTGGGCTTGGTCATGATTTTACCTAAACCCTACATTTTACCTCCCACTCGAGCCTCACTCATTATTTTTGGTTATGAAAGGTTAGAGGAGCAATTCCACTCATTTCGAAAGAAATTCTAAGTGTTTTAAAGGTGCAGTGAAGGGGATTCTTTTCCTATAAGACTCAACTCTTGGATCTCTCTTGGTTTTCCTTAGATATAGTTCTCCCTCTCTCTCAATTTTCTAGATCTAAAACTGTTTCATGTAGATCTAGGTTTTTTTCCTAAAGTGGTCTGATATGGGCTTGTTGATGATAAAGAAGGATATATAAGAAAATTTCATGGAGTTTTGACCTAAATTTGATGTGGGGTATATTGATTTCAATAGAACTCTATGGTAAGTGGTTTCTCGATTACATGTATTTTTGATAGAACTAGAAGTCTTTCTTCCAATTAATTGGGTTTTCATATATTTAGTTGTGATTATGATTTTTGAAACTTGTTGGAAATCTATTTTTTGATAATTTGTGGATTTTGGAAATTAGGGGTGATTATGGTAAAATGTTATTTTTTGTTATTTAAAACTGGTTGCTTGTGTTTATTTATGAAAATGATTTCTAAAAGTGGTTTTCAATAAAATTGGTTCTTTTATTTAAACATATTGTGGCATATATTATGTTCTAAGGGATTTTTTAGATATGAAATAATTGTTTGTACAATGTTGTGGCCTTAGCATGCTATGTTCTTGTTTATTGGTTTGTTCATTTTATGCTCGTGTTGGAATTATGAGAAGTGGGATGGGAGTAGCACTATAAAATGGGGGGTGGATAATGTATGGAAGATCCACCATAAAATATAAGTGGTGGGAAGTACCACGATATTGGAAAATTAGTAAACGATCTTGGATAGGAAGTTCCACTGTGGTTGTTTACCAATTTGGGTATGTGAAAATATAGATTTATTATTTTTTGTCTGTTGATATGCAAGGTGAAAATTATTGTTCTATTATGTGATGGTGAAATTGGTTTTGGATTTCTTGTTGGATTTTCCTTATGTTGTAAATTTTTGGGTGAAAAATGGATTTGTAGGGGTGTGTTTGGTTTATTGGTTATTGGTGCACTATTTGATGTTTTATATAAAATATTTTATTTAAATATGCTAATAGTTCTATCATAGTGGCTTGTGTAGGGAATTAATTTGGAGAAAACCTACTGATTATTTGTACTCATGCCCTGCTTTGGCACTTTGGTTCTTTTTCAGATGTTGTTTTTTAGTACACAGGTAAGGGTAAAGAATCTCATTTTGCTAGCAGTTCATCATGCTGCCTGGATGATTTGGTGGTTCTTGAAGAATTTATCTTGGCTTGGTGCTATGGAGTTGTGCCATTTCTTCTTGGGTGTTGGTCTTGTAGTATTTTTCTTAGTACTCTGATTATGTATTCTTATGGCTTGGTTATTTTGGTATTTTGGTTTGTTAAGTTGGAAACCTTTTTGAAATACATCATATAGTTATGTTTTTTTATGACTTGTTTGGTTTGTTGGCTTATTCTAATGGAAAATAATTCCCCACATGTTCTTGAAGCCCTTGGAATTAATTTTTAGCCTTAGGTGCCTTGGGAACATCACTTAAGGCCAAGTAGTATCTCACCCCATTCTCAAGCCAATGAGGAAGGGGAAAGACGTTACAAATCCACATTAAAATCAGATTTTCTTCCAAAATATAATTCAACCTTTATTTAGAAAATAAAATCCCATAATATTATCTTTACCTTAATAATATAATATTACCAAAAATTATAGTGACCTTATTAAGAAATAAAATTAATTATATAATAACTAAGTCAATTTTCAATCCAATGGTTATCAATGCGATAACACATATGTTCCCAAATTATAAAAACCTATAACTACTACATTATTAAAGATCATATAAACCCTATAGTTTGTCAATACCTTTAAAATTATATCCTAATAATGTAAATATATTCTTATTCAAATAATACTATATATTAAACCTAAGGGTTACATATACCTCAACCAAGAATATCTTTAATTACCCTAAAATCCCATCATTTAAAACCTCAAAATGGGTGTGCAAGACTTTGAACATATGATCAAACATAAACATATAAACCAATGATAGTATCCATAACTCTTAAGATAACCACACAAGAAAAAATTATAATTTCTAATGTTTTCTAAACACTATTATGATTCCATATATAACAGCCTGAAACCCACACTCTCAGTTCTGATGCTAAAAAATAATCTTTACATTTTTGTATGTGACCCAATATTAAACATCCAAAACAGATAGCATAGAATAGAAAGTTAGGATCACTTAGATACCTTGAAACCTTTTAGTTTTTGATATTCATAGAATTAGGACAAACTATTACATAACAACTTAGATTCATAAATAACTAGTTCATAAAGATACACCTAATCTTGTACTAGGATCTTCACATCTAGCAACCATCTTCAACATAACATACATAAGATGTTTCTTCATGACCTGGGGAAAAGGAAACATAAGAAGGGTGAGCTCAAACACTAATTAAGGGTAAACATAATCGTTAAAAATTGAATTTTATTAGTGAGCATAAGATAAGTATAAAGTTAGGATGACATAATAAAAGTTAACGATAATAATATAAGAGAATTTATATCCATAAATTTATATATCAATTCACACAAAATGATGTTATAACAATGTCAATGAAGAAGAGTTATATACCCCAATGAAAGGAAATTGAGTTAGGAATCCCTTTACCTTTCAGAAACTATCAATTCAAATACTCATGGATGAAATAAATAAAATTTAAACATAAAATACCATGAATAATGAAGTATTCATGATATAACATTTAAAATGAAAATTATATATACCATATAAAATAAATTTGGTGCATCACAAAAAAATATACTTCAATGAAGGAAATTTGAGACTAAACCCCTTACCTCGAGTCCATACATTCCATGTATATCCTTTAACTCATGTATAATAAAATCATATAGATTATTTTATTTACTAATTCAATTTTATAGGATTAATAAATAATCCATAAACCAATTTTTTCATTTATTTTAATCACATATTAAATTACTTACTCGGTTTATTCCACATCATATATTTTGATGATGTTTGGTTCATAATTTTAAAATAGTTTTGGTGCATTGACCATGGTTAATGGGGTAATTATTTCATCAGACACAGAATAATAATCAGGAAATAATTACCATTTTTATTCTTTAAGAGTAATTTTAAAACAAATCATGAATCATGCCTATAAAAAATGAACCATGTTACAATCTTGGAGATGATAGGTCATACGTACGCATGAGTAACATTTACATTTTTTAATGATCATAATGGAAAGTAGGTAGTAATTATTTTATCATTATATAATTATAATTATTTTATAAATACTATATTACTTATTTAAATAAACTTATATATATTATCTATATGATGTGGTGAGGAAAAATGTATCACATCATTTCATTGAGATGGTAGTCCACATGTACACATGAACAAGGATATAATTTTTCAACGAATAGAAAGGTAATAAAATATATGATATATAAATTTTATATAATTAGAATAATGTATTTATTATAATTTATATTAATTAACTCCATCATTATGACCAGTATTTAGAGGTGGTGATGTCAATCGAATTACATTTGTTCGCATGGTGGTAGTCCGCCGTACACTCGAAAAATGGTTTCGTTTCACATTTAATGGAATGATGAGATTTATGTAGGTTATAACATTAAAATAATAAACTCTATGTATATGAAAAATACCAGTGTTATTATTTTATAAATTTTAATAATATTTTAAGGAGGTAGAAGAAGAAATAATTCTAAAACATTCATTCAAGAACCACACCTCTTCTTCTAGAAACCTTATTTTCTTTACTCCTTAAGTCCAATAAGGTTGGTATTATGGCCAAACTAAGACCTATATAATGTGTGGAGGGATTATAAGAAGATATTTGAATAGATATCTTTCAAACCAAATGGTTCTTGAAGTGTGAATAAAATAGGAGGGGAGGTTCCCTTTTATAAGAGAGGGGTGGGGAACTCTTAGGATTTCCTAAATTTTTAAATTAATATTACTTAATATTATTATTTAAAAGGGTGAAAAATAATATAATTAAATTATAGCATTATTATGGGTTAAAATACTATCACAAAATATTTTTTTTCAATTTTTTATTAGATTGTACAGTTATTTATTTATTTTAATCTATGTTAACCCTTTTTGATAATTACTGCTATAGTGATTTTTTTCTCTTTAGGGTTAAAAATAATTACTAAAAATAAAAAATTCAAAGATAATTGGACTATGGTTTATATTTTAATCCTTATACCAATAAATTTTCCAAATATAGGTTTTTTATGCATTTATAACCAATTAATAAAATATTATTTATTATAAAACACCATTAATGTCAATTTTGAATTAATTTGACTTCAAAACACTAAGACATAGATGGAATTTGAATATAATACATTAAAAATTTCATAATAATATTTGTTTTCTAGAAAATTATTTAATATAATAATTATTTTAAATTATATTACTTTATATATTTTTGAAATCATTTTTTTGAGTTAGCGTTGCGTAAGCATTTAAGGAAATTATGTTTTCACTAAAAATTATAAAAAATTATCATGAGATAAAAATAAATTAAATTTCAAATGACTATATCGAAATAAAAATAATTTCATTTCCCTTATCAAAAAATATTATTTTCCTTAATAGTAAGAGTGAAACATTTTTGACTTTATAATCACATAAATAAAATAATGGTCCAAATCAATGAAATATGGCACAAAGTTTTCATATTTTTGAGACTTGAAGGAAAATGTAATAACACCACTCATGCAATAGGATAAATATAAGGGTTATAGGTTATTTTTAGTCCTTATCATTTTATTTTTAACCCTTAATTACCTAATTTACCCTTACCAAGGTGAAAAAAATTGAAACAATTACTATTCACAATGACAAAAAAGAGGGACTTTTAAAAAAATTACATCATGATTCCAAATAAGTAATCTGTGTTTAGGGTTAAATTCACATAAGTGGTATAATTTAATTTAAAATTACACCCGTGAGATCCCATGAAAAATGATTTTTTAGAAAAATGACTTCTTTATGTAAAAAATGTTTTTTTACTAAATTCAAGTATATAATTCATTTAAAATACTATAAGAGTATTATTTTTAATTAAAATTAACTATTAAAATTTTTCAACCAGTAAAAAAATAGAATTTTACTTTATAAATAATTTAAAATGCATATGGTCTTCAATAAAATCAGTATTTTCAATATTCCTTGAAAAATAATGATTTTTAAAAAATTATAAAAAATTAAACCTAAGATAATTTTGACAAGATGAATTCTAAAATGATATTATTTTTATAAAATATAATATCCAAAATTTTAATAAATTAATTATTTTATTTTCTCCCAGAAAGAGAAAAAAACCATTTTTGAACGAAATATATTTTTGTAGCATAAAATGGATTTACAAATAATTTAGGGATTATTTTAAATAAATTAATAAATAAATTTGTATTGAGTATGGAATTAATATATATTTCAAAATTTAGTTAAATATTTTATACACACCAATCTAACATCTAGGTTATAAAGACTAGATTTAACAAATAATGTTTCATAGTTTATTTAAACTCAATGTTAAGTATCTTGTATGTTACCAAGTATAGTCATCATTTAAAATATTGAGATATTACACTTTGGTATTCAAAAATATTGAGAATTTTTATAGAAAATATGATAATATTTTTACTTTTAGTCAGCAATCTTTTTCCTCCATGTCTATTTACGTAAAATGTTTTCATGGTTGTTCTTTTCTATGATCCAACTATTGTTTAAATTCATTTTAACTACATTTTATTTTATTTTAAAAGGTTTAAAAATATTTTTTTACATTTTTTTCTAAATAGAATTTTTTTTACTATTTAAAAGAATTGTGAAAGGAATCTTTATTTTTAACATATACTAAATAAATGGATTTTCCCACCAATATGAACGACCTTTGATTGGAAGATTCATTTTAATGTTTCTATTTTTATTCTAAAAGAAAATAATTCTCTCAATATCATTGTAATTTTTAGTTTTTTAAGGTCACCAAAAGAAATATATGTTTTCTAATATTTTTCAAATAATATTTATAATTATTTTATAAAATTAATTTTCCTCAATGTTAACATCCTTTAATGATTTTCATTCTTCACTGGGATTATTATCTTATGATTCCATCCACTTTGATTATATATATAGATTATGATGATGATTTTTTAAGAGATTTATCATGAAACCCATTTTATTTATTAGTATTTAATTATTGTTTTTTGAAATAATTAATGCTATTATGTCATTGTGGAAAATATATAAATGGTTCACTATTATATGATTGGAGGATCTGTTATATATCTGAAATAAATTTGGTAATTTTTTATATTTTATGATATAAAATGGGTACACAAGTGGTTAGAACAATCCCAAAAGGGCATACATGTGTTGATCCCAAGCCCAAGAAGGCACATGAGTGGTTAACCGATGCCTAATATATAACAAATGTCTTGGGTGGTAACCTTGACTTATGATGTGACAAATGTCTTGATAGGTAGCCTTGAAATATGATGTGATGAATTTCTAATTAGGTTTCCTTGGCATATTATTTATATTCTTATGTTTATGACACATTCTTATGTCACATTATTATATCTAAATTATACTATCATGGCTTATGGATATTTGATGTTCCACACTCTCATGACTTATATCTTATATTATGCCATGAAATAAGATTTTAGATTTATGTCGTTGGGTATGAAATTTATATACCATGAATACATTATCACACACTTATCAATATCTTATGTTTACTTATGGTCTTTAAATTTATGTCTACCATGTTTACCGATATTGAGCATTTGAGATCACCCTTTTATTTTATTTATACTTCCCGATGTTATGAATAATGATATTATATAAGATATGTCTATAACGGTATCATATGTGGATAATTTTTTGGGTTATTTTGAAGTATTATTATTTAACAATAACAGATATATATATATATATAATGGTAGAAATTCTATTTGATGAGAAAGATATGGGTTTTGTGATATAAAGGGTTTTTACTAATTTTCTAAAACTCTACACCTAAAATGTCTTGTATATATTAGTGACTAAATGGTGACTTTTGATATTTTAATTATATATAGTTAAAATATGTTCACATTAGTTGTCACCATATTTAGTATTTAAAGAATATATTTTTATCATTAGATTCATGTGTACAGGTCTGATGATGTCTCATAAACCATAGAGCTGATCATTATCCCCAGGCTTATTAGAGGTGGGATTGGGGAGATAAATTACTAACATATCAAGATGTGATAGATTGGGATAAAAGTTTGTGGATGTTGTTTGGATTTTTAAACATGTGATATTGGTAATGATAGTTTTTTTTGAGTTTCATTAAGGGTATCAAGTTAATGACGTAAGAATAGAGGAACTTGTGAAGATTGTGGGAGATCGATACATTCTATAGGATAACTCTTATTAGTAATACATGAATGAGATCATAGTGAATGAAATAATGTTTTTAATAATGGGGGAATGTATATATATATATATATCCAAGTTATGATTATGTGATTTTATTATTTATGTGATTAATTCACGGGTGGTCTACATGGGCTAGACTGGTGGGAGATATATTGACATTCAGATCATTTCCTATGATCTTGAAATTGAGATATTTTTATGGAGACTATGGATAGTGACTAACTAGATTTGGATATTGCGTTATACATTGGTGGATCTTATGATTATCTAAGATAGGTGAAACATATGATATATTATGTTATAGATCTAGATAAAGAATTTTAAATACTTGTGTAGAATATTATAGTAGTCTTGATATTTTTTGGTAATGATTCCATATATGATGATAGAGAAATTGATGAATGTTTTTGGATTTCAATATTTTATACTATTACTTATTTAAAATCATGAACTTATTATTATGTGATATTTGATACTATATGGGATTCTTTGTGAATTCAAATGTTATACTAATGACTTTGTAATGATTAGAGTTCCACCAATAGGTTCTTTAACATATACTATCCCTATGATTACAGTATAAGATCAGAATTATAGTGGGGGATTTGATATTTCTAGTACTGATTTATTCAATTTTAAGAAATTATTACCTTAATAGGATTTCTCATAGTTATCAAACAAGATTTGTTTTGAAAAGGAGGTAAAAAAGATCATTTATTTTTCTATTTCTATTTGAGGGGATGCCACATGTTGATATACTCTGATACTTACCATTCAGGTTGAGTCTTAATATTTGTTTAGATCTATTAAATTATTCTAAATTCACTATAAATATTATCTCATATATCCTAAGTTTTTAAATTTTGATCCCTTTGATAACATTTTTAATGATGGTATTCTCTGGTCATGTAATATTTTGGGGTCTAGATCAGACTATTTATGGTATTTTCTATATGTACATGATCAATATCATCCAATGTGGTGATATAGGTTTCCATTAATTGTAAACCATTGTACGTTATGATTGGAGGAAGTAGGGTATGGATGTGAGGCCTTCTTGGAAGTAACTTTTGTATCATAGTGACGATGAACTGATAGTAACTTTATCTTGGTATTATAGAAATACTAACTAACCATATTCAGGGATAGAAAATTTTGTGGTGATTCAGGATGGATGAAGTGATAGTATGATCATTACCATCGAATGTGATGAATCTTAAGAAGAGAGGTGATTAATGTCTTTCCTCAAAGTTAATTTATAGATATTATGAAATCATTTCATATGATGGTTCTATGGATTTGAGAATCTAAAATGAATATTCTCTCACACGAAGTAATGAAAGTTCATTATGAAACAGAGTTATCACCAAATGATAATAGTAAATTTCTTGTGAGATAAAAATTTATGTGAGATAATGTGGTTCAGTTTGACAGGGTGATCTTGTGGATATGAGCCGATGTTAAGTTGATGTTTTCTTTAGTTTGAGTGACAATACATGAAATAAGGGGTTCTTACATGAAGTGTTAAAATAGTGATAAAATGATCGATGTGATTGACCAAGGTATGTTTGTTAACCATCACAATTTGGAATTAAATTATCTAATTTTTTGGTTTAACCATGGATCATTTGGTTTTATTAAAAAGGTATAAACATATTTTTTTTCTTGTGTTGTTGTTTGTAGTGAGTCCAAAAAGTATAATGATAGTTTATAATAATTATTTAAGATATAGAATAATATAGTGATGGAATTTTATTGATATTATATGGATACATTAAGTTAGTCTTTATTGAGTATTAATGATCATCTATTTCAATTATTAACTCTTGAGAAGTGGTTTATAAGGAGATGGTTTGTGATTGGATATATTTATACAAAAACCTTGTGTTTCTCCATAAATTTGTGGAGCTTGATTCTTTTTCCAAAGTTGGTTGGTAAATATTTATGAGTATGAAAGAATTTGTTAATAATTCCTCACACTTTATAATGACGATATCCTTAGTATGTTAAATTTTTTTATTGATAAGTTGTATATGTGTCTTCTTTTATTTTGGTTTTTTTAGGGTTCCTATATAACTAATGCTGATGATGGATATGATATATTTTGGGTATGGTTTGAGAAATGTGATTTTTTTCAAATTTTATGGAGAAATGTATTTTTAGTACATTGTCATACGATTGTTGGAATATTTGTGGTGTTTCTAGCTATATACCTTTATTATCATTAGTTTTTCTATGTTGATTAAATTTTTTATGGAGGATTACTTCTTTTAATATGAAATGTTAGGGAATGAATATGTCGAATAATAAATATTTAGTTTATTTCATTTTAAGGAAAAAAATTTATAAGGTGGTGATGATGCAACAATACTGATTTTCACCTAGTAATGACTTTTCTTATTATTGTAATTAGATGCATGTTTTTGTGTCAAGGAATTAAGAATCATTCATATATTTAAATTATATTGTTTAGTAGATTAATTAACCACCACATGAAGTTTTAAGAAAAAATGGAAAATCTTAATCAAATCATATAAAATTTCCGATCATATTTAATGGTTTTTCAAACTAAGAAATTAATTTTTTTTTGGGATCTTAAATGTGGTGTTTCCCTTACGAGATTATTTGGAATTTTAGGTAATGTTAAGTCATTGTTCCATCAATGGATATAATTTTTAAAGAGTATATAATATTTAAAAATGAATTATTTACACAGTTATATCCTATGTATTCATATTTTAGATAGGAGTTTTTTGAAGGATTCTATAAGGGAGGAAGCTGCAATAGTGAGAAAAATCACTAGAAGGAATGATCATTATTGGAGAATAACACATTGACATGGAGAAGGCATTGTTCTTTGATCTGACACATCATATTTAATCCCTCAATTCTCACTTAAATTTATATTTCAAGTGCATTAATTTGGATAATAAATCCAAAAATGATATTTTCATTCTTGTTAGGGTTCTAAGGGTATAAGATTATTTCAATTCTAATGCACAAATTATGAGGAATCATAGAGAAAAAATTTCAAGTTAAAAAAATATCCCTTTAATATATCTGATTTTTTTTTCAAATCTAGATGAACCCTTTAAGATATATTTTTATTGGGGATAGAGGATTCCAATTACCTAGAGGATTTTGGGCATTTGTTACCTAGAAACTTGAGTCTGGTAAATCCTATCCATCTGATCTTCATATTAGATGGCTGTCAGTGATCTATGGTTGAAATAGGAGAGGGGAAATACACTGAAAACTGGGTTGTTTAGTCTATAGATTGGAAAACTTAACATGGTTGATTGCTGGAATGGTTTGGGGTTCACATGGTAGTGATTGGGGATTCCATGTACCCCCTGATCAGTAGGAAGGATATAAAAAATTTGGGGGCTCAAGAAGAGTCTGTTTGGGACACCAATTATTTTATTAGATTCCTATTGATATTCTGGACCTAACAAAACCCAATTTAGATCATTTTAAATTGGTTTGATAGATAAATTAAGATAATTGTGATTAATTATATATTTAAAAATTATAATTTCTAATTAATAATAATTTTTCATGGTTTAAATAAGTGATTGTGTGAACTATTTACACTAATCAATAATAAGTATAACATGAAATTAATAAAATAAAAAATTAAATATATAGGATGTGATGTTTAATTTGAGATAATTATTTAAAATACTATTATTAGTTGTTAATAATAATATTTAGTGATATATGGATGATCTTAATGTTGGAATCATGCAGATCATTAAGAATTGAGTAGTGAAATTATTGAACTCAAATATTGTGAATTACCAAATTATAATCTTAAACATACCTTGAGTTTAATAGGTAAGATACTATAATTTCTTAATAATATATGTAATGAGTTTATATTGAACTTGGGATGATTATTTTAGATTAATTAGTTTGTTAAGAGGCTTGGAAAATGATATATGATAATTATCTATAATTGGTAATTCATGCATGGGGATAATATTTGGGATCTGATGGATAAAAAAATGAAGAAATAATTTAATTCATAGTAATGATTTTATCTGAGTATTTTTTGACAAAAACAAGAGATTAAAATTTTTATTATGAAATAATAAATTTTAGGAAAAGGTTAAATGCTAAAGGGATCTATGATTAAAATGACTAACTAAAAGTAAAAAGTCCATACCACGAATTCATTAATGAAAGTGGGTTTTAAGATAAATTATGAACATTGTAATCTAAATACTTAAATAAAAGGAGAGATAATGAGTACTTAAAATTAATTTAAAATTATTTTCAAGAACAAACTCATCAAAGTTGACTGGATGATATAAATGTAATCTTTTTAAATCATGATATGGTATTTTTTTATCAAATAAATTTGGTTAAAGGAGTTAAATGATTGAGTTTTGTAATAATGATTAATGTTGAAAGACATGAAAAGAATAAAATTATGATCACATATCTAATAAAGAATATCCCTTCAAATCATAAAAATAATCATTATGAAAATGTAATCACTTAAATAATATACTATAATTAATGAAAATATAATGATTAATAATGTATTGGAAAAGATTATCTAAGTGATAGAATATTTCTAATAATGATTCTTGTAATATAAGGGATAATTTTGGAAATATAGAGTAAGTATTTTTGGTTTCTCATGATATTAGTAGTATAATTTATGACATTGAAAGTGATATTTTTTGAGTCATGGCGTGTTTAGGGAAGTAATTCAATAACAAACATTTGACTGTTATTGAATTAACAATTCCTTTTTAAGCTTAGAAAGTAGGCATTCATTGAGAATGATGTAATACAAAGAGTCATGTTTGACTAATAGGTATATCCTTGACTGTGATTGAGGTTATTATAATGTTTACTCATCTACCATGATATGTAATACAACATATTATGGATGGATATTTATGATGGTGTGATATTGTGGCAGATAATCCTTCACACTCACCCTATGACTAGAGATAAAGTGAGAAGAAAGTTTCTTTACACTTAATTCCCACTAATGTGGGTAGATAATGGTGATGGATTATATATATATATCTGCCTCTTCTCACAAATAAATCTGAGTTGAGATAGATCATATGTATTTTATGGGATAGATTGGGATGATTAATTCCTTCATCATCTGTTGTATGTGGTAAATGAAGATGAGTAATTTGTTCATTATCCTTGATAGTAGAACGTGATGGTTGATATTTGACTTGAGTAAGAAAAATATTCCTCTCCTAGAGATTTGAGATCGAGGTGGACAACACTGAACCCAACATTCTCTCTCCTCCAACTCATGGCACTATAAATTTTGAGATTAATATATACATCTATGGAATTTCAACTGTTTATTTTCTCTATTACCTTTTTATATAGATAGATCCCTGGAGATGTTTATTTACTCTATTATCAAGATATGTATACATCTTCTATCTTTGGAGATGTGAACTTCCTATAACACCTTAGATATAGGTAGATTTATGTTTTCTTGAGTGTCTCCCGATCAATGTATCTCTAGTGAATTATGAAGAAGAACCTTTAAGAAGAGATATTCTATCAGATTTTTATACTTTCCGAATTAAAAATTATTATTTCATGAGCATGAATAAAGTGATCTATTTATAGTTTCATTAGGGTTTATTATGATTATTATTATGTTTTATGGAGATTTAAGGTGACCATAGTTTTTCTACACATTATTTAGTGTTGATTCTCATAATTTCTAGATATTCATTGGGTAAACTCACTACGTGAGATGACCATACAGAATATTATTCTTCACCCATGTTTTTACAATTGTACATCAATCACCTTTTTTCAATACATATAGTTGATTCATATTGTGGATGATCATGGATCCTAATTATGGATGGATGATATAGATTACTTGTGGGGTGGAGATCTCATTATAAGATCTGTCCTCATGTTTCTCATACTTGGGCATACAAGAATTTATGATGTGTTTTTATATCTGATAATTATATTTTTATTATTATATAGTGTATCAAATATTTTTTATTTTACATGAAAATGTTTATTTATTAGTTTATGTCTCAGTTATGTCATGGTGGATATATTTTCATGATGTAAAGTGATAAGTTAACTTTATAGGTAATTGCTCACATTATTTTGTGTGGATAAATCAATGATTGTTTCTATCCTTTGGCCTGTTAGAAGTTGTCACAACCCAACCCACTAGGTCCTATCTGGTTGTTAGTAAGCCCTGTGCAACTAACCCAAACTTTACTCCAACAGGATAGGGACCGATGACTAGAACCGAGTAGTAATAACACTAACATTGGAGTCCTTAACCTAGGGTACCTATACAAACACACCCCTCTCCAAGTACATATAATACAAAAAAGTAAACAAAACTGATACAAATTCCCAAATACATAAAAATCTCACAATCAGAGTATTTCATTAATATTTTAAATAAAAATGGTCCAAATAAAAGCCCAAAAAAACTATAAAGAAGTCAAAACTGATAGAAATATGGGATTTTAGTAAAATGTGATTCCTTGTATAGACCATAGTATGTATAAACCAAACTAAGATCCATATTCTCTTGATTAACCAAGAACCCCATTAAATGACATGTCATCTTTATAAGACATGACATGTGTGTGAAGATCCCATAAATGGATTAGTATACAAATACCCTACATAACACTCTAAAATAACCAATTATAAGCACCTGGATAGAAGTAATATCATCACAAATAAATTACAATCAGAATATGAGACATTCAATGAAAAAATATGATATAATCACATAATTCACTTAGTCTCAATATACGGTAACAACTTCATTTAAATCTTATTATTATGATTGATAGTTCATTATAACACTCACCTAGGAGAACTCACTCCATGGGTGTAATAACACTGATGGTGTCCATATGAGATTTCATTCTCATCAGGTCTCACTATGAGGATGCTCATGCTGGATGTCAGAATAGATTAATACATAGATAGGGGGACATACCCAAGTCCCTGAGGGACACCTCAAACTATAACTTGATTAAACTGCTTATTAGGAGAACAATACCCTTGTATATTGGTCACATTGATTCTTAGAACCCAACCTTGGGTAGATGACAAAAGAGGGTCCCACAATAGTTCTCTAGGAGGGTTATTATAACTTTATATGAGACTAATACCTTAGAGTGGTTAACAATCATATGTTCAGGACATAATGTTTCACTATAACCCCATAGGGTTGGATTGAGGGAACACACCCAAAGGGGGAGATTGTTGGGAAAAAATCCCTCAAGGTATCTTTGAAGCATTTTTGAGGTGATTGTGTTTGTTGACAAAGTGGATATCTGAGTAGTGGTTGTTGACAAAGCAAAACAATGACATACAAATTTGTTGACAAAGAGGATTTCATGGTGGAATGTCGAGTTCAAGAGCTGAGGTCAACGATCCATGTTTGACTCAAGAACGTCGATAAAAGGAATGGATGATCAAGAGGCGGTACAAAAGAACTGATACAAGGTGGTGCCGTTTTCTAGTGTTTGCCAAATTTTAGGGCCTGAAAATCGGCAAATGAAGAAAAGTGTTTTTGGCAAAGGGAATTGCGCACCGTGAACTTGGTGTACAGGAAACTTGCACGCCATATGGTTTTTAAGATCAGAAGATCAAAATATGGCTAAGGAAATAGGTTCGCGCAAGTTTGGGAGTTGGTCGCCCAAGTGTCTAAAAGGAGAAAAGACTTGCGCGCCAAGACTGGGTCGCGTAGGTGACTTGCGCACCGTCGCGCAGGGAGGTCAATTTTCCTATAAATACTGGACCACCCGTCCTCATTCACCACCAGAGTTCAACTCTTTGAGAAATCAGAGCTCCCGTCGCGCAGGTGTGGTGGTCGCGCAAGTGGTGTGTGTGGTCGCGCAGGTGGGACTTGCGCGCCAGAGGTTGAAGTTGTGCGCCGATGTTAGAAGTTGCGCGCCGGTTGGCAGTTGCGTGCCAATATTGGTTTGGGCGTAAAAGGAAGTGAGTCGTGGAAGTTTGAAGTTGAGGAAGCTTGTGTCGCACAAGTGTCAGAGGAGGACTTGCGCGCCCGTTGTGACTTGCGTGCCGATACTTGCGCGTCGAGTTTGACTTGCGCGCCAAGTAAGGTTTTGTTCCTGCAGTGTTTTTCAGGCTGCGTGGAAGCTAGAAGTTTGCCCGATACATTCGGTGCAAAGAGAGATTCATCTACGGATGAAAGTTGAACTTCAACAGAGCATCTACATACAGGAGAAGATGCATTCATTCATGCAAATGAAGAGACCTACAGGTCTATAAACTGTGAGTTGATTCCCTTCACAGAGCAGTGAGCTTAGGAAGAGGAAGAAGGTGATCCTCTCCACCGGCAGTGAGTCAGAGAGAGAGAAATAGGGAGTGACCCTTGGGAAAGTAGTGAGCTGACCCTAAACTTTGTATAGGGAGTGTGCCTGGGGATTGAAGTGATCTAGCCCGAACATTGTAATCCACAGCTAGTGAAGTCTAGTGGAATTTGGTACGAACTGACAACTTGTCGGCGTATGATCCTTGGACGTAGCCCTTAGCGGTGAACCAAGTAAAAATCTCTGTGTCTTCCTGCTTACATCCCTGCATTGCATTCAAAGCATCATCATTAGGTAAAGGAGACAAGTGATCACAGTAACCACACAAGTGCAAAAAGTGACCCTTGTAACAAAGAGGTCAAGATCCAGTGGGGCAGAAAGAACTTTGAAAAAGAATATCCATACCCTGATTCACCCCCCCTCTCATGGTATATAGGACCCTATTGGTCCTAACAATTGGTATCAAAGGGAAGGTTGTTGTTATCAGATTTGTTTGCTCCAACTTGGTGTAGTCGATCTGTGTGGATAAAGAATTAGTCTGCTCTTATCTCAATCTGCCATGGCAAAGGGAAAAACATCCAAGAATAAGCAGAAGTCAGGTGGTACTCCTCAGTGTGGAAGTGTATATGGAAAATGTGTGATTCAACTAAAGGAATCAAACAGCTTGCTGACGGAAGTCTTGGATGAATCAAAAAGGGAAAAGATTGATTCACTCAATCATGATGTTGGAATGAGTAAAGTACATGAGCATCAGAGTGATACTGAAACAGAAGAAGAAATTGAAGGAAGAATAGATATGCGAGCTGAGTTAGAGGCTGCTCTTGAAGAGATAGGTGTTTGGAGAGCCAAAACCAAGAATGCTGACAAAGTTGTTCGTGATGCCAAACTCTATATGCAGCAGCAAGAAGAAGAGAAGTCTGAGTTGATGAATAAAATCGAGGAACTCAAGTTATCAGCACCAGAGAACTCAGAAATAGTTGGTGAGTATAAGCTTAACATTGAAGAACAGAAAAGGGAGATCGATAGCTTGAATAGAAAAAATAAAGATCAAGTCAAGTGCATCGAAGAACCTAATATTCCAAGTGACGTTGGAAACACCGAAGAAGTTAAATCTAAAGATATTCTGATCCAAGCACTGAGAACTGAGATCAACAAGCTAAGAGGCTTGAATCAAAGGCTTATTTATGTAGCTACTGATCTGAGGGAGAAAAATGATTCTCAAGATGAAGAATTGAAAATGAAATCTGAAAAGGTGGAAAAATCAAAAGCTGGTGACAAGGAGAAGAATTTGAACTCATATGAGATTCAGAATTTGAAATCTAAAAATGCGGATCTAACTACAGAGCTATCCGAACTAATTCAGAAGAATAAAATTCTACAACAAGAGAATGCATGTTGTTCTGATTCTATTTCTCAAGAAAAATTGAAAGTAAAGGAGCAGAGTGACATGGTGGATAAGCTGACACGTGAGTTGGAAGATTAGATGGGTAGAGGGAAACTTCTCAAGGGAGAACATGATGTCCAACTTGAATCAAGGGATATGAAGATTCAAAAGTTGGAAGAAGAGCTAGAATCAGTAAATAAGAAATTGGAGAAATCCAATGCTAGAGGAATGCCAAAAATGAAGGATGCCCTACACTTGCTATTTGATCATCCTTCGATAAGTGATGATGAAATGAAGGAAAAATATGCTATTTATGAAGAGAAACACCAGAATATTTTCTCATCTCAAAGACCAGCAAGTTTTGGAAAATCCGGTATCGGATTTGATGAATCCCCTCCCGTGCAAGATAGAAAGAGAGATGTGAACAGTTCCAGATGTGAAAGAAATCCTATAGGTGCTGGAGATAGGCCTAAAAGGACAGTTACAAAAAGTAGTGATGACATGTTCTATTTATGTGGGATTCATGGACACACATCAAGCTTCTGTCCAGAGGCTCTGGAATACATTTCAGGCTGTGAAAACAGAGACATTACTAAATATGAGAATAAGAAGAAGCATCATGATAAATCAGAGAGCAGAGTTTCTAAGAGGAGAACATTCATCAGATGCTATTACTATGGAAGGATGGGACACACCATGCGTATGTGTCAGGATGCTCAAGAGATTGATGCCAGAAGAAGAAAAAAAATTGAATCAACATCTCAGCAGAGAAGTGATGAAATGAGGTATGCCTTTAATAGAAAATGTTTCATATGTTCTGATCATGGGCATTTGGCCAGACAGTGCAGCAAGAAGAAAACGGGGATGGAAAAAGACCCGAGAAAGATATTACCAACTCCAGTGGTACATAATGATAAATTAAACACTGAGAGACAAAGTGGTAAGGTGAAAAATATTCTTAGAGCCTCAGGGGAATCACATGGAGCTGAACGAAAGGTGTATCAATCACCTCCTCTGTCATACTCACAACCACTCTCAAGGAGAGAATGTGAACAAACCTGGAGGATTAAGGGGAGATCTACTCCAGTTGTGATGAAGAAGAATGAATGTTCAATAGAGGACTCACCACTAGCGAAAAAGAGTGTGGTGACTCAGACATCTGATAAAAGAAATATGAACGAAGAATGCATCATGAAATCCACATGTTGTGTTTCTCAGCGAGAAGTGAAGGAAATAGGAAGACCCCTAAGATGGGAGAAGAAGAAAGGGAAGATGCCAAATAGAGAGGTTCCTACTCAGAGAAATAATCAAGGAAAATGGAATTTTGGTAGAACCTCAAAGAAGGAAATGTGTACTAGCGGGTTTATACCCCAAGCGGTGAGAAAGGCCAAGCCTACCAAATCTACATATCAAAAAAAGGCTCAGAATGTAGGCAATGAATGCCTAGTCATATGGCCAGAATAGTTGAAGTTGGCTAGGCAGTTGGAGGAAGCATGAAAGGAGTGTGATGCCCTCCAAGAAAGAATCAAAGGGTTGACCCATCAGGATCAATCAAAATCCTCATCTTGAGGAGTCTAGAAGAAAACATCCCCTCTCCCTATGTATAAAAATGCTATTAACTGATGATCCGTGTGTTTCAAGTTTTAGGGAGATACAATCCAAGGGGAAGTGGCATCTAAGGATACGAAGTGGATATGTGATATTCTCTACAGTTTCAATTGATTCAAATCAGGTACCAGAGTTGAAGAAGAAAGGGAGCAACAGAGCACAACAGAATGTGATTGTGTTGTTAACTTTGTCTTTTGTTTCCTACACCGAGTTTCAACTCAGTAGGCTTAGAGATTTTGTTAATGGCTCAAATATGAGTGGAAGATGAGAACAAATGATGCAGGAGGAAAAGACGTGCTATGGGTCTAAACTGTTAGGCCTAACAACTTGAAGAGTTGCATAACACAGGGGGAGAATTCTATATTCCAATCAGATGCATGATCTCAATATGCTCATGAAGAATGATTGGTGTAAAAGCAGTAACACATGGGTTTTCATGATTATCTATTTTGTTCTAACAATGTGGTATCAACTGACTGCTTTCAGGATACCAAGAAGATGCAAGAGAAAATCAAAGGTGTCTCAACAAAAATCTGAGAAAAGTATCTGAAAGAAATGAAGCCACTGAAAAATGAGATAGTGAACAACTTCCTGATGAAACTACTGAGGAAGAAAGAAACACAGGGAGAGCAGAAGTGGCTTATGCTGATTCAGAAGAAGACACCGATGATGAACATGAAAGTGTCTAGTTTGTGTCTATAAGGATGCCAAAGAGATGAGCTGAAATTGATGGACATAATATCATTGGTGATCAGGCAGCTCTAGTTCAGACAAGGATAATGAAATCACTGCAGCATGCATCTTTTCTATCTTAGGTTGAGCTAAAATGCATTGCTGATGCAGCTGATGATGAAATCTTGGTTCATCCATGAACGAAGAGATAGATCAGATTGAGAAGAATCAGAAGTGGGAGATTGTTTCGAGGCAAGTAGATAAAAACGTCATTAGGACTAAATGGGTCTATTAAGACAAGATGAATGAATATGACACATTGATTCGGAACAAAGCACGACTGATGTGCAAAGGAGACTCCTAGATAAAGGTGTATATTGAGCAGCCATATGGTTTTCTCATTCATGAGGATGAGAACAAAGTTTGCAGGCTGAAGAAGGCATTATATGGGCTGAAACAAGCACCAAGAGCATTGTACTGAAGGCTATATCAGTATTTGAAGAAGCTTGGATTTCAGCGTTACACAAGGCAGGAATGACACATTCATTTCTCAATCCAAATATGCCAAGGATGCTTTGGAATGATTTGGAATGGAAAATTCCAAGGAGATGAAGACTCCGGTTTCTACCCGGATGAAATCATCAAAAGATGACAGTGGCAGGGAAGTTAATCTCACTGAAAACAGGCATATTATCAGCAGTTTTCTGTACATGACTGCACCAAATCCTGATATTGTTTTCGCCACATGCCAAGTAGCGAGATATCAGAGTAATCCTAAGGAAAGTCACATGCTTGCAGTGAAAAGAATACTTCGGTATATCAAGGGCATGGTGGACTTCGGCTTGACATACAACGACAAATCTCAGACAGAGTTATTGGGATATACTGATGCAGACTGGGCTGATTCAGCAGATGATATAAAATCAACGTCAGGTGGTGCATTCTATCTTGGTGGATTGTGTATTTCTTGGCTAAGCAAGAAACAAGATTACATTTCATTGAGCACCGTAGAAGCTGAGTATATGGCGGCCACTCAAGCATGCACACAGTTATTGTGGATGAAACAGCAGCTTGAAGATATGGGAGTTGAAGTGAAGTCTCCGATCGGAATCCAGTGCAATAACTCAAGTGCTATAAATCTCAGCAAAAATCCCGTCCATCACTCTAGGACAAAGCACCTTGAGATAAAGTATCATTTTATCAAGGAGAAAGTTGAGCAGGGGATCGTGAAGTTGGAGTATGTGCCTATAGAGCTATAGGTTTCAGACATTATGACAAAGGCATTACCCAAGGAAGCTTTTGAGAGACATTGACTAGCTCTGGGCATTCAGTCGATTCCCCGCACTTGAAATAGTGTGGATGTGGGACCCCCCCTCTCCCCGAGGTATGATGTGTTTTTCCCTACTATGCTGATATGTGTTCTCTACTATGTTACAGACTACAAAGGAGTGTCCTTTGGGTTCGTTGACAAAGGGGGAGAAAAGTGTTTGTTAAAGGAGGAGAAAATAGTTATTGTTCAAGGGGGAGACAGTGCGAAGATTTGATAAATCATAATTGATACGGGGAGAAGCTGACAGGTGGAGCAGCCAGAAAGGGGGAGCAATGAGAAAGGGGGAGTGTATTAAATATGACAATGCTAGAAGTGATCGATCAAAGAATAGATATCACGACAGCTGAGGATCGTGATAAAAGCAGAAGAGTGGTGTTGGAAAGTGGTAAGACTATTTCCAAACCAAACGTTGGTCTTCCAACAAATCCATCAACAATTGGTATCAGTTTAGTAAAAATTGGTATCAGTTTGGGGTCAACAGTGGATGTCAGAGATAAAGTGATTCATTGATGAAATTTTCATTTACTCTTGTTTCTCACGCCGATCATTTCTCATGTGGGCTTAGAGTATGTGTTGAGTAAATCCTTGATCGCTATCAGAATCGCAATGAGGCGAATGAAGGCTGAAGAATCAATGACGTATCTTTGTTTTGGAAGAGTTGTCAACAAACCCAAAGGGGGAGATTGTTGGGCAAAAATCCCTCAAGGTATCTTTGAAGCATTTTTGAGGTGATTGTCTTTGTTGACAAAGTGGATATCTGAGTAGTGGTTGTTGACAAAGCAAAACAATGACATAAAAATTTGTTGACAAAGAGGATTTCATGGTGGAATGTCAAGTTCAAGAGCTGAGGTCAACGATCCATGTTTGATTCAAGAACGTCGATAAAAGGAATGGATGATCTGGAGGCGGTACAAAAGAACAGATAAGAGGTGGTGCCGTTTTCCAGTGTTTGCCAAATTTTAGGGCCTGAAAATCGGCAAATGAAGAAAAGTGTTTTTGGCAAAGGGACTTGCACGCCGTGAACTTGGTGTACAGAAAACTTTCATGCCATATGTTTTTCAAGATCAGAAGATCAAAATATGGCTAAGGAAATAGGTTCGCGCAAGTTTGGGAGTTGGTCGCACAAGTGTCTAAAAGGAGAGAAGAATTGCGCGCCTAGACTGGGTCGCGCAGGTGACTTGCGCGCCGTCGCACAGGGAGGTCAATTTGCCTATAAATACTGGACCACCCCTCCTCACTCACCACCGGAGTTCAACTCTTTGAGAAATCGGAGCTCCCGTCACGCAGGTGTGGTGGTCGCGCAAATGGTGTGTGTGGTCGCGCAGGTGGGACTTGCGCGCCAGAGGTTGAAGTTGTGCCCCAGTGTTAGAAGTTGCGCGCCAGTTGGCAGTTGCGTGCCAATATTGGTTTGGGCGTAAAAGGAAGTGAGTCGCGCAAGTTTGAAGTTGAGGAATCTTGTGTCGTGCAAGTGTCAGAGGAGGAATTGCGCGCCCGTTGTGACTTGCGCGCCGAGTTTGACTTGTGCGCCAAGTAAGGTTTTGTTCCTACAGTGTTTTTCATGCTGCGTGAAAGCTGGAAGTTTGCCCGATACATTCGGTGAAAAGAGAGATTCATCTATGGATGAAAGTTGAACTTCAACAGAGCATCTACATACAGGATAAGATGCATTCATTCATGCAAATGAAGAGACCTACAGGTCTATAAACTGTGAGTTGATTCCCTTCACAGAGCAGTGAGCTTAGGAAGAGGAAGAAGGTGATCCTCTCCACCGGCAGTGAGCCAGAGAGAGAGAAATAGAGAGTGACCCTTGGGAAATCAGTGAGATGAACCTAAACTTTGTATAGGCAGTGAGCTTGGGCATAGAAGTGATCTAGCCCGAACATTTTAATCCACAGCTAGTGAAGTCTAGTGGAATTTGGTACGAACCTGCAACTTGTCGGCGTATGCTCCTTGGACGTAGCCCTTAGCGGTGAACCAAGTAAAGATCTCTGTGTCTTCCTGCTTACATCCCTGCATTGCATTCAAAGCATCATCATCAGGTAAAGGAGACAAGTGATCACAGTAACCACAAAAGTGAAAACAAAGTGACCCTTGTAACAAAGAGGTCAAGATCCAGTGGGGCAGAAAGAACTTTGAAAAAGAATATCCATACCCTGATTCGCCCCCCCCCCCTCTCAGGGTATATAGGCCCCTATTGGTCCTAACAAAAATAGATTGTAATAAAGAGAACATGGGCCTCATTCTGATCTGGTAAGAGTGCACGGTGTGTACCAGGGGGTACATGGTATGTATTCCCTAACACATGATCTTCATGTGCCTATATATTTCAAATGGATAGTTTATCAAAGTTTACAGTGTGTTACTTTGGGGTATATGGCATATAGAGGTCTGTAAACTTTTCCCCATGTAAACCTATCCATTTCTAAGTAAATTGATGAGCTTGTATACTCCGGTCATGCACATGTACTCAAGGGTAAATGATATCTGGCACATGCCACATGGGGTGTGGTCCATTATTCTTAGTATAAACCCTAGCTCCGCATCTAGGGCCCCATAATGTGTATATTTTAGGATTACATGATTTTTAATGTGGGATTTTCAAATCCATTATTTCTTCATGAGTCTGCCTCTTCTGCCACTTCGACCCATTATACCCATAATAAATCTCATCGGTAAGCATGAATTCACGATCGAATGTGATCTACCCTCCCCAATGATCATATTATTACTTCATATTTTCTAAAAAATCATCATTATTTCCATTACTTCTCCCTTTTCTAAAAACCCCGCACGTAAAGGATTTCGATATACTCTCAATACATTATCATTATTAGTATATCATGATTCCATCACCAAACAGAAAACCTAAACTGTGGTATCAATCTGTAGCATTGAAGAATGATTTCACAATGTTAGATTTTTTGGTATTTATCAAAACATCTATGAAAAGAAATACTGGTAATGAAAGCACAAAAAAATGTTGAGAAAATGTACAAAACAAAAACTTTAGGAACAAACCTTATCTAGTTTCCATATTGGTGTCAATTATTTTTTGTTAGAATGAAAAATGAAGAGATACAATTAAACAATAATTAAAATCCCCAAATCCCAGATAAAATAAAATTTCACCCAAAATATGATCTATCTGTGAATCAATATATTTCTTGATTGATTTTTTTTCATTATAGGTTAATTAAATGGGGATAAATCCACATAAATCAAGTAACCTACCAATAATTTGTCTTAATAACTGATGAAGAAGAATCCTTCATTGCCATTATTGTTGAGCTCTATAAACTATGTTGCACACCAATCATCAATATATGATCCACGATTCATTCCTAAAATAACGATCCTCTAATGGATCCTCTTTTTCAATTTAGGATTATGTGGATAAACCTAAAATCTACCCATTACCGAGTATTTACAGAGGAGGGATTATGTCATGGAAATTAAACAATTAAATTAATTGAATTAATTAATTTATTCTCCAACATCCTCACTCATCATGAAAATATAATGTCCTCTAAGGTTATGGCATATCTAGGGTATAACACACATTATAGATCTAAGGACAGTCCCAGATTTCTGATTTGAATATCAATTCAGGAGTTATTACACTTTTTCTAGAAAATTGTGCGCATGTGATATTTATATATTTGATATATTTAAAATGTCAATTATGAGCACATCCAGAATCAAAATCTATCACTATCTTCATGACTAACTCTAAAATATTACCAGATATATTTGTAATATTTACATGTAAAAAATAGAAGTTAAATTCTCCTCAATTTAAGGAATACATACTAAATATAAGAAATGACTACTCAAAAAAGATACGGGTAATGAGCTCACATCTTGGTCTCCTACTCCCAGGTGATCTCCTAAGGATTCTCATATTTCCATTAGACACAAAAAATGAATCACTCACCCTTAGAGGATATTCTATTGACAATTTGAAATATCCACAGGGTATTCTACAAAGGTACCATCATCCATGATATCTATCTTTCCCCAGTCAATAACATGCAATGGGTTGTGCACATACCTCCATAGCTGTGACACTTGGAATACATCTTGTAGCTAGTATAACTACAATGGTAGATCAATGAGTTATGCCACCTCATCGACTGTACTTATTATATGGAAAGGTGTAATGAACCTCAAAGATAACTTACCACCACAGAAAAATCTCTACCATACACATAAAGGTGAGACATATAGAAACACATGGCCTCCTTCCTTTAACTATAAAGGCCTCTATCATTAGTCCTTATAAGGCTTCTTACTGCTTTGTGAAATATTTATCCACTTTTGGATGATCTTCACCTTCTCTATTATAGCTCACATCAACTCTAGAACCATAATTTTATACTTTCTAGGATTAGTCCAATATAGTAGTGACCTTTAGGGTAACTCATATAAATCCTTTAGCATTGTTATATTAATGGTGAAATAGTATTGTTTTTGTAAACAAAATTTAGTAAGGGTAGGTTCTCTTCCCATATTCTTCCAAAGCTCAACATGAAAGATTTTAGTATGTCCTCAAAAACATGAATGGCCCACTCTGTCTGTCCATTAGTCTGGTGGTGAAATACCATGCTCAAATGAAACTGAGTCCCAAAGGCCTACATTAATACTATATATAATCATTAATTAAATCAAGAATCATGTTATGAAGTTATCATTGAATTAACTCAATGAAGACCAACTATATCCTATAAGGAAAGGCCAATCAAGATCTCTACTAAAATTTTCTCTTGAATAGCTAGAAAGTGGGCCAACCTGGTGAGTCAGTATACAATCACCCAGATGACATAATGTCCTATTGACATCTATGGAAGCCCCATCATGATTTCCATATATATATATCTCATACCAGTTAAACTATGGAACCTCAAGGGGTTGATCTAAACCCACTAGAACATGGTTCGCATCCTTCACTTACTAACATATGAGGCATTGGGAGACAAACTATGATACTAAATTCTTCATACCTAGCCACAATAAAGTTTATCAAATATCTTGGTACATCTCTTCCACACCTATACGTACCTCAAAAGAATATATATGAAAATCCACGATCACTTATTCTTAAAACTTCATTGGAAACATCTTATATCCTCTAAAAATGATGGTGTGTTCCCAACCTTCATAAAATCCATCAGGAGCACATCTAGTGGATATTTTAGGATGTAAGGTCTCATAGTTAGTATCTCCATGTTAAAAATCCCTAACAAGCAATAATATCGGTGATATAAAAACCATAAATTGAAGATTATCTACACCATCCTCATCCATTAGGGACAATTAAAATGAATATAACTACTCTAATGCCTCTAACAACAACTAAGAACATGATCTAATGTTGAAAATATATTCCACCAAATTCCCATTCCTAAGAGTATAAACATTTTCATGTCATAATCTAGGAGTAAATCTAGAAAATGCCTCTATATCAAGTTAATATATTTCTATGAGAAATTTACTTAAGAATATTTTGGTCATAAAGGATGATAAACCACTCAAACCTAAGGTAGTGTCACCATATCTTAACTACGAGAACTACAGTAGCCAACTATAGATCAAGGGTCATGTAGTTATTCTTGTTTGGTCTCAACTGAAGTGAATCATAGGTAATCATCAATTTCCTCTACATCATAACACAACCATGTCTGGTCTCTAAGGCATCATAGAACACTACATTCTCTACACCCTCCTCTACCATTCTCCAGATGGGGGTGCTCATCAGCCTTTTCCTCAACTCCTCAAAATTATACTGAAACTTTTCTATCTAAATAAAAGGTTTTTATTTCTATGTAAATTAATTCAAAGTTACTAATATCCTGTATAAATTGGTAATAAATCATTTTTAGTTGACTGTCATCCCAAGGAAGCTCCACACCACTATAATGCTCTTAGGTGGATCTAAATATAATGATGCATTTTCCTTTTCTGTGTCCACTTCTACAAAATTTACTGAGATGAAATTTCCAATAAAGTGGACCTCTTAAATCTAGAACTAAAACTTTGAGAGCTTTCTATAAAGATGGTACTCTCAAAGTATTTCCAGGACCATCCTCAGGTTTATTATGTTCTCCCCCTAAGACAATGAGTACACTGAGATGTCATCAATGAATAATACCATGAACCAATCCAAGAAATGATGAAGGATCTATTTAATAAGTCCCAAGAACACTATTGGGGCATTAGTCACACCAAAAGGCATCAACATGTACTCATAGTGACTGTAATGACATAAGAATTTAGTCTTAGTTATATCCCCCTCTCGTACTCATAACTGATGATAACTAGATCTGAGATCAATTTTAGATAACCATAGCACCCCTCTCATCTAATTGAAGAGTTTTTTATCCTTATTAGGGGATATTTATTCTTCACATTCACCAGGTTTGGGCACTGATTACCCTTGCACAACCTCAAGATCTCATTATCCTTCTTTGTGAACAATATGGGAACTGCCTGGGGTGACCCATTGGGTTTAACAATGACCTTCCTCCACAGGTCTTTGAACTGTACCCTTATTTTATGAAGTTCTATAAGAGACATTTAATATGCTGGTGAAAATATAAGGATTTTCCCTAGGTGTAAGTCTAGTCTGAATTCTATATCTCAGTATAGAGGTAAAACTGAAAATTCCTTAGGAAAAAAATATCCATACTCTGCCACCACTATAGGAAAATGAAAGCCTATAGAATCCACTAATCTAAGATTAAGTATATCCAAAAAGTGAGTATTATATTTCACCCTATAATTTTTGATATCATCATGCTCTACTTGGGTTTCTTTATTTCCCACAATAGAAAACCTCATCCCATCACCAAAGACACACTGTATCCTCCACCTAAAAAAATCAATCTATTCATGAAGAATGGATATGCAGTCCATTATTAAGATGAATTATTAAGGCCTCATCTGTAACACCCCATGATTTTGTGAAATATGTTTTTTTTCAAATTAATTTAATCTTTCCAATTATTTTTTTCATTTCACAAAACACTGAATACTGATTTTTTATACAAAAGAACTAAGTTTGTCTTGTGTTAAATTCACCCCCAAGTTAAGATTTAACTTAAAAAAACATAAATTATCTTGTGGTATACGCAAAAATATTCTTGGCTTGTGTTATACACAATGTAGAGTTCTTTTTTATATCTTTTGTTACACATAATGCCATGTTTTATCGAAAAACAATATATTATTTAAATATTTTTATTTAAGATAATAAAATATAAATTAGCCATTAAATTATAATTTATCACTATTATTAACTAAATTATAAAAATATATGGTTTATAAGATGAATTCATTGGTTAACAATTAATAATAAATGAAAATATATACACGTTTATTATAAAAGAAATAGTTTTCTTTTTTATGCCCCAAAGTTGTTTTTCATTAATAATGTAAATTAATTAAAATTAGTGAATGATATTAATGAAATATATATGTTATATATTCAATATAATATTTTTGATATTCATAAAGTCTATTTGATAATAATATGATAAGAATAAATCAAATTTTATACGTAAAAACCTATATTTCTCAAAAGGGTAATTTTGTTGCCTTTTAATGGAGAACCCATTTTAAATCAAAATTTGGACACTTTTTTATATTATATTGTAAAAAATAAACTTATTATTTTAAATCATAACATAAATATTTAATTTGGTGGATTTGTTTTATTTTTATAACAAGTTTCATGTTTTATGAATAGTAAAAAACACTAAATTTTAATTGAAAACAACTTTTTTTCATCGAAATAATTTACAGTGTTAAATTATATTTTTGATTAGTTTTAAAGCATAATTATTTAAAAAAATTATCATTTAACATAATATTGGTCATTTTCATCAATTTTAAAATGAATTTAGATATAAAAATGTTTCAATCTTTTGTATGTTTTAACTTTAATAACCCGTTTTCTCATCCCGTCAACGAGAATAACTTTAAATTAATTTCTGCAACTTTTGTGTATTGAATTATGAAAAATGGATTAAATATTTGGAATCATAGGGTTAATATTATGTAAATATATTTATATTATTTTTGGGCATTATGAATAGAAACATTAGTAATTTTTTTATGAACATGGTAAAAGGTAAATCATGTAATTTAAGGTAAAAAATAATATTATAAATAATAAAAAATTACACTAATAGTTTTCATAATTTTATTTGATGACTGTTTTTGAGACAAATCATCATTATTCATAAATTATAACATTTTTTATCCACTTGGATTAGATTACGACATTTATTATATTTTATTTATTGAAAAGTTAAATTTGTTATACTCATATTTTCAATAACTATATCTTTTTTAATATAGGTTTATGAAGAAGTTAAATTGTACTATAAATATTAATGATAAATATAAAATGATTTTATTTTTCATGGAAATTTATTTTTAATTTTTAGGAAATAAATAAATACCTCAAAGGCTTATATAATGATGGTGCAATAATTGTTTAGTTAATGGAAATACCAAATAAATGACATTCAAAATATTAAAATAAATATAATTTGATATAATTAAATTCATAAATGGATTTTATGGATTAATTTGATATGTTATATATCATTTAATATAATTTTTTTGAAGATAACATGTTTTTATGATATTTTTAAAAAGTTAAAAAATGAATAGTGTCAAAATTGACCCTAATGATATTTAATGAATGTAATATTTTATTAAATTATTAAAAAATTAAAAAAATATTAAATAGGGACAAAGGGATGATATATGGTTTAAAATATAAAAAATTAACCATTTTTTGTTTTTCAATTTACACTTTATATGAATAAATTACATTATCTTAACGTCAAAAATATTATTTGCATAGTAAAAATTAAAATAGGTTAACTAAGGGTTTATAAAAAAGTTAAGGATTAATATTACATTAAACCATGTATAAAATTTATTTATTAATGATATTAAAATATTATATCATCATATATTATAATACTTGTAATTTTTTTGGTATTTGGATTGATATTGAGTTTATTATAAATTAACACTTTTTAAGTTCCAAAACTGCCCCTCACCTCAACTATAAAAGGGTAAATTCTCCATCACATAATGACAACCCATTGAGCCTTAAATATCAGACATACCCTACCAAATTAAATTATAAAATTTTAGAGCTACATTATAGAGGTGTTGGTATTCTCAAAAGACCAACCCTAGTGTCCCTAATAAGGGGTCTATAGGAAGTTCTCCAAGGATGAGGTAATCATTTTAATCGACTCTGTCAAGATTATTTCTTCTTCTACTTCATCTTAATGTGTTTTTGATATTATAAAGTAATAAATACATTATAAATTATATTATTAATACATATTATAATTATCTAACATCCGTATTAAAAATTTTATCCATCCTATGAAAAACAAATTCACCACGTGTGCGTACGTACGACCTACTATCTCCAAACCGTGGTGTATTTTTTTTTTATTTTCACCTTTCATGGATGAATATAATGATAAAAATAATAGATATAAATTATAATTATTCCATGATATTTATTATTTAAAAATATATACCCCATTCACTTCAATATTATTTCACCATTAAGGGAATGATAGCGTCGCACGTGCATACATACAACCTACTGGCTGCGTAATGCGATGTGATTCATTCACCCTTATCACCATATTAGAATGAACATATAAAAAAATATAATGTATAAATTTGATTTATATTACCTTAATAATATTATGAATATGACATAAATATGTCCAATTCATAATAACTAGGACTTATACAACAAAACATGCATAAGAAAATAAAGCAATTAATACCCAAAAGAAGAGTAATAATGAAATTTTATTAACAAATGGGTGATAAGATATTTAAATATGATATAATAAAAAAATATGGTTTTAAATAATTTAATAAGATTATTTTAACCTTTATACATGAGTTTTTAATACATATGAAGGAAATCAGACCTAAGGAAAGAGAATTGCATCTCACTTTTTGTTTCCATGAGATACATGACATATTCACCACTCTCTTCTTTTTTGTGGCGCATGTATTGAACTATGAAATTTTATATTATTAATTTAATTTATTTAATTATATTTAAATATTTAATTGATTTTATTATTTTAGGGGGTTCATTATTCTAAAGTTACTCATGTTGTAAGGGTCTTATGTCTCACTTTTATTTATGTGGGACACATGTCTTATACACTACTTGATTATTCTAAGTAGTGTATTAACGACCCATGAATGTATTTTATTTGTATTATTTTAAATATTATGGGTATTTAAATATCTATTTGATGATATATCTTTCATGGGGTTTACATATAAAAAGATTACCAAACCAGTAATGTAATTTTGTCTCAATTTTCTTTCATGGAGACATATCTTACATTATGCATATATATTATTTTAGGATCTGTATATACTTACATAAGACTTTTTATATTAGGAATCTATTTCTTTAAATGATATTTTTTTATTCATATAATTTTTTTCTCTCTACGGTCGAAAATATGTGTTCCTTTAATGTAATGTTTTCTAAAAATGTTTTGTGATTGTTTTAAATTATCATTATTTTTTTCAGGAAAATGGATTTAAAATATGATTAAAATGGTTTCAAATATTCATTTATAATGATAATTTCTATTTTCAATGATAATGGTTTGATATTGTCTTATGATTTTAAAATCATTTTTCAAAATGGAAAGGATATTTTACTCAATAATTATTTCAAGTGATATTTGGAAATGATTTTCCATCTAAGTCAACATTATTTGATGTCACTATGTTTTAATGGGGTTATGATACAATTATACTATTTTAATTCCGTATCAGAATAGTTTATGTTTATATTTATGAATTATGTTTCTCATCCATTACTTATGTTATGAATAAATGGTTATGAGAATCATTTTTTTTGGATTCTGATATGATATATGGTCTTGTGGAACACATATGTTTGATTTAATTATGATATGGGTGAGACCTATATCTCCCTACAATTCATTTAGTAAAGATTTATATCTCATGAGGTAGTTAGGATTGGAATGGGGAGTGAACTCGGTCCAGTAAATGACTTTTTCCACCATGATAGTATTGAGAGTGAACCTTGACTATTAAGTTGGTATTGGGAATTAACCTTGACTACTAATATGGTCATGGGAGTGAACCATGACTACCAATATTGTATGGGGAGTGAACCCATACTACTAATATGGATTTGGAAGTGATTCCTTGACTACTATAGAAATCATTACTTATATTCTTACAATCCTTCCACAATTCCATGTTTTATTCCAAATTTTTTCTTTTTTGATTAATTTATTATGAAAGTGTATGATTTATAATATGAATCAGGTTTAGGATATTTGATATACACTATAAAAAACTAGATTATTAGAGGTGTTTTTTTATATGGGGTTATGCACAACCCCCTATAAATTAATTTTCTATATAAATTATAGGGGTTATGAATAATCCCCAATTATTATCAAATTTATAGGGGTTCACAAAACCTTCTAAAATATTTATAATTTTTTTAATATTGGGTTGGATTTTATAACTTGTTATACCAAGCACTGCTAATTCAATAACTAGTGGCACTATATGTTAAGTTTCATTTTAGAGGTTATATATATATATTTAATATTTGTTTTAATTTTAGAGGATATGTATATATATATTATTAATTCTGGATTTTATAGGATATATATATAATTTAATTTTTTAAAGAAATAATGGGGTTCCACAGCACCTATTAATATCTTAAATTAGATCCGGTTTCGAACCCCCTCAAATTTAAGAGAATAAAGGGTGTTCATGAACCATTTATGATCCCTTAGATTAGATGGTTTTATGAACAACCCCTGCTAATAATTTAATTTAGAGGGGGTTCACAACTTCCTCTAAATTTTTAATCATTATTTTGTTACTATTTGGTTGGATTTTAGAGAGGATTATTCCAAAAACACCAATAATTTAATAATTTGTGGTCCTGTACATTTAGTTAGAGGCACAATATATATATTATTCAGTAGAATTTTAGAAGTGATATATACATATATATATTATATGGATTTTTTTTGAAAATATTGGGGTTTCCTAACCCCTTATAATCTATGAGATTAGAGGAGGTTCACAACCCATTCTGATTTAAGAAACTATAGAGGTTGGGAGCCAACACTATTTTCTTAAAAAATCATCATAATATATATATATATAATTAAAACTTAATAAATAACATTATTCTAATATATTGTAAATGATTATATAAATATATTTATATAAATATCTTAAATTATTATATATAATCCTATTTATGTGTATACAAAAAATAAAGTTTTATAATGTGTATATACATTAATATTTATTTTTTATATAAAATTGTATTTAATATAATATGAATTATTATATAAATACATATATTATATAAATATATATGTAAATATAATTTATTTAAAAATAATATAAACTAAAATTAAATTACCTTAGTGGTTTAGGAGGAGCTGGTTTATCCAGTGGACCGTAGGTTCAAATCCTTATGGATTCATATTTTATATATGACGGCCTTATTATGGAATTTGTTGGCAGGGAGAGCGGGGGGACCTCATGGTGGGTGACACTCTATGGAGTCAACCCGTTTGTGCCTGTAAGGAATGGATGACATCAGATAGGGACATTGTTGGGGTCATGCACGAACAGAAAATCATGGTTGGAGGCACATGTGGGGAGGTACACGATAGCAGGGTGGGGTTATATATGAAGCACAAAAAAGTGGGAACTGGAGGAGATGGTGTTTGGGAACTCATTGCACTAGATGGGGAACAAAAGGGTGGGAGATATGATGATTTAAAAAATGGATAAAATATTGGGGCCATTGTAAAAAGAACCCCTAAAAAATCAAAATTATGGTTAGATGAAACCTCCTATAAAATTGATCTTAAGATTAAATTAGAGGTGGTTTCAAATGGCCTCTAATCTCCTAGATATATTAGATTTGGTTTTATCCACCTCTAATTGATGTGTTTATGAAAATCTAGATCAAATTTAGAGGGGGTTTAAACCCCCTGGATGAAAGGTCACTAAATTTTCCTTTAAAATAATGAAATTTCAATATACATAAATCCTAGGTTATTATTTTTGGTATTAGAAAAATGTTTTAGTCAGCATTTTTAAACTATTTTGTGAAAACGTTAGTGACATACCTATAAATATTTCTATTGATACGCTAAAGGGTGTGTCCAAGGATAAGTTTAAGGACGAGTTAATGTTTAGGAAAATTTCCTTGAATTTTTGTAAAGGATAGAGTGAGTGGTTTCCTAATATTAGATAACTATATTAATACTATAAGTGGATTTAGTTCTAGAATAGATGTACCTAGGGGTAACAACTCTGAAATGGTGTGTCGGGCCTGACTCGAGGGTAACCTGGTACACAATGATGAGCCTTTCTTCCTACCTATTTTAACACTCTGGAGGGATATGTTTTGGATATTTACAAACTCTTTACAAACCATAATAAAGTAATTGAATAGAATGTGACTATGAATGACTTAGTATAAACCTCTGGGTTCAACGACTAAAAATTACGTGTCATGATTTAGACATCTTATAAGTAGTTTGTCATGATTATGTTGTTTTCTACTATGATAAGTATTTATCACCATATTATTTCTTATATTAATAAATAGTGGGAAATAGATGGAATAGAGGTTAACATTGAATTTTTCATATGTATAAAGAATGGACATGATGAAAATATATTTTCTAAGTCAAAATCTCATGAAGAGAATCAGGATGGCCCACGAGTATTGGTTATTATACTGGAGATAAAGAGACCACAAAAAACATGTGACATGTATGGGATATTCTTCCATTTTTTTACATTAAATATAAGAATCCTGATTAGATTTAGGTTGAGGAACCATAATATTTTATTGATATTTCATATTATAATAAAGAGTTATTAAGTAGTATAATGATGAATCCTAAGTAATGGTTTAAGAATAATGTTGGATGATTTAAGTGTATATGTTTTGGAATTCAAAGATTATGTTATGTGAATATGGAAATATATATGTATTTTTAGTATACGTTTTTCATAAAGTATTGAAAAGGATATGTTGAATGGTGATAAAGACTTAGAAAAGTAATATTTTTATTAAGGAAAGTTAACCGTTAATGTGATCAAGATGTTGAGAAAATTGTGTTTAGCTTGGATAAAGAGATTATTGATTTGGATAAATTAAATTGGATATTATCAATGGCCTTAGAAAAATTCAAAGATTTGTTGAAAAAGTAGTCTATTTAATCATGGATGAAGTTTAAAACTTCTGATATTTATGGAATATTTAGTAATATATAAATAAGGAAACATGTATGTTTTTGAAAAGGATGTAAGTTAATTCAGGTAATTACCATGTTTCAAGAAAATATACAATAAAATTATTCACATGTTTATAATGAAACAACCAAGATATTATTTATGATATTTGGGGGATAAATGTTAATATGATTTCATGAACTTATTTCTAATGTTTTGGATTTTCATATTTTAGAAGAGTTACAAGGTTAATAATTTATAGAAGGGTTTGAGTAAAACATCATATGAAGTCTGTGAGATTAAAGTAATATCTCACCATATGAGGATTTATGAAAATTAGATAACCTGTGATAAATTTTTTTATTGTGTTAAAGACAGATGTAATTGCATATCATTTAATTTATGAATCTCATGACATACTAATGATTTGGGAATAAAAAATTCACCTTCATTTCTTGTAATAAGAGATGAAGTGGAAATTAATAAAGTAACAAAAATGGTGAGGTTATCCTAAAATAATGCAAAGTATACCTTATTATGAAAATTATTCATGTTTAGGAAAATGATCTTGAGATAAAAAAGATTCTTAAATTCTTAAATTTTTTTTGAACTGATGACCATTTAAATCACCATAGATTTTTAACTTTTAGGCCATCAACTTTCTAATTATAATTCACTTGTTTGTGAATAAGGACCTGAATCACTACTTATAAATATTTACACTTTTTCTCCAAGCCTATATTTTCAATTTACACCTATGTTATCATATGTGGAAATTTAGTTATATGTTACCTTGGGTAACCATTATGTTTCCAACTTTCATTTTTTTAATTTTAGTTTTAGTTTTCATTTTTACGTGGTGAGTTTCTATGAAATTAATTTCATTTATTAAATCTCTATAAACTAGATGAATTTTGAGGGATAAATTCATTAGGGGTAGAATATAAAATCTCTATATTTTTTGATATTTTTTTCAAATTGATACAATCTTTTAGATATTTTTGTTTCATTTCACACAATAATGAATAAAGTTTCTATTATATAAAAGTACTAAGTTTAACTTGTGTTATATGCACCACAAAGTTAATCTTGTGCTACACACAACACTTAGATTAGTTTATGGTATACACAACACTATTCTTTTCTTGTGTTACACACAATGTTGAGTTCTTTTGATAATTTTCATTACACGCATGACCTTGTTTTAACGAACAAGAATATATTATTAAAATATTATAATTTAATATAATAAGACATAAACTATATAATAAATTAAAAATTATTACTATTATTAACTAATTAATGTAAATTTATGATTTAAAAGATTAATTCATTGGTTACCAATTAATAAGAAATGAAAATATATAAAATTGATTATAAAGGATATAATTTTATTATCTTTCCAAAGTCATTTTGTATTAACAAATTAAATTAATTAAAATTAGTGAATAATATTAATGACATATATATGTTATTTATTCAATAAAATATTTTTGATATTCCTCTAATATATTTTATAGGCATAAGATAAGAAAAAACCCAATTTTATGCATGAAAACATATAATTTTCAAAAGAGTAATTTTACCGCATTTTAATGGTGAAGCAATTTTAAATTAAATTTTTGATGATTTTATATATTATATTAAATTTTTTAATTTAAAAAAGAATATAAAAACATAATTTGTTTTAATTTTTGGTATTTTTCTGATAAGTTTCATGTTTTGATGAATAGTGAAAAACCCTAAATTTTAAGTGAAAACAAATTTTTTCATGAAAATAAACTATATTGTAAAATTATATTTTTGATTGATATTAATTTATAATTATATAAAAATTTTATCAGTTAATATTTTTTTTCATGGGTATCAATTTTACATTGAATTTATATATAAAAACCTTTTCAATCTATTGTATGTTTAACTTCAATAGCCCATTTTCTCACCCCGTCAACAAGATTAATTATAAATTAATTACTGATATTTATGGGTTTTTAATTTTCAAAAATTGATTCCATATTTTTAATAATAGTTAGAAGTTATTTATATAAGTTTCTTTTATTTATGGGAATTGTAAATAGTTACTTTAGTAATTATTTATTAACATGGTAAAAGGAAAATCGAGTAATTAAGGGTAAAAAATAATATTATAAATAATAGAAATTTACCCCAACACTTTTCATAATTTCATTTTATAAGTATGTTTCGACCAAAATTATCCTTAGGTAGAAAATTATAACCTTTTTAATCGACAAGGGTGAGAGTAATACATTTATTATATTTTATTTAATGAAAAGTTGAAGATGTCATTCTTATATTTTAAAAAACTATAGCATTTTTAATATAGAGTTATACATAATATAAACTATAAAATTAATTGTAATTTGAAATATAAAATTTTTATCTTTATCATGGTAATTTATTTTTAATTTTTATAAAATAAATAAATACCTTAAAGGCTTCTAAATTTATGATGTAGTTATTATTTAATTAATAGAAATACCAAATAAATGATATTCAATATATTAAAATAAATAAAATTTAAATAATTAATTTCATCCTCAAATTTATGGTTGAATTTTAAATCTTATAAGTGATTTAATATATTTGGTTATATGATATCATGTTGTCATTATATTTTTGAAAAGGTAAATAATGGATAGTGTGAAAATTGACACTAATGACATTTTAGGAAAGTAATATTTTAGTAAATTATTTAAAAATAATTAAAAATTTAAGTAAGTAAAAGTTGACGATATATGGTCTAAAATATAATAAATTTACCAGTTTTTTCCAATTTACACTTTATATGTAAAAAATGTATTCTCATAACAATAAAATCTTTATTAGCATAGTTAAAATTAAAATAGTTTAACTAAGGGTTAATAAAAAAGATAAGGTTAAACATTACATGAAAACCTATATAAAATTTATTGGTTGATGATATTACAACACAATATCATATTATATTTGAATACTTTTCCTTTTTGTGGTATTATTATTGAAATTGAGTTTATTATAAATTGACTTTTTTTTGAAATTCAGAAGGTTCCTCTCACCTTAATTATAAATGGAACATCCTCCATCACTTATTCAAAACACATTTATCCTTAAAGATTAAACATATCCTAAATAATTCCCTTCTCAACTTCTATATCAACATTATAGTGCTGTTGTTATTCTCCAAAGACCAACCCTAGTGTCGCTAATAGGAGATCCAAAAGAGGTTCCCCAAGGAAGATGTAATCATTTTTACCGACTCTCTCAAGAGTATTTCTTATTCTACTTACTCTTCATGAATTTTTTATATTATTAATTAATAAATAAAGTATAAAATATATTTTGAGATATTATTATGATTACGAAACAACCATATTAAACCTTTTATCCATCATATGAAAAATGAAATCACTACTTGTGCATACTTGCGACCTACCATCTCCACTCTGTTGGGTAATCTATTTTTAATCATAAATTTACTTGGATAAAAATAATGATGTAAATAATAAATATAAATGATAATTATTACATTATATTGAATCTATAAAAATATTTACATCATTAAATTCTATATTATTTCACTATTAAGGGAATGATATCGTCGCTCGTGCGTATGTACGACCTATCATCTCTATGAAGCAATGTGATTCATTCTCCATAGTCACTCTAACATAATGATTATGTATATGAATAGAATGAATAGAAATGATATATATTACATTAATAAGATTCTGGATATTACATAACTATTTCCTATTCCCATAAACCTGGAATTATACGACCGAAAATGCATAAGAAAATGAAACAATTAACAACTGGAAGAGGAGTAAAAATGAAATGTTATTAACTAATGGATGATAATATGATCATATATGACATGATAAATGTAAATATGTTTCTTTAGTAAGTTAAAAACATTATTGAACCTATTATACATGAGTTTTGGATACGTATGAAGGAAATCATACCTAAAGTAATGTAATTTCATCTCACTTTTTATTTCTGTGAGATAAATGCCATATTCACTATTTGGTTATTTTGTGTGGTGTATGTAATTACCTAATAAATGTTATATAATTATTTCTATTTGTATAATTATATTAAAATAACTAACTGATGTTATTATTTTATGAGGTTCATGATTCTAAAGTTACTCAAGTAGTAATGGATTTATGTCTCACTTTTATTTTTGTGGGACACATGTATTATACACTACTTGATTCCTGTATATGGTGTATATAATACAAATGAATTTATATTATGAGTATTATAATTAATATTATGGGTATTCACATATGCATTTGATGATCTCTTTTTCATGGGGTTTACAGATCAAAAGATTACCAAATCGGTAAGGTAATTGTTTCTCAACTTTCCTTCTTCAAGAAACATCTTACATTATGAATCTATATTATTTTATGGGGTGTATATAATTACATATGACATGTTGTATCATTAATTAATTTATTTTCATTATATTTTAACCTTCATGTAATGTTGTTCTCTCTTTGGTCTGAAATCAGTGTTCCTTCAAAATAATGTTTTCTATTTTTTTAAAATTTGTTTAAATGGTTTTTTAAACATTTTCAACAAAATGGATTTCAAATATGTTTAAAATGTTTTCATAGAATAATTTATACGATTTCAAGCCTATTTTCAATGAAAAAGGGTTTCTAAATGTTTTATTATTTAAAAATAAATTTTCAAAATGGAAATCATATTTTCCTCAAGAATTATTTCAAGTAATATTTAAAAACCATTTTCCATCTAAGATAATTTTATTTGATGTTAATTATGTGTTATTGGGGATATTATCCAACGATAATATTCTTATTATTTATCTAAACATTGTATTTTTATGTTTATAAATTATTTTTATCTTCTATGAGTTATGTTATGATGAAGTGTTTATGAAACTCATTTCATTTTGTGGGTTCTGATATGATTTGTGTTCTTATCGAACACAAATGTATGATTTAATTATGATATGGGTGGGAAATATATCTCTCTCTAATTAATTGGGTAAATATTTATATCTTATGAGATATCCAGGATTGGAATATGGAGTGAACTCAGTTCAGTAAAGGACTTTGTCCTCCATGACAGTCTTTGGAGTGAACCTTGACTACTAAAATGGTCATGTGTGTGAACTTTGACTAATAAGATGGTCATGGGAGTGAGCCATTACTATTCAGATGGTATGGGGAGTGGACCCATACTACTAATATGTACTTGGAAGTCATGCGTTAACTACTATGTAAATCATTATATATTTTCTTATGTGTTTTCCACAATTAATCTTTTGATGAAATTTTTTTCTTTTATGATTCATTCTTTATGAATTTATATGATTTATACTATGAATCAAGATTATGATCTTTGATATAAAGTGCATAATTTTAAAATGTTAAGTTCATATTATTATACACTTATGATAATTTTATGATTCATATATCTTCGTTTTACCCTTACTGAGCATCTGTTCTCACCCTTTTCTTATGTTTTATCTTCTCCACGTTGTGAAGAATGGTTTTAGTTATTGTTACTAAAGTGGAATATATTTGTGGGAATCATTGAAGATATTTACCCAAATTATAATTTTGTGTTCCATGTTTGAAAAAAAAACTAAACTAATAAGGTTTTTGGTCATCTGATTGTATAATGAGTTATGTATTTTTGTAAAAATGATGAAATGTAAATGTACTTCAAGCCCAGGTCATTATTTCATCACTAATACAAAGAAATACTGATGGAATATCTATAATCCAAGAGTCAGGTCTCACCACCGACAAAAGTGTGTGATTACTACATCTTATCTGGTAGGAAACACTAAATGCAAGGGTCGAGCCAAGGGCTCAATCGAGATCTCTAAGTCCTAGACTAGGTATATAACAAGAAAGTAGTAGCTTTCTATGGTGTCTATAAAAAATATATCTATTGTATAAAAGGGACACATCATAATTCAAATCTTCCCTGTAGCCTCTAGGTTCAAATCCTAGACCGCCAATAGCTGTCCTTATCCCCAACTAACAGTTCCTTGAGCCTGGTGGGACCACCTGCAGGTGGTTGTAGAAACAAGTCAAACTATCTTCCACCTCCAACTACTCCCCCTAATTATCTACCATATATTAAACCCTACAAAACTCCATGATCCTACCACTACCTTTGCCTAGGTGGACCATCATTTTCTTCCTGTCAACTGCATGGTGGTTAAGATAATGTCATGCAAGATTTCCTCATCCACCAAAAGAGTGGAACTTGATTTCCCTAGGATGACTAAAACCATCCAATGATCCCTAATCTATAGAATGTATATCATGATATCACCTATTTAAAATTCTTACATGTATAGATCACTATTTCTTTATTCAACTACCTATAACTGAAGAATTAGCTCCTATGTTACCATAAATAGCAGCCACTATTAGTGTATGCTTGTTTAAAAATCTATCTATCATCAAGTCATGATCCATCCCCCCAAAATAGGTAGAAATGAAAATGGGTATCACACTGGCCTGTATATCCCTACATAGACACTACTACAAATATAGCCTTTATCTGTTCTAGAAAAGTCATTAAGATTGCTAAAAAAGTGCTGTTAATCGAGGCGAAGATAAGGGGGGGGGGGTCCCTTTTATTAGTGCTCAGAAAAGTGCTGATAAAGGCCCCTTTTATCAGTGCTTTTTAAAAGCGCTGATAGAAGTTGTAAAAATATTAAAAAAAATAAAGAAAAAAATATTTTTTCAATTCTAGGGGGCTTCAACAATGCTTTAAACCCCCCTTTAAAAGCGCCCACCGCCCATGGTAGCCCACGCACACCCCAGGCCAGCTCCACCCAAACCCCCCCTTTAATAGTGCTAGGTAATTCCCCACACCTATGTGTGCAACCTACCTCCCCTAGGATTCGAACTCGACACCTCTTGCCTGCATGCCTAAGCATTTACCACTCTACCATATTACATTTCTTTTCATTTATTAATACATCTAATTATTTATATATATATTTATTTATATTTACTCGTATTTACTCATATATTAATATGTTTGTATATTTAGTTATATTAATATATATATCCATATATTAATATATATATATATATATTAACATATATATATATATATATATTAACATATATAGATATATTTAGTCATATATATATATATATAGTTATAATTTTTTATCCATATATTTATTTGTATATTAATAAATATTTATAATATTAGTTTTAAATACATTTATAAAATATGTTTTCTTATATGTGTTTTTATAAATAAATAAATAAATAAATAAATAAATAAATAAATAAATACATACATACAGATATACAACACACACACACAGATATATATTATATGTATATCTGTAGGTATAATTATACATATTTATATATATTTACAAATAGTATATATTAATATGTATATACAAAAGTGCTAGAAATGAGGTCTCGAAAAACCTAACAAATCGCAGAGTCACTGAAAAATACATAACTTTTTATCTAAGTGTTTGTTTCAGCTCCATGAATAGTTGAACCAAATCTCATGGAATAAAATATGATAACATAGGTTTCGGAGGCCGAACATACACACTGATAAAAATTTATGACCGTTTTCAGAAAAATTTGACAGGGGTCCAGACACAGAAATTGAGTTTTGGAGACCTTCTGGTGGTTTTTTGGGATTTTTGGGTGTCAAAAATGACCTAGACTAAGTTTGAGTAAATCTTCTAAGTATATCTCTTCACTGCCTTCGATTTGATATGTGGTAGAGCCCAAACGGACTCCCGGAACAAAAGTTATGGCCGTTTGAAGTATGACTTTATTTGGAGTGCTATAACTGATATATATTTCGTTCCTCTAATATTCTAATGGTTTCAACTAGACTTAGTCATCACTCATTTCATGAGCTTAGATTTTACCAATTGTGGTGCTCAGATGGAAAAACAGAGCAGAAGTTATGCCTATTTTAGTGAGTTGTTGGTTTCTTAGGTTTTTAGGAGATACAAGAGTTTCAAAATTTCAAAAAACAATAACTTCTTCTCCGAGTGTCCATTTTGAATATACCACATATCAAATCGAATATTTCAAAACATTACACACTCCGGTGATCACCTAAATCCCTTTTCAAATTCTTTGAGGTTCAAAAAGGACAAAAAACCCTCTGAACAAACATAAGTTTGGCTCTGGGGGTCCGTTTTTCCATAACTTCTACTCCGGGTGTCCATTTTGCATCAACCACATATCAAATAGAATATTACGACAAGAACTACACTATGGTGACCATTGTAACACCTTATCATATTCTTCAAGGCACGAAAAGGTCCTCAATCCCTACAAACGACCCTAATTTCAGCTCCAGGGTGTCCAATTTGGGTCTACGACATATCAAATCAATATAAAACATATTTTAGAAAATATTTATTATATTTATATCAATATAAATATACATAAATATAAATATATAAATTTTTTGATTTTTTTTGAAATATACACATTTATCAACACTAGAAAAATGCGCGCTGATAAAACCCCCCTTTGTCAGCGCTACTAAAAAAAGTGCTAATAAAGGGGGCCCATTTATCAGTGCTACTAAAAAAAGTGTTGATAAAGGGATCCCCTTTATCATTACTAAAAAAATAACTGATAAAGGGAACTTTTAACAGTGCTTTTTTTAACGCTATTAAAAGTTCCCTTTATCAGTTCTTTTTTTAGCGTTGATAAAGCCCCCCCTTTATCAGCGCTTTTTTTTTAGCACTGATAAAGGTGGCACTTTCTTTGCCTATTTTTGTAGTAGTGAGACCCTAATAAAAGGATAGAGATCAATAGAACTTCTCATGTACCATATTCATTTAGTATCATGAGAAGTTAGTGAACTTCGATGAATAACCAACCATAGTCGTACTGTCCTATAGAAGATCCTAAATTTTCACAACCCACAATATTGATGGATAAAAATAAACTTTAATTTTTTTCTCAAACTATGTCATTGAATGATCCCCCTTGTTAAATGAAAGAACCCATAATCCCCACCATCTCCGTATAGAGATATGGATAAGACTCACTTATAGGAACACCATCTAGTCTTTAGGTGTTCTTACAAGATGAAAAACTAATTTAACTACCTCAATCCAGTCCTTAGTTTCCAGGATGTCTAGATCACCTTAAAACTTGATAGTCCACTATAATTGAAACTAATGGAGTGCCCTAAACATGAAAACCTCATCTTTTTGTAATTTTTGTACCATATGATGATCGATAGGTGGTGGTATGACTAGTGCATCATCAAGATATAACACCTCCTAAACAAGTCCCCGTATCAAATCCTCGCCACTGACGGTATTTTCCTCATGACTCGGCTGATGAATCTTAGATGAAAATTGACATAGAGGCATCCTAAAATAACTAGATGCAACCTAGTAAATGACAATATCTAGGGAGTCGACTCAATAAGAACACAGAAACCACAACCCATTTCTATATGATGTGTGTTCAAGAGTTTTCCAGAATTTTTTTCCTTGTGTACTGAGTCAACAAGTAGGTGATCATAATGTTGGTGAATGGATACATTGGTTTCCCTAAAAAAATTAGAGTACCAACCCAGAATTTCAAACTAGAAATAGTTGAAATTATATCCATAAAACCCAAACTAATCTCACAGATATTGAAAACCCCAAAATCCCATCATAGGATGAAAACTTTGATACCAATTCGTCCAGAACCAAACCACCGGGGCCTTCTGGGATGGTGGTAAGCCAAGTGTAATTACCCCAAGACCACGTTTTATAGGCCAGGGGCTGATGACTAACACTGAGTAGGTATAACACTCACATGGGAGGACATAACCTAAGGTACCTATACATGCTCACCCATCTACAATACTATAAAATGAAAAAACTAAATAAAACCGATACTAATGAATGAATACATATAAATCACACTATCAAAGTATGATAGTAAAAATAGAATGAAAAAGTGCCAATACAAGCCCTCCCAACTGTAAAGAAGTCCAACCTACAGAAAGAGGGGACTGCAGTCAAATGTGACCTTTGGTATGAACCACAGTCATTCTAGAAAAAACTAAAATTTTTACCCTTTTTTGTCACCCAAGAACCCCATCGAAAAATCTATCATCCAAATAAGACATGAAATGTGTGGGTAGATCCCATGAAGGGGTGAGTATAAAAATACTTAGTAGTACACCCTTGAAATAACCTAACATAATCATCAAGATAGAATTCAGCTAATCATAATAGAATTCCATTCATGATATGAGACATACAACAATAACATCTAGATATACTCATAGAATACACCCAGTTTCAATGTAAGGTCACAACTACATTTCTAGCATAAGATTATTATTTAGAGTTTATAGTAACACTAGCCTACGAGAACTCACTCTTCAAGTATAATAGCACTTATGGGGTCCATAGGAGATTTCATTCCCATAAAGTATTCCCATGAGGATGTACGCACTAGATGATAGAAGAGATCGATATCAATATATGCACACCCAATGCCCTAGGGACACATCAAAACCTAACTGGATTAACTTGATAAGTAGGGGATCAATGACCATTTATGTTGGTCTCACTAATTCTTAGTACCCCACATAAGATAGAAGACAATAGAGGATACCACCCCAGTCCTCAAGGAGGATTCCTATAGCTCTATCTAAGAATAATACATTACAGGGGATCAAAATCCTATGTTCAAGATGTAATAATATAGGACACCCTCACAGGGGTGGATAGAGGGAACACTCCCTGATGAATCTATTCTCTAATAAAGAGAATCAGGTACTAAAACCAACATAGGAAGAGTAAACGATGTGTATTAAGGGGTACATGATGTTTCTCGCCTACCCAAGGTTCTACACATTCCTCAATGTTTCACATGTAATTTTCCTTGAAGTAGAAGTTGTGTCCCTTTGGGGGTACATGGAGTATAGAGGTCCTCCAGCTCATGCTTGTGTACACCAAGTTGTATCCAAGTACACAACTCGACTCGTGTACTCTAGTTGTACCCATGTACTTGAGGGTACATTATGAGTCACCAGGTTTGGTCACACAGTGTTTGACACATGTCACATTAAATGCGATCCTTTATTCCCTATAAAAACACTATAGTAGTAGATGGGGCCCCACATAGTGTGTATTTCCAGATTACACATCGTGTTAGGTGGGATTTTTCAAATCCCACGGATCATCATGTGTCTTCATCTTCCACTACTTCTTCCAATGATTAGAAACATAAATATCACTGATATGAATGGGTCTAGGCTCGAACATTCTCCTCCATCAGCTATGACAGGATTCCAACTTTCAATTCTCTTGGAAACTGTCACTATAGCCATGCATTCATTATACACTTGAAACCCCATGCATGACGGAAACTGGTCCGCTATTATTCCATCATCATTTTCATTGGAGATCAATTTAATTTGAAAACCTCTAACTTGAACCATGGCATCAATAAATTTCACTAAATAACAATTTCACAATGATGGATTATAATGTATTTGTAGAAACACCTATCAAATTTAAGAATGATGATGGGTGCGTGAAGAACAGGGAAAAAATGCACAATACAAAAAACTGAGGAATATATATCATCCAATTTTTTGCGTTATTCTCTAATTGTTTTTGTTATAATGATGAACAAAGAGATATAATTAAAAAATAATAAACATCTATAAATCCCATATAAAACAAGGCTTCACCATTAACATGTTCAATCTGCAAATCAATATGTTATTTGATTGATTGCTGTTCATAATAGGATAATCGAACATGGATTAGTCCACGTTTATCAAATTACTTTCCTGGAGTTTGGATCAATTTATAATGAATAATGGACTTGCATTTCAATCTTTGTTAAGATCAAAAAGTTATTCTACACACAAATAATTGATCTATGATCCTGTCATCTTTCCTCCAAGAACAATCCTCCAAAAAATCCTCTCTACGTATTTAGGGTTATGTGGATAACCCTAAGATGTAACCATAACCATGTATGTATAGAGGAGGGATTATGTCATGATAATTAAACAATTAAATTAAATTAACGAATTAATGAATTTATTAATTATTCCATGACCATGCTCAACCTAAACATACAATGCATTCTAAGGTTATGTCATTCCTAGGGTAAAAACCATATTATAGATCCAAAGGTGGTTTTTAATTTTTGATCCGATACTAAATTAATAATTTATTCCCATTTTTTAGGAAAACATTGTGCATGTGATATTAATGAATTTAAAACACCAATTCCAAGCACACTAGGTCTCAGAATCATGTTTCGTCTCAATGTATTACTCTAAAAATATTACTAGATACATTTAAAAGCATTACATGGAAAAAAGAGACATTAAAAAAAAGTCTTGGGGTGTTCAACTTCTTCTATACAAGTATGTGACATTTTTTTATCAGGGTTTCATGTTCTATCATTTTTTCATGTTTTGTGATAGGTTTTGATGAAAAATATTTTGAATAAAAAAAGTTTTATATTATATGTATTACATGTAATATTAAATTTTCATTTTTTAAATTTTTATACATTGATTATAGAGTAATATTTGTTACATTTTTCGTGTTGATATTAATATATTTTTATTTTTTTCTTGGTGAAAATGACATATGACATGTGCATGTCCCCTCTGACCCACTATATGTCATTGCATCAATTTTATTTGTGGTGATACTTAATAAACTTGAGTTTATGTTTGTGATTATTCATTATAGGTGGTCATAATATTATACAAGTTGTGATATAAGATAATTTGGATTCCTAGAATCAATTTCATTTATCATAATTTTGAATATAATAAGGAAAAAATAATTCTAGTCTTAACATAAAAAATGGAAATTGATGATATGAATTTTCAAATCATTTTATTAAATTTGTTGATAATAATTGAAGGGATAAATCTAAATTGAAATATTGTAACATAGTTTTAGATTCAAATATAGATAATGGGACCTCGCCCATAAAAACTCATTTTATAAATTTTAAAAAACAATGACTCACTAGTAACAATTAAAATGTCCTCAATTTTTCAATAGTTGATGGACCTAATGGAAAAAATATACTAAAAATTTTGATCTTTAATTATTATTTAATATAGATAAGTAAATATGATTTTTTTATTATGGATGGAAGATGAAGGTGCTTTTATAATTGTTTACAAATAAGGATCAGAGTATTTGTTTCAATATGCACCACCTCTATATTTTAAAATACCCTCTATAAGATATATAAAAATAAATTGTGTTAATATTTTTGTTGAAGAACTTTTTGAGTTGAATTTTTTCAAATAATTGGAGAAATGGGAATCACTTACCAAGAAAACATGCTTATCAGTTTATATAATTTCTTAAATATTTCACACTTTATATTATGTTGGAGAAGATTTGATTAATAATAAAATAATAGCTATCATAAAATTTAGAATTATATAGGAGAAGATCCTTGTATCTTTTTGAAGGGTTGTTTGAAAAATTAGACTCTCTATGAGGTGTATATAGTATTTTAGACAATGTATTACCAAAATGATGGAACTATTTTAGCTTTAAAAAATGATCCAAATAAGTTAGTAACATAAATAGTATGGAGTTAATATATTCACTTAACTTGTTTTGTTCATATAAATAACTTAATAATCATTGATAAAATCACATATTAATTCATGAAAAAATCAATCAATTTTATTAGAGGTGTTATAAAATATATGTGGTGAAGCTCTTAATGAGTGAATAAATTCAAGTAATTCATTTGGTTAAAAGAAATTAATTGTGAAAAACACTTCATTTGGATGTTCCCACTAGATGAATCATTTTTTTACTTTATGATTGAAACTACTAATAAATACAAGATAACATTTTAGAGGAAAAGTTTATTTTTTTTTATTAAATATGGTTTTTTTGAAATTATATTGATATTATTTAATTTATTTTTCATATTTTTAATTTATTTTTTATCAATAATGATGTAGAGTACATGATAAATAAACAAGGTTAAAATTATATTATAATCCACATGAAACCTAGTTTCCATATTTTAGTGATTAGTACATTATTAGAATACTTTTCAAGTTCATATAGTACTTATAATACTTAAATGGGAATATTTATAGTAGTCATTATCATACAATCAATTAGTATATATATTTCTAAAATTAGAGAGATTAGTTTTTATAATTAAATTAATTTTTCATTGTTTTCATTTATATTCATATGTATTATCACCAATTGGAGTATATTTCATATTCAAGGTGTGAGATCTTGGGCCTTACCCCCTCCCCTTCCTCACAGTGATTACTTAATGACACTTACATCATGTTACTGGTCATTCCAACCACCCACTCTGTTATTAAGGGGGTAGGATTTCCATTATCATCATCTTGGTCAAGGCCTTTTCTCCCTTTCCCCAATCTCCCTTCCCTCCCCAGCCTTCCTTCCATATCATAGTTCCATAAAGTTCCCATGCTCATTGTTGGGACCCCATAGTTTTATATCTCTCTAAAATAGTGTTACATGGTCTCATAACTCCATTTTCTATCACTGGTCACTCGCTTTTGATGGATTCTTCAGTCCATAGATTCCATTGATAGACTGTTCAATACTTATTGGGGCTTGAAAAAATGCGTTGTTGTTGGTTTTCTTCACTCCCATAATTTTCTTATTTGATTTTATATTAAAGCTAAACTCAATTTCACCTTGTACCAATCCATATTTCTTATAGATGGATCATTTTTCTCACTTATAATATTGAAAAATGAATTTCATATAGAAAAGGACTCCACCTTCCTTAACGATGAAGATTCTTTTCCTAGTGCTTCCCCTTCCAAAATATGAAAATCCTTCAGATGCTTGGAAATATGGTAGGTTTCTTATTGTGTGTTAATTATTGGTCAAAATATAATGACCACCCACATTTATCCTCATATCTTAATCAAGGTTTATGTGTGAAAAACTATAGTTGAGGCTATTCAGATTAATGTTATAGAGGAGTTCTAATGACATCAAGTTGTGTTACTTGAATCTTGGAGTGACCATTGCTCATATTGATTTCATTTTAGGGAATATTTAAAATGGTTTTCATCAAATTAAATTTCATTATGGTCGGAATATGCACCCTTATTTGGATGATTCTTGATTGGACAAAGTTTATTTGTCCTTGGTTCAACAAAGTCATAGCTAAGAATTTACTCTGAAGATTAACTTCAAATCCTTTGCTCCCTTATTTTCATCCGAATCAAGTCTCCAAGGATATCAATATTGGATTGGTGTAGCCTAATTCATTTAGATAATGTTGGGATGTATTATTACAGACCATAATGTGCACGAGGATGAAAATATAATGTGTTGAGGTCTACAATGAGCTTGTTAGTGGAATTCAAGGGTCAACATGCCCTAGATTTGAGGGTTTGGGGGTTGAAGGAACTGGGCCCAAATTTTGGGAACTATAGAAACTCTAAACACTATATCTTGGTTTATTAGGTGATAACAATAGGGAACTTTTGCAATGCATATTTTGGGATGAAACTGTATTAGGGATAACCGATGATACTGAATGGGTACAATAGTAGTGCAAAATTTAGAAACAACAATATTGTATCTATAAAAGCATCCAGCCACTGGCCACTATTGTATCCTGGTCTTGGGTGGATGTGGCAATATAACATAGTGGATTTAATGTGTCGTTGGTGGAATAGTTCATCTTCTTATTTATTATCTCATTTCGAACTATTGGTTTTTGTGTGTGAGAAATTCTAAAATCTCCCTATAATTGTGACCCCAATTTTAGTAATGTGATTATACCTCTTTTTGGACATAGAGATTATTCTTGAAGAACATAAAGTATTATATCCATACTCATTATCATATTCTTCTAATTATATATATATATATATATATATATATATATATATATATATTTTCTTCTACAAACCTTTGTCTTGTGACCGCTAGAATTTCTTCAACACTCACTTTGTTCTGGAGGAATGTAAAACTAAGTCTCCACCCTTAATTATAGTTTAAGTGATAGATAGAGGGGTTCTCCTTCAGAGCCTTTCTAGTGGTTTTTAATAAAATAACTAATATGCAGAAGTGGTAAATGAATTAGTGGTCTCCCAGCTCTTAATTATGATCATTAGTTAAGTTAAAATGATTTCTAGAATAGTAGTGATAGTGAAAAACAAAATTTCACTCCTTGGTTATGAGTCTTCACATTTTGAGAAGGAGGAACCTACTCATTCAAAGGATGAAGATCACGATTCATAAGAAATTTATCAAGAATCATCAGAGATTAAACCCTATAAATAGGTCATAAAATTATTTATATATAACAGGAATAATAATAATAAGGGAAAATTTGACTAGGAGGATTGTCGATCAAAATATGTAAGAGATGCATGGTCTGGAAGGATTACTCCCAACTTCCAAAGCCAATGGTTAGCCAATCAGTAATAACAATTTCATTTCTAAGGAGTGTTAAGGAAGCATGAATACCCTCTGAAAATCCATCCATTAAAAAGGTATTGGGATTATCCAAGATCTTAGAGAAGGTAAGTAACCCCAATCCAAATATTCTAGTAATTGAGGAACTCAATGATTTATCCACCTTGAAGTAGGTTGGTTCCTAATCTCCGATTAGAAATGAAATATTTCATCCTTTAAAAGGCGGTGATAATGGAGTAGATATGTATTGTGTGCTAGATATAGAGTTTCTTCTTTTTTCTAAGGAGAATCTACAGGGTGAAGTTATGGAAGAAAATGAAATAGAGGAAACTAGAAAAATGAATGAAAGATTGAATCCATGTGATCTAAATTATGATAAGGAAACATGGATCAATGGACAACATCAATTTTTTTTCTGTTCAATGAAGGAAAGATCATCAAAGAAGAGTTCCCCAAGGTTTGGAAAAAATAGAATTTTTTTTGAAGATATTATTAAAGATGATCAAGATATTTTAGACACTCCTTATGAATGGAACTTCCATAAGGTACATTACATAATCATATTTAAATTTTTATTGAACAAAGTTTGGGTGTCTTTCAATTTCCAATATCCTTTGAATTTTTTCAAATTTTTTGGATCTCACTTTTCCCCAAAAAAGTTTTTTTGAATAAAAATTATATTTTTATTTTGATGAATTTCTTAATACAATGTTAAATTATGTAGATTAATATCATTTTGCTAGAAACATGTGAATAAGTCTAATAAATATAGGTGGGATCCTAATAATATTAATAAAAACATTTTCATGATGTTTTGTTTATTATATGAAACAAGTTATAATTTATACAAGTTATTTTCTTCAACAAACTTGGCGTGATGAAATGAAAATTTTGTGTAGATATGGTTACAAAAACTATTTTTTAAAAGCATGATTATTGTTTGATTTTCATTAAATTCAACATGTGTTTCATGAAAGAAAAAAACAATTATGATTATGATATTTCATTTAACGGTGAGTCAAATTTGAAGTGAAATAAAAAACCCAATTATGCCTACACTAAATATAAGATAGAACATGTTATTATTTTAAAAAATAAGTTTAATAAGTACATCAATGGATATTCTGGGAGTGATTGTGTAGAATTCAATGTTATTGAAGGGTAGGAGATGAATGATTCAATATGTACAATCTAAATAGTTACATAAAGGGATGTTTTAGCCATTTTTATCTTGATTGTAGATTTTATGATAAACATTAGTGTCATGAGAAGAGTTTTTGATTTTTTAGGTCATTAATTATACCTAGAAAGTATCAAGATCTTATTTGTACATATGAATTTTTGTGTACTAAGACTAAAATAACTAGGGAGAAGAAATAGTTTAATGGGTTAAATATAATGAAGAAATGTATATTATTATACTGTGAAGTGAAAAAACTAATCATCCCTTTAATAATATTTATCATTTTTTTATGTTGACAGAATTAAACTAATTAAATTTTAATCCTTCCATTAATTTATCAATTATAGTCTAGTAATAATTTGAATAAAATTAATTTTCATAATTTAATTGTGTATTTAGACCTCTAAATTTATTTATTTCATAATTGAAAAGATAATAGATCATTATTTTTTATTCATATAATTTTATCTATTAACTATCTAAAGGGATTTTTAACTCTCAAATTGTATTGGTATAATGATATAAGTAGTTTTGAATATCTCAAGAGAATATATGATAGCTAATCAATCAGTTTTTAATTTCTCTCTCTTTTCAAAGTGAATCACTTATAAGATTTTTGACTTACCGTATGTAATTTTATTTAATATTTTGGGATAGTTTATAATATTTTAATTGCTATATGATTTTGGGTGATGAGATATTAAATTTTATTATTTTAAATTATTTTTCATTGTTAAATTTCTATAACAAATTAATTTATTAGAATAGTGTTAATCAATACATTTATTTATTTTTAAATAAATAGATTAAATTTAAAAATGGTCATTAAGTTTAATTTTCTTATTTTTAATTTATTTGGGATGAACCATATTTTTGGAGGTTTTTTATTTCTGGTGGGGACTCATATAGGGTCCTTGCATAAGCTTAAACTTATTTTCAACCAGTTACATAAGAATAATTTGCAAAAATTCATTGACACGTGATATTAATTGAATAAATGTTGGTCTTAGAAAGTGTGAGATTAAAATAATGCTAAGGAAATTTATTTTGAGGTTAAAGGGGGGAGATACACATTGAATAATAATAATTTAGGTGCACCACCCTCAGTGTATGAGTAGCCTAACACATAGATAATATCACATAAGATTAATTCGACCATAAAAGGAATCATGTTAGATTATGGCTAGAAAGGTTTTGTGTCAAGCCCCTTTATTAAAGAAAAAGAAAAAAGACAAAAATTCCTTTTGGGTTGGGTAAGGTAAAACCCATTACAAGCCCGTAGGCCCAGTGGGAAAAATACCATTTAGAGACACACACCCAAAGCATCAGATGATAGAAGATCCCAGTGGGAAAACCCATTACAAGGAAGCCGACGCCGTTCCAGCATAGAACCGTAACCCTCACAGCAGAAAGAAAACCCCACCGCCGCTGAAAGATGGCCGAGAAACCCCTTTGCTGCTGCTGTGACGTAATAGCCCGAAGGCTCAATTCCAACAGCTTCACATCAATATGTTTCTGATCCCACACAACCGAATCAACACAAATTCTCCTCCACGGTGAAGACTTCACCACTGCATTCGCCCAGAACAGCGCACCAAAAAACACAACAAGAATCATATTCACTCAAACAATCACAAAATCAAAGCAAACCACCAGAACCACGGACATAGAATGGCACCAGATAAACAACGCCGCTACAGAACCGATCCAAGGACCTGTCACCACCAACGATCATGTAGACCGGACATCCACACCCAGGACACAAGAGAAATAGTGGCTGCAACTTCAAACCACATCAGATCTGAATCGTCCGCTCACCGCACCGCCATGGAAGAAAATCCAATTGAAGGACGCGAGCCTTCGATGCCGCAGAAGCCCGCTGATGGCTACCGCCCACGATGCTGCCAGAGAGCCTGCAAACCCACAAAACCAAGATCCTGCACCTCAACGACACTGAGAACAAGATCCGGGATATCACCGCAGTAGGAGGAGCTCGCCAGAAATCGCTGAGAACCGAGGAATGGAGTGGTGGCCGACCGAGACGATATGGCAACGACAGGGAAACCCTAGCGCCAAGGAGGAGCCCCTTACGGGCGCATTCCGTTTCCAACATACCCCACCCATGTTAGATTATGGATTCCACTCACATCTTGTAAATTCTATCACTGTATGAGACTAAATTCTCATATAGGAAGAGGGATATGTATGAATAACCTCACCCTCAACAAATATCAAGTTTTAATAATTAGTGAATAATATCACCTACATGATATTATAAGCTTTATCTATGTAAAAATAAATGAAATATTCACATGAGATTGAAATGAATTTCCCCTCTTATTAGATTAAAATACCACTCAATCCAGAACAATAAACCTAAAGACAATCCAAGTCTGATATAAAATCCAAGAGGGAGTCACTTTTCATGTCATTCTCTACAATACCTGTGATTGAATGGATCCTTCACAAACACTCAACAGTGTTCAATAATAAATCATAATGCTCAAAGAACACTCTAGATGAAAAAAATGTTATGTGATCATCTACTTAGGTATGTGGAATCTATTTACAAGCAGTCAAAGATATTTGTACCTCTTTATCATATATAGTCAATTTTTTCCCACTTTTCCTTCATACATGAAAAGTGGGAGATATAATTGGGTGATAATTTGGATATGTTGATAATATTATATGAATCTTGGAGAATAATCTCAAGAATGCCTTGTTCCCAAATCTCTAAACCTTCAACTTATGATGTATTAATCATCTAGTGAAGTAGGAATGTATTGAGGGTTTTAATTGAGGCTTATAAAATTGTAAGATATGGGTTTTATTAATGGTTTATCCCTTAGTTGAGAAAGATATTGAGAGAGAAATTAGGGTTCGGTTCTATGGGTTATTCCATGGATCATTAGTGCAGGGTTCTCTCTTTTTCTTTGTTTTATTTTATTTTTCAAATTTAATAATGTGGCTTTATTATCATTTGGAATTATTTTATTATCTGTTCAGAATCCCCCCACTATGAATATTTATTTCTTACCCTCTCTTCTGGATGTGACCTCCATCCTCCATCCTTGTTTGGAAGACTAGTTAATCAGGTTCAAGGAGGGAATCTATGAATGGATTTTTAGAATTTTAAATTAGTTGTTTATTTTATCATGCTACTATAAGTAGCCTGTTGTGGATTTGTGTTATGTGATAACTTACTACCCATCCTATCTATTGACTTATTATCTACCATCATTATTTACTTCATTTTTTTAAATTTAGCTCAAAAAAGAGAATTATAAATAATAAAGTGATGAAGAGTTCCATTTAGACATTGGGGAATTTTCATGGAACTTGTTGGAAGAGACCATTTCAATTGGAGTCATATTAGTGTTGAGAGAAACCCATTTTAAATTAAAGTGTGAGTTTTTTGAAGAGATAGATCAGTCACTTGATGGAGTAATATGATTAATAGAATTATAATCAATTTCATAACAATTATAAATTAATTTTTTAGTGAAAATATTTATAACTATGTATGTTCTTATAACCTACATCAAATATCATCTTTTCTATACTCTTCATCACCATATTTTCACCTTTTATATCTCTTATTTCAATTATTTATAAACTATGTTTATTATTTATAAAAAAATTAAAAATAATACAAACATTTTAAATAAATAGAATACTATAAATGATACATTAATACCTTCTTGAGAGAATAATCCATGAGGATAGATCTTGTTCTGTATTACTGAGAGTATATAAATTTAAAAAGTATTCTAGTGGACCCTTTTTAGGGTAATAGCTTCATCATTTTTTGATATTTTTCTAGGGAGGAATGTTTTGTTCACTTTTTTTTCTTCGAAAATTATTTATTTATTTATTTATTATTTCTGAAAATTAAATTTTATTGATGTTTTTTCAAATTAATAAATCTTAAAAATTGAACTACTAGTCTTAAGTGGAATCATTTGAGGTTTTTTTCCCAGATTTCATGTTTTATTATAGGAAAATCATGATAGAATATTCTTCAATTTAGATATTAATTTTATCAATGAAATTAATAAATAAATATCTAAAACAACTACTTCAATCAACGAAGGAAACATTAAAGGTGGTAGTAAACCATCAATCAACAAATAAAATTTAATAAGTGTTGGGGCTACACAAATTTTGAAATCTTTAAGGAGGTGTTCCAAGAAGATGATGATGAGGAGGCTGGCTACATACATCTATTTACCTATATACTCATGGAACATAATAATTTCAAGTGGAAATATAGGATGAAACCAATCTGGGATTTGAATATTTTTAAAATTTTATTGTTTTTCATTTTTTGAATCTGAACTGAAAATTAATTCTTCCTGTGCAGGAATACATGAACCGGATAATTTTTATAAGATCATAGTGTGTGGTGACTAAAATGAACGTAATTAGGGACCCTTAGAGCTCCTAACATACATTTACAATCCAATAAGGCGATAAAATGAAGAAGAGATCATGGAAATAATGGTGAATCTATTAACACCTCAATTACAAGATGAATATTACATGGAGAATCACACTAAAAAACATGGATCAAATGTACATCCTTTTATCTCCCCCTTTTATTTCACTTTTCTCCTCAACATTATAGGGTTCAAGATATCCTTTCTTTTTTTGGGGTTATCTTATTTTGGTTTCCACTTATGGATATTAGAAGAAGTTACATGTGGTGGATCACATCACAAAAGCTCCACCCTATATCTTATTGGGGATAACTACTAGTACTACCTAGCATTAGGAAGTCAAAACATAGTACCCACTCGGTGGAATGGCACAATAATATTGTCTCTCCCTCATTTTCATTTTCATTAGATTTATATCTTGAATAAGAAAATTTATATTGTTTTTTTCGTTCCATGTAGGTTGTATAAAAAATAGTATAAATGAGATTAGAAATCTGTTCCTTTAGAACAATTTGGTTTTATTTCTCCTTTTTAATATGTGTTTTAAACCCTTATTTTTTTGTTAGCAATATTTATAAAAGGTTGGTAATATATGAGTGTCTGGAGGTAATTTCACTTTGTTGATTGTTCTTTATTATTATTTTTATATATTTTGGGTGTAACAGTTTTAGTCTTTTTTAGTTTTTATGAAAATTTAACCTAAATGAATAACGAGTTGTTTTCCACACTTTAGTTGATTTTGAGGAATTTTGATTTCTTTTTAAAAAATAAATTTTAAATAAATGTTGATATTAACGTTTTTACTTGGTATTTTATTTTAAAATATATATTTTAGTTTAATAGTTTTTTGAAATCAAATCCTTATGAACATTAACTAAATATTTTACCTAGCATAGTAGGTACCATAAACCATTGTGAAATCATATTACTAATAACCATACCTTCTTGAGAGAAACAACAATTTTTTCTAACTATAACATTACATTTTTATTCCTTATCAATGATTTTGAGTTCATGATATGTTTTTAAAATGATTGAGGATTTGTTTTGGATAAACCACATTTTTTACTTTGTAACCTTCCTCTATATCTAAATTTTTTAAGATCTTGGTTAACCATAACTATCCTGTTGTTATCTAGCCCCATTTCAAGCCAATTATCCCTTAAATACCCTTAAATCTTAACATAATTCCTTGAAAATTCATGTTTGAGTGTGGTAGTGGTTACATCATTAATTTGAATTTTAATCATTATTTTTATTATTTTTAATTCATTTTAGAAATAAATTATTTTGGGATGTTTTTTATTTCCCTTATGTTGGAGTAAACTAGTTTTAAACCAAATATCTAAGAATATCCTAAACAAAGTCTTGGCTATGTGATAATAATTGATGTAGTGTTAGAATTATTTTATCCAAGAGCTAGATTGCCTTCTAATCATGAATGTTATCTTCTATTTAGATGATGTTATACCACTATTTAGCCTAAATTTTCATGAATATTCTATCTCCCCACATATGTTTCCCTACATTAACCTTTTACTTCATCAAAATAAAAGGGGATATAGATGTACATTTTTTGGAAACTCGAGGACTCTGAAAAATCTCACGGTTGATTGGATGATCTCCCTTGTTGTCTTTCAGCTCTTTGTTTGAACCGATTTTCTTATTGAAGATTATTTTTCACTAAAAAATAGTGTTAGATATGTGTTGGGTCAGGATAAACCCATTCTATGTAAGAGTAACTAACTTCATATAACTTCTTACCTAAGATTAATTGAGTCATATAAGGGATCATGTCAGATTAAGCTAGCCCATGTGTCATATTAAATCTTCCACTATGTGATATTTAACTCTAGATCATAAATAGATCTAAGTATGAATAACCCATATAACAATATGGAATATATATGAATAAAAATATAATAATATAAAATATATGATAATAAATTCCCAGACTATGTTATAATAAATGAAAAATTATAGTGAGGTTAAATTGGTAGTGCCACTCATGTTGGATTAAAATCCTGCAGACTTTAGAATAAAAAATCCCAAGAGAATGTATGAATCCAAGAAGGATTATCTTTGTATTTCATTATCTATGACCAATGGGATTTAATGGACTATTCTAAACACTTATAGTGATTTATAATCATTGAGAAGTCTCAAGGAACAATCTTGAAGATAAACAAAAACCATGGGTTTATCTACCAAGCTATGTGCAGGCCATTTTCATGGAATCAAAAAATGTATTCCCACATTAAACATTAATACTAACATCACTTTATATTAATTAATTATATATATAAAATGTGATTAATATCATTGGTATATTATTTTTTCATACTCAGAATATTCAATGAATCTATGAGAAGAATATCGATCATGCTACATTTACTTATATCTAAGCCTTCCCCTTAGAATGCATTGACTATCCAGTGAGTCAGTGGATGTGTAATTCCGCATCCCAAATCACTTAAAAGACAATCATGTGGGGGAACTAAAATACCTCAGGAACACATCCACATATACCAAAGGGTACCAACTAACAATATGGGCCTAAAACAATCATGGTGATATTGTTCCCTTAAATAATAAAGCCCTTGGTTCAAGAACGAGACTACCAAAATTTCTGCATGACATTTATTTTTAAATTACATCCCAAAAACACATGGACAACAAACAAGGATCTATATAGGGACTCGAAATATAAAATATAACGAAAGAAAAAATATTTAAGAAACATAAAAACATAACATAACATCATAAGAAACAGAAATAAAGTATCATCAAAATAAAAACAATAGTGATTCACTACCCCCATATATATATAATTATAATGTAAATATAATGGAATATAATATAACATATTTAGTCATCCAAGTCACCATATCATCCTCTACAACATTCTAGACCTGAACCATGTTCCAACTCCAAGAAATACCTATGATCGAAAGAGAACATGAAAAATTATCCATGTTCATTGAAACCCTTATTTTGTTTAACCCAACCTACTGAATAATACTATGATGAAATGGATTTATAAAAAATGCATATGTTTATTGTAATTAATTCTCATGTTTCACAAACCCAAAAATATAGCACAAAATGTGAACAAAAGCATACATGTTAGGTCGTTGTTTGTTAATTATTCCACCACAATAGCCGACCTATCAAGATTGGACAATTTCCAAAACACATATACCTAAGCCACATTATTAGAAAGTATACTAGGGAATACTATCTAAATAACTAGTCCGATGAATATGAGGAAATTTCCAGGGAAAGGCATAAAAAATCTAGCTTTGGATTATAAAAATCTAATCATGTACAATAATCAATTTGAGTAGGGAATATCGATTACAAAACACTCATGTAGGCCAATACATCCACTTAGGGAAAGGTATCATGGTCACATATCATATCAACTAGTCAATATACCACAACTGATCTGAGGAGTTAATCTCAATGACCATCCTACCGAATGAGACAAACTACACCAACATGAGGTAGATCCCATGGATAATAATATATCTAAAAATAATAGGAAGTTATTTGAGTAAGGAATCTAAATATCCAAACTCACAAAAATATTGAAACATACCCCTTGAGGAAAATCCTATGGCACAACAAAAACCAAAAAATCATTTAGTGGGTCCCATGGATAATCATACATCTATAACTGAGAACGAAATTGATCAAAAACAACAAAAATATCTAACCTTTATCCCAATTTAAACCAATTCCCTATTAGGGAAGGTCTTATGTTATAATTTATCACTACTAGGCATGCCCATGGATAATAACATAATTTCCATAACAACACATTATCACTTTTGGTTTATCACACACCATCATCTCGGAACCCAACCATCTCACCCAAGGTTTTTTCCACATTATCCATAATCACATGTCATCATATAACATCTTACCATCCTCTGACTCAGGACATGGTCACTACTAGAAATATCAACACTTTACATTACAAGAACAAACAACAAACATGTTTTGCAAACAATCAAACACGAGCCTAACATTATATATCAAGCCTTTTACATGCTTGAACATATCCATCTAGGATCAATATACATAAGAATATAACGCTAACCCAATTCATCAAATAAAGAATAAATTAATTAGAATCAAGACATTGTACCCATCTCTACCCTTGAAGGGGTCAATTACCTTAATTTGAACCTACCAAGTAACCTTAATTAGAACAATAGAACATTATGAGGATAAATCATGATCCCACATACATGATAGTTTATATAACTAGATATAAATTCCATTGAATAGTAATGTGTTATTATGAAATCATGAATCATCATGAATAAAGAAAAAAAATATGAAATCATAATCAGGTGTCACAACAAAGCATATAAAATTTAGAAAATGGGGTCTTTCCAACACGATTTCAACCATTATAGAAATAACTCAAACTAAGTCCTTATATATTTCCCTTAAAAAAAGTAAAATCCCATTTATTTAATAATTAGATAAAGGAATCACATTCCATATTTACCTATTCTAGGACCTTTTCCAATGTTCCAATGAAAAAATTCTTTTAAAAACTCTACATTTTTTAAATACCATTTCAAACCCATAACCTTAAATCATCCCATTCAACATGAAACTTCATTCTAAAATCATCCTATTATGAATTTGTTTTTAATAAACCCCCTTTTAAAATATAAATTTTAAAAGGAAAGCTATTTTATCTTAAGAATTCAATTCACGCCTCCAAACAATACATAAACAGGGACACTGACATCCTGTCGACTAAGGTGAAACAAAATAACTATTTAGAAACATTTGTTTCCTTTTTTATTATTAGGATGAATTTATCCCATCTAATTTAAGGGGATATATCATAGAAATCCTGAAAACATGATAGCATTAATCATAGTGATAACAAAAAAACATATAACCACTAAATAAAAATAAGTTTAATCATGTAAAAACTAGATACCTAATTCAATATCAATTATACTCTACTCAGTAAGAAACATTGAATGATTTATTTCCAATCAAAATAAATCAAATAATATAGAAAAATACCTAATTTAAGGCACAATCGATAGAAAACAAGAAAATAATGAGAGAAAACAATATAAAAACCTAAGGGTAGATAGAATTACCCATACAACTCCATAAAAACAATATAATGACCGAATAATATTTGATTAATAAATATAATAAATAAGGAAGAATGAGAGAGAGAATACAATTTGGGAACATTCACTATCATTCTAGATAAAATTATCTGAAATCCCCTTTAATATTTCATTGGAACATTTAATTAATATTTTATAAATTTTTTATAAAACTCGACACATATGTTCTTTTAAAAAGTCTCTTACCCTTACACATCATCCATCAAGACCCTAACATATCAAGGAATTACCCCTATGTATTGACCCTTTCATTCAGAAAATTACCATTTTTATGGCCTAGGGAAACCTCTATATTCATAACATTACCATTTCTTCTATCCTTGGGTGGCCCTCACATATCATAATGGTGTCCATTACATTCCAAGAGGTTAAACTTTTGTATTTCTTTTTCCATGGAGTAAATTCTACATAGCCTTAAATTTACATGTATGCATCCCAGGGTGACTCCAATACTTATCCAATTCTTTTATAGATGTAACCTTACATATGATATGACTTTTATGTGTCAGTTAATTTTCCATTACATATCATGGGGGGTTATAACACTTTACAAATTCAAATTACATGGAAAAAAAATATTTTTCACAAGGTTTAACATTATGTATCATAGGGGAATCAAAAAAAATAATCAATTTTTACAGTTTAAAACATAAATGGACCCTTATGTTTCACAAGGTCTTACACTTTGTCAGTTTCCTAACAAAAAGGTGGACCCTTATTATGGGGGTACCCATACATAAGAGTAAAACTTACATCTAGCACTGTACATATTGTTCTTCATAGGGTGACCATTTTATATGGGTACCTTTATGAATGGGATCCTTACATGTCATAATACCCATATATAAGGGTACCCTTTACACATAAAGAACCTTATGTATATGAACTTATCCATTTTTTCATAAATATAATGAAACTGGAAAAACCCAAATTCATTCCCAAGATTCCCATATTATCTATAATAGTTTTCAAGTAACTCAAATCAACCCAAAACACCTCACATAAGTTTAGTAATTTATACAATTATCATAAAACAATTCATCCCAATTCCCAAATCTTTTATAAAACAAGAATTCATTAAAACTCATCCAAATAATTAATGGCTATGTATTAACCTTTTTTCCAAATAATGTAGGACCTTCCATCGCATTTACCATAACCTATCTCAGAACCCACTTCATATAAATTCCACACTAAACCTATAAAAAAACTTTAAATTATTATTATAACCCCAATTAAAAAAATTTCCTCAGCCCCAAAAATAAAAAAATCCGATGTTCCCAAAAAACAATGGGCTATAAAATTTTGGGTCATCAACTCTCCACCATAAGGCTTATTATCATTGTGATTCACCTAGGAACATTTCTGGATTCCCCATACATTGATTAAAATTGAATACAAATCTTCTTTATCAATTCCTAACTAGAGAAAAAACATCTTAAATATCCACTCCCCACAACTAGATACATCGAAAGTTTTTTTAAAAAAAAAGACTGAATCTCTAAACACATCATCCTTATCTATGAAAATATTATCGATGCAGTTTACACCTCACCACATCCAATTCCATAAAACAAAATTGTTTGATCCTTCTCTACTAAACATTTATTGAAAATTCATAGCCTCGCCCACTGATATATCTTCATATCACCTGATCATGAGGCCTTAATTTAAAGAGGCATCACAGAATCATCCCAACACCCATAATGAAATTATAACTTGATACTAGACTTAATTCCATACCTAGGTTGTCATCCAATTAAATCTACTCCACCGACGAGTTCCAACACTTATCTAATCTAATTCACTATAATACTACTCAAAATTCCACCCCAATATTTTTATCGACAAAAAGACTCCATAAAAAATACATATAAATCCGATATATGGCATTCATCAAGGAATAAAATAAATTGGATCAATCTACTCACAAGAATTCAAGAGCTTTCTGAAACCACCATCAATCACTTTAACTGTATCCATGACCCTTCAAAAATGAAGTTCGTACATGCATAATCAATTTAATGATCCCTACCATAATAGTACCCCTATCACTGACCCACAAAATAATACCACATGATCTCAATATACCATATATTTTACACTTCCAAAAATTATGATTGGACATGGAAAACCCACTCATTCCTATTATCCAACACAAAAAGTTGATTGCTTCCCATTCCAAGTTACTCAGAATGTTATCCTCAATATTCACCAAAATTCACCCACAATGAGGGTCAAAACCTCAAATAACCAATTTTTTTCTCCCAACCATATGGATTTTGTAACACTAATTATTAATAAAAATTCATAACAGGTACCTTCATCACACAAATTTCACTCTTCTTGAACCAAACTCTTTCCATCCTTTACAACCCGTATCAAATAAAAAAACATGTATCAACCAAAACATAGTAATATGATACATAAATGGTATTTCATATTATTGAATATAATACATTTAATTTCCTAGAAAATCTGAGAACCATGATTCTACTATGACACTATAATTATGACATGATCTATATCATCTCACCGTCATCATCACACCCTGACTAAACCATGAATTCTCCTAGATCCCAAATCCAATTTCTCGACCACTCCACTTTTCCCCATCATAAAATATTTAGATTATGCTCAACCAAACCCTTGGATCCAAGGAAATTTATGGGCCAACTATTTATTAATGTCTAATATTTTACCTCTCCCCACTATAAGTTTCCACTAATAATGGTTGATTTTAGATAATAGTTCTCCCTAATGTATGAATCTCATTCCAAAACACAAATCAACCAATCCAAATAATGAACCAATCAAAAAATGGCATCTATAATTCTTTACTCATCTACTTGGGTAATTCTCAATAAATCATAAAAAAATTAAGCCAAATAGGTCTACTTTGGTATGAGTTTATTTTCCCCACATTTGACCAAATCATTCCACATCCAAAAACATCACTTGATTCTCTAAATAAAATATAAAGCACTAGTATATCACATAACTAAAACATCTTGGTCACTCATGAACAAAACAATGAAATCCAAGAATGATAGTTTATATATTCATTTGATGTTTATTCAAACCAGTTTAACTTGTTTTATAATAATCTAAAATATCTCATGTTTTTAAATAATTCATAAAATCCAATCGGTTTCCCCTAAAATAAGATCATAAAAAATATTCATACCATCTTGTTCATTCCTTTCCCAAAAAATGATCATTTTTCCAAAATCCAATTTGAATCTTTGTTTCATAACCATTTTTCTCATATTTTTTCAAAACTATAAAATCTAAATCACGTAAAAAATAATAATATCTATGATCCATTTCAAGTAAAAAAAACTTATTCATCCATTTTGTGGACATGTAATACCCCTAATTGATTTTTTCTTTTTAAAAATATTTTTTTTTTCAAAATTACGCATCCTAAAAGTCATTAACCTAATGAGGTAAAACAACAAAAATTAAAATTAGTAAAATAACCACCATATATCCATATTAATATAATAACCTTATATAATTTATTTGAGTAAAAATTGAATATAATATATGTTTCTTCAGTTAATGACAGATCTTAGTGGATAAATATATCAAATAGAACCACCCATATGTGCATGTATCATGTCCTTATAATGAAACTATCATGATGCATGAAAAAGGTCATTGGATCATAGTAAAACTCTATCGATCATCTTGAGCTTCAATTATCACACACTAGGATTCTTGGTCCAACACTTCACTCATCCTTAAGATTATAGTCCCAAAACTAGATTCCCCTTAATAACTTGGGTTTTAACCGATGTTATTCTATCTAGTAATTATGTTGATCAATCTATAAGTCCTGAAAACCTAACACCGCCTCTGAATGAAATAGTACAAACTAAACAAAAATGTTGATATTGTTTTTGTAACACCTTGAACCTAATCACCTAAACCAAAACCATGTGGGGGAACTTCAAGACCTTAGGTTTTCTTCCTAGTAATCCAGATGATAACGAATAATAGTGATGGCATAAAAAATTCAAGGGTAGATTATGAGATCAAATATTAAATCTTGTGTGTACTTACAAATATACCAAAAATTCATAGTGACCCATCTATATAGAAAACATCTTAAAAACTAATATAAAATAATTAGAGAGACTAGAGGTCTGTAACATTCCAAAATTAAAAGTTGTAAATAGTCTATATGGTGCGTCAAATCATTACATAGCAGAGAAAAATAAACATGGAATGTATCAAAAAAATAAAAATAATAATTCCATAATTTCTGATACATATGAAGAATAAAAACATTAAAGTAACAACAGGGACCTCTAAATAGACTCACATAATCATCCCTACCAAATTTTTGGCCTCAACAACTATATAGACTTGAACCACATGTACAAATATAGGAACTAAATATGTTATATGTGAAATATGCAGATCATACTAGGTACATCGAAACCCTAACCTTGTACGCGGGTAGTGGGTGAGTCCAATGACCCATTATAAATCCCCATCACCATAAATTACTAAATGCAACTATGATAAATGGATGTTCCTGAAAATAAAATCATACACATTTGTTAATCTTGTGTTAACTATGAAACCATGACACCAAACCTCACCTTATTCATCCAATTCTAGTAATTCATATCTCATAGACACATTGTAAAAAATTCAATGAGGAAAAGGAACCTTAATAGCTATCCCATGTTATATTTTATTCTTATCATAGAAAGGAATTATAGAATACCATATTGATATATAAAAATCCATCACACACTATACCCAATCTGAGGAGGGAATCCTAATATCCAACCTCTTTCCTAGGAAGAACCATCCACTCATCGAAAGGTCTCATGAGCATGTCACATATCAACTATTCAATATACCACAAGTTATCTAAGGATGGAATCTAAATAGTTTGTCTCTAATATGAGTTGAAGAACATTAACATGATATATGACTTATGGATAATCATATATCTCAACCTCATAAGAATATATCTTAGGTTGGCGTCTCAATATCCAATCTGTCACATAATTCAAACCATCTTACTAGGAGAAGGTATCACAGAATAATGCTAACACAATGTCATTAGGTGGGTCCAATGGCAGATCATACATATATAAGAACAAAAAAATGATTGGAATAGGGAATTATAATATCCAAACTCTCATACAAGACGAACCATTCCACCTCGACATAGGTCCTATGGAATAAGCTGAGTCATATTATAACTATGTGGGTCCCATGGATAATAATATCACATCTTTTACTATACCTTCTTACTCATGGTTAATCACAATCCATTATCTCATAACCCAACCTCTCAATTCAAGGTTAGCCCTAAATCATACACATTCACATTCTATCATATAATAGCTTCATTTTCTCTCACACAAGACTAGTAAATTTCCATTAGTCTCAACTTTTTACATAATAAGCAATAATGATAAAAAAAATAGAGTATAAAAGAAAAAAATATCCCAAATTACATACCACACCTCTAACATGTCTGAAAATCTCACTCTAGCCTTAATATATCCAAGAGGATAAACCTAACACATTTTATATAACCAGAAAAAATTCTATTGAATCCATTCCATTTTTTCAACCCATACCATTAATGGTTCAATTAACTCAATTTGGACCAACCTTGGAACCTTGATACAAAATATAGAACATTATTCATCCATCTCATGCACCTACATGCATTAAAGTTCAAATAGCTACATATAAATATCATGACATGGTAAGTTACTCTTATAAAATAACGTATAATCATGAAAAAATAAAAACACACTAGGAAATAATAATCAAGAGGCACAAAAAAATCACAAAGAATTATAAAATGGGACATTTCCCACATGAGGTCCACTGGGCCAAAAAAAATCTATGACCAATCCTTTATATCATTCCCATTAAAACCTTGTTAAATCCCATTTATCAATAATTTAGATATAAGCATAACATTTATTCTTTACTCATGGTAAGAACTTTTCTAAATAATAATGAAAACATTATTTTGAAAACCCCACATTTGTTTTGAAATACTATTTCAGAACTATAAGTTAAAAGCATCCCATTTAATGAGAAATTTCATTCTAAAACATTTCTATTAGGAAATATATTTTTATAATAACCCCTTTATAAATCCAAATTTTAAAAGTTAAACTCATTTACCTTCATAATCTAACTCATACCACCCAAAAATCCATAACAGATCCAATGGTAATAATTCGACCCAGCTACCACAAAAGGAACATTTTAGAGGAAATGAGGTCCTTGATAAATGTTATATTATCATGATCCAACCCAAATTTTTGGGGTAAGATCACACAAATTTTTTAAATATGGTAAAAATAATCCCAATGAAACAACAAAAATATAAAATAACTAAATTATAAAGAAAACCAGTTATGTAATGGCCACTTATATCATTTAGAGTTAGAAAGACCATACTCATCAAGAACCCTGAGAATATCTAGCAATGATTATATACAATCTAATAATATATAAAAACAGATAATTAGGGGTAAAACAAATAGAATATAAAAAACTGATGTGAGAAACCAAAATAAATGCCTAAGGGTAGTTAGCCATACCAATTGATAATCCCTGAAACATATGACATCAAGTTTTGACAAGATCTATTTAAGATATTTAAAAAGGAAGGAATAAAACAAGAGATAATAAAATATACTTGTCTTAATTTCCATTTTGAATGAAAACAGACTACAAAACCTTTTATATTTGATTTAATGATTTTATCAAGATTTTAGAAAATATGTTCAAATCATATCACATTCGATTTTTAATATAATCCATTACCCTTATATATCACACCACATGAACCTTATAAATAATGTACTTAACCTTACTTATTGACACACACATTTCGGATATTATCATTGTTTTATCCAAGATTAACCCTTATTTTATAGTAAGGTGCACCATATATTCCAAGAAATTCCATTTTTTCAGTTGAGGGTGACCCTCACGTTTCAGAAAGGTGACCATTACGTTCCAAGAAGTTCCACTAATGTATTTAATTTTCCATGGATCAAGCTTTAAATATTATCATATTTACCTTTATATATCATAGGGTAACTCTGAAAATTATCCAATTTTCAAATAAGAGGACCCTTGTGTATCAAATGAGATTCACATATCAAGGAATTTATCCTTACATATCACAGGGGATTCCAAAATTTTACATATCCACATCTCAAGGTGACTAAAATTCATAAAATTTTTTACCATTAAATATAATTAAGGAATCCAAAAAACATAGATAATTTTTTCAATTTGAAGCTCAAAAGAACCCTTTTATTTTATGGGGTACAATACATAGTTGATTTTAAAGAAAAAAAGGATGACCCTTAAATATGGGGGTATCCATATGTAAGGGTGATCCTAACACCAATTTTTTTTTTAAATTTTACTTCATAGGGTGAAATTTTCCCATGGTATATGAACAAAATACAAACAAAACTTAAATAGTATAATAATATCAGGATTTGGATAATACATCTATAAAATAGCTATACAAATCAAGGACTGAAAGTTCTAGTGTCTTGTTGATAAGATATATAACCATATTAATCTATAACATTTTCTTCATAATAGAAATCCAACAATCTCCCTTCTATAATTTCAAAAAGTTATACTTATATTCATAACATAAGAAAGGGGTGTTCTCAAACACTTTTTAAGGGAAAACTTATCAACATTTCATCACAGTTTATATCATAATCATATGAGAAAACATGGTTAGGAAATAAATTTATTTTTAAGAGAATACATAATAATATTAATTACCCATAATTCTTTATTGAAGGATCTTTTATCTTAAATGAGCAATCATATACCATAGAAATAATTTTCAGAATCCTAAGATAATAAACAACAGTCAAGGAGGATAATCATAAGCATATTGAAATATGAAATTTCATTGAATCAAAGTATAAGAAATAGTTATGGAATAAACATAATCATATAATATCTTTTGAAAAAATATTCCCATATCATGTTCACACAAAAAATGTGAACAAATATTTTATCAATTCATTCACACCAAAAACTTATAAACAAAGCTTCCTATAACTCATTCACACTACAAACATTTGGACAAATATTCTTGAATCTCATTCACAAAAAAAACTTGGGAAAGAATATTTCTGTATATCATTCATGAAACCATTCATTAAATCATGTGATATAAATACATAACTAATTCATGGGAGGGTGATATAGTACCCCACCTTTCATCATCCATATATATATGAATTACACCTAAAATAAAAGATTCATTATATCATAAAGAACTAATCGAAAAATAATGGGTTTCTTAAACCTTTCATAAACATCATGTTACATAAACATAAGGAATAATAAGATAGGAAAAATATTGTTATCCAGAATAACTTTTTTCATAAAAACATATAAAGGCTGATCAAAATAGTATTTTATGAAAGATAATTCATATATTATAAATACATGTGACAATAACAAAGCTTTACCTAAAAATAAAAAACATTGAACTAAAAATTACATTCAAAAAAAACATTTTCTGTTAATGGAAAGATATATCCCTGAAAATAAATAAAGGTTATAAAAGTAAATATGGATTTGAATACAAAAACATTTTATTTTCTAACGTATGGAAAACCCTTTTTATTATCTTTTTAAATACCATTTTATTAAAACTCGAATTTTTAAAAGGTTAAGGAAACTATTATTTTAAAATGAATAAAGGGAAATATAAGGATCATTGTGGATAAAAAAAATTATTTCTACACTTAGAAAATGATAAAAATGGTGGTAATTAAATATATTGATTTGTAGAATCAAATCCATTTAATTAAATAAGAATTATACTTGAATAAATTTTTTTATGAAACATCAGATTTAGTATGGAATAATATCATAGTGTGAAACATTATTTCCCTAGAAAATATAATGGAAATACAATATAACATCATCATAGGGTTGATTAATTTGATATTTAATATTTATAATATAATTTAACTAAATATGAATCATGAAAAATATTTAAGTTAAGAAAACCTCTTTACAACAAGAAAATAGTTGATTGAAAATCAAGGAGTGGATTTAGTAGCACATAAGCTATAAAAAAGGCTTATAGAAATGAATTAATGATAAAGAAATATAGTCTATAATCAATAACGAATCATTAGTATAGTAATATATTGATTATGAACATGAGGAATCATAATCACTTGTAAATAAATATGATTATAACAAATTTCTTGAATGAGAATGAGGAGGTAGAGAATCAAGGAGTGATTTTGGAAGCATGAGTACTATACAAAAGGGATTATGAAATGTGATTAAAGATAGATAAGGGTAATCTATAATAATTATTGAATAATTTAGATATTTAAATTATTTATTATAAACACATATAATCATAATCATTTGAAAATGAAAAGGGAAAATAAAAAATATACTTGAATCGAAATGAGGAGGACGAGAACCTTTACCTTTTTAAGTTGATTCTTAAAGCTTTAGAGGACTCCATGAAACATTAGGAACTCATTTATATGGATTTATAGAATAATGGTGAAGTTAAAATCATGATCAATTCCTTTAGGGTAGATAGTTATGAGATAATTGGTGGGAGTGTTCTCTTTTTTAGGTAAAAAAGAGGGGTTTTTCCTGGAAACTAAAATTAGGTGAGGGGTAAGAATACATTCACATGGGTGTTAGGTGGGTTAGAAGAGTTATGTTAGTTATTTAGGGAAAGAGTAGGTAATACATGTTTGTATGACTTCCATAACTAAAAAGTATTTCTATAAGGAGTAAGTGACCATTTAATTAGTAAAATTCGATATACTTCATTTACCCAGTTTTACCTTTTTAATCTTGATAAAAAATTAACCGTAGTAATTTTTTTATTAATAAAAATATAATATGACCATTATTAAAAAATTTATACATGATGAATTATATTTTGGGCTCCATTTTACCTAATTTAATTTTTAAATTAGATAAAATTAACTTTCAAATGAAAACATATAATGTGTAAAAAACTAGTTGTTTTTTGAAATATGATGTTTTAATTAAAAGGTGTTTCTAATATCATTTAACTTTTATTTCCAATTAAATGAGTTTTAATTTATTTTTATATATGTTAAAAACATCATATTATAGAATTAATATAATATATGTCCATTTAATTTTAAAAAATACAAAATATTATGGAAGGTATCAATCTATGAAAAATAACTATTTTATCATGGTAAGATTTTTTACTTAAGATAACTTAATATTTATGTCTAAAAATAACGTAGTAATTAATAAATAATTTGTATCCACTGATTCTAGATTTTAAATCCATTTTTTATTCAATTTTTAAAATTATTAAAAATTAATTTTAATGTAATATATGTATAATGTATTAAAAAAAATTTTGAGAAAAAAAATACTTGAGTTTTAAAATATCAAATATAGTTTGGTAAACTACTATTAAAATAATTTAAATTATAAAATAATTATTTTTCAATAAAAATGTTTCATAAATATCTAGGTTATATAAATATACAAATAAATGTATAAAAGTCGTAGTATTATTATATTGTACTATCCAACTAAAAATTAGTTTTTTAGAAAAATATAAGAAATTAAGGCCATGATAATTTTAAAATTAAATACAAGAAAATGATGTGTGTTTTATCAAATTTTATATTCTAAAATTTATAAATTTATTTTTTAAATGAAAAAATAAGATAGAAAGAAAACCCACTTTTATTGAAAAAAGTTGTTTTTAAACATTATGAGTTCTTAATATTATTTCATATAAAATTTTAATTTAAATTATATTAATATTTTAGTTCATATGGAATATTTTATAGGCATTCAATTTAACATATAAATATAAAATATAACATACTTTACAAAACTATTGTAGGAAACAAAAATTTCGTTCATTCTAAAAATACTTTAACAAATAACATTAAAATTAATTATTCATATTCTAAAAATTAATTTTACGACTCTATTAATATTAAAATATTTATTTAAATTATATATATATATATCATATTATATTTCAATAATAATTATATTAATATTTATATATAACACATAAATATAAATATATTTATAATATTTTAATTTCCTATTTTTATTTCATTGTGAGTTTTATTACTTAAATTTTACAGATTAAAAATACATTACTTCAATATACCTACTTGAAATATGAATAAAAACTATATTTACAACAAACATATTTACAATGACCATATTTATAATGACCAACTTTCATTCATATTTATAGACTTACTAAATCATTCATTCGTTCCACTCTCACTTTGCAACAAACATTTCATATTTTATATGATATATTTTGAATAATTATTTCTCCTTTCACAATTCCCTTACTAATTATAGATTTTTTTTGAATATTGTTGATCCTCTAGGATGAAGATGATCTAGATGATATCCAATTCATGAAGATTTTATTCATTTTTATCTATTATATCTTATAGATTTGTACACATTTAATGGATGAAATTCATCTATGGTGAGTGATAATTCATAGAATTTTGTAATTAGTTTTATATTCTTTTGTTGTAATGTACCACTCATGAATGGATAACGTGTCCTTATTTTGGTTCATATACCGTAAGGCACATTTTTTATATAATTTTTTAATCCTTTTGAAATAATAGTGAAAAGTTGATAAATAATAATAATAATAATAATAATAATAATAATAATGGATCCTAAAACTTAGGGAGTTATATAATCCTTCTCCCCCATAAAAATAAATCATGACCTTTAAATTTTAATTATCACTTACTAAAAATGATACTAAAGGGTATCTAAATATAATCATGAATTAAGATAGAGATCATATGAGATACACACCTTTTTATCCTATTGAAGACTACGTATCATATCATTCCCCCATAATAGGAATATATTAGAATTATCAAACATTCATTCCAAATATACCTCAATATAAAAGTATTTGTAGTATGTAGGAACATACCTTCCATAACTTCATTTTGAAGACCCTCTTTCCAACTAAATATTAAAACAAAAATTATTACGATAATATCGAACAGAATCAGAGTAAATAATCATATGAATAGTAAATCTAAATCCAATTATGTAATATTCAATCATACTTTCATTTCAACATTGATATATTCATTAAAACTATGTCACACATGGTTTATCTTATTACTATCTTGTTTATCAAAGACTACTTTAAAATGTGTTCTCTCATACTTCTTAACCCAATATTTTAAAATAATTATAAAATTAATCCTTCATATTTGTTCATAAAGAGAATGTGATCTACCAAATCATATCCCCCAGGTGCGTCTATCTAATTGTAAATCCAGAACTCTTTGTCTTGCACAATGTCATGGTTGAGTTAATATTCGACACTACCTCTTCAGGGTTATTAACCTTATGTAAAAATGTTTCATAGACTGCATCCACATTTTAGTATTCAAATAACTATTTATTTTCTAGGAAATCCACATATATAAGACTTTACTAATATTTCATGATATTATCATATACTTATCATCATATATAGATTTTTCAGTAGGGTTTTCTAACCCTAGCACTAGAAGAGGAAAAAATGATTTTAAAAAAATTACTAAATCCTTCTTTAATATCAACTATAATAACCCATGAAAAACATAACATAAATAATACCTAATCTCATGATTTAGAAAATATATATAAAAAACTTTCACATAAACCAAGGACAAAAAGATTTAGTGTCTTATATATTATCTATAAAAACATATTAATCTAAAATAGTTTCTCCAAAATTGGAATCCTCTAGAATCCCTTCAAGAAATTCCACAAGTTATACTTATCTTAATAACCCGAGGAAAGAAAAATATAAGAAAGTGGTGAGTTTAATTGCCCAGTAAGAGAAAATTTTCCAATATTCCATCAATGTTTAGATCATAAGCATACAAGAAAACATGGACATGTAGAAATTTCTTATTAAAATAACATAGAACAATATGGTTTGTCCATAAGTCATGATAAATGGACATGTAATCTCAAATGAATAAAAATATTCCATAGAAAAGGTGTGTGGAATATTAAGACAATAAACATGAGTCAAGGATCATAATCATAGGTATAGAGAAACTTTTCATGTCATTGAATCATAGTATAATAAAGAGTTATGTAATGAACAAAAGTATATAAAATATTTTGAAGAAATATTACCACATATCATTCATACAATAAACTATTAATAAAGCCTTATGAATCGCATTTATACAAAAATCCTGTAATTGTTTCCTGTATCTCATTAAAACAAAAAACATGTAGAAAAGCTTCCCATAATTAAATTGTGAATAGAGCTTCTTGAATTACATTAATTTAATCCAAAATTTCCTTATATGATATTAAAATTTATTTAATTCATTATAGGGTGATATAAGAATGCTAATAAACCAACCCAGTTTAACCCATAAGGTCACACAAATTGGCCCATCATAAGGCCCGATGTGTATTATTGATCTCCATGGGATGGTGATAAGTACTGAGGTATTATATATGGAAATATAGGAATGATTTTACCCTTAATATATATCTAAAATATAAAAAATGGAGTATCATAAAATATATCAAAAATAAATCATATGTTAAAATAACCAAACCATAATGGTAACATCCAACAACTAGATAACAAGGTCAAGAACAAAAAACTGAAAGACCATAAAAATAGAACCCAAATCAACTCATGGGTCAATATACATGTGTCCATATGTCACCACTGTCCCAAACCACCAGAATGAAACATGATCAAGGAATTCCTTCCTCTACATGATTCTCTTCACATTAATAATATCCTACAAAACAAAGTCTAAAAATACCCAAATAAAACAATTTGAGTATAAACACACTATCTTAATAGGATACCACCCATTAATATATACAATGTGTATCTATATGAATATATTAGTACTTATATAAAAAAAATTTCTATAACAGTTCAAAATAAATAATTTTTCTATATTAAATCAACTTTCTGTTTTTTTTCCAAAAACACACCATATTCTAAAAAATAGAACAATTTGAAATCACATATATCTACAATGTATAATCATATGAATAAATTATATTTTGATGTATTAACATCCATATCAAGTGTGAAAATAATCATAAATAATGAACATCATGGCAATGTATCAAAAAAACCAAAGATAAATCCACCACACAAGGGAATAAAAAACATAGAAAAATAATAAACACAAGATATAAGAAGTGAATCCTAAATCCATGAAACTTAGTTACATAACAATGGATACCCACCAACTCCACGAAATCATGGGAACCTACCAGAGTGATAGATTACTCCAGTAATACTTTCACATGTCTTGTTTTTTATACCAAACCCAATTTTCATCCAAATGTGCTATTATAGAATCATTATGTTCGAGGAAAAAAATCATATTTCATAAAAATTTTCCAATGAACATGTATTTCCATGAATGATAACACATTTTAAAATCAAATTATTTTTATAGGATATTCATTGATCACATCATGTGCATCAAAACAGTTTTAAAAAACACATTTTTTGAAAAAATATATTTTTCCATCAAACATAAAATTCACCAATAATGGATTTGAAATAATCTATTTCATAAATAAAAACCAAATTGAATCATAATAATATAAACCATTCCAATGTATAGAACATAATATAAAGACACCTATCTCAATATGGATGAAAACATCAATGGATTTTAAACCAATGATGGGAAATGAATATATTGGATCCTCACAAGTCTAAGTATAATAGATAACCATTAATTACCTATAAAAAATTTTAGATCTTGGAATAACTGACTAATAGTGTTCCAACAAGATAAGGGGAATAAAGACCAAGAGAATATCTAGAGAAATAAGGAGAAACTGAGGGGAAAACTAAACATACATTGAATAGATCTATCGAAATATTTGAGGATCTACAATGAATCAAGGAGAGAGTCCTATTGAGTATCATAGAGGGGATAGTTCAAGATAATGGTGGGTTTTATGGAGATTATAGTTTAAAATGATCATGTTAATTATGTGGATTTTTAATTTATATAGGTTCAGACTTGGTTGCATAGTTTTTCCACATGACTAGTCAAATTGTGCAACAACCCTATTATAGAAACATTACCTTTCAAAAAAAGTTACATGGTTTATTGGGAGTAACCACTTTGTTGAAAAAACCATTCTCAATCCATGTAAAAATCTCTAGACCAAAACCATCATATCACATTGTTTTCTTGATGACTCACATGGTTAAGAAACATGATAATCCCCACTGGAAATCCCAAAGCCACATCACCTGGTTACCACATGGTTTACATTCACTGTGCATCTAAAACATGCACCAGTACTATTTTACCACAACGCTCTAAATTTCTAACCATAGAATCCCAAAATCATCTTGAACCTCAAAATAGATAAACTGATATCAAAATTAAATATAAATGTGAATTTAAGGGAAACTCAAGTCTCCCCACGATGAAATTTTCAATCCCCAGAAAGGCTCGATTTCAAGGATATGAAAACAGATAAGGTTAGTAATGCTTCATCATTACCTAACACTATTATGTGTAATGGTTGTCCCTACCACACTACCATATCAATGGAACTTAATGGACCATATTACCTTATATCACCTATCATGTTAGTTTATTATATGAGCATACCATTCAGTCAATGAGGTGTTAAGTTCAATTTTAACATTCTATCACTCGATCAAATGAGGAATATCTAGATGGAACTTCTTTTGGTAGGAAACATAGAACACATCATATATACTAGTCAAACAATTAGGAAATTATAATCCAAAAGAAACATTCCCATGTTTCCCTGCAATCTAAAATGTGAATAAATAACATGGTGTTAACCAACTGTGCCTCCCCAAACATCTATATACCAACTAAGGTGAAACTCTAAGGAAAAAATTAATCACCTAACTCAAATTCCAATGGATGATATCTATGATTGGTATATGATATGTGGTGACTCTGAGCTATCATTAACCTTGTCCTGGCCAGTTTCACAATACCTATCATCTTCTGAATGATGTTTAGTCCAACAAAGGACCATTGTCAAACCTCTACCTAATAAATAAGTGATCTATGTTTCCTTACATATATTTCCTCAAATGGTTCCATTATAGTGAAATCTAGAAAATTGTTTTTATAGGTAAACTACAGTAAAGGTATATTTTTCTCCCATGATCTACCTAAGGTATTTACACATTCTAAAAAAAGTTCTTTATGAATCTATATGGATCACTTAGTCTGGCCATCCATTTAGTGATGAAACACTATTCTTAAGTTAAACTGAGAACCCATCACCACCTAAAATACACTCCAAAATAGATATGTGAATTGAATTTATCTATCAAAAATGACATTTTATAGAACACCATTGAGTATGAAAATCTTTCACACATACAAGTACCCAATATTTTCTACATTCATTGATTCCTTCATAAGTAAGAAATATACTAATTTCATGAGTCAACTAAAAATCACCCATATCACATACATACTAATAGGAGTATGAGGTTTCACAATCAAAATTTACATGTCTATACCATTCCTTTTCCATACTATAATGAGTAATTGTTACAATAAACTAGAAATCCTTTACTGTTCTACCTTAATTCTCTAACATGTAAGGCATCGAGATGCAAAATTTGTTACTTATTGTATCACTCCCATTAACCAATAGTGAAATCTCAGGTTATGACACATTTTGGTAGATCCAAAGTTAATGGACTTATTAAATAAGTTTCCATTATCCATCAATTCCTATCTCAGGTCTATCAGAAAAACCATCCTTCCTCAGAAGTAAAACCCCAAAGGGAGACCGAGACAACTCACCCTAGGTCTCCCCACCATGAAAAATCCATATTAGAAGATTACAATCTTCATCCTCACCTTTTCCAAGTCTAATATGATAATACATAGATGATCCAACATATGATCATGAAAGGAATACATGTCCACCATGTCCCCCTTCATCGAAGTGCTTCTCAGAAAATAATCACGTCAAGCACCATTCTTCCAATGATTCATTCACTGCCCAAGTTAGTAATTTTCTACTCAACAAATCTGAAACCATGTTTCCTTTTCTAAGAGTATATAAAATATAAAAATAAATTATGTGAAGATACTCTACCCACTATATATATTTCATGTATATATACCTCTAAGTGAAGATATAATTTTGACTTTTATAGTAAGAATACACTATAAATGGTTTCTAGAAAAGGTAGTGGAATAATGTCTTAAGAGCATTCATCACTAACACTAACTCATGATAATGAATCGGGTAGTTGTTATCATGGGGGAATACTTGATGAGATATATAGGCTACAGCCTATATTTCTTTCATTTGACCTCATCCCAAACCCATACCTAATTAATTTTAGTATACATAATATCTGAAAACTCACATAGGAAGGATCACGATTGGAGATGAAGTTAATCTCATTTTGAACTCCTTAGAAGATCTCTAATACTGATTACTTGAAAAAAACATTACAACCTTATAGGTTAACTCTACCATAGGATATTAAATATTAGATAATTAAAAAAATCACCAATAATATTTATAAAATTTAAATAAAATATGGATTTCAAACATATTTTTGGGATGATCCAAAGACATCACTGCCTAATATTCTTAGGATCCATTGAGATTACCTTCTCAGAAATCACATTGCACCAAAATTTCACCTATATAATCTAGAACTAAAATTTAGATAGATTCCCATATAGAGAATTCTATTTCAATATTCCAAGGATGATATTGAAATGTTACACATGATAATGTTCAAATCTATAATAAAAAAGGATACCATTCCTAAAAACAACAACAAAAGAATCTAAAAACAAATGGAATATTTAATTTATCAAATCCAAAGAAACCCAAGTAGTGTTATAAAGTCCAAAAACATGACTAGATACTCCTAATTTCAATAACTTCTGCTCAATGATGCCTTATAAATATATTCCTTTTACAATAATATTTTATGGTAACCCAACCTTAGATCAGTTTTTAAAAACCACCAAGCTCCATTGAGCCGATAAAAAGGTCCCAAACCTGAAGAAATGGAAATGTGTTCTTTACTATCATATAGTTGACTATCTTGTAATCAATTTTTTTGAATAATCCCATAATTTTTTTTTCAAAGAGAACTCAAAATTCCCAAGGTGAAACTATATGATTGATAAATCTTATAGCCTAAAAATCCTAAATGAGAACATTTAATTATTTAAATTTAGTGGGTGAAATATGGTATGGAGTAAAAGAAACATCCCATTCTCCAAAAAAGAGTTTACTGATGACTTGTCTTCCATATATAGTGAAAACCCAGATAAATCATCTCGAGAAACATAAGGATACTCACTAACCTTACAAAAGCAGGCACCCTAAGATGCAGATCGAAAGTATCAAGAAACATCTCTAAAAATTGGAATGAGATCACCTTAGCACAAGGGATAATGGGACCTTCTCTCCCAGATCTAGGATCCCACTAACCCTAGAATACATAAGTGACCCGATCAGAAGAAATAAACTAGACCATGAAAATGATAAAAATTGATATTTTAGTTAGAGTGAATCCTCTAATTGATTCCAATGATGAGATAAAAGATGTTAATATCAAGAACTGAAAAATACCATATGGTTTTGTGGTTATAAATAATCCCTTGAAAACCGGGACATCTAAAACCCTTCTCTATATTATTTGACAATAGAGTGGAAGGATTCAAAATGAAGGGCATATGCACTGATTCAAATCCAAACACATTGATAATCTTGGAGAGTATAATGGAATGATTTTCACCAGTATCATATATGTCCATAACTATAAAATATGATTTAAACACCATACCTCTCATGGTATCCAGTTCTTCCCCTGACTCCTCTGGTGCGCACTCCACTGCATAGATGCATCCATCCCCATTATTCCCTTTCATCACAATATGAGAATCACCATTGAAAAGTCATTGTGACAGTACCCCTTTTTAATCCTCAAATATAAACTAAGATCCTTTGGTGAAGGTGGATCCATATTTAATAACCTGGTATTATCTCTTACAAAATTGATGAATATGGATAGATTTCCCACATACATGACACACTTTGGGTGTTAACTTACCATCAGTTTTTAGGTGTACCTTTCTACGACACAAGTTGTAGAATTCTTATACCTTACCTTAATTATATTGTGAACCTTTTTAATCACATCGATGATGCTCACCCTACTTCCAATTAAGTCTAGAAAATGAACTCTGGATACCTCTTACTATCAATGATTGCCTAAAGAGTCCTATCTTCCCATATATGTTCATCTTATCCATAGTTTCCTTGTCTAAAAACATTGTGAAGTTGGATATGAACATAAGAATAAAAAATGAATGAATATTAGGAATCAATACCATTTTTAACATTTTATCCTTGAGGTAGTCAGTATAAAAATACTCTGTAGTCATATACGCCAAATTAGAAAATAGAGTAGTATAATCCATGATATAACAATCTCCCTTCTCTATAGTAATTAACTCATTTGATTTCACCACTCTCACTGTCGCAAGATAAAACTGGTGATTGAAATATTTCTTTAGAGTCCTCTAGCTGAGATATTTTTACAGCTTGACCTACACAATATATTCCCACCACTTCCTTCCTAGCACCTCATGCATATATCAAGAAAAACCATCCTTGGAGTCTTCTGTAGTTTTAAGGAATTGAAAATTCCTCTCAATCCCCTCAATCCCTTTTTATGATTCCTATTTCCCCTTATCACCATGATAGATTGGTTGATGCTACCAAGTAAATTATGAAGCATGTTCTACATTTTATTCTAGTTTTACACTATCTACATGGCCCAAATACTAGACCATCCAGACAATAGTTTTCATTAAAACCAAGTCAACTAAAAGATTTTCCATAGTCTATTCTCTCTAAATTCATTCCTAGAATTCATAGATGAAATTATCAAAGGAAACATACTATAAAAATAAAGAAGGATAGAAAATATAATGAAAAAAATTTTGAACCCTTGTCATAAACCAAATTTTAGAGGACTAAAGATAAAGGATAAAATAAAAAAACAAGGACACTGGAAAACCCCATATGTCCCATGGTTACTCAAATTTTTACATCAAATTGAGCTATCTAGGAATACTACCACACTACCTATCAATTTATAACAGTCTTGTCTCTAGCCAATCAGTAACCCCCTAACAAAAAATGGTAATACATATGGATGAGGGAATTGTTTTGAGGAAAATCTAAACCTATGATGAAATTTTTAATAGAAGAACCTATATCAACCTGTAATGTCATCCAAATTTTCTCACTATAAGACTCAAATCACATTCCTGGTCACCATAGTATAGAAATAAGACCAAGGGTGTCATACAAAGATACATGAAAATTATTTCACCCGAAAAATAAATATTAAAAGAGAGAAATAAACAGAGTATCATAATAGATATCCAAAATACATCATATATAAAAAACCAAACTAAAAAGTAAATATTAAATAGCAGGATAACAAGGTATAGATGATAAAAATTAAAACTATCAAAGCAGAACATGAATAAACCCATGGGACAATCTCTATGTGACTATATGTCACCACCATATCAATCCCCCATAAATAAATAAGTTCTAGGAGTGACATCCTCTCTATGATGCTCATACCATTGTATGTATCTTGTAAAACCAAGTCTAAAAATTTCCAATAGAAAAATTTTGGTGTGAGAACTAAATGACAATATGATACCACTGAATATTATATATAATTTCTATCCACATGAATCTATTAGTTATTATATAAAACATATTCTTAAAACACTTCCAATGAAATCAATTTTTTATATTAAAAAATCCTTTCACTTTCTTTTAAAAAGCAATACCTAGTGTAATAATCAAAGAAATATGATATCAAATATATAAATATGGAATAATAAAATCAATAAAATAGATTTTCATGCATTAATACACATTTAATGTGGGAAAATAAGAATATTAAATTTACACACACAAAATGTATCAAAAAACTATTAATGGGAAATCCACAACATAAAGAAATACATAAATTAAGAGAAAAAGAAAAACTAGCCAACATAAGTGAATCCTAACTACACGAACCTCAGTTAATATGTAAAGGCTACCCACTACCTTTATATAATCACGATCACATACAGTAGTTATGGATTACTTCACTAAGTCTCACATATATCTAGATTTCCCCACAACCCATGGGTAACCCAATGTGTTGTTACATCATCATTACATTAAAAAATTTAAATCCATATTTGATAATCATTTTACAAAGAAAATACATATATATTATATGAATAAAAAACCCTTTTGAAATCAAATTCTATTATGAGATAATTTTTCAATCACATCATGTGTATCAAAATTATTTTCAACAAAAACAAATTTTTCAAAAACATTCATATAGCCATAAAATTTAACATTCAAATACCAAGGATTTTAAATAATAAATTTCATAAATAAACACCAAATGGAATTATAAGAACAAAAATCATGATAAGGGATAAACTATAGGATAAATACACGTACCTCAAGATCGATGAAAACAATGTTTCCTTATAAACTAGTGATGGGAAATGAATATATTGATACCTCACAAGATTATATCCAAGAGAAAAACAAAAAATTCCCAATAAAACCCTTAATATCTTGGAATAAATACCCAATAGGTTTCCAAATAGAAAATTTAAAAATAGATCAAGAGATTATCCAGATAAAAGAGGGAAAATTAAGAGGAAAATTGTACATGCCTTAAAGATATCCACCCAAATTAATAAAGTATCACCAAAGAATCATGAGGAAAGTCCTTAAAATTGTCATAAAGGAGTTGGATTAATATAAAGAGGGATTAATAAGAGATTATAGTTAAAAATGATCTAGGGAATCATTATAATTTTCAAGTTTTAGATGTTCGGATCAGTTGTCACGCTTAAAAAAAACTGTGCACCAATCATAAAGTAGCCACCATCCCTTAGAAACAGAGTCACACAGTTTATTTATAATATACACATAGTTAAGAAAATCATTCTTAAGTTGCGTGAAAACCAATCAACCAAACCGATCCTCTTGAACTTTTTCTTAGTGACTCACACTGTTAGAAAAACCATGAAAATCACTAATAGAACGCATAGATCCCTATCTTATTATGACCCCATTTCTAATACTAATCATGCACAGAAACCATGTTTCTATCTTGTTTTTCCTAAAACTCAAAATTTTGAACCCTAACACCCAAAATCCTCTAAAATCTCGAAAAATATAAGACAAGGTCAAAATTAAACACACTTTCAATCTAGTTGGAATTAAAAGACCCTATCTACCATTATAAATAAATATCTACGACACATAAAAGTAAGCATTCATCATTTCATAATGAACCGGTGTAAAAATAATGGGTTTTTTAAATCTTTGAAAAACATCACATAATATTAAGTTAAGAAATTATAGGATTTATAAAATCTCATTATCTGAACTAAATCACATAATAATAATAATATATAGGGGGTGATAAAAACATAACTTATGAAAAATAAACCTTGGAGGGTAAATAAAAGTGAAAATAATTTTTTTTATTCGTAAAACCATTTATAAAAAGTAATCAAAAATTATATTAAAAACTTATGAAGGGAAAGAGAATAATTTTAAAAAAACAATTATAAAGAGTAAAATATAAGGGATAATTTAAAATACATAATTTTTATTAAAATAAATATCACATGGGAGATAAAAATAATTTATTTTTGTATGGATGGAAAACCCATTTTTTATCTTTTGAAATTCCATTTCTTGAAAACACAAATCTTTAAAAGGTTATCAAAATATTTTTAATAAAATGAATAAAGTGAAATATAAGGATCAATGGATAAAAAAAAATTAAATTTACCACTAGTAAAATGATAAAAATGTAGAAAAGTAAAAAAATGGACATAGAGAAAATAATTATTAAAAGATATGGGAATTATACTTAAATTTTTTATATTTTTTATTAAATAATACATTTATCATGTAAGAAAGGATCGATGGAAAAACTAACTTTCCTAGAAAAAATGATGGAAATATAACATTAAATCTTTATAGGGTAGAATTATTATATATTGAATATTATAATCAAAGTGGCGTGATTATAACCTAATAAAATTATTTTAGTTAATATAAACCCCTTAAACCCAAAAAATATTACATGGAGAACCAAGGAATGATTTAGTCCACATAGAGGCTATACAAAAGGATTTTGGAAGTGAATTAATGTGAGATATATATTGTATCTACTAAATAATGAATAAATAAAATATTAAAGGATTGATTATGAACATATGAAAGCATAATAAAATCGAAATCAAAAGGCTTAAAACAAAGGAAATGCTTTAAGTGAAAAGTGGAGGGAGTTAATCAAGGTTTGATTTTGGTAGCATGTCACCCATTAAAAAGGGATTATAAAATTAGTTTAATGATAGTGAAGGAAAAAATATCATATTTAGGTAATCATTTGGATAGTAAATGATATATTATGGACACATGGAAGCATAATCATATGGAAATAAAAAGGGCTTATCAAAAAAGTTTCTTAGATCAAAAGAAAATGGGGGAGAACCCTTACCTTTTTAAGTAGCTTCTTAATGATTGGTAGGAGTCATTATTACCATAGTAACTCATTAGGATGGATTTAAAGAGGTATATGGAAAATAAATTCATTATTAATTCCTCTGGGTGGAGGGGGATGATACAATGGGTTGGAGTGAGCTCCTTTTATAAGTGAAAAATAAGGTTTTTCATAGAAAATAAATTTAGGTGAGGGGTAAGAATGAAATCACATGGGTGATAGGTTCGTTAGGTTGAAAAATGGTTGGTTTGAAGTGTTGGTATGTCTTACATACCTTACAAGTATATATAGAAGGTGTATGTGACTTTTTAATTATTAAAATTTGAGATAATACATTTACTCATTTTTACTCTAATTAATCATGATTAAAAAATTTAGCATGATTTTTTTTATTACTAAGAATATAAGATGGGACTTATTACCAAATTTTATTATGATGAATCTAAAATTTGACTCTTTTTAAAAAAAATTATATTTCTAAATTGACAAAAATTAACATTAAAATTAAAGCATATAATTTGTAAAAAAAGTTTCTAGAAGGATGTGATTTTAATTGTTAGGATTTCATAATAATATTTAACATTGATTAACAATTAAATGGGTGTTAAGGTTTTTATATATATGTTGAAAAATTATATTAGTAAATTATTTTAAAATATATCTACTTAATGTTATTTAAAATCACAATATTTAGGAAGGTATCATTCTCTAAAAAATAGATCTTTTACTATGGTAACTATTTTTTTACCTAAAGTAACTTGATATTTATGCATAAAATTAAAATGGTCTTTATTAGATTATTTTTAACCACTGATTACAAAATTTAAATCCATTTATTTAGATACAAATTCTAAAAGTGTTAAACATTAATTTTAACATAATAAATGTATAATGTATTAATTTTTTTTGAATTTTTTTTAGTTTTAAAATATCAAATATGTGTTTTTAAAATATAATAAAAATACATTCAATAATAAAATTCATTTTTTCAATAAAAAGGTTCCATAAATTTCTAATTCATATATATTATAAGTACATAGTGGTATAAATATAACATAACATAGAAATTCAGCACACACAAATTAATAATGGCATATACATATACTAATAATGGAATTAAAGTTTCAATATCAATTTATTGCACTATCCCCCTAAAAATTAATTCATTTAAAAAAATATTAAAAATTAATTCTAAGATTTTTTGAAATAATAAATCCAAAAATAATGTTATTTAAATCTAATTATGATTTTAATGTTTATAAATTTGGTTTGTCAAATTAAAATAAAAAATATAAAGAAAAAGTAATTTTATTTAAAAGTGATGTTTTTAGAAATTAACTGTTCTTAATATTATTTCATATCAATTTATAATTTAATAGAGGTTAAAACAATAGTAATTATATAATATTTGAATTTTATTCAATTAAATCCATTAATATAGACTATATAATAATTAATAAATGTTTCTTTGAAAAAAGAAATATTACTTTTATGCTATATAAACTTTAATAAATATAATTAAAATTAATTACTAATCTTATAAAATTTAATTTTACTACTTAATTTGTATTTAAATATTTATTTTAATTTTATATATACATCATATCATATTTTAATAATAATATTATTAATATTTATGTATAACACATAAATATATATATTTAAAATATTTTCAAATCTCATTATTATTCCATTATGAGATATATTATTTTCATATTATAGTTTTTTCATAATTATTTCTCCTTTCATGGTATTCTTCACCACTATAGGTTTTTTAGCTATTGGTGATCCTCATGGTTGAAGATGGACAAAGATATTTCCATGTTATGAAGATATTATTATTTTATATCAATTATCACTTATTTATTTATACAATTTTAATGGATGTACTTCATCCATGGGGAGTGACTATGCGTGGTGTGTAGTACCTAATTTAATGTGCTTTTTTTGTAATTTTCCACTTTTGAGTGCAAGATATGTCTTCAGTTTGTTTTATATCTTACAGTGTATATTTTTTAAACATTTTTAAACCATTTGAATGAAAATAGAATCTTTCATAAATAATAATAATAATAATAATAATAATAATAATAATAATAATGGATCTTAAAATCTAGGGTATCCCATTCTCCCCCCCTTAAAAATATTTTATCCTCACAATTTTTATTACCACTTACTAATAACCATACATAAGAGTATCTATAGGTAATCATGAATTAAGATATAACTTCTATTATTGCGACCAATTTTTTTATAAGGTTGTATTTGTTTTCAACATTTTTTAATGAAGATCAAAATGAATAAGGCGATGATGAAGAACTCCAAATTTTTTAAGCGTTGAAATTCAAGGGATTGTTGAACTGATCTTACATTCAAAATACATTTATCAATGGTGATACCTTTTATACAACAATGAAAGCATATCAGAGAGTGTTGAAGGGTTTCAGGTTATAATGTGATCATGCAACATATCACTATTCAAAGAGACCATGCAATATATTACTTGAAAAGACATGAAATATTGAAAGATGGACCATGTGGAGATTTGAAGATTTAAGAATGATCATACAAAGCTGAGAAGATGATGCTAGTGATATTCAGTGTTTATTGGAAAGACTAATGTTACTAAAAGATAGGGATGTTGCAGTTCTTTACCTGGAGAATCTGACGATGTTGAAACTGATCGTTCAAAGAGTATATATCATAGTGGAAGGAGTTCATGATGAAATATACTGATTGTTGAAGAATCCATATGAGAGTAATGAAAAATGAGTATTATTACCAAAGCTGATATTTAATGTCATTCCATTTCATAGTGTTTTACAAATTTTTGGACCTCCAAATAAGGATTTAGTTTTTGGAAATCAAAGTATTTCTGTATTGGAGTGAACGAGATGAGGAATGACGTAGAAAATCAGAAAAGAAACCAAACTGTATACCTCAGAGAATGGATAGTGTACCGTGTTCCAGGAATGGTTCGCAGACACGTACATGGAAGTGGAAATGGTACGTGGATCAGTGCATAGAACTCAAAACAGTTTGTAGCGATGATACTCGGTGAAGGTGTGTGGAATGTGAAATACTAAAGGTTTGCTGCAAAAAGAGTTGCAGTACACAAAATTTCTTTTCATTTGAAAAAGATATGAAGTACGCAGACCGGAACACACATGGTACGCGGTGAAGGTTTACAGTTTGTAGGTGGTTCACTATACTTGGCGGAGACTCACAGTACATGAAAGCATCATTGTCTGTGATGATGGTTTTCCCATAATGAAAATTTGGGTAAAACAGATTAGCAAAATTTGGGGATTTGTTTTCCTATATAAGGAGTGCTAATCCCATCATTAAGGTAGAAAAAATTCAATAAGAAAATATCATCTATGTGGAAGAACTCGGCTAAGTCAAAAAGTGGTACACAAGAGAGATTCCACACTGGACAAAGTGGTACAAAAAAGAAAAAACATTGCATCTAATTAGAATGAGTTGTCTACAGAAGATATTTTAGGTAAGAAAAAGTGGTATGTGGGAGATGAAATAATTCACAGAATTTGATGATGAAGTCTGTAGAAGGAATAAATGGTACGCCAAGGTGGTACAAATAGGTGATACATGATGGTGGTATGCAGAGGTGGTACGTAGAGTCCATACATGGTGGTGGTACATCAAGGTGGTGTACAGAGCAGGCACGGTGTGTGGAGTAGGCACAATGTGTGGAGCAGGAACAATGCACGGAGCAGGCGCGGTACGTGGAGCAGGCGTGGTATGTAGAGAAGAGACGATATGTGGAGAAGAGGCGTAGTCTGTGGAGAAGGTGCATTATGTGGACCAAGAGTAGTACACAGAGCAGGTGTGGTACACAGATCAGAGACAATCTGAAAAATTATGGATATTTTGCGAAAATGAAAACATCATAAAGGGAGTTTATTATTATCGTGAAAAAAGGGTGAGAAGTTCTAGTGTATTCAGTAATTGCACTAAATGAGAAAATTAAAAATAAAAGAGAATAAATTCAAGACTTTGATATAATTAGTGTCTCATGTTGGATAGAGACAGAGAATTTACATGCCAATATATGGAAGTGACCTTTACGCTGATAAACTGAGTGAGACTTCATCCAAGGTAGCGAGCTATGGGGAGTCACCAAAAGTGATCTGTGGGAAGGATTGAGCTATCCCTAAAACTTTAGGAATTGTGCCTAGGATAAAGATACTATGCCTGAATGTTTGTAATCCACAACTAGTGAAAATTAGTGGAATTAGGTACGATCGGAAACCTATCGGCGTATGCTCCTTGAATGCAACCCTTTGTGGTGAACCAAGTAAAAGTGTTGTGCTATATTTATGCATGTGAATGTTATAATTATTACTGATATCTATCATATAGGTTTAAATAAATTCCTACCAATATGGGAACAAGATCCAGTAAATAATAGAAAATATTGACACCATGATTCACCCCCCCTCTCTGGGTGGTATGTGGTCCTTAAATTGGTATCAGAGTGCAAAGGTTTATGTATGTTAGATACTCTTCAGTAATTCTATTCAGAAGAGGATTTGAGATTATATCCTAAATTCAATAATTAAGTTTAGTATTGATGAAGATTTATTCATCTTTGAGCAGAAGTATACATCCAGCAAGTCTATGACAAAAAGGAAATAGAAAGATAAGAGACTGTTGAAGAAGTCCATCATTCCTAAATAAGATGATGTTTTTGGTTCTCCATGCATTTCTAATAATTAAAAAATATTAGGCTTGGAATGTAAAGAGAAGGTTCCTTAGGTTCCACAAAAAATAATATTTTCAACACAACTGGTGATGTTGATCAATATTTTACATCACATGAGCTGGTAATTGAGAAAATAAGAAATTATCTGCATGATGTTCCTAAATAGAGAACTAATTTTTTTTGTAGAATCTTTCAATGTATGCAGGATAAGATCACTCAGTTGGAAAGAGAAGTAGACAATATAGAAAGGGCTTGGAAGCAAAAATCTTTGAATATTTAATTCTCTCCATACAGATTGAAGACTTTGAAGAAACAAAGTAGAAACATGAAATAAATATGTCAAAATGGCTCAAAGAAGTTGAAAAGGAAGAGAGAGTCAGAAAAGATATTGAAGAAAAGATCTATGTGCTTGAAGAGAAACTAGAAAATTGCACTAATATCAAGGGTTTTCAATTAAAAGGGATATACAAGAATATCATGGAACATGACTCCTTGATTTAGAATAAAATGATGCTGAATGAAGAATAAGTTATTAGAATGAAGAAGTCTTGTGAAGAGAATATGACATTGATTGAAGATCAAAAAGTCACCCCAATGGGAAATTTCTAGAATTGGAAGCTCAGTTGACTAATCTTTAGAAGACACATATTGATACTTAAAATAAGAAGGAAATTTTTTTTGTTGGTACTCAGTGTTCATTGGATGATTCTAATACTAAAAGACCTTCAACATGTGACAAGAAGATCATGACATCTATTGATGATACATCTTAAGAAACAGTTTCTGTTGCTACTCAATGCTCACTGAAAGATTGTACTATCAAAAGACCTCAAACATGTGATAAGAAGACCATTAATTCACTCATTGATCTATCACTAGTAGCTGAGAAAATGAAGGTACCATCCATTCCAACTTGTACTATTGTTTCAAAATATGTTTCTACAAAAAGTGCAGGTTGGAAGAAAAATTCTAAACAAGTATGGATAAAGAAAGATGAGGAGGAAGGAACCTACCACCCTGGATAGAATGGATAGGAAGACGAATATGGAAGATAAATCCCCATATATAGCACAACACATTAAGAAGAACTCCCAATAACCTTATACAGATGATATCAAGAAGATAAGATTTGTTGGCAAATGTCGGTACTGGTATAGATTTGGGCATTGTGCGCTGGATTATCGATACAATCTCTTCAATGAAAAAGCACCGAGAAATCCTATATCAAAATTAAGAAAGCCAATTAAGAATAAGAAACATTTGAAGGTCCAGAATCATCTGTTTACCACAAAAAGATTTGGAATACTTGATAACACTTGTGATGTGTGCAATGATAGTGGTCAGAAGGTAGGTACATGCCCATCTCAACATGCATTCAATGTTGATAAGAAAAGAATACCTCTGATACCAGCTAAGTATAACGAAACCATCTTGGGAAGAAATAATAAGAATATTTTGAACACACATTTCCCCAAGAATATCTCAAGTAGGAAAACTGAGAAGGCTCTGGATTTTAGATCCATGGAATTGAAGGGAAATTCATCCAAAAGAGAATCTAAGAGGAATGAAACTCAGATGAACCCATGTGGAAGATGCAAACCTACTGCAATAGTTCTAAATGACATGTTGGTCATCCGGATAGAATATTTGGAAAGAATAAGGAAACTTGAAGATGAAATGGCCAAGGATGGTGATAAAGGAAAAGAAAAACATTCACGTGATGAAGATAAAGTGCATGAGAAATATAAATCCATAGGAAACACACGTGTTAACAAAGTTTTGTGTGAGAGGTGTATAAAATCTTGTCACATTATAAAAGGTTGTATAACCTTGACACCAAATAAATAAGAATTCCTTAAAATTAGTAAGAACGTATCCTTCATTATGACTGTTAAGAAGAACAACTCTCCACACAAAGTAGAAAAGAATCTAAATAGATCCATGCCACATAAGCACATATCAGAAAAGCTGCTCAGATGTGTGAGCATGAAGACTAGAGAAAATGGATCATCCTATTTGAGAAAATGATATAAACCTTTCATTTCACATTGAATAAATAAGGAGGATCCACCGTATCCCATTAATCATTTGTGTAATGTATTTGTGAAGATATTACAAGGAATTGAAGGTGAAGAATGCTCTTAGGGGGAGAACCTGGGAAGTAGAAAATGATGTTAACTCTTGATAGCTAAGATGATGAAGTTTCCATCCTTATAAGATTGCTTAATTGATATTCAAAGATTAAAATGATTATGGATCACCCTTGATGAATTTGACGAGGAGTTTTTACGTTAAGGGGGAGAAAAATGAAGAAGCTTCCAGAATTATTACTTCAATCAGTATCAAATTCACTTGGAATTAAACTCAATTACTCTGGAAATTTCTTAAAGAAAATGTCATTAGAAAAGGTATGACTTTTATCAATCTATCATCCATGGTTACTCAGAATGAAGATCATTTTAAAAATGGGGAGTAACTAAATTAATCAGGGACATAAAAAGAATGGATGTTCCCCAAGGACACTTATCCTGCCAATTGCACTTGAATGTTTTTGATCGTTTTGTTGAAGTGAGTACAGGAGTTTCAGGTTGATTATTACCTATCACATTCAATTTATTCAGCCTGAAATGAATGTGAAAACCCTTGAAGACAAAGTACATGAGTTCTAATCTCATGAGGTATCATGATCAGTGAATAATGAACAACCTTGTTGTCTAAGTCAAATCCTCTTATTTTCTACACCGAGAATTGCTCAAGTAGACATAGAGTGAAATGATTGATGGAACATTTCTTAAGAAAGGACTGATACCCTTTTCCCATGAACTTTTAATTTATTTTAAATAAGGGGGAGATAAAGTAAAATTAATGTTTAAAAAATGATAGATAAAGAAAAATAAAAATGGGAGAGAGAAGATTCTCATTTTGATATTGACACTTTCATTTGAGGAGGAATTTAAGGTATTGGAAAAAAATACCAAGGGGGAGATTGTAGGGAAAACATTGTGGATAAGTTTGTATTTGAATTCAATATTTTTCAATGAAGATAAAAATGTAACAGGCAATGATGAAGAACTCCAAAAGTATTAGGAGTGGAAATTCAGATGATTGTTGAACCGATCTTACATTCAAAATACATGTATCAATGGTGATATATTGTATACAACAATAAAACCATATTATAGAGTGTTGAAGGGTTTCAAGTTATAAAGTGATCATGCAATATATCACTATTCAAAGAGACCATGAAATATCCTACTAGAAAAGACATTCATTATTGCAAGAGGGATCATGTTGATTTTTGAATATTTAAGAATGATCATACAAAGCTTAGAAGATGATGCTAGTCACATTCATTGTTGGCTGGAAAGTCTATTGTTGCTGGAAGACATGGAAGTTGTAGTAATTTCTCTAGAGAATCTAACGATTCTGAAAATGATCATTCAAATTATATATATCATGGTTAAAGGAGTTCGTGATGAAATCTTCTGGATGTTGAGGAATCCAGATGACAGTAAAGAAGGATGGGTGTCCTTACCAAAGCTGATATTTTATGTGATGTCATTTCCCAGTGTTTTCCAAATTTTTGGACCTCCTAATCGAGATTTTGTTTTTGGAAATGGAAGGATTTCTAAATTAGAGTGAACGAGATGTGGAATGGAGAAGAAAATCAGAATTGGAAGAAAAACACATACCTCTAAGCATGGACCTCATACCATATTCTGGGAATGGTTCACGACCACATACCTAGCAGTGGAAACGGTATACCGATCAGTGCACATAACCAAAAAATGTTTGCAGTGATGGTATGAGGTGAAGGCATGCAGTACGCGGAATGATAATGGTTCACCACAAAAAGAGTTGTGGTACGCAGAATGGCTCATCGTTAGTGGAAGAGATGCAATACGGGGACTAGAAGACAGACGATACACGAGGAAGGTTCACAGTTCATAGGACAGTGGCATTACGCGAGGGAGGATCACAGTATGTGGAATGAGCTTAGTCTGCTGTGATGATTTTCCAACTTTGAAAATTTGGGTAAAACAGATCATCAAAATTTTAGGAGTTATTTTCCTATATAAGGATTTATAATCCCATCATTAAGGTAGAGAGAATTCGATAAGAAAATATAATTGTTGTGGAAGAACTCAGCTATGTCTGAAAGTGGTATGCATGAATGATTCCACGTCAAATGAATTGGTACATAAAAGGAAGAAAAATTCAAAATTGAAAGGATTAGTCTATGGAATTGATTTTGCGTAAGAAAAAGTGGTTTGCGGGTGATGAAAAAATTCACAGAATTTGAAGAAGAAGTATGCATAAGGAAGAAACGATACTCCAAGGTGGTACTCATAGGTGGTATCTGAAGGTGGTACACAGAGGTGGTACACAGAGGATTTATGAAGAGGTGGTACATCAAGGTGGTACAGGGAGCAAGAGCGGTGCACAGAGCAGGCACAATGCACGGAGCGAGCACAGTACACGGAGCAGGTGATGTACGTAGAGAAGAGGAGATATGTGGAGCAGAGACAATACACGGAGTAGACTTGGTACACTGAGCATGATTGGTATGCAGAGCCGACACAATACGTGGACCAGGCACAATACATAGAGCAGGAATGGTACATAGATCAAATACAGTCCGCAGAATTAGGGATAATTTGAGGAAATGAAAACATCATAAATTGTTATTGTGATTCTAGTGAAAAAGGGAAGAAGTTATAGTGCATTTTATTATTTCACTAAAGGAGAAAACAAAATATAAAAGAGCATCAATTCAGTATTTTGATGCAAGTAGTGCCATGTGCTGAATAGAGACAAAGAATTTACATTCCAATCTATTTAAGAACCCTTCAAGTCGATAAACTAAGTGAGACTTCATCCAAGGTAGTGAGCTAGGGGGAGTCAGCGAAAGTGATCCATAGGAAGCAGTGAGCTATCCCTAAACCTTTAGGTCATGTTCCTCGGACAAAGTGACTGGGCCTAAACCTTTATAATCCACAACTAGTGATAATTTGTTGAATTAGGTACGACTGACAACCTATAGGCATATTCTCCTTGGATGTAGCCCTGAGTGGTGAAGCAAGTGAAAGTGATGTGATGTCCTTCTACATGTGAATGTTTTAATTACTACACATATCCATAATACAGGTTGAAATAATTTATTAACAACATGGGAACAAGATCTAGTAAAGAAGAGAAAAAGTTGACACCCTGATTCACCCTCCTCTTAGGGTGGTCTGGGGTCCTTCTTCTATGAGAAATAAACCTTTATATCCTAGGGATGAATAAGTAACAGGTATTTTTCCTCATAGTAGGAATATATTAACATTCTCAATAATGTATTCTAACTATACCTCTATAGATAAGTCTTTGGAGTCTCTAGAAAAACTCCTCAAATTAATTAATTTTGAAGATCTTGTTTCAAACTAAATATTAAAATCAAAATGATTATAAAAATATCCAACTAAATTTTAGTGAATTATCATATAAATACTCAATCTAAAACCTAAAATGTATTCTCTAATTAAACATTCATTTATTCTTATAATATTTTCCTTTCAATTATGTTGTAGTTGGTTTATCCTATAACTTCCTTGGTTAATCCTAGTTCACATTAACAAGTGTTCTAAAATAATTATTAACCCGATCCATTAAAGTAATTTGGAAATAAATCCTTTATAGTGTTTTCTAACAATCATATGATCAACCCAGTAATATCCCTGAGGAGTGCATATCCAGGCACGTAGTTAGTACCTTTGTTGTGCACTAGGTCATATATGATTTAATGACTTACATGCACTCTTTGGGGATATTACCCCTAGGAGGAACTATTCATGGGACTTCATCAAAATTTAAGTATCAATAGAGGTGATTGTTTTATATTAAAAAACCTAATAAATACTTTACCATTATTTAAGGATATCATCCTAGATTTATACTGATCTATAATATTTTCACTAAGGTTATTTAACACTAACACCAAAGGTAGGTAGACTAATCTAAAAAACTGAGACACTTTTATGGCACCAACTATAGAAGCCTAAACTAAAAATAACATAAATTTTAAAATAATATCATCATTTAGATAATACATCTGACAAACCTTTAAAAAAACCAATGACCAAAAGGTTTAGTGTCCTAGAGAATATATTCTTAAACATCTTAATCTACATTCTTTTCTCTATGATTTAGCTCCTCAAGACTCTATTCTAGACAATTGACAAGTTATACATTTCTTCATAACCTGGGGAAAAGAAAATTTACGAAATGGGTGATCTAAAATTCTCTTTAAGTTAAAACTTATTAAATATCATCATGGGTTAGATCACAAAAACATATGAAAACATGGGTAGGGGAGAAATTTCTAATTAATATAACATAGAACAATATGAGTTTCTCATAATTCATGATAAAAGGATATGTAATATCAAATGAACTAACATATACCATGTGAAAATTGTTTGGAATATTAAGACAATAAATGTCAGTCAAGTAGAATAATCATTTGTATGTAGAAATATATAATTCCATTTAATTTTACTAAAAAAATGAATTATAGAAAAAACATAAGAATATAAAATCTCCTCAATAAATCTTCCCACATCACATTCACACAAAAACTTGTCAACAAATATTCTTGAATCTTATTAATATAAAGAACATGTGTATAAAGCTTCCTAAATTCCATTCACACAAAAACCTTGTGAAAAAATCTCCACACATATCCTTCACATAAAAAACTTTTGAAAAGGCTTCCTGTATATCATTCACGTGACCTTTGATCATCCCATTTGACATGAAACTTTAACCAAGGAATTTTAGGGAGGTATAATACCCTACCGATTTTCAACTATATATATAAGTTCAATATAAAATTAAAGATTCATTATATCATAAAGAACCCATGAAAAAAGAATGTTTTTATTAAACCTTTAAAAAAAATCACATAACATCATGTTAAGAAATCATAAGATATAAAAAATATTAGTATCTGAAAAAAAACATAATAAAAACATATAAATGGTTATGGAAACATTACTTCATGAATGATAAACCTTTGAGGATAAATATAAGTGAAAATAAAAAAGTTATCATAATACATTTTAAAACATTGAAGTAATTTTTTTATAAAAAACAATTTTAAAGGGAAATAGAATTATTTTAAAAAACTTATTAAAATGAGTTCAAAATAAATTATCTTTGAAAAGTAATTAAGGTTATAAAATAAATGTAGATTATAATAAAAAAAATTATTTTTTATGGGATTGAAAACCCCCATTTTATCTTTCAAAACACCTTTCTTTTAGAATAGAAATTGCTAAAAGTTTCAGAAAAAAATTATTTTAAAATAAATAAAGGGAATAAAAAGATAATTAGAGATTAAAATAATTTGAACTTACACAAGGGAAAGGAGAAAATTAGATAGAATTAAAAACATGTATATGGATAAAAAAATACATTAAAATATATTGGAATTAAGTTAAATGAAATTATGTTTTTATGAAACAATATATTCATCAAGGAATAAGGCCTTTGTGTGAAATAAGATTTCCCAGGAAATGAATATGAAATACAACATAATTTCAGACTAGGCGTATAATAATTAAATTGTTAAATATTATAATATAATTGGAGTGATTATGAATTAAGAAAAATATTTTATTGAATAAAACATCCTTACAATAAGAAAACATTACACGAAAATAAAGGAGTGGTTTCAAAAACAAGACAACTATACAAAAGGATTATGAAAATGAATTAATGATTAAGAAAGATGGTATGTAATAAATAAGTATTCATTAGGAAATTAAAGGATTTATTATGAACATATATATTCATAATAACATGTAAAAAAAATCTTATAATAAATAATGTTCTTGAATTGAATAGAGGAGGGACAAATCAAAAAGTGATTTTGGCCACACAACAGCTATAAAAATGATTTTTAATGGGTTTAATGAGATATTATGGTAATATATCATGATTAGGGAATCAATTGAACAAAAAATATGCATTAAAAACACTTGGAAGCATAATGATTTGTAAATAAATTGGGCTTTTCAAAAAAGGAACCTAAATCAAAATGAGGAGGACGATAACGCTTACCTGTCTAAGTAGCTTCATAAAGAATTAAAGGAATCTTTAGAACCTTAATAAATCATTATAAGGAATTTATATAGGGTTAGGTAAGGTAAATTCATGACCAATTCCTTTGTGGTGTAGAGGGATGAGATAATGGGTGGGAGTGAGCAACTTTTATAGGTGAAAATGGGATTTTTGATGGAAAATAATGTTTAGTGTTGGGAAAGAATGGAATCACATTTATTTAGGTGATATTGTTGGAAATATTTTAGGTCAGTCATATGGGAATGACTTCTATATGTAACTTGGATTTCAAGAAGCTGTTAGTGACCATTAAATTACTACAATTCAAGATACTTTATTTACTCATTTTTATCATTGTTAATATTGATTAATAAATTAACCATGGTATATATGTTAGTACTAAAAATATTATTTGAACCTTATTAAAAAATTTATCCATGATTAAACTAATTTTTTTCTCCATTTATCTTAATTAACTTTATAAATATGATAAATTTAATTCTTAAATCGAAAGATATAATGTGTTGAAAAATCATTTTTGTATAATGATAAAATTTTAATTATTAGGTGCTCTTAAAATTATTTAACATTTAATACTAATAAAATTATTTTTAATTTATTGTTATATATTTTTAGAAATTATATTAGATCATTATTTTAACGTATATGCATTTAATTTTAAAAATACACAACATTTTGGAAGGCATCATTCTCTAAAAAACTATTTTTTGATGAAAACTATTATTTTTAACTATGGTAACATAATATTTATGGATAAAAATAAAGTGGTCGTTATTAGATAATTTGGACCAACTGATTTTAAATTTTAAATCCTTTTTTTGATTCAATTTATAAAATTGTTAAAAAATAATTTTAATATAATAAATTAATAATGTATTAAAAAATTTCTTAAGAAAAAATTGATTTGCATTTTAAAATATCAAATACAGGTTTGTAAAAAATATCAAATATAACTTAAATTATAAAATATATTTTTTCTCAAAAAAAAATTTTTAGAAAATTATAAGTCACACTTATATAGTAATAATGGCATAAAAGTCACAGAATTAGTAAATTTCACTATTCACCAAAAAAAATAATTTTCATTGAAAAAAATAAAAAAATAATGATAAGATAATTTTGACATTTTAGATCCAAAATTAAATTAAAGTTTATGTAATTAAAATTCTAAAATTTGTTAATTTAATTTTTTAAATGAAAATACAAAATGTAAATAATAATCACTTTTATTGAAAAATAACATTTTTAAACACTACGTTTTATTAATATTATTTCATATAAATTAATAATTTAATTGATTTTGATATTTTAGTTCATATATAATTTTATAAAGGTGTTAAATATAATATATTAAGAAAAAATATATAATACTTAACAAATTGTTTCTTTAAAAAATGATAGATTACTTTTATACTAATTATGCTATAATAAATACAGTTAAATTTAATTATTTATATTATAATATAAAAATTTTCTACATTTATGATATTAAAAATCTTTATTTTAATTTTATATATACAATATATGATATTTTAGTAATATTAATTTTAATATTTATACATAGCAGATAAATAAATATATATATATATATATTTATAATATTTTAATATCATATTTTTATTTCATTGTGAGTTATTTTATTTTAAATTTAAAACATGAAAATACACGAATTCAGCATATATATTGGATATATGACCAATGACCATATTTTCAAGGAACATATGTGTAACTACAATATTTGTAATGGCCAGATAGCATTCCTATATATTGAATTCCTAAATCATTAATTCATTCCATTCTCACTCCATAAGGCATAGTTCTTATTTAATATTACATATTTTTCATAATTATTTCCCCTTTAATGGTGATATTTCTAATAATACATTTTTTACACCAGTGATCCTTATGGTTAAAGATGATCTAGGATATTTCCTAGTTGTAGGGATTTTATTCATTTCTGTCTATTATCCCTTATTTTTTTATGCTATTTTAATAGATGCAATTCATCCATGGTGAGTAATAATACATGGTGTAAAATACATAGTTTTATGTGAATTTATTTTAATGTCCTTCTTATGAAGGAATAATGTGTCTTTTGTTTGGTTCATATCTCAGATGTCACATTTTATAATCATGTTTCAATCCTTTTAAAATAACTGAGAAATGTTTATAAATAATAATCATATTATAAAAAATTAATCCTAAAACCTAGGGTGTTACAAATGGAATACTAACATATTATACTACACATACATATGGGTACACTTTATAAATAAGAAACATCACATATATGGACTTATCAATTTTTCAAGAAATCTACAACAACTCCCAAACCCACAAAAACTCATTCATAGGCATCCCATATCATCTATAACAGATATAAACCACCTCAAATTAACATAGAACACCTCATATAGCATTATAAAATTATTAAACTTTTACAATCCCTTTATCAGAATTCCTTAATCATTTGAAACTAAACACATCATTAAAACACAACAAAAGCATCACTAATGGTTCCTTTATATTTTAGCAAAATAATGAAAATTTATTTATATTATTGTATCACCTAATTCAACACATACTTCAAATAAAGGACACCCTTACCTTGTTCTAAAACACAAAATTCAATTCAGAACCCCAATTCTCAAAATATCCCATTCCTCAAGACAATAAATTTAAATATTCCCTAAAATAAATGGCTTGTAAATTTTTGGGTCATTATAGGATGACCGAGGGTTGTATGGATTATAAAATGGGAGGGTTGGAACTATTTAAAGGGATTCCCCCTACCATAAAAGAGAGAAATAGAGGAAGGAAGTTTCAGATCTTTGGGTTCTTCCCTGGCCAATTAGTGGCAGGGTTTTAACTTTTTTTTCATTTAATAAAGTGATTTTTCTCTCTCTTATATTATATATTCTTTTATTTTTATTCATGAATTCCCCTTCCCAATATACATATCTGTTTTCATCCTCCATTTTATTGTTAGTATCTCTCACCTCCATCCATGTAGGACTAACTAGTGAATCTAGTTCATGGTAAGAAGTTGTTAATGGGTTTTAAGTATTAATTTCATTTTAGTAGTTCAATTTTTCATGCTACTCTACGTTGCCAGTAGTGGGTTTGAGTGAAGTGACAAATTTCTACTCTTCTTAAATTCTTACTTCTTATTCTCACTCAACTTTTACTTCCCTTATTTTTTGTTCAATCCAATTGAGTAAATTATAAATGAATAATTTATGTAGAGTTCCCCTAATGTATCAAGGAAGCTTCATGGTACTTCTAATAAGAGAGAATTTCAACCAGTAGTCAACTCAATATTTATTGATCACCACTTTGAAGTATGGAGTGGGTTGGGTAATGTGAGGGATAATTCAATAGAATAATTAATATAATTAAAATAATGATAATAAATTTCAAAATAATGTTGAATTATTTTTCAGGTTAATCTTTTTAAAATTATGATTGTTTTATAACATATATTATATCAACCCATTTATTTTTTCATATTATCTATCATTTCAAATATTTTCCCCTACTTCTTGTTTTTATAATTTCTCAACTTTTTTTCATTCACTTTAAAAAATAATAAAAATATAAAACATTTTAAACATAGAAAATAATGTGAATGACACACAAATGACTCTTCAAGAGAATTATCCCCAATGTCAACTCTTATGTTTCATTCCCTAAACATTATAAATTTCTAAATTAGTTTTCACTAAGACTCCATTTATTACTATGTGTGTTATTATTGATGAATTCATGGTGATTTCATAATTATCTAATTACAAATACTTGATTTTTTTGTTTCTATTTGTCTAGAAATGTATCGACCATTGATATTTTCATTACACATTGCTATTTTTTTAATAATTGTTGTTGCTAATAATTATTGGAGTATTATTATAAGTTTTATAGTTTTAGATATTTGGGATTTATTTTTAATCCCTGATATGTTTCATATATTATTATATTATGGAATAATTTTTTTGACTATTTTTTTCATAGGGAATGGAAAAATATTGTTTTTATTTTATTCATGAGTTATTAGAGTTTTTGGTATTGCATTATTCTTTTATTTTTATTAGTGTGTTTTGATAACTATAATTTTTTTGTTATAAAGTATCATTATTATGATTAAATGATCTCATATCCTATAGAGGCCCCTCTTATTATTGTGGTAAAGGATAATGCAACTAGAAATATAGATTAAATAACTGATTATTTTATTAATTTAAGTGAAAAAATAAAGCTATTATTATATGAAATGAATCGCCCATTCAGAAACCTCACCCAGATTAGAGACAAGGCCATGTATTCCTTCTTTATCCCATCATAAATAAGTCAGGTGTTGATGACTAACACTAAGAGAAAATGCACACAAATTTTGAGGCATTCTACCATGAACCAAAAATGAAAAATATCTAATACACACATAATATATACATCATAAAAAATACTATAATCATAGGATGTATGGGAAAATATATAAATTTAGAACCATTCAATAGAAAATAAATAATACATAATATAATTAATAAAACATGATTATTTCAATATTAAATTATATATAGAATACAATTCCTAAAAATATAAACTCTAAAAAATCTCATAAACAAATTAATATAGAATCTTATGCCAAGAAATTTTTTATGATCAACCCAAGGCCCTCCGCTATAGGTGAACAATAATGTCCGTAGATATCTAAGAATTTTAGTAACTTTTAAAACATCTACAGAACCACAAGTATTTATCAAAACTAGTGCTCATGAAAGGGTGAGTATAATTACTTAATAAAATATAAAAAGTAATGAGTTTTTTCATAGTTGAGATCATTATTTTATAACAATAAAAGAATGATAAATCAATATATATGTTCATGATATCACAACTCAATATTACTTATGGTAAATCTGGGAAAACTATTATCTATGAGAGTATCTCATCCTAAATGTCTCAACATATATGTTCTTCCCAAACAAGGGTGAATACCCTAGGGGATGAATCAATGTCTTATAAAACATTTTTCTAACCCTTACTAATAATTTTATTCCCTTTAGAAAGGAACACCTCTCTATTCCCCTTACACATTATAAATCATGACATTTGTAGAGGGGGGAAAAACATGTTTCTACTTATTTTATAAAAATGATCCAATCCAAGGAGCATGCAAGACAATGTTCCTATGAGCCTAATTGAACCAGATCACTATATTGATTATAATTTTGGAGTATCTTCACTGAACCTTCTGGATTACAAACCTCATGAGACAAAATCTCACTTATATCAAATTCTTAGGGAACTCACTACAACCATATGCATTGTCACTACAATTATCAAATACAGAGAAATACATATAAACAATAAAATATGAATCAATCTACTCCACTTTCATCCTATTTATGAAATATAAAAAACATCCAGTGGGAAAATTTCTATATATATTCTTAATTCTTCTCTGACCTTCCAACATAGATCTAGAACTCCTCATTTTATTTTTCATATGTTGTATTTTTTATGCGGTCTCTTTTTTTATTCAAGAAATACAACACATAATTTTTATATATTTCCTTGAAGTCAACCATTAATATAATTATTATGATTAATTATCCTTCTTATTGACCCCCAATATCATTCCAATCGTATCGCATAATTTCAATGTGGTTATCACATTCCATTCATTCTAATTCAACAACCAGAATTGCAAGCCAAATCCTAATTTTGAATACCAACTATAGATTCCTAATGGTATGGAATGTCAAAGTTCCTGGAATGATGCCATATTCCATGGAATTATGTATAGTTAATAATTGGATCCAAAAAATAAAATTCATATGTCACAATCAATTATCCTATGATCAGAATGTGGATCTTCTAGTCCACATTAACCCTCAAATTGGCCATGACATGACCGAGTTATTTATGGAGTGAGCCACATGTGGGTAGAACCACAAGAATATACCCATATCTTGTCATGATGTTAGCCTACAAATTCATATATTGAGCCACACTAACATAGAATTATTTTATTATTCCAAATATAGTCATAGTGTAGGGATTCTATTATTTTATATCCATCTATAGACCATAATCATTGTGTCATGCACATAAACTCTCACAATGAGATCTTCAGAGGGGAATTTCCAATAAAATCTAATTAAATCCCTTTATTTTCCTAAAAAATATGTTGTATCATGGATTTGGTTTTATATATAAAACTACAATACCTTCTTATAATACCCCTTTAAGATCTTCCATCAATACATGATCTACAATAGAAGTCACATCAAGCTCAATTTTCAATAAAAAAATCCCCAAAATGATCTATGGTATTTCATAATAATATTCCCCATTAGTGATGTTTTAAACACTTCCCAACACACATTCCTTATAAATCACCAAATTAGATCCCCTCTTTATGTCTAAGATATCTATAACTAACCTATTATATTATTTGTAATCATCCACCATTAGATAGTTCATTGATGAATCACTAATCATCAACTATAATACCACATTATCCAAGGTCATCATGATAATCAAGAAGTATGTGGGATATTACTCATGAAAACACTTATACATGTTCCATGTCCATCACTAATTTTCTATATTACTTATCCCCTTGAATAATCATCCATGAAATCTCCCCCTTTCAAAAAAATATAATTGAATCACATTGTAAATAAGAAGGAACACTTTAGGAGACACTTCTTCATTTTGATACATGAAATTTTTTTATACCTTTTCAATAAACCCAAATAGATTTTATATGAAATTGCACAAGATATATTAAGATATTGAAGCATTTATAGAAAAAATGTTAAGTTTACTGCAAAATAAAATTACAAGGGGGAGTGGGGGCTTCTCATCCTACTCATCTGGATGGAAGGAGCCTATTAGAATCTAAGAGCCTACTGATTCCTTCCATAATCTTATTTTTCTTGTGAGTATATTATAATATACACACATTTATTTTTTATTGAAACATAATGAAACATCACAATACCATTTTCAACCTTATCCAAGAAAAAGTGATATAGTATCTCAATATTCTTCGTTCGTGATTGATCGACAAGATTTGTTTCTATGATTTATAGCTCAATAGTTATCAAAAATTATAATAATAGTATATTTTTCCTCAACATTGAAATCCCAAAGTTATTTCTTTATCCAAATCAATTGATAATATGCCCATTTATCCACTATGTATTGAAATTACACCACACTCCATGAAATAAAGTCCTTGTTCTTACTCAACCAAAACATTCCTGAACTTCCAAGATAAAATTCAATATATGCTATTGAATTCTAGTCATCAGATGATCCTAACTAGTATACATATATATAACTTAAAAATAACTTCTAGGATGATCTATGATAAAATATCCAATGTATGTTTTATGGTTGACATACCAAAGGTTCCTCTTTACTATGAGTAAGTGACACTCCTTGAGACAACTTTGGTACTGTGAAACTTGACCTTTGAAAAATACTATACCCTATAATTTTGCAGTTAGATACAACAAGCATATAAAAATATTCTTATATACTACCACATAAAATATCTTTAAATCCAAATCCTTAAACAAATTCATTTAGGTATCCATCAGAGTATTCATCATCTTTGAATCCTATATTTCAATCCTTTTGATCACTTCCTTGTCACATTTTTTTTTGAGAAATAAATTTTATTTTATACTTGAATTACATATAGGCTAAAGGAAAATATATCTCCCAATTCAAGTATATTTCAAATTTATACCTCATATATTCTGAAAATCTCTTTCATTTTGCATCACTTAATCCATTAAAAATAATATCATCCACATAAACTTTCACTAACATCCATTGATAATTTTCCTTCTTTATAGAGAGGTTATGATCAAATCCTCCTATTTATAATATGAGATTATTTAGATATTGATCAATATGAGAGTAATAAGAACTTGATACTTGTTTTAGGCCATAAAATTCCTAGTACAAATGGCACAAATTATTTTCTTCTTTATTAATAAGAAACACATCTGATTGTTTAACATATGAATCCCCCTCAAGTATATAATTGAGGAAAGGTTATTAAAAAACCATTTTATAGAATTTTATTCCTCTTTTCACTTCCATAAAATATAATAAACATATAGCTTCTAAATGGGACTCAAGTGAAAATGTATCATCAATAATGATACCATAAATTTGGGAATATAAAATTCACACCAACCGTTATTTGTTCAATTACAATTTATTCTCATCATTTAGTTTATTCTAGATCTCCCACTTGGTTCTAATGATGTTATAAACCTATGGACCTAGAACAACTTCCCATGTGTAGTTATTTTTTATCTAATCAAGACTTTTTATCATGTGCTTTACCCAAAACTCATATCTGGTAGCGACTTTAATGTTTTTAGTCTCAAATTTGTAAAGATGAGGGATTTTCCCTTGAGCCTTCATCCTTCGTTTTTGGACTAGGGTTTTCCTATCACTAATATTGTTTTCATCCCAGATTTTATCTCATATACTAGTTATTTTTTATGTTATTGAATTGGACATGTTTTCATAATTATAAGCATCTTATTTTGATTCTTATATAGCTTTAGGTTATCACCCTAGTCTATACACATCATCATCACTTTCCTCATAAATTTTACAACTACTCTATTTTGAATTATTATCACCAGTTTCCAAAACCCACTCATTATCTATGATAGTTACATCTTGGATTTCAATAATTTTTCTAAGCTATTTTTTTATCATTTTATTACATTATTTTATATGAATATACAAGTAATATAACTTCAACCTAATGGTATTAAAACACCCAATTCCAAACCTTATTAAGAATGAATAATTTACTTCCAAAAATTTGAAAGTATTTTAGTGTCACCTTATTCCCATACCATAATTCACATGGGGACATTTCCTTCATCAAAAAATAAAAAGTTTAGTTACATATTTGCATAGATGTAAGTACTTATTCATTCTAATAATTCTCTAATATATCATTTTCAATGAGAATTTTCCAATATATAAGGTTGATAATCTGATTCATACACACAATTTCATAATTTTATTTAAGAGTCCTCATAGTGGAAATATATTTTTGAATTCAATGTTTTTCATGATACCCATCATTCAGGTTATTAATAAATTCCATACAATTACCAGTTAGAAACATAGGAATTTCCACACCAAGAATCTTCTCTTATTACCTTTGATATTAGGTAATGAATTTGAACACCTCATATTTGGGATTAATAACTATAAACCATTCAATACGACAATAATCATTAATAAAAATTTTTTAATAGATTTTTTATATGTCACGACCTGTCCTCCGGGGCCCATGCCATGACTAACCCAATCCTGCCTTACCACAAATGAAAGTACCACATAGGTACATACTCATCTCACACCAGGTATATATTATGTATAGTAGTAAATATGATTAGATGTAACTACTGAATCATATTACTCTATTAATAGGTAGACCCAAGAAGGATCCTAAATCATTATCATCAGACCCACAGAGGATCGTAGTACATTGTCAGACCCACACAAGATCCTAGTACCTCGTCAGAACCACAGAGGAACCTAGTACATCGTCAGACCCACACAAGATCCTAGTACATTGTTAGTACATCATCAGACCCTTGTACTAGGATCCTGTGTGGGTCTGATGACATACTGATGATGTACTAGGATCCTGTGTGAACTTGGGATTTTGATTTGGACTCTATGTTTCCTCATTATTTATATGGGAATACTTGATAACTTAGGTATATGTTTGGGTATATACCTAAGTAGGGTGTTCAGTTGATTTCATACTATGTGGTTTATACTTTGTGGATTTTGTGAGACCTTAAGGGTCTCAGAGTCCCTATTTATTATCATTATACACACCCCATCATGTGATTTTCCCGCACCTTGTTGTGTTTGGTGCAGAAGACGAACAACGCTGACTGAGGATGAGGGTACTAGGACTGGACGATGCCTGGAGGTGGACCATACGGTGTGTCGGTATGCAGTGGAGACGGGTGTATGTGGAGTGCTGAGGTAGTGATATGTACCCACCCTTCAGGTATGAACCTCAAAGGATGACCCAATAGCTATTTTTCTCTTTCTTCAGTTGTATTGTATTTCAGTTGTACTTGTACCTTTACTATTGGGCCTCTATTTCATTCCCTCTCACTTTCAGCACTCTTCTTTCTATACATTCTACTTATGTCCATATCTTGTTGTGTGCTTGGTTTTGTGTGTTTAAAAGATATAAAAGCAATTCTTTACCAGTTTTAGGGGATACGACTTTCGGTGGTAGTAGCTGGCCCCTGGCCTATGGAAGGCAGGCTTGGGGAAGTCACGACACGGGCCCCGGGGGATTGGTCGTGAAAAATTGGTATCAGAGGAGTCAGTTATATCATATAACATTTGACTATGATATTTTTAATAGAAATAGTGTTAAGTTTAGTGAGTGTGGTTATTAGTTTAGGGAATCCAGTGTTGGTGCGACAACTGATGTATCCGTACACTCAGACCCTGACTTCTAATTTCTGACTCAGTGCACGAAAACTATAATTGCATGTGTGTTTTCAAGAGTCTTTTTTGTGAACTCTTTGAGTCAGCTCACCAAGAATAACTTATTTATCATGGCACACCTGTTTCTTTTCAGGATGCTTCCACATAGATAAGCAGCTAGGGTTCTGGGTACAGTACGCATGGAGAGCCCACTGAGTGATGAGGCCTCAGTGCAGGGCCCTCTTCTAGTAGAGGCACCAGCGGAGGAACCATCGGTACCATTACACATTGGGCCACCGATTCCACCATCTCTAGTAGTATAGGGTGCACACCTCTTGAGCATGTTGCACGAGTTCCAGCACCAGAGGAAACCCAAGTTCAGGGGGGAGACAGACACACAGGCGGCTAAGGATTGGTTGGAGGTTGTGGTGAGAGTCTTCCGACTGGTAGTGACACCGGTTGATCTCATGGTGATCCTTGCTGCTAGCCTTGTATAGGTAGTAGCAGGAAGATGGTGGATCTTGATGCTCTGGGTTCACGATGAGGTGATACTTTTATGGGCAGACTTCGAGAGCCAGTTTCGGGCAAAGTTTGTCCCAACGACTCTTCGTGCAGTACACATACATGAGCTTCTTCATCTGTAGCAGGGAAGCATAAATTTGGGTAAGTAATCAGCGAGGTTCACTGACATCTCATGATACTCTACTGATATGGTGTAGGACCCATTATTCAGGGCCCGTACCGTTGAGTAGGGATTCAGGCGGGAGATCAGGGATTTGATGATTTCTCTCAGCATCCCAATGCAGGTAGGTTTGTTAGAGAGAGCCCTCTTAGTGGAGAGTTTTTTTGCTGAGAAGTAACCAACAGCGAGACCCACCATAATACGTCACTTGGAAGACTCTTCTACAGCTAGTAGCAGACAGATGTCATAGAGGTCCAAGAGGACCAGACCTACTAGTGGATGACCACATGACTCAGGGTCGGTTGTGCGGGGTACCAGAGACAAAACCCATCATGTGAGGAATAGGTAGTGTTTCACATGTGGCAGGCAGGGTCACATGGCTCGTGAATACCCAAACCATTGTATGGATAATCATAAGATCGTCAAGGGACAGCCCAGGCAGAGACAAAGGTTCGATTGAGGAGGTCCTCAGGGAGTAGACATACATGGAAGAGGAGCCGACCGTGTAGCTGACGGTGGGCGACGATACGAGATGTTACTGCCACCACCACCAGGTGGTCCACCCTGACCAAAGGGAGCAGGAGGCCAAGGGTGAGCTCAGCTTCAGGTAGTTGAGGCCTACGATCAAGACACACCAGAGATGGTACAAGGTACGATCTATGTCTACTTCACCTTAGATATAGTACTTATAGACATAGGTTCCAGTCATTCTTTTATTTCCACTGCCCTCGTTTGGAGCTCAGAGATTCTGATGGAGTCATTGGCTAGATCCTTACAACTGGAGACTCCCACATGAGAGGATTCAACAATTACGCACCAGTGCTGGTAGTGTGAGATTACTCTAGGAGGCAAGATCTTCAGCTGCGATCTCATAGTAGCGGCGTCGAGGCCTTACGGCGTCATCTTGGGTATGGAATGGTTATCTACAGTCCATGATCAGATTGACTATATTAGGCACAAAGTGCGGTGTGTCCACACGAATGAGACTAGGTTTACCTTCAACTGCGAGAAGGGAGCCTTTGGAGCACAGGGTAGACTTACCCGAAGGAGAGTGCAGGTGATCCCTCATCAGTTGGCTAGCCTTACCCTCAGAGTGGTTTATGTGGGGAGTCCGAGCTATCCTGTAGTGGTGGACCAGTACATGGATGTCTTTCTTGATGATTTTTGGGTCTACCTTCTCATAGATAGGTGGAAATTTACATTGACTTGTACTCCAGGATGACACCGATATCTACAACAGTGTATCGAATGGCTCCTGTGGAGCTTCAGGAGGAGCACGTACAACTAGAGGACTTACAGGGGAAGGGATTAATTCAGCCCAATGTTTCTCTTTGGGTAGCCCTGATTTTGTTTTCTAAGAAGGAATGTAACGACTCGAAATTTTGAATAAATCTTGTTTCCTAATTTTATGTGTTATTTTATTTTATTTTTATACTCAACAAAAATGTTTCTTTTGATAACATGAGTATAATTAAAATGATACAATTAGTTTTTGACTGTTATATGACCATTGGTCAATATGACCGCTGGAAACTAAACGTTTTGATTATTGTCTCTAAATACAAGTAATCTTGGTTAATTAATATAGAAAGAAGATTCGATGGCCTCACCCAGTAGTCTTGGACCGATCGAAGCCCATCTAACAGAACTTGGGAAAGAGGTAGCACCACTGGGCTTTGCTCTGGACCAAACCCAAGCTGAACTTCATCATGTGAAGCTAGAACGGGATCGCCTTCGCGAGAAGTTCAAACTGATAGAAATTACTACTCGTGCGATGTTGGCCGAGCCTCCCTCAGATTCTCTAACCTTAGCACACCTTACACTTAGGTTCTATGCTGGTGTGATAAGGGGCTATGTAAGGAGACCATAACTGCCTTGTGTAATCCTTTGTTTTAAATAAAAATTGGGATTTCTTCTTATGATAATGTTTATGAATTTTCAAATGACCGGATAAATATAGTATGCATATTTTTGATGAATTTTAGAAAAATGATTTTTTAAAAATGTTTATGTAAACCTTAAATAATTAAAAATGTGTAATGATTTTCAAAAAATGGTCTTATACATTTATGTTCAGTACAAAATTTGGAGTCTAATAAGATCAACTTGATTTTTGATGAATCGTAAATTATGAATAGTGATTTTATGATTAGGATTAGTAATATGACCAAATGGATTAGTAATCTCACTTAAAGAAAGTTTTAAAATAATCTAGGAACCTTGATTAAGTAAAGTGATTCAATAAAATGGTTAAAAAACGGTTTCATAAATTATTATTCAAGTATTAGTTTTTTTGGGTGAATAGTGTTTTTTAATTAAAAATTAAATTAAAAATATTTAGAAAATTATTTTTATAAAATGGATTTCATTTTTGAACTCAGAGCATCGATATTATGTTAAGGTAATTTTGGGGGATTTTTCTAAAAATAATGAATTTTCGGTGAATAGTGTATTTATTTAAAAAATAAATTAAAATTATTTAGAAAATTATTTTTATAAAATGGATTTCATTTTTGAAATCAGAGCATTGATATTTGGTTAAGGTGAAATTTTGGGATTTTTTCTGAGAAAGTTGAATTTTCATTGAATAGTAAAAATACAGTTTTAGGGTTTCGGTATGTTTAATGACATCATAACTGTGTCATGATGATGTCATGGGATATTTTAAAGGATGTTCGACTAAAGAGGATGAATTATTGTGTGGGGGTCCCCATGTGGCCTAACTTTATGGGAAGTACCATGGGAGGGCCCATGCTTTTGAGAAAATCACTTTTGAGGGGTCCCTTGGCCATTAATGCTTTGTCCCCTCACTTTCCCTATAAATACCAAGCCCTCCTCTCATCTATTCGACTCAAAAACCATCCTCAACGAAGTTCTGGTCTCCTTACCTCCCAAGGAGTCCTCCCAAGGTTCCCCCAAGCCCTCAAGGTCCCAGCCTTTGAGTTTTAAGAGTTACGTTTTAAGGTTAGGGATCCGACCTCTCTCTTTAATTTCAAGTAATCTCTTTTATGTCATTCCTTTTATGCTCCATGTTCATATGTTGGAGGATGTTCTTTTATACTCCTCTTACTACCCTTTTCATGTTCATATAATGAGAGAGCCCCTCTTACTCTCATTATTTCGTTTTATGATGTTTTAAGTGGCGCCGTTAGGTTGCCGAAATTTTTGTAACAGATTCTTTCTCCCTTCTCATTTTTCAAGATCTATTTTCATGTAAAGTATTTCAAGTTCCTCTTTATTATTTTGGGGGTATGATCTCTACATTTATCATACTGATATTTTATGATCATATGATGAGAGACCCCATTTCATCTCTTCAATTCAGTATTTTGAAATTTTAAGTGGCGCCGTTAGGCTGCCAAATTTTAAGTGGTTCTTCACCCTTCTCATTTTGAAGTTCTACTTTCATGTCAGTTCTTTCAAGTTCCTTTTTGTTATGTTGGGGTATGATCTCTATATCTATCATACTGGACTATTATGTTCATATAATGAGAGAACCCATTTGATCTCTTCAATTCAGTATTTTGAAGTTTTAAGTGGCGCCGTTAGGCTGCCGAATTTTTAAGTGGTTCTTCACCCTTCTCGTTTTGAAGTTCTACTTTCATGTCAATTCTTTCAAGTTCATTTTTGTTATGTTGGGGTATGATCTATATATCTATCATACTGGAATCTTATGTTCATATGATGAGAGACCCCATTTTATCTCTTCAATTCAGTATTTTTAAGTTTTAAGTGGCGCCGTTAGGCTGCCGAATTTTTTTAGGGGATTCTTTCACCCTTCTCATTCTTTTCAAAGTTCTACTTTCATGTCAAGTCTTTCAAGTTCCTTTTTAATTATGTTGGGGAATTATCTCTATATCTATCATAATTAACTCTTATGTTCACATTATGAGAGACCCTATTTGATCTTGTCAATTCATTTTTATTGAAGTTTATGTGATGCCGTTAGGCTTCCGAATTTTCATAAGAGAAATCAAATTTTTGTCTTCCTTCCATGTTTTTCATTTAAATGGTAAGTCCTTGAAATTTCATTACCATGATCATGTATCCTTCTTATTCTGTCCATATACTATTTTATGGGTCATTTATGAATGTTTGACCCATTTTCCATCTCTTTTTAATGTAAACTAAAACCTCGTAACATAGCCGTTATGCTGCAGAATTTCCGTCTCAAAATGTCTCTCTCTTTTTCTAAAGTTCTTTTATATTATTAAGTGAATAATCAAAGCTATTTCTTCTAAAGGGGTATTCACATATATACCAAAATTTTCTATTTTAAATTCTAGTATTTACATACATGAGACCCACCTTCCTTTTCTGTGGGTTTTAAAGTGACGTAAATATCATGTCTTTAAAGCAGTTTTTAAAACGTTGTGATTATGAAATGAAACCCATTTATTTTATGCTATATGGTTTATTTATGAAATGTTTGATGATAATATGTGTGGCTCACATGATAATAAAGGCAAATTTAAGGGTGTGCCCTAATAGCGCTCCAATTCATTGGGTAATGATGTAACCACTAGAGATTACAGTTTTCACGATACCTTGGTGAATAACCTTGGTAATTTTCAAATGACACCTTGGGGATGGACCTTGGTGATATTTTCATGATTGTCTATATTAAATGTTGCAGCCACATCTTCAATTTATGAAAAATGTTATTTTTATTATGATATATCTCATGATTTCTTTCTCATGCCTTAAAGTTCTTTTCATGACGTTATTGAAGTATCTCAAGTTCACATGTAAACTGTTTCTCTTGTTTTCTTTACTGGGCCTTCTGCTCACCCTTTCTTTTGATGTATATTCCCAGGTTATGAGATGCAGTAATGAATCTAGGATGAACATGAGGAGAAGCCTTTCAAGTGTTTAAGAAGAATGTTTTATGTTTTCATGTTTTAAGTTCCTGGTTTCCAAGACACTAAACCTTAAAGATCCTCGGTTTTGTAAAATGTAATGAAAGTTTATGTTATAAAAAGGCGGGATGCTATAGTTGGTATCAAAGGATGGTTTAGTTATTTGTGGAAATTAGGATATGAAAACTCTAGGAAGAACCATATAGAAAAGTTTAAATATAGGAAATCTTCCTGGTATTTTGGTGAGTATTGAGTAAGGGGTTTCCAAGCAAATACATCCCTGTCTGGATACGAGCAGGTAGAGGTGGCTCTGGCATAGATGTACATAAGGGTAAAATCTGAAAACACCGCTTTGAGCTAGACTCGAACGGGAACTGGTACACGACAACGGGCCTTGCTGCACTCTTGGTTACGACACTCCCGGGGGATATGCTTTGGTAAATTCATAAGCTTAGTATGAACAATTGTTAAAGGAACAAAGATAAAATAAAATAAAGGTTCAAATAAGAATATATGATCATGGATAACCTAGATGGGAACCTAGGGGATCACAAGTTACGGTATACTTTTCAACTACAATTTATCCTTATATGATTTAAGTTTCTTTTCATGATTATTGGCTAAGTATTTAAGCCCCTATTTATAGTTTTTTTCTTAGTTAATGGCGGGAAATGGAAGAACATGACCCAACAACCAATGTGATAGGAAATGCTACGATTGCCGTATTAATACGACAGAGATGATTAGGGGATTAAAAGATGATTATTATTTTGGAAGACGTTCACTATTTTGAGGACCCTATATGATCGAGGTAAATAGATTACTACGGTATTTTCATTGAGGAGTAAGGTTGACTTATATTTTGAAGAATCAATGAACTTAAGGTGGACTTATAGTAATTTAGGTTACTTATGGGAATGATTAACCTATCTTGGGTAAAATATGTTTAGGTTAGCTACTTTTTTTATAAGATGTTAGGTGTGGTTGATGTTGTTTGGAGATGAACAATGAAGTTTATTTTGGAAGACTATGTTATCATATCCATCTTGTATTTGGGTTTCAATCTTAGTTTGGTTTATTTTGAGGAATTTTAAGGACCGTTATTTATGGGATGGTCTATGATGAACTTTGGGTAGTACCATGGAACTTTGAAGATTTAAAAATAGTTTCCCTTCCTATGGGATTCTTTCTTTTTGAAGAGTTGTTTTACCTTACCCTTTCTGTTTTGGGATAATGTTTAAAGATAAAAGAAATAGATAGTTAATCTTTTGTGGATTATGTGATTCTCTAGATAACGATTCTTGTGTTTTCATGAGACCAAGTAGTTTTGAATGCTCATCATTTGGAGAAAAGATTAGTTTTGGTAGAAACTTATTAAAGGATGAAACTCTATATAAAAGTAGGTATATTTTCTTATGTTTTTGTTCTATGTAGTAAATGAATTCCTCAAAATTATGAAAAGGAATGTAAAACAAAAACGTTGTTGGTTTACGTTTCCTACTAGGTAATCAATGATCGTTTACACACATCATAAGTTTGGGATTTTCTTATGGTTAACTTTCTCCTAATCATGTTCTCTATCACTCTCCCTCAGAACTTGACCCTTTGTTTTTCTTCCATGTCCATGTTTCCCTACATGGAATCCCAGTGTGGCCTAACTCGGGTGACCTTCGTACCTCACTTTCTTTCTTTTAAAGTAATAGTTTTACTGACTCCTTTTCCGATGTTGGACTTTCAATGAAATTTCAAAACCTAATTTTAAAAATTGAAAGGACGCAATTTCTTAAGGGGGGAAGATTGTAACGACCCGAAATTTTGAATAAATCTTGTTTCCTAATTTTATGTGTTATTTTATTTTATTTTTATACTCAACAAAAATGTTTCTTTTGATAACATGAGTATAATTAAAATGATACCATTGGTTTTTGACTGTTATATGACCATTGGTCAATATAACCGCTGGAAACTAAACGTTTTGATTATTGTCTCTAAATACAAGTAATCTTGGTTAATTAATATAGAAAGAAGATTCGATGGCCTCACCCAGTAGTCTTGGACCGATCGAAGCCCATCTAACAGAACTTGGGAAGGAGGTAGCACCACTGGGCTTTGCTCTGGACCAAACCCAAGCTGAACTTCATCGTGTGAAGCTAGAACGAGATCGCCTTCACGGGAAGTTCAAACTGATAGAAATTACTACTCGTGCGATGTTGGTCGAGCCTCCCTCAGATTCTCTAACCTTAGCACACCTTACACTTAGGTCCTATGCTGGTGTGATAAGGGGCTATGTAAGGAGACCATAACTGCCTTGTGTAATCCTTTTTTTAAAATAAAAATTGGGATTTCTTCTTATGATGATGTTTATGAATTTTCAAATAACCGGATAAATATAGTATGCATATTTTTGATGAATTTTAGAAAAAAGATATTTTAAAAATGTTTATGTAAACCTTAAATAATTAAAAATGTGTAATGATTTTCAAAAAATGGTCTTCTACATTTATGTTCAGTACAAAATTTGGAGTCTAATAAGATCAAATTGATTTTTGATGAATAGTAAATTATGAATAGTGATTTTATGATTAGGATTAGTAATAAGACCAAATGGATTAGTAATCTCACTTAAAGAAAGTTTTAAAATAATCTAGGCACCTTGATTAAGTAATGTGATTCAATAAAATGGTTAAAAAAAGGTTTCATAAATTATTATTCAAGTATTAGTTTTTTCATGTGAATAGTGTTTTTTAATTAAAAATTAAATTAAAAATATTTAGAAAATTATTTTTATAAAATGGATTTCATTTTTGAACTCAGAGAATCGATATTATGTTAAGGTAATTTTTGGGGATTTTTCTAAAAATAATGAATTTTCGGTGAATAGTGTATTTATTTAAAAAATAAATTAAAAATATTTAGAAAATTATTTTTATAAAATGGAGTTCATTTTTGAAATCAGAGCATTGATATTTGGTTAAGGTGAAATTTTGGGATTTTTTCTAAGAAAGTTGAATTTTCAGTGAATAGTAAAAATACAGTTTTAGGGTTTCGGTATGTTTAATGACATCATAACTGTGTCATGATGATGTCATGAGATATTTTAAAGGATGTTCGACTAAAGAGGATGAATTATTGTGTGGGGGTCCCCATGTGGCCTAACTTTATGGGAAGTACCATGGGAGGGCCCATGCTTTTGAGAAAACCACTTTTGAGGTGTCCCTTGGCCATTAATGCTTTGTCCCCTCACTTTCCCTATAAATACCAAGCCCTCATCTCATCTTTTCGACTCAAAAACCATCCTCAACGAATTTCTGGTCTCCTTACCTCCCAAGGATTCCTCCCAAGGTTCCCCCAATCCCTCAAGGTCCCAACCTTTGAGTTTTAAGAGTTACGTTTTAAGGTAAGGGATCCGACCTCTATCTTTAATTTCAAGTAATCTCTTTTATGTCATTCCTTTTATGCTTCATGTTCATATGTTGGAGGATGTTATTTTATACTCCTCTTACTTCCCTTTTAATGTTCATATAATGAGAGATCCCCTCTTACTCTCATTATTTCGTTTTATGAAGTTTTAAGTGGCGCCGTTAGGCTGCCGAAATTTTTGTAACGAATTCTTTCCCCCTTCTCATTTTCAAGATCTATTTTCATGTAAAGTATTTCAAGTTCCTTTTTATTATTTTGGGGTATGGTCTCTATATTTATCATACTGATCTTTTATGATCATATGATGAGAGACCCCATTTGATCTCTTCAATTCAGTATTTTGATGTTTTAAGTGGCGCCGTTAGGCTGCCGAATTTTTAAGTGGTTCTTCACCCTTCTCGTTTTGAAGTTCTACTTTCATGTCAATTATTTCAAGTTCCTTTTTGTTATGTTGGGGTATGATCTCTATATCTATCATACTGGACTCTTATGTTCATATGATGAGAGACCCCATTTGATCTCTTCAATTCAGTATTTTGAAGTTTTAAGTGGCGCCGTTAGGCTTCCAAATTTTTAAGTGGTTCTTCACCCTTCTCGTTTTGAAGTTCTACTTTCATGTCAATTCTTTCAAGTTCCTTTTTTTATGTTGGGGTATGATCTCTATATCTATCATACTGTACTCTTATGTTCATATGATGAGAGACCCCATTTGATCTCTTCAATTCAGTATTTTGACGTTTTAAGTGGCGCCGTTAGGCTGCCGATTTGTTTTATGGGATTCTTTCACCCTTCTCATTCTTTTCAAAGTTCTACTTTCATGTCAAGTCTTTCAAGTTACTTTTTAATTATGTTGGGGAATTATCTCTTTATCTATCATAATTAACTCTTATGTTCACATGATGAGAGACCCTATTTGATCTTGTCAATTCATTTTTATTGAAGTTTAAGTGACGCCGTTAGGCTGCCGAATTTTCATAAGAGAAATCAAATTTTTGTCTTCCTTCCATGTTTTTCATTTCCATGGTATGTCCTTGAAATTTCATTACCATGATCATGTATCCTTCTTATTCTGTCCATATACTGTTTTATGGGTCATTTATGAATGTTTGATCCATTTTCCATCTCTTTTTAATGTCTTCTAAAACCTCGTAACATAGCCGTTATACTACAGAATTTCCGTCTCAAAATGTCTCTCTCTTTTTCTAAAGTTCTTTTATATTATTAAGTGAATACTCAAAGCTCTTTCTTCTAAAGGGGTATTCACATATATACCAAAATGTTCTATTTTAAATTCTGTTATTTACATACATGAGACCCACCTTCCTTTTCTGTGGGTTTTAAAGTGACGTAAATATCATGTCTTTAAAGCAGTTTTTAAAACGTTGTGATTATGAAATGAAACCCATTTATTTTATGCTATATGGGTTATTTATGAAATGTTTGATGATGATATGTGTGGATCACATGATAATAAAGGAAAATTTAAGGGTGCGCCCTGATAGCTCTCCAATGCATTGGGTAATGATGTAACCACTAGAGATTACAATTTTCACGATACCTTGGTCAATAACCTTGGTAATTTTCAAATGACACCTTGGGAATGGACCTTGGTGATATGTTCATGATTGTCTATATTAAATGTTGCAGCCACATCTTCAATTTATGAAAAATGTTATTTTTATTATGATATATCTCATGATTTCTTTCTCATGCCTTAAAGTTATTTTCATGACGTTATTGAAGTATCTCAAGTTCACATGTAAAATTTTTCTCTTGTTTTCCTTACTGGGCCTTCTGCTCACCCTTTCTTTTGATGTATATTCCCAGGTTATGAGATGCATTAATGAATCTTGGATGAACATGAGGAGATGCCTTTCAAGTGTTTAAGAAGAATGTTTTTTGTTTTCATGTTTTAAGTTCCTGGTTTCCAAGACACTAAACCTTAAAGATCCTCGGTTTTGTAAAATGTAATGAATGTTTATGTGATAAAAAGGCGGGATGCTATAAGGAATATGGGATCCTGAGACTTTTTGTCGACTATCGGCACTTGAAACCGGTGACCATGAAGAACAAGTACCCACTCCTGAGGATTGACGACCTCTTTGATCATCTAAAGGGAGCATGGTGGTTCATGAAGACAGTCCTCAGATCAGGTTGTCACCAGCTCAGAGTGTGAGATGAGGATGTGCAGAACATGACTGTTAGATGTTGGTATGACCGTTACAAGTTCTTCGTTATGACATTCATCATAACCAATGCTCCAGCAGTGTTCATGTGACTCATGAACTGGATGTTTCATCCATACCTTGATCACTTTGTGGTAGTCTTCATTGATGACATTTTGGTCTACTCAGCTACTGAGGAGGAGAATGCCTATCATTTTCAGGTAGTTTTGGACACACTCCGAGAGAACTGACTTTATAGTAAGCTCTAGAAGTTCCAATTCGGGATCCGAGAGGTTCACTTTCTGAGAAATATCATCTCTGAGGATGGAGTTGTGGTGGATCCAGTGAAGATTGAGGTTGTACTTTCTTTGGAGCCACCCAGGAGAGTGACAGAGGTGCAGAGTTTCCTGGGTTTGGATGGATACTACTAGAGGTTTGTACCATATTTATCTAGAGTTTTAGCACCTTTATCTGTGTTGACGAAGAAGGCGAAACTCTCCATGTGGTCAGAAAGATGCCAGAAGAGTTTTTAGGTGTTGAGGCAAATACTTAATAGTGCCCCCATCTTGAGGATTCCGGAGGAGGGAGTTGAGTATGTAGTCTACTGCGACACATTAGAGACCGAGCTCGGATGTGTCCTGATGTAGGAGTGCACATTTATAACATATGGTTCTCGATATTTGAGACAACATGAGCAGAACTACGCTACCCATGACCTGGAGTCAGCAGTAGTGGTCTTCGCCTTGAAGATGTGGCGACATTACTTGATGGGAGAGTGTTTTATACTGTACTCTGATAATAAGAGTCTCAGGTATATCTTCTCTCCTAAGGACCTGAACCTGAGACAAAAAAGTTGGCTCAAGTTCCTCTTATACTATGACTTCGAGATAGTATATACTCCTAGGAAGGGGAACATTGTAGCAGATGCACTCAGTAGGAGATCCGGTATAGAGCTGCTAGGTGAGGCGATGGAGCAGCTGGCAGCTTTGCAAATATCCTTTGTGGATCGGGATAGAGCATATTTTCTTCAGTCTCATACAGTCACTCCCCCACTTCTTCAGCGAGTCAGGGATGCGCAACATGGGGACACTGACTGTGAGGCTCTACGTGCTCAGATATCCACATGATAGATACCTGATGAATTTTATGAAGGTGGAGAGCATGTCATCTTTTTTAGAGGACGTACCGTGGTACCAGTGTCTCTTCGGGAGGAAGTGTTGAGGGAGTTCTACACTTACCCACTAGCGGTACATCCAGAAGTGGCGAAGATGTACCAGGATCTCCGATGACAACACTGGTGGCCGGGAATGAAGAAAGTAGTAGCAGAGTTTATCTCTTAGTGCCTCACTTGTCAGCAAGTGAAGGTGGAGCATCAGGTACCAGCAGGCTTGGTTTAGCCTTTTGTGGTCCCAGAGTGGATGTGGGATGGGATATCGATGGAATTCGTGATAGGAATTCCACGTACATCCAGAGGTCATGATTCTATCTGGGTGATCATTGATTGTCTCACCAAGTCGGCTTACTTCATATCGACCAGAGAGCAAGGTTCAGTAGAGAGTTTGGGATGCCTCTATGTTCAGAATATTGTGTGGATAAATGGATTACTAGCATCTATTTTCTCTAATCGTGATGCATGTTTTAATTCCCAGCTATGGAAGGGGTAGCAGGAGGCTTTCGGGTTGTAGCTTCATTTGAGCACCGCCTTCCATCCTCAGATGGATGACCAGATTGAGTGGACTATTCAGACTCTCGAGGACATGCTGCCTGCTTGCATCCTTGACTTCAGTCGCAATTGGTAGGATCACTTTCCCTTGGTGGAGTTTTCATAAAACAATAGCTATCCCTCCACCATTGGGATTTCACCTTTTGAGGCATTGTACAGATGACCTTGCAGATCACCTTTGTGATGGAATGACCCAGGGGAGTCAGCACTCATGGGACCAGAGATGGTAGAGGATACCATATAGAAAGTGCAGATCATCCAGGAGCAGATGAAGACTACATAAAGTAGGAAGACGTTTTATTCTGATAGGAGACAGAGACCTCTAGAGTTTGAGGATGGTGACCGTGTCTTTCGGCAGTTCTCACTCGATGAGGTTTATGGAGATTTGGCCAAGGCGGAAAATTATCTCTAAGGTTCATTGGACCCTTCTAGGTCCTCAGTAGATTTGGCGAGGTGGATTACTGCTTAGAACTTCCCCTCAGTTGCACCGGGTGCACGACGTCTTCCACGTTTCCCATCTTAGGAGATATGTGCACGAACCTTCTCACATCATCAACCATAGAGAGCTGGACGTCGATGATGGGGAGACATTTATGGAGGTTCCAGTGGAGATTTAGGATAGACAGGAGCATGTCCTTCGTGGGTGGTGGATACCTCTGGTGCACGTTCCCTGGCAGCACGAGAACCTCCAGGAGGGAACATGGGAGCTGGAGGCTCAGATACGTGCTCAGTACCCCCACTTGTTTTTCTAGTTTTGTGTTCTTGATTTTGAGGATGAAAATCCTTGATGTGGGGAGAATGTAAAAACCTGGAATTTCCATGAATTTTTTTAATTATATGGGAATTTTACGAGTCTGTGAAAATTGGCGGCGCGTGATTCTGAGGCCTGGTGTGCCCGGAATGAATTTCTGAACTTTTTTTCGGGTACATTTAGTAAAATTGTGATCAGGTTTTTGTAACTTTTGAACTAGTGCTCGAAATTGAAATCTGAGGACACTGTTGAACTCGCAGCGCCGATATTCAATTAATGAGACTTTTACCTCGACAACAATTGGTCGAGGGTGAAAGTTTGTTTTTGTGTTTTTCATGAAAGAATAAATTAAAATAATTTTTTTTAACATTTTTATTTGTTGAAACCTCCCATGTGGATGTTATAAAGATGGGGACCACCTGAACTAAAACCTCCCACATGTATGTTATGGAGGTGGGGACCAACGAGCCTAAAACCCCAATTTTGAATTTCTAGTGGTGGGGGCCACCCGAACCCTCTTAATGGGAGAAACCCCTTGAACTCCCTCATTAATGAAGAGTTAACCCATGGACTCCCTCCAGCTTTTATTATGCCAACAATTTTCATTTAATAGAGTCAATTAATTATGCTGACATGCCAAAATAATTAATCTAGCCAATTTAAATTATATTGGCACCTCTTTACTTTGGGAATAATTGGTTGGCGAATGAGAATGGGAGATCTTGGAGAACTTCTCTCCAACAAAGAACAACCTCCATCGAAGAACGATTATCCGACGAACCGACGAACGATCTCGGGATCGGAGGCGTGTGGCCGGCATGATGAACGTCAACATCTTCGAATTATTTCTCACACCAACATCAATGAACCATTGAGGTAGGGTGGTTGTTTGAATTTTCCCCCGTACCTGTTCTTGACAATTCTTCTTAAATCAAGAAGAAATTAAGCCGCTTGTTACAGCCCTAACGGGGAGGGTGTAGGCTGAAAAAATATGGACCGACCTCTCCACATATTTCTTGAGTTTTGTTGTGTTCCTCGCAATGGAATATGGCGGCAATTGGTGCCGACGAATGGCACCGGTGGGACTCAGATACGGTGACCGACACACCACCGGCCGCGATGAAGAAGACGCCGCCCTGCGGCCCCCGCGCCGCCCCGCGACCCCCGTGCCGCCCTCCAGCCTCCGCGCCGCCCAGTGGCCCCCGCGCCGCCCCGCGGCCCCCGGGGCCGCCCCCGCGCCGCCCCGCTGCCCCCGCGCCGCCCCGCTGCCCCCGCGCCGCCCCCGCGCCGCCCCGCGGCCCCCGCGCCGCCCAGCGGCCCCCGCGCCGCCCAGCGGCCCCCGCGCCGCCCCGCGGCCCCCGCGCCGCCCCGTGGCCCCCGCGCTGCCCAGCGGCCCCCGCGCCGCCCCGCGGCACCCGCGCTGCCCCGCTGCCCCCCCCCCCCCCCCCCCGCGGCCCCCGCGCCGCCCCGCGGCCCCCGCGCCTCCCCGTGGCCCCCGCGCCGCCCCGCGACCCCCGTGTTGCCCCGTGGCCCCCTCTCTTCCCCGCGGCCCCGCCGCCAATCTTGGATGCCCAACGTGGATTGGGCCAGACCCAGTAGGCTGGGGTGACCAGAATCAGGTTGGGTTGGCCCAGGCCGGGTCAGTCTGACCGGGTCGGACCAGACCCCGGCCAGCTTCGACCCATTTCTGCTCTTTTGGAAATAAAATTGACACCAAGTGTCTGTTTGATGAACCATCTATGGAACTGGAAACCTTGGAGTGAGACAGTCCCTTTGGTATACCCCACTAGAGACTTGAATAAAGTTGGGTATTGGTTGGGTTGGTTTGAGCATGAATCCAAACAGGCCATCGAGACTAAAAAGCTAATAACTTACAGACCGAGCGTCCGTTGGATGCACCTTATGTTGTGTTGAGACCCCTATGACGTTTTGGTCCTTTGAGATACTTCTTTGTGGGAATTAATGGTAGTTGGAGAATCGACCAGTGGCTTGGAGAGTGGACCCTCCCGAAGAAGAGAAAACATAGTGCGGGAATCCTGTAGTTGGCTATGATGAGGTACTATGATCCTGTGTGGGTCTGACGATGTACTGAAAATGTAATAGGATCCTGTGTGGGTGTGATGACGTACTGGTGATGTACTAGGATCCTGTGTGGGTCTGACGATGTACTGATGATGTACTAGGATCCTGTTTGCATCTGATGACGCACTGTCGATATACTAGGATCCAGTGTGGGTCTAATGATGCACTGACGATGTTCTAGGATCCTGTGTGGTTCTGACGATGTACTGATGATGTAATAGGATCTTTTGTGGGTCTAATGACATATTGAAGATGTACTAGGTTCCTGTGTGGGTCTGATGACATACTGATGATTTACTAGGATCATGTGTGGGTCTGACGACATACTGACGATGTACGTGGATCCTGTGTGGGTCTGACGATGTACTGATGATGTAATAGGATCCTCTATGGGTCTGACGATGTACTGAAGATATACTAGGATCCTGTGTGGGTCTGACAATGTATATACGATGTACTAGGATCCTGTGTGGGTCTGACGAGGTACTAGGATCTTGTGTGGGCCTGACGATCTACTACGATACTCTGTGGGTCTAATGATGATGATTTAGTATCCTTCTTGGGTCTGCCTCTTAACAGAGTAAGATTATTCTGTAGTTACATCTAATCATCTTTAATACTTTACCTAAGATATACCTAGTGTGAACTGAGTATTTACCTTTGCGGTACTTTCCTTTGTGGTAATACCTTTGTGGTAATATTCTGTGTGGCGTACCTGTGTGGTGCTTACCTTCGTGGTACTCCTTCCTTTTTGGAATAGTTGAGCTTGGGATTTTGAGTTGGACTCTGTGTTTCCTCATGATTGAGATGGGAATACTTGATAACATAGGTACATGTTTGGGAATATACATAAGTAGGGTTGTCAGTTGATTTCATGCTATGTGGTTTATCCTTTGTGGATTTTGTGAGACCTTGAGGGTCTGAGGGTCCCTACTGAGTATCATTATACTCACCCCTGCATGAGCTATGCCCACACCTTGTTATATTTGGTGTAGACTACGGACAACACTGACTGAGGACGAGGGTACCGGGACCAAACGATGACAGGATGTGGACCATACAACATGTTGGTACGCAGAGGAGACGGGTGGACGTGGAGTGCTGAGGAGGCGATCTGTACTTATCCTTCAGGTAGGAACCTCAGAGGATGAACCAGTAGATGTTTTTCTCTTTCTTCAGTTGTATTGTATTTCAGTTGTACTTGTACCATTACTACTGGTATTTTATTCCGGCCCCTTTTACTTTCAACACTCTTCTTGCTATACAGTTTACTTGTGTTCGTATCTTGTTGTGTGCTTAGTTGCATGTGTTTACAGTATATAAAGGTAGTGCCTTCCCGGTTTTAGGGGATACACCTTTCTGTGCTAGTTGCCAACCCCCGGCCTATAAAAGGTGAGATTGGGGTAGTCAAGACACGGGCCCTGGGGGATGTGTCATGACATTATATCCATGGATTTTGTTTTCATTAGTCCACACACATCCACTTTCTCTAGACTGAGAAATGTGGTTGATTACTTCTTATTTAGCTTGTAGGTCCTTCAAATTGTACTTCCTTTTTTGAATAGTGACACACGTGTGAGTGTGGTTATGTGAGAGATTGGAAGACATCTTATCCCATTCATGATTCAACTTTCCTTACAAATATGTTTGGCTCAAATATATAATTTTTTTCGATAATTGGTTTTATTTATATCGAGATAAAAAAATATCATCATCACTAGTGTGGTAAAGATTCCCTTTGGTGTGATTTCCATGTAAATTAATTGAGAAATCTCTCCATTGACTGGTTTATGACATTTATTTTGACATTTACTACATGTAATATGTCGCAAAATTAGATAAAACTTAGTATATTGTGAAAAAGACCTTCAAATAACAAGACATATGTGTGAATTATGTATTTTTCTCCAATCTTAGGCTTCCCAAATAATATGATCTTCAAACTCACATCATTTCTATACAAATAACTCTATATTTTTATTATTTTATACCAATGATAATATTTTTTGGGTCAAATGAAAAGTACATATACTATCAATAATCTATGTTTCCACTCCATTTATCTCTATTAATGAAATTTCAGAAATAATAGCCTCCTCATATTTTCCTTTCTTAACCAATGTATTCTTATTAGTTTTCATTGGTGGTGTGTGGGCATGTTTTACCATCGACTATATTTATTCTAGCTCATCATGAAAGACTGAAATTATATTGTTTTTTAAATTTTCATGATGTTTCATACCATATCTAGGTTATAGTTCTCCATGTATATATTATAACCATTATTTTCTCCCTTGAAGAAAAATTAATTTAATTATTCCCAAAACCTTAAAAAATTGTAACCATTAAAAGTATATCGAGATTAATAAATTCTATAGGACCGTTATCATTCTTCTTTCTCTATTACAAATATCCTTATAATTGATCATAAAGGTTTGGTACAACTCATTTTTTCATAATTATAATATCATATTCATGGGGTCTTAATCTATATATTTGCATAAAAAACAATATCCATATAAGCCTTCTTGTTTTGGGAAACTAAATCTTATTTTGAGGTGAGGGTGATTGGGGTTTTGAATTAACCACCATTAATTTTTCTTTGCCTCTAAACCGTTACAATTATGGGAGTGCCACACCAATATTGGAAGATTCATCAAGTACATCTATAGCCTATTTAAAGGATGAATCACTTGAGATTCCTGAATTTATGTTAGTAGTAAGAAGACTTTCTTGATCATCAATCTTCCTTTACAACATTATGAATTCAGCTTTGAGTTCCTCAATTTTTTACTCTCCTTTCACTATATTGGAAACAATATCAATGATTTGGGCATGTTCTTCAATTTTTATCATATTCTCAACTTCCTTACTTGGTTTCCATATTTTCAATATTTAAGTCATTATTTCTCAAATTTAATCTAGGAATTATCTCTTCATTATTACTGAAAATAAACCTTGGAGTCACTTATAATACTATTAGATTTTTTCCCTATAAACATCAACATATTCATGAGTGCACTATAATTCAGATTTAATGTCAACTCTCCCCTTGACTTGAATACCTTATACATCAATATCTTCCAATTATGGCTTGTCTAAAATAGTCAAAATAACTTCTTCACCAAGGTCGTTACAATCCTCAACGACATCAACTTAGGTTTCCACAAATATACCTCATTCTATTAAAAGTAAATTTCTTATTCTAAATAGTTTCATTTATGAATTTATTTGACCCTTAATATCCTTTGGAGACTTGTTTTAAGAAACATAATCCTCATTATTGTCTAGGAACATCTTGGGATACCTAATAGTGATATTACCAACTTTTTTTCACTTAAAAAAAGAATGTGGAAGATTTTACTTAAATTACCATCTTCCCCTTTTCAAACTAGAGGATAATAAAAACATTACTCATCCAATTATTCTTTAATGAGTTCCTCCTACAATGACGGTTTATTTATTTTCTTAAAAGAAACATATTTTGAATTTTCTTTTAATTCAGTCTCATTATCATAAATCCCCATCTCACATGAAATGGGAGTACTATGAATAAAATATAGTGTCATCTCATATAGAACATTATATTTTAGAATGGAAAATTTCATGTTGAACCATGGAGGTAATCTTCTCAGGATTCTTTAAATAAATTTTAAATCATTAATGTCATCTCCATGTCCATATATACCTTCTATAAGATTGTTCAACTAATCAAATAGTTCATCAACTATCTCATTCAGGATCATTATTAAATCTTCATACTTATTCCATAATACATGAATCTTTTCCTCTTAAAATTTTAAATCACCTTTATAAATATTGAGATATTTATCCAACATATAATGATAAGTTTTTCATGAGATAACCTTTTTATAGGAAGGGTTATCCAAATCTCCCCCTAAAACAATAATTGAATTATAATTTCCATCGAGATTCTTTTTTATCCTTATTAGATAGGTATCCACACTCCTTGGTGGAAGAAATATCATGTAAAGGGAGAATTTATACACCCATTACCTATAATTTTTTTGTATCATTAAATTTTTTTTTATAGCCCAAAATTAATGCCTTCAAAGGTGGATATTTATTTATGTTTGAAAAATATAACCATTACATTGTGGGAGAGAAAAATAATCTTGATAACTATTGCCTCTAATACCACTTGTTGGTATCAAAGAGGGATCAATACCCTATGGGTGAATTAGGGCATTGTAAATTATTTTCCAAACCATTCCAAATGATCTCTTTCCTTTTTATAAGGAATTACTCTCCCTTTCAATCAGCTGTAATAATGCAATAAAATAGTAGAGAAGGGTAACAAAAGTTTTTAAATGGTTCAAAAAATGGGACAATCCTTGAGCATGCATGGAAATATGTTTATACACCTGAATCACTAATCCCACTACTTTTATTACAAAATTAGAGCAGCTGCACTAACCCTATGTGCTTATAAACCCCACGAGATGAAATATAACTACTCATTAATTTTCAGTGAATATACCTCACTTATAACAACCACTAATTAAATTCTCAAGAATATATTTATATGGATACACCAAAAATTGTCTATCAATTCGCTCATATTTCTCACTGTTAATGTAATCAAATAATTTTCTAGAAAAAAATATAATGGATCACCTCTTCCGTCTTCTCTAACATTAAAAAACTTATATGAAACACATCCTTTTATTTTATTTATAATATTTTTTTTTACTTTTCTCTCCCTTATATATTCTTTTAATTCAATTACAAGTAGATTTTATATCTTTACAAGAATCAAACCTTCATCCAATGATCATGATTAATTATACATTCTCTAGAACAGAAATATCATCCCATACGAACTGAATACTTTTAATATGATCATCATATAAAATTCAAGCCAATTCAAGCCCTATAATTTCATGTGAATCCATTCTTTTGAACTCCAACAATAACTATGTGACGGTCGGTAAAATTAGGGTCCATGGCGTAACATCATGTTTCATAGAATAACATATGGTCACTAACGAGATCCAGAAAATCCACTTCATGTCTAATATTCAATTCTCTAATGATAAAGTAATGGATCTTCTAATCCACTTTCACCCTCGATCCATTATCAACACGACCCTCTGCTTCTTGCCATGATCCTCACCTAGATAGAACTAGTGAAATCTTCTCAGATCAAGTTGTGGTGTGAGTCACTTATTTCATGATGCGAGTCCCTGCAATAAAGAACCATCAAAATATACCCAAATATATTCATTAAGTGATCCTCCACTTAGGGTGTGTCCATATATAAAAAACCATCAAATCCTACACTTACACTATCATGGCATAGTGAACCATCTACAATAAGACCTTCCCATGAAAATTTACATTCAAATCCACTTCAATCACCTTCAAAGCATGATGAATGTATTGTAATGTGACTCTTGTTCTGTAGAAAATAATATAGATTCTTCTAACAGTAAAAGATCTTACATCAATTATAGAGACACTTTAGAAGTTAAATCACACTTAATTTTCAACAATCCCAATACCAAAAAATTTAAAATGGATTTTTTCTCAAAATATATCATATGAAAAACCAATAAATTATTTTTGTGTATATTTCACTATAAAAAGTAGTATCTCAATAATGGGGGAAAAATACCATAAATCACTATATTTTTTATATCACTAAAAATAAAAAATATTAAAAAGATACTGTTGGTCGGAGTGGACACTCAAGAGGGGGGGTGAATTGAGTTCCAATTAAAATTTCTGTTAAAAACAATTTCTATTAAAATCCCCCAATTTCAAAAACAAATTAAACTGTAGTGAATTTATATAGATTATAAAGGTTCAATTAGTTTCTCAAAGATTGATTAATTCTCAGTTAACTTAATCTTATGATTAAATTAACTTTTGAAACTAACTTACTGATTTATAACAAATATAAACACTTGCGAATTTAATTATCAAAGTAGCTTTGAAGATAGATTATATTTCAAAGTAATAGCAGCGGAATATGAAATAAATATGTATAGTATGGATATAGAGTATAACTACAAACACAGAGAATTAACCAAGAGGTTCAGTCTCAAGCCGAGACTTAGTCCTCTCAAAAGTTTATATAAAAATGATCCACACCCTGGATCGGGGTTAACAACAGTGAACACACTGTCCACTGTCCAGGTCACAAGACCTCTACCACAGTTCTTCGTGGGAAAACAAACAACAGCAGCCAGCTGTCCAGGTCACAAGACCTCTACCACTATCCACAGTGGGAAATGAAGTGTAAAAGGGTTTGCTGAGGATTTACAGATCCTCCAGTGAAAGTACAGGAGTCAGTGTGTGTGTTTAATACAGCAGATAACACACACTGCTCAAAATGTAGAAAACTAAAACACAGTAGAGCAAGAGATAGAAAGAAGAAGGTTTAGAGTGCTCTATAGTGTTGGCAGATCAGTTCTAGACTCGTAGGAATGAGTGACTTGAAGCTTTGGTCCTTTTTCTGTAAGTTGACACTAAAACAGAGTGTCGTGATTTCCAGACTTCCAGATGTTCAAGTGATCAGCTTCTTTGAGTTTGAGTGCTTCACAGCATGGCTTTTAGGAGACGGTTCTTTCAGTCGGTTCACTTGAGACTCTTTTGTTCTTCAGAATGAATGCTCGAGAGTTCTTCTTTTTGTGTATATGCGTATCTCCTTCTCAGTTGTAGATGTTAGACTCTTCCATTCATTCTATTTCTTGAATGCTTCTCTCTTCTTTTTATACTCCTCCATATATTCCCTTTTTGTTCACCCGAAGCCGACAAGATAAATAGTCTTGAGTTACACGTGCGATCTTCCTCGTACATTGTATTATTTCTTGATATGTCTGCAAATATTAATAAATAATGTTAGGTGTATCAATTTGGCTAGACATGACCGTTAGATTAGTATTAATCAAATTGGTAAAGAAAAAAGTAGGAATATAATAATAATAAACTGGTCGAGAATGTATGTCACTGTGGACTTCAATTGTGGTCTTCCAACTGTGGACTTCCTTCTGACTGCTGACTTCAACAAAAGTCTTGCTGTCTGTAGGCTTGCAATGGTAGCTTTTACTTCATGTAACTGTAGCCTCTCTAACTGTAGACTTGTAACATCAAATTTGTAGAACTGTAACCTTTATCAACTGTAGACCTCGATCATCAGTAGACTTAGTCGACAGACGCTGTCTAACTGTAACCTTGACTGTAGGCTTATGACTGTAGACTTGTTCGACTGCGAACTTGTTCCAACTGTAGACTTGTTCGACTGTGAACATGAGCAGAGAAAACTTTGAACAGAAGTCTTGTAACTGTGACCTTCGTCTGTGAGCTTTGACAATAGATAGCGGTAGACTCGTGACTGTAAGCTTGTATTAGTCTTCGACTGTAACCTTGTAACTGTGAACTTATTGCAACAGTAACTTAAGGTGACAGTTAGCTGTAACTGTGACTTTGAAAAGAAAACTCTGACTGGTAGCTAACAATTCCAAACTTATGTAAATGCTACTGTAAGCTGTTACAGTAAAGTTATGAGAGTAGGAATATGAACTGTTTAGAATAAAATACGTTTAAGCATAGAATAATAAGATTAATGCAAGGTTTTAATACATCATAATCAATGGTTAAGCATGATTTGGGATTATCAAAACAAGTGATTCAAACAATCTCCCCCTTTTTGATAATCACAAATCATGTCAGTATGGAATGAAATATAGATGTATCAGAGAGAAGTGTGCAAAACACAGTATTAGCAATATGAGCACAAAAATTAGGTATAATCCGCAAGGATTTCTCCCTCTTTGTATAGGTTCATATCTCCCCCGAGTTTTCCCTATTTCTCCCTATTTCTCCCTATCTATTTCTCCCTATTTATCCCCCTTTTTGATTAACAAAAAGAAAGACAGAGAGATAGAAAATAAACATTGTATTAATAATGAGTACATTACATGACCCAAAACGTGAATACATGATCCCTATAAAAAAAAACATAAACAGACTCAATCCTCTTCATCTGTAGGTAAGGGATCTTTTCCTTTGGAGGAAGAAGATGGAGCAGTAGGTGAAAGATCAACAGGCTTAGGAATTGTAACAGGAATGTCTGGAGGGGCAGCAACAGAGGCTCCTGAAGGCCTGTAGTGAGTAGCTTGCCGAGGTATCAGTGGTCTAAGGCTTCTGAGGGCATCAGCAGGAGACATTACTGAAGAACCACTGGGGTTGGAGATAGGTAGGGCAGGAGGAACTATAACAGGTGTGCAGTCCACATGAAGAAAAGGTTGGAGCAGATTTCTGAAATCCATGATGATGTTTCCTCCTCTGTCCATGGCAGATAAGAAGTCATTTTTGTTTTCCAAGAATTTATCCAAAGCCGGGGTCAACTCTCGTAGCTTGCTAACTTGTTCTTTGAAAGCTTGAGTAACAGGAGGCAGCTTCATAGTTTCTAGCATGAGCTTGAAGTGATGGTTCAACTGATGCTTGGTGAAAATCCGATCAAAGTAATGATCCACTTTACTTTTGATGGCCTCCTGAGAAGCAGTAGCAGCCTGCAGGTGCTCACGAACAAAGCCACTGACTTCTCTTGTAGTAGCAAGGATCTGTAGGTCTGATGTGTCATTTGCACGGGCCTGAGTAAGCTCTTCTCTGAGCAGGCTTCTAAACTGCTCAAGGTCTACAGGAGAGCTAGATGAAGGAAGGGACTTGACTGAGAATTCCACTGTCTCCTTGAAAGACTGAGTCAGATTTCCAATCACTTTCTGAATGACAACATCCTGATTGCTAAAGTGTTCTTTTACTGATTTCTTGAAAGCCTCAAATACTTCCACAAACTGCTTGACCACTTCTTTGATGTATCGAATCTCACTGGCCACTTGTGTCTGAGAACTGCTCAGGGCAGTTAAAGAAGCAACTGATTGTCTGAGGGCCACTACTGCTCCAGTCCAGCTTTCAATTTGAGTGTGGCACACTTTCATTTCATCCATCACTTCTTTGATTGGACTTCCCACAACACATCCTATAGATAATTCTAAGGATTGTTCTACATTTTTCAGCTCATCAAAAAGACTGGTTTTCAATTCAGCAACAGACTGTCTGATGGTCTCCTTAATTTCATTCTTTAAGGATTCAAGGTCTTCCTTGGTGGCCAATCTTTCAGTTTCTAACACTGGAGAGCTGTTAGTTAGGATAACTGGATTTCTTGGTGGTTGGTTTTCCTCATCTGAATCCTCATAATTGAGTCCTAACACCATGTATCCTAGATCTGAGGTCCATCCTTCTATATCATACAGTACAGAGACTGAACCAAAATGCTCCCCCTCACTTGGAGATCCTTCCTGAACATTTTCTACTATCTTCTCGACTCTGGGTAACTCTAAGTGCTCTTCTGTAGCTCTATCAGGTTCCATATTTGCTTCCTCTGTAGGTTCAGCAGTGAGGTTAGCCTCCCTCTCTGTTGGGTCATCAACCACTTCCATGACACCAGTAGTAGAGACCACTCCTGCTTCCTGGTCAGACACTGACTTGTCTGTATACCCTATCAGAGGGCTCATACTAAGTTCTTCTACAACAGTTTCTTGATTTTCATTTGAAGTTCCAGCCTCTTCTGCTTCGACTGTATCATCCTCGTCAGAGGTGTCCTTGACAAAATATTGAGATTCTTCTTCTTCTTCTTCTGTAGACTCAGTCTCACTGTCTCTTAGAACAGGTTCTCTACTAGGTAGTTCTTTTGGAGGGCTTGCTGCTCCAAACGTCACTGTCCTGACAGGACTGTGAGTAGTATCAGGATCACTCCCTTCATCAATTGGGGTGTTCTCTCTTGTAGAGTCACCAACTACTGCAGTCTGTTCATCATCTGAGTATACAGGTTCAGGCTCATCAGGCTTTAAGCCTGGATCTCTCCAATCTCTCGGTCTAGAGGGATGAGTAGAAGGGCTAAATTTCTCATAGATTCTCTCCTCATCATTCACCCATGATTTCTTCCAGGGATTCCAACTGATCTTCATGAATTTGTAGATTACTTTCGAGATACATACACTGTTCTTTGCCACTATCAACTCTTCCTGACTTCCAGCTTCACCTTTCACTTTCAACATAACCGAAATGAGTTTAGCATGGAACAAGGCACTTGATTTTGATCTTGCCTTTATCATGTCCTCCATCTGAGCCATCAGCAACCTACAAAGGTTGACCTTCCTTCCATGTTTTAATAAGTACATCAAGTAAATATCCTGGTGCTTCAGAGTTGCAAAATCTCCTCTTCTAGGACTCAGTACATGCTGAATAAAATTAAACAGAAGCCTGTCCTCTCCACTCATTTCAGCAGCAATAATCTTTCTTACTGTGCCATTGCCTGTCAATTCTTCCAGAGCCGTCTCATGATCAAAGATTCTACTATTTGGAGGAGCCGCTCTAGAATAGTAGTTGTAAATACCCTCATGAGGAACTCTTAAACATGCAGCCCATTCAACGGATGAAAAACTGACCTCATTGCCGTTTACTCTGGATACCAGTCTATGCAGATCATCCTCTTCCTCGAACTGTAGATATTCATAGAATTCCTTCACCAGTTTCGGGTAGTACGGTCCATTATTGTTTGCGAAACATTCGGTCCATCCCTGCTCATTAAGCACTGCCAGTACTAATGATCTGCTCGATAAAATCCACTCTTCACTTAGCTCCTTCTCAGCAACTGTTTCTCTCTTAGTCAGATGTGGATTAACAGGTCTTATCGAGGCGTTCCCGGTGCCATTGGATTCGACTCGAGTCCTCTTTGGCATTGGTGAATCTTCATTGACAGTCGGGGGTCGCTTTGTTCTGGCCATTGGAACTGAATGAGGTTTCGAGGTTCGGTTGAAGGTTTAGGGTTTAGGACTTGAGAGAGCAAGAGTCGAGATGAGTGGATTGAGATATGTTCGATGTTCTAAGTTTTATCATTTAGGGATTTAGAAATAAAAAGAATAAAGAAAATAAACGGTTCGAATTCCTGAAAAATAAAATAAGGTTAAACAACGAAATAGCCTACAGAGATATGTAACAGTGAGGTACACCGGTGAGGTCTAACTGTGAGGTTTCAACTGTGAGGTTTCAACTGTGAGGTTTCAACTGTGAGTTTCAACTGTGAGGTTTCAACTGTGAGGTTTCAACTGTGAGGTTTCAACTGTGAGGTTTCAACTGTGCTATAATTAATCATACCTAACTCATGTTTGATGTAACTTAATCTCTCAGAATTCAAAGGCTTTGTAAAAATATCAGCTAACTGATGTTCAGTGCCAATGAACTCAAGAGTGATATCACCTTTTTGATAATGATCCCTCAGAAAGTGATGTCTCACATCAATATGTTTTGTCCTAGCATGAGATACTGGATTTTTAGAAATGTTAATACCACTTGTATTGTCACACCTTATAGAGACATGTTTGAATTGATATCCATAGTCTAGTAAAGTGTGTTTCATCCACAAGATTTGTGCACAACAGCTACCAGCAGCTATATACTCAGCTTCGGCAGTAGACAATGCAACAGAATTCTGCTTCTTACTACACCAAGATACTAGTGACTTGCCTAAAATGTGACATGTTCCAGAGGTGCTCTTTCTATCTAACTTGCAGCCAGAAAAATCAGCATCAGAATAACTTAATAAATCAAATGATTGTCCTTTTGGATAAATAATCCCAAATTAGGAGTATGTTTTAGATATTTGAAAATCCTTTTAACAGCAGTCAAATGAGACTCTTTTGGATTGGCTTGAAACCGAGCACACATGCATACACTGAACATGATGTCAGGTCTACTGGCAGTAAGGTACAGTAGACTACCTATCATACCTCTGTAATTGGTTTGATCCACTGGTTCACCAGTTTCATCACTGTCCAACTTGCAAGTGGTGCTCATAGGTGTGTCACTGCCTTTGGTGCCATCCAAAGAAAAACGTTTTAGAAGATCTTTAATATATTTACTTTGGTTCAAAATAATACCATTTTTATTTTGAAAGATCTGAAATCCAAGGAAAAATTTGAGTTCTCCCATTAAACTCATTTCAAACTCATTTTGCATTATTTTTGAAAAATCGACACATAAATAATTTTTAGAAGATCCAAAAATAATATCATCCACATAAATTTGTACTATTAAGACATCTTTAGAAATCCATTTAATAAAAAGAGTAGGATCAGCTATCCCTTTAGTAAATCCTTTCGAAATAAGAAAAGAGCTGAGCCTATCATACCAAGCTCTTGGAGCTTGCTTTAAACCATATAAAGCTTTAGATAGTTTAAAAACATGATTAGAAAAATGGGGATTTGTAAAACCAGGAGGTTGTTCCACAAATACATCCTCAATTATATATCCATTTAGAAAAGCACTTTTAACATCCATTTGATATAGTTTGAAATTCAGATGAGCAGCATAAGCAAGTAATATCCTAATGGCCTCTAGTCTAGCCACGGGTGCAAAGGTTTCCTCATAGTCTATTCCTTCTTCCTGACTATACCCTTGTGCAACTAGCCTAGCTTTGTTTCTGATTATATTACCAAACTCATCAACTTTGTTTCTAAACACCCATTTAGTGCCTATGGTAAGAGTGTCTTTAGGTCTTTCCACTAATTCCCAAACTTTGTTTCTTTCAAACTGATTTAGTTCTTCTTGCATAGCCATTACCCAGAATTCATCACTGATAGCATCATTGACATTTTTGGGTTCAAGCTGTGAAAGAAAAGCTTGATGTTCAACCTGATTTCTTAGAGAAGCTCTAGTTTGTGTTCCTTTATCAAGATTACCAACAACAGCATCTAAAGGATGATTCTTTAGAATCCTAGTTGATTTGGTAATGGTTGGACTAGAGATTTCAGGTTCATTTATAGGTTCGGGTTCCACAGAGGAAGATTCTGGAAAAAGTCCAGAACTGGTTGTTTTTATTACAGGTTCTTTAGATTTGTCATTTAGGTCCAGAACAGATAAGTCTTCTTCAACATCTTCAAGAGAAGTTTTAGACTCATGTGGATCAGTCTCATCAAACTTGATGTGAACAGATTCTTCCACACATTTGGTTTTCTTATTGAACACTCTATAGGCTTTACTAGTCATAGAGTAACCCAGGAAAATTCCTTCATCACTTTTTGGAGCAAATTTATCAAGATTATCTTTAGTATTCAGAATAAAGACTTTGCAACCAAAAACTCTAAAGTAATTAACCTTAGGCTTCCTATTATTCCATAACTCATAAGGGGTTTTCTTAAGAACCGGTATAATCAAGACTCTATTAATAACATAGAAGGCTGTATTTACAGCTTCAGCCCAAAAGTAAACAGGCAGGTCATATTCATTAAGCATAGTCCTTGCAATTTCTTGCAGGGTTCGGTTTCTTCTTTCCACAACACCATTCTGTTGAGGTGTCCTAGGAGCAGAAAAATTGTGAGTATAACCATTGTGTGAGCAGTAAGATTCAAATTCTTGATTCTCAAACTCACGGCCATGATCACTCCTCAAGGTCTTAATCTTAAGTCCACTAAGATTTTCTATAGACTTAGAGTATTTAACAAAGGAAGAGCAGGCTTCACTTTTGTGAGCTAGAAAGTATACCCAAGTATATCTAGAAAAGTCATCTACAAGAACATAAACATAGTGCTTCCCATTTATACTTGAAATTCTTGATGGTCCAAACAAATCCATGTGAACCAGTTCAAGTGGTTGAGAAGTTGAAACTTCTTTCTTTGGTTTAAAAGAAACTTTGTGTTGTTTTCCCTTTTGACAGGGATTACACACTTTGTCATTTGGGAATTCAAGCTTAGGTAGGTCTCTAACTAGGTGTTTCTTAGAGAGTTTTCTAAGTGAGTGAATGTTGCAGTGTCCTAATCTCCTATGCCACAGCCAAGACTCTTTATGAAAAGCATTTAAGCAAGTAACATTATGTTTAGCTAAAGTTTTTAAGTCAACAGCGTAAACATTTTCATTTCTTAAGGCAGAAAATATTAAAGCATTTTTGGAATTATAAACATCACAAGAATTGTTTTCAAATTTGACATTAAAGCCATCATCACACAATTGAGAAATGCTAAGTAGGTTGTACTTAAGTCCATCAACAAATAAAACTTTGGAAATTAATACTGAGTCAGTGTTACCAATCTGGCCTAAGCCGATGATTTATCCTTTTGAGTTATCACCAAAAGTGACATATCCTCCATCAAACTTTATTAAGCTTTTGAAGCACGAATAGTCCCCAGACATGTGTCTTGAACATCCACTGTCTAAGTACCATACCTTCTTGTAATTGCTTTTCAAACAGATTTGCTACAAAACAGATTAGACAGGAAATGACTTTGGTACCCAGATTTTCTTGGGTCCAGATATGTTAGCAATCAAGGATTTAGGTACCCAGATTTGTTTTATGGGTCCCATACAATTAATAGATGCAACAGATTTAGAGAGATATACTTTATTTGATCTACAACTATTTAAATAACCAGTTGAGGCATACTAATTTCCAAAACTGGAACTAGCAGGATTTTTTCCAGACTTGATAAATCGGGTTTTAGTAAACTGTCTTTGTCCAGGTTGGTATCCCAAGACAGTAGCATACTTAGGTGCAACTTGCTTTCCTAGCAGTTGGGTTAGAGTATCTTTTCCATTTGTGAATGTTTCTAAGTCCTTTCTAAGTTGTTCATTAGATAGTTTCAGTTCTGTATTCTCCTTTAATAATTGAACATTTTTCTCTTTTTCTACATCAAGTGCAGACTTGACACTTGCAGTAAGAGCATGGTGTTTCTTTAAAGACTTATATTTATCCTTTAGTTCATTATACGTTTCTTCCAGCATATTACAGTATTCAAACAATTCATCTTTAGACATATTTTCAGAATCAGAACCAGATTCTGCTTCACCTTCAGAATAATAAGAGTTTAAAGTGGGAGTGTCTAAGGTTACCTCAGATGTGTTTGTCATGAAACACATATTAACACGATTTCTTTCAGAATCACTGGACTCTGATTCACTTGTGCTGTCTTCTGAAGCACTCCAGGTGGCCTTCATAGATTTCTTATAATTCTTGCCCTTGTACTCATATTTATTTTTGAATTTTAACTTAGGACAGTCGGCTTTGATGTGTCCTTTCCTTTTACATTCGTAGCAAACTATGTCTTCTTCTTTATCAGTTTTCTTCCAATCTTTCTTCCACTTACCTTTTCTATCATACTTACCCTTGTAGTTTGGTTTTCTGAAGAACTTCTTCTTCCAATAGAACTTCTTGAATCTCCTTGCTATTTGTGCCATCTCGGCATCACTGTCAGAATCTAAGTCTTCACTAGATGATCTTTTAGTTGGTATATGCAATTTCTCCTTGTCTTTGCTCTTTGATGCAGTAGACTTAAAAGCTACAGATTTTCGTTTTGGTTCCTCATCTTCCTCTTTATTTACCTTGAGCTCTTCTTCGTACATCATCAGCTTACCAATTAACTCCTTGACAGGCAATGTTCCAATATCACAGGATTCTCTAATTGAAACGGATGTGCCTCTCCATCTGTCTGGCAGATATCTCAATAATCTCATGATTTTCTCCTTTGCTGGAACAATCTTTCCGAGTGAGCTCATTGTGTTGACTATCTCATTAAACCTGAGATACATATCAGAAATAGGTTCATCAGCTTTCATCTTAAAGTTATCGTATTTGGTAGTATAAGTATTTAACCGAATTTCCTTGACATTAGTTGTTCCTTCATGAGAAACAGCTAAGGTGTCCCTGATTTCAAAAGCAGTTTTACATGCAGAAATTCTATTGAACTCCTCATCTCCTAGAGCACAGTAGAGAGCATTCACAGCCTTACAATTATTATTGTAAGCTACCTTAGTAGGTTCATCCCAAGTTATTCTTTCAGTTTCTGGAATCTTGTATTGAGACTCTATAGCAGTCCAAATATCAAAACCCATACTTTCCAAATGAATTTTCATTTTGAGCTTCCATTGGGCATAATTCACACCATTAAAGAAGGGTGGCCTGTTAGTAGCAGCACCTTCTAGTCTATTATCCATAAGGAAATTTTAGAAGATGTTTTAAAGAGATAAAATTTAGAACTAACAGAAATTTAAGATCTTTTAGATAAAACTACAATCACAGTTTAAAAACAGAGAGTTAAAATAAAACTTTGAGCAAGTATAACAGAGATAAACACATCCTATGATACCAAATGTTGGTCGGAGTGGACACTCAAGAGGGGGGGTGAATTGAGTTCCAATTAAAATTTCTGTTAAAAACAATTTCTATTAAAATCCCCCAATTTCAAAAACAAATTAAACTGTAGTGAATTTATATAGATTATAAAGGTTCAATTAGTTTCTCAAAGATTGATTAATTCTCAGTTAACTTAATCTTATGATTAAATTAACTTTTGAAACTAACTTACTGATTTATAACAAATATAAACACTTGCGAATTTAATTATCAAAGTAGCTTTGAAGATAGATTATATTTCAAAGTAATAGCAGCGGAATATGAAATAAATATGTATAGTATGGATATAGAGTATAACTACAAACACAGAGAATTAACCAAGAGGTTCAGTCTCAAGCCGAGACTTAGTCCTCTCAAAAGTTTATATAAAAATGATCCACACCCTGGATCGGGGTTAACAACAGTGAACACACTGTCCACTGTCCAGGTCACAAGACCTCTACCACAGTTCTTCGTGGGAAAACAAACAACAGCAGCCAGCTGTCCAGGTCACAAGACCTCTACCACTATCCAGAGTGGGAAATGAAGTGTAAAAGGGTTTGCTGAGGATTTACAGATCCTCCAGTGAAAGTACAGGAGTCAGTGTGTGTGTTTAATACAGCAGATAACACACACTGCTCAAAATGTAGAAAACTAAAACACAGTAGAGCAAGAGATAGAAAGAAGAAGGTTTAGAGTGCTCTATAGTGTTGGCAGATCAGTTCTGGACACGTAGGAATGAGTGACTTGAAGCTTTGGTCCTTTTTCTGTAAGTTGACACTAAAACAGAGTGTCGTGATTTCCAGACTTCCAGATGTTCAAGTGATCAGCTTCTTTGAGTTTGAGTGCTTCACAACATGGCTTTTAGGAGACGGTTCTTTCAGTCGGTTCACTTGAGACTCTTTTGTTCTTCAGAATGAATGCTCGAGAGTTCTTCTTTTTGTGTATATGCGTATCTCCTTCTCAGTTGTAGATGTTAGACTCTTCCATTCATTCTATTTCTTGAATGCTTCTCTCTTCTTTTTATACTCCTCCATATATGCCCTTTTTGTTCACCCGAGGCCGACAAGATAAATAGTCTTGAGTTACACGTGCGATCTTCCTCGTACATTGTATTATTTCTTGATATGTCTACAAATATTAATAAATAATGTTAGGTGTATCAATTTGGATAGACGTGACCGTTAGATTAGTATCAATCAAATTGGTAAAGAAAAAAGTAGGAATATAATAATAATAAACTGGTCGAGAATGTATGTCACTGTGGACTTCAACTGTGGTCTTCCAACTGTGGACTTCCTTCTGACTGCTGACTTCAACAAAAGGCTTGCTGTCTGTAGGCTTGTAATGGTAGCTTTTACTTCATGTAACTGTAGCCTCTCTAACTGTAGACTTGTAACATCAAATTTGTAGAACTGTAACCTTTATCAACTGTAGACCTCGATCATCAGTAGACTTAGTCGACAGACGCTGTCTAACTGTAACCTTGACTGTAGGCTTATGACTGTAGACTTGTTCGACTGCGAACTTGTTCCAACTGTAGACTTGTTCGACTGTGAACTTGAGTAGAGAAAACTTTGAACAGAAGTCTTGTAACTGTGACCTTCGTCTATGAGCTTTGACAATAGATAGCGGTAGACTCGTGACTGTAAGCTTGTATTAGTCTTCGACTGTAACCTTGTAACTGTGAACTTATTGCAACAGTAACTTAAGGTGACAGTTAGCTGTAACTGTGACTTTGAAAAGAAAACTCTGACTGGTAGCTAACAATACCAAACTTATGTAAATGCTACTGTAAGCTGTTACAGTAAAGTTATGAGAGTAGGAATATGAACTGTTTAGAATAAAATACGTTTAAGCATAGAATAATAAGATTAATGCAAGGTTTTAATACATCATAATCAATGGTTAAGCATGATTTGGGATTATCAAAACAGGTGATTCCAACAGATACACATGCCAAAACTAGTGGAGTTTGGGAACCCAATCACATGATGTAAGAAGTGTGATATTCCCAACATTTTTCACACAGTTCTTATCAATCAACACATATACCGTTGTGCCCTCAACGTGGTCCGCATACAATTGGGTGATGAAACAAAAAATGTGGCCATCCCACTGTAAATAGAATATTTTGTGATATATGATATTATATTCAACAATTTATTTATTAAAATAAAATATTTCATAAATAATTTACAAGGTCATATAATTATATTAAATGGATTTTAAAAAATATTTAAGCATTAAACAATTTCATTAATCGTTGTTCAAATGTTACAAAGTGTTTGTAACTTTTTTCATAATTAGAATATTTATTTTTTTGAATGTTGAAATACATCATAAATAAAAAATTAATGAAATGATTGATATTATGATCGATCATCAAGGAGAATACTTGATTCTAATAAATTAGAGGCCAAGACCATGGAAAATGTTTGTTAGATATATGGTATCCCCGAAACTAGAATCCAAAACTAAGTGTTTATTATATTCCCTTTAATCCATGTTTCTTGTAGGACATGGGTAAGAGAGATTTTCTAACTAAGAGAATTCCAAGTGATTCACACATCTAGTGGATACATTTGGATGTGATATTCCACCACTTACCATTGAGATATCTACCCAATGTTATTATAATAGGGTTAACAACATTAAAAAACAATATAATAGGTTTGGATTCAACAATAATAAGTAATTTTATTCATATATTTTATATAAATTCTTATAAACCTATCTAGATAATATCATACAACATTCAACTTTAGTGGTTTTTATCATTGAATTTTGATAATACATATACAATTAAAAACCCTATAGCAGTATCAAATTCAAATCAATGATGTTTAGAGTAATTTAATATATTTTTAAAAATGGTCTTATAATGAAATCTTTTAACATGGAAAATTTAGTTATGAATATGATACCATGTCAAGTATGATGATTATGTGGCATTATCTTAGTTATTTGTCATGACCACATAGATAGTGCTATGAGATAATATAGCTATCATATTGTATAGTATAGAGGTTATAAAAATTGATTATACTGATGTTTTCATAATCAATATTGTGATATAATAAAAAATATGTGTTTATTAAATACATGTGCAATGTTATAGACATAAAATTTCACATTACCTATACATTAACAACATAATGGTGGATACATAGTATATGATGAGTAAGAAAATAAGGTTATAAAATTATTATGGTAAGATAATTAGATTCAAAAAAATTTAATCGATGAATTAAGGAGTATGTCACACACAACACATTGGTTATCAATAAGGAGTTAAAGTTATCCATTTTTACGTCATTATGAAATTTTATTCTCCAAAATGGGGAAATTTTTGCAGCAAATTATATTAATATTATAGAATTAATTATTTTATTTAATTTATTCATAGTAAATGATAATATCATAAAATTATTTAAATAATTTATGTTTATGATTTTAATATATAGTGTTTATGTTAAAATTTATAAATTAATTTATGAAATGTTTATAAATTTTAAAAATAAGGTTAAAGAAAAATAATTTTATATTGTTTTATGAAATATTATTAAATCATAATATAAAGTTTTTATATTAAATTTATTATTTTATAAATTTATTTAAACTATGTCAAAATGTTATTGGTGGATGTGACAAATGGTTTGGATAAATATAATAAAATTATTAAATTTAAAATAATTTAATGCTCTTATATTACTCATATGAAATGTTCTTATAGATTTAAAATGTTAAAATATAATATTTTAATGAATCGTATATTTTTATAGGAAGGATATCAACTTTTGGTTATGTAAATGAGGAAATACGAAGTGTTTAGTTCAATCATATAAATATAATGCAATTTTACTTTTATTTTATGAATTTCTCATTAAATAATGTACAAATAATAAATTATTTATAATTTTTTATGAAATGTCTATAAATGATTATTTTTTATCTAAATAAATATTCTTGAGATGGAAAGGATGGGGGATGGTGGAGTGAAAAGTTTAAAATATAAATATAATTAAATTCAAAATTGAAATAAAATGGAAATAAAAGAGTAGTAAAAAATAAATAAATAACACAAGTATTTTTTAAAGTAGTCCCTATGAAAAAGGATCCAAAATATAATCTTCACTAATCAATAATCCATGAGAGAAATGGGATTCACTAGAACCTAAATTTTTATGAGAGTCACAACTTTTCTTACAACCTACCTCTTATATGTGGAAGTATTACCACAAAAAAAATCCCTTTTACAGTAGAGGCACAACCAATATAGAAAAATACCTTTTATGAATGTTTAACCAAATGGATTGTGATTTTGTGTGGAAAATATATAAACTAATTATTTTAATATCAAAATATATCGGATAATGAAAATACAGTGAAAATACCACACCAAAGAAATATAAAATGAATTAAGTTTAAACATATTATAATCTCAATAAATATTGTTAAATAATAATTGTATCATGACATTTTCTTAAGAATCATAATATAAAAATAATTGTGACAGTGACCATTGTCTTCTCAAAAAGTTTATCTCCTTTCATATGGAAATTATTGGTCTTTATTCATTTAGATTTACCCCCTAATCTTCAACTTTAATTCATCATAACTATTGGACATGACCTTTTCATATTAGAATTGTGTTTCCTTCTTTTAAGATCTCCATATCTATTTATGGATTTATAATAGTTTCCATAATTCATTAGGAAGAATATTTATTTAAATATTCATGAAATAAAAAACTTCCAGGAAAACAGTTTCTAAGAAAATAAATAAATATAATCCAATGTGCGAATAATATGTCATCCAAAAACATAAAATAATATATTTCAGTATTTATATATCATAAATTTCGAAAATTTAATCTTCTGAAATAGTTAATGAAATTATATAAAATTTTCACTCTTGTTTAATAGTTACTGTGGATGAGGCCCACTAATTGATATGGTGGAATAGAAATACCAAAAATCAAGGGGATTGTGATATTTTTCCAATGTATGTATATGAGAGACACAATTTTTTCTCTTATTATGTTTAGATATATGAATTATAGACTAGAAAAAATTTCATCTATGAATAATTTGTTTTTAATTGGTTGGGAATTAAAAGATATCATAAATTTTATATTTTCTTTATGTTTTTGTTCTGTAGACATCCAATTTTTAGTTGGACATAGATCAACATCGATGCTGCATTAAGATGGAACCTAATACATGATCGGAATGGAATAATTTTTAGTAATTTTAATGGACAAGCACTCTCATGCTACTTTAAGAACAAAAAGATGGCTACTGTTATGAGGATAAAATAGAGGGATTCATACTGGAGATCCAGATTGGGAGATCCGACAATTGGTGTAAAAATTGACTTTAGGGTGACTATAATTTTAATATAAATTCCATCAAAATTGACATTTCTTCTATATCTTAGAGGACATAAGTATATTGGGAGGATTATATGGAGTACTGTAAGTAAATATTTTTTTTATTTCTCACATTAATAGAGAGGAAAATATGATTACTGATATTTTTTCTAATGTTGGAGTTGGTGTGGGGGTAAGTTGTTTTCCTATTCCATACTAGAGTAAATTCTAAAAATATTATTCCTTTATATTTTTAAAACTAATTCCTTTCATATTTTATAGTTTTATAGGCTCTTGACTATCTCTATATAAAGCTCTTAGTATCATCTATATATTTCATAAGAGTCCTTAGAAAACCCTTTGGTGTTAATAACAGAGAAAACTACTAACTCTTTATCATGAATTAGATAGAAATCCATCTTCTATATTAAATGTTAGAGTCAGTGTGTTTTCCAAAAAGAAAAAACCAAAGAGAAATTATATACGAAAGAATTATATAATCAATATATAAATATACAAATCATATATAATATATTATAATTAGGTTAATTTATAAAATATTAATATGTAATATATTTCATCTAGGTTTTAGTATAAATAAGTTATAATAATTAAAATATTTTTTGAAAAATAATATACAAAAGATATTTAACTTTTCCAAAAATCAGTATAAACCATTTTATACATAGTGAATATTAGAGATCAATCATGTGTACTATACTTTTTTTAGTAAAAAATTCATAAGTAATATAATTCATACTCATTAGAAGATACATAAAATTTTTTACTTATATAAATTCACAATGTAGGATATAAATAGTGAATGTCCATCAGTGTAAGAATACTCTAAAAATATAATTATTAATGAAATATAAAAAAAAAATATAGAGTTTTTTAATTATGAAAACAAAAATGTAAGAGGAAAGGATATATTCTATCAATTTCTCCCATTTTGATAATTGCAAAATGAATTACCAAAAATTATATGAATGTTATAATGTCTAAAAAATGAAAAATCTTCCCCTTCTTGTTATAAAAAAACAAATTAAATTGATTGGTTATTGAAAATTAAAAGATTACCCCATTAAAAAAGTAACTAAAATACTAAAAAAAATTAAACATGCTCAAAGTGAATTAAATAAACATGATATATCACCCTAAATGAATATATACTGAAAATAATATATAAAATGTTGGTATGTAAAAAAATATTAAAATAATTAGAAAACATAGAAATCTTATAAGAATGATAATGTCTCTTAAATTTAAACATCAATGATTTGAGATATAAATTCTAGTGAACATTAAAACTATCTAATTCCTCTTGTAAATAGATAAAAAAAATACACAAAGGAGATTAAAAATAAGCTATAGAAAATGTTAAAAAATATCAGTAAATAGATACTCATAATTTACATATTATTGGTCCAAAATTTAAATTTCCATCATCCTATGTTCTGACATAATATTTTAAAACATTATTGAGTCCATATGTTTAGTAAAATATATTCAAACTGATCATCTATAGTAACATATCCCAATCTTATATCACCATTATATACATTATCTTGAATAAAATGATATCTACCTTCAATATGATTTGTTATATAATACTATAATGGATTCTTAGAAATAGAAATAATGGAAGAGTTGTAATCAATATTCCTCATTATTTAAAAATTAATTTCCAAACTTAATCATAATATTGAAGAATAAGTATTCATAAAAATACATTTAAGTCTCTCTTACAACACATATTAAATTCACTTGCCATAAAATTTCAACATTCATTACTCAAAAATTAAATAGAAAATCCAAAATAAAATCATAGAATTAAACATGAATAACCAACATATATTTAGAATAATTTTTAATAAATAAATTATAATCCACATTTTCCTTAAAAATCCATTCTTTAAAATAATCTAGGAAAATATCTCATACCAAGCTTGGGGGAATTATTAAGTCGATATAAATCTTGTGATTTTTTTTAACAAGACTAACATTCTTCTCATGTTCAAAATAGGGTGGATATTTTACATAAACAACCATATAAATCAATAAATTCAAAAATGAACATTTCACATCCATTTTATAATGTTTAAATTCATAATTAGTATAAAACACAAAAAAATGAATGTAACACCCCAACCCTAGTTACCCAGAGTCGGTACATTATTACATAACATTGGCATGATCACAAGAAAGATCAAATCTCAAAAAACTGATTGGTTTAGTAGCCTTGGAAACACTAGATATATTCATAAAGTTTTACATTACATCATAAAGTGAAAAACTACTACAACAACATAATGTCTCAATAGTCCACACTATTATCTCCTCATAATATCCCTGCAGGTCATTCATAACTCACTTCTTCACATCCTGGGAAAAATAAAACACAGAAAAAGGGTGAGCTCAAATGCCCAGTAAGGATAACAATATAGCGGAAACTTTTAAAAATAAGCATAAAAATTTAATGCAATGTATTACTAAAACAAAAGCCTTTTAAACTTGAAATTCAACATAGTATGGAAAAAGTAAACTGAAATAATGCCATTTACTTATTCACATAGATATTATAATAATCGAATAATCACATGCAATATAAATAACCACTTTCATAATGATGGAATGCATAATGCCAGACTATCATAACCACATAGCCAAGGCCTCGTGCCAAGACTACAAATAAGATTTATCCAAGGCCTTGTTCCAAGACACTAGTTTGTCTCATGAGACCTACCGATGAATCGAGGAGCTATAGCGAGCTCCACCCATCACATATTAAGTCCAATGCATTCCCATATGAAAAGGTTTAAACATAACATAAACATTCGTATTAAAACTAGAATATGAAATGTCAATTCTTTCACCATAAACTATGAATGGTATAAAAATAGCACATCCATAGTCAAACATATCAAAAAACCTTCAATACAATATAGAAGTTTTTTATCACAATAAATTAACATCATATAATCATAAAATCCATCAAAGGATGTTGACATAGATGAAATCAAAACTATTTGAGAGAAATATCAACTTTTTTTGAAATCATTTAAAAGTCACACATTTATAAAGGAAGTAATAAAAAAAGGGATTTTTGAATCAAAGTGTCCCATACCACTTTGAAACTTTTGAAAGGAATTAAAATTTTAAAAACATTCATGTCCATATAAATAAATCCTTAAAAACCATTTTGAAGACATGGACATTAATTAAAAACATTTATAAAGATAAATCTTTAAAACATTTAAAATTCTGATTTTGATAAAGAGTACCTTTCCGAAATTCTTAAAATATTCATTTTGAAATCATTTAAAAGTCACATAATTATAAAATAAAACATTTTCTTTGAAAATATTCTTATAATCTTGTAGGGGAAGCTTTGAAAATTTTATAACGGCGGTAAATAGCCGCACCCGCCGTATAAGTTAAGAAAACATTCTTACCTAAAATTTGTCGAAAAGGTTAAAAGTGAGTTGTTTGGAAAACGACAGAAATATTCCTTTCAAAACACATAAGGGTATAAATGACTTTAACCCATTGTCTAGTAAATAGTAAAAATGTTTTCAAATACATTTTTAAGGAACATGGATGTCGATGATAAAGAGATCCTAGTATATAATTACGTATAAACAACCTCGGATAATGAAGAGATTGTGAAATAAACCCTAACCTTGTACTTTTCCTTGGTTGTGGTAGGTTAACCTCCTGTATAATTGTGAAATAATTGTTATTAAATTATTCAATAATCATATACATTAATATGATATCATATATGATCTTTCAACATTGCTTTGTTAATAATATCTTAGAATTATTATAGTTTCAGTTGTTAACTTACTCATTTTATTTTATATGTTTTGTTACGTAAGCCATGTTTGTAATGGATAGGTTGTATCTTAATCATATAAATAATTATATCAAGTCCTTATATACTATTATTAATCATCAAATGAGAATTATACTTGAATTGATACGATGGAGAATGAATCTCATCGCATTCGTGGAGACGGTAGTCCGTACGTATGCACGAGCGATAATATCATTCTTTTGATATTAAAATAATATATAATTGGATGGTATATCATATATAAAGAATCATTATCATGTTATATTTATTATTTACATGAGTTACACATCATTATTATACCCATCCAAATAATAATATATTGAATAACAATTACACCACGACGTGGAGACGGTAAGCCGTACGTACGCACGTATGGTGACATGTTATTCAAAGGGTGGATAGAATAGTGAATATGGTTGTACCATATTTATAATAAAATCAAAGTATATATATTATACTGGAGTTATTATTTTAGAATGGTAATAACAAAGGAAGAAGAAGTGGAAGAAGAAAGGAACTTGAAAAAGGGTGGTGAAATCATTACCTTTTCTTCGGATTATTCTTTTTGATTTGATCAAAAGGGCTCCTTAGGTTGTCTTTATGATCAAACTAAGGCCTCTAGGTTGTAGTGAGGGAATTTGGGAGATTATTTGGGTAGAGTTTGGCCGAACAAAAAGGCTTTGAAGGTGTGAAGAAATGAGAAGTAGGAGTGCCCTTTTATAAGAGGGTTGGGGGGCACCTTTGGAAAAGCTAGAAATATTAATTTATAATAAATTAATATTCGGTTTCTAATGGCTAAAAAGTTGATTATTTAAATGTTAAGGTGGGAATGGGTCGAAAAAAACTCAACAAATAGAATTTAGACAGGTTTGGGTCATTATATTAACCTTATCTTTAAGTATTAACTCTTAGTTAATTAGTTTCACTTTTACAATGTCTCTTTGTATTTTTATATAATATGGTTAATAAACGTACTATATACGTCCAAGAGACCCACAAGTGGTCCATTAATGATAAAAATATCATGATATAAGTCTCTTGGCCGAAACATAGATTTTTAGGAAATTAATATCAATTAATAATATAATATTTGTTTTAAAAACTCTTTTATGTCAATTTTGACACTATTCAATAGTTGATTTTTGTGAAACTCATAACAGAATGATTACATCGAAAATATTTAATTAAATCATTAATAACATGTAATATTAAAGTATAAAATTAGTGTAATTCATGAAAAGTATCAAATTATATTTATTTCTATATTTATAATATCAATTATTTTAATTGTTTACTATTATAGTAATTACTGTATCATCATTGTGTTATAAATAAATTAAATTATTTAATGTCCAAAAATTATAAATAAAATATCATTATGTATTGAATCATTTTATCTTTCTAATGAATATTTATAGTCGAAAATCCAACATATATAACCCTATGTAAAAATTGTTTTTCTAAAAGATATATGCTTGTGTCATTTTTGTATTCATTTTAACTTAATTAAAATAAAGTGTCTCTATCACCTACAAGTGGCTCCATGGGGTCCCAAAATGAACCCAAATATTCCTATGGTCGAACATGTATCAACCAATAAGGTTAGGACACGTTTTAGGATAATTTATTATTATTATAATATTATTTTTTAACCCTTATTTACCGGATTTACCCTTAACCATGGTAAATAAAATATTTACTGCAGTAATTATTCAAAATGTCTAAAAATAAAAGTTACCTATTAACACAATATGAACATCCTGATTCCAAATATGGAATAAATTTTTCCAAATTCAAAACACAGAAGTGGCAGAAATTAATTTAAAAATAATTCCAGCTTTTAAAACAAAAAGCGTGTCTTTTAGATATAATAACTATCAAAAGATTGATACTTGTTTATGTTCGGTTTAATTGTGAAATTATGTCCAATGACCAACATTGTATTAAATGGTAAAAATATATTCTAAATATACTTTAAAACCACTCAAATTCATAATTTATCAATATAAATTATTTTGATTAAAAAATTTGTTTTTAATTAAAATTTAGTAATTTTCACTATTCATCAAAATATAAGTGTTATCTGAAAAGTTCCAAAATTTCACTCTAGGCTATATTTGATATTCCGAATAAAAAAATGAAGTCCATTTTGAGAGGTAAAATTTCAAAAAGTAGGTATTACTATTCATAACGGCTAGTTTGATCGGTTGTGGTGTGTGTTAAAACTCGAAGTTGCGTACAACACACGCTACTGTATTATTCAAAGGAAAGCGTACTGTGGAAGCTTGGGATGTTTCATTTTAAATTTTTTATGTCCCCATTTAGTCAGAATGTTTAAACTATTGTATTTAAAAAGGGTTCACTATTAAAAGTTGATAAAATTGCAATACTGAAAATGAATTTGTTCTTGCATTATGTCTAAGAAACTCATAATATGGATTCTAAAATTATAAGGATTATATAAAGTTTAAAATTTAGTTAATACTATTCATAACCTCTTTTGAATGGATTTTTTGGTAAGTCATGGTGCGATTGAACTCGGTGTTACGTGTAGTGCATGTTATTGAATTGTTTTGAAGAAGTACACACTATGAGGTCTTGGGGTGTTACATTCTACCCTCCTTCAATAAATTGCATCCTCACAATTTGAAATTGTTCTTAGAAAATAAAAGGTTGAAAATAGAAAATATCTTTGTGGGAAAACCCACATCGAAAATTAGGTTACTAAAATTTAGTCTTAATATGAGGAAAAGAGAAATGAAAGGGTCACCACCAAATTATGATCTCCATTAGGAGAACATTGGAGGAAATTTGAGACATATAATTGGAGGAAAAATGTAAATATTTATAAGTAGTGATTGAGGTCATAAATCACAAACAAGTGTAAAATTGAGGTCCTTAAATTCATCAATCTATGATGATTTGAAATACCATCGGTTCAACAAAACATAGGGTTTTAGGATAACACATTCTTGGTTTTAGGATTCCTTAAATAAAGTATAAGAATTAATTTATTCATAGAATAATAGAAAAAGAAAAATATATTCTTGACATGTAGAGTTCCATCCTTTAACTAATTTCTACCACAAACTCATCTTTCACTCTAAAATATAATAGAACGTAAAAAATATATTCTATTTATCCTATTCGTATAGGGTAAAAAAAGAATTTATAATTCATCTACCAGATCTTAAAAAAAACTAAATTATTTTATCTCGGACATCACGTGGGTCAGTGGTAGGTGATACACCCTTGTCGCCCTTCGGTTGTGGGTTCAAGTCTCGCAGCTTTGCCAGACGCGACGGGTTGCCGCCCGACCTCCGGGTTGTCCTTTTATGGAAATCCGAAATAATCCAAACTAGAACTATCCAAAATACTTCAGTCCAAAATTTATAAGGTAAACACAATGAAGATCCTTTTTTTTCACGTAATAACATGTGATCACCTTCATCATGTATTCTTTTAAAACACTGCAACATCCTGAATTATCATAAAACCTTATTTATTACATTCATTATCCCGTATTCCTTATAGAATAATAGATATACTCCTTCAATCCAAAAATGTTGTAATCCCCAACAATTATAGAATATACAAATCATTAATCAGTTTCAAGGTAGTCAGGAATATCCAATATAATTTATCCAAAACAATCATGGATTATTCTAAAATCACTACCTCTGTATCAGAACCATATTATGGTTTATCTTTCTCTCAACCATATATTTTCCAAAAATTTAACCTGTTATTGAGTAACTTTTCTTTGTTCCACACAATCTCAAGTCCATATTGAAATAGTACTGTAGTAAAATCCTTATATACTCCATAATTATTATAACAAGTACATTGTTGATACAACACTCAAATGACATAATCAACATAAGAACTCTAATCATTCCTCTTCATCTGTGGTAGTATCATAACTTGATTATTATCCAATAACATCATTTGCGGCATAGTCTGATGACTGAGACATAGGTTCGCATAGTGTCCAAACTCCTTCCAAATGAAGCATTGTACATTTGAAACCATTTTTTTACCCTTGCAGTCACGTACTTTGTGCCCTTTTCCTCCACACTTATAACAAACTCCCATTCCTTTCAGGCAACTTTCGGGGTGTTTCTTCCCACAGTTATCACATATGGGAAAATTCTTCTTTTCCCTCTTCCCTTTATCCATCTTTCCCTCTTCCATCCTTTTCTTCTCTTGCTTCCCTTAAAATCCATAGGACTCAGTAAACTCTTTACTTATCTAATCAACACATGATATTATATCTTCATAAGATGATAATACATGGGAGACTATTTCTCTTATAAATTCGAGCTTAAGACCATGAAAGATATGATCCTTCCTTCTCTTTGGATCATGTGCATTGCTGGAGTTCTCATTCCTTCTACTGGGCACCATTTCTAAACAATGGCATACACTAGATTAGTTTATGAATAACAATACCTAATCCCAAACTTGTAAAACACATAACACAAATTAAATAGTTTATGGATATAATCCATAATCATAAAAATGTCTCCTTCGAGGAATTATATACTCAGAAACCCTTCATAATGGTTTGTAAAGAAAATGAGAATTATCCTAAGCATATCCCCCGGGAGTGTCGTAACCAAGAGTGGAACAAGGCCTGTTGTCGTGCACCAGTTCCCGTTCGAGTCTAGCTCAAAGCGGTGTTTTTGGGTTTTACCCCTAGGTACATCTGTGCCAGAGCCGCCTCTACATGCTCGTATCCAAAAATGGATGTATTGCTTGGAAAACTCAGAAAATCTCTAAAATACCAAAATTCTAGGAAGTTCTTCTATACTAATCCTCAAAATTCATCTTAAATCTATGTGCTCTAATGAGAGTTTATCTAAATCTAGCTTCAAAGGTTTGTACTAAACATCATATGATACCAACTATAAAGCCCCGACCCTAGTTACCCAGAGTCTGTGCATTATTACATAACATTGGCATGATCACAAGAAAGATCAAATCTCGAAAGACCGATTGGTTTAGTATCCTTGGAAACACTAGATATATTCATAATGTTTTACATTACATCATAAAGTGAAAAACTACTACAATAACATAATGTCTCCATAGTCCACACTATTATCTCCTCATAATATCCCTGCAGGTCATTCATAACTTACTTCTTCACATCCTGGGAAAAATAAAACATAGAAAATGGGTGAGCTCAAATGCCCAGTAAGGATAACAATATAACAAAAACTTTCAAAAATAAGCATAAACATTTAAGGCAATGCATTACTAAAACAAAAGCCTTTTAAACATGAACTTCAACATAGTATGACAAAAGTAAAATGAAATAATGCCATTTACTTATTCACATGGATATTCTACTAATCGAATAATCACATGCAATATCAATAACCACTTTCATAATGATGGAATGCATAATGCCAGACTATCATAACCACAAAGCCAAGGCCTCGTGCCAAGACTACAAATAAGATTTAAGGCCTTGTTCCAAGACACTAGTTTGTCTCATGAGACCTACCGATGCATCGAGGAGCTATAGCGGGCTCCACCCATCACATATTAAGTCCAATGCATTCCCATATGAAAAGGTTTAAACATAACATAAACATTCGTATTAAAACTAGCATACGAAATGTCAATGCTTTCACCATAAACTATGAATGGTATAAAAATAGTACATCCACAGTCAAACATATCACAAAACCTTCAATACAATATAGAAGTTTTGTATCACAATAAATCAACTTCATATAATCATAAAATCCATCAAAGGATGTTGACATAGATTAAATCAAAACTATGTGAGAGAAATATCTCCTTTTTTTGAAATCATTTAAAAGTCACACATTTATAAAGGAAGTAATTAAAAAGAAATTTTTGAATCAAAGTGTCCCATACCACTTTGAAACTTTTGAAAGGAATTAACATTTTAAAAACATTCATGTCCATATAAATAAATCCTTAAAAACCATTTTTAAGACATGGACATTAATTAAAAATATTTATAAAGATAAATCTTTAAAACATTTAAAATTCTGATTTTGATAAAGAGTACCTTTCCGAAATTCTTAAAATATTCATTTTAAAATCATTTAAAAGTCACATAATTATAAAATAAAACATTTACATTTAAAATATTCTTATAATCTTGTAAGGGAAGCTTTGACAATTTTATAACGGTGGTAAATAGCCGCACCCACCGTATAAGTTAAAAAAACATTCTTACCTTAAATTTGTTGAAAAGGTTAAAAGTGCCTTGTTTGGAAAACGACAGAAAGATTCCTTTCAAAACACATAAGGGTATAAATGACTTTAACCCATTGTCTAGTAAATAGTAAATTTTTTTTTAAATACATTTTTAAGGAACATGGATGTCGATGATAAAGAGATCCCAGTAGATAATTACGTATAAACAACCTCGGATAATGAAGAGATTGTGAAATAAACCCTTACCTTGTACTTTTCCTTGGTTGGGGCAGGTTAACCTCTTGTATAATTGTGAAATAATTGTTATTAAATTATTCAATAATCATATACATTAATATGATATCATATATGATCTTTTAACATTACTTTGTTAATAATATCTTAGAATTATTGTCATTTCGGGTGTTAACTTACTCGTTTTCTTTTATATGTTTTGTTACGTAAGCCATGTTTGTAATGGATAGGTTGTATCTTAATCATATCCAAAATGATATAAAGTCCTTATATACTATTATTAATCATCAAATAAGAATTATACTTGAATGGATACGATGGAGAATGAATCTCATCGCGTTCGTGGAGACGGTAGTCCGTACGTATGCACGAGCGATAATATAATTCTTTTGATATTAAAATAATATATAATTGGATGGTATATGATATATATATAGAATCATTATCATGTTATATTTATTGTTTACATGAGTTACACATCATTATTATACCCATCCAAATAATAATATACTGAATAACAATTACACCACGATGTGGAGACGGTAAGCCGTACGTACGCACATATGGTGACATGTCATTCAAAGGGTGGATAGAATAGTGAATATGGTAGTACCATATTTATAATAACATCAAATTATATATATTATACTGGATTTATTATTTTAGAATGGTAATAACAAAGGAAGAATAAGTTGAAGAAGAAAGGAACTTGAAAAAGGGTGGTGAAATCATTACCTTTTCTTCGGGTTCTTCTTTTTGATTTGATCAAAAGGGCTCCTTAGGTTGGCTTTCTGATCAAAATAAGGCCTCTAGGTTGTATTGGGGGAAGTTTGGAGAGTATTTGGGTAGAGTTTGGCCGAACCAAAAGGATTTGAAGGTGTGAAGAAATGAGAAGGAGGAGTGCCCTTTTATTAGAGGGTTGAGGGGCACCTTTGGAAAAGCTAGAAATATTAATTTATAATAAATTCATATTCGGTTTATAATGGCTCCAATGTCTATTATTTAAATGTTAAGGTGGGGATGGGTCGAAAAAAACTCAAACAATAGAATTTAGACAGGTTTGGGTAATTATATTAACCTTATCTTTAAGTATTAACTCTTAGTTAATTAGTTTCACTTTTACAATGTCTCTTTGTATTTTTATATAATATTTTTAATAAACTTACTATATACATCCAGGAGACCCCCAAGTGGTCCATTAATGATACACATATCATGATATAAGTCTCTTGTCCGAACCTTAGATTTTTTGGAATTTAATATCAATTAATAATATAATATTTGTTTTAAAAACTCTTTTATGACAATTTTGACACTATTCAATAGTTGATTTTTGTGAAACTCATAAAAGAATGATTACTTTGAAAAAATTTAATTAAATCATTCCTAACATGTCATATTAACTTATAAAATTAGTGTAATTCATGAAAAGTCTCAAATTATAGTTATTTCTATATTTATAATATCAATTATTTTAATTGTTTACTATTATGGTAATTACTGCATCATCATTGTGTCATAAATAAATTAAATTATTTAATGTCTAAAAATTATAAATAAAATATCATTATGTAGGAAATCCGTTTATCTTACTAATTAATATTTATAGTCTAAAATTTAACATATATAACCCTATGTAAAAATTGTTTTTCTAAAATATATATGCTTGTGTCATTTTTCTATTCATTTTAACTTAATTAAAATAAAGTGTCCCTATCACCTACAAGTGGCTCCATGGGGTCCCAAAATCGACCCAAAGATTCCTATGGTCGAACATGTATCAACCAATAAGGTTAGGACATGTTTTAGGGTAATTTAGTATTATTATAATATTACTTTTTAACCCTTATTTACCGGATTTACCCTTAACCATGGTAAATAAAATATTTACCGCAGTAATTATTCAAAATGTATAAAAATAAAAGTTACCTATTCACACAATATTAACATCCTGATTCCAAATATGGAATCCATTTTTCCAAATTCAAAACACAGAAGTGGCAGAAATTAATTTAAAAATAATTCCCGCTGTTAAAACAAAAAGTGTGTCTTTTAGATATAATAACTATCAAAAGATTGATACTTGTTTATGTTCGGTTTAATTGTGAAATTATGTCCAATAACCAACATTGTATTAAATGGTAAAAATATATTCTAAATATACTTTAAAACCACTCAAATTCATAATTTATCAATATAAAATATTTCGATTAAAAAAGTTGTTTTTAATTAAAATTTAGTAATTTTCACTATTCATCATAATATAAGTGTTATCCGAAAAGTTCCAAAATTTCACCCTGAGCTATATTCGATATTCCAAATCCAAAAATGAAGTCAATTTTGAGAGATAAAATTTCAAAAAGTAAGTATTACTATTCATAACGGCTAGTTTGATCGGTTGTGGTGTGTGTTAAAACTCGAAGTTGCGTACAACACACGCTACCATATTATTCAAAGGAAAGCGTACCGTTGAAGCTTGGGATGTTTAATTTTAAATTTTTGATGTCCCCATTTAGTCAAAAAGTTTAAAATATTGTATTTAAAAAGGATTCACTATTAAAAGTTAATAAAAGTGCAATACTGAAAATGAATTTGTTCTTGCATTATGTCTAAGAAACTCATAATATGGATTCTAAAATTTTAAGGATTATATAAAGTTTAAAATTTAGTTAATACTATTCATAACCTCTTTTGAATGGCTTTTTTGCTAAGTCATGGTGCGATTGAACTCAGTGTTACGTGTAGTGCAAGTTATTGAATTGTTTTGAAGAAGTACACACTATGAAGTCTTGGGGTGTTACAATGAATATATTTTAATCCTAAAACTTATAAAAAATTAATGTCATAATAAATTCCTTCTTCTTGAAAAAAATACCAGAAGAACAAATCTAGATTTATTCATTACAATATATTATAAAGACACATAATCAAAATATTATATAATCTTGATTTTTCAGTTTATAATTTATGTTAAAACATTTATAGGATCATTATGGTTTAGTATTTTGGAGAATTAGTTTATAAATCTTACATAATAAAACCATATATTTAAATGTGTACACTCCTAATAGATATCCATTTTCCCCACATTATAAATCTTAAAAAATGAAACTTTTTTTCTTTTCATGACTAATGTTCATTAATTTCGACAAGACTTCATCTTTGTTCTTAATCATCCTTAAAGCCTATGAAAAACATTTTAAAACATGAGATAAGTATAAAAAGATCAGTACATGACATAAAATAAAGATACCCATTAGTCTAGTGAAAGATATGAAAAATATTAAAATTTTAACCTTTATCACAATATTCTTTGACTGTACGAAATACATCATATCTATATAATAAACAAACACTTTTTGATCAAATTAATTTTTTAAAACTCATAGAAAAAAATAGAAACCCTTTTCAGAAATTTATAGAATTATATTGGTAACCCTTATAAAAATAATGTCATAAATAACTAGAGCCTAGTTAAATCCATAGGAGAAACCACCATGGTTAACTCTCTCTTATTAACCTTTGAAGATAATGAACATTACCCAATGCATTAGATATCTATATCAGTCTCACCCATCATATAAATTTTATCAAATCACCCATAATATAAGTTGTATTGGGAACATCCATATTCATATATAATGATAAATTACTATATCTTGAATAATGTTTATTTTTATTTTATATTGTTATCATAAAAACCTTGAAAAATTCTTTTACACCCATATGATTTTTTTTCTCCAGATATCGAAATAACATTTCATTTTAAAAATAATTTTGAACAACCTAAATACTGAGAACAAAGAGATATAAGGTTTCTTTATTTGAGGAATGCATGAAATATTATAAATTAATATAAACATAAAAAATTATTATGATAACGGGAACAATTATTGATGTCGTATACATTTAAATAGAACAATATTCTTTTCATTTTTGATAAAACATTCCACACAAAGATTCCATTTGAAAATAATTTAATGAAATTTAGAAGTGACATAACATATCATCTTTAATTATTCTATTTTAATAAAAATTAATCCATAAAATATTTTAAAGAATATGGAATTGAATAAAAATATTTAGAAAACAAATGTTAAGTCATTTAAATCGATGTTTTAATTTAAAGTGCCCCTTAACTTGTGTCTGAATCATCACATATATTACTTGACTACCAAAATAATAAAATTATGTTAATAATTTAATTTATTAATATCCTATTTCAATTAAATTATTCATTTTAAATTTTCTACCATGTTATATACAATTACTTATTCAATTACATTCATGTTTCATGTTTTGATGATATTTGACTCATGTGGGTACAATGAATTTGGTAAATTGACCATGGTTAGAGTAGATATTATTCCTTCATATCCAAAAATAATATTAAAGTCATAATTATCATTTTAATACATTAATTATACTTTTGAAAAAAAACCATGAATATAGTGACCCATTCATTACATAAATTGATATCACTTCAGAATTGATGTATATTTTTTACAAAATATAAAAAAACCATGACATGACCATATAGGTATAGTGTCTTTAGAAAATGGGTAACATACACAAATGGTTCATAAAACATTTACATTGTCTCCCGTTTATTTCATCATATCTAAACTCCTTTTTGGCATATCATGCTTAATACCCTTCTTTATGTCCTAGGGAAAAGAAACATATAAATGGGGGAGCTCAAATTCTCATTAAGGGTGATCAAATGAAATAACAATCATATCATATTCATAAAAACATTACATTTGCAATTATTATCCTACATATAAAAGATCACAATATGATATAATGGGAGAAATCATAAAAGTGAAATGTAATCCCAATAGTCATAACATAATACATGAATTTTTTTGGCATACACACATAAGCATATAAAATCATTTCATATTAGTCAAGGCCCATTTCCAAGACGATCATAGCGGACAAAGTCCATTACTAAACCAAGTTCTCTCCTCATTCCAACCCTATGTCACTGAACTAGATTTACATGACGTTCCAACCATGTCAATATCAAGAGATATAAATATTTATCCAATGCATTGGAGGGATATATAGGCCTTAACCATATCATAATGAAACCATTCTTACACGTGCCACAAAAATATGTAAACATTCACCATAGAATAACCCATGAAATCAAATAGGTTTTTTAAACATTATTACATCATAATTGATATAAAACAATTGGATTTACTAAATAAAATTCCATAATAAACACAACAAAATTATAGTAATAAAAGGGATAGGAACATAAACCAATGTAATCTTAGATGGAAAATAATTTTGATAAAACATTTGAACTTCATTCCTGGGGAAAATATCTTTTCTTATTTAAAAAAGTTTTCTTTTCTCAAACTATCGGGCAATTTTAAAAGAAAATAATTGAGTTTAAAATACACTTGTAAACATTTAGAGGATGCTTCATAGAAATAATTCATTATGAAGATTTAAAAAACCCATTCATTCCATATAAGTTAAAAAACATTCTCCGCATACTTTTGCTAGAAAATTCAAAAAGTACCTCATATGGTAAACAAAAGCAAGATTCCTTACAAATCATGTAGTAAAAGTTAAAATGGGTAAAAATGACTTTAAATATACACATTTTATAAAAATATTTTTAGAAAACATGGACATGGATGAAAAATATATATCCAGTAGATACATATGAATAAAAAATCTTGGATAAAATGAGATTAGAAAAGTTATCCCATACCTTAAGTCCAACATGATTTGTATGTATATGAACCTCCTATATAATGATTTAAACAATTATACTAATTTATTTCAGAATTATAATCATTTTTATGATAACATTTATGATTATATTTTCCTCAGTTTTTTAGTAACATTTAATTGTTACTCGTTATTTGGTTATTAACTGCTTTATGTTCTTATGAATGTTTTGTCGGATAAGTTCTTATTACTATTTTTAGGTTATAGTTATATAATTTACAGCATGGTATTAGTATAATATATATCATATCTAATCATTCAATTTATTAATATAATCATGGTTTAATGAATATTATGTTGAACGAATAACATCGCATCGTGGAGACGGTAAGCCGTACGTACGCACGACCGATGATATCGTTCCCATAATTGTTGAATGGTATTAAAGTGGATGGTGTATATTATCTCAGAATTAGTATCATGTTATAATAATAATATATAGTTATTATTTCCACTATTATACCCATCCAAATAAGGTGGTGGTGAAAAATAGATTACACCACAATGTGGAGACGGTAAGCTGTTTGTATGCACGCGTGGTGATTTAGTTTTTCGTAGGATTGATAGAAGTTGAAATAGGGTTGTTTCATATTTATAATGAAATATCTGTATATTAGTGATACTTATTTTATTACTTTATAATTAGGTAACTAAATATGTGGAAGTAAAAGAAATAAATTTAAAAGAATCTATAGAAAAGATTACTTCTTCCTCGACAAGCCTCCTTTAAATTTCCTCTTAAAAAACTAGAGTTATTCCTTTAAGAATAAAAAAACCTATAGAATGTGACTAGGGAAGTTGAGAAGATAAATTTTCAGGGATTTTCCAAGTTTTAAGGCTCAAAATTGAGTGAAGAGGAGATGAACGAGGCACCCTTTTATAAGAGAGGAGAGGGGAACTTTAGGAAATGCTTCAAAATATTAATTTATTATAAATTCTATTTCGACTAAAATTTTCCAAAACTTATTTGATTAGAAGATAATATTATTTGGTTCTAATAACCCTTATACATTATTTTTTATACAAGTTGTGAATATTTTTTTATCCTTATCGTTTTAGTTTAACCCTTATTTTACCCTTTCTAGTCTTACTATGATATCATGTTATTTACACATTTTGGGTTAGTGTAACTACCACATAATCTCAAATATTTGTACTTATATTAACCATTTTGATGAATCAATGATTTTTTAGGAATTTAATATCACTTAATAAACTATTTTATGTTTTATGTTTTGAATTGTGTTAGTTTTGGACACTATTTATACTTGACTTCTTAAAAAATCATAAAGACTTTATTACTTATAAAATAAGGAATTAACACAAAGATAATATGTCAATGTCATCCATAAAATTTGTGTATGACATAAAAATAACAATATTATATTTTTTTTTAATATTTATAAATTCATTTTTTTGAATATTTCAATAATTAGGTAATCACTACAACATATTTGTGTCATAAATAAAACTATTTATATAATCTCTAAAAATTATAAAAAAATACCATGATATAGGAAATATTTTTATATTTCTAATTAATATTTAAAATAATAAATATTAGTTATATAACCTTATTTTTAAATTGATTTAGAAAAAAATATATGTTTATGTTATAATTATCTTTACTTTAAATTAATTATAATAAAATGGAATTTTCACATCCCAGTGAATCAATGGGGTAAAAAAATAAACCCAAGTCTAACCATGGTTAGAAATATCTCAAAAAATAGGATTAAGACATGTTTTATGGTAGTTTTATATTATTAAATTATTATTTTGACCCTTATTTTCCAGATTTACCCTTTGACCACGGTAAATAAAATATTTACTGAAGTTACTATTCATAATATCCAAAAATAAAAGGTACCTATTCACACAATTTGGACCTTTTGATTCTAAATATGGAATCCATTTTTTCAAATTCAAAACATATAAGTTAAAGTAATTAATTTAAAATTATTCCCGTTGTTGAAATGAGAAAATGGGGTTTAAATGTTAAATCATTATAAAAGATTGAAATGTTTTTACCTATGAATTCAATGTAAAATTAATGGTAATGAAATAAATTATATTATATGGTAAAAATATATTCTATTTATATTTTAAAATCTTTAAATATTATAATTTATCCATATAAATTATCTCAACGAAAAAAATTAGATTTTAATTAAATTTTTGTGTATTTTTACTATTCATTAGAACAAGAAAGTTATCAGAAAAATATTAGAAATTTATCCAAAGTAAATTTTTATATCCTAATTCAAAATAAAATGTTTATTTTGCCATATAGAAATTATTAATGTGCTAAAATATTTATTTAAAATGGTTTCTCCATTCAAAGGTGTAAAATTATCCTTTTAAAAAATAGGTTATTATACATAAAATAGGGTTTTATTCATTCCATATTACTAAAATATCCATTAGATGAATATAAAAATATTTTATTAAGTATATAACACATATATATCATTAATTTTATTAGCAAATGTAATTCACTAAAAAATAAATAATTTCTAATTGATTTATATTTTTTTTAAAAAAATAATAGCCAATGAATTCATAATGCATTTTCATAAGTCAGTTATAATTATTCCCTCTAGACTAAAATCTAGGATATAATGGTGATTTTATATTAAGGGAATCACATGGTTTGTTTAAACTCACGATTTCATGCAAAGCAACTACTGAAGGATAAAAATTATTTAAAGAAAAATATTTAATAAAAACATTCAGTTGTCACATTCTACCCCCTTAAACTGAATTTCAGCCTCAAAATTCATCATTGGGAAATAATTAGATGAGTATACCTATCCCTCATAATATGATCAAGTTACTATATATATTCTTCTAATTGGTCCATAAAACTTTAACCAAGTGAGTGGTCTTATTTTGTAGATCTTTTTCTCTACGATCCAGAATCTTTATCAGTTGTTCTTCATAAGAAGGATCTTGCTCTAGCTGTAAGACTTCTGAGATTAGTAAATTTAAAGGATCAGGTATGTAATTTTTAAAGAGAGATGCATGTAACACATCATGAACTTGAGAGAGATTCGATGGAAGTTCCAATTGGTAAGCTACCTTCCTAACATGATCTAAAATTTTAAAAGGACCAATATATATAGGGCTCAACATTCCCTTCTTTCTAAATCTCATTACCCTCTTCCAAGGAGATATTTGTAAGAACACCAAATCACCCACTTTAAAATCTAAGTTTTTTTTTCAACATAACTTTTTTGTCGACTATGATCTTCTCTTATGTGTTGTTGAATAGATTGACCTTTTCTTCCATTTCATCTACAAGATCAGGTCCTAATAGCTTTATTTCCCTAAATTCATCCTAGTAAGTTGGAGTTCTTCACTTAATTACATATAGGTCTTTACAAGTATCCATTTGAATAATAGAGTGAAAGATATTATTGTAAGAAAATTCCACCAATGGTAGGTGTTGATCGCAACCACCTTTGAAATTCATAGAGAAAGCTCTCAAAATGTCTCCCAGAGTTTGAATTTTCCTCCCAAACTGACCGTCTGTTTGAGGATGACAAGAAGTGTGGAAACTTAACTCTATATCCAGAGCATTCTGAGGACTTCTCCAGAACATCAAGGTAAACCTCGGATCCTGATCAGATATAATGGAAATTGGTACTCCATGCAATCTTACCACCTCCTTTACATATATTCGGGAAAGCTGATCAAGAGAGAAATCCTCTCTAATAGAAATGACTTATGCCAACATTGTAAGGTGATCAAATATAACCTAGATAAAATTATTGTATTTGGATGTTTTTTGAATTCTGATGAAAATCCCATAGTGATGTTTTCCCATTTCCATTTTGGTAAGGGTAATGGTTGTAACATCCCCTTATACTTCTGTCTGTTAGCCTTAACTTTCTGACAAACCAAGAATTGAGAGACATATTTGGAAAAATATCTTTTCATTCCATCCCACCAGAAGTACTCTTTCATGTCCCTATACATCTTTGTGCTTCCAGGGTGAATAGATAATGAAGAAATATGAGCCTCATCCAATAGCTCCTTAATTAATTCTGGTATGGGAGGAAAACAAATCCGGTTCCCAAACCTTATTATTTTATCACAATCAAGGTTTAATTTAGGAGCATTTCTCACCTTCTTTTGTAAATCTACATCTTCCTTATATTCCTCTATAATATTTACTTGAATAGATGGTTGAACATTCATTTGAGAAAGATAATATTTCTCCCCTTATGTTATAATTTCAAGAAAAATCCTTTGAAAATCCATAAATATTGGATCACTAGTGGAATTCCAGGCTATACCAACACTTATTTCCCAACTATTTGAAAAAAGAACTGGGATAAAGAACCTATACGAATGTTCTAATAAACCATTGGTATTGAGTATTATATGTTGGGTTTTCCCAACGGTTTAACAAAATTGTTGGGAAAGAAAAATTTTACTTACGGTTTTTATTAACTATAGGAAAAAATACACCCAATTTAGGGATCCCTCCCAAATTTTCATCCCACATGAACCATCCATAACCTCCACCTCCCGACCCCCTCCTCCCCTCCTTGATATCAATCTCCTCCCAGCCTCCGCCTCCGTCTCCTATCCCCCTCCCTCTCCTCCGGCGAGGTTCCCCTTCCCCTCTCAGCTCCCTCTCCGAAGACGATATCCCCCTCCCCTCTCGGATCCCAGCAGCGTTCCCCCCTCCCCTATCATCTCCCTCTCTTGGAGACATCCCCCTCCCCTCTTCGATCAATTTCCTCCTCTGATGTCCCCTGGCCCCCTCTCCAGCCGTGGATGAGACCCCCCCATGGCTGAACACCCCGCGGGACGTCCCCCTCTCTTGGCTACCTCTCCTCTCGCGAGGGTTCTTGATCTGTACTTCCATGTAATAATTAGTATTATTTTTTAAAAAATTAAGAAAAAAGGAATGAATTTTTAGGTTCATAGTTCGGATCACCATTCATATTAATCATGCATTTTCTAGAGTTTTGGGTAGTAACCAACTCACAGTGTGGTGAATTATTGGGTAAATTGGGAATTTTTTCAAAATAGAGTCTTCCAGAAATGTAAGGTTAGATTGAAAGGTAGTATTCCATTCATTTGAGCAGTGAATTCAATAAAAAGTTGATGATTTTTTAAAAACCTCATATTTTCTTCTATATACTATTATTAGACCTTATATTGCGTTATATTTTTTTTAATCGTGATATATATGTGATGAGGTTGTATCATCATTAAGATGTGCAATGATGTGGGTTAATTGGAGGTGAGTGATGCTATATGAGATTTTATGGGTTATATTGAGGATTTTCTTTCCCTTTAATTTATTGGTTCATAAAACATAAGTGGGTGATGTATATATTATGTAATTTAAATTGGTAAAGTAAAATTTTGGTCTCAGATTTTCGAGTTGGTTATTTGGATGGTATTCTCTATCAAAAGTGGGTATATCTCTATTAACTATGAGTGTATTTTCCAATTGAACAATGTTTTTATTAAAATGACCATGAAATACACATTTCCCACAATACAGAAGCACCAAATAAATCATAGATAAACACTACACACCACAAGAAACCCATGGGAGACTCCCCTTGACATCTATAAATAGTTAAGGAGCCATTAACTTTGTAACTGAAGTCGATTGGCACTCAAGACTTGAAAAATTAACATTGCTGGTAGGAAAGATACCAATACCTTTATTATTAGTATAAATAGTACAATGATATGGTTTACACCATCATGACCAATTAGACCATCTGGTTCATGGACTAGTGCCCAACCAGGTTCAAGAGTAGGATCAATTACTAAACATTGATTGAGGTTCCTATGAGGTTCTTTCCATAGTGAAGAGGGTTATGTGCACAATATTCAACAAAACTAATGTAACATAGGTGAATATTAAATCGATAAGTGTATTAGTATGGTGTTTTTAACAACGTTCTATATAAAGAAAATAATGAAAAATGAGGAGATTATTAAATGGAACTGTTTCCACCTTGCTTATAGGAACATGATTTGACCCACGGGGCATTGTTGTTTTTATATATTGGGCGGTGACATGTATAGTCACAATATACAAGTATGTTTTTGTTTATTTTTTATTTTATTTTCTTTACCCCATTGTCCACTTAGGTATTTTACTTCTTTCTACAGATATATGGTAGTGATGTTATCCTAACAAGTTGACGTAGATCACTTGTATACTGTAATACCATGAGGTGTGAGTGTGAGTAAACATTGGAAGCTAGAGGAGCCTTGGTGTCTTCCATTAGATGGAATATTTTTTCTAAAAAATTGTGTGGGAACATTTCTAGAGTATGTTGAAGTCATGAAATAACCCCAAGTGTCTCCATGAGATAGCATAAATAACCTAAAGTGTCTCCATGTGTCTCCATACATCATACCATCCTTGAATGGGTTGGCCACTCACCCAATCCTATCAAACATTTTCTAGTCTATCCTCTCATTCACATAGTCTAGACTCATCTCTCGAGGATTATCCCATGCCTCGATTCACATCTCATCATCCAAATAGACACAAATGATTATTCACCTTAGGATTTTCCTAGTCACAAAAGAACACCATGTCAAACCCATCTACATTATATTATCAATAATCCAGTCAAAAAACTCATCAAAATCATGAATTATAACCCAACCCCACTAACCAGGTTCCATCCTAAGCTAAATCACACCAATCCTCTTGGCATTATAATGCCAATATGTCTAACAATAACCAATACCAACACTAGCATCTCATCCTTCATCTCATTAGTTTAACTCTTGAATCATTAAATGGAGTAACAACTTTCATAATACATTTTATATACTCAGAGGGACCATCCCACTCTAAGAACCTACCAAGATTCCAATCCATCCTCATAATTATTTCCTCATCAAACGCTAGATATAGAATTGCCACACCTATCACTACAAGCCCTAATACTCTTAGGAATGTTTTACTTGATCTAAATCTTCAAATAGTCCATACACATATAATCCGAATTTTAAGACATATGTTAGACCAATCATATCCCAATCGATATCTTATCCACTTGGAGACCAAGTTACGGGGTGATTTCATTTCCATAAAATCACAAAATAACCTTCTCTAAACCTAGGTGGCTTGTGAACACCATATCTATAGGTCTACTATGTTAATCTATTTCCTTTCATTTATAGTCCATAGAGTCCAGGACTCCGATGGAACATAGTTACAATCAATTCCTTGGAAATCAATGACCAAATAATCAAGTTATTGTTTAAGGGTCTGTAGAGTTTCTTAATACTTTCTTTATACAGGAAGAGATACTTAAAAAATTTGATGAATAAAGTCATAAAAAACACTACTTACTTGATGACTTTGGGTGAGGTTTCTTAGCTAACTACCTCAAACATTTCCTATTGTATGTATTCATTGAGGGAAGTACTTCGGAATGGGATGGCATTTGATGAGCTGGAGGTGGCACCAGCGGAGGTATACATTCCTTGCATGGTGAGACCACATATTAGATTCATATGAAAGACATGCATAAACCATAGAGAGATGTTTAAGGATTTCCTATATTATATAGTGATAATCTATCCATCAATCGTGATCTACATAGATCATTAATTTATAGATAACTCTTTGAATCTTATCTTTAAACATCAAATGATTTTTGGCTTCGTAACAACAAACACTAATGTCTAGTATAAACCAAGGGTCAATATACATCCCTTAAATGGAGAGACTATGTAGTCATCATCCAAGAAAATCTCACCATATAATACATAATACCATTAATTAGTAGTGATATTGTGTTTAATTTTGAATAATACTTCCAATAAGTTATATCGGAAAACACAATATAGTGTTTTTTAATTAAAACAGTTGAGTCCTCATCATTAGTGACATCAATCACATTAATGTGCATAAATGTCAACTGAACCCTACATTACAAGAATTATTCATGTGGACAGGCCCCATGCCAATATGCAAATAACTAAAACCATAAATAATAATGCCAAATACATAAATTATTTTTAAATAAATATATCAACTATAAACATAAAAACCAAGAATAATAAGATCTCATCCCATATATCGAACAAAACCAAACTAAGTTGAAACTCAGGCCAAATTGATTATATACCATTAATAGGAAGAGTAATTGTTAATTAATAGAAATGTACTATTTGATAGTGTCATTTTGAAACATTGATCTATTTCCCCTTTTCTTGTAGGAATATGATTTGACCCATGGGGATTTGTGGTTCTTATATGTCGGGTGGTGACACGTATAGTCACAAGAGAAATGTATGTTTTACTTTAGTTTTTATTTTATTTTCTTTATCACATTGGCCACTTATATCTTGGACTCTTTTCTATGGATACAGGAAAGTTATATTCTGCGAAGGGGGAAAGAAGGAGTTCGGATTGATTCAGTCCACCAGATTTGACCTGAGGTAAGATTCTATGGTTACTACTTGTCTCGTACCTCATGTATTTGGGGCTTTAGTATTTTTAACTCCATATTATGTTTTTGGTAGTGCGTTGGATCATTTTGTGTTGGTTCGGGTGGATTTAGTTCTCCATTTCCAATTTAGGTAAGGATTTAATTCCATTCATTGATTTCTCACTGGTTTTGTAGTGTCTTTCATGTGTTTTAAGGTTCTTAATATCCATTTTGTAGTGCGTTGGTCCCTTCTCGTTGGTTTCGAGTCGACAAGTCAAGGGAGACTCACCTGCATGTGCATAGGTAAGTAAGTATATGTATGTGGGTTCCCCTGTTACATGTATAGTAACCCATGGTAGTGATTATGCATGCATGGGGCTAGGTGTTCCCATGTATATATATATATATAAATGCATACGCATGTGAGTGGATACTGGTATATGCATATAAGCATATGTGTAAGGATCCCCTTGCACATGCTCATGGCCATGCAGGTGTGTGCATAGGGGCTAGGTTTCCTTGAATGTGTGTGAAGGTGCGTATACCAAGTGGAGGAGAAACAAATTTTATTTAGAAAGACCCAAGATCCAAAGTAGATGACTTGGATCCACCTTGAGGTAGAGTCCCTCTCTTGGCCTCTTTAATTTAAGAATTATTTGAAATGAATTTAGATTATTTCTTAATTCTGCTTAATTATATTGAATTGCCTATCTTGAATAAGTGTTCTTTAATATAATTGTTTCATTTGAAAAATAAAGCCATAATTTTATAATAAAACCCCTCCAACGGAGGTGTGCGGTTTGAGAAAAATCAATGTGATAGTTATGTTGATCGAGTTGCTTAAATTATTGAATTTGATTTGTACTGAATGAGTTTTAGAATAAATGTTAAATATAATTAAATGAATTGTGTGATAAATAAATTCCATTATTTTATAATAAAACCCATCCAATGGAGGTTCACTTTCTTCTAATCCAAATAGTAGTGATAGTTGTTTATATCATGTTTAGATTTGGTTTGATTTTTCCATATGCCTCTTGTTGGTGTTTTTTTATGGCTAGTTAGTTTTTTTTTCTTTGAATAATACAAATTGTCTTATCATACTCATTTATCACAAAAGACATTTCCTAAGTATGCATATACCTTTATCATGACACTTTCCTTTTCACCCTTTGAATATTATTAATGAAATTTCCATGTTTAGGTGAAGTTAATGAATTTGTAAATGGTTGGTGTAGGGTGTATGATTATTTTCTGTCATTTCATTTCCCTTTCGAGGTTGCGTCATTGTGCCACTCACTACAACCTTCTGGTTATCCCTTTTTATAGAATATTAAATAGTTGATTTTTTATATCATTTCTGTTGTGACCTTATCTTACGGTGAAACCCATTTGGGGTGTTTTCCTGGCCTCTTGGCCACCCCTTTGGGTGTTTACCTGAGCCCATATATCTAAAAGCACTAATGGTGTCATTGTTTAACACCTGTCAGGCTTATGGTGCTCCCCACCATAAGATTCATCTTACCACTAGCAATTCATATGATTTAGTGCCTCCTCTTTTGAATATTCATATTGAAACATTTTTCCCATGTTCTAATGAGAAGAATTATAGTGGGGATACTCACTAAAGGCATTATGCTCACTGTGGTGGACATGTGTATTGGAAAGATGGGTGTTTTGGTCTATCAGGATTTTGTAGTGGAGAAAAATGGCCATGTGGTCATGGTGTCTATTGTTTTGAAGGGAATATTTCATAAAGAAGTGTTGTTTCATGCCTTGGTGTGAAGGGAAAATGCATTTTCTTTGGAAACACAATTAAAAAGTGAGTTTCGATGTTTTGAGGTTCTTGATTTTAAAAGGTAAGTTTGAATGGTTTTTTATGCCACATATATTCAGTTGGAGGTTTAAAAGCTTTCCAAAGTTATGGACAATGTGGAGAATTAAAATGGAGGTATTCTCGCAAGATATTTGGATATTTTAAGTGGTGGATTTTAAAGGGGATATCTAAAGATTATGTGGATTGATAGTTAATAGTTTTCAATGGATAATGATTGAAAACATAAAGAAGAAAATGGAAAACTGTAGTGAATGTCATTGGAGTCTTATTTAGTATATTTATTTGAATTAAAAAACATGTTCTTTGTGTGAACACTTCAAGAATAACGAGAAGATTATAAAAGCCGGGTGTGATCCACACCATTCATAGTTGTGCATGAAAACGGCCAGCACACATACACACAGATATATATATATATATATATATATATATATATATATTGTATGAGTCCGTTATGATAAGGGGAGATACCTACACAGTATTTCAACATATAGTTCTTCTAAGTTGATATAGAATCTTGGTGTGATCCACACCATTCATAGTTGTGCATGAAAACGACCAACACACACACACATCTCTTTTAGTGGTATTCTCATCTAAAAAAACATAATTTTGTATTATTAAACCATGTGGATGCATACAATCATACATAAACTAATTTCCCACAAATATGACCCAAATAAAAAAAATAAAAAAAATTCATAATAGGCTCTATTTCTATCCTCAATCACCACCTAATATCATCTCTTTCAAACCTTATTGAGCTACTCCATCCCAATCTAGTACATAATATTTTCTTAGATTAGTAAAACTATCATAAGATCTATATGCATACCAAGTTGATCATGCTAGGCCTTAAAAATAAATTAATTTAGAATCTCACGAGTAGACAATAATATATTTTTACATATACATATACCTGAGTGAAGTAAATGTTATAAAAATAAATACACACACATATCATGTTAGATGTCATGTTCCAATTAGGACACCAAGACTCCATGTGTATTAGGTCATCGTGTGATAAGTAGGTTTCCATGATACCCAACCAAAGATAATATTTTCTTAAAAAAACATGCATCATTGTACCATCATACGTGAAACCCATCCTATACCCAAATACTCTAAATAGGGAGTATCAATGATTACTCAACCACAACCTGAATTTGTAGGATAGATTCATGTATCCAAGACCAAGACTAATACATATCACTCAATACAGGTCATCACTCAACTCCCAACATCTACCATACTACTAAAGGTACTGTCTCATACCACGATATATCACATACCAACCTTCCCACTCAACAAACATCCATGTTAATACATTATGATCAATGTAAATCCATTTTTTTAAAATAATACCATATTAACCACGGTAGGTCTAATATCACATTTCAAATTCTCTATTATCACTCATGGTTGGCTTCATCTAGAACATTATCACTCAAGGTGAGGCTATTATCATAACCATTACCTTATCAATCATGGTAGGGTTAGATATCATGTTATAATATGATAACATCATTATCACTCAAGTAAGGGTCCTTCCAACACCTTATCACTCAATGTGTTGTCATTCCTTAAGATATATCACTATTCTTGTTAGAATTTGTCACCCAACATGTGTATGAAATAACAACAAGGGCATTTGGTTCATATCATAGATCACCAGATATGTACAACGTTATTTTCTGTCCAAACCTATACCCCCATCTCAATAATGTCCCATCATCCAAGTGCAAAATGTCAGTCCTCTTGGTACTCATATATGTTACACTCGAGAATCCACTAGAGTCTTTGAGACTCAAATCAGTCTCACACCCCAAAAGGGAATAATTACCTCATGAATTGTGTGAAAGGGATACTGCTAGATTAAAGGTATATTTTTAGATGATATATTTGATCCTACGGGTAAACTAGAAACAATTCATGTATAATTTGATATGATGATGTAGAGGGGATTAATGGTATTCCATATGGATATAAAATTTTAATTTATAAATGGATTACATAAATGAGAATATAAATATGGATTATTTATTCGTAAAGGAAACATTTTATTGGATGAGGAAGGAACTATATGGGATAATTCATTAACCAAGAGAATGATATTATTGACTGGACTAGTACTTGATAAGCCTAGTTTCATATGAGATGAGTTTTATTATAACCTATATATCTAGAATAGGTGCATGTCTATAGGATTACGGTGGGAGGTTTTCTGGTGCTTTGGAAGACCGGAAAATGTTAAGTTTACAATGGGTTGTCCAGCTCTAGAGGTGCAAGTTTGCAGTGGGTTTAAGAGGCATAGATTTATAGTGGGTTTCCCGGCTTTGTAAAACTGATGTGAAAGTTTTTTTTACAGTGGGTTTAAGAGAATCTTGTTGTCAAACTTAAAAGGTGCAGGTTTGCAGTGGGTTTAAGTGGTGCAGATTTACAGTGGGTTTCCTGGGATTGGAAGACTAAGGTGCAGGTTTTGGTTTACATTGGATTTAATAGGTATAGATTTACAGCTGGGGGGGGGGGGGGGTTCCAGCTTTGGAAGAATGAGGTGCAAGTTTTGTCTAGCTTATATTAGCAACTTATGTTTGAAGCTTATGTTTGATGTGGGAGGTGCAGGTTTGTGGGAGGTACAGGTTTATAGTGGGGGGAAGGTTTATGGGAGTTGGAGGTTTAATGTGGGGGGAAATTTATGTTTGCTCTGGAGTAGAGGTTATGCCAATGGTTTACAGAACCATTGATATACTGTAGTTAGGGAAGGCAACTCATGTTTGATGGAAAACATATATCCTAATAATTATGAAATTGTTGGGAAAAAACATATACTGCATGTATACTAATGGTGAAAAAACCGTTGGTATACTAATATTCCAACAGTTTCATTGAACTGTTAGAATAGGTTAGATGCTGGAAAACATTTTCACCAACATTTTTAGAACTTTTGGTAACCATATATACCAACAGTTTTGCATAAACTGTTGGAATAGATTACATTCAGACATCCTATACCAACAATTTCTAATGAACCATTGGCATAGAGATATTGCAATGGCTAACACACCAACAATTCTAGAAACAGTTGGTATATTCTATCTCTACTATTTTAGGCCCTTTCCCAAAGTTTGAAACCATTGGGATATGTGAAAATTTCAGTAGTGGATCTTTCGTGATCCTCATCATGGATAAGCTAATATGGTCTTGTTGACTTAATGCATCTTCCACCTAGTTTTCTTTCCCAAGGTGGTAATGTATTGAGAAGTTGCAATATGTAATCAACTCCAACCATATTCTTTATCACTTATTCAGGTCCTTTTGTGTGAAAATATACTTTAAACTTTTATGATCAGTATAAATATCACACCTTTCACCATAAATATAATGCCTCCATATCTTCAATGAAAAGATTACCGCTGCTAACTCCAAATCACGAGTTGGGTAATTTTTCTCATGGATTTTCAAATATCGTGAGGCATAAGCTATCACCATATAATTTTTCATGAGAACACATCCTAGAACCTTCTTGGATGAATCACTGTAGATTACAAACCTTTCTCCACTTCAAGGCAGTGTGAGAACCGGTGCACTGGATAAACTTCTTTTTAGATCTTCAAAATTTTCATCACATTTCTATGTGTAAGCGAACTTAACTCTTTTCCAATTCAACTTCGTGAGTGGATTAGATAATCATGAAAAATATTTCACAAAATGCTTATAATATTCAGCCAAACCAAGAAAAATTTGGATCTCATTTACTATTGTTGGCGTCAACCATCTTTCAATAACCTCTATTTTTGCCGGATCCACAGATATCCGCTCTGTTGAGATTATATAACACAAAAATAAAATTTTTTGAAGTCAAAACTTACACTTTGTAAATTTTGCATAAAGCTTCTCCTTTCTCAGGGTCTTCAATACAATTCTCAAGAAATCTTCATTTTCTTCCTTGCTCTTTGAATAGACCAGAATATCATCTATAAAGACTACCACAAAATTATCAAGATAGTCTCTAATGACTCTGTTCATTAAATCCATGAAGATAGTGGTGGAATTAGTAAGACCAAAAAAGCATCACTATAAATTCATAGTGTCTATACCTTGTACGAAATGTCTTATATGGTATATTCTCCTTTATGGCCCTTAACTGATGATACCCTATACAAAGATCAATCTTGGAAAAGTATTAAGCTCCATGTAGTTGGTCAAATAAGTCATCAATTCACAGGAGAGGATATTTTTAATTAATAGTGATCTTGTTAATTTCTCAATAATCAATGCAGATTGTCATTGATCCATATTTATTTATAATAAACAGAACTGGTGCTCTATAAGGTGACAAACTTGGAAAAATTAATCCCTTATGAATGTTATCTTGGATTTACTTCTTCAAATCCTATAACTCAGTTGGGGCCATTCTATAAGGTGTCTTTGAAATAGGCATAACACCTGGTATGTGTTATATTGAAAAATCAACTTCAAGATTTGGTGGAAGACTTGAAAATTCATCCAAAAAGACATCATCAAACTCCCATAAAATGGGTGTATTATTAATTGTGAGTTTAACACCAACCATTTTAGATAAATAACCTTCATTTATTAGAATTAATACCCAGAAGATGGTAGAAATTTCTACTGTAAGGTTGTATTCATACTTGCATTGATTGAAGAACATATATTGATTTGGAATATGAAATATGAATCCCATTATTTTGAAATTGTTATGAGCTCCATATAAAGAAAGTGAATCCATACTAAGAATCACATCAAATTACACTATAGGAAGGATCACAGGATTTGCAAAAAGTACTTTCCCACAAACTTCAATTGGAGAGGAATTTTAAAATTTTTGATGCAACCATTGTGCAATTAGGAGTTGTAATAGATAACTCAATATCTAATTGTTGTGGTAATACGGTGATACCCTTTGAAATTTCTTTAGAAATAAAAGAGTGGGTGGATCCAAAATCAAATAAAACATTTGATACTTTAGAGTGAATGTTAAGTGTACCTTTCACCACTTAATTATCGTACTCCATGTATCTGATAGTAATTGCTCGTGAAATTCCTTTTCCTTTGGCCTTAAGAGTTTATTGATGTTGATCATCATCAATAACCCTTGGATTATGGCACTGATTAACATAAGGCACCATTTTTTTTCACTTGTAACATTGAAGTGTAGGAGATTCCATTTGTGTAGCCTTTTCATTGTTCACATCATTAGACATTTTTTCCCATCACTTTGGCATTCAATTACCCGATGAACTTATTTTACACACTTAAAACATTTAATAGTTCCTTTAATAAAATTCCCTCCATGTTTCTTCCCACACATTGATCATAAGAGAAATCTCATCTTTTTTTTTCATTGTGTTCTTTATATTTTCCTTTGAATTCTATTTTCTTCTTCTTATCAAACCAATATGATTGATGGGTTACTATAATCTCTATCTCAACCTTGATAGAACATCAAAAAATTTCGTCATAGCGATTGATGTCCCTTATGGATAATACCCTTCAGAGACATGGTTTTAAGCCACTAAATAATCGATCAATCTTACTATTAGATTGGATAATAAATCCAAAATCATACCTTGAAATTCTTGTAAAATTTTATTTGTAGGTACCAATAGATTCATCATACTTTTTCTTAAGTTCAATGAACTCTTTCTCCATATTTTTTCAAAGAATATGAGGAAAGTACTTGTTGAAAAATAAGTTCTTGAACTCGTCCCATTCCATGGACTCAGTTTCATATCTTTGTAACATATTCTTGATAAGATATCACCATTGATCAACTTTACCTTCCAAATGATATACTTCTAAGATGAATTTATCATGTTCAGAATATTGTAGATCTAAAAATATCTTTTTATTGGTATTAATCCATTGTTCTGCCAGAAATGGATCAGAAGACCCGATGAATGGAGGTGGATGTTGCCTCATGAAGGATTAAATATAATGTTGCTCCTCACTTTGCTTGTTTGGAAGTCCAGTAGGATTCATATCTTGAGAAAGTTGTGTGAGTATGGATACAAGATTTTTTATTCCTTCTCCCATAACATTTGGTTTATCTGGGGGAAAATCATTTCATTGCCCGTCACATTCAGCATTAAAGCGGTTCTTTTAGGTTCCATCCATTGACTAAAACCAAGAAGCATCATGTAAAAAACACTAATCATAACAAGAAAACCACATAATCAAGAATAAAATTTTAATTTAGGATCCTTTAGGTTTTTTCCTAGTTTATTCATGGTTGTTTGAAAACACTAGTACTGTATCCTACAATTAGACATATCCTTATGGTTCTTACTAAGGATTTCTCATCCTAGTTTCCAAAGTTTATCTATACCTTTCCTCTGATACCAAATATAGTGAACCTTTATTTATATACATTGATATCACTTCAAAATAGAATTATATTTATTACAACATATAAAAAAACCATTATAGAACCGTATAAGTATAGTGTCTTTAGAAATTGGGAAACATAACAATGGTTTCATAAAACATCTACATTGTCTCCCATTTATTTCATTATATATAGACACTTTTTTGGTATATAATACTTAATACCCTTCTTCATATCTTGGGGAAAAGAAATATATAAAAGGGTGAGATCAAATTATCAGTAAGGGTAAACAAATGAAATAACATTCATATCATATTCATAATAAGAACATAATTTTTTTTAATCTTATGCCACATATAAAAGATCACAATATTATATCATGGGATAAATCCTAAAAGTGAAATGTAATCCCAATAGTCATAACATAAGACATGTAATTTTCTATCATACACACATAAGCATATAAAATCATTTCATATTAGTCATGTCCCTTTTCTAAAACCATCATAGCAGACAAAGTCCATTACTGAACCGAGTTCTCTCCTCATTCCAGCCATGTATCACTGAACCATATTAACTTTCCATTCCAGCCATGTCTATCTCATGATATATAAATCTTTACCCAATGCATTGTAGGTAGATATATTTCCCACCCATCTCATAATTAAACTATTCTTACGTGTTGCAGAAAAACATAGAAACATTCACTATAGCATAACCTAAGAAATAAAATGGGTTTCTTAAACATCATTCCATCATAATTGATATAAAACAAATGGATTTCCTAAATAAAATTCCATCACAAACACAATAAAATCATAGTAATAAGAGGTATAGAAACATAAACTTACAAAATCGTATATGGAAAATAATTGTGATAAAACACTTGGGCTTCATTCTTGAGGAAAATATACTTTCTTCTTCAAATTTTGTTTCTTTTGTCAAACTGTCGTGCAATTTTAAAAGAAAAAAATTGAGTTGAAAATACACTTGTAAACATGTAGAGGAATATTTATGGAAATAATGAGTTATGAAGATGTAAAAAACCCATTCATGCTGTATAAATTAAAAAAACATTCTCTATATAGTTTTGCTGGAAAATTCAAAAAGTAAATCGTATGGTAAACAAAAGAAAGATTCCTTCCAAACCATGTAGTAAAAGTCTAAATGGGTAAAAATTACTTTAAACATACACATTTTATTCGAATATTTTTAGAATAATGTACATGTATGATAAATATATACCCATTAGATACTTAGAAATAAACAATCTTAGATAAAACGAGATTTGAAAAGTTATCATGTACCTTAAGTCCGAAATGCTCTGTATGTAACCAAACCCACTGCATAATTATTTAAATAATGTTACAGATTTATTATTGAATCATAATTATTTTTATGATAACATTTATGATCATATTTTCATCTATTTTTTATTAACATTTAATTGTTACTCGTTATTCGGGTATTAACTACTTTATATTCTTATATATATATATATATATATGTTTTGTCAGATAAGTTCTTATTACTATTTTAGGTTATAGATATATCATTTAATACAAGGTATTAGTATAATATATATCATATTTATTCATTTAATTCATTTATATAATTATGGTTAAATAAATATTATGTAGAATGAATCACATCGCACCATAGAGACGGTAAGCCGTACGTACGCACCATCGACGATGTTGTTCCCATAATTCTTAAATGGTATTGAAGTAAATAGTGTATAGTATCTCAGAATTAGTATCAAGTTATAATAATAATATATATTTATTATTTCCACCATTATACCCATCCAAGTAAGGTGGTGGTGAAAAACAGATCACATCACATTGTGGAGATGGTAAGTCGTACGTACGCACGGGTGGTGATTTCATTTTTTGTAGGATTGATAGAAGATGAAATATGGTTGTTTTATATTTAAAATAACATATTAGTATATTAGTGATACTGATGTTATTTCTTTATAATTAAACAACTAAATAATAGGAATTATAAGAAGAAATAATGTTCAAAGAACCGGTAGAAGAGATTAACTCTTCCACAACATGCCTACTTTAAATTTCATATTAGGGAACTAGAGTTTGTATTTTGAGAAGACCAGAAGCTCTAAATTGTAACTAGTGAAGTTTATAAGAGAAATGATCAGGTTTCGGACTAGATTGAAGGCTCAAAATGGTGTGAAGAAGAGAAGGAGGAGGTGCCCTTTTATAAGAGCGGAGAATGACACTTTAGAAAATTCTTGAAAATATAAATTTATTATAAATTATTTTTCAACTAAAAATTATCCAAAACTTATTAAATTATATGATAAGATGAGTTTGGTTATAATAACCATCACCCAATAATTTTTGGACAAGTTTTGAATAATTTTTTTCCATATTTGTTTGTTTAACACTTATTTTACCCTTTTTAATCTTACTTTGATATCATGTTATTTACACATTTTTGGTTATTGTAATTACCATATCTTGTTAAACGGACAAAATATAGTTATTTATGACATATTTGGACATATAGTAAACATTTTGAAGAATATTAGATTTTTTGGAATTTAATATCATTTAATAAACTCTTTTATGATTTAAGTTATGAATTGTGTCAATTTTGGACACTATTCATACTTGAATTTTTAAAAATTCATAAAAAATTTATTCCTTTAAAAATAAGGAATTAAATCAAAGACAATATGTCAATTTAATCCCCAAAAATCTATGATGACATCAAAATAACCATTTTTTTAATATTTATAAATTCATTTATTTGAATATTTCATTAATGAGGTAATCACTATATCATATTTGTGTCATAAATAAAACTATTTATATAATATATAAAAATTATTAATAAAATACCATGATGTACGAAATATTTTTATCTTTCTAATTAGTATATATAAGGATAGATATCAATTATATAACCCTATATTAAAATCTATTTAGTAAAAGATATATGTTTAGGTTATAATTATATTTACTTTAAATTAATTCTTATAAAATGCAATTTTCATAACTAAGTGAATCCATTGGGTCTAAAAATTGACCCAAGGATTTACATTGTCATATATATCTCAAATAATAGAATTAGGACATGTTTTATTGTCGTTTTATATTTTTAAATTGTTATTTTTTATCATTATTTACCAGATTTACCCTTTAACAATGGTAAATAAAATAATTACTGAAGTTACAATTCATAATGTCCAAAAATAAAAGGTACCTATTCACATAAATTGGACCTTATGATTCCAAATACGAAATCAATTTTTTCAAATTCAAAATGCAGAAGTTGCAATAATTAATTTAAAATTATTCGCATTTTTTAAATGAGAAAACGCGTTTTAAAAGTTAAAACATTGCAACAGGTTGAAATGTTTTTACCAATGAATTAAATATAAAATTAATAATAATGACATAAATTATATTACATGGTATAAATATATTATATTTATACTTTAAAAACATTCAGTATTATAATATTACTATTTAAATTATCTCTATGAAAGTAGTTGTTTTTAATTAAATTTAAAGTATTTTAACAATTTATCAAAACATGAAAGTTATCAGAAAAATATCAGAAATTTATCCAATGTAAATTTTTATATCCCGCTTAAAAATAACTTGATTATGTTTTCATATAGAAATTATTAATGTTCAAAAATCTTAATTTAAAATGGGTTCTCCATTCATAGGTATAAAAATAACCTTAAAAAATAGGTTCATATACATAAAATAGGGTTTTCTTCATACCCTATTACTAAAATATCCATTGGATGAATATCAAAAATATTTTATTAAGTATATTGTACATGTATATCATTAATTTTATTACCAAATATAATTAAATAAAAAATAAAAATATCTAATTGATTTATATTTTTCATAAATAATTAATAGCCAATGAATTCATAATGCATTTTTTTAAGTTAGTTATAATTATTCCCACTAACCTAATGACTAGGCTATAATGGTAATTTTATATTAAGGGAATATCATGGTTTATTTAAATTCATGATTACGTGCAAAGAAAGTTACTGAAGGAATAAAATTATTTAAAGTAAATATTTGATAAAAACATCCGGGTGTTACAATAAAGGATGGTTATGAAAAACAAACGACCTTACAATCATAGAGACAATAAGTCATACATACACATGAGTAACATTTAAATTTTTCAAATATCATGATAGAAAGAATGTAAGTATTATTTTATCTCTATATAAGGATTATTAAATTATAAATTTAATAATATACATTTAAATAAACTTATATATATCATCCATATGATGTGGTGATGAAAAATGAATCAAATCGATTCATAGGGGTGGTAGTCCATACGTACACATGAACGACATTACCATTTTTAAATGGAAGGAAAATTACTAAAGTAGATGATATATTACCTTTCCGAAATGATAATTATGTAATTAATATCATATATATTAAATAAATCCATCATAATAAATTTCCATTATATGTGGTGATTGAAAATAAATTATGTTGGTTTGTGATGTGGTAGTCCATTATACACATGAAGGATGATTTTGTTTCCCATTTGATGAAATTAGAGATAAACACTGGACATGAAATTAATATAATAACATCTCATAATGTTTAAATCAATTATGTTATTATTTAATCATGGATGAATAATTTTTTATGGTGGTATAATTAGAAATAAATTCCAAACTCTATGTTAAGAACTATACCCCTTCTTAGAACAACCTCTTTAGGATTATACCATAAGCATTCCTAGGTGGATATTTTGATAAAAAATGCACTCTAGATCATGGTTAGTGATTTTGGGGAGATATTTAGGTAGGTAGTAGATAGAATAAAGTGATCAAAATGTTTTAGTAAGAGGGGAATGATGGTTTCCTTTTATAAGTGATGGGATGGGAACTATTAGAATTACATAAAGTAATAAATTATTATAAATTTATTTTCATAGAAATATGAATCCAAACTGATAAACTTAGAAGATAGGATTTTTATGGGTCTAAATCGTCTCATATAATAAAATTTGGAAAATTTTATGTGATTTTTTCAACCTTTTTTTCTTTGTTTTAACCCCATTAACCATTTTCATAATTATAGTGTCATCAATGTTTTTTTACTATTTTAGTGTCAAAAAGTTTATATAAAATGAAAATTAAAAAATAAATGGAACATGGTATATATTTTCAACTATATCCCATTAAATTGGATAATTTTTTTTAGTAATTTTACATTATTTCATAACATTTTGTTTATTATAAAATATTATTAATGTCATTTTTAGAACAATTCATTTTATTTTACTTTGAAAACAAAATTTTAACAATGAAATTTTAATCTGAACCATATTAAGATCCCTAATATGTTATTATTAAAATAAAATTCATGGAAAATAATAACTCACCCAACAAATATTACATTTAGAGTTTTTAATATTATTTAAACGATTTTTATACTGCCTACACAAGAACTCAATCATTGTTATATAAGAGCATAAGGTAATTATTTTATTACTATATATTAAAAATAATATAACAAGATAAATAAATACAATCTTATTTAAAAGAAATATTTTTAGCTTAACATGAGTTGTTTTTATCACTTTTATAAAATATTATTGATATTTAAAGCAAGAGAGTAACCATTTTGACATTATCATTTACATAAATATTATAAAAGTCTAAATCAAGGATAAATTCAATGAAAATGCCAGATTTATTAATTTGGGATGATATTGGAAAAAATATATTCATAAAATTAAATAAATTCAAGTTTTAAATGAATTTTATGCCTTATTACATTTGTTTTAACCCTAATTACTCTATTTTACATTTACCATGGAAACAAAAAATTACTATTGTTACTATTTATAATGACAAAAAATAAGGAGAAACTATTTAGAATTTTTTTGAATCCTTATTAATAATACAAAATACATTTCTCAAAATTCAATTTCTATAATTTGAATAACTTAATTTAAAATTAAACTGATAAAACATGTTGAAAATGAGTTTACAGGAAAATATATTTTTAAGTATAACAATTCTTTTATACCAAATTTAAGAATAAAATTAATTCCAAAGAATATATTTGGATATTTTTAATCAAAATGAAGTAATAAAATTTTAAAAATCATCCATAATATAATCTAAAATTCTAAAAACATTAAATTAAAATAAAGTTTCAAATAAAAATCTATATTTTTCTCTCTTCATTGAAAAATGAAACTTTTCCAAAAATTGTAAAAATTTCTCCCAAATATAATTTTGATATGAGAATTTAAAAAATAAATCTAATTTTTCAAATTAATATTCTGAAATTTTGAAATCAATCTTTTAAATAAAACTGTATAATTTGTGAAAAAAATATAAATAATAAGACTACTTTTTTTTTGACTTGAAAATTACTTAATATTATTATAGTAAATATATCTCTATAAAATATAATTATGGAATTTTAATATGGAATGAAAATTATTTATTCTAACATTACCTTTTTTTACATTATTCCCCCTTTTAGAAATTAAAACCAATAAATTTTATTCCTTACTTAAAGAAGTTGAGATATTTTAATTTTATAACATTTTAGGATTCCAATATTGCTTGTTGAACCATATGGTTTTTCAAAAAAACCTTAACTTGTTGAATTAACATATTCCACGACACTTTCTATCTATGGTCAATAATATGTGTTGGATATTCCTCTAATGAATGTTTTTGTACCGATTAAACTACTTCAATTCTCAAAACCTGAGATGCATCGAGAATATATTTTATTAATAACAAAACATGAAGTACATCATGTACCTGAGAAAAAATTTATGAAAAGGCTACTCAGTAGAAAATTGATTAAACATTATATGATAATTCATATGGTATAATTAACCATGGTATTATCTTCCCCTTTTACCAAAAACCCATGAAACATTTCCATGTTGATTATTTAAGAAAAACATGATCACCAAACTTGAAAGAGAGATCCTTCCTCTAGTTATTCATATAATTTTGATACTTTTTCTAAACCATCATCATATGTTGTTGAATCATATTCACCTTGTAAAACATTTTTTTCTCCCAAACCTAGACCCATAAAATTCATTTCTCATACTTCATCCCTATAATCTATATTCTTAAACCACTTTCTATATACTATATAAAAAGGTTCCATCTATATATTGGAATGAAATAAATTATTATGAGAAAATCTCACAAAAAAATACGATGATATTAACTTCCTCAGTAATTCATTGAAGAAAAAAAATCTTTTATTCTAATGTTTGAATCATTCAAAAAAACTCTTCATCAGAATGTGGATGAAAATCTACACATAAATATAATTTAGAAGAAAATTACATCTAATGTCCTTTACAAAAATTATAAATAAACCTATGATCACAATCAGATACAATGTACAAAGTAACTCCATGTAGCTTAATTATATAATTGATATATAGTCAAGAAATATGATCTAAATACATAATATCTCAAATGTAAAAGAAATGAGATGATTTTATTATCCAATCAATAATAACCCAAATTATGTTATGACCTTGAGATGTCTTTGGTAATCCCACCAAGAAATCTATGGTTATTTTTTCCAATTCCACACCAGAAATAGAAAAGGATGAATCATCCCATTTGTTTATTGTCATTATTCTTTATCCTATTAAAAAATAATACATTATGTGGTAAAATATTCAATATATTTCTTTATTATATCCCAAATTTAATACTCTCAAATGAATCTATACATTTTTTTAACTTATATGATGAATGGAAAATGGGGAACTATGAGGTTCACTCAATAATTCTATTTTAACCTTGGAATCATAAGGAACACATAATATATTTCCAAATATAAAAACACCATCCTTTTCAATGTTAAATTTAGTGACCTTACCTTTTCTTACTAGTTCCACCCATCCTTATAAATCATGGTCTTCCTTATCATATTTCATAATTCTTTTTGAAAATATCAGATTCACTGAAACATAAAAAATATTGGAATTTCTTTCATTGAAATTTCTAGGATATCATTTATTAAATAATTTACCACAGGATCATGTTCCAAATGTATCATGGTTAATGTATCATTATCTTTTCGACTCAAATAATGACCTACTTTGATTAATTTTCTTCTGTCATAAAGAATCTTGAAATCATATTCCTTATTCAATTTAAACCATATTCCCTATATCATTTTCAATTATTTTTAGTAAATATACACTAGAATTTGTTATAATCAATATATAGTTCAAACTTTACCCCATACAAATTATTCCACTATATTATTAAAGATAAAACCATATATACTAATTCTAGGTCATATATATGATAATTTTACTAATGAGGTCTTAGTTGATGTGATGTATAACCAATTTTTAAATAATTATACACCCTAACACAATAATGCATCATCAAAGAAGAATTGATGAAGTTAAAAAAATCACCATTTCTTGAGGGAAGGGAAATAACATGATCTTTCATCGATCCTCTTTTCAGATCCTAGAAACAATCATCACTATTTTTTCTATATTAATTTAACCAATTTTTTATGTAAAACAGTCTGTAGACTAGAAAAGTGATAAATATTTTCAATAAATGGATGGTACTTACTAGTTAATCTATAGAAACTATGAATTTTTGTGAGGTTTTTAGGCCTTTTCCGTTCCTCAACAACTTTAGTTTTAATAGTGTAAAGAGTTATTCCATCTTTAGAAACAATATTCTTGATAAAATAAAAATATTTCAACCAAAATTCCTAAATTTTAAAAATAATATTTTTTCTTTTTGGGTTTACAAAACAATCCTTATGTGTTTTTCATGATCCATATAAATTTTATAGTATACTAATTTATCCTCAATGAAGAAAAAAACAAACTTATCAAAATATTCTTGGAAAACTCTATTCATAAGTTCTATGAATACACATGGTGTATTAGATAACCAAAATGACATATTTAAGAACTCATAATACCCATATATAGTCTATAACATTGCATTAAGAATATCTTCCTCCTCCACCAAGAACTTATGGTTCCCCAAACAAATATCAATCTTTTGAAAATACAATTCTCTCTATAGATGAATATAATAATCATTGATATGAGCCAAATGATACTTTTTATTAACAATGATTTTATTCTAGGATCTATAATCAATAAAAATTATCATCAAACCATCTGTCATTTTAATATATAAATCAAAAACACCCATGGTGAAGTGATCGGATGAATGATATGTTTATCTAGAAACTCTAGAAACTTAATTTTTAGTTTCAAAAGTTTTACCCAGTCTATTTAATAAGGGGGTTTTGAAATTGGTTTTGCATCGAAACTAAGTCAATAGTAAACTAAACACCCCAATCAGGAATAATACTTGGAAATTCATCAGGAAATACATCCATATATTTATTAACTATTATAACATTAGTAACATAAACATTTTCTTTCCATTAAAAAACATGATCTATGTATCTTTAACTACCATCTCTAATCAATTTCACACCTTCTTGATATATTATCAATGGTAAAAAATCATTGAATATAACATTCATTTCTCTAAAATATATCTTATCATGATAAAATAAAATATAATACATACCAAGAATAACATTAAACTCCACTATGGGAATTTGAACAAAATTTTTAGTAAATACCATCCCACTGATAATAATAAGAATATTCATATAAATCTTGGGTTACTTAATATTTCAAAATAGTGTTTTTGAAAAAATTTCTAATATATTTTAATGATGTTATATTTCTATTTTAATATAATATTTATTATAAATGAATGAGTGATAAGATTCATATTCAAACAAAACATTAACTCAATTCAATAAAATAAGTAACTAACCTATCACCACTACATTAGATGACCCAACATTAACCATTAGAAGAAATAGATTCTTCCAAACCTTTTTATTTAAATATTGATTATTTACACCCCCTATAACTAAATTTAGACACATGTTAGAATAATTACCAGACTCATTATAATTAAAACATATCACTATTGACTAGACATATGTAACCCCATTCCTAGATTATTCATGACTATTTTCATTATAGTCAAAATCCCTCTGACTAAACGTACCATGCGAGTAACACTATCCATATCCTCCCAAACATTCCTTAAAATGAATTAAACCATAAATAAAACATTTTTATGGATTAAATTATGATTTCATAGTCAACTGCTTCTCCATTGATTTCCACCATGACCACTTCTTACCCTTGTTATCTCAGGGAATATAAGTGTCAACATACTCCATATTAACTTCTCATCACAATGAATAATAAGATCATATCTTTTAATTTATCATGTGTCCAAATATATTGATAAACATTGTTTTTATCCAATGTAAAATTTATTAATTTTATTATCAATGACCCAAATAAAACAAGTTTCTTACTAGGATAATCTTGTAATATTTTCTTTATATGTCACCACAAAATCATAATTTTTTTCATTAATTCCAATGACTATTTCTGTATTCTTAATTGAACCACCTCATGGAAATATTTATCTAGGAAATGATTCTTAATTTTATCCCACTCTATGATATGAGGCTCATCTCTATCTCTATTATTCTTAACCAAAGGACATTATTGATCAAATTAACATTTAAAATGTTATATTAAAAGAGTATCCTTTTGACATTATCCACATTCCACGAGTTTGAATATCTTTTCCAGATCATTGATCCACCTTTCAGAAACCACTAGATCTAATATTTCACTAAAATATACAAGATACTATTTCATGAAATGTACAAATATCAACATGTTTCCCCTTGTTAAATCTGATTTCTCACTAATTTATATGCAAGAACCATTTATAAAATGCACCAATTGATCCATCACTGAAACAAATTGCTTTGTTTATATTCTAACATTCTAGGATGTGGGTTTGGAAGGATATTTTCTTTTTGATAACTTCATACTTCATATTCCCAATTTCCTAAATGAAAAAAATTCTAAATATACATATATTAGATGAAGAAACATAGTAATATTAAAATTATAAATCATTCAACATAAAAATAATATTTAATCATTCAAAGGTAATATATTAGTGTTATTTTAACCACAAAAGTTATCTAAACATTTCCTATGATACCAACAATAAGGAAAAAACCTTAAAACATTATATAATCTTATCTTTTTATTTAAGAATCTATTTTATTAAAGTTTATGTATCTTTATATTTCATGGTATTAGAGAATTGTTCCGTAACTCATACATAAAAAACCTATATATTACAAAAGGGAAACTTTTATACAGTATCAATTTATTCTATAATATATAAATTTTAAAATAAAACATGTTTTATTTAAATGTCGAATCTTTAAGAATTCAAAAATTACTTCTTCTTTATTCTAATTAATCTATAAACCTTGTAAAAATAATTTAAAGACATGGGATGAACACAAAATGATCATTAATGGAGATAGAAGAAATAAATATATTATCAATGTAAAAAACATGAAAACCTATATTTTGTTTACCTTTATCACAATATTATTTCATAATATGAAATAAATTATATCTACATAAAAACACACACACTATTTTCTCTTGAATAAAGCCTTTAAACCCCATAAAAAAAAATAAAAAATCTTATAAGAAATATAAGATAATATATGAATAACCATTGTTAAAATCATGTTAGAAATAATTATTTTAAAGTTACATACATAGGATAAACAACATTGGTTAACTTACCACTTCTTACCTATGAAGAAAATTATCATTACCCAATGCATTGGAGAGTTATATCAGGATCACCCATTGTATGAGCTGTATCGGGCTCATCCATCACATAAGATGTACTAGTATCACCCATTGTATAAGCTATATCAGGATCACCCATTTTAAACTATAATTATAATGAACCATATTGTCATGAAACACCTTCAAAAGGATGAGGAAAGGGGAAAAAATCTCAAACCCTTCCTTCCTCAAGTTGAAAGAGAGATAATGACCCTCTAGTCCCACCTTCAATAGGCCCTAAAGTGGCGAATAGCACCAATGGTATAAAATCACACATAATATGGAAGGAATTACCCTTTTTATTTAGTTGGATCAGGAGATATGATGGGAAAAACCCAAAAACTTCGAAACTGATGGTAAAATTAAATCCAAAACTCATTCTCGTATGCATGTTCAAAGATAAACCCATATATGTACAAGAAAACTCCAAAGGAAAAGTAACAGAATAATGAAAACAACAACAAAAACTATCCCGATGTCTGAGCTAGTATGGTCCTGTATGGTCCCTAATGTCCTCCTAGAAACCTGAAAGCATTTTTATTTACGTAGGGTGAGTATACATGTATACTCAGTAGGAAAAACCAAAAACTCTCATGCACAAGTATGAAGTCATTCTAATTCCCCATGAGAAAAAGGAGGTAACAAAAAACACCTAGAAAGGAAACTATCCACCCAAACTCACCAAGTAACACTCCCTAAATAATGCAATTTAGGTAACATAATAGTAATAGAAAGTCAATGTTTGGGTACCCCTCACCGTTTTCCCACTGGTTATTGAAGACATCCTACACATCAAACCTCCCCCACCATTTTCACTGTAGCCCTACTACCACCCCAACAACAACCTTATGGGCCACCACAACCACATATCCATCCCACAAACACCCGGTCCACCACAACAATTCATCCTAACCACAGACACCTTGGCCACCACAACCATACATAACCATGATCGCAGACACCAGGGCCAGAACAACCACCACCATGCCCGAACACACCTAAGACTCATCCCGAAGACACTTGGGAAACAAAACCCACCCGCACACACACGGGAAAACCACTGTAACCACCCTTCACAGAGAATATTGGGATATAATGGACCTCATTCCATCAGAGACTACCTGAAGAGTCTTGGGCTACCCGATATAAGAAGCATAAAGAAGCTAATAACCAGCCACCTCATAGGATGTTGGAAAAAACACCCCTCCCCCATGAAATGGGGGTGTTTGGCATGAAGTGCTCTGCTTGGGTGGGGTGAAGATAAGAAAAAAAAACTAAATTTATCCTTATAGGTAACAAATCACTCATCCCAATCTAGGGGTTCCAAAAACATCCAATACTCAAACACCCTCATTACTATTCATTCATACAAAATCACAACTACCAAAACCAAACCATCACCCATTCTTGGAAAACAATCCCCCATTGAATCCATTATTTTTATCATATTCATGTGATTCCATTTAAATAATTCTTCACTAATGGGAAACTAATATGTATATCCACAATCCAAGGAAGGAAAAATAGCCAAGTAGTAATTTAAGCAATCACTCGCGGTTCTCTTGTAATGTAACAACAAAAAGGGATCTGTGAGATCCCTCAATGTACAAGAACCAAACCTAGCCCTAACATATAGCAGAAATAGCCCCAAATCCACAAAAAAACAATTGCAGAATAGGGGATCCCATCCCCATCCACTTCACGTCACATGAATCAGGCAGAACAACCATACATATCACCAGAACAGAGCAAGGGAGTTTTCAGATCATCATTATGCAATTTGTTAAGTTCATCATTTCTATTTGGTTAACTGGGGTGATCACATAGGGATTCCTGTTCACTGGGAATCCATTTAATCAATTGAGTTTATGTGATTAACCAGTTTCCAAGTTACATCCATTCAATCACAAAATTATCCAGAAAAACGAGGTTCATTATTTCACAAGAAAGGACCACCAAGGGCCACATTTTTAGGTGGACATAAGCACATACAATTCATAACATATAAGAAAAGATAAAAGAGTAAAACAACATCATCAAAAACACCCCTTCATTCTTTAAAAATGATTTATTATCTTTGTTATGGTTTGGTTTTATCCATCCCTAAAAGAACATTATCATACCCACCCTGCAGGATACACAGTAAAAAGAGATGAAAAAAACCCTACTTAGAAGATCAAGGATCAAAATTTTCTTCCTCGAACCAAGAAATGGGGATGCACAAATCATAGGAGAAGACCTACAAGGACTCCAAGAGTGATTAAGAAAGGCTCTAGCATGGGTTCCCAACTAGCTTCGAGAATATTGACTCCAAATCCACTAAGGAAAGGAAAAGAGACCACCTAAGAAGAAGAAAGAAACTCTATGAGATTAAAGGCAAGATCCTAGAGTTACAAGATATGTAATCGTGGATGACTTTAAAGAAAGATTGTGGTTTATCCACGTGGTTGGGTTATTACCCATGATGAAATTAATTGTTATTTAACAAATCTCCTCAGAGTTGGGGTTATAACAGCTTTGAGTTAAAGGGTTTCCTTTAAATGAGGAAAAACCATGTAATAGGGGAGAAACTGAAAAGTAAGGGAAGGAGGGGTGAAACCAAGTAAAAAAGCCACATGTTTTGGTAAGTCATGGGTTCCTTGACTCTTGGGGAATTTTAGATATAATTTATGGGCTTTAAATGGAATTGAAAGGGGTATTAAAACACTTTTACGTCAAAAGATACGTTACATGAGAAGAACTGGAAAAAGTCAGAAACTAGAAAAACAAAGGGTGGGAAACTGTTTGGTGAGACACCATAATAGTTCCACTGTCATAGTGAAACCGGTTCAGTAGAACACCATAAGAAGTGCCACCATTTTGGTGTGCGACCATGATGGTGCCAATGCTATGGTGCCACCATCACGGTGTCACTATTATGGTGCCACCGCCACAGTGCCACCATCACGGTGCCACCATTTCAGTGTGCTACTGTGACAATGTGACTGCTATGGTTCCACTGTTATGGTGCCTCTATGACCCATTCCATATTTTTAGTGGAACCATTTGGTGGAACTGAGTTTTTGGCAAACTTATTAATGAGTAACTGATAGTCCCTAGGACACCCCAAACACCAGAAATTTGGTAAAGTAATGGACCTGGAGAGTCTGGGCCATTACATAAAATACCCCTCAAACTATTATTTTCCTCAAGAATCCAGGAGTAAACCCTAAGAAAAGAGAGGGGTCCAAACGACCACCTTGTAAGATACCACTTAGTAGTACACCTTCTTGATATATAAGAACACCTCACCCTCATACTGATCAAATGTAGTGTCACTACCGCTCTACTCCCTTAAGTAACCACACAAACATGTAAGGGTCATATTGGCCAGTCACATGTATTAGGAAGTCCCTTCCTCCATATCAAGATACTATCCTCTTTGGGTGTCACTTACTCGCTCACACGGGTTTAATCGCATCCACTTTACTGCGTTTTGATTAGGGATTAGGTCCTCTCCTCCCCACAGTTAGGTCTCTTCACACACATTCAGAGAACAAGGAAAACAACCCATCTCATATTTAAGAAGGTCAAGCATTACATCACAATCAATAACAAAATAATATAGAACAAAACTCAAAAAATCTCTGTGTACTGGGTGCACATATGTACCTCCCACTCCGATGTACTCTCCTTGAGGACACCATGTCTCTATAAAATATGAACCAAATGAATTTTTTGATCATGAATCACCTTCTACTCATGATATTTGATCCTCACTGGTCGCTTCATGAACATTGCATCATCCTCGATATCTAGATCTCCCCAGTTGAGGACGTTCAAATCATCATATAGATACTGATGGAGTTGAGACACGTGGAAGATGTCGTGCACCCTCAAAAACGCAGGTGGTCGCACCAGCTGAAAATCCACTTCACTAACCCCCCACAACACCTCTAAGGGTCCGAAAAACCAGGGGGAGAGCTTACTCTTATGATTGGCATAGGACTTATTCCGGTCCTGATCCAACTTCATCCTCTACAGTGTATGATGAACCTTCTCCATCATGCTTTGCACCACCTCTAGGCCAAGAACACCAACTTCCCCAACCTCTGTCCAGTACACGAGTGAGAGACACTATCTTTTATACAAGGCTTCTAATTGATCCATTCTAATGGTAGAGTGATAACTATTGTTGTAGGAAAACTCTACTAAAGGAATGTGTTTCACCCATGATCCCCCAAAGTCCAAAACACATTACCTTAGCATATCATCCAATGTCTAGATGGTCTGATCTGTCCGCCCATCTGTCTGGGGGTGGAAAGAAGTGCTGAGGCATATCTAGGTGACAAAAGCATGTTGCAATCATTTCCAAACCCGTGAGGTAAACCATGTATCCCGATTCAAGACTATGGACCTCAAAATTCCATGAAACCACACCATGTCATCCATGTACCTCTGTGATAATGCATCCACTACACTTGACTCCTTGATTGCTAGGATGTTAGTTGATTTCATTTGCCGATCCACCACTACCCAGAAAACATCGTAGCCTCCTTGAACCCTGGGTAGTCCCATGATGAAATCCAATAAGATGTCATCCCACTTCTACTCAGGGACATCTAAATGTTGAAAAATACCTCAAGGGGCATAGTGTTCATCCTTCACTTATTGGAACGTGAGGCACTTCACCACAAAATTTTCTATTTCCATCTTCCCCTCGGGCCACCAGAATTGAATCCTCAAGCCCCAGTACATCTTGGAAACTCTTGTGTATACTTCCAGGGGTGAGGTTTGGAACTCAAAAAGAACCCTCTAACAAATTTTCACCAGGATGAGCAACCTTCCACAAAAAAACTTCCCGTTCTGTCCGTCTTCCAACCTTCCTTCCAGAGCATTGCCTTGGTTAACACGATCACGCATCACTTCAGCCTCTAAGTCCTTCCACTAAGACTCCTCCACCTACTGTACCAAGGAAGACATAATTGTCATATAGAACATGAAACCCCTATCATTATCCACCCTAGCATGCAGGTGCAAGGTAGCTAACTCTCCTATCACCTTCCAAGCATCTGCTGATTCTTGAACCACATCCTTCTACGAATTTCTGCTCAGGACATCAACAACCACATTCCTGTTACCTGAGGTGTAGGAAACATCAAAGTCGTAGTATTGAAGGAACTCTATCCACCTCTACTTTTGCAAGTTCAGGTAACACTAGGAGAAGATGTACCTCCAGCTCTTGTGATCTATGAAGACCACAAAGCGCTCCCCGATGATGTAATACCACCACAAATTCAGTGCAAACACTACATCTGCAAGATTTAGGTCATGGATGGAACAGTTATGTTCGTGAGGACGTAACTTCCTAGACCCATAAGTGATCACTCCCTACTGCTGCATCAGTACACACCCCAAAATTAGGCCTGAAGCATCGCAAAACACTTCAAACACTTACCCTTCCTCTGGAAACCTCAAAACTGCATCCCTGACCAACTTAAACTTCAGATAGATAAAGGCTGCCTAGAACTGCTCACTCCATATAAGTGCATGGTCTTTTTTGGTCATGGCTGTCAAAGGTATCGCAACTCAGGATAGTTTGGGAGAAAACCTCAAGTAGTAACCTTCTAGACCTTGGAATCTACAAACCTACGCTACTTTATTTGGTGCTGCCCAAGAAACAAACACTTCAACCATCAACATATCCACTGTTATTCCCTGTTCAGACACAATGTGTCCAAGGATGTCCTCCTCTCATGTCCAGAACTTGAACTTGGATAACTTCCCGTATAACTGGTGCTGTTGGAGGGCCTCTAAAACCATCCTCAAATGCTTAGTGAGATCATCCTTTGATATTCATTATATTAGGATGTTGGTAATAAACATGACTATGAATTGGTCTAGATATTCTTGGAAAAATGAGTTCATGATCCCCATGAAAACAGCTGGTACGTTCGTAAATTTAAATGGCATGACCAAGAACTCAAATTGCCTATATCTACACCAGAAATCAGTCTTTGACATTTTACCCTCCTTTACCCTCAATTGGTGATATCCTAATCGCAGGTCTATCTTAGATAACCAAACTACTCCCTTCAACTGGTCAAAAAGGTTGTTGATCCTCGAGAGGGGGTAATGGTTTCTAACAGTCACCTGATTCTGCCTTCGGTAGTCTATACACAGCCTGGGACCACTTTCTTCCTTTTTTTCAAATAAGACTGGAGCACCCCATGCTGACATGCTTGGCCAAATATAACCTTTCTTCATCATATCATCAATTTGAATCCATAACTCCTACAACTCAGAAGGCTCTATTCGACAGGGATCCATCAAAAGTGGATGGGCACTGGGTTGTAAGTCTATCCAAAACTCAACATCGCGTCAAGGGGGGTAGAGTCCCCACCGCTCTAGGGAAGATGTTTAGGAACTCACTGATGACCCCTGGTATTTCCACCATCTCTGTATCTTCTGACTCTACTAATATCTCAACTAACAAGTAAATGAGGGGCTCCAAACGCTGTCTACCCTTCTAGAAATCTCCCTCACCAAAGAAAGTCACACATTGTCTACCCATATATTAAAACACAACCATTATTCATAAGCAGTAGACAATGTCACACACAAATAAAAATCATTTTATTTCTAAAATGACATCATACGACTAAATCTGTAGAAAAAGAAGGTCCCCATTGGACAGATGTGGCCCTAAAACCAGTCTTCATACCCAGAAAACATAAGACAAGTTTTTTTGACCTCCCACAGGTCTACTCAAAACCAGAGGCACGAGAAGTATCTTTGCGTCTAGATATAGAGCATGGGATAGAATTAGTGAAAAAAGGAGTGAAAAGATCCATAATTAAACAAGGTGTAGGAAAGAGTGGTAAACAAGCTGATCGTACCTCGAATGACTTCTGGCCCTGCTGGAACTGCTGCCTCTGTGGCATGAAACTGCCCACACCCAGCTCCTCTTCCCCTCAACTGTTAGGTGCCTCCCCGACCACACCCTGGTCGAGGTCCCTGAGTAGTTCCCTGAGTTTGGCCTCCTCTTACAACATCTGATCTCGGAGGAGCGGGAGCTTTCTGTCCCTGTTAGTGCTGAAAGGTCCTGGATAGAAATTGTTGTTGCTAAGCTGGGCGCTGAACCTGCCCACCACCAATGAACTGCACTTGGTCTGGGAACTGATTTCAAAGGTTCTCACGACTACCACACATGAAGAATCTCGGTACTAGGCCCATAAAGAAAGCGTAATAACCGAGATATCAAAATTTGAACAGTTGGGGCTTGTTCCCCACTGGTCGAAACCTAGAAGGCCCATATCCTGAAGGCCTGCTGCTGATGGCCCTCCCCTTTAACAATCCTAACTGGATCCCCTCTTGCAGTACACCTACTAGTGTGTGCATCCTTTCCAACACTTCGGCCTTCTTCTGGATGCCCAAGTATGTCAGTAGTGTGAAGGGATTAACAACATACTAAAGAGAAGGTCGAAGTTCCTCCTCTAAACATCTTTCCTGAGACTCCTCATCCAGAAATAGGTCTAGAAAAAAATTATGGAGATCCTTGAACTTGATCCCCAAATCCCTCATTGACATACTCCCCTTTTGAAGGGAGAGTAGCTCCTACCTCTTCTTAGCCTTTATCATGGAAAATAGAAATTCCTCCTATAACACACTCTCAAAGCCAGTGCACAAAACCTCAGCCTGTGTTCTCTTCCCAAGATAGAGTGTCCACCACTGACGAGACACTCCTCACATGTGTCTTATATCTAGAGGAACCCAAAACTCTTTTGGATCTTGGATCAAGCTGAAATATATCACTAGCTCCTCAGGCCAGCTTTCAGTCTCCATATTTGAGATACTTCCCTCGTACTTTCAAAGGGTCTAATACTAAAAGGCACAAAGCATCTTCCTCCATTGGTTTTACTCCTCCCCTTGATCAGTCCTCCACTGATTAGCCATATCACCCTCCTGGGCCTCGATAGCCCGCACTACTCATGGTCTTCATTTGGGTGCCATAACTGCAAGGTAAACAAGGAATGCCTATTCTCGAGTAGTGTAGAAGATATATTTTAATTTTTCTTAAACTGTTTATTTATTTATATTCCATAAACACCTAGAACACAAAATAACACAAGTCATTATGATGTATGTACCTTTCCTAGGGTCTCTACACTACAATCACGATAGCCTCACTTGGTTATTTGGTAGGTCCATAGTCCTCACATCAGATCACAGGGGCCCCTAAAATCCTATGTCCGAGCTGGTCTTCCCCAACCTATTTCACACACCACAATTTCTTAACACTATTTCCCTACCATCCCATGAAATCCTTAGAGTTCCTATATCTGAACCCCATCCTATATCTCAAACATCCGTCTAATACCATTCTGTCATGACCCCCCTTCACCAAGATGAGGAAAGGGGAAGAAAATTTTTGGACCCTTCCTTCCTCACCTTGAAGGAGAGATAATGACACCTGAGTCCCTCCTTCAATATGCCCTAGAGGGGAGACTAGAAACAAGGGTATAGAATCACACGTAATATGAAAAACATTACCCTTTTTATTTTGTAGGATCAAGAGATACAATGGTAAAAACCCAACAAATCCAATACTTAAAGTAAAATTAATTCCAAAAACCATTACCATATGCATGTTCAAAGATAAACCCATAAAAGTACAAGAGAAATCCAAAGGGAAAGTACCAAAAGAAATAAAATAGCAATTACAATTGTCCCGACATCTGAGCTAGTACGGTTCCACACGGTCCTCTAAGTCCTCCAAGAAACCTGAAAGTAATTTTATATACGTAGGGTGAGTATACAGGTATACTCAGTATAGAAAACCAAAATCTCTTATGTGCAAGTGGGGAGGCATTGTAATGCCTGATTAGAAAAAGGTTATAACCAAAGAATCTAGAAAGAAAACTATACACCCAAAATCACCAAGGCACACTCCCCAAATAATGCAAGTCAAGTAACATAATAGTAATTGCACATCAATGTTTGGGTACCCTGCACCACATTCCCACTAGTTATTGAAGACATCCTATGCATCAGACCTCCCCCTCTATTTTCACTTTAGCCCCACTGCCACCCCAACAAGAAACTTATAGGCCACCAAAACCACATATCCTTCCATCAAACACCTATTCCACCACAACCATACATACCACTCGCAAACACCCGGGCCACTACAACAAAACGTAACCATGACCGTAGACACCTGGTCTAGAATAACCACTGCCACACCTGAGGACACATAGGCCTCATCTCGAAGAAACTTGGGAAACAAAACCTACCTGCACACACCTAGGAAAACCACCAAAACCACCCATGCCCGAAGAATATTGGGCTATAAATGACCACAGGTTATCACAACCTACTTGAAGAATTTTGGGATACCCTGGTGAGGGAGAAGAAATAAGCTAATAACTAGCCAACCAATAGGATGTTTGAAAAAACACCCTCCCCCATGAAATGGGGGTGTTCGGAACGAAGTGCTCAAATTGGGTGGGGTGCGAATAAGAAACAAAAAATGAAATTTAAATGTATAGGTAAAAAAGAAATCATCCCAACCTAAGGGTTCCAAAACCCACCCATACAAAAACACACTCGTTACTATTCATTCATACAAAAGCACAATAACCAAAACTCAAGAACAACTCATTCCTTGAAAACAATCCCCCATTGAACCCATTATTGTGATCATATTCAAGTGATTATATTTAAATAATTATTCACTACTAGGAAAATAACAGGCACAACCACAAACTAATGAAGGAAAAACATCCAAGAAGTAATTTAAGCATTCAAGCCCAGTTCTCTTGTAAAGTCACAATAACAAAAGGGATTCCCGATATACCTCGAAGTACTAGAACCAAACCAAGCCCCTAAATATGGCCCACACAAACCCAAATCCACAAACCAACAATTTCACAATAGGGGATCCTATATCCATCTAGGCCACCTCACAAGAATCTTGTAGATTGACCATAAGTATCTCTAAAACAAAGCAAGAGATTTTTCTTATTTTAAACATGCCATTCATTAAGTTAATTATTTCTGTTTTTTTAATCAGGGTGATCACACATGGATTCTTATTCATTGGGAAACCATTTAATCAACTAAGATTACGTGATTAACCAATTTCCAAGTTACATCCATTCAATCATAGAATTATACAAAAAACATAGGCTCATTAGTGTACAAGAAAGGACCACCGACTACCATGATTTTCAGTGGACATAAGCCCATATAAGTCACAACATATAAGAAAAGATAAAAGAGTACATCAACATTATCAAACACACCCCTTCATTCCTTAAAAACCATTTATTATCTTCATTAAGTATTTGTTTCATCCATCCCTGAAGGAAAACTATCATACCCCCACGCATGTTACATAGTAAAGAGAGACGAAAGAAAACCCTACTTGGATGATAAATGATAAATGTTTTCTTCCTCGTGCTAAGAACTGGGGGTGTACAACCTGTAGGGGAAGAAATCCAAGGACTCCAATAGTGAGTAGGAAAGGCTCCAACATGGGCACAAATATAGCATTAGAAGAGGGAATCCAAACACACTAAGGAAAGGAAAATAGACCAGCCAAGAAGAAGAAATAACATACCTGTAATAAATGGCAAGATCCTAGAGTTACAGGATATGAAATATTAAACATATTTAAAAGAGGATCGTTGTTTCTCCACATGGTTGGTCTGTTACACATGATGTAATTAATTATTATTTAATAATTATTCTTTGATAGGTGGTGATAATGATTATGAGTTAAAGGGTTTCGTTTAACTGGGAAAAACACGTAATAGGGGAGAAGCTGAAAATTATGGGAAAAAGGGGTGACACCAAGGAAAAAAATTCACATGTTTTATTAAGTCAAGGGTCACTCAGCTCTTGGGGGATTTTAGATATCATTTATGTGCATTAAATGGATTTGAAAGGTGTGTTAAAACACTTTTACATTAAAAGATACGTTTCAGGAGAAGAACTGGAAAAGTCAAAAACTAGAAAAAAATATAAAGGGTGGGACACCCTTTGGTGATACACTGTAAAATTCCATTCTCATGGTTCCACATGTTCGGTGGAACAACATAAATAGTGCAACCATTTCGGTGTGTGACCATGACGGTGCGACCACTACGATGCCATCATTACGATGCCACCGTTTTGGTTTTCAATCGTAACCATGTGACCACTATGGTGCCACCATTATGGTCCCACCATCACGATGCCACCATGACCAATGCCACTGTCATGGTGCCACTGTGACTTATACCACCATTTTTGTGGAACCTAGTTTTTGGCAAACTTCTTAATGAGTCACCGATGGTCCCCATGACACCCCAAACACCAAAAATTTGGCAAAGTAATGGACAAGGAAGTTGCACGACATTACACATATCAAGAATAAAATATTTTATTCTTATATCTTTTTATTTTAAAACCCTTGAAAAACACTTTTAAACCTACATGAAAAATAGTTTCAGATATCAAAAATCTATTTCCTTTTAAAACCCTATTTTCAAATCTAAAATTCATTGATAACAAAAAAATATGATTTTTCTTCAAAAAAAACCCAAAACATTATAAATTAGTCAAAATATAAAATCATTTTAATGGTAGTGAGAATAACTATTGATGCCATATATGTTAAAATATTATATACCTCTTATGTTTTAGTTAAAACATTCCATAAAAAATTTATTTTAAAACCATTATATGAAAGTAAAAATTAAAACAAATTATCCTTTAAAATTAATTTATTTCTATATAAATTCACCCTTAAAATAATTTTAAAAACATTTACATGTAATAAAATGATTTTGAAAATAAATCATAAAACCTAATAAAATATTTTAAATTTAATTGTCCCTTACCTTGAGTCCGACTCATCACATAAATTATATACCTGAATAATAAACTTATATTAATTATTAATATCATTAAGATCCCTTATAAATTTTATTATTAATTTTATTTTACTTATTTCCATGTTATATACAATTACTTGATCAATTAAGTTCATGTCAAATGTTTTGTTGATATTCAGATCATATGTCAAAAATGGCATTGGTAAGTTGACCATGGTCAAAGAGGTAATTATTCAATCATCATTAAAATAATAATAATGAAATAAAAATCATTTTATTCATTAATTATAGTTAGAAAACCATGAAATATGATTATGAAAAATGAAATATATTACAATCATGAACACACTAGGTCGTACATACGCATGAGTGACATTTCAATTTTTCAATGAACATAATGAAAAAAAGGTAACTATAATTTTATCTTTTAAAAATGATGAATATATATTAGATATAATATTATATGTTGAAATAAACTTATATACATATCATCCATATGACGTGGTAATGAAAAAAATAATCACATCACTTTGTGGAGATGGTAGTCCACACATAAGCACAAGCAACATTATCATTTTTCATAGGATGGAAAGGGAATAAATTAGATTATTTATTATCTTTCTAGAATTTTATTTAGGTTATAAATATAATATATATTAATTTAATTCATCATAATAAAAATAAATGAGAGGGGGTTATGGAAAACAAGTTACATCAGTTTGTGATGCGGTAGTCTATTATATGCACGAACGATGGTTTCATTACACATTTGATGAAAGAGGGGATAAATATTGAAAATAACTTGTGCCTAGTATCTCATATTGGGTGATTAATTTACTAATTTTGAATAGTATTAAATTTATCACATTACAAGGGCCTAATATTATAGTATCCTTAGTAAACTAGATACATACTTGAATATCAAGTCATATTTGAAAACACAAAATACAACATAGTGCATGTAATAATTGTGAACCAATAAAATCATATAAAGATTCCATATTAATATCATTGGGAATGGAAAAAATAAGTGTGATATCATATGCTTAGTAAGGGTTATGTACCGAAGAATTTATCATGAATCAATATTTCAGAACATAATATGATGAAATAAATAACTAAAAAGATATATGATTTAATCATTAAAAAGGGAAAAAATGCATCCATGGATAATATCAATGAAAATAAACTCATGAATAATAATAAATAAATTATCAATGAAAGAAATTCTTAATATTGGACTTCGTGGTCTTTTAAATCATAATATTTATACCATCATAACCTTGCACCAAAATATTTTAATCGATGAGTAGGTATACACAAAAAACAATTTAAAAATTTATATCCAGTAGATTTATGTCATGAGACTAATGATGCATCAAGGGTATATATATAACTGATCCCCACTCATCACATCATTTCCAATATATTCCTCATATGCTGAATGATCAATTAAACTTATAAACAATATGCCTTATCAGAAAATATTCATATTAAGTAAATGATACAAATCTATCAATATTACCCTAGTTAATCAAATAACATTCAAAGTAACCACTATAAAAAAATTGGAATATGTTTTTGGAAATAATATTATCTATGATACTAATAATATGTTTAATTAGTATAAATGTAATTTTCAATGGTCACAATAAAGTGATTGATTCAAGGGAAACTTAATGACTCTAAAACCAATCAAGAAAGTGAATTTCAATACTTTCCCTTATAAAATTGATCATAAACCATCTAGATAAAGACTAATTATGGAATCAATAAGACATATCCTTAGTGTAGTATAAGGAAAATATTTTTTTATGAATAGAAATACCATGAAAATATCATTAAAAATATTTTTGAGGAAAATACACCTATAACATCGAAAATCACTTTTTTAAAACAAAAAATCAACAAAATATTAAGAATAAAATTATGTTAAAGGATTATTATAAAATTATAAAGTAATATTTCATGTAATGTGTGGTCATAACAATGAATAATTTCTATTATTTCTGATTACATTTATAAAATGATTATACAAACATTTTTATTAGAAAATTTAATAAGTGCCATGTTTAGAAAATGATAAGAAGATTTCTTTAAAAAATTAAAAAAATAAAATCATGGTTAAAATGAAATTAAATAATCATAGTATAATATTAAAAATATTCTTGAAAACATTTTTAGGGAAAAATGGATTTGGAAGAAAAAATATGTTCGAATGGAGAGAGGAATAAAGTTAGATTTTCTTGAAAACATTCTATCAATCATCATATGTACCATAGAGTGAAAAATGGCACTATTACATGAAAATATTCTGAGTCACCATATGATAAGATAATTAAAGGTGTTTATTATAAAATGTCCAAATAATTTTCTTCAATGTAAATTCAAGAATAAACAATCCCAACTAAAATGAGATTTTGAAATAAACCATTACCACTTTAGTAAATTTTGAATTCTAACCCCCATGATTGAAATAAATTAAAATTTAATGTTACATACCATGAATTTAAACACATTCATGATATAAAATATAAAAGGGGTAGTTTATACACTTAATAAAAATAAACAGGGCCATAATTTTGAATATGTATCAATGGAATGAAGAGTGTGATGAAATATCTTACAAATTTAATACCAATGAAGTGGGGATACGTAGATGAATTGATTATTTGTATCAAATTTAAATAAAAATAAAATTAGATTAAATAAAACATAAAATAATCATAATAAATTAAAAATATAATCTTAGAATATAAAATATAATGAAGAAGTAATATAACTCGATGAAAAGAAATCGAGTTATGAAATTTTGTACCATATAATACCTTTCAAGTCAAATATCCTTGGAAGATATATTTTAAATTGAAACAAAAAAATTAAGTATAAATAATTTATGATATTACATGTAAAAGGGTCAGTATATTAATCATTTAAAATAAATTTGTGGAAATATTAAAATATGGGTCTATTAATGGAAATTGAGATGAAGTCGTTTACCATACTTTTCCCTTTAATTGAATGTTCTTTAACCTCATGAATAATTGATTTAAACATTTTATAAAAATATCATAGAAACATATTAATATTTATAATATCAAATATAATATTCATATAACATATTTTAACCCTCTCATCAACAATATTTCTTTAGTACCATTGTTTTGGGTGTTAACTGCTTCATTTTCTAATATATATTTTCTCACTGGAGTTATGGTTAATATAAAATGGATATATATCCATAATATATTGAATTATATTAATTTCAAAACTACGATATTTATTAATTTTCAACATTTTATAACCATTCTTAAAATTTGGACCTGGAAAATGAACTGTATCACTTCACAAAGACAGTCGGTCGTACGTACACATGAGTGACAATATCATTCCCTTAATGGGTTAAAGGGTTGGGAAATGGATGATAAATTAATTTATAACAATTGATATCATTTAATATGAATCATATATATTAATTATCTCTATCATTATGACCATCCATGTGAGCCGGTGTGGAAAACAATTACATCATATTGTGAGGCAATAGTCCACTGTACACATGAAGGATGACTTTTTTCCCCATTTCATAGAGAAGTAGATATATAAATATTATTAAATCAACATAATAAAATCTTATTATATGGTATACACATTTTTTATTATAAAGTAATTGCGAATAAGTAATTAAAAGTGATAAAATTGGATGTAAAAAATAAAGAGCATTTTGAAGACAATCACATTCGCTTATAAATACCTAATTTGGGTCCTTTATTAACGACCCAATTGTTGGTATTTTTCAATGATTTTTTATAATATGGATAATAGAGTTGGTGAGATATTTTTACTGGATTTGGTCTAGGAAAATGGAATGATATTTGTGAATAAGTGTAGGGATAAAGGGTTCTTTTATAATTGAGGATGAGTGACAATTTTGCAAATACTCAAAACTATTCAATAATCAGAAGTAACTCTCACCACATGTTCCTAAAATATATATTAGTAATTTATTGGATGGAATTTAAGGTTTATAAAAACCTTCATTATATGAAAATAAACATGTTATTCCCTTATCCTCTATATTTACTTATTTTTATCATTTTAGGTTTTCCTAGGGTAATTATTTTTTAACCTAGGCAATTATTTATTTAATCCTAGAATAAATTGAGAATTATTAGATAATTTGAACCCAATAATTATAAATATTAAATCAAATTTATAAAATAAATATTTTATTTTTGTGGAGAATTAATTTTATGAAAATATCCTATAATATGTAAAACACATTTTTCACCTTAATCACACATTTTTTTCCTATATCTTTACTAATAATTATGATCAAACATTAAGTTAAAAATATTATGTAATATTAATTATTATGATTAAAAACCTGTATTTTTTTTAAATTCAATTCATATAATTTTATAATTTTAATTTATAAATAAACCCACAAAATGTATCGAAAAACCATTTTTCATGAAATGCATTTTTCAAGCATAAGACGCTCTTACCTCTGACGGCCCAAAAGGACTTCAATTTTTTTATAATATGATTTTGGCCCCTTTTAAGGGATAAAGGGGGAGGAAACCGAAAAACATCATGGACATTGGAAAATACACTCGAAGGATAGAAAGAATAAAAAACCAGAAAGACATCACAAAATAGCTCCTCCCTAGTATTTGAACATGAACAAACTCTCCACTATTGCAAGGCTAATCAGCAAGAAAGTGTACTGTGTATATAATAGGACCGATCCGATGGAAGATTCCATACCCTCTCAAACAACCAAATCCAAAAAAACCCAGAAAAGATGATGCACCATCTCTGAAACCTCCTCTGAAGTCTGTTCATGAAGTCATCCAGATCACAAACTTCCTTCCATCGAACAACAAACCATTCAAGCAGAGAAAAAACCCACCATGTCGCGACGCTGATCGCAGGGCCAAAAGGGACCATTCCGGCAAATACAAGAGGACCTTAAAAAATCAAATACACACCATACCACCAAAATCAATGCCAGATAAACCAAACCAAAAAACCATTGATCTGTAAAACCACCACAAAAATCATAAAACAGTTTTCCCCCCTCCGATTCACTCAAAAACCAATGCCGAGCCACTCCAGGGTGTCAAATCACGCTGAATCTGTCGCCGAGCCATGCCGCCATGAACCTTAGATCCCGAAGTCGAGTCCGTGTTGAAGCCATCACCCAGCCGCTGCCAAGCTGTCGTGAAACCAGATCCTTGGACTCCAAATATATAGCTAACGAGGTCAACACCGGATCCAACGATGAGACAAGATCTGTCAGATCTACCACCGAGCATGGTTGAGATGGCCATTTTGGAGCCAAGGGAACCCAACACCACCCGAGAAAAGCTGATGCCGATGAGGAAGACATCCGATGTCGAGCTAGGCTTTGCCGAGATGATGCTGACCCGAGGATGAGGCAGATGGCGCTAAACCATCCGAGAAAAGCTGGAAGAGGGGAGAAGGAAAGAACTAGAAGGAAACCCTAGGTGGCGTAGAGGGGAAGGACATCGCCGCTCAGAGGCCGAGGATTCCCATTCCATCAAGATGCTCTTACATTAACTATTTGACTAGTAATAATAATTAAATCGATTCAAATTAATATATTTATATATATATATATAATCTATAAATTTCATGATATCATTCCTCTTTATTGGTTATATTAATTAATTAAAATGGAGAATCCTTATTTGTTTAAAAATAGTTCATAGAAAAATGTGTTTTTAAGCCTAAAAATAAACTTTTCCAAAAAAAAGGTAAAAATTGGATTCAAATTTAATTAATTTTTATAAATATTACTAAATAATACATTTTTTACTTTTAAATAAAAATGAAATCATAAATTTAATCTAAAATAACTTAATTTATTGAAAATGAATGATAGTTTTTAAAAAATAATGTCATTTTTCACTGTTTACTGAAAAATCTCTATTTTAAGAAAAATTAAAAAAATTTACATTAAGATAATTTTGATACAATGATTTCAAAAACTAAGTTCACTTATTAAAATAAAATTTCTAAAATAAAATTAACTAAATTATATTGTTTTCCAATAAAATGAAATAAAAATATTTTTGAATCACACAAAAAATTTATGAAAAACATGATCATTATTTAAAAATAAAATTTATTTTCATAAAATATTTATACATAATTTTGAAAAAATATTCATTATTATTCATACCACAATTTTAATGGCTTGGTTATAAGGAGAACATTTAAATAAAAATCGTTTAGAAGTATTTTGTAGTTTGTTTAAAATCAGTTCTGTGTGTTGTATACTATATCGAACATAATTTTAAAATTTTAAAATGATAAGGTGTTAAATTATCTCCTTCAATAAGTTACATCGTCAAAATTTAAAATTATGCTCTAAAATCAAGGGTTTTCTATTTGAAAATTCCTTGTTAAAAATATCTATCATAAAAAGGGAAACCAAAACTTCTTCTTAAAAGAGGGAAAGGGAAATACAAAGGTCATCTGGAATAAAACCTAACTAGATTTTGATTTAGGAAAACATTGGATAGATGTGATATCTTGGATTTGGAATGAAGGTCTAGTTAAAGGATAAAATTATACTTTTTTTAGAGATAATACACCATTAATTTATCAAAAATGAATAATCATTTTCAAGATCCTTTTTCTAATATTGAGGGTTTATATTACAATATAGACTATGAAAATGAAGAAATATACATGATTAAAATGTATAATTTCATCCCTGAATCACTTTTCACCACAACATCATCTGTTTCTCCAGATGAGAAATATTCAAGAATATTTTTAATGTATTATTAATAAAAATCAAGTTCTAATAGATCACATGATTCTAAAAAATGATATCATGATTTTACTTGTTCATTTAAACATTATCCCAATAGAAAAAAAGTATTTAGCTAAAGGTATAAAAATTCTCCAAATGAATTCATATTTATGTTAATCCTAAATGACAAAGATCAACTTAAATCATTCCATAAATAAATAACCCAACATCCCAACTAACCTCAACATTCACATAATTAATTTTTTTCCTCCAAAATAAAATTTATCAAAAAATTATATGTTATATATAAGGATTACATATATCTGAAACCAATTAAAAATTTACCAAAAATAATCCTAATATATATCCATCAAATTTCTAAGTAAAAAAAATTCATAGTAACAAGGACATCACATACACTACTGGTAGGCACTGCACCCTTATCACACTTCAGTCGTGGGTTCAAGCCTTGTGACCTTACCATATATACTAGTTAGTGCTTGAAATCCAAGTTTTCATTTTTAAAAACAACATCTATATAATTCATATAAATTTACCAAAAAAATATAATGATAGTATTTCAAAAATTAATCACTTAAATAACTTTTAAACCACTAATTTGTTATATACAACTTAAATAAAATAATATTAATTCGAAATTATTACTTCATCATTAATAATAATATTAACCCAAAACGTTATTAATGAAATAAAACTTACGACCACAAAATAAAAAATAATTATTCCTAAAAAAAATTCACTAAAACCCATTATAATATCAAAGGTTGGATTCTAATAAACATTGTCCCAAAATATACTTAATCATCGTAAACCCTCACCACTTAATACCATAAAAATTGTATATATAATTTGAAAAATATTAATGACCTTAGATATGTCATCCAAATACACTATAGGTTTATCCCATATAACTATGTAATATCACAGGTTTATATAGTTTCTATTCCCTCATTCATCATAACAATTCATAAAGAAAATATGGATTAACCAAACCATATCCATTAGAAGTGTCAATCTAGGTCCATAGAAAGGGAAGACTAAAATTGAACTAAAGTTATGGTCAATATATACTCAACCAACTCTTTAAGAGTTTATTACTGATACATGTATGTGTTCTAAAACCATGTCTACTTATATTATCCAAAAATCGATTTATTGTAAGGAACCCCACATAATCTCTAACATACAATTTTTTTGGATGTTATATTATTCTTAGATATTTCCTAAATTTAAGTCATAGGGTTATCTTACTTTAGATATGTTTTTATAAATCTATTTTCCAAGGTTTCTACTAAACATCCACAAATACCAACTATAAAGACCTGAACCCAATAACCCAGAGTTGGTCGTTACATTACTAATTTATAATTATATACAATTGATTTAATCTTGGTGTACTGAATATTTTATTATTCTTGGTAGACAAAATACATATTGAATCTCATGTTACATTTGAAAACATAAAATAAAACATAGTGAAATAAATAATTAAGCACCCGTAAACTGAAACAAATATTCCTTATTAATATCATGGGGACAGGAAACAAAATTTGAGTGATCTCAAATACTTAGTAAGGGTTATGTAATGATTAACATATCAATAATTAATAAGTCATAATCAATATAGGAAGGTAAATTACTAAAAACACATGGCATTTAACAAATAACTTGATAAAAAATGCATCCATGGATAATATCAATCAAAATATTTTAATGGATAATAATAAAAAAAATCTCAATTAATGAAATTCTTAATATTATATGTGATGATATCACACGTCATAATAAATATACCATTAATAAATTTCTCTAATATAATTTAATCTATGGGTTGGTATACACCAAATACCCATTTAAATAAGGTTATCCAACTGATTCGTCTTATGATACTACTGATGCATCAAGGGTTTATCTACAATTGTTCCCCACCATTCAATTCAAGTCCAGTGAAATACTCATATATTAAATAATCAATTAAATTTATAAATAACATTCCTCACCAATAAATACCCATATTGAGTAAAGCTAACATATTTACAAATATAACCCCAGTTAATCAAATAAAATTCAAAGTAAACAGCATATATAAAAATGGTATAAATTTCTCACAATAATATTATCCTTCATATAATTATTATGAAAATTTAGGATAAATCTAATGTTCAATGGTGACAATATTGTTCATGAATCAAGGGATAGTTAAATACTGAAAAATTAATCAATAAAGTGAATGTCAATACTTTCCCTGGTCAAACTCATCAAAAACCATCTATATAAATAATAAGGATGAAATCAATACAATATATCCCTATGGATGTTTACTTAAAATGAATGATTTTTTTATTTCTAAATATAAATACTCTTAAAATATCATTAAAAACTTGCTCAAGGAAAATAAAAAATTTACTTTAAAAGTCACTTCAAAAAACTTAAAATTTCCCTAATATTAGGGAAAAACATTTTTTTGAAAGAAACATAAAAAATTATGAATAAAGATTCATTTTAATGAGTGGTCATGATTATGGTAAAGATTCATTCATGTTGATTACATTAAATAAAATATTCCTTTTAAATTTTCTATGAAAATTTATAAATTACCTTATTTGGAATACAATAAGAAGATTAATTTTCATTTTTTTCTGTAAAAATAAAATCATGTCTAAAAAACATTAAACAATAATAATATAATATGAAAAATATTTTTTTAATTTTTTATCAAACAAATATTTGGAAGAAAATAGATTTTTGAACAAAGAGATAAATAAAGTTGTATTTTCTTAACAAAATTATATCAATGGTTTTATATACCAAAGAGTGGAAAATGGAACTATTACATGTAAATTTCATGAATAAAAAATGATAATAAAATTAAATTCATTTATTATATTATGATCAAATAATTTTATTCTATGGATATCTAAGCATAAATAACCCTGATTAAAATGAGATTATAAAATAAACCCCTACCACTTCGGTAACCCTCGATTCGTAACCCCCATTAAAGAAAAAACATGTAATGAAACATTAATTAAGTTGAATATAAATAGATTCATGATATAACATATAAAATGGGAAGTATATAAATCTCATAATAATAAATAGGTGCATAATACCAAATATATCTCAATATAGTGGAAAATGTGATGAAATCTCTTACAATGACAATACCATTGAAGTGAGGATTAATAAATTAATTGATTGTGAGTATAACATGTAAATACTAATAAAAAATATGTAAATACAACAAAAAATAGTCAAAATACATTACACACATAATATTACAATATCAATGATAATAAAGATGTAATATAACTCATTGAAATGAAACCAGGTTATAAAATGCTTTACCACATAGTAGCTTTCGAGTCAAATCCCCTTGGAAGAGATAATTAAAATTTAAACATAAAATAACAGTAAGTATGATAGATTCATGATATTAGCATAAACTGGGTTTTAGAATCATGATATAAATGAAATTGTTAAATAATATTAAAATATGACTCAATGATGGGAAATTGAGACGAAGTCCTTTACATCACACTTCAATTTAGTTGAACATTATTTAACCTATTTTATAGCGGTTTTAAAGATTTTATTAATTTTTAAATTAACAATAATAATATTTATAATATCATATATCATCTTCTTATAACATCTTATCACTCTTTTGTTAATAGTAGTTCATTATTACCATTTTTTTGGGGGTTAACTACTTCATTTTCTCATTCAGGTTTTGTCATAGAAGTTCCAGTTATTATACATATGATATAGATCCATCATCTGAAGAAATATATTATTATTATGAAGATTTTTTTTATTAATTAGATAGATTTTTAGAACCATTCTTGAATGTTTTACATAGAAAATGAACCTTATCACTTCATAGAGATGGTAGACCATACGTACGCATGAAGGATAATATCATTATCTTAATGGGTGAAATGGAAGGGGATTAGATTCTATATTAATTTTAAATAATTAATATATTTCCATATATATCATATATATTCATTATTTACATCATTATGGCTATTCATGTGAGTCAGTTATGGAAAAAAATTACATCGTAACATGCATTTATCGTTCTTTGTACGCACGAGCGATGACTTTGTTTCCCATTTGATTGTGGAAAGATATGGATAAATATTATTCTATGAAAATAATAAAGTATATTTATATGGTATATAATTGTGTTATTATATTATAATTTTCCATAATTTTTTTAATTTTATAAAATAAGAAGTAAAAAAAGAAAGACCTTTGTGAAGATAATTACTTTCTCTTAGAAGAACATCCTTTGGATATTTTATTAAGGACTTTAGGGTTGGTATTGTTGTAATAGAAGAATATATATAATTTTTCTAAGTTTGTTTCACAAATACTTTTTAGGGTTTGGTTGATCCAAATTTCTTGAGATGTCGGCTAAGTGAGGGGAGTGAGTTCCCTTTTACAACTGAGGAGTTAGATTTTTTAAATACCCTAAACTATTCAATAATGGGATGTCACTCTCACCCCATGTGCCTCAAAAATTAAAAAATAATGGATTGTAGAGAATTAATTATTGTTAAAAACCTCCACCACAAAAAATAACCCCTTTCCAAACATTGTATTTCCTTATCCACTATGATTACATACTTTTACCATTTTTATTTTCACTACGGTATCTAGTTCTTTAGCAATAGTAATTAATTGCTTAAGCCTAAAAATAAAATGTTCCCAATTATAAAATTTAACCCAATTATTATAAATATGAAATAAAATTTATCAAATAAAATAATATATGTGTGGAAAATTAATTTTAACACAAGCACTTGTTATGCATAAAACCACATTTTAACCATAATCGCGGTAAATAAATTTTACTATCTTTACTAATTATTATGAATAAAATTAGTAGAAATTATTATATATTATTTATTATTTAAATTAAAATATTTAATATTTTTTTATATTCAATTCATATAATTAGATGATCTTAATTTAAAAATAAACATGCAAAACGTGCTAAAAATATTTTTTTTAAAATGTATTTTTCAGGAATAAAATGATCTTACATTAACTATATGACTAGAGATAATAATAATATGGGTTTAAATTTATATATTTAGATAAAAAAATTTATATATTTTTTTGAAATAATTCTTAATTATTTGTAACACCCTTAGATTGTCTTGAAATATTTTTTTTCTCAATTTAAATTAATCTTTACTATATTTTTCATTACATGTAACTCTAAGTTTAGCTTATGTTGCATGGAACAATCAATTTGGATTTAAATAAATTTAAAACTTAGTTTATAATAAATTATATTCAATACTAATTTTGGATTATGATACACAGAATACCATGTTTAGAATGTGTTATACATAACACTCAGGTTAGAAAAACACGATATACTATTAAAAATTTATTATTTAGTACTATAGTTATCACCCAACCATTGGAATGATGGTAATTATTAGAATTAACTGAATTATTAATATATATATATTTTAAAAATATATATAATGAATTCGTTTCTTAGAAATTAATTAGAAAATAAAATAAAAACCTTTCCAAAATAAAGGAAATCATTTTTTGAAAAAATATTTTTATGGGCATAAACATATTTTACCACAATAAATTTAAAGAATATATTTTGGTAAATTATTTTAACATAATTAATATATCATATATTTAATAAATTTTTTAACATTCATATTATTTGTTTTAAAGATAATATATAAGAATAAATCTAATTTTACGCATAAAAACTATATTATTTCAAAAAAAATCACCATTTTTGAAAAGTTATTTTAAAAATAATATTTGAATATTTTAACAAAATATTTTAAAAAATAAATTTTATTTCTTAAATCTTCATAGAAGAAATATATTAGGGTGAAGTTTTTGATTTTTTTTAAAAAGTTTCATTTTTTGATGCACATTAATAAATACTGAATTTTAATTGAACAATTCCTTTTCATTTAAATTATTTATAATGATATAATATGTTTTAAATTGGTATTAAAGTAACATTATTTAAATATTATATCTATTAATATAATTTATTTCATTGGAATTAGATTAATATCAAATTTTTATATCAAATAATAGTAAACTTTCGAACATTTTCTGTTTAAAAACTCGCTTCCCCATCGCGTCTCTGTGATTAATTTTAGATTAAAAATTTCTACATGTATAAATTGTATATTGAAAAATGGATTCCATTTTTGAATAATAATTATTTATATTATCTAATAAGGTTAAATTATATTTATACCCAAGTTAATTGAAAAAATAGTAAAATTTATTTACCACGATTAAGGTAAAAATAGGTTTACTTAGGGTTAAACTAGAATGATAAGTGTTAAAAATTACCCAAAAAAATCTCAACACCCATTTTAAGTCAATATTTATACCTTATCCCATATATTACTTATAATTTTATATTATTTGAGCCTTATTACTAGAAAAAATGTCGGTGGAATTATTTCTTTCATAAAAATAACTATTATTCCACTCAAGTCACTTATAAAAGGCCACCCCTTCTACTCTAACATTCATAACTTCAAATCCTTTTTGTTTGGAAAATACATATTTATATAACTTCCCAAACTCCTCATATCATCCTATACTCTTTATTTTTGACATAAATTCAACCTAGGAATGCTTTTGATGGTAACCTAAGGAGGATACCTGAAGAAGAGGTAATGTTCATCAGTGAGAGTTTTTGTTTCATTTATTCCCCCACCTCATTTAATTTTTATTATACTAGTATGATATAATAAAATATTTATATTAAATATAACAAGATATTTTTATGTAAATTTAATGTCCTAAAACCATATCCACTTCCATAAAATGGGTAATGAAATCATAATTCGTGTGCATGGAAGACTATGAACTCATGAACAGTTGTCAAGGAATTTTCCATTACCTGCTCTCACATTTTGGTATGAAGATGGATATAAAGTATATATATATATATATGATATTAATAACATTATTAATCATTTTTATTCATTATATCATATATATACATTTTTAACTCCCATTCTGTAGGGGATACGATAAGGTCATTTGTGTGTACGACGGACTACCGCCTCATGAAGCAATGTTATCTATTTTCACTAACACTTTATATGGAAATAAAAAGGATATTATTAATGAATATATGTTATATTCATGAAAATTATTATTATATTAATGTAATATTTTTAATTCTGAAAATAAAATAGATCATTTTATTTCTTACCTTTTCACCCACTGAAAGATGTTAATGTCATTCGTGTATATGTCAACTACTTCCATCAAAAATCTATGTAGCTCTCTTTCCATAACCAAAACACATGGATGATATACATAAATATATTTATAGAAATAATATTTTATTTATGATACTATTATTATTCTATAAATATAATATATTATATAACTCATTTCCGTTACGATCATTGAAAAAAAGAAACATTAATCATGTGTACGTATGACCAACTATCATCATGATCATAACATACTCTATTTCTCAAAACCATATTTCACGATTGGTCATAAAAATTATAATTGATGTATAAATATGAAAATTATTTTATTATAATTATTCTTTAAATTATGGAACCATGATCAATTTAAGAGGACTGAAATAACAAATCAATACATATATGAAAAACAAAAAGATTATTATTTGAAAAGTGATTGTAACAAGGAATTGTTAATAAACTGTTCATAAAAGGAAATAAGTAAATAATATATCATATGATATATATAAATATGTTTATATAGTATATATATATATTAAATTTATATTTATTATACATGAAATTCTAACCTGTATAAATGAAGTCAAGACTTACGGTAAGGGATTTCTAGTCCCTCTTTTATTTCAAGAATACAAATAAATATTCACCACTTGATTCCTTTGGGTGGGGTATATAATAACACATTATAGTTTTATACATTTAGACTATTATTTTACCAATATTTAAAGTTTCATTTCATTTTATTATTTATTTGATAATACAAATAAAATATTACGAAAGTGGTAAGGATGTTTATCCTCAATTTTCCTTCTTTGTGACATATGTTTTGTTATGAAACCATCTTTTATTATAAGGTTTATATATCTAGAGTTTTACATGTAATATTATGAATTTATTTATCCTCATTATATTTTATGTTTCATGTAATGATTTTCCACCATGGGGCCTATGATTAAAAGTAACCAAAGTCGTAAAGATTTCATGATACAATCTCACCGTTTGTCGAGATTGCTTACGATTATGTGCCCGATGATAAAATATTATGATATATCTCTCAATAAACTCATAAATTTCATTACAATATGGTTATTCATGAATTTTATATGTAATATTACCATTTCTACACCAATTTGTACTTATAATAATTGAGAAAATATTTTTAATAAAATTTTAAATTATTTCTCTCTTAGGTTGTAAATATATTTCATTCCAAAAACTTGTTTTTTAAAGTGTTAAAAAAATTAAAAAAATATATTAATGAAATTTTTACCGATGTTTTATTTTTTTTAAAATGTTTTGAAAGTAATTTTCAGGTCATTTTCTAAATAATTCTGTTCGGTTTTTATTAAAAATGTGAAAAGAATATTATTTTTAACATGTATGGCATGATCCAAAATACTAATTTTCATGACCAATAATTACTTTGAAGTAGCATATATAACTTTTAAATTTTACTTTAAAATAAAATGATTTCCAAATTTTTATGAATTTTTAGTTTTCACATATTGATTATCATAGAATGGTTATTTTCCACAAACAATGTTCATAGTAATTTTTTCCAAGGACATTATTTAACTAAGATGATATTCTTTGAGGTTACTTATGATTTACTGGGGATATATTAAAAGGATATTATTCTTATTATTTCTCTAAATGGTTTATATTTACAATGTTAATATATTTATGAAACCGATTTCTCTTCTATTGGTTATTCCAGGATAAACTTATTATGAAACCCACTTCATTTTCCATGGGGTTTTCTATAATGAAATGATTACGAAAAATGTCTCTTTTCAACATGTTATATTCTGATTAAATTTTTATGAAACCTATTTAATTTCCTAGGTTGTGATATGATGATTTTTTGTGATATTATGGCACACATATATATTATTTTCATTTTGTTATGTGTGGGATATACATCTCACTTCAAGGCATTAAGTATGATAAATGTTATATGATACTAGAGAATATATAGGTGTTTATCCCAAACCCAAAAAGGAGGGTACATGGGTGGTTATCCCATGTGTAATAAAGGTACGTGAGTGATTATCCCATACCTAAAATGTTATGAATGTCTTGGTGGGTATCCTTAACATAATATTTTCTGGGATTTTTTATTTTCCAAAATGGTATGTTTTTTGCCAATGTTATGTTATCATGGATAATTTTATTTTATTTCTATATGATTCATGTCTTATGAACTACCAATTATTATTCCATGACTCAAGACTATGATATTTAATATTCATGTTATTGTTTTTATACATTATGCTCATGTTCACATAACCTTATGTTCATGTTATTCTTACAAATCTCCCTTTTTTACCCTTAGGGATCATTTGAGCTCACCATTTCTCTCATTTTATTTCTCTAGGTTATGGAAAAAGTTTTTTTTGTATGATTACAAAAGGGGTATATATTTATGAGAGATATTAAATGTCTTTAATGAATTAAGAATATGTGTTCAATGTTTTAAAAGTCACTAACATATTGTGGTCCTTAGTTGTATTTTTGTGTATTGTAATGAATATTCATCTAAAATGATTTCAAATCCATGAATGAAAATATTGGGTCATTATAATTGGCATCAGAGAGAAGATTTAGTGAACCTTTTGAAACTTTTATGAGAATAATTTAGTGAGATCCCAAGGGATATCTCAAAGGATATGTCTAGGTATGCCTCTAAGGATAAGTCTATGTATGATTAAATGTTTAGGTTAATGTCTTATAATTTTGGTAAAAGATAGAAAAAGTGGCTAATAAGAAATTAAACCCCTGTCTAGAGACTACCAGTGGATGTAAATCTATCACAGAGGTACCTAGTGGTAATAACTCGGAAAAGGGTGAATTAAATTGGACTCAATCATTAAATAATAGATGACATTGGACCATACTACACACCTGGTTTAACACTCTTAGGGGATATACTTTGGAAAATCAAAGACCCTTTATAAACCATTATGAAGGATTTAAATAAATGGTTACTATGAATAACTTAGGTTAAGCCTTTGGTTTCAAGGATTTAAAATTTAGTGTTTTGATTTAGGCATCATAAAAGTGATTTTATTCATGATTATGTGGTGTTCTACTATGATTAGGGTTTCTCACACTATGATTTTGTTTTTAGTCAATGTTGGGAACCTAAAGGAACTATGTTAACATTGAATGTGATGGAAAATTTTATAAATCAGTAGCCAAATGAGATGATTATTGGAGTAATGGATATTGTGATTTTTCCTAATCATTTATCCTAAAATATTACTGATAAGTTACACCTTAACTAACTATTAGACTCACCAAAGAAGAGAAGGATTGAGTTTGTTGACAGTTTAATTGATGAAGTCTATAAAGGAAATAAGATTCAGTTTTCTATAAATCTAGAATGTTTGAATAAGAACTCTAGGGTATGTCTCAAATGAAAGATAAGATATTTTTATTGTGGTAAATAATGAAACAAAGTAAGTATTTTCTGAGGAAAAATTGAATGTTTGGTTAATTTAAAGGATGAGAATAATGGTCTCTCTATTATGTCATCGAAGGTTGAATGTTTCAAATGTGTAAAATATGGGAATTATGAAAATCGATGTCCTCAGTTTAATGATCATAAATTGAATTAGAATGGTTGTATTAGTAATATTTATATTGTTGAAGATAAGGTTACTATAAATGAAATATGAAAGGAATGAAGTGTTAATGAATAATATTAGAAATTCCATTTAATAGTTTGATAACTAAGTGAAATTATTGATGTATTTATTTATTGGAATTAAATAATTATGTTATATGACTCATGAAATACATAAGGATTGTTCAACATAAATTTTTTTTTTGTTAAGGATATAAATAAATATATTGAATGGTGTTGATTACATAGAGATGTCATTTAATGGAAAGGTTATACTTTGATTAAGGGACGATAAACCTTAATATGATTCTCGTGTTGAGAAGATTGTGTTTACTTTGGTTAAAAAGATGATCAATATGGATTAGGTAAATTTGATAGTATTAATGACCTTAGAAATGTTAAAGGACTTATTGACAAAGTGTTTTTTACTATCATTGATGGATTTTAAAACATCGTTGGATCTTTAGAATATGTTCAATAATATATAGTTTTATTAAATGAATGAGGAATAATTCATGTTTTCATTGAGGTTTTTTGGTGATTATGGCCATTAATAAGCTTAAAGAGAATATATTACTATAGTATTCACATATTTATCAGGTGACCATTAAGAGCTACATAATGATATTGGAGGATTAATCTTAAGTAGATTTTGAGAAATTTAGTGAAATTAGTTATAAGTTTTAAATTTTTGATGGTCCATAAGGATATAATTTTGGGGAATAATTTATGTTGTACACTCGATGCGGTTTTTTAGATTAACATATTACTTCACCATATAGAGATTTATCCATATTGGATAACCATTATAATATTTTTTTGATATAGATATATAAGGAATGAATTATTACTATTTATAGATCTTATGATCCACTAGTGATTCAGGCATGAAAAATTCACCATTATTTCTTATAGTATGATATGAACTGGTAATTCATTAATGAAAAAAAGGTAGAGATTGTTCTTATGAAATGGAATGACATCAAATAAGGATATTCTCTAATGAAAATTATTCAAAATTAGAGAAATATTCTTGAAATAAAATATTATTATGTTATCCCCAATTTTGATGATATCAATGTACTTTTTAACACCTCTTTGGGTTCTGGTTTTATGGTAATTCACCTTATCTGGATCACCCAATGTCTTTTTATTGGTGATATTTTTCACTCTATATTATTATTTACATTTTTCCTCTATGTCCAAATGTTCACTTCCCACCTATATTCTCTTATATGAAAACCTAGTTATGAGTTACTTTAGGTAACCTTTATATTTCCCACTTCCCATTTTTAAGAGAAGTTTTATTATTTATTGGTAGGATGTAGGTTTATATGAAGAAATTTCCAAAAATTAAACCATTTATAACTGATAAAAATTGATTTCAAAATTCATTTTAAGGGGGTATAATTTAACAGCATGAGGATTTGTGATTTTTTTTCAAATGAATTTAATCTATTTAATATTTTAAAATAAATATAACACTAATTTTAACATTTATTTTATGAAAAATTTAGTTTGTATTGAGTTACATGTAACACTAAGTTTATGATGTGTTACATGCAACACTATGTTTTCCTTGTGTTACAAATAATACTACGTTTTTCTTACGTTACATGAAACATCAAGTTTAAATAAAACTTGACATACTATTAAAATATTATTATTTAATATGATTTTTATCACCTAGTCATTGAAATCGAGGCTATGAATATGATTATTGAAATTATGAAAACATATGATTAAAAAATGTATATATAATGAATTATTTGGTGAAAAATTAATTATAAATGAAAATAAGAACCTTTTGAAAATAAATGAAATCATTTTTTGGAAAACTATTTTTTTTCATGTAAACAGGCTTTGCTTAAAAAATTTAAACAAATTACATTTGGTGAATTATTTTAAGAATAATTATATATTATATATTCAATAAACTATTTAAAAATCACCTTATGTTTTTTTGTAGACAATAAATAAGAATAAATCCAATTGTTACTCTTCAGAAAAATTATTTTTTCATTAAATATGTTTTGTCACTTTTTTCACACATATTTTAAAACTAATTTTTTAACCTCTTATAAAATTTATTTTTAAAAAATATTTTAATTTTTGAAATCAGTGTATCAATATTATCTGAGGATAATATTTTTGATTCTTCTAAAAGGTATATTTTTTTATTAATAGTGCAAAATAAATAATTTTAATTGAAAACATCATTTTTAAATTATTTATACTATTAAATTATATTTTAATTTTTTTAAAGTAAAATTAGTTCAATAATTCCCCCTTGGTGCATCTCAATTGGTTGAATCCCTACGGGGTCTCAGCGAGGTCTCGGGTTCGAGTCTCGATGAGTTATTCTTTGTTAGTAGTATACGAATTTTATTATATTTATACCCCAACCCCAAACATTATAATAATATTCTCAGTTTAATAACATATATATTATTATATGTTTTTTTATTTTAATAAATTTCATGTTGAATTTGGATATAAAAATTCTGCAAACGATTGAAAATTTTCTCTTAAAGACATAATATTACATTGCATCTTCAAGATTCATTTTAAATTAAATTATTATAGTTCTATAAATGGAATTTGGAGAAATTTATTCCATATTTGGAATCTGAATAATTTATATTATATAGTGAGTTGAACTTAATTATGACCCAAATCAATAGTACAAACAATAAAAAAATTTATCTTGGTTATTGTAAAAGTGGGTTAACCGTGGGGTTAAACAAAAAAGATAAGGGTTAAAAATAACTCAATTTTTTTTTCCAAAAAGCATTTTATGAAAATATTTATAAATTAAAACTTATATAATGTAGAATTATTCATTATTGAATCCCCGTGACATGAAAAAATGTGGGTGAACTTGTCTTTTAAAAATATTACAAGTGTGCCACTCACCTCAAATTTAAAAGGCTACCCATCCTCCTATCATGTTAACAACCTCAAAAACTTCTAGTTTGGAAAATACCTACCAAAATAACTTCCAAAATTTATATTTATTATCCTATAATACTTATTTTGGACATAAATATATCCTAATAAGGCTTCAAGTGGTATCCTATGGAGGATACCCGATGAAGAGATAATATCTATCAATGAATGTTTTTGTTTTATTTCTTCCTTCACATATTTTAATAATTATTGTAACATTATTATATAAAAATCCAAGTATCTTAAATATAATATGTTTTTTTATTTAAATTTAATTACCTACAACTATCTCCACTTCCATCAAAAGGTTTACAGAATCATCATTTTGGTGTTTGGTGGACTACCACCTCACAGACCGATGTCATTTGTTTTTCCATTACCACCTTTCATAGTTGGTTAGGATGATGGATAATATATATATATATATATGATTTTTATAAAATTATTAAAAATATATAATCATTATATCATATAAATACTTTTTAATTTTTATTCTGTAGTGGATATGATAACATCGTTCATGTGTATGGAGGACCAAAACTTCAAGAAGCAATGCAATTCATTTTCACCAATGCTTCACATGGAAGATTATAAAGATAATGTTAATGAATATATGTTATATGCCTGATATATTTATAATATTAATGATATATTTTTCATTATTAAGAAATAATATATAATTTTTTTGAAACTTTTTCACTCAATAAAAGATGATAATGTTTTTTGTGTTTGTGTGGACTACCACCATCACAAAACGATGCGACTCATTTTTCATCAAAACACCACATAGATGATATGTATATTTATATTTATAGAAATTATATGTTATTTTATATGTTATTATTGTTATTTAATGATAATATATACTTTCCCCCTTCCATAATGATCTCTGGAAAATTGAAACGTTACTTATGTGTATGTTTAACCCACCTTCTCCATGATTATAATATACTCCATTATAAAAAAAGTATTTAATGATTTTTATTAAAAGTATAATTTATATATAAATATTATAAATTTTCATTGTTAGTATTCTTGATATTATTGAACCATGATCAAATTTTGAGTACTAAAAACAACAATGCAATATATATACTAAAAAAGGGGTTATTACCAAAAAAATGTGACATTACCATGGAATTGTTAATAAATTAGTAATAAAATAAAATAAGAAAATAATATATGGTATGATATTGATAAGTATGGTTTTGTAATATATGTATAAGAAAAGTATATTTTTTATATAGGAGTTTTAACCAAGTATAAAGGAATTCGAGACTTACAGTTCAACATTTCAAGACTCTCTTTTTTTTTCTAGGAGACATATGTAAATTCACCATTAGTTTTATTTGTGTGTTGTATATACAGACCCATTAACATGTTGTATCATGAATAATATTCTTTTAATTATATTAAAATTTTCATTTTATTTTATTTTTTATTGGGGATTATGATTTAAAATATTACTAAAGTGGTAAGGGATTTTTCTCTCAATTTTTTTTCTTTGAGACATATATTATATTATGAATCTAACTTCATTATGAGTTATATATACAAATAATTTGACATGTAATAAATAAGATTTATTTATACTCATGATATTTTATTTTTAATTTAAATATTTTCTTTGATCGTTCTTATGATGCAGTGTCTAAAGTGCTAAAGATTTTTTGTTACAATCTTATTGTTTATTAGGATTATTTATGATTATGCATACAATGAAAAAATATTTTTATTATTCCCTCATGAAACCCATGAATTTTATACTCCCCTATTTACAAATGAAATTCTCAAGTAATAGTACCGTTTTTATACTTTTTGGTAGTTAAGTTAATTGATATTTTTTAATATAATACAACTTTATTTCTCTCTTCAGTTAGAAATCCATTTGATTAAAAAATCAATATTCACAAAAGTGTTTGAAAAAATGTTTCAAAATTCCAAAAATGATTTACTAATTTTATTTACCAATGTTTAAATTAATAACAACTTTTTTTAAGTGGATATTAATGTTGATTTCCAAACCGTGCTCATTTGGGTTTTACCAAAAAATAGAAAATAAAACTCAGTTTTAATAAGTATGACATGAAAGAGACATCTCATCATCATGACCAATAATATCATCAAATATTACTTTATAAGTTTTTGTGTTAATTTTCATTGATAAGGAATTCCAAAATATTTTTATAATTTGATATTTTAAAAGAATGATTATCAAAGAGAGTTTATTATCCTTAAGAAACGTTCGAAATGATTTTTCTTTCAAAATCATTCTCCTTATAATATTTCACCCTTTGAGGTTACTTATGATTTACTAAGGATGTAATTAAATGATAATGTTCTTATTATTTATTTGAATGGATTATGTTTATTATGAGAACATGTTTATGAAATGTATTTCTCTTCCATAGGTTATACGATGATAAAATTCTAATGAGATACACTTATTTTTTCATGAGTTATGATTTGATGAAATGATGAAATGATTATGAAACCTATTTATTTTCCATAGGTAATGTTGTTATGAAATGTTTATGAGTTAAATATCATTTCATGGGTTATGATTTGATGAATGTTTTATGATCTTATGGAACTCATATTTATTATTTTTATTATGTGAAGGGTAAAACCTATATCTCAATCTTATGAATTATGTAATGAAAAGTGTTTTATGAGATCAGAGGGTATACATATAGATTTTAAAAGACATAAAAAAGGGTAAATGGGTGGTTTTTTTAATCCCAAATTAGGTAAATGGGTGGTTTCCCATGACTAACATGTTATGAATGTCTTTGTGGGCTGCCTTGACATAATATTTTCTATGATTATGCATATGCAACATATCTTTGTCTTATACAAGTGTTATATTTTCATGGTTCATGATATTTTATTTCCTTATGATTCATGTTTTAAGAAATACCAATCATTATTCCATGACTCAAATTTATGATATTGGATATGTTACGTATGATTTTTAAGTGTCATGTTCATGATATTATACAATTATGTTCACTTTGTGCTTATGCATCTAACTTTTTAACCTTTCTAGGAATCTAATCTCACCATTTCTTATGTTTCCTTTCCCCTGGTTATGAATAAAGGGTTTAAGTAGGATTAATATAGAAGAATCATTATTTAAGACATTGGAGATCTTTCATGAATTAAAAATTTTGAGCTCTACATTTCCAAAGTAAATAAACTGTTATGGTCCTCACACATTTGTTTTTGTAATTTAATGAATATTCATTTATGAAAATACTATGTTTATATATTATGTGTTATTTTAGTTAAATAATATATAAGAACATTATCTGTTTAAAAACAGTTTAAAAAATGCATTTTAATCCTAAAAATAAACTTATATAGAAATTGTGTATAAAGATGATGAAAATGTAATTAATTATTTTAAATCTAACTAAATAATATTTTTTTTACTTTTAAAAAAAATAATAGGATAATGTGACTTTTTAATTTATTACTTTATTTAAAAAGAATGATACTTTTAAAAAAAATACAAGATTTTTCTCTATTCATTGAAAAATCAGTCTTTTCAGAAATATCCAAAAATTTCACCCTAAGAGAATTATGATTGCTGATTTGAAAAAAGAATTAATTTTTATGAAATAATTTTTTTAAAATTGGACGAATTTAATTATATTATTTTCTCACAAAAATCAATAAATTTTTTTTATGAAATATATATTTTGGAAGTGTGTAATGACTTTAATAAAATTTATTCATTATTTAATCATGTATTTCATTTATATAAAATAATTACACATAATTTTAAAAAGTGTTAAATCTTTTTCGTACCACCAGGTTTAAAGATTATGTTATAATGATCATATTTTAATAGTAATATTTTAATATTATTTCACAGCTCGTTTAAGCTATGTGTTGTATAACATATATGCTATCAAACACAATTTTTACATATTAAAATATTTTGGTGTTTCAGTGGTAGGATATGATAATAACATATTATAGTTTCATTATATATTAGTTAATAATGTTATTATTTCGGTATGGTTAAAAAAATTTGATGGATGTAGAAGAAGAAATATAAAAAATTCTAGGTTAAGAGTTGTTTCTCGTCTTCAGAAAACAACTTTATGGGTATACCTAAATCCTTCATTGGATAAATTTTTTATCCAAATAAGAACTCTAGGATATGGGTAGTGAATTTGGGGTATGGTTTGGGTAAGTATTTATTGATCTAAAGTGCTAAAAAGGTTTGAGGAAGAGAGGAAAGTGGGTTCCCTTTTACAAGTGAGGGGAGGAAAACTCCTGGAATTTCATAATGTAATAAATTAATATAAAATAATTTACACATAAAAATAGATCCAAACTGATATATTTCTAATATAGAATGTGGACGGGTCAAAATAATCTCATCAAATAATATTTTTACTAGTTTAGGTTATGTTTTTAACCTTATCTTTTTGTTTTTACCCCCGTTAACCCTTTTGAAAATTACCATGATATGATAGTTTTTTACACTTTAGTGGTCAATATAGTTACAATAAAAGGAAAATGGAAAAACAAATGGATTGTGATTTATATTTTAAACTATTTCTCATTTAATTGTATGAATATATGATTTTTATAAATTTTAAATAAATTAATAGATATATTTTTTCATTTTAAAATATCAATAATGATTTTTTTGGAACTATTCACTTAATTTGAATTTGAAAACCACATGAAAACAATGTAATTAAAATAAAATTTATTAACACATCACTAATATTTTATTTTTTTCTATAAAATTCTCCGAAAACAATAAATCACCATAATAAAAATTACTTTTTGATTTTTGTAAATTATTTACCTGATTTTTCTATAACTTCCACAAGCATAGAGTCAACATTGTAAAAGCACAGAAGTTAATTATTTCATCTCTAAAATTCAATAATAAACACCCTTATAAAAAAATTCATACATATTTTAAATATTTTTTTATAACTAAGCTTATGTTTTTTTATCCCAATCACAAAATATTATAGATATTTAAAGAAAGAGGGTGGCACTTTAGACTTTATCCTTTACTTAAATATTATAAAGGCCAAAATTAAGGCTAAATGGAAATAAGGTCATGTTTTAGATGTTTTTATGATTATGGTTGAAATATATTCATACAATGTAACAAATAAAAGTGTTTTAGTTAATTTTAATCCTTATTACATTAGTATTGACCAAAATTAATCCATTTTACCTTTATAAAGTAAAACAATTACGATCATTACTATTAAAAATGATCATAATTAAACGAGTCATATTTACCAAATTTTAATCTCTTTATTAAATGTATAGAATCAATTTTTCAAGAATAACTTTCTAGAAGATTCAAAATTTAATTTAAAATTTATCCTTAAAAATCTGATGACATACAGTTTTTTAGAAAAAAATCCTTTTCAAAAATAAAAATGTTTTAACCCAAAATTCAAGTATAAAATAAATTCTAAATATAATAATTATATTTTTTTATTAATAATTGACTAATTATATTTCAAAACTATTAAAAATATAATTTTATATTTTAAATACATGAAAATAAAATATAGTATCCAATAAGAATCTACATTTTTACTATTCATTGAATAATAAATATTTTCAGAAAATTATTAAATATTAACCCTATGCTAATTTTTATTTACTATTTCCAAAATTTAAATCCATTTTCTCAAATTGAAATTATACATTTTGGAAATCAAGCATTAATATAAAACTATATAATTTATGTTAAATAATTTAGTAAGAATAAAACAATATCCTTTTTGAATGGAACATTACTTAATATTCTTATTGTGAATATATCTATATGAAATTTAATTAATGAATATTAATAAGGCATGAAAATAATTTATTACAACATTACCTAGGTTGTTATATCAATCTGGATTCATCGACATAATTTTTTAAATAATATTTAGTTCTAATACTCTGTTGAAATTCTGGTGGTTCATCCAGTTTCCAATAATTATTTCTAGAAACCTGTGTAAGAAAATATTAAATAGCTAAAATAAAATTAAGATCTTGTAATGATTCCAAAAAATCATTCCGAACAAAATCTGAGGGGGGGGGGGATATTCCTTAAAAATTTCTAGTTCATATTCTTATGTTAACATATCAAATTAATCAATCAAGATGGGTGATCACTATGAGTTTTCCATGATATTTCATAAGGGTAACACTCCCCCTAAATAGGTGAATACTATTCTTCAGTTTCACATTCCCTAAAATTAAAATATATAAAATTTTCATCAATATTTTCTTCTTATAGATTTATCTAATTTAAATCATTCTCATCAAAATTATAAAGACTTGTTTCTTTAATAATATGAGCCCCTAGCCTTAAACCTTACTTAATCTTGAGTTATTACAAGATTACACATTGAGGATCTTTTCAGGTTTAGAGTTTTAGAAAATTAGATCATAAAACTTACATTACATTCCACATATAAACAATGTGGTCACATAAATATAGTATTCTTCTTTCCCATCAATGGAAACATATTTAAAATTATACATGGATTCTTTCTGGACACTTCCATGACACTATCATCATATCATGTACCTTTCCCTTGACCTGTGAAAAACATTTCAAAAAAACTAGGGATGAGCATAAAAATCACAGTAAGGGATATAAAAATATATGGAAAGGAAACATGGGTACATATATACATAAGAATGAAATCATACTTTACCCATAAAACATAAGCACTTTAACATACCTCATCAAATCATGAATAAATCATAGAAATCATAAGACATAAAGGTAACTTGAGGCATTCATAACATTCTTACGTAGGGAGTAACCCTCTTGGTTACGTTTGGAATACCCATCACAGTATATTCCCTAAATCTCTTCGGAGAAACCATAATGTTTCACTCCTTCGCGTTACCCAATGCATTGGAGAGCTATATCGGGCTCACCCGCCCTTAGTCTATCACAGAACCATTCGTCTTCATAATAATGCCCAAGAACCTCAACATAATTGTATCACATAAAACATGCATAAAGGAAACATAACATTACCTCCTTTCAATCACAAGATATCAATACAACACATTGAAATAAAACATTATGAAAAACATTTTCAATACCAAAATAAAAGAAAAGTAAAACATTGTATTAATTTTTCTTATAAAATGAAGGTATGGATTGTAGAGGAAGCCGAAACTCAAATAATGGTCATGGTGGCAGAGAAGTCATTGTCGCCGCATACGTACGACAAAAACATTCCCTTTTGTCGTTTAGTAAACGCTTCATACAAAAAAGATTCCTTTTGAATAAATGTAAAAGTCAAAGGGGTTTATACACCATATAAAAGAAGGTTGTGTATAAAACAAAATATGCCTCAATGAAAAGAGATTGAGACGAAGTCCCATACCTCGGGTCCGACTTGACTCGGTCGTTCTTTAATCTCCTGAATAATAAACTTGAGTTAATTTCTACTTTTTTATGAACCTTTTTCAAGTTCATTATTCCTCTTATATCACTTATTACCATATCATGAACACTATGTAATTATTTAAGTTAATAACGGTCGTTTTAACGATCATTGGTACTTGTATAAAAAATAAACCGTTTATAATTATATGTTGTTCATGTATCCATTATATCCAGAATTATAATAATTATGTATATATCATATATATCCAGTATATACATGCATTTATAATATTACCTAATCATTTAGAGGTAAGAAATGAAATGCACCGTTCATGGAGACGGTAAGCCGTACGTACGCATGAACGCTACTTTCATTTCTATTTCGTATTTTATAGAATAGAATCATAATGATATAAAGGTATATTATAATTCCAGTATAATATCATATATAATATCATAGTTCCATCTTTTATACGTCCCATGTATGGTATTTAACGAATCAAATCACTTTGAGGGGGCGGTAGTCCGCACTTCCTTAAATGAAGATATCACGTTTACCCATAATGGAAACCATAGAGGTATGCCCAAAATGAAAAATACAGAAGCATAAGGAAAACATAAACATATTATATATCATATATAAATATAGTGACAAATTAATGTCCACCTTTGAAGGTGTTAAAATAATGTTGAACAATCATCGTTTCGGGAGGCATAAATTCACCATCCACGGAAACAGTATGTCCTTTAACCATTAGATGTAGGTGTGTGTAAGTGTAGCTCGAATACTTATTATAACAACATCCTAGTATATTTAGGATACCATAGTTGTTACAAAAGAAAAGAATAAAAAGAGGTTAGGGGGTTGGAGAAGCAAAATCAAACAAAAGGACTCAAAAGAAGACATTGCCTTAAAATCGGGTAACTCTCTTAGATTTTAGCTCAAAGGCTTCCTTGGGAAGAATTCTGCCGAATGTGAGGCTTCAAGGAGTAAGAGAGGGATGTGGAGACCCAAAATGGGCAGGTGTTGGCCGAGCCAAAGGCTTTGTGATTGTGGGTAAGGAGGTAGAGGTGGGAGCCTTTTATAAGAGGAGAGGAGGGGCACTCTTGGAAGGTAAAGAAAAGTCACTTTATTTTAAAATGGTATTCGGATTTAAGAGGTACCAAATTGATTTGTTTCGAGGATAAGGTGATAAGGGTTATAAATCCACCCATACAATAGGTTTTGTCCATGTGTAGGTCTTAGAGTTTACATTATCATTCCATTTTATTTAAATCGTTAAATAATGAGGTCATCGCTGCATCATCATGATGTCATAAATAATTTAATTTATTTAAAGTATAAAAATTATAAACAATTACTATGATGTAGGAAATCTTTTTAGATTTCCAATGACTATTTATAATAAAAAATATGATCTTTATAACCCCATATAAAAATTGTTTTAGTAAAACATTTCATGTTTGTGTCATTTTTACTTTTACATTAAATAAAAAGTTATTTATGTCATTTCCCAACCAAAGTGGCTCCATGAGGTCCCCAAGTTGACCCATGGATTTTCTTGGTCGTCCATGACACATCCAATGAGGGTAGGACATGTGTAAAGCTCATCTCATTTTATTAAAGTATTATTTTTATCTTAAACTACACTAATTACCTCTAATCGCGATTAAGAACTTAAGAGTTACTATTCACCAAAAAATTATTTTAATCACATTGAACCACATTTTACTTCTTAATGAAAACCATGTATGTCGGATTTTTTAAATTCAAAACACAGAAGTGGTAAAATTTCATTTATACGAAAAATCAGTTTTTATAAGTACCACTTAGTGGTTTCACTATTCATCAAAAGTTGAAGTTTTTCAGAAAAATACCAAAAATTCACCCTAAGCTATATTTGATATTCCGAATTCAAAAATGAAGTATATTTTAAAAAATTAAAAACAAATAAGTCACATTAATTAATTTAATAATTAATTCCCGCTGTCATGACAAATAGCGTGTTTTTATGAAACAATAAGTATCAAAAGATTGACACCAGTTTAAGTCCAATTTCAAAGTGAAATTGATTCCAATGACTAACATTGGATTAAATGGTAAAAATATATTCTAATTTCACTTCAAAACCAATTCAAAAGATAATCTAATCATATAAATAAATTAGATTAAAAAGTAGTTTTGATGTAAAATGCAGTATTTTTCACTATTCATTAAAAAAATGAACATTTTCTGAAAAATAACAAAAATTCACACAAGGTTAATTTTGATGTCCCAATCATAAAGAATAATTTTATTTTGACAAAATAGATTATAAAATTGTCAAAATATAGATTTAAAAATGGTTTTCCATCAAAAGGCAGTAAAACAATCTTTTAAAAATATTAGTGTATTCCATGCTTAAGACTGGATTTATTTTCATTTTAAGCCTCTAAAACACTATCTAATTCATTAATATACATAGATAAAAATATCTATTATTCATTACTTACTTGGGATGTTACATCCTTCCCCCCTTTAGAAAATTGTGTCCCCGCAATTTATTTTCTTATCGAATAAATGGGGGTACTTATCCCTCATTGCATTTTCAGATTCCCTTGTTGCCTCTTCCATCATGTGGTTTTTCCACAAAACCTTTACCTAATTAATCACCTTATTTCGTAGCACTTGCTCCCTATGGTCAAGAATCTGGACCGGTTGTTCCTCATAAGATAGGTTCTCTTCCAACTGAACTACCTCTGGACTCAAAACATGATATGGATCTGGCATATACTTTCTCAACATCGAAACGTGAAAAACATTGTGTACTTGAGATAAACTCAGAGGTAAATTCACTCGGTATGCAACTGATCCAACTCTCTCCAGAATTTCATATGGTCCAATAAACCTTGGACTCATCTTTCCTTTCTTACCAAATCTCATCACACTTTTCCAAGGAGAAACCTTGAGAAAAACATGATCACCTACCTAGAAAGATAGATCCTTCCTCCGGTTATCCGCATAACTCTTCTGCCTGTTCTAAGCTGTTCTCATGTTCTTATGAATCAGCTGAACTTTTTCTGCCATCTCTTCTACCAATTCTGGTCCCATCAACTTCCTTTCACCCACTTCATCCTAGAAAGATGGAGTTCGACACCTCTTCCCATATAATGCCTGAAATGGTGCCATCTATATACTGGAATGAAAACTGTTATTATATGAAAATTCAACCAAATAAAGATGTTGGTCCCAACTTCCCTGATAATCCATAGAGCAAGAAAGTAGAATATCCTCCAATGTCTGAATTGTTCGTTCTGACTGCCCATCTGATTGAGGATGAAAAGCTGTACTAAAATTTAATTCAGTACCCAACGACTTCTGAAGGCCTATCCAAAAGTTAGAAGTGAACCTAGGATCACGATCAGATACAATAGAGAGAGGAACTCCATGTAACCTGACTATCTATTTAAGATACAAATGAGAAAGTTGATCTAGGGAAAAAGTATCTCGTATAGTAAGGAAATGAGCAGATTTAGTCAAGCGATCAACAATAACCCAAATTGCATTATTACCTCGAGATGTCTTCGGTAATCCCACAACAAAGTCCATGTATATATTCTCCCATTTCCACTCTGGCACTGGTAAAGGCTGAAGCATCCCCTTCGGTTACTGCCGATCTGCTTTAACCTGTTGACATGTCAAACACTTCACAGTAAAATCGGCAATATCTCTTTTCATTCCATCCCACCATTAATAATCCCGCAGATCTCTGTACATCTTAGTACTACCAGGATGAACTGAAAACGGAGAACTATGAGCTTCACATAACAACTCTCTCTTCAACTGTGAATCACAAGGCACACACAATCTCTTCCCAAATCTCAAAACGCAATCATTATCAATGTTGAATTCAGGCAACTTACCTTTCTGAACCAGCTCTACCTTTTTTTGCAACTCACTGTCTTGCTTCTGTGCTTGCTTGAATCTATCTGATAGAGATGATCTCACTGATACCTGAAACAAAATAGAAGAACTTCCTGCACCAACAAATTCTATGACAAAGTTCATCAAATCTTTAACCAAAGGATCACGTTCCAAGCACAATATTGCTAATGAAGCATTACTTTTTTGACTCAAAGCATCAGCCACTTTATCTGCTTTTCCCGGATGGTAATGAATTGTACAATCATAATCCTTGATTAATTCTAGCCATATCCTCTATCTCATGTTTAAATCTTTCTGAGTGAATATATACCTTAAACTTTTATGATCAGTATATATTTCACACTTTACTCCATACAAATGATACCTCCAAGTTTTTAAAGTGAAAACAACAGCATCTAATTCCATATCATGTGTAGGGTAATTTACCTCATGAGTTTTCAGCTGTCATGAAGCATAAGAAATTACCTGATCATTCTGCATTAGGATGCAACCAAGTCCTTTCAATGAAGCATCACTGTATATAACAAACTCACCATTCCTGGAAGGTAGTGCCAAAACTGGAGCATTCACCAATCTTCTTTTCAATTCCTAAAAACAATCATCACATTCTTTTGTCCAGATAAACTTAACACCCTTCCGAGTTAGCTTAGTCATTGGACTAGATAACCGTGAAAAATTTCTAAAAAACCTTCGGTAATAGCCTGCCAAAACAAGGAAGCTACGAATCTCAGTTACATTTGTGGGTCTTGGCCAGTCATCCACAACTTTTTTTTGCAGGATCAACAGTTATTCCATCTTTAGAAACAATATGACCAAGGAAAGCAATTTGTTACAACCAAAATTCACACTTGCTGAATTTTCCATACAGTTTCTTTTCTTTTAAGGTTTGCAAGATAACCCTTAAATGTCTTTCATGCTCCTCTTTACTTTTAGAAAACACCAAAATATCATCAATGAAAACCACCAAAAACTTATCCATGAACTCATGGAAAATTCTATTCATTAAGTCCATGAATAGAGCGGGTGCATTGGTTAGCCCAAAAGGCATTACTACAAATTCATAATGGCCATATCTTGTATGGAACACGGTCTTCAGAACATCTTCTTCCTTTACCTTCAGCTGACGGTACCCCGATCTCAAGTCAATCTTTGAAAAATACTGAGCTCCCTGGAGCTAATCAAACAAATCATCGATATGAGGCAAAGGATATTTATTCTTAACAGTGATGTTATTCAAGGCTCTATAATGAATGAAAAGTCTCATTGAACCATCTTTCTTTTTAACAAATAAAATAGGAGCACCCCATGGTGATGTGCTAGGTCGAATGAAACCATTCTCTAATAAATCTTGCAATTGCTCCTTCAACTCTAAAAGTTCAACTTGAGCCATTCGATTAGGGGGTTTTGAAATTGGCTTAGCATCAGGAACTAAGTCAACAGTAAACTCAACTTACCGATCTGGTATTATTCCAAGCAACTCATCAGGAAAAACATCAGGATACTCATTTACCACTGGCACATCATTAATCTGAACAGTTCCTTTATTTTCAACGATGTGTGCAAGGTAACATTAATTTCCATATTTTACAAGTTTCTTGGCCTCTTAATAAGTTATCAATAGTAAGGGTTCATTCTTGTACACAAACTGAAAGTCTTTCTGAAAAGAAACTTCTTTAGCTCTACAGTCAATCTTAGAATGGTAAATAGAGAGCCAATCCATACCCAAGATAACATCAAACTCTACTAGAGGTAGAACAATAAGGTTTGCAAGTAGGTTCTTTCCACAGATAAGGATAGGAAGATTCTTATAAATTCTTTTTGCCTCAACATTTCCCCCAGGTGTTTTTACCAAAAGTTCAGGAGTCATTTCTTGAGATGGTATTCCCATTTTACTAGAAAATGTTTCAGAGATGAAAGAATGTGTAGACCCCAAATCAAAGAACACACTGGCATAATCTGAAAAAACAAACAATGTACCTGATACAACATCATTTGATGGCCTGACATATGCTGAAGTAGTTGCAAAGGATTTCACCACCCCTTTCTGCTTGTAGTCTAACTGCTTCCCATCACTCAAGCTCTTTGTCGGACAATCGTTCGCATAGTGACCCATCTCATTGCACTTATAACATTTCACTAACTGTAAATCAAATTTGGTCTTACCATCAGCCTGATCTTTTTCAGTGCAATCAAGAGCCTTATGTCTCATATTACCACATCGGTAGCACTTTCCAGAATTCAAAAGACATTCCCTAGCATGCCTTTTGCCACATTTATCACAAACTGGAAACTTAGTTTTCTTACCATCAGACTTTTTTGAAGGATTCTTACCTTTCTCCTACCACCTCGGTCTCTTCTTCTATTGGTTGTTATAGAACACTTGATCATCGGAAAACTCCATTTCAACCTTCTCAGCACATCGAACAAGATTTTCATAACTTTTAAACTCACGAGAAGCTAATGCCCTTCGATATTTTGGCTTTAATCCTGAGTAAAAACGATTGATTTTACTATCAAGGTCTCGGATAAAATTTAGAGCATACCTTGCCAATCGAGTGAACCTTTCATCATAGGCAGCCAATGAGTCTTCCTCTTGCCTCAATTCCAAGAATTTCTTTTCCATCCTAAGTCGAACAACCTTAGGAAAATACTTCTCAAGAAACATACCTTTGATTTCATCCCAGTCGAGAGCATCAATCTCATCAGCTTCCCTGATATTTTTAACCATCGACCACCACTGATCTGCTTCACCCTCCAAACGGTAAATAGCAAGACTAACCTTTTGATTGCCTGAACACCCCATGACATCGAAAATATTCTCTAGTACTTTAATCCACCCTTCAGCTAGCATAAGGTCAGATGATCCTCTGAATGATGGGGGATGTTTCCTCATGAAATGTTCCACCACTAACATGTTCCTCTGCAGTTGATCTGGCTGATCTCGTGCATGGATACGACCACCATTTATCGCTTGAGTCAACTGCGCCATTACTGCAAAAAACTGTTCAGTTCCAATTCCGACCATCTCAGGATACTGATTCAGAAGGTTATTTCCTTCTGTATGCCTTCCTAGCACTGCTTCCCTGTTTCCTCTGTGGAAAACCATTCTGAACAAACATGTCTTAGATGAAGCAACATGGTAATCTTCATATTCTGTATCATTTCAATTTGACCATAAAAAAATATTTTTGGATAATCATTTAATAGAATTCTAACTCTTAAAGTTATCTAAACCGACCTTTGATACCAACTATAAGGCCCTAGCCTTAAACCTTACTTAATCTTGAGTTATTACAATATTACACATTGAGGATCTTTTCAGGTTTAGAGTTTTAGAGAATTAGATCATAAAAATTTCATTACATTCCACATATAAACAATGTGGTTACATAAAGATAGTATTCTTCTTTCCCATCAATGGAAACATATTTAAAATAAAACATGGATTCTTTCTGGACACTTCCTTAACAATATCATCATATCATGTACCTTTCCCTTGACCTATGAAAAACATTTCAAAAAAACTTGGGATGAGCATAAAAAGCTCAGTAAAGGATATAAAAATATATGGAAAGGAAACATGGGTACATATATACATAAGAATGAAATCATACTTTACCCATAAAACATAAGCACTTTAACATAACTCATCAAATCATGAATAAATCATAGAAATCATAAGACATAAAGGTAACTTGAGGCATTCATAACATTCTTATGTAGGGAGTAACCCTCTTGGTTATGTTTAGAATACCCATCACAGTATATTCCCTAAATCGCTTTGGAGAAACCTTAACGTTTCACTCCTTCGCGTTACCCAATGCATTGGAGAGCTATATCGGGGTCACCCGCCCTTAGTCTATCATGGACCCACCCGTCTTCATAATAATGCCCAAGAACCTCAACATAATCGTATCACATAAAACATGCATAAAGGAAACATAACATTCCCACCTTTCAATCACAAGATATTAATACAACACATTGATATAAAAACATTATGAAAACCATTTTCAATACCAAAATAAAAGAAAAGTAAAACATGGTATTTATTTTTCTTTTAAAAAGAAGGTATGGCTTGTAGAGGAAGCCGAAACTCAAATAATGGTCACGACGGCAGAGAATTCATTGTCGCCGCATACGTACGACAAAAACATTCCTTTTTTTCGTTTAGTAACCGCTTCGTATAAAAAAGATTCCTTTTGAATAAACTTAAAAGTCAAAGGGGTTTATACACCATGTAAAAGAAGGTTGTGTATAAAGCAAAATATGTCTCAATGAAAAGAGATTGAGACAAAGTCCCATACCTTGGGTCTGACTTGACTCGGTCGTTCTTTAATCTCCTGAATAATAATCTTGAGTTAATTTCTACTTGTTTAAGAACCTTTTTCAAGTTCATTATTCCTTTTATATCACTTATTTCCATGTCATGAACACTATGTAATTATTTAAGTTAATAACGGTCGTTTTAACAATCATTGGTACTTGAGTCAAAAATAAACCCTTTATAATTACATGTTTTTCATGTATCCATTATATCCATAATTATAATAATTATGTATATATCATATATATCCAGTATATACATGCATTTATAATATTACATAATCATTTAGAGGTAAGAAATGAAATGCACCGTTCATGGAGACGGTAAGCCGTACGTACGCCTGAACACTACTTTCATTTCAATTTTGTATTTTATAGAATGGAATCATAATGATATAAAATTATATTATAATTACAGTATAATATCATATATAATATCATAGTTCCATCCTTTATACATCCCACGTATGGTATTTGACGAATCAAATCACTTTGAGGGGGTGGTAGTCCGCACTTCCTTAAATGAAGATATCACGTTTACCCATAATGGAAACCATAAAGGTATGCCCAAAATGAAAAATACAGAAGCTTAAGGAAAACATAAACATATTATATATCATATATAAATATAGTTACATCTTAATGGCAACCTTTGAAAGTGTTAAAAGAATGTTGAACAATCATCGTTTCGGGAGGCATAAATTCACCATCCACGGAAACAGTATGTCCTTTAACCATTAGATGTAGGTGTGTGTAAGTGTAGCTCGAATTAATCTTATAACAACATCCTAGTATATTGGGTATACTGGAGTTGTTACAAAAGAAACTAATAAAAAGAGTTTAGGGGGTTGGAGAAGCAAAATCAAACAAAAGGACTCAAAAGAAGACATTACCTTAAAATCGGGTAACTCTCTTAGATTTGAGCTCAAAGGCTTCCTTGGAAAGAATTATGCCCAAAGTGAGGCTTCAAGGAGTAAGAGAGGGATCTGGAGAGCCAAAATGGGCAGGGGTTGTCCGATCCAAAGGCTTTGGGAGTGTGGGTAAGGAGGTAGAGGTGGGGGCCTTTTATAAGAGGAGAGGAGGGGCACTCTTGGAAGGTAAAGAAAAGTCACTTTATTTTAAAATGGTATTCGGATTTCAGAGGTCCCACATTGATGTGTTTCGAGGATAAGGTGATAAGGGTTCGAAATCCACCCATACAATAGGTTTTGGCCATGTGTAGGTCTTAGATGTTACATTATCATTCCATTTTATTTAAATCGTTAAATAATGAGGTCATCACTGCATCATCATGATGTCATAAATAATTTAATTTATTTTGAGTCTAAAAATTATAAAAAAATACAATGATTTAGGAAATCGTTTTAGCCTTCCAATGAATTTTTATAATAAAAAATATGATCTTTATAACCCCATGTAAAAATTGTTTTAGTAAAACATCTCATGTTTTTGTCATTTTTTACTTTTACATTAAATAAAAAGTTATTTATGTCATTTCCCAACCAAAGTGGCTCCATGGGGTCCCCAAGTTGACCCATGGATTGTCTTGGTCTTCCATGACACATCCAATGAGGGTAGGACATGTTTCAAGCTCATCTAATTTTATTAAAGCATTATTTTTACCTTAAACTACACTAATTACCTCTAATCGTGATTAAGAACTTAAGAGTTACTATTCACCAAAAAATTATTTTAATCACATTGAACCACATTTTACTTCTTAATGAAAACCATGTATGTAGGATTTTTGAAATTTAAAACACAGAAGTGTTAAATTTCATTTAAACAAAAAATCGGTTTTTATAAGTACCACTTAGTGGTTTCACTATTCATCAAAAATTGAAGTTTTTCAGAAAAATACCAAAAAATCACCCTAAGCTATATTTGATATTCCGAATTCAAAAATGAAGTCTATTTTAAAAAATTCAAAACATATAAGTCACATTAATTAATTTAATAATAAATTCCCGCTGTCACGACAAATAGCGTGTTTTTATGAAACAATAAGTATCAAAAGATTTACACGAGTTTAAGTCCAATTTCAAAGTGAAATTGATTCCAATGACCACCATTGGATTAAATGGTAAAAATATATTCTAATTTCACTTCAAAACCAATTCAAAAGATAATCTAATAATATAAATAAATTAGATTAAAAAGTAGTTTTGATGTAAAATGCAGTACTTTTCACTATTCATTAAAAAAATGAACATTGTCCGAAAAATACCAAAAAATCACACAAAATAAATTTTGATGTCCCAATCATAAATAATAAGTTTATTTTGACAAACATAGCTTATAAAATTGTTAAAAGATATATTTAAAAATGGTTTTCCATCAAAAGGAAGTAAAACAATCTTTTAAAAATATTAGTGTATTCCATGCTTAAGATTGGATTTATTTTCATTTTAAGCCTATAAAACACTATCTAATTCATTAATAGACATAGATAAAAATATCTATCATTCATTACTTACTTGGGATGTTACAAATTATAAGGCCCTCGCCTTAAACCTTACTTAATCTTGAGTAATTACAAGATTACACATTGAGGATCTTTTCAGGTTTAGAGTTTTAGAGAATTAGATCATGAAACTTGCATTACATTCCACATTTAAACAAAGTGGTTACATTAAAGACAGTATTAATTCTTCCCATCAATGGAAACATATTGAAAATAAAACATGGATTTTTTCTTGACACATCCTTGACACTATCTTCACATCATGTACCTTTCCCTTGACCTGTGAAAAACATTTCAAAAACTTGGGATGATCATAAAAAGCTCAGTAAGGGTTATAAAAAATATGGAAAGGAAACATGAGTTCATATATACATAAGAATGAAATCATACTTTACCCATAAAACAAAGTCACTTTAACATACCTCATCAAACCGTGAATAAATCATAGAAATCATAAGACATAAAGGTAACTTGAGGCATTCATAACATTCTTACGTAGGGAGTAACCCTCTTGGTTACGTTTGGAATACCCATCACAGTATATTCCCTAAATCTCTTCGTAGAAACCTTAACGTTTCACTCCTTCGTGTTACCCAATGCATTGGAGAGCTATATCGGGCTCACCCGCCCTTAGTTTATCACGGAACCACCCATTCTTCATAACAATGCCCAAGACCATATCATAATCGTATCACATAAAACATGAATAAAGGAAACATAACATTTCCACATTTCAATCACAATATAACATTTTAGGATATTGAAATAACGAATCCATTAAAAAACCATTTTCAAAACCATTTAAAACATTTAATAAGGAGAATTTTGAATCAAAGTGTCCCATACCACCTTGAATCTTTTAACATTTTAAACCATTAATATCCATATAAATAAATCCTTAAAACCATTTTGAAAACATGGATATTAATATGAACAAGTCCTTAAATCATTTAAATCGATATTTTGGTCATAGGGTTTTTACCAAAATTAGAGACACTTGAATACAATAATTGAGGAATAACATTTAATCAGAACTTTATAATATCATGAGAATAAATGGATTCATGATATAATATTCCAAAGGACAGTATATACACCATATAAGAGTGAATTGGTTCATAACAACAATGAATTCTCAATAGGGATGTAAAATGTGATGAAATCCCTTATAAGGAAGGTATCCTTAAATTAATGATAAATCAATATCAAAATTATGTGTGACAAATATAAATACACCCAATATAATTGGATATTAAGTGTAAAACAATAAAATGTCATTCACACATATTCAAAGTATGACATATTCAATAACTACATGTTGAACCCAAAGAAATCAAAATTGGGTTAAAACTTTCCCTTGGTAAAATTCGACAGCCTAACGGCGTCACTTCAAAAATTTAGAAAATTAGTTGATGAGAGATAAAAAGGGAATCTCATCACTTTGACATAAATTTTACATCAATCAGGATATAGAAGAACATATCCCAAAATAATAGTATGTGAATTAAAAGACATAACAAATGAAGTCTTTTAAAATGAGGAGGGTGAAAGGTTCCATTATCGACTTGGGTAACTTTCGAAAAGCACACCCCATTAAAGAAGTGTCATAAAATTAATATGTAAATACCCATAAATGGAATTATATTACAAAAGGAGTGTAATAATGGGAGGTACATAAACCAATCAAATGAAATTGTGGCAAATGTAGCATAAATCTCACAGGAATAAAAGTGAGATGAAAAATCCCCTACGAAAAGACGGCAGCCCAACGGTGCCACTTAAAACTTACAAAATGTATTGATGAGAGGAAATAGGGTCTCTCATCATATGAACATAATAATTACAGTGGGAGTAATATAAAATAACATCCCAATCATAAGAAAGATGAGCTTAAAAGGAATGACATAAAAGAGTGTACTTAAAAAGAAAGTGAGGTGTAGGATCCCTCACCTTGGGTCCGACTTGACTCGATCGTTCTTTAATCTCCTGAATAATAAACTTGAGTTAATTTATACTTGATTAAGAACCTTTTTCAAGCTTATTATTCCTTTTATATCACTTATTTCCATGTTATAAACATTATGTAATCATTAAGTCAATAATGATTGTTTTGTCGATATTTGGTTCTTAAGTCGAAAGTGGACTTCTTACAATTATATGTTGTTTGTGTGGTCAAAGGTTCATTATATCCAGAATTATGTTCATGATTTGGATATCATATATATCACATATATCGAGCATATACATGTTTTTATAATATTACATAATCATTTAGAGGTAAGAAATGAAATGCACCGTTCATGGAGACAGTAAGCCGTACGTACGCATGAACACTACTTTCATTTCTTTGTCATATTAATGGAATTAAAACTAAATGAGAGGTATGTATATTTTAATTCCAGAATTATATTAATCATTTATATGTATCATTCATCATATATATCCATTATATACATGTACTTATAATAGTACATTACATTTGGGGATAAGAAATGAAATGCACCGTTCATGGAGACGGTAAGCCGTACATACGCATGAACGCTACTTTTATTTCTATCTCATACTTTAATGGAAATAAATAATAATGATATAGAGGTATATAATAATTACAGTATAAAATCATATATAATAACATTAAATCCATCCTTTATACGTCCCACGTATGGCATTAACGAATCAGATCACTTTGAGGGGGCGGTAGTCCGCACTTCCTTAAATGAAGATATCGCGTTTACCCGTAATGGAGACCATAAAGGTATGCCCAAAATGAAAAATACAGAAGATTAAGGAAAACATAAACACATTATATATCACATATAAATATAGTGTCATCTTAATGACCACCTTTGAAGGTGTTAAAATAATGTTGAACAATCATCGTTTCGGGAGGCATAAATTCGCCATCCACGAAAACAGTATCTTCGTTAACCATTAGATGTGGGTGTGTGTAAGTGTAGCTCGAATAATTCTTATAACAAAATCCTATTATATTTAGGATACTGGTGTTGTTACGAAAGAAATTAATAAAAAGAGTTTAGGGGGTTGGAGAAGCAAAATAAAACAAAAGGACTCAAGTGAAGACATTACCTTAAAATCGGGTAACTCCCTTTGGTTTGAGCTAAAAGGCTTCCTTGGGAAGACTTCTGACCAAAGTGAGGCTTCAAGGAGTAAGAGAGGGAAGTTTAGAGACAAAATGGGCAGGGTTTGGCCGAGCCAAAGGCTTTGGGTGTGTGGGTAAGGAGGTAGAGGTGGGGGCCTTTTATAAGAGGAGAGGAGAGGCACTTTTGGAAAGTAAGAAATATTACTTTATTTGAAAATGTGTTTCGGTTTTAAAAGGTCCCACATTGATATAATTCGTGGATAATATGATAAGGGTTTTAAATCCACACATCCACTAAGTTTTGTACATGTGTAGTTCATATATTTTACATTATCTTTCCATTTTAGTTAAATCGTCAAATAATGATGTCATCGATGCATCATTATTATGTCATAACTAATATAATTTATTTAATGTCTAAAAATTATAAAAAAAACTATGATGTAGGAAATATATTTAGATTTCCAATGAATATTTATAATCAAAAATCTGACTTGTATAACCCCATTCAAAAATTGTTTTAGTAAAACATATCATGTTTGTGCCATTTTTTACATTAACATTAAATAAAAGATATTTATGTCATTTTCCAACCAAAGTGGCCCATGGGGTCCCCAAGTTGACCCATGTATTTTATTGGTCGGACATGACATATCCAATGAGGGTAGGACATGTGTCTAGGTCATCTCATATTATTAAAGCATTATTTTTACCTTAAACTACACTAATTACTACTAATCACGATTAAAAACTTAATAAGTTACTATTCACCAAAAAATTATTTTAATCTCCTTGAACCACATTTTACTTCTTAATGAAAACCATGTATGTTGGATTTTTGAAATTCAATACCCAAAGATGGAAAAATTTCATTTAAACGGAAAAACATTTTTTATAAGTACCACTTAGTGGTGTCACTATTCATCAAAAATTGATGTTTTTCAGAAAAATGCCAAAAAATCACCCTAAGCTATATTTGATATTCCGAATTCAAAAATAAAGTCTATTTTAAAAAATTCAAAACATATAATTCAAATTAATTTATTTAATAATTAATTCCCGCTGTCATGACAAATAACGTGTTTTTGTGAAACAATAAGTATCAAAAGATTGACACTAGTTTAAGTCTGATTTCAAAGTGAAATTAACTCCAACAACCACTATTGGATTTAATGGTAAAAATATATTCTAATTTCACTTTAAAACCAATTCAAAAGATAATATAATCATATAAATAAATTATATTAAAAAGAGGTTTTGAATTAAAATACAACATTTTACACTATTTATTAAAAAAAATGAACTTTATCGGAAAGGTACCAAAATTTTATTGAAAGTAAATTTTGATGTCTTGATTCTTAAGAAGAGTTTTATTTGGTCCAATAGAATGTATAAGAGTAAACAAAACTATATTTAATGACGGTGCACCATCAAAAGGCGATAAGTGAACCTTTAGTGAAAACTAGGGCATATACGCCTAAAATTGAATTCTTTCCGTATTTTAAGCCTCTATCCTTTATTGGATAAATGTAAAAACATTTAAGAACATATATAATCATATTTTAGTTATTTATATCCATTCCCGCCAATAAAATGGCTACATGTTAACCGCCATTTAAAATATTATTATTTTATTATTAGAGTGCAACGTAAGATTCCCAAGAAACTCGTTGTTGCGTGTTGGGTACGCCATCGAGCATAGCGTCCCCTTTAAAGTCATATTAATATTTTATTCACAAATATGGATAAATATGAAAATTTCATATTCTTTATTTACATGGGGTGTTACATCCTTCCCCCCTTTTGGGAATTGCGTCCTCGCAATTTTTAAAATTGAGCTTGGAAACATCCTCGAAAGTCCCACATCGAAACAAGAGTCGGTAAAACAATCAATTTAAAATAAAGGAAGATAAGTACAGAGGTCACCCGAGTTAACCCATACTATGAATCCATGTAGGAAAACATGGAAATGGAGGAGAAAACATAGGGTCATGTTCTGATCGATAGTGATAGAAAACATGTTTAGGAGAAAGTTAACAATAAGAAAATCAAAAACTTGTGATGGGTTAAACGGCGTTGGGTTCCCCAGTAGGAAAAGTTAATAGACAAAATTTTTGTTTTAAGTTAATTTTTATTGAGGAATTTATTCATAAGGAAACATAATCACTTATCATGTTGATTTTCAACTTTTACTAGATTCCTTAATCAAACTCATATTTTTTCCAAAAGACGAGTATTTAGGGAGACTTGTTCGCATTAAGAGTACTATAATCAACTTCTAGAGAATCACCTAATCCACAAAAGAGAACTATATACATCCCATGTATTTAGACTTTAACCAAAACCAAAACCAAAAAGGTTAGTACAAGGTCAGATAATCCAGAAAAGGATAACCCTTTATAAAAAGAAAATCTTTTCTTAATCTCCAAAATTTGTCCAACAAAACCCAAAGTTCAACGAGGACCATTCTATAATAAATTTGTCCATAAAATTCTTCAAAGTAAACCAAACTAATATTGAAACCCAAATATTTGAAGGATTTAGTCACATAGTCTTCCAAGTTAAATCGTAACATTTATCTCCAAACAACATCAGTTGCTCCTAAAGTCTCGTATTGAAAAGTAATTAACCTAATCACATATCCTCCATGATAGGTTAATCATTTTCATAAATAAACCAAAATAAACTTAATCTTAATTCCTAAAATCATATTACTAAAATAATCAGTCTAAATAACCAGGGACTTCACGTAGTCCAGTGGTATGCGATAAACACCAGTCGCACTTTAGTTGTGGGTTCGATTGTCGCAGCTTTGTCCGACGCGATGGGTTGTCACACGGTCTGTGTGTTGTCCTTTTTCCAAAACTATATAATTCTTAAATAATTCCCCAAAAAGAGATAAAATCATCAAAAATGATCATAACATATTTTAACCTCAAGTTTATCTCATGCCTTTCATTTTCCAGCATATCATATAATAACCCATAATTACCTCAAAAGTAAGGATCATATAAACTCTAATGGTTACCTTTATAATTATTACCTGAACTTCCACATCGATTGGTCACCTCGTACATGATGCATTACAGAACATACCAAGGTTAAAGTGGTTGATCATGACTCCTTGATATTTGGTTTAGAATAACCACGAGTTTCCTCATTGAATCCTCGATTTTATCTAGTATCTTAATCAGAGAACAACCACAGTTTCCTTTAATCCTGTTGCCTCTTTGGTGCCTTCTAGATCCATCCATTCACTAAAAACAGAAATGTCAGTGTTAGTATATCAACAAAACCATCATGTACTAATGAGGAAGGTAAACACTAAGATATACTTACTCATTCACTTTATTTAAAACTAGGACTCTTTCTGAAATCCTAACCATTATGGTAATTTCACTTATTCTTAAAGAATACTCCAGCCTCTAAAGTTATCTAAACCGACCTCTGATACCAACTATAAGGCCCCAACCTTAAACCTTACTTAATCTTGAGTTATTACAAGATTACAAATTGAGGATCTTATCAGGTTCAGAGTTTTAGAGAATTAGATCATGAAACTTGCATTACATTCCACATTTAAACAAAGTGGTTTCATAAAAGACAGTATTCATTCTTCCCATCAACGGAAACATATTGAAAATAAAACATGGATTCTTTCTTGACACATCCTTGACACTATCATCACGTCATATACCATTCCCTTGACCTGTGAAAAACATTTCAAAAACTTGGGATGAGCATAAAAAGCTCAGTAAGGGTTATAAAAAATATGGAAAGGAAACATGAGTTCATATATACATAAGAATGAAATCATACTTTACCCATAAAACAAAGACACTTTAACATACCTCATCAAACCATGAATAAATCATAGAAATCATAAGACATAAAGGTAACTTGAGGCATTCATAACATTATTACGTAGGGAGTAACCCTCTTGGTTACGTTTGGAATACCCATCACAGTATATTCCCTAAATCTCTTCAGAGAAACCTTAACGTTTCACTCCTTCGCGTTACCCAATGCATTGGAGAGCTATATCGGGCTCACCCGCCATTAGTTTATCATGGAACCACCCGTTCTTCATAACAATGCCCAAGACCATAACATAATCATATCACATAAAACATGAATAAAGGAAACATAACATTTCCACATTTCAATCACAATATAACATTTTAGGATATTGAAATAACGAATCCATTAAAAAACCATTTTCAAAACCATTTAAAACATTTAATATGGAGAATTTTGAATCAAAGTGTCCCATACCACCTTGAAGATTTTAACATTTTAAACCATTAATATCTATATAAATAAATCCTTAAAACCATTTTGAAAAAATGGATATTAATAAGAACAAGTCATTAAATCATTTAAAGCGATATTTTGGTCAAAGGGTTTTTACCAAAATTAGAGACACTTGAATACAATAATTGAGGAATAACATTTAATCAAGAACTTTATAATATTATCAGAATAAATGGATTCATGATATAATATTTCAAAGGAAACTATATACACCATATAAGAGTGAATTGGTGCATAACAACAATGAAGTCTCAATAGGGATGTAAAATGTGATGAAATCCCTTATAAGGAAGGTATCCTTAAATTAAGGATAAATCAATATCAAAATTATGTGTGACAAATATAAATACACCAAATATAATTGGATATTAATTGTAAAACAATAAAAGGTCATTCAAACATATTCAAAGGATGACATATTCAATAACTACATGTTGAACCCAAAGAAATCAAAATTGGGTTAAAACGTTCCCTTGGTAAAATTCGACAGCCTAACGGCGTCACTTCAAAAATTTAGAAAATGAGTTGATGAGAGATAAAAAGGGAATATCATCACTTGGACATAAAATTTACATCAATCAGGATATATAAGAACATATCCCAACATAATAGTATGTGAATTAAAAGACATAACAAACGAAGTCTTTTAAAATGAGGAGGGTGAAAGGTTCCATTACCGACTTGGGTAACTTTAGAAAAGTACACCCCATTGAAGAAGTGTCATAAAATGAATATGTAAATACCCATAAATAGAATTATATTAAAAAAGTAGTGTAATAATGGGCAGTACATAAACCACTCAAATGAAATTGTGGCAAATGTAGCATAAATCTCACAGGAATAAAAGTGAGATGAAAAATCCCTTACGAAAACTCGGCAACCTAACGGCGCCACTTAAAACTTCCAAAATGGATTGATGAGAGGAAATAGGGTCTCTCATCATATGAAAATAATAAGTACAGTGGGAGTAATATAAAATAACATCCCAATCATAAGAAATATGAGCTTAAAAGGAATGACATAAAAGAGTGTACTTAAAAAGAAAGAGAGGTGTAGGATCCCTTACCTCGGGTCCGACTTGACTCGATCATTCTTTAATCTCCTGAATAATAATCGTGAGTTAATTTATAATTGATTAAGAACCTTTTTCAAGCTTATTATTCTTTTTATATCACTTATTTCCATGTTATAAATATTATGTAATCATTAAGTTAATAATGATTCATTTGTCGATATTTGGTTCTTAAGTCGAAAGTGGACTTCTTACAATTACATGTTGTTCGTGTGGTCAAAGGTTCATTATATAAAGAATGATATTAATGATTTGGATATCATATATATCATATATATCGATCATATACATGTATTTATAATATTACATAATCATTTAGAGGTATGAAATGAAATGCACCGTTCATGGAGACGGTAAGCCGTACATACGCATGAACGCTACTTTCATTTCTTTGTCATATTAATGGAATTAAAACTAAATGAGAGGTATGTATATTTTAATTCCAGAATTATATTAATCATTTATATGTATCATTAATCATATATATCCATTATATACATGTACTTATAATAGTACATTACATTTGGGGATAAGAAATAAAATGCACCGTTCATGGAGACGGTAAGCCGTACATACGCATGAACGCTACTTTCATTTCTATCTCATACTTTAATGGAAAGAAATAATAATCATATATAGGTATATAATAATTCAAGTATAACATAATATATAATAACATTAAATCCATCCTTTATACGTCCCACATATGGCATTAACGAATCACATCACTTTGAGGGGGCGGTAGTCCGCACTTCCTTAAATGAAGATATCACGTTTACCCATAATGGAAACCATAAAGGTATGACCAAAATGAAAAATACAGAAGATTAAGGAAAACATAAACACATTATATATCACATATAAATATAGTTTCATCTTAATGGCCACCTTTGAAGGTGTTAAAATAATGTTGAACAATCATCGTTTCGGGAGGCATAAATTCGCCATCCACGGAAACAGTATGTTCGTTAACCATTAGATGTGGGTGTGTGTAAGTGTAGCTCTAATCCTTATTATAACAACATCCTAGTATATTGAGGATACTTGAGTTGTTACAAAAGAAAATAATAAAAAGAGTTTAGGGGGTTAGAGAAGCAAAATAAAACAAAAGGACTCAAGTGAAGACATTACCTTAAAATCGGGTAACTCCCTTTGGTTTGAGCTAAAAGGCTTCCTTGGGAAGACTTCTGCCCAAAGTGAGGCTTCAAAGAGTAAGAGAGGGAAGTGGAGAGACAAAATGGGCATGGGTTGGCCGAGCCAAAGGCTTTCGGAGTGTGGGTATGGAGGTAGAGGTGGGGGCCTTTTATAAGAGGAGAGGAGGGGCACTTTTGGAAAGTAAGAAATATTACTTTATTTGAAAATGTGTTTCGGTTTTAAAAGGTCCCACATTGATATAATTAGTGGATAAGGTGATAAGGGTTCTAAATCCACCCATCCAATAAGTTTTGGACATGTGTAGTTCATATATTTTACATTATCTTTCCATTTTAGTTAAATCATCAAATAATGATGTCATCGCTGCATCATTATGATGTCATAAATAATATAATTCATTTAATGTCTAAAAATTATTAAAAAAATACTATGATGTAGGAAATTTTTTTATCTTTCCAATTAATATTTATAATCAAAAATCTGACTTGTATAACCCCATTTAAAAATTGTCTTAGTAAAACATATCATGTTTGTGCCATTTTTTACATTAACATTAAATAAAAGATATTTATGTCATTTTCCAACCAAAGTGGCCCATGGGGTCCCCAAGTTGACCCACGGATTTTCTTGGTCGGACATGACATATCCAATGAGGTTAAGACATGTGTCTAGGTCATCTCATATTATTAAATCATTATTTTTTCCTTAAACTACACTAATTACTACTAATCGCGATTAAAAACTTAATAAGTTACTATTCACCAAAAAATTATTTTAATCTCATTGAACCGCATTTTACTTCTTAATGACAACCATGTATGTCGGATTTTTAAAATTCAATACCCAAATATGGAAAAATTTCATTTAAACGGAAAAATCAGTTTTTAAAAGTACCACTTAGTGGTGTCACTATTCATAAAAAATTGATGTTTTTCAGAAAAATACCAAAAATTCACCCTAAGCTATATTTGATATTCCGAATTCAAAAATGAAGTCTATTTTAAAAAATTCAAAACACATAAGTCAAATTAATTAATTTAATAATTAATTCCCGCTTTCATGACAAATAGCGTGTTTTTGTGAAACAATAAGTATCAAAAGATTGGCACTAGTTTAAGTCTAATTTCAAAGTGAAATTAATTCCAACGATCACTATTGGATTTAATGGTAAAAATATATTCTAATTTCACTTTACAACCAATTCAAAAGATAATCTAATCATATAAATAAATTATATTAAAAAGTGGTTTTGATTTAAAATACAACATTTTACACTATTCATTAAAAAAATGAACTTTATCGGAAAGGTACCAAAATTTTACAGAAAGTAAATTTTGATGTCTTGATTCTTAAGAAGAGTTTTATTTGGTCCAATAAAATGTATAAGAGTGAAAAACCTATATTTAATAACGGTTCACCATCAAAAGGCGATAAGTGAACCTTTAGTGAAAACTAGGGCATATACGCCTAAAATTGAATTCTTTCCGTATTTTAAGCCTCTATCCTTTATTGGATAAATGTAAAAACATTTAAGAACATATATAATCATATTTTAGTTATTTCTATCCATTCCCTCCAATACAACGACTACATGTTAACTTCCATTTAAAATATTATTATTTTATTATTAGAGTGCAACATAAGATTCCCAAGAAACTCGTTGTTGCGTGTTGGGTATGCCATCGAGAACAGCGTCCCCTTTAAAGTCATATTAATATTTTATTCACAAATACAGATAAATATGAAAATGTCATATTCTTTATTTACCTGGGGTGTTACACAAATAACCATAGTTATTTTATAATAAACATGGTAGGATTTACTATTATTAGAATGATCTAAAAATATCCCTTAATTTTTTCCTTAAAAAATTTCCAAAATATACTTAGTATTAAGGCAATTGAAATTTTAACCAAAAACCACAAAATTCCCAACATTAGGTTTCTGTCCATTCTATAATTCTTTATATATTTTCTTAATTTTATGTCTAATAATAATTTTGTTAGAAATATTAAATACTGTATTCATAGCTTATTCCAAGAAATATTTAGGTTACCAGAACTTTTTTAACATGGTTCTATAAATTTTTTTTAATAGTTATATTATGCCTTTTTAATATACTATTCTATAAGGGTGATCTAATGGTTGCGAAATTATGAAAATAATTATTATAATTAACAAATAATATGAAATTAAAAATTCTAAAATTATATACCTCTATCACTTTTTATAGAAATAATAAATTAGCTTTTTACATTTTGAAGTAATTTACTATAATCTAAAAAATTTGAAAAAGATTCATTATTATCAGATTAAAAATAAATTCATGTAAATCTATTGAAATCATCGATAACAAAAAATTAAAATTTCTTTCTTGTGATACTAGAAGTTTGAGCAAGTATGAATAAATTTAAATGAACAAGTTCAAAAAGAATTATAGTATTAACATATTTTTTTTTATTTGAAACTTTCTCTATATTTCTTTCCTTTCATACAAGAATAATATATTTAATTATGCTAAAATTATTATCAGGAATCTGTATAACTTATCAATGATTTTCTATCTTGAATATTAAATTAAAATTCATATAATTGATACTCCAATATCATATAATTTTATATTTCTATACCACCTTAGAACACTTAAAATTTTTATATTAATTGAATTAAAATTAGAAGAAAAAATATTTTTCTTTCAGTTAGCATACAATAATATAGAATCATTTTTGAAATGAAGGCATCTGTGTTTCATAAATTTCACTATAATGCCATCATATCATAATTGACAAATAATAAACAAATTATAAATTTATAATTAATTATATAAATTTTTTAAAATATTAATATAGTTAAAAATACCAAATTCACTTATGTATTTAATTTGGCCTTTTGAGTTTTCTCTAAATGTCATAGTTTTTCTATCACATCTATTAAATGATATGAAATTTGATAGATATTAAGTCATGTTTCATTTTTTTAGCTACCCTTGTACAAAATGAACTTGGGATATACAAGGAATATTTACAATAAAAATGATGTAATATAGATTTTTAGTAGCCATGAAACATTGGATCAAATGGGATTATTGAAATATTTTTTCAATTGCTAATTTTTTTTAAGAATGTATTCTCATGTTATCAAAAAGAAAAATAATTAGAAAAACGTTTTAACCTATTTTAAATATTGTTGAAATCTTAGAGAACATTCACTGGAACAGTTACCTCAAATTCTATATCTAAAATATATACCAGTTGAAATTATTCATTTAGAACTTTTGGAAAAACATTTTTTTATATATTTTTGGTAATTATATATCATATATGTGACTTTGTTTATTTATTTTTACTTTCTTCATGAAATTTTTTTCTTCATATTATTCTTTTACTTAGAAAAAAGTTATAATAGTTTCCTTTAAACTTTAAATTTTATCCCCGAACTTTTCATTTTACATTTAAGTAATCTATAATCTTCACAAACCATTTCATTTTTTCTGGAAGATATATTTTTATATTTTTCATTTTATTTAGAAGGATTTCTCTCTTATTTAACAATATACTTATTATGTAATTTAAAATTTTTATATAACTCAACAACTATTAAGATAAATCATTATAGTTTTTAAAAAATTTCATTCGGTTTAGAAACACTTCGATTCTCAAAATGAAAATCTACAATATAAAAATTATCTAAATCAAAACCATAATAAATAATAACATAATTTATTGAATCCATAAATCATAGGATAGAAAAATAATTTTCCATACCACGTTCTACCTTGAATATGATTTCTTAGTTCAACTCTAACCAACTAAAAAATCTATTTTGTATTCCTTTTTGAAATTTTTATATTATATATATTTAATCAATATTTGGTTTTCTAGTCTATAATTACCTTTCTTTGTGAATTAATAAAAATTTATATATAAAGTAATATTTTAAAAAATATTAATTTACTCATTTTTTCGTTTTCATGTGTAGGAAAATATTTTTTATACCTTCTGTAAATGTCTTTTTTCTTTTTCATCCCCTTGGAGAAACCTTTTAATAGTTGTGAAAATTCCCCCTTTTAAAATCCATAAATTAAAAAATTTAATATTAAGTTGGTTAATTAATAAATTTAAAAGAAAATCACTTATTTTTTTGAAGTCTATTCATCAACAATATTGTTTAATTGTAGTTCATATTTTAGTAATGAAATAATGAGTCCAACTAGTATGTAATATTTGATGTTTTTTATTTCATCAATCGAAGCCTTCTTCACATTCCATTTTTTTGGTAGGGATCTATGCAATTTTTTATACAAGATTAGGTTATCCAAGGTTTTACCAAGTTCACTTATTCCATTTACAATATGCATTAATGTAACACCCCGAGATTTTATGAAAAATATTCTTTTTAATTTCATTAATGTCTTGTGTTGTACGCTACACCAAAAGTAGCTTGCACAACACAAAGCCTTGACTTTCCTTGCATTACACGCAATCGCGACCTTCCTCGATAGCGTGTGTAGTACGCAATACCGAGTTTCACTAAACAACGATATGCTATTAAAATATTATTAAAACTAGCCGTTATGAATAGTAATAACCACCTTTTGAAATTTTGAAATTTTTATTTTTCAAAATTGACTTCATTTCTGGATTCAGAATATCTAAATTAGATTAGGGTGAAATTTTGGTACTTTTCGAATAACCTTCATTTTCTGATGAATAGTAAAAATTACTAAATTTTAATTAAAAACAACCTTTTTAATAGAAATAATTAATAGTTATAAATTATTAATTTGATTGGTTTTAAAGTATATTTAGAATATATTTTTACAATTTAATACAATGTTTGTTATTGGATGTAATTTCACATTTAAACCAGACATAAACAACTGTCAATCTTTTGATAGTTATTATCTCTTAAGAACATGGTATTTGTTTTGACGACGGGAATTAATTTTTAAATTAATTAATGAAACTAATATGTTTTGAATTTGGTAAAATAGACATCATTTTTGAATTCATAATATCAAATATAGCTTAGGCCTAATTTTTGGTATTTTTCTGAAAACTTTCAATTTTTGATGAATAGTGAAACCACAAAGTGGTAGTTAAAAAAAATGAATTTTTCATAAAACTTAATTTTACCGCTTCTGTGAGTGGAATTTTGAAAATCTGAGAGACATGGTTAATATAAAGGATTAAAATGTGGTTCAATGAGATGAAAATAATTTTTGGTAAATAGTAACTTTTTACTTTTTTTTACCACGGTTAAAAGTAAATAGGGTAATTAAGGGTAAAAATGATATTATTATTACCCTAACACATGTCCTAATTCTATTGGACAAGTGTAATTCGAACAAAAACAACCTTAGGAATAAAATATGACCATTTAGGCCCACTTGGATTAGATTAAGACATTTATTATTAATTTATTTAAAGAAGGGTTAAAATAGTTAAAATAAAAGTTTAATAAGTAAATAATTTTTAATATGGGGTTACACATAAGATAAATTCGGCTATAAATCTTTATTAGAAAGATAAATAGATTTCATACATAATGGTATTTTATTTTTAATTGTTAGACTTTAAATAATTTAATATATTTATGACACAAAGATGATGCAGTAATTATCTTATTAATGAAATATTGACATAATTGATGTTATAAACACCAAAATAAATGTAATTTGAGACTTTTTATGAATTACACTAATTTTCTATGTTAATATGAATGTTATTATTGATTTAATTAACTTTTTTCGAACTAATCATTCTGTTATGATTTTCACAAAAATCAATTACTAAATAGTGTCAAAATTGACATAAAATAGTTTTTAAAACAAATATTATATTAATAATTGTTATTTTATTCCTAAAAATCTAAGGTTCGGACAAATAACATAGATAAGGTTTTATATATTAATAATAAACAACTTGTGGTTCGTTTGGCTGCTTATAGTAAGTTTATTAACCTTATAGTATAAGAACACAAGAAGACACGGTAAAAGTAAAATTATTTAATTTAATGATAAATCTAAATGATAAGGTTACAATAGGAACCTAAACTTGTCTAAATTCAATTGTATGAGAGTATTTCGACCCATCCACACCTTAGATTCTAAATAAATCAATTTTGAGCTATTTAAAACCGAATTTGGATTTATAATAAAATAATATTTTTAGTTATTCCAAAGGTGCCCCTCTCCTCTCTTATAAAAGGGCACCTCCTCCCTCTCTTCCTCACACCACTTTGAGCATTCAAGCTCGGCCAGACCCTACCAAATTCCCTTCTACAATTCCCTATAAACATCCTAAAGGTTCTGGTCTTCTTTAAAGACCAATTTTAGTTCCCTAAAAGGAGGTCTCAAAGAGGCGCTTCAAAGAAGAGGTAATGCCCGTTACCGATTCTTTCATCTTTATTTCTTCTTCCAATTCTTCTTCTTTAGTTGTTTCATCATGAAGTAATAACATCAGTATCACTAATATACTTATGTGTTATTATAAGTATGAAACAACCCTATTTCACCATCTATCCATCCTACGTAAAATGAAATCACCGCGCGTGCGTACGTACGGAATACCGTCTCCACGCCGTGGTGTAATCTATTTTCCACCACCACCTTACTTGGATGGGTATAATGGTGTACATAATAACTATATATGATTATTTTAAAGTGATATTGATTCTGAAATAGTATACATACACTCCAATACAATTCCATGATCATGAGAATGATATCATCGCTCGTGCGTACGTACGGACTACCGTCTCCACGACGCGATGAGATTCATTCTACACGTTAACCATTCATGAATGATTATAAAGTATATATAATAATTAATAATGAAATATAAGACATAATAATGATTCTGGATTTATGTGTATATATATGTATGTCATCTACTTAATTCCATTCAACTCAATAAGGAAAAGAAAATAGCATTCATGCGTACGTACGGTCTACCGTCTCCATGAACAGTGTATTTATTTTCATTTACTGATCTATTATATATATATATATTCTGAATATATATTATATACAAATAATGTTTTATATTCTGGAATTAAGTAATCATGATCTAAGTAATCATATGAATAATTACAAGTTAAAACACGGACGACAAATGAAATGATTTTACCCAAAACGCTCTTTAACATGGAATTTACAAAAGAACGAGTAATATAAAGCCATAAGTGAACCATATATGATATCATAACAATGAGTATGATTCTGGAATAAGTCAATGACATTATTTAAATCATTATACAGGTGGTTTGGACACATACGAAGAAAATCGGACCTGTGGTAAGGGAAATATCAGAATCTCATTTTTATCAGAGATTGTTTATACTTTAGTATTTACTGGGGTGTATTTTATCATCCACATCCACGTTTCCTCAATATGTAATATTATTTCCATCCACCTACAATTGTTTAAATCCAATTTTACCTGTCGGTGAGTTTTTAGTAAAGGATATGAAAGGAATATTTTGTCGTTTTTCATACGAGGTACTTTTTGACTTTTCCGACAAAAGTATGAAGAATGTTTTTTTAACTTATACGGCATGAATGGATTTTTAAAACATTATTTCCAAGAAGATTCCTTTACAAGTTTTGAAGTTTATTTTTAATCAACTTCTTTTAGTTTAGAATTGTATGACATGTTAAGAAAGGAAAAGTATTTTTGAAGTAGAAGGATATTTTCCTCAAGAATGGAGTTCATGTGTTTTATCAAAATTATTTTTCATCTAAGATAATAAAGGGTTATGTTTCTATCCCTATTATTACATTGATTTGATTATGTTGTGATGGAATTATATTTATGAATTCCTTTATCTTATATGAATTTATGATGTCACGATGTTTAAGATTCCAATTTTTATTACAAGTGTCATGAAATGATGTATGATTTTTGATTTTTTGGCACACATAAGAATGGTATCATTATGAGATGGGTGGGACCTATATCTCCCTCCAATTCATTGGGTAAAGATTTTATATCTCATGAGATAGACATGGCTGGAACGGTAGGTTATACCGGTTCAGTGAAACAGGACTGAGACGAGGAGTGAACTCGGCTCAGAAAGGGACTTTGTCCACTAAGATAGTCTTGGCAATGAGTCTTGAATAACAATAATTGATTCTATATGATTATGTGTGTATGACACAAAGTTTCATGTTTTATGTTATGATTATTGGGATTACATTTCACCACTATTATTTATCCCATGTTATGAAGTTATGATCTCTTTTGCAGGTTAATATTTCCAAAGGATATGTTCTTATGAATATGACATGATTGATATTTTTTTGTTTACCCATACTGAGCATTTGATCTCACCCTTTTATGTTTTCTTTTCCCCAGGACCTAAATAAAGGATTTAGGTTTTAAAAAAAAGAAGATCTTTATGGGAGATGTTGAAGATCTTTCACCACGATTAGAAGATTATATTCCAAGTTTCCAAAGACACTAAACTATTACGGTCCTTGTGTGTGTGTTTTTTCTATGTACTAAGTATTCCGCAAAAGTAATGTAATTTCCATGTACGTTAAGCTTCGGGTCTCTACAGTTGGTATAAGAGGAAAGGTTTAGTCAACCTTTGGAAACTAGGATGTGAAAATGTTAGTGAGATCCCTAGAGATATTTCTAAGGTATGTCTAGGGATGTCTCTAAGGATAAGTATACGTATAGGATATAGTCCTAGAACTATGGTAACGATATTAGATTAAACCAAAGATGTTAGATATTGAAGTTACTCCCCCTTTATTATGATTCTTGCCTCTCACACTATTCTTTTTGGGTTTTAGACGATGGCTGGAACCCAAAGGAACTGTGTTGATCAATGTAATGTACAATTCAATGATTGTCCTCCTGAACAAACAAATGTTATGGGAGATGGAGTGAAAAATCTTATTTCTATACTTACAAAAGCTATGCATCATTTTGGACTTCCAAATGAGCAGAGAAGGGAACAATATTCTATTGAGTCCTTCATGAGGCAACGTCCACCTTCTTTCAGTGGGTCTTCTAATCCACTTGTTGCTGAACAATGGATTAGTACTCCTGAAAAGATATTTTCAGTTCTTCAATGTTCTGAACATGATAAAGTCATCTTAGCAGTGTATCGTTTGGAAGGTGATGCTGATCAATGGTGGAATCTTATCAAGCATACGAGGCCAAGAGATGAAATTGAGTCCATGGAATGGGACAAGTTCAAGAACTTATTTATCAATAAGTACTTCCCTCGTATTCTCCGAACAAAGATGCAGAAAGAGTTTCTTGAACTGAAGCAAAAGGATGATGAATCTGTTGGTACCTATGAAGAAAATTTTACAAGACTTGAAAGGTACAATTCTGGTATTATTATCTAACCTGAGAGTAATTTCGATCGATTCTTTAGTGGCTTAAAACCAAATCTTCGAAGGGAATTAGCTATAAGAGACTTCAGTAGCTATGATGAAATTGTGCATTGTGCTATCAAGGTAGAAATGGAAGTTGGTGTTACTTATCCATCTCATAGTTCTGACAAGAAACGAAAGATGGAGTCTAAGGAGAAATCTCATAATAATGGTGAAAAGAAGATGAATGTTCCCTTATGCTCAAAGTGTGGAAAGTAGCATGGTGGATATTGTCATAAAGGGACAAGTAAATGTTTCAAATGTGGAAAGGAAGGTCATCGGGAATTTGAATGCCACAATGATGGGAAGAATATTCCTAATGATTCAAACAAAGGAAGGGATACACAGAATGAACCCACTACACTTCAATGCTTCAAGTGCAAGGAAATGGGGCATTATGCCAATAAATGCCCTAATCCAAGGGTTAGTGATGATCGACATGAGCAACCACTTAAGGAAAAGGACAAAGGGAAGTCACATGCGATCACCATTGGCGATGTTGAATATGACAACGATGTGGTGGAATGATTAAGTGTTTATGTAATGGGATTCCAGAATAATGTTGTATACAGTATCGTGGAATATTGGAATATTTATGTTTTGGTCTATTATGGTTTTCAATAATTTTATGGCATCAGTAACCATGAAAAGTGATTGAAATATTTTTAGAAAGCAGATGATACGCACATAATGAAGGGATAAAGAGAATCTAACATGTTTGATAATATTCATGAGCTCATGATTGATATAAGGACCAAGTGATATCATGGTTTGAGGATATATAATTTTGAGGATTTTGGTATGTGGAAAGTGTAAACTTTTAACTGCATTCATGTTTTCACTATGGTTCAATGAATATTCATTCTTCAAGAGAATACATGATTAAGGTATTCACATGTTTTTAATGTGACCAAGAAGACATATCTTATGATATATGGGGATCAACGATAGTATTAACATGCTTCTTATATGAAATCTCTGGTAATTGTTTTCACTATAATATGACAATGGACTGCAATATTATGGATAAGCCTAAAGATTGGAATGGATTATGTTGGACATAAGTTAGTATTGTTTAAGGATAGAACCTTTTTTCGATATTATTGATGGGATGATATAGTGATGTAGTTTTAGAAAAAGGACAACCTACAGGACAGGCGACAACCCATCGCGTCGGACAAGGATGTGGGAATCAAACCCACAACTGAAGAGCGACTGGCCTTTATCGCCTACCACTGGCCTACAGGAAGTCCCTATTTAGTAGAAACTAGTTTTATTATATTAATCAGTATGATATATGAAGTATAAGTCCATTTTTGGAACCATATATGATTAATCTCACTATAGATGGACTTATGTATTTTTTGATATCTTTTCTAACCTTTTGTTTGAGACAGATGGAATGACCCATCATTCTATCACATGATCTGCTAACACATCACGAATGACAAATTCAACTTCATTTCTTTAAGAGATGAAGTGGAAATTATCCAAAGAACGACAAACGGTGAGACTATACCAAAATCACGAAAGTATTTCTTCTAATTCCAATTTCATCAACTTTAGGGAAATGATCTTGAAAACCAAAATGTTGTCCTAGCGCTCTTATATATGATTAATCAGATGGTACCTTAGATCATAGCAAATTTATGGATTTGTGATTGCTGGATTTTCCATATCCATGTTCTCTACCACTCTCCATCAGAACATGATGGTTAGATTTCTCTTCCATATCCATATTTTCACCTATGTGGAAACCCAGTGATTAGTTTATTTGGGTAACCATTAAGTTTCATACTTTTTTTTAAATATTGGTTTTAGTATTCCTCTTTACGATGTGGGTTTCAATTAAATAAACTTTTGAATAGTAAATCATTTATAACCCCGACTAATTTTGAGGGCGAAATTCATTTTAAGGGGGGTAGAATGTAACACCCCAAGATTTTATGAAAAATATTTTTTTTTTTAATTTCATTAATGTCTTGTGTTGTATGCTACACCAAAAAGAGATTGAACAACACACACCCTTGACTTGCCTTTTATTACACGCAATCGCGACCTTCCTCGATAGCGTGTGTAGTACGCAATACCGAGTTTCACTAAACAACGATATGCTATTAAAATATTATTAAAACTAGCCGTAATGAATAGTAATAACCACTTTTTGAAATTTTTTAATTTTTATTTTTCAAAATGGACTTCATTTCTGGATTCGGAATATCGAAATTATCTTAGTGTGAAATTTTGGTACTTTTCGGATAACTTTCATTTTCTGATGAATAGTGAAAATTACTAAATTTAAATTAAAAACAACCTTTATAATAGAAATAACTAATAGTGATAAATTATTAATTTGATTGGTTTTAAAGTATATTTAGAATATATTTTTACAATATAATACAATGTTGGTTATTGGATTTAATTTCACATTTAAACCAGACATAAACAACTGTCAATCTTTTGATAGTTATTATCTCTTAAGAACACGCTATTTGTTTTGACGACGGGAATTAATTTTTAAATTATTTAATGAAAATGATATGTTTTTAATTTGGTAAAATAGACATCATTTTTTAATTCATAATATCAAATATAGCTTAGGCCTAATTTTTGGTATTTTTCTGAAAACTTTCAATTTTTGATGAATAGTGAAACCACAATGTGGTAGTTAAAAAAACCGAATTTTTCATAAAACATAATTTTACCGCTTATGTGAGTGGAATTTCAAAATTCTGAGAGACACGGTTAATATCAAGGAATATAATGTGGTTCAATGAGATTAAAATAATTTTTTGTGAATAGTAACTTTTTACTTTTTTTTACCACGGTTAAAAGTAAAAAGGGTAACTAAGGGTAAAAATGATATTATTATTACACTAACACATGTCCTAATTCTATTGGACAAGTTTAATTCTAACAAAAACAACCTTAGGAATAAAATATGACCATTTAGGCCCACTTGGACTAGATTAGGACATTTATTATTAATTTATTTAAAGAAGGGTTAAAATAGTTAAAATCAAAGTTTAATAAGTAAATAATTTTTAATATGGGGTTATACATAAGATAAATTCGGCTATAAATATTAATTAGAAAGTTAAGAAGATTTCCTACATAATTATACTTTATTTGTAATTTTTAGACTTTAAATAAGTTAATTTATTTATGACACAAAGATGATGTAGTAATTATCTTATTAATGAAATATTGACATAATTGATGTTATAAACACCAAAATAAATGTAATATGAGACTTTTTATGAATTGCACTAATTTTCTATGTTAATATGACATGTTATTATTGATTTAATTAAATTTTTCGAACTAATCATTTTGTTATGATTTTCACAAAAATCAATTACGAAATAGTGTCAAAATTGACATAAAATAGTTTTTAAAACAAATATTATATTAGTAATTGTTATTTTATTCCTAAAAATCTAAGGTTCGGCCAAATAACTTAGATAAGGTTATATATATTAATAATAAACAACTTGGGGTTCGTTTGGCTGCTTATAGTAAGTTTATTAACCTTATAGTATAAGAACACAAGAAGACTCGGTAAAAGTAAAATTATTTAATTTAATGTTAAATCTAAATGATAAGGTTAAAATAGGAACCTAAACTTGTCTAAATTATATTTGATGAGATTATTTCGACCCATCCCCACATTATCTTTGAAATAAATTAATTTGGAGCTATTTATAACCGAATTTGGATTTATAATAAAATAATATTTTTAGTTATTCCAACGGTGCCCCTCTCCTCTCTTATAAAAGGGTACCTCCTCCCTCTCTTCCTCACACCACTTTGAGCCTTCAAGCTCGGCCAACCCCTGAAATATTACCTTCTACACTTCCCTAGAAACATACTAGAGGTTTTGGTCTTCCTCAAAGACCAATTTTAGTGCCTTAAAAGGAGGTCTCAATGAGGCGATTCAAAGAAGAGGTAGTGCCCGTTACCGATTCTTTCATCTTTATTTATTCTTCCACTTCTTCTTCTTTAGTTGTTTCATCATGAAGTAATCACATCAGTATCACTCATATAATTATATGTTATTATATGTATTAAACAACCCTATTTCACCATCTATCCATCCTACGGAAAATGAAATCACCGCGCGTGCGTACGTACGGAATACCGTCTCCACGCCGCGGTGTAATATATTTTCCACCAGCACCTTACTTGGATGGGTATAATGGTGTACATAATAACTATATATGATTATTGTAAAGTGATATTGATTCTGAAATAGTATACATAAACTCCAATACAATTCCACGATCATGAAAATGATATCATCGCTCGTGCGTACGTACGGACTACCGTCTCCACGACGCGATGAGATTCATTCTCCACGTTAACCATTCATGAATGATTATAAAGTATATATAATAATTAATAATGAAATATATGACATAATAATGATTCTGGATTTATGTGTATATATATGTATGTCATCTACTCAATTCCATTCAACTCAATAAGGAAAAGAAAACAACGTTCATGCGTACGTACGGTCTACCGTCTCCATGAATGGTGTATTTCTTTCCATTTACTAATCTATTATATATATATATATATTCTGAATATATATTATATACAAATCATGTTTTATATTCTGGAATTAAGTAATCATGATCTATGTAATCATATGAATAATTACAAGTCAAAACACGGACGACAAATGAAACGATTTTACCCAAAACGCTCTTTAACATAAAATTTACAAAAGAACGGGTAATATAAAGCCATAAGTGAACCATATATGATATAATAACAATTATTATGATTCTGGAATAAGTCAATGACATTATTTAAATCATTATACAGGAGGTTCGGACACATACGAAGCAAATCAGACCTTAGGTAAGGGAAATATCACAATCTCATTTTTATCCGAGATTGTTTATACTTTAGTATTTACTGGGGTGTATTTTATCATCCACATCGATGTTTCCTCAATATGTAATATTATTTCCATCCACCTACAATTTTTTAAATCCAATTTTACCAGCCGGTACGTTTTTAGTAAAGGATATGAAAGGAATATTTTTTTGTTTTTCGTACGAGGTACTTTTTGACTTTTCTAAAAAAAGTATGAAGAATGTTTTTTTAACTTATACGGCATGAATGGATTTTTAAAACTTTATTTCCAAGAATATTCCTTTACAAGTTTTCATGTTTATTTTTAATCAACTTCTTTTAGTTTATAATTGTATGACATGTTAAGAAAGGAAAAGTATTTTTGAAGTAGAAAGGATATTTTCCTCAAGAATGGAGTTCAAGTGTTTTATCAAAATTATTTTCCATCTAAGATAATAAAAGGTTATGTTTCTATACCTATTATTACATTGATTTGATTATGTTGTGATGGAATTATATTTATGAATTCCTTTATCTTATATGAATTTATGATGTCACGATGTTTAATATTCCCATTTTTATTACAAGGGTTATGAAATGATGTATGATTTATGATTTTGTGGCACACATAATAATGGTATCATTATGAGATGGGTGGGACCTATATCTCCCTCCAATGCATTGGGTAAAGATTTTATATCTCATGAGATAGACATGGATGGAACGGTAGGTTATACCGGTTCAGTGAAACAGGACTGAAATGAGGAGTGAACTCGGCTCAGAAAGGGACTTTGTCCACTAAGATAGTCTTGGAAATGAGTCTTGACTAATAAGAAATGATTCTCTATGATTATGTGTGTATGCCACAAAGTTTCATGTTTTAAGTTATGATTATTGGGATTACATTTCACTACTCTGATTTATCCCATGTTATGAAATTATGATCTATTTTGCAGGTTAAGATTTCCAAAAGATATGTTCTTATGAATATGACGTGATTGATATTTCTTTTGTTTACCCTTACTGAGCATTTGAGCTCACCCTTTTATGTTTTCTTTTCCCTAGGACATAAAGAAAGGATTTAGGTTTAAAAAAAGAATATATTTATGGGAGATGTTGAATATCATTCACCACGATTAGAAGATTATATTCCGAGTTTCCAAAGACACTAAACTATTACGGTCCTTGTGTGTGTGTTTTTTCTATGTACTAAGTATTCCGGAAAAGTAATGTAATGTCCATGTATGTTAAGATTTGGGTCTCTACAATTAATATGTTTAATATTTGATTAAACAATTATCCCCCCACATATTGATGTCTTTTTATTAATATCACATCATTCCACATTTGGTTCACCTTATCTTATCTATTCCATGATAAATGAATTAAGAAATTCTTTAGATATCATGAGTAGTCTTATATAAAAATAAATTTCAGAATACACATAAACTAATTAGACAATGTAAAATATTTTTAACATTTAATTAAACAAATAATTTTACATTTCATTATGAGTTAAGGAATTTGGGGTGTGTTTAGAGTAGTTTCAATGGTTTTACCATGATAATTAAATTTTCATTGAGAAAGTGATTAAAGTAACATTTCATTATTTCATTCCTATATTTATAATCATTAACATAAAATTGATGTGGTCTCTAGGAAATCCAAACATCTGTATAATTAAGATATGACATCTATAATATTATTTTACCCTTTGTTTAATTATGTCTACGATAAATTTTAGAGACCTAATATATCCAAAAAATGATAATGACCTAATACTAATTATTTTCATAGACAAATATATCTGATAATGTTGGGGGTGAATTGACTAGTATAAGATTTAAATTGAATTTAAAATTTAATTAAACTAAGATGAAAATTTAGGTATAACAAAAATTAAATATATAACATAAGTAATTTTTATAGTAGTTTAGATAAAAAGGGATCCTTATTCTCTTCACATATATCTACTCAGTGAGATAAATTATATTCACTAGGTCCTAAATTTTCATTGAACGAAAAAAATCATGTTATGACCATGATTTTTCAAATTTAAGTATAACCACACATAGAATACCTTTTATATTGGTGGCACAACCATTATAAATTCACACCTTTATAGATGTATAATATAATAGATATTTTTGTTGTGAGGGGAAAGAATATACCCATTAAAGTAAGATCCCATCCGAATAGATAATGAATATAAAATGAAAATAAATGATCAAAAACTCAACATAATGAATTAAGTTTGAACATATGATCAGCTCAATCACTCTTAATAATGTATCTAAACATGTTGGAGTTTCCCCATTAATTTTAACAAAAAACTATTGTGATCATGATCAAAGTGTTCTAATTTTTTTAATATTTTTTGGAATTTAATGGTCGGTATTTATAGATACTTCTCCACTAATCATATTATTAAATTCCTCCTAGTCATTCATGACATTATTTTCACATTAGAATTTTATTTCCTTCTTTTATGATATTTTTTTTTTGGATTCATAATAGTTTCCATAAAATATCAGTGGGAGTATTCATTTAAATATGCATGAAATAAAAAAAATCCAATAAAAAAGGTTTGAAGAAAACACTTATAAAATACTCTACAATATGAATAATAATTCATCCAAAATTTTCAAATATTATATTTTAATATTCAAATATTGTAACTTCCATTATACATTTCTTCTAAAACACTTAATGAATATCATTAACTCTTTAAAACTTGCATAACGTTAGTTATATTCTGTTTAAGAGTCATTATAAAATAAATAAGTGATAATAACTTATAAAATTCATTAAATATTCATCTTTTGTAAGAGTGAAATCCAAATTTCCTATAAAATGCATGATTTAATGAGTTTCGAAAAAAATAAAAATGTTAGATAAATTCAATAAGTATGAAATTTATAGTCATTATTTAAGAGAGGATTTCAATAATAATATATTTGAATTAAGATACTTTCCAAATTCAGGATACATAATTTATTTCATCTTTTCTTTAATATAAATAATATATTTTACTTAATAGAATTTTTGAAACACAACATAGATAAGATATATAACTTTATTGAAAATCAGTACATAACATTTTATTCATAGATAAAATCATTCTTAGGAAATATATAACATATTTTTTCAAGCCAAAAATCACACATAATATAATTATAAATTAGAAGAAGCTATGAAATATTTTATAATTAAATAATTCCTAAACATATGGTAGTAACGGGTAAATCCATCAGATTAAACATCATTCTAAAAAAATTATAAAAAAATAAAATAATAAAAGAGAAATTTTTATAGTTATCAAAAAAAGTTAAGACAAAAAGAATCCACTATAACCTATATCTCATTTATAAATATTTTAAATGTTTATTTATTATTTTATTCTAAAAATTTTGAATATTTATAAATATAAAATAATTATATCATAAATAGAAGTAGGAATTCATTTAAGGGTTTTAACCTAATTATTACGAATATCATACCACATATATAATGAGTTTTATACTTGGAATGTTATAAGATTTAATTTTATTCAAACAATACTATGAATTTGTATGTGTTATTATTATATTTGAATAATGATTTCTATTTTTTATTAAACTATGGATAGTGGTACTAGGATCCATAATTTACACTGGTATGGAAGCTTAATTTTTTTTATAAATAGTGGGGGTTGGATACCTTCCACACCATACATTCTCTTGATAATATTTTGGTTTCATATGATTATAAACCTTTACATGAAAGAGTTTTTATACATTATTCATAAGATACATTTTTATACCTGTATAACCAATTAAATTTTATTTTTTGGTGTGTAAAAAATATTATTCTGTTTATAATTTTTTATAAATTTATATATTAATTTAGTTGAAGCTATTGGATGAAAATCTAAATCTTTATATGAATTCCTAAATGTAGGGAATACATAGGTGAATATATTTGAAGGATCTCAAGACTTGAATAAGTGTTCAAGGCTTTTAATTTCAAACACATTCAACTAAATATATATCATAATATTACATCTGATCTAACAGATCGTGGGTGAACCCAAAAATATTCCTATAAGGTATTATAGAATGAGATAAATTAAAAATACATAAATTCTACATTGGTTGATTGTGTGATCCTGGAGCACCCCACTAAATGGTAGTTCTTTATAAATTGATGGATCCACGCTAGGATCCTTCTAGATCATCAACAAAAATATTGAATGTTCTTAATTCATAGATCATAAAATTTTATGTGATGACATGAGTGCTATAATTTATTCATAATGAATAAATAATAACATGATGAATACATATTCGATCACAGAAGATGAGATTAATCTGATCATGATCTTTTTTAGAGTTTCTATCAACAAACATTAGATAGAATAATGGAACGTATAAAATTAATATAATTCTTTCCATTATCAATTTTGGGAGTAAAATTAGTTTTTATACAAATGTCTTAAGTTTCATTAATTTCCCATAGTCCCCTTACGAAACTTAAAGATTAAAACCACCCCATTATAAAATGAAAATCTTAGTTAATATATCAAAAGTGTCATAAAATTTTCATCACTCTCTGGTAACATTATTAAATGTCACATTATGAATAATGAGATATTAATTTTGAATGTTTCTCCCATAAATGTTTTCCAAGACTGAATGTTAAATATGCACCCAAAAAATATATTTTTCATATTTAATTATTTTATCTAAAATAATTTATCAATATCCTAATAGAAAATTCAATTAATATTAGTATAATCAAATGTAAAATAATTGAATTAATTTAATTGTGATCAGTAATACTGAGATGTTTCCCGACCACTGTATGTGGGGCCCGGTTTGTCTTAAACTCCAATTCATTCATATTTTAGGAACTTGGGGATACACTTTATATAGGACCCTCTAGGTCCTTATCTTGATAAAAATGAGTCATACTCATAGAAAAAGATAGGTATCTAGAAACACATCATGGCACCTAAAGATATGACGACATTCATGGTTATGACTACCTCTTATAAACACTTACTATTTAATATAATCTATTTATCTCGTGATATATCATGATGTATGATACATAATATTGGAATCCTCATCTAATTATCTATTTATATTTTTTTAATATATTTGATTATTTTGCCTTTATATACCATGGACATGGATTTAGTTAACCCACATCCATCCTAGTAAAGTGTATAAAGACATATTTTCTTCTAATTCGAAGTGATAACCTCTATATTAATCATTAAATAAATATCATATCACCAATGATACACCTAAAATGTGTTCATAAATAGTAACATCCAATGACACCTAAAACATGTGGTGTTCTTATTGGCATGTTAGTACTCATGATCTACTACACTTGAGATCACTAATTTTGAAATTAATGAGAATAAGTTCAAATGCATAGGAGACCCTTCCACATGATAGTTAGACATTATCTATATCCCATTAACATTATATATCTAGATTATATGATATATTTTTAAGATTACAATAATAGTATCTCAAGGTTCTCATTATATGTGGTAAAATTAATAACATTTTTATTATAAAAATAATACATGGACACTACCATATGAACCGTATACAGATAAGTAATAATACTATTATGGTAAGAACATGTCACGCATAAAACTATGTATACATGATATAGTAATAAAAAATTCTTATTCAAGATGGTTCTTGGGAATCGAATCTCACAACCCTACCACTTAAAATAGATTCAACTTTCAATGAATTATCATTATAACTCTCACATGATAAAACATGATTTTACTAAGTTATGACTTTAGTCATCAAATCTAGAGTATTTTAATATATGGATACTCTTCTTTCTATGACTTCAAATCCATGAGTAGAATTCCTTAAGAGATTATATTCCTAATTTTATTTTATTTTTTTATAACCTTTATATTTTTGTATAGTACCGTCCTTTTAATATTATCCCAATTTATTTTTGTGACAACACATTAATTTTATGTATAATTCCAAGAACCATTAAAAATCATTGTGTATTTTAACTTTTTCATTAACTACATCAAAATTCATAACATACTTAGTATTTATATGTATTTATACCATTGAATTTAATTAATTATCTTAATAATTTAATTATTCAAATTATTATACTATATAAAATTGATCTTTTAGAAGACTAGTTTTGTACCCCCTTGATAACTAGATTTTACTTGGCTCCATGGACCAAGAGCTGAACCATTTTACATAATCATGTATGATTTTATAGTTATAAATGCTACCATATGTAGTCATCGTGGATTTATTTGATATTTTACCATCATGTTTTATCTATATGAAATATCGAACCTCTGTACATATTGGGACATACTAGATAGATCTAATTACTAATGTTTATAGTGTTCAACTCTTTATCTTAATCTCATTATGTGACTTTAACACCTCATCTTTGAGAGTTTAATTCTAAGTTTAATTAAAAACAAATCCCTCTCGAATTATTCCAACTTTTTATTTATCAATGCCTATTCAATGTATGTACGATGAATTTGTTTAAGGGGCCATATATATCAATATTATTGTATCTTTTTTCCTATAACATGGGTCTCCATGTTATTACATTCATTAGATATATATTTTTTATCCTTGTATTAACTAACTACAAGAATAATAACTTTTTCCTATATGTCATCAATATATTTAACTTAGACAAATAATACTCGCACTAACCTCTTGTAGAAATCGGAAAAGATAATCATTCAATTATTTAATGTCTTATTTTTATCCATAATTGGTTATGTATATAATTTTTATTATATTGGATACTTTTTAGGTCACAAACCCTTATAATTATATCGTATATATATTTTTTAGAAGTTTACTATTTTTCAATTAATCCAAAAAATATAATAATAATATTAATATATTATAAAAATTTGAATTTAAATGGATTTCAAACAATTTATTGGAAAAAATGTTTTAACACAACCAGCACATTGACAAATATTTAGACTTTTTTTAAAAAATATTTCATTATAGGTAATAAAATTACCTTCCATATCTAGATCACTCTAGAATACCAACTTTAACCTAGTAGGGTTTACATCAACTGGAGATTGTTCCAAAATATATAATTGATTCTGGTAAATGGAATCTATTTTTTACATCATATATAGTTTTCCATTTTTAGCTTATTTTCATTTACTACTTTTTGGTAAGATAAAAAAATTGTTATTCTAATTGAATAATATGTCACTTAACTAGTGATTATAAATATATCTTTCTTTTTTATATAATTCATTCATAGTATGCATCTCTAGAATATTTTTTCCTAGAGAACATGTAGAATTTTTTCATATGCAAACTATTTGTGAATCTTGAGATTTTAAGTTATTAATGTCTATCTTTCCCAAACAATTTTGAATAGAGATGTTCTAATTTTATATAATATATTAATTTTATTAAATGTTAAATTAATATATTAGGTATTTATTTATTATCCTAATTAAATATAGAATAATTACCTGAGATGTACAAAATTTTCTTCTTAATGATTGTTTCTTTCATAACATATTCTTACAAAACACATTTCATCTAAACAAATCTATTTTTCACATTATTAATTTACTTCATATCATAACTTACATGTTATCCATTTATCATTATTTTTGAACTATATTTCAGTTTTAATGCCATCAATTTCTAATAATGTATCAAAAGGTATAATGGAACATATGAAATATATATAAAAAAATTTAGAAATCCTAGATTTAATAAAATCCTCCATATGATGTGTATAAGAAAATATTAGTTTATTAATTACACTACTATAAATTTAATGAAAGAATAATTCTTGGTTAAGATATTATTCATACTTCCTAATTGATGCATCTTTTATCTTCATATCTGGATCATTAAGTACTATCTAATAAATTCCTCAAATATATTTAAAAATTTTATTAAGTACATGGATTTATATCTATAACATACTTGAAATTGTTCACATTTAAGATTCTTAACTAATTCTAAAATATTTATTGATGTAACACCTTTAATTTCAAAATGTTTATTGGAAACTTTACTTTGTAAGAAAGAATGTCAAATGCCAAAGAGTTTTAAGTCAAAAGAGTCTAAACCCCTACTTAGTATATACTTTACATTCACTTATAGTTTTTAATAACCATTCGTTATATTTTTACAAAAGGATATTATTTTATTCTTATAATCTATATTCATAATTAATTATCGATAATTATATATTTGATTCAATTATAATGAAACAATTAATTATCTATGGTATACCATAATAACATTTACCTTAAAAATTAAATAAATCCTCATAGTATCTAAAAATTACATTGATATAATGTTTTTAGTAAAACACTGCATAAAAATATTTTTGATATAAAGGAATATTTCCAAATGAAAATTTAAAGTTATAATCTTTTATAAAACATTTAAGAGTTATGATCCATCAAAAAAATTGATGATCCACTTCATTCTTGTAATATTTTTGAAGTTTATTGGTTACTATATTTGGATATTATTGTTTGAGTTAAATTTTTTATCTAATACCCAAGACCTAAACCATGAATCCTATATGTAATGATGAATATTGATGAAGTATATATATTTTTTAATTATTATTTAATTAATTGAAATTCATCTTCTAGTGACCTTTATTTTCACATTAGAAGAAAATATCTTCTTGGTTAACTTCATCTCACCAAATATTTAGTTTATTAGAAGTAGTTTATATAGGATCATTTAGTTTTACTCATTCTAATATCTTTTTCCTTTCCATTATTCTTATTAACCATAAGAACCGAAGATTAATCTTTCTATAGGTCTTTATCTTCATAGAAAACCATACCTAAAATATATTGATTTATTTTCTTTATACTATTTGTTTTATATTTCACAATGAAACTAAAGTAATTGAGTGATAATAATAAGTGAATTTGATGTATTTAAATATCATCATTTAACTTTAATCCTAACTCCACCAAATTATTAGTGTTTTATAACTAATTGGGTACATGAGGACCATCCTAGATTCTATATTTTAGTTAGACATTTTTTAGTGTAATGATAATTTCATTTTTTTCATGATTCTCTATCTGCTTTTAAACACACTAGAGATGACACGACATGTTCAACAATCCTTTTCCTAATGTTTCTTTCACAATATATCATACATTAATGTTAATATTATTATGTAAATATAAAATGAATCATAAATGTGTATCTTGTAATCTTTATTTTCACCCAAAATTTCCTCTTGATGTGGCAAATCAGATTTTGGGGATTCTTTCATAGAAAATTTCCTTTCATATAATAGTATTGTGTGTTAGGGTTGGGGACCTGGAACCAACTACATTGTAATTTTTTATAACAAAGATATTATAATATAAGAATATTATTAATTTAAAATCTTATCAGATATTTATTATTCTTCAATGTTACATCAATGTTATAATGTCCTTGGGGTAGTTATCATATCTAAATGATATATTAGTTTCCCGATCTATTAATATCCTCGAGGATTTATAATATATTACTAAATATAGTCTTATGATCAAGATAAAATCCTACGATGATACATATAGTATCCTAATTTTCATATTATTGATAATTTTAAGGGGATGAGACTTCATATTATGAATTTTTTAGTTCGTAATTTCCATGATAGAAGATTATGAGGATAGAACCACATGTGAAAATTTTATATTTTATATTTCATTTGATAATCCTATTAGTGAGCATATGATCTTTTGACATGTGAATATCATTAAGGCATATCATGTGTTATGTACTTTAATGTGTCTCTCAAAACCATGAAATCATATACTCTCAATAAAATAATATATCTTGGGTTTTAAACTTGTGATATGAAAATAATGTATATTCAATATAACATTTTTACTTCCATTTATAAAAGTTTATATCTTAGGATCATTAATTGAAATGTAACTATATAAAAAATCATTAGCCATGGTGTTACATTTATGAGTTCATTTTAGATAGTAAAATAAAGATAAATGAAGCACATGGGTTGATGAAGTAATTTTATAACCTTATTAATTAATATATATCAATACAAAGGGATTATATTACATAGTGAGAATTCATATATTGTTTTTTTTCATTATGTCATTAACTTTTTTATCCATGGGTTCCTTAACAGGTTTCTAGGCACTAATCTTTTTATTTAGGAATGTTCACCCAATGAAAATGATAAAGAGGCCTAGAGGGTAAAAAAAGTTTATTTATGACATCAATTAAATTAAAATTTAATTTTATAGTTAGAATAAATAATATTCTCATGACAAACGAATAATATATATTCTTAATTTTATAAATCTCAAATATTAAGTCACCATTTATTTTAAAATTAGAATATATTTGTGAATTGAATATGAAATAAATATTTATTCAAAATATTTTTGAATATAATATTTATTTTTCTCTTAGTTTAATGACAAGGTAATGAATAATATTTACTAAATATATATTTATTCATTACATGAATATTAAAATTAATATTCATCAAAATAATGTAAATATAATATTTATCTATTTATCAAATGAATAATATTTTTTTAGTAGTTTTAGGATTAATAAATGTTTAGGATTATAGTTAGTCCATGCTAATCCCTTTATAGTAATAATGATATAATAATTCAATTTCATTGAAATAAATATGTATTTATTTATTTAATAAAATTTTATTTTAACAATGCATATGTTAGCACATGCCATGAAATGTTATTATCATAATTATTAGTATTTTCGTAGGAAATATGTTAGGATTTATATTTGATAAAGTTACTTAGTTATATTTTCAATAATAAAACCCTATAACTATATATTTTATCTTATACTATTTTGGAGTGGTGAATAATTCATTTTCTGGTTGTGAACAACACAATTCCTCTTAATAGAATCTTTCCAGAACATATATAGGTTTATATCAAGAAAGAGAGAGGGTTTATTCATTCTCGCATACACCACTAAATAATGAGAGATCATGATCCATGATATTCAATACTGATGGATGACTCATCGTGATCAATACAAATGATGTAAGGAAAATGGGACCTCTTCACTAGAACTCCAAGAACCATTGGTGATGTTCTAAGATCAAGGATAAAATGTGGATACTATCAGGAAATATTATATCTTAGATCCTCTTAGAAAAGAATTTTTGCAAGTTAAATGGTGTTTGAATGATTATCATCTTCAATAGATAAATATCTCAAAACTAATGTATTTTATTATTATTAAATTAATTATAAATTTAATGTGAATGATTATCTATCCCATTTTAGGATTATTTAGTCATGTTTAGTTATATATAAGAATGATACATGTAGTTATTCATCATTTTATTATGGTTTATTCATTGGGAAGGATGAAAAAAATCCTTGGACATGTTTCAACCAACTACCTCTATGCTCATAACCTTCAAGTGGTATTATAATGGTCACATTAAAAGTTATAGTAGTATCATTCTTTTTTGATCAATTCATATTTTTTAATTTTTCAATTTGATATTCCTTTTGAATCTATTAATTCAACATAACATGTTCATTCACATTGATATGACCAAGAACATGATAAGAACGGGTGAAGAACACATGAAGATACCAATTGGAACATTATAGTTCATAGAGTTGCGACTATATTAAATGTTGTGAAACCTAATTAAATTGCATGTTGTATTTTCAACCACAGGCCTATGTAGTTGTGATAATCATGGATGGTCATGTGGGAGTTCATTATGTGGCATGTAATTGCACATTAATTACACCAAATGTTGGCATCCTAGGCATCAAATGTATTACAGGGTTATATGACATGTAACTGATGTACACATTATGTAATAGCACACAAAACGATGTTGGTTTAGTCAATAGATGCATTATCTATTTTAAATATGCATGAAGTGATCTAACTACCAACCGAGAAAAATGGACAATCCATAATTACATAGTATGTTGTCGATGTACACAATGTGAAACATGGTTTAATCCCATGTAGATTACACGATGAGTCCCTAGGCATGTAATGTGGGATGTCCATAAGGGAGTCACATGTCTTATATTTAGTGTGGAAGCTATATAACTAATAGCAATTAACATGGAGTATATTCTGACCTAGGCTGTAGACCGCATAATATTTATAATAAGGAATAAAATTCATCATGACATTAAAATGATAGTATATGGTTTGTAGCTAGCAAAAATTCCAGCTAGAATGGTTTTATATATTATTAAATTCCTAATTAATTTAAACATTAAATTAAGAAAAATGGGAATTTTATGTCAACTACACACAATTTGTACTCTATATATGAATTCCAGCTAGAATGGTTTTATATATTATTAAATTCCTAATTAATTTAAACATTAAATTAAGAAAAATGGGAATTTTATGTCAACTTCACACACTGTGTACTCTATATATGCATTAAATGTGGTATACACTCTGTATGTTAAATCATGAAATGTGTCATAAATGTCAAACTGACTACTTACCTGAACACATGAAATTACATGATTTTTAATATCATGAAACGTCATGTATGCTATATTCTATGTAATTACACAGTACATGAAAAGGACTAAATAGAACATTGTGTAGTCATATTGCTACATATCATACTGGATCAAAGTACATGTCGTGTTCTTTAATGACTTTAAAATTCATTAATGATTTTAATTTATTTAAAATTATAGTTGATTGTAATATTATCTATCTCTTGGAATCTTTGTATTAATAATTAAGATAAATAAATAATTTATTAATAACAATAATAAATATTAGTTAAAAATAATTTTATTTATTTGAGTGATTTTAAATGAATTATATCTTATAAGAATGTGATTTCATTACATTTATGTGACATATCAACAACATATAATGAATAATCTATGTGTTTAGTTTCTATTTTATTTAATATTGCTTTATGGGTATACTAGGTGATATGGTTTTACAAAATTAAATTTTATAGCATGTGTGTTATTCCTCTAACCATTATTATGTATGACCTATCTTTCCATGTTTATTTATGTATCCTTAATCTCTGAGTTCCCATCACCCATGAGTGAGTAAATAATTATAAAATATGGAGCTCTAAATAAGTAGAGTTTATTTAGACCTTGACCCGAGGTGGAACTAAACAAGAATATTAGAAGGTTGATGATGGGTTGTTTCAAATCAATCCAAGATCGAATCAAGGATTTTTTTACCTTAGAATAAAAGATTTATTTATCAAATTCTTGACAAATAAATCATTAGAAATATCATGATCAATCCACATTATTTATTTTATTTTTTTAAATTAATTTTTATTTATCTCTGTTATGTATGTTTATTTGATTAATAAAAATAGTAATGTATAATAAATAAATTAAAAATGAAGATAAAATAGAATAAAATAAATTGATTATGAGTAAATTATTTTATATTAATTGGTTAATCAATTATGTAAAATCCATATAATATTAACATGATTGTAAAATATAAAATAAATAGAATTTATTTATAATTATTTAACAAACCCTTAAGTAAATTTTTACGTAGAAAAATCCTTCCATTACTTGACTAACTAAGAAACCAAAGAACTAAATGTCTGTCTAGACCCTGTTTGGACACTATATTTTATTGGGGAGTAATTATAATTTTTTTAAACTTAACCAAGTTGAAATAAATAGTATCCATTACAAGAATTGATGTATCATAAAGGTAGGTGTTGAGGAAATCTAGGTTAGGATTTCAAGATTGGGTATTATAGTCAACAGATCAATGAGATTTAATTTATAAGTTGGAATGAATACCTACCAAAAAATATATGTGTATTTTACTACACCCTTGTCTCTATTATGATAATGAAGATATGGATCATTGACACTAGAATATCTATGTGATAGGATAATCTAAATCAAATTGATAGGGTTATTAGGATTTGATAAAATAGAGAGAGACTAATAAAATAAAAATTATTTCATAAAAAATGTATTCAATTTATAATACTAATAATATTATTTAACTATTTCATAAAATAGGAAAAAATTCAAGCAATTTACAATATTTTTTGGACCCATACCTTGTCTTCACCAGTAAAAAAATTCCAAGAATGGTACAGTCACATATGCACTACCCTACTAGTAGAAGGTGTGTATTATGTATTTAAATATTTGAAAACGAATTAAACACCTCGAAAATATAATGATGATGAAAACGGGGCCTACCAAGGATTCATAAATGATTCATTTTATGTTCATTTCATCATTATATTAGCTATGTATGGAGAGGTTATAATTAAATATAAGGAAATGAATTCGTATACAATGTTATCCCATCTTCTATCAATTGATAAAGAGAAGGAAAGGCTAAATATTAATGATATTTTCATAGAATTATATGAAAATTTATATTGGATAAGGAGTTATTAGATAGTTATTATGCCTTAAAAATACTAGATTATATTGATTAGGTAGAAAAGTAGTGCTTTTATTTGGATAATAAATTGGCTATTAATCACATATTATTATCCTTTACACCTATGGTTTCTTTATTAAATAGTGATTACCAAATGAATAATGTTGATACATTGTTTAGAAATATTTTTCTCTACTTCACAGGGGGAATGAAGATTAGTTAGAATGGGGTTTTCACTCAATATAATGAAAATAATGAAAGACCAATTTTAAAACCAAGGGATAATATAATGCTAATGGTAAATTGACAACATCTTTAAAAGAGATAAAGGTTTCGTAGGTAGGGAATTTAACATGATGATATCTACTTCTCACGTCATACTATAGGGCATTATAGGAGGAAATGAAATGAATTAAAGGGAAAGGAATTAGAGGCTTCTACTCCAGGTACATTCATCATTTATTGTAAGAATTATTTTATTCTTATTTGGTACTAAAAACAACGTCACTTACACATATATGTATATAAATACATGAACTGTGAATGTATAAAAATATTTTAGGAAGTATGGTGAACTATATATTCAGTTGATAATGGGTTATTCCAATGATTTTCAAGAGAACACAAGCTCTAGAAAAAATACTGGATTTATTCTATATTGTAGTGATTGGTAGAAAAACATCTCTCTTATAGTCCATTCAGATGTAACAAGACATTAATTTATTATGGAAATAATTTTTTCATGGTATTTCATACAAATATATTAATTTAGTAATACTAAAATCACTAATATTTAACTAAAAATAACTATGATTATAAAATTTAGCACTTATATTATCTATTTATAGAAACATAATTATTTATAAACTAAAAATTATAGTAGTTGACAAGTTTATATTAAGAAGTGTGTTTAGATTAAATTAATCTAAAACAATTTGTCTACTGAAAAACTAATATATCTAGGTTTTAATAAAGAAACCATCATAAAATAATGGTACACCAAAATAACTTAATAATAGCTTAGAAATAATACATGACCTATTCAAAGAAGAAATTACAGTAAACTTCATAAAATTAAAGATTTTTCTTTATAAAATTTTATTAATGGTCAATGAAGTAATAAATATACTTGGTAAAAGGTATTAGATATTTAGGGTGGTATTTTCATAGTACATCATCTCCATGTATTCATCAATCCTTTTAAATATTGAGTAATGGAATTCCTATACTCATATTATATTATGCACATAAAAAACCTAATGATAGTCAAAGGAAGACCAATGAGAAAGATTACATGTATTGGAATTATTCTATTATTTCCTCCAAGACATGTTTTCTCAAATAGAAACATAAAAAATTACTATATTCCAACAATATTGGATTATTTATATAATATTAATATGATAAAGAATCCATTAGGTGAAAAATTCATGGGTTTTTTTCATGTAATTCATTTGTTAATTCCAATAAAACACATAAAAAGAAAAACAATTTATAGATATCATTTGATTATCCAATTATGGACCTGGTTATTTCAACTCCATTGATATAAAGGAAACAATAAAAATTGATTATGTTTATATAAATTGGTACAATATATGTTTTCATAATGTGTGATGAGAATATACTTAGATGAAGTATACAATTCAGATGCACATGAGTTGGGATAGGAATATAAAATCAACTAAGACAAATGGGAGGAGTTGATTTAGAGACATGTTCTACATAAGAAGTTAAAACCATATAGCTAGTTTTATGTTCAACATGATAAGTGATATATATATATATAATTTATATGAATAATGAATCCTATAAGGAATCCGTAAATGCTAATAAGATTAGATTAATAGTTTGTATGAATTCAATAATGGATTCCATGTACCAAAATTGAAGGGATTTTAATTTTTAATGTTTCTAGACTTGATACTACATGTGATTATTTGTGATAATGTAAACACGGATAGTATAATATGTTACCAATAAAGAATGACTTATTATCAAAATATTTATAAAATTTATAGACATAGTTTGTAAAAAAAACCTTTACACCAATTTTCATGATAAATCCATTGATATTTTACTTGTTATGGAGATGGTCTATGATCAACAGAATAGGAATTTGGATTTCATGGTTAGTTTCATTAAAATTTACCCTTTGTAACATGTCAATATGAGAAAAATAGAATGGATTATAATGATAATGGAATAAGATATAAAGATTTAATGAATCTATTTATAGATAATAACAAGCATAATGATCATAAAAGATCTCTTTGGAATAAAGGGGTTCATTGTGTCTATAATAGGTTATTAAGAGCACTATATATTTTTAAGATAGATATATTAATAACCTATAGAATAAATATTTAGTCTTAACAGTTTTTTAAGACTAAGTAATTTATTTCTCCAAGGTTCACTTAGAGTACCAATAAATTTCGATTGAGCAATATTTATAGAGATGGATTTATAGGTTCCTAAATATAGTAATTGTATATACTTTGACAAAATGAGAAAATTCAAGATCTAATTTTCAACCATTTTACAAGGAATCTAATGTATCCTAATAGGAGGAGATTTTGAATATAATTTTATGGGATTAAGTTCTAGGAATATATATCATACATTATAATATGAATTTGGGTTTTATATTTATTAAGTGTAAATATTGATAAGAAATGATCAAAAAAATACTAGAATAACAATATAAACATGTAGTTATGAAAATAAAAATATATATAAGAAAGTAGATCAGGATGAGTTTATGGTAAAAGGATAAATGGAAAAATTAGTTGTTAAGGTGATATAACGCTAATCCTCCTTAATAGTATTTCATCTAGGATTATAGTAAGGCTAAGTTAATAAACATGTAAAAATAAATATTGCCTGCGGCTTTCATATTTAAAATAAGTGAGTACATTGAGGCATATAATGTATCTTAATAAGTAGTTTAGAAATGACCTTTTATAATTTTGGATTATACCATTAGAAAGAATATTAAAATTGTTTTGAAAATATTTGACTATGGTATTAGTCCATATTTTAGGTTTCTAACATGGTAACAAAGTGGCAGATACTTTGAGATGTGGCTAATTGATGGAATTTATCTTTCTGGTGAGATCACATAAATAATATTTTCCATAATTGGTTTTGGAAACTCCAAACCTAGCCACAGAAGAACATAGTAAACCCAATAACTATATCTATTCTTAGTAGAAGCATTTGTTAATAGGTGAAAACTAAAATCATGGTTAGTGGTTAGATCAGGTGTATATTGGAGTCATTTATAGTTAGTTCTCTACAACCAGTTATGTTTTACACTTGATTACTAAAAATATTCTAAGACTATAATATTATTAATTGAATATATTAGAACACAATGATTATTGTTCTATGTTACATCAATTTTATAATTTCCATAGAATATTTTTCATATCAAAATGACAAAAAAAGTCCCATCTATGACGAGATCCTTGAAGTGCTCAAAAAATATCTAAATAAAGTCTCGCAGTCAATATAATATTCTATTATGGGATTCTTACAATATTTACAATCATTTTCACGATACTCGGGATAAGTCATCAACTTATAACGTTTTCAATTGGAGTCCCTGTGATGAGAGATTATGATGATAAATCCCCCTACAAGAATTCCAAATTGTCATGAACCAGGCCGGGTGGCCATCCGACCCGGTGCCTGACCCGGTCCACGATATGGCCCAAAGGGCATTCCCGTTCCCCATGGGATGGAATAAGTGCCTGAGTATCAAGAGTAACAAGTGGGAACGATTTACCTGAAAGAAAATATAGAAAAAAAACTAACAAGATAAAAAAACTGAAACATGAAATAAAAAACCAAACACACCTTTAAACCATAAATAGGTTCAAAGTCTACAATTCAACAAAAAAACCCAAAGTGAACAACCACAAAGATAGATAACTAAAACTCCAATACCAACCTCCAAGCGAATAGCATTTGCAACCAGACCCACCATCACTAAGCACGATGTCAAAACCTGGAACACACAAAAAACAAGATCTGCATGCACCCAAAGGTGTGTGCAGGGTGTGAGTGAAAGGCCAGTAAGATGTCACACAACAAAAAGGTTCCACATATGAACATTAAATGACAAATACATTTGTAGGATAAATAAATCAAAGGACACAAAATCTTGAACAATTTTAAAGAAACAATATCTATAAAGAAAATACTTTCAAATAAAACAACATAAAAAAACTCTCTTGCACTTAAGAAAATCCAAACCTTCAAGAAAACACAAAAGCTAAACCGTATGCCAACAGTGAGTGTATAGTAGTCCAAGAGTACCCAAAGTGGGAGAACACCTATAGGCACGAGAAAAAAAAAGAATGCGACCCTAGAACATCGCGTCTCAGTGAACAATAGTATATGAATCACAACAAAATACATTCTTATGAACAAGAAACTAGTAGGGAAACACATCTATAACCTAGTGGTCTCTAATCATCATCCAATGCTAAGTTAGTGTTGTAATCGTCAAACTAGCTAAGTGAAACCGGGTTAGAGCCACTTCCGTATCACTAACACTGAAGATTTAGTCCACCCACATAGTACCCAGGCTTCCCCTTTTTGTGCTCAAGATGTTACAGTTTCACATTTCATGTCAAACTCAGATGAACAAAACAAACAGGATGTTACCTAAATCCAACGCCACACGTGCACATACACAAAAACCATTTGAAAAAGTCCACACACAAAATAATTTACATAACTCAATTAAACCATTTTTTCACCATTAATACTTATTTACTAAAACAAATTAAATTTTGTAAACAAGTTCTTTAAAAAGAGACAAGGCATGACTTAACACACAAAACCAACCCAACCCTCCTTCATGACCAAACACACCCAATTCCATATTGAGAACACAACCTGTACCACTTATATCGATTAATAACCTAACCGCATAGGGAACATACAATTTCTTGATTAAACAAAACACTAGAAATTTTATTAAGAAATTTCAGAAGACAAAACATGACTTTAAATACCAAAGACCCACTCAAACCCTCTTTTTGGACAAAACACACATGAATGCTACATCAAAACAAAAATTGTGCACTTTTCTCATTTCCAAAAAACAAACACAAAATTTATTAAAAACTAGTAGAATGTTCAATGTGGGTTTTCACAGCAACAGCCCATTCAACCCACAAAAAACATTCCCTTATGACCAGACACATGCAACAACGTATCGAAAACACACTAAACAACACTTTCACAACTAAAAAAACTAATTGCACATATTATTAAACACTAAAGATAGACTAAAAACAAGTTTCCAATCAAAGAACACACCCACCCCACATTAACATACTACCAATCAAATATAACAAATGGATAACTTCAAGAAAACAAAATCCACACCCAAAATAATTAATCAAAAATATTATAAATTAACTAAGAAAGAAAATTAATTTATTAAGTAATGTTTAAACATGGAACCACCTACCTTGGTGTTGCAGACTTCACAAACATGGTACACCAAGATCGTCGCACACCAACCACACCTCAAACGAACCCAAAGGTGAACCCTAAAAAGGAAATCGAACCAACAATATGCAAAAATAATACCCTAACTAACACCCTAAATTCTGGAAACACCAAAACCCCAACTGAGCATGAATAAAACCCTATAAAAGAGGAGGAAGGGATTACCCGGGTGGTCTTCACTTGTGGTGAAGGAAGCGGAAGGACGCTGCAATGGGTCAAGAGGCTGTTCGAGGAAGAATAGGGGTGCACTGGCAGTGTCTTGTGAAGAGGCATGCCAGATGGAAGTAGAGGGAGGTGGGAGAGTGAGATGACTGAGGGGGAGGGGGTCACCGGCGGGGGTCCGTGCGAGTCCGAGCATGGGACAGGGTGTGGCGTAAGGGCCTAGATGGGGGTCGGTGAAACAACATGAGCTGGACATGGGAGGGAAGATCAACAGATGGCATAAGTGAGGAGTTTGGATAGATTAGGGGTGCTAGGGTTCGCTAGAAAACATGGGGTTATGGGGTTCACTGGACAAGTCAAGGGGGAACTGGGGTTCGCCGGACAAAGGCAGGAGGGCTGGCTCCGAGAGGTCGAGTGTCCAAGATGTGGCACGACCAAGATGCGATGCTAGGGGTGGGGAATTATTCTGTGATGGCAGTGGGAGAGGAGAAAAAAAGGGTCTGAACCCTAAGCAAAAGAGGGTAAAAATAATAACAATAAAATAGATAAATAAAATAAGCGAGACAATAAAAAAGTAATAATATTACATTTTATTAACTATAATAATTAGAATCACAAAAATTTATAACATTTTCATAAATATTATATCCATAACACTAATAATAATAATAATACTATTATTCTCAATCAACATTTCTATTATTATCATTTAAACAATTTCTTAGAGTTTATTAAACTTCTTATTTTCATTTTATTTCTATTTCATTATTTGTTGTTATTTCATTATCCCATTATTTTTTAACTCATTTTTGAAAGCCGAGTAGACCACACAGTCCCAGAACCATTCCTATCCCAAGCGTCTGGTGACGCTAAACCCAAAACAGTTATAATAATAATAACAAAAAAACAACAATTATAACAATAATGATAATAATGATAATAAAATAAAATATGAATAATGATGTAAATATTAATAAAAATAATAAAACTCAATTAATAGTACTAAAATAAAATAAAATGGTATATCAATCATGACAATAATAATAATAATAATATCCCTCATTTGCCTTATTATTATTATTATCTTTAAAAAAGCTCTTATTTTATTTGATTCTTTTTTATCACACTATTAATTTTATTTCTTTATTATTAGTCCATTTTATTTAATTAGTTGACCATCGAGCAGGGCGTGCGATGAACTAGGTGAGGTCGCGTAGTGACCCCAGTGAGGCTGCACCCCTTAAACTATGGTGTGTCGGACACAGTCAAGGCCAAAACATTCATTTTTAAATAAGAAATCAGAAATTTTATGTCGGTCCTTGACCCAAACTTCCCGATGCCCAATAAAAATAATAAAATAAATAATCCAAAAAAAACCCGCTGTGAGACAAATGTTATGTGTCATTGGAAATTCTTGTATAAAATCATGCAAAATGATCCATTCACTTGTGAAAAATAATAATACATATCATGATTTTCAAACATTTATGTATTTCACAAAAAAATGGCATCCTATGTTCATAGTGAATTAAAATACATTGGGTGGGTTATGAGTGATATGGAATTAATGAAAAATTAAATATAGGATTTTAACCTTCCATTTATGGATGTTAATATCATAGGCTCATTGATTTAGAATTAATTGAATGAAAAAATCTATGCTCATTCTGTAGCATCGACGAGTTCATTTCAGATAGTCAGAGAATGAGAAATCATGTAGATAGGTTGATGGTATGAGTTCTCAACCTACTAGATTAAAATATATCAAAACAAATGAATTATAAAACACAATTACTTCTCACATGTTATTTTTGTCATTGAGACATTTACTTCTTCCTCTGTGGGTTCTTTGACATGTTTTAAGATACCAATTTTGAACTTTAGGTAAGCCTACCTAATTCAAATAAGAAAGATACCTAGTGTGACACAAATAAAGTGTATCCATTATCTCAAATAAAATCTATTTTAATTTAAGAGTTTGAATAAAAAAATTTAGAAAACAGCGGAATAAAATTTATTTTATATTTTATTAATTAGAAACATTCAATCATGAGTTATATTCAGCACTAAAAGATAAAGTTATTTTCACTAAATCTGATGATGAGTTAACTCTCAGACTTTCCAACGAGAAGCTTCCTAATTTATTTACTAATTAAAAGATCACATGTTATTCAAAATAAAAATGTTGTAAGTCTATGATATGATTTTTTTCTTTAACTAGACATTATTAGGAACATTGAAGGAAAAATAGATCTTTGGATTGATATAAAAATTCTAGTGTATCGAGTTATGCTCTTTATGATCTCGATCTTTTACACTTTCAATATGAATTTTGATAAAATGGTGACCATTTGTGTCAAGTTTCTCTTCAAAATCGATATTATGATGATTTTCATGGGTCAATTAGATCAATTGATGTTCTCTCTATTTCTGACCAAGGGAATTCTATTATTTAGGAAATGGTGTAGGGTATAGGTAATATACTAGATTCTTTTGGGGACTACCATGGTGGTCGTGGACACCATGCTAATGAGTCTTGTGTGTTTTAGGGAAGTAGACATGATCAAGAATAGGGTACCTAGAATGTAATAGATTTAGATTCGGGTACCCATGAGGGTGTTCCACCTTTGGGATTTTATGGTTATCCTAGATAAGTGAAGACATTAATGGATGGTGATACCCTTGAAAAGTGTAAAACTAGGCATGAACTTGAATAAAATTCTCAAAGGAAGGATCAGATAGGATCCTTATTGGAAGTGCCACATCGATATGTGTGTGTTACTACTCAACTTGAAAATTAATATTGTGATAAAACTATTGTAGTTACTCATACTATGGAGGAGATTATCCTGAAATGGAAATTGAATAACATTGAGGGAAAATGGGAAGACATAAACACTGATGATCCATCACAGATTATATTTTTATGAAATACTAATGCTAAAGAAAATATGAATGATAATGAAGATTTTTTATACGATCCAACAAATAAGTCAAGACAATGGATATATTATTCACATCTCAAGCCCTCCATGAGAACTAGATCTGTTCCTCTTTGTTAATAAGAATAATGCACATGTGATTTATTTACTCTCTTTAAATGATGATATATAACTGGATAAGAACTATGAGGATTATTAAATTATAGATTATGAAATATAATTTATCTTTCAATGTCTTCTTCTAGAATTAGGGAAATTAATGTCGTTTATAACCCCATTATACTCTTAGTGTCCATGTTTTTATTTTCTTAATAAATGGGAATGGACCAATCCTTTTTTCTTCCTAAATATTTTTTATGAGAATTTTTTATAAAATATTTATTTATCACTTATTTTATTCATAACATAATAAATAATATTTATTTAATTAATATTTAATTATTTATGTGAATATTAAAATAAATATTCATTTAAAAGATAAGGAATATAATATTTATTTATATATTTAATTAATAATATTTATTTATTATGCGAGGATCAATAAATATAGAGGATGGTATTCAATTCGAGTGAAAAAACTGGTGTTGATAATGATATAGGTGTTGAATGTCATTTAAACAAATATGAATTTAATTATTAAATAAAAATGATATTTAACATTTCCTAAGTTATCTCATTCCATGAAATATTATTTTTATACTTATTATTAATGTCTTGGTGAATATTTTAGTATTATTATTTGATGAAGTGACTTTCTCCAATTTTCAATAATTAAACACTAACATGATATATTTTGTATTATATTATTTTAAGTGGTTAAAAATTCATTTTGTGATTTTGAATAACACATCTCCTCCCTAGAGATTATATAAGGGGAATATATTGGTTTCTCTAAATAATGAGAGTGTATTTATTCTTTCTCCTAACTCTTAAGAAAAAAATATTAAGTGACATTATCTTCAAATCCAAAGGATCACTTATCATTATCTATATGAATAATGTGAGGAAAATGAAACCTTTGTGCTGGTGCCCTATGATATGTTGGAAATGATTTTAGAATAAAGATCACAAGTTGATCACCACTGGGTTGAATCTATCTTGGATCATCTTAAGTAAAATATTGTAAAAAATGAATGAAATTTGAATGATTTTCATCTTTGATGAATGTCTTATTGTGGGGCCGAGAGCTAATGAAATTTTAAACCTAAAATAAATGAAGTAGTGGTGGGACTCAAGTTTTATCTATAGGGGAGAATGTTTAGGGTGTGTTTGAATATTGTTTAATGGGTTCTATATGTGAACGAGGTGATTTTGATTTTTTTATCGTTTAATTTAAATGAATTTTCCTAACATGAGATAACCCATTTTCTTTCTTATTAAATATTTATTTTATTTTAATACTCTAATGGTGTATCACTATTTATGTTAAACCTCTCTTGATCACCCTCAGATAGAAGTTTATGTTTAATAAAATGGATGTTATAATTCCTAAAACCTATTATATAACACATCCCAATGATTAAAGATATCCAATCACCTTTAGGTGAAACCATAACTCATGATTGTAAGAAATAAAGGGAACCTATGTGACCAGTGTGTGAGATCTAGTAAAAGAGTGAAGATAAATTGAAAATGTATAGAAAAATAGAAATTTCATAAGCATATAAAATATTTAAATAAATATAGATATAATAAATGTAATAGATAAATAATTTGATCTGATAATTTATTAATAAGGTTAAAGGGTAATATCCCCAAATCATCCCAAAGGAGTTTAGTATGCCATCACCGAAGTATTACATTGAAATAAATAAAGATTAATAAGAAAGAAGTAGTCAACATCTTAAATTGATCAAATAACTGTTAGATACCCCATATCTTAAGTAAATAATTCCTTTTTAAAAGTAGAATAATCAGATGTTATTAAATAACCTTATAACTTATCTGTATGAGTATAATATCTCTCTTTTTAATTTTCAAATTATTTTAATAACTTTGAGAATATTCATGAATTTCTATACAAATTTTCCACTTGTTCTATATTTTCATTTGTGATGTTTTTGGGTCCTCATCCCTTTAGGTAACTGATTTTTGAATACTTTAGCTTCCTATAAATTATCCCATAATGAGGCTCCATATGAAATTGAGAAGGATCCATGTTGATGTTTTTCACTGCATCATGAGTACAGTGGTAAAAAATGTATTCTTGGTGTTATGTGAATTATATGGTGGATTTGGTCCAAGAATTCTGTATATTTTGTACTAGATTATTTTTTTACACTACATGGAATAAGGGTGTGGTTTTCTTTTGTTTTGGTTTAACAATGATCAATTGAGTTATAGCCTCTCACAAAACTCATATTCTTGAATATCCATCATTAGCGGGATTCAGACACACGTTCAATATCATAAAATCTTGGTGAGAATGCACTAGAATAGATTCAAATGACCCATGATCATTAATGACCCAACAATAATGAATTTTTATTTAATAAGCTCATAAGTTCTTGATACTATAGTTACTTTTATGAGAATTATCAAATAGTTGGTATGCATTAATCTCCAAATACTCAATTGAAGAATAATAGAATGTAGATGCCTTGATATCTTTGGTCTGATCTCGTACCCTACGTAAGTGGATTATTTCATTCAAATATCTCTCTTCACATATAATTATAATTCATATAGTACAATCAATGTGTTTCCCAACTCATACAAATCGTCCCTAGGGTCACCCCTCTCATGACTGACTCATTGAAACATTACAAAAAACATATGTTGTGTGTCCACTTAAAAAAACATAAAGTCAAAACATTTTGGATGAATGAGGTCCCTTAGTCTTTAAAATTACACTTGGATACAAGAAATTTGGTTACTTAACACATTTTGTATACCTTTTTATTAGTATTTGGAAACACTTATTTTTGAATTTATATAGTCCATATAGATTTACATAGGCATGGCATGATCCTACTCAATTTAATGAATCCATATAAACTGAAGCTTTCTTCTCACATGATACCAATCATAATCACATTATAAACTTGGCTTCACAATTCCTCATTCGTTTTTTATTACGAACCATGATTTTAATACATAAACATCTTCATTAATATAATCATCTTATTTTTTATGAATTATCATTGAAAATAGGTTATTAAGAGTTCATTGGCATCTCAGTCTTGTCTTGGTTCGATTTAATATTCAAGCCCATATCCAAAAACTTCAGTTTATTCCCCCATACTCAATCCCACATGTCTCTTGGATGGATTCAAATTAGATTCCCCATTTCTCTCTAAAATATTAACACAAATCTTCATTCATCCTCCATGTGAGTTCCAATTATAGATAAAAAGATTTATTTCTCTCTCATTGACACCCATAGGTCTTGAGATTCATGTGTTAGGATGTAATACAGTATATTTGCAGCATCTAGGATGATTAAGGTAATAGAAGATTCACCTTCTTCATGAAAAATTGTGAGGGTTGAAGAGTGAGGAAGTTTTGTGGAGATGAAATTGAAGTCGGTTTACTAACCATGAGTGGCATGATATGTTCACAAGTCTTCTTAACATTGGAGAGTAATGGTCTTGTAGCATTTTGAACTTCCTCTTTTGGTTTCTTTTTTCCTTTCAGATGCTTGATTGACTGTGTGGGAGTGTGGTGCTGCTTGTAGAAACATGGTGGTTGTACTAATAGTAGGTTGATGGTAGAGGCATGACCTCTTGAATTTGGTCTTGAGGAAGCTTCTCACCATTTTTATTTTTTTCATTCATGGTTATTTATTAATTGTGGTGTCTCTTATTTTGGTTTATTTTAATATTAACATGTTGTCGACTTCCATGGTTGATTAGTTGAAAAAACATACACTTCATCAAAAGGCCAATATAGCCATGGTAATTTGTTTCATCTTCAACCTCTACATTTTAAAATTAACACCCAGTATAGGAATTTTATTTATTTTCATAGAATAAAATAAAAAATTAATGATCCAAATTAAATACCTTTTATAATTGAACTGAAAAAAAATTCAAATATTATTTCATGTATTTGAACAATTAAATTTCAAAAAATAATTTAAAAAATAGAAGATCACATTAAAGATTTTTTTTAAATTTAATTCTAAAATTATATATTGTTCAAGTTATTATAATGTATGAGTAATAAAATTTTAAAAAAACATGATTTTTATTCTTTTTAAAAAATAAGCCCATTTTTGAAAAAGGAAGAAAAGATAAATTAATTACCATGTTTTATATTAGTTTAAGGGGATTCACCATTGAATGAAATTTACAAAATTATAAGAATGTTTTGAGAGGATTTATCTTGTATCATCTTAGTGTAATGATTATATAACTGAAACAACATTCAAATGATAAGGACTTTCATCCAAGAGAGATCTGAAGACCGTTGTATCATCACCTCATTCAATTAATTATAAAATTTTGGTGAAAGTTATTCTCTCTTAATTTTGGGATTATTTTTTATTTTTATATATATATAATCATGATACATATCAATATTCATTATGTTATTATGGTCATTCATTAGGAATATTAAAATCCCATCACTTGTCATGGACCCAACTAATTTCCACTATGCTCAGAACATTCACTAAGCATAAGCACATTTTACAATATTGAAATATACTTTTAGTGAGGGAATTTTTTTTCTAATATAAATCATAGGGATTATATAATGTTACATTCTATGTTTATTAAAATAAAATATTAGAACTTTTTTTTCTTTATTTATAGCTTTTTTGACATTATTTATTTAATCACTACAAATTTCACTAACTATTTTAACAAATCATAGTAGTCCCGAAATAATAGATTCAGAACACTTAGTCACTTCAGTATTATAGTGGAATGTATTATTAAACCACTCTTAATAGTCTAATATATGGAATATACATTACTCTGAGTATCTAAGGTAAACTTGTTTTTGTAAAACCACAATAAAACATGTCTCCTTTATATTTATATTAGAGTCTCATCTCCTAGGATTCCTAAGCTAGTATTTTGTCATCAGTTTCTTCTAAAATTAGACTAATTTAGACATGGATACATCTTTGATGGATATATTAGTAAATTATACCAAAAACTCTTATTGAAAATCCTTGATAGGAGGATTCACACTTAATTATTGATGGCATGAACCTGAAACTATAGTTTCATTCCAAATAAAGTCATAGAAGGCATGTATGAATTTATATTTTCTTTTATGAATTTCTAAAGTTATTTTATCTATATGGTGAAGGAAATAAACTTCCAGTTTTTCATTATTGTTACTTTTTAACTTAGATAATAACTTTACCCCAACATAAATTGAAATAATTAATCATTAATATTTATTCATTTAATTTATGTCTGGTTGTTTACTATCATATGAAATCTATTATCATCAATATAGTCAAATATGACTAAAGAAGTAACAAAAAATAAATAATAAATAATATAATTTTTTTACTATTTATTGATCCATTGATAATATGATGGATCAACTAAGACCATATGTGAATTATTTGAGTCAAATCACGACTCGAATTATAATTCCCGTCAAACTTCCATTAATTTTCTTGTTTGATTCCAAACTGATTCTCAACTTGATCCATGTAATCATAAACTACTTTGGGTTTTCTAATGTATACTAATACACTGGTGAAGGGAACCTAGGTTTTTGGATTTATATTTTCTCACTCAAATGTGGAAACACTGAACATAATATAATTAAATATGGAGGGTTCATTTATAGACCATAAAAATAATAAAACTAAATAAATAATTATTACATTTAAAAACACAAATTAAATTAATAAATTTAAAAAATAAAAATCCCCACATAAATGTTTCAATATCATATCATGATTATAAAATTATAAAAAACATTACACAATTAAAATAAAAATAACTCACTAACTTTATAATGAAATATATAATCAAAAAACCACACTAGTGTAGTTTTCTAAGGACATTAGTTCCTCAGTGGGGATGTTTACACCACTTTAGTGAGTGGTGACATGAGAAAATACCCTAGAGGGGTCTAGGGGAAAGACCATTGATTTTTTTTCTCAAATTCATTTTTTCGGCCTTTTATATATTAAAATATGATTAAATTAATTTTAATTGCTATGATACACATATCATACAACAAGATATATTTAGTATAATTTCTTAAAAGTTGAAATTAAATTTCCCTTATTTGTTTTTGGGATTTTTAGGATAAAAAATTCTCCCATGTAGTGAAACAATATTTCATAGGGATTATTATGTTGGTTGGGTTAGGTCTGACTTATCCTAGACCAACTAGGGTTGGTTCTGACCTAACGGTTCGAAGATAGGAATTACATAATACCTATTTTACTTAAAACAATTTTGATATTTTTCATAAACATGTTCCAATTTTTATTCTATAATAACACATCAAATTATCAACAACACCCTCACATTCCTCCTTAATACAATTTTTTAAAAATAAAATAAAACTTGTCACCTTATTGAAAAGGGTTGCTTACACCCATGTAAAAAAAATTGACTCCTTATATTTGGTATTAATTTTTATACCATATATGAAATTGTTACTTGGTACCCTTCAACACATTATCCACCTCACATAGTCTCCCATGTTTTACAGTACCCAAGAATGGATAATTTTTTTTAAAAATTATATTATTTTATATTTTTCATAATCGATATAATACTTATCAATTTTTAAGCATCTGTTTTCCCATCTAACCTAGATTTATGTATAGTTAGTTGTTTAGGGATTATATTAAATCCCTCATTCTAATTTATAAAACAATTACCTAACATTTGGACTTCAATGTTTTCACAACCGGTCTGATAAAGTTTTAACAAACCATGGAATCACAAAAGTGATTGAAGTTGAAAGTTTTTAAAAAATTGACAATATATACATAGTAACATCAGGTATGATCTATTGATTCCTTAGTTTAACCACATATATTTTTAAAAATTATTTATTAGTGATAAAAATTAATTAATTAAATATATATATAGTACCTTAGAGGATGGTTTTATCCAGATATCCTCCATAATATTTATGATCGTCAAAGCATAAAGGATTCAATATTGGATCCTTATAAATCACCAAAACATTCATCAAAATATTTTTTTCATCAATCAAAAAATAATATATACTTGGATGAAAATTATATGTTATTTTTAATAAAATTTTATTGAATAACGTATACATGTTCAATCCAAAAAGATGATATATGTAATTTCCAGAGGTTCTGGTCTATTACATTGTGTTTTTCTTGAGTTGGATGTGTTGGGGGATTTTTAGAGGAAGATCAGTTCTCCTGGAGTTGAGATCTTATCTAGGAGTGGTTGGCCACAATGTTTCCACGTGGGACACAACAAAAACCAATAACTATAGTAGGGGGTGAATCTATTGTTGAGGTGTTGTGACCATATTTGTTTGTTTGTGGAGTATAGAGTTATATGGTTGTGGTTTTCACACAAGGGATCTTGGGATGTGAGAGTTGGTGTTCATTTTGGGAGCATGGTCATTGAGAAATGGTGGGTCTCACTATGTGAAGGGTTTGAAGGTGGTTTTTAGCTATACATGGGAGATATAAAGTTGAAATGAACCTAATGAATATTTAACAAAAATAATGAAGCTTCTTATACAGATCCTTGTGTCACATTGTGGAGGTTAACTTCATGGTGTGATGTTGGCTTGGATAGTTATAATGTTTTTTTGTCAAAGGATACTTCTTGGATTTTTCTTAGATATTGCATAATTAGGTTTTCAAGATGATATTTAGTGGATCTATTAATTGTATGATGTAAACAGACCTCAAATATCATGGCATGAGGATATGCAGTATGAGTTCTGTGGTTTTGTTTTAAATTTAATTATTTCATGATGTTTTGATGAAAACACAACCCTCCCTAAGTCATAACAGATCTGTAAGTTGAAATATATTAATATGAGAGTGATATGGGGGATATACAAAATGTTTTTTTGGTTGTAATTTTGAGATATCTCCATTATGATATGAGGATGGCATCTTATTCTATGACATAGCATTTTCAATACCAAGTATAAATATTATAGCTCCACCAAGTTCCATTATTTTCCCATTGTTTCTATCGATCTATAGTGAACCTAAGTGAATTTCAGGATCCCATTTTATACCCTTTTTCCCATCCTTGATCCTCAAATCAGGATATTCTGTGTTCTTGATTTTAGGAGAGTTACTTTACCTTTATTCATGGTCTTATAAAAGGATATTCAGTGGGTTAGATTTCATTTTACTGATTATTGGTTGAGAGATTGATGGATATTGATGTATTCTAGGATGATTGGGGTTTCCCACATATGAGTTGGTATTTCAATAACCACTTTCCTCTCACTCTTGTGTGGAAGTTGTTAAATATTTGGTTTAGATAGGAGATTTGAGAACTATCTTTATTTATATGTGACCTGTGAAATTTACATTCCCTTTATTTTATTTAGGTGGATAGTGTGGATTGTCTTAACAATGAAAATAAATTTGATGAAATTGATATGAATTTGTTACTAAAATATTGTTATATATTTTCCCTATTATTTCTCATATTATTATTGGTTTTTATGACATATAATATAATTTTTATATAAGATTTTTTCAGAAGAAACTAGGGGAGAGCCTTTGAGCGGTGTGTCTCCCAAACCGCGATGGCTAGGTTTTCTCTAAGTTTCAGTTTCCCCTCTTCCCCCCTTCGGCCTGGCTTTTCTTGTGAATTCTACATCCGGTTTCGGTTTTGCATGGTCATCATCACGCCTCATGCGTTCGACCTCGCGTGGTTCGTCCCCTGTGTCGATGAATTTGGCTTCGACGGTAAGGCTTGGATCTCGTCTAGTGCAATGACAAGGCAATGGTGTTGCTTAGCGTGGCTCAGTGCGACTAGATCTCATCGGGCGCGATGGTGGTGTGTCGATGTGGTGTGGCTCATCCCTCTCTGTCGACAATGAGGTTCAGTGTGTGATCAGCTTCATTGCTAGGTTGTTTCTTCTGGATTCGTCGGGTGCCAGGGTTTCTCAGAGGTTCGGTACATACTCTTCGGCTTTGTCGAGCAGCCTGGGTTTCCCGGATTATCTGGCGCAATCAGCTGTGGGTCTCCGATCAGATCTACAAAACTTTGGAGGGGGATGTATTGGGTTGCAACTTCTCAAGATTTTGCATATTATCATTTGGTATGGTGTGATTGGGTATGCTATGATTTGTTCTACCTGGCTGGTTCTGGTATTGTTTGTTCTGGTTCGATATCACTGGCTCTTCTCTGCCTTTTCATGTTTCCATTCTCATTGATGTGAGGTTCTATAATCTGATAAGGGCACATCTATGGTTCTGATCAGAGCAAACTCAATCCCATAGTAGCGCTTCTATTTCAGGATGACCATGATCCCCTCATCAGTGGAACCCTCTTGGTGCGGGGTTCAGCCACCCATTTATAGGTGACAATGTCTTGTTCATGTGCCTCTGGGGTTGCCTTCTGTGCTTATGTGAATATGGTTCCTAGGGGTTTTGAGGATGGAAGCAGTGTTGGTCCAGGATGATCTTTGATGGTGGTTATTAGAATAGTCATTTTGGAAAGAAGAATGGTTTTTTATTGTAAGGTATGTTGGTATTGTGACGCACCCGGACTCGACCCGTGGATCAGATCCCAGAAGTGGTTTTCCAGAGCTGCTCTTCATCAATGTATTTTTTTTGAATTTGGTTGTTGAGAGGGTATGACGACAGTCATCGGATCGGGCCTGTGCTTTGACACATAACACTTTCTTGCAATTAATCCTTGTAATGGTGAAGTTCTTTTCCATGTTCATATGATGGGGAGGGGTAGCTTCATGTGTTAGTTTGGTTTGTCTCGCTAGAACTTCAGGTCGTGAATTGTTTTAAGTCGATGATGTCTTTGGTTCCCCCTTCTTTCCTTAAAAGAGGGTTTATGTTTATGTTTCTGTTGAAATAATAAAAAATTTAATGGCCTTAGGGCCATTTGATGGAATATTATTTTTATGACTGCTGAGTTATAAGTTCTATAATATGATTTTATTATTGTAATATACTTTTAGAAAATGTTAAAAATGTACAGATGATAAATACCCAGTTGTGTATAATCAAAAAATTTAATTAAATATTCTTGTCAAATAGAGAATGATATAATGTAAAATCATGTTTCAAAAGCAGAATGTGTAGAGATATTATAAGGATGGTTGGGGTGTTTTTATTATTTATTTTATTTCTTATGAGGTTGTTATTGTGTTCCCAAAGTTAGGAAATTATTGTGAATGGTTTGGGATGTTAGTGTGGATGGTTCAATGAGCGTTGTGATTTCTTTGCCCCGGTTGACAAGAGGAAGTGTGGATAAATTTTGTGGTATATGGTAGTTCGTGTGGCTAATTTCTTTTGTTTGTTTGGGATGTGTTGAGTTCGGGTTTTTTATTTGTTATATTATGGTTTTGGGTTTTTTTTTGTAGTTTCATGGTAGCAATGAAATTTAATTGTTAATAGATAATTTTATAGGGGTTATAGGATAGAATTGAATGAAATATGGTTGTAAATAAATTAATTATACTTGAAATGAATGGGTAATAGTAGGAATTCAATTTGGCAAATAGATGAGAATTTTTTATAATTAAATTTTAAATTGAATGGAATAGTAAATATACTAAAACTTTAAAAGGCTAAATTTATAATGGTAAAATTATTTGATTCATGTTGGAAATATGGGAAAAACTTTGGTTGTTTGTGATAGAAAGTTGGGTAGGCTTGTGTTATAGAAGTTGAAAGTGATAGTTTTTTAGGGTTGTGATAATGCAGTGGTTGTGATAATATGGATTTTTTTGTTTTTACGTTTATGTTGGTAATGTGTGTTACTATATATATGATTTTTTTCTTATTATTTCTATATGCTCTCCAACTATGTTGGTTAAACTTAAATATGCCCAAATGTTTTCGATTCCAAATGTTTTCCCAATATTTAGGTTTTTTAGGGAATGAATGGATAGGTAATTCATCTTATTAACTATCCTTTTTGGTCATAATACAATTTATAATTGGTATAATATAGTGTTAATTCTTGTAAGAATGATGACATGAGGTTTTTTTACTTAATGTACATGATACACAACTATGATGGATAAAAATGTGGAGTTGTGGTTATGAAATAATGACATGAGATGTTAGACGCTGTAGGGTGTTGGGATAGGTAGGTTTAACATCCTACCCACATTGGTAGTGATAAGAGTATCTGGACTAATTACAATAAATGATATTGGACCTTTCATGAGTTTGGGGAAGGTAGGGCTAAGGTTTGACCCACATCAGAAGTGGCTTGATATTTAATTATTATGTGGTCGACATATATAGAAGGGATGAAAGAAAATGAAATTTTTCATTAGGGTGTTATAGAGAAAACCCATCAGGAATGTGGTGTAGTATTCCCTTTTCCAATGTTCTTTGGTTTTTTATTATTATACATGGATGTGAAATTTGGTGTGTAATCTTTGGAGAGGCTGGGTTATAGAAGAACAAAAAGATTATATTTCGTCCTACTATTTATTCCTTAAATAATTAGTATGATTCTTTTACATTTTGGTGAGTGAAATTGTTTAAAAAACCAAAAATCAAAAATAAGAAAATTTATTATATATCTTATTTGATATACAACACCAAGATTAAATAACTCACAAAATACATTTATTTAAATTTAATCTATTTGATAGCTTACGTAACACATATCCTCAAATCTAAATGAACCTTAATATAGTACAATTTTATACCCAAGTTGTTAAAATGGTGGGTATGAATAACACTAAATAAATTATGAAAATTATGTTTACCGATTTATTGGAAATAAAAGATAATCATTTGTAACCAAAAAAATGTTTTATAAAAAATGTATTTATTCTAAAGAACAATTTAGTCATGCTTTGATAACATAATTTTAAATTAATTTTAAACACTTTCATAAAATTTAATTGAAAAAATAAACATCATTTTTTAAATCGTAATATAAAAAATTTCTTATGCTGAAATTTTCGTATTTTTATGAAATGTTTCATTTTTCAATGAACAGTGAAAAAATACGGAATTTTAATTAAAAACTACTATTTTGTTTAAATTATTTATAAAATAAATTTACATTTTAATTGGTTTTAAAATATAATTAGTTCAAGTATATATCAATTAATCCAATTTATGTCATCAGTATCCTGTTCATATTTAGTTTTGATATAAAAACATTGTAAATGTTTGAATATTTTCTCTTTGAAAACATGCTTTCTCGTCCATCTGCATGATTAATTTTAAATTAATATTTACCAATTTTTTAAATTGAATTTCAAAAAAAGGATTTAAAATCATAATAAAAATATTTTAAATTAGCAAATATGGTTAATTATTTTTTAATCAAAATGAATAGTAAAAATTGTAAAATCTATTTATCGTAGTTGAGGTAATAATGGATTTATCAGGGGCTAAACTAAGAAGGGAAGGGTTTTAAAGAACCAAAAAATTATCCAACACCAATTTTTTAGAAATATTTATATATTAATTATTATATGTTGTATAATGAACCATTTTTAGGAATTTGGTATGAAGAAACATAAGTGTGATTTAATCCTTTAAAACAATTACAAGCGTGTCACTTTCTTCAATGATAGATGGCCACCCACTATCATATCTTATTAAAAACATAACACCACTTATTAACAGAGAGAAACTCCCCAAATCACATAGAAAATCCCATAATCTCATTTTATAACCTTTTTTTTGTATAAAGTCAACCTATGGAAAATTTTTGGACAACCCAAGGAGGATACCCAAAGGGGAGGTAATGATCCACAATGAGAATATCTATTTTATTTCTTCCTCGACATCCGTAAATTTTTATTAAAACATGAATATATTATAAATTAAGTATAATACATATACTAAGACTTTTTTATTATAATTTAATTATCTGAAAAAATATCAACTTCAATCAAATTGGTTGTGAAATCATCATTCGTTTGTATGGAGGACTCCCGCCTCGTGAACATGTGCATTCATTTTCCATTACCACCTATCACGGTTGGGTGTGATGATTGGTAAAATTTATATATATTACATTTATACTATAATTATACCTCTTTATTCATTATATCACATATACCTTTTTTTGCTTTCTATTTCACGTGAGATACAATAATGTTGCTCATGTGCATGGTGAACTACCCCATCACAAAATCATGTGATTCGTCTTTCACTAACGGTTTACATGGAAGTGGATAAGGATGATATTAATGATTATATGTGATATTAATTAAATAATTATTATATTAATAAAATATTTATAATTATATAAATATAATATATCATTTTTTCTTACATTCTCACTCACACAAAGATGATAATATCGTTCATGTACGTGTGGACTACGCCTTCACGAAGTGATGTGACTCTCTTTACATAACCAAAATCACATGGATGATATATATATGTTTATAATATGATATTTATGATATAATGATCATTATTTAAATATATTATTTTACATAACTCCTTTCTATAATGATCGTGGAAATATGGAAATGTTACTCATGTGTACATATAATATATTGTCTCCGTGATTATAACATAGTATATTTTCATAAATATATGTCATGATTTGTTTTAAAGGTATATTTTATGTAAAAATAATATAATTATTTCATCAAAATTATTATGGTTATGATATATCTATATAATATCTTCAATAACTAGATCATTCATGAAAAAACATGCATAAGAAAACAATATAATTAACACCCAAACAATGAAATTAACAAATGATTATTAATAAAAATGTGATAAGATATTATAAAAGGATCATATATGATATTATAAATATTAATATAGTTATTTTATTAGTTAATAACATGTTTAAAACCACTATAATTGTGGTTAAATCACGTTCAACCAAAAGGAAGCGTGAAGTAAGGGGTATCATCTCAATTTAATTTTATTGGGGAATATTGTAATGTTATCCACCTAATTTCATTTATATGTTGTATATAATTCCATCTGAAATGTAATATAATAATTAATTAGTAATAAATGGTATGATATTATTCAATGTCATTTATTTCATCCTAGGGGATTTGAATTGAAAATAACCAACTGGTGAAGAATTTATTTACTCAATTTCTTTTCATAAGATTATATTACTCCTCAATTACGATTAATACACTAATATTGGGTATATAATGACTTTTTATTATATTATATTATATTTATACTTATTTAATATGTATTTATAGTTGGTACGTATAATTTATTCAATGATTAATTCAAACTTCAATGTTATGATCACTGTAAGTGTTTATTTCACAATGTCATTCAAATCGAGATTATTTGTTCATTAATTTAATTTGAGGGATATTATTTGATAATATTATAAATAAAACCATTTAATTATCCGATCATATGGTTATTCATGATATTTTCAAGTAATAGTACCATTTTTTACTCTTTAGTGCTAAAAATAATTGATAAAATTATTTTTTAAAAATTTGACTTAATTTATCTCTTATATCAGAAATATTTTTTCATTCGAAACCTTGTTTTTGAAAATTGTTTTAAAAAATGTTTTTAACCATTTTAAAATTATTTATGAAATAATTTTTCTTTCAAATTTTTATTTTTAATTTTTTAAAATGAATCTTTTTATCTTTTTCCACATAAAGAACTTTTCAAACCTTTTCTAGTGTAAAAGGAATGTTCTTAATAACTTTTACAACTTGTATATAATTAACTACCTACATGAAAATAATTTCTTTAAAGAATTATTTTAATTTTTACAAGGTTATTTTTTTATGAAATAGTTTTCCTAATATTTTGGAAATTCATAGTTTTTAGAATTTATTTTCTTATAAAAATATTTTCAAAACGTTTTATGTTTTAAAAATTAATTTTCAGAATTAAATGATATTTTCCTAAATAATATTTTTAAATTTATTTTAATTTTATTTATATTAAATGATAAAAAATTCATTTCATTTTACATATACTCCATTAGGGATACATTATATTGATACCATTTTTATTCTCCCTCTAGATGGTTTATGATTGTTTTGACCATGGATAGTGTTGAGATTCACTTCAATGATTCATTTTTGTAGTCAATAACCTTATATTGAAATATTTAATTTCATGTGATCACTAGATAATAAATTTATCCTAAATATCCATATTATTTATAATGGATATTTTTTTTATAAACTGAATATCATTTGAACATATTGTGTTATACATTAAAATTCATTTGTTTATCTGTGGAAATATTTATATATTTGTATTCTTAACTCAATATGGGGATTTGATGATAAGGAACATTGATTATGAATTTAATTTAATATTATATATATGAGGAATGATTTTGATATTCAAGACATGGGTGGATCTATAAATAGAAATCCCCTCGTTTCATTAGTAGTCTCATGGGATAAATCAAATGGCTAGCCATAGTTAAACGGGTTTATACCCAGCAGTTTTAAAATGTCTTGGGGATAGATATTAAAAATAAAGGTATCATGTGACTTTAAAAAATGACATCTAATAATTAATAATTTCATTTATTAAGAATCCATTTGTTATTATCCATGATATTTTTTCTATTATATTATCTCCACATGAATTTTAATTCATACTTTATAAATTAAATGGATTTTTTTCAGTTATTGACATTTCCATATTGATTAATCCTTATCCAGTTATGATAGTCATGTTTTTTATTAAATATAATATAGTTTATGTAATTTACCTTTCCATATTGACTATTTTAGTCAAATTTTTTAGATGGAATGTTTGTTGAGTAATTTACCTTTAACTGTTGATTATTCTCATCGATTCATGATTTCTTTCACTATACTTAACCCTTACTGAGAATTTGAGATCATCCTTATAATTTACTTTCTTGGGAATCCATAATGTGTACTAAAAAAGATATAAGAGAATATGATAGATGTTATAATGATATTCTTGAAAAAATTATGTTGTAATTTTTGTATTCAAATATAATTTTGGAATCGTGTATGTATCTAGTTTACCAAGACTACTAAAATATTTGTAAATTCAGGATATGATCACTTGTATCTTACTTCTATGCATTAAATAAGTAACCGGCTCTAAGGCACTGGTTTTGAGATTCCTATATTTGGAATTAAAGAAATATTATAATAAACCTTGTCAAATAGATTTAGGAAAACATATATTTGGGTACAAAACCATATAATAAAAATTATGGATAAGTATAGAATAACATCATATTGTTTTGGTATATTAGATAATACGTTGTTGTTCCCAGTAATACATAACTATCTGGATGCTAAAATTGGATGTGGTTTTTGAAACTGATGTACCTATGAGTAATAAGTCTAAAAAGGGAACATTTGTATTATCGCAATTGTCACCTTGTGCTTGAAAACAGGCCTTACTACAAACCTGTTTTGACACATTTGGGGAATATTATTTGGATAATTAATATTTTATTTACAAAAAATAATGAAATGGTGGAATAGATGATGAAAATGAACTACCTAGGTCAATCCTTTGGTGTCTTATGTTGAAAATAATGTATAGTAATTTAAATATTCTATAAATGATAATATGGTTTTCACACTATTATTATTATTCATTCATAGGCTATGATTTTTCGGTATTATTTAATGGTTGGGACTTGAAGGAATCATGTTAAAATTGATTATAAATAAAAATTTGTGAATATGAGTAACCAAATGGGATGGTCACTAGGGTGAATGTTTTAGTGATTTGGCCTAATATGTTGTTCAAAAGTATGATTAACAATATATAGCTTAACCAACTCCCAAACTCACTAATGAAGAGAAGGACAGAGTTCTGTAAGTGCTTGAGCGATGGATACCATAGGGGAAAGAAATCATGATTCCATCATGTAAAAAATGTGGAAGGATATACCAAGTAAAGAATCTCAATGGAATGAAAAATGATTTATTTGTGGAGAAGATGGTCATAAAAAATTATCAAGGAAAATGAAGAGTATTATAGAAGGAAATAAATGTCATCCTTCGGATCCATTTATAGTTGTCTTTATTATGGGGAAACTGTGTATTATCCAATTCAATTCCCACTTCTAAAGGTTAAAACCCAGAACAAGGTGGTGATTTTGTTATAATAAAATGGATGAAGTATTAATGTATTTTTATTTAATAAATAAATTGTATAAATATTTTACCAATTCTATTTTTGTTATAATAATCATGAAACATCAAATTGTTATATATATAATTATGGGTTATTAGTTAATGATTGATTATAAGGTTATTTTATTAAAAACCTCTTTTTAGGTTTTATATGATGGGAGTCTTCCAAGATTGAGGAAATTTTAGAGAAGTTCATGGAAAGTTTATGTTGTAATAAAAAATTTATTTGAGGAATAAATGCATTATATTTTATAGACCAAAGTTTAAAGGTATTGACATAATTCAGGGTTGAAATCATGATTAATGAAATTTTAATTATATATAAATAAAATTATTATACTCTGTGAAAAAATAAATAAATAAATAGTATTGAAAATCATAGTAAAAAACTTATCTAGTGATTCATTTTATTTCAAGGATATTTATGATGACCCAGACCCAAATGCCACTTAACGAGTGCCCTGAGCCAGGTGGGCCACATAGAATCAAACACATCTTCTCAAATGCCTAAGGTTGTGGACTAGTAGTGAGGGCCTAGGGTGTATCCATGAGAATATTATTTCCTCATTACTAGAGTGTAGCACAGTAGAAGAGATATAAATTAATAGTAAATTGAGAAAGCAATACGAATAAATAGCAGAAGCAAACTGATGCAATAGATAAACAAGAATAACAATAACTATATCAACTGAAATAGTGATGATGTAAAGTCATGTCACTAAAAAACTAGAAATCATGGATATAAGATAATAAGAAAAACATGTTCCAGAAGGTAAAAGAAAACAATGTCTACTCTAAACATCTTGAGATCCTCCTTAGTCATCTACTACCAAGATCAATCCTATCAGCACGCAATCACGTATTGGAAGGTGCATTATTCCCTTTGTCAATACCTGAAACCATGTAATCTACTCAAGGTAGAAAACAACTCATGGAGAGGGTTTGAGATAAATCTTAGTGGGCCACCACCAATGGTGTCTATAACATACGTATCGTCAAATGGAATATAGAAGTGTGCAAACATATTTGTAATGTAAGAAAGTAGTACAAAATAAAAAAATACCCAAGTTCCTACTTTTTAACGACCAAAAGTATTTCAATGGAAATTCCCTTCTTATATTTATGTTATAAAATAGCATAAAGACACAAAAAAATGAACTACTACATAATAAGAGACCTTTAAACATAAGTTTGTTACTTCTATGTTTGGAATTTCGAAAATCCGACATACACAGTTGTGTTCAAGATGATTTTTGGAGTCTAATGAAACAAAAATATTTTTGGTGAATAGTGACATACCCTTATGAATAGTAATATGACCTTTATGAATAGTAAATCATCCAACATAGGAGTAACATTACCTGTGAATAATTAAACAAAATTTATACACCTTTGAAAGTGACAATTTGACCTTAGTAAACGTTTTAGTATTTTGTAAGTCATAAATAATTAAATATAATTAATTAATTAATTTAAAAGAATAGTTATTTACCTAAAATTTATTCATAAATTATTGAATCAATGTCTTATAGTTTTTGATAATTTTATAAGACCCTGCGTAATTTTTGAAAGCACTACAAAATCATTTTTAACTTTTAAAAACTGTTTTTTAAGTAAATTATGATTTTAATTAAATATTAAATTAATAATATTTCGAAAATTATTTTTGAAAAATAGAATTCATTTTTGGATCCTACATGTTGAAAAATGGTAGGCGTAAATTTTTGGGTTTTTTCCGAAATACTTCAATTTTCGGGTGAGTAGTAAAAAAATATAGTTTTTCGCATAATCGGTGTATACTAAATTGCATCATTAATGATGTAATGATGAAATAAAAATTCTAGAACATTAGTATTGGCCAAATTATATTAAATTTCATAAATGGTTCCTTAAAATACAATAAATCCAATTCTCAAACCTAAAAAGAACTTTCCAAAGCCTAAAGTCAAAAGGTGTTTTCTTAAAGTGTCTTTTTTATCTTTCTTTCACTTTACTTTTAATAAATTAATGAATTAGAATTATAAAAAAGAATTAAAGCCTAAAAAGAATTATATTATATTAATATATGATTTATGATTTCAAAAAACTACTATTACAAGTCTAACTTTTGATATATTATTTTATTTAATATTTTATACTAAAAACACCTCCCTCCTCATGTATAAATAAGCCCTCCCCCTCCTCTTTCCAAACCACACCTCTCAAGCTTCAAAAATTGTCTAAGATCTGCCCAATCATCTCCCCTATCCCCTTACCCACATCCAAGAGCTTCTGGTCTCATCAAAAGACCAAACTTAGGCCCTTAAGGAGGTTCTCAAGAGAAGGATTTAAGAGGTAATTTCCCTCCCTCTTCTCCTTTAATTCCCTTTCAAGTTCAAGTTCATTTCTTGATCTCTCCCCACCTATATTCATCCAAATTGTGTTTTAAATCCAGTATTATACATACTGTAATTTTATGATTCTAATTTGATATTATATCACCTATACCCCTTTCCCTCTTCCTTTTATTTTATTAAAGAGAACGTTGTTCGTGAGGTGTTAATTTATCACCTTCAAGAACAACATGCCTTCTTCTTCCATTTCTACCTTCAGATCTGGTCATGAAACCATTTTTATGGTTTAAAAAGAATATTCTATATGTATTATGTTCTATTTAATGTTCTTGAAATAACCTATTTCCATATTACTAAGTGATAAGTTAAAACAAGTTCATTGCGATCCAAAAACTGCCCAAATTGACCCAAATAACCATCATTTAATTCTTATCAAATGATTCATCCACATGGGTCTAATATAATTAATTATAAGATAATTAAAACTCCTGTAACATCATTCATGAAATTTAATATCATTTTTGGATGTTTACTCATGTTCTACCCAAACTTCAATTTAAGAATACAAGTGAACCACCCAAGAAAAAGCATAAAAACAAACATCCCCGAACAATGTTTTTAAAATCTATAAGTCATCCAAAGGAACATAATATGACATAATGAAACCAGAATGAACCCTATTAATGTAAAAATGGTTCTAGATTTCTAATTAATGAATATAATGTCATTATATAGGACATTAAAGAGAAGGAAGCATTCATGTACAAGGTAAGGGGAAATCTCGAACCCAATTTTCTTCCTTCAGGTTCTCCCTCTTTCAAACCATTGTTGATATGGTTACTCCTCAAAGACCATTTTTTCATCATTTCCTTTACTTTTATGGGATATACATGTATTTCAATGGTTTTTATTTCCATCGAAATGTTTTCCAAAATAACTCTTCTTTTAAGAACACCCCTTTTACTTCTCACTCAAGGTAGACGGTTCTTATAACATATATGTTATTCCCTCTTTATTTTAGGGAACCCAAAGCTTATGAATGTGTTATTATGAGATGAAACACATTACTTTTCATGGGTTAATTATGTTAAGTTATGATATATGTTCATTGTGGCATGCATGATAAATGATAATGTTATGATGCGACGGGTGCACCTGAAATTATATAGCACAATATGAATGTTTAAATGTGACGGGTGCACATGAAATTATATAGAGCTCCAATGCATTGGGTAAAGTGATGAATCTCATGAGTGAATTTGAAATGATGTGTGAAAAAGATGCTAGCTTGGTTTAAAAGTATGTGTGGTAGTTAACCACTAAGACATAATGTTTCATTTTTATGCATTGCCTCATTTCAAGTCTTTTATTTATGCTCCTCTCATGGTCATGATCTTTTGCCTATGTTATGATTATGATCACCCCATGATATATTGTTTTTATCTATCCTCTTACTGGGATTCTAGTTCACCCCTTTTTATGTATATCCTCAGGTGGCTACATGTACTAAGGAGAGGACAAGTGCCACATAAAATCTAGAGAAGAAGAAATTAAATAAATGTTTATGGTTGATGATGTATTTGTTATGTATGGTCCTAGTTTTCCCAAGACACTAAACCTCTGGATCCTCTATGTGTAATACTATTATGTTTTTTATCTTTGAAATGATGTAAAAGTAATGTAAGAAAAGGTTGGGTTGCTATATACTTCAACCCTTAGCTGGTGTCTGAACATATAACCAGTTAATTAATTAATAAATTACCATTTAATTTTAATAGGTCCCATGAGGCATAACCAACACTGACATCACCTTGTGATAGTATAAGTAGTGAAGGTCCCAAGACGTAATAAAGAAAACATACAATGATATCAAGTGAGGGAGTTCTAGGGTAAAAACCAAGGTAACATAAACTCATGGAAAGCTAAATCAGTAGTATCTGAGTCCAGATAAAGGGTAAGCATGTAATCCATGGAGCATAATCCAAGTCTTTCCCCAATAAGGTTCCTAATAAGTTCTTGGTGATCAACCAAGGAAAAATAGAGCTAAGAAAAGACAAGCCCCTATAGGCTTTCTCCATGGCACCTACTAGTCACTAATGGATCCAAGGAGTGTATCTGAGGTATCCTATAATAAAGAAAAGGACCCAACGTCATTATAAAAGGCATCCAAGGAATAGAAAAAAACTATATTCCAGGTGGGTATCAACCTAAGAAAACCATATCCTTGAATCGAAATGGGGTTCTCGAGACCCAAGGTATTCTCCTCTCAGAATCCAAGGCGAGCTCAAGTCATTACATTCTTATTTGATATTGTAATCAGGTAGTAATTTATTTGGTTCATGTATTGCCTTCCATTAGTGTGGATATTCCAAGTAGAGTTGAAACCATTTATTTATTTGTCCAAGCCTTGTCTTCCATTATATTGGATAGGCCAAGTAGAATTGCAAGCATTTAATCAATTCTTAATTAGCCATTAAGGCTTATTAATTTAGTTAGGTTCACTCTTATACCTTCTATCAACATAGAAAGGGGTGATACAGACATGGAACCTTTATTAAATCTCTTTTGATAAGGCCAAGTTACATACTTAGTATACTTTCTATTTCACATTTCATATTTTAAATTTAATAGACATTTGTAATCACTTAACTTAGGCTAGTCAAGTTGTGAACATACATGGTATATGAAATTATGAAATCCTCATCAATAAAAATTTATTTATTATAGTAAGTCTCATGTTTAGGAAGGTCAAGTAAAGGCACACCTGAACTATGGCTCAAATGTGTCAAAACACAAAAAACCCTATTATGGAATAACCTTCGACATGGGGTGGATTGAGTTGTGGGTGAAACCAATAAAAACTAATAACATATTTGGAAATATCATAACCATTCCATTCTAACACATATAATCATTTAATGGTAATTTAAGAAATGGTTTCCAACAAAATAGGTTGGACCCACACAAATATTCTAAAAACAACGAACTGTAGGGATGAGTTATATACCACCCACCTTAGGGTTTTACGATCCTTCTTCTCTGGTATCAGCCATTGATTTGTATTGGATCTGATTAGATCTATGAAAAGGTAGAAAACACTCACATGGTGATATCTAGGTTGAGAGTGAAAGAGAAGAAGAACGACTGAAGAGAACTTGAGTACTTACCGTTGCACATCCAACGTGATGAACAAAAGATAGATCAAAAGCCGGATGAAGGAGAAATATTGATCCCTATCTTTGGCATTCAAAAAGATCTAAAGGGAAGAAAAAGGAGGAAAATAATGCAGGTCCTTATATTTGGGAGGAAGGATCAGATTAATATATCATTAAGGTTGTTTTGGACATTTTACACAGGTTTTTAGCCTTCACATGGTTTGTCTACATGGTTTTTCAAACCATGCGCAAACCATTTCAGATGGTTTAGCTAAAACCTAGGAAAAAGGGGCATTCACATGGTTTGGATGAATGTCCATTTGCCAATCGTGCGAGGTGCCACAGTCTGAAAAAAATACAATTTGCACGGTTAGGAAAACCGTGCGTAAATCATGTGACTTAGCATGTTTTCCTAGAAAGAGGTGTTCTGATCTCCAAATAATCCCCAGTCACCCTCAGAACCTTTTATAACTAATTAGACATATATAATAGTTCCTAAGTAAATTTTTAGACTAAAAATTTAAGGATTCATACCTGAGTGAAAAATTGGGTTCTTACAGTCTTTCCCCCTTTAAAGAAGTCACCTACCGAGTTCTCCTTCCAAGGGTAAGGAAACACTATCTGAGAACAACTCTGGACATTGGGAACATACGCTGGCTTCCCTCTCCCATGTATTATCTAGTACTCGGTTGGATTACCAAAGCACCCATATGAGAGGGACATACTTGCGTTAGAGAGCCTTCATACTCAGTCAACGACGCATACTAGATATTCCTCAAAGGTAACATCGACATCTAACTCCACTTTCTTGTGATCAAAGGTATGATATGGGTCAACATGATATTGGTGAAGCTACGAGACATGAAAGAAATCGTGCAGACATGGTATCTCTGAGGTAGTAGCAACCGATAAGCAACTGGCCTGACTCTCTCTAGAATTTTAAACAGCCCGATGTATTGAGGAGACAACTTTCCCTACATCCATAACAGTCTATACCCTTGCCTTGGAGATCCCAAAAGAAAAACATGATCTCCAACCTCAAACTCAAGAGGTCATTGATGACGATTGAAATAAGATTTTTGTCTAGACTGAGTAGTAGTCAGATGCTTTATGATTAGTTGGACTTGTTCTGAAGTCTCATGAATTATATGAGGACCTAGTAGGGTTGCCTCACCAGACTATTGCTTGAAAAATGGTGAACAACATGGCCTACTATATAAGGACTCAAAAGGAGCCATCTGAACCGTCACCTAGAAACTGTTATTATAGGTGAACTCGATAAGAGGGATATGCTTCTCCCAAGAACCATAGAAATCAAGTATGAATTCTCAGATCATATCTTCTAAAACCTATATTTTTCGTTCCAATTTCACATCGATCTGAGGGTGAAAAGATTTTATTAGGATCACCTAAGTCACCAAAGCATTCTGCAAACCCTATTAGAACCGTGAAGTGAAATGAGCATCCCTATCTGAAATGATAGTACATGGAACTCTAAGTAGTCTAATGATCTCATGAACATACATTCTTCCCAGATCATCAATTGATAAAGTCTCTCGAATAGGGATGAAGTGTGAGATTTAGTTAGTCATTCAATGACTACCCAGATAGCATATCTACCCCTCAATGTCCTAGGTTAGATGACTAAAAAATCCATAGCAACATATTACCATTTATATTCTGAGACTAGAAGTGGCTGTAACAAGCTTGCAGGTCTCTGGTGCTCTGCCTTCACCTGCTAATAAGTGGAACACCAGTGATAAATAATACAATCTAAGATTTCATCCTAGGATACTAATACTGGCGACACATATCTTGATACATCTTTGAGGTGCCTAGATGAACTGCCCACTAAGAAGTGTGGGACTCTTTCATAAACTCCTCTCTCACATATGAAGGAACCCAGATACATCCATGTAAACGCAGGGCATCATCAATATCCAAAAAACAATCTGGAGGTGGGTTATCTCGTGATATTCTCTCATGAAGAACCAAAACTTCAGGATCTGAAAACTGACTACTCTTCACCTTCTCTAGGAGGGAATAGGTAATTGATAAGGCTGGGAGTTCATATTGGTCGTGACTGTCATGAAAATCCAAATGAAGTTCAGAAAAGAGTTCCATTAACTTCCATTCATCACTAGCTTCCTATACGACCAACGTTTGAGTTTTCTGACTCAGTGCATCTGCAATGACAATTCCATTTCTAGGCGTATAAACAAGATAAAAATTAAAGGATTGAAGATATTCGACCCTTTTTTGGTGTCATAGGTTCATTTCACACTGGTAAAAGATACAGTTGAGGCACTTTTGATTTGTATACACCACAAAGTGCTCACCCAAGAGATAATGTGTCCAGCAATGTAAGGCATGGACCACTGCTGCTAGCTCAAGGTCATGCATTGGGTAATTTCTCTTGTGAGGCCTCAAATTCTGAGATACATACGCAGTGTATTTTCTATATTGCATCAACACTTCTCCTAGGACAATTCCTGATGCATCACAAAAGATGATATAACCTTTACCAGGTTCTGGAAGAATCAGAATAGGTGTCGAGACATGCCTTCCTTTCAGATTCTAAAAGGCTTTCTCGCATGATTCTGACCATAGGACTTTAACAACCTTTTTTGTAAGTCCGGTAAGAGGTTAACTAAGACATGATAAGTCCTATATGAAATGCCTGTAATATCCAGCAATCTTTAAGAAACTCTTGATATCAAACATGTTCTTAGGATGCTCCCCGGAGGCTACAACACTAACCTTTTGGGGTCAATAGATACTCATGATTCTGAAATAATATGACCGATGAAGAGGAACCTATTGATCCAGAATTAACATTTAGTAATATTGGAATAAATATGATGCTCTCTCAGTGTACTCATAAAAATCTCAATATGTTTGGCATTGTCATTACGATTGCACGAATACACCATGATGTTGTACACAAAGACCACAAATAAAGAGTCCAAATAGGGATGGAAAACCCTATTCATCAAATCCATGAAAATGGAAGGAACATTCATAAGACCAAAAGACATAACAAGATACTCATATAGACCATACCTGCTACAGAATGATGTACGAGGTATGTATGATGGTCTGACTCACACCTTATGATAACCCGATCTCATGCCGGACTTAGAGAACACATTTTCTCCTCAGAGATGGTCAAAGAGATCATCTATTAGTTGAAGTGGATACCAATTCCAGATTTTAATCTGGTTCAACCTTCTATAATTCACTCCCAAATAGAGAGTTCCAACCACCTTCTTAGAAAAAATCAAAGGTGAACCCCAAGAGGATGTACTAGGATGTATAAATCTTTGGCCTCTAAGTACTCTATCTTCTGCTTGAGCTCCTAAAGCTCATCAGGTTTCATCCTTTATGGTGGAATGACACTGTAGCTGCTCCTGGAAAAAGATCTATTGAAAAATCTACCTCTCTCTCTCAATATGTAATCCTGAAAATCATCAGGAAATACTTCCCTAAAACGATCAACTACTAGAGGGAAAGAAGTTTGAAGAAAACCCTAACCCTCCATGAAATGATTTGAAATCTGGGTGGCCAGTCCACCTAACCTATGATGCTTCGATATGCTCTCCTAGCCTGAACATCCCACTCACCTTTGAAAAGATAACTGCTGCCATATTGTGATGTAAAAGAAACCCTGCAGAAATAAAAGTCTACAAAGTCATGATAGTGGACTAACCAATCCAAATATATAATGACATCAAAGCTAGTCATCTCGAGAATAAAGATATTACACATGAAGGGGTAACTACCTACCTCAAGGGGACATTCCCTGCACTATCGTATTCCCTCCATCCATATTCCCAATGTTGTATCAAGGGTCATTACAACATAGTGATAATGTATCTCTAGTTTTAGACTTTCTAAGATAGATATAGAAATAAAAGAGTTTGAAGCACCTATATCAAACAAAGTAGTGATAATAGTAGAGGCTACAAGAATATTACCTCGTACAGTAGATGGTCATGCGGCCGGATCCTCAGGTATCAGTTATAAGGCCCGCAACTGACCTGATCCATGACCCTATGCAACATAAGGGCTACCACGATCATGACTACTCTACAAGTGCTACTGGTGACCAGCGATTAGAATACCACGAATATGACCTCCTCCTCGGTGAGACCTTCCAGTGCTACTCCAACTTCCCGCCTGACACGGTGAAAAAGAACTCGCTCCTGAATGTGGAGCTAAAACTGATCCTTTTCCACTTGAATCTAGTAGAAAGGTCTTGTAAAAGTGTTGAAGATGTCCCATATGACAACATAACCGACACTCAATAGGGTCTCTATCAAATTGGGGTTTCTTATGTCTTGTCTTTCTACACTAATGACACACTATATAGCTATCAAACTGGATACTCTCGCTTCCACTTCCCTAATGATAAACCTCAAGAGAACATTTCATGCCACTGGAATAACTACTTTAATGTCACAACACTGATCATTTAAACTCCGTACTCGGTCCATCCCTCAGGTTATGCTCAGTTATAAGGGAATGATCAACTATTACAGAGAAGTCAAGAAGGCGAAATACATTCACCTGAGTTCAGATGGTGTACTGTAGCCCATACTCAATAAATCTAGCACGCGAAAGCTCATCACCAGCGAGAAGCGGTCAAAATCATTGTAAATCAGTGAAACATGCCGAATATTCCATAACTGTCATAGAACCTTTCTTAAGATTCATGAAATCTTATGCTCTGTCAGCTCTCAATTACTGAAAAAAGAATTTATCATAGAAAGTATTCTGGATGTCAACCCATAACATGCCCTGGTGATGTCTGACCTGGGTAAAGACATCCCACCAAAGCTTGGCTAAATCTGGAAGAATTTATGTAGAATGCTTGACTCTCCACTCTGGAGGCATTTCCAGATGCTCAATGATAGGAAGAATTGCATCTAGCTAAGACTCAACAGCCTGAGATCCACCATCCCCTAAAAAGGTAGAAGTATGATGCAGCTGGAAATCACCGGTCAGATCAGCCATCATGGGTGAAACCCATGGAGCACTAATCATGGACTAAATCACACATAAAAACTATCATGTACTTGGGAATAAGTGTCTATATTATGTACAATAGTCAGTTCCTCAAGTGGCACTCCTGGAATTAAGACTCACAGCTCATGGCCCACTATGTTTGGAGCATGGTCGTCACCACCTTCATGCAGAACAACATGAGGATGTAATGGAGGCATTGGTCAATAAATTCCAAGCACATGCCTTAGAATAAGCATAGGATCAAAAGAGATAGAATCACTAATAGAAACTAAATGTAAGAAAACTCACCACCCAAGGCATACTACCCAAACTACCTGCTTAGATGGCCATATATTTGTATGTTCTCAAGTATAAGTTTTATGTAATTTTGTTGATAACTCTTAGGTTCACTCCTTTACCTTTAATAAACATGAAAAGGTGTGATAAGAATGTGAAACCAATTCAATTGTTATTTCATGATTCAACTTATAATGGATAGTTATTTTCGATGAATCAGTGTCAATAAAACTATCACAAAAAACGACACCCATTTACTTATAACATAATGTCTTGACTCGGTAAATTAATGATTCTAACCCATGAGGGCCCATACACATCATGAATTGAGATAGGAAATCACTCAATCGAAGCCAATTTAATTCATGTACAAGAAACTATCACAACATAACTCAACAATCACAAGCATATCAAGCAATGAAAAGCAGTGAAATGCACTTATATGGCATGGTAATATGCATGACATGTGAATTTTAGGTGCTTATGATAATCCATGTAGAAATACTAATTGCCCACATATAATCAGGCCAAGGATGAAATAAATATCCAAATCTTAATAATCAACAACACCACACAACATGTGAGTCACCCAATGGTGAAATAATATCAACTGTAATAGGAAAAATAGAACAATAATGGCATTATAGGTAACTTGGATTTTACCCCAAAAATGGGATTGAAACGCCCAAGCCCCACTTATTACCAAGTCCCAAGAATTATTATTCTCTAATATATTGTCTCCAAATAGTCAAGAATGAAAAGAAACCACCTTTGATACCACTTTGTGATGACCCGGACCCAGATGCCACTTAACAGGTGCCCAGAGCCTAGTGGGAACATGGCCTCAAGCGCATATTCTCGAATTATAGAGGCTGACAACTGAAAGGGAGGGAATAAGGTGTGTCTATGGGAATAATATTCCCTCATTAGTAGAGAGTAGCACAATTTAAGAGAAATAAATGAATAGTAAACAATAGAAGCAATATGAATAAATATCAGAAGCAAACTGATGCAATAGATAAACAAGAATAACAATAACTATATCAACTGGAATGGTGATGATGTAATGTCAAGTCACTAGAAAACTTGAAAGCATGGATACAAGACAATAATCATAACATGTTTCGCAAGATAAAACAAAATAAATTCTACTCAAAGCATCCTGAGATCCTACTCAGCCATCTTCTATCAAGCTCCATTCTACCCACACACAATCAGGTATTGGAAGCTACATTATTCCCTTTTTCAGTACCTACAACCATGTAATCTAATCCGGGTACAAAATGGTGCCTGGAGAGGGTGTGAGATAAATCTCAGTGGGCCACCACCAATATTGTCTATAACATCCATCCTGTGAAATGGAATATAGCAGTGTGCTAGAATATATGTAAAGTAAGAAAGTAGTAAGAAATAACTAAATACCCAAGTACTTGCTTCATCCCTTGGTTGGGGTCTTAATATGTAACCAGTTCATTAATTAATAAATTACCATTTAATGTTGAGGCATAACCGACACTAACATCATATCGTGATAGTATATGTAGTAAAGGTTCCATGATGTAACAAGGAAACCATACAATGATATCTAGTGAGGGAGTTCCAGGGTAAAAACAAAGGTAATATAAACTCACAAAATTCTAACTCAGTAGTATATGAGTCTAGTTAAGGGGTAAGAGTGTAATCCAAGGAGTGTAATCCAAGGAATTCTGTGATAAGGCACCTACCAAGTCCAAGGTGATCAACCAAGTTAAAATGAGGTTATGAATAGATAGGTCCCTATGGGATTTCACCATGGCACATACTAGTCAATTTTGGATCCAAAGAGTGTATATGAGGTATCATGTATTAAACAAAGGGACCTGATGGTAGTATACTGGGAATCCAAGGAATATATAAGAACCAAAGTCTAGGTGGGTATCAACCTAAGAAAACCATATCCTTGATTCGGAAGGGGGTTCCTGAGACCCAAAGTATTATACTCTCAGAATCCAAGGTGAGCTCGAGTCAGTCCCATCTTATTTGATATTGTAATCATGTAGTAATTAATTTGGTTCAAGTCTTTCCTTCCATTAGTGTGGACACATCAAGTAGAGTTGAATCAATTTATTTTTTGGTCCAAACCATGTCTTCCATTAGTGTGGATAGGCCAAGTAGCATTAAAACCATTTAATCAAGTCTTAATTAGCTATTAAGTATTATTCAATTATTGAGGTTCACTCCACTACCTTCCATCAACATGGAAAAGGGTGCTATAGACATGTAACCATTATTCAATCTCTTTTGATAAGGCAATGTTATATACTTTGTATACTTACCATTCCACATTTCATATTTCACATTTAATAAACATTTGTAAGAACATACCTTAGGTGGTTCAAGTGGTGAGCAAACATGGTACATGCCATTATGAAATCCTCATCAATAATAATTCATTTATTATAATAAGTCTCACCTTTAGGAAGGTCAAGTAAAGGCACACCTGAATGGTGTCTCAAACGTGTTAAAAAACTAAAAACCCAATCATGGAATAACTATTGACATGAGGTGCATTCAGATGTGTGTGAAACAACTAAAAACTGATCTCATATTGGGAAAGAGAAAAACTATACGACTCTAATGAGTATAATCATGGAATGTTCATTTAAGAAATAGTTTCCAACAAATCTGAAGGGGGCCACATGAAAATTCAAAAAACAACGAACATTAGAGATGAGTTATAGAACACCCACCCTAGGGTTGTATGATCCTTCTCCTCCGGTATCGACCATTGATTTCTCTCGGATCAGAATAGATCTAAGAAAAGGTGAAAAATACTCACCTGGAGAAATCATGGTCGTGAGTGAAGGAGAAGAAGAACAACTGAAGATGTAACAACCAAAGGTTTTTCAATAGAAATCCCCTTATCCTAAGTGTGTCATAAAATAAAATTAAAACACAACATAATGAACTACTACGTTCTAAGTGACCTTTAATACTGGGTTTGTCACATCTGTGATTGGAATTATGAAAATCTGACATACACGATTGTGACCAGTAAGTTATTTCGAGTCCGATAAAGAAAACATAATTTTTGGTGAATATTAACATACCCTTATGAATAGTTATGTACCCTAATGAATAGTAACCTTACATATGATAGTATTTAAATAATATGCAAGGGAAATTATGATGTACCTGTATTTTAGAATAAGTAAACGAATGTTTTAAAAATGGGTTTTAATAATAAATTATGATTTCAATTAAATAATAAATTAATCATATTTCGATAATTATTTTTGAAAAATGACTTCATTTTTGGATTCTACATGTCGAAAAATGGTTCGTGTGATTTTTTGGGATTTTTCTAAAATACTGGAATTTTTTATGAATAGTAATTTCTGATAATTCACAATAAATGCTAAATAATGGATTAATTGAGTCATTGATGATGATCTGATGATGTAATCCCAATTGGTTATAAGTCACATGCATTTATTACTATTCTTGGTCATTTAATACTTACTATTCCTTGTCTTGTGAAGAAATAATAAAATAATTATTAAAAATTTATGAAAACCCTCCTCCCCTCCACTATAAATACCACCCATTCTTACCTCTTATCTTCACTCCTCTCAAGCCTTGTACCTTGCCAATATTCTTCCCAAATTTTCCCCCAGCTCCTCCCGCACTTCCAAAATCCCCTATCCTCTTCATAATACCAAAACCTCTCCCCTTATGAGGTTCTTAAAGGAGGAAGTTTCAAGAGGTAAATTCATCTTTCCAATTCCTTATTTTCTTTTATGTTCTTTTCTTTTTTGTTTCTTTCATCACCTCCCTTCACCCAAATAGTATGATAACTCCAATAACATACATGTAATGGAATTTTTTTATGATAATGAGATATTTCATTATCTTCTCTCTTTTCCCAACCTTTTATTTGAAAGGATTGAAAGCACCGTTTGAGATGTGCTAATTTAGTGCATTCAAGGACAACAATTTATCAATTTCTATTATCATCTTTAAATCTGGTCATGAAACCATTTTTGTTATGGTTGAACCAGATTATATATGTCGTATATCCTATATTTATTCTGTAATATTCTTTGTAAAAATGGTATTAAGTTATAAATAATAACATGTTATTTGTAATCAAACCCACCAATTAACAAAAACGGTTGTCACTTTAGTTTTATATAATAGTTCGAATTCAATCTATGTAAACTATTTAAATTTTAAACCATTTAATATAATTTATGTTCAATAATATAATATAAATTCAATTTTGGAAAACCAATTTCATCTTACATGTCTATCAAAACATAAATATAAGTGAACCGGTCATTAAAATCAAGTAAACAAACGAGCTCGAACAATGAAATTGAACCTCATAACCAATCAAAATAGTTATGAATGAACATAAAATGATTATAGTCAAAAAATTAAATATATAGGGGTTATTTAATTATTAATTAATAAACCAAATTTGTTTATTCAGGTATTTAATTACAAGTGGAGAACACCAACAGATTTAAGGTAAGGGATCCTCCCCATTTCACTTTTATTTCAAGATTGTCCTCTATGTTATTCCATTTTATGTGTGATCCCTAATGATAGGGTATTATTTAGCACCATACCCATAAATCCATTATGATTTATATGTTTTTAGAAACCCCATTATCTCTCAACAAATCCCTTTGAGGTGCACCCGATACCATGCCAATAATCCGTAATGAATTCTACCCGAACCTCCTTTACTCGTTCGGGTTTCTCTATATTTCTTTTTACCTAAATGAAGTTTTATTATATTTATATGTAAAAATTCAAAATTATATTTATATGCTCCATACTCATGTTCCATGATCCATCCCTCATTCTCTTTTGGTGATATGCAAGTTTTTTTAGTGATTCCCACCTCGATACCCCCCGATAAGCAATCTTGTTTTAAGGGAACTTCCCAAATTCTTACCCGATTTCAAGTGCACTATATCTTCTATTTTATGACACCATTGTCTTTATAAAATCATTATTTTTATTATGAAAACCTTCTTGGTTCAATACTTGTTATATATAAAATATTACTCCCTTTTCTATTTTAGAAGCTCTATAGTATTATCCTTAAAATCGCACAAAATGCTTTAATGTTATAATTTCCCTAATACTATTCATACAAGTTTTTACTTTTTTTTTTGAAATCAAGTATCATTATATATGAATATTTAATTTCCATGTATAATTCACTTCTTTCATGTACACATTCATTATATGCCCATTGGTTATGATTTATTTCATTGTTGTGGAACCTAATTCATTCCATGGGCACCCTTATGTTTTTATATGGTTGATTATGTATGATTATTGGTGTGGAAAGATTATTTATGTGGAATGAATATTCATGAAAATGTTGAGATGGGTGTGCCCAGATAGTGCTCCAATTCATTGGGTAAAGTTAAGTCTCTTGAGATGTGATGTGAAACGGGATTGGTGGTTAGCCCTGACCGGTACTAAAATGGGAAACGGGATTGGCGGTTAGCTCTGAACTGTACTAAAGAAATGTCTTATGATTCTGCCACATTTATATGATTACACGTTTATATGATCCCATGCTTATATGATATGATTACATATGTTCAATGCTTTGTTATCATTATGTTAGGCTTCCTAACTCATGTGCTTAAGATGTATCCTTATGTTCACTCCCTTACTAGGATTTTTGGCTCATCCCATTGTTCACGTGTTCCCATGTGTACCCTATGTAGATATAAGGTATCACAGGAAGTTAGGATATCTTTATGGAGATTAAATAAAGAAATGTTTTTATTCCCATGTTTTATGTTTTATGTACCTAGTCTTCCAAGACACTAGACTTAACGATCCTTGGCTTGTACTCTGATGTATAATTATGCATAAAATTATGTAATGTTAAATATAAAAGAATTGGGTCGCCATTGTTGATATCATATGATGGTCTAGTTATTTTTGGAGATTAGGAATAGATAACCTTAGTGAGAACCTTACGGATGAGACGAATTATAATAAAACATCCGAGTAAGTGGTTTATCAAGAAAATACATCCCTATCTGGATACGAACAGGTAGAGGCGGCTCTGGCACAGATGTAACTAGGAGTGAAAACTCCCACAAGGAGTTTTAGGCTTGACCCAAGGTATCTTGGTACATGAAAATGGTCTTTTCTTCACTCTTGGTAAAAACACTCCTGAGGGATATGATTTGGTAGATTTATGAGCATAGTAGAAACCATTATTAAGGGAGAAAAAAATCCCATAAGAATATAAGTCAAGAAATAGGTTGAGGATAACCTAGATTTAAACCTAAGGAATCACAAGTAAGTATGTACTTCTTATTTATAAGTTCATCATTTTATGTTCAAAGTTTAATTTTTATACTCCCCCCTGAATGGCCCGAAGGACTTATTTTTTATTTTATTATAGACAATACCCCTTTTAAGGGTTGAAGGGGAACCCATACATGACCTGTAGGCCCAAGGCCCAAGGCCCGACAAACCCACAGTACATGACCCAAATGCCCAGAGGCATACCATGCCCAATACATGACCCGTAGGCCCAACCCACTTGAACTGCCCCTCCCCGGAATTCTATGTCATTGATCACATAGCTCCCACCTTGCATTCTTGATCGGCTAGCATTTCCCTATATAAAGATGAATGGTGCCTGGTCCCGATGGCGGCTGCCATACCCTCTCATTCTTCTAATTCGGTTAGCTCTGCATCTGGTGGATGATACTCCTATTGCTCTGATCCTATTCTGGGTCCTGTTCTATGTGAACTAGGCTACTCCATGGTCTACATGACCTGAATTCCCTATGGCCTGAAGGCCTTTGATGACCTGAAGGCCCTGGAGACCCGTAGGCCCAAACCGGTGGCCCGAAGGCCCAAATCGGGTGAATAGTTCCAGGTGCTACAGTACCGAACAGTATCTGCTACACTGAATGATACAATACTTCTACAGTAATTCTACAGTGAATTATACAGTACTGCTACAATACCCCCTAAAATTCACCTCCACCCAGTTTTGAACCTGGGTCTCTTGGATGCCAAGTAGGAGCCCTTACCACTCATGTACGATCTTGTTGAAAAAATGTGTGTTGCTAACACCGACTCCCAGAGGGGGCCCCCACTAGCCCAAGTGCATGCCATATTCCCTAGCTAAAAAATGGATTGGCATCTCCCTGTTCATAATACGAATAGTGTTCGAGCCTGGTGGGACTCGATCCTACGCCAGTTCCCATGGAGACTGAGGGGTACAGCCAGTGGGTACCACTCGACTAACACCCAATGGAAAAAACGTGTGTTGATAACACTGACTCACAGAGGGGGGCCCCCACCAACCCAAGTGCGCACCACGCTCATGAAATTTTTTTCCCTGCTGGCTTGAGTTATGAATAATAACATGAATCGTGCAGAATACCCTCCTCCAAGGAAAGAGATAGTTGTCATAGAATCATTCATATAGTAAAGGCCACCCATGTTTAGAAGATCTTCTGATCCCCTCCTCACGGAACAATGGATTAACTCCATTGGAAATATATTCTATGTCCTCTAGTCCTCAGAATAAGAGATTGTTGTACTGGAAGTCTTTTATTTTGATGGGGAAGCAGATCAATGGTGGAAACTAATCAAGGATGAAAAATCCCAAAAGGAAATTGATTCCATGGATTGGGAGGAATTCAAGAGGATGTTTTTCAACAAATATTTTCCTCAAAAACTTTGTCTCAAGATGGAAATAGAGTTCCTTGGACTCAAGCAAAAGGAAGATGAGTCCATTGGGGAATATGAAGCAAACTTTATAGGGCTTGCAAGGTACACCTCTGGCTTTGTCATGAACACTGAAAGTAAGGTTGATCACTTCTTTAGCGGACTAAAGCCATGTATATTAAAAGCATTGGTGATTCGAGACTTAGATAGTTATGAGGATATTTTCCATTGTGCACTCAATGTTGAAATGGAGATTGGAGACTCTCATTGGTCTCATGGGCCAAGTGACAAGAAGAAGAAAATTAAGAATAACATGGGTGGTTTATCAAACAAATATCTTGATGGAAAGAATCCTGACTTCCCCCTTGAAAAAATGGTGGGAAGAAATATCTTGGTTACTGTCTGAAGGAAACCAAGAATTGTTTGAAATGTAAAAAGTTTGGTCATCTAGACAAGAACTCCTGATGGGATATGAAAAATACCACTAATGTTGAAGAAGATAGAAATGTATAGATCAACACTCAGCCTGTAGTGCAGTGTTAAAACTATAATAAGTAGGGGAATTATGAGAACAATTTCCCTAAGCCGAGGGTTGTTGGAGGAAATAAACAATAACCTCGATGGAAAAAAGGATGGGATTAGGCTATCACTATTGTGAGGTGGAGCCAAATAATGATGTGGTGACAGGTATGCTAGTTATTCATTCAATAATAGCGAATGTACTATTTGATTCTGGTTCTCCGCATTATTTTATATCTTGCATGCTTAGTAAAACTATTCAAAAACCACCTTAATATTTGGAGGAAAAGTTATTTGTGAGAACAGAGAATGGTTACATCGTTGTGTCCATGGTTTATAACTCCTCCCCAGTTAAAATTAGTGGACTGATCCTCCAAGAAAATCTCATTATACTTTCTTTAGTGGTGTTTGATGATATCTTGGGCATGGATTGGCTATCTTTTTTCAACGGCAATATCAAATGTTGGGAAAAGGATATTGGTCTTCACATCTCGAAGCATCCTCCGATTCTTTACAAGTGTAAGGAGGAAAATGAGTCTCCTTTAGAATCTTCGTCTCAAGTGCTGATATTTTTTTTCTTTATAAGCAAGCATTTCTAGGTAAAATGATTGAGAAAAAAAAGAATCAGGCTTGAAGACATTCCCATCGTGAGGGATTACACTAATGTATTCCCTAAAGTGTTGTATGGTCTTCCTTCTGACCATGAGGTTGAGTTATCAATTGAACATATTTCTAGATCTTTTCTTATATCAAAGACACCTTACAGAATGGCCACTGTAGAGCTAGAAGAACTAAAAAAGCAGTTACAGGAGAATATAAAGAAGGGTTTTATATGCCCGACTGCTTCAACTTGGGGTGCGCCAGTCCTCTTTGTCAAGAAGAAGGATGGATCTCTGCATTGATTATCTTGAACTCTATAAAATCACGATAAAGAACAAGTATCCCCTTCCATGGATAGATGACTTGTTCAATCATCTTTATGGGGCCAGTTCTTTCTAGGTAGAAAATAATCAATTAAAGGTGAGGTAGGACGATATCCCCAAGACTACCTTTCGAATGAGTTATGGACACTATGAGTTCATAGTGATGCCTTTCGGACTCACTAATGCTCCACAATTTTCATGGATTTAATTAATAGATTATTTATAGATTACATTGACAAATTTATGGTAGTCTTTATTAATGATATTCTAATATACTCCAAGGGAAAAGAGGAACATGAGGAGAATTTGAATACTGTGTTAAATACATTGATATGGGATAAGTTGTATGAAATGTACAGTAAATGTGAGTTCTGGATGGTGGAAGAATAATTCTTGGGTCTTGTTATCACCAACAATGGGATATATGTGGACCCTTCCAAGACTAAGGCAATTGAATAATGGCCTAGGCCAACTTTTGTAATGGAGATTCGTAGATTTTTTGGTCTAGCTAGGTATTATCGATTATTTTTGAAGAAATTTTCACAATTGTCAAACCCAATGACTAAGCTGACACAAAAGGGGGTAAATTTTGTCTGGACGAAAGAATGTGAGGTAAGATTCAAGGATAAAAAGAGATGGCTGATCACTACACCTCTACTCACATTACCGAAAAGTGGAGAACGTATTGTGATATACAGTGATGCTTCAAAGAAAGGCTTGGGTTGAGTACTCATGAAAAATAATGATATGATAGCCTATGCCTCGCAATAGTTAAATATCCATGAGTAGAACTACCTAATGAATAATCTAGAGATGGAAGCTGAAATTTTTTCCTTGAATATCTAGAGGCACTACCTTTATGGTCAGAAGTGTGACATATACACCGACCACAAGACCCTAAAGTATATATTCATACAAAATGAGATCAACATGCGTCAAAAAAGATTGTTAGAGATAATCAAGGATTATGATTTCTCTATTCACTATCATCCTGGAAAGGTGAACAAGGTAGCTGATGCTCTAAGTAGAAAAGAACCTGCTACTCTATCCATGTTACAAATTGAGAAAGACCCTATCTTCTTGGATATGAGAAGGATGGATTTAAAAATAATAAGGGAAGGGGATACATCCTCCCATACCCAAATGATTTTGCAACCATCCATTCAAGAGAAGATTAAAGAAGCACAAAGGGATGATGTATAGTTACAAAAGAGGGTGAATGCAGTAAAAGAAGGGAAGCTGCAAGAGTTCCATATCAACGATGAGTGTGTGATTTGGTTTGGAACGCGTCTTTATGTGCCTTCATCAACCGATAAAAATAAAGAGTTATTAGACAATACACATAGCTAAACATTATCTATCCATCGTGGGAGTACGAATATGTACCATGATCTTTGAGAACACTTCGGGTGGGATTACATGAAGAAGGAGATTGCGGAATATATATCAAGGTGCTTGGTATGTCTGCAAGTTAAAGTAGTGCAACAAAAGTTGAAAGGGATGATGCAAAAATTTCCTATAACCATGTAGAAATGTGAGAATGTCACTATGGACCTTGTCGTGGGTCACCTAAAGATGTCGAGGAGAGATAAGGCGATATGGGTTGTGGTTGACCGAATCACCAAGACTTCCCATTTTATCGCTATTCAAGAAGACCTTTCTCTTGAAAAAATTACAAAAATATTTGTGAAGGATGCGGTGAGACTGCATGGTGTTCCACTATCAATTGTCTTTGATCATGGTCCAAGGTTCAAATCTAAATTCTGGAGGAGTCTTCAACATGCTTTGAGTACTGAATTAAAATTCAGCATGACCTATCATCCCTAAACTGATGGCCAATCCGAAAAGAATATTCATACGCTTGAAGATATTCTAAGAGCATGCTCTCTAGAATAAAAAGCTGGATGAGATCAACATCTCCCATTGGTTGAGTTATCATACAACAATAGATTCCTCTTGAGTATTTGGATGGCTCTGTATGAAGCTCTGTATGGAAAGTGAAGTAGAACTCCAACCTGTTGGGATGAAGTTAGAGAACGAAAGTTACTTGGAACCAATCTTTTGTAAGAGATGTCAGAGAAGGTTCAAGTCATCCAGAAAAACATCAAAGGTCCTCAGAGTCAGCAAAAGATCTATGCTTAAAACTGTCGAAGGGACTAGGAGTTCGACGTTGGAGATAAAGTCTTCCTTTGAATATCAACATGAAAGATAGTTGTGAGGTTTGGAATGAATGGGAAGCTAAGCCCAAGGTACATTTTCCCCTTTGAGATCCTTGACCACATAGGAGTCATGGCCTATCAACTTTATCTTCCAACAAATATGGTTTGAGTTCATGATGTGTTTCACGTATCACTCCTAAGGAAGTACATACCTGATCCCTCACATGTACTAAACTCAGAGGGGGTTCAACTGGAAGATGATCTCTCTTCTGAGGAGCATCCAGTGAAGATTCTCGATTGAAGAGATACGGTTATACACAACAAGACAACCCACCTTGTCAATGTGTTATGGAGGAACCAAAAGTATGAATAATCTACTTGGGAACCAGAGGAGGCAATGAAGGAGAAGTACCCTCACCTGTTTGCGGATTAGAATGTAAAACGAAATATCAAGGATGCAATTTCATAAGGGGGGAAGAATATAATGACCCAATTTTTTTCATTGGAAATTCCATTCTCATAAGTATGTCATAAAATCCAATTAAAACACAACATAATGAACTAATAAGTGCTAAGTGACCTTTAAACGTAGGTTTGTCACATCTATGTTTGGAATTTCGAAAATCTGACATACACAGTTGGGACTAGTATGTTATTTGGAGTCCGATAAGAAAAAATTATTTTTTGGTGAATAGTTACCTACCCTTATGAATTGTAACATACGATTATGAATAGTGATATACCCTAATAAATAGTAACTTCTCCTATTATAGTATTAAAAAAATATTCATGTGAAATTATGATGTGCCTGTATTTTAGAATAAGTAAACGAATGTTTTAAAAATGGGTTTTAATAATAAATTATGATTTTAATTAAATATTAAATTAATCATATTTAGAAAATTATTTTTGAAATATGGACTTCATTTTTGTATTCTACACATTGAAAAATGGTTGTGGTGAATTTTTTGGATTTTTCTGAAATATTCGAATTTTGGATGAATAGTAAAATCAGATAATTCACAATAAATGCTAAATAATAGATGAATTGAGTCATTGATGATGATATGCTGATGTAACCCCAATGGGTTCAAAGTCACATGAATTTATTAGTGTTGTTGGTCATAGAATAATTACTATTCCTTATCTTGTGAAGAAATAATAAACTAATGATTAAAAAATTATGAAAACCCTCCACCCCACCATTATTAATACCACCCATTCTTACCTCTTCTCCTCACTAATCTAAAGACTGGTGCGTTTCCAATATTCTACAAAAATATCTCCCCAAACTCCTCTCCCACGTCAAAAATCTCCTAGACTCTTCAAAATACCAAAACTTATCCCCTTAAGAGGTTCTCAAAGTAGGAAGTTTCAAGAGGTAAAATCCTCTTTTCCAATTCTTTCTTTTCTTTTATGTTCTTTTCTTTTTGTTTATTTCCTCAGCTACCTTCACCCAAATAGTATGATAACTCCAATAACATACATGTACTGGAATTTGTTTAGGCTAATGGGGTATTTCATTATCTTATCTATTTTCCACACCTTTTATTTGAAAGGAATGAAAGCACTGTTTGAGATGTGCTAATTTAGCACATTCAAGGACAACAGTTTATCAATTTCTATTATCATCTTTAAATATGGTCATGAAACCATTTTTTTATGGTTTAAACATATTATATATATGTAATATATCATATTTTAATTCTGTAATCTTTTTCTACAAATGGTATTATGTTATAAATCAAAACATGTTCTTTGTAATCAAACCAACCAATTAACCAAAACGGTTGCCACTTTGGTTTTGTATAATAGTTTGAAATCACTATAAGAAACCAAATTAAATTTAAAACCATTTAATCTCCTATATGTTCAATAATATAATATAACTTCAATTCTGGACATCCACTTTCATCTTACATGTTTATCCAAACATAAATATAAGTGAACTGGTTATTAAAATCTTGTAAACAAACGAGCCCGAACAATGAAATTTAACCTCAAAACCAATCAACACGGTTATGAATAAACATAAAATAATCATACCAAACCAATTAAATATATAAGGGGTTCTGAAATTAAAATTTAATAAAAATAATTTGTTTATTCAGGTCTTTAATAACAAGTGGAGAACACCAATAGATTTAAGGTAAGGTATCCTCCCCATTTCACTTTTATTTCAAGATTGTCCTCCATGTTATTCCATTTTATGGGTGATACCTAATCATGGTGTATTATTTAACCCCATCCCAATAGTTACCTCATGATTTATAATTTATTATAACCCCCATTATCTCTCAAAAAATCCCTTTTAGGTACACCTGATACCATGCCAATAATCTGTAATGAATTCTACTGGAACCTCCTTTACTCCTTCAGGTTTCTCTATATTTCTCTTTATCGAAATGTAGTTTTCTTTTATTTTTATGTAAAACTTTTACATACTCTTTATATTCTCCAAAATCATGTTCTAAAATCCATCCCTCCCTCTATTTTGGGGATATACATGTTTTTTAGTGATTCCCACCTCGATACCCCTGATAATCAATCTTGTTTTAAGGGAACTTTATGGGTTCTTACATGATTTCACATGCACTCTATATTTTTTTAAGCCACCATTGTCTTCATGTAATCATTATTTTTATTATGAAAACCTTCTTGGTTCACTTCTACTTCAATATATAATATTTCTCCCTTTTCTATTTTAAAATCTCTATAGTATTTTCCTTAATACAGCACAAAATGTTTTTATGCTAAAATTTCCCAAATACATTTCTTACAATATGTCACTACTTTTTGAAATCATGTACCATGATATATTCCTATTGAATGTCCATGTATAATTCCTTTCTTCCATGGAAACATTCATGATACGCCAATTTGTTATAATTGATGTCATGGTTGTGGTACCTAATTCTTCCCATGGGTACCCTTATGTTTATATATGGTTGATTATGTATGATTATTGGTGTGGAAAGATTATTTATGTGGCAAGAATATTCATGAAAATGTTGAGATGGGTGAACCCAGTTAGCACTCCAATGCGTTGGGTAAAGTTAAGTCTCATGAGATATTATGTGAAATGGGATTGGCGGTTAGCCTTGAACCGTACTAAAATGGGAAACGATATTGGCGGTTAGCCTTGAACCAAACTAAAGATATGTATTATGATTCTACCACATTTATATGATTCCATGTTTATATGATCCGATGATTATATGATATGATTTCATATGTCCCATGCTTTTTTATCATTATGTCATGCCTCCAAACTCATTTTCTTAAGATGTATCTTTATGTTCATTCCTTTACTGTGCTTCTTAGATCATCCCTTTATTGATGTGTTCCCCAGGGTACATAATGCATATGTAAGGGCTCAAAGGAAGTTAGGAGCTCCTTATAGAGATTAAATAAAGAAATGTTTTTTAGCCCCATGTTTTATGTTTTATGTACCTAGTCTTTCAAGACACTAGACTTAAAAATCCTTAGCCTGTACTCTGGTGTATAATAATGCTTAAAATAATTTAATGTTATATATAATATGTGTGGGTATCTATATAAGAGAACTCGAGTACTTACCGTTGCACATTCAACATGATGAACGAAAGCTCGATCGGATGTCGAACAAAAGATAACTCTTGATCCCTAGATTTGGAATTCAAAAAGATCCAATGGGAAGAAAAATAGAGGAAAATACTATAGGTCCATGGATTAGGGATGAAGGAGAAGATTAATATATCATTACTGGAGTTTTGGTCATTTTACATAAGTTTTTAGACTTCACACAGTTTGTCAAACCATGCACAAACCATGTGAGATGGTTCTGCCCGAACCTGGGAAAAAGGGGTGTTCACACGGTTTGGATGTATAGCCATGAAACAACCATGGAAGGTGCCACTATCTTAAAAAACACAATCCATACGGTTAGGAAAACCGTTCACTAACCGTGTTCAAATGGTGTGACTTTGGCGATTTTCCCAAAAAGAGGTGTTCTGAGCTCCAAACAGATCCCATAAACCCTTAGATTCTTTGATAACTCATTAGGAATCTATAATAGATTCAAATTAAAGATTTAGACAAAAAAAATTAAGGATTCATACCTGAATGAAAAACTGGGTTCTAACAATTTTGATCATATTTTTTGGGGACGTTATAAGAATTATATTAATATGGTTTTAGAAAAATTAAAACCTACATTTGGGTGACAAACCCGACTTTCTTAGTAATGATGAAAGTCTTGAACCCACAATCGAAGGAAGATAAGGGTTTAACACCTACAACACTCCTATGTGAATGGCCTGGTAAATATGTCATTGTTTTTAGTTAATTGATTTGATGAGTAAGTATTAATAATAAACTAGTGGTGTTTCTACCGAGGTTTATAGAATATTGTATTATATTAGATTATTTGTTCGAAATATATTGGATTTTGGAAATATTTAGAGATATAAACAAATAATTTTCATACTTTTATGGATCTTATGATCTATTAAAAGTTAATTTTGGTGCTTAACACATAAAAAATCATATCTGATATTCATTTCACAGAGTAAGCGATGAGTTATAAATTGATCAATGTACAACCAAAGGAGGAAAATTTTCTTATTAAAGAAAAATGTATAAAGTTAGTTTGTTTACTTATATTCTTAGATATTAAAAGAATTATTCGGTTTTAGAAAAATGATATGGAAAAATAAATGTCAGAAAAATACCTTCATTTATGTTGAACCGATTGTCTTTTAAATCCTCACAATGTTATGGTTTTTAGGCCCTTAACTTTATATTTATCACTTAATTTGTTGTCATCAATGAACTATATCACACTATATAATTATTTACACTTTTCATTCAGGTATATATAATCATTTTCCACCAATTGTATCATACATGGAAACATAGTTATGTGTTATTCCATATGAACTTCATACTTTTTTTCCTCTCTTTTGAGGAGTAATTTTTATTATCCCTTCTCCTGACTTCGGATTTCAATAAAGGTATTTTCAAATATCAACCACTTGAATACCAAAATCATGATTAAATTATTAGGATGCAATGAATTTAAGGTAGTAATAATGTTAAATCCTGAAATTTTAAAATAAGAACATTGTATTTTATAGTGTATATCATACGCAACACCGATCTTAAAAACCCAAAAAATATATTTCTTTAAATTTAATCTCTTAGATAGATTATAGAATACACAACCATGAGTGTTAATGAACTATATTATATTATACGGTTATATCCTTATGGTTAAATTTTTTTTATGAATATTACATAATAAATCATTAAAATTATGGATACCTATTTTTTAGAAATAAAATAAAAATCATTTAAAAATAAAACTAAACAGCTTATGAATATTTTTTCTAAAGAACGATTTAATCATGGTTCGCACACATAATTTTAAAAACAATTAATAATTATAGAAAATTTATTTTAAAAAAAAAACATTTTTTTTGAAATAATAATATCAAAATTATCTTATGGTAAATATTTTTAATTTTTTGAAAATATTTCAGTATAGAATTAGTGGTGTAAAATACATAAGTTTAATTGAAAAATTCATTCTTGTTTAAATTAATAATTAAGATAAATTAATTTTAATATGGCTTTCAATTAATATTAGTTAAATTATATATAAATTAATATTATTTAGATCATTCAAATCATTTTCATATTTAATATTTATGTAAAAAATTCTAAAATTTTAAACATTTTATCTTTGAAAACACAGTTTCTCATTACATATGAAGGATTAATTTTAAATTAAAATATTATAATTTAGTTTATGTAATATTTAGAAATGGTATAGATATTTTGAATTGGAATAATTTATATTATCTAATTGGGTCAACTTATTTTTTTTACTAAACTGAATATTGAAAATAGTAAAAACAATTTATTGTAGTAATGATAAACATAGATTTATCAGGGGTTAAAATAAGAAGTTAAGGGCTTGAAATAACATAAAAAAATTAAAAACACCCACTATATGGACATATTTATACCTTATATAGTATAGGTTTCTGAATGCCCATATTTTTAGTATTTTGGATTGATAAAAATGAGTGTATGATTGGATATTTAAATAAAATGAAAAGTGTTTCACACACCACACTTATAAAAGGATACACCTATCCTCTATTTTTAACACCTTAAAAACATTTTTTATTTAAAAATAAGAGCCAAAATCACTTTAAAAATATAATCACATCATCCTAGAATCATTACTTTGGGCATAATTTCAATCTAATAAAAATTTGGTGCAATCCTAAGGAAGAGAAGAGGTCGTATTCTTTATCGAGTGTTTTTATTTTATTTCTTCCTACACCTCCTTAAGTTTTCCATAAAACAATGAGATACTATATCCTAAGTATATTTCATATACTAAGATGTTTTAATGATAATTTCATGAACTAAAACCATCTCCACTTCCATCAAACATGTTACCAAATCATCATTCAGGTGTATGGTGAACTACCGTATGACGAACCCATGTCATTCATTTTTGTATTAGTACCTCAAAAAATTTCATATGCTGATGGAATAAAATAATTTAATGATATTTATAACAAAATTATAACTTTGGAGACATTATATCATATATAAACTCTTTTACTTTTCATAACACTGGGGAAATGATAATGTCGCTCGTGTGCACGGTGTCCTACAGCATTGTGAAGCGAGCTAATTCATCTTTCACTAACGCTTTATGTAGACGTTTATAAGGTGGATTTTAATGAAAATATGTGAATTATGTAACATTATAATGATATTGATGACACATTTTTTATTATTTAAAGATAATATATCATTTTTATAACCATTTAACTCACATAAAGATGATAACATCATTCATGTATGTATGGACTGATGCCTTCACAAAGTGATGTGACTCTCTTTTCATCACCACACCATATAGATAATATATATATGTTTATAATATTTTAATTATAATATTATTACCATTATGTAATGGTATAATAGTACTGATCAAATAGCCCTAATGATCATTGAAAAATGGAAAAGTTACTCAGGCGTACGTATGCCCTACCATCTTCATGGTTATAACATAGTTCATTTTTAGTAACCACATTTTATAGTTGGTTTTAAAGGTATAATTTATTTAAAAATATGATAATTTTGACATAATCATTATTTTATGGATAATATTATAGTATAATATCTTCAATAACTAGATCTTTCATGATAAAACTAGCATTAGAGAACAGGGTAATTAACACACAAAATAATGAAACCCACAAAGGATTATTAATGAAAGGGTGATAATATATGATAAGATAATCATATATGATTTTATAAACAATAATTTAGTTCTTTTATGACTTAATAGAATCATTAAAAAACTATAGAAGAGGTTAAATAACATTCAATCAAAAGTAAGTATGAGGTAAAGGATTTTATCTCAATTTCATTTAATTGATGCATATTGTAATGTTACAGACCTAATTTAATTTATATGATGTATATTTTTATATATTAAATGTAATATAATTATTATTTCATTATTCAATATATTTTAATATTTATTTTAAAATATTTCAACCAATTATATTTGGAATAAAAATAACAAATTGGTAATTAATTGCATAACTCAATTTCATTTCATTAGGTTATATTACTTCTTTATTGTCATTGATAATTTAAGATTATGTGTATAATTAATTTTTATTAACATATGTTTTATTTCCACTTGTTTTATAAGTATTTATCATTGGTACACATAATTTATTCACTGAATAATCCTTACTTCAATTTTATGATCATTGTAATGGTCTGTTTCACAATCTCATTATAATTGAGGTTGTTTATTCGTAAATTTTAGTTGAAGATAATTATTTGTTAATGTTATCAATAAAACCATTATATTATCTTATCATATAGTTATTAATGATATTTTAAAGTAAAATTACAATTTTCCCACTCTTTATTACTTAAAATAATTTAAATTTTTTTTTTAATAATATCAAAATACATTTATCTTTTTAGTCAAAAAAATGTATTCCTCAAAAACCATATTTTCTAAAAATACAATTAAAAATGTTTCTAACCTTTTTAAAATGTTCTATGAATTTAATTTTTACAAATTTTTTATCTTTCAAAAATGTTTTAAATTATTTTTCTTCTCATTTTTCATACAAGGTTCTTATCTAACCTTTTTATTGTGGAAAAGGAATGTTCTTTTAAACTTGTACGACATGTACATAATTAACCACTGACATGAAGACCATTTATTTGAAACTTCCATTTTAATTAAACATGGTTATTTTTAAAGAATTTTCCTGTAGTATTATGAAAATTATTAGTTGTTAAAAATTATATTCAACGAAATGTATACTACAAATGCTTTATGTTTAAAATAGAAATTTTAAAAATAAAATGGATATTTTTATTAATAATGATTTTAAAAATGTTAATATGTATTTAAACTTATCAAAATAAACAGTCCATAATTTTGAATATACTAAAATAAGGATATGTTATATTTACACTATCCTTATCCTCATTATTAAGGGTTTATGATTATTTTTTGAAAGGATTGTATTGACATTAACTTCCTTGATTCAATTTTATAGTTAATAACTTTACCTTGAAATTTTTACTTTCCTATGATTATTAGAAATATATATTTACACTAAATATCCATATTATTTATCAATGATATGTTAATTTCTTAAACCATATATCATTTATATATACATTTTTCTATATTAGATGTCATTTGTGGATATTGGGAAATATTTATAAATTTGTATTTTGTACACAATATAGATATCCGATGATAAGGTGCATTTTCTATGAATTAAATTTAATATTAGATATATGTGAAATACTTTGGAAATGGAAGAAATTGGTGGGTCTTGATTATAGATAGAACATCGATGCATCAATAGTCTCATGGGACAAATCAATGGTCCATACCTAGTTAAATGTGTTTCTACCCATTAGTTTTAAACTATCTTGAGAATTGATCTTGATGGCATAGGTATCGTGTGCCTAGGAAACAAGACACACCATTAATTAAAAATTATATTTATTCTAAATTCTATTATTATTATTCTTTATGATATTTTCTCTAGGACATTATCAACAGATGTATTTCATTATCAATTTACTGATTAAATGGTTTTTATTTTTAGTTATTTACATTTCTACATTGATTATGAGTTTTCAAGTTTTTATAGTCATGTTATTGATTAAATTTAATGTTTTTTAAGTTATTTAAATTTATATATTGAATATTATAGTCAAAATATTTAAATGGTTTGTGTGTTTAGTTATTTACCTTCCATGTTAATTATTCTCATTAATTCAGGATTTATTCCTTTATACTTATCCCTTATTGAGAATTTGAGCTCACCCTTATTTTTTCCTTTCCAAGGAATCCATGACGTTTAATATGAAAAATATTCAAGATTATCCTATAAGGAATAATGATATGATCTGAAAAATATGTTTTAGTTTTTTTATTAAAATTCCATTTGGGAATAATATATGTATCTAGTTTACTAAGGCTGCACAAATATTTAGTTCTTTGGGATGTGATTCTATCTATCTCATAAAAATTTATTAAAGAAGGAACTGGATCCAGGATAATAGTGTAAATGAATCTAAATCTTGTCCAGGATCCTACTATGTATACATGTACGATCTACCTAATATATATAAATTTATTTTCAGGATTCTAGGGCATGTTTGGGGATTAAATGAACATTACTATCTAAATTTTTTGGTGTAATGGTTTATGTTGTTGCTGAAGTTTTATTTTGGTACTCATTTATAAATGTCTATTTCTATGAAATTCAATTTCTTAATATTAATTTTGGGATCTTGGATTTATTTTTGTTATGGTGTTGATCTATGGACTTATTATTATATTCTATGTATATATGAGGCCAACTTCTCCCATTTTTCTTTTTTTACCTGCAATTCTAGTTTTGAACCCAGGTCCGACATGATGTTGGCTTTAGGGGTCACTCTTATCAATAAATAAGGAATGTGATGGGTTCCTAGTGGGGGAAATCCCAAAAAAGTTGTATCAGAACTATGTATAAGAGGTAGTATATAAACTAAATTAATTCACCAGGGAGTAATGTAAGGATTTAGTGGGGAAATAATTTTATTTGAACTTAGTGTGTGATGTAGTAAGGGTGTTTTTTCTAGGAAACATGTTATTAGGACCCCTATTATTTGATTTAAGGACCTTAAGACTACATAACACCCTAATCAAAATGACACTGATGATTGGGAAGACACCTAAGAGAGGTACATACATCATGGTTGGTCGTCCTTGAGTTGGATTGGGGATATTTTAGGGGAAGTTAATAGGAATCTAATTAACTATAACTTAATAAGTTATATTCTATAAGGATTAGGGAATTTTTTTCCCATTGGTGACCAATGTTTAAGTTCAAAGGATATGAAGAAGAGATTATTGGGGCCCCTGTTTCTATAATTTTTCCATCTTGAGGTGTACAATTCTATTTTTTATAGATCATTAGTTGATTCTTATATGGACTAATTATACATTTTAATCAATAAATATCGATTTATATTTCATTTTACAAGATTATATTGTTTAAAGGAATATAACTTTTGTGTAAAATAATGACCATTAGGAATAAAGACTTTAATCAGAGTTAAATAATAAAGGGAAACCATTTAAATGTTAAAACCAATGCTATGATTTTGAAATTTTGTGTGTTTACCATGGGTCATTCCTACTAATTTCTGATGTTCTTATAATATAAAGGATTTTTAAACTAGATAAAATGAATTGTTACAACCAATTTTTTTTCGAAATATGTTATTCATTAATCTGAATTTCTTAGACCTGAGGTTAATCATATTGATATTTATTTGAAAAAGAGAATTTCAAGGTTTTTTTAATTGAGAAAAATGAATATAATGTGATAATGTCACCTTTACTAATTCTAGACATGTATGTAAGTAGGAAGAGGATATATAATATTGTATATAGGTCATCATGTTTTGGTATAATTTAAATTTCTTAGGGTTTTTAATAGTCTTAATTCAAATCATGTTATTTTTTAATGATGTACTGGATAAAGTATAAATATCATTTTGTTCATAATATGTTTAATTGTTTAAAATGTTGGGTAATATTATTTAACTAAATTTGTAATGATATGCTTTTGTAATATTAATTTCAATATTAGTATACTGATTTTATGATTTTGTTCTATTTTGTGTTGTGATAATTGAAGTAATGTTATGTTTTATTTTCTTGACATTTCAAAATGGAATTCCACATTTTGTAATCATGTATTATTAAATAATAGGAATGTTTCTTTTAAAAAAAATATTCAATTGATTTTTGAAATTGATATCTTTATATGGGTATTGTGTGTATAATAGAAATATATTTTTTAAAAAGTGTTTAATTTTGAATGGATTTACAAAATTTTAAATGTTTTCATTAAATTGATGGTTTTAAATGAATGAGTTTAAAGGAGTATGATTCACATTCTAAAAGAGTGTTTTCATTTAATATTCCTACAAAAATTCTTTAATTTATTTGGATCTATTCAAGTTGAGTTTTTTCATAGAGGGTTTCAATGAGTTATTTTATATAATGAATATTATTAAATTGGTTGGGTGGTATTTATGATTAATGGAAGGATAATAAAGATTTTTTATTGGTCTATGGAAGTATGGATAGTGGTATAGGGGTGATGATCTAGTTGTGATGTTGAATGATAGTATTTAATTAATTTAAGAGAAAGATAAATTGCATTCAAAAGGGTAAATTTGTCTAATGATTCTTGGGTTTGGGAATAGATGTGATTAGTGTAGTGTGGTATTTCTTGTTAGTGGTGTGTGATTTAATTGTTTAGGATAAACTTATTTATTTTGATGTTTTTACTGATGAAATGTTATTGGATAATCATCAATGTGTTGTGTTAGGGATGTGGAAGGATTCATATGATATGGTTTTTTCCATATTTTGGTAGTAGAAAGTATTGAATTTTCTAGGCAGGGTGTTGGACCCCAAGGTTAAAGGGTGTTTAGAATAAGTTGAAGGTTATTTAGAATTGATAAGGAATCTAAATTATTTTTGGGTTTCTTTATTCATGGGATCCATTAGAGAATAGGATTAAACATAGTAGAAGTACAATTATAGTCATAAGGGATATATTTATTGGAAAGAATTTATTACCTTAGTATGGGATGATTTTGTTTCTTTAGTGTAGATGAATGAGAATAAGAAGGAGCTCTTAGAATTCCAGAAATAAAGATCTAGTATTCCTTCTATAGAGATTCACTTTTTTTGCATTGACGGTCCCTTTTTATGACCATGTATCTAGAGAATACATGTGATCATAACAATTTGATTCCACCATGAGATGGAATATTAAATGAGGATTAGGGTTTCACCTAAACTTATAGGCCTTGTGATAGGATGAAGTAGAGAGTAAGGAGATCTTATAGAGAAATAGTGCAGATTAACACCTTGGGGTAGAATATTTTGATGAGTCCCATTATGAGTGAGTTAGTATTTTCTATTTTAATGTTGTAGGATATCAATAATATAAGGGTTCTATGATTCAATGAGTTCGTTTGTTTAGCTAGAATGATGGTTTTCTCAGTATGACAATCAGGTTTCCCTAGGTATCCAGTTAATATGGGGTTTTATTTATTTGAGAGTCTACGAGTGATTGTGTTCTGATTCAATGGACTTATCCCTTTCATAATAAATTCCATTATTTTATTAATTCTTATAATTTCAGTTGATGTGTTTTATGTTTCATTCATTGACTATGTTTCTCTTAAGTTGTCTTGAGAATTTGATTTTTTTATTTTATGAGTCTAATTATATAAACTTGAACGTTTTCATGAATTAGGAAGGATTCATATTTCTATTTTACATAAATTTTTGAACGCTTTTGAAAGATAAAAGTCATTATTGTGGTAAATAATTGACTTTAAATGCAATTTCAGGAAATTGTTCCACCAATATTGAAGGGATTATTGTTTAGTGAGAGGTAGTTTGAGTCTTAGGAATAAATGAATGATTTTTTACTTTATCTTTTTATATTATGTTGATAACCTTTGATGGATTTATTCCTATTAGATTTGTATCACATGTTCTTGTAGGGTCTTTGGGATTTCCCATACCATGATAGGAATGGTGTTACGATGGAGTTCTTGAGCTAAGGTTGGTAAATGTATAGTATATGGTTTTCATTAGGTGTGGTGATCCATTTGGGTTATTAGGTGAATTTTGTGGTAATAATAATCCCCCTTTAGTTTATAAAGCAATCTATTAGGAGGTTATGACCTTATAGGGGCTTCAATATCATAACAGTTATGTATAAGAAATGCTTTGTCAAGGATTAGTTGATATTGAAGTGATTCATATTTTGTTGTTATATTTTGTGTTTTCATTCCATTATTCACTTTTATGATTCAGTAATGGTGTTTCCCTTATTTGAGAGGTATCTCATATGGATTGTAGGGTTTGTTACTTTTTGGTATTCCAATGATGGTTTTTTATTCTCTAGAATGACAACTATTTAAGATGCAAATAATTTGACAACCTATATTTTTTCCAATCCTTTACATTGTGAATTTCATGATTTGGATGTGTTGGGAGAGGTTCAAAGAAGGAAACTTGCTATCGGATCTATGATTTTAGATTGGATTGGTTAGCCATAATGTGTCCATGTGGGTAGTGGTGAAAAGAGTTGCCTATAGTATCGGGTGAATCTGTAGTTGATGTGTTATGATGTGACAGGTTTAGTCACAACATGGAGAGTTATATAGAGGATGTTTTAGGGCATGGGATCTTAGGTTGTGAAATTCAGTGTTCTTGAAGGGGTTTTTTTCATGGTGAGATGATAGGTGTCATGATGTTCTAGGTCAAAATGTTGTTTTTGGATAAGCATGGAACCTTAAGAAGTATAAATAAACAAAATTAATATTTAATAAACATTATTAAGTTTCCTATACACACCTTTGGGTCATGACATGGTAGTTCAATAAACATTATGACGGAGTCTTGGAAATTGTGGGGGTTATTTTTTGATGTTACCTTTATGGAGTGTTTCTTATTTATCATAGAATCAATCCTTGAAGTTTTTAGTGGTTCATTGAGTATTATGTCATGATGTTTTTTCTAATTTCACAATATGAGGATCTAGAGGCTGATTTTTGTGGTTGTATTTTATGTTTTTTCATTCCATGTTGTTTTGGTCAAAATTTGACCCTCCCTAGGTCATAAAATATTTTAAATATTACCTAATTTTAAGAGGGGAGAGATTTGGGGGATACACTATGTACTTTTTTTGGGTAGTTTGAGATATCCCAATCATGGAATGATTGTGACCTACCAGTTCACATTGTAGTATTTTCTATTCCACGTATAAATTTTAGAAATCCTATGAATTCCATTATTTTTCCATTTTTTCTCTCAACCTTGGGTGATCTTAAGTGTGTTTTGGGTGGCCTTTCCACACCATTTCTCTCATCCTTGATCCAAGGATCAATATATCCCTTATTCTATCTCTAAGGGTATGTCATGTACCTTTTTCATGGTTCTCTCCCAAGTATTTTAATATAGAAGATGGCTAAACATCATTTTGTATTAGGTTGTTTGAATGCTGGTTTTATTTATTGATAGATATTATCTTGTTATAGTATGATTGGGGTTTCCCTCACATGGGTTGGACCTATGGTAGAGTCTTTCATCCAGCTCTCGTTCACTTAATGTTAAATATTTAGTTGAGGTATAGGATTTGGGAAACCTATTTATTTATATGTGAATTGTGTAATTTCAATGAACTTGGTTTCATATAAGTTAATATTATGGATTATATATATATAAATAAAATTAATTGGACTAAAGTAAGGTGATGGGAATGGGTGATCCAAAATTTGTAATATGTTTTCTGTGATATTCATTATTATTTTTCATTTATGATTTCTTCTAATATTTTTTTATCATTATAGAGTTATAAGTGATATGTAGTGATTTAAATATTTTAATAAAATTTTATAAAATTCTATCCATTTAGATATGGAGATTAACTAATTGTATTGAATCTAAAAAATGTTGTAAAGGTGCTTTAAATAGGGAATTATATTATATAAAATTGTGTTCTAAAAAACTGAAGTGTAGAGGTGTTCTATGATTTGATTGGATATTTTTTAATATTGAATTTCCTTTTTACGATTTTGGGATTATGTAGTTGGGAATTTTTTTTGTCTAGTATGGGATGTTGGTGTAGATGATGAAAGAGGAACATTGGTTTCCTTGCCCCAATTAGCAAGAGGATATGAGGATGATGTGGTGGTATGTAATGGTTTTTGTGTCTAGTTTCTATTGTGGGTATGAGATGTGTTGGGGTATGAATTTTTTTGGTTGGTTAATGGTTGTGGGGATGTATTATTGTTCGTTATCTCTGATGGAATGTGATTTTCAATGGAGAATTCCGTAAGGTATTTAAACTATAATTAAATAAAACATGGATGTAAATGAATTTATTATACTTGAAATTAATGGGTAATGGTTAGAAATAAACATGGGAAATTATTGATAATGGGTTTTAATTAAATATAAAATTGAATGGAATAATGAATATAATAGAAATGGTAAATATTAAATCTAAATTTCTTAAATGACATGATTTAAGTCATAAATTTGTTAAATATTATGTTTTGTTGTGGGAATGTGTGGTTGGATTGTGTTATAGAAGGTGTTAGTGATAATAGTTTATGGTGGTGATGTAGTATTGATTTTGATGATGGGGTTATGTTGTTATGGTGTTAAAATTTTGGTTAGTAATGTTTTTTAATTTATGAATGATTTATTTTTCTTATAATTTCTATATGAACCCCACATGAGTTAGATAAAATTATCAATTCCCAAATCTATTTGTTTACAAGTTTTTTACCCAACATTTAGGATGGTGATGGAATAGATGGTCGGATACTCCCTCTTTAATGATCTACCTTCTAAGCATAATACATAATTTCATTTTTATATAGTGTGGTCATACATTAAAAGAGGAGGGAATACGGTAGATATACTTTAAGTTTAAAATAACATATTATCATGGATATAGATATAGAGTTGTGGTTGTGAACTTATGAAAACATGAAATGTTAAACCCTGCTAGAGGTTGGTATTGGTAGGGCCTTGTTCCAACCAATGACAGTTATGAAATGTGTATTTGGCCTGATAAGAACATGTGATATTGGACCTTATAGGAGGTTTATGATGGTATGGATTTGGGATGGTCCACATTAGATATTAATTTATATGTACTTGTTATGCAGTTAATGATACCAATGGTATAGAAACATGAGAATTTTTCCATTGGTGTATGACAGAGAAAAACCAACAGGGCCATGGTGCAGTGTACCCTTTTTCTATGTTCTTTAGTATTAGTTAAATGATTAAAAATATTATATATCCACCTGAAAAAAAATTTCTCATCCAAAATTGTTTTAACTTTAATAAACAAAAAATATCTTGAAAAATAAATTCAATTATTATTATTCAAAACTAAAATATCATAATTGAACACATTTTTTGAAATCATTCAGACACATACATTCATCAACCCCCACATGTGGGGTTACATTTTACTAAACTCCAATTCATCTAAATTGGAGGAACATGTGCATACACATTATGTGTGTCCATATATACCCTTATATTAATAAAAGATATTAATATCCATAAACCAAGAGTAGTATCATCAAACAAATCATGGACCCAATAAATTTAAATAAATTCATATCTATAGCGTAATACTTTATATATTGTAAAACTTTATATCGTAATACTTTAAACTAATCTATTTGTCTCCTAATATCTCATAAAACTGTATGTATACATTATATCGTAATACTTTAATGCATTATTTATATTTTTTGATTTTATTCGATGAACATTCCTTTATCTACTATGGATATAGATTTAGACAAGGCATTGTATTCCCGGTTAAGTGTTCAAAGCTATATCCTTCCTCAATCAGAAGAGGAAAATCCAATCTTGTTCATTAAATGTATGATACACCACTATTTATGGACATAACACATGCTACCTTTCAAAAAACATAAACATCATTGGATTTCAACATAGATCAAATCACTTGATAAAATCATACACATTGATAATAATCACAAATTATGAGACCAACACACAATCTCATAGAAAAAATAATACAATAACTCCAAAAACACATTGTGTTATTATTTTCTAGTAAATCCTCATGATCTCCTCCAATTTAAATCACAAATTATAAATTTCATGAGAATAAGTCTCAATTGATATGATCATCCAACAACTGATATTCAGACATCCTTTGTGTCATATAAATATATTTTTCCTAGGAAATAGAGAATATATTTAGAACTAATTCCTTGGTATCTCAAGATTATCATTATAGTTAGGAATTTCATTAACCTTATTAGATGACTAACAATACAAGGAAATTACCATATGAATAGTTCATGTAAATGTAATAATACTGTTATGTTAATTATTCACTATGCAGTACACTATGTATGCATGATTGAGTAATAAAAATTTATATTCAAGATGTTTATAGGGAACCCACTCTGACAGAAAAGGTGAGATATTAAATTATACCTTTAAATACTAAGTGTTGGATTCCTTCCAAATAATTTTTTTGTTAAGACCTCAATTATCTAAATGGGTAGGTCATTACAAAGATAGTTATCCTTGTATTATCTTTTATAAGACAATAAAGGTTTATGTTATCCTAATAGGATTAGAAAACTATGTCTAGAGTGAAATTTTGTCGAAAATCATATGGAAACCATAATAGTATGATACCAAAGGAATGAAGTTGTGATAATCCAGATGATGGATTTTGGAAAGGTATTTTACACTAAAATATTCATTGAGTTTAATATGATAGGATTGACCTTATTTTAAACCAAAATAACTAATATTTGAGATACATAATAAAATTAAAGTCAAATATTAATTTAAATATAAATCATGTCCTACTAATGGATATGAAACATATTAAAAGTTGTCATCAATATAGTGGTAAAATATTTAATATAAGTCCTTATTAAATACATGTAAAACATGATGATTATAAAATAAAAGATTACATCATAGAGAAAATGGAATGATTACCAAACCCATTTTAGAGTGAAATCATACTAAAAGAGAATACTAATAGAATAAACTTCTTATATGGGAAAAATCATGATAATCATTCTTTAAAATGTTTAATAATTTTAATGTTATCGAACAGCCCATTCCTGATTATCAAACTAGTGAATATATTTAACGTCTATATCTTAATGATTATTAAAATAAATGTAAATATTCATAGGATATATCCACTCTTATTCCCTTTTCTATGGATCCTAAGTTGAAAAGATAATATGAGATCATATATGCATTCAAAATGATAAGCATTCTTAGAAGGATCTATTAAAAACATGATTTACAAGAGAGGTATGAGGTTTAAAAGGTATTATTTAATTTAAAAATCATTGAAGGAATGTTTGTATCAACTATTATAATTAATATGATTCAGTATGTTAATAAATTATATATTAAAACATACTCTTTAAGGAGGGATATAGATTCATTCATTATTCTGTAAAAATTTCTGGAAAGGTTCTAAAAATTTATTATGAACAAAAATATATATGAGTTCAAAAAATATTTACCTAATCTTCTGAATATATCTAATATAATTGAGTAGGATATTGTAGGTCCATGATTTGGTTTTATGAGTATATCATATAATGGTAAAAGTTTAATCAAGAATAGGTAGAAGAAAATTATTGAAGGATCTAATTGTTAGCCTAGGTTATTTAAACCAAAAGAAGGTGTTAACAAGGAAATATATGTTTATATTGTGTAAAGAAAAATAATTAGAGACATAATAAACCATAATACTTGAGTGGTGGTAATCAAAAAATTGATATTACATGAAAATTATTGAAGTTATAGAAATAAATTCATCTATTTTAACGTGTAAATTCTATCAAGTATAAACAAAATAATTATTTTTAATGTGTCCATGTAATGACCCACACCATTATTTGTTAGTTTAACCATGTAATATTCAAACTCCAGTTTAATTATAGTTGGGTTAAATTTTAAATTTTCAATTAAAGATAGGAAATAAATGATTTGGACACATTTAGAATATTTAAGAAGATATTTTTGAAGAATTTTGGAGGACCGGGTAGTGAAAGTGGGAAGTGATGGAATTGTTAAAAAAGAGTAGTAATGATTATTTTGAACCGATTGTAGTTGTACTAGGGACATTGTTTGTTTCATAATTTACTACTAACTGTATTAGACATCATTGATTACCCATTAGAGGTCTACTAGGTACCTAGTGGGGTCGATAGAGGGAAGAATTTACCTTAGATGTCCACCAGGTGCCTAGTAGGAACCCAATGGTTTCTTAGTAATACCCACACTTTTTTTGAAGGGGATGAAAAAATGGAAATGTAAAATTTTTAAATCATTCCCTCTTTAGGAATATTTTATTTGAAACTAATATAAGGGTTGGCTGAAATTCTTTTCCCATATATCCTCAATCTTCCTCCCCTTTGACCCATATTATTTTAGATTCATTCTTCACTACAATTTGTGGTAATATTATCTCCTCCTATATTCTTAACTATTCTCCATATTTTCTAATTTTAGTGTGAATAAATTATGGATTAAATTGTTAATCCACCTTATCATGGTGAAATCACACCAAAATCACGGGCCTTTTTAACAGGATGACTGGATGAGAATTATGAGAAAATAAAATTCATCAATATTAATTATTTAGATAAAGGTAATCTCATATATTGATTATTATTTGAATTCATACCATTTTGAGTGAAATTTACTATTTAATAAAATAATAAAATTAAGGGTTATTAACATATATTTACTATGTCTTATCTATAAATTTTTGATTATTTTTAATTGTATTCTAGAAAGTTGGTTTAATTTAATGATGTTATGAAGATTATTTGAATTTTGAATCAATTATGGAAAATAATTATAATATTTTCATAATTAATTTATTAAAATATCTGGCTGATCTAGAGTCTTGTGAGTGAAAGGTTTAAAAGAAAATATACAATAAAGTGCAAAAAAATTATTTAAACGGGTGACTCTATTTCAAGGTATGTGGTTTTTAATTTAATAACTTTTATATTTGATTTCAGATTTTTTTTGATGTGTATATGGGAATATGTTGGTTTGAAAAACATGAATCAAAGTCTATGGGGATTGGGTGAGTATGGGGGATTATTCATGACTTAATGGAGTCATGATAATGACCATGTGATTGTTTCCTTGAGAATTTTATTATCTACATGACTCTAGTTAGATTATGGGTTTATAATTAAATTGGGAAGGGAGCATGTATTGGGTGTCCAAAATATCATGGTCCTATGTAATGTTGTGTGATATTATGTCTATATTATAGGATAGTTTTGGGGAAAATTAGGGGTATATTATATAACCCTATGGGGTTTGAGTTCCCTAAGAGGGGTAACCTTCCGGTTGGAGTTAGAATTAGTGAAATAAGTCTTTAATAACCTTGTATGGCCATGAAGAGAAATATAATAAGAGTAAAATAGATGGTAAACCATATAGTGATTAGTTTACCTTAGAAGATCAATTATAAAATGAGTTAAGGTTTATCCTTAGAAGATAAGTACCCATGAGGGTGACTTATGAATTGAATGGTACATATTGTATAGATGATAGGTTGTCCAATATGACTATATGTGATGATATAATATAAAGAGGATGATGTGTGATATTCCAAAATAGGTCTATTCTGTAACATTAGGATTGGTGATTAAAATTCCATTTCCTCTCTATTGTTCCATCATAAAAATTATTACCATGAGTGGTAGGATAAGACATGATAGTCAATAAAATTGAAGTGTTTTAGGGTTCTTGTTTTTTGTGGTATGAAAGTTGATATTAGATGATATCTAAAGGATAGGTATGATAGGATATATTATCCACATAGTGTGATAGTTAACAACTAACAAAGATAGTTGGCCATTACAAAACCCTTGATTGGGATTGTTATCAAACCATTTATGCTGATATGGAGATTGAATTACTTGGGTGATATATTGGCATGATGATCCAACTATTTGGGATTTAACAGATTGATAGATACTTGAGTGCCTTGATGATGTTTAAATAGAGTATTTCCATTTAATGGTTTCCTATATTCTTCCACATATTTTACTAGTTTGTATCGAAAATTCTTGTATATTTTTTCCAATATTGGATGTGTTACCAATAAATGGTTTGATTTTTTTACTTTCCAATGTTGTACATGGTACCAGCTTGTGGTTCAAGGATTTTTCCCCTGTATTGGGGAATTTTATAGATAGTGGTTCTATATCATATTCCCTAAATTTAATATTTTCCAATTCTGTTGAGACACATAACACACTGTAGAATGTGTGTTTTTTCAACCATTGGCATTCCATTTTATTCTATGGACAGATCATTTTTTCAAATGATGGATTGACATAATTAATTCACGTTAGTTCATCTTGTCAACCACTGATACTAAGAAAAACTCATGGGTTTTGTGTAATCTGAAAACCTAATATCATAAAACCAACAATGGAAATACGAAAAAACCTAGTTATAGAAATATCCACTTGATACCATTGGAAAAACTCCCTAAATAGTGGTCCAACCTTTATGTGGAGATCTTAACTTGCTTATGAAATTAATCCTTGAGAAACTATGTCATAGTAAACTAAAACTGCATAAGAAGGTATGGGACAATCATCTGGGTGGATTCTCAATCACTCTATGATAACTGTTTTGTTATGGATGCAATTTTTTACCACTTACATTAATATTGTACATTCATTCACAAGAATAACGAATTATAATAGGGACACCATTGGCAGTGTCTTAATATATTGTATGCTCATACCTCACATGTGAATATTAAAAGATGTATATACTTTATGTTTTGAATGTAGGTTAGGTAAAGGGATACAACTTGGGAATGTGAGATGATGTATCTTTAAAGGGATGAAAATATAGTTTTGAGGTGATTCCTATGTCTAATAATAGGGTATAATTTATGTTGTGAGAGTGGGTTCCCTATAAAAAACGTGAGTAATAATTTCCAATTTTTATATCATGTATAAAACATGATTTATTCATGTGTTTTTTCACTTTTATAGTGTTATTAATTATTTATATACTATTAACATGGTAATTCCATTATATTATTTAGCATATAAATATCTTATTGAAGTTCCCAACAATAATGAAAACCTCCTAATATTGTGATAACAATGTTAAACACATGTATTACGCTCTAGATATGTCATACTGATGAGACATAGATGATATATAACTACCAACTATTGGGGGATAATAATCCTTGAGACATATTCTCATGAATTTTGTACTTATTGATCCCATGAATAAAGATAATAAGCACCAAACCACTAATTGAAACACTATATATTTTCTGTCATTGGATGTTTCGGTCTAAAAGAATCTATATTAATCTTCTCACTTGAAAACATTATCAATGAGTATCATTAAATGATATACAATAATACAAGATGATATTTATGAAAATTGTTTTTATAGAAATTTATATTTTGTAATTTGTTTCCTTTGTGGCATAACATTGATTCAATGCTATAGATATAATGTTTCTCCTCCAAATATAAGAAAAATATATCTTTTTCTATTTAATTAGGATAGTAGTTGTAATGAAACAATATCCTTACAATGGAATTTATCCATTCTAATAGTAATTTCACATAGTATAAAGCACATAAAATCACTTAGAAACCATAATAAAAGCTTTATAAATGACTAATTAATGCAATAAAAATTTTCTCTAGAATTCAAGGAACCTATACCGATGAAATAGTAACTTGACCTTAGGAATAGTAATATGAACATTATTAATAGTAAACTAGACAAATTAATAGTAAACTCACCCTTTAAAGTATAAGTAAAATTTAGGCATCTTATAAGGTAAAATATGATATAATTATATCTTAGTATAAGCAAGTAAATATTTTAGAAATTATTAATTATGTGTCGGTATTTTTGTAAGTCATAATTTTTTAATGAAAATTTTATGATTAACATAAAAATTTAAAAGAATATTTTTATTCAAAAAATGTGCCCATAAAATAATATTTTAATTTTTTATTATTTGAATATAATTTTAGGAGACTTTAAGTAATTTTTCAAAGTGTTATAAAATAAGTTGTAATTTTAAAATATATATTTTCCAAGTAAATGGATATATTAATTTAAAGTTAAATTACTCTTATTTAGAATATTTTCTTATAAAATTTATTTCATTTTTTAATTCACAACATTTAAAAATGGATATATTGGTTTTTGGATTTTTCTAAAATACTTGAATTTTTGTGAATAGTGAAATATGATAATTTATTATAAAAACTAAATAGATGAATTATTGAGTCATCGCTGATGTATATAAATGATTTAAGCCCATAATCTATAAGAATATTTTTTATTTTACTTTATTTCATCGTGGAATAATAATTAGTTCTTTTCTTAAGGGAAATTAATAAACTGATGAATAAAATTTTGAGAAAAGACCCCTCCCCAACACTATAAATACCACCCCTCAACCCCTCACGTACTCACACCTCTCAGGATTAAATAATTGTCCAAATTATATCCAAAAATAATTACTAATACCTCCCCCATGTCTATTAGATCTTGTTCTCATCAAAAGACAAAGACTAGGTTCCTTGAGGATGATCTCAAGAGGATAATTCAAGAGATAATTCATCTCTCTATTTTCTTTCAAATTATTTCAAATTTCATTTCTTTTATTCTATTATCCTAAAAGCCTCTAATCCAAATATCTTAATAACTCTATTATGTTTTCTATACTAGTATTATATCCTATTAAAGGAATATTATTCATTAAAATCATCACTTTATCCCTCTTTTATAAAATTGTCACTCATGATGTGTTAATTTACTATCACCATGGGCGATGCACCTTTATTTTCCTCCAATGGCTTCAAGGATGTTAATAAAACCGTTATATGTTTGAATATAGATTTTAATATTAAATTTTTAACCCTTTTTATATTCTATAAATAACTTATATACATGATACTAAATAAAAAAAACAAATTCATTGTGACAGAAAAACCGCCCAAATTAACAAAAAAAACGATCATCATTAAATTTATCTAATGATTCATCCTCACGTTATATAAAACAATTATTTATAAGATCATTAAAAGTAATGTAATACTAATAATAACATATAATAACAATTCTAGATGTTTATCCACATTTTAAATGAACTTTCATTCACATATACAAATGAACCGATCATGAAAACAAAGAAAAAAAATGAAAACTAAGAAAACAAACACTTATGAATGATGAAATTAAACTCTATAACTCATCCAAAGAATAATAAAATAACATAATAAAACCATAATGAATCAAAGTATTGGATACAAGGTTTTTTAATTATTAATTAATTAATCTAACATCATTATACATGACATTAAGGTGAATGAAGAATCTAAATACAATGTAAGGGAATTATTGAACCCAACTCCATTTCTTTGGGGTTTCCCTCTTCCACTCCATTTTTATAATGGATATTACTTAAAAGCTTATTTATTCACCATTTTATTACTTTTTATTTAATATAATTTTTTTCCACTAGAGTATATTTCAAACACAATGTTTTCCAAAAAATACTCTTCTTTAAAAAAACACATTTTACTTCTCAAGATTGTTTCCTCCACTCATGGTTGATGATCCTTATATCAATTATGTTATTTCCAATTTCATTTGGGAACCCAATTTTATGATTTTTTTATTATTAAATGAATCCCATTCCTTTCCATGGTATTTTATATCTTCAATATTAACATATGATCTATGTGGAATGCATGATAACGTAATTGTTGTGATGTGATGGGTGCACCCAGAATTTTATAGTGCAATGAAAATGTTATGATGTGATGGGTGTTCCCAGAATTATATATTACTCTAATTAATTGGGTAATGTTAATAAAATAATTAGTAAAGATAAATATTTTTCAACATGATGCTATCATTGTTCACAACTATGTTTGGTATTTGATCACTAAGACACGATGTTTCATTTTTATTCATTGCCACATTCCAAATCTTTTCACAATGCTTCCTCAAATGATTATGATCCTATTTATATGTTATTATAATAATGATTATTATCACCCCATATCATATTTTGATATATCATTTTACTAGGTTTTATCCCATCCACTTTTTATGTATATCCTCAGGTGACTACTTGTACTAAGGAGAACACAATGGACAATAAGAAGCTAGTGAAGAAGGAATTAAATAAATTTTCATGTTTTATTTTGTAAATGTTATGTGTTGTCCTAATTTTTAATGACACTAAACTTTTGGATCCTAAATGTTTAATGTTTGTTTTTTATCATTAAAATGATGTAACAGTAATGCCATAAAATACAGGGTTGCTATAGTCGGAATAAGAGGACTGTTTAGTTAATTTTGGAATTAGGATTGGAGAAATTTAGTGAAAACCTTTAAAATGTTAATAAGTATAAGTAAGCACATAATATACATTTAAAAACATATTTATCCCGCAATATATTCATTTATACTTCATTTCACAATGAAATAAATTATATAATCATGACTTGATGAATTATGTTTTGTTCTAACCTTTTCTATTTTATAAAATGGTGGGAACTAGGAGAAACCATGCCAAAAAACCATATGAGGGACAATGTTATGATTGCCTGAACGACATCCCCAATGCTTTGGGTGGTGGATTTCAAAATTTCATAGAGATTCTTACCCAGTTATCTCAATTTATGAACATTAACTTGAATAATTTGGAACTCCTTCCTTCACCTAATATGGAGCAACTAACTATCAAGTGTTTTATGAAGAAACAACCACTGATGTTTAGGGGATCTTCTAATCCACTAGTTTTAGAATAGTGGGTAATCTCGATGGAGAAGATCATTAATGTGATTCACTATTTTGATATGAAGAAGGTTAATCTTTATGTTTATTGTTTATATAAAGAGGCTAATCAACGGTGGGATTTGATTAATAACACCAATCCAAGGGATGAAATTGAAGCTATGGAGTGGGAAGCCTTTATGAAAAATGTTTCTTAATAAGTATTTCCCTCAAAAATATTCATACAATAATAGAGAGATAATTAATATAGCTAAATAAAATGGAAGGAGAATTTATCATGAACAATGAAGAAAATTTCCCAAGGCTTACAAGATACGATTTGGGTTTTTATCAACAATGATAGAATAATTGATAGATTTTTTTTGTGGTTTAAAACCCCACATTTGAAAGGCTCTTAAAATTAGTGAATTTTGGAGTTACGAATATGTTATTCTATATGATCTCAAAGTAGATATAGAGTATGGAGAATGGTCCCATGGATATGGTGACAAGAAACAAAATATAGAGTTTCAATCTAGAGGATCTAATGAGAAAGGGGGAAAGAAAATTCAACCACCCACATGTAAAAAATATGGGAAGAAGCATCTTAGTAACTTCCTCAATGGGATAGGGAACTGATTCAAGTGTTGGAGAGAAGGATACAAATAACATTAATATTGAAAATACATGAGAATTCATGAGAATGTGGTGGAGGAAAGGAGAGCACAACCCACGGTCTAATGCTACAACTGTAGGGAGAAGGGTCACTATGAAAGCCAATGCACTAAACCTCGAGTCCTAGAGGGCAATGAACATCATTATCCACCAAATATAATAGAGGAAGGGAAGATTTAGGACATCACTACATCGAAATGGGATCACGATAATAAAGTCGTACAAGGTACCCTTCCTATTCACACAAGAATGGAAAAAGTCTTATTTGATTTTGTTTCTACACATTCCTTTATATCTTGCATGTTTTCTAAAACTATTGAATCAAAGCCCTGAAACCTTGAAGTAGATATATCTATAAAAACTCCTAGCGGATAAATCATTAAAACCCATGTGTTGGACTCTTCCCCTATTGGTATGTGTGGGAAAATTATTCCATAAAATCTCGTGATACTTCCCTTGGTGGAATTCGATGCTATATTAGGGAAAAGTTGGATCTCTTTATATAGAGAACATATAAACTATTTGGAAAAAGAAATATCTTTTCATATTCCAATCATCCTAGGCCCCTCTATAAATTCAAGGGAAATATTGAATCTCTTTTGGAAAATCCTCGAATGGTGTTAGTGTTGATTCCATGTGTATTATACCGTGCTCAAATGGTTGAGTAAAAGAAAGTTATCCGCCTAGGAGAAATTTCCATCATGAGGGAATAAAAGGATGCATTTCCTATAGAGTTATAGGGACTACCTCTGGATCTTGAGGGAAATATATTAATATAACTCATACTCAGAGCTACTCATATCTCATAGTTTCCATATAGGATGGATCCTATAGAACTAGAGGAGTTAAAGAAGCAGCAATAAGAACATTTGAATAAAGGGTTCATAGGCCGCAGTGCATCACCGTTAGGTTAACTAGTGCTCTTTGTAAAGGAGGAGGATGAAAAAAATGCAGTTTTGAATCGATTATCAGGAACTGAACTAGATCGCCATAAAGAACATGTATACTCTTCCGAGGATTGACTACTTGTTTGATCAGTTGAGAGGAGATCAGTACTTCTCAAATGTGGATATTCATTCTATATATCAACATATAAAGGTGAATAAGGGATATATTCAGAAGAATACCTTTTTTTCAAGGTATGGGCACTATGATTTTTTAGTGATGACCTCCAGACTCACTAATTCCCCTGAAATCTTTATGGATTTGATGAATAGATTCTTTATACATTACCTGGATAAATTTGTTCTAGTGTTTATCGATGATATTATCATCTATCCAAGAGAAATTAGGAACATGGAGAACATTTAAGGCTTGTGTGGGCAACATTGAGGAAGGATTATTTGTACACCAAGTTCAGAAAGTGTGACTTTTGTATATAGAAAGTCAAGTTCTTGGGACATGTGATCACAAGTGAGGGAATTTCTGTGGACCCTTATAAAACAATGGAAATTGATTAATGGACCAGACCCTCTAGTGTCATTAAAAATCTATAGTTTTCATGGCTTAGTAGGGTGCTACTGATGTTTTGTGAGAAATTTCTCATGATTTTCAAGCCCACTTACTACGTTAATAAAGAAAAGGTTAAAGTATTTCTAGAAGGACGAATGTGAGTAAATCTTCAAGGATCTAAAGATAATGCTCGTCACAACACCTATACTCACATTACAGAAAAGTGGAAAGAGATTTATGATATACAATGATTCTCCAATGAAATTCATGGGTTTTGTACTCATGAAAATGATAATGTGATAGCCTGTGCCTCAAAATAGGTGAACATCCATGAGAATAATTACACAAAGCCTGATTTAGAGATAGTATTTGTGTTTTTCCCTGAAAATATGGCAACATTTCCTCTATGGTGAGAAGTGCGATATATAAACTGATCATAAGAGTGTAAAGTATATATTCAAACAAAAATATCTCAACATGAATCAAAGGGGATGGTTAGAGCTAATCAAAAACTATGATTTCTCTATTCACTATCATCCTAGAAAGGGAAACAAGGTAGCTGATGCTCTGAGTAGAAAATAACCTACTACTCTATCCATGTTGTGGATTAAGAAAGACCCTATATTCATGTATATGAAAAGAATAGATTTGGAAATCATTATGGTAGTGAATAAATCCTACCTTTCCTAATTGATTACCCACCCATATTTCCAATAGAAGATTTAGGTGGCACAAAGTGGTGATACAGGGTTGCAAAAGAGGGCGAATACAGTAAAGTAAGGGAAGATATAAGATTTCCATATTTATTATAATGGTGTAATTTTTTTTGGAATGAGGATTTGTGTGGATTCATCACCTAGGATAAATAAGGGATATTGGACAATGAATCTAGCTCAAATTTCTGTATCCATCATGGTATCCCGAATATATACCTTGATCTCTGAGAACACTTCTGGTGGGAAAACATGAAGAATGAGATTGCAGAATATATCTCGAGGTGAATGATATGTTAGAAATTAATAATTGTGTGAAAAAGTCAAAAGGGATTATGTAACAATTTCCTATACCCAGATGGAAATGGGATAATGTTACCACTGACTTTCTCATCGGTCTCCCAAAGTCATCAAATGGAAATATTGTGATATGGGTTGTGGTTGACCGACTCAATAAGACTATTTAGTTTATCTCTATTCAAGAGGATATGTCAATTGAATAACATGATAATATATATGCGAAGGAAGTGGTGAGACACTATGGGGTTCCACTATCAATTGCATCTTATCATGATCCCTTGTTCACATCTAAATTCTAGAGGAGTCCTCAACATACCTTGAGTACTGAATTGAATTTCCACATGACCTATCACCCCCAAATTGATATAATGTCTGAAAATACAATTCACACACTCAAAGATATTCTATGGTCCACATAATTATAATTTAAAGGTGGATGGGATCAGTATCTACCATTGGTTGGGTTCTCTTACAAAACAGCTTCTACTTGAGTATTCAGATGACTTGATGTGAATTTATATATGGAATGTGATGTAGAACTCCAACTTGTTTGGATGAAGTTGGATAAAGAAAGATACACGGACCTAATATTTTTCAAGAGATGATATAGAAGGTTCAAGTCAACTAGATACATATCAATGCTGTTCAGAGTTGGAAAAAGAGATATATGAACAAATGTCGAAAGAACTTGGTGTTCGACATTGGAGATAAAGTCTTCCTTTGAATATCACCATGGAAGAGATTCATGTTATTTGGAAAGAAAGGGAAGCTAATTCCAAGGTACATTAGCCCCTTTGAGATCCTTGATCACATAAGAGACATGGACTATCGTCATTCACTTCCACTAAATATGTCTAAAGTTCATGATGTGATTCATGTATCACTCTTATGGAAGTATATACAAGATCCCACACAAGTACCAAATTCAGAGGTGGTACAACTAGAGAATGATCTATCTTATGAGGAGAAGACAGTGAAATTTTTGGAGAACAGAGATAATTTTATACACAACAAGTAAAATAACCTCTTCAATGTGCTATGGATGAACAATATGTATGATGAAGTAACTTGGGAACCTAAGGAGGTGATGATGGATAAGTACCCTCACCAATTTTTGTAAAACAAAATTTTGAGGGTGAAATTTAAAAAGGGTGGAAGAATGCAATGACCCAAACTTTTATCAATAGAACTTCTCCCTTCTTATAGTAATTCCATATAGTATAAATCACATAAAGTAACTTAGCAAAAATAAAAAAAACTTTATAAATGATGAAATAATGAAACAAGAAGTGTTTCTAGAAGTTACAAAACATATATTGACGAAATAGTAACATGACTTTAGGAATAGAAATATAACCCTTATGAGTAGTAAACCAGACAAATGAATAGTATCCTCACCCATTAAAGTATAAATAAAATTTAATAATCTTATAAGTAAAAATATTATATAATTATATAATAGTATAAGTGAGTAAATATTTTAAAAATTATTAATTAAGTATTGGAATTTTTAAGTCATGATTATTTAATTACAATTTTATGTTTAATTTAACAATTTTAAAGAAAATTTAATTTCATGAAATTTGTTCTTAAATAAATATTTTTATGTCTTATGTTTTTAAGATAATTTTATGAGGCCTTAATCAATTTTTCAAAGTGTTATAAAAATAGTTATAATTTTAAAATCTCTATTTTCTATGAAAATAACAATTTTAATTAAAAATAAAATTACTCATATATATAAAATTATTTTAATAAAATGGAGTTCAGTTTTTCAATCTACACATTAAAAAATGGTTAGGATAATTTTTTGGGATTTTTCTAAAAAACCTGATTTTTTGGTGAATAGTGAAATACAATAATTTATGATAAAAACTAAATAAATGAATTATTGAGTCATCGTTGGTATATATGGATGATTTAATCCCATAATATCGAACAATCATTCCTATTTTATTTTATTTAGTCATGGAATCAACACTATTTCTTGTCTTGAAGGAAATTAAGAAACTAATGTATTAAATATTGAGAAAACCCCCCTCCCCACCACAATAAACACCACCACCACAACCTCATTTCTTCACTCTTATAAAACTTCAAGAATTGTAAATTTTTTGTCCAAATCCCTTCCCATACCCCCAAGTCCAATAGATCTATTTCTCATCAAAAGACTAAGCCTAGGTTCTTTGAGGAGGATCTCATGAGGAGAATTCTAGGGGCAATTCCTTTCAATATTTTCCTTCAATTTCCTTTCAAATTTCATTTCTTTTCATATATTATCATCAACTTATCTAATAAAAATGCCACTATAACTCTATTATGTATTATATAATTGAATTATATCATGTTAATGAAATATTATTCATTAAAATCCTCTCTCTCCCTCCCTCTCTCTATCTTTTATGAAATCGTCGCCTGTGATTTGTTAATTTACCATCATCGTGGGTGATGCACCTTTATTTTCCTACAATATGGAACTACATTATATACATTATACCAAATGATAAAACAAAAAAATCATTGTGATCGAAAAGCCACCCAAATTAACAAAAAATGGTCATCAGTAAATTTTATCTAATGTTTCATACCCATGGTATATAAGAAAATTATTTATAAGATATTTTCAAGTTCTTTAATACCGTTAATAACAAACAATAACAATTTTGGATGTTTATCCACATTTTAAACGAACATCCATTCATGTATACAATTGAACCGATCATGAAAACTATGAAAACGAACACTCCAAAATGATGAAATTAAACTCTATAATTCATTAAAAGACCCATAAAAGAAATTAATGAAACCATAATGAATAATATTCATTTATAAATGGTGCTAGGAATTTCTAATTAATGAATCTAATTTCATTATATAGTAAATTAATGTCAAGAAAGCATTCAGATACAAGGTAAGGGAAATTCTTGAACCCAACTCCCCTTTCATTGGGTTTTCTATCATTCACTCAATTTTCAGTATGGTTATTCCATAAAAATTACTTATTCATCATTATCATACCTTTTAAGATATATATATGTTTTACACTAGATTTTATATCCAACATAATTTTTTCCAAAAGAACTCTTCTTTCAAAAAAGCACACCTTTCACTTCCCAAGATTGTTTCCTTTACTCAATGTTGATTGTTCTTATATCAAGTATGTTATTACCTCTTTCATTTGGGAACTCATTTTTTATGAAATGAAACTCATTAATTTCCAGGGGGTTTTATTTGTTCAATATTGACATATGTTCTATGTGGCATGCATGATAATGTAAATGTTGTGATGTGATGAGTGCGCCCAGAATTATATAGTGCAATGTAAATATTATGATGTGATGGGTGAACTTATAATTATATAGAAATAAAATGAATTGGGTATTGTGAATAAACTCATGATTAATGTGAAATATGCATGAACATAATTCTAGATTTGGTCACAACTCTATGTGGTAGCTGACCATAAAGACATGATGTTTCATTTTTAGGCATTGCCACATTCCAAGTCTTATTTTAATCAATCCTCTAAGGATTATGATCCTATTTCAATGTTATGATTATAATGATTATGCTCACCAAATGACATATTTTTATCTATCCACTTTTTGGGAATTTAGCTCGCCCTGTTTTTGATGTATATCCCCAAGAGACTACCTGTACTAAGGAGAACGCATAGGACAATATGGTACTAGAGAAGAAGGAATTAAATAATGGTTTATGTTTTATATTATAAAAGTTATTTATGGTCCTAGTTTTCCCAAGACACTAAACCTTTGGATCTTCAATGTGTAATGTTTTATTGTTGCTTATCTTTAAAATGATGTAACTGTAATGTTAGAAGAAGTAGGTTCTCTATAGTATTGCCTTAAATAAATACATTTATATTCTATATTAGGCCAATCCATCCAATATTTCCAAACAAGAAAAGTTAAGTCATGAAATAATGATGAGAAAATGTATGTATCATCCTCAATAAGATATAATGAGATAAAGATCTTATATTATATATTATGTTTTTATAAGATTTTTTCTTAGTCATGATCTGTCCTTGTCTCCTTTGGATCAATGATTTAGTTCTAGATACCATTATTGGCTTGTGAGCATGAGTCACTTATATTAAGAAAAATTTATTTATTCTCAAACACAAATTTAATTTGTAATTTCATCCAATTCAGATGAATTGTATTTTAGGATAAAGTAAGCCCCATCTACACGAGTCATTGAAAATCTAAGTGTGAATGATCGCAATAAATTAGATAGATAAATTAAATTTTATGTCATTAAATATTATAAAAATTACAATTTAATTTATTTATCATGGTAATCACTAGTAATTTAAGTGAAATAATATAATAGTAGAAATTTATTTTTTCATGTAAATATGATTTACTCAATACTTGTTACACATATATGGGAGGAATGAGCTGAGTTAATGTATCATATTTTATCATGTGAAATAAGATTGTTTCATAAGTGATTTTTGAAATATTTTTGATATATACGACAAGTTTACAACATCATTCATGATATTTTTGGATGGATTAGGAGTATCAACTTCTCTAAAGGAATAAATGAAATTTTTAGGCGATTAACATATATATTTAAGGTCGTTTTGGATCCCTAAATATTATATAACAAAAAATTATTGAATTTAGTTTCCTATAAAGTTCTCTCTCAAGTTCTAGACTGGGAAATAATTGTGAGGAACAAGAATTGTTTTATTTTTCCTTTTCAGATTGATATTTTTTCTAGTGATCATGTAGAAATCCAAAAGCATTTTATTATCTATTTATAGAACACAAATCTTAGGTAATGAATAAAAGGAATTTTGGTTATTGTGTAGAGAATATAGTGGGATATCCTCTTAGATAATTCATGATACAACACATTAGAGATGAGTGGAACATATTGAAGTCTTCATATTAAATGAGGTGATTTTTTAATTTCATTCATCATATGTACATTATTCTCAAATAATAAATGGATGAAATCAAACAAAATTATGTCAAATGATGTTTTTCAACACAAGAGATAACAAAAAATTTATAAAATATGGTTTTCAAAAGATTCAACCATGCTCAAGTTCCTTCAGAATGTATTGGAGTGGTTTTACAAAATTTTAGTCATTTTTTAATATTATTTTATAGAATTCAGGTAGAGGGAGATGATATAGTCCCATATCCACATAACATTTGTTACTATAAGTCTATAGGGCCAAGAATAATCATCCATAAGATCATATGTTGATTGGAGAATGTGAGAGGCACCCAACATGTGGTTCAATTCACCTGTAAGGGGCACCCCACACTTGAAAAGTTTATTTTAAACAAATTTAATAAATAAAATCACATAGGTATCTTACTACTGGCTTATCCTCTAATAGGGAAATTTATTTCAATTTACTTAGCCACCTTTCTAGTTTGTCTTGACTCATTCCACCCAATAAACCTATATAGGTCCAAAAAATAATATATTCCTAATTTCTTGGTGTTTCTAACCCATAAAAATCTAAAAAATATTTTAATATATCATGATTTTATTGAAATAATTTTTGGTTCCATGATATTTATAAATAATTATTGAAAACTAAATTAATATTATATTAATGTATTAAAAATTCCCTGAAGTAGATATTTTCTTATTTTATTCTTTTAAATAATTTTTATGCACGTGAATTCATTATGAACTAAGACTGAACTTATGTATGTTTGGATACTAATGTATTTAATTTAATAATTGTAATTATATTTCAAATATTATATATTTTTATTTAAATATTTTATTTGATAATATAAAAATTTATCCTCTTTAATTAATTTTATGAGGCCCTACATGTCTACATGATAGTGATAAAATGAAATTCTCACATAAAGAGTTCACTTAACCTATGTTTGAGTATAAATTAAAAAATAATATAGTTATGCATGATTATTTTGTTTGAGATAAGAATAGATATGATTTCAAAGAAAGAAAATACATTGGAGAAAGATGAGCACAATAATTTGACCCATTATATGAATCATGGAGTTCCCTTGGGGTCTCACCTGATAAAATATCCTCTATATGGTTAACCAATATTACACAACTCATGATCACATAATTTCTTATTTTTTTAACAGCATTGTTAATTATTTTAAGAAATTATTGATGACAGTAAAATTATAAAACCATCAACAAAGTCACAATCATTATAAGTATAATTTAGTTTTGTCCATGAAGAAAATAAAACATTTAAAAATATATCAAATAAATATTAAGTTTTCAAATTCTTTTCATCACCTATGTTTGGATTAAACCATAGTTTCGGGTTCTCATTCGCCATAAATGATGGTTAATCCTTCTATTTAGAAGTTATAATCATAGTGGTAGGTTAACTTAACTAATATTTTAATCGAATATGTAACTATAGAAAAATTGGTGCAATTTTGGATGTATGTTTTGAGAAAATTCATGTGTAGACTTATGAGTGATAAGACTCGACTCAAAAAATCAGGGAGTCATGAGTTAAAATATTTAGCAATAAAAAATATTACATAAATACTTTCTATGTAGTGGCATAGTAATAGACTAAAATATAATGACAGGTTTTGAGGATAATTTACACTAGAATATTCAACAATCATAATATTCTGGATCTAATGGTTAAGGAATGCAGGTATACATTTAATATTAATAAATTGAAAATGTCTAAATAATCAATAAGTAAGATAAAAGACCTAATTTTCTTTGTTTCTATGATATAAAAAATGAATGTAATTCCATATAATAACCATGATAAATATTATACAATTAAAATTACCTTACCAAAAAAAATTCCAAGAGTGGTTCTCATTCTTTTACATACTATGAAACAAAGGGAAATTTTATGTACTTGATTCCCCACTACCTAGTGAGCCCCATCAATAATCAAGTGATAATGACAAAAAATCTTAAAACAGAAATATGAACAATGAATTTAATGTTTAGATGATAATGTTATTATTATATTCCAATTAGTTATGAAAAAAATGATAGCATAATTGTTTATGTCATATTTTCTCAGCTTAGAGAAGTTTATGAGGAGAGAATGAAACCTGAAACTAATGAGATTATAAATACAATTTTTACTTATAATATAGAATATGGAATCTAGTATGGTCCAAATATACTAAATATGATATTTTATATTCATAAATGTGGTAGACTTAATATTTATATTGTATAATGATATTTCTATATATCTCATAATTGTTTTCTTATCACCAAATAACTACTGCTTTATTAAAATATATAAAATGTATAGTATAAATAATTATATTTAATATAATTAAATAAGGGTAACCAGGTCGATAATGATATAATGAAAGAAAAACCTTTCATACTAACTATGAAAAATAATATAAGAATTATTATAATGCTAATGTAATGAACAATGACAAATAAACATTCATAATGTCCATCTAAGAAACCAAATATAAATAGGAATAACATTAAATATGGGTCTATTTAATATTCATGTGATAAGAAATTTTAGTGAAGAGTGATTTAGATGAAATAATAATAAATAATGAAAAATAATATAGTTTAGGGGTATTCATAATTGTGTGTAATATTTTTATATTAACTTTCTAGGTATTATATTCATTTCTTCAATCACATATTTGAATGAAAATACTAGAAATAAGTAAATACAAATAGATTATAATGAGTAAATTGGATCTCCAAAATAATTTATGGATATTGAATCATATTTTAGATATATAAGATCACAACTATCATTAAGTAGTTTAAATATTCTAATATTTAAAAACTATTATGATGTATTGAGTATTACCCAAAACATAATCTCAGTGTTGAGTGTAGACATAATGGATTTTATTTCAAGTATGAAATAAATTATTTTTATGGAAGAATATATTTCAATAATAGTTTTTTATATTTATACCCACCCATTTAGAGAGGTGTTACACACACCCACACACATAAATATATATATATAATATAAAATAGAAACAAACCAAGATACAAATTAATTTCATATCTGCTTCAAAATATCCACATGAGGTCGCAAAGGGCCACCTTTAACTATTTTTTTGTAACCATCAAGTATTTTTTATTTTATACATCCAATGTTATTATATGTCTATCCTACCCATCCCTTCACAAAACATGAAATTATTCATGTGATCAACATGTACAACATCAATTAGAAACTAAGTTTAAATTCTTATATTTCAATATTTTGATGATAACATTAGAAGATATACACATATCATATTGAGGAATCACAAATGAGAATACTTTAAGATATGCGATGAATTTAGTGATAAGTAGAGAATGATCTTGGTAACAGGATACAATATGATTGATGTTGGTGAGATGAATAATATATTTATAAAGAATTCATTTTTTAGTAAATATATAGTGTAAATTATTCCGAAACTCATATTTTTTTATACACATTAGAGTCATGATGTAATTAAAATTAATAATCTCACATTTCTTGTGAGGGTTATATAGTTGGTGAGTCTTATACACCTATAAAATTTTCAATTATACTTTTGGGACATACTTTTTAAGGAGTTGTATTAACACTTAATTGTCATCCAAATAAATTATTTAATAAGATTTCTTATTAGTTATAATATAAAATAAATATACTATGTAATGAATTTTTATGTATAGATGAAAATTATTTTTTAAGACTAATTATTTCCATAATATTATATTAAACAAATATAAAGTCCATCTATGTGAATTATCTTAAGTTAATTAAAGATATTAGATAACATACCTATGATAAAAATGCAAGAGTCAAGTAGAAAAGTAAATCTATAAGAAGCAAGAACATCTTTATCCTAGATCGTGGGAGAAAGATAGACTTGAATAAATTAAAGGATCAATAAGTATAGATTTTTTACATAGTAACAAGATCCATAAGATCTCATATATAACATATTTTTAGAGACCCATATTGAATAAAAAAATTTAAAATTAATGTTAAATGGTTTTATTATAATTTAGTTAGACTATATGTTATTGATTAAGAATAAATAATTCACATTCTACAAGGATGAAGTGAATATAAATTAATGAAAAATGGAAATTGGATATGAATTTAAAATATATTACATATTCAAAATAAATTTATTATTTTGGATCTATTTCTAGCTAATGTAAGTCCCACCGGTTATAAATATTTATTCTAGAAATATATGGAAATGAATGGTAATGATAATATATATAAATAGAGATTTTTTATAAAGGTTTAAGATAAGTCAAGGAATTGAATTTATATAATTCTTTTTATTAGGTCAAAAAGGTAATTTAATGAGATATTCCCTAGGGTTGGGGTGAATTAAGGAATGAAACTAGTTCTAATTTATTGACTTAATCCTCAACCGCTTAGTTCACTAAATGATATTTACAACATTATTAGTAGGATCACTCTTAATTTCTTCTTGTAATGACTATATGATTGTAAATATACACATCATCACTTTAATCTGATTTGTTCAATTATTACTTAGCCATCATATAATAATTTATATCTTAAGTAAAGTAAATAAATAATAAACACAAGACACATGAATTTTTTATAGTTTACCCACACAATAATAATCCAAGGAGCATACAACAGTTGAGTGTTTGAGCACCAAAATCTAATAAGTCACTTTCAATGGTGGTTTTAAAATAGGGTACTCTAAGATCATGGTCACTCTCTATTAAGTTTCAGTTCCCAAATAATATCTATGTAATAATTTCTAAATAATGGAAGAAACATTCTGATGATAGAAAAATTCAACAAAAACATCACATAATTCTTAATATAATAACATCATATCTATAATTCAAATTTTATATAACCTTTTTAACATTATTCAAGATAAATTCTCCTTATTTACCTCATTTTATAACATGGAATAGGAATAATAATCATTTTTATAGTTTTTTATCCATATTATTAAAATTTTATTCAATGAAATCATTCCACATTTCATATAAATAATCGTCTATATATTCCAAAAATATATATTTATTTAATTGTCAAGCATACTTGACCAAATATTCTTTTTTTTCTTCTATGGATCATAAATTTATATATATAAGTATATCTATTCAAATATGTTCTAATGAACAAAACTCATGTAAATTTAAAATATATAAAAAAAATTTCCCTTAAATCCACATCAAATCATATCAATGAATTCCCATATTTTGACTAAAAAATATTCATCTAAGTAAGATTCCTAAAATATGAGTCTATATTTTTTCTTTTATCTTCCATGAATTCAAATCTTCATACTTATCAAAGATCAACTATAATCATAGTTCTATAAAATAAATATATCTTTTATATTAATATTTGTTGAATCATTCCCCGTATCTAGTGCCTATTTATTCCAAAATATCACATTTGACCAAATTAAATGAATTTCCCTAAACTTCATGGATAAATTTTTAAGATATTTTCCAGGATTAATTTTTGGTTTTTTGTATTTAAAACCACCATAACATTACTCATAAATGTGTCTCCAAAATCTGAGTAAAATTAATTTAATACAGATCCCCCAAAATCCATAGAAGATAATAACATTGAGTTTTATAAATTTTATATTTCAAGGCCTATTACAACTTGATCACTAGCTTAATGAAATAATGATTTTTTCATCCAAAAACATAAAACTATGCTACTAACAAATTGGATATCATCATGTTATATTAAAATAACTAGTATCACAATGGAATTATCCTTAGAGATTTATATATCATATTCCTACTGTTATGGGGTGGTGAAATATAGGATTACTTCCTTTGACCCGCATACTATAGTGTAGTCATCTCGTCAAGGAGAAAAATCCATCTTCTGGGAAGATCACTAAACTTCAGCCTTTAATTTTTCATATTAAAGAAACACATACTATAATGTTAATCATTCCCTACAAAACAATCCTTTAAAATAGGTTAATCTCACATAACATTATTTTGGCATGCACAATTAATTTCACTATGGTCATTCAACATTTAATCTTCCATAACTAATATATATTATTATATAGCATGTAATGATTATTATTTAGGTTCATTGTAGTGTGGATTCAATCCCACCAGTGAAAGAACAACATTATCTATGAAACATTAATCTAAAGTTAATATTATTGTTGAGTACTCTATAACATTGCATATTGATGTCTATTATAGAGTAAAAACTTCCATTGATTCTTCTAAACAATTCTATTCTTGGAAATTATAATATTTTCAAATGATGAATTTATTATGAACTTAATATTTATTCCTATTCAATTTAATTGGAAATAAAAATAAGAATAATAATCAACTTCATCTACGGTCCATGTAATGGGCTAAATTCCCACTAGGCCTTTGGGCTATGTAATGGGTCTCCCTCTATGTAATTCCCCGACCCCAGTTAAATAGAGTCGGTGCATTATTACATTACATTGGCATGATCACAGAAGATCAAGTCTCCAAAGACCTATTAGTTTAGTATCCTTTGAAACAATAGATAATTCATAAGTATTACATTATATGATAAAGTGAAAAAGTACACCAACATAGTATCTATAGTCCACACTCATATCCCCTCAGACTATCCCTGCAGGTCAGTTATAAAATACTTCTTCACATCCTGGAAAAAATAAAACATAAAAATGGGTGAGCTCAGATGCTTAGTAAAGATAACAATATAGTGAAAACTTTCATAAATAAGAATAAACATTTAAGGCAATGTATAACTAAAACAAAATCCTTTTAAACTTGAACTCCATCATAATACAGAAAAAATAAAATGAAATAATGACATTTACATATTCACATGGATATTCTACTAGTCCGATAATCACATAAAATATCAATAACCACTTTCATAATGATGGAATGCATAATTTTGGACTTTAATTTCTATGTCAAGGCCTTGTGATAGGACCTAGGGGATAACTGTAACCGGACCCAAACACGGAGAGCCTCTATAACCAAACTTCATCCCGGAGAGCCTCTGTAACCAATCTCCAACCCGGAGAGCCTCTGTAACCAGACTCCATCCCGAAGATCCACTATAACCGGACTCCATACCGGAGGGTCTACTGTAACTATACCCAAACCCGGAGGGCTTACTTTTACCAGTCCCCAGCCCAAAACACAGTAGTCCAATACATTTATCATAAAAAGAGGTTGAAATATAACATAAACATTTGTATTAAAACTAGCATATTAATTGTCAATACATTATCCATAAACCATGAATGGTATGAAATAACACATCCACAGTCAAACATATCACAAAACCTTAAATACAATATGGAAGTTTTGTATCATAACAAATCAACTTCAAATAATCTTACAATCCATCGAAGGTTGTTGACACAGATGAAATCAAATTTTTTTTTTGAGAAATATCTCTTTCTATTTTGAAATCATTTTAGAGTCGCATAGTTATATAGGAAACATTTTTTTGAAAATATTCTAATAAGCTTGTAAGGGAAGCTTCAACGATTCTATAATGGCAGAAAATAGCTGCACCCACCATATAAGTTAAAAAAAAGACATTCTTACCTTAATTTTGTCGAAAAGGTTAAAAAGGACCTTGTTTGGAAAATGACAGAAAGATTCCTTTATAAAAAACTTATAAAAAGTAAAAAAATGGTATAAATGACTTTAACCCATATTTTATAAAATATTAATAATGTTTTGGAATAATTTTTTATAAGAAACATGGATGTGGATGATAAAGAGGTCCCATTAGATAATTACGTATAAACAACCTCAGATAATGAAGAGATTTTGAAATTAACCCTTACCTTGTACTTTTCCTTGGTCGAGGGTTGGTTAAACTCCTGTATAATGGTGAAATAATTGTTATTAAATTATACAAGAATCATATACGTCAATATGATATCACATATGATCTTTTAACATTGCTTTGTTAATAATATCTTAGTATTATCGTTGTTTCGGGTGTTAACAGATTCATTTTCCTTTATATTATTTGTTATGTGAGTCATAATTGTTATGGATGGAATGTAAATTATTCATATCCAGAATTATACCAAGTCTTTAAACATTATTTTTAATCATCTAATTAAAATTAGTCTTAAATGGATACGATGGGGGAATGAATCTCATCACGTTCATGGAGACGATAATCCGTACGTACACACGAGCGACAATATCATTCTTTTGTTATTAAAATAATATATAATTGGATGGTATATCATATATAGAAAATCATTATCATGTTATATTTATTATTTACATCAATTAAAAATCTTTATTATACCCATTCAAATAATAATGTATTGAATAACAATTACACCACGACGTGGAGACAGTAAGTTGTACGTACGCACGTATGGTGACATGTCATTCAAAGGATAGATATAATAATGAATTTGGTTATCCGATATATATAGTAACATAAAAGTATATAGAATATACTTTAGTTATTATTTTATAATGGAAACAACAAAGAGAAAGGAAGTGGTAGAAGAAAGGAACTTGAAAGAGGTGGTGAGATATTTACCTCTTTTCAGGTTCTTCTTTTTTATTTGATCAAAAGGGCTCTTTAAGTTGGATTTATGACTAAATTAAGGCCTATAAGATGAAGGGAGGATATTGGAGAGGGTATTTGGGTAGGGGTTGGCCGAGAAAAATGGCTTTGAATGTGTGAAATAGAGATAAGGGGCAGTTCCCTTTTATAAGAGGAGTGAGGGGCACCTTAGGAAAAGGTAGAAATATTATTTTATAATAAAATAATTTTCGGTTTCTAGTGGCTCCAAAATATATTATTTAAAGTATAAGGTGGGTATGGGTCTAAAAACACTCATCTAATAGGTTTTATACAGGTTTGGGTCACTATATTAACTTTATCTTTTAGATTTAATTCTTAGTTAAATAGTTTGACATTTACCATGTATCTTTGTATTTTTATATTATATAGTTAATAAACATATTATATACTTCCAAGAGAACCCCAAGTGGTTCATTAATGACAAAACTATCATTATATACGTCCTTTGTCTGAAACTTAGATTTTTAAGACTATAATATCAATTAATAATATAAAATTTGTTTTAAAAACTATTTTATGTCAATTTTTACACTATTTGGTATTTTGTTTTTGCTAAATTTATAACAGCATTATTACTTTGAAAAAAATTCATCTAACCAACCCTAAATGTCATATTAACCTAGAAAATTATTTTAATTTATATAAAGTCTAAAATTACATTTATTTGGATATTTATAATATCAATTATTTTAATATTTCATTAATTAGGTAATTATTGCATCATCATTATGTCATAAATAAATTAAATTATTTAATGTCAAAAAAATATAAATAAAATACCATTATTTAGTATATATTTTTATATTTCAAATGAATATTTATTGTCAAAATTATATTATGTGTAACCCTATATTAATAATGTTTTAGTTATTAAACTTTGATTTTAACTCTTTTAACTCTTCTTTAAATACAATAATAATAAGTGTCCTAATCTAATCCATGTGGACCAAATAGGTTCGTATTTTATTCCTAAGGTTTTTTCTGGTCGAATTAAAGTTATTCAATAGAATTATTAAAGGTGTTGGGGTAATAATAATATCATTTTTACCCTTAATTACCCTATTTACTTTTAATCGTGGTAAATAAAAGAAAAAAAGTTACTATTCACCAAAAATTATTTTTATCTTATTGAACAAAATTTTACTCCTTGATATTAACCATGTCTTTCATATTTTCAAAATTCCACTCACAGAAGTGGTAAAATTATGTTTTATGTGAATTTGCAAATTCTCTTCGGAGGTGGGTAAAAGACGGTGAAAAGTTCATTAATATTTTTATATATCTAAAATTATTATAAACTAACACCAATTAATTACATTGAACTTATATAGGTATTATGTGTCTATTTTGACATAGAATAAATTTAAATAAAATAAATAATTTTTTAAATAAAAAATTTAGTTTTAAGCTATTACTCAGTGTTTTTCACTATTCATCAAAAATTGAAAGTTTTTAGAAAAATACTAAAAATTTACCGCAAGCTAATTTCAATATTCCGAATCCAAAAATGATGTCCATTTGGAAAGATAAAATTTTTAATATTTCAAAAAGTGTGTATTACTATTCATAATGGCTACTTTGATTGGTTGTGGTGTATTAGAACTCAATGTTGCATACAATACAAGCTATTGCATTATTCAAAGAGAAGCGTACCATGGAAGTTTGGGGTGTTACATTTTCCCCTCCTTCAAATAATATAATCCTCAAATTTCAATAATATTACTGCATAAAAATACTTGGGTGGTTCTTCATCATAAGTTCCTCAGGTTCCCACATTGCCTCTTCCGTCTTATGGTTTCTCCATAGAACATTTACCTGGCGAGTGGTCTGGTTTCTCAACCCTTGTTCTCTAGTATCAAGAATCCTGACGGGCTCTTCGCAATAAGATAGATCAGGTTCCAGTTCTAATTCCTCATAGGTGAGTACATGTATTGGGACATACATGTATTTTCTCAACAGTGATATGTGGAACACATGGAGAACTTTGGAGAGACTTGGCGGTATTTCCAAATTGTAAGCTACAACCCCAATTCGTTCTAGAATTTCGAAAGTTCCAATGTACTTGGGACTCAATTTACCCTTCTTATCAAAACGTATAACACCCTTCCATGGATATACCTTCAAGAAAACATGATTTTCTACCTGAAATTCCAAATCATTTCTTCAATTATCTTCATAGCTCTTCTGCATACTTTGAGCTACTTTGATGTGGTTTTGGATTATCTCCATCTTTTCCATCGTTTCCTCCACCATTTTTGGGCCTGTAGGTTTCCTTACACAGACATCATCCCAACAAGTTGGTGTGCGACATATTTTTCCGTATAACGCTTCATATGTTTCCATTTGAATAATTGAATGGAAGATATTATTATAGGAAAATTCTACCAAAGGTAAATATTGATCCCACATACCCCAAAAGTCAAGTGAGCAGGATCTCGACATATCTTCTAAGGTTGGAATAGTTCATTCTGATTGTCCATCTTTTTTAGGGTAGTAGACAGTACTAAAACGAAGTTTAGAATCCAGGGCTTTCTAAAGACTTTTCTAGAATCATGAAGTAAAATAGGGATCACGATCAGAAACAATCGATAGTGGTACTCCATGAAGTCTTACAGCTTCATCAATATATAATCTTACTAGAAGATCAGGTGTTAGATCTTATCTTATAGAAATAAAATGTACTAACTTGGTATGACAATCAACAAATAACCCATATTACATCGTTCGTTCTAGGATTCTTTAGTAGTCACATGACAAAGTCCATTGTAATATTATCACATTTCTACTCAAGTATGGGAAGAGGTTGCATAACTCCTGCATGTTGTTTCCTTACAGCTTTCACTTGTTGACCCACCATACATCTTGACACAAAATCCTCAATATCCCTCTTCATGTTGTCCCACCAGAAATGTTCTTTCAAATATCTATACATTTTGGTTCTCCCAGTGTGTATAAGGAAATTGGAACTATAAAAATCGTCCAACAATTCCCTTTTTAGATTAGGTATATCGGGAACAAAAATCTCTTCCCAAATTTCAAAATTCCATCTTCATACACAAAGTCACTCAATCTCCAATCATTCAATGCTTTAATCTACTTCTGAAACTCTTCATCAGCATTCTGAGAACTCTTTATTCTTTTTATTAAAGATTGTTTAGAAACCATTTGAAAAAGTATTTATGTTACCCCTTCCATGGTGATTCCCATATATATCTTTACTAGATCAATGTATATAGGATCCTTTAAAACTCTTATCTTGTTCAAAACTCCATGGTCCTTTCTACTCAAAGCATCTTCCACCTTATTTTCCTTCCCCAGGTGGTAGTGTATCATGAAATCATAATCCTTGAGTAGTTCAAGCCATCTTCTTTGCCTCATGTTGAGTTCATTCTGTGAGAAAATATACTTCAAACTCTTGTGATCAGTATTAATCTCACATTTTTCACCATATAGATAATGTATCCAAATAATTAAAGAAAATATTAGAGCTGATAACTCAATATCATGAGTAAGATAGTTTTTATCAAGAACATTTAGCTGTCATGAGGCATAGGCAATAACCCTATCATTCTACATAAGGACACAACCAATTCATTTCTTTAAAGCATCGCTATAAATAACAAACCCATCATTCCACGATGGTGGAGTCAATAAAAGAGCATTGAATAATCTTCTCTTAATTTCTTTGAAACATTCATCACACTCTTTTTTCAAACAAATATAACCCCTTTTCATGTGAGCTTTATTAATGGGTTAGTCAACCATGCAAAATTCCGGGTGAAACGTCGATAATAACCTGCTAAACCAATAAAACTGCGTACCTCAATTATACTTGTTGGTGCTATCCATTCTTTTATTTCCTTGGCCATTGAAGGATAAACGGATATTCCATCCATAGAGACAATATGGCAAGAAAATAAATCTTCTAAATCCATAATTCACACTTTCTAAACTTCCCAAATAATTCATGTCTTCTCAGAGTCTTCAGTATAATGCACAAGTGATTTTCATGATCTTCGTAGCTTTTGGAGTATACAAAGATATAATCAATAAATACCACTACAAATTCATCATGATATTCCTTGAAAACTCTATTCATTAGATCCATGAATAGAGAGGGTGCATTAGTCAATCCAAAAGGCATTCCTGTAAACTCATAATGCCCGTACCTGGTTTAAAATGCTGTCTTTGGAATGTCTTCCTTCTTCACGCAAAACTGATGTTATCCAGATCGATGGTCAATTTTTGAAAAGTATTGAGCTCCATGTAGTTGGTCAAATAAGTCATCAATGTGAGGTAGGGGATACTTGTTATTTATTGTTATATCATTGATCTCCATGTAGTTGATGCACAACCTCATAGATCCATCTATCTTCATAACAAAAAGGACAGGGGATCCTCGTCAAGAAACACTAGGGAGAATAAATCCATTATTACTCAATTCCTCTAGTTTTTTCTTTAGTTCCACTAATTCCACAGTTTCCATTCTATAAGGGGTCTTCGATATGGGGCTTGATCCAGGAATTAAATCAGTGGAAAACTCAATTTCTCATTCTGGAAGATTTCTATGTAAATCTTATGGAAACACATAAACATATTCTATCACAATAGGAACATCTTATATTTGAACATTACTTTACTCACCCACAATTATTTCATTCTCTTCCTCCCCAATAATTGAATTTAGTTGAGCTACTAGGGGTGGATCAAGATAACAATCAGGTGGTGAAGATTCTTCTCTAATGATAAGGTGTTCTTTATCATCATCATCAAAAATCATAACCTCCTTCTTCTTACAATAAATTTTAGCATCATGGTCTGAAATTCAATCCATATGGAGGATTATATCAAATTCAATCATGCGTATGATGATGAGATCAATAGATAAAGAACATTTATATTCTCTAATGTGAATAGATTCAAAAAACATTGTTGTGATGATACTTCCCCTGGGAGTTTTAACTGACAAATCCCTTGTTAAATCAAATTTGAAATATCTAATTTTCTTAGAAAACTAGGATGATATGAAACAATGAGATGATCCATAATCAAATAAAGCATTTTCTAAACTTGAGGAAACCATTAAATTACCTACCACCACGTCTTTCGGAGCTTCTACCTCAGCAGTAGTGATAGAATGAGATTGGACTTTATCCCTTGGCCTTTTCTGAGGTAAGTTATCCTGATTCAAAGGACATTCATTTGCATAATGTCACATCTCCCTGCAATTGTAGCATTGAACATCTGTAGCTTCTATATTCCCCTTGCAATCATGAGCTTAGTGGCCTTTTCCACCACACTTGTAACAAACTCCAATACCCTTCAAGAAAGTACTAGAGTGTTTCTTCCCCCATTTATTGTAGTATGGATATTCAACTTTTCCATTCTTCCCCTTATTTCCATTTCCAGAGTGATCAGCAGATATCTTCTTCTCTTGATTTTCTTTAAAGTCGTAAGACTTAGAGAATTTTTTTCTGTCTTGATAGAACATGAGACAATATCTTCATACAACGAGAAAGATTGTGAGACTAATGCTCGATAGAGAAACGGTTTTAACCCATTATAAAACGATCAATCTTAAATCTTTGGTTACGTATATAATCTACAGCATGCCTTTAAAACCCTGTAAAGTTAGCCTCATACTTTGCGACATTCTCATCCTCCTTTTGCCTCAGACTCAGAAATTGCCTTTCCATATCTGCTCGTTGGTCACAAGGAAATTATTTTTCTTATAAAATCTCTTTAAACTCCCTCCATTCCATATTTGATACTTCATTATCTTCCTTTTTGTTTTGAATCAATGACCACCATTTATCAGCATCTCTAGTGAGCCAGTAAACTGCCATGATAAAATTTTCCCTTTCACTACTCCCCAAGGTATGGAATATTTTCTCTAAGGAATTTCTCCATTGCTAAGATACTAATGGACTTGTACTCCCATTGATTGTTGGTGGTTGTTTCCTTATGAAGAAATCTTACATTGATCCTCCATGTTGTGGATCAGGGTGCTCTATACGGGTAAAGTTATTATTCATAAACTGAGTGAGTTGTCTCAGTATAGTGATAAGATGATCAGCACCAATTGTTTCACAAGCTCCACAATTATTATCTTAAGCAGGAGGGAAATACCTACATGTAGTGTTTGCATTAATACAGTTTCCATTACTTCCACTAGGTTCCATTTCTAAACAATGGAATAAACTAGATCAGTTTATGAATCGAAATAAATAATTCCAAACTTGTAAAACACATAACATAAATTTAAAACTTTATGGATATAATCCATAATCATAAAAAGATGTTTTTTTGAGGAAGTATATACTCATAAACCCTTCATAATGATTTTTAAGTAAAATTAGAATTATCCTAAGCATATCCCCTGGGAGTGTCGTAACCAAGAGTGCAGCAAGGCCCATTTTTGTGCACTAGTTCTCATTCCAGTCTAGTTCAAAGCAATGTTTTTGGGTTTTACCCCTAGGTACATATATTCCAGAGCCACCCTTACCTGCTCATATCGAGACAGGGATGAATTTCTTCAGAAAACACAAAAAACATCTTTATTACCAAAATTCTAGGAAGTTCTTCTATACTAATCTTCAAAGTCTATCTTAGGGTAATGTGATCTAATGAGAGTTTATCTAAATCTAGCTTCCAAGGTTTGTACTGAATTTCCTCTGATACCAACTATAATGCCACAACCCCAGTTACCCAGAGTCAGTGCGTTATTACCTTACATTGGCATGATCACAAAAGATCAAGTCTCGAATGATCGATTAGTTTAGTAGCCTTGGAAACACTATATACATTCATACATCTTACATTACATGATAAAGTGACAAAATACAACAACATAGTCTCCATAGTCCTCACTCATATCCCCTCAGACTATCCTTGTAGGTCAATCATAAAATACTTCATCACATCATGAGAAAATAATATATAAAAAGGGCGAGCTCAGATTCTCAGTTAGGGTAACAATATAGTGGAAACTTTCATAAATAAGCATAAACATTTAAGGAAATGTATAACTAAAAAAAGCCTTTTTAAACTTTAACTTCAGTATAAAAAATAAATAAAATTAAATAATTACATTTACTTATTCACATGGATATTCTACTAGTCCAATAATCACATACAATATCAATTACCACTTTCATAATGATAGAATGCATAATGTCAGACTTTAATTTCTGTATCGAGGCTTCGTGCCAGGACCTAGGGGATAACTGTAACCGAACCCAAACCCAGAGAGCCTATGTAACCAGACTCCATCCCAGAGAGCCACTGTAGCCGAACTCCAACCTAGAGAGCCTCTCTAACTGGACTTCATCCTGGAGAGCCTCTACAACCGGACTCCATCCCGGAGGGTCTTCTGTAACCGAACCCCAAACTGAAGGGATTACTTTTACCGGTCCTCAACCCGAAACATACTAGTCCAACACATTCATCATAAGAAGAGGTTGAAATATAATATAAACATTCAAATTAAAACTAGCATAAAAAATGTCAATAAAGTATTCATAAACCATGAATGGTATGAAATAACACATCCACAATCAAACATATCACAAAACCATCAATACAATATGGATGTTTTGTATCATAATAAATCAACTTCAAATAATCTTACAATCCATCAAAGGATGTTGACATAGATGATATCAAAACATTTTTTAGATAAAAATCTCTTTCTATTTTGAAATAATTTAAGAGTAGTATAATTATAAAGGAAATTTTTATTTTTAAAATATTCTTATAATATTTTAAGGGAAGCTTCGATGATTTTATAACTGTGGAAAATATCCTCTCCCACCGTATAAGTTAAAAAATACATTATTACCATAATTTTGTCTAAAAGGTTGAAAAGGACCTTGTTTGGAAGACGATGGAAAGATTCCTTTATAAAAATCATACAAAAAGTCAAAAAATGGTATAAATGACTTTAACCTGTAGTCTAGAAAATAGTAAGAATGTTATGAAATAAATTTTTGTAAGAAACATAGATGTGGATGATAAAGAGGTCCTAGTAGATAATTACGTATAAACAACCTCGGATAATGAATAGATTGTGAAATAAACCCTTACCTTGTAATTTTACTTGGTCGAGAGTTGGTTAAAATATTGAATAATGGTGAAATAATTGTTATTAAATTATAAAATAATCAAATACATTAATATTGTATCATATATTATCTTTTAACATTGCTTTGTTAATAATATCTTAGTATTATCATTGTTTCGGGTGTTAACAGATTCATTTTCCTTTATATTCTTTGTTATGTGAGTCATATTTGTTTTGGATGGGATGTATCTTATTCATATCTAGAATGAAATCTATTCTTTAAACATTATTTTTAATCATCTAATGAAAATTAGTCTTAAATGGATACGATGGGGAATGAATCTCATCGCGTTCGTGGAGATGGTAATCTGTACGTACGCACGAGCGACAATATCATTATCTTTTTATTAAAATAATATATAATGGGATGGTATATTATATATAAAGAATCATTATCATGTTATATTTACTATTTACATCATTTAAACATCATTATTATGCCCATCCAAAAAATAATGTATTGAATAACAATTACACCACGACATGGAGATGATAAGTCGTACGTACGCATGTATGGTGACATGTCATTCAAAGTATGGATAGAATAATGAATTTGGTTGTACCATATTTTTAATAACATCATAGTATATTGAGTATACTGGAGTTATTATTTTATAATGTAAACAACAAACATAAAGGAAGTGGAAGAAGGAAGGAACATGAAAGAGGTGGTGAGATATTTACCTCTTCTTCGGGTTCTTCCTTTTGATTTGATCAAAAGGGATCCTTAAGTTGGATTTCTGATAAACGAAGGCCTCTATAATGAAGATAGGATAGTTGAGAGGATATTTGGGTAGGGGTTGGCCGAGCCAAGTGGCTTTGAAGATGTTAAATAGAGAGAAGGGGGAGTTCCCTTTTATAAGAGGAGTGAGGGGCACCTTAGGAAAAGCTAGAAATATTATTTTATAATAAAATAATTTTCGGTTTCTAATGGCTCCAACGAGGATTATTTAAAGTATAAGGTGGGTATGGGTTTGAAAAAACTCAACCAATAGGTTTTAGACAGGTTTGGGTCACTATATAAACTTTATATTTTAGATTTAAATCTTAGTTAAATAGATTGACATTTACCATGTCTCTTTGTATTTTTATATTATATAGTTAATAAACATACTATATACTTCCAAGAGAATCCCAAGTGGTTAATTAATTATACTCCTATCATTATATAATTCCTTTGGCTGAACCTTATATTTTTAATAATAGAATATCAATTAATAATATAATAATTGTTTTAAAAACTATTTTATGTCAATTTTGACACTATTCGGTATTTTGTTTTTTCTAAATTCATAACAGCATTATTACTTTGAAAAAAATCATCTAACCATCCCTAATATGTCATATTAACCTATAAAATTAGTGTAATTTATAAAAAGCCTCAAATTACATTTATTTGGATATTTATAATATCAATTATTTTAATATTTCATTAATTAGGTAATTATTGAATCATTATTGTGTCATAATGAAATCAAATTATTTTACGTCTGAAAAATATAAATAAAATACCATTCTGTATGAAATCGTTTCATATTTCAAATGAATATTTATAGTTGAATTTATCTTATGTGTAACCCTATATTAATAATGTTTTAGTTATTAAATATTGATTTTAACTCTTTTAACTCTTCTACAAATACGATAATAATAAGTGTACTAATCTAATCCATGTGGACAAAAGATGTTCATATTTTATTCCTAAGGTTGTTTCTGGTCGAATTACACTTATCCAATATAATTAGGACATGTTTTAGGGTAATAATAATATCATTTTTACATTTAGTAACCCTATTTACTTTTAACCGTGATAAATAAAAGTAAAAAGTTACTATTCACCAAAAATTATTTTAATATTATTGAATCACATTTTACTCCTTCATATTAACCATGTCTCTTGGATTTTTGGAATTCCACTCACAGAAGCAGTAAAATTATGTTTTATGTGAATCTGCAAATTATCCTAGGAGGTGGGTAAAAGGTAGTGAAAAGTTCATTAAAATTTATATATATCTAAAATTATTATAAACTAACTCAAATGAATTACATTGAACATATATAGGTATTATTTATCTATTTTTACCTAAAATAAATTTAAATAAAATATATACTTATTTAAATAAAAAATTCGGTTTTAAATTATAACTCAGTGTTTTTCACTGTTCATCAAAAATTGAAAGTGTTCAGAAAAATACCAAAAATTATCCCTAAGATAATTTCAATATTCCAAATCTAAAAATAAAGTCCATTTTGAAAGATATAATTTTAAAATAGAAAAAGTGGGTATTACTATTCATAATGGCTACTTTGATTGGTTGTGGTGTATTAGAACTTGAAGTTGCGTACAATCCAAGCTATTGCATTATTCAAAGAGAAGCATACTGTGGAAGCTTGGGGTGTTACACTCTACCCAGTTAAAGTGGTATCTGCTTTTATTTAATAATAATTAGGCTTAGACCCTATCCTTTTAAAAAAACTAGACGAGTTTGTGATATTAAAAATATCCAACATATTATGAAAACTAAATTTATTGATTTATGGATTGAAACATCGATGAAAATTTTTGGATGATTATTTTTCCTTTTTTTTGTAGAGTATAGTTGGAGAACCATAGTTTTCCAAGATTAATATGTTGTTAAAATATGGAAAATAGATATTATTCTTACATGTTGATAAGACTTAGTTGAAAAAATCTATCTATGAATGAATCAAAGTAGAAAGAAATGTGGTAGGGAACAAGATATATTTAGATTAATCAATTAGGTTTTTGAACTAGAAAAATATATATATATTTATAAAGTGTTAAAAAATATAAGATAAAATGATTAAATAATAAAACTTTTCTTATTTCAGGTGGAAAATATCTCTCCAAGAATATTTTTTTAGTCACGAGACAAGATTAAGAAGATGAGAAGAAATTGAAACACATTAGTGATGGAATCTATCACATATTCCATATTGTATTATATTTTTTTTATAGATTATGTATAGAACATAGGTGAAAAATATGAAATAAAACCATCCTAACTATACAGGGTAGCTGTCAGAAGTTTTCAATTGTACATAATAATGAAAAATGGAAAAGTTCTAGGAACTTGGAAGGAAAGATGAATTGGTCCTTAAAGGGGATATAAAACTAGCCTCTCAATAGGTCAATTTGATATCATATCATAGGTATGTTCAGGTAATGATAAAGTAAATCCCACTGGAGCTAGTGGTTTCTAAATTTCTATAATCCAAGCATGTTTTTATTTTTAATTTATTCAAAGTTCTAGTAAAAAAATAAAACTATGTTTTGGATCATATTATTATAACCATAATGTTTTATATTATAAAAGTTTTAATATTTTGATAATAAAAAAATTGTGTTACTCGAACTAAAGAAATGATTAATGGGAGTGGACTAAGAATATACTTATGGAAATTATTTCTTCCAAAGTGATAAGTTTTTTTAATATTAAGTATCTAGAAATTTATATATTGTAGTGCTCATGACTAGAATCATGACTAAATATAGGAACTCATATCATGTAAGACCTAAAAGATTCATGGTAAGTGTTACACCCCAGGTAAATAAAGAATATTACATTTTCACATTTATCCATATTTGTTAATAAAATATTAATATAACTTTAAAGGGGATGCTATGCTTGATGGCGTACCTAATACGCAACAACAAGTTTCTTGGAAATCTTACGTTGCACTCTAATAATAAAATAATATTATTCTAAATTGTAGTTAATGCCTAACCATTGTAATGGTGGGAATGAACAGAACTAACTACAAAATGATTATATATCTTTGTCAAATATTTTTACTTTTTATAATAAATGTTAGAGGATTAAAAATGCGAATGAATCCAATTTTAAGCGTAAACATTCTAATATTTTTTAAAAGGTCGATTAACCGCCTTTTGATGACGAACCTATTTTAAATCCACTTTCTGACAATTTTATGTGTTATATTTGACAAAATAAAATTCTTCTTTAGAATCAGGACATCAAAATTTACTTTTTGTAAATTTTTGGTATTTTTCCGATAAAGTTTATTTTTTTATGAATTGTGAAAAATGTTGTATTTTAATTCAAAACCACTTTTTAATATAATTTATTTATATTGTTATATTATCTTTTTAATTGGTTTTAAAGTGAAATTAGAATATATTTTTACCATTTAATACAATAGTGGTCATTGAAATTAATTTCATCTTGAAATTGGACTTAAACTAGTGTCAATATTTTGATACTTATTGTTTCATAAAAACACGCTATTTGCTCTGACAACGGGAATTAATTATTAAATTAATTAATGTAACTTATATGTTTTGAATTTTTTAAAATAGACATAATTTTTGAATTCAGAATATCAAATATATCTTAGGAAGAATTTTTGCTATTTTTCTGAAAAACTTCAATTTTAGATGAATAGTGAAACCACTAAGTGGTAGTTAAGGAAACCGATTTTTCGTTTAAATGAAACTTTGCCTCTTATGTGATTTGATTTTCAAAAATACGACATACATGGTTTTCATTAAGAAGTAAAATGTGGTTAAATGAGAATAAAATAATTTTTTGGTGAATAGTAACTTTTAAGTTTTATTAATCGCGATTAAAGGTATTTAGTGTTATTTAATTTAAAAATAATGTTTTAATAATATGAAATGACCTAGACACATGTCCTAACCTCATTGGATGTGTCATAGTAGACCAAGAAAATCCATGGGTCAACTTGGGGACCCCATGGAGCCACTTTGGTAGGAAAATGACCTAAATAACTTTTTATTTAATGTTAAAATAAAAATGTCACATACATGAGTTGTTTTACTAAAACAATTTTTAAATTTGGTTATACAAGTCATATTTTTGACTATAAATATTAATTATAAATCTAAAATTATTTACTAATTCATGATAGTTTGTTAGAATTTTTATACATTAAATAAATTAATTTATTTATGACACCGTGATGATGCAGTGATTACCTCATAAATGAACAATTTAAATAAAATGAGAAGATAAGGTGAAATATAAGTCTTACACTTGTCACAAAACTATTGGATGGGTGGATTTAGAAACCTTATAACCTTATCCTAGAAATATATCTTTTTGGGACCTTTTAAAATCTGAAAAACATTATATAATAAAGTAATATTTTATAACTTTTCAAGAGTGCCCCTCCTCTCCTCTTATTAAAGGCCCCCACCTCTACCACCTTACACACACCTCTCAAGCCTTTGGCTCGGCCAAAACCTGCAAATTTGATCTCTCCACATCCTTCTCTTCATCAATGAAGCATCACATTGGGCAGATTTTTTTCCAAGAAAGCCTTTGAGCTCAAATCAAAGAGAGTTACCCGATTTAAAGGTAATGTATTCTCTTGTGTTCTTTTGTCTTATTTTTCTTCTCCAAACCCCTAAACTCTTTTTATTAATTTTTTTTGTAACAAAAACAGTATCTAAAATATACTAGGTTGTTTTTATAAGAAGTATTTGAGCTACACTTTTACACACCTTCGTCTAATGGTTAAAGAACATACTGTTTATGTGGATGGCGAATTGCTGCCTCACAAAACGATGGTTGTTCAATATTCTTTTAACACCTTCCAAGGTGGCCATTAAGATGTCACTATATTTATATATGATATATAATATGTTTATGTTTTCCTTAAGCTTCTGTATTTTTCATTTATGGCATACCATTATGGTTTCCATTATGGGTAAACGCGATATCTTCATTTTAGGAAGTGCGGACTACCGCCCCCTCAAAGTGATTTGATTCGTTAATGCCTTATGTGGGACATATTAAGGATGGAATTAATGGTATTAAATATGATATCATATTGGAATTATAATATACCTTTATATAATTATTATTTCATTCCATTGAATACAAAAAAAAATAAATGAAAGTAGCATTCATGCGTACGTACGGCTTACCGTCTCCATGAATGGTACATTTCATTTCTTATCTCCAAATATTATGTACTATTATAAGTAAATATATATAATTGATATATATGTAATATATTACATCTAAATGATATATATCATTCTGGAATTATAATATATATATATATATATACCTCATTTTGTTTTAATTCCATTAATATGACAAAAAATGAAATAACGTTCATTCCTACGTACGACCTACCGTCTCCATGAACGATGCTTTTAATTTTTTTTACAAATGCTATGGAATAGTATAAAATGAATATATACTGGATATATATGTTATTTAAAACATCAATAAAATTCTGTAAATGATGTACCTATAACTACATGGAAAATTCTTTTCCAACAAGTTCAATTTTTACTCATGTACCGAACATCGACAAAAACGTCTGATATGAACTCACTTTATTAACCAATTATTATAAAATTATAATATGTGATATGAAATGAATAACAATATTTAAAGGGGGTCCTTAAGAAATTATAAATTGACCAAATTTTATTATTCATGAGATTAAAGAACGATCGAGTCATGTCGGACACGAGGTAAGGGATCTGACCTCTCTCTTTCCTTTAAAGTACAATCTTTTATGTCATTTGATTTATGATCCAGGTTCTTATGTTGGAGGATGTTCATTAATATTCACCATACTTAAATTTTGATTTTCATATGATGAGTTACCCCCTCTTACTCTCATCATTTCAATTTAATAATTTTTATGTGGCGTCGTTAGGCTGTCGAATTTTCGTAAGAGATCCAACCTCTCTCTTTCTTTTTAAGTACTCTCTTTTATGTCATTAATTTTAAGATCATCTTTATTATTTTTGGGGATGTTCTTTTATATTCCTCATACTTTAATTTTTATGGTAATATTATGAGAGACCCTATTTGACCTCATAAATCCATTTTTAGAAGTTTTAAGTGGCGCCGTTAGGCTGCCGAGTTTTCGTAAGGGATTTTTCATCTCACTTTTATTCCCGTGACAATTATGCTACGTTTACCACTATTTCCATTGATTGGTGTATGTACTAACCATTTTTATACTCTTTGTGTAATATAATTTCATTTATGGGTATTTGAATCTTCATTATATGACCTCTGTTCCATGGGATGTACATTTTGAAAGTTACCCAACTCGGTAAGGGGACCTTTCACCCTCCTCTTTTTAAAAGACTTCTTTTGTTATGTCTTTTAATTCACTTACTATTATGTTGGGATATGTTCTTATATATCCTTATTTATGTAAATTTTATTTCCAAGTGATGAGATACCATTTTCTCTCTCATCAACTCATTTTCTTGAATTTTAAAGTGACGCTGTTAGGCTGTCGGATTTCTATAAGGGAACTTCTTAACCCACTTTCAATTATTTGGGTTAAACCTCTACTTCTTGATTTTGTTATGCCAAGATTATGTGTGGAATCTCTATGTTGTAATTTCTACAATACTTTGTATAGATATACTATTTGTACACATAATCATCTCATTGATAAATTCTTACGAACTTGTATTGGAAATAATAACCCAATCTCATTTCATTGAGTTAAATACCTATGTCATTGGTTTTGTTTTTCCATGATTATGTGTGAATGACCTCCGATTGTTTCACACATAATATCCACTTATATTGGGTGTATTTATATTTCTCACACATAATTATGTGATATATTTATCCTTAATTTAAGGATACCATCTTTATAATGGTTTTCATCTCAATTTACATTTCCATTGAGACTTCATTGTTGTTATGCACCAATTCACTCTTATATGGTGTGTATACTGTCATTTGACATATTATATCATGAATACCTTTATTCTAATGATATTATAAATCTCAGATTAAATGTTATTCCACAATTATTTTTATTCAAGTGTCTCTCATTTTGTTAAAAACTCTTTAACAAAAATATCGTTTTAAATGTTTTAAAGATTCATTATTCTAAATATTTATCTTTAATGTCCATGTTTTCAAAATGGTTTTCAGTATTTATTTATATGGACATTAATGTTTTAAAATTATAATTCCATTAAAATCTTCAAAGTGGTATGGGACACTTTGATTCAAAAATCTGTTTTAAATGGTTTTTGAAAATGGATTGATTAATTCAATATCTTGTAATTACTTATTGTGATTGAAAATGAAATGTTGTTATTAAAATGTTTATATTTTCAATATTTTATGTGTAATGATGGGACTTGGACATTTTACGGGTGGTTACGTGATAAACCATATGATGGGTGGTGCCATGAATACCAGGACGGGTGGTTACGTTATAACCTCCAATGCATTGGGTATGGAAGTTGGCCGTATGGCTATTCCATTAAGTATGTGTGGAAGTTGACCGTATGATTATTCCATTTAAGTATTTTTATGTCCCAAGTTACCTTTATATGTTATGTGTTCTTTATATGGGTTTTATGGTAATATTTTGGTTAAAAAAGGGTAAGTAATGGTCTTTTATTCCATGAATAATGTTTACTACTTCATAAAGGTGAAAATTATTACTTTGGTAAAGTATTAATGGTTTACCTATTTTTTTGAAAAAACTAACAGTTTTCCTTCTTTGTGTATCCTTTAATGGGATTTTTATGCTCATCCCATGTTTTTGAATTGTTTTCCACAGGACTTAAAGATGAATAGGGTCAAGGATGGGTTCATGGAAAGTCATGCTATATAAAACATGGAACTAGACATGTTTCTTTTTAAGAGTTTTTTTATTTTTTTATGGAAACTTAGTAGAAGTGTCTACTATGTAATCTTTTGAGATGTAATAGTTATGACCTAATTCTCTCAAACTCTAATCCTAAAAAGATCCGCTATATGAATTATTTATTTAATTCATGATTAAGTAAGGTTTAATGTCAGGGCCTTATACTAAGAATCTTAGATCTAGTGCAATTGGGAGTGTTGTGAGAGCGGTTTACCAAGAACTACTTTGAGCGGTACATTTTGGTTACCATAACATGTATACAATTTGAGTTATACATGATTTTTTTACCTTGATAGTGTAATTAAATTTTCAAAAATTATTTGTATATTAATTTCCTTGGATTATTTTTCATGTCAAAAGGTTATATAATTTACAAGAAATAATTAGAACCTCACTATATTATGAAGGAAATATTTATTATTTGTCCTATGATATTTATATATCATACTGATGGGATATAGATAATATATTACTATTAGGATATTAGTTCCCATATGTATTGAGACTTAATCTCATAATGTTTTCACGTGGTGATCTCATGAATAGAGATAATATGGTCTAACCTTATATATGAAAAAAATATTTTAGGTGTCATTGGATGTTCCTATCAATGATCATGTATATTGGTCTCTTGAATTGAGATCATATTAAATATATATAATACAATCATGCAATAAATACCTTTTTATTATAAATAACCTTGGTCAAAAAATCTTTTTTTATTTCTGATTATATTATGAGACATGTCTATTTTATTTTGAAAAATACATTTCCTTCCTATAGGAAATTTATCTCTAGGAAAATCAATTGCATTCTAGAATTTATTTCATTAAAAATGATTATGTTAATCATGCATATTATTTATCCAATTTAAAATTTGTTGAATCTTCTACAGTATTAATATCCATAAAATCAACAACAGACGTAGAATTATCATAAAAATTCAAAACTTGTTTTTGGGTCTTATTCTAAATTCAACATTTACAATTATATTTTCAAATGAATTATATATGAGTGTTTTAAAATTAATATGATCATATTTATAAGATAATTTATCATACTTATCTAATGTATTATCCATTTCGGTTTTATCTATATCAAGGATGGAATCTTAAATTTATCAACATGATTATCAAAATTTTGAATCTATTTTTCGTTGTTTTTAGTGATATTTACATGCATAGATTCCTCCTTAGAATTGGTTATCGTGTTATATACTCTATAAGAATTAAATTTATTTTAATATCCTAGAAAAATTTCCACATCACTGTTAACATAAAATTTTTCTCATTTTAAATTTATTTTAAAAATATAAACTCTACAACCAAAAGAATTAAAGTAACCAACCATAGGGTTTTTTCACTAAATAGTTCATAATGGGTTTTTTATAAAATGGGATTAGTCTAAACTCTATTTAATATATAACATGTAGTTATTAATGATTCAACCCAAAAATATTTAGGTAAATAGACTTCATTTAGCATAGTACTTTACATTTTTTGAATAATTATATTTTTCTTATCTACAACAACATTTTATTGTGGTGTTATATGGGAAAAAATTCTGGAAATATACAAGATCTTCACAAAATTTTTCATATTATAAGTTAAAAAATTATTCTCATATATCACTTATAATTGATTTTATTAAATGAAATTTCTATTTTTGAATGTTTTTATGTAAAGAAAGAATCATGGTTAAGGTTTCAATTTTATGATATAAGAAAATAGTGAAGTGAATCTATTGAAAAAAAATTACCAAACATATCACATACTACCTAAACTACAAGATATTATGGGTCTAAATAAATTAAAATGAATTAGTTCTAAACATATACTAGTATTGGCAATATTAACTGATCTGAATGACTCTTTTTGATTCTTACACATTAAAAAAGAATCACACGCAATGTTCTTAGTTTCTTTAAATTTTTGAAGTTCTAGAACCTTTCCCTTTTTCCAAAATTTATAGTTTTAATGATTAAAATGTTTCAATATTTTGTTCTAATGAATATGGTATATTTCTATTGTGTTTAAACACTTTACATTTTACTGGGTTACTACTAAAAAATATATATAGTAGATATTTTCTTTCATATTCTAATTAAAAAATTGTTTTATCTTTATGGAAAATGCGTTTATAATATTCAAAAATTACACTAATTCCATCATAATAGTGTTTTGAGATACTGATTAAGTTTTGATTAAATCCTTCTACAAACAGAACTTCCGAAATTACAATAGATTTTAATGTGCCTACTTCTCCAAATCCCTTGACATTGGCATTTGAATTTTCATTAAATGTGATAGTGCCTCAATCACATGAATTATACGATAAAAATTTAGATATATCACCAGTCATGTTTTTGGATAACCCACTATCAATATATAATTTATATATACAACTCTTTATTTAGGTTCCCAAAAAAAACACTAACAAAAATTTTTCTTCTACCAAATCTATTTTGAGTACAACTATATTAGTAATAAAAGTTATAAAGAACAATAATGATTTAATAAATTTATTATTATATAATATAGATGATAGATTCATATAAATAAAATTCTTGGTATTTCTTAGTGACTAAGTAAATAGTATTGGACATTCGTTTGTATAATGACCTTTGAGATAACATCAAAAGCATGTAATAATTGATATATTTCCTTTGTGGCACAAAAAAAATAGATCTTTAATGATTAGGAATATTTCTATTATAAATAAAGATAGTTTTAACATTATTGGTTTTGCTCATTTCTATTATCTTATCAAAATTTTCTTCACCATGAACAGAAAATAATATGGTCTATTTTAATCAAATTATTTCCATTTTAAGATTTTCATTCTCTTTTTGAATAACATACCTGTCATCTTTAATTTTTACATTTGAACATGATCTTATATTTTTAAACTACAATTTTTAATATTTGAGCTTCATATATTTCTTTTTAAATTTATCTAAATCAACACAAACTAATTTAAATCACCTGTACTGATCATCATCATTTTATGAAATAGAATCCTTCATTATTTCATATTATTCTTTGATCTTAATTAGTTCAGAATCTATACCCCTTTTATCTTCTTTAAATTTATTATTTTATCTTTTAGGTTCTATATATAATTCATCCATTTTGAAAATATCACTTTGAAACTTTTCAATTTGTTTGGTTAATTATTAACTTAATTTTTAATATCAAGCTCATAACCCAAACTTTAATCAAAATCTGTTTTTACCTCATTCAATATTGTTTATACCAATCATGGATTGGATGATTCTTTTTCACTTTCAAAATCATCATGGCTTCAGTCTGGGTCTTTTGTGAAACCTCATCCAAAATGATATTCATTTTTAACTCTTTCTTCTATTGAGTATTATTCCCTTATTTATTCATATTTTGAAGTTATGACTTGATATGTAACATTTTACTACAATAATATAAGATTAATATTAAAACATATTATTTAATAATTTTACCTTTATCACTTACCTTTCTATCATCATTTTTATGATATCTTATAGGACGATTCTTAAAACCTCTATTTTTATTCATGTACTTGTATACTCCTTTATTAACATTTTCTATTTCATCATTCTCACTTTTCTATAACTCAAAATTAGAAGTATTAATAGAAACATTTATATTAGATATTATTGTTATACCTTTCATTTTTTCATTTTCTTTGGCATTTTCATTCTTAAATTCTTTATCATATTAATTAATTTGTCCTATAACTTCATCCATTGAATACAAATGAAATATATACTTTCATCAATCAAAACATTCTTTGAGGGCCACATTTTATGTTAAGATCAAATTATTATTTCAAAATGAAATTTATCCTACATGGTATCCCAAAGTGAATCCAAGATATTTAAAATTGTTTTGACTCAATCCCTCATATTTTTAAGCTCTCTTGATCAATGTTTCAAAATATTTGAAACTCATATTCAGGAATTCTCAACATGGTTCTCTATAACTTATCAGTACCTTTGTGGGTTTATTTTAAATTCCTCATGATGTCAGAAGTAATTTTACATGAATAAATATGCCTATACAAATCATTACTTGAAGAAAAAGACAATTATTTCTTAAAATTTTAGTTTAGAACAAATTATGTATCATCTTTTCAAGTTAGAGTTTCCAAATCAACATGAGGAAGTTTTTAAGGTTTTTTAATGATAGTCCCAAATTCAAGACCTATAATTTTTTTGAAATTCCAATATTTGATGCTTCTGGTAAAAATAATAACTTAAATTTAAATGATGTGGTCTGATGGGATTTAGTATCTCAAATTCCAAACCTTTCATAATAAAAGAATTGATCTTTATTTAAACGTTTTGGCCTAGGATGTCATTTAGTTAAGAAAAGAGAGTGAACTAATAATAAACAGCTGTTTAAAAAAGTAACCACACTTTGAAACCAATTTTAGGTTCCATTTATATTGAATGATAGACTATAGGGGTAAACAATCCTTTTAAAATTATCCAATTAAATATAATTATTTGAGTGATAAAAAGTTTTAATTATGCAGTTGAAAATAGAAAAATAAAACATAATGTTTTTATAGTAGTATAGATCACCAAGATCCCTTTATACTATTCAATATTCTTTAATCATTGATAATGTCAACATAAACTAATTACTCACTTTTAATAGGGTGTGATAATCTAATTACAAACATACATACCTTTTTCTAACTTGGTTTTATAACTCTATGTGAATTTTATAGGAGTCACAACCCAGATAATTTCTGTATGGGAGTTATAACACAACCATACTTTTAGAAGGGGGAAAAAATATTTAAGAAAAATTGGAGGAGAGAATTTTAAACTGGATCTATAAGAAAAACCATTATATTAAAGAAATAAAAAAATGAAAAACCAGATATAATTTAGTATAATAGTTAAAAAATGATAATGATGGTTGATGAATCATAAGATATTTGATCACATCAGTAGTAGGTGATCAAAACGATGAAGTCCCCTATGACCATAGAAATAAAATATAAATCATATAATAAATGTAATACTTCACAGTGATCATAATAATATTATATTTTTATATCTTAGTAACTGTACCAATCATCATCAATCTTACCGAATAAACTTAGTCATGTTTATTTTATTTCATTCATTGATTCACATTGAAATAAATAATTTTGTTTCATAAACTCCAATATATTAAATCATCCCAAAATATAATCACACAAATTCATGTTAGAAAAATAATAACACCTTGAATAATATTATTTCCTTAATTTGAAGTATCACACCCATAATTAGAGGGTTCACTCACTTTTTATTCCTTGATCTAAAATATTAGGAACACTTGAAATTTTATCTATAACAAAAAATTTAATTATTCAAATGAATATAATAATTAAAAAAATACTTAAACAAGATTATTATAATTTAACAATTCATGAAATATATAAAATTGAGAATAAAATAATTATTTTAAAATTATCATTTCCAAAATAATTTCAAGATAATTTTTAGCCCATAATTTTTTAACATGTTTTTTATAAAATATATTTATTTTTCATATCATTATAAAAATAAAAATAACTTTAATAAACTTGTAATAATTAAAATTATCACAATAATATTACAATAGAGTGTTCAAAAAAATTCTCAAAAATAATAAAGCTTATATACTGACCATGTGATATTATAATTTTGGTAGGTATACTAATCCGAAAAGAAAATTGTTTGTGCAGTCAATATACTGATCATGTGATCAAAATAATTATTCATTCAAATGATAAAATTATTCAGTAACTCAAAATTCTTTGTGGTGAATTCTACAATACATTCACGATCAATTATAAAATACCTCATCATGATCACTTGGATAAGTCACATGATATGTAGAAATGTAGGATTGTAATTCATTTTCATCGTAAGTAGATATGTGCACTTTTGGTAACCTAAAAATTAGTCATGATAGCCTAAAATATCCTCATGCAGTCACATTGGATATAAAAATGGTAACATTCAAAAATATCATGGTTAATATAGTTAAAACATCGTGGAAGTTAGAAATACTCACAGTATCTACCACATGTGGAAAAATCTATTAAAAACTTATATGGAAGGAAAACAATAGATGTGTGAATGAAACTATCACGTGTTAAGCCTGAATTCATGGGAAGTTGAGTAGCTATTGAGTGTTGATACTGGGAGTGGGGATGATTTCATAATGATCTAGTCAAGTTGTGTTTCCAAACTTCAATATACAATTGTCATGTGAATCTAAGATAAGAGTATTGGAGACATTGTGATTGGATGAAGAGTTATCTAAGGCTATTGATGCATTGGTCAATGAGTTCCATATAGAGCATAACTGTGCTACTAATCTTATGTAGGGGGTGTCTCATTACAACAAATGAATGACCAAGATGTTGTGAGGGAGATAATACATGTTGGTACTACTTGCATGTATTAACTACTAATGGAAGTGAAAGAACAAGCTGTGTGTTTGGGATGAAAACCAATGCACGCTCTTCACAAGTTTTAGTGGATTTCACACATGGGAGATGAAGAAGAATTTTTACAGTGATTTTCATATTGAATATATATGAATTGATATATATAAATATATTTAAGACAAAAAATATTTCTTTCAACATAATATATGTATCTATATATGTATTGAAATACTTATATAGATACATTTATATGTATTGATATATATTTAAAACAAATAATAAAAATAAAAAATATGTGTTTAAAAATATAAAATATAAAAACAAAAAAAAATCGATTAAACATTTTTTGAATAATTAAAATTCATCAATATAAAATTATGAATGAAAAATATAGGAAAATATATTAAAATTAATGAAAAGAATAAAATGATGTAAAATAAAATGATAATAAAAATTAAAATATTTTATATAATTCTTTTTAAGGAAGGGATTTAAATTAAAAAAAACATAAATTCCCAGTGTAAATAGTAGACACCTAACATTGAGTTAGAGGTAATATCAAATTTTTTTTATCATTACATTGTTGGTTTTGTGGGTATTAAATTGAAACTCTATAATTAGGTATATTATGATATATTTTTCAATATTTTTAAAACAAGGGTGAATTGGCATGTGAGAATGGATGTGAAATATTTTTTACTATGATGTAGGTGATACCTAACATATTAATCAATATGATAAATGTTTTTATGAGTTTTGGTGTGTGAACATGGGTGTTTAGTCTATGTATACTTGAATGAGGATGGACAGGGTATAAAATCATGATATAAAATTGGATAAACATATTTTTATAAGAATAGATATTCCATATATGATTGAGTGATATTAAAAATTTAGGATTACCATATTTTATTGGGGTATAAGGACTATTGTTTAATTAAAAAACATAAAATTATGATTGAATGTGAGATAAATTATAAAATCCCTTAGGTGAAATCTTTTTGTCTCATTATAAGTGTCTAACATGGGTAGACCTTTGAGTAATTATATTTTTAATCAACTACTTTTGTAATTTATTTAGAATGTGTTGAATATAGTAGTTTGAATATGAAATTTCATGTGAGAGGGTTTTATTGTAAAAATACTTATATGGATTGAAGAATTATTTGAGATATGTAAGATATTGGGTTTGGTAAGTTGTTTTACTTTTGGGATATTTATAATGAAATGAGTATTAACATTGTTCCTTGGATATCTTCTTGTAGTGGTGATTGGTATTTTGGTTATGAATGTGTTTCCAAATGCATTATGTTGTATGGTGATCCTTTTGATATATACTACTTGTGGAATCTAGTATAATGGTAGATTATGAATGATTTTAGTTAAGTGGATGAGTGAATATGGAAGTTTGAACTAAGATCATAAATAATGATGACACATAGGGGGTGGTGTTCTCTTGGATATTAATTTATAGGGTATTCATAGGATGATGTTTAATGATTTTTTATCCATGGGGGACTATAAGGAGGTGGTGAATGATGTATATAAACCTTGTTTCTATTTGGATAGGAAATAATAAGATTTCATATTTTATGAAAATCTTGTAATCTTAGTAGGATTCATTACCAATAGGGGTAGTTTCCTTCCATTGGTAGGGGAAAGCATTGACATTGGTTGATGGGTTCACTTACTGTGTTTTACTTATAAGGGTTATGGGATATGCCTTTAGGTGGTGTCATCAAGATGTTGCTAATTAGATTTTTCGGTTAATAGAAATTAAGTTATTAATATTGGTAATATAAAACATAGTGGAATGGATTTCATTATGTAATAGGTTAAAGTGTATTGATTTTATTTTTTAAATGAATTATTAGTCAATGTGTGAGAGGATGTGTCTGGACTGTGGGCTATGTGGCCATTGAATAATTATGGTGGGTATTTTTAGATATGTTTGACATGATTAATCCATGATTTTTTTTAATATAGGATAAAAAATAAAATATGGGATTCTCACAAGCTCAGATTCATGAGTGTGTTATATAGTAGTTGAGAGATATCAATGGTATCTATATACTTCATGTTTTCTTTAACAATATTTATCCCAAATCAATAGTGACATCGTGAGAATCAATGGGGATGATTAACCCAAATTTATAGTCTCATATGAAATAGAAACATACATGGTTTGTGGAACTCTACGACGTGTATCTTCCCAATATAGTAGGTAATGATATACCCCTCCATGATTTTAATGTGCTTCTCAAGGTTATAGATCAGAATATTCTACTTCGATGATTTTGGTATTATTTCTGATAGAATGATCTATGATACACCAATTACATTATTTAGATCATCATTTAGAGGGAGGGGGTTTTGATGCACCCTTTTTAGGATTTGAAATTACTTTCCAAGGGATAGGGTCATGAAATCTCCTCCCTAGATTTATATGCTATCCTAGGGATAATCAAACCGACCATATGAAAAACTCACTATATTTTTATGCTTATGAAAAAACTTATTTGATTCCATGGGACTATCCAATAAAGGTAATATTGAGTATCGATATGTCTTTTTTAGAACATGATTGGTGAATTTGGTTATCTGTATGTTATGTCTTAATTCATTTTCCACCATATCTTATATATAGTTATAGGATACATTGTGTAATATCTAGGGCCCTCATTGGTGTTTCCCTTGTATGATTTATTCTTATACCCTGCGAAAGTAATTTATTTGATGTGTACTCCTTATTTTTGTAATACATGTTAGGCTAGTACAAGATGTATAGGTGATTAAGAATATGTAGCTTCACATGGGTTGTAGAGATGGGACATAGGTGATGCTCAAGATTATTTAGCTAGGTAACCACATATTAGATTTTTTTTATTTTATTCTATATATGATCATTTTGGTGGGTGATCAAATTTTCATAGTTTTCTAGGAATGGATCCTTTTTATTATTACATGATGGCGTAGGAATATTTGATGGTAGGGATTTTTGAGTAAAAATCAACATGAATACTCTGATATTTAGATTATATATGTTTATGTGAATTTTTATATTTTTTTTGGGATAAAAAGTTTATAGTCTCACCAATATATATTATAGAACCACACCATTACTCAGTAACTATTATCTTATGAGGAGGCATGAATAAGGATCAATAAATTCCACGTTGGATTGTGTAAAGTAGGGTGAGATGTTTTGAAAGATATTAGAGGATTTATTATTATTATTTTTTGACATGGTATACCAAAATATTACTTGTTAAAACTTATGACAAAAATTACACTAGTGATTACATAACAGAAGTTTTGTTAAAGTCCAAGTTAATAGGGTTTTTGGGTTGTGGTTATTTTTTATGGTTATAGTTGAAATATTTTTATAATGTAGTATGTTATTTATTATGGTTTATTATTTTACTTATGGACTAGGGTTGGAAGAGGCATGTATAAATGCATCTATCTTGGACCATATGTATACATGAGGTGTTTATTCCCTCTTTTTATTAGAATGTGGAGTTTTCAAAATGTTTTTGGTGATTTGTTTTAGAAAAATAGAGGTTATGGTAAATATTATGAATAATTTTCATTCAAATCTATGTTTAAAAAATGAGTACAATTTAATTAAAGGTAAATGATAAAAAATTATTTTTTTAATAACTTATTGAGGTAATACAAATTAATTAATCCCAACAATGATGGTTTTTGAATTATTGCCTCTTTGATATGATTATACTGTGATATGTACATGTGTATGATGAATCCCTTGATTAGGTTGGTACAAGAATTCATGTTCTGGGAATGGATTAGTATTGGAATCATATTCCTAGGGTATGGTTCTTTTAGGTATGGGGTGCCTTTATGTAACATATTAAGTCATTTTGGGTTTTTAGTTTTTAAAGGAATTTGAATTTTTTGAAATATTAGAAGGGCCAGATTTTAGATCAGGCATCAAAATAGAATTATGAGGGTCAAAACCCCTCAAAATCCCCTTCTTAGACTTGAAATGGATTTCTATATGGGGTTTTAGAACTCTCTATATTTTCATGGTAGTTTGATATAGGAATTTTGGGTTTTTGAAGTTTCATCCTAGGGTACACTATTAATTCTAACCACAAACCCCTACTCTATTTCAGAAAATGCATAAGCTCATGGTTTTTTAAACAAGAAAATTTTCAGTAGAAACCATTCTAATGTTTATAAGAGATTATAGAGGCATGTAACATGGCTGGTACATTGTTTGTGGTATAATGTTCCATAACCATTAACAATGGTTAGTCTTAGGCAGTGTAGAAGGCACATGTGGCACATAGTTAGTCAAATTACATGACCAATGCATAAACCTCTTTCAAAAGAGATAAAATTACCTTTTTTCGAATCCTCATCCCTTTTTTACATAGTTTTTAGATCCTTATTTGTTATAAACCCCTCCACTTCATGCCCTATTCCCCATATCATTCACCTTCATGGATATCATCTAATTCATGGGTGTTAGTCTTGTTATCGCTTGTGATTGAAGGCTATAAGTGAGATTATACCTTCTCCATCATCTTTTATTAATTTTATTTACTATAATTTTAAATCTCATCATTTATATGGGTTAAGACCTATTTCAAGGTTATTTGTATAGTTCTCTATTTTATGTTATTTTTTCTCATAGTTGGGTCTAATTTAAGGTGAGTAGGCTCATTTGGGAATAATGTATGTAGTCCTTCCAATTTAATCCTTTTTCATTTCTTTTTTTAAAGTACGGTCTTGGTGTGGTCATTTAGACATCACTTTTCTTGATCCAAATTAATTTAAAATGTTTTAGCATGAGTTTTCAATAGATAATTCCCTATTTAATAAGTTTTAGATCTTGGGGGAGGGAAATTTTTGGTTGAACTCCTAGTGAGTGAATATAACCAAGTAAAATATTTATGTCTTTAATGTCTAAATTATGTTTAAATGGTTCAAGAGGAAAATTTGTTTTTATTAATGATTATGAAATGTAATATGACAATATTAGATATTTGGGATTGTATTTGACCCTTAAAATGAATATTATATAATGTGATTGGAAAATTAATAAAGCCCATTTGAAATGGGGATTGAAATTACGTGATGGATTAAGTTATAGTATCTATAATAGGTATGGTTGTTGTTAGTGTAAAATGGTAAATCCTTTGATTAAATTAAATTGGTACCCTATGTCTTATGAATCCTAAGGTAACATATAGTTGAGACTGATGTTCTATAAAATGAATCTGTTTTGAAAAGCTAATAAATCATGATTTTGAAAATGGAAGTGTATCCTAAGATGTGAAACAATGAATATGGATAGTTTTGGACTTGGAACTAGTGAGAAATAAATAAAATTAATGGTTAAATAAAAAAAATGTTTCATAATTCTTAGAAATTCGGATATGAGCAACTAGATTCCACCTAACATGTGTTATTTTGCATTTTTGCGATGAGTTCTAGAATTCTATATAATACTTGATGGGTTATAATTAAAATATCATTTCTAGGATATCATAAAGTTAATAATTATTTGGGAAGGCTAGGTGGAGTTCCTAGACCCTGTATGATACACGATGGTTAAGAATGATAGGATGAGCTTAAGGATTCCATTTGAATTCTAGGATGAGTGTCTAGATGCTTTTTGATGACTACTATTTTGGGAATGATTGGATGTGATATCAATTTACATGGGGGATATCAGAATGATAGTAATGACATATTTTTTATATATTAACATTACATCACTTTTGTGTAATACTTAAAACATTTCACAAAAAGATGCCCAAAGACCGTACTAGTCTAGTTCCTTTAGAATCATGGAAACATAAAAACTAGAACACAAGTGATCTAAATTATCTACCATTAGGATTTTCTCAACTAGAACCCTTCTTATACACAAAAAACATAATAAATATGTTCATAACTTGGTGTAAGGGAACCAAAAAAGGGGGGGGGGGATCTCAGATGCTCAGTAACAGTAATCAAGGGAGACATGTAAACGTCATCATGAGCATAAGGTTATAAGAAAACGATCATTAAAATAGAATATCATACCCTACATATCAATTATAAAAAAAGGAATCAAGGAAAAAAGATAGGTAGTTGATAAGACATAAATCATAAGGAAATTAAGAACATAATCCATGAAATCATAATATAGGAAAAAGAAATTAAATTTGCAGCAGACACATAAGCATATAAAATAATTTACATAGTAGTCAATGCATATCTTCCAATGCTATCTTAGTAGTATGTTTTCAATCCTCATACCATCTTAGTATTCATGGTTCACTCCCATAACCATATTAGTAGTCATGGTTCACTCCCATTACCATCTTGGAAGTCATGGTTCACTCTCATGACAATATCAGAGGATAATTTCTTTTATGCGCATATCATGAGATGCAAATTTTTACCCAATACATTGGAGGGATATATAGGTCCCACCCATCACATAATTAAAAAAATACATACGTGTGACACAATAACATAAAACATTCATCATATTAGAACCTATGAAAGGAAATAGGATTCAAAAACGTCATTCAATCGTAACATAACCCATAGAAAGAAATAGGTTTCACAAATATCATTACATCCTAAACATAACCATGAACAATAATAATAGGGATATTATCCTTGAAAAATATCCCCATTATAATTAATGTAACATCTATGATATCACTTGGAAATAATTTTTGAGGAAAATAAACATTCCTCTTTAAAAACATTTTTTATTTATAAAATTCCGCAAAATTTTAAACAAAAACATTTTTCATTGAAAATAATGTTGTAATATTATAACTAAATCTTTAAGACATTAAGGAATAATGAATGAATAAAAATATTTTCATTCTGTATAAGTTAAAAAAACTATATCCATGTGTTTTTTAACGATATATTAGATTGTATCTCATTAAGAAAACAAAAAAAGATTAATTTCAAACCACTTAGTAAAAATTAAAAAATGGGAAAAAATGACCTTAAAAATTTTAAAAGAATTGTTTGAATATTTTGTAAAATAATTTTAATTTACATTAACATGGAAGATAAATATAACCTAGTAAATACCTACTTATAAACAATCTTGGGTAATAATTATATTGTAAAGTTAACCCTTACCTTAGGTTTGGCTTCCTATTTATGTATTTGAACTTCCTATATAATGGTTTAAATAATGTTATTAAATTATTCTAGAACCATAATCATATTTATGATATCATATATGATCACATTATCACCCATTTTTTTAATAATGTTTCATTATTAATCTTCTTTCATGTGTTAACTACTTTATTTTATTATGCATGTTTTTCCATAAAAGTCCCAATTATTTTTTATAGGAAATAATTATATTATATATAGAATAATATTTAGGTAATTTATATCATAGATATTAATTATATACATTTATATAACCATTCTAGATTGATGAATATTGAAAATGAATAGCATCACATCGAGGAGATGATAGGTCGTATATATGCATAAGAGATGCTATCATTCCCATAACTATGAACAGGTAAGAAATTTGAGGGTATATAATTTTTTATACAATAAATATCATGTTATATTTATTATTTAATCAATTATATTCATCATTATAACCATCAAAATAATGTGGTGATGGAATAGAAATTACACCGTAATGTGGATACGGTAAGTCATACGTACGCAAACATGGTGATATGTTTTAATGGCATGGATAAAAGGAGATAAATGGTTGTGCCATAATAATAGTAATATATCATCATATATATTATACTATAGTTATTACTTTAGTATGGGGAAAACAAAGGTGGTGGAAGTAGATGAATAAATTAAATTAAATTAATTGGTAAAACAATTACCTCTTCTTCTGTGGACTTCCTTTGGATATCCTCTCAAGGACACTAGGTTTTTTATTTCTAGAAGAATAAAAACACTAAAACATAACTAATAATGTTGGTATTATAAATGGGTAGGATTCAGAAGACCTAGAAAGCATAATGTGGTGTGGGAAAGTGAGGGAGGAGGTTCCTTTTTATAAGAGAGGGAAGAGGAACTATTGGAATCCTTTAAAATATTAAATTAATATAAATTTATTTTCAATTTAAAATAGTTATAGAGTGAGTTATTTCCAATATAAGATTTGGATGGGTCTTAACCATTGTAACTATTTATTTTTTATACACGTTTTGGTCAGAATATTAACCTTATCTTTTATCTTTAACCTTTTGTTCTATAATTTAATTGTTTCTGTGAAAACATATATTTTTTACACATTATGGTTAATATAGTCACTATATTATGTCAAAAGAACTCCAAATGGATCATTAAAAACATTTCTAACCTTATTATAGTTATTTATATAAATTTTATATTTTTATGAATTTTATATATTTTAATAAAATAATTTTTTATTTTAAAATGATCTTTATGTCATTTTTGGTACTATACATTATTTTTTTTTGAAAATATCATATAATCATGATAAATTAAAAACAACACATCTTTTCATGAACAATCCTGGGTACCCTGGAAACCCAATAATCGAGTCGGCCCTAACATAGCCTGAAGAGAGTTTCCGATCCCCGTGGGTTGACAATTAGCACCTGACATCATACAACATACAAGTTGGAATTATTTTTGCTATATAAATGTGGAAGAAAATGAAAACAAGAACAATATGCATATTAAAGAAACTCTATTGGGAGTAAAGTAAGAGAATACAATGAGGTATAAATGCCAAAAGTACTAAAACCCAAGTACTAAAATGGGTTGAAACCACCCCAAGGTCCATAAGGACAAAACTCACCAAGATCACGGTTCAACAATGAGATCCACCTCCAAGTGACTCTTTCCCCCTACTCGAACCTAGATGAAGAATGTCTATAAACACCAAATGGAAAAAGATGGGTCTGAGCCAAATCTCAGTAGGATGCCACTAAATATTCCATAATAGATTCCAAATATAGAATATACAAAGAAAAGATTTCAATTTTTAATGTAAATAAACAGGTTTGGTATTTTAAAAGCACATTTAAACAAAACATGCTATACATTATCAAATGATGGAAAATACATTTAAAGCACGGGTTATAATTTACAAGATATGGAATATTTCTAATATAATGGATTAAGTAAAACATTTATATAAAACATTTTATATAAACACAGTAGGCATATAAATAAATTCAAACAACATTGGAATACATTTATATCTCAAATATAAATAAAAATGTGAGTAAAATAGTCATCTTCCAAAAGGTATGATTTTATTAACCAGCTCTATGATCGCACACTCTCTAAGAGGACACAAAAAATGATTGTGCTAATGTCCCCTTGAAACTAGCTAGGAGTGATTCGTCACCCTCCCATTGGGGATGTAACCCACCACAATTTTGTTTTAGAACGTTATCATATCATATAATGTATCCTAATAACTCACCAACAACACAAGGGCTTCACATGCTCTTACATTATGGGAAATTTATTTTACGACTACATAAAATACAATAAATCATATTATTCTATTTCAAAAATCATAATTTCTTTCCATCAAAAACCATATCAGGTTTCATTAAAAAACATGCCTCTTTCATAAGATAAAACCACTAGGTTTCTGTGAAATATTTTTAAGCCATTTTTATGATTTTGAAATCCATTCAAAACCGATTCCATCTTGTTTGAAATCAAATTTCACAATTAAATTAAAAAATTTAATTGAAAATATTTTCTCAAATCAAAAATATAAATTCAACAATTTAAATTGGAAACTTTCCATAAAAAAACCCAAAATTAAATGGAATTGGGGGTTTTCAAATTTCTAGGCTAGAACCATTTCACGTATCCCAATTCACTGGATTTTTTTAAATAAATTAAAAGAAGTTGAAAAAATTGAATTTAAGTCAGCATTTGAAATAAATCAATTAAAACAATGGTAATCAGTTTGGCCAAATTAGGACATAACTTCTTAACTATTCCCTGAAGAATGACACTCATAATGACTAGCATCAACAAGACAAAATGTTAAGAAGATCTTGGAACCCATCCAAAAAGAAATACCAGACACCGAATAGCATGGATTTATCAATACCATAGCGATCCATGAAAACCCCAATAGGATAAGAAGAGGGAGACTTGAATAAAGAGGGAAAATTCTGACATAGAAATCACACCATAAGAGAAACGATGACCCAAAGTCAATCAGATCGATCAAAAAGGAGGGGAACCTATGAAAAATGACTAGGGAGAGTTCTTGTTCGAGATCTAAGAGGTATAGAAATAATAGAACGAGAGAAACTACTAAACACAGGACTTTAAGCTGGACACAAGCTAGGTCATGACAAGTACCCAAGTGTAATGATGTGTAGTACACACTAGATAAGTTATGATAAAAACCCATCAAATAAAAATAAAAAATAACATTTTCACCCTACATGATGTGTACCCACCATTCACGACATGTACAGTCTTATAGCGTGACTCCCCCCCCATCAAAACATGCATCAAGCTACAAGTACAAGATACGTACCTCAGGTACACGATGTTTACTTCTTCTACAACCTACATTAAACCCAGAAAAACACCCCTAAAAACATTGAACCATAGGGGAAACCTAAAGAAATAAAAATACTTACCCAATAATGTTAATTGGATTTTACAACAACCCCACCATAACCACTTTCTTCCCCTAAAAATACTATGAAGAAGTTTCCATTCCAAAGAGATGAGGAAAATACTCTCTCATCAGTGCCTTGTGTTCCCACATCTTGTGATTATCAGATCCAAGATTCCATAGCACATGAACCAAAGGTATCATACCTCCACAAAGTACCTTGGTCTCAGAATTAACTATCATGAATTCTCTCCCAATCAAAGATAAATCAGACTCAATCTCAAGATCACTGCAGCTCAAAATGTGATATGGATCAGATAGATACTTTCTTAGATATAATACATGGAACACATTATGTATCGACTTCAGCTATGGTGGAAGTTCCAAATGGTACTCAACCTTCCCCACATTCTCAACAACCTCGAGAGGTCCCGCAATGTGAAGAGAAAGCTTCCCTTGTCTCCCAAGCTGTTGATGGCCCTACCAGGGTGAAACCTTCAAGAAAACCCAATCACCAGCTTAAAACTCCAAAGGTCTATGAAATTGATAAACATAAGGCTTATATCAATTCTGTGTGGTAAACATCCTCTGATGAATCAACAGAATCATATCTTTCATCTTTTACACCAATCTTGGTCTAACCAATGAACTCTCACTACCCTCTAACCAACATAATAGATATTTACATTGCCAACCATCCACGTCCTAGAAAGGTTCCATTCTAATTTCAAACTAGATAATATTTTTGTAAGAAAACTCAACAAGCCATAAGTGATCATCCCAAGCCCCACAGAAGTAAAGACCACATGAACAAAACATATCCTCAAGAATCTGTAAATATCATTTTGTCTGTCCATCCATATGTGGATGGTAGGCCGTGCTCAAACAGAGTTAATATTCTAGTACCTCTTTAATTCCACTCCAAAATAGAGAAGTAAACCAAGGATCTCTATTATATACTATAGTATATGTAACTCCATGAAAGCGAACAATACTTTTCACATAGAAATTTCCCAACTCCTCAACTTTGGCCAAATCTCAAATGGGTGTAAAGTGGACCGAATTGGATAGCCTGTTGATCACAACCCATATTACATTATTCTTTCTCAATGTATGAGGGAACCCAACCAAAAAGTCTATAAATATCTCGTCCCACTTCCATGTAGGTATTGGAAGTGGATGAAGTAAACCAAAATGTTTCTCATTCTCGACATTCACTTCCGAGAAAATTTAGTATTGAGAGACAAACTCATCAATGTACTGCCTCATTCTTGGCCACTAGAATTGTCACTACACATCATAGAACATTTTAGTGGTTCGTAGGGGCACAAACCACTAGGAATTATGGAAATATTCAATCACAACCTTCCTTGATGATAGTGTAACTATGAAGTGGTTCATATAACATAGAAAACCCTATTTGGAGAATGACCATAGGGAAAAAATATCCCCACCATAATGAGAGTCTCTAATTCTACATAACTCATAATCAAGATCTTGATCCTGGTGAATAATATCAATAAGTGTAGATGTCAACTAAAGACTAGACAAAGATACCTCAACCCCTTCTTCAAGAACTCTAATATGCAACTTTGCAAAGAGATCCATCAAATTCTACTATTATGAGGATTCTTTCACTGCCTGGGTTGGAAGTTTCCGGCTCAACATATCTGCAACGACATTCCCTTTCCCTGGGGTATAGAAAATTACAAAATCCAAAGACTATACCTATTCTACCAAATTACTCTACTGATGATTCAAATATTTTTGAGAGAAAATATAACTCAGGCTTTTGTATGAATAAAACATAAATCATTCACAAAAAAGGTAGTGCTTCTAACTCATAAGAACGTGCATCATTGTTGCAAGTTCCATGTCGTGGGTAGGATAATTCTTCTCATGTGGACTAAGTTGAAGAAACACATATGATAATACATAATCACTATGTATAAGAACGCATCCTACGCCTGAACCTAATGCATCATAAAAGACCACATAGCCCTACCCGAATTTTGGAAGATTCAACCCTGGTGCAATAGTCAACATACATTTTCGCAAATAAAAAAACACTTACATTTATCATCCCATACAAACATCACCCTGTATTTGAGTTAGAGAAGTCTTATAAGAATCCATCTTCAAGATGTATTTCACGAACCTTCTGTAATATCCATCTAAGTCCATGAAGCTTTGAATCTCAAAGACATTTCATGGTTGCTCCCAAGTCATAACAACATTCAACTTCTTAGGATCAACTAATACACCCTGTTCAGACACCACATGTCCTAAGAATTTCACTTCATGAATATATAAAACACACTTTAAAAGCTTTGAATAAATACAGCGATTTCTCAGTAGACTCAAAACTGTTATCAGATATTGCACATGCTCCTCCTCAAAGTTAGAGTAGTGAAGAATTTCATCCTCAAAGACCAACATGAGTATATCCATATACTCATGACAAATACTTTTTCTTAAGTACATGAAAACTATTAGAGCATTTTTTAAACCAAAGGGAATACCAGGATACTCATAATGGTCATACCTACTCCAAAAGGCATTTTTATGAATGTCAGATTATTTTATCCTCAACTGATGGTAACTTGATCGAAGGTTGATCTCCAAAAACCACTACGCCCCATTCAGTTGATCCAAAAGGTCATCAATCTGTGGAAATGGATATTTTTTCTGTAACATAACTTTATTGATCTTTTAATAATCAAAAGATATGCAAAGATATCCATCAGCCTTCTTAGCAAAGAGAACTGGTGCTTCCCAAGGGGACACACTTGGATGAATAAATCCTTTTTCAATATGATCGTCCAACCAGGACATCAACTCTTTGAGTTCATCTGGTTCCATTTGGTAGTAAAGAATAGAGACCGATTGAGTTCCTTGAATTAAGTCTATAAAAAAAATCAATCTCTCTCATTGGTGGAAGACCATAGAAATCTATAAGAAAAACATTGAAAAACTCAACAACAACTAGAGGAAGATCACCACCCATTTAATCTCACTCTAGATCAAAAGAAAACACTAATATCACTTTCCCAAACTCTTGATAAGAATGTCTGACTTTGCTCGAACATGGGTCCCACTCTCCTTAAAAGTCATGATGAACACCACTGGGTTCTGTAAAGTATACCCATCCAAGATAAAAATCAATTTAGTCTTTGTTAGAAATGATACATCCCATCCTGAATATGACATCACAATATTTCATATCAAGAACCAAAAAACTCTAAGATAGCTTGGCATTTGATATAGACAAGACACAAGAAGGAATACATAGACCCTGTTCTCTCTTCATACCAAGGAGTGTAGTAATATCCATTGAACATGAGAGATTCTCTATAGGAATATTAATTAGATTTAAAAAATGGGTTGAAGTAAAAGAGTGAGATACACCAATATCAAAAATTGAATTCACTAATGATGATACTATAGTAACAATACCTCTCATAGTTTTTGGTCCCATGTATTCTTACTCTAGATACTCTTTTACTATGTGAAGAATATTTATTCAAGATGCATGTGGCTAGAACCCTTTTGAAAGAGATGAATTTGATTACCCCATAGTTTTAGGAGGAGCTGATGATCCTGTCCCACTACACAGAGTAGATAAGTGATGGAAGATCCTCTATAAGTGTCCTTAATATCCATAGGAACTATGGTACTTGGGTTACTTACTGCAAACATTTTTAGAATATCTTGGATTTCCACACTAATAGAAGACCAAAGAACTTCCCCTTGGAGCTTTAGGAGGTCTGGAGTGACTTCCATCAAGAACTGCCATGAGAATCATCATGATTCCATTTTCCTTTGAAGGAACCAATGCTTCCACTAGGATAAAAATGAACTCCCATCAACCATGACATCCCAACCAGGTCTATCTCAACCATCATCTCCCTATAAAACACATTATAATAAGTGGGAAGATTCAGTAAGAAGACCTAGGAATAAATATCTGATTGAATTCCCAACTCGAACAGTCGAGCCTTCATCCTTTAATTAGATACAATCTTAGGAGAAAACTACACCAGCTCAACAATGAAATTTGAATACTTAGTCATAGAGTTATTGTCCTACTCAATCTTGAAGAATTCTACAGCCATAGAAAACACTATTGACTTTAGATAGAACTTTTCGGTGAAAATAACATTGAATTATTTCCACTCTAATCCCTCATGCTTCCCTGCCATCACCATCATTTACCACCATCTCCTACTCGGTCCTTCAAGCATGAAGGTGGCACATTTCACCCTGATCATGTCCAGTGTCTCTAAGAACTCTAACATATGTTCTATCTCACCCAACTATTCATCACCATGTTGAGGGTTAGTGGATCATTTAAATACTATTTTATTATATTGAAGGAACTCTTGATAATTATTCCGACAAACATCCCCCAGAGGATCCATAGCTAGAAGCTGAGTGGGAACTAGAGGTGGTTCCTATCCCAGAGCTTGAACAATCCACTCAATCACATCAACTATATTTGGATCAAGAATAGGATTTTTTTTACTATGGTTAAGCATCATCCTCTCCCTATATCTGATTTGTATTCCTTTTCGGAGTCATGATGTTACACTACATCAGTAGATAAAAGGAAGACATTAGATTAATGCTCAAACAATGTAACAAGAGAAATTATTCTCTACAAAAGGAATAACAAGATTTGGATTTATCTCTATCAAAATCTCAATAGTGAAAAATATAGAACTAATCCAAAATATGTCATTCCCTAACCAACCCTGGTGACATACGGTTCATTCCTGTGAGAGATAATTAGGTAATCAATCACAACTACCTCCTATGTCCCAAAAAGATTTAAAAAATGAATCTTATCATCAAGAAAAGATACTGAACAACCTCATTTGATACGACTTTGTCATGAACCTTCCCTGGTACCCTGGTAAACTAATAACTGATCCACCCCTGACATAGCTTGAAGTAAATTCCCAATACCCATGGGCCGACGACTAGCACCTGGAATCAAATAACATACAAGTGGGAACCTTTTTTTCCACAAGAATGTTGAAGAAAATGAAAACAAGAACGTATTCACATAAAAGAAACTCTATTTGGAGTAATGTAATATAATAAAAAGAGGCACAAATTACAAAATTACTGAATCCCATGTACTAAGATAGGAAAAAACAACCCCATGGTCCTTAAGAACACAACTCACCAAGACCATAGTTTAGCAGCTAGATCCTCCTCCAAGAGACCATTTCCCCCAGCTTGAACCGATATGAATAAAGTCAATAAATGCCTGAAGGAAAAAGTAGGGCGTGGGCCTAAGACCTGTAGGATACCACCAAATATTCCATAACAGATACCAAATATAGATTATCCAATAAAAAATTTCAATTATCATGGTAAACAAATAGTTTTTTAATTTCAAAAGATCATTTAATCAAAACATTCTATACATTTTCATATGATGGAAAATACTTTTAAAGGATGAGATATGATTTACAAGAGATGGAATATTTATACAAAAAAGGCTTAAGTAAAAAATTTATATAAAATAGTTTATATAAATTTAGTAGTCATATAATGTATTTAAAACAACATTAGAATACATTTATATATCAAATATAAATAAAAAAGTGTGAAACATGGTCATCAGTCAAAAGGTAAGATAGTATTAACAACGATCGGAGTCCACACTCTTTTAGTGGAAACAGAAAAAATGAGTATACTCACATTCCTCTAACAATATCCATAGGAAACTCATCACCCTACCATCAATGATGTGACATGACTCATGTTTGTTTTAGAAAATTATTATAGTTTAGAGTGTATCCAAATAACTCAAAAACTACCTAAGTATTGAATGTTCTCTTTCATGATAGATAATTTGATTTAATACTACTTAAAATACATTAAATCCCATTCATCCATTTAAAAAATGCTAATTTCGTTAAATTTAAAACCAAAATAGGTTTCATTAAAAATATTACCTCTTTCACATGATAAAACCACGAGGTTTATATAAAATCATTTTAATCAATTTATATGAGATTGAAATCCATTCAAAACCAATTCTATATTTTTCAGAATCCACTTTCATAATTAAATTCAAAAAATTAATTGAAAAAATTTCCATCAAATCCACAATTTAAATTCAATAATATAAATCATAAAATTTCTATAAAATCACTCTAATTCAACATATTTGGGGGTTTTCCACATTTCTATGTGAAAACCATTTCTAATATCCCAATTAACTGCAATTGGGTTTCAACAAAGCAAATGACAACAAGTTGAAAAATTGAATTTAAATCAGTAGTTGAAATAAATCAAGAAATAAAATGGTAATAAATTTGGCCAAATTGGGACAAAACCACCTTACTCTTCCCAGAATAATGACACTCACAATGACACCTGTCGACGAGTATGAAGGTGCAAGAGATCTTGAAACCCAAACTATGAGCGAGATACGACTCAAAAAGGATTGGATCTATCAATCCCAATGTGATCCATCAAAAATCCAAGATGATAGGATGATAGAATCTTAAATAATGAGGGAGAATTATTACTCTATAATAACACTAAAAGAGAAATTATGATTCAAAGCCGATCAGAATAATCTAGAAAGAGGGGAGCCTCTTAAAAATGCTTAGGGAGAGTTCTGGTTTGTGATCCAAGAGTTATGGAAAAAATAGATCGAGAGGAACTACCAAATGTGTGACTTGAAGTAGGGAACAAGATGAGTCATGATGTGTACCCATGGGTCATGACATGTAGTCCATGCTTGATAAGTTACCCCAGAAAACCCATCACCTTGGATTAAAAACCGAAATTTTTTATTATACACAATGTGTACCCACCATTCACAACGCGTATAAGCTTACGACGTGACCTCCCCCTTCATGACATGAATCTAACAACCAAAACATGACATGTTCCTTAGGTAAACTATGTTTAATAGTTCTTCAGCCTACAGTAAACCCAGAAAAGCACCTCTAAAAACATTAAACAAAAGGGGAAACTTAAAGATAAAAAAACTTACCCGGTCAGGGAAACATAATGTTACACATATAATATATCAATAACTTGACTATGTCGTCTATAAAATTCATATATGTCATTAATTATATCAAATTATATTTATATTAATATTTTTAATATTATTTATTCAATATTTTTGTTAATTAAAGAGTTACTAAATCACTATTATAAAACACTTTAATTAAATTATTTATTCTCTAAAAATTAAAAATAAATTATCATGATGAAGTTAATTTTTTTTTATTTCAAATTAATATTTTAAGTTGATTTTTTTATAACCATGTATTAAATATGCATTACTTATTAAAAAACCTGAGTAAGGAATTATTAACTTATATTTAAATAAAATATTATAAATGTCATATTTCTACCCCAGTGGCATAGAAATGTTATCATATCTTCCTAATGATGAATTTTTTTTAAATACCACATATCCAATGAAATTGGGATATCTTTTAGGGTAATTTTATAATTTTATAATTTTATTTTTATCTTTAATTACTCGATTTACCCTGAACCATGGTAAATAAAAATTTATTAAAGTAATTTATCATAATATGAAAAAATAAATGTATCCTATTAGACTATAAATATTATAATGATTATAACCATTTATTTCCATTTTTTCTAAATTCAGATAATAGAAGTGGCTAAATTAAGTTTAACACTAATCCAACAGATGTGGAAAGTATGTGGGTAAAAGGAAACACTAAACAATTGAATAAGGTTTTATATATAATTTCAATATAAAAATGAATCCAATAACCTACATTGGATTAATATATAGATTATTAAATAATTTTTATTTTCAAACTAAATTTAATGAATAATAATTATTTTAATGAAAATTTAGTTTTTTAACTACAATGCAATATTTTTCACTATTTATCAAAAAAGGAATCTTCTCACAAAAAAAAACTAAAATTCAATTAAAGTATATTTTTATATCTTTCATTAATATAATAATTTTATTTTCACAAAGAGAATATATAAAAGTGTGAAAATTTTATTTTAAATGGGTTCTCTATTTAAAGGTGATAAAATTACTTTTTTGAAAAATATAAGTTTTATGCATAAAATTGGGATGATTATTATCCTATACCTATAAAATATATTTTATGAATATAAAATATATTATAAAATTATTTTATTAATATAATTCACTAATTGTAATAAATTTAATTTAAATAATTACTTTGAGTATAAAAATAAAAATATTTCAATTTTTTCACTTGGAAAATATTTTCATTTAAAATTAATTGGGAACCAATGAATTAACTTTTTTCATAAGTTAGTTAATAATATTCATACCCAATAATTTAATAGTTAAGTTGTTGTCTTATTTAAATAATACAGTTATGTTTAATAGAAATGTAGTGTTGTGTGTAAAGTATGATAAGTTAGTTTTGTGTGTTGTGAGAGCTTAACTTGGTGTTGTGTATAACACAAGACATCAAAGAAATTTAATTTAATTGAAAAGAAGGTTCATAAAAACTTGCAGTGTTATATTGTACCCCCTATAAAATGAATTTCTCCCTCGAAATTCATCATTTTGATGAAAAAATGAGGATACTTTTGCCTCATTTTTTCTCAAACTCTCATGTGGATTCCTCTAACTAGTGGGTTTTGTACAAAACTTTGACCAGGAGAGTTATCTTGTTTCACATAAAATTCTCTATATGATACAAAATTTCAACTAGTTACTCCCCGTATTATGGATCATACTTTAGTGATATAACCTCTATGTTTAGTTCATGTGAAGGGTTTGGTATGTACTTTCTTACGAGAGATACAAGGAAGACATCATGAACTTTAGAGAGATTTGGAGGAAGTTACAAGATATAGGCTACCATCCTGATATGATTAAAAATATTAAAGAGTTTAATATACCGCGTTCTTATTTTACCTTTCTTACTAAACCTCATAACCTTAATCCATGAAGAAATTCATAGAAACACCTTCTCAAAAACTTTAAATTCTATATTACACCATTAGTTATGAAAATAACTATTATAATGACATTGTACTGCATTGATATATTGTTAAATGGTTATAATCTTTTCATCCATTTCATTAGTGATCTCAGGTACCATTAGACACCTTTATCTAAATTCATCCCAACATGTTGGAGATCTACATTTCTTACCATACATGGTTTCATAAGTATCCATTTGAATTCAAGAATGAAATATTTTATTGTTAGAAAACTCAACTAGTGGATGTTATTTATCCCAAAAACCTTTGAAAACTAGAGAAAAAGATCTCAACATACCCTCTAGGGTTTGAATTTTTCTTTCATAATAACCATCCATTTGAGTATGATAAGTAATAATGAAACTAAATTCTATAACAAGTTTTTTCTAAATAATTTTCCAGAATTTTGAGGTAAACCTTGGGTCCCAATCAAATACAATAGAATGTGGTACTCCATAAAAATTTATCATTTCACAAATGTGTATCGTAGCTTGTTTATATTGAGAGAATTCTTCTCAGTTATAAATGAAGTCTGCTAACATAATTAGGTGATTGAATACCATCCATATAACATTAAACCATTTAGAGGTTTTGGGAAGTCCAACCACAAATCCATAGTGATGTTCTCCCATTTCTATTCCAGAATGTGTATTGTATAGAACAACCCTTTATATTTTTTTCTTTCTACTTAACTTATTTCCATACCATGCACTGACATACAAACTCTAAAATTTCTCTATTCATTCCATCACACTAAAATTATTCCTTCAAATCTCAATACATCTTCAAACATCCAGTATTAATAGAAGATAAAGAACTGTGATATTATCTAAAAGATCCTCTATTAAATCTAGTAAATAAAGAACACATACACCGTTACTAAACCTTATCATTCTATCCTGATCAAGGATAAACACAAGAACATTTTTAACCTTCTCTTGTATCTCCACATATTTCTTGTCCACCTCATTAATCTTGACATGGATGGAGAATATAACATTCAGTTGATAATGATAATATTATTCCCCTTCCATCAATATTTCTAGATATGTACTTTGTAAATATTTAAATGTTTTATTTTTTTTATCCTCCTCATGGATAATCAAGGATGATCCTTTCGACTCAAAACATCATCCACATTGTTCTCTTTCCCATGGTGATAATGTATTGAGATATCATAATCATTTATCAGCTACAACCATATCCTATGTCACATTTTCAACTCCATTGGTGTGAATATATATTTCAGACATTTATGGTTGGTAAATATATCAAACTTCTCTGTATAGAAATAATTCCTCCTTACAATTAATGAAAAAAATTACCACAGCTAATACAAAATCCCGAGTTGGGTAATTTTCCACATGAATCTTCAACTATCATGATGCATAAGTGATAACCATGTTTTCCTACATAAGGACACATCTCAATCACTTCTATGATGAATCAATAAATATTAAAAAACTTTACCCATTAAAGGGTAATGATAGCATAGGTTCACTGACCAATCTTCTCTTTAGTTCCTTGGAATTGTAATCGCCTTCATCTTCCAAGAGGAACTTGAAACCATTTCGAGTTAACTTAGTTAGAGGATTACATATTCATAATAAATTATCCCAAAATCTTTGATAACATCCAGTTAAACCAAGAAAACCATGGTTCTTAGTTAACGTGGATGGTAAAGTCTAGCATTGAATATCCTCTATCTTTGATGGAACTATTTCTATATGATCCCTTGAGATTATGTGACCCAAAAAATGAAACCTTTTGTAGTCAAAATTCACACTTTTTAAATTTTTATGGAGTTTCTCCTTAGAGTATTTATTACAATTATCATGTGGTCTTAATTCTCTTCCTTTCTATTTGATTAGATAATAATATCATTTTAAAGACCCCCACAAACCGGTAAAGGTAATATCTAATGACTCAATTCCTTAAATCCATGATGAAAACAGGGGGATTAGTAAGACCTAAAGGCATTACTATATAGTCATAGTGACCATACCTTATAGGGAATGTCAGCATGTTTATATCTGCCTTTTTTGGGCCTCAATTTAGGATATTTATAATGATGTTAATCTTGGAAAAGTATTAAGATTTGTGTAATTGATCAGAAAAAATCATCAATATAGGGGAGATGATAATTGTTCTTGATTGTGATATTGCCCAACTCCCGATAATCAATGAAGAGTCACATTTATCCATCTTTATTCTTAATAAAAATAATTGGCTCACCCCAAGGTGATACACCTTTCCAAATGAATCCCTTATCAAATATTTCTTGGAGATGTTTCTTAAATTCCTAAAACTCAATTGGGTCCATTCTATAGCGAGTGTTGGATTTTTTTGTAGATCCATGATAGAGTTCTATTAAGAACTCAATTTTATGTTTTCGTGGAAGACTAGAAAACTCTTCCCAATAGAAATCCAAAAATTAATGATAAATAAGCTTATAATAATTTTCAATTTTCTCCCCAATAATTTTATATATAGAGCCCTTCTGAATTAGAATTAATACTCATGTATTGGATATAATATCTATAGGAATTTCATAATTTTCATCACATTGATAAATGATCATATGTTGGTCAATATCATTAAACATAACATCCCTTCCGTGAAAATTTATGAGGTAATTATAAAATGAAAACCAATCCATGACTAAAATGACATCAAATTGAACTACAAGAAGAATGAAAATATTTGTAGAAAACACATTCCCACAAAATTCACTCTGAAAGTAATTATAGAATTGAGATGCATTCATCATACCTTTTGGGGTTTGCACAAAAAATTACACATCGAATTGATTGGTTGTAACCATAACAACCATATAAAATTATTTCGATATTAAAAAGTGTGTAGATATATAATAAAATAGGATATTAGAAAATATTGAGAAGATGATAAGTGTACCGTTCACCACGTTGTTATCACACCCATCATTGGAAATAGTTATCAACTAAGATTTCCTATATTCAATTGGCTTAAGAGGTTCCAGAGATCGATCATCATCACCAGCCCTTGGGGTTGTGCATTTGTTGGCATAATGGCAATTCTCCTTACACTTGTATCACTAAACTGGGGAGGTGCATTCTATAAATATTTCTCTCCATTCGCATTGTTAACTAAATTATTACCTTCACTTTAGAAATAAAATGTCTGATGACCTCCCTTTCCATATTTAAAAAATTAATTACACCCCTTAAGATAAGCTTCACTATGAATCTTCCCACAATTGAATCATAACAAAAAACTTATCTTCTTTTCTCCATGATTTATATATTTTTCCTTGAACTACATCTTCCTCTTCTTGTCAAAACAATGAGATTTATACAAAATTACTACCTATATTTCAACCTTTATTTCACAATGAATAATATATTCCTCGATTTAGAAGTGTATTATGTGTAACTCCCTTATATGACTTGGTTTTAATCTACTAAAGAATCTATTAACTTTACTTTCCAGTTGGATGATACTTCCAAAAACATACCTCGCAAGTCTATTGTAATTTTCTTCATAGGTAATAACGAATTCATTATCCCATGGGTTTATCTTCAGAAACTCATTGTCTATTTTTGTATTTAGAATAACAAAACTCATTCAAATACATGGATTCAACTTCATAATCCCACCTAGTAATCTTGATTTTAGTCTACCAATAGTCCTCTTCGATTTCTAACCAATAAATAATAGAAATGAATTTATCACATTTTGAACATTGTATAATAGAAAATATCATTTTAGTGGTAGTGATCTATTATTGGGAAATAAGTGGATCAAAATACCCCCTAAAATAAAGTGGACATTTCCTCAAGAATGATTTAACAAAAGTTTGTTCTCTCTATTTTTCATTTGGAATTCTATAATGACTCATATCTTGAGAAAGATGAGTGAGCAAAGATATGATATTGTTCATTACATATCCCATAGAATTAGGTTTCTCATGAGGAAAATAATTTCATTTTCCTTCACAATTTCAGTTAACATGGTTCCTTCAGGTTCCAAAAATTTTCTAAAACCAAAAAACATATAGTAAGAAACCCTTATCTTTGTGTAGAAAAATATTATCAAGAAAAAAACATATTATCTGTTTTAATTTTGGAACCTTATATAATATATAAAAATTTAGGTTAATCCTACGTTTTTCATTGACAACTTATATTTCAATCTGTCATGATGGTCCATGGAGAGTTTTTGAGTTCCCCAAGCATATTTCCTGGGAGTTTCAACACAAGTTTTTAGTAAGGACCATTGTTATTTAACCTGAAATTTTGGAGTCATGATAGATGCACCTGTTTAGTGTTGTTACCCCTAGGCACATCTTCTATAGATCCATATCCACATGTATTATCCAAATAGGAATGTATTGCTAGGAAACCACTCTCTCTTCACTTTACAAAAATTCTAGGACATTTTTTGTATCCTTAGACTTATCCTTAGAAATTTACTTAGGGTTCTCACTACTTCTTCCTCAACCTAGTTTGAAAATTTTAACTAAAACTTTTCTCTGATATAAATAATAATGAACCACTTTTTTATATATTAACATGACATTAATTTTATAGAATACATAATTCATTTCACAAATAGATTCCCAAATACTGTACTAGTCTAGTTCCTTTGGAAACATGGAAACATAAAAATTGGTACATAAGTGATCTACATTATCTCCCTATAGGTTCTTCTCAACTATCAACCTTACTAGCCACACCAAACATAACAGATATCATCACAACCAAGGGGAATGTAAACATAAAAAATAAATGATCAAAGATGCTCGGTAAGGTTAAACAAGGAAGACATGTAAACATAATTATGAGCATAAGGGTATGAGAACATTATTATGAAAATAAAAGGTTATACCCTGTTTATTAATGATCGTAAATAAGAATCATGGAATAAATACTGGAATCCCATAAGACAAGAATCATGAGGATATGAATAAAAAAATTTGTGAAATCATAACATATTAATAAGACATGAAATGTGTGGCTGACACATGAGCATATAAAATGATTTCAATAGTAGTTAAGGAATCACTTATAAGGTTATCTTAGTAGTATGGGTTCACTACACATACCATCTTAGTAGTCATGGTTTAATCCCATAACTATCTTAGTATTCTTGGTTCAATCCCATCAACATCACAGTGGACAAGTTCCTTTATGTCAATATCATAAAATTTAAATTTTTACCCATTTCATTTTAGGTAGATATAGGTCACACCCATCAAATAATGAATAATATAAATATTTTTTCAATAAGAATATAATTCATTAATCATAACAGAACACATGCAATGAAATGGGTTTCATAAAAATTATTCAATCATAACAAAACCCATGGAATGAAATAGGTTTCATAAATATCATTCCATTATAAACATAAAACAACCATAGGAATAATAGTGATATAATCCTTGGAAAATATATCCATTAATAACATAAGTAACATTTGATAAATCACTTGAAAATAGTACTTGAGGAAGATATCCTTTCTTATTTGAAAACATTTTCTTTCCTAAAAATGCGGTGCGATTTTAAAAGATAATATTTTTCAATGAAAATAAAATTCTAATATTGTATAAAAATATTCAAGTCATTTAGGTATTAAGAAAATAAATTCATTATCTATAAGTTAAAAGAACATTCTCCTCATACATTTTCCAGATAAGTCAAAAAGTACCTCTTTAGGGAAACGAAAAAGATTACTTTCAAACCATTTTTTTTAAACATAAAAAAATACTAAAAAATATGTTAAATTTTTTTAAATGAATAGTAAGAATATTTTGGAATATATTTTTAAGATTCATGGACATGGAAGGAAAATAAACCCTAATAAATACTTACGTACAAATAGTCTCAAATAATAATGAGATTATAAATTTAACCCTAACCACAGGACTGGTTTTCTTCATACATATATGAACTGCCTGTATAATGATTCCAATAATGTTATTAAATTATCCCAAAACTATTTTCATATTTATGATATGAAATATGATCTCCTTATTACCCATTTTTTAATAATATTTCATTATTATTATTCTTTTGGGTGTTAATATCTTTATTTTTTATGCGTGTTTTTTCATATATGTCCCAATTATTGTCCATTGGTTATAGTAACATCATTTAAAGAATAATATTTAGATAATATATATCATATATATTAATTTTATAAAATTATATAATCATTCTTGACTGGTGAAAATGGAAAATAAATCATAACGCATCATGGAAACTATAGGTCATACTTACACACAAGTGTTGATATCATTCCCTTAATTATGAAAAGGCAAGGAAGTGGATGGTATATACTTTTTATAGAATAAATATCTTGTTATATTTATTATTTTTTCTATTATATTCATAATTATAATAATCTAAATAAAGTGGAAATTAAAAATAATTTATACCACAGTGTGGAGATAGTGAGCTGTTTGTACGCACACATGGTGATATTATTTTTTGTTGGATAGATATATGGAGGAATATGGTTATCGCATAATCATAAAAAAATTTCATTATGTAGATGATACTATATTTATTAATTTAATATAAAAAACATATTAGGAATTAGAATAATAAATGAACTTAAATGAATTGATGAAACTATTACCTCTTCTTCGGTAAACATCCTTTGGATATCTTCTTAGAGACATTAGGATTAGTCTTTTTAGAATTATAGGACCTCCAAAACTTATCTTAGAATGTTTTTAGGAGAAATGGGTTCGGTTTTGATCATATAAAATGATCAAGGTGGTGTGAGAAAGTGAGGGATGATGTGCCTTTCTATAAGAGAGACATAGGGGCACTCTTTGAATCCATTAAAATAATAAATTAATATTAATTGATATTGGATATGAAATAGCTCAAAGTAATTTATTTATAATATAATATTAGTATTGGTTGAAATATACTCAATATATTATTTTTGTACAATTTAAGTCACAATATTATCCTTATTATTGGATTAAACCCTTAGTAAAACCCTTTAACTCTTACCGTGAAAACCAGAATTTTTAACTATTTAGGGTTAAAATAATTACTAAGATATTTAAAAAAACAAATGAATCATTGATGAAATATTTAAACTTCAAAAGTTTGTTTTTATTATTTTAAATTTTTATTAATTTTTTATAATTTAATAAATTTTTATTTATTTTAAGGTATCATTTATAACAATTATGATAGTATTCATTATTTTTTTTAAAATATCATATGAATAGGAAAACTTTGAACAAACACTTATAATATATCATTAACATGACTAAGTTATCTTTAAAATTCATGTATGTCATTAATTGTGTCAAATTTTATTTATATTAACATTTTTAATATTCATTATTTAATATTTCCATTAATTATAAAATTACGACATCATTATTATGAAATCCATTAATTAAATTGGTTCATCTATAGATATTAAAAATAAATTATCATAATTAATATAAATCTATAATACTTAAAAAGGTTATTTCTAGTCGAATTTATATTTTTTATAACCCGATATCAAAAATTTATTACTTATAAAAAACAGGAGTATAAAATTTTTAACATATCCTTAAATAAAATATTATAGATTTCATATTATTACCCATGTGTCTTAAAGGGTTATAATTTTTAAATAATATATATTTTGGTATAAAACCAATTATCTGATGAAATTGGAACTGTGTTAGGGTAATTTTATAATTTTATAAAATTATTTTTACCTTTAATTACTCGACTTACCCTTAAATGCAGTAAATAAAATTCTACTAAAGTCACTGTCCATAATATCCAAAAATTAAGTTCATCTAATTAGATAGTAATTATCACCCTGATTAGAACTGTTTATTTCCATTTTTCTAAATTCAAATCATATAAGCGGCTAAATTGGGATTAACACTAATCTCATTGATGTGGCGAGTAATCGAGTAAAAAGAAACGTTCAAAAGTTAAATAATTTTTTATATCTAATTTAATTTTAAAAATAATTCAAATAACATAAATTTTATTAATAAATTTATTATTTATATAATGTTACTTTAAAAATCTATTTAAATTAAATTAATTATTTAAATGAAAATTCAGTTTTTCACCTACAATGATGTATTTTTCACTATTCATCAAAAGAATAAACTTCCCGTAAAAATGGAATCATTTTTTATAAAATTAAATTATTATATCCCATTTTTAAAGAATAAGTTTATTTTTTCAAATACAATATATAAAATTGTCAAAAATTCTATTCAAAATGGGTTCTCCAATAAAAGATGATAGAATTACCTTTTTGAAAAATTTAGGTCTTTATGCATAAAATTGGGATGGTTCTTATCATATGCACACAAAATCTATTTGATTAATGTAAAATATAAAAAATATATATTTTATTTATTGCATTCACGCATTGTAACTAATTTAATTTAAAAATAAAATTGGTATCATAAAACTAATCTTTTATATTCAATTGTTATATATTTTTGTTTCTAATTAATTTTTAACCAATGAATTCACATTTTCATAGGTTAGTGAATTCTATTTAAAACCACTAATTTAATTAGTAGGTTATAATATAATTTAAATAATAAAATTATGTTTCATAGAAACATAGTGTTTCATGTACATCATGCTAAGTCGGTGTTGCATGTAGCGCAAGATTAAAATGGTGTAGCACATATCACTAGACAACATAGAAATTTAATTTATTCGAAAAAACGTTCATAAAAACTTTGGTTGTTATAGTGATCATTTATATTTTGTGTTATACTTTATGAATTATGATAGTTGGGGTGAGAGCTCAGATTTCATCTAATGTTTCATGATATTGGGTAATGCCAAGATGGCCTATTGGATTCTATGTGGATAATTATATTTGGAATGAAAATTGAGATATACTCATAGATTACCTGATATTAGTAAAAGAAGTTATGGTCACACATAGTCATAGAACTAGATATCAACAATGGTATAGATGAACTCATGTGTCATCTTAATTTTGGGGAATTAGTGGTCATTATTGTTTTTTTACTTGAATTATTTCCGAATAGTTAAATCAATTAAAATTTATTATTTTGAACACTTATGCTTGACCTTCTTATCATACAAGTTTTTTAGGGATACTGTTGGTGGTCATCTATTGATTTATACACACACCCTGCCTATGATTCAATAGCACATGAGTTCCTAAGAAGATAATGGTATTTATTATAAGGATATGGATAGGTAAACAAACATAATTGATTCTTGTTGATTGGATCTCCAGGATAGAGTTGGGTTTTTGGACCTAGAAAGACTAGAGACCAATTGGGGAGGTGTGATTAACCTCTATTATTTTATTCCATTTTGGTAATACTTTATTATGATCCACCCAAGAGGGATCCTATATATATGAAACATTTATTTATTACTATATATGAAATATTATTTTTTGGTTGGGACTTTTCTGGTTAGGGTTTTTATCTGGATGTGCATCTATTTTATTTTATTTCAACTGTTATTGAACTATAAAAACAAGGGAATAGTCTCTCTTTAGTTACCTCATAACCCCTCACCACTATCCAGCACCATTTGGTGTATATGTAGGTGCACCAAGGGTTTTTGGTCGTACGAACATGGGGTATAGATTGAAGGACTTCTGGGCTAGGGCTTTAAAAACCAGTTTCAGAATGATTTTTTTCATTTGTCTTACTATTTTCAGTTGTTAAATAGGTGAATTTGATTTTTTTTGATAGATTGTTAGAGATATCATTTCTAGGTGCCTATGGCCCCACGTATGGGGGAAAACTGAGTTTCCAAGGATGATAATTTTAGTTCATTATTTCATTTTTAAAGTTGATCATTTTCTCCCACGAGCGGTTCACTTATGTTTGATGTTATTGATTTACGGGATTTTATATCTTCACCAGGAATGGAAAGAGGCTATGTGTGTACTTTCATCATGATTTTCATATAGTATTTTCATGTCATATGTATATTTCATATGATTGATTTCATCATGGGGTTCACATGTTCTGGTATTGCATTTACTATATTTGGTTTATTTTTTATGGTCATTTATAGCTTCCTTTGGTTTTAAATAATTTATAGGGGTTGGTATTTAAAGTTTCACAACAATTTATATAGTTTACATTTAGGTGTATAGTGTCTTTTTAATTATCTAGCTCTTCATGTGGATTATGGTTAATAGGATGCTATAAATGAATTATTTTAGTTATGTTTTTGGTTAAATAAAGTGAAAGTAAGCAACTTGTAAGGAACCCCTTTATTTTTGAATGAAATTATATCTAACCGACTGTGATATCTAAATAAATGATGAATGGGGAAAAATTGGAATCATGTTGGCTAATGATAATTTTTTAAAATGTTAAATATAATAATATTTTATAATTTTGAATTGATGGGTATTAAAGTGTGGTAAAATAATAATCCTTGGGTTTCTAAAATTATAAATTCTAAATAAAGTGAAATAATAAATTGTGGTCTACATCCCTTGTGTTGTAACCTCACCTAGTGTGAGGGTAGTGAGGCTAGTAAATTAGCCCAGGGTGGTGAGAAATTTGAATGTGTATTGGGATATCTTGATGGGTTTGAGGGTAATATATAGTGGAATTTAACTGATTGTTCCTTTAGTTGGAAAGTGATATTGAAGTTTCTAGATGTCACATTGCATCATCATTCTTTATGACTCTTATGTGTTGTGACCCCTTCAAGTTACATTGGACCCTAAATAAGGGTCCTAGATCATAGTTCTATTGTAGTGGGTATATATCTATGGGTGCGTGACCTAGATTAATCATTTGGTTTTGGGGTGTAAGTTGTTGTGTGTTTTGAATAGGGGTAGGAGTTCCACCTATGAGAAGTGAATTATGTGAGACCTATTCTGATCAGATATGTGTGAAACTCTAGTTATTTTTGGTATATATCTCAAGTTACTGTCATGTTATTTTTTATAGTGTTTGAGGGTGAACATGAGTTGGGTTAGCTCAATGTGATGGGTTCTTTAGGAGTGCGAGTCATGATTAGAAACATAGACATGTAGATAATTGATGAACAAGAGGTTTAATCAGGTTTCTAGGATGGGTATCAATATTAATTATCCTTGTTGAAAAAAAGAATCCTAAGTGCTTGTGTTTTAGTGTCAATGATAGTTTAAAAGGAAGGATCATTCAATGTGAAAGACCTATAGTTCTAACAATACTTCAATGATGTGATCACTGTTAACTCTAGACGGATGGGTCTAGGGATTATTGAGTGGGGTAAAATCTTATTATCTTGGAAAAATGACTTAGATTATGGAAGATCATGTTGTTAGACATTACTCATGATAAATGTCAATATTGTTGGCTGGAATCATTGAGGGTGCCTCATGTCTAATAAGGATGATAGACTAGGAGGAACAGTCGGATTCTTGAGTGGGTGTTTGAGAATATTTCTAAAAATTAATGGATCATGTGATCTTGATTCAGGTTAGGTGAATGGTCTCAAGGGGCAATGAAAACTTAAGTTTTTTTTGAGGCCGTGTTGGAAGGCGCATACCAGGGTTGTGTGGTTCCATTTATGATTTTTGATTTGGTCTCTCTAAAGAAATACCCAATGATTTTTTTTGAGATCAGGATGATGAGTTTATGTGATAAGTGGTGCCTTTGTACCCTTGGAATGGTAATGAGGAACATCTTTATTCCATTTAGAGTAATTTGGGTTCTTGGTGAAGCATGATCAATGTGGGGGAGGTAGTGCCTCCAGGAATTTTAATTCAAGGATTCTTGGTAGAGATTCATGAAAGTATAAAAAATTTGGATAATGAGTCCCTATAGAGGTTAGGTGACCATGAGTGGTTGAGACACTTGAAGGCATGATGTCTTATGGAATTTTTTTAAGATGGTGTATATTGGTTTGTACTATACGAGTTACATATGTGATTTATTATGGTTGAGAGTGCACCATCGGTCCTTTGGAGTGAGTTCCCCATTATGGATCAGATGTTAGTGAATTTTGTAGTTATCATTCTTAGAAGCCAGGAGCATGCCGTTGGAGGTGTTTTGTTTTTTCAATCAGGAGAGAATGAGATGGCCATATCCAAATATTAAGATTTATTTTTAATGGAATGTGGGCCATGTGGGGTAGAATTAAATCAATTTAAATGTTAATAATGACAATCCTATGGTGGGGAGATAATTGTTGGTCATGTGTATAATACTCAGGCTAGAATGGTCATGGTCGTGTGGAACTGACCATGGAGTCGTCAAGGTGGACTTAAAATGCTGGTGTGAAAAGAAAATATTTGTACTTGGGTTCTAAAGGTTATTAAAAATGGGAAATAAGATTTGGTGGGTTGATAAAGATCATTAGTATCAGGATTAAGGAGGAATTAATGTAATCTGGGGATGCTCAAATCCATGGTGAATCGATGTGTATGACAGGACACAAAAATAGTTTAAGGGAAGATGAGTATTTGATCATGTAATATCATCGAGGGTTGGGTATGGAATCTGGTGAACATGATCAGGTGGTCAAATGATGCCTTAGGTAATGAATTAATTATGACCAAGTTGGATAGAAACACAGTAGAAATTATATCTGGGTGTTTTTTGGTGACTCAGATGAGGAGAATTTTCCATGCATGTTAGTTGAATATAGTTGGCGAGTTTTGGAAATGTAACCAGACATTGATTAAAAGATGGTTTATTAAAAGATTAGGCATGGATGTCAGTTATGTTTCCAAAAAAGTTTAGAATTTTATGGTGAGGATGGGTATTTATGTTTAACTATATTTCTCAAATATTTTTGGGTGTAGTGATTTTGAAATTGTGTCTGGAACATCATTGGAATGCAGGAGTGGTGTTTCAATGATATATTCTGATAATAGAGGTACAAAAGAATCTAAATTTGAGTATGTTAGTTAAATATTTTTGTGGGAATAAGAATAGTCCTAGTTTCTAACTGAATAATAAAACCATTAGTGTTTTGGTATAGATTCGATTGAGTATGTACCATCTTGGTTTTCTGGTTTTGATGAACGGTGTTTTCTAGAGTTTTGTAGTCTAGGAACCTTGAATTGGAAGATGTTCCTTTGGTATGATTCAATCATTTATAAATGATAAGATTATATTTAAATTTAAATAAGTGAATTATATAGGTTTGGAGATGTTGGTGATGGACACCAATACATGTCAAGGAAGATAAGTGTTATAATTGAGAGTTTGTAAGGCCTCAAGTCCATTTAGAAGTCTGGTTTTCAAGGGGAATTAATAATTTTCAAAGTAGTGGATGATATTGATTTTGAAATGGGTGTTGTAATAAAATTATCTTGATTTGAACCCATCAAAATAACATTTTCTTACTTGGATTGGAGTTCTCTAGGGGGATTCATATATTTCTGTACTTTGGTGGGGGTTCAAGCTTAGAATTTCATGTTTTTGGAGTTGCATCCCAGGGAGAATGGTTAGTTCATGGTTAGTGATAACCACACTCCAAAACCATATGGATTGAAATTAATATGAACATGACATGTTTATTATGAAATGGGTCCCTAGAAATTATATGAATGTCTACGAGAAATTACATATGCATGTCACATGGCTGATAGACGGTCTCTGAAACTATGCAGTATAACTGTGCATATTGGTTGGTTGTAGGAATAAGGATAGAACAATTGGTATATGGTTTTTAAAACTACGAAACCAAACCATCCACCTCTTTAAAAAGTGATAAAATTTCGTTTTTCCCTTATGGACCTAATCCCTTATAACATGATGTTAGGATCTTTCATGGCTAAAAACCCCTCCATTCCACACTCTCTTTCCCCTCTCCTTCACCTTCACAGTTCCCCTCAAATTCAGGGTTTTTTTTTTCATTCCATCACTTGTGATAAAAGGGTATGAATTATTATGTCCATCCTCTTGTGGATTTTATTTCTTTTCTTCACAGGGTTTTTATCTCTCAATTTTTATATTGTTCAATCCCTATTCCTGGGTAATTTTTTTTGTTCTTCATTTTTTTCTCCTTTCTTCTCAAACCAGGGGATGATATTAGGTTAATAGAATCTTCTAATGCTAAGATATGTGGTACTTATATTTTTACCAATAGTATTTCCTTGTTTTATAAGTGTATCATGGTATGATCATGTCAACTTCACAATGCTTGATCCAAAATAATTAAAAATGTTTTAGTTTGATTTTTTCTTCGATAATACCCCATTTAATATTTCCTAGACATTAGGAGATTATAATATCTCATGTAATTACTTTTGGGAGAATATAACCATAAAATTGATCTATTTATATAATTCATAAATTATGTTTTAATGGTTCAAGAGGAAATTTTTTTTATTCGATGATTGTAAAATAGATCTCTACAAAAATTGATATTTGAGATTGGATTTAACACTTGAAATGAATCAGACCTAACGTGATTGGAATGGTAATAATACTTATAAGAATTGGGAATTAAAATTACCCGATGTATTCAATTTTAGTACTGTTATTAGGTATTGTTTTTTGGAAAACTAAAATGGAAAACCACTTGACTAAAGTGAACTGGTACCCTATGCCTTATAAATGATAAGGAAAATTATAACAGGGACTCATATTTTATAAAACAGACTGGTTTTGTTAAAATAATAATTCTTGACTCTGAAAATGGAAATAGAACCTAATATGTGAAATGGTGAAAATTGATATTGGTGGCTTCTAGCCTAATCAGAAATTGATTAAATAAATGGTTAAATAAGAAAACGTTTAAAATGTTTCTGAATGCTTCAGATTCTGGGAATGAGATCATATATTCCACATGATATGTGCAATTTTGGAATATCAGGATGGGTGATTTTATTAAATATGACACTCAATAGGAGGGAATTCCATGATGAGCACTCAGATTCCATGTGATTGATAATGACTTGGGAAGGTTAGGAGGAGTGCCTCGACCCCGTATGATAATTTATTATTGAGAATACCAAGTTCTAAACTCAAATTCCATGGGAATTCTAGGATGATAATTTCAATTATGTGTGATTAATAATGATTTTGGAATTTCATGGTGAGATCATATATTTAATAGGAATACTAGGATTAGGGTTTAAATTCTATGTGATACATAATGACTGTAGAATTCCTGGATGTCCTCTCCTATTATATAGACATTTCATGACGTTGTGGGATTCTAGGATGAGCTTCTAGATTCCTTATGGATATTTATAGTTGTAATGGTCAAGAGATATACTCAGAGACACCAAGTCACTAACAAGAGTAGTTATAGTCAATCATGGTCACTGATCTAGAGATTTACAATGATATAGCTAACCTCATGTGTCATCATTAACTCAAGGCATCGATGGTTGTTACTATTTTTAATTAAAATATCATTATAAATGTTACATTATTTAAAAAATTATCTATTAAAGGTATTCAAGGAATTATTTTTAGAGTTTTTATTTTTGGGATTTCATTGGTGGAGTCCGACGAAGTTGTAATCACACACTGATCGATCCATGATACCACATGATTACCCAATAAGACACTATTATTTTACATAGGGATATGTATAGGGAATGTCTCAATGTTAATGCATATTGATCAAATTCCTAGTTAAGGATCCTAGATTAGTTGATATGTGTGATAGTTTTCCCCAAACTATTATTTTTTTCATGATTGATGACTAATACTTTATTTAAGCAACAATTAACGATGTGATAAAAATAATTAAATCAAAGAAAATAGAAAATTGGTAGAATGATTGAACCCAATGCTGGATTATCGCGTATTATTTACAATTAATTTAAGAAATTAAAGTATTACCTTATGAGTATTATTTTTTTCATTTATGTAGTTTACATGTGATGTACATCATACAATCATTTTGTTGTAGGAATCAAGGTAATATTCCCTCTAGCTGTGATCTACACATGTTAAAAAAATCTCAGAACATCACCATTAGAATCTTAGAGTGCTATAATAGGAGATCCTAACACTTGAGTTTTTCTCCTTTGATCAACTAAAGAATCTATTCATAAGGATTCTATTTGATCTCTCTTTAATAAGGAATGAGAGGTGGAGGAAGATCACTCTCCATTCTTAGAATCTTTCTTGGAGAAGGAATATCTCTAGGGCTTCAAGAGGATTCTCTAGATTCATTGTGCATATAAAATGAGTTGGATATCTTAAAAAATAATATAATTGGGATTATATACCACTAGGGTAAGAAATAAATAATTAAAAAATTTCCATTTAATATTTATTTAATCCCCACATAAGTCCACATCGATAATAATAATAATTTAATTTTTTCTTGACATGCTATAAACTTACAAATTAAAATTAAATATTAATTATTTAAATAATATTCAATATATATTATTTCTGACCAGACATATAAACTCAGTCCTCCATTACTCCATGATATTTATTAGGCCTTGAATGATGACTATGTATTTAATAAATAAATATCACTACATTATTTTCCAATAAATAAATAAGTGTCATATTCACTAAATGGGAAACTAATATTTATTGAATATTTCACTCACCCAAAATTCATATGAATTTTTGGTGACAGAATATATGTGATCAAGAAAACATTATTATTTATTACAGTATGTGTTGGAATAATATTTATTCATCTTGTTAAATAATAAATAATAATATATTACTCAATGGAGATTTTTGATACACTTAGTGTGTGGCCCTCTAGGCTTCTCTCTCAGTGAAATTAGTCGAAGCTTGTTAAGGGACAAGGTTAGCATCTAGAAACATGTCAATGAACCCATAGATGAAGAGGTTAATGTCACAATGACATAATACCTCTTACAAATTATTATTGTGTAACATAATCTCTTAAACATGAAATCAATAATTAAGATAGTTTTGTGTCAGTTCTATCAAACTATGTGATCGATATCTATTTCCATGACTTTTCCTAAATCAAAATTTCCTATAGAGCATCAATTCTCTATATTTATTTATGATATATCATTTATATCCAATGTACTAAGATATAAAATTCTATTAAAATTTTTAAGGGACAAATTATTTCTCACATTATTCCATAATGAAATATTACTCATTATGCATCCAACATATCCTACCCCACCATGAACATACATCATCATGATTTTCATCAAAACATCAAAGTACACAACTTATAACACTCATTAATAAAAATATTAAATTGTGATGACCAATAAAAACATCTTCAAATAGGAATACCCATATGACACAGATAAATGTTGATATCCTAATAGTGGGTCTCGTTCCCAAAATATCTTTCACTGGATATTACCAAGGCTGTAGACCATGAGATGCTACCTAAATATCCCATGAGTCTCCACCCTTGATATCAAGTATCATTTTTATTCATCAAATAATATCATCCAATAATTGAACATATAATTAAGAATATTTTCATGACACTTCTAGGTTCTCATCGTAGCAGGGAACTTCTATGACCTTTTAGTGTGACCGCCACTCTTAGCATATTATCACATGCTATGTTATAGAGAAGAACAATCATGTTGTGATAAAAATTTTATTAATATTAAATACTATGAATAAATTTTATTATATAGTACACAAAAGTTGGTTCTAAGGAACCAAATCCAATAGACTTTCACTCGCAATAGACCCTACTGTTAACAACCTTGAGTCCGCTAGCTCTCGAATTATACTCATACTTCTTCTGAAATTCGTCTTTATTCAGGGGGTCTTCAATATTTTTTATGTGGTAATTTTTCTTACTACTTCACCCTTATGATAAAAATCTATCAAGAGGTGATACTTTTTTACTATGCTCTTTATATTTTTGTGTGACCTTGACTCTTTTTAAAGACCCACTTCTAAAATATTATTTCTATTCACTATGATAGGGTATTTATTGATAGATACATCCAAATGGCTTGTTTGGATACATCAGAAGCTACAATATACTTGGTCTTAGCTATAGAATCAGTGACCATGGGATTCCTTGAACTTTTCCAGCTCAAAGATCCTCCGTTGAGATATAAAACATATCTTGACTGTGAATTCTGTTCATTTTGATATATTTGAAAAACATCCTCAGAATAACCCCTAATGACCTGCTCCTCGTCTCCCCCATACACCAGAGTTTGGTATATTGGGTCGAATACCCTGAATGGGGGGGGGTGAATGAGGGTATTGTAAATTAAAATCTCTTCCGCTTTGAATCTTATTTCATCATTATAAAAACTCCCTTCTCTCTCATTCTCGTTGCAAAGTATGAATAGAATTTAAATCATCCATGAGACACAACATTATTTATTTTGTTCACCAGCATTGGGATACGTCCAAGGAGCATATAATAGTTTTGTGACGATGTACCAAATTCACTAAGGCTCACAACCAATAATGAGTATAATGTTCCAGAAAGATATTCTATGCCAAGACTCACAACCTTTACAAGTTTTAGTGTCTGCTCATTGCATTCCCAAGATTCACTCCCTATGCCACTTTCTCTGACTCACTTCCAGTGGAAATGGTCACCAACTTCCTCTTCTGTCACTCACTACTCTTGTAAAGTAATCCACTCACTGTTTATAGACTTGTAGGTTGAACAAAGTTTATGGACATGTAGGTCAATTCATTTTTTCTGAACTCCTGCATCCTCAAATTTAGGTAGACACTTTGTTGAAGTTCTTTTTTCTCCCATAGATGATGTCAAGCTTCCCGGGTACTATTAGATATCATAAAATAATTTCACAAAATGATTTAAAGATTCTGAAAACATTCTTGTGCCAAAAATGAACCACCTTATTCCTCCATGTACTATGTACTAGGTATGGTATGCATAACACCTCCTCCGTGTACCGATCCTACTTCTATGAACCACCCCTCATCTACAAACTGTCTTTGCCTTCACTGTCACATAACACCTCTGTGTACCATCTTCGTGAACCTCCCCTACAAACCACCTTCTATTCACAAACTATTCTCTATTCATGGACTACATTCACTAACCACTATCATTCCACACCTTATTCTTCTATGTACCATGTCCTTTTTGGGATAAAGTTTCCCACAAAAACCTTCACCTGAATTTCTTCTACACAAACCACATCAGCCTTCATGGAATTCACCTTTGCGAACTTTCTTCAGACTGCACTGAATTCCTGAAGCAAAGTGATATTATCTAATGATATTACTCCCCTAATAATTGGGATTATATCACTTTATATAGAAAATATATCTTCTTAACCTGCTAAACCAATATTTACCAAATCCTTGATTCGGTATGAGCTCCACCGCATATCGATCCTTCTGCCGTGAACCACACCCATTCCATGAACTATTTTTCCATGGTGGTACGTGTACTACCTTTTCTCTGACTCAATAGATTTCCTTCTCAAATGAAAATCCATCTACATACCACACTGCCTTCCTCCATGAACCATTTTCGGTTTCGGGGACCGCTCTTACGTACCGTTCCCGCTGCCTGGTACTCAACTACAAACCCTTCCCAGACATGGTACATTTTTCATGCTTAGGGTACTGAATTTCTCTTTATTTTCTGATTTCATTCACTGATATTCACACCATTTAGTCCTATAAATAAAACCTTATATTTACAAACAAAAATTTCCAATTTTTTGACCAATTTTTTTTGAAAACACTTGGAAACTGTGTCAGATTAAAAACATGTCTCAGAAAACACCAACCATACTCATTCATGGTCATCTGGTCATTTCAAAAAATATAATCAAACCCAAAACAAACTGAGAGGAAACATTGAGGTATTTTTCCCCAAAATCCCCCCTTTGTGTTTGTTGAAAACTCTTCTCATAACATTTCATTCCATTTTGATACCTCGTTAAAGCTCATTCCTTATTAAATGGGCATTTACTTTATGTGATTAAGATATCGATCGATGATTTACTCAACACATACTCTAATAACACATGATTCATGCTCAAAATGATAAATAAGAGTACAATGCAAAGTTCATCAATGAATCACTTAATTCTTGACACCAAGTCTTGTAACAAATAACCTACTTTAATCACGAACCTCAACTGTCATGATATGTCATCTTTGTTCGACCACTTCTAGAATCATCAAATTTAAAACTCACCCTATGTTACATATCCTCCAAACAGCTTCAACTTAGCTACAACTTCCCCTATCTCACTGCTTTATCTAAAATCTTCTCCTTGTTTCTTTTCTCCCCAAGAATCATCACACTTTCTACCCCATTTTCAACAAACCCGAAGGGTACTTCAAAGTTGTCTGCAACAGGGTAAAGAACACATATCTTTATTTTAGGGAAACACAGACCACACCTCTGGAGAGGGGGTCCCACATACCCACTTTTTCATGTGTAGGTATCTTAATAGACTCCCATAGCTAATCGATTCCTTTCAAATGCTTTTTTGGTTAAGGCCTTTGTAGGAATATCGACATCTTGTTGTTTGGTTGGCACATGCTCTAACTTCACATTAACATGCACCACCTTCTCCTTGAAAAAATGACATTTGATTTCAATTTTATTTTCCCTTGAGTGATGAACTAGATTTTTTCTAAGATTTATAGCATTTGAATTATCACAATGAATTCCTATCAGTGATTTTACTATAGATTTCATAACCTCATGCTGCTACTTCATAAACAATAGTTTTGTATTGGCTTTAGTAGTCACAACATATTCAGATTTTTTGGTTCTCAATGAAATGTAATCCTTTTCCTTTCTCAACCAAGAAATACACAATTCTCCAATATAAAAAGAACCTTTTGGACATTGATTTTCTATCATCTACTGATCTGGCCCAATATGAATTTGTATATCCTAATAACTCTGGATTAGATTTTTCATTATACATTAAAAAAAAATACATAGTTACCTTAATATACCAAATTTTTCTTTTCACTAAACTCATGTGGATCTCCTTGGGATTTAATTGATATATCACTTCTTAACATGTGGAAAATACAATATCAGGCCCTGTTTCTATTAGGTACAATAGACATCCAATGATTTCTTTATATTCTGTGAAATTAACTTCCTTGCCTTCATCATCTAGTGATAGTTTCAACTGAGTAGAAACTAGAGTCTTCATCTCCTTGTAATTTTCCATTCCAAATCTTCTCAGAACATACTTGGAATATTTGGATTGATCAATAAAAGTACCATTCCTTCCTTGCATCAACTGTAAGAAAAGGAAAAATTCCTTCTCACCATTGATCAACATTTCAAACTTTCTTTTCATGAATTCATAAAACTGTCTACATTATACTTCCATTGATCTACCAAAGATTATGTTATCGATATAAACAAGAGACATCATCCTTTGACTACTACCACTATTAAAATACATATTGTAATCAACTCTAGAATGTTGTAAACCAATATCTTTATAAACTGATCATATCTTGAATACCATGCTCTTGGTGCTAGTTTCAAACCATATAAATCCTTCTTTATCTGACAGACTATGTTCTCATCAACATGAATGAGAAAACCATCTCATTGCTCATTATAAATTTCTTCTTCTATATATCCATTCAGAAATGATGAATTTACATCCATTTAGAAATATTTAAACATTATTTTTACTTCGATGTCCAAGAATGATATAATTGACTCCAGCCTTGAAATAGGTACAAATGTATCATCGACATCAACACCCTCTATCTGGGAGTACCCTTTTCACAACATTTGTGATTTTTTTCAAATCAAAACATAATATTCATTCATTTTGTTACGAAAGACCCTTTTTGTCCCAATGAAATTCTTGTCTCCTGGTCTTGAAACAATTTCCCAGATTATATTCTTCTCAATTTGGTCATGATATTCGCTCATTTATTAAACCCAATACTCATCTCTAGTTGCTTCATCAAAGAATTTATGCTTCACTTATGATAAGTCTGATGCCTTCGTAGAGACTTCATCTTCCTTGTCTATACTAGTGCTGTCTGATCACCAATTATTTTCTACCTGTCAAATTTATATCTTATTGCTGGTCACTAGGAAGACACTGATTTATTCTCATCATATAAGTCTTCTTCGGAATCAACCTATGGAGCTAGATCCTTTCTTGGCCTTCTCATCTCTTTATCACTATACTACTGAGTTTGATCATGTATTTTCTGAAGATTCTTTTCATTCTCCACTATAGTCCCATCATGAATTTAAACAGTATTTCCTAGCCTCTTATTGATGCATTTATATGATTTTATTTTCTTTCAGTAGACAAGAAATGTTCCTTCATCCCCATGGGAATCAAAATTCCTATGTTTCTCCTTATTAATAATGAAACATTTACTTCCAATGATTCAAAAGTACTTCAATGAAAGATTATTTCCATACCATAACTCATATTGAGTCTTATCCTATTTTTGACAAAGTAAAGCCCTATTTGAAGTGTATACTGCTGTCATCATTAATTCTTTCCAAAATTTCTCCAGAAGGTCTTTATCCATGATCATTGTTCTTGCCATGTTGTTCACAGTCCAATTTATTCTCTAAACTACTCCATTATGTTATGTAATTCTTACTATTGAAACTTGATACCTTATCCCAGGTTTCTAGAGATAATACTAAACTCAAATATTTATGATCAATATTTCATTATTTGTTCCAATCATCCAGATATTCTGACCAAGCATCTTTTCATATTCTCGTTGATATCTTGTAATGAAACTGAACACTTCATATTTGTGGGTGATTGTTGAAACCCATGCCATTATGCTATAGTCATCAATGAAGATTACATAATATCTCCTCCCATCAATATACCTTCGATAAATTGTCCCACATACACCAATATGCACTAACTCAAACAATCTTGTTGACTTTTAATCCTTTGGATTATATGTCTTTTGAATGATTTTCACTTGTTGGTAGACACTACATGCATAAGTACCATCACATGATAATCTAGGGATATTTCAAGAAGCATCATATTTCACCAGATATTCTAAGGACACTAGGCTTATGTGGAAAATATTCTTATTCCATAAATTGTTTTCTTTATCCTTGGATAGAAAACACATATCTTATTCAACATTCATGAGGTAGAGATTCATTTTTTTTATGATTTCCTAGAAACACAAAAACACCATTATTTTTCATGAGGATATATAATTTCTTTGAAAAAAATATGCAATTAACTGAGTCACATAATTAATTAACACTATGTAAGTTATGGCTAATCCCTTCAACAACCAAGTCATCTGCTCATCTCTTGTATTTTCCTCCAAACATGGATTTTACAGAACCAATAATTTTCAATACATAATCGTTACCAAATATTATGAAACCTTATTTATCATACCTAATTCTTGTCCCTAGATCCTTATTTTTTGTCATATGGGAAGTGCATCCACTGTCAATGATCCATATCCCAATGCGATCTGATGCCTTGAACAAAATTTCCGAAACCATCTCATTCTATAACATTATCTTTTTTGCCCCAAGTATTTGACTTCATATCCCACATGAAATGATAATCTTGATCTTCCTTAGTATATGATAGGAAATCTTCAACCTATAGAGATGTAAATCAATTTTGAATTTTAATCACTCTTGAAGATACATTTGGCTACTTCATATGAAAAAATTTAGTATGCCTTAGTACATTCCTTTGTATTGTTGATGTGAAATATTTTTCCATATGTCTGAGTCCTTTACACCAGAAACAATGACCATCAAATTATGACCTAGAATTTTCACCTCTGTACGACCACCTTTGTAGGTATTTTTCCCTTTGGTACCGGTTTTCTATGGAATAAACATTTTTAGAGTCTCTTAGCTTACCACTACAATAGTATATTAAGTGAGGTACATTCCTATGTGGAAATGCTGCACAAATAGTTGTGTCATGGGTTCTCTAAATCATCAGATACTGCTTCACACCCAAATGAATTGTTAGTCTTGGAGTTGGTTCTTGTGGTATGAAGTGAACCATAACTATTTTTTGTTTTATATAAATCCCCATAATAACCATATCATTTAGATTTGATTATTACTTCTATTTTGCAGGACTACTCTGCTCAAATTTTATTTTCTCTATTTCTGATATGATCTTCTTTCCTAATATCGAACTAAGAGTTAAAAATTTCTCTTAATCTTTTTTTGTTCATCTTAGACTAATGAATTCCTCTTCTAGTTCTTGGATATGTTTTATTTTATATTTTCCAATTTCAATCAAACTATCAATTTATATTTTAGGTTCTTCAATTTTGAGTTTATACTCAACCAAAGTTTCTGAGCATTCTGGAATTGAAGACCTCAACTTTTCAATTTTTTCATTTAGATGAGTATTCTATTATTCCTTCTGTTATACATAGTGTTATTCATCACAAACAACATTGTTATATTTCTTTTCTTTGGCACTCAAAATATCTTCCACTTCAAGGGAAACTTATAATTCCACCTGAAGATCAACTCTTCCTTCAATTTATCCTTCTTCATTGTCACTTTCTTCTCTTATTAATGAATTTTTGACAACTGCCACTAAATAATATACATTATGATCCATACAATATTCTAACTCTTCTGCCTCAGATTCATCAAAAATTTCATCTTCTTTTGATAGAAGATATTTATTTTTGGAGAACTTTCTCATAGAAAGTATCTTACCTTTCACATTTGGTGAATAATTATTTTGGGTAATTTCATAATTGTATTCATTTTCATAATCAAATTTCTTAGGTAATTTTTTTTGAAAAATGATCAATCTTTCCACATTAAAAGCATGAAAATGGAAGTTTACCATTGAACATCCCTTTTCCCTTTTACAGTTTTGAGGAGAGAGATGATATGTCATTACCCAAATTATAATATTTATAACTATCTTCAATAGAATGATTAATCATGGCCTTGAATTCCATTCTATGGTCATCCCCTTTTCCACTCCATCATTATCATCATTTCCCATGTCATATGCTACAAGGGTACTATATAGGTTATCTAGTGTCCTCTCTTTCAAGGATTTGTCTTCCAATAGTGAAACTTTTAGATTGAACCACATTGGATGTTTCTTCCATATACATTTCACAATATTTACATCATCAATGACATCTCCAAGATTTTGGGTGTCTTTCAAAATAAAATTTACCATATTAAAAAATGCATCAACGGTCTCATTGGGGTTCATTATGAGATCCTCATACTTATTCTAAAGAACCTACAAATTTTCTTCACAGAACTTTTTATCACCCTCATAAAGGTTAAATAATTTTTCCCACATATCATGTGATGTTTTATAGGACATCACATTCATATAAATTTCATTTTATAGGAATATCATTAAATCATTTATCCCCATAGCACTGTCATCCAATTCCCTTCATTCATCTTCTGATAAAGAACCACTATTGTTGTCCGTTGATATTCCATGCATATGTACCGTGAAGACATACATCCCTACTGATCAGAAGTAGTGATGAATTTGATTATTCCATAGTTGAAAATTATTTCCATTGAAGATAGTAATTTTTTTATGATTTAACACCTCCATTTATTCTTTTGAGAGAGAAACACTTTTTTCAACCCTTAACACTAATACCAATTGTTAAGTCCACTAGGTTGAATACCCTGATGGGGGGGGGGTGAATTAGGGTATGATAGATTAAAATTTATTCCCCTTTGGATATTTCTTCATCATTAAAAAAACTATGTTCCCACTCATTATCATTAAAAAGTATGAACTGAATTTAAATCATTCACATGACACAATAATTTTTACCCAGTTTTCCCAAAATCGGAAATGTCAAAAGATCTTACCATAGTGGTGTGCCGATGTACCAAATTAAATAAGGATAAGATCCAAAAATGAGTATGATGTTCAGGATAGATCTTCTATACCTAGGATCACTACCTTTATAAGGTTTAGTGTTTGATAACTACATTCCCACGGGTCACTCCCTATGCTTCTTTCTCTGACTCACTAGCGGTGGGAAGGGTCACCTTCTTCCTCTTCCTTGGCACACTACTCTAAGAAAGGAATCCACTCACAATATATAAACTTGTAGGCTGAACTTGGTTTATAGACATGTAGGTCCCTTCATTTTCATGAATTCCTATATCCTAAACATTAGGTAGATGCACCATTGAAGTTCATTTTTTACTCGTAGATGGTGTCTACCTTCCCATTTATAGTTATATACTAGAAAATACGTTTTGAAATTGATTTAAAGCTTCCTTGTGAAATCCACAAACCATCTTGTTCCTCTTCATACTAATTATTGGGCATAGTACAGAACACCTCCTCCACAAACTATTTTCCCTTCCGTGAATTTACCTTTGTCCACGGACTGCCTCTGCCTTCGTGGTTGCATACCGCCTCTACATACCAACTCCCTGAACATCCTCTACGAACCACCCATTATCCATGAACTTTTCTCTGTTCACGGTCTACCTTTGCTAACCACTAGCATATCACGCCATCTTATTCCACATACCCTGTCCTCTGTGAGATATAGTTTCTCAAAAAAAATATGTGGCAGAATTTCTTCAGTGCAAAGCACTTCATCCTTCGCAGAATTTACCCTCACAAAAATCCTTAGGACTTCGCCGAATTCCCTAACAAAAGATATATTCCCTAATTATATCCCCCTAATCATTGGGATTAGATCTCCTCATATATAAAAAGACATTCTCTTAATCTACTAATCTAGTATTTACCAAATCTTTCATTTTGTATAGCCTCCACTGTATACCGATCCTCCTGTCATAAACAAAACCCATTCTGTGAACCATTTTTTCATGGTAGTCCGTGTACTTCATTTTTTTCTACATGGTAAATATCCTCCACCAATGACAATCCATCCACCGAATGCACCACCTTCTTCCATGGAACATTTTTGGTTTCATAGACCGCTCCTGCATACTGTTTCCACTGCCTGGTACGTAGCCGCAAACTCTTCCGATACATGGTATGCATTCCATGCCCTGGGATCTGCATTTTTCTTCCTTTTCCTATTTTGTTCACTATTCTTCACACCATTCAGTACTATAAATAAAACCATACATTTCCAAACACAAATTCTAGATTTTGAGGCCTAAAAATTTGGCAAACACTAGTAAACCTCACCAACTAAAACACTTATCTTTAGAAAACACCAACCATAATCATTTGCGGTCATCTATTCTTTTCAACAAACACAATCACACCCAAAACATACCAAGAGGACACATTGAGGGATTTTTCCCAACAACCAGTTACATATTTTTGTTCTTCTAAAATACTTGAGGATATCCTTAACATCATACCAATGTTTTTCTCCTAAAAATTCTTGATATATTCATACCATGATCATTGCATAGTAAATATCAAGTCTTGTACATAACATGGAATAAATTATGGATCCTATCGTTGAAGCATACATGATCTTACACAATATCTCTTCCTCTTTTTGTTTCATGGGATACATTTTATTAGAAATATGTATACCATGTGACATTAGAACCAATACTCTCATGGATTATTCCATTCTAGATCTATATAGTATATGGTTAATGTATGTACATTGACTTAGTCCATGAACCCTCACGGATCATTCAAGACTGATCTAGATCCCTATAGTATCTAATGTTTCACCTAAGACCTTCAAAGAGAAACACGTGTTTAGAAAGTACTTAACAAACAATAAGACTCATATATTTTTTTTCCAATAAGTAATATTTTATCGACATATACTACTAGTATAATGAATACATTCCCAAAAAACCTCTTGTAAACATATGGATCACATTCATTCTTAATAAAACCTAATTCTTCAATAGATTAATCAAATAAAACATTCCATGACCTAGATACATTCATCAATATATAAATGGATCTATGAAACTTGTAAATGTTTTTGGTATCAAATAGAGTTGAAAAACATTTTGGTTGGGTCATATAGCCATCTTCTTGAATGTTTCCATTATGGAAAGTTGTTTCGACGTCCATCTACCAAATTTATTAGTCATGGTAATCTGTTATAGAAAGTATAATTATGATGAATATAAACATGAAATCTATTTAAAAGGATTCATTATTGTCAATAACATGATAATTTTTATACCCATTATCCACTATCATTGATTTATAGATATTTACTTTAACTTCTTTGTATAATTTTCTCTTGAATACCCATTTGGACCCTACGTGCTTTACATCAAGTGGCACATCAACTAGAACCCAAAATTGGTTCCCATACATGGAATCCATTTCAGAATTCATGGATTCTCACCATCATTCAACTTCTATACTCTATACTATTGATCTAACCTATTTTGATAATCTCAATTATGTTTTAATATGTTTTGAAAATCCTATCTATATGTTAAATTATGTCATCCTACTATTGAGTTGAAAAAATATCAAAATAATCATCGGAATATGTTAATGAATGTTTATCTATGTTTATACATGTTTTAAAATAATAATAACTCAATCTGGATATGATTTCCCTAGAATAGATATGTATTAAGTTTTTGAGTCACAGATACAGACCTACCGATACATAGTAACCACTACAGACATAGTTTATCGTTAAGCAAAGATCACTAATAGACAGAGTCTACTGTTATATCAAGAGTTACCGATACAGACAAACAGACCTACCGATACAAGTCTAACAATACAAATAGACAGCTACTGATATGAAGTCTATTGAAACCGACAGACAGAGCCACCGATATATAGAGAGAGCCACTGATACCAGTAGTTACCGATATAGGTGAGTTACCAATAGAGAGAGCCACTGATACCAGAATGATACCTATACAGAAGAGCTAATGATAAGAGGAGATACCAATACAGATTCACTGTCACTGATATATAATCTATCGTTATAAAGAGTAACAACTACCGATACAGACCAAATGACTCAAGTCCACCGATACAAGCTCACTAATACTAAGAGCTAAATATGAAAACCAGTCACTATATCTCTATACCCTATTTATGTTTATTTATTAGAAATGTTCATATTTAGTGCTTTTAATGCAACTGATATTAATTAATTAATGTCTGTTGAATGTCAGGAAATCGTACCTCATACCTGCAGAAGTAGTAATACTTTTTGTCGGACCACATGAGCTATAAAAGGGAAGGAAAAAGCAGTGCATAAATAGATGGTGTGAAACAAGTGGTGGCATAGTGCTGGCAGAAAGGTGATATGCACAAGAGCTAAAACACAAAAGAACTGTTTCTAAGAAGCCGAGGGACTTTGTTGTGCTACAAATATTACTGCAATCTCATGCAAAAACCCAATACGAGGAAGTTAAGGAACAGAACTGTGATACTCTGTTTCTCTAACAAATTTCAGAGTTGGACTCAAGAAACATCTACTCAATCCAAAAGTAGTCCAGAGTTGCATTGTCATCACATATAACCTTCTAATCCCATCTCAATTTTGTTAGCTCTATTGTAAATTGTTTATTTACATTTTGAGTAGTGTGTGTGATTCTTATTTTTCTTAGATACACACTGACTCCAAAGCATTACTGAAGGATATATAATATCCTCAATCAATCTTTCTAAATCTTTTTTATTCCCACATTGAATTTTGGTTGAGGTAAAGTGTGACTTGGATAGACTGTGTGATACTGTTTTGGTTTTTCCCATGTAGAACTGTGGTAGAGGTCATAGGACAGGGACAGTCTGAGTACTGTTGTTTTCCCTAATCGAGGGTGTGGATCAAAGTTTATATAAACTATTTAAGAGGACTACGTCTCAGCTTGAGACTGAACCTCTTGGTTAAACCTATTGTGCATCCTATTTCAATTTAAACTATATCTTATATTCTGCTGTTAATTACTTTGAAATTAAAATATGTTTTAAAGTAACTCTGATAGTTAAAATAACAAGTGTTTTTAGTTTTTGATAGGACAAAATTTAGTTTCAAAAGATAACTTAATCTTCAGATTAAGTTAACTGAGAAATAATCAATCTTTGAGAAAATAATTGAAACCTTTCAACTTTATAAAATCACTAAAGTTTAATTTTTATTTAAGTGGGGTGATTTTGTTGAAAACCTTTTTAACGGAAATTTTAATTGGTACTCAATTCACCCCCTCTTGAGTATCCACTCTGACCAACATTTGGTCTCAGAGGAAGGTTATTAATAAAGGATTTACAAACACACTGTTTTACAACTGTGATTTTAGTAGTATCTTAAAGATCTTAAATTTTTGTTAGTTCTAAATTATATCTCTTTAAATATATTTGCTAAAATGTAATTATAGATAATAGAATAGAAGGTGTTGCTACCAAAATGACAACTTTCTTTAATAGTGTTAATTATTCCCAATGAAAAATTAAAATAAAAATTCATCTATAAAGTATGAGATTTGACATTTGGACTGCAATAGAAACTCAGTATAAGATTCCAGAAACTATTAGAACTACTTGGGATGAACCTACTAAAGCTTCTTACAATAATAATTTTAAAGCAATGAATGTCTTGTATTTTTCTTAGGAGATGAAGAATTAAATCGAATATATGCTTATAAGACTACTTATGAAATATGGGACACTCTAGCTGTTTCCCATGAGGGAAAAACTAATATCAATGAAATGAGACTAAACACATACACTATTAAGTATGATAATTTTAAAATTAAGTATGATGAACCTATGTCTAACTTGTATCTCAGGTTTAACAAAATTTTAAATACAATGAGCTCACTTGGAAAGGTTGTCCCAGCTAAGGAGAAGATTATGAGAATACTCAGATGCTTGCCAGAAATATGGAGAGGCACATTAGTTTCAATTAAGGAATCTTGTGATATTGGTTCTTTGACATTAAATAACTCATTGGTAAGTTGATGATGTATAAAGAAGAACTGAAAGCAAACAAGGAAGAAGATGATGAACCAAGGAAGAAGTCTGTAGCTTTCAAGACCTATACTTCAAAACTTAAGGACAAAGGGAAAATTCAAAGTGAATGTGATAGATCAAGCTGTGATGAATGTGAATCAGATAGTGATGCTGAAATGGCTCAGATATCCATATGATTTAAGAAGTTTTATAGAAAGAAGATGTTTTTCAGAAAATCCTATTACAAGGGAAAGTAAGACAGAAAAGGTTATTGGAAGAAGGATTGGAAAAAGACTGATAAAAGTGATGACATAGTCTGCTACCAATGCAAGAGGAAAGAACATGTGAAAGATGACTATCCAAAGTTAAAATACAAGAAGAAATATGATTATAAGACAAAAAATATAAGAAATCTATGAAAGAAACATGGAGTGCTTCAGAAAATAGTTCTTGTGATTATGATTCCACTCAGGATGAAAAATCTCAAAAATCTAATATGTGTTTCATGACAAAAACATATGAGGTAACATTTTATACTCCTACTTTAAATTATTATTATTTTGGAGATGATTTTGATGCTGAAAACATGTCTAGTGAAGAGTTATTGGAATAATGTAACATGATAGAGGATACCTACAATGAGGTGAACGATAGGTATAAAACCTTAAATAAATAGTATGCTTTAACTAGCACTGTCAAATCTGCAATAGAACTAGAAATGGAAAAGAATTATCAATTACTCAAATAAAATACTGAACTCAAACTATATAATGAGAAACACAAGAAAGATCTATGAAAATTCACTAATTGAATGAAAACACTTACAAAAATTCTAGTAAAACAAGTAGCAAAAAAATATATTACTAATTTAGGCTATTATCCGGGACAGATACAGATTACAAAGAATAATTTTATCCCTAAATCTGGAAAGAATGCTGCTAGTTCTAGTTTTGGAAATTCGTATGTCTCAACTAGCTATTCACCTAGTTATAGATCAAAAAAGTTTACCTTTCAAAATATTTTGAATCTATTGATTATATGAAACCCATTAGACAAATCTGGGTACCATACGTTTTGATTTCTATCCTATCTGAACCCAAGAAAATCTGGGTACCAAAATCATAATCTTGTCTAAACCTGTTTTGTACGAAACGTGCTTAAAAAGTTATTATAGGAAGACATGGTACTTGGCTAGTGAATTTTCAAGACATATGGCATGATACTTTTCATGTTTTACGATCTTAGTCAAAGTTGATGGAGGACGTGTCACCTTTGGTGATAATTCAAATAGAAAAATCATCAACTTAGGCCAGATTCGTAACACTAATTAAATTTTAATTTCTAAAGTATTATTTGTTGAAGGATTAAAATACCTCATGTTAATCATTTCTCAATTGGGTGAGGATGGTTTCAATGTTAAATTTTAAAATGATGCTGGTAATGTATTTGATTCTTAAAATGATTTGGTATTTACATCCTTGAGAAATGAAAATGTATATGTTGAAGATTTAAATTCTTTAGCCAAAAGAAGGATACTGGTTTAAATAATTTTCCTAAAGAGTCTTGGCTATGGCACAAAAGATTAGGACACTGCAATGTTCATTCACTTAAAAAACTAACTATGAAAAATTTAGTTAGAGACCTACCTAAACTGAAATTCCCATCAGAAAATTTTTTCACTCCCTATCAAAAGGGAAAGAAACATAAAGTTTCATTCAAATTAAAGAAATAAGTTTCAACTTCTCAACATCTCGAGTTTGTTTACATGGATCTGTTTGGACCTTCTAGAATTTCAATTTTGATTGGGAAGCACTATGTTTATGTCTTAGTAGATGGCTTTTCTAGATATACTTGGGTATATTTTCTACCATAAAAAAGTGATGCTTTCTCTTACTTTATTAAATAATCCAAGTCTGTAGAAAACTTTAGGTTTCTTAAGACTAAAACCTTGAGAATTGACCATGTTCGTGAGGTTTAAAATCTTGAATTTGAATCATACTGCTCACAAAATTGCTATAATCACAATTTATCTGCCCCTAGGACACCTCAACAGAATGGTGTAGTTGAAAGAATGAATATAACTCTTCAAGAAATTGCAAGAACTATGCTTAATGAGTATGACCTACCTATTTACTTTTGGGCATAATCTATAAATACATCTTGTTATATTATAAATAGAGTCTTTATTAGACCTGTTCTTAAAAAGACCCCTTATGAAATGTAGAATAATAGGAATCCTAAAGTTAGTTACTTCAGAGTTTTTGGTTGAAAAGTCATTATTCTCAATACTAAATATAATCTGGATAAATTTTCATCTAAATGTGATGAAGGAATTTTTCTTGGTTATTCTTTAACTAGAAAATCCTATAGAGATTTTAATAAAAGAACCAAATGTATGGAAGAATCTTTTCACATTAAATTTGATGAAACTGATCCACATGAATCCAAATCCTCTCCTAAAAATCTTGAAGGAGATTTGTCTGTTCTGGACCTTAATGATAAAATCAGTGAACCTACTATAAAAACTAGTAATTCTGGAAATTTTCTAGAACCCGATTCTTTTGGAACCAAACCTTTAGATGAACCTGAATTCTCTAGTCCTACCTTGACCAGACCAACTAGGATTCTAAAGAACCATCCTTTAGATGCTGTTGTGGTAGATTTAGATAGAGGAACCCGAACTAGAACATTTCTATGAAATTAGGTTGAACATCAAGTCTTTCTTTCACAGTTAGAACCTAAAAATATCAATGATGCAATCAATGATGAATTTTGGGTGATAGATATGAAAGAAGAATTAAATCAGCTTTAATGAAACAAAGTCTGGGAATTAGTTGAAAGACCTAAGGACACTTTGACCATAGACACTAAATGGGTTTATAGAAAAAAAGTTAATGAATCATGAAATATCATTAGAAACAAGGCAAGACTAGTTACATAAGGATATAGTCAAGAGTAAGGAATAGACTATGAGGAAACCTTTGCACATGTAGCTAGATTAGAAGCTATTAGGATTCTACTTGCCTATTCCGCTCATCAGAATTTCAAGTTATATCAAATGGATGTTAAAAGTGATTTTCAAAAAGGTTTTATAATTGAAGATGTTTTTGTCGAACAACCACCTGGATTTACTAATCCTCATTTTTGAAATCAATTTTTTAATCTTTCTAAAGCATTATATGTTTTAAAACAAGACCACGAGATTGGTATGATAGAAAAAGTAGTTTTCTTATTTCAAAAGGATTTTCTAAAGGGATTTCTAATCCAACTATATTTATTAAAAGTATTTCCAATGATGATTTGATAGTGCAAATCTATGTTGATGATATTGTTTTTAGATCTTCTAAAAATTCTGTGTGTATTTATTTTTCAAAGTGTATGCAAAATGAATTTGAAATGAGTTTAATGGGAGAACTCAAATATTTTCTTGGATTTCATGTTTTTCAAAATGAAAATGGTATTATTTTAAATAAATTTAAATACTCAAAGGGTATTTTAAAACATTTTCGTTTGATAGTAGTAAGGGTAATGATAGACCCATGAGTATCACTTTTAAGTTGGATGCTGATGAAACTGGAAAAACAATGGAGAAAACCAACTACAGAGGTATGATAGGGAGTTTGCTCTATCTTACCACTAGTCAATAGATATTATGTTTAGTGTGTGTATTTGTGAAATATTTCAAGCTAATCCAAAAGAGTCACACTTTCTTGCTGTTAAAAGAATTTTCAAATATCTAAAACATACTACTAACATAGGTTTATTTTATCCAATAGGACAATCATTTGATTTAATAAGTTATTCAGATGCTGACTTTGCTGGTTGCAAGTTAGATAGAAGGATCACTTCTGGAACATGTCATATTCTAGGTAAGTCCCTGATATATTGGTGTAGTAAAAACTAGTATTCGGTTGCATCATCTACTGCTAAAGTAGAATATATTACTCCTGGTAGTTGTTGTGCACAAATTCTGTGGATGAAACATACATTATTGGACTACGGATATTAGTTTAGACATTTATCTATAAACTATGATAACACTAGTGCGATCAATATTTCTAAGAATCCTATATCTCACTCTAGGACCAAACACATTGATGTAAGGCACCAATTTTTGAGAGATCATTACCAAAAGGGTGATATTACTCTTGAATTTATAGGTACTGAGCATCAATTAGCTGACATATTAACCAAGCCTTTATGTTCAGATAGGTTAAGTTACATTCTACATGAGTTAGGAATGATAGACTTTGTAGATGCAAATCCTCACCGTTAGCCAAATCCTCACTGCTAAAAAAACCTCACTGCTAGAAAACCTCACTGCTAGAAAACCTCACTGCTAGAAAACATCACTGCTAGAAAACCTCACTGCAAGAAAACCTCACCGCTAGAAAACATGACCACTAGAAAACGCCACAGCTAGAAAACTTCACTTCTAGAAAACCTCACTGCTAGAAAACCTCACCTCCAGAAAAACTCACCACTAGAAAACCTCAACACGAGAAAACCTAACCTCCAGAAAACTTAACCTACAGAAAACCTCACTGCGAGAAAACCTCACCGCCAGAAAACCTCACTGCCTGAAAACCTCACTGCTAGAAAACCTCACCACTAGAAAACCTCAACACTAGAAAACCTCACCACTAGAAAACCTCACCGCTAGAAAACCTCACCACTAGAAAACCTCACTGCTAGAAAACCTCACCTCTAGAGACACCTAACCGCTAGAGACCTCACCGATTGATACGCCTCACCGTCAGGGTTCTCACTAGTAATTTTCACTGATATGTCACGCACTGTCTAATTTTCATTTTATTTAGCCAAAAGTATTATTGTTTTCAGTATAATTATTTTTATTACATTTTGATTCCTAATTGATAAAAACTAAACCTTAGTCATATTTCAATCCACCTCAAACTCTCATCTCTTCAATCCTCACTTCTCAAACCCCCGCATTACATGTAATCCTATGTTCTTCGATTGGAAATGGAAAGAACAAAACTCCTAATAGTAAGGGATGATTGTGATGCAACAATTAAGAAGAAGCAGAAAACATGATCTGAAGGTAGTGGCAGTGATAGTAGAACATGGTCGGGGAAGTGTTTAGTGAACCCACATTTGTAGAATAGAGAAATAGTTATCGAAAAGGAACTTAGTGAAGAATGGATGTTGCCTAGAAAGTCATTGGTTCTAAGAGTATTGGAGGAACATGGATGTCTTGAATGTTTTGAAAAGAACAATGGACCTCATTATATGAAGATGGTTAATGAGTTTTTTGCTTTTTTCCCTTTTTAGAAGTCTGAAGAAGAAAACAGAATGGTTTCATTAGTGAATGACAAGGAAATTTCTTTTTTTTTTCTGTTGAATGGGATGAATGTATGAAAGTCCCACATGACGGTGTTTTTGGGTATACCTTGAAAAAAATACCTCCTACTAGTGAAATTTTTAACTATGAGGTTTCTTTGGAAGAGCTCACTGGTAGTGGAAAACAAAGAAAGATAGTGGCTGCCATGATAGATGGAGAAAACCAGCTATTATTCAAATTCATCCAACATGTGCTAAGTCCAAGAAGTGGGGAATTTGAAAATCTGAGATGCCAAGATATTTATTTGTTTCATTTGCTGAGGCATGGTGTCAGGGTAAATTTGTGTAGTCTATTGGTGATCCAAATTGAAGATATGACTAGGCCTAAGTCAAAATCCAATGCTTTATTCTTTGCAAAGTTGATTTCGGTAAAGATCAAGGTGAAAGGAGAAGTTGAGTCTCAGGATGAGACTATAGTTGTGAGGAACAATTTTTTCCTCACAAGCACAATATATATGTATATGAAGATTGGTTGGAACCCATGGAGAAGGAAATGGGTTATTGATGATTATAAGGTGTCTGATAAGTTCAACCCTATTGACCATCCCAACAGTCCAAGAGACAGAAGAGATCCAGGTCTTGGACCTGATGAAAAGGAACCTCGGTATAGTGATGATACTGATGAGGAGGATGTCTTTGTAGCTGATGGAGGGGATCCAGACATGCCTCCAAGTCCATCTACTGAAGTTGTATCATATGGAAAGGAAACTATGTTGGGAGTAAGCAATGAAAAAGACCCTATTGATGAGGAAGACCAGCCTACTCCAAAGAATGAGGAAGAACAAGAATCTGAAAATAAAGCAACTTTTTTTTCCTTCTTGAGTCTTATTACACTGATTAGGTACTCCTCAATGCCTACTGAGGAAATTGTTGAAGTAGACAGACCTGCATCTAGTCCTCAGTTACCCCATGTTGGTACACTTGATGTGGATAGAGTTGTTGATGATTCTTCTGAGGAGGAGATAACTGCAATTCATGATGGAGAAGAGGAAGATCCTTTTGACGGGGAGGAACCTGATATTCTTGGATCTGTCTCAGTTCTTCCTGAGATAGAGTATTGGTATGATGATCTAGGATTCATGGTGCTTGGACGTGATTACATAGGATCTGTTGATGACCAACCTGAAAGAAATATTGATACTTTGTCTGAAAGATCACCTGTAGTTGTTCTTGAAAATCTAGTTACTAGGGATGATCTTGAGTCTTTAAAGGCTGAGTCGAAGGAGAATTGGACTGCATCTATTGAAGAACAAAAGAGATGTTTTGTTGAAGAATTGAGAAAAATGGAAAGATCATTTGAACACTCTCTTGGATGTATTGTGTCAAGCACTTTGGTAGATAGGGTGAATGCAGTCAAAGTGTGTCATAATCAGATTGAAACTTTCACAGAGGCTGTTATTTCTTTGAAGAAATCTATTGGTTCATTCCATACCTTGGTTAGTTCCCAATCCCAAGTTTCTACTGACATAAATTATATCAAGAGTGTAGTAAACCAGTTTGTGGATGTGTTTGAAGCCTTTAAGAATAAAATAAAAGCGCATGTCAGTATACAAGATTTGGTTGTCCATAAGTTGATAAATAATTTGACCCAATCTTTTAAGTAAATTGTTGAATTCACTGTCAAACCTCTTGGTTCATCCAGAGCATCATTAGATATTGATCAGTTTAGAACTGTGCTGAAAGAGGAGCTTGGTCAGGCTAGTGCCAGTAGCTCACCTGATTCTCAGGTTCTATCTACCTCAAGAGATATCAAAATTTTTTTAGAAGAATATGAGGGATGATACTACTACCAAAAAAGAAATCAAAGATAATATTGATCTCTACTTTCAGAAAGGTTATACCAAGCATCAGCTCAACACCCATTTCAAGCTTCTGTTAGAGAACATGAAACTACCTCCAGTCACCCAAGCTTTCAGAGAAAAAGTAAAAAAGCTCAAGGGGTTGACACCTACTCTAGACAAGTTTATGGAGAACAAGGATTACTTTATCTCTACAATGGAAAGAGGTGGAGGAATCATTATGGACTTTAGGAATCTGTTGCTGCAATTTTTTCATGTAGACAGTACCCATATCATTTTACCTCCTGCTCCGCCTGCCTCTGCTCAGTCTGCCTCCATTCCTCAGATGACACCAGATCAAGAAATTAGAAGTCTCTCTCCTATGATCTCCCAGAGAGCTCCACATTATAGGTCAGGCACTGTATCAGAAGCTCAGCCTCCTATAATTATCACTAGTGTTCACAAGCCTCCACCTACATCTTCTCAGCCTGAATCCACTACGGATTCCAAGGGAATATCCAAATAACATGCTGAGGAGGTGGATTGAATAGTTTCTAGGACATTTGATAGGAATTACTTGTACTCTTTTTGCCTTAATTTTGTACTTCTCTGTATTTTTTCCCCCAAGAAATATATATGATCTTATTCTATTTTACCTTCTATTACTTCTCTCATCCATTGTTTACTACTTTTTTCTAATCAAAAAGGGGGAGAAATATGAGCATAATATATTCTACCTATGGTACATTTGATTTAATTTTGATATAGTTATTTCATACCTCTGATACATTTTCATTTAATACTCTATTATCTGATACATTTGGAAATGTCATTACTCACACTAAGAAGTGAGACCCAATGTATTTTATACTAATATATTAATGATTTTTTTTGGATTACGATACCATAATTTGTGATTATCAAAAAGGGGGATATTGTTGACCTCACCTGTTTTGATAATCTCAATTATGTTTTAATATGTTTTAATAATCCTATCTATATGTTAAATTATGTCATCCTACTATTGAGTTGAAAAAAATATCAAAATAATCATTTGAATTTGTTAATCAATGTTTATCAATGTTTATACATGTTTTTAAATAATACTAACTCAATCCGGATATGAATTGCCCAGAACATATAAGTATTTAGTTTTTGAGTCACTGATACAGACCTACCGATACATAGTCACTAATACAGACATAGTCTACCGATAAGCAAAGATCACTGATAGACAAAGTCTACTATTATATCAGGAGATACCGATATAGATAGACAAACATACCGATACAAGTATACAGATACAAATAGACAGCTACTGATATGAAGTCTACCGATATAGATAGACAGAGCCACCGATATACAGAGAGAGCCACCGATACAAGTAGCTACCGATATAGGCAAGTTATCGATGGAGAGAGCCACCGATACAAGAATTCTACCTATATAGAAGAGATACTAATAAAAAGAGCTACCATATAGATTCACTGTCACTGATACATAGTCTACCGTAATAAAGAGTAACAGCTACCGATACAGACCTACTGAATCAAGTCCACCGATACAAGCTCATTGATACTAAGAGCTACTGATGAAAACCAATCACTATATCTCTAAAACCTACTTATGTTTTTTTATAAACTATGGTCATATTTGGTGCTTTTAATGAAACTGCTATTAATTAATTAATGTCTATTGAATTTCAATAAATCGTACCTTGTACTTGCAGAAGTAATCATACTTTTTGTTGGACCACATGAGCTATAAAATGGAAGACAAAAGCAGCACATAAATAGATGATGTGAAAAACGTGGTGACATAGTGCTGGTAGAAAGGTGATACACACAAGAGCTAAAACACAGAAGAAATTTTTCTAAGAAGCCAAGGGACATTACTGTGCTACAAAGATTACTTCAATCTCGAGAAAAAACCCTAATATGAGGAAGTCAAGGAACAGAACTGTGATACTCTGTTTCTCATAAAAATTTCAGAGAAGGACTCAAACAACATCTACTCAATCCTAAAGGAGTCCAGATCTGTATTTCCATCACATAGAGCCTTCTAATCTCATCTCAATTTTATTAGCTCTACTGTGAATTGTTTATTTACATTTCGAGTAGTGTGTGTGCTTCTGTTTTTCATAGACACACACTAACTCATGAGCATAACTAGAGGATATCAAATATCCTCACTCTATCTTTCTAAATATTTTTGATTCCCACTATGAATTTTGGTAGAGGTCAAGTGTGACCTAGATAGCCTGTGTGTAATTATTTTTTGTTTTTCCCACGTAGAACTGTGGTAGAGGTCATAGGACCTGAACATTCTGAGTACTGTTGTTTTCCCTAAACCAGGGTGTGGATGAAAGTGTATATAAACTATTTGGGAGGACTATGTCTCAGCTTGAGACTGAACCTCTTGGTTAAACCTGTTGTGATCCTATTTCATTTTAAACTATATCTTATATTCTGCTGCTAATTACTTTGAAATTCAAATCTGTTTTAAAGTAACTCTGATAGTTAAACTAGCAAGTGTTTGTAATTTTTGTTATCCAGTAAGTTAATTTCAAAAGCTTACTTAATATTCAGATTAAGATAACTGAGAAATAATAATTGTTTGAGAAACTAATTGAAACCTTTCAAGCTTTATAAATAAACTACAGTTTAATTTTTATTTAATTTGGGGATATTTTGATGAAACCCATTTTAACAGATATTTTAATTGGTACTCAATTCACCCCCCTCTTGAGTATCCACTCTGACCGACATCTACTACCTATTTGTTGGAGGGAGGATCATAATTTTCAATCAACAATGATTCATCTTCTGTGGTCAATATAAAACCATATCTTGATGGTTCTCTTACCTTTATAGTAATCCTATTCATTACTTGTGTTTTATGAACTACTTATTCCATGGGGACCTATAGAATTTGTTCCTATACTATCTCTTGTGTATCTTGAGCATCAACATCATTCAATTCATTCATTCTCTCACTATCCTTTTGAATGATGGTCTCCCTCTAAAAAAGGACATATTATCTATAAAAAATTACTTTCTTATTTGAGGGTTTGTATAATAAGTATCCCTTTTTTCCATTAGGTATCCTATAAAGAATCAATTTTTTCCTTGGGGTGAATGTGTGTTACATAAAAGGGCATTAACAAATGCCTCATAATCCCATACATGTTTATGTGACAATACAAGTTTCATTCCACTCCATAACTCGATTGGAGTTCTAGTTTCTGATTTAGTTTGTACGCGGTTTTATGTTTAAGTCATATTTTATAGTGATTATCCCCAAAAGGATAATGGAAGAGCTGTATAACTCAACATCATCCATACCCTGTCTAACAAGGTATGGTTCCTCATTTTACTAACATTATTCCACTATAGTGTATACAGTGGAGTGCATTGAGATTGAATCTCAATCTACTATATAAAGTCAATAAACTCTTGGTTAATACATTCAACACCATGTTTCAATCAAATATTCATTTATTCTTTCCAACTAGACAATCTACTTCATTCTTGAGTTCTTTTAATTTCTCAATGGACTAAAATCTACACCTCATCATCTAGACATATCCATATCTACTAAAGTCATCGTTAAAAGTTATTATGTTTGAAACCCAACCTCTATCCTCTACATGAAATGGTCCACAGACATTAGTGTGTACCAGTTTTAAAGGCTATGTGGATCTTTCACCATATCCATCAAAAATTTGTTTGATAATTTTTTTCTTATAAATAATCATGACATATTTCAATTGGGTTTAGCTTAGAAGATTCTAAATAACAATGTTGATAGAGCACTGTCAAATGATTCTCATTTACATGACCAATATGGTGATTCCATAACCGGGTGTAGTATGAGTTTTGTGAACATTATTCATCTTTTATTTCAAATGCTTGGATTTCATTATTTAATAAACAAAACAATTATTTAAATGCGTCATAACATAACATATATTGTTTTTAAAAATGAAACAACTTTTATTTTTGAACATGAAAATTAAACCAAATGCATCTTGGCATGATATAGAAATTTTTTTCATAGTAATAGTTGGTACTTTAAAAATACCTTAAAACGAATATCATTCCCATTAGAAAAGAGAGGTTGTAGTCACCAATGGCTAGATCATCCAGCCTCACCCCATTAGTAGCTTGCAAATCCACCTATCCTTTATAAATCATTCATAATCTACTTGGTTCCTATATTTAAATACATGTATGATCACCAAAAGTGGTATCTAATTCCAAATGTGTAGATAGTAAAATATAACACTTCATAAATAATTAATTTGTTTGCTTCCCCTTTCATCTAGGTTAATTTCTTCTTCTAGTATATTGGATTCCACATAAGAAACATACTACCTCATTTTCCTTTCCCTACCTCTAGATCTTCCTTTTATTAGACGGGCATTGATTGGGAGATTAAGAATTTTTATTAGTCTCAAGACCCTTCTAATTGTTCATCATTTTCTTATTCACCATATGAACCATGTATTTGTCACACCCCATTTATTTATCCACATGGAAAATATATGAAATATGTTTTGAAAGACACATATACTTATTGATCGTGTTATAATTCATAATAAAACTAAATAAGGACTTGGGTAGTGAGGAATGAATGAGATCTCAAAATAACTCATCCTAAAATTTAACCTCTAAGATGTATAAGCATATTATTTAGCCAAAAATCTTGAATACATTAGTCCTAGATGGTGCAGAATCTCAATGATTTTTTGTAAAAAATTAGTGAAGATCTTGTTTCTATCTTGCCTCACCTTCACATTGTCTATCTTTGTCCTCACATTTCTTCAAAATATAATTGTTTGTAGATAAAGGAATGAAACAATAAAAAATATAGAATATTTCAAAAAAAATTCATATATATATATATATTACTCTTCCTCACTAGACTTATTACCAAGCACATTAGGAATAGATTCATCTAGTACAAACAATTTCCTTTCATGGCGCAGGATAATGCGTAATTACCTTTTGCACTCTTAGAATGTTGTACTAATGGGAAGGTTATCTTTATCATGTATGGATCATAGTTACATGTTTGATTTCATTTTAGTTATTATTTCAAAAAACAAGATGAGAAAATATTTAGTACATTATCGGATAAAATTTAGAAAAATAAATAAAATTATATTTATTAAGCTACCACAATTTTATCAAAACCCAATATCCCTCACCATCGAATTCATATTATCCTATTTTTGGGACATTCAAGTGTCCATGATTCATATTACCCTTATAATCACCCAAAACAATGGTTTTTCATGAAAGTTAATGGGTTTTAGGTTGGAATAAAAAATTCCAACTACGTTTACTCTCAATTCCATGGTCTTTTGAGCAGAATCCCCATTCCATAAAACCTTTTATTGGATTTCCTTGATAATTTCCTATCAGTTACACCATGTACAACTTTGGAAGTCAACCCTTGATGTGAACTATGTTAATTAATCCCAAAACGTTTGAGTTATAATTCGTTAATAATTGAAAGCACCATAACTTTGGCTAGTCAATCACATTAAACAATGGTTCAATTTTAACTAAAGTAGTTGAACGCTATACCAAATTAATATATATATAATTGAGGGATGTTATCATTATGTGTAAATTTAAAATTACTATCTATAATACATGCTTGTTAATATTGAGTAGATTTAATTAATTTAGTATCCTTATCTTTGGAAATAATTATGTACAAGACAATTTAGTTTTGTTCTGCTTGGCATGCTTATTAATTCATTAATTAATGTGATGGTGAAAAAATATTTATAATGAAATAACCATGGAACTTGAAAAAAATAAAATAATAAAGTGATATGATCATGAGATTTTACTTATAGATAGTTTATCTAGTATATGATAAACTTACCATCGAACAAGGGGCGAAACACCTTGAACCAATTAAGATTTGTTTTGAAACTTTCAATATATCAACATTTATATCTCTCTTGGATTATTTTTTCTTCAACTAGAAATAGGAACTACCTCCACTAGTTTGGGATTTCCATATATTAAATATTATTTTACTCACACATAGGTGAGGTAAATGGGTTTACCTAAAAAACCATGGGCTCATAGACTCTAAAATAACATGATTAGAGAAGAAATATAGGGGAAATTTTAATTTAATAATAAATTAAATGTATCCAATCATAGACAATGTTATAATCTATGATCATTATCATCCACATGCATGTAATGAATTAAGTATCATATAAAATTATCATTGAACCCTCAATCATTCTTATTTAAGATATATAATACTCCAATCCAATATTTATATTCTCTAATTAATCAATTATTTTATCTTAATTGTCATAAAAATTTCATTAATATTATTATCCATCATAACTCTATACAAATTAATTAAATTTATTTAAAATTAACTAATTATAAAAATGTACCTTATCAGAAACATAGTGAGTACCCATTTGAACTACCTAACATGGATTATATTTGAATAATAATTACTTCTAAAACATTTAGAGAACATAACTTATCATATACTTTATTGATGTGTATTATAAACATAATGATTAAAATGATTACATGATTTTTTTCAATTGTAATCTTTCAATATATGTAGAGTAAAAACAATAATATGACACACGCATGATATGAAGATATGAAAATTATAAATAAATAAATTAAACATTTATTTTTATATATATATATATAAACAAATCACATGGAATGTCCTATCAACATAATTACCACATGAAATAAAATGTTAATAAGGTTTTCACAGTATAATAAATTAATTTTAATTCTCTGGAGTTTGGTAAAAGTAAACGACATGTAGAATCTCGATACATGACAAGTAAAATTACCACCATATTTTTGAAGCACACACCTAGGGACTCAGTATGTTAACCTTGACATGGAATATATTGTAGTACACAATGTGTACATGGGATATATGTAATGTGGTCTCTATGTTACATGATCACCAGTTTGGTAGGATATTTAAGAAATTGAATGACCCATCAGTGACTAAGGGACTACACATCATGTATGGAAGTTACACGATGTGTATTCTAGATAACTATGGGACAGGATATCCCATTCAACATGTGGTGCATAATTAAATTCACTATGTGTATTTAATGAACATGACTTGAATTAATTCTAAAATAATTTTTGGTGCATTAAAAACTAGTACATGGCATGTACCTCCAGGTTGCACAACATGTACTCTTGAGTTATTTAGGAAATATCTTTTCATCTTTGGATGAGACCTTTAAGGTTATTTTATTTATAAAATAAATCAATTTGATTATATTTATGTTAAAAAAACCGTATTAATTAGATATTTCAATTCAGATTTAATAATGATTAAACTATAATTAAAAACTAGATTACAAATGCATAAATCAATCTACAATCTTAAAATAATTATACATAATTACATGACCACTCTAATACCACTTTTAGGTACTTATCATAGAGAAATAATGCAATGGTTCATGCTCAACATTTATTTTTTCCAAGATAAATGATAATGGATCTACATTGTACTGTCATTTTTTATAGAAATCAAGCACATATTCCCCCTAGCGCTGATCAACATGTGTTCCAAAAATATCTAAACGTATCCACACGAATATATGGGTTCTAGCATGGAAGATCCGAATAGTTTCATTGTTCTTATTTGATCACCACAAGAATCTATTCCAAAGGATTATATTCGATCTCTCTTGACTCGAGAGTGGGAGGTGGAGGATGATATCTATCCATTCTTCGGATCGTTCTTGGATAGGGGGTCTCGCTAGGTGTAACATTCTAGTATTTTAAAAGGAAACACTATGCCACATCATTCTTAAACAATCTACTAAATACCAATATAACATATACGATTAATTTGATGAGTACAAGAAAGAATAATATATTTATAAAATAAATATTAAATTTTAACACAATATGAATTTATTATTATGTTATTATAAAATAATAATATAATTTTTTGTAAATGCATTTTAATATTATGAAATACGTTTTCTCCAAAAATAATGATTTTTATTTCTTTTATATATAAATATAATATAATTTATTTCTAGAGCATATAGAAAATATATTTTGTCAATATTGCATCATATTTGACGTCACAATATCACAGTTATCCAATAGTAACTTTTTTACATTTTTTAGAAAAAGATTAATTTTTAATTAATAGTAAAAAACCAGTTTTTTATAATATATGTTATTTTTTGTGTTATCATGTAGAAATTATTATGAGATAAACATTATAAAATTTATTTAATAAATAAATACTAATTTTATATGAGTAATATTGTATAGAAATAATCCAGCACATGTATATTATAATTTATTTCATGATAAGTATAAAAATCATAGTCAGTATTGATGTAGTGCCTACACAATATTGGAAATATCAAATATGGTTCTTTATAAATAATAATTGACTGATAAAAATTATCTTCATGAATTTTTGGTTAATTAATGTGTATTATATAATTTTAATCTTTTAAATTACAATTTTATATTTATATAACATTAATCATATACAAATGCAAGTGTAATAAATGTGTAAGGTACGAAAAGAAAAAATAAAAAATTTAAGAATTTTTATTAACATTTATATGATTATACATAATGAATGAATTAATAATTTTATTTTGAACATAATTTTTTTATATTAGTTTCTTTTAAATTTTTATATACGAAATAATTAACATTAATTCTTTTTCAATGCGTGTTCTTTTGCAAGCATAAGAAATATAAATAAAATGTTTTATTAAAATTATATGAATTATTAAATGACCAAAATTTTGGCTAGAAAATACTATATAAGAAATTTTCAACCATTATAATGTTTTGATTCTAATTGGGGCCAGATGAAGCACTTTATTGCCTTTATAAAATTTTAATTTAAAAGTAATTCATCTTTTCACATTATATTTTTGCAAACTGAAAAATATTTTAATGTATTGTTTTCCAATATATGTTTTTGAACATAAATAGTTTATTAAAAGCTAAAAAATTTCTCTTATTCATGAAATTTAATTTTTAATATTAATGGAATAAATATATACATTAATGGCTTGAAAAATTATGATGTAATATATATTTAATTAATGAATAAATCAAAATAATGATATTAAAAATAATAAAATAATTTTAGGGTTTAAATAAAATTAATGTTTTTCATAAATGAACATGATAAGTCTATGATATAATAGAAATTTTCATTCGAATTTTAGACATTTTTTTTATGTGTATAATGTCTTAATCATTTATTGTTTTTAATTTGAGAAAATTATTTTTTCATAATTAAAATATATTATTAATTTTTTTTAAATATAAAAAATTTCTAATAAGTCCGAATAAGATGATACTTGGTCAAAAATGAAATTCACATTAGTTTTAAGTCTTTTTTAAATTCTTAAACCATATAATATATCATCTCAATTATAAAAAGGGGGTCATTACTTTTTAAATTTCATAACATTAATCATTATTGTTCGACCAAACTCTAACCAATTACTTCCTCTTCATCATGTTCCACATTCATGAGCTTGTGATCTCACAAAATGACTTCTTCCATGAGCCTTAAGGAGGTTCTCAAAGAATAATTTTCAAGAAGTAAGATTCATTTTTTTCTCTTTTAATTTTTTTTCATCTCTACCTTATTCTCACATCATATACAATGTTTCATGACAAATCTAGTATCACATATATACTGGAGTTTTGTTGTGTTAATTGTATTTTCATAATAAAATCTCTCATAAACTCCTTTGATTCTTAACTAATGAAATCGTCGTTCATGGTGCACCAATTCACTGCATTTTTGAATGATGATTTTTCGTTCCCCTTTTACCAAAACCATGGAATTTTTAAATTCACATATAATTGTTTAAAATGAACTATATATATATATATATGATTTTATGACTTCAGTATTATTTATTTTTTAAAAAAACTTTCATAATAACTTGACCTTGGAAAACAAGATAACAATACACCCAAAATAATAGAAATAATAAAATATTATGGAAAATGTTATAATAAAATCATGTAAGGTATTATAAAAACGATTATAGTTTTGTAATAAATTAGTAAAATTATTTAAATTATTATATAATAGGTTTGAACACTTTTGAAGGATTTTCAACCCAAGGTAAGGGACTCTTTAAAGAAAACATTGTTTTAAATATTTTATGGATTTTTTCTTCTAAATATTTCAATTTCATGTCCACATTTTCAAAATGATTTCTTATGAATATATTTATATGGGTGTTACTATTTTAATTTCTCTTATGTGTTCCAAAAAGGAATATTTATCATATTTTATGTAAGTAAATTCCTTTTAAAATCCTTTAAAGTCACTTTTATGAAATTAAAAAATATTAATTTTTTTTATATGCCATGAGTAATTTATACACATTTCATGATGCTTTACTACTATGATGTTTAAATTATATGTTTACGTAGTTATTTTTTTATTAATACGATTTCATTAATATGTGTTGGATTCTTATATTTTAAAAGTTATTTTCTGTATGAGAAAATTTGCATTCTGAAACTCCGAATATGTTCTTCTAAAGGGTCTAAATGAGTAATAAAGTGTTTTAATCATGATATATTCGTTGGAAATAGTTTATGTTGGGTTGATACCATTATAGCTCAATATATGATGGGTTTATCTCCAATATAGCTCAAGATATGTTGGGTTGGGCCCATTATAGCTCGAAATATAACGAGTGAGCCCCATTATAGCTCTCCAATGAAATGGGTACTCCAAAGATAGAATATGACCGAATGGTTATTCCTTGTGTAAGGGTGAATTTACTAGTGATATATTAAATATTTCCCAAGGAAACTACATGATGTTTCTATACATTCTTTTGTGTTTTTAAGAAAAGGGTTTTAATGGGATTTCATGTTTTTGTTGGACTATTGATTTTTATTTCTTTATCTCACTTACTGAGCTTCCTGTGCTTATCCAAAGTTTTTAAAATGTTTTTAACATTATCATTTACAGTTTGAAAAGATATTTTAAGGTTATAATGTAGATTAATACAATTAGTTATTTTGAAATTATGTTGGTAAACTCTGATTTAATGTATGGTTCATCCAATCTTCAAAAACATGGATCGGTAAATTTCATGGAAATGTACATTATATGTGCATTTTTATTTATCTATTATTTAAAAAAAACATAGCATGTTTTAATATTGAATCTGTTAGTGTGGGTTCATGGATTTATAGATAGTATCAAAGGAACCATCTAGGAAAATTTGGAGATTAGACACTATCGTTACTTTTTGACCAAATTTAGAGATATAATTTAATTTTGAACACGTCATTAAGTAAGTACACAAGTTTTTAATAATTATAAATATTTGAATTCAAAATTAAATGTAAAATAAATGAATTTTCAGGGTGTGATTCATTTATGGGGGGGGGTCATGTAACGTCCTGATATTTTAAAAGGAAACAATATACCACATCATTCTTAAATAATCAATTAAATAATATTATAACATATCTGATTAATTAACGAGTATAAATATGAACAATTTATTTATAAAATAAAAATAAAATTTCAACTCAATATGAATTTATTGGTATTTTATTATAAAATAATGACATAATTTTTTGTAAAGGCATTTTAATTTTATAAAATATGTTTTCTCCACAAAAATGTTTTTTTGTAAAAAAATATAAAAAATGTCTAGGGATTTTAGAATATATATTCTATAAAAATAAATTGATATTTGAAATTGGAATATCCAAATAATCATATGGTAATTTTTTTTTAATTTAAAAAAATATATTTTTTGTTGAAAAATAAAAAATACAGTTTTTTATAAAATATAATATTTTTTTGTTATGCCATTATGAAATTACTAAAATATAAAATTTATAAAATTTTATTGAATAACTTAATTATGATTTTATAATTTTGATATTATATATAAATAATCCAAAACATGTATGTTATAATTTATTTCATGATAAGTATAAAAATTATTGTCCATGTCGATGTTGTGACAACACAATACTGGCAGTTTCATATTTGGTTCCTTATAAATAATAATTGAGTGATACAAATTATATAAATTAATTATTAATTAATTAATATTTTTTATTGATGTTTTTTTCTGTTAAATTCTGATTTTATAGTTATATAATATTAATCTTATCCAAATGCATGTACAATAATTGTGCCGCGAAGAAAAGAAAAAATAAAAAATTGAAGAAGTTTTCTTGACATGTATAAGAGTGAATATATATATATAATGAATCTAGAATTTTATTTTGAACCAAATTAATTAATTAATTTTTTATTTTTATTTTTTATTTTTTATATATGAAATAAATAACATTATATCCATAGAAATGCTGATGTAGTGCTTTTTCAATCATAATTAAAATAAAGAATTTTTTTTATTAAAATTATACAAATTAATAAATGAAAAAATGTGAATAAAAATTTTTTTATAATAAATTTCAACAATTATAATGTTTTTAATCAATTTGGGGCCATTTTCGACCCACATGAATCACTTTAATGCCTTTATAATATTATAATTTATAAAAAAGTCTAGTTGTCACATTATAGTTTTCAATTTTTATAATATTTTAATTTATGGTTTTATAGTATATGTTTTCAGACATAAACAGTGTATTTAAATATATAATATTTATCTGATATATGAAATTTGATTTTTAATTTTTAGGGAATAAATATATACCTTAATGTTATCAACAATTATGATATACAAATTATTTCATTAATGAATACATTAAATTAATGATATTGAAAATAAAAAAATAAATGTAATTTTAGGCTTTTAAGATAATTATTGTTTTCCCTAGATGAATTTGATATGTATATGATATAATAAAAATTTTAATACAAATTTTGAGATTTTTTATGTTTATAAATTCTTAATTTTGAATAGTATTTAATTTGAAAAAATTATGTTTTCATGAATAATTTTTTTTATTAATTTATTTTAAAAATAAATTAATATCTAATAATGCCAAATGGTAAGACACTGTGTTGGTAATGTAATACCATTTAGTTTTTGGGGATTTTTGGAAGTCTTAAACCCTATAACATATTTAATATATTTTAATAAGTTGAGTATTTATTGAGTTAACCCTCACCTCAATTATAAAAAGTGGATCCTTCCTTCACAAATTTAATAACCATAATCCTTATTTTGGTAAAACTCTACCAAATTCCCTCGTCCATGTCCATTTCCACATTTATGGGGTTTGTTCTCAAAAAAAGACCAAATCCAAGATCCTTAATGAGGTTCACAAGGAATAATTTTCAAGCTATAAGATTCATTTTTATTCAATTTTATATTCCTTTTCATTTCTACCTTTTTCCCACCCCTTATGCAACGTTTCATGAAAACTATAGTATCACATATATACTAGAGTATTTTTTATGGTATAGTCATCATAAAATATATCGTTTTCTCCTTTTATTCTTAAATAACAAATTCATCATCCGTGGCACGTCAATTCACCGCCTTCGTGCACTGTGATTTTTATTTCCCTTTTACTAAAATAATGGAATTTTTAAATTCACATATAATTGTTTATAATGACACACACACACACACACACACACATATATATATGATATCATTATTGGATTATTTTTTTTACAAGGATGTTCATAATAATCTAACCTTGGAAACCATGAAGAGAACACATCCCAAACAATGAAAATAACAAAATATTTTGATTAATGTTATAATAATACCATATAAGTTATTATAAACATGGTTATAGTTCTATAAAGAATTAATAACACTCTTGAAACTATTATAAAAAAGTTGTGGATTGTTTTTAAAGATGTCAGACTTGAATTTTGAGACTCTTTAATTAAAACATTGTTTTAAATATTTTAAAGATTTATTCCTCAAAATCATTCTATTTCATGTCCATGTGTTCAACATGGTTTTTATGATTTTATGTATACGGTTATTACTGTTTTAATTTCTCCTAGATGTTTCACAATGGGATATTTCTCATTTTTATGTTAGTGTGTTTCCTTTGAAAATCCATTTCAAAGTATATTTTATGAAATTAAAAAAGATATATTTATCATATAGAATGAAAGGTTTATCATAATTTCATGATGCTTTATTACTATTATGTGTCCATTATATGTTTTCATAGTTATTTTTTATGAATATTATTTCATTATTATGTGCATGATTTTTATGTTTTAAATGTGATTTGTTTTATGGAATAAGGTAATTTGAAAATATGATTGTGTTTTTCTCAATGGTTTAATTGAGTTATCATGTGTTTAATTCATGATATGTTCTATAAACATTGTTTATGTTTGGTTGATCACATTATAGCTCAAAATATGATGGATTTAGCCCCATTGTAGCTAATTATTTTTTGGGTTGAGCCCATTATAGCACAAGATATGACGGGTGATCCCCATTATAGTTCTCTAATGCATTGCGTAATCTGAAAATGGAATTTGAGAAAATGATTATTACATGTGTACGAGGGAATGTAAGAGTGATAAGGTAAATACGTTCGAAGTAAACTATATAACGTTTATATTCATTATTTGGAGTTTTTAAGAAAAGGGTTTTTAATGGTTTTTCATGTTTTCACTGGACTATTAGTTTTTCTTTCTTTATGTACCTTATTGTTATTTTTTTTCTCATCCCATGTTTTAAAGAGTTTTTTATTATATTACATAGAAGATAAATGGAATTTTGAGGTGATAAAGTACATGAATCCAATAAGTTATTTTATAATTATTTTGGTAAACTCAGATTTAATGTGTGGTTTGACTAATCCTCCAAAGACTAAACCGGAAAATGTACTCAATTGTATAATGTACTATATATTTTTTGTGGTCTTTTATAAAAAATACATAGTATGTTTTATTACTAATTCTGGAAGTGCAGGTTCGGGGATTTACACTAGGGCTTCAAGATGATTCTTTGGATTCATTATGCATAAAAAATGAATTGTTTCTCTTGAAAAATAATATAGTATGGTTTATATAACACTGGGTTTATAATAATAAAATTGCACAAGTTTCCTTTAATATTTATATAATCCCTTTGGAACCCGAAGTAAATAATAATAACAATAATTATAATAACAAAATTATTAATATGTTCTTGATATCCTCTAAACTCGTGAACTAAAATTCAATATTATTTATTCGAATAAAATTAAACCTATATTATTTCTTAAAAAAATTGTAAACTTGTTCCCCCATTACTCCACAATATTTATCTGTCCATGAATAATGACAACTAATTTAATAAATAAATTTTACTTCATTATTCACCAATAAATAATTAAATATTATATTCATCAAATGGAAAACAAAAATTTATTATATATTTCTCTTACATAATATTCTGTCGAATAACAGGTTATAGAATATATGTGATCAAGAAAACACAAAATATTATTAAAACACATGTGGGGATAATATTTATTAAACTTATTTAATAGTAATTAATAAAAGATTACTTAACTCATATTCTTCAGGCACTCAGAGTGTTACCCTCTAGAACAATTTCTTAGTGGCATTAAGTGAATCATCCTAACGTCCAAGGTTGGAATTTAAAAACATAAGAAGACACCTATAGAAAAATAATTTAATGAGTCATTGACATAATACCTCATACAGATTATTTTTCTGTAATATAATCTCATTATTGTGATATCTCATATCAAGATGGTTACATGCTGGTTCCATCAACCTATGTGCTCAGTGTCTGTTTAATTAAATTTTTGGAAATTGAAATTTCATGTAGAATACTACAAACATGGATTTATTTAGACAATAACATTTCCATTAAAGTATTGATATATCATATTTCTTAAAAGAACAGAATCAAAAAATATATTATAACATTATTCATTAACGAAATATTACCCATCAGGGTAGCCTACATATCCAGCCTTGTTGTGAACATATGTTGTTATTGTTTTCATCAATACACCAATATACATTTCTTATAAAAATCATTAATAATAATCATAAAGTATAAGGACCAATACACATGCACACGAATAGGAACATCCAATGACACATAAATTTGGATTTCATATTAGCGGGTCTTGTTCTCATAATATCCAACACTAGATATTACCAATAGTGTACACCATGAGAAGGTGCCTCAAATTCCTATGAGTCTCCACCCCTAATAACCTATATCATTTTCCCTAAAATTATATTATCTAGATACATATTTAAGAATACTATTATTTGACTTCTAGTTTCTCATCATAGCGGGGAACTACTATAACCTTTTTGTATGGTAACTAATCTTAGGACATTATCACATACTGTGATACATAAAAGAAAAACAACAGCAGTTTGGGTAGGATTCCTTGAACTTCCCCTACCTTTTCAGAATCCTTCGATTCTTGGTATGTTAGGAAATATTCTTGGGAGTTATCTTTGATTAGATAGCCAAAATCATTCTCCACATCACCCTATTTATCCCAGAATTTGTGTCGAGGTCAATCTGTCAAAATCACAAGTGGTTTTTTTATGGGTTGCTATTGGTGAGGAATTTTGGTAAAAGAAAATTGTGGTATTTGAAACATGGTGTGATTTTCATCCAGTGTGTAAGAAAAAGGGAAACAATTTGTAGATATATAGGCATGAGATATCAATGCAAATGGGGCATGGACCGACACCTTCTTAGACAACTGTGTTATTAAAGGACGTTCTTGGTGCTTGTGAAAGACCCTTGGTGCCCTGTGGTAGGTTCCTAGAGGAGGGATGCTTTGAGTCAAATGAGGGGCATGATTAGTCTGCCTATATTTATGGAATAGAGGCTAGTCTTCTAGGTTCAAATGGAGTAGTGATTCTAAAACCAGGAAAGGTGGTTCCTCCTGACCTGAAGATCTCTAAAGTTTTTTTTTCAAGATTGAGGAGTGACCTGAAGGTGGTATATACTTCAAGAATTGTTGGCAGTTTGGGACCTCTATTTAAGGGTCCTCTGAACTTGATAGTTAGTGATGTACAAAGTCCTAGTGGTACTAAATGTCAAGGTAAGTAGGAAACTGTCAAGAAACTATAGTTTATAGGACGTTGTTATGAGCATCCCACAGGTTCAGACTTGCCAGTTCCCTCAGGATGTGCTACCATTCTGGTTGACAACAATGCGTAGGTTGAGCCATTTGGAAATTCATTGCAGGGGAAGTATTTCTTGTTGTATAGAACAGAATCCTATCGATGATTAGGGAGGCTGGATGAGGTGAGTTTCTTGGGGCTCTTAGACGAAAACACTCTTGGTGATAACTTCTCAATCTATATGAAGGTTGGGAGTGGGGGAAAGAATATTGGATTGGAGATTAAAAAGGGAAAGGCGGATTCTCTTTGTAAGTAGAGGTCCCTCAAAGAAGGGTCGACGTTCAAGCCAGGAAACTGATTTAATGGTCTGGATGTTCAACAACCATCATTGAATCAAGAAAAGGATGCTTCAAGTGATGATAGTTTTAGCCAACTCTTAGTGGATTGTCTAGACTGAATTGAAGGGAATGGTCCTCACAGCCCAAGAAAGAAGATGGGGAAAAAAGGAAATCGAGACTCCATGAAATGTATTTTGGTCCAAGGGAAAAACCAAATGGGATGTATAGATTATTCCCACTTTCCAAACTCTATGGAAACTAGGTCAGACAAGAAGGTAAGAAACATGGATATAAATGTCCAACAGAATGGGTAATGTGGAGAATCAAGTAGGGAAACATGAGATAGGGGAGAAGAGAAAGGGGAATGCATGAATCTTATCCTACAATCAAAGGAAGAAATGATAGAAAAACTGTCTGGACCAATGCCTCAGAAGAGGAGATTAAAAGAATTAATTAATGAAGGGTTTATGTTGATGCCAACGAGGAGAAAGAAGTGTTTATAGATAAAAAAGACATAATATTTTCCCAAGGTTTCAAGTAGAAAAAAATCAACTCGAACGAATTTATTTAGACAATGGACAACATGATTAATCAACTTAAAAATCATATCAGCAATGATCTAGATATCTAGGCTATTACTCTATAGTGTTAATTATATACAGTGGATGACTCAAGTAATCATAGTCTTCTGTTTTATCATTTTTTGAGCTCTTTCAGCACATAGTGGTATCTTGTTTGTGAATAATGGTTTCCCATTTTTCATTAAAATAGATTAATAAATGTTTACATTTGGATGGATTGATAAAGAGTTTATTAATTTTCAAAATTATGAATATAGGTTATCTTAAATTAAACATAATTTTGTTATAGAAACAAACTAAAACAAGAGGTTATAATTGTATGTTGGTACTGGGTACTCAAGACAAGTTGGTGGGGGGTTTTAAGATCCGTTATTTTATTTATTTTTTGTACTAATTGTGTATGATCCACAAAATTAGGATCCAATTTATATGAAACATTCATTTATTAATGTATGTGACATTGTATTTATTGGTTGTCACATGCCTTATTGTGATTTTTATCTTGATATGTATCAGTTTCATTTTCCTTCCACTACTAATATACTCTTATAATGAGGTCATAGTCTCCCCAATGTTGTCACAATAACCCTCGCCACTATCCACCACCCTCTATCATATGAGGAGTCACACTTGAGGTTTTTTGGTGCACCGTATGATGTAACTAGTTGAGTGGACTCTTTTCTGTGGTATTACATAGGTAGGTTTAGAAAATCCTCAAGTTGGATGAGTATGATAGTGAATTACCTTGAGTATATCTAGAATGAAATGGAAATTTAGTGACAGATGAGGCTTGTTGTTGTAGTTAATGTTTATTATTAGTTCGATGCCTATCTTATTAACTTGGTGTGAAGGAATAATTCCATTAATATATGAATCAGTAGATAATGAGAATGTAATGGTAATAGGGGAGGACAAGATCATGTACCCACTTTCCTATAAAACATAACAACATAGATTATATGTGAGTAAGTTAGTTTTGAATCTCTAGAGAAGTATGATGGATTGTATTCTTGATATGTACATGGTTTTGGTATAGATATGTATTATTATATTCCATGGTTTATTTTTCCCTTGTTAACATGGAGGAAAGAAAGAGGGTTCTTACTATCAACCTAAGTTTGGGTATGGGTTTGTAAGGAGTTTGTTAATAGATCACCTCCTTCCATAGAGTTAATAGAGTGTGTGGAAAAATGTAAATAATGATATATGTAATGGTGTGACATGATCTCTTCCATGAGATAGTGAGATTTTTTACTGTCATTAGATATGAATATTGTGGATGCTTACATGGAATGGAATAAATTTACAACTTGAAAACAATAGATATCTTAGAATGTATTATCAATATTAGTGTAATAGATTGATCTTAAGAATTCATGTTTGGTGTAAAGGTGAAAAGTGTGGTTATAATGTGGTATTCTTGTGTGTTTTTTAGGTTTCATAATTATATATGTCAATAAATTTAAATTATATTTAAATATAGTGTGATCTTGTCTCTCATGAAATGAGAAATTTAGTGGAAGACCTCAAGTTCTCGTGAAATAAATTTATTAATAAGTAATTTAAAGATCTTACCAATTCCAAAGAAGATCATCAAATTCTCATAATTGAATTAGAAAACAAAATTCATGGTTAAATGATTGGTTTTTCTGATAAATATGGGAATGAATTAGGGAATGTTGTTTTAAATATTATGATTGAGATCTTCATTTCGTAAGGGACTATAATGTTAGAAGGAATAATAGTGGATCAATGCCACATATATATCAAAATTATGAAATTATAGAAGTTTTTCATGGGTTCAAAAGGAAAGGAACATATTAAATGGGTTTGAATATATATATTATATAGTAGTGATAAGGGATACCCATTCTTTTGGTATACAATGACACTTGTATAGTTATTATAATTTTATATTATTTAATAGTTGTTCTTTCATTTAGAAATTATAAACATAACATAATATATCCATAGGAACCTGTTGATTATTATGATGATGGGTGGTTGAGGGCATAACGTAGTGCCTAATTGGAATACAATGTTATCCTTGAATCATATATAGAGGCTCATGGGATGATACATTAATATTAAATTGAATATGGATAATGAGTGGTAAATTCTAAAGGATATTTGGATTTTGGTTGTGTTAGTGTTTGTGGGATAATGATATTGATAATACTTTTCTTGGAAGAAACCAATTAATTTCATTATATTACAAACCATGTGTATAGTTTATTATAGTGAATTATAAGGATCATTTCTTTGAAGAACCCAAAATGTGGTTTTTGAGGATTATTTATGTGTTTTTGGACTAAGTTAGTGCACTTGACAAATGATGTGTAGTATAATCGATAAACAATATAATTATATCTCATATTATGTGATATTTCATTTTTTATAGTGAGGATATGATGATGGGATTATATAATTGAGATATAATCCAGAGCACTGGGTTACAACTAGGTTTTGGAATTAGATGAAAATTTCTAGGTTTTTCTAAAGTGCAATTTGAAGGTAAAGATCATCTTCTATAGACATGTGTCATAAAATGATGGGATAAAACCCCAGTTATATTTTGATTTCATAATGACACAAATATTATATTATTTTAATTATTATGATTAAAATTGTGCTTTTATATACGGTTTGTAGATATTTTGAAAGAAATTTCTATGGTAGTGGACCAATTAGTCCATTTCATTCATGGTTGGGTATGGTATTGTGAAATGGAAGTTAAACACATCATTCATGAAATAGAAGGTTCATTTTATAGATCAGTGTTAGTGGAGTTTCAAAGAAATGTTAGTTTTTTAGATTAAGTGAATGGCATAATTTTTTTTCTAGAGTGGATTATAAAATGAGAAGTATTCATTAGGCCTCTTTGTAAAATATAGTTCACTATAGAATCATGATGATTATTTTTGAGGATGAAGGTGGGGATTGTTTAATGAAACACTTCATTATTGGTTAATGGAATCTTAAAATAGATCAGACAGCAATGAAATTGAATCTAGTGTAAATATGAATTTAGAGTTTTAACTTGAGAGAGAATTTACATCATTAAGTGTTGGGAATTAATAATATTGTTGTAGAGGCTTGTGAGTAGATAGAAAATATATAATGAAATGTAATATGAATTGGGTATTTAAGCCCCATTTTTTTGGTAGTGTCACACTAATCCATATTGCTAGTTGGGTTCCATAGGAATACCAGTGGTATGATTGGTGGCATTTGTGACAACATCAAGACACTATAGGTCTTTTGATAAGCCTCCAAGAATATAGTAGTGAGATTTTGTGAATCCTATAGTGGTCGGGACCCTCTAAATTATGTGGGAGAATTTTGGTTGTTTTAGGGAAATATTTAATAACAATTATCCTTACTCATTATCTTTTTTCTATCCATGAGCTGTAGGGAGATCCCTCCCATTTCTCACCCTATCTCTCTCATTCCACCTTTTATCAATGCACCTTATTTCACATGATCAATAATACATACATGTCAATGGAATCAAAGAATATTGAATAAAGTGAGGTATAAATTTCACACCCTAGAATGTGAAATTAGGTATAATTTCCCTTTTTGGATTTTTAAATTTTGGGTCGTAAATAAATTAGGAGATGGTTTTAGGAATGTTAGTGGTAGTAGGATGCCACTAACTATCTAGGTAAGTGCACTGGCTAGTCGGTGATGGGTGAAAAAACACTTGTATGTTTACAAGTTCCACCAACCCACCGGTGGTGGGTTTTGAGGCATACGCTATCATAATTTTCCAATAATCCAACTTGTGGGATTCCACCTACTTATAAGTAGAAGGATTATTGGAGAAGGCATTCTTTCTGCACCCAAAAGATAGCTTGTGTGACCCAATGTCAAGCTGGTAATGGGTATGTGCATCCATATTAGTTGGAGGAAAAGATTCTTTTTAGACTTGAATAATTACTTATCTCCCTGAATTCAACCCATACATACCTAATATATATTTCACTTCTTTAGATAATCCTTCAGGATATTTTTGTCTCTCTACCTCTTCCTATTGGATAATCATTATGTTAGTTTACATCTTAGGTTTCCCTTAGGTTTAATCCTATAAGTCGATAATTTCCAATATATATTGTTTTTTTATTATCCATGACTATGATTCCTTACAATTTTAGTTTAATGGATCTTGTATGGACAAGGATAATCTATTTTTTTCCTCGGATCTATATTATCTTGTATCTAGTCTCTTCCCTTATCTTCACTATATAGAAAGGCAATGCGATTTTCATTATTTATAAGGTATGATTCACTATCCTATAGTCTATCCCATGTAATGATTATAGTTATTATAATTCTTTCATTTCATTTGATTTATGAAATTGTATATTGAAAATTTCTTTGAACTTTGGTTGAATCATAGAGTGTTTCAAAAGGTGTTTCATTGAGAAATAGATTTATTCATAGGATTTTTTTTATAAAATTCCTGAAAGATGAAATATAATTGAATATGGGTTTTCCAAAATAGACCAGGCGTGGCATCTCTATATAAAATGTTTTATCAAAATGAGTTCATGTATTTGAAAATTTCATTTTCCTTGTATTTTTTTTTCTCGGAAATATGCTTTTTTTCCTTGAACACATTTAGGATCTTAAAAAAATTGAGAGTAAAGTGGAGTATATAGGATATGTAGAAAAATGTGGTCCCTAGGGAAGATAAATATCACTAAGAGTGGTGTTCAAAATTACATGGATTCTAATGGGAATCCTTTAAGAGGGACTGATGTTTCTGGATATTTGGATTCACTTATTATATATTGTATCTCAGTTTTTTCCTAGTTGTGTAAAACCTCATGTCATGGATAAAATATTGCGATTTTTTGGGAACATTACATTAATGTATATTTATATTATTATTTTTTCACTTGATATTGATATGGATATTTATTCTTGAGAAAAAATTCTTTAATCTCTTTATGAATCATAGATATTTTTTTGTTATAGAATATGGAATGTTTTAATAAGAAACCAAATGTTTTTTTAGATGAAAAATGATTTCTTTGTAATTTTTTTTACAAATCTATTTATATATGAAATAATTGATGCATGTGAATAAATAATGTTTAGATTATTAGTGGTATACTATAAAGATTTATTGCTGACACCCTAATTTTTCCTTTGGTCATTTTTAACCGTTTTTGTAGGATATAAGTAATGGAAAGATTATCATTTAGAGGATGAATCCCCTAGGGCATTTTTCCTTTTCATTGGGTTGGGTTGGGTTTGACATAAGTTTATGAGAAAATAGACCCATGGGTTTCTTTGTGTTTCATGATTATGGTATTTTGTTGTTTCTTAAAATCTTATTATCCCTATTTTGAATTTACAATTGTTTTTTTGTTTTATATATGATATATATTTTATATTTATTGTGATACACTGAATGTTTCAAAACTATAATATGTTTTTAGTGTTAAATTATTCCCATGTTTCTTTTTATGATACCATTATTCTAACCACCAAACCATGGAGATTAGGAAAACACTTTTGTAATTGTTGTTTGCCAATTTTTATAACATTATTGGCTAAACCAGGTGTGTCAATTAAATTTTTTAACTCCTCATTACTTTTTTTCAATTTCAATACAAAAATCCCTAATTTGGTCACCTTTTATAGATTCTAAAATTTCATGAGAAAGAATATGAATAAACCTATGAGAAAATATCTGATTACTCATATAACTATGAGGTAGATGGTCCATAACATATTAATCAATATATTATTTTATATTTATATATAGTGTATGGGGAGTGTATTTTTGGTGAGGGAAACTTTAATGAGGACCAATATTGTATAAAAAATTAAAATTAAAATGACTAAACATAATTATTATCAGAATAGATGTTCCATATGTTATTGATATTTTTATGATCGAATAATAAACATGTTACCATCAGGATTATAACATGGTTTTAAAAAAACACATAAATGAGCCTTTGAAAGTAAAATAAATTACAAGGATCATAGGATGGAATCATTTGGGATAGATGGAATTGAATAACATATTCATTCCTTTTAGTTATTGGTTTAGTGATAATATCCTAATATAATTACTTGGTAATGTTTTAAAAATAGTCCATAGACTATAGAATTTCATGTAAGGGGGTTTTATTATATAAATACTTTAAGGGAATGTATTATTGGTTGGGACACACTCATTATTAGGTTTATTAAGAGGTTTTTCTTATGGGATTTCAAAATAGAAATTATTATTACCAATGATTCTAAGAAAAATTACTATTGGGGTGATTAAGGGTTTATGTATGTAAGTGACTGGGAATTAATTATGATGAATGGTGATTATTTTGGTCTAGGATACTTTGGTTTCATAAACTGGGTTGGTAGTCGAATGATGGTTTACCCTAAGGGGATGAATTACAGTGGAGGTGTAAAATAAGCCTATGGTTGATACTATCACTTCTTTTATTGTTACCTCTTTGTTAGTTTTAGATATATAGTTTATGGTAGGATAGTTGATGATGGTTTTTCCTTAGGGGAACTATAAGCATGTATTGAATGAGGTATACATACCTACTCCATTTTTAGAGAAGAAATATTGAAATTTGGGGATATAGGATAAAGGAATGAATCCTAATGAGTTTCATTTCCACCTGGGCTAATGATAAATCTCAGGAAAAGGAAAGGGATGACATGTGGCAATTATTTAACCTGTAATATTTTTTTATATGTGATAGTTGAGGACTTTGGGTGACATGATCACCATATAATTGGTTAATTTTAGTTTGAAACAAAATATGATAAGGTATGACAGGTCCTAGTATACCAAGTGCAATGGCTTTACATGTTTTAGAATTTATGGTTTACTAGATTATTGTGTCACAACATAAGAGTTAGATAGTGATCGAATGTGTTCATACTACCATATTATAGTTTTGAGTGAAAATGATGGGTATTATTGTCTAATTATGATTTTATTGATCCCTTTATATAGAATCCATGATACTATAATACAACATTAACTTGGAACTCACAAAGATCTTGGTGTGTGTTGAATATGATCTATGATTTGCGAGTGGGTTTTGTATGTAATGTGTCTTCTTTATCACTATTTATCCAAAAACTATTATAATATAAGGAGTATGTGTGGTGGAGATTATCCAAGAGTTATGTTCATAGATGATAGTGGATTAATAATGGGATATGAAAAATTGTGAAATATTTCTTCCTAATGGGTCAATTAATAATTACCACATTTATTTATTAATAAGAACATCAAAATGAATCAGTTCTCAATATGCCCCTTCCATGAATTTTACGTACTTTAAATGGGAGAGAGTTTTGATAATCCTCTAACATGATTTAGATGAACATTCTAGGGTATAAAATTTCAATAATCATTTTCTAGGATAACTATGAACTTTCATAGGGATAAAAATGTGATACACACATTATATTATTCAGATGCACTTCATGAGGGAGACTGGCATGATTCACCACTTCCATGATTCAAATTCACTTATTGATAGAGTGGGTTGTGAAAACCCCTACCATGATTAACATGAAAACATAGGTAAGGTCGGATCATATATATGACTGAGGTTCCATCTTGGTGTGATTTTTCTATAACTATTATTATTCCTTCTACCTTGATAAATCTTGTCAATCGTCATCATGGCCTTGTCAACAAATGATTTATTATATTGGTTAGTTGTATGTTGTGTGCTAATATTTTGTTTAAATTATCTTGTATACACTCATATGATATATTATGGAATATATTAGGGGGTATTTTTGGTGTCTTGATAGGATTTATTCTCACATCCAACCCATAAATCATGGAGTATGTGTAGAACTTAGGTCCAACATTTAGGCTAGGATGGGATCTGATGCACATGTGATCTTGATAGAGTATCTTGGTGGGGTTAAGAATATGAGGCCAAGGAAAGGATCATGATTATGGATCTAGGTATCTTGTTTATTTATTTATTTTTAATCTATGTTACAATATTTTAAATGAATAATTACTTTCTTAATGGATGGCTAGTTGTTTTATCTTGGTCTCTTTTTTTTTGCATATTAGTGAATATTAATTATTTATATATTATTTGATGGTAAAATATTATATACATGAAATTATTTTTAGATTATAGATTTTAAGTTCATTTTTTCATTATTTTTTCTAATAATATCAAGGGTATAGTCAAGAAAATGTTGATCATGGGCCCTCACCACTACTCAGAATCATATATCATATGAAAAGGTTCACCTAGGATCTCCTACATTGTAGGTCAGTTATAGAAAATTGCATGAGTCATTAAATATTTTAGCTGATATATTTATACTCTATGGGTGATCAAGGATATACTCTTGATTTAAGTGAGTGGTGTTGAATTAATCAACTAATTCCATGGGACACCAAAGTGATGAGTTACTTGGTGTGATTACTAGATAATTTAAAGTACATCCCATAATGAATAAGTTTCACCAATGGAAAAAATGGAAGTTATTATGGAATAATGTGGAGTTTAAATCATGAAATAAAGTAAATGTCATGTGATAATTATTGGTTTTTCAAATATTGAGATATATCTATTGATACGAAAGTGGTGTGATGAAGGATTTCTAATGGAGTTGGAAAATAATAATTTATGGATCCATGAAATATATAAAACCTAGAGTAAGGGTCATGGGGTGGGTCTATTATAGTGATATTAGTAAATTTCATGAGATCTGGAACTAAGGTGAAAATATATATAGGGTATATTTTTACATGTTATTTTATGGATGACGGAAATCTAATGGAGAGGATCACAACATCAATTTCTAGAGGGTTTATCCCTCATTTTAGGTGAATTTTAGTGAAAATTTGTTGAGATATGTTTAGTGACCCATACCAGTTGTGGCTGATTCTTTTCATTACCACTTTGGTTCAAATTAGAATTATATATTTGGTAAGTGGTAGGTATTCATATGTGGATATCAATTTGTGGAATTTTGGTATAGTTAGTTTATTAGGAAACCGATGAGTGTGAGTGTTGGTGAATGAACCAACATAGTTATCAAGTCTAGTGGATATCAATACTTAAGATAAAGTGTAATGACTTAAATAAAAATATGAAGCTTCTTGAAATTATTTAGTATGAGTTAAGATAATTTAAATCTTGTGTGAAAATGATCTAGAGATTCTTGGGTGCACATTTAAGTGGGGAATATTTTTATAGAGACCAATAATTTAAATAAGATGAGTTTGATAACTGTAATTTTGTATTCCAAAAATATTTCCTATATCAAGATGTTATTGTTGAGATATAGAATTTATTCATCACTATAGTTATTTTTTTGTTATTTTATATTGATTTAGTGTGACATAGAATCTACTGATGACTTTCATGCATGATTGGTGCTGACGATGTGAAAATTGATCTTGGTATATAAGTCAAAGGATGCATGACATGAGTACTAATTAGTGTGTGATACATTTTTATATTAGATAGTTTCACTATTTTAGGTTTGGTAATAATATTACAATAACCAGTTGGATAAATATAAATAAGAAGTGGATTTATATATTGGTGATGGGTGCGATCTACTAGTGAAATCCATAGATTCATCTCAAGGATGAGAAACCTTACGATGGATAGTTTGTAACAACCCATGCCTTTAACACCCAGTGGAACCAAGAAAGGTACAAATACCATTATAATTGGATATGAATTGAATTTTAATTATTAAATTTAAATCATTATAAAGAAACATTTGACATGTATAGGGTGTTTATGTATTGGTTTTTGAGGAATTTTAGAGGTTTTTGTAGTAAAAATAGGAAGCAGTGGTACTATCGGAAAAGATAAAGAGAGGTTAATAGTTAATTAATTCAAGTGAAATTGATACCCAATTTATTGTGTGGGTTTCCTATAAATATAGAATATACTATCTTGTACCCATAAAATGAGTACCAATTACACTGTGTGGGGTTTATAGGGATTGGAATAAACCTAGATAATCATCGGGTACCCAATTGGTACCTAGATAATTTTTATAATGGAGGGGTGTAAATTTTACTTTTAGAAATAAACTCTTAACCAAGTAAATAAACCTCTAATCATGTATCTTAATTAATTGACAATGATAATAGGTTGGAGTCTAAGCTCTTCTTCCCCTCATTCCCCTCTCTTCCTCCCCATTGATCCAAATCATTTTGGAATTGTTCATCACACTAATTTGATATAATCACCTATCCCCCTATCTTATTCCTTCCTAATCATATTTTCATCAAATTTAAATATGATTGTATTAGGTATTTGAATAATATTATTAAAGAGTTTGGAATAATAACAATTAAATCATGGAGATTTCCTACAAGATGACTAGATGTGTCTTTTGAGTAAGAGACACAAATTGTAAATCCTTTTTATAAAGAATATAAATTCATTATTATTTTAAAAAATTTAATTTAGGATGAAATTTAATAATTAAAATAATGTAAAAAATTAAGGACTTTTCTCATAGGGGTATTGGAGGTCATCTTTGATCCGTATTTACATCAATTTATCAAATTATGAAAAATTATCATTACTCAAGGTACATATATGAATTATTCCACTTTTCAAATTAATTGTGTAAATTAGTTATTGTTTTTTATGAATATTTGGAATAAATAAGGGATTATTTTTGTGAGTTTGATGAGAATAACCTAGATAATGTTGAAAGATATCATTCATAGGTGGATAACTTCATATCCAGGTAGATTTTCTTCATTTAGATTTTTAATTGATTATATAGTTCAACATTATTTATGGAATTAAATTAGGTATTTTTATTATAAACACTTCATTAGATGAATAAATTTCACTGAGTACTTAATTATTGGGATCATCCACATTTCATTTTTGAAAATTTTGACCATTTTTGCTTTAATCACTGACACTCAATGTGTTTCTCCTTGGGTTTTTAGGTTTCCTATTCATCATCATTTTGTGGTGATTTTAATTTCTATTTTTTGGAATATATGATTTATTTTATGGATTTTACATAATTTTTGTATTAAATTTTGTTAGTAACATTTTCAATTTAATTCCCTCTATAAACCCTTAAATTATTACTATTTTATTCACTATCCACTACTTTTATTTTGTATTTTTATCACTTATATTGAAGATCCATTAATTAATCCTTAATGTTGTGAAATTTTCCTCACTTCATGGTCCTTAAATTATAAGAAATTATCTAATTTTATATTCCATCCTTATTTTTTGTTCTATGTTTCTCATTATCACCCGAAAATGTATTTAATCTCTCCCATTATCCTTCAAAAAAAAGATCTCATACCATTAGTTTACAGGGATTTTATCCTCTAACTAGGTATTTCATCGTTTATCCCATAGAATCAATGCTAATGTAGCTTAATATCCTTGGTATTTTTTTAGTTTTTATTGGATTTTATTATCATTCCATGGAATCAATAATGGTTTCTATTCTATGTAATTTATTTAGCAGTTCTCAGGTTTTGAAGATTTTGTGGTCAACTTTTGGGTTTGGTATGCTAGATTTTGGTTTATTTTAGTCATTTCATATAAATTCATTGGGCCCATGTCCTAGGGCATGTTCCCTTTATTTCTTCCTTTATGAAAGTAAAAAAAATGTTTTAGGATTGATGTACAAGAGGGTAGAAATGGGCATTAATAACCTAAATGAGAGTATATGGGGATTAGAAAAGTATTGGAAATTATTAATATTATTTTAGTAGAGATCCCACAAATATTTTCCTAGGGATGAGGTTTACTCTATAACTCTAGTTAGATGATGGTATTGGTATTAAATTGATCAGAAAACATGAAAACTATAGCCAACCATAAGTATTTACTCTATCTATAGTGACTTAGGGAGACTCTATGTAATGGTGTATGATGTTATACTTAAATGATGGGTTGAGGTTGAGAAAAATAAATAACTTCTTGTGAAAAAAATGTGGTATTTGAGTTATCTAAGAATGGTTACCTTTATATGAGATATTAAATTAGTGAGTAAGGTCTAGATCGGTCCATTATATCATTGAATGGAGTTCTTCTAAGGGTATACTAAAATTTAAACCACTTGGTGATCTGTTTTATTTTGGGGGTCCTGTATAATATTTGTTAGGGTTGAGGATTACAATCTAAGTCACCATGATAGAGGTGTTTTGTAAAATTAATGGGAGACAAAATATTGATGATGGGTAGTATAATATTATAATTATAAATTACTTAGCCTAGGTTATATATTGGAAAATATTCTATAGTAGTCCTATTTTATATCCATATGATGAGTAATCATTTTTCCTTTGCATAAGGTACATTTCATCATAGTAATGATTATCATGAAAATTTTGGAATAACTTAACTAAACTTGGTATATTAATTGTATTTTGGTTGTGAAAGTGTGTAACGTGAAAGTGGACATTTTAGAAGATCTAATAGAGTGGTATAATAAGATGTTTTATATACATGTTTTTAGGGGTTTCACTAAGGTTTATGGTTTATATGTGCATTGAACATAATTTTAATTATTTCATTTTCATTTAAATTGATATGGTAACTAATTAACCTATGGGAATGATGACCATTTCATGATTGTTGTTTATGATATTATAGTGAAATAGATATGTGATTTCCATAAAGATGATAAAACAATACCCTTGATTTGGAGTGCTTCTCGTTGGTGGTAAACTACACTATTCCATATACATGAAACGTTTCCAAAAAGCAGTGTATTAAATTATTATATAAAACAAGTTTTTTTATATAAAAAACTCTTTAATTTTTTCAATAATATTTCTAAATGTTTTCATAAAGTCAGTTCATTTTTTTAATCATTACATACCTTCAAGAAATATTAACAATAGAATATATAATTTTATTCCACACATGTATTTAAACATTTAATAACTTATAAATATAGTCTCATATCTAAAGTAAGACACTGAGATTATTCCTTGAATGAGAATATTTTCTTATGTATGGAATAATTTTTATAAAATGTCCTAAAAACCTTGGATCTAGAATTAGAAATATTTATTTAAGTCACTAATTTATCAAATTGAAATATATTATTATTAATATTATTTAAAGGATAAAACATGGAATTGAAATTCCATGGTGGTGGTGACATGGCTTATTTGTGATAGTTGTGGAAGGATATCTTTAGAGCAATGAGTATACTTAATGAAGGGGTTTTATTTTAGTTTTTATAATTGAAATGAACTTGAAATTTTTATATTGGGAGTTAAAGATAAATAATTATGCTCTTTTAGTTCTCACCCTCCCTCTATTGGAAAAGGTTATCAACAAATATTTAATTTTCCCATTAAATAGAAATATTATTCTATCTATTATTGGTAGAACAACCCTCTATACGATTCCTCACTCCCTCTTTCACAATGAAGAATGGTTCTTCACGGTCTCTATTGTAGAAGTGATATTGATGATGAGGGTTCATGATGAGATTATAATACTAATAGATTTTTAATTATAGGTCTGACTTTTATTATTTATTTTTTCCTCATTATTTGTTATTTTAATTTTCATATTCTAAAAAAGGGTTTTTCAAAAAATGAACCAAATTAAAAAAATAATAGGTTAATAAATGATTACTAAAAAATAATATTATTTGATGATATTATTTTTTTTATCACTCTCGACATGTTAAATTAAATGAATTTATCTTTTAAAAAATTCTCATTTCACATCTTCCATTATTTTAATATTTATTATGATATTAAAAATGATAATGGTTTAAGGAATTTTTGAAAGTGTTATAAACTGATTATTTTGTCATCACATGAAGATTTATTTTTTATACTTTAGTAATATTGTTTTCATCAATCACAAGAGACTAAATATTTAATTATTTAATTTCCATCATAGAAAAAATTGGAAAAAGACACTATCTTTATCAAGATTATCATTTTGAGAAATTATTTTTGATTTATCATCCTAATGAGGATTGTTCATGGTGTTGTTTATTATTATTATTTATCAATGATGAAACTAAGTCTTGATAGATTAAAGTATTTCAATATTTATATTCCTTGAAAAATTTTCCTACATTTATCATGAATTTTTGCATTCATTGATGAACCCAAATTCGAACCCATTCTTAGGAGGTTATGCAATCCACTAACAAACATTTATTTAATTCTATCTCTTCCATTTTCCTCACATGTATCATTCCATGGTTTCAATGTTTTGCAATTAATATTGTCTAGACAAAATTTTTTTTATTTTATAGAATAAATGAAATAATAGGTGATGGAAATGGGTTTACGAATGGTTTTACAACGATGAATCAGATGATAAATGATGATTTGAAATGACTTCAAAGAGTACTGAGTATGATTGTAATGTTAGTGGACTTGACCAAAATAGGGTACGCGTGTAGAGTCAGAGGAAAAAAATAGTATTCATATTGAGAAATCAAATTTTTTAGTGTTTTAATATTTTTACAAACATTTGTCACATAATATGTCCTCATATATCATTTATGTTTCTAATATCAATATACATATTTTAAATAATGCTGCAAGATAAACAATATAGTAAATAACACTTGTGACTAGGCTCATTGGGTATAGGTTTTCATGTAATATTATAGTTCACACATGGTATTAATTTGGGTGAAATTCCATGTAATGTTGGTCCATGTTCCTTTTCATGTAATGTATATTATGGTCCAATGTGTTAGACCCACACACAGGGTGTACAAATATTTACACAGTGTAATCCATGAAAGAAAGATCAACCTCTAACGGTTGTATATACTTGGTAGCCATATAAGACCCACAAACACAATATAACTTACTAGACATATGGTTTAGAATGACTTCACATGAGTTTAGATGTTACAATACTTGACCTACCTGCCCTAGTGACTCACAAACCATGTACCTTATAGAGACACTCCATATATTGTGAAGTTTACAACAATCTTTATATATATCAACATAGCTGTTAGTTTTGGATGTACGATTAGGATATTCTTAGTATTTTTCAAATATAACGTGATAGTATTGTTGTAATTGATTTGTCACAAATCCCAACTCAATTTTATATTACCTGTTCGAATGGACCAAAGGCCTTCGTTTTTATTTTATTATGGATAATCCCCCTTTTAAGGGTTGAAGGAGAACCCATACATGACCCGTAGGCCAAAGGCACAGGGCCCGACAACCCCAAAATACATGACCCGAAGGCCCAGAGGAAAACCATGCCCAATACATGACCCGTAGGCCCAGCCCACTTGAACTGCCCCTCCCCAGCTTTCTGTGTCATTGATCACCTAGCTCCCCACCTTGCATTGTTGATCGACAAGAATTTCCCCATACAAAGCTGCACGGTGCCTGGTCCCGATGGCTGCTACCATACCCTCACATTCTTCTAATCCAGTTAGCTCTGCATATGGTGGCTGCTACTCCTGTTGCTCTGATCCTCTTCTAGGGCCTGTTCTATGTGAACTGGGCTACTCCATGGTCTATGTGACCTAAAGGCCCTATGGCCCGAAGGCCTTTGATGACCCGAAGGCCCTGGAGACCCGTAGGCCCAAACTAGTGGCCCAAAGTCCCAAATTCGGTGAATAGTTCCGTTTACTATAGTAACTAACAGTAACTAATACAATGACTACTACAGTACTGCTACAGTGACTACTACAGTCCTGCTACAGTACCCTCAGAAATTTTCCTCCACTCGGTTTTGAACCCGGGTCTCTTGGATTCCAAGTAGGAGTATACTAAAATAATATAGGGTTTATAAAAAGAAATTGATTAATTATTATAAAAAGGAAAAGGAAAAAAATAGTAAAATGAAAAATAAAGACACAAAGATGTTATTAAAGAAGGAAAAATTTTCTTAGGGAGTTCATTCTAATCTATTCATAGTTAAATAATGATTAAATTTCTATAATTCTCTATCTCAATGTATATTTTTCTATTTCTCACCATTCAACCAATTTTCCTAATGATTACAACCCTAAATTAAGACCTCTACAAGAAATAATGATCTCTTCCAGACTTCATCATGGATACCTCTTCACTGAATTTCACTTCCTAAACCAAATTACACTATGTGAATGATTTATGTAGTGAAAGGAAGGAAATAAATTATGAAAAAAGGAACATATGAAATGATATAAAAAATGATGTGAACACACATCCCAATAAATTTAAGCATCAATTAAACCCTTATATTAAGAAAAATATAAATAATTTAGACTCTCATAAAAATTATGGAATTTATTTATCTTCCCCTCAAATAATAAATGAGGTTATTCTCTATTTTCATAGAGATGAGACTCATTGAGGGAGAAACAAAAATGTGAAAATAAAGAGTTATAGGAATAGAAAAATAATATATATTAAAATTTTTATAATGATATTATATTAGAATAATCCCCTCATTATCTCCTAAAACATATAAATCTTTGAAATAGTAGTGGATGAATAAATTTATAGGCAAGAGGGGTGGATGGTTTCCCTCTAAATATAAATTTCAAAATATGGAACTTTTTTGTACCATTAAATGTTAGAATCTTGGAAAGTATAATTTAGAAAAAAATTTCCTTTACATATGATATGTTTTATCCCAAAATATATGATTCTTTGGACATATTTTTATAATGTAATAACTGGATTATTATAGAAATCCTTTTTTGGACTTGAAAAATCTTATAATTTTAATTCTCATTTTTTAAATGTATTTATGGCCATGAAAATGGGAAAATATCAGGCATTCATAGTTAGAAAAATTCTCAGATTCTTATTCTATATATTAATTTAAATGTTTAAATCATTTTGATTAGTACATATTGATATTTGGTCCCATCATAAAAATTCAGCAAAATAGTACATAGATTTCAAGGCACAACTCGTAAGCTTAATTTGGTCCATCTATAGTTGGATCTAGACTTAGATATGGTTAAATGAAATGAATATCATTAGGCATGGAATCTTGAAAATAATAATATCTCTAATTTTATCAGTGTATTACATGTTATAGAAAAAACATCAAACTATAGTAAAAATAAAAAATTAAACCAGTTTTTTAATAAAATCTCTAATATTGCGGAATCCTAAAAATGGATCAATTATCTTTAAAAAATGTTTGTGGTATTAAAAAATTGAATTATCAAATAAAATATATTAAAATATGTTCTTCATAAGGTATGTATATCTTTATCAAACATGGTTTATAGTTTAGGTGTTTGAGTAGAATGAGTTTCATAAGTTTTTGAAGCTAATGATATGAGTGAGAAGTAGATTAGAATAGCCATATGGTTGGTAGCCCTCATACGAAATAATTTTTTCAAAGTAACATGTCCCTATTATATATAGTGTATTCGATAACCATATCATTGGAATATATCATGGTTCCTCTACTAATGTAGTAGGTGGCCCTACTAGAGATGGAATATTACACAATATTGGGGATGAGCCCTCCCAAAAGGTTGGTAACCCTCTTGAATAAATACTAGTTAGTGGGGAATAAGTCCTCTGTTACTACTAATAATAAGGGGTGATATGGAAGTCATATATGTGAGATGGTTTGAGTGATTTGGGTTCTATAGTTATTTGGGAATTTTAGGTTCCCATTTTGGTATTAGTATTTTGTAGAGCTAAGTTTGGTTAAACTATAACCTTATTGAATGTGGTAATTTTTTATCTTAAAAACATATGTGTTTTTATTCTATAGACTAAATTTCCTTTATTACTTTCATATTTTTATTTTAATTCATCTTAATATCTATATTTATTTTTACCCTTTCACGTACCTTTCCCCCTATGTGTTGTAATTGTGTAGATGGAAACCATTTTAGTGGAAGATTTAGAGGACATGGAGCCAGTAAATATGGTGAATATAAGATTTTAGTGGTGTTAATTACATATGGTACTCATGTTAATGTTTAGATGAGGTGTATTTTGTTTTTTTATATTATACGAGATTGGTCTTTTTCATGGAATCCTGGTTTTTATAATTTTCATTGTTTAAAAATTTTGTTTGTGTTAAATTATTGGTATGTTTTATAGGGTCACATGCATGAGAAAATGTAATTGATTTATTTATATATGGTTTCGAATTTATATATATATATAGACACACACACAATATATTGGAGTTATTTGGATGTTACATGTTTTTATTTGAAGGCCTCATATGTGGAAGATATACCTTATTCATTCTTATCAGTAGCCACATACCTATTAGAGTCATGATTGGGGTAGAAAACTCAGTTTACTGGCATCCCATGTGTGGTCCTGGTTGGTCAGATCATGTCAAAATGGTTTCATATATATTTAATATTTATGTATAAATTCCATAGATAGTGGTCTTTTGAGGATTTATTAAGGATATATAAGGAAATTGTGTTTGTGGGTATTTAGTTTGGATAAAAACTAGGGAACAATATTAACAGTGTGTGTAGTTAACATTACATTTCAGTATGATTCTTAAAACATGTTAGATGACATAGAACACTAAGGAACAATTTATAGGATGTAATGGGACACTACATAAAACATGTAAATTTTTAGTTGTTTATTTACTCATGATTTCTTTGAGTCATATCTAAGAAAAGTTATTTAATAATATTGGGTTCATTTTTCTAATGAATTATGGAACCCTATAGATATACAAATCATCTATATAATAAAGGTTCAATAGCTCTTGTTCTAGTATTTTATCCTTTATTTGTCGACAAATTGTGTGATGAGGCATTAGTTCAGAGATATGATGTGAAAATCTTCACGATAAGTGGATTGATCACCCACCATTTTAATAGAGAGAAGACCCACCTATAATGTATATGTTAGTCCACATGAAATAGGATGACACAACCATTAGGACGAGTTCACATTATGAGTTCTAGATATAATAACCTCCATCATTTAGAGGAGAACTAAATCCTATGGTAGTAGAGGGCTGGATAGAGTTAATTTCTTGAGTTATTAATCTAGATAATATAAATAATTAAAAAATAGTGGTTCATATGAAAAGAATTTTTCAAAGAATAGTATCACACTAGTTCATAGGTATTTTCTAAAATCACGATGATTGCTACCTTACCCTAGTGATAGTTTGAGTGTTAACATAAGGAGGAACACTATCCATTGATGTTTTGGATCTTTCATATATAGGAGATGATATTACATTAATAGGGTAGCACGATATTATATCTAGTAGTAAATAGTTTATTGTATTTATTGAGGTATTTTTAGGATAGGATTCATAATTGTTACCTCGGATCTCATAAGATTAAGCATGTAATTCAGTGAGAGTTCTGGGTTAGGATTTTACCTTTTTCATTTCCACAAAAAATATTTCTTGATCATGATTTGGTGATTGAATTTTTCTAGGTGTGGTTATAGTCGAGCATTGGTGCAGATTCATTAGCTGTATATAGAAAGTAAGAACTATGAGTAATGCATAATTGGAGGTATCAATAATAATGATTTTGGTCTCTGGGACATGTGGTCAAGGGTCCCCATGTTGGTTCTACCCATCCATATGATATATCTTATGATATGTGTGGTGTTAAAGGATATCTGTATCGATTTTCCCCCACTAGTAAATTAGTACAGGGTTTCTAGGTTGACACAATTTATGGATCTCCCCATTAGAGGTAATACAAAAACAAAGTAATTATTTGAGGTTGATAAGGTATCGATCTTAGATGAATCCAAAAATTTTGAATCAGTAGTGGTGGTCAATATTTTGATCTAATCCCACCACCACCACAACCTTTAAGAAAATCACAATTGATTGATGGTGTAAGAGGTCTAGGTAGATGTCAGATATTCGGGATAGTGGATTTGAGAAGGTGGTACACCAAATGGTTTAAGGTATTATATATATCTTATCTTCCATAGAACTTACACTTATCAATACCACTATAACACATTCATTCATTACCACATCTTTTTTTGATCAAGGTATCCTAGAAGATTCCTTAGACTGAATGCTTCATCTGAAGACTCATAACAATGATGATCATCCTCTCTATCATATTTTCTATCATTACAATCTTAGTATCAATAAAGAGATGTTCTATTCTATAGATCATATATCATGTTAGGGTACCACTGATCATGGTACAAATTTATGGTAATAAATTATTTTTACAAATTATATTTGAATTTTACGCCACTAACAACCAAATTATTTATTATATTTAGGAAACTCTTCTCCTCATATATATGAATGAATAATAAAGGAACAAAACATATAATGAATTTTTACAAGGTTTGATCTCAATTTTAGAGCCTACTCCTTGTCATTTCTGACAATGTTTTATCCATATAATTTATTACTTCTATATATTTATAGAGATTTCAAATTCCATTCATTTTTAACTTAGTGTTTAAGTTGGTATCATCCACTTCTCTTTGTGGGTTGGTATCACTGACTTCACACTATTGATTTCATAAAAAAATTTAGACCTAAATCAAATACTATTCAAATATTATTTCTTCTATCTTGTATGAATCATATATTATAAAAACCACTTCATACCTAAATATCAATAAAAGATCTTCTTCTAAAATAATATTGACTACCTTGATTAATATATAACTATATCAGTATGGAAATATATTCTCATAATTCAATAGGATGGTCTATCCATGAATTATGGCATTGAAGCATGAATATTACCTCTTTCTAAATTCATAGAAACTATTTGCTGATCAGTAATTGAAATAGATTACCTTAAAGCCTTTATAAATAGTAATTCATGATATATAGATATTCCTCTACTTCTCACTCTACAAAATAGTAGACTATTGGGTCCTCACTAAAAAATTCTCCAAAAAAATATCCTCTTCATTTCTATAATTAATATTCACTAACCATGTGAATATAACTTCCTCATTTATCATCATTTTGAAACTCCATATATCTTATAATTCAAATCATATATCATTTTTTATGTTTTAAATTTCTTTTAAAATAACAAAATAAAATCATTTAAAACTACAAATGATTTTTATTTTACATGCAATGTGATATTTGAATTAATATGGATTTATCTTCACGAAGGATTTTTTGAAATTTGAGGTTATTTAACATCTACAAGATGCACACTTCCCCATGACATATAATATATTGTATAATACTCATGGTGTACCACAGTCATCATCCAATTTCAACTATTTCTTGAAATAGTCATCATTAAAGAACCATGAAATGGTTCTCATCATTTTTACTCTTAGAATTCACTTTTCACGAGAGTCATTAAAACCTTATCCAAGGATTTTCTCAACTCAAAATTTCATGAAGGTTATTTATAGACTCACCACACTCATAAAAATATAATGGTTGTCTAGATAACCTAATTTTAAGAATATGGTGACTCATTATTCTTCATTGACAAGAAACGCATATGAAACTCTCATTACCATTCTATAAAAATGAATTAGTTTCTCATAGGTGAATCTATCACACAAAACACTCTATGAAAAATCTTGATCCATGTACTTATATTTGTTTCCACTATAGTCTCAGAATACCCAATGAATGAATATACTATATTAGAAAAAACTCAAATAGAAAAATAACCATGGTATGGTCTTATCTTTATTTCCATGTAACCATGACTATGACCATTATTAGTAAAAAGATAAGAAATATTTTTTTGGAACTTTTATATCTTCTATGTGTCTACATAATGCGGTGTAGTGCACTTTTAAAATTCGAGCTTATCACTCCAATGGTTCCTATGGCCTTATTCTCGTATCCCATCGTAATAATAAATCCTTATAGATCTTCCATATGACTCAACATAACGATACATATAGGATTGTAACACGTATCATATGAATATGAAACCTAATTAAAAATACAAAATTAGCATACATGTTTCTATATAATCATACATACACAACAATATTAAATATTCCATTATCAAACATCATATAAAATTCTTAAACATTATAAATGGGACAAAAAAGTGAAGCATGTATCCAAAAATACGTATGATGATTTAGGCTTAGAAATTTTTTATAAATCCACATAAAATTCCATATTTTTTCAAAAAAAAAGTATTGAACCATCAGAAACTCATCTATGTCCACATCCCATTAACTATTAAAATTTTTTCAAACATCTTATAAATGTTCCATTAAATGTTGGTGACAAAATAAAATTTAATAATTATAAGGGAACCTTATATTGTAACACCTCAAGCTTCCACGGTACGTTTCCCTTCGAATAATGCAATAGCGTGTGTTGTACGCAACCTCGAGCTCTAACACACACCACAACTAATTAAACTAGCCGTTGTGAATATTAATACCTACTTTTTGAAATTTGATAAATTTTATTTATCAAAATGGACTTCATTTTTGGATTCGGAATATCGAAATTAGCCTATGTTGAATTTTTGGTATTTTTCTAAGAACTTCTAATTTTTTATGAGTAGTGAAAAATACTTAAAAACAACTTTATAAATAAAAATAATTTATAGTGATAAATTATACTATTTAGTGGTTTTAAAGTATAATTGGAAATTATTTTTACCATTTTATCCAATGTTGGTCATTAGAATTAATTTAACATTGAAATTGGACATAAACAATTGCCAATCTTTTGATATAAATTGTTTCTTAAAAACACGCTATTTGTTGTGACAGCGGGAATTAATTATGAAATAAATTAATGCAACTTATATTTTTGGAATTTTTTAAAATATACATCATTTTTTAAATAGGAATATCAATTATAGCTTAGGGTGAAATTTTGGCATTGTTCTGAAAAACTTCAATTTTTGATGAATAGTGAAACCACTAAGTGGTAGTTAAATAACTGATTTTTCATTTAAATGAAATATTACCACCTCTGTGATTTGATTTTTTAAAAATCTGACATACATGTTTGTCATTAAGAAGTAAAATGTGGTTCAATGAGATTAAAATAATTTTTGGTGAATAGTAACTTTTAAGTTCTTAATCACGATTAGAGGTAATTAGTGTAGTTTAAGGTAAAAATAATGTTTTAATAATATGAGATGAGCTTGACACATGTCCTACCCTAATTGTATGTGTCATGGCCGACCAAGACAATCCATGGGTCAACTTGGGGACCCCATGGAGCCACTTTAGTTGGAAAATGACCTAAATACATTTTATTTAATGTTAAAGTAAAAAATGACACAAACATGAAATGTTTTACTAAAAAAATTTTTACATGGGGTTATACAAGTCATATGTTTTACTATAAATAGTCATTATAAAGATACAAATATTTCCTACATCATAGTATTTTTTTATAATTTTTAGACATTAAATAAATTAAATTATTTATGACATCTTGATGATGCAGCGATGACCTCATTATTTAAGGATTTAAATAAAATGAGAAGATAATGAAAAATACAAGGCTTACACTTGTCCAAAGCCTATTGGATGAGGATATTTCGAACCCTTATCACCTTATCCACGAATTATATAAGTGTGTGACCTTTAGAATCCGAAAAGAATTGTATAATAATGTAACAGTTCAATCTTTCCAAAAGAGCCCCTCCTCTCCTCTTATAAAAGGCCCCCACCTATACCACCTTATTCACACTTTCAAGCCTTTTGGTTCGGACAACCTCTGCCCAAATACTCTCCCAACTTCTCTCCCTTCATCCTAGAAGCTTTACTTTAGTCAAAAAGCCATCCTAAGGAGTCCTTTTGATCAAATCAAAAGGAAGAACCCGAAGAAGAGGTAACGTTTTCATCACCCTCTTTCAAGTTTCTTTCTTCTTCCACTCCCTCTTTGTTTATTATTTCAATTCTAAAATTATAACTCCAGAATATTATATATACTGTGATGTTATTATAAATATGGAACAACCATATTCAGTATTCTACCCATCATTTGAATGACATGTCACCATACGTGCGTACGTACGGCTTACCGTCTCCACGTCGTGGTGTAATTGTTATTGAATATATTATTATTTAGATGGGTATAATAATGATATGTAATTCATGTAAATAATAAATATAACATGATAATGATTCTGTATATAGGATATACTATCCAATTATATATTATTTTAATATCAAAATAATGATATTGTCGCTTGTGCGTACGTACGGACTATCGTCTCCACGAACGCGATGAGATTCATTCTCCGTCGTATCCATTCAAGTATAATTATCATTTGATGATTTAAAAATAATGTTTAAGGACATGATATCATTCTGGATATGAATAATATACAACCTATCCATGAAAAACACGACTTACGTAACAAAACATATAAAAGAAAACGAGTAAGTTAACACCCGAAACAACGATAAATCTAAGATATTGTTAACAAAGCAATGTTAAAAGATCATATATGATATCATATGAATGTATATGATTCTTGTATAATTTAATAACAATTATTTCACCATTATACAGGAGGTTAACCTACCCCAACCAAGGAAAAGTACAAGGTAAGGGTTTACGTCACAACCTCTTCATTATCTAAGGTTTTTTATACATAATTATCTACTGGGACCTCGTTATCATCCACATCCATGTTTCTTAAAAATGTATTTCAAAACATTTTTACTATTAAATGGAAAATGGGTTTAATTCATCTATACCCTTATACGTTTTTGAAAGGAATCTTACCGTCGTTTTCCAAACAATGTACTTTTTGACCTTTTTGACAAATTTAAGGTAATAATGTTTTTTTATCTTATACGGCGGGTGCGGCTATTTTCCGCCATTATAACTTCGTCGAAGCTTCCCTTACAAGCTTATAAGAATATTTTAAAAGTAAATGTATTATTTTATAATTATGGGACTTTTAAATGATTTCAAAAAAAAGAGAGATATATTTCTCTCAAATAGCTTTGATTTCATCCATGTCAACATCCTTTGATGGGTTTTAAGTTTAATTGAAATTGATTTATGATACAAAACTCCCATTGAACATTTTGTGAAATATTTGACTGTGGATGTGTTATTTTTATACCATCCATAGTTTATGGAGAAATTGTTGACGTTTCGTATGCTAGTTTTAATACGAATATTTATTCTATGTTTAAACCTATTCATATGAGGAATGTATTGGACTTAATAAGTGACGGGTGGAGCCCGCTATAGCTCCTCGATGCATCGGTAGGTCTCCTGAGACAACTAGACGTGGAATTGGCCGAGGCCCTTTCCCAATTTGATTTATGGTTTTGGCCGAGGCCTTAATCATTTTAGACGTCTTGGCCGAGGCCTTGACAAAATGTTTCAGAATGTCTGGCATTATACATTCCCTCATTATGAAAGTGGTTATTGATATTGCATGTGATTATTAGACCAGTAGAATATCCATGTGATGAAGTGAATGGAATTATCTCATTTTAGTTTTTCCATATTATGTTGAAGTTCAAGTTTAAAAGGCATTTTTTTAGTTATAAATTGCCTTAAATGTTAATGTTTATTTATGAAAGCTTCCGCTATATTGTTAACCTTACTGATCATCTGAGCTCACCCCTTTCAATGTTTTGATATTTTTCTAGGATGTAAAGAAGTATTTTATGAATGACCTACAGGGGTAGTCAGAAAGGGATATGAGTGTGGACTATGAAGACCATGTTATTGTAGTTTGTTTACTTTTTGATGTAATGAAAGACTTATGAATGTATCTAGTGTTTCCAAGGCTACTAAACTAATCGGTCTTTCGAGACCTGATCTTTTGTGATCATGACAATGTTACAAAGTAATGCACCGACTCTGGGTAGCTAGGGTCGGGGCGTTACAGTTGGTATAAGAGGCAGTTTAGTACTAACTTTGGAAGCTAGATTTAGATAAACTCTGATTAGAGCACATAGCCCGAAGATAGACTTTGAGGATTAGTATAGAAAAACTTCCTAGAATTTTCGTATTATAGTGATTTTGTGAGTTTTCTGAGCAATACATCCCTGTCTGGATACGATCAGGTAGAGGCGGCTCTAGCACAAATATACCTAGGGGTAAAACCCGAAAACACCGCTTTGAGCTAGACTCGAACGGGAACAGGTGCACGACAACGGGCCTTGCTGCACTCTTGGTTACGACACTCCCGGGGGATATGCTTAGGATAATTCTCATTTTCTTTAGAAACCACTATGAATGGTTATGAGTATATTCTTCCTCAAAGGAAGCATTTCTTTTTATGATTATGGATTATATCCATAAATAGTTCAATTTATGTAAAGTATTTTACAAATATGGAATTATGTATTTTATTTCATAAACTAATCTAGTTTATGCCATTGTTTAGAAATGGCGCCTAGTGGAAGGAATGGAAACCGTATCAATGCACGCACTCCGTGTAGGGATTTCCCTCCTGCTCAAGATAATTATGGTGGAGCTAGTGATACAACTGGTGCGGATCAGCTTCTCACCGTACTGGGACAACTCACGCAGGTTATGAATAATAACCTTACTCGTATGGAGCACCCTGATCTTCAACGTGGATGATCAATGCTAGACCGTTTCATGAGGCAACAACCACCAACCTTCAATGGGATTACAAATCCTATAGTAGCTGAGCAATGGATAAATTCCTTAGAGAAAATATTCCATGCCTTGGGGGGTAGTGAAAGGGAGAAAGTTGTCATGGCAGTTTACCGCCTCACTGGAGATACCGATCAATGGTGGTCACTAATTCAAAACACAAAGGAAGATGATGAATTAACAAACATGGAATGGCAGGAGTTCAAAGAGCTGTTCTAAGAAAAATACTTTCCTCGAGACCATCGAGCGGATATGGAAAGGAAATTTCTGAGTCTGAGGCAGAAGGAGGATGAGAATGTCGCAAAGTATGAGGCTAACTTTACAAGGTTAGCGAGGTATGCTGCAGATTACATACGTAACCCAAGATGTAAGACTGATCATTTCTTTGATGGGTTAAAACCATTTCTCCATCGAGATTTATTATCACAAACCTTCTCTTCATACAAAGGTATTGTCTCGTGCGCTATCAAGACGGAAAAGGAATTCTCTAAGTCTTATGACTTTAAATCAAAGCAAGATAAGAAGAGATCCGCTGAAACCTCTGGGAAAGGAAATAAGGAAACAAGGAAGAAGGGTAGAAATGAATTTCCACCCTGTGATAATTGTGGTAGGAAGCACCCTGGTTCCTGTCTAAAAGGAAAAGGAGTATGTTACTAGTGTGGTGAAAAAGGCCACCAAGCTCATGAATGAAAGGGAAAGAAAGCGGCTGTCAACGTGGAATGCTATAATTGTAGAGAGAAGGGACATTACGCAAATGAATGTCCTAAGTGTCAGGGGAACTTACCTCAAAAGAGGCCAAGGGATCAGGGTCAGGCTTATTCTATCACTACTGCTGAGGTAGAAGCTCCGACAGACGTGGTGGCAGGTAATTTAATGGTTTCCTCAAGTTTAGCAAATGCATTATTTGATTCTGGATCATCGCATTGTTTCATATCTTCCCAGTTTTCTAAGAAAATTAGATATTTACAATTTGATTTAACAAGGGAGTTTTCGGTCAAACCCCTAAGGGAGGTATTGTTGCAACAAAGTTTTGTCGATTAGTTCCCATTAGAGCACCTAAATGTTCTTTACCTGCTGATCTCATCATCATACCCATGATTGAATTTGATATAATCCTCGGTGTGGATTGGATTTCGGACCATGCTGCAAAAATTTATTGTAAGAGGAAAGAGGTTACGATTCTTGATGATGATGATAAGGAACACCTTATCTTTAGAGCATAATCGTCGCCACACAATTCTTATCTAGATCCACCCCCAGTAGCTCAACTAAATTCAATTATTGGGGAGGAAGAGAAGGAAATTACTGAGGGTGAGGAAAGGAATATTCAAATAGAGGATGTACCTATTGTGAGAGAATATGTTGATGTGTTTCCGGAAGATTTACCTGGACATCCTCCAGAACAAGAAGTTGAGTTTTCCATTGATTTAATTCCTGGATCAAGACCCATATCGAAGACCCCTTATAGAATGTCCACTGTGGAATTAGTTGAACTAAAGAAACAACTAGAGGAATTGAGTAATAAGGGATTTATTCTCCCTAGTGTTTCTCCTTGGGGAGCCCCTGTTCTTTTTGTTAAGAAGAAAGATGGATCTATGAGGTTGTGCATCGACTATAGGGAGATCGATGCTATAACAATAAAGAACAAGTATCCCCTACCTCGCATTAATGATTTGTTTGACCAACTGCATGGAGCTCAATACTTTTCAAAGATTGACCTTCGGTCTGGATACCATTAGTTGTGTGTGAGAAGGAAGACGTTCCAAAGACAGCATTTCGAACAAGGTACGGGCATTACGAGTTTACAGTAATGCCTTTTGGATTGACTAATGCACCCTCTGTTTTCATGGATCTAGTGAAGATAGACATGGGAATAACTAGGGAAGGTGAAACATCAATGCTTTTTCAAATGGTTACCAAACCATCATTACTAGAAAGGATTAAGAGTTCTCAGACCGATGATGAAGAATTTCAGAAGAAGATTAAAGATGCGAATGATGGAAGATTGAGAGACTTTGTGTATAAGGATGGAATTTTGAAATTCAGGAAGAGACTTTGTGTTTCCGATATACCTGATCTAAAAAGGGAATTGTTGGATGATGCCCATAGTTCAAATATCTCTATACACCCAGGGAGCACCAAAATGTATAGAGATTTGATGGAACATTTTTGGTGGGACAATATGAAGAGGCAGATTGCTGATTTTGTGTCGAGGTGTATGGTTTTTCAACAAGTGAAAGCTGGAAGGCAACATCCTGGTGGAGTATTGCAACCTCTTCCCATACTTGAGTGGAAATGGGATAATATTACGATGGACTTTGTCATGGGACTACCAAATACTCCTAGAAGGAATGATGCAATATGGGTCATTGTTGATCGTCTTCCTAAGTCAGCACATTTTCTGGCTACACGAGAGGATCTACCTCTTGAACGTCGAGCAAGACTATATATTAACGAAGTTGTAAGACTTCATGGAGTACCCCTATCGATTGTTTCTGATCGTGATCCTTGTTTTACTTCAAGATTCTGGAAAAGTCTTCAAAAGGCCTTGGATACAGAACTTCGTTTGAGCACTGCCTATCACCCTCAAACAGATGGACAATCAGAACGGACTATTCGAACCTTAGAAGACATGTTGAGACCATGCTCTCTTGACTTTCAGGGTATGTGGGATCAATATTTACCACTGGTAGAATTTTCCTATAACAATAGCTTCCATTCAAGCATTCAGATGGCACCTTATAAAGCGTTATATGGAAAGAGATGTCGTACACCAACCTGTTGGGATGACATTGGTGAAAGAAAGCTTGTGGGACTAGAACTGGTGGAAGAAACAATGGAAAAGGTGAAGGTAATCTAAAACCACATCAAAGCAGCTCAAAGTAGGCAGAAGAGCTATGCCGATAACAGAAGAAAGGTTTTGGAATTTCAGGTGGGGGATCATGTTTTCCTAAAGGTATCTCCATGGAAGGGAGTTATACGTTTTGGTAAGAAGGGTAAGTTGAGTCCCAGGTACATCGGACCTTTCGAAATTCTAGATCCTATTGGGGTTGTAGCTTATCGTTTGGCGATGCCGCCAAATCTCTCCAAAGTTCACGATGTTTTCCACATATCGCTATTGAGAAAATACATGCCCGACCAAACACATGTACATACTTATGAGGAATTAGAACTAGAACCCGATCTATCTTATTGCGAAGAGCCCATCAGAATTCTTGATGTGAGGGAGCAGGTGCTGAGAAACCGGACGACTCGTCTGGTAAAGGTTTTGTGGAGAAATCATAAAATGGAAGAGGCAATGTGGGAACCTGAGGAACTTATGATGAAGAACCACCCGAGTCTTTTTATGCAGTAATACCATAGAAATTGCAAGGACGCAATTATTTGAATGAGGGGAGAATGTAACACCCCAAACTTCCACGGTACGTTTCCCTTCGAATAATGCAATAGCGTGTGTTGTACGCAACCTCGAGCTCTAACACACACCACAACTAATTAAACTAGCCGTTGTGAATAGTAATACCTACTTTTTGAAATTTGATAAATTTTATTTATCAAAATGGACTTCATTTTTGGATTCGGAATATCGAAATTAGCCTATATTGAATTTTTGGTATTTTTCTAAGAACTTCTAATTTTTTATGAATAGTGAAAAATACTTAAAAACAACTTTTTTAATAAAAATAATTTATAGTGATAAATTATACTATTTAGTGGTTTTAAAGTATAATTGGAATATATTTTTACTATTTTATCCAATGGTGGTCATTAGAATTAATTTAACATTGAAATTGGACATAAACAATTGCCAATCTTTTGATATAAATTGTTTCTTAAAAACACGCTATTTGTTGTGACAACGGGAATTAATTATGAAATAAATTAATGCAACTTATATTTTTGGAATTTTTTAAAATAGACATCATTTTTGAAATCGGAATATCAATATAGCTTAGGGTGAAATTTTGGCATTGTTCTGAAAAACTTCAATTTTTGATGAATAGTGAAACCACTATGTGGTAGTTAAATAATTGATTTTTCGTTTAAATGAAATATTACCACCTCTGTGATTTGATTTTTTAAAAATCCGACATACATGGTTGTCATTAAGAAATAAAATGTGGTTCAATGATATTAAAATAATTTTTGGTGAATAGTAACTGTTAAGTTCTTAATCACGATTAGAGGTAATTAGTGTAGTTTAAGGTAAAAATAATGTTTTAATAATAGGAGATGAGCTTGACACATGTCCTACCCTCATTTTATGTGTCATTGCCGACCAAGACAATCCATGGGTCAACTTGGGGACCCCATGGAGCCACTTTAGTTGGAAAATGACAGAAATACCTTTTATTTAATGTTAAAGTAAAAAATGACACAAACATGAAATGTTTTACTAAAACCATTTTTACATGGGGTTATACAAGTCATATTTTTGACTATAAATAGTCATTGGAAAGATAAATAGATTTCCTACATCATAGTATTTTTTTATAATTTTTAGACATTAAATAAATTAAATTATTTATGACATCATTATGATGCAGCGATGACCTCATTATTTAACGATTTAAATAAAATGAGAAGATAATGCAAAATCCAAGGCTTACACTTGTCCAAAGCCTATTGTATGAGGAGATTTCGAACCCTTATCACCTTATCCACGAATTATATAAGTGTGGGACCTTTAAAATCCGAAAATCATTGTATAATAATGTAACATTTCAATCTTTCCAAAAGAGCCCCTCCTCTCCTCTTATAAAAGGCCCCCACCTCTACCACCTTATTCACACTTTCAAGCCTTTTGGTTCGGCCATACTCTGCCCAAATACTCTCCCAACTTCTCTCCCTTCATCCTAGAAGCTTTACTTTAGTCAGAAATCCATCCTAAGGAGTCCTTTTGATCAAATCAAAAGGAAGAACCCGAAGAAGAGGTAACGTTTTCATCACCCTCTTTCAAGTTTCTTTCTTCTTCCACTCCCTCTTTGTTTATTATTTCAATTCTAAAATTATAAATCCATTATATTATATATACTGTGATGTTATTATAAATATGGAACAACCATATTCAGTATTCTACCCATCATTTGAATGACATGTCACCATACGTGCGTACGTACGGCTTACGGTCTCCACGTCGTGGTGTAATTGTTATTCAATATATTATTATTTAGATGGGTATAATAATGATATTCAATTCATGTAAATAATAAATATAACATGATAATGATTCTGTATATATGATATAATATCCAATTATATATTATTTTAATATCAAAATAATGATATTGTCGCTCGTGCGTACGTACGGACTACCGTCTCCACGAACGCGATGAGATTCATTCTCCGTCGTATCCATTCAAGTATAATTATCATTTGATGATTTAAAAATAATGTTTAAGGACATGATATAATTCTGGATATGAATAAGATACAACCTATCCATGAAAACACGACTTACGTAACAAAACTTATAAAAGAAAACGAGTAAGTTAACACCCAAAACAACGATAAATCTAAGATATTGTTAACAAATCAATGTTAAAAGATCATACATGATATCATATGAATGTATATGATTCTTTTATAATTTAATAACAATTATTTCACCATTATACAGGAGGTTAACCTACCCCAACCAAGGAAAAGTACAAGGTAAGGGTTTACTTCACAACCTCTTCATTATCCAAGGTTTTTTATACATAATTATCTACTGGGACCTCGTTATCATCCACATCCATGTTTCTTAAAAATGTCTTTCAAAACATTTATACTATTAAATGGAAAATGAGTTAAAGTCATTTATACCCTTATACATTTTTGAAAGGAATCTTACCATCGTTTTCCAAACAATGTACTTTTTGACCTTTTTGACAAATTTAAGGTAAAAATGTTTTTTTAACTTATACGGCGGGTGCGGCTATTTTCCGCCATTATAACTTCGTCGAAGCTTCCCTTACAAGCTTATAAGAATATTTTCAAAGTAAATGTATTATTTTATAATTATGGGACTTTTAAATGATTTCAAAAAAAAGAGAGAGATATTTCTCTCAAATAGCTTTGATTTCATCCATGTCAACAACCTTTGATGGGTTTTAAGTTTAATTGAAATTGATTTATGATACATAACTCCCATTGAACATTTTGTGAAATATTTGACTGTGGATGTGTTATTTTTATACCATCCATAGTTTATGGAGAAATTGTTGACGTTTCGTACGCTAGTTTTAATACGAATATTTATGTTATGTTTAAACCTATTCATATGAGGAATGTATTGGACTTAATAAGTGACAGGTGGAGCCCGCTATAGCTCCTCGATGCATCGGTAGGTCTCATGAGACAACTAGACGTGGAATTGGCCGAGGCCCTTTCCCAATTTGATTTATGGTTTTGGCCGAGGCCTTAATCATTTTAGACGTCTTGGCCGAGGCCTTGAAAAAATGTTTCAGAATGTCTGGCATTATACATTCTCTCATTATGAAAGTGGTTATTGATATTGCATGTGATTATTCGACCAGTAGAATATCCATGTGAAGAAGTGAATGGAATTATCTCATTTTACTTTTTCCATATTATGTTGAAGTTCAAGTTTAAAAGGCTTTTGTTTTAGTTATACATTGCCTTAAATGTTAATGTTTATTTATGAAAGCTTCCGCTCTATTGTTAACCTTACTGAGCATCTGAGCTCACCCCTTTCAATGTTTTAATATTTTTCCAGGATGTGAAGAAGTATTTGATGAATGACCTGCAGAGGTAGTTAGAAAGGGATATGAGTGTGGACTATGAAGACCATGTTATTGTAGTTTGTTTACTTTTTGATGTAATGAAAGACTTATGAATGTATCTAGTGTTTCCAAGGCTACTAAACTAATCGGTCTTTCGAGACTTGATCTTTTCTGATCATGCCAATGTTACGAAGTAATGCACCGACTCTGGGTAGCTGGGGTCGGGGCGTTACATATATGGGACCTCATCATAGTAGAAATGAGATTTTATAATTTCATTCTTTGTATATAATTGTTATCTACAATCTATTCTTGTATTGATTATTTTAAGCATAAACTCATATGGAATTTAGAATATGGGTTGATATTTACCTTTGCTGGTTAATGAAACCCACAAATAGGTTGAGAAGACCCACCCACTAAGAGATTGAAACTGATCACTCATTAGATAGATATCCCAATATTATATTCCACAAATGTTTTAGAGAATTAGTTACCTTTAGTGGTATAAGAGTATATGCATGTTTTCTAAGAGGATGTTTTAGGATTACTACCCTTGTAGTGAGGTTTATTTTTGTATCATTTACACTATAAAACATCATTGATATCCTTAATGAAATTTCTAATGGTTGTTACTAATATGAAGGAGCTAAATGTATATTTTTTGGACCATTTATATAAATTAATTGTTATACATAATGGTTACCATTTGGTATCTTCTATTGCAGTCTCTAAGAAAATAGATTTGTGGTTGATGCTTTGTATCAACTGTCACCTCCTGAATCATGCTACAATCAAAACAAAAATATGAACTTATAAGGATTTCCAATCTCATCAATCAACTAAAAAGATAAATATGGTTCTTGAAGATTTATCATAAGTTTAGGTATCAATATTTTTGGGTTTTGATAATATCCCAATGTTAGTGTCAATGTTTTTTTATGGTCAATATGAGTTCCTAGTAATGTCGACCAGTGTGATGAATACCCTATCTGTGTTAATCAAACTCATTAACCATATTTTATTACTTGAATTGGGTTGGTTAATTGTGGTCCTCAATGACAAAACATCATTAATTCACATTTAGAACCTGATCATGCCATGAATTTTAGGATTATATAAGTCTAAATTAATGTGCATCAACTATATGGAAGTATATTTACTTTTATATTCTATATTTTGGATGCTTGTTCCCTTAGGACCATTATTTTAGAGGATGTGTTATAGTTTACCCACATGATGGTTAAGGCGGTCATGTCTTGCGAGACACCAAATATGGTGTCTAGGGTTTACAATTTCACTTTTCAAATGGGATAGTACAAGTGATTCATGAATGAATTCCTTGATATTGAAATCCTTATGATGAAACTTACCAAAAAGGGGATAACATTAATTTTATTAGAGAAACACCAAAAATATTATATGGTTTTTAATAATAGTTTGGATGGTACTCAGTTTGTATAACCCTAACTCTAGAAACCCAAAGACAATGGTTATTTTTTACATTGGTAAAAAATACATAAATAAAAGTGGCCAATTGTTTAGTAGTCTAAAAAACTAAATATATAAATCAACACTACATTAAATTTAAAAATTAATATTCATCATTTAAAAAAATATAAATTTATTATTTCCCCTTGAAAATCCATATGTCACAAGTAGTAAAATTCATCATTTCCTTGGGAAATAGGAGGCAATATAAAGGTGTAAGTTCATATTCTCAATAAGGGTATCATATAATGTAAGCTAACATAATATGAGAACTGAATACATAATATGGAATGAATATATAAATAAAATCAATATAAATGATTATATAATCAAAATATATATAGATAATATAATATTAAAAAATAAATGACAATGATAATAATAACTAATATCATAGTGATGGAATGCATAATGTGAGACACCATAAACATACTATCAAGACCTCATTCCATGATACCATAAATAAATTATAAAAAAATATACCAAATAACAGAAATGGTTTTTTCTCACGAGACAAGCCAATGCATCATGGGGCAATGAAATTCTTGGCCCCACCCATCACATAATAAGTCTAATATATCAATCATATAAAGATAAGGAGTAACTAAAAGATATTATCATTTTCTTTACAGAATATTATACATTGTGGTTTATATGTAATCAATAGTCATCCAAATAGAAATAATAGACATATAAATTCTCAATATCTCTTTATTCAGTTGAATAATATGGCTATATATGTGAATATATAAGAATAATCTTTAAAATTATAAAATATTCGTAATTCAATGGAAGTTACCTTATCAATGGGAAAAAAATAAAGCAGTGATGTATGGTACTTTCTTTGTAGAAGGATTAAAATAGGGAATACTCATTAAATATAATAGATTAAAATATTAGTAGTCCAAAGTTATGATAAAAAATTCCAAAAAGTATGAGTATGTCACACATATATTTGATATGCATTAGGGATACAAAGTTTCCTTTGGGAAATACTTATAAGTTAGCACACATTTATGGTAAAGGTAAACATGATCCAAAATTGAGTTTATTCCAGTTAGGACCTAATAAAGGATCCACTAGATAAATGTTTTTCATCCCTCATAGAACAATACCTACTCTTAGAAATAATCTATCCTTTATACCTCAAATACATGGCATAATTAGATATTTGGGAAATGAAGTTTATAACAATGGGAATGTTGAAGAATTATAATGGATAATAAAATTAGTATAATAGGGAGGAATAGATATTTCTCATTAATAATGAAATAATGAATTTATAAAGATGAATCAAAATAACATTTCACATTGATATGAAAAGGAATTTTAAAGGATTATACTTGTAGAGAAAGAAAAGATATTAAGAACTCTTACATGCAAAGTGGATTCTTAAATCTTGAGAAGAACAGCTTCAAACCATAGACACGCATTATCTAGAATATTACAAGATAAAATGAGATGATATACAAGATTTCTAATCATGTATTGAATAAGAATGGATGGGTGAGAGGATTGTTGTATAAAATAAGGGAGAATTATATACTTATCTATAAAAATATGCATTTGAAATATATGTTGATGAAAATGAAAACACATTAGATTACTCATTTTTTCATATTAATATTTTAGACATTTAAGGAATTTTGTTTAATTTTTTTTATTTTGAACCTAAATACATTATTATATATTACACTAACTATGGAAATATCATTTCACTAAAAATTGTTTTTTAACCTAATTTTTTATTAAACAATTTGGATATTTATTTATAAATCTTGGAAATTATTTCAATTCACTAGGATATGTTATATAAATAAAATAACTTATGATTTATCATGAATTTAGTTATATTAAAAAATAAATTATTTTTTAGTTCATAATTATTTCATAATACTCATCGTATATGATTACCATATTTTTCTATTTTCATAAAAACTATAATGTCACATAAAATTAAGAAAAATGCACCATTAGATAACATTGATGTTATTATTTCAAGTTTAAATTATTTTTTATATTAATAATTTCTAATATATATTATTTTATTTATTAACTAAAACTATTTTTTCATTTTAAAATCATATATTTGGAACAAAAATTGAAAAACCCTTTCACCTAGTAAATATTATCTTTTTTTGAGTGATATGTTTGTAATTATATTAATATTAATTAATTGATATATATTTTTAATGATTATTTATTATATTGTTATCAAATTATTTTATTAATTTTACTGGACACTTTCATGAATAAATGTTTCATTCTTATTATAATAGTTAGATTCCCAATGGTAATATTCCAACTATCAGATTCCAACAATTAAAATCCAATAGTTAGATTACAACGCCCATTTTACCCCTTATATATAGAATATATTCTATCATTATAAGATAATTCATATTCTCTCTTAGTTCATATACCATATCTATTCCATCTCTTATTTTTTCATCATAATAACAATGTATCATACAAACGTTCCATTATTTTTAGAGTATGATCCTTTATATTTGAAGATCTTATTGATTCCTTGTATTATTAATTTTTCATTGTACTTGTTTTAGTTATTATTTTTAATGAAATTTTCTTGTTTACTATTGTATTAGTATATTTTGTACCATTATCATGAAATACTATAATTTTCATTCTAGAAAATATTTTGATGAAGTTTTCATCTATTTTAGTTTAATCTTGGGTCTTATGTTATTATTCCCCCACCGTAAAAAATTTTATCCTCAAAATTTAGGGTGAACATTAATTATAAAAAAATTGTAATTATTCCTCATTTCTTCTCTAGGATCTCATGTTTCCTCACCTAGTTTATGATTTCTCCAATGTAATTTCACTAATTAGGTTGTTCTATTAATTTAATCTTTTTCTCCAATTTCATGAATCTGAATAAGGTATTTATTATATTAAATTTAAATATTGATATCTCTTTACTAGTTGGTGAGAACTTATTTTGGGTTTGTAATGTACTTATTTAACATCAAAACATAGATGATACCATCCACTTTTTAGAGGTTGGATGGAAATTTCAAATGACAAGACACAAATTCAATTCTATCTAAAATAATAAAAGGCCTAGTATACAGTGGACTTAGCTTCCCCTTCTTACCTAACCTTATAACACCCTTCTATGATGATACTTTCATGAAGACATGATCACATACTTGAGGTTCCAAGTTCTTCCTTCTATTTTGTTCATAATTTTTCAACCTACATTGATATCTCAAGATATGTTTATAAATATCCCACACATTATAAATTTTATTCTCAATAAGTTTTAGACCAATAATCTTTATTTTCCCAACACCATCCCTGTAGGTTTAATTTTGGCATCATTTCCCCAAAAAGGCATCACACAGTTCCTCATTTAGGATGAAATAGAATTTATTATTATAAGGTCTCATGTGTTCCCATGTTACATGAAAGTTAACTAGGAATGGTCTCAAAATGTCCTCTAAAGTATAGAAGCAACATTCAAAATTTTGATTAGATTGTGGTTGACAAAAAGTTCTCAAATGTATCTCAGTGTTCCAAGACTATTAAATACTCATCTAAATCATTGAAGTTAAATGATTGTAATGATATAATACAATTTATTAATGATGAAACATGAATTATCTCAACTTTATTGATAAATATACATGCAATGAATTCATATGGAGGATCCTCCTTTATTTCCAGAAATAAAATTAATAGGTTTTGGTATCCACGATGAACTATATAGAATCATTAATCTTATATGTATAATGTAGTTCAATAAAAAAGTCTATGGTGATGTTATCCCACATAAAAATTGGTGTAGAGAGAGGTTCAAGACACCATTTAGAAGAACTCTTTATGATTATACATGTTGGAATACTACAAATTTTGACACATATTCAGCAATTTCCCACATCATGTTTTCCAAAAAGAGGTGATCTCAGATATCTACATACATATTTTTACTACCTAGGTGTATGGAGAAGCTTGAGGTATGATATTCATCTCCTCTTCCAATTCAATATTTTTATTTTCAAGAAAAATAACATTTATGGGTTACCTGAGAACCCCGACAATAATCTCATTTTAATCAGATACCAACACCCCATAGCAAAATTCTACTATATAAGAATAAAAAATAGAAAATAATAGAAATTCATGATAAAAAACTAGAAAAAAAACAAAATAGTTTAAATTTGAAATTCATAAATCATGAAAAAATTGCATCAATGGTCCAAATGCACCACCACTGACCACCAACACCATTCTAGCACACCACCTGACCAATCCCACATAAGACACACATCCTCAAATTTTATCATCCGCTTGAAAAAAAAATCCCAAAACCTCATTGAAGCCATCACACCAGACTGATTGGGAATTGAGAAATGTATGATGAAGCCATAATATATTTGAAGTGGATTCGAGAATCAAAAAGAAGATACAACATATGCCAGGACCACCAAACCGCATCCAATTTGAGGACCATCAACCTACATAAAATAACTCCTCAGTCATACCACCAGAGGAAGGAGACCAACAGACAAACTAAAAAAATCCTATTACGACATATCAATAAAAATCACCACCAACATATGGAATAATAACCTTTCAGATAAAAGTAAGTTGAAGCCAATGCCAGTAGACTAACCGCCAGATGCGCCTCTTAGGACTACAATGAAACCTCATCAGGAACCTATGAAACCATCCCAACATAAAAGACATATGGAACAAAAAGAATTTAATATATAATAATTTGGTAAGAGTATAGGAAGAGGTACCAAGAGCTTCACTTGGGAGACAAAACCACAAAGGAATGGACAATAGGGGAGAGAAATAGATGAAAAACCACAGAATCAAGAGGAAAAGTATACACTCAATGAGTTTATAAGTGGAGAAAACATTGAAGAAGAAAAAAATTCCTAATAGGAATAAACCCTGATGACCATGATGAGGGGGATCTCTATCCATGTTTAATACATAGAAGAATATACTTAAAGACAGGAGTGGTGAAATGAGTCCAGATGGTCAAATCGCCATAAACACACCCTAGGAGAGGAACCACAAGGAATAAAATCCATAATACCAACATAATATGTACCAAATAAAGAAAAACAAATTAAAAACCTATTGGGTATAGAGTAAATTGATTATGGAGGTCCACCAAAAAGAGATTTTTTGTGATGAAGTAAGGGGAGAAACCATAACTAAGGGCCAAAATGAGGGGACTATGCAAGTGAAGAGACATATTGACTATTTTAATAAAAATCCCCAATGAAATTAATCTAGAAACACCATATTTATATCATGTACTGATGGTACACATATCCTCCTTCCAAAATAAAACACAATATCTTCATATTCTAATTCTATCAATCTCCTATATTTCATGGATTTTATTTAATTTTGTAAACCCTTGTCATATTATTAAGACATACTTATCTTATATAGTACATATGGATTGGAAATTAATTGATGAAAATTATTTTTTCCCTTCATGGGTAATTTCCATGTCCAACTATACAAAGTCCATGAAAATTGGATTGTTTTCGATCCACATCATAATTATAACAACATTATCCTTCCTACTAAATGAATATTATACCTCACATTTCATAATAGAGTGGTAGTGTATTTCACAATCATGTAATTTGAGCAGTTATATCTATCTACTTTGCCTAATTTTGATCCCTTTCACAATCATGGTATGCCATTTTTTCCTTAAAGATAAGGTTTCCAAATCTTTAAAGTAATGATTATAGTTTCCAGTTAAATATTATAAGTAGTGTTTTATGGGACATTAATTATATCTTTGCATAATAAAACACTCTATTAATTTATATGGGGATAAACCCTAGTCCTTTCATTAATACATCACTGTATATAAAATGTTTCTCCAGTATAGATAGAAAGAAATATACTAGTTCATTTATTTGCCTCTTCTTTAGCTATATAAAGCATTATTTTCATTCTTTTAACCATGGTAATTTTAATCTCTTTATGTGTTAACTTGTTTAAATAATTAGTTAATCGAGAAAAATCTACATAAAAATCATCGATAGTAACTAGCTATGTCAAATAAACTATGTATCTAAATTATATTCATTGGTTTTTACCATTATATAAAAACATTTTCCATAATATGTTCAACACATATTTCATCACTAGAGTAAGTATATCTAAGAAAAGAATCTTTTTGAATCCAAGATTAACACCTAAATAATTTTCCATATTGCCCATTCTCCCTTAGTCTCAATAAAAATCAATAAATTTCATTCATTATCATTATATAAAAAATAGTATATCTATATGTCATCAACAAAAAAACATCAAATATATCAAGATAATACTTCAATAATCTATTAACTAGATCCATAAACATTGATTGTTCATTTTGTAACCCAAAAGGAATTGTTGGAAACTGATAATGGCCATTTCTAACATGAAAATATGTCTTTTTTATTTCAACAATTCAAAATTTTAATTAATGATAAATAAAATAGAGATAAATATTTGATATGTATTGATCTGTTTGATGTTTATCAAATATATCATATATTTGAAGTTAATTATACTCATTTTTAATAGTAATGATATTTATATCCATATAGTCAGAACATAACCTCACATACCCATTCATTCCCAAATAAGACAAGTTATCTCTAAGGTGAAACAAAAAGTTCTATGAATCGCTTATCACACACTTCTTATAATTATTTAATTAATTCACCCAAATCCACTAGATCCATTTTATGGGGAGTATAATATATGAACCTTGTATTGGGGATAAAGTAAAAAGAGAATTAAACTTCATGATCAAGTGGGTATCTATGTAATTATTTAGGAAATACATCAATATAATCCCTTATAACAAATACATCCTATATTCTAAGGATATACATCTCATTTCATGATTCATCTTCTCCAAAAATATCATTAAGATGATCCCTGGGAGGTGGTTCGAAATAATAATCTAAAAGTTATGTCTCTCCTTTAAAAACATGGATTTCATTCCATCTTCATAGATTAAAATCACCATCCCTCAATAATAAATTATTCTATTATACTCCTAGAGACAATACATTATAAGGGTTATGTCAAAGTAAAAAAGTAGTATAAAACATGGGTTGGAACTTAAGGAATCTCCATGAATTTAAATAGATACATGGCAATATAAATTCTTTTCTATAATATTTTCTCTAGGTTATTTAATAGACAATTATTTTATTTATGTACCAGGTAATGATTCAATTTTATTATAAAACACCAAAGATTTGAATGAGTGATAATTTCTAAAATCAAATAATGTGTTATATAACATTGATTTTATGATCAAATTCCCTGTTATAACATCATTAAAGACCTCAAATTATATTCATGTGATTTCATAAGCCCAAACATTATCCCTTCACCTCTTCTATTATATATTCTCTTACTTCATGGGTAATTGATTTAATTATTCATTTATTTTCTTTCAGTTGAAGTATTGAACACTAGTGGGTTCCCTCTTTAACTTTCACTCCTGATATTGATGGAATCTATCTCCATACTTGAATTAAACTCTTGATACCATCATGAATTCACTAGGGTGTTTTTTTCACAATTAGTACATGATGGAAATTCGACCCTACCCTTCTTTTTGTTAGCCAAATTTCTTTCAAAATGGAATGAAAATGAGCTTCTTATTCCCTTTATTTCCTTTGTAAATATAAGGCTTTTATCACTCTTTATCATTCATAAGAATTCTGGTCACTATCCCATTATAGGAGGTCAGTGTTTGAGAGTCAAATTTCCCCCAATGGTCAACCATTAACCCATCAAAAAGAGTTACTATTTAATTTAGGGTTTTTTACTTAATGCGTAGAATATACTTCAATAATTATAAATATATCCTCATATTCAACAAAATCATCCTCTTCCTATAGTCTTAAATTATATAATTTTTTCCATGTCATCTCTTCACTCATGATACAAATATTTATCTAGGTATATCACATTAATAGTGTTCCACTCAATGCATTGTATCTCTATCAAATTCTTGGTCTTTATTATCACAGATCACCATTGATCAACATAACCCTTCAGATGATATACAAACATGATAACCCTATCCCTTTAAATAGATTTTAAAGTATTGAACAACATCTATAAAGACATAATCTATAACCCTATAACTAAATATTTTTAATTCCATTAAAATTTGGAGGTTCTTACCACCTGAAGTGATCCAACATTTTACTCTATGCAAAGGTGAAATAGGATGTTCCATATGGGAAAGGTTACAAATCATAACCTATGTTAATTTAGTTAATATATTCAAAATATATTTAGATATAAATCTAGATTCATTGAATTATTGGGATGAAAATATCTACACTGATTATCGTTGTTGATATGGTTTTTCTTCCATATATTATCCTCCATTTCTAATCAATTTCATATACATAATTAGATCATGAATAAAATTATTAATTTAAAATCATAATATATAATTCATATTTATTTATTATAAATTTATTTTATTTAACCTAGATATGTTTTTATAAAATCAAAAGTGTTTATCATAGTTTTATGTTCTCTAACTATGTTCTTCTAATTTTTGTTCCTAAGGTTTCTACTATACATTATCTCATATAAACTACAAAACTCTAAATTAAGTATCCTAGATTTAATGGTTATTTTATTATATTGGTAAAAAATAAATTAATCACATGATCCAATAGATTGGTTGTATTATGAAACTAGATAAATAAATGAAAATTACATGAAATAGAAAAATGAAGATACGTAATATAAAAACATGAAAAATGTATTATTTCTCCATGAAATCAATATGTCACTTGTAGTAATCATCACGTTTTTAGGAGGAAAGGAGAAACAATATAGAGGTGTGAGATCATATTGTTGATAAGGGTAGTGTACAATAGAATCTAACATAACATACGCATGACATACATAATATGGAAGGAATAAATAATCAAATTAAATATGTAGGCATGATAAAATGAGAATAATATTTACATGGATAATGAAATAGTATAAAATATATCACATGGATAACAATAATTGATCTCATAGAAATAAATTCATAATATTAGACATCATATACATACTATCAAGGCCTCATGACAAATAAAAATACATAAATGGGAATAGAATACACCAAATACCTAAACTATTTTGTACCATGAGACAAATTAATACATCAAGGGGATACATAATTTTGGGCCACAACCATCATATAAAAAGTCCAATGCATACATTATATTAAAATAATGACTAAATTATATATCTGAATGTAATACCCTAGTATTACATTTATTTTTATTTGAAATTAAATGGGATTATTTTGAGATTGGGCTCTGAGATGGCACATGATTTTGAGGCCTAGATTGACCAAAATGAATTTTCAAACTATTTTTAAATTTCATTAAATAATCTTGCGAGTGAGTTTTTATAACTTTTAAAATGCTACCTGGATGAAAAATCTAAGGGCATAGTTGAACTCAGATCATCGAGATTCCCTTAGGAAGGGCCGATCATTGACTGGTGTGGGTCGACCTAAAAAGAGAGGTTTTAGGACTTTGAGAAGAAAAATAAAATAACTTTAAAAAAGTTATTATATTATTCCCTCTTCATCATTACACAACGACTCATCAGTGTTGTGGTACAACAATGAGGTGATGCTGAATCAATTAACGAACCTCATTAATGAATCATCATGGTGATCCTACAATGCACATCTCATCTTCCTTCTTTAATTAAGTAGAAATTCAAGGATGATGAATAAAATTGAAATTCTGCTAATGAATGACGAAAGAAACCTCTCTAAAGACCAACATCGGAAAATCAGAAAGTGGATATGATACCCTAGGAGAGAGAATTGGAACTAGATATCGATATATAGTGACAAGTGATCTTCCTCGACCGATATCCTTTTCCCAGGGAGGGGTTTAAATCATAGTGATTGCTTTTCCCCTGTTCTCCCATCTAAAAAAAGAATGTGAATCAAATATCTAACAATTTGATTTATGGATGTATTCTCATTGAAGGATTAAGAAATATTTATTTTGGGATTGGTTTTTGGGATTAAATCATAGTAATTTATATTTAGGCTTTGAGATCCCACGAACAAGAACAATTTTATGTAGACATGAACAAAGGTAGGTTTGGTCATTGTATGTTCTTTGTGATCCCTTATATCTCCATCACATTGTATTTCACTGAATGATCTATGAAGTTGCTTCAAATATTTTCCATGGGGATTCCAAATGAGGTCGAACCCCCAGAGAAATGAAAAAATGGAAAGGAGTACACAATAGTGATGGTAATGCCCCATGAAGCTGGGAAGCACAAACAGACTAAGAAATGGACCACAGGAGGAAGTCCGGTGGCTAGCGGAGGAGACCTCCTTTGCGCCGGTGGGAGGTGGTGTGCCATGGAAGCAGAGGTTGTGACCAGTAGGGGCCACTATGGTGTCGGGTGGTAGTACTGGTCAAGCACCGGGTCAGGTGGATCGGTTCGTGCGGTGGCCCGCAACGTACTTTGGCATGTAGTCCACCATGGACTGCTTGTAGAGGGAGGCAACCAGTCTCAGTTGACCACATGGATATGCGAACAAGATGCTAGCGGGCATCCGGGCTGGACCCAATCTGGCTCCCCGATGAGAGCTGAGTTGATGGGGAATACTGGACCGTTGGGCATTTTGGGCTAGAGAAGAATTGGACCACCAAATTAAAGGGTGATATGGATGCGAAACAAGGCCACTATGCATCCTAGCTGGTCAGAACCAGCCCAACTAATTCAGACCTGACTGGATGAGAATCGGGTGGCTAAGCGACACGGTAAACTGGACCCATGGTCGAACTGGGCTAGGTCTAGTAAGGCTCAATGGGTTAGGTCAGACTGGGTCAGGTTGGGTCATCCGAACAGAGTCTGGTCATGCTATATCTCCGGGTTGGTTTGGTTGGGTCGGTCCTACCAAGTCGTACTATGCTCAGACGTAACTGTCCCTGTTTATTAAAACACCGATAACTTTTAGACCAGGCATCCGATAGATGCACCGTCTATGGGGTTGGTACACTTGCGATGAGGAGGTCCTTTGGGTATACTCTTAGTGAGTTTTGGTTGTAGTTGAGATATGAAAAATGGATTGAGGAGTAGATTCTCCTGGGATCAAGCGCATTGGGGAGAAGAAATCCTACGACTATCTATGACGAGATGGATATGATGAGCGGGACCTCGACGACCCTATAGTAGAGTGGACCTCAGTGGTTTAGTATCCGAGTGAGCCTTAGTGGTCTAATAGTGGGATGTACCTTAATGGACCAGTAGCTGAGAAGACCTAAGTGGTCTAATAGCCAAGAAAACCTCAGTGGTCCAGTAACCAAGCAGACCTCATTGGTCTAGTAGCCTAGTAGACCAGAGTGGTCTAGTAACGTAGCAGACCTCAGTGGTCCAGTAGCTGAAAAAACCTCACTGACTCATCTGGGATGAGTCCCTCAACAATAAAAGATGATTCAGCTTTATGACTGATAATCTTACTTTCTATAATTTGAGTTATACATGGTTTGAGATGTATTGGCTTTTTGGTATCTCATTGTGGTATTACTTTGTGGACTTTACATTGTGGTTTGGGGTCCCTACTAAGTATTGTGTAACTCACCCCTGCATGGGTTTCACCCATATGTGTCATGTCTCTTCCTGGTGATCGATGCTTCGAGGGAGACTATGGTGGTATGGATGTGGTGCTGAGTGAAATAGGACGGATGGGTGTACTTCTATAGCTACATGCACCTGCACATCACTTACCCTTTTGATAGGGTCTCAAGTGGATAGATCATGGTAGTTCTAATTTCTTTATTAGTTTTGGGCTTGTATTTTAGCCCCTTTTTACTTTCAGTTTATAATGTACTCTATGTAGTTGTCTCGGTGACAGTTGTTTTTTACTTTGGGTTTACATTCCTTAGTTTGAGCATTGTGTGTGTATAAAGGTTTAATTGAAATTACTTCCCTTTTTTTGTATATACCAACTCAGTGTCAGTTTCCAGCCCCTAGCCTATTGAATGTTGGCTTGCAGTAATCACAGAATGGTCCCTGAGGTATGGGTCCTGAAGAATTGGTTTCAGAGGGTGATTGGTTCTACACTAAGAACTAAGAGTCAATAAATTTTTATGGGGAAATAATGTTAAGTGTTTTGAGTTTGGATTTCTGGCCAAGGATCCTAGCGTTGGTGCGGGGGGTGATGTATCCATACACCATGACACTAAATTTGAATTTTCATATTGTTACATGAAAACACTAATTGAACGAGTCATTGAATGTTTTATCATGATCATTCTGAGTCAGGGTCAGCTCACCAGGTATAATCTTTTAATCGTAATTCATCTTGTCCACTTTCAGGTTGCCTCCACATAGATATCCAGCTTGGATTCTAGTGCATGACCATGAGGATGGTCCACAAAGTAATGAGGCTTCGGTATAAGGACCATTGCTCGAGATTAGACCTTTAGGTGGAGTCCCATCTTTACAACCACCTGTTGGTCAGTAGTTACAATTGGTGCAACAGGTATAGGATGCACATACATTCATTTCCTTACACGAGTTCCAGAGATAGAGACCTCCCAGGTTCAGGGGAAATACATATCCTCAGATCTCTAAGGATTTTATGGAGGTGGTGACGTGAGTATTTCTATTAGTGAGGATTCCACATAACTAGATATAAATTTTAGATGGGAGCCTTCTATAGGGTTTGATATAGAGATGGTCATGTTTGACAATCCAAAAACATGAGGGGTTACCCTCACCTAGTCTAAATTCGAGTGACTTTTTAAGGAGTAGTTCTTCCACGTGACATTGCACTCGGTGTGCATAAATGAAATACTTCACCTATAACTGGGTATCCTGATAGTGGTTGAGTACTCTGTGAGGTTCAGATTCCTCTCCTGTTACTCTACCGATATGGTACGATACCCTTTCTTTAGAACCCAGACCTTTTATTTGGGACTCTGATGGGAGATCAGGGCATCAATGATTTCCCTCAGCGTCCTAACATAGGCAGGGATGATGGACTGATCTCTACCTATGAATAGATTCCTCACAGAGTAGGCATCGACAATGGGAGCTACCACTGGGTGACAATCAGCCATGTCATCCATGAAGGGTAGCCAACAAATATTGGAATGTGACAAATGGGCCAAATCCTTTGGACGAAAACACTAGGATTCATGTTTGGTGGTAAGAGGATCCCTAGGAAGTGGGAGTGATCATAGGAGCAAAGTATTCTATGCCTATGAAATGTAGGGGAACGTGGCTCAGGTTTTCACGAATCACTTCACAGAGGACCAACAGATGGCCGGGAGACCACCAAGGCAGCCATAGTGATAGAAACATGGCATTCCACCAGGTGGTGGATCTAGAAGATAAGCAGGATGAGCGACATGAGGTGGGTGTAGGTATGAGGTAGTATTACCACCATCCCCAGGTGGTCCACAATGGGATCTAGGAGTAGGTGGATATAGAAGATCTTGGCTTCAAGAAATTGAGGCATATGGTCTTGATGTCCCCAAGATAATATAAGGTAAAATCTTTGTCTTATCTAGTTTAGCTACAGTTTTTATAGAAACAGGTTCTAGTCACTCTTTCCTTTCCGTGGACCTTGTTCAGAGATCAGAGATTCCAATAGATCCTTTTGCTCGATCCTTACAATTAGAGACTCTTATTGGAATGGATTCAACAATTAGACACTGGTGATGATAGTGTACGATTACTCTAGGAGGCAAAAAATTTGGATGGGATATCCCAATAGTGGAATTGAGGCCTTACAATGTCATTTTGGGTGTGGACTAGCTATCAGAATATCTTGCTCAAATTGAATGTTTTAGATGCACCATGTGGTGTGTCTGTGAAGATGGAAACCAGTTTTCCTTTCTTAAGAGAATGAAAATAGAGTAGTGTGGGATGGGCTCACACATAGAAGAGTACATCCAATCAATCATTATTCGGCTAGCATGAACCTTAATTAAATGGATGAGATGAGTCCATAGGTTTCTATAGTGGTGGATGAGTACAAGGACATCTTTCCAGAGAATTTTCTAGGACTACCTCCTCATAGATAGGTATACTTTTTCATTGATCTGTACATCAGGAAAACACTGATATCTACATCATATTGTATGGCTCTTGAAAATCTCTGGGAGCTGAGTGTATAGTTTGACGACTTGTAGAGGAAGGGGTTCATAAGGCCCACCATTTCACGATGGGTAGCACCAGTGTTGTTGAAAAATAAGGAAGAAAGATGCTTGAGGTTATGCATGGACTTCTGGAACCTAAACCAGGTGATCGTGAGGAACAAGTATCATTTACCGAGGATTGATGACCTCTTCAATCAGGTAAAGGGAGTAAGATGTTTCTTGAAGATAGACCTCAGATCAGGCTATCACCAACTTCGAGTATGAGATGAGTACATCTAAACAACAACTTTCAGATATCCCTATGACCACTAAGAGTACCAAGTGATGTTAGTTGGAATGATGAAATCCCTAATAGTGTTCTTGGAACTCATGAACAGGATCTTCCAGCCATACACAGACTAGTTTGTAGTTGTCTTCATTGATGACATCTTAGTGTATTCAGTGTTTGAGGAGGAGGATGCTATACACCAGAGAATGGATCTGGACAGAATTCAAGAGCACCAGATTTATGAAAATCTCTCTAAGTGTGAATTCTAGATACAAAATATCCACTTCCTGAGACATTTCATCTTAGATTATGGAGTTGTAGTTGATCTAGTGAAGATCAATGGGGTTCTTTCTTGCGATCCATCGAAGTGCTTTACTGAGGAGCGAAGTTTATTTGGGATGGTTGTGTACTATAAGTGGTTTGTAATTGACTTATCAATAGTGGAATCACCCATGAAGGCATTGAATAAGGGAAAACCCATTGTGTGGATAAAAATATGCCATCAGAGTTTTTAGTAGCTAAGGCAGAGCTTAAAACGTGCTCCAATCTTGAGGCTGCAAGAGGATGGTACTAACAACGTGGTGTTATATGATGCATCAGGAACCGAGATTGGTTGTGTCTTGATTCAGGGGAAAGTAGTGATTACTTATGGCTTAAAATAATTGAGGCCACATGAGCAGAACTATGTGACTGATGACAATGAGTTGGTAGCGGTAGTCTTCACATTGCAGATGTGGCGACACTGCCTTATGGGCGAACAATTCATCGTCTACTCTAACTAAAAGAGTCTCATGGATAGATTTTCTCATAAGGATCTGAATATGAGATAGATAATTTGGATAGAGTTCTTTTAGGACTATAACTTTGTGATAGTCTATACTCCTGGGAATGGGAACATGATAGAAGATTCTCTCAGTAGGATATCGATTTCATAGATACTTAAAAAAGCTTCAGAGTAGTTGGCCTCACTTCAGATATCCTTCATGTATAGTGAAGAGACATATTTTATGTTGTAGATCATATTTCCACCTCCACTCTTATAATGAGTTAGGGAGGTGCAACTCAGATATGATTGTTGCGACACTACATGTTCCCAGATGTCCACAGGGCATGCCCCTGATGGATATTCGAAAGGTGGGGAGCATGTCATCATTTTCAAAGGACACACTGTAGTAACTATAGCGTTACGGGTGGTGGTGTTGAGGTAGTTCCATACATCCCATTTTGTAGTACATATAGGTGTGGCGAAGATATACTAGGACTTCTAATATTAGCATTGGGGCCAGGGATAAAGAAGGCAGCATGAGAGTTTTTCTTGAGATGCCTCACTTGTCAGCAAGTGAAGGTTGGGAACCAGGTTCCAACAGGTTTGAAACAACCCTTCGAGGTACTATAGTGGAAGTGGGATGGGATATTGATGGATTTTTCGATAGGATGACCACATTCATACACGGGACATGATACATTTTGGGTGATCATAGACCGACTCACCAAGTCGGCTCACATCCTACCCATTCGAGAGAAGGGTTCACTAGAGAGATTGGGACACCTCTATGTGTATGAGACAGTTAAAATCCATGGAGTACCGTCTATGATAGTCTCATATCGTGATGGAAACATTACATCCTAGTTGTGGAAGGGATTGTAGGAGGCGTTCATGACTCAGAAGCATTTGAGCACAACCTTTCACCCATAGACAGATGGTCATTAGGAGAAGACCAAAAAAACCTTAGAGGAAATGATTCATGGTTTTGTTCTTGATTTTGGTTGTAGTTTGTAGGACCACCTAACACTAGTGGTGTTTTTTTACAATAACAACTACGACTACACCATTGGTATGACACCTTTTGAGGCACTATATGGATGACCATTCATGTCACCGATATGCTAGACATGCCCAACGGAGTAATCACTCATGGGTCCAATGATGGTATATGCTACCCCTAAGAAGGCGCAGGACATCTTAGAGAGGATGATGACTACACTGAGCCAAATGAATTTCTATGATGATAGGAAATGAAGAACATTGGAGCTTGAGGAAGGGGACCACATATTCCTATGGGTCTATCCACGATGAGGGATACAAATATTTGGCAGGGGTGACTAGTTATCTATGAGGTTTAATTGGACCATTCCCAATACTATATAGAGTGGGAGAGGTGGTGTACCACTTGGATATACCACCATAGTTAGAGAGGTGCATGATGTCTTTCATGTATACTAGTTGAGGAGATACATACACGACCCTTCTCATGTCATTGACCCTGAAAAGATGAAGATTGATGATGGAGAATCATTTGAAAAGTACCCAGTAGAGATAGAGGATAAAAATGGGAGGATCCTTCATGGATGGTTGATTCCTTTGGTATGTGTTCATTGGAAACACTAGAATATCTAAGAGAGTATGTTTGAGCAGGAGGATCAGATTCATGCTCAGTACCCCCATTTGTTTGATTTGACTTTGTTTGGATTTTGGAGACATAAATTACAAAGGATGGGGGAATGTAATACATTGGAATTCCATGTATTTTTTTCTGAAAAATAAATGGGATTATTTTGGGACCAGGATCTGAGACAACTCATGATTTTGAATCCAGGAGTGGCTGAAATGTATTTTCAAACTATTTTTAAAGTCCTCTAAATAATCATGAGAGTGGGTTTTTCTAACTTATAAATAATTTCTTGGATAAAAAATATGAGGGACCTGTTGAACTCAGATCATTGAGAGTTACCTTAGAAGGAAATAACATTGAACATCGTGGGTTGACCGAAAAAAATAGTTTTTGTTACTTTGAGAAGAGAAGTAAAAAAACTTAAAAAAGTTATTTTATTATTTTATCTTTATCATTACACAATGACCCATCTAAGATGAGGTACAATGATGTGTTGATGCTGAATACATTAATGAACCCCATTAAGAAATCAACATGGAAACACTGCAATGTGCATCATGTGTTCCTTTTATAATTAAATAGGGATTCATGGTTCGCAAACAACCCTAGAATTCCTCTGACGAACGACGAAGGAATCCTCTCCAATGATGAACACTAGTGAACCAGAAAGTGGTGAAGATACCCTTGGAGAGAGAATAGGAACCACTACCTTGGGTTTTAAATCTTAGTGATGGATTTTCCCCCATTCTCCCTTCTAAATGACGAATGGGGATCAACTCCCTAACAAGTTGATCCATGGATGGATTCTTCTTATGGGATTGGGAAAATTTATTGTCCGATTGGTTATGGGGATTAAATCGTAGTAATTTATATTTATGCTTTGTGATCCCACTAACAAGAACAATTCGCATCCAACACTAACAATTTCTATTTTTCATTAGATGTTCTCTGTGATCCCCTCTCTCTCTCCCCCCGTTCTTCACCGACAGACCCACGAGACCACGTAAGATCTTTTATAGGGGGATTTAAAATGAGTCTAGACCCCTGAAGTGATGGTAAACATTGAGGAGTATGTTACAATGATGGTGATACCCCAAGAAGCCTATAAGTGTAGATAGATTAGGAAACAAATCTCCAAATAAAGTCTGGTGGCCCGATAAAGAGATCGGAGGCATGTCGTGGTGGTGGTGGCCATAGAGGCAGAGGCCACAGATGTGGAGGCCGTGTATAGAAGGGGTTGTGACGATATAGGGTGGTGGCGTCAGTTTGGCACTGCATCTGGTGGAATGGCCCATAGGGCAGGATGTGGCATGTGATAGCATGTAGTCCACGCTGGACCACCGAAAGAGGGAGGTAGCCTACCTTAGCCAGCTACATGGCTGCGCGAACCAGATGCCAGTGGGCATCTAAGCTGAACCCACGGCTGACCCACCAAAGCAGGCAGAGCCGAAGAAGTAAATAGGGCCACTGACTGGACTAGGCTGAAGAAGAACTGGCCCGCCAAATTGTGGGCTAGGTCGAATGGGAAACTGAGACGCTGGGAAGCCTGGATGGTCAGAACCAATCCGACTTCATCGGACCGGGCCAGATGATAACCGGGTCACGGGACAACCTTGTGTTCTAGACCCACGACTAAATCAGGCTGGGTCTGATAGGGCCCAATGGGCCAGGCTGGACTAGGTCAGCCCAAACCCCACCAAGTTGGGTCAGGTTAGCCTAATGGGGTCGAGTCCTATGGGACCCCCGTGCCGATTTGGTCGGGTCAGTCTAACCAAATCAGACCAGGACTATAATCAATCATCCCCTCCTGACTAAAATTTCAATATCATTCAGACTAGGCATCTGATTGATGTGATGTGGACAACATTGGGACCCTTATGATGAGAAGGTACTTTGGTTATACTCTATGTGAGTTTTCATGGTAGTCAAGATATGACTGATGGCTTGAGGAGTAGATTCTCCCGAAATCAAGTGCACTGGAGAGAGGGAATCCTATGGCTATCTATGACATGAAGGATATGATGAGTGGGACCTCAGTGTCCCAGTAGAAAAGTAGACCTCAGTGGTCCAATAGACAAGCAGACCTTAGTGGTCCCATAGCTGAGAGGACTTCAGCGGTCCAATAACCAAGCGGACCTCAGTGGTCTAGTAGCAAAGCCGATCTCAGCGGTCCAGTATCCCTGAGGACCTCAGTGGTCCAGTAGCTGAGAAGACCGTAGTGGTCCGGTAGCTTAGCAAACCTCAGTGACTCATAAGGGATGAGTCCCTCAACAATACAAGATGATTCAGGTTTACAACAATTTTTCGTATGTAAATAATGGAAAAAATAATATTCAATATCTCCCCAATTAATGGAATAATATGGTCATTTAGGTGAATATAAAAAAATAAACATATAAAATATATGACATTCACAATATAATGGGAAGTAACATTATTAGTAGAGTGATAACGATGTTTTTGTTTAGGGTACATTCATTATAAAAGGATTTCAATAGATAAGACTCATTAATTATAATAGTTTTCAATGGTATTCGAACAAATAAATGATTGAAAATTCCTTTCTTAAAATTAGCTGTATATATAGAATATATTCAATATGTATTAGGGATATATAATTTGTTAATAGAGTGAATTACAGGTCGGTATGCATTTATGGAAATGATGAAATTCTACCAAAGTCAAGTTTAATCCTCTTGGTAACTGATTAAGGCTCCAAAAGATACATAATTGTCATACTTCATAATAAAAATACAATTTATTTGAAATAATACATCCATAATACCAAAATAATATAGTATACGTAGTGACTTAGGCAATAGAGTTTGTGAATATGGGAATGTTTAAGCATTATAATGGCTAGTAAAGGTAGTTTAATGAAGGGGAATAGAAATATTTAATTTCTAATATAAAAATTAATTTATAAAAATGAAGCATAATAATATTTTTCATTTAAATGAAATGTAATTAGAATTTATTACACAAGTTAAAAATAATAGAGATTGAGAACCCTTACATGAAATGTATGTTATTAGTTCCTGATAAAAATACCTTAGAACCTTAGAAAATATTTTAAGGGACTCATGAGAGATAGAATGAGAGGATAAATATTCTAACTAAAATTGGATTTAAAAGGAATGGGCCGGTGGTTGTTTATTTATAGCCTATGAATGAGAATTGTTTATTAGTTTATAAACATATGCCTTTTAAATCTAGGATGTTCAAAATGAAACCCATTGGATAACCCACGGTTTTTTCTCATGGATTTTAAAATTTAAGAATTTTTTAACATTTTAAAACCTAAATACGTTAGTTTATATTAATTTTCCCATAGAAATATCTTTTTTCACAAAATATTATTTTTAATACTTGAATTTCTATTTTAGACATTGGAATGTTTTTATAGGTTTAGAAATTCTATTTACCACATTAGAATAAATTATATTAATAAAATTACTTATTTTTGATCATTTACTTACTTTTATTAATTATTAAATCATTTTGACATTCAAATTGTTTCATAATACATTGCGTATATGCTTACCATATTTTAATCTTTACTAAAAAATTCAACTATCACAAAAAAGTATGAAAAAATCACCATTGGATAATTTCAATATACTAATTTAAAGTTCATGGTCCTTTTTATGAAAACTATTTTTTATATATAATTATTTTAGTTATTAAATAAAATAATTATTTTATTTCAAAATCAGGTATTTGGAATGAAATTTTTTGATATCGCTTTCATATAGTTAAACATATTTTTATTATAAACCATATGTATGTAATAATATAAGTATTAATTTATCAATATACATTTTAAATAATTGTTATATATAATATTATTTATTTATTTTATTCATTTAATTGGAAACTTTCATGAGGAATGATTGATTTACAATTACAATAGTTTGATTCTGATTATTTTGATTCTAATAGTCAGATTCCGATGGTTAGATTCAAAAATCAAATTAAAATGGTCATATTACCCCTTATATAAAAACATTACTCTTTCATACGAAGATAATTCATATTATTCTCACATTTTATATAAAATTTCTATTCCATTTAATTTTATTTTCTTAATAATTAGAAAGAATATTATACATTTTCTGCTATTTTTAGATTATAATCTTATAGAGTTAAAGATTACAGAGTTTTCTTTATATTATTTCTTGTTCTATGGTACTTGATTTAGCTTTATTTTTAATGTAGTTTTATAGTTTTCTATTACATTACTATGTGATGTACCACTATGATGAAATAATATAATATTAATTATATAATATTTTTGTAATTAAGTATTTATTTATTATTTTTGAATCACTATCGTCATTCCAGTGTTACAGTTACCAAATGAAGAACTAATATATTAGGTGTAATATGATACATCCAGCTTGGGAATAGATTGTGTGATCATGCATATGTGAGGTGTGATTATTTATGGGTTTGGGTAGATAATACCACATGAGAAGAACCATGGAACACATAACTTAGAGATTATAACAGTTTCGTTTTACTTAAATATATGGAGATGTTATCTTCTTGTAGAAAAATTTATATTCTTCATAGATTACAAGAGGTGTAGGTATATATTTTCAAAGGGTGAGCTCAGATTTCATCATTAGTGATGGATGGGGTTAATGTAAGAAAATATTTTGGAGATAATCTATACACCATGGAAGATATGAATTATAGCTACTGCACATAGTTTTATATCCTACACTCAGCTGATAGAGTATTTTCTTTAAAATTGAGATTCACTATGGTTAGATTATACATACGAAGGAGGAATTTCTTACTATTAGTCTATGGTGTTGAACCTTACAGTTCATTATCATGTAAAGGATTCCTTACTTATATATATGGATTGAAAGGTTCTACAAGATGAAATTATAAATAGAGATGAATCTAATGGATTTTATTAAGGTGGGGAGTATGTCAACCTCCTAAAAGAGTGGTAATTGGTTCCTGAATTGATATAGGCAGAGGTATTAAGGGAGTTTAAGACCTCCAATTTAGTTGTAAATACTGACATTGTGAATATTCATCGTGATTTTATCAACTAGTTTTTGTGTTCATGAATTCAAAAAACTATTTCTGCCTTCATTTCATAGTGCCTCACATGCTTGTATGTGAAGGTTAAGAACCCAATTTTTGTATCCTTGAGCCAACCCATGGAGATCATTTAGTGGATATGGGATAATATATTAATTTATTTTGTGACTAGATTTCATTTATTAGTAATAATCAATGACACCATTTGTGGGATTATTGATTGGTTAAAAAAGTGAACTCACTTCCTTCCCATTAAGTATTAGAGTCTTACATAGAGATTGAGATGCCTATATATATATATATTTGAAATTTTGAAATTACATGAGGCAACCTTGAATATTTTCTCCACTTACAATTCATGTTTACCATCTCAATTATGGAAGAGTCTATAAGGGAATTTGGGACCTAGCTACATTGTAGTAGATCATTATACCCCTAGATTGATGGTCAAATTACTATGAACATCCATGTTTTAGAGGACATAAAAATAAATTGTGTTCTAGATTTTGGTAGGTGTTTGGTTAATCACATAGAATATTTATATTTTGTATACAAAAATAGCTACAAATTTACTAGTGGTGTGGCACCTTTAGAGGCCCTGCATCGGAGACCAATAAAGCATGTCCTATACTGGAAATGGATTTTTGAGTCATCTATTAGGGGAATTAATATGGAGTGATTAATTATGGAGAAGGAACAAGTTATGTATGAGTATATAAGTGCTGTCTAAATCCATCAGAATCCCTATATAGACAAGATGAAATCAATATTTGAAATCAAGTAGGCAGATTATGTGTTCCTCAAATTTTCACCACAGCATGGTTTGAGGAGGGTTCAATGGGGTATCATGATATCCACAAGGTTCGTCAAACCTTTCACGATTCTTATCAAGGTAGGTGATTATTTTTATATTCTGGCCTTATCTCTATAGAAGGACAAAGCCTACAATATTTTCGTTTTTTCATATCTGAAGTTGAATGTTCATGATCTTTCACACAATTTTTTGTGGGTTGAGATATATAATGGAGAGGAAATTACAATTTCTAAATACCTATTTATTATAGAATATCACCGGGAGAATATCCTTCCTGGTAGATTTATTACTTTGATTTATGAAATTTGGAAACATGGGAATATCTAGAAGAGCTCATGGGAGTGTGAGAACTAGATACGTGCTCAGTACCCCCACCTCTTCTTGTGAGTTTTTCTTTTTTAGGTTTAAAATCATTGAATATCAGGAGTAAAAAAAGACCCATTTTTTCTTTAAAAAAATTATTTGATGTTTTTTGGTAATATTTCTAAAATATTTCATGAAATCAGTTAATTTTTTATCATCACAGACCTTAAAAATATATTTATTATAAAAATAAATATTTTATGTATATAAAATTTCAATGTTGAATAATTTATAAATTGAGTTATAAATTTAAATTAAAAAATTATATTTGTGTTTTTAATGGGGGTATTTTCTTAAGAGTGGTTTAGTATTTATGTAATATCCTTGAGATTTGGGTTTCGGAATTAATAGTATTAATTTAAATCACCAATTTTTAAAAAAATGCATTTTTTATAGATTTTGATTTGGAATTTCATTTCCTTGTTTTTGGGGATGTGTGATTTTTTTTATTAATATGGGTTTATATTTTCAAAGATTTTAATATAAATAGTTGAAGGGTTATTATTATTAATTATTGAGGGGGAATAATTTTTTATGTTTTTATGGTGTGATTTTAGGGAAAATAATTCTGCCTTTGAAATCTAACCCCTATGTTGTATAAGGATATATCCACCTAATTAAATTTTCTCATTCAAGATGAAATATCCCTCTCTCTACCGTTAGATGAAGAACCCTTGAAGAGAATAGTTTCTCCCTCCTTCCACACCATAAAATTATTCTTCTTGTTCTACATGCAGTTGGTGGGAATGGTGATTGTGGTTCATGGATATATTATCATATAAATTGATATTTCTATTGATGTAGGAGTTGTAAATTAAAATTTGTTCCATGTACTTTGCATTGGAAGACATGATATATAACTCATTTAGAAAACAATAGTCATGCATAAGAATGAAAATATATTTCTAATGAAAAAAAAAATCAAATTGGATCTCCATGTAGCACATGACTGTTCACACACTGAGATATGAATATTCCTCAAACATATTTACCAACCCTGTGATGTGGTGGTGAGAACCACCAACTAGTATAAGGACATATATTCTATACAATTATAATGGAAGTATGTTTTGAAACCATAAAAAAACATTTATGAGTAACTTTAAGGAACTTATTATCCTTAGACGACACTGTATTTTTTTAGAAAAAGTTTTACGGTTGATGTCCCAAATTGAAATACCCAAACTTATTACTTAGTATAGTGCAAGTATGGGGTAGATCCATAGGGAGAGAGACAAACTACATTATATTTTTCTAGTTTGTATTTCATTAGGTGAAGATTAACATAATTTAGAGTCAATTTTTGATTGTTTCACAGATAAAGTATCTAATTATTATATTTCATAGTGGATTTCTTTTAAAGATAAATTAAAATGTAATATTTTGTTTTGATGATAAATCTGAAGGAATTATTTGGGGCTTTAAATTTTTAAAGTTTATTAATAAATTGATTTTCTTATCATGTTGTGTTATTCATAATAATTGATATCTCTGGTTTCAAAAATAATGGAACCTCATTGATCTTGTATGTTTCATTTGAATCAATAGAGACCAATTCCTTGGTTTGGAATTTGATTTCTATTAAATTTTTTTAATTATTCCATATTCAGACGATTAGTGCACCCATTGATCATGGGGGTAATTTTTGGTAATTTCTCTGAATATCCCTAGAAATTCGGTTCTTAGTTGGATATCGGGTTTCCATTGATATTTGACAAGAAATTCTGAGGGATTGGGAGAGGGATTTAAATAATATAAACATAATAAGACAATTGGTTGGAAATAACCCATAATAATCCACAACCCCAACACATGGGGGATTTAGTTACACATGGAGTATATAATAATGATCATAATCATAACACATAAATAATGCATCGTAGTAGGCTTCAGATTGAGGAGCGTTGGGAAGGTAAAGTAGAAGGAACTCCTATCTTCTCTTCTCTCTTCCTCTTTATCCTCTCATTTGGTGTCTCTGGTTTTCTTTCCACCCATGTTTCAATCAAGAGGGCTTTCTCTCCTATTTATAGTCTTCAAAACTACATGGCATATACCAAAATACACACTATGTACCCAGTTAATGTTGACTTAGGTCTTCTTCTGATACTAGTAACTGATCTTCCACGCCAACCCATGAATTTCAACACATCATCAGGTGGTTGGTGGGAGTGAACATCATGTATCACCATCCCACATGGCATGTAGTATACACTTCGACTAATAAAACACTTCTAAAAGGGTATAGACTACATGTAGCTTGAAGTACATGGCGTGTTCAACTTGGCCAACAATATGGGCGTGTACTTGTTCTGGTCGATCCGTGTGTTGGGGCGATTGTACACAATGTGTGCCTGAAGTACAAGCCATGTATATATGATTTTCTGTTATGATCTTCCCCGATTTCAGAAATTGGCTATAAGACTCCTAAAAATCATCATAATCACCGAATTAAAGCATTTCGATCTCCTAAATCAAAATAGATCTAGTGAAAATAGTTTTTTATACTTAGTAAAATGTATGAAATTATATACACAAATTGGTCACATCAAACTCTCCCACACATATCCGTTTTCTTGTACTCAAAAAAAATCTCAACATCCAATCAACGGAAGTCATACTCTAAAAGGGGTACTAGTCGACTAATTATACTTATAAATACAATAGCCATAGAATAGGATTTTAAAATGACCAAAACATATTTCAATTCCAAAGATATAATAATCATGCCTTCTATATAATCCAATTAAATATTTTCATTCTCTATTATACATATTGTTTAACTTGACATAAATAAACGAGACACTTGATGATTTGCCTCACCAAAAGGTATCATAATTATCACTCATGATTATGTAATCAGATTTATACTCAATATTAAGTATATACACTCTGTCCATAGGCTTTCAAGTGTTCTCATTCTCCACTTTAGAAGTTAAATAACAAAAATAATGGGGTCTTTCATTATGGTTCAAATGTTTCTAAGACTAAGGGTTGGTAGGTAATGATGTAAAATAATCTCAAATGCTTTAAAAGTAAGGATGAATTCTTAAATAACAGTGCATGATACTCAAAATAAATCTCACTTAAATTGAATCCCTAATCAAGATCTCTAAAAGGGAATTATCATCGTTATATTCTATTGCCAATATGGGCCCATAGACCATCAATAATATGTAATGAATGAATACGATGCCTCCTTTTAATTTTTTAAGAGGGAACACTAAGATTATATTGAATAGTGGTTTTGGATTCCCTTTTTACCAAATGAACTAGTGATAAACTCCCACACACTTAAGTGTATGTTTTCTTACAAAAATATACCATGAATGGTCAAAAATGCCTCTCTAATGCTAAAATTAATAATCATGATTAATTATGAAAGAATTAGGGTAGGAAGGCAAATATAGGCTTATAATTTAACATCTTATCAAGGAAGTTCATGGGTTCTAAGGGTTTACAAAGTTCATATGTTGGGTAGGTTTCATTGTCAAAGGGGCTAAAAAATAATCAACTGCCTCATTCGTATTAATTTGATTCAAAAATAATATTGTTTTGATGTGAAAAACTATCATGTTCTGGTAGTTATGCATATCCCAAGAATATCTCAAGAAAGAGGGTATAAGAAAGAATATTTCAAAAAAATTTGGAATTCCTCGTCGGAATGAGTAAAAATAAAAGGTCAATCAGGTAATGACATTAGTACAAATGATCAGTCTAATAATTGTAAACATCCAAGACTTGAAATCCAGAACCAAAATATATCAGCAATCATTTAAAAAACATTGAAAATTCAAATAAGCACATACCTTTTAAAATTAACTTTTATTTCTTTATTATTTCTATTTATAATTAATCAAAAAACTTCCAAATTTTAAAATATTTCAACTATTAATGAGGTATCCTAGATCAGTTCAAGGAAAACACTATTGTTGTCAGATACCCTCCACCACACATAATACAACACGTGGTCCCCCAAGAGAAATACCAAGGAAGAGGTGACAATGTGGGGAAATAATGGGGGTAAAATGAGGGGAATAAATAGATGAAGTAAATCCAAATTTGAAAAGGAAAAAGAAACATTGAAAAATACTCCCCTCATGGTGAATGTACAAATATGCATGTAGTCTAAATAGAGATACCCATGTCGCTCAAGAGTACCTATGTCTGTTGAGGGAATGAAAAAATAAATCTACAGATACAGTCATCATCACATACCAGACATAACACAATATATATATATATATATATTGGAAATAAATGTGCCAAAAACTAGTCACTGGACCACCTTAGAAGAAGAATCGTCTGCAATAGTTGAAGATGTTAATAGAGAAGTTGTCACAGCGGAAACTAGATGCACTAAATTGAAACTCTGAGTGGTAGGAAAAGAAGGTACCTTAGGTGGGATAACATGGGATATAGCAGTTGGGCTAGCAGTAGAGTGTAGAACTGAATATGTGGCCAGAGCTGTCTGCTGGGTATGTGCAGTAGAAGGAAGAGTATAAGATGAAGGTACTAGCGCAAATGATGCCACTGGTAGGGAATGAGCTATTTGATGGAGGATAAACAACAACTAACTCTCCATCTGTGTCTGTGTCCGAGTGATGGAAGACTGGTGGTGCTGATGAAGGTCTATATGATGGTCTATCTTGGCTAGGCAGAGAGTGGTGGGGTTAACAGCCAAGGGTGTGGGTGGAGGTGGGGAGGTGTAAGGGAAAGAAAAAGAGGGTATGGTGGAAGAATAATTATGGTCAACAAATGTGGGGCGGGTTGTAGAAGGATCAGCCACTGTTCGATGTGGTGGGTCAGGGTCAGCTAAAGTAGTGGGAGCAGCTGGGTCGTCTATCATCTCTACTAAATCCGATGCATCCTACACATGTCTATAGCCATCTCCCTAATGCTCAACCATCTTCATAAAGATAATCATGAGGAAGTCAAGATGTTGAGATGATCCCAAGGGGTCATGAGGGAGATTGGTCTCCAAAACTCCCAGATGGTGAGGCAAATTGGTGGCATAGAAGCCGTTGTTCAGGTTTACTTAATGAGCATGGATCATAGATTGGAAATAGGTCTCTACAATATAGGTGAGGTTAGGGCAATCATGCTGAATGACACAACTGAGAAGCTCTATGTCATGCCCAGACAAGACACCCATGTACTCATGGTGAGTAAAAAGGATGGCACTAAATCACTAGTGAATGAAATGAAGAGGAGGGGAAATGATGAGTGTGCTCTTATGTGATACAGGGGTGTACCTGTGGTCAGATCCAACAATCTCCCACCACATGGCGATGAGGTTAGAGATCTCTGGGATGGTATTTCTAGAGACAGAAGGTGGGGGTGGAAGGATGGGCATAGAAGTAACACCCTCAACCCAAATCTTCCATGGTAATGGAAATGTTTCAACCGCCTATATGAAAGATAACCAGCTTAGTTGTATCTTTGGGAGTCTCTCATTAGGCTGGCCCATCGAACTCGAAGGTTTTCATGTACTCAAAAAAATCATGATAATTTGAAGTGCTGACATGGAGTGTCTCAAGGAGATGTGTATAGATAAGGATCTCTTAAATCTCCTCCAAGATTATGATATACTGGGGAATGATGACATTGATAAAGCAGCCGCTCATATGTATTTTCCTCATGAAAAAAATGCCTCAATCTGTCCACTGTAGAGATTCCCTTAGCGAAGATCAGACATGGGTGTGACTGAGGGCGGGGAGGTGGTGGGACCAGCTGAGGTGGATCTACAGGGGGCGGGGCAGAAGGGCAAGCATCTCTATAAGGAGGAAGAGTAGAGGGTACCAGTGCGGTCTCAAGCAATTCCACTGAAGCAGTTCCTGGCCCTGAAAGGACGAAGCTAGAAAAGGGAAAAAAATCACCTAATCTATCAGCCACTGGAGATGGGGAAGTAATAGCCAGTATTATATTAGTAGTGGTAAGAGTGGGAGACATGGAGGCTACCAAACATGAGGATGGGACTAATGGAGGTTTTAGGAGAAGAGGTGGTAGTTTCGCCAACAGTAGGGGTTGGAAAACTGGGAAATAAAAATTTGGCTGCTCAAAATGATGAAAAAGAATCCAACATAGAGGGTGGATTTCTACCTCAGTAGAAGAAATGGGCCACTTCCCACTCATGAGATCGTCACCTGTCATAGCAGAAAGAAAGAAATGTAAAGAAAAGAAAAGAAGAAGAAGAAGAAAATAATAAGAAAGGAAGAAACTGTGATAAAATTGAAAACTACGTGAAACATGGTGTGTAGATTTAGGGTACACAACATGTAGTATGATCTGTATAAGAACCCATGTACTCTGGATAGACATTCTGAGAGGGAATTTTGTTAGGTAAAAACAATGACATGGCATGTAACTAGTTGTTCATGCCATGTGTAGGAACATGGAGTGGTGCCTGTGTAAGTTCCCCGACACGGCTCAGCTCTAAGGATTAGATATAAAAAGACATAATGTGTGAAACATGTAAAAACTGTGTGGATAAACTTGGAGTGCAAGGTGTGTATTCCACCCACACTAAATCATCCAAAGACCAGAGGAAATTTCTTGTACGAAACATACATGCAGTGTTTGTCAACATGGGAAGGGGTCATATCCAAGAGGACATGGGCTGGGCCAGAAGGCCATGCGAGGCTCTATACATGGCATGTACCAAACAATCGCACCATGTATATTACAAATGTAGAAAATGTTCGGTGTGTGTCCATGTACTATATGTACATGACATGTGTTTTTCATGCACCTCATGTACTGTGTGGGAGACCTAAATGGTCGCCCAATCTGAAATCACCCTAAATAGTTTTGAAAACTTAAAAAAAAGAGTGGAGAATGGTCTAGGAAAGGTGAGGATCAAAATGCAGAATAAAATAGGCCCAAAATAACACATAATCTACGGATTGCTGAGAGGGTGGTGGGAAAACTTATGAAGGGAGAAAATGGGGAGGGGGGCGGGGGTCTCACGACATGGGATGAAGTCAGTTAGGGTCCCAAACTTTATACCTAAACTACACGACATTTCTTAAATCATACACACCATCTATGGGTTTGTTTTGTTTTTTATTTATTATTATTTTACAAACTATATATATATAATTATTTAATAATTTACAATAAAAAGAAAAAGGAATATTTCGCAACTTAATTAAACCTACACATGTTGTGTATCAAAGAAATACACGTCATGGGTTTTAAAATTTGAAAATGAGAGCTACAACATTTGGTTAAGTGATTGGGCCACGATTCGAACTAGCAACTGGCCATTCCAAATGTAAGACCTCAACCACTAGAGTAAAGGTTTTAGTGCTGCCCATTTTTAGTTACGTTTAATATTTAATGTACACATAGAGTTCTTGAAAGGAAGAGTAAAATCCACATCATGTGATTTTAATTTGATTAAAAGGGATGAAGAAGGTATATTAGTTCAGCTCAAACCCATGTCTTTTGAATCCAAGGCCAATACTCTAACAATATACCAACTAAACCAGTATGTGTTTTCTTATTTCAAAAACTATTTTCATTGTAATTATAGACATAGTACACATGACATATATCCAAATACACATTGTGTGGTTTTATTAATATGAAAAATGATGGAAATGGGCTGGTTATCAGGATTTGAACCTGGGTCTATTGGATATGGTTTACGAACCTATCCATCCAGTCCATTCCTATCACAAGTATTATTTTTTTATAAAACTTATATATTATTTATAAAAATAACTCACACATCATCTAATAAAACATGGGTATAAAAGGATGAACCCCATGTTGAAGGTAGGTATGGAGGGACTCGAACCAGTGATGACTCAAATATATTACAATAACATTTCCATCGGCACCAACATCATCCATGTTTATTAACATATTTAATATATATTTATAATATTAGATTACACACTAAAAAATTATGTACAAACCATGTGTCTATGTGGTACCTTGCGTGGAACCTCTAGGTTGCCTTCCAGGAAGTTCCTTTTTTAAGGTCTTTTCCTTGACCACACCTAAGTATCTTGCTATCAAAAGTGTATGGTGGAGATTGTTCCCACTATATCCTTCATGTGAAGATAGGGTTTGAGATGCTTCCCGTTCACCTTGAAGGATTGACCATCTTCTCTAGAAACTTCCACCCCACCATGGGGGAAGACTTTGATCACTCAGAATAGTCCCAAAAACCGGTACTATAATTATCCTGGAAAAAATATCAAATAGGAGTTAATAAATAGTACCTCCTCACCATGCTGGAAAGACTTCAGAGAGATCATGCAGTCATGGATCACCTTTTTATTTTCTTTATATAGCCTAGAATTCTCATCTGCCTACATTCGAATCTCATCAAGATCTGTGAGTTAAAACATGCGCTTCTCTTTTGTAGATTTTAGATTGTAGTTTGAAGCCTTCATAGCCGAATAAGATTTATGCTCAAGTTCCACTGGTAAATGAAACAACTTACAGTAAATCAACTGGAATGGGGACATCCCTTGAGGTGTTTTGAAGGCAGTAATATATTCCTAGAAGGAATCATCATGTTTCTTGGACCAGTCCTTCCTTGAGGATGAAACTACATTCTTCGGGATCTAATATAATTCTCTATTTGAGACTTAAAATTGTCCACTGGATTAAGGATGATAAGGCGTCCCTGTGTTATACTTCACACCATACTTCAGAAGTTCATTATACATCCACACATTTTCAAAATGCATCTATCTATCAATTATCAAATCTCGTGGAACACTAAACCTGTAGAAAATATTTTTCTTTAGGGAGTCCATGACGACCTTCGCTGTGTTGTGTGTTATGATGGAAGATTCCAACCATTTTAATACATAATCCACAAAAATTAGTATTTAAGAGTTTCTAAATGATGGGGTAATGGGTCCCATGAAATCATGATCCCATACATCAAATACCTATACCTCAAGGATAGGGGGTTGAGGCATTTCCAAATCGGTGGCACATGTTACCACTTTTCCAGAACCTATTATAACATGTTATAAAATACTGTGAATCCTTGTGTATGGTAGGCTATAAAATTCCATATTTTGAATTTTAGCTATCGTTCTGTTAGGTTTGTGATGTAACCTAACTAGGAAAGAATGAAAAAACTGTAAAATTCCTTGAATATCTATTTCTAGGATGCAACAGCAGATTACCCCATCTCCACATGAGCAGAAGAGCCGCAGGTCTTCCTAGAAATATCTTTTCACTCCAGATATAAATCATTTCATTTATTTAAATGATTGATTAGGGTGAATGAATCTTGTAGCCAAGTAAACCGCTATGTTGACATACCATGGGAGTGGTGTAACTCAAACTCAGAAAAGATACTCTCCGGGGAAGTCCTCTTTGATTTATCTATCATATTATCTTTCTAAATGAGGCAATTCCAATCTAGAGTGATGATTGGAAACAAATTTATCACTACCCTTCTTATCATAGATGTCCAAGTAAAATTATTATTAGAGAATCTCTCAATGGATGAGTTGTGGTTTTTCATCATTCATATTTAGAAAATATTTAACTACTACATAGTCAGTGTAGAAAATAACTTCGGATAGCACTAAATAAGAGAAAAACATGTTGAATGCAAAAACAACTGCTAGAATTTCCTTCTTCATGGTATTTTTGTTAATTTGTGTTTCGTTGAGAGCTCTTCTATCATAGTGAACTAGTCTAAAGATTCGATTTAACAACTTCCCAAACACTACTCCAATGACATAATCACTTGCATCACACATAATCTCAAACTGTTCTTTCCAATTTGGGGCAATCATGATATGTGATTCTACCATTTTTTCTTCAAAAGTTAGAAGGATGTGGTGAAGGTTTCATCAAACTCAATGATACCATCTTTTGAAAGAAGCTTGGTTAGTGGTCATACACTCTTTGTAAAATCTTGAATGATTCATCTATAAAAATATGCATTCCCAAGAATGCTCCAAATGTCCCATAGAGAAGTTGGGATAGTCAGTTGTGAGATGAATTCAAATTTGGTTGGTTCAACTTCAATTTCATTTATATAAATCCTGTTGCATATGATGATTATATTTTGTACCATAATGTGGCACTTCTCTCAGTTTTAAACCAGATTGGTCTGCTCACACCATTCTAGGACCAATTCCATTTTTCTTAATCTAGTGTTGAATTATTTTCCATAGAATAAAAAATCATCCATAAATACTTCTAGATCTTCTCAACCATATCATGAAATATTTCCAACATATGTCACTAAAAGTGGTCTGGAGCATTGCACATGACAAAAACATCCTTCAGTAAGAAAAGGTTACCCAAGGGAATGTGAAGGTTCTTTTCTCTTGGTCTTCAGGGGAAATTGAAATTTGGTTATATCCAAAATAATCATCCTAAAATAATTAGAATTCGTACCCTGTTAATCACTCGAACATCTAATCTATGAAAGGTAGTTGGAAGTTATCTCTTCATGTGAAATCCTTATTTTTTATATAATCCTCACATACTCTTCATCCCATGACAGTTCTTATTGGTATAATTTCATTTTTATCATTATTGATCATGGTGATAGCCCCCTTTTGGGTACCACATTCAAAGGACTTACCCATGGGCTATTAAAGATTTGGTAGACAAACCCTGCATCCAAAAGCATGATCAACTCTTCCATCATGACCTTATCTCATGGGAGTATTTATCTATTACGGTGGTTACTGAGAGGGCTAGGATCATTCTTCAAGTAACACCTTGTGGGTACAAATGGTTGGGATGATCCCTTTACGATCAGCTACTATCCACCCAATAGATTTTTTCTTTGTTTAAGAACTTCGATAAGTGCATGCCCTTGATCTTGAGAGAGGGAATAATTGATTATAATGAGTAGAATGTTCTGATCACCCAAGTACCCATATTTAAAAGATGATTGGATAGGTTTGGGTTCAAGTTGTGGGGATTTTGAGAACCGAGGGAAGAATTGGTTCTACCTTGACCCACTCGAGAATATCTATAATAGTTGAACGTTGCCAATAATGACCACCCTAGCCGATGATTAATTGCAAATCCTCTATTTCATAATCAGGTAAGTTGATATTGATAAATGGTTAATCTGTGATAGAAGAACATTCCAAGTCATCTTCCATGTGCCTCATGTGATTTTTCATAGTTAATAATTCATAACAGTCCTCAAGTTCTATCAGTGATACTTGATTAACTGCTTTGAGGACATTGTATGATACTTTTTCATCTCCCACTCTGAAGATCAATTCACCTTGATGAACATCAATGAAAACCATCCCAGTATCCAAGAAGGGTCATCCTAGAATGGGAGGAGCCTCTTGATATTCATCCATTTCAATGATTATAAAATCAGTAGGAATAATCAACCTTCTCACTTTCATGAGGACTTCTTCAAGCATCACATTAGGATTTTAAATCGATCTTTCTACGAGCTGTAGTGACACTCAATTAGGTTTTAATTAATTCATATTTATCTTATTAATGAATAAATAGGGTATAAGTTGACACTATCCCCAAATTCACACATGGAATTCCCAAAGTTACACAATCCAATGGTGCAAGGAATGGTAAAACTACCTAGATCATGGAGCTCTGGAGGAAGAGACTACCTGACCATTGATGATCATTACTAAGTGAGAGGAATTGTTCCAAAATCGTCTATATTTCTATTGTTAGAGGGAATTTACTTCATAAAAATCTTATATGATTGAATTTGAGTAAGTTCCTCTGCAAAGGAAATGTTGATTTGAATTTTCCATAATACCTCCATGAATTTTTGAAATTACTGACACAGCTTCATCTGCTTCATTCATGGAGGAAACATTAAGGTAGGATCATAAGGCTTGAACTCCTCTTTTACTTTACCATTTGAAGCCTCCTTCTCTTTTTATAGGCTCTATTTTGAGGGAGACTCCTTGAACTCAGATTCATTATTCAATGATGGGGAAAGTAGAGATGGATTTTCACCTTGATTTTCAGTTATTTTCTGGAGTAGCTCCTGCTGACTTTGTAATGTGAGAGAATTGACCTCCTCCCATAGGTTATTCTCGGTAATACCCAGTAATGTACTAGGTTTACTTGAAGATATTTGATTGGAAATTTTCCCAATATGATTCTCAAAGCTCCGAATAGAGGCCTCCTAATTTAAAAATTGTGCCTCACAAGTTGTTACAAATTTTTACAACATCTCCTCAAGCTTGGAGGGGGGTTAATACTAAGGTTGTTGTGCAGTCGGTTGAGGTTATGGATGGCTTAGTGGTTGTGCCAGATGAGAGTTTTGATACCTTTATTGTTGGAAGGATCCCTACTACTTCTTTCTGGGATATTGATTCTGGTATTGCTATTGACCATATCCAGTTGGCCTTTGGAGGTGGGGTTGATAATTTTGATGTTGTTTACCCCATACCATATTCAAGTTATCCTTCCATGCTGAGTTTTGGTATTGAGGGTATGTGTTTGGAACTCTATTCTTAGATACATAGCATATCTCACTTGTGGATAGACTGGAACTTGTCCCCGAGCAGTCACCCATGGAGTGGTTGTCACCACATTCACTGCATGCTGGGTGGTTTTCTTCATGAACATGATATGGGATTGAAGATTAAACACAATTATATTTTTGGACACAAAATTGAGTTGGGAAGCAAGAATCTTAGTTGAATCATTGTTATTAGTGCCCCTCTTTTGAGTACCCTACTATGAGATCCATTGGAAGCTATTTGCTGACATATATTTGAGAAAGTAAAATAGTTTCTGTAAGGATTTACATATCATAATTCTACCTGCAGTTGCATCCACCATGGATTGGGTGTTTGTTGTAAGACTTCTATAGAATGTTTGGACTTTCATAAACTATAAGGGAACTTCCTTAACATTTCTTTAATGATACTAGGATTCATACAGGGACTTGGAATATTGTTCTTGGGAACTATAAATTTGGTTCCTCAATGTCACCATCTTGGAGGCTGGGAAATATTTTCATAAGAATGATTTGTCCAATGCCTATCAAGTGAGGATGTAGTGTTGAGGTAGAACTTTGATCCAGTCCTTCATTTCATCCCTTAATTAAAAGGTGAATAAACGAAAGAGAATGGTAACCTCAGACACCACAAGGCAGCAAAAGGTGTCACAAATCTCTAGAAAATTGGAGAGACGAGAATTGGGGTCTTCACTTGGTAATCCTCTAAATTTCACCGTGTTTTGGTTGTGTTGCATGATGGCCGACATGATATTGAAATGAAGGGCTTGTACCGATGGTCTAAAAAATTCTTGTATCTACCCCTTGGATAGAAGGAAGACTGTACTCCCTAAGGGTACATTGTGGGGGCAGTTTCTATTGAGGAGGTGGGGAAAAAATTGCTACTTAGGAGAAAAATAAGGACCATGCCCTGGATAAAGGTATAAAAACTGCTCTAGTGGGAACTGTTGGGGTTGATATGAGCAATAACCTAGAACAAATGGAGCTGGTTGTCTTGGTTGGTATTGTGGGACGAACTCCATTATGTTTTCTAGTGTATGTTGGAACTAATCATTCTCTAAAACTAATTATTGGTTTTGATTGTCATCTGGTACAAATGGTTTTCCAACTCCTTGGATATCAGCTGGATTTCCCTCTTCAATGTGCACCATGGGGGTGTTCTGGTTGTGCTTGTCCCTAAGTTCCCATCATCAATGTAAGATCATTCATTTGATCTTAGGATCAAGTAGAAGGATGTCTGATGATTCAGTACTCTTGGAATTGGTGATTCAGCCACTCAGGTACTTTTGATCCGATATAATGTAAAATGAAAAAACCAACTGTAAAATAAGAAAAATAAAATAATGTAAAACAAAAATGAGATTAAGAATATTTTTTTTTATTTTTCGCTTTTTATTTTCAATTTAATTGATACAAACTGGATGTATTACCAAACACCACTAATTTTATTTCCCAGAAACAACACCATAATTTTGTTTCATTTTATCCAAAGTTTTACGTTTGGAATCTAAAATTAATATATCAAAAATTATTACATAGTATAGTGCAATTATGGGGTTGATCTATAGGGAGAGAGAGTACCTACATTCTATTTTTCTAGTTTGTATTTAATTTGTTTAAGATTAACTGAATTTAAAGTCGATTTTTTTTTGTTTCACACATAAAGTGATAGATTTATCTATTGATTAGTGGATTTCAATTAAAGATAAAGGAATACATAAGATTTATTTTTTATGATTAATGAAAAGGAATGTGTGGTGGATGTAAATTTTTAAATGTTATTAATAAATTAGTTTGATTATCATGTTTGGTTGTTCATAATAAATCATATATCTAGTTTTAAAAATAACATAACCCCCTTGGTCTGGTACGTTTTGTTTGAATAAATAGTAAAAAATTCCTTGGTCAAGAATTTGATTCCTATTAATTTTGTTAATTATTCCATTTTGAGATAATTAGTGCACCAAATGATCCTAGGTGTACTTTTTTCGTAATTCCTCTACAGATCCCTAGAAATTCCATTCTTGGTCGGATATGAGGTTTCCAATGATATTCAACAAGAAATTATAAGGGATTATGAGAGATATATCATTAATACAAACATAATAAGGTGACTGATTAAATATAACCCATAATCATACACAACCCAACACATAGGGGATTTAATCACATATGGAGTTGAAAATAACGATCAAGATCTTTACACCAAGATACAGTATCGTAGTAGGCTTTAGATTGTAGAGAATCATGAAGGTAGAGAGGAAGGACCTCTAATGTTCTCTTGCCTCTTTCTCTTTATCCTCCAATTTTGTGTCTCTAGTTTTCCACTCCTCCAATGTTTCATTCAAGAAGGTATTCCCTCCTATTTATAGTCTTATGAACTACACAGTGTGTACCAAAATACACGCCATGTATCCAAGTCATGTTGACTTGATTCTTCTTCCACCCATCGACTTTGAACGCATCAGTGGGTGGTTGGTGGGAGTAAACGGTGTGTATCACAGTACCACATGGCGTGTTGTGTGCACTTTGTCAAATAAATGCTTCTATAAGAGAAGACACGATGTGTAGCTTGAAGTACATGATGTGCGTAGCTTGTCCTATAATACGGGCGTGTACTCGGTCTTGTCGATCCTTGTGTCAGGGTGATTGTACATAGTGTGTGTTATAAGTACATACTATGTATATATGAATTTTTTTTCTAATATTCCTTGATTTGTGACTTTGGCTGTAAGACTCTTGAAAATAAATATAATCCCTAAATTAAGCATTTTGATCTCCCAAATCAACATATATCTAGTAAAAATAGGTTTTTATACTCAGTATAATGTATGAAACTATATAAAAATATTAGGAATGCCCAACACTCACTAAAGAAGAGTCGTACAACCTAGAGAATTTTTCCTTTCATAGGATTCTATTTGATACTCCGAGAGCTAAATATGACACCTATATCTATTTTAAGTGGTAATTTTATCATAAACTAAATCAAATATTGTTCTTATCTCTACACACTCAGCTTCATGGACATATAATTTTGATCCCTAATTTGGTTCTCAATCTCTCATTCCTTGCTCCAGGACATATCTCTCTGAACATAGCTCCAACTGTCTAGCTTCTCGAGCCCTAATAATCACACCCAATAAATATGTTCCCTCCATTATAGTGCGAATAAAGATACCATAATCTGGTACCCTACATGATTCACCACACCCTATTCCCCCATGGACTAAAAATATACCCTAATTCAACTATTTTAGAGAACACTTGAAAGAGGAAGCAACTTATGAAGCTCTACATGCCCAAGCTTCCCTCCTTCTACTGACTCCATTGTCTGAACCTGTAACATGCTGGGATTTGAAGAGAAAAAAATTAGGTTTGATAGAATATACAAAATGAAACACCAACATCAGAATATATTTTAACACCATAATACTTTACAATAACCTTATTTTTAGATAAATTCAATCTTTCAGATAGCTTGCATTGGACACAACACCAGGTTTAAATGAAACATAATACTCTATCAAAAATTTATTATTTAAAAAATGTCCATTTTAACATAAGAATAAATTTGTAGGATGTGAATATGCATAACGAATTTATTAAAATATATGGTTTACAAATAATCATTGGTTATCTATAGATAATTAATAATAATAAAAATCATTTCAATGAATTTTTTTCTTTCTAAAAAACTATATTTTTTTAAAAAAAATGGTTTAGTCATTCTTTGCACACATAAATTAAAATAAGTTTTTCCTATTTTAGAAAATTAATTTTTAAAATTTGATTAATTATTTAAATTTTTTTATTAAAAATTACAATAGGGTAAATTTTTGGTATTAGTATGATATGTTTAATTTTTAAATGAATTGGGAAAAATAATGATTTTTATTGAAAACTTTCTTTTTGTTTAAATAATTTACAAGGATAAATTATATATTAAATTGGATTAAAATTAAAATTAGCTCAATTATATTAAAATTCTACTAATTTAGTCCATCTTAATCTAATTTATATTAAATTTTTATATTAAAACTTTATATCCTTATGATAATTTTATCTTGGGAAATCGGTTTTCTCATCGCATCTACTTGTATAATTTAAAATTAGATTATATAAATTGTTTTAATTTAAATTGGAAAAATGGATTCCATATTTTGAATCATAATAATTTATATAATATAATAATTTGAATGTAATTTTTTATCAACATGAATTGTAAAATGTAAAATATAATTAATGTGGTTAAGGTAAAAACATATTTACCAAGGGTTAAACTGAAAAGAGAATGGTTAAATAACCTAAAACATGCCCAAAAACCATTTTTATGGCCACATTTCTACCCTATAACATACAAAGGTAGATAATGTCCCTTTTCTTGAGGCCTATAAAATGTTAAAAATGTGGGTACAATATATTCTTTTCAAAAATTCCATTTGTGTCCTCTGCCCCTCTTATAAAAGGAAACCCCATATCCTCCCCTCTTAGGACATCAAAATCCATTTTTAACTTGGAGTACCAACCCAAATCCATACCTTACTCCACTATAAAAATACTAGAGACATTTTTATTAAATCTATCCTAAGAAGGCTGTTAGTGCAAACCTAAAGTGGTCATCTGATGAAGAGGAAACATTCTTTAATGAGAAATTTTATTCTATTTATTCTTCCACATTTTTAAATGTTATCAAAACATGATAGTTTAATAACAATAGAATGTACCATATTATAAGATATTATTATGTTCAGTTAATGACCTATATCCATATACTCATCCATCAAATATGAAACAAAACTTTTGATCATGTGTATGATGGACTACCGCCTCACGAACTGATATAATTTGTTTTCCATCACCACCTTTCATGGATGGATATAATGATGGATAAAACACATGTATATAATATTTATGATATTATTATACTTATAGAATTATAATGAAATAAATAAATTCATACATTCTATACTGTTTAAAATATGATAGCATCCCCCATGTGTGTGGAGGACTACCACCTCACAAAGTGATGTGATTCATTTATCACTTACATTTTATATGGAATGTAATAAGGATAAATTAATTAAATATACGTGATATAAATGATATCATATTGAAATTTAAAATTAATATATCACACACATATTTACCCTTTCTCCTATTAAGGAAATGATAATGTACCCTTATGCGTGCGTATGACCTACCGTCTTTACAAAGAGGAGTGATGCATTCTCCAATTTAAAATTTTAATAATTATTATAAAAATGTATATAATGAAAAAAAATGTTTTTATAAAATTTATATAGTTTCTTGAGATGATGGACCTATATCATATGTGCGTGAACCTATTCTATCATATAAAAACAATCATGAGAAAATATGGCAATTGACACATGAAAAATGACAAATAAAGAAATATTTGTTTTAAAAAAAGTCAGTAAAACGTATTAAAGGTATCATATATGATATTATCAATATGGATATTATACTAGCATAAATTAATAACATTCTTAAAACCATTATACATGATATTAAATCATATTCATCCAAATGTAATCATGAGGTAAGGGACCTCATCCCAATTTCCAATCATTAAGGCATATTAAAATGTAATAAACCTAATTTATTTTATATGGTGTATATATTTCCCATTTGAAAAGAAATTTCATGATTTATTAATCATTAATGGTATTTAAAGTTTCTATTTGTGTTATTTAATCCAATGGGATTTTACGTTACAATTACTAAGTGGTAAATAATTTCATAACTAAATTTCCTTTTATTGGGTTATATTACTTCGTCACTGTAGTTGATATTTTATGAGTATCTATGTATTTATTTTTTACAATATTGTGTTCAATATATATTTCTTTATTTTTATTTACATTTTATACATATAATTGATTCATTGGTTAATTAGAACTTCAATGTTATGATCTTTACGAGGGTTTATTTGACAGTCTCATTTTAATCAAGATTATTTATGCTTGAATTTTTATTATAGGAAATTAATTTATCATTTTAAAATTAACTCATTTATATTTCATATAATATATATATTCATGAATTTTTCCACGAATAGTACCATTTTTCACTCTTTGGAACATAAAATTATAGAGGAATTATTTGAATAAAATTTGACTTTATTTCCATATTTAGTAAAAAATCCCCCATCTTTTAAAAACATGTTTTCAAAAAATGTTATTAAAAATTTTCAATTGATTTGTTAAATTAATTTTTAGTCATGTTTGAATATTTACAAAAAACATTTTCAAATTAATGTTCATGTCTTTTTCCAAAGGTGGCTTGATTTAATTTTACCAAATATATAAAAGGAATATTTGTATTAACTTGTACAGAATATACAAAATATTCTTCCATCATAACCACTAAATATTTTAATTCCTACATTATAAATTTAAAAGGATATGTTCCATGAAAATTATTTTAAAAATATTTTTTTAACTTTAGGTTTTAAAAATATTTACAAATTAAAAAATGATATTTTCCTCAAAAATATTTTTAATGACATTTTTATTGTATTGATATTCATCAAGGACAACAACCCTTTATTTTAATTATACTTTATATGGGATATATTTTATTAAGACCATCTGTATTCATTCAATGGATGCCTCATAATCATTTTGACCAAGGAAGGTAGTGAAATTCACTATCTTGTTTCATTTTTGTAATCATTTACTTTCGCTTGAAATATTTACATTCATGTGATCATTGGATGTCGAATTTAACTTAAATATACATATTATTTATCAAGGATATGTTTATTGATTAAAATGTAAATCATTTATATTTACATTGTTCTATATTAAAATTTATTGATTTATATAGGAAAATTTTGATAAATTAAACAACTAGAAAAATAAGATTCTTCCAGGGACCTAGAAACATAGTTTTAAAACTGCGGCTATAGGTGGATATGGCCACAGTTTTAAAACAATGGTTTATGTCAATTTTTCATGGTATATAGCCACGGTTTTGAAAACCGTGTCTATATTCAAAATTTTTCAATGGGATATTGCCACATTTTTAAAAACTGTAGCTATAGGTCTCTCACCCTTGCTCGGGAGAAAAATGTTCCTACCAAAAAAGGGTGGGGAGACCTATTTCCAAATATTTTAGGATATTTTTAGAGTTTTTAATATTCTATAAAACATATTATATATACATACACAAAGTTCTTGGTGGTGTAGTGGTTAGGGTGCTGATACCTGAAGTCAAGGTGCAAGGATTAAATCCAGCTAGGCACATATTATTTTATGTTATCTCTGTAGCTTTCTAGGGATACATCCATAGTTAAAACCATGGAAATAGGACATGTATTTACATGGTTGAAACCATGGCCATATGTCAACCACCACAGTTGACAATGAAGACACCTATTTTCACGGTTAAAACTATGGCCATAGGCCAGACACTACTACCACAACGATAGCACCCACTGTTGGGAAAAACCATGGTCGTAGCCTACGACCACAGTTTTAGGCCCTATTATAGTGATTTTGAACTGTTTAAATAGCCCATTTTTGTAGTTGTGTCATATTAATTTTGCATCATGGATATTTGATGATAAATAATATTATTTATGTAATAAATTGATTATTGGATATATGAGGAATAATTTGGACATGATGTGATAGTTGGTGTACAAAATTATATATCCACATGATACATCAGTGGTCTCATGTGTAGAATTAGTAAGCTATCATTAATTTCATTTTATCCATAGTTTTAATATTTGTTTTTAAAGGTCTTTATAGTTAAGGTATCACGAGTCTTGAGATCATGACATCCCATAATTAAGAATTTCATTCACTAAGAATTTACATATTATTATCTATGAGATATTCAATGTGATATTATATATAGATTTATTCCATTGTAATTTATTGTTGAAATGGAATGTGCACTTAGATATTTACCATTACATATTGATATTTCCCTATATAGTCTGGATAGTCAAGTTATTTAAATAAAATGTATTTTCATTTATATAATAGTCTATATTGATTTTACCCTCTCTTTTTAAGATAGTCATGTTATTTAAATAGCATGCGTTTTTAGTTATTTACCTTACCATATTGATTATTCCTTACCTATATCTGATAGTCAAGTTATTTAAATGGAACATGAATTTAGTTGTTTACCATTCTATATTGATTATTCGTTATTTTATCAAGATAATCTATTTATTGATTAAATGGAATGTAATTTCTTATATTTACCATTACATATTGATTATACCTTATTTATTATTATTTATTTATTCATGATAGATTATTCTTTACATAAAACTAATTGAGAATATATGATCACCCTTATATTGTTTCCTTTCCTAAGAATATTGGAAGTGTATTATGAATAATATGCAAGGATATTCTAGAGGAAATAATTATATTCTGGGAAAAAATTGTTTTATAATTTTTGTATTCAAATATAATATAGGAATCATGTAAATATCTAGATTACCAATACTACTAAAGTATATAGTCCTTTAGACTGTGATTTGTTGTATCTTAATCCACTGTAATAAAGTAATATATTTGCTTTGGGTTACTAGAGTTGGGGTTATTATAGTTGGTAGCAGAAGAAATTTATTAGAAAACATGGGAAATGTTTTTAGGAAAACATAGATTAGGGAACATAAACGTATGATATTATTTTTGGATAAGTATATAAGAACATACAAAAATTTTATAAGGTATTTATTATGTAGTTTTTCTGGAAATACATCTCACTGTAGATATAAAAGTGGATCTGGTTCTAGAAAATATGTACCTAGAGGTAATTACTCAGAAAAAGGTGTGTCTATCTTGACTTGAACAATACCTGGTATATGAAAATGGGCCTTACCATTCACCTAGTTTGACACTCGCAGGAGACATGTTTTGTAATATTTTACATTTTCATTACAAAACATTATGATGTATTTGAATACATGATAAAAATGAATAAAATATATTAAACATAAGGATTCATTGATTAAAAATAATGTTTCATTATTTATACATCCTATAAATGATTATATTTTATAACAACATTGATAATTGTTTCTCAAACTATGATTTTTGGATTAATCCAATGGATGGAACCTGAAGGAATCGTGTTAATATTGGACATGAAGGATGATGTGGGGACTATAAAACACTGAATTGGATTATTAATGGAGTGAAATATATTTTGATTAGGCCTAATCAGTTTTCAAAAAATATGATTAGCAACCTACAACTTAATCAACTCTTTAACTCACTAATGTAGAGAAGGATTGAGTTCACTTAGAGCAAGTGTATTGGAGAACATGGAGAAAATAAGGCTTTATTTCGTCTATGTTAATAAAATATGGAAAGATACACCTAAGAAATAATATTAAATTAATTGGAAAAAATTTAATGTTTGGAAAATAAGGGCATAGAGTAATTAAATTATGAAAAAAATGAAGAGTTCAATGGAAGGAAAGAAAATTCACCATTGGGATCAATTTATAGTTCATTTTCTTAAATATATGAAACCTATGATTTATTAGAGTCAATTCCATATTTTTATGTTTAACCCCTATACTAAGGAAGAACCTATGTTGAAATAAAATGGATCATGTATTTATTTATCAGGATTTAATAATTAAAATTTACAATTATTTTAGTAGTGGTATTTTTGTTATAATAATCATGAAACATCTAAGTATTTTTTTAAATTTTATAATCATATATGTCTTTTTAACTCTATATTTATGGACACCATAAAGGGATAATGATTTAAAGGTTTATTATAAGTTCAAAATATTAAACACCCATTTTAAGGATTTATATGATGGGAGTCTGCCAATATTGAAGATTTTTTAGGAATTTATTTTTTGAAAATACAACCCATTGGTTTAATATATGTTTTTGTGAAAATTTTATTTAAGGAAGAATACCCTTTAATTTTTTGAGAATAAGTTTAATGGTATTAGTAACCTTTAATGTTTATCTTATCTTCATATTGAGATAATTATGGGGCATTACACTTTGGGAATATTATAGAAATTATATTAAATTGTTTTAAGAAAAATGATAACCCACATGATAGGTGACAACCTATCGTATCCAACAAAGCTATGGGGCTTGAACCCTCAAATGAAGGGGGGAAAGGGTGTTGTGACTACCACTGGCCTACATGATTTTCTAGTTAATATTTCATTTTTATTATTTAATTGATTTGACTGATAAATATTAATGTTAAACTAGTGGTGTTATAGTTAACGTATAGATATTAATGTATTATACTTGATAACTTGTTCTAACCATAATAATTGTGGAAAATATTCATAAATAGATGAAAAAACAAGTAACTCTTTTATGGATCTTATGATCTGTTAAAATTGAATTTTAGTGCTTCAGGCATACCAAATTAATTTTTAGATATTCATTTCTTGGTGTAAGATATGAATTTGAAACTAATAATGGCTCAACCAATGTATTAAATTATTATTATTAAATAGAAATATATCAACTAATTATTTTCCCATATATTCTTATATTGTAAAAGAATTCATCAAACTTAAGAAAACGAAATTGAAATAGAAAATTTATCATTGTACCTTTATTTCAGATGAATTAAATATAATTTTAAATCATCATATATTTGTGGTTTTGACATCGTTAATATTCCATCTATTATTCACTTTATTATGATCAATAACTATTATCACTATCTATAATTATTTTTTCTTTTCTTCCATTACCATATCTTCAATTCCAACATATTTTCTCCTACATGGAATTCTACTATGTGTTATTCTAGATGAACTTAATTTTTATATCATTAAGGGGAAATTTTATTAACCCTTTTTATAATAAGGGTTTGTAAAATGTATATTTCAAAATATCATGCCCTTGATTATAGAGATCAAGTATGAATTTTGAGGTTTCAATTTATTGAAGGTGGGGAGAATGAAACACCCTGATATTTTAAAATAAAAATTTGGACTGAATAGATTATATGACATTAAACACCAAGATTTAATGAGAATGTAACAACCAGATAATTTACAATATATTTATTTTTATATAATTCAATCTCTTCAATACATTGTGATGCATGCAACACCAGGATTAAACAAATCACAATACTCTATTAAAATAATATTACATAAACAATTTTCTTTATAACCTAGATGTTATGTAGGTTAATATAAATAGGACGAACTAATTTATTAAATTTTTTTTTTCACATGTTCGTTGGTTATCTATTAAATAAAAATAAAAATAAAAATAATCTAAAATAAAAAGAAATCTTTTCTAAAAAACAAAATTTTCTCTAAAATATGGATTAGCCACTCTTTGAAAACACAATTTAAAAATAATTTTAACCACTTTTAGAGAAATTTATTGCATGATTAAGTTTTTAAATCATCAGATAAAAATTAACTTTGGGTGAATTTTTCATTTTTTCGGAAAATACTCACTTTCTGATGAGTATTTAAAAATAATAATATTAATTGATTTTTTTGAATAATTTACATGGATAAATTATAAATAATTTTTTAAGGTAAAATTTGTTCAATTATATTAAAATTTAACTAATTTATGTAATTTTAATCAATTACATATTAAAATTTGATATTAAACCCTTTTATAATTATGATAATTTTCTCTTTAGAAATCCACTTTTTTATCGCGTCTATGAGTATAATTTTAAATTTAATTTTACCAAATTTGTGAATTGAACATAGAAAATTTGATTATATATTTAAAACTAGAAAAATTATAATTTCTAATATGTTTAAATTAATTTTTTACCATTATGAATAGAAAAATCAATAAAAATTATTTATCATAGTTGAGTTATGAACAAATTTACTAGGATTAAACTAAGAAGGTAAGGGTTAAAAGTGACCTAAAACAAGTAAAAACATATTTTATAGACATATGTATACCTTATAACCTACAGGAGTCGATAATTATCCATTTTGGAGGCTTGTTTCATGATAAAAATGTTTATTTAATTTATTCTTTCCAAAACTAATCTTGGTGTCTCTTCTCCCCCACATATAAAATTCCACCCCATCACCTCCCCATCTCACACATCCAAATCCATTTTATTTTTTTAATACCTTTAAAAATAACTTCCTTACTCTCCTCCCAATATCCTAGATCCCATTTTTAACATAAAATTGTACTAATATTTGTTTTGGTGGATATCTAAAGAGGTCATCCTAAAAAGTGGTAACGTTCTTAAATGGGCATTTCAATTTTATTTCTTCTTCCACATTCAAAAAATATTATTCAATAATTATATTATAATAACAACATTATATCCCATATATGGATATGTCATTATTTTATGGTCATGAAATATATCCATCTCCTCTTCTATAAAATAGGAAACAAAATAGTTGATCGTGAGCATTGGAGACTACCACCTCGCAAACAGATGTAATTCTCTTTCCAACACCACATTTCAAGGATGTATATAATTATGGATTTAACAATTGTATATAAAATTAATGAAATTATTATATTTATGTAATTATATTATCACAAACAGATTCTTTCCTTCCATTCTATTTAAAATATTATAACGCCGCTCATGTGCATGATAGACTACCGCCTCATGGAGTGATGTGATCCATTTATGACTTAATCATTAAAAGAATGTAATAAGTATATATTTAATGAATAAATGTGATATATATGATATTATATTGATTCTGTAAAATTAATATACCAGTACCTTCATAACCGTTTCACCCATTAAGGAAATGACAACGTTGCTCGTGCTTACGTAGAACCTACTGTCTCCATGAAGTGATGTGATACATTATCCATGCTCAAATTTTAATAATTATTAAAAAAATCTATATCAAGAAAAAATAAAATTTAGAAAATTAATCTCATTTTTGATATTTTTGAACAATATATTATGTTCAAAAACCAGATCTTTCATAACCAAACACCCATGGGAAAATATTGTAACTACCACCCAAAACAATAAATATAATGAAATATTATCAAAAAATGATAGATCAAATGTTATAAGGGTATCACATATGATATTATAAATATATATATTTATGATAAAAATTAATAACATTCTTAAGCCTTTAGAAATGTGTTTTATGAACTTGAAACCAAAATAAATTGTGAGGTAGGGGACTTTGCCTAAATTTCCATTTATTATGAAATATTAAAATTTTATACAACTAATATAATTTATATGGTGTATATACCTCTAATTTGACATGTAATATAACTATTCATTAATAATTCATGGTATATTAAGTTTAAATTTTAATTATTTCATCCAAATAGATTTTAATTTAAAAATTTGAAGCTGTAACAAATTTCATCAATCAATTTCTTTTTATTGGGATATGTTACTTTTTCATTATCTGTCACGACCCGTCCTCAGGCCCCATGCCGTGACTATCCCAAGCCCGCCTTCCATAGGCCAGGGGCTGGCGACTAGAACCAAAGGCTTAAATCTCAACAACTGGGAAGGCATTGCCTTTATAAAAGTAAACAAACACCACGGAGTACAAGAGGAAGTAAAACACTAAGTACAAAAAGTGAAGTGCTGAAAAGTAAATGGGCCAGAATACAAACCCAACTGAAGTACAGCTACAACTGAACAAAGTACAACAGAAAAAGACAACAGCAGGAAGAAAGGAAGTAGCTCCTGGGTCGTCGTCCTCCGATCCTACCTGAAGGGTAGGTACAGATGGAGCAGCTCCGGGATCGTCCACCACAGATCCTATCTGAAAGGTAGGTACAGATAGCCTCCACAACGCTCTCTCCCATCAACCTCCTCCGACTGTCGTCTCGTCGTGAATTCCACCTCCGGTTACTGACTCGTCGTGTAGTCCACCTCCGGGTACTGACTCGTCGTGTAGTCCACCTCCGGGTACCGTTCAGTCCTCGAACACTCGGCCTCCGTCAGCACTACCCATCGTCTGCAACCAACACAACAAGGTGCGGGCATAGCCCGTGCAGGGGTGAGTATAACGATACTCAGTAGAGACCCCGAGACCCTCAAGGTATCACTAAAAACAACAAAGATAACCACAAAGAAGATCTCAACAGATAACCTCTACTTAGGTATATGCCCATACATATACCTAAGTTATCATGTAACCCATCTCAATCATTAGGAAACACAAAGATTAAGAAATCAACGGATAACCACTAGCCAGGTATATTCCCATACATATACCTAAGTTATCAAGTGACCCATCTCAATCATGAGGCAAACACAAGGTCATAGACTCAGCTCAAACCAGGATTTTTATTATCGAAACCATAACTGCTGAGGAGCTCCATCTCTGGAGTGTACAGTGGTCCTGTCACGACTCCGAGGTACTGCTCACTAACATAAGATTGCTAAGGTACTCCTCCTGTCGAGTACCGTGGGTCAGCCACCCAAACATAGTAGTGCTTCCCGCCGGGGTATGCCACCCAAACACAGTAGTGCACACCCCCTAGTAGCCTGCAGAGGTACTCTCCGGATGAGTACCGCAGGTCTGCACTGTCACACAGGTAGTGCTCCATCAGCCATGGATCTGCACTTCACAAAGTAGTGTTCCGTCCACTGGGCTAGTCGACTCACTCCAAGTCGAGTCGGTCAAGCAGTCGTTATGTCTCAGTCGGCTACACGGTCTCCGTACTCCGCACGCTCGTCTCCGGGAGGTTCCTCTCCATGAGCTATAGGTCGATACTCCAAGTATCACAAGTCCCACGAAGAAGTATCTAAAAGGACCACCTCGTCATAGGGGTCTCAACGCAACAGACGACACGTCAATCGGACGCCCGATCTGTGAGTTATTAGCCTTTTCGTCCCAGGGGCCCGGTTGGATTCATGTGCGATCCAATCTGGCCGTATCTCAACTGTACCTCGAACTCTCATATGGTATACTCATAGGGACCGTTTCTCAACGTGATCACCCACGCCGTTGACGGTTCGTCAAACGGACGTCCGGTCTGAAGGATATCATCCTTTTCGTTCCAGGGGCCCGGTTGGATTTCGGGTACAATCCAACCCGGCCACTAACCAACTACATCCAAAACTTAGGGGAAGCATGCCAAAAGTTCCGTCTCATCAAGAGGAATTCAACGAGATAGACAGCGCGTCAATCAGACGCCCGGTCTGTGAGTTATTGGCTTTTTCGTTCCAGGGGCCCGGTTGGTTTCGTGAGCGAACCAACACGACGGCACTCCGACAACATCCAAACCCCGAGCGGAGTAAGCCAAAAGATCCATCTCACTTAGAGGAATCCATCAAAAATGACGGCACGTCAATCGGACATCTGGAGTTCAAGATATGAGCATTTCCGCTCCGTGGGCTCGGTTGGTTTCGTGTACGAACCGACCCGGCCGAACCCAAAGTATTCCGAAACCTTGGGTGTAGTATACCGAAACGTCCGTCTCGATCCAAGGATCACATCACCGCTGATGGCGCGTCGTTCGGAGGCCCGTATCTCATGTTATGAATGAAATACCGTGAGGGGTCCGAAAACAGGGGGTCTAGGCCCAGACTGACCCGGCCCGACCCCCCCTGGGTCAGCCGAAACCGGGTCGACCCGACCCGGGTCCGACCGGGCAGGGCCCGGCCTAGCATGGCCGGTGCAGCCCGGCCTGGCCGGCTCGGTTCAGGCCGACCGGCCAGCCGCGGCTCGGCCAGCGCGGCTGACCGGAAGCCGCGGGCATGGTGCGCGGCTCCCCCACCCTCGCCCCTAATTTATGTCGGCGGCCACCGCCACTGCCGGCCCTCCGGCAGCGTGCCGCCAACGCCTTCCGCGGACCATCGGACGCGCTCCGGTGGTCCGTTTCTCCTGCCGTCTTCGCCAATGGTCCTCCTGGGACCCGACCTTCACTGCGAAGGGATTCAAACGCCATAGCGGCCTGCTTCGTCGTCGTCCATTGATCCACACGTCAATTAACAAAACGCGCCGTCTTCGTGGTTCTCTGGCGCGACGCGATGGCGCCGTGACCCTTCGCCGTGGCCCGACTCCGTCCGCAGATGCCTTCGGGTTTCTCTGATGTGGCGCAACGGCGTCACACCCTTGTTCGTTTTCACAACGCGGCGCGACGGCACCGCACATTCCTTGCCGCACGTTTCCGCGAGGTGCGACGACACCATGCCATCCCCGTTTCAATCCACAAAAGAAACCCACAAGGATAAGGAGGAGGGTCGGTCGTGTTTGTGCGGTCCGGCCCCCTCTCTTTAGTTGATAGCAAATGGTCATATTTTCATGAAGATCGTCAAGGTAATAATCATGAACCATGAAATAATAATCCTCAACATCAATCTGCATAAACGAACGATCCGCAGATCAACCTAGAATTGGTTGGTCCACGCTCAACATTCTATTCTCAAAAGATAATAGAACACCGAAATAAATTCCCTTACATCAAGCATCGACGAGCGAGGGTTCGTCGTGGATTTTCTCAGCGCGGAAGAAAGCATCACGGGAAGGGGATCGTCGATGTCACGTCGTGACTCGGTGTCGCAGAAGAGGATTAGTAGACGAAGTCGGAGGTTGTCCGATGTGGAACAGTGTCTCCCATCCTTTGATGTGGAATGAAGAACGAGGGATGGCGCGTCGTCGTTCTTCGGAAGAAGGACGAGACGATGTTCTTCGTCAGAGACCGATTCGTTCTTCACGTTCTTCATCGTTGAAGAAGATGTTCTTCAAGCCTCCCAAATCCTCCCAACGTGACAAGACTTTAACCAAAAATAAAATGAGCCCAAGTCTTATTTTATAAACACATAATAAAAAATTGAATTTCAAAAGAAAAGAAAAGAACAATTAATTCAATGAATTAATTGTAACGATTTAACAGCCCAATTAATGAGGCGTTTCTTAACCAGAAAAAAATGCACGGTTGGCTTTCATTAAAGAGGGGGGTTGCGGGTGCGTTACTTAGAGGAAAAGAAACTGTGGGGCTCGTGCGGGCCCCACATCACAAATATCCTACCAAGAGGGTAGGATATTTCAAATTGCACCCTATCTGCTTCAACCCAGCTTAAGTATCTTTAAGTGGCTTTAAGTGAAATAAAATAAAGTTTGTCGTACCACATTATTTTATTTCTTAACTTAAAGCCCAAAAATTAAAAACCACAGTTGAGCAAACGCAACTCCAGAAGAGGCGTTTCTAAGAAAAAATCGGCGCTACGATTCCATCGGTGCCCTCGGAATTCGATTTCGAGAACCAGTTTAGAAGATAGAAAAACTCACTCGTTCGTTCACTGAACGTTCCCGAGCTAAACTTCATAAAATGATTCCGGGCACACCGGGCCTCGGAATCAGGCATCTTCAAAAACTGTGTTCTTGTAAAATCCCAAAGAAAATTTAGAAAAAAAATTCCCTTGAAATTTCTGGGTCTTTACATTACTCCCACCACATGGCTTTACGTCCTCGTAAAGCTTTAACACAAACTAGGGTCACAAAAGTGGTACAGAGAACGCATCTGAGCTTCCCGCTCTCATGTGCTCACCTGGAGATTCCCGTAATGCCTGAGGAAGTGCACCTGAGGAATAGACCGTCCTCATAGGATCCTCCCCTATCGATCCTCGATCCCCACTAAAACCTTGGTGAAAGACACCCCATCGCCATCGTCCAGCTCCCCATGGTCGATGATGCGCGAAGGGTCAACAACGTATCTCCTCATTTGAGATACATGGAAGTCATCGTGCACCTGGTGCAACTGAGGTGGATGGGTCAAGCGGTAAACCATCCCGCCTACCCAGCTGAGGACCTAGGAATGGTCCACTGAACCTCGGAGATAACTTGCCGCCTTGGCCACATCTCCATAAACCTCGTCGAGGTGAGACCCGAATAAGGTCATGATCATCATCCTCGAACTCTAGAGGTCTCTAATTCCTCTTAGAACTGGAACTCAAAACGACTGCTGCCACGAGGGTAAGGTTGACCGACTCAAGAGTGATCGGTCGCACCATCCTGTGCATGAGTTATCCTGTGTTGCCTGGGGTTTCCTTTTCTCTGACCAAAGAAAACCCATCCAGACGTTTGCCTAAAACCATCAATTTGAGTATGAACAGTTATTTCCCATTCCATACCCAAACTAACGTCGTAAGGCCTCGACGCTGCCACCAAGAGATTCCAACCGAAACTCTCGCCTCGAGGGTCTGACCACACCGTCGGCGTAAGTGTGATTATCGAGTCTTCTCCCAAGGTATCTCTAGACGTGAGGGTCATGTCTACGGCTTACTGGAAACTCTAGGTATGGGACAAGATTTGTGGAAGGATGGAATGATTCAAATCAACGTCCGATACTACAATAGCTAGTAGTGGACACAGACTGTCCCTTGAATCATTCTTAGAGCCATCAGGTCCATCTCCTTGACCGCATGCAACCGCACTCTCCCTCCGCCCTCCAGCTCCTTGAGCCTGGCGGGGATAACTAAGGTGGGTGGTTGTAGCATGTTAAGATGTACACCACCTCATGCAGCTCTCCTAGCTCTGCCTCCACGTCTTCTACTTCGTAGACTCATCTCTCCTTTAAGCTTCCTCTTCTTTAAACATTTAACACGCTCGAGTCTCTAAGACTGGAGCTGGTTTCCTATTTCTTACTGCACTGTGCAGTCTTCATCCATTCCTGGATGATCTGTGCCTTCTTTGCATACGATCTGAAAGAGCTGCAAAAATTTCTCTTTTTCTGAAAAGAGAAACTCGGTCTCATCCCCTGGATGAACCACACCCATTGCCTAATACAGTTAATCCTGACATGAATGACGCATTCATGCCATGGATGACGTTGTAAGGCCTCGACGTAACTACTAAGAGATCCAACTGTCACTCTCGCCTCCAAGGGTCGAGTCACACTATCAGCATCAGTGTGAGGTCACTGGGTCTCCTCTAGTAGAAATATCGAAAGTGACAGTCAAGTCAATAGTTTTAACCGGGACCACTCAGTATCAAACAAACAAAAGGACAGGAAAAAAGAAATCACAAGGATAAGTGTCTTTTTATTATTGCAGCTCATAAAATAAAGACACGAATACATCAGGAACATGGAACTAGAAATACAAGGGACGTATCCACTAACTCATCTCCTGTCCACCTGCTCCCGGAGCTCTACTACCTTTTCCACTACTTGTTTGTTGCTCAAGAACTCGTCGCTACTTCTGCCTCGTTCGCTCCTCCAACGCCTACGAATCGATAGTGCGGGGGGTCGGACAGTCACGTGCCAGGTGACCCTTCCTTCTGCAAGACTAACACTGTCTGCTTCTGGCACACCTAGCTCTGTCCCTAACCCGGGTGCCCCGCACCACCGGTCCTAAAACCCGAGATCACCCAACTGCTGTTCTGGTCCTTCTGGACCTCTGCATCATCTGTCTACTGCCCACAGATAACTCAGCTACTGATCGAAAACCTTGAAGAAAAGGCAAAAGCTCCTATACACGCTCGGGGTGTAGAGCTACTGGCACAAACTCCATCCTGATGAAGGTCTCGAAGTCTTCCCATGTGAAGGCCATCCCATCGCAAAACTGGAACAAGTGGCTCCACCACCTGCCTGCTGCTGCCCGAAGAAGGATGGTAGCAAAGATCACCATAAAGTCTGCAGGTGTCCCCACTAGCCTGAAGACTCTCACCACAGCCTCCAGCCAATCCTCAACCGCCTGCAGGTCCATCTCACCCCGGAACCTAGGTGGTCTCTGGCGCTAGAACTCGTGCAGCGTGCTCAAGTGGCGTGCATCTCTTACTGCTGGGGCTGGTGGCATTTGTGGCCCAACGTATGGTAGTACCGCTGGTGCCTCCACTGGTGCCTCAACTGCAAGAGGGACCTGTAACGAAGCCTCGTCGCTTGACAGGTTGTTAGTACGCACATCCCTTTGGGCTCTAGCTGGTCGTCCATGAAAAGGCATCCTGAAAGAAACAACGTGACACGGTCAAACGATTATACCTAGTGAGCTGACCTGGTTTGAGCTGTTTTAAGGGTAAAACCTTTGAAAACACACACACAATCAGTGTTTTTGTGTACAAAGTTGGAAATCAGTTGTCAGGGTCCTGGTGTATGGATACGTCAGCCGCCCGCGCCAACACTGGACTCCCTGAACTGAAGACCACACTCGGTACCCTTAACACTATTACTTCACAGAAAGAAAAAAAAATCACAGTTATAAGTTTTGTGGTAGAACCGACTCCTCTGATACTAATTTGTCACGACCCATCCTCGGGGCCCGTGCCATGACTACCCCAAGCCCGCCTTCAATTGACCAAGGGCTGTAGACTATCACCAAAGGCGTAAATCATGACAACTGGGAAGGCATTGCCTTTATAAAAGTAAACAAACACCACATAGTACAAGAGGAAGTAAAACATTAAGTACAAAAAGAGAAGTGCTGAAAAGTAAATGGGCCAGAATACAAACCCAACTGAAGTACAACTACAACTAAAAAAAGTACAACAGAAAAAGAAAATAGCAGGAAGAAAGGAAGCAGCTCCTGGTTCGTCGTCCTCAGATCCTACCTGATGGGTAGGTACAGATGGCACAACTCCTAGATCGTCCACCACGGATCCTACCTGAAGGGTAGGTACAGATAGCCTCCACAACGCTCTCGCTCGTCAACCTCCTCCGAGTGTCATCTCGCTGTGAAGTCCACCTACAGATACTGACTCGTCGTGTAGTCCACCTCCTGGTACCGACTCGTTGTGTTTTCCACCTCCGGGTACCGTCCAGTCCTCGAACACTCAGCCTCCTTCAGCACTGCCCGTCGTCTGCAACCAACACAGCGAGGTGCGGACATAGCCCGTACAGGGGTGAGTATAACGATACTCAGTAGGGACCTCGAGACCCTCAAGGTCTCACTAAAACCAACAAGGATAACCACAAAGAAGATCTAAACAGATAACCTCTACTTAGGTATATTCCCATACATACACCTAAGTTATCAAGTAACCCATCTCAATCATGAGGAAACACAAAGATTAAGAAATCAATGGATAACCACTACCCAGGTATATGCCCATACATATACCTAAGTTATCAAGTGACCCATATCAATCATGAGGCAAACACAAGGTCATAGACTCAGCTCAAACCAGGATTTTCATTATCGAAACTGTAACTACTAAAGAGCTTCGTCTCTGGAGTGTACAGTGGTCCTTTCATGACTCCAAGGTACTGCTCACTAACCTAAGACTGCTGAGGTACTCCTCTTGTCGAGTATCGCGGGTCAGCCACCCAAACACAATAGTGCATCCTACCGGGGTATGCCACCCAAACACAGTAGTGCACACCCACTAGTAGCCTGCAGAGGTACTCTTCGGATGAGTACCGCGGGTCTGCACTGTCACACAGGTAGTGCTCCATCCGCCATGGGTCTGCACCTCACAAAGTAGTGCTCCGTCCACTGGGCTAGTTGACTCACTCCAAGTCGAGTCGGTCAAGCAGTCATTAGTTATCAGTCTGCTACACGGTCTCCGTACTCCACATGCTTGTTTATGGGAGGGTCCTCTCCACGATATACAAGTCGATACTCCAAGTATCACAAGTCCCATGAAGAATTATCTCAAAGGACCACCTCGTCATAGGGGTCTCAATGCAATAGAAGGCACGTCAATCGGACGCCCGGTCTGTGAGTTATTAGCCTTTTCGTCCCAGGGGCCCAGTTGGTTTCGAGTGCGAACCAATCTGGCCATATCTCAACTGTACCCCAAACTCTCATAGGGTATACTCATCGGGACCTTTTCTCAACGTGATCACCCATGCCGCTGATGGTTCGTCAAATGGACGTCCGGTCTGAAAGATATCTGCTTTTTCATTCCAGGGGCCCGGTTGTATTCTGGGTACAATCCATCCCGACCACTATTCAACTACATCCAAAACTCAGGCGAAGCATGCCAAATGTTCTGTCTCATCAAGAGGAATTCAACGAGAAAGACAGCGCGTCAATCGGACGCCCGGTCTGTGAGTTATTGGCTTTTTCGTTCCAGGGGCCCGGTTGGTTTCGTGAGTGAACCAACCCGACCACACTTCGACAGCATCCAATCCTCGAGCGAAGTAAGACAAAAGATCCGTCTCACTTAGAGGAATCCATCAAAAATGACGGAACGTCAATCGGACATCCGGAGTTCAAGATATGAGCGTTTCCGCTCCGAGGGCCCGGTTGGTTTCGTGTACGAACCGACCCGGCCAAACCCAAAGTATTCCGAAACCTTGGGTGTAGTATACCGAAACGTCCGTCTCGATCCAAGGATCGTATCACCGCTGACGACACATCGTTTTGAGGCCTGTATCTCATGTTATGAGCGAAAGACCCTGAGGGGTGCGAAAACGGGGGGCCTGGGCCCGGACCGGTCGGCTCGGTCTGGCTCGACCGGCCAGCCGCGGCTCGGCCAGCGTGGCCGAGCGGACGCCGTGGGCGGGGTGCGCAGATCTCCCAACCTCACTGCTATTTGATGCCGGCGGCCACCGCCACCGCCGGCCCTCCGGCGGCGCGCCGCCACCGCCTTCCGCGGACCATCGGACGCGCTCCGGTGGTCCGTTTCTCCTGCCGTCTTCACCAATAGTCCTCCCAGGACCCAACCTTCACTGCGAAGGGATTCAAACACCATATCGGCCTACTTCATCGTCGTCCGTTGATCCGCACATCAATTAACAAAATGCGCCATCTTCGTAGTTCTCCGGCGTGACGCAATGGCGTCGTACGCCTTCGCCGTGGCCCGACTCCTTCCGCGGATGTCTTCGGGTTTCTCCGATGCGGCGTGACGGCGTCGTGCCCTTGTTCGTTTTCATGACGCGGCGAGACGGCGCCGCGCATTCCTTGCCGCACGTTTCCGCGAGGTGCGACGGCACCGCGCCATCCCCGTTTCAAACCACAAATTAAACCCACAAGGATAAGGAGGAGGGTCGGCCGTGTTTGTGCGGTCCGGTCCACTCTCGTTAGTTGATAGAAAATGGTCATATTTTCACGAAGATTGTCAAGGTAATAATCACGAAAAATTTAAATAATAATCCTCAACATCAATCCGCATGAACGAATGATCTACGGATAAAACTGGAATTGGTTGGTCCGCACTCGACATTCTTTTCTCAAAAGATAATAGAACACCAAAATAAATTCCCCTACCTCAAGAGTCGACGAGCGAGGGTTCGTCACAGATTTTCTCGTCGTCGAAGAAAGCGTCATGGGAAGGGGATTTTCGATGTCACGTCGCGGGTCGGTGTTGGGGAAGAGGATTTATAGACAAAGACGGAGGTTTTCCGAGGTGGAACGGTGTCTACCTTCCTTTGATGTGGAAAGAAGAACGAGGGATGGTGCGTCGTCGTTCTTCAGAAGAAGGACGTGATGATGTTCTTCGTCGGAGACCGATTCGTTCTTCACATTCTTCGTCTTTGAAGAATATGTTCTTAAAGCCTCCCAAATCCTCCCAATGCGACAAGACATTAACCAAAAATAAAATAATCCCAAGTCTTATTTTATTAACACAAGATAAGAAATTGAATTTCAAAAGAAAAGAGACAAACAATTAATTCAATGAATTAATTGTAACGATTTAACCACCCAATTAATGAGGCATTTCTTAACCAGAAAAAAACGCACGGTTGACTTTCATTAAAGAGGGGGGTTGCGGGTGCGTTACTTAGAGGAAAATAAATGGTGGGGCTCGTGCGGGCCCCACCTCCCAAATATCCTACCAAGAGGGTTGGATATTTTAGATTTCACCCTATCCGCTTCAACCCAGATTAAGTAGCTTTAAGTGGCTTTAAGCGGCTTTAAGTGAAATAAAATAAAGTTTGTCGTACCACATTATTTTATTTCTTAACTTAAAGCCCAAAAATTAAAAACCACACCCGAGAAAACGCAACTCCAGAAGAGGCATTTCTAAGCAAAAATCGGCGCCGCGATTCCATCGATGCCCTCAGAATTCGATTCTGAGCACCGGTTCAGATGTTTGAAAAACCTGCTCATTCGTTCACTGAATGTACCCGAGCTAAACTTCAGAAAATGATTCGGGGCACACTGGGCCTCGGAATTAGGCGCCGTTAGAAACTGAGTTCTTGTAAAATCCCAAAGAAAATTTAGAAAAAAATTTCCCTTTAAATTTTCGGGTCTTTACATTATCTTTTATGTTTTATGATTAAGTTTATATTGATTTTTTACTATATTTTGTTTTATATCCAATTATATTATCTAGGGTTACATTTGATACACATAATCAATTCGTTGGTTAATTCACAATTCAATGTTATGATCTTTGTAAGGGTTTATTTCACAATCTCATTTTAATCGGGACTGTTTATGCTTGAATTTATATTAAAAGAAATTATTTGATAACTACCTAGTAAACCAATTTAATTTTATTGTTCTATGGTTATTCATGATGTTCTAATGTAATAGTATCATTTCCCTCTATTTTTTACTTAAAATGATTGATAAAACATTTTTAGTAAAATCAGACTTCATTTATATCTTTATTCAAAAATCCCTTTTCCTTGAAATTATGTTTAAAAAAAAGTAAAAAATGTTTTTAAAATTTTACAAATTATTTTTGAAAAAAAAATTCAACATTTTAAAAATTATTTATTAAAGAAACTATTACCCATGTTTGATTTTTTTTTAAATTTCAAAATTAATGTTAATTTCCTTTTTCAACAAATATCTATTTCACTTTTACCAAAAATGTGAAAGGATTATTTATATTAAAAAGTAATTAAAGTATAAAGTTTCCCACTATCAATAATATTTAATGTTTGAAATAATAATTTATAAATTTTAGTGGTTATTTTAAAATAAAATTAGTTTCAAAATATTTTTCTAACTTTTAGTTTAAAAAAATGAAAGTAAAAAAGGTTATTTTTTTCTAGAGTGTATTTTATGAAATTTTTATGGTATTTATATTTTTAAATAAAAATTACCCTTTAATTTACATATACATCACTGGGGATATTTTTATTTCTTCCATCATTATTAATTTTAGAAATTTTTTATGATCATTTTGACCGTGGAATGTATTGACTTTCAATTTCTTTAATGAATTATGTAGTCAATAATGTTCCATTGAAATATTCAGTTTTTTATAACCATTAGACATTAAATTTCCCCTAAATATTAATATTATTTATGATGGATATTTTTATTTCTTAAACCACATATCAATTATGCATATGGTTTTCTACAATGAATGTTGTTTTACTATTTGGGAAACAATTGAAAAATCAGTATTTTGTACTCAATACAGATATTTGGTGATAAGGACAATTATTCATGAATTAAATAATTTATTTGATATTTGATGAATAATTTGGACATGAATTTATGGATGGGGGACAAATTATATAGTAACTCATTGAACCAGCGGTCTCATGAGGTGAATTAGTAAAATAACATTAAATGCATTTTTTCCCATAGTGTTAATCTCTTTATCAAAGGTCTTGATAATAGAGGTATCATGAATCTTGAGATCATGAAATCATAAAATTAAAAATTATCTTCATTAAGAATTTTTTTGTCATTATCAATGATATTATATCTGGATGCATTGCATTCTTAGTTATTGATTAAATGGCATGCATGATTAGATATTTACATTTTCATATTGATTATTCCTTATCTCTTCTTAATAGTCAAATTATTTAAATAGAATGTGAGTTCTGTTATTTAACGTTTCTACATTGATTATATCTTATCTATTCATGAAATTCATGTTTTTTTAAATGGAATACATTTTTAGATATTTATCTTTCCATATTGATTATTCCTCATCTATTCATGAGAGTCATGTTATTTAAATGGAATGTGTGCAAAATTATTTTCATTTACATATTTATTATTCCTGACCTAAAATAGATAGATATGTAAATTTTTAAATAACATGTGTTTCAATATATTTACCTTTCCATATTGATTATTCCTTAATGATTATTCTTTATTTTTTATGATATCTTCCACTTTATGTAATTCTTCCTGAGTATATGAGCTCACCCTTATTTTTATTAATTTCCCATGAATCCAAAAAGTGTACTATGAATGTTATACAATGACATGGTAGAGGTAATAATGATATTCTAAAAAATTGGAAATTTGTATATTTCAATAAAATACAAGGATCACATATGTATCTTGTTTACCAAGACACCTAAACTATACAGTCTGTTGGGATGTGATTCCTTACATCTTATGTAAATTTTAAAAAGGAAGACACCAGCACCAGGCTATAGGTTTCGGGGTCATTACAGAACCTAAGTAATACAATGACTAAGGTTATTTGTTCCCTAACTATCCTAGAAGAACTAAACTAGGTCTCCTTATTCCCTAGTTAACAATGAATACTATATTAGAAGACCATGTGCCCTAGTAACCCTATAAAAAAATACCAGGGTTCTAAATTCCCCATAATTCACCCAGGTTCCATACTAGGGAGACACTTCAACTTATAATCATATTTGGGAGAGCCTTAAACCAGGTACACCACTAGGGGAACGCTTCTACCTACCCATTATAAAAAGGTGAAATTTATTATATCTTTACACAAGGAAAATAGTTCATTATACTCACTGGTTGGGTGTACCCTCTCCAATGTCCATGTACCTAAGTTCCCACTTGTCCTATTCTAATACCTTGGATCAAACTCACCAAGGTATATATACCTAGTCATGATCCTTTACTAGTTCCTTATAAATGGGATCCAGTTTTTCCATGGAATATATATGGGTATCCCTTATGCTTAGGTCACCTACTTGGGTGCCACTTCACTTAGGACCCTAGCCCAAGAGCCCTCTTACTATGAGCCTCCTATAAGGTGCAAGTAAAACAACATATCCTCTCATTTATGGTTACCATTTTACTAGATGAGGATAACAGGATAATAAAATATGTATTCCTTTATCAATATATAATTTCAACCACTTTTATAATACAATTACCCTAACTACATGACATTAAACATCATAGACCTGGGCCTTCTATGGGGTGTAATTCCCAACCAATTTTCACTAACAATATCATACCAATGTCTTATTAGTGATCCATATATATATGGACCATTAATTTGTTGTATGTTACAACTCTTCATGTCTATTCTATATCCCATGTGACTTCAGACTTCCTTTCTCTTCTAGATACAATTATACAGGAGGTGGACGTCCATATAAGGGCCTCCTAATTGTTGTATGAACTTACCGAACATTCTCTAATATAGTTACCAATAGATAATAGGAACTAGAAAAGGAAAATAATTCATAATTAAACCCCCAACATTTTCTAGGACCTTTTTTCATGAAATTCATTGATTTATTACTTTAAATTTCTTATTTTAATACCTAACAAGACAATATTAAACTGCATTGGTCAATCTTATCAAATGAACTTAAATTGTGGAAATTGAACTCTATGATATTTGATTAATGTTAATCAAGATATATATTATTCTTCTATGTAGTTAAATATAAATATATTAAGGGATAATGTTGGATTAACTTAAAATAGACCACATTGATCCTTTTCACATGACCATAACCAGTTTGACTCATCCCATAAAGAAAAATAGAACTATTAAGGTTATGAATCCCTTCATATGGATATTTATAAATCCCCTCCCATGAACCTAACCACAACTCAATAATATCTGTTACCTCCCAGGATGATGATATGTTCTACATTTCTTAGCTGTGAAACTTTAAACCATAGTATAATCACCAAGTAAATGAAAAATGGAGATCCCTTGATATATATAAATGTTACCTTCCACACATGGTTTCAATTAATCATTTAGAAAGAGGTAATTGGTATCATATTAGTATTCAAGAAGGACTCATGAACATATATTAAATCTATATGGGTGACCCAATGTAGGAAATAACCCCCTAAAAAGGGTGAGGTGAGCCGGACATTCCAACCTATTGACTAATTTTCAATTTAAACCATCGATGGTTAAGTCCTAGTTATCAAATAAATTTTTAAAGAGGGTTTGTGTTGACTTAAAAAATATAGGTGAAATAGAATTTCAAAAATAAAATGGGGTATCCAACCCAATTTTATTTAAATTGAAACGCATTAGAGACATTTGGGGTTGACCAATGTATATATAATTCCCAGATATTTCATGTCAGAAAAGAAATGGTCAAATTGATGTATATTAATATAATAATATGTTTTTGAGTGAAATCAAGCATCAATAATCAGTTTTATAGTTACCAAATATCATGTATAAAAAACGGAATAGTGAACCCAATGAGAATACTTTACTCATGAAATCACTCAGTTGACCATCCTTTTACATGATATATTGTACTAATGGGTTTCTTGTTTCTGACCCCTTAAAAAATTATTGAAAACTATAATATTTAACTTAAATAAAAATTGAAACATAAAATCAAGAATTATTTAATATCTGATTCTATAGGAAGAGGTATGTGATGGTAATGATAAAGGTTATAACCCCAAATCTATTGAAGATGTTATCACCATCCAAACACCTCCAATGCTAACTAGTTAATGCTCCAGTCTTGTAATACCATATTAAATGATCCATCTTGAATTAAGAGGAATATATAGGAGCCTAGAGGATATGAATCCATATTTTATTCCCTACCGATGGTAGTCCAGAGAGATGATGGTGACCCTTATTGCCACATCAAATATTATCACAAACATCTCCCCAAAGCATATGAACACATAAATCCCATGACTTAGGGAGTTTGAGGAGGGCACCCAAAAAATCTATTAAAGAACCCAAGAGATATATAAGATTGATCATATTCAATATTATCATCATCACTAATATGGGACCCACACTCTACAAGAAGCTATAGTGGGAATTGTTCCTCCATTGGGCATCCATACTAGGGAACCTATGAAAATAACCAGTTAGGGGGATCATTCCACTATATCTCAAAATATGGTCCATTTACTAGTTATTTACAATACCTTGAAGGATCACTAGTGTATCCCAATAGTGTCCCATGGGATGCACATGATCACCATTACGAAAAGACTTATGATTCTTTGAAATAAGCTCTAGTGACAGCTTAAACAAACCCATCACCAATGTCAAAGGGAATTGACATATATGGAGGTCCTCATAGTGGTATATGATTGAATATTCAGTCCAATATAATATTGGATCCAAACGAAATGGAATTTATATCTATATATAGAAAATCCTATAGAACACACCAACCCACAAGGATGGGGTGATTTTTACCCTCACAATTATCTATAGTATCACTAAATCAGAAAACATATACCCCGGTCATGAAGATACCTACTCTAATGAAATATGTATTTCCTACCATAGAATAATCATCAGTTAATGTTATCAGTATTAACACAACTACTATTTCATAGAATAATACTATTAAATAGTATAATGAATAGGAATCACGTATTGAAAATTCATGTCGCGCAGAGGTATGTGAGGAAGTAATGCATACCTGACATTAAATGAAATCCCATGATATATGATACCCACAAAATATTACATTGTTTAACACTCAGTGAGATAGTTCTAAAGAAAAATAAGAGTGGTTACCACATCCCTTTCCCACTCACCACCCCACAATAGTGAATATATCTTAGTAAAAGAGCGGATTACTCACCTCAATTCCAAAATAAATAATCTTGTGATATTAAATATTAAATTCCAAAAGGGAGGCATACCCACTGGTTGTGTTTTTAGTAAAATTTCATACCCGCTCTAGATGAACCTCTTTATTAGGAGGATATTTCATTACCCACATAAGAAAAAACAATCCACCCCATTAACTTTTTATCATATCAATTGGCTCATTTGAATACAAAACTTATTGATTATCAAAAATACCCATTTATGTGGTAACATAAACCAATAATTTAGGATAGTCAACTGTGGGTAACTAAGGTGATGATTTCATAAGAATTACAGGTTTCTATTACCACTTATATGGATGCAATGAAAGGCCAACATACACCATTACAATAAGAGAGAATATTGTTTCATGAGAGGGTGTATTTGAATCCACTTCCATACAAATTTCAGAATCTTATCTTATTGAAATTAAATGGAATGGGATATCTATAAAATCATCTTTACCATTTTCATTACAATTTTGACCAATGTTAGGAACCAAAAAATTTAATAAATATAAAAAATTAGATTCTTCGTGAAGACCTTAGAAGGTCCCATATTTTATTTGTCAAATGAAATTATAACTGGGTATATTTTAAGATAGATAGATCTTCATAAACAATTTTTTCCATTTTATCTATATAAAAAGAAAAAAACTATCGTTTACATACACAATTGAATAAATAAAGTGAGTGAGAGAGTCGCAGATTTTATATGATGATTCAAAGGTCTGATATATTCTATAGAAACATAGATTCCCTATGAAAAACTACTAGACATATGTGTGGAGAACCTATAAGATTATTTTTCAGATATGATAATCCCCATAAATTATCCTCATGGGTTCCAGGAATTTGATAATATAACACCACATCTAGAGGATAGAATTCAAAGAACCATAAAAACAGCTCATCAAGCCCCACCTTCATAAATGATGAATATAGATAAAGGGAAAGTAATTTTTATCACACTAAAATAAAAAAATGTTCAAATTATATGAATATTAAATCATGAAGTATAATATATATTCCCCGCATAATGATCATGTTAAAGGGTACTTCATCTATAACTTAGAGAATAAATTAATCATGGTATCAAAAATCTAGAATCTAGAGTAAGTATGGTAAAATGATCCCCCAAATTACTTCCCTTATTATCATATACTGGTCACCTGATCCAATAATTATTCATCTTCAAGAATCTATGGAAAATGATGATTTATTATATTTAAGTTTTTTTTCATAAAACCAAGATTTTTACGACATATGTGAAGCAAATTCTACTTGAATAATAATAAAAATAATGAAAAAAGTCCTTGTATTGAGACAAAGTAGAGTTTGATAAATGGATGATCTAAAAATCTGTTGATCATGTAGATTCCATAATCAGGGAATGAATGAGTGAACCTGCCATGGACCAAATTCCCTCTACGTCTCTGACTATATAACTTTCAACTACTTATCCTTTTAGAATATAAAGTAATTTTAATAATAGAGATTAATAAATATTAGGGTCACTAAGGATTAAAAAATTGGTCTAAAATCATATGAAAATTATGTCCCCAATATTTGGATAATGGGAACAACCCCACTGAATGATCTGGTGGGTATTTCCCCACAAAATGACCTAATGATCACCATCCCAACATATGAGAGTCTCTTATGATAAGGACAAACCATTCTCTATAGTTAATTTTCTTAATTTTATAAACAAGAACACTATGAAGAACAAGTCTTATGAAATGGGATCCCCTGCTTCCATCTGTATATTAATATCTTAGTTTAAGGAATTTTCACCTGGTTCCAGTTAGTGTAATCTTGATAGATATCATTGAATAATTTTATAATCATCTGAGGATCAATAGATTTTCCCTTCCTCAACTACTAGAATTTTTGAAGGAGAGCATATGATACTCCACCTGCCTATAAAAAAATCATTTTTATCCCTATTGATTCCTCAATATGTATTGCTTATAATGAATGTGAATATTGTCGATGGTAGTTTCGATCACTCTGGTCAACATTTAAACCCCCATCAATACACACCAATATTTCAATTGGAAAAAGGCATGGGTAGCATAATGGCATCTACTATTAGTACCTTTAATCTTACAAGGCCTTCTCTAATGAAGAAAATTTCACTCAGTTATATTTAGAAAATGAATTTTTTTAGGAATTAATAAAAATGTTTCTATATGTATTCATTTTATAAGGTGAAATTTTCGTGGCTTACTATAAAGTCCTACTTATAGTGAAGTAACCAATATTGTAGTGATTGGGGGTATTTTAATGATATGCACTTTATAATTGATTTAATTATGGAAACAATTAGACCTAGGAAATTACTATGTGCTCCCTAAGAAAAATGGAGTTCTCTGGTCTATGGGTGGTTCCATCGATTTCCCAATAATCAATAGCTTCAAAACCTACTCTTATATTGATCGAGATTATGGAAATTCTACCTAGAATTCCTATATGTTCCTATGTTGATAAAATCAGAAGTAGAAAATTGGGGAAATAATGTTGGAATCCATGTGTTATTAATAGAAGAATAAATTTATATTCTTTTCAACCAAAGAAATTTTCTGAGTATTTCACTTAAAGAATAGAGAAAAACATTGTCGGTCTCCCATGTATTATGTTTAAGAGACCTAAGAAGTAGGATTTGATATGTTATACCAATTACATTATATACCATCGATTGTCAAGGAATAAAATTTAAATGTTCTTTTTATTTATGGATTGGATTAAAAAAAGATATATGGGTGGATAATGTATTCAGTGATACCCACATATTAACATCATCTAATTAATTTCCTAATAAAGAGAACAAAAAGTGTGTGAAATAATTAGGGTTTTCTATATTTAAATGATAGATGTGAAAATTTATATTCATTAATTCTTAAGAATTTGGATATATAATTATTATATTCATTATATCATATCCTTATTTATGTTATAAGGATCTATGCACTAAAAAAAAGAAATTATGAAAGATCGTTCAAATTATTTTCACTATCGATGAATTTTTGGATTTCTGATTGAAGTATTATATTTCTTTAAATATTGGTTATATAAGTAGATGAATGAAATAATGATAAATAGATTATTGAATGAGTTATTTAATCACAAAATGTATGAAATTTCTATATGATTCATTATCACTGACATAAAATGGTATTTTTGCTAACATACCATGTCAGGATAACCAACTCCAATCATCATAAAATTAAACTTCTTTGATAGATCCATCTCATGAGACTCAACATCACTAGATATGAAAAAGATATATGTAATAACCCTTTTAATAGGTTTTATTTATCTATGAACCAATAAAAAAACTTACATATATTTTCTCTTAGTTTGAGATCTCTCCAACTTTAGAGATTTTATATCCATGGTTAAAATTTTCAATCTTAGTGTCATGGTTCACCTAACCAACTACAATAATATTGAACTTAAATTTAATAAGAATTTCGTGTGTACCAATTCATAATATAATTGGATACACTGATATGATCAAATAATTTATCATATGCTTAGTCATGAACTATAATAAATCCCCCACATTGTCTTGGTGTTTAAACCTTAACTCTTTCACTCAACACTATGAAAAGGTAATCTCATTTTGAGAATGTTCTAGTTTAGTGAAAATAACTATATAGAAGTCCTCCTAATATGACCCTAAAAATAGAATTTGAGTTCTTGTTGGATGATATTAAACATCACAACATATAGTTTATCCCACATGACATTAAATTATTCAATTTAGAACATCCCATGTGAAGCTAAACCACTTAGAAGGGTCCTTTATATATAACCTAGATTAGAATTCTCCTACCATATATAAGATCTTGATATACATATGGGTCTTGTTTCTTTTCCAAGGGATTCAAAGGTTTTTATTACACTAGAATACCCTAATTTATTCATTCATCTAACCTATGATTAAAATTACCCTTTATAAGAATTTTATGGGTCTTGATTCCTATTACCATGAGATATGTAGTGATTCCTGACTCTCATACCACCAAGATTAGCCTTAACATATATTTCTATATCTATTTATACTCTATTAATGAGGCATTTCATAATTCATGTTGTTGTTTCTTTATGTGCTTGTTAATATGATAAGGTTATATCATTTATTAGAATATTTAGATCTATAAAAAGTCCCCTATATAGAGGTCCTCATCCTATGATCATAAACTATATAGAATCCGATTCCTTATATCATTCACCTAGGAAAATGTCATGTGATAAATACTAAAAGATATTAAAAATACTTAGAGAGGTTAATATTATATGAAACAAAATCTCTACATGAGATCAAAATCTATACTATGGGGTATAGAATATGGTCCCTATTCATAAATTTATGATAGCACCAATACCCATATTTTTTAGGCATCACTAATATCCTATCTTTTGTACAAACCTCAGAGTTTTTTCATGTTAAAATCCAATACCAGAATAATAAATAATTATTTACTATATATTAGATAGATCTATATTGAGATTATTTATTAAAATCATTCTGTGCCTTGATTCTTGTTCCCTTAGGATATGGTGTGACGCCCATATTATTTATCTTGGGACTAGTCACACATTACATCACTACCAATCCACTTCTAGGTGTATGGTTTCCTCATTCAGGTTTGGTCATTCCATAATAGAATCTTCACCAAGGTATCATATCTTAAACATAACCATGAGAGTATTGAGTCATACCATTCCATAGTAAAATGTACACTATGATATCATATCTTAACCATAAATATGAGTGGATTTATTCTTACTATCCTAAAATAAATAGTGACTATTGGATTTCCTATCATAGGACAAGTCAAAAACATACATCAATTTCCAAAATCTGTGTATCATGAACATAAAGTGAGTTCATGAACCATTAAGACTGCTAATATTAGCACTAAGACCTCATTCCCATCATGTTTGACTTTCCCTTACTTCTATATAAATAGTCTCAACTTTGGGTCAAATGTGTTTGAACATAATAATCTAAAATTGTTAATCAAATATGTATGACCTTAATATTTATAACTTTATTGTCCAATATACAATAACTTAAATTAAAATTTTAGATAGGCATAAATTATTATCAGTGTAAAAACATAAGAAGGGTGTCTTGAAAAAATTCAAGTCTTTTCTCTCTAATCCATACCCTTTCATGGATTGGAAAACATTAGAGCATTAAATGAAGATGTAATAAATCATTTAAAGAAAAAAAATGTCCCTATAAAGACTAAAGTTATAAAATATGGACACACTAATCAAGGTAAATTTTAATAAAGTTATTCTTTTCCCAATGAATATGAGCTTAAACTATGCCGTGATTATACTTTCCTGCACAATAAGACCTCCTTTTTACATTAAGAAGAACACAAATTCATGTGATTATGCTCTCAATAAATTACATGTTATATTCCGTCTCCCATGGAATTTGTTCAACACATAGTGGTGTAACCTTTAGGTAACATGAACTCATTTAGATATACATTTCTCTATAATCCAACTTCATACTGTTGATTTATGAATCGTCACCAAGTCAATTCCATTAGTAGATATACTCATCTTTGAAACTTATATCCTTGATTGAATTCACATTCCCCCATTTAATAGAATTTGGTAAAATTATTATTGACTATTCCAAATGCCCCCTTTTGAATAGTGGATATAATTATTTTGAGCCTCTAATTAACCACTTAGGAATTCTTTTTGTCTAAGAGTAAAGTAATCCCTTAAACCCAATGCATTATTTATAGAATATGTGGGAGTTTTCATTTCATTACTAACGGTTAACCTATTTCCACATATCTATATTTCCCAATAACTTAAATAATATTATGTTATGATTTACCCATTTTATAACCATACTATTCAAGTGGATTAAAATAATATTTAGATTACAAACGTGTTCATCATACCCCATTTCCAATAAGGATTATGAAATCATATTTTTTTACCCTTTCATATTTGGGTGTGTGTCTCCTAGGAAGACCAAAATGATTTAATTCAAGACATCCCCCCTTATAAATAACAAATCCTTAGGGGTAATTGTATCCTATTATATAATTATGATTGGAAACATGGTCCTTGTTTCAATAAATAGAACCATGAAAAGTAGGTTGGTCATAAATGAAAACAAACACAAGTGTGACAAAATTCTGTAAATAGAATGGCGATCATGATATAGAGTGCTTTAATAATTTTTTTGACTAACAATATGAATTGGGCATCAAAATTCATGTTTTCAAAGATTCTGTGTCAGAAATATAAAAGAGAACCTAAGATGATGTCCTTAAACTAAGATTGGTTGAGTGAAATCAAGTGTTGTGCAACATTTTTCAAGTACCCAAAGATTCAAATTAGAAAAAATAAAAATATTTTTATTTTTATTCACATAATTATTTGTTATTATAATTTTATTATTATAAAATGAAATTATCAATTATGAATGATATTAAAAAAAATAAATAGTCAGATATACAAAAATAATGTATGGTTATATGATTTTTTTCTCTAATGACAGTCACAACCAAAAAAAATTCTCATTTAAAATATTCTTGTTACATGACTTTCATTATTCGATGATTTATGATAATATAAAAATGTTAACGGTTCAAGGAATATTTTAATGAGTTATTTATTTGGTTAATTTTATCCCCATATGAAGAAATAATCTTTATTCTTCAATAATATTTAATTAAATGATCCTAAAAACATTAATATTTCATAATTTAATTTCTATCATTGAAGAAAGTGGTGAAGAAGCATCTAGGTTTGTTAAGATTTTTATTTTAAGAAAATAATTTGATTTATCTTCTTAACATGGTTCATCCACGGTGGAAATAATTTTTATTATAAATTATTAATGATAGAAATAACCCCTAAAAAATTTAATCCTTTCAATGTTTAACTAATAATGAGAATTTCACAATGTTAATAATTAAAAATAATTCATCCCCAATTATTAGGTTCTTGTATAAACCAAAATTCAAATTGATTAAGGGTTAGTAGAATAATCCATTGAACACTATTTTTCCATTATCACTCTTTGATTTATTTTACTTATATCTAAATATGGATTCACAACTATTTAATGGGAAGTGGTCATAAAAAATCTAGTTCTGAGTATGGCATTGATGATGTAATGGGTTTCTAGTGTGGTTCTATAAATAGTTGGATGAAAACAAACTAGTTGTGGAAAATGGTGGAAAGATCTCCTTATGAGTTGTAATTGTGATTTCAAGAGTTGTGGGCTTTGCTGACCATGGAGGCATGATAGGATGCGAAAAAGGTAGTAGTGTTCATAGAAAGAAATCAATGATTTAATTGTTATGATATTTTTATAACTACAAAATTTTTAGTTTATCATCACATTCCATAGATGTTGTTGTTCTAATTTTTTTTAATTAATGACACAAGACATGAAATCTATAAAATATCACGGTGCGACTTGTACCCAACAGTAATTGGATTTAACATTAATTTAAATATCACACACCATGTGACTCTGAGTTACACACTATATAATATGGTATTGAGTGTCTTGTCAAGTAATATATTTTTACACTGGGTCTATATGTTATACACATAGGTTGGGTGAATTATATCACATTCCATGTATTCTAAGAAAGGTTGATCAATGTGTACAAGATGTATACACCCCTTTTCCATAAAATACATCTACACAATGCAACTTAATAGACATGTCATGTTTGAAATATTTACAGAATTTGGGAGATAACAATTCATTACCATCGTATCAATCTGACTCAAATGACATTTACCCTAGTGGGACACACTATGTAAGGGGTATTTTCTAATGATCATTATATATTTTTTCTGAAGTGTTGGTTTTGAGGAATAATTAGGACATTCTATGTTTTTTCATCATAGAACATAATGGTACATATGTTTTTGTCATATATAGTTTATATTCAATGAATTTTAGTATCTGGATTTTATAGATTCATAGGGATAATTATTTGTGTTGTTAAACTATTAATAAATACATGGGGTTGGTAACAATGACTTCCCAATTCTAGTAACCTATAGAATATGATTTTCTTACTAAATGGGACCACGATACAAGAGATGAACTTCCCAAAAGGTTGAATAGTTTAGTATTCTGGTAATACAAGATGCCTAAATGTTTCTCACATTAAAATTAAATTAAATAAATACAACATAAAATTATAGTGATAAATTTTTTATTAATTTTTTTATATCCAAGAAAACATTCTTATAACAATTCTGGGTATCCTTGGTAATGTAAATCATAATAAAGGTTGATATAAAATTCATAGTAAGTGTAAAAATATGTGATATAAATCAATGATCATAAGTGATCATAACTATATCAGTATGAGAAAATGATCATAACTTCAGAAATTCACAATTAATCTATCAAATATTTTTAATCTTAAATCATGTAATAAGGTTTTATCTCAAAATACATAAAACATAAGAGTGTATAATGATCAATAATAAATCATGATCCATGGAAACATATCATAAGCATAAGAAATAATTTTTTCAAATAAAAATAATCATAAAGAATTATTTCATTAGTCATGGATCAATACCAAAACTATCATAGTGGATTTAGTTCACTCCCAATTCAATCATTTCTTTTGTGAAGGTTTACTCTCAATGCTATCATAGTGGACATGGTCCCTTACTGAGTTGGGTTCACTCCCCATTACATTCCTTGTTATCTTATGTGATATCATTCTTTACACAATGCATTGGGATGATATATAATTCTAAACCCACCCATCACATAATTAAAACAGTATATATCTGTTCCACAAGATCATAAAACATGTGACATACAATTATATTATAACCCATGTAAATTAAAAAGGATTTGTAATTATTTCATTATTACATCATAACATAATCAATGGGAAAGAAATTAGTTTTATATTATCATCCATATATTATCATCACCATAATCCATACATCAAAATAAATTGGGTGGTATCATAATATCAAATACCTAATGTATCATAAAAATCCATAAATTATGTTATAAATATAATAAATTGATTAGAAATATTATGCAAACCCTTCAATGATAAAAATAGAAAAATATCATTTTATTTTTGGATAAACCACAAAAACTTCTAATGGAATATTTAATGAAAATAACAACCATGATGGTGGAAAAATCTTCGCATACTATATATGTGAAAAGATAAAATTTGTTTCCCACCTTTTGAAGAATTCAAAATCTGATTGTTCATAAAAACATTCATTATAAATATTAATTTTAAGAAAATAGATAAGAATGTAATGAAAATATAATTATTGATTTTTTTAATTATTGGTAAAAAAATTCATAAATAATTGTAAATTACAAGGATATGGATGAAAATTTTCAATGACCAAAGAAGAATATGGTTGAATTTATTAAAAAAATTTAATAATTTTATGTATTAAATAATGGAAATGGTACTAATACATAAAAATTCGTGGAATAAACATTGTATAATAATATATATGGTTTTTAAAGGGTAATATCCTTATAATTTCAATCAATGTAATTTTATAAAAGGAAATATCAAAAATAAATGAGATTGTAACATAGGGCCATATCACATTGGTAATATCTGAAACAAAAATTAATGAAAGTGAGATACTTAGGTGAATTTTTAAATCATTATAATTTTCATTTTATGAATTATACAACACATTCATGGATATTATATACAATAAACAAAATAAATAGGTGGTTAATGTGGAATATGTCTTATAGAAATGAATGTGAGATGATAAACCCTTTCCTCAAGTCTTGTATTTCCTCATACAGGTTCAAATTTTCTATATAATATTTATATATTTATTATAAATATAATTGAGAACCATATTAAAATATATCATACCATATATTATTTACTTATAAAATCTTATCTCCCATTTTTAAACAATTATATATTAAAATCATTGTTCAGGTGATAACTATTTCATTTTTCATGAATGTTTCAATTTATGAGCTCCATTACCTATAATTTGATCCTAGTTCCTTCATATCAATAATTTTAGTTAATTCCAAATTATCAATTTATTTCATTAAATATACTTTTTTAAATATTCATATAATTTGGGGATGATAAATGAATCACTTCATATAGATAATAATTTGTATGTACACAATATTGATGTTTCTAATTTTTTATGGATAAGATAAAAGAAAGTGAAATTGTAATTAAAATTTATAGAATAATTATTATATAATAAATATCATATATATTTATTAAATATATCATTATTATAATCCATGTAATCTGGTAATGAAGAAAATTTCACATCACTTTATGGAGGTTGTAGTCCACACATACGCACAAGTAGTGTAATCATTTTCCAAAAAATTGGAATGTATGATGTTAGATAATATCATACATTTTTATAAGATTAATTCAGATATAAATATCATATATAAGTATTAAATCTATCATAATAATTAACCCTGAAAGTATGTGATGGAAAATTATTCATATCACTAGGTGGAGGTGTTAGTATACATGTACACTTGAGAGATACTTTCATTTCCCATTTGACTGAAATAATGTAAAACAGTTTTCCCATAGTTATAATAACATCCTAGTATTTTGATGAAACAAGATTCTTTATTTTAGGATATATGAAAAGTCAAAAACCAGACCAGACACCCTAATAACCAACTATCTAGGTCGATCATGACATAGCCTAAAGGGCGCTACAAATCCCCATAGGTTAGTGACTAACACCTGGCATCATACTAGATATAACCGGGAATGGGTTTTACACATAAATTGATGAATAAAATGTTACAAGTAAATGTAATCAAAAGAAAAATCCATAGGGATAACTGTACCAAAATTCAAAAAGGTAAAAAACCCAAAGTATAACAACCAAGTCCCAGAAAACAGGAACATGATGTTACAATATCCCCATCATTGAAACATTTTATCAACAAAATTCATGTTAGGAATCTTCCACATCAAAAATATGTTTCCACTAATTTCCCATCAGTGACTCTCTCTCTCCGAAGTCCCTTAAGAATGAGAATCATACAGCCATAGCACTTGAACCAAGGTATCATCCTCCCATGAAGTACCATGTTTTCAGAATCAACTTTCCTTATTGGATTCTCAATTATAGATAAATAAGGCCCCAAATCAGGACTAATCTTTCATAGAACATGATATAGATTAGAAAGATACATTCTAATATATGATATATAGAACATTCTATTTATCAACACCAAAAATATTCTATGTGATAAACGGTAAGAAACATCCCCCACTAACTCAATAACACCAAAAGGTCCCACAAAATGGAGAGAAAGCTACCCTTGCCTCCCAAGATTTTGATGACCCAACAAAGGAGAATATTTCAATACGAACTAACAAAAAATTGAATGTTTCGATAGACAGTAATTATAATTAGCATAATAATTATACTGGCTATGTTCTTTCAATATTCTCAGATGAATCCATTGATTTTTTTTATCGACTCTTAAACCAAACCGTTCCAACTAACGAACATGATGTGATTGCCGACCAACATAATAGAGATTTTCAAATCCATCCGTACAAGGCATGGAAATGAGCCATCCTCATCATGGAATGGGAATTATTGTTATAATAAAACAAAACCATCCCTAAATTGTCATCCCAAGTTCCACCAATGTCGAGAAAAAAAGCCCATAGTGTTTCCTGAAGAATCTGTATCACTCTTTTTTCTTGTCCATCCAAATACGGATGGTATCCCATGATCAAAGAAACCTAAGATCCCAATGCCTCCAAAATCCCTCACAAAATTTGAGAAGTAAATAGAGGTCCCTATCCAAGACTATAGTAGATGAAACTCCATGAAAACAAATAATAACTTTTAAATAGATATTTCTAACTCCTCAACCTTGGTTGAAACATGAATTGGTATAATGTGAGATGATTTGGTAAGCCTACCAGTCAAAAACCATATCTCATTATTCTTTCTCTAGGTTTGTGGAAAACCAACCAAAAAGACCATAGAGATCTCATCCGACTTCCATGTAAGGATTGGAAGAGGCTGAAGCAAACCCAATGGTGTCTGAAGATTGTCTTGGCCCTGTTGTCATGTCTAAAAAAGAGAGAGAAAATTAAAAATTCTCCATCTCATGATTGTTTACCATATTCAACTCCACGTGTCATAGAATATCACTATGGTTCTTGGGTTGAGTACCCACTGCTAATTATGTGAATCCCCCAACACAGCTTTCCTAACCTATTATTGTACAACCAAATGATTCCAAAAAACATAGAATATCCTCCTGGGTGAACAATCAGTCAGTAACAATCTCCACCATCAATGGCATATCAATCAAATCTGTATAAGAAGTAAGCATCAATAGTAAAACCAATGAAATAATATAAAATATATGTCTAAAATCAAAAAATTTATTCTTCATATTCTCATTCAATACAATCTTAGGTGAAAACTATAGAAGCTCATAAAAAGAGTTTTTATATTCTATAAGGGTCATGTCAGCCTGCTCAAGATCCAAAAACCCTATATACTTGGACAAACCCATTGAATTTGGATAAAACTAGGGATTTAAAATAACTTTAAAGTGTTTCTATTTTAATCCTTGATTCTTATTCTACATCACCATCATGTCCCACCTTCTCTTACTGGGCCCCCCTAGATAAAAGGTGGAACATTTCACCTTGATTTCATAAATAATTTACAACTACTCAAACAAAAGCTTTATATTTCTCTACCAATCCTTGACTAGTTGAGAATCATTAGAGCATTGGAATATTGGTGGATTCTATAAAAGGATATCCTGAGTATTAACCCTTATGTAATCCCATTGAGCTTCCACAACTGGAGCCTGAATGGGAACAAGTGTAGGTGCCATTCCAAGATCATGGATGACACACACAATAAATTCTACAAGATTTTTGTCTGTAGGAATATTTTCACATTGTGGTTATTAGCATCTTCCTCCTGGATCCTACTCACACATCTTCCAATAGGTATAATGATACACAACATCGTTATATAACATTAAATACATCATACTAACAATCAAATAGAGCAACCAAGGAAATTTATCCCAATAGATAGGGAAGAAAATATTTTGATTTTGAACTATCCAAATAATAATTAGGAAAATACTTGAACAAATCCACAATAAGTCCTTCCCAAACCACCCTGAGTGATTTAAGGCCAATTATGGTGAGGTCTGTCCAAATACTCAATCCCTGCTACCTCTTGTGCCATGAAAATCTTACTCAAATGCATGGTAATATCAATGAAAGATGCTTAACATGCACATTTGATACCAATTTATAACAAACTATCCAAGACACCATCATAACATGATGCATAAGTTGATCTTGACATATCCCGAAGGGCAATCCCAATCCCCATGGATTTGATACTTTCACATAGAATCATATAAGATAAAACTATGAGTGGGTTTTCCACAAAAAAGTGGAAGAAATAGTTACAAGTCATTGTGCTCCAAAGAAAACTCCATAGGTATAGCTAAACGAGAATTAAAAAAGGTGAAAACCCAAATTAAAACCATAAATTACTAGAAAATGGTAACATGTTCTTACATGAAACATATTTATAAGAAGTAGAATTAGAAATAAATTTTAAAGAGTCTTATAAGATGATTTCCTCTTCTTTGAGTAAAATCCTTTGGATTACACCTTAATCCTTCTTTGGATAGTCCCAGGGGAAGACCAAAATCCATATAATGAAGGGAAGAAACCAAGAAATGTATTAGGGTAGGGATTTTGTAACTTTCAAACACCCAAGTCTATTGAACAATGCCCAGGATGATTGTCCCCACTATACCTCTAACGGTCCACATTAAATTCTAAATGCTACCGATTAGAAACAATGGTCTAAGGTGGTATTGTAGGGAGGGTATACCCCATGTATTAGTGAGAAAAATTATAAATAAATATCCATAATCAAATACATTATAGTATGAAAAATAAAAATACACTAAGTATAAGAAGTGGTAAATATAAACTAGAATAATAATTAATGAAAAATGGTAAAGGCCCAAACATCAATTCCATAAACACAATATTTGACCACCCGTTGTTCTATCCACATATACATATCAAAAAAATGTTTAGATTTGTGACTACACCAAGACTCTCTGCATCCCAATCTCTACTCTCATATGAGCCATCATGTTCGACCATTCTATATCAAGCCTCATCCCCAAACCTATGCCTAGAATATATATGTAAGAGATTATTTTTTACCCATGTTATATAGAGGATTGAGAAGTGTGTGAGTGTATAACTTAGTAGGGAAGAACCAAAATTGTCATATACTATCCAGAAGATATAGTGATATGTTCACACAATAAGATCAATTTGAATAAATAAATTAAATGAAATATAACAAATAATAAACAAACCATACCTACTTTTATTTATTTTTGAATGTCTCTGAGCTTGTATCAGTGACTTTGGATCTATAATATCACAAACACACTATGGCGTACACATATAACTCAACCCATTCCCAATTACTATTATCGATTCTTAAGTATATGACCTTGATCAACCATACCTACTCTAGCTAGTGTCATGGTGTCCTGGAGCATATCTTGATATCTTTCCAACTATAACAACATAACCAACCATCAAGTACATTGTTTATATGAGTATCATAGACATACCATTACGGGTGTTTTCCCATTAAGATATTATGAAAAAATGTATCACATACCTCATATATGGGAGTTTTATCATCTAGGTATAAGCCCATAAGAATCAAAAACTTGTAACTAGGATCACCTTGGTATAATAGACCAGTCACACCGTAACATATAATAGGCCCCTAAAAGATCACATACCATGATATCCCACTAAAGGCCCCCAGTAAGATAGAATGATATTTCCACTCTCAATATGTTGGATCCAAATCAGGGAATCCGACCAAGTTGAATCACATGCCTCCCTACTTGGGGATTTTTCTTTTATCTTATCAAAATGTTCCAAGGTATATACCATATTAAACATCAATATAAAAATTTTAAATATGGGTTTCAATATTCCTATCCCACCACAAAATCCATGTGAGACTTCTTATAGTTCATCTCGACTCATCACAACAAAAATAGGATCAAAACATAAATATGGGGTACTAAGGTGACACTTGTGATCATCTCTACACCCATGCACACACTCTCACAAGGGTTTACAAGTCAGATGGAACATTTTAGAGTCCAATCTCATAGAGTCCCCCTTATCCCCCTAGTAAAAACACACTTGGGAGATAGCCTTCATCTCAATCCCTTCCCCATCCGTCCTATATTGGATCAAACACCAGATCAATATACTAGGCTCTATGGGGTCCAAATAATCAATTATGCACATTCTTTTTGTGGAGGAACACTCACACCTTGTTAATATCAATGAGCTTAATGGCTCTAGTGAATATCTAGTTACATCATTTCTATAATTTTCCAACCTTTAAAGATCACCACCTTTCTTCATAAAGAAGGGTCTTCAGTGCACCTATACAAGGTCCCCTAATTCCTACTATGGTTGTTTTATCTCCCTTGTCATACTTATTTCTTCATATTTCAAAGGGTCACCTACATAGAGGGATTATAATCCTTTTTAACGAACATAAAACAATCAAGGGGTCTTCATATATCATGAAATATTTTATAAATAGGGCTTTGACCATCAGCAGTTGAGGTGAAACAAGCCAGTGTCGATGGCCCATTGTGGTCATAGAACACTATGCATCTAAGTAAAATAAATGAAATTTAATTAATAAATTTTTTATATAATTAAATTAATACACTATATACTTTAATTAATAAATTTATTTAATTAAAACATGATAATTGCCTCAGTAGTGAGACCACGTGCCTTGAACATATATAAAATGAATAAATATTGCAAAGGAAAGTACACTGACATCCAACCTCACTTTTAATATCTCTTAATTTATTTCTAATGGTTGAAAATAGTTTCCAAGGTCCAAAAAGATCCTCCCGTTTTTATCCCTAGAACACAACACTAACCAATAACCTATAAAACATTATTCCAAACAACAATAAATATTTATGATCAAATTATAATTAATTTCCAATTTGAATAAAACAACTAAAAAAATTCAATGGAAATATCTTCTCATCACCACATCGAACCATAACTAAAACCAATGAAACATTAATGCTCTATCCCACACCTTTAGACATACTCCATGTAAAATCCTAATAAAAATGGAAAATCAAATGAAAATTTAATTTAAAAATGATTAAAAATCTAATAAAATTTCAAATGATGACATACCTTGTTGAAAAATTTAGAAAATACATGAAGATAGAGTCTCCGGACACTAACTTTATAAGTTTCTTGAAATACCCCTGAAACATTATTTATTCCACCATGATCTAGTGTAATTTCAATAATAAAACCTAGGTTGAAGATTTCAAAATTAGAAACAATGAGAGGAGGTTTCATGTGTATACCGTTGAAGGAAGCATCTTACCTCAAAATGTTGTGGAAATCCACCAAGAGAACCTACTTAAATGGCCTTAAAGAGGTGAAGGAAGGGGAACAAGAGATAACTCATACATTTTAATTAGAAGAAGGAAATAGGATTAGTATCATAAATATTCACGAGGGGATTATAATTTTTTTAAATGGCCATTATGTTGAAAAAACCATACACAACCCATGTTGTTGGTTCTACCTCCAACCATCCACATAACATTGATTGGTCACACAGTTTACCAAACCATGCACCAAAACATGGGGGAATCTCTAAAATTCCATTGAAATTTTTACATGATTTCCTTGAAAATTTCACATATATTTCCCATATCCCTTGTCTAAAAATGTATAAAAATCATCCTCTATAGAAAAAAAAACTAAAAATGACCTTCGTTTTTTAGAATTTTGAATGGTTTCACCTACATCGTGTGCCCCAAAAAATAGTCCCTATCTAGAAACCTATCAAATACCTCTAACTTATCATGAAACCTATGATTCTTGATTGATTATCCACGATAACATTCAATCATCATTCCAAATCTAAAAATAACCCTTCATGAAGTTTGAACTCATGAAATTATGTTTCAAATATCTGATGAAAAATCATCCCATCCACTAACTGAAAATTCAAATACCTTATAGAATATTCAACACATATGGACATAAGGTCTTATAATACCCCCACTATAACATGTATCGTCTTTAAAAATTATCAGCGGTCATCCATCCACGTCTCTATACCTATCTTGGCCATCCATTCTCCATCTAATGTCCCTGTTTCAAATAAAAATGACAAACGTTCTCCTAAATTGAAACCTCATAATTAAGACAGACAAGAAAATGTACCAGAATCCAAAACTAGTTTCTATTTTCTATATCATTGAGACAGTGATCCAAAGAACATATATATCAAGATAAAAGACTATGCTTTCTTCAAATTTTCAATATATCCTTTATTGATACCCACTATAGATCATATCTCAAATAGACGATTTAATGCCATGATGCACCCCACCATCAAAATTTTATATACCAACATGCTTCAATTTATATCATGATGCATTTAGTTTGGTTCATATTTCACCACATTGGATCACATGTGATAAAACTAATCACACATCCTTTGGTCGATCATTGTCAAGAACATTTGGATCTAATTACCAATGCCTTACCAAAAACCCAGTTATGAAACCCTTATGTCCAAAGGTGTCATGTGATCATCCAATAACACTCACTAATGACTATACCCAACTTCTGGAGATTTGAACTATCTACATCCATTTCCACTATCATTCCATTCTGCATGCACTGACACACCATTGAACCTGACATATTAAGGTCACCATGAAACCATACAAAACCTAATTCCCATGATCATGATCCACCTGATATCATATTCAAATTTTTACATAGACTTCAATAAGGAATCCAAATGTAATCGGGTCCATTTAAACACTTCTATCACAATATAAAAATGATTATCTAATGGTTGGTCTAACTTGCATGCCCCTTTAATATGAGGGCCACTTCACCCATGACTATCATCACACTCTCAACCACATGGATGACATTATATCACTCATTGATCATAACATCACGATATTATTTTACCAACATTCACGTTCTACTCATCCTAATCCACACTCATTCCAACTCTAGAATTACCCACATAAAAACCTATATTGACCATATTACTATATCATATCCCATCAAAAGTAGCCCTCACCCAAGAGGGAATTCCTTTAATTTTATCAAAATCTCTATTAACTATTACCAAAAGTAACTCATCGACCTATAATATCTTATATAATCCATAGTTATTTCTTTTTTGTGATTAAAATAGATACCACATGAAAATATTGTATACCGTCTCCATCTTATCCTGCACAATAGGTGTATAATATCGTATCACACGGTATATCACCCGAATCAGGCTCCCAGAATTCATGTGCCACCAAAACTGGTCTGATGTGCCAACATCACAAACTGTGATCCTCATCACATCATTTCATCAAGATTTCCACATTCTTATCTACCACCCAAAGTCGTCTCAAAGCATCATCCATTTACCCAGACTTCGAAAACACTCAATAGCATATTCAAAACACTAGCACTTGGGGTTCCTTTGATGTGGCCTTTTTTTATGTTTTTTTCCACATCATTTTTATACTAATTTTGTACTTTTATGTCTAGTTTTTTCAATTAATGGTTATTTATTTCGGTATAGTTAACTTATATTTGAATTTGTTAATTGATTAAATTTATAGTAATCATGATTTTCTTCTAGTTTAAATTATCTTTTTCACCTTCGTTGAAATATTATCTTACATTATTTTTTATTTTCCTTATAAATTTATATTATTGTGATAGTTAACAATTTTTAATACCCTGAATTTAATATTTAATTTCTTTATATTTTTTATTAAATTATTAATTAATTATTATATTTAATTTTTATTATCTCATTGTTTTGACTTCTTAAAAAGTTTCAAATTTTTTTATTTCTAAATATTTTCCATTTTAATGAATAAATTTTTAAATTAATTTAATTAATTAAAATGGGATTTGAACATAATTTTTAATCATTTATTTAGTTATTTTGACATTTTTTAATTTTTTAATTTTTATTTACTTTTAAAATTTTTTAATCTACTTTTAATTTTTAATCTGTTGTTTTAAATTTTTTTATTATTTTATTTTTTAATTCGTAATTTTCAATTTAATTCTATTTTTTATTTTTCTACCGCCAAAGTTATACCACCTATTCCTTCTTCAACGGTTTCAATGTACTGTCAAAAGATCAATTTTCTATATTTAGTGTTTCTAGTGCTATCGGCTAACATTTTCTAACACTAAGAGAGATTCCTCATGACATCACACTCAATTCTTCTACTTTTAGAAATCATTCTACCATTTCTTTTTTTAATTCCTCTATTGAAAGACCTACAACCATGTATTTTGAAGATGTTTCATACACTCTTTCTTCTTTTATTAATGTGAGGATAGTTTCAACACCACTACACTCCATATATCCTTTTCCTACTAAAAAGCATGATACCAGCAACACCTGCATCATACACCTGCTACTGAATCTGTTACAACTTCTTCCCTCATGCTACAACACATTTGGAATTCATTTCACCTCTTTGAAATAAATTACACATGGATTCATAAAATATTCTACATCCATGAATATTTATCTCCAATAATCCTAAAAAATCTTTTGTGGATACTGATGCTGAGGTGATCATTCCTAAATAGAAATATTAGGAATGATCAAATAACCTAGAAACAGACTATCATAATACCTTGTTGGAATCACATGTGTGGGACTGGAAGGGTATAAGATGATTATGGTGAAATCTTATAGATGTAGTTAAACAATCATTCGCATCGTATGAAGTATTAGAGTGGAAATCATGGTTTGGGATCACCTTCATGTGGATATTGGAGCACCGTCTTGTTCACAAGTTCTGGTTTTAGTTTAAAAGTAGCCTCATGCTTTGATTTGTTACAATTGGAATAGTGATAGATCCTTCCTACAGTGATTAGAAGTTCCTCGGTCAAGAGGAGGGGTTTTCGGAGAGTTGTGTGTACTGAGTGGGAAGATTCATAAGGGTTTCAAGTGGGAAATGGTGTAAAGGTGTAGTGGAGGCCATGAAAGTTTGAGAAAGTAGTTTCCAAAAGGATAGTATTTTGTATAATCATATCCAAACCAACATCGTATAAGTATAAAAATTTATTAAAGTGCAGAATCCTTCAGCTCGTGTATGGGTATCATGAGATGATCAATCCGAAGGAAAATTTAAACACATTCAAAGAAGACTACATCATGGTTTTCTATAATAAGTTAATGAATGATGCATGTGAGACTATAGTAGTTTTTTAGAAAACAACTTATTCTACTGCTTGTTGGGGATTGTGTTGAGTCAATACTTACACATGGAAAATGTTGAGGGAACTACAAAATCTAAATTAGTTCTTGGATATGTGAGATGAAATATGAATAAAAAAATTAACTTAAGTTTGGAATCCACCTATCGTTCATTGTGGAGCACACAATGTAGAGGGGAAGTTGAATCAGGGTTAGATATATCTTATTTAGAACTAGAGAGACGAGTTGATCTCGAAATATTTCTTTCTTCACCTCTACCTTCTAAATTCTAAAATTTTATTTTTGAGATAAAATTGTTGATAATTGTCATTTAGATTTCCTTTCTTTTGTGAAACTAAATAAATTTAGGTAAATCGTACTAAAATAATTTTAATAAAAAATATTCTATTCTAATTTTATTATTAAAACAGTTTCAGTGAAACTTATGTACAATATTCTCATTATTTTCATTATGAGTATCTTTTTTATTCTACAATATGAACTCATAAGATATAGTAGTGGATACAAATCTCTCAAGCATATATCAATGTACTAAAAATGGAAAACATATATTCCAATCTTCAATATAGAAAAAAATCAATTCCTAAGTATTTATCGATGATCCTCACCAATGAAGGACCATAAAAATGTGTTGTACATCCTGTGATGACTCTATGAATCAACAGATTTTCTTCTAGACACTATTTAATTGGATTTAATTTGAGTAATAATGTTAATCATCATTAATCAATTACAGACAGTCTAACACCCCTATTTTTAACTTATGTTCAATTTTATTTTCTCATGTTGAATATCTCTTGTCATAATCGATTTTAACTTCTTTATGCACTATTTTTTTGTATTCACAGTTCACCAACATTTTTCACAAACTCCATCACTTCTATAAAATTTCTTCTTTTTTCTTGGTTTTCTTTGTTTTTAAAATAATTTTTTCGATATCTATTCAACTAATAATACCACTAACCTCGATGCAATTAGTTAGAAGGGTTTAAAAAAAATTAATTTGATCAGTATCAATGATTCTAGAAATATAATTTTCACATCGTTCAGGGTAAGGAAAAATAATCTAACCAAAAAAGTATTCAAAAAATAAAATACAAAGTAAAATTTTATAAACATAATTTGTTTTAAGAAAACTCATATAAAAAATGTGTTTAAGAAATTATAAAAGCCACTATGTTAGATTTTTTTTAAAGGTTGTGGATGAAGCCTCATTTTTTATTAATAAAGCAAAGAAAAGACTGCTTTTAATTGGGTAGAGGGGGACCCATTACATAGCCCGAAGGCCCATTGGGCTTGTAGCCCATTACATGGCCCGTAGGCCCATATTTTTAGCCCAATTATCATTCTGTGAATAGTTACCCAACTGCTACAGTACCCGCACAGTACCGCTGCCGCTACATTGCCCTGCCACTGCTACAGTACCCGCCGATCAACATTACCATCGCTGCTACAGTACCGCTACAGTACAGCTCCAGTAACCTGCGCCCAATGGGTTTTGTACCCCCATTTTTCATGTAGTATTACGGGGTGATTAACACTAATCCAAACCCCAACTACAATCTACTATGTTAGATCTCAAAATCTATGTCAAAAATAAAAAAACATAGATCCATTGGTAACTAAGATCAAGATTCATTGAACCACCCTTAGAAAAGATAAAAAAATTGAAATAGATAATCTAAGATATAGAAATCTTATTCAAAATCAATTGAACATTGTAGTTGAAATCGTCCAAGACAACCTTGAATGATGTAGAATGATGGAGTTTGAACTAACCTCAAGTGTCTAAAGATAAATATTCTCCTATAATGAAATATTGTGATTGAAACTATGAGGTTAGATAATATTATACTTCAGATTTTATTGAATTTTTTGGTTTATCTAATGAAGAATCATTATCCCTCATTGGAGACTCTTATATCACTATGATGTAGTAACCACTACAGGGGATCCAATAACATGAACTTTGGAAGATGGTTTATATCTTTTTTCATTAAGGGATTGATTGAAATTGGTTTTTCAGTCTATGATAATAAATTTGAAAACTGGGATCAATTTTACGATTCTTTTGTCTTGAAATTTTATCTTCAGAGGATTATGGGAGAGAATAGAGCTAAAATTAAAATATTTTATCAAGAGGATGTAAATTTTTTTATAAGGATTTTCATAATTCAGTGACCTTATTTGGTAGTTTCCTCATCTCTACCTTCATTCACATATCCTCATAGATAATTTTTGTGAAGCATTGTCTTCCAGAAAATAGGAGATAGTTGATCAACTTGTATCTAGGAATTATAATGATAAAACCAATTAGAAGTTGAGATATACTTTCAAAAAAAATTCTTTAAATTCTCACACAAAAACTCTAGGAGTAAAAGAGTGGACATAATAGGAAATAAAATTGGTTTAGTTATGGGAATGACTTATTAGATGTTTGAAAAAACGGAACAGCTTTAATTTATAATGAACAAAATTTAAAATTAATGTGCAAAGCAAGTGAGATGGAAAAAACAAGACTCATATCTTAGAGATTAGTGTGCCTAATGTGGGATGTTTGGGCACAGTATGATATTTTTCTCAAACATTGTCATTACATCACAATAACAAGACAATTATAACACTACATGATATGGTCATGGGATTGAAGTTATAGATGATACATTTTCAAGTAATTACAATCTAGTTTGTAGGGACTATCTAAACATGAACATAATTAAACGTTGATACATATACATTCTTAGGAATATGGTTATCAAAATTAGTTTAAGACACAATTCACAAAACAAAAAAGGGATGAATAATCTAATTTATAAAGGTTTATTGTGATACAAATGCATTCTAATATAGATCAAATGATAAATAGGAAGGAGTCTCAAGTGGAGAAACCTAAAAATTAAATTACTAACCATCAAACTCAATTAAGTCAAATGGATAGAGAGTTAGATGTTGTGTATAATGGGAAGCTTCCTTGTTAAAAATAACCAAACCCAAGAGAGATTTTCATATAAGTAACAACCATATTAAGTCTAAAAACACAACAAGACATTAGGGAAATGTCTATAGAAGATAAATGTAAAAAATATAATAAACTAAAAGTAAAAAATTTGGAAACACATGGTTATAGAAATCAAGAAAGATCTAAATAAGTTGATAAAAATGATAAATCGTTACATGAAAAAATAAATTTAACAAAATAAAACTAGGTGGGAATTAATAAAATATGGAATGAATAATTTTATGTTTTAGAATAATGAGAATTCATATCTTTTATTGAAAAATTAGACCCCTCCCAATAATTTTAAATAAACGATTAGGAAGAATATTGAACCTGATTAAATGATTATTTTTAGATGTTTGGGAAATTTAAAGTGAATAAGCCATTTGTGGAAGGATTACATAAAATAACATCTTTTGTTATTTTTATTAAAAGGTTCTTATATAACCAAATGGATTGGGTTGAGAGTTCAACAATAAATTTAAATGAGAAGTGTAGTAAAAAAGTATAAAATAATATTACCTCAAAATTGAAATACCCAGGACATTATTCATTTATTAGGGAATTAGTAGGAGTGTGGATATTAGGAGACTTTGTGATTTAAGTGGACGTATTAACCATATTCCCTACTCCTTATTTAAAATGTTGGGTCTTAGGAATCTCAATCATACTCTTGTCTCTATGAAACTAGAAGAATGATTACTTTATAATCCTTAGGGGAAGGTATATTATATATTAGTAGAGGTAGGGAAAGTATCATTTCCCTAAAAAAATTATTCTAGAAATGGATTGATTTAAAAAACTTCCAATCATGTTAGGAAGATGAATAACTACTATGTTGATGATTTTATTACTGAGACTATTAATGAAATTTTTTAGGAAATACTTTTTGATTATGTGACCACAAATTAGATGGATATGATGGGGAGAATTAGGAACCATATTATAAAATACATTTCTCATGGTAGTGAATTGTTCATTCCAAAATCAAGATATCTTACTAACTATTTTCATCAATCTGTTCAAATTTTTCATCCCTCACATGTACCCAACTATATGTTTACATTCTGTTCCTACCAATTTGAGTGGAGTAAGACTATTAATGGTTATTTAATTACTAAAAATAAATTTTCTAAGGATAATTATGAGTCTAAATTAAATTCTTTTTAACTTGGGTTTAAAATTATAATTTTTCCATTTGTTGAGAGTTATTTAGAGAAGTTTCTGGTAATCATACTAGATGTGGACAATGGGTCTCTATCTACTTCCTTGAATTTAATGGATGATGAGTTTTCTAAGGTATTTGAAATGTTTCTGGATGATTCATAGGACCCTTCCTTTAATTCACACAAGGTATTTCCTTTTGAGAGTCATTTGGTAGTTAAAAATGTTGTAACTGCTTTCATTAGTGCATCTTTTTCAGAATCAATGAATGTATTAGGTGTGTGGGAAAGTGCGAGGGAGTATGTTATGAGTGAGGTTGGTCATACTAGGAATTATGATTAGTTTCATTATTCATTTATATATTATTTTAATGAAAATATTAGTTTTTAAGAAATTGGTGGAAGGAGTCTTAGTCCCAGAGTTTTGGAGTAATTATATATAATTGTTTAGGCTACTGAGTTACTTGAAGTCATCATTGAACTTGTTAAATTTTCTAAAAAATATATGAGATAATAATCTAATAATAATAAATATGTAATGAATGAATATATACAAATCTTCTAGGGAATTGAGTGTAGATTGGGACTAAAAAACTTGTGTTGTATGAGAGAAAACCCATGGTTCTTACGTTTTTGTTTTATTTATTTCAATAAGAATAAATATCTCTCTATAATATTTGATGTTTCAATTTCTGAAAAATACTCCACATTTATCTTGATCTTCTATGATTCTAACTTTTAGATGAATCATTTTGTGGGGAAATTTGTGGCATGGTAGGTGAAGTTCCTAAGTTGTAGTGATCATACATTATATTAATTGGAAGTATTATTTGAAATAATAATTAATAATGATAAATTAATTAGTAATGAGATAGGATTTTTACTTATTATATCAGTTCGTTGACAATAATTGTTTTTAAGGAATAAGGAGCTACAATTTGAACTACAAAATCAACAACATATCCTATTTTCTTTCTCTATGGTTGTATTCTTTTTTGTATTTTAATTTTGAAACTCATTTTGATTTGTTTTTTGTGTAGGACATTTTTCATAATAAGAGTAACATTTAAATATCATTGATAGAGGATAAATATTATTTACAATAATGGCCATATTTTCTATATTAAAAGAAAGTAATTATTTTATCCTTTAATATTTCATTAATACCCATCAGTTTTTAAATAATTTTATTGGTTTACATAAATTGTTACCATGTTAATTTTTTTCATTTTCTTACTTGCCATTATCACAGTTTGAGCTACCTTTGTATAATATAATGTTTCCATTTCATCTTAGTTTTTTTAATTCATTGAAAATTAGTCTTATTAATACATGTAGAATGAAATTATAGGAATTTTCTATTGTAATTGTGGGTGTCCAAAACCCAACTTGTACAGTAATTTTTATTACCATATCATGTATATACTTAGATATATATTATGTATACTTACCATTATTTTATAGATATTTATACTTCTCATATTTAATGTTAATGTACATAGAATAATTGTTATATCAAAAGGATATAGAGAATCCTGAGATATAATGAGAACCTTTAGATACTAGGAAATTAATCTTTATAAAATGTCTTATGGTTCAAATACATATTTTTGATTGGACATGGAATATGTTTGACTTTCAGGTGATGGGGGCTCGTAATCATTGAGACATCTTCTCATGAAATTAACACCTGTTAATATATAATAGTGAGATTATGGGTAAAAACCCTTGTATAAGAACACCAAATGTTTTGGGTGTCATTGGTAGTTCCTATATATTAACATGTGTATTGGTCTCAGGACTTGATATCATTACTACTGTGTTCCATTTGATCACATACTTTGTTAAATGGAAAAAATCATTATATTTTAATCATGGAGAGGTAGCTTGTGATGGTGTGTCATTGGAGGTATGAAATTGGTGGAATGGTCAAGAAAGGATTTCTCAATTCTTGATAGAGGAAATTATATATCTTAGGCCTTATTGATCAATATTGTAGTACCTACATAAGACCATGGCCAAGGAAGTCAAGGGTAAATTTGCCTGGTTAGATCAATAATTAAAAAAGAAAGAAAAGGGTGATGAAACAAATGTGCATCCTAGATTATGAGATATTAAAGAAAAAGATATTATATTACACAATACGTGTTTTTAGGTTTTTTGTCATTTCATTGAATTAAATTATCTCTTTATGGGCTTTTATGGGTTTCTAGACTCCACTCATGGTCTATGAATACTATTCAATGATATAAATAGAAGGACCTAGAGGGTCACACACAATATCATATTCAATAATCTTCCCTATTCTATTGAATATATATCTTAGGCATAGGGGGACCCACTATCGATCTGAGTGTTGTCCAAGTTATCGAACACAAAAGGAAAAATAAATTCATATTATTCACATTATAAACAATTGGGTTGAGTTTATTTATTAATTTTATTTACAAGTAAAGTAAATTTGAGAAATAATATAAATAAATTGAATAATATATTAATAATGTAGGTTCTTTTAATATTATATAGGAATTATAGTCGATTTAATAAATTAGGTTTATCAGGTAATATATTTTATATACTATAGGCATGTGACGAAAAAAATATTTTTTACAAACTTTAGTTTCTAAATAGTATTTATTTATTTCTTATTTAGTGATCATTTCATTATGGGGGCCAGGAACCCTTTATGGGTAATCTACTTAACAACTATATAAGCAGAAGAGAAAAATATCTTGGTGAACAATTCATTCACCTAGAATGAGAGCTTATCTCCCCTCCAAATTTCTATAGAGATAATGCCTTTCTATACACTCCGATTAAAACATGCCTACAACAGATCAAAGGCAATAAATCATGGTGATCATTATGACACCGAAGGACTTATCATAACTCCATGATAGCACATGGATTACTATGAATGGTGAGCGTGAGAATATTAAAAGTGTTAGTGGATGATCTATACGGATCATGCTTTGTATAAAGACCCGACCTTAAGCATTACAAAATCATGAAATAAATGAATAATTTACATTGAGGATTTTTTTAGGATTAGATTTTTTGGGAATTAGGTCATAACTATTACATTACTTCTCAAAAATTACAAGGTAGACACTTCATCTAAATTTACATTTTTTTCATAAAATAAAAATCTTGAGAAAACAATTCATGTCTAGTCCCATGTTTTAGATAGCATGACTTTTCCATAATCCCATTTTTGACCCAATTCATCTTTAGGTCCTATGAAAAACATTTCAAAACAGGTGATGAGCATAAAAATCTCAGTAAGGTCTATAAAACAGAGAAAGAAAACATTAGTTCATCATTGCATAAATAACATAAACACTTTAACATACCTCATGAAATCATAAGATTTATGAATAACACATAGAAAACATAAATCATAAAGGCAATTTGTGGAATCCATAGCTTACTTACGTTATAGCTTTTACATCTATGTAGGGAGTCACATTTGGAATACCCATCAAAGTATATTCTCTAAATCTCTTAGGAGAAACATTCACATTAACCTCCTTCCTGTTACCCAATACATTGGAGAGATATATCGGGATCACCCGTCCTAGGTTTATCATAGAACCACCCGTATACATAACAATTCCCAAGAACCATAACATATTCACAACACATAAAACAAGCATAAAGGAAAGAAAACATTTACACATTTTAATCACAATATATCATTTAAATATATTGAAATAATCAATCCATTATCAAAACCATTTTCAATACCAATATACATAAAAAGAGTAAATGGTATTTAATTTCCTTTTAAAAACATTATGGCTTGTTAAGGAAGCCAAAGATCAAATAATACTCATGGCCGCAGAAAGGTCCCTGTCACCTCATACGTTAAAAAGAAATATTCTTTTTTGTCATTTAGTAAAATGATTCATAGACGAAGAATTAATTTTAATTAAATGAAAAAGCAAAAGGTGTTTATACAGTGTTTAAAAGAATGTTGTCTATTAAAACAAAATATGCCTCAATGAAAGGAGATTGAGACGAAGTCCCTTACCTCGTGGCCGACTTGACCCGTTCATTCTTTAATATCCTGAATAATAAACTAAAGTTAATTTCTACTTGCTTAAGAACATTTTTAATGTTTATTATTCCATTTATATAACTTATTACTGTGTTATAAACATTATGTAATCATTTAAGTTAATAATGGTTGTTTTGTTGATATGTGGTACTTGAGTAAAAAATGGACTTCTTATAATTACAATTTCTTCATGTGGTCAAAAGTTCATTACTTCCAGAATGATATTCATGATTTAGAAATCATATATATTAATATATCCATTATATAAATTTATTTATAATACTACATAACATTTAGAGGTAAGAAATGAAATGCACCGTTCATGGAGATGATAAGTCGTACGTACGCATGATCAGAACTCTCATTTCTATTTCTTAGTTTAATGGAATTAAAACATAATTATACATAGGTATATTATAATTATAGTGTAATATAATATATAATATCATTAAATTCATCTTTTATACATCCCAAACATGGAATTAATGACTCATATCACTTTGAGGGGGTGGTAGTTCGCACTTCCTCAAATGAAATTATCATGTTTACCCATAATAGAAACCATAAAGGTATGATATAAATGAAAAAACCAATGCATAAAGAAAACATAAACATAATATATATCATATATGAATACATTTTAATCTGAATTTCCACCATGAGAGGCAGTATGAGATAATTGAACAATCATCGTTTCACGAGGCGTTAGTTTTCCATCCACAGAAACAATATGTTCTTTCCCCATTAGATAAATGTGTGAGTAACTGTAGTACTAGTTATTTTCATAACAACATCCTAATATATTGGGTATACTTTTTTTGTTATAAAATAAAATAATGAAAATAGTTTAGGTGTTGTAGAAGTAAAAAAAATAAATGAATTTAAGAGAAACGATTACCTTTAATTCAGGTAACTCCCTTTGGTTTGAATCAAAAGGATATCTTGAAGTGCCATAGGCCTCAGTAATGGATTCTAGGTGGAAGATATGGATCTTGAAAGATTATTTGGGATGTTTTTGGATGATCCATAGGGCTTGAGAGGTGTGACGAGTGGGTTAGAAGTGGTGTCTTTTTATAAGGGAGAGGATGGGAAATTTTAAAATGTGTGAAAATATTTTTTTTATATAATTATTTTAGGATTCTAAATGTCTAAAACTTAATAATGTAAAAAATAATATGGCTCATGGTCAAAATAAAATCATCCTATAACAATTGCACAGGAATTGGATATTATTTTAATCTTTATAATATTATTTATTTAAATCATTTATTAATGTCCTAAACATGACATCATTATTGTGTCATAAATATTTTTATTTATTTTACCTCTAAAAACTATAAAAAATTACCATGATGTAGGAAATATTTTTATCTTTCAAATTAATATTTATAGTTGAAAAGATAACTTATATAACCCCTTGTAATAATTAATTTTCTAAAATATATTTGTTTATGTCATTTTTGTCTTTACTTTAAATTAATTAATATAAAGTGACATTATCACTCTTAAGTGGCTCCATGGGATCCCAAATTTGACCCACGGATACCCATCTTCGGATATATGTCATAAAATAATATTAATATACATGTTAGTGTAATTTTAAATTATTATAATAATATTTGTTTACCATTATTTACCAGATTTACCCATTAACCATGGTAAATAAATTTTTTACTATAGTAAATATTTAAAATGTCTAAAATTAAAAGTAACCTATTTACACAATTTGGACCTACTGATTCAAAATATGGAATCCATTTTCCTAAAATTAAAACACATAAGTGGTAGAAATTAATTTAAAATTAATTCTTGCTTTCAAAACAAAAGGCGTGTTTTTAAGAAATACTAACTATCAAAAGATTGACACTTATATATGTCCAATTTCAAAGAGAAATTACATACAATGACAAATATTGAATTAAATGGTAAAAATATAATCTAATTACACTTTAAAACCAATTAAAAATATAATCTACCAATATAAATAAATTATATTAAAAGGCAGTTTTGAATTAAAATATAGTATTTTCCACTATTTATCAAAAATTGAATTTTATCATAAAAATACTAAAATTTTACCCAAAGTGAATTTTTATATCCCTATTCTGAATAAGAATTTTATTTTATCAAATGTAACATATAAAAGTGACTAAAACTAGATTTTATGAGGGTTCTCCATCAAAAGGCGGTAAATCAACCTTTTAAAGTAAATTATGCTTAAAATTAGATTCATTCACATTTTAAGCCTTTAACTTTTATTGGGTAAATGTAAAAACCATTAACAAACATGTATAATCATATTGTAGTTAGTTCTATTCATTTTTTCTAATACAACTTCTCAGAATTAACAACCATTTAAAATAACAATATTATAGTATTATTGTGTGACATAAGATTTCAAAGAAATCTATTGTTGCGTATCGGGTACGCTATCAAAAATAGAAACCCCTTTATGGTAAAATTAATATTTAATTTACAAAATATGAATTAGAAAGAAAATGTATTATTTTTTTATTTACCTGGGATGTTACATCCTTCCCCCTTTTGGAAATTGCATCCTCTCAATTTTATTCACTTATCAAATAGATGGGGGTATGTATCCATCATAGCATTTTCAGATTCCCATGTTGCCTCTTCAACCATATCGTTTTTCCACAAAACCTTTACCTGGTGAATTATCTTATTCTACAACAATTGCTCTCTTCGGTCAAGAATCTAGACTGGTTGTTCCTTATAACAGAGATTATCTTCCAACTAAACTCCCTCTGGACTTAAAACATGAGATGGATCTGGCATATACTTTCTCAACATTGAAACATGAAAAATAATTGTGTACCTAGGACAAAAATAGAGGTAAAGCCAGTCTATACACAATTAATCCATCTTTCTCCAAGATTTCATAAGGTCCAATGAACCTATGACTCAAATTTCCCTTCTTACCAAAACGCATCACACTTTTCCATGGAGAAACTTTGAGACAGATGTGATCCCCTAACTCAAAAGAAAAATCCTTCCTCCAATTATCCGCATACCTTTTCTGCCTGCTCTGATCTGTTCTCATGTTCTTATGAATCAACTAAACTTTTTCTACCATCTCTTCTACCAATTTGGGTCCCATCAACTTCCATTCACCTAATTCATCCCAAAATGCTGGAAATTGACACCACTTCCAATAAGATAAATCAAATGGAGACGTCTGTACACTTGAATGAAAACTGTTATTATAAGAAAGTTCATCCAAAGAAAGATGTTGGTCCCAACATCCCTGGTAATCCATCGATCGAGCACGTAACATATCCTCCAAGGTCTGAATTGTTCGTTCTGACTAAGCATCTGATTGTGGATGGAAATATGTATTAAAATTTGATTCAGTAACCAATGACTTATGAAGTCCTTTCCAAAAGTTATAAGTAAACCAGGGATCATGATCAGATACAATGGAGAGATGAAATCCATGCAACCTGACTATCTCTTCAACATCCAACCGAGAATGTTGATCTTGAGACAATGTATCTCGAATAGGAAGGAAAAGATCATATTTACTCAACCGATCAACAATAACCCGGATTTCATTATTACCTTGATATGTCTTCTGTAATCCCACAACGAAGTACATGGATATATTTTCCCATTTCTACTCTGGCACTGGTAAAGACTGAAGAATCCCTTTTGGTAACTACTGCTCTACATTAACCTGCTGACAAGTCAAACACTTCATAGTAAAATCAGTAATATCTCTTTTCATTTCATCCCACCAGCAATACTCCTGAATATCTTTGTACATCTTAGTACTGCCAGGATGAACTAAAAATGGGGAACTATGAGCTTCACATAACAACTCATTCCTCAACTATGAATCCCAAGGCACACATAATTTCTTCCCAAACCTTAAAACAAAATCATTATAAATGGTAAATTCATGCAACTTACCTTTCTGGACCATCTCTACCTTTTTCTGCAACACACTATCTTCTTTCAATGCTTGATTTATTCTGTATGGTAGAGAAGGTTTAACATACACCTGAAACAAAATAAAAAAATTTCATGCACCAACAACTTCTATTCCAAATTTTATCAAATAAAAAACCAAAGGATCTCGTTCTAAACATAACATGGTCAATGAAGAATTAATTTTTTGACTCAATGCATCATCCAATTTATTTGGATTTCCTAGGTGATAATGAATCATGCAATTACACTCCTTGATTAATTCCAGCCACCTCCTCTGTCTCATGTTCAATTATTTCTGAGTGAATATATACTTTAAACCATTATGGTCAGCATATATTTCACATTTTACTCCATATATATGATTCCATTAAAATTTTAAAGAAAAAAACAACAGCAGCTAATTCCAAATCACGTGTAGGGTAATTTTACTCATGATGATTCAACTGACAGAAAGAATAAGTAATTACCTGATCATTCTTCATAAGGACACAACCAAGTCCTTTCAATGAAGCACCATTGTAGATAATAAAATCACCATTTCTGGAAGGTAGTGCCAAAACTGGAGCATTCACCAATCTTCTTTTCAATTCCTGAAAACAATCATCACATTATATGTCCAAACGAACTTAACACCTTTTCGAGTTAACTTAGTCATTGGAGTAGATAACCATGCAAAATTTTCAAAAAACCTCAAGTAATAACCCACCAAACAAAGAAGACTATGCATCTCGGTTATATTTTGGGGTCTTGGCTATTCTTCAGCAACTTTGTTTTAGTAGGATCAACAACAATGCCATTTTTTTAAAGAATGTGACCAAGGAAATAAATTTTCTATAACTAAAAATCACACTTGTTGAATTTCCTAAATCGATTCTTTTCTTTTATGGTTTGCAAGACAACTCTTAAATGACTTTCTTGTTCCTATTTTCTTTTGGAATAATCCAAAATATCATCAATGAACACAACCACAAACTTATCCATGAAATCACAGAAAATTATATACATAAGATCCATGAATATAGTAGGTTCATTGGTTAAACCAAAATGCATAACTACAAATTCATAATGGCCATATCTAATATGAAATGCAGTCCTCAAAAAGACTACTTTCTTTACATTCAATTGATGGTACCATGTCCACAATTTAATCGTCTAAAAATATTGAGCTCCCTGAAGCTGATCATAGAAATCATCAATATGAGGAAAAGGATACTTGTTCTTAACAGTGATGTTATTAAATGCTCTATAATAATTTAAAATTCTCATTGAACAATTTTTCTTTTTAACAAAAAAGACAAAAGCACCCCACAGTGATGTGCTAGGTCTAATGAAACCTTTATCTAATAACTCCTAAAATTGCTTCATTAAATCTAAAAGTTCAATTTGAGCCATTTGATAAGGGGGTTTTGAAATTGGATTAGCATCATGAACTAAGTCTACAGTAAATTCAACTTCTTGATCATGTATAAAACCAGGAAACTCATCAGGAAAAACATTGAGGTACTCATTTACCACTGGAACATTATTAATCTGAACAGTTCCTTTATTTTCAATAATATGTGCAAGGTAACATTCATATCCATCTTTTACTATTTTCTCAGCTTCCAAATATGTTATAAAAATTAAGGGTTCATTCTTGTACAAAAACTTAATTTCTTTTTGAAAAGAAATCTATTTTCCTCAGCAGTCAATTTTAACATGATAAATAGATATCTAATTTATACCCAAAATAACATCAAACTCTACTAGAGGCAAAACAATAAAGTTTGCAGGTATATTTTTTCAAAAAACAAGGACATGAAGGTTCTCATAATTTCTTTTTGTTTTAACATTTCCTCCCGGTGTACTACCATAATTTTAGGATTAATATCTTGATATAGAATTCCCAATTTATTAGAAAACTTATCAAAAATGAACAAATGTGTCGAACCTGAATCAAACAACACATTGCCATGATCTGAAAAAACAAATAGTATACCCGATACTACTTCATTTGATGCCCCAACATCTGCTTAAGTAGTTTCAAAGGACTTCACCACCCCCTTTTTCTTATTGTCTGGTTGCTTTCTCCCAGTTGAGTTCTTCGTTGAACACTAATTTTTATAATGAACCATTTCATTTAACTTAAAACATCTTACTGATTGTAAGTTAGATTTTGTCTTACCATTACCCTGCTCTTTTTCAGAGTAATTACGAGCCTTATGTTCCATCTTACCACATTATCAGCACTTAATAGAATTCAAAAGACATTCCCCATCATGATTTTTACCATAATATTCACAAACTATAAATTAAAGTTTCAAACCATCAGACTTTTTTGAAGAGTTCTTCCCTTTCGCCCGCCACCTTGACCTCTTATTCTTTTGATTGTCAAAGAACACCTGATCATCGGAAAACCCCATTTCCACCTTCTATGCACATCGAACATGTTTTTCATAACTATTGATCTCAGGAGAAGCTAACTCCATTTGATACGTTGGCTTTAAACCTGAGTAAAAATGGTTGATTTTATAATAAAGATCTCTTATGAAATTTAGAGCATACCTTGCCAGTCAAGTGAATTTTTCTTTATATGTAGCCACTGAGTCATCCACCTACCTCAATTCCAGGAATTTGTTTTCCATCCTAAGATCAACCACCATAGGAAAATACTTCTCTATAAACATACCTTTGAATTCATCCCAACCAAGAGCATCAATCTCTTCACTATCCCTAATATTTTTCACCATCGACTACCACTGATCAAGCTCACCTTCAAAATGGTAAACAACTCGACTAACATTTTGATGTTCTAAACACCCCCATTACATTAGAAATTTTCTTCAGTGCTTCAATCCACCCTTCAGCTAGAACAGGGTCGGATGATCCTCTAAATGATGGAAGATGTTGCCTCATGAAATGATCTACTACTGACATGTTAATCTGTGGTTGATCTGGCTGATCTTGTGCATGGATACCACCACCATTTATAGCCTGAGTCAACTATTCCATGACTACAACAAACTAATCAGTTCCGATTCCGACCATCTCATGTTCCTAATTTGGAAGGTTTTCTTCCACCTGATGTCTTCCCAACATTTTTGACTTGTTTACTCTGTAGAAAACCATTCCAAACACGGAAATATCTTCGACGAAGCAACATGGTAATCAATAAATGCTATTTCAATCTTACCATAAATTAATTTATGGACATTAATTTAAAAATATCCTAAAGTTATCTAAACCAACATATGATACCAACTATAAGGACCTAGCCATAAAAATGACATAATCTTGAATTTAATGAATAATTCACATTGAGTAGAGTTTTAGGTTATGTTTTTTAGAGAATTAGGCCATAACTATTACATTACATCTCAAAAATGACAAGGTAGACACTTCTACCCAGTTTCCATTTTTTCCAAAAAATAAAATCTCTTAAAAAAATCATGTATAGTCCCATGTTTTAGACAACATGAATATTCCTTGATCCCATCCTTGCCCCTATTCATCTTTAGGTCCCATGAAAACCCTTTCAAAAAATGGAATGTTCCAAAAAATCTCAGTTAGGGTTATAAAACAAAGAAATAAAATATTAGTTCATCTTTACATACATAACATAAGCTCTTTAACATACCTCATGAAATAATAAAATTTATGAATAACAAATAGAAAACATAAATCATAAAGGTAACCTATGAAATCCATAACGTAGTTACGTTGTAGATTTCACAGCTATGTAGGGAGTTATATTTGGAATACCCGTCACAGTATTTTCCCTAAATCTCTTAAGAGAAACATTCACATTTACCTTCGTCATGTTACCCAATGAATTAGAAATCTCTCCGAGGCTCAACTACCCTAGTTTTATCACGAGGCCACCTATATGCATAATAATTCCCATGAACCATAACAAATTCAGAACACATAAAACAAACATAAAGGAAAGATAATATTTCCACATTTTAATCACAATATATCATTTAAATATATTGAAATAATCAATCCATTATCAAAACCATTTTCAATACCAATATACATAAAAATGGTAAATGTTATTTACATCCCTTTTAAATATATTACGACTTGTTAATGAAGCCAAAGATCAAATAATACTCACGACGGTGGTAAGGTTGGTGTTACCTCTTACGTTAAAAAGAAATATTCTTTTCTGCCATTTAGTAAAATGATTCGTAGAAAAAGATTCCAATTGAATGAAATGAAAATTCAAAGGTGTTTATACATTGTATAAATGAAAGTCATGTATTAATGCAAAATATGCCTCAATGAAAGGAGATTTAGATGAAGTCCCTTACCTCGTGGCCGACTATACCCGTTTGTTCATTAATCTCTTGAATAATAAAATAAAGTTAATTTATACTTTATTAAGAACCATTTTCAGGTTTATTATTCCATTTACATCACTTATTACCATTTTATAAACATTATGTAATCATTTAAGTTAATAATGGTCATTTTGTCGATATTTGGTACTTGAGTAAAAAATGGACTTCTTATAATTACAAGTTGTTCATGTGGTCAAAAGTTATTTATATCCAGAATTATATTAATGATTTAGATATCATATATTACTTATATATCCAGTATATACATGTTTTAATAATTGTACATAACATTTGGAGGTAAGAAATGAATTGCAATATTCATGGAGATGGTAAGCCGTATGTACGCATGAAGCTTCTTTCATTTCTATTTCTTATTTTAGTAGAATTAAAACACAATGATACATAATTATATTATACATATAGTATAATATCATATATAATATCATTAACTCCATCCTTTATACATCATACAAATGGAATTAATGAGTCATATCACTTTGAGGGGGCGGTATTCCGCACTTCCTCAAATGAAATTATCGCATTTACCCATAATGGAAACCATAAAAGTTTGATATAAATTAAAAATAAATAAGCATAAAGAAAACATAAACAAAATATATTTCATATATAAATACAGTTCCATCTTAATGTCCACCATGAGAGGTTGTAGTAGATAGATTAACAATCATCGTTTCCTGAGGCGTTAGTTTTCCATCCACAAAAACAATATGATCTTTACCCATTAGATAGAGGTGTGTGTAAGTGTAGTTCAAATACTTCTCATAAAAAATACTAGTATATTAAGGACACTTTTGTTTTTATAAAAGAAAAGAATAAAAAGATATTAGGTGTTTGAGAAGTAAAATAAAAGAAATTAATTTACGAGAAACCATAACATTTAATTCGGGCAACTTGCTTTGGTTTGAATCGAAAGAACTTATTGAAATGCCTTTTGAATAATTTAAGGCTTCTAGGTGAAATATAGGGATCTTGAAAGCTTATTTGGGTAGGGTTTGGGTGATACATGGGGCTTGAGAGGTGTGAGGAATGGGTTAGGAGTTGTATCCTTTTATAAGGGGGAGGAGGGGATTTTTTGGAAAGTGTGAAAATATTATTTTATTATATAAATATTATCAGTTTTAAGGGTCAAAACATAATAAATTAAAAGCTAATATGACTCATGGTCGAAATAAAATCATCCAATAATAATTGGACAGGCATTGTATTTTATTTTAATCTTTATAATAATATTTATTTAAATAATTTATTAATGAGGTAAACACTGTATCACTATTGTGTCATAAATAATTTTATTTATTTGATGTCTAAAAATTATAAAACAAATACCCTGATGTAGGAAAGATTTTTAGATTTAAAATGAATATTTATAGTCGAAAGGATAAATTATATAACACCTTGAAAAAATTAATTTACTAAAAGATATTTTTATATATCATTTTTGTCTTTACATTAAATTAATTAATATAAAGTGTCATTATCACTATTAAGTGGCTCCATGGGGTCCCGAATTTGACCCAAGTCTGCCCATGGTCTGATATGTATCAAACAATAGGATCATGACACATGTTAGGGTAATTTTATATTGTTATAATAATATTTTTTACCCTTATTTACCAGATTTACCCTTTAACAATGGTAAATAAAATTTTTACTGTAGTAAATATTGAAGATTTCTAGAAATAAAAGTTATATATTTAAAAATTTTAGACCTAATGATTCCAAATATGGAATCCATTTCTCTATACACAAAACATAAAAGTGGTACAAATTAATTTAAAATTAATTCCAACTGTCAAAACAAAAAACGTGTTTTTTAAGAAATAATAACTATCAAAAGATCGACACTTGTTTATGTTCAATTTCAACATGAAATTACATCCAGTGACAAAAATTGGATTAAATGGTAAACATATAATATAATTACACTTTAAAATAAATTTAAAAATATAATCTAACCAAATAAATAAATTAGATTAAAGGATTGTTTTGAATTAAAATATAGTATTTTCCACTATTTATCAAAAATTGAAATTTATCAGAAAAATACCAAAATTTTACCCAAAGTGAATTTTTATGTCCCGATTTTGAAAGAAGAATTTTATTTTATAAAAAATTACATAAAAAAGTGACCAAAACTAGATTTAAAGAGGGTTATCCATTAAAAGGCGAAAAATGAACCTTTTCAAGTAAATTATGCCTAAAATTAGATTCATTCACATTTTTAGCCTCTAACTTTTATTGGATAAATGTAAAAATATTTAAAAAAACATGTATAATCATATTTTAGTTAGTTCTGTTCATTCCTTCTAATATAACGGCTAGGCATTAACAACCATTTAAAATAATAATATTATATTATTATTGTGTGACGTATGATTTCAAGGAAACCCGATGTTGCGTATCAGGTACGCCATCGAACATAGAAACCCCTTTAAGATAAAATTAATATTTAATTCACAGAATATTAATTAAAAAAATGTATAATTTCTTTATTTACCTAGGATGTTACACTTTGGATCTCTAATGAAAGGATCACTAATGAAAAGAATACGTCAAATGTGAATTTGGTTTTAAAAAAAGTCTATTTTAATTTTACATTTTTTTGCTCATTTAATTTACATGAGATCCTTGGGACCATATTGGGGCACGGATCATTAGATTCAATATGTTTGTCTCTCAAATGATGAGAAATTTTTAAATATATATCCCAAAAGCTTATACTAAGATCCCAGTACCATAAAATGGAATTAGAGCGTGCATGTAAATTTTTTGAACTAATTAAAATTATGTTTCATTAAATTTTGTAGAGGGTTTGATTTTGGTCCTAAGGGTTTTAATTGCGAGTCGACTCTATCTTGGATAGCCAAGTTAAGGCCATTTGAAAAAACAATTATTGATTTTTTAATGATTTAACTCTGGTATTAAAATGTTTTAAAAACATATTTTTATATATGTTAATTATTGCATAAAGGTAGTTGGTGATGGAAATCAAGATAGGTTCCAATCGAACTCTTAATTCAAGAACTATATGCTCTGGCTTACAGCGGATATTTTTTTATTATAATCTTAATAAATTTTATTATATTATAAAAATAAATATTATAATTTTAATATTATAATAATTATAAAAAAATTATTGATAATAATTCCATAATGAATAAAAAATATGGAATATCAAGGGAGGAAGTTGGTCTTTATTCATAAGTGGAATTTCACAAGTGTCAAAAAAATTACTGGGTGGGTCATAGTATTCTAAAAATACAAAGAAAAATTAAACAATATGGATCTTTATAAAAAAAGGAGTGGGAGGGTCACTCATCCCCTATCGTCCTTCCCTATCTTCCACCAACGCAACCAACCAACACTAGTTTGTTGATTCCCACCTATGTGATCTTAACCTCCCCACACAGTGTTACATCTCTCACCCTCTATTACATAAAAATTTGACAACCCTCCACACTATGCTCGATGATGACCACCCAAATCGGGAATCCTTCTCCCCCCTAGCCATCTGCTGCTAGATCCAGGAGAAAACTACCACTACCAGACTCGTGGTGGCCCATCCTTATTCTTATCAACCAAAAAACCAGCCATTCTCTATAACTACCCAATATTTTATCAATAGAAGTCCCATTATTATAATAATGTCATATAATCACATGAAATCACAACATGATGAACTACAAAGAACTATGTGACCATTAAGTATAATATTGTCACTTCCGTGATTTGAATTTGAAAATATGACATACATGGTTGCAATCAGTAAGATGTTTGTATTGTAATAAAATATAACGTATCAGAATTTCAGTGTAATTTTTATTATTTATACATTATTTAGAGATGATACGATCTGATGGCATGTGATTCTGAGGCTCGGTGGGCATAGAATTTATTATTGAACCTTTTGAGTTCACTTATGTAAACATGTGAACATGTTTTTCTATTATTTGAACGGATGCTGGAATCAAAAATATGAGGGCACCATTAAACTCATAATTCAAATATTCACCCATAATAAAACAAAACATTGACTGGAATGGGCTGAATAGAAATTTTAAATTTCAGACCTCTCGAAAAAATCCTTAAAAATATATTTTATTTTTTTCCTCAACCGACAAGAGGCGACATGAAGATGCTGCAATGAGACTATGAGGTGCATTAATAGAAATCATTAATGGATTGAAAACCCATAGTGTAATGACACATTAAATTATGTGTAACAACAACACTATTTCATAAATGAAAGAACATAACTGAAACACTATGATATGTTTTTTTTAATTTTTTTGATGCATTGGAGAGATAAAAATTAATCGGTGGACGATTCTGTGATGAACCATCGATGAATTTCATCTCTAATGAATAATGATGAATGCTATAGAAAAATGGAGATGAATGACATCGATGAATGGCCAAGGATTCTAATAGATCAAGGATTGAAGATGGATTGGAGCTTCACCCCTCGTTAGTGATAGATCTTTAATCCTGGTAGGGGTTGTGTTTATGTTTTTTTTCCACCATTCTTAAATTCAATGTAAAACGTAGATCAACCCATGATATTTTGGATATGCAGATCATCCATTCTTGTGTGAGGGTTTATTTTTTATATTTCTTTACTATGGTTTAAAATATAACTTTTTTATTGATCTGAAATCTCCAGACCTTCCCCTGTTTTAAATCTCTAACGCGGATGACGTGGGCGGACACAAACCAGGACTAAGCACCTCCACCTTATGAGTTCTCTGTGGTTGAATCCTCAAATTGGTGTCAAGATGAATTTGGTCCCATGGTAGGGATGGATGTGACCCGAGTTTTCTAAAGGTGCTGACAGATCAATGATCAGACCACTGGAGCGGACTCAGTGTCCCAAGGAAGTGTTGTTGGGGCGACACCCCCAGTGCAGTGGTGCTGGAAATATTCTGCTACGGGGAGGAGGTGGCGCCACCTCAGGCGCTACTTGCTGGATGATGTGGTCTACTGCGTGGCGGTGGCACACCCGTGAAGTCCCCATAAGAGGAGGTTGTGGACCGTCGCCCACGACAGAGTAGGACACGGTGCTAGCCTGGTGTCGTGTGGAGGCGATGACCCGCATCTGGACTACTAAGGCAATCTAGAGAGATGTAGTAGCTCAAATACAGTAGGATGGAGGCCCTGCCTCTATGGGGTAGAAGAGGAGTTGGACGAGGCATCTCACTACATCCCAGAAAAGTGCCCCACCGGTCCACCCCTGGCGTACTGGGCTTAAGCTGTCGGGCCACGCCCCAAGCCAACAGGTAGGTCCGGACCCACACCGGTGAGCCAAACCCCCACCCACTAGGCCATACCTATTCTGATAAGATGGACCTGCACTCTTCAGGGAAGTCCAGATGAAACTGGGTCACCAGGCGACCAGTCGGGTTCGACCATCGGCCAAACTGGGCCAGGTCCAGCGAAGCCCATTTGGCCTGGACCACTATCCCGGATGGACCAGACCGACCCAGACCCGAATCGAGTCAGGTGGAGTTGAAAAAATTAAACTAGGATATTCTGAAACCTCAAAATGGGTTGGTTGGGTCAGTCTGACTGGGTCAGGCCCTGCCCAGACACGACCGTCCCCTGTTTACTAAAATTCTAATAACTTGCAAAATGGTAATTTTATTGATGAGACGTTTGCAACATTGGGACCCTCTCGACAAGGCGAATATTTAGGCATGATTTAAAGAGACTTTCATGGAATTTGAGATGTGAAAAATGGCTTGAAGAGTGGTTCTCCTAAGTATGCTACCTACGGAACCCTATGGTTGGCTAAGACCTATAGACTACTAACAAGCAACTCTATGTGACTTGAATCTAGATCAGTGGGAAGCACCTATGTGTGAAATTGTAGGACCAGGGTAGGAGTGAGATCATGCGACTCAGTAGATCCACGTTACCCGATGGGGAGGAGTACCTTAGTAGGCAATGGTGGGAATCACGTTTGTTTGACTCGGTAGGCCCACGGTGGGAGCGAGACTGTGTGACTCATCCTAGCCACCATACTCATTAGGGATGAGTACCAAAAGAGTCCAAGGTTGGAGAGAAGTGTATTCTATGAGACCTAGTAGGCACAATTTACTCATATTGTAGGATTTTTTTAGAAGCATAGGTGTTCGATGATGTGACTAACAATTCTTCTATCACTACCATAGATATATACCTGTTGTGAGATGTCTTGTGCTTCATGCGTGTTCTTTGTTCTTATGCTTCATACTTTTCTTTGAGAAATGATTTTTGTTCTTTATTTGTGTTTCAGGGTCCCCTACGGAGTACTTTTTCACTAAACCCTACACGAGCTTCACTAACACGTGTTGGGTCTAGTTCATTCGATCAACGCTTCGACGAAGGACGTGGTGGCCTTGGACTAGGCAGGCCCCTGTAGGATCAGGTGGAAAAGACATAATCCTTCACCTTCAAATAGCTACACTACTTTTCCATCAGGTGGGGTTTTCAAAGGATGGATACCCACTTCCCTTTGTACTTTTCTATTTCCAGTTCTTTTTGTTGGGTTTGTATTTTGGGCCACTTATTTTTAGTTGTACTTTTACTCAGATTTTGTTCGGTATACTTTTTTTCTCTTTTCAGTTTGTGGGATTTGGTTGGGTGTGTTTGTGCATATGAGTACTCAGAAAAACACCTCCCACTTTCAAGTTGACTCTCTTGGTTCTAGTCACCAGTCCCTGTCCATTGGGAGGCAGGCTTTGGGTAGTCACGACACAGGCCCCGGGGGATGGGTCAAAAAAGTGGTATAAGAGGGTGGTCAGTTCCACATTAAAGATATAAAGCCTTTTGTTTTGTTTTTTGGGGAAACAATGTTATGTGTTTCTATTTTGAATTTCAGATTCGGGGTGTCCAGTGTTGGTGCAGCGACTGATGTATCCATACACCATGACCTTGAATTCTTCTTTTTGGCTCTAAGCATGCAAACACTGTTTTCATAAGTTTATCCTTGTGTTATTATTGAATAAGAGTCAGCTCACCAGGTAAAATATTCTGACCAGATTACATCTTGATCTATTTTAGGATTCCTCCACATAGACAACCAGCTAGGATCCCAATATTTGATTGTGTAGACAACTCACCTAACGATGAGGCATCGATTCAAGGACCAGTGTCGGGTGGTGCACCGGTGTTTCCACCACCGTTTGATTGGTAATTACTACCAGCATTAATGGTAGAGGAAACACATAGGCTCAACACCTTACACGAGTTCCAGAGATAGAGACCTCTCAGGTTCAGGTGAGAGAAAGATCGTCGGGTCACTAAGGACTATCTGGAGGCAGTGACGCAGGTCTTCCGCTTAGTGAGGTCACCGCTTGACCAGATGTAAATCTTAACTACAAGACTTCTTCGAGGCTCGATAGCAAGATGGTAAAACCTAACGATCTAGATACATAATTAGGAAACCCTCAGCTTGATGTACTTAGATAGGCTTTTCCAAGAAGAGTTCTTCCCCATGACTTTACGCTCGGTGCACATTCATGAGTAGCTTCACCCTAAGAATGGAAACATGACGCTTGCTGAGTACTCAGCGAGTTTCACTGAGATTTCCCACTACTCTACAGACATGGTTCGATACCCTTTCTTTTGTTCTCAAGAATTGATGAACTCTTCAATCAGTTGAGGAGGGTGATATGGTTCTCCAAGATAGACCTCAGATCTGGAAATCACTAGCTTCAGGTACAGGATGAGGACGTACCGAAGAAAAACTTCACATGCTGGTATGGACACGTTGAGTTCTTGGAGATGCCATTAGGAATGACCCACACCACAGAAGTGTTCATGGGGAACATGAACAAGATTTTAATTCTTTACCTTGACCTATTTGTCATTGTCGTCATTGAGGACATCTTGGTGTACTTGGCATTGAATGAGGATAACTCTACACACCTATGAATAATCCTAGCTACACTCTGAGAGAACCTTAATTATGGTATGCTCCTGATGTGCTATTTAAGGATTCAAGAGGTCCACTTCTGGGGACACATCATATTAGAGGCTAGAGTTCTAGTGGATCCAGTGAAGATAGAGGCAGTGCTCGCTTGGGAGCCACCCAGGAGTGTGACTGAGGTATGGAGCTTCTTGGTGTTGGCTGGTTACTATCATGGGATCGGGCCCTACTTTTCTAGAGTGACATAAAACTTATTGGATTTGACATGGAGGGGACAACTCTTTGTGTGGAAAGAGAAATGGCAGTAGAGTTTCCAACCGCTGAGGAGGAGACTGGCTAGATCCCCCCATCATGAGATTACCAGAGGAGGGCGTTGACTAAAAAGTTTTTTTGCAATGCATCAGGGGTCGGACTAGGTTGTATCCTAATCCTGAAGTGAGTGGTGATCGCCTACATCTCACTCCAGTTGAGGAAGTTTGAGCAGAACTATGAAACCCATGACTTGGAGTTAGAGACATCAGTCTTGCCTTTAAGATGTGGCGGCACTACTTGATGGGTGATCGGATTACAGTTTACTCTGAATAGAAGAGTCTTAGGTATATATTCTCCTAGAAGGACCTAAAAATGAGACAACGGTGATGGATAGAGTTCCTCCCAGACTATTACATTGAGATAGTCTATACTCCTTGGAAGATGAATGTTGTAGAAGACGTGCTCAGTAGTAGGACCTATTTGTAGCTACTGAGTGAGGTGACATAGCAGCTAGCCTCGATGTAGATATCCTTCATGGATGATGATGGTGAAGCTTACCTTCATTGGATGACTATTAATCCCCCACTATTATAATGAGCCTAGGAGGCACAACTGGTGGATGTTTACTATGAGGCCCGACGTGCTCAATTATCCTTGAGTCATTCTCCTGATGGATTTTCCATAGGTGGGGACCACTTCATCATTTTCAAAGGGTGCACAATAGTACTCGTGCTGCTTTGGGAGGATTTTTTGAGGGATTTCAATAAATCCCTGTTGGTGGTACATCCTAGACTAGTGAAGATATACGAGGACCTCCGACATCAGTACCGGTGGCCATGAATGAAGAAAGTAGTGGTTGAGTTCATCTTACGATGCCCTAATTGACATCATGTGAAGGTAGAGAATCAGGTTTGAGAGGGCTTAGCTCAGTCACTTGGGGAACCAGAGTTGAAATGAGATAGTATTTTGATGGACTTAATGATGTAGTTACCACGTATATCCAAAGTCTATGATTCTATCTAGGTGATCGTTGACTGAATCACCAAGTTGGCTCACTTCCTACCTTTCTTGGAGCAGGGACTGGTATAGGGCTTGAGACACCTCTTTGTCTAAGAGATAGTGTGGCTTCATATAGTGCCTTTAATGATTGTATTAGATCGCAATTCATGCTTTACATCCTGGTTGTGGAAGGGATTACATGAGGTGTTTGGGAAACAACTGCACTAGAGCACAACCTTTCATCCCCAAACAGATGGTCAGACGAAGCAGACCATACAGATCCTAGAGGAAATGATTCGTGCTTTCATTTGGTATGTTTTTTTTCATACTTGGAAGGAACACCTACCACTGGTGGAGTTTGAATACAATGACAGTTATCACTCCAATATTGGAATGGAACCATTCGAGGCCTTGTACAGGTGGCCTAGAAAGTCACCACTATACTAGATTAACACAGGGGAGTCAGCACTCATGGGTCCAAAATTGGTACAGGCTACCACTGAGAGGGTTCCTATCATCCACAAGTGGATGAGGACTGCAAAGATCAGGAAAAATACATATGTTGAACGGAGGCGGAAGACCCTTGGAGTTTGAGGAGGGATACCATGTGTTCCTTCGGGTCTCACCTTGACGGGGATTGAAAAGATTTAGCTGGGTGCACGATATATCTGAGGTTCATTGGAACTTTTCAGATCCATAGAAAAGTTGGTGAGTTGGCATACCGCCTAGATATTCCCCCACAAATGCACAGGGTGCATGTTGTTTTCCACATGTCACAGCTGAGAAGATATGTGCATGATCCATCACACGTCATCAACTTGTGTGAGATGGACATTGACAATTGGGTGATTTTTTTAGAATTATTGATGGAGATAGATGATCGACAAGTGTGGGTCTTTAATGGGTTGTCGATTCCTCTATAGCACATTTAGTGGCTGCATGGGAATCTCCCAAAGAGAGCATGGGATTAGAAGGTTCATATTCATGATCAGTACCAACATTTCTTTGATTAGCTCTTGTTTTGGATTTCCAGGACTTAAATATCTACGTTGGTTAGAATTTAATGTCTCAAAATTTCTGTGTATTTTTTTAAATTATAGGGAATTATTTTAAGACTACACGCTCTAATGACACTTTATTCCGAGTCCCGGTGATCCCAGAATGGATTTTTTAACTGTTTCTACTTCACATAAGTAATTGGGTTAGAGGGTTTTTCTATATTTTTAACTAGTGCTAAGATTAAAAATTTGATGACACTGTTGAACTCAGAATTCCAAGATTCACCTAGAAAGGACTCAACATTAGCCGGTAAGGGCTTAAGGTAAAAGATAAATTTCAGACCACTTGGAAAAAATAAAATGACCTTAAGAAGATATTTTATTTCTTTTCCTCAACCGAAAAGAAGTGACACGGTGACGCTACAATGCAGTGATGAGGCACATTGATGGCTCAAAAACCCACAATGTATTGATTCATTAAATTATGTGTAACAGCTATGTTATTTCATAAATGCAATAGTGTAACGACATTACACCGCAGCGTACCTAAAACCATGAAACAGGTTTTCTTTTTATTTGTATGACATGTTGGAGAGATGATAATTAATCAGTGGAATATTCTCTAATGAACCACCAGTAGATTTCCACTCCAATGAATAATGACGAAGTCCATTGATGAACATCGATGAACGCCATCGATGAATGGCGATGAATGCTAACAGATCGAGGAGCGATGAAGGCTCAGAGATTCAACTCTTGTTAGTGAAAAATCCTCAATCTAGGTAGGGGTTGTGTTTAAGTTTATTTTCCCCATTCATAAATTCAACGATGAATGTGGATCAACCCACAAACGGGTTGATCCACAGATTGTGCATTCTTCCAGGATGATGGCTTATTGGGATTTTTTATCTATTTTTAATCTATCTCTTGTTTGATTGAACTGAATTCCCCGAACAAACCCCTTTTTTTAAACTCTACTATGGAGGGCATGGGATGACATGAATAGGTCTCGAGAAACTCTTCCTTGTGCATTCTTTGTGACTGCATCCCCAAATCAGTGGAAAGAAGAATCTAGGGAGGAAGGGATATCGATGACCCAAGAGGCCCAAAGTTTTAGACTGAGGAGATATTTGACCATAGAAGAAGACACGGTGGCCCGTGGAAGGACTGCGTCGGCCTCATGGAGGTGATGTTCCCATGTGCACCATGGTGGAGGAGCCTGCAGCTAGTCGGCTGTGACATAGGAGGATGCAATGCCAACGTGGCGCTGCGTTAAGGGAGTGGCCTGCATCCTGGTCACCCGTGCAATATGAAGAGTTGTGGTCACTCGACCACCTAAGGAGGGTGGCCCTGTGTCCATGGGGTAGTAGATGAGTCGGACATGACATACATATGCATCTTAGGCAAGTGCACCACCAGTCCGCCCCAGGCAGACCAGGCCTCTGCTGGCGGGTCGTGCTCCCAGGCAATGGGCCTGGATGGACCTGTACCAGTGGGATAGACTAACTCCCAGTGGACCAGACCAACATCCAGTAGGCTAAACCCACACTGGAAGGCCATACCCGCACCCTTCGGGCTGGGCTGGATGAGACCGGGATGCCAAAAGACCCAGTGGGCTGGACCCTCAGCCAAACTATGTCGGGTCCAGCGAGACCCATTGGGAGTGGCCCACTACCCTGGCTAGACCGGACCGACCCAGGCCTGAACTCAGTCAGGTCGAGTCAGTCGAATTAAACTAGGGTATGTGGGACCCTTGGGCTGGGTTGGTTGGGTGGGTCCAATAGGGTCAGGTAGGGCCTAGACGCAATCAGCACCTGTTTACTAAAATTCTAATAACATGCAAACCAAGCATTCAATTGATGATCCATTTAAAGCGTTGGGACCCTATCGTTGAGGCAGATCTTTTGGTATGATCTAAGGATAATTTCATGGATTTTTAGATGTGATGAAAGGCTTGAGGAGCTATTCTCCCAAGTGCGCTATGTAGGGAACCCTACATTTTGCTGAGACCTAAAAATTGTTAATAAGCAGCTCTATGTGACTTTGCAGGCCCATGGTGTATAAGGCTCTAACATTAAACATTACATAATCTTGAATTATGTTAATAATTGAAAATGATGATTTTTTATGGTTAAGAGATTTTGAGAATTAGGTCATAACTTATACATTAAAACATGAATATTACAGGTCGACACTTCTACTTAGTATCCATTTTTTCATAAAATAAAAACTCTTAAAAGAAAAGAAACATGTTTAGTTCCATGTTTTAAACAACTTGACTTTTCCATGATCCAATACATGACCCTATTTGACTTTAGGTCCTATGAAAAACAATTCAAAAAATTGGTATGCGCATAAAACTCTTAGTAAAGGATACACAAAAAAGGAAAACTGTTAGTTTTTCAAAACAACTTGTAAAACATGAGTACTTTATCATAAAGTAATAATTTTCACATTAATGTTGTAGTGAAAACACATAACTGAATAAAAGATCATTTATTATCCTTTTTGTAACCAAAATATTACCATAAATCCCATACAAGACAACATATAGAATATCAAGGTAACTTGAGAGATAAACATATATAAATGTAATGACCGTGTGGTCGATTTCCATACATATCTCTAAATGGGATAGTTATACAACTGACATCCATACCCAATGAATTGGAGGTTATAATGTAACCAACCATCATTGGTTTATCATGGAACCAAATGTAATTTGTTTTATCACATAACCACTTATCAAATGTTTATGTACCATTATATAATCCCCACACATAAACTATTGCAAATATCAACATTTCAATCATAAAAATTTCATTTACAATCACAAAAATAATTTCATGATATTGAAATAGTAAATCCACATTAAAATACAATTTAAATACCAAAATTTGAAAAAATGGTATATGGTATTTATTTTTCAATTAAAAATATCATGGCTTGTTAAGGAAGCCACATATCAAATAATACTCGTGGTGACAGAAAGGTCGTTGTCATTGCGTATGTTAAAAAGAAAAATTCCCTTTGTCATTTAGTAAAATTATACATTGAAAAATATTCTCTTCAAATGAAATTAAAAGTAAAAGTAGTTAACACACCGTATAAAAGAAATTCTTGTATAAATAAAAATATACCTAAATTAAAGGAGATTGAGACAATGTCCCTTACCTCGTGTCCGACTTGAGTCGTTCGTTCATTAATTTCGTGAATAATAAACTGAAGTTAATTTATACTTGATTCAAAAACTTTTTCAAGTTTTTTATTTATTTTATATCACTTATTAATTTGTTATAACAATTAGTTATTTATTTGAGTTCATATCAGACATTTTGTCAATGTTTGGAAGTAGAGTCAAAATGAACTTTTTACAGTTATAAATTTTCCATGTTGTCAAAATTACATTATCTCCAAAATTATATTAATGATTTAGATATCATAGATATCATAGATATCATATATATCATATATATAATATATATCTAGTATATATTAATTTATAATATTCCATATCATTTGGATATAAGAAATGAAATGCATCGTTCAGGGAGACGGTAAGTCGTACGTATGCATGAACACTACTTTCATTTCTTTTTCATATTTAAAGGAAATAAAAATAAATGAAACATAGGTATATTATAATTCCAGTAAAATATATATGTCATATATGTTACTTAATTTCATTAATTCCTTCTTTTATATGTTTATATGTTCCGTGTATAGCATGAATGAGTCATATCACTTTGAGGGGCTAGTAATCTGCACTTCCTTAAATGAAATTATCATATTTATACAACATGAAAAGAATAAAGGTGTGCTATAAATGAAAATTAAAGATGAATTGAGATAAAATAAATATCATAAATATAAAATATAATTATATTTTCATCATAATGGCCACCATTAATGGTGCTAGGGGAAAATCGAACAATCATCATTTCGTGTGGTCGTAGTTCGCCATACACCAAAACTGTATGTTCGTAAAAATTAGATGGAGGTGTGTGTAAATGTAGTTAGAATACTTATCATAACAAAAACCTAGTATATTTATGATGCATGTTTTTTATTTAAAAAAAGAATAAGAAGAGCATAGTGATTAGATAAGAAAAATAATGGAAAGAAACGTAAGAGAAGATGTTACCTCAAATCGGGTACCTTCTTTTGATTTGATCAAAAGGGCTCTCTTGAATTGTCTTCTTCCTAAGGGAAGGATTCTAGGAGGAAGAGAGGAATTTTTGGAACTTATTTGTGTAGGGTTTTGACAAGGCAAGGGAATTGATAGGTGTGAGTAATGTGTTAGAGGTGTTGCCCTTTTATAAGAGGGATGCTGGGCACATAAGGAATATCTTGAATTATAATTTTATTATAAATTTTATTTCGAGTATAAATGATTCAAAATTAATATAGTTATAATTTATTATGAATATATGTTGAAATAAATTCATCAAATAAGAATTATATTGGTTATCAATATTTTTTAATCCTTGTCTGTTTTATTTAACCATTTTTACTCTTACCATTTTATCAAGCATTTAACACTTTCAGAATCACAATAGTTACCAAATCCTGAAAAATATGAAATTAAAGAGTCAATAATGAAATTTTAGGCTTATGATTACTATTTGACTAAATATTATATTTTTTGAAATTTTATAATATTTAATAAAATATTTTATATTTTAAAATATAAATTATGTCAATTTTGAAACTTTTCATATCACGACTTTTTAAAAATCCATAACAACTATATTATTTCGAAAAAAAAAATTATAAATAAAAAATATAATAAGTAAGAATCATTCATAAAATTCGTTTATAGCTTAAAAAGTTTCAAAATAAATTTATTTTAATATTTATAATCTCATTTTTTTAATATTTCATTAATAATGTAATCACTACATCATCATTGTGTCATAAATATATTTACTTATATGATGTATAAGAATTATAAATAAAATACCATGATGTAAGAAATATTTTTAGATTTATAATTACTATTTATCGTTAAAAATACAACTTATATATACACATATAAAAATTGTTTTACTTAAAGATAAATGTTTATGTTATATTTTCCTTAACTATAAATTAAAAGTAATTAAAGGTAATTTTCAAACAAAAGTGGCTCCATGGGGTCCTAAAATCGACCCTAGGATTTCCATTGTCGGTCATATATCATCCAATAGGACTAATATACGTAATAGGGTAATTCAATATTATTATAATATTGGTTTTTACCCTTATTTACTAGACGTTCCCTTTAACCATGGTAAATAAAATATTTACTGAAGTTAGTATTCATAATTTATAAAAATAAAAGGAACCAATTTAAAATTTTTAGAAATCTAGATTTTAAATATGGAATCCATTTTTCCAAATTCCAAATACATAAGTAGCATAAATTAATTTAAAATTAATTCCCAATGTCAAAACCCAAAAACGTGTTTTTAAGAAATAAAAACTACCAAAATATTGACATGTGTGTATATACAATTTCAAAGGGAAATTACATACAATGACCAAAATTGTATTCAATGATAAAAATATAATTAAATTACACTTTAAAACCAATTAATAGTACAATGTATCTATATAAATATATTATATTAAAAGGAAGTTTTGAATTAAAATGCAGTATTCTTCATTAATCATTAAGAAATACACATTAGTTAAAAAATAAAAAAAATTCATCCAAGGTAAATTTTTATGTTACACTTATAAATAATAAGTTTATTTTGTCAAATAATACAAATAATGGTGTCAAAAACTATATTTAAAAAGGGTTCTCCATCAAAAGGTGGTAAATCAACATTTTAAAGAATATTAGAGTATTGCATATTTAAAATCAGATTCACTCTTATTTTAAGACTCTAAATTTTATTGGATAAATGTAAAAACATATAAAAAAATTAATCCTAATATGGTTAGTTCTATTCATTCCATAAAATACCATAGAAAGTCATTAACTACCATTTAAAATTATAATATTATAATATTATTTTTTGGTATAACTCAACACTGTGTGCAACGTAAGATTTTAGAGAAGCCTGTTGCTGTGTGTCGCGTATGTGATCAGAAAAAGCACCCCCTTTAACTTAAAATTAATATCTTATAATAGAAATTGAAAAGTATTATTATATAAATACCAGGATCATTACATACTTCCCCCCTTTTGGTAATTGCGTCCCCACAATTCTATTCACTTGTCAATAAGTGGGGGTATTTATCCCTCATAGCAGTTTTAGATTCTGATGTTTCCTCTTCAACCATGTGGGTTTTCCAAAAAAACCTTTACCAAATGAATTACATTATTCCACAACACTTTCTCCCTTCAGTAATTAGTCTGGACTGGTTTTTACTGATACGAAATATTCCCTTTCAACTAAACTATCTCAGGACTCAAAAACATGAGATGGATCTGGAATATATTTCTCAACATTGATATTTGAAAAACATTGGGTACGTGGGATAAACATGGAGGTAAAGACACTCTGTAGGCAAATGGTCCAACTTTCTCAAGGATTTCATAGGGTCCAATGAACCTTAAACATAGCTTTCCATTCTTACCAAAAAATGTTACATTATTCCATGGAGAAAATTTGAAAAAACAAGATCACCTTCCTAAAACTAAAGATCCTTTCTCTGGTTATCCGCATAACTTTTCTGCCTACGCTATACTGCCCTCATGTGCTTCTAAATTAGCTGAACTTTTTAGGCCATCTCTTCTACCAATTCTTATCCTGTAAAATTTCTTTCACCTACATCATCCCAAAATGCTGGAGTTTGACACAACGTTTATATAATTCTTCAAATGGAGTCATCTGTATACTAGAATGAAAACTATTATTATAAGAAGACTCAACCAAAGAAAGATGTTGGTCCCAAATTCCCTGGTAATCCATTGAAGAAGCACATAACATATCTTTTAAAAACTTAATTGTTTATTCTTACTGCCCCTCTGATTGAGGATGAAAAGCTATACTAAAATTTAATTCAATACCCAATGATATCTGAAGTCCTTTCCAAAAGCTTGAAGTTATCCTCAGATCATGATCAGATACAATAGAGAGGGAAACTCCATGTAACCTAACTATCTCTTTAACATAAAATTGTGAATGTTGATCTAGAGTGAGAGTATCTTGAATAGGAAGGAAATGAGCAGATTTAGTGAGTTGATCAACAATAACCCAAATTTAATTGTTACCTCAAGATGTTTTTGGAAGTCCCACTACGAAATCCATGGATATATTTTCCCATTTCCACTTTTGCACCAGTAAAGGCTGAAGCATACATTTTGGTAACTACCACTCTTCTTTAACCATTTGAAAAGTCAAACACTACATAATATGGTCATTAATATATATTTTCATTCCATCCTACCAGTAATACTCCCGAAGATCTCTATACATCACAGTACTGTAGGGATGAACTGAAATTGGAGAACTATGAGCTTCACATAACAAATCTTTCTTCAACTATGAATAACTAGGAGAACATAATTTCTTCCTAAATATCAAAACACAATCATTATCAATGTTAAATTCAGGCAACTTACCGTTTTGAACCAACTCGAACTTTTTCTGCAACTCACTATCTTCTTTACGTGCTTTCTTAATTCTGTTTGATAAAGATGATTTCATTAACACTGGAATCAAAACAAGGGAATTTCCTACACCAACAACTTTTATTCCATTGATCATAAAATTTTTAATCAAAGGATCTTGTTCCAAAATTATTATGGTTAATATAGAATTATTTGTTTGAATCAAAGAATCAGCCACTTTTTTTCCTAGATGGTAATGGATTGTGCAGTCCTAATCCTTGATTAATTCTAACCATCTCCACTCTCACATGTTTAATTCCTTCTGAGTGAATATATATATTACAGTATTTTTTGGTCAGTATGTAATTCAAAATTTACGCCATACAAATGATGCATCCAAAATATTAATGCAAAAACAATGATAACTAATTCAAAATCATGTGTATGGTAATTTAACTAATGAGGTTTCAACTGATTTGAAGCATAAGAAATTACATGATCATTCTGTGTTAGGACAGAACCAAGTCCTTTCAATCAAGCATCACTATAGATAACAAACTCACCATTTCTGGAAGTTAATTCCAATACTAAAGCATTCCTCAATCTTCCTTTCTATTCTTGAACAATCATCAAATTATTTTATTTTAGGTGGATCATCATTTAATCCATTTTTTTTGAAACAATGTGACCAAGGAAAGAGTTATTTTGTTACCAAAACTCACACTTACTGAATTTCCCATATAGTGTAATTTATTTTAAGGTTTTCAAGACAAACCATAAATGAATTCAATGCTCCTCTTTAATTTTATAATATACCAAAAATATAATCTATAAACACAACCATAATTTATCACTTGAGTTAAATGAGCCATCACTACAAAAATAGCTGTTCAATTCTAATTCCGACCATCTAAGGATGCTGAATTGGAAGGTCATTTCACTCTGTACGCCTTCCCAACAAAGTTGTACTATTTTCTCTATGAAAAACAATTCTGAAAAAACATATATTAGACGAATAAACATGTTAAACATATAATTCTATATCATATCAATCTTACTATAAATCAAAAACAATTTATTGATATTCTATTAACAAAATTATAACTCTTAAAGTTATCTAAACCGACATTTCATACCAATTATAAGGCCCCAGACATAAACATTATATACTCTTGAATTAAGATAACATTTCACATTGAGGATATTTTTAGGTTTGTAGATTTAGATAATTAGGTCATAACTTATACAAAACTACTTGAATATTACTTGTGGACACTTTTACTCAGTATCCATTTTTTCGTTAAATAAAAACTCTTAAAATAAAATAATCTTGATTAGGTCCAGGTTTTAAACAACATGACTTTTACATGATCTCATACTTGACCCTATTACACATTAGGTCCTTTGAAAAACATTTCAAAAACATGTGATGAGAATAATATGTTTAGTAAGGGATACACAAAGAAGGAAAATAGTTAGCCTTTGAAAACAACATGTAAACCATGAATACATTATTATAAAGTAAAAATTTTCACTTTAAGGTAGTATTAAAAAAACTTCATTGAATATAAGCTAATTTATTCCCATTTTTTGTAACAAAAATTTGATGATAAAGCCCATATAAAACAACATATATAATATAAAGGTAACTTGGGACATAAACATACATCCATGGAATAACAATACAGTCAACTTCCACACATATCACTAAATAGAATAGCCATGAGGACGACTTATATACCCAATGCATTGAAGGTTATAACGTATCCACTCAACATTGTATTATCACAAAACCAACCATATTTTTTTTTATCATGTAATGACTCATCAAATTTCCAAGTAGCTTTATATAATTATCTCACATAAAAATTTCAAATATCAACATTTCAATCATAAAAATTTCATTTGAAATCACAAGAAATAATTTAAAGATATTGCAAGTGTAAATCCACTTTCACAATCATTTTCAATACCAAAATATGTTAAAAGGGTATGTGTTTTTTATTTTTCATTTAAAAACATAATTTCCTATTAAGGAATTCAAATATAAAATAATACTCACGTCGGTGGAAAGGTCATTGTCACCGCTTATAATAAAAAAACATTCCCTTTATCTTTTAGTAATATTGTACGTAGAAAAATATTCTCTTTGAATGAAATTAAAATTCAAAGGGATTTATACATCGTATGAAAGTAAGTCATGTTTTAACCAAAACATGCCTAAAAAAGGAGATTGAGACAAAGTCCATTACCTCATGTTCAACATGAATCATCCATTCATTAATTTACCAAATAATAAAGTAAATTTAATTTATACTTGCTTTAAAACCTATTTCAAGTTTATTATTCCTTTTATATCACTTATTACCATGCAATAAACATTATTTAATTATTTTAGTTCATATGAGACATTTTGTCGATGTTCGAAACTTGAGTCAAAAAGGAAATTGTTATATTATATATTGTCCATGTTGTAAAAACTTCGTATCTTCATAATGATATTCATGATTTAGATACCATATATATCATATATATTCATTTAATATGTTTTTATAATAGTCTATATAATTTTGATATAATAAATGAAATTCACCGTTCATGGAGACGGTAAGCCAAACGTACGCATGAACGCTACTTTCATTTATTTTTCATATTTAGAGGAAATAAAACTAAAGATATATAGGTATATTTTAATTATAGTATAATATATATGTTATATATGTTACATTATTTCATTAATTCCATACTTTATACATTCCATGTACCATGAATGAGTCATATCACTTTGAGGGGGCGGTAGTCTACACTTCCTCAAATGAAATTATCGTATTTATACAACATGAAAAGCCTAAAGGAATGTTCTAAATGATAATTACCTAAGCATAGAGATAATATAATTTCCATAAATATAATATATAATTACAATTCCATCATAATGACCTCCAAGAGAGGTGGTAGAGAAAAATGAACGATCATCGTTTTGTGAGGCAGCAGTTCACCGTACACAGAAACAATATGTTCGTATCAATTATATGGAGGTGTGTGTAAGTTTAGTTAGAATACTTATCATAAAAAAACATAGTATATTGAGGATACTGGTGTTGTTATATAAACAACTAATAATAAGAGCATAGGGAGTGGATAATGAAAAATGATGGAAAGAAACTTAAGAGAAGACATTACCTCAAATAGTTTAACTTCTTTTGATTTGTGCCAAAGGGATCTCTTGAATTGCCTTCTTCTGAGGAGAATGATTCATGGAGTAATATAGGGATGTTGGGATATTATTTGGGTAGAGGATGTATGATACAAAGGGATTGTTAGTTGTGAGTAATGGGTTAGAGGTCGTGAACTTTTATAAGAGGGAGGAGGGGAACTTAAAAAATATCTTGAACTATTATTTTTTTATAAATTATATTTCAAGTCTAAGTGAGTCCAAATTAAGCGAGTTAAAAGATAAGATTAATATAATTCAAAATAAAATCATCCAATACTAATTACATGGGTTTTGGATATTTTTTTAATCCTTATAGTTTTTATTTATCCCTTTTTTACTCTTATCATTTGGTCCAGAATTTAACATTATGAGACTCAAAATATTTACCAAAATATCGAAAATATCAAAATAAAGAGTCAATAATAAATTTTAGACATATGATAACTATTTAGAAGAATAATATATTATTTTTGGAATTTTATAATATTTAATAAAATATTTTATTTTTTAAAATATGAATTATGTCAATTTTAACACTATTCATATCCCGACTTTTTAAAAATCCATAAGATCATTATTATTTCGAGAAAACATCATAAAATAAAGTATAACAAGTCATAATCATATTTATAATTCGTGTATTGAATAAAAACTTTCAAAATAAATTTATTTTAATATTTATAATCTCATTTATGTAAATCTATCAATAATAAGGTAATCACTAAATCATCATTGTATCATAAATATATTTATTCATTTGATGTATAAAAACTATAAATAAAATAACATGATTTATGAAATAATTTTACATTTATAATGAATATATATTGTAGAAAATATAACTTATATAACCCCATATAATGTTTTTTTAATAAAAGATACATGTTTAGGTTTTATTTTCCTTAACTTTAAATTAAATGTAATTAAATGTCATTTTCACACAAAAGAGGCTCTATGGGGTCCTAAAATCAACCCAAGGATACTCATAGTAGGAAATATCTCATCCAATAGTGTTAGAACATGCTTTATGGTAATTTAATATCATTATAATATTATTTTTTAGCATTATTTACAGGATTTAACCTTCAACCATGGTAAATAAAATATTTACTAAAGTTACTATTCATAATGTCTAAAAATAAAAGGTACCAATTTAAACAATTTTAAACTAATGATTCCAAATATGGAATTCTTTTTTTAAATTTTAAAACACATAAGTTATAGATATTAATTTAAAATTAATTCTCGTTGTCAAACCCAAAAAGCGTCTTTTTAAAAAGTAAAAACTATCAAAAGATTGACATGTGTGTATGTACAATTTCAAAGTGAGATTTCTAATAATGACCAAAATTGGATTAAATTATAGAAATATAATCCAATTACAATTTAAAACCAACTAATATTATAGTATAACTATATAAATAAATAATATTAAAAGGCAGTTTTGAATTAAAATGCAGTATTTTTCAATATTCATTAAAAAATGAAATTTAACATAAAAATAAAAAAAATTAATCCCAAGTAAAATTTCATGTTCATCTTGTAATTAAGAATTTTATTTTGTCAAATAAAACATATAAAGGTGTAAAAAAATATCTTTAATAAGTTTTCACCAACAAAATGCGATAAATTGTCCATTAAAAAAATATTAAAGTATTTCATGCTTAAAATCTGATTCATTCTTTTTTTAAGTCTCTAAATTTTATTTTACAAATGTGAAAAAATTTAACAAACATTTTTACTCATAATATGGTTAGGTTTTTTCATTCTTTCCAATATTAACACTATGCATTAACAACCATTTAAAATAGTAATATTATTATTTTATTTTTCAGTATATCTCTACATTTGGGGAAATGTAATATTTTTGAGAAGCCCATTATTGCATGTCATGTACGCTATCCGAAAAATCATCCCCTTTAACATAAAATTAATATCTTATAATAGAAATTGAAAATTATTATTCTATAAATATGAGGGTCGTTACACGGTGTGAGCAAGACTGTGTCACTCGATAGGCCCACAATACATAATGAGAAGGAGTACCTCAGTTGACCAAGGTGGGTAACACCTCTATGTGACTTGGAAGTCCCATTATGGGAGCAAGACTATGTGAATCATCCTACCCACAGTACTGATCTGGTATGAGTACCATAACACTCCAGGGTTTGTGGTAAGCAGCTTCTGTGTGACCTGGCAGGCCCATTGTACTCATAGTAGAGGAGTTCTCAAGAAGCTGGGGTGTTTGATGATGTCACTAATGATTCTTGTATCACTACTCTAGATGTATACATGGTGTGAAATTTCTTGTTATTCATTCTTGTGCTTCATTCTTATGCTTCGTTCTTTTCTCGGAGGAATGATTTTTTGTATTTCCTTATGGTATGGGGTCCCCTACTAAGTATTTTGTTACTCACCCATTCACAAGCTTCGTCCGCATGGGTTGTGTCTGTTGTTGATAATCAACGCTTCAACCAAGGACATAGTGGCCTAGGACCCAGCGGGGCCCAATATGATTAGGGGGACATGACATACTACTTTAGCTTCTATTGTCTACACTTCTATTCCATCATGTAGGGTTTTCAGAGGCTGGCTACCTAAGTCCCTCTGTACATTCCTATTTTCAGTTCTTTTTGTTGGGTTTCTATTCTGGCCCACTTGTTTTCTATTGTACTTGTACCCAGCACTTGTTTCAGTATACTTGTTTTCCCCCATTCAGTTTTTGAGAAGTGGATGGGCGTGTATGTGCATAAAAGCACTCAGGAAAATGCCTCTCACATGAAGGTTGATGCCTTCAACACTAATCGCCAGCCCACTGTCTTCGAGAGGTGGGCTTGTGGGAGTCACAGTATGGGCCCCAAGGGATTGGTTGTTACATGGAACAAAATTAATTTTTGGTGAAGAATAACATAACCTTATGAATAGTAACATACCCTTATGAATAGTAATATGACCCTTATTAATAGAAAAATGTGAAAAAGAATATTATCAACCATGATTGCGTAAATAAAATTTAGTCATCTTATAAGTGATAATATGACCATAGTAAAATTATTGATATTTTTGCAAGTCATAAATAATTAATTGATAATAATTAAGTAATTTAAATGAAAATTTATTTTCATGAAATGTGTTCATATATTAAAAATTTTATTTCTTTCAGTTTTAAGATAATTATATAAAACCATATGTAATTTTTGAAAGCATTATAAAATCAATATTAGTTTTAAAATCTGTATTTTTTATGTAAATTATGATTTTAATTAAAAATTAAATTATTAATTTTTAGAAAATTGTTCTAGAAAAATGGAGTTCACTTTTGGATTCTACACATCCAAAAATGGTCAGGGTGAATTTTTTGATTTTTTCTAATATAGTTGGATTTTTTATAAATAGTAAAATATGATAATTCACAATTAATGCTAAAACCTAGATTTCTACATAATTCTTGAGTCATGGATGATATAAATGGCCATTGGATCGATCTCACATACACTTGTTACTATTTTTGGTCATGTAATCATCACTATTTATAGTTTGAGGGTAATTAATAAACTATGAAATTAAGTATTATGAAATTCATCCTCTCCTCCACTATAAATACCACCCCTCCATACCTCTTCTCTTCACTCATCTAAAGCCTTTTTCCATGCCTAAATTCAGCCCAAATATTTCCCCAATCTCCTTCCCCATGTCAAAAATATTTTTTTCTCATGTAAAGACAAAAACAACTTTCCTAAAGAGGCTCTCAAAGGAGATAAACTCAAGAGGTAAATTCCTCTCTCTGATTCTTTTATTTTCTTTCATGTTTTTTATTTTCTTTTTCTTTCCTCACCTCCCATCACCCAAATGGTATGATAACTCCAGTAAGGTACATGTAATGTTATTATATTATTATAATGGGGTAGTTTATCATAATATCTCTTTCATCATCATTTTATACTATAAATGAAAACACCGTCCGGGATGTGTTGATTTATCACATTCAAGGATGATGGGTTTTTAATTTGCATTCCCATCTTCTAGACTTTCCATGAAACCATTTTAATGGGTTAAATATATCATAATATATTTATTTTATATTATTTGATGTTATGGAATCCTTTTTCTCACAAGATGTTAATTAGTAATACAAAACAAGTTAATTGTGAGAAAAATCGCTATGTTAATCAAACTGTTTATCATTAATGTTTTAAATAATGATTCATATTCAATCTAAGTAAAAAATTGATATTTACAACCATGTAACATTATCTATGTTCAATTATATAATATAACTCCAATTATGGAAAACCACTGTCATCGTACACGTGTGTCCGGAAATGAATATAAGTGAACTGATCATTAAAACCAAAGAACCAAATGGACCCGAACAATGAAATTGAACCACATAACCAATAAAAAAGGTCATGAACATACTTAAAATTATTATAATAAATCATTTTTATGTATAATATTTTATGTAATTATTAATTAATTAACCTAATTTTATTATTCAGGTAAATAATATCAAGTGGAGAACACCATCAGACATAAGGTAAGGGATCCTCTCTACTTCAATTTTATTCAAGAATTTCATCTATGTTATTCCATTTTATGTAATACCTAATGATGTGGTATGATTTCACACATCCAAATAATTCCATCATGATGTATAATTGATTATAAATCCATTTATATCTCTTTAATCCCTCTTATGTAGATCTGATACCTTGCTATCAATCCGTAAGTGATTCTACCTGAACTTCTTTTATTCCTCCAGGTTTCCTTATCTTCCACTAACCAAAATGAAGTTATCTTATATTTTTATGTGAATACACTAAATTATGTTTAAATTTATGAAATTCATTTATCAATAATCATTCATCATTCTATTTTGGGGATATACATGTTTTAAAGTGATTCCCTGCTCAGTACTTCCCAATAAGCAAACCTATTTTAAGGGAACTTCCCAAATTCTTAAAAAATTTCAAGTACAGTATATATTATATTTTATGCCTCCATTGTCTTCATAAAATTATACTTTTTGTTATGAAAACATTATTGGTTTACTTCTGGTTTTATATAAATTATTTTTCCCTTTTCTATTTTAAAGGAACTATAATATTTTCGTTGAAACCGCACAAAAAAGATTTAATGATATAATTTCTTAAATACTTTCTTACATGTTGTCAATTCTAATTGACATCAATTTTAATTATACATGCCTATTCTCCCTTATGAATGTCTGTGTATATTTTATATTAATTATTTTACTGAAAAATTTATGATACACCCATTTTTATGCTTTATGTCATGAATGTGCTACCACATTCTTTCCATGGGTAGAACTTATGATTATGTATGATTGATTATGTATGATTCTTTATATGGAAACAATATTTATGAAATGTTATGACGGGTGCACCCAAATAGCACTCCAATGCATTGGGTAATATTTAGTCTCATGAGATGTTGTGTGCGATGGTCTTGGTTGTTAGGCTTGGCTTATTCTTCCATGTGCGATGGTCCTGGAGGTTAGCCTTGGCATGTGATCCCATGTGCAATGGTCCTAGTAGTTAGACTTGACTCATTCGAAAGTCATGTTTTATGTTGCTACCACATTACTATGAATTCATGTTTATATGATACCATGTTTATATGTTAGGATTATTGATGCCATATTATATCATTATGTCATGATATTTAACCCGTATGCTAAATCCTTATTACTATGTTCATTCCCTTATTGGGCTTTCAGCTCATACCCTTGTTCATGTGCTCCCTATGGTACCCTATGCAGATGTAAGGGCTCAATGGATGTTAGGAGCTCTTTATAAATATTAAATAAATAAGTTTTTTAGTCCCGTGTTTTAAGTTTTATGTACCTAGTCTTCAAATACACTAGACTTCATGATCCTTGTATTGTATTCTAATATTTAATTGTGAATAAAATCATGTAATGTTATGTGTAAAAGTCTAGGATCACCATATATAGTATTTGAGTATGGTCTAGTTTTTTTTGGAGATTTGGAATAGAGATGTTTAATATGAACATTGAGGATAAGACTAAGTATAAGAAAACATCCCTAAATTTTGGTATGTATAGAGTAATTGGTTTATCCAGAAAATCCACCCCTTTCTAGATACAAACAGGTAGAGGTGGCTCTGGAATAAATGTATCTAGGGGTAAAACCAGAAAACACTCCTTTGAGATAGACTCAAACAGGAACTGGTTCACAACAATGTGCCTTGAAGCACTCTTGTTTTGACACTCCTAGGTGATATGCTTTGGTAAATTCATAAGCTTGGTTCAAACCATTACTAAGGGAATGAAAGAAATCCAATAAAGATATAAGTTAAGAAATAGATCAAGGTTAAACTAGATTGAAACATAAGGAATCAAAAATTAGGATATACTTTTCCTTTACAGGTTTATCCTCTTATATAAAAAGTTTTTTTTTATGCTTAATAGATAAGTATTCATGACCTCTAATTGTAAATTCTTTTTTTCTAAAATAATGGATGGAAATAGAAGAACATTTTTCAATAATAAATGTGATAGGGAATGTGAATATTGAAATAATGATATTTCTGATATGATGGGAACAGGTGCTAAAAATTTCATGACAGTACTTGCTCAGCTGGCTCAATTTATGAATAATAACATGAATCTTGAGAAACACCCTCCTCTTCCCAAGAAAGAGAAAGTTTCCATTGAATCCTTTATGTGGCAAAGGCCTCCCCTGTTTAATGGATATTCTGATCCCCTCCTCACAGAAGAGTTTATTAACTCCATTGAAAATATACTATCTATCCTATAGTGCTCAGAAAAAGAATAATTTGTGCTTATAGTCTATCATTATGATGGGAAAGTTGACCAATGGTGGAAACTGATCAAGAATACAAATCCTCATGAGGGAATTTATTCCATGGTTTGGGAGTAATTCAAGAAAATGTTTTTCAAAATACTTTCCCTAAACCCTCAGTCTCAATATGGAAAGAGTGTTTTTATGACTCAAGTAAAAGGAAGATGAGTCAATTGGGGGATATGAAGAAAACTTTTCAATACTTTCAAGGTATGCATCTGGATTTTTCATGGACACCAAAATCAAGGTAGATTGTTTCTTTAGCAGAGTAAAGCCGAGTATACAAAAAGAATTGGTAATTCAAGACTATAACAGTTATGAGGATATTTTCTATTGTTCCCTTGTGGTTGAAAATGAGATAATAGAATCTAAATGGTATTGTGGGCCTCTTGACAAGAAGAGGAAAATGGAATCTAATTTGAGCGGCCCCAGAAATAAATTCCATGTTGTAAAGAATCTCGATCATCCCACGTGTAAAAAATGTTGGTGGAAGCATCATGAAAACTATCTGAAGGGAACCAAGAATTGCTCTAAATGTGGAAAGTTAGTACATCTGGCTAAAAACTGCCAATGGGATATAAAGAATCCCTATAATATAGAAGATTAAAGGGTGGTTCATATCAACACACAACCCATAGTGAATTGTTCCAACTATAATGAGCATGGAACTGTGAAAAAAATTTCCCTAAGTCGAGGGTTGTTGGAGGAAATCCACAAAAACCTTCAAGACAACCAGGAATGAATTATGCTATCACTTGTACTATGTTGGACCTGAAAAACATTGTGCTAACAGGTACCTATGATTTTTATTCAATAATAGTGAACGTACTATTTTATTATGGTTCTACACATTCATTTTATATCATTCAAGTTTAGTATAACTATCCAATGACTACCTCAAAATTTATAGGATAAGTTATTTGTGAGAACAATGAATAGGGAAATTATTGTCTACATGGATTATAACTCATCCATTATTAATTTTTTGGCACTAAACTACCTAGAAAATATTTTAATACTTTATTTAGTTGAGTTCAATGATATTTTGGGCTTGTATTGTCTATGTTTATATAAATAGAACATCTACTGCCAGGAAAGGGAGATCACTCTTCACATCCTAAAGCATCCTCCCATTCATAAAAATTGTAAGTAGGATAATGAATCTACATTAGAATCATTATATTAGGTGTGGATATTAATTTCCAATGAAAAATGATGTGTACATCAAATTATTGAGACAAATGGGAGAATCAATCTTGAAGACATGCCCATCTTGAGGGATTAAACTGATGTATTCTATGAAGATTTTCCCAGTCTTCCTCCTGATCAAGTGGTTGAGTTCTTAGTTTAACATATTTCTGTATCTCATTATATATGAAAGATGGCTTAAAGAATGTCCACTTTAGAGCTTAAAGAGCTGAAGAAGTAGTTATAGGAGAATCGAGGGAAGGGTTTTATACACCTGAGTGATTCATTGTGGGGTGTGTAGGTCCTTTTCATCAAGAAGAAGGATGGTTCAGTGTGCCTCTACGTCAATTATCAAGAGCTCGATAAATTCATGATAAAGAAAAATTATCACCTACCATAGATAGATGAATTGTTTGATTAGCTGTTTGGGTCTAGTTATTTAATTAAGGCAGACCTTCAGTCAGGATATCACCAATTAAATGTGATGAATGAAGATATTTACAAGACTATCTTTCAAATGAGGTATGGACACTATGATTTCATATTGATTCCCTTCAAACCAACTAATTCTCCAACAATTTTGAAGGATTTAATGAATATATTCTTTAGATAATACCTCAATATGTTTTTGGTAGTCTTTATTAATGATATTCTGATATAGTTAATAAGAATTGAGGAACATGAGGAGAATTTCAATACTATGTTAAATACTATGAGAAGGGAGAATCTATATGCAAATTCTAGTAAATGTGAGTTTTGGATGGAGGAAGTATCATTCTTAGGGTATATTATCACCAATAGAGGGATATCCGTGGACACTTCCCAGACTAATTCAATTGAAGAGTGTCCTAGATCAACATCTGTAATGGAGATCCGCAAATTTTTGGGTATATTCAGGTATTAATGATGATTTGTGATTAAAATTTCACAATTTCTAAAAATAATGACCAAAATAACATTTTATGGAGTAAATTTTGTTTGGACACAGAAATGTGAAGACTACTTTAATGAGTTGAAAAGAGGCTAATCATTGCGCTGATACTCACAATCCCAACAAGTAGAGAACTATTCAGGGTGTTCAGTGATGCTTCAAAGAAGGTATCAGGATATGTGTTGATGAAAAATGATAATGTGATAGCCTATGCCTCAAGGAAACTGATAATCCATGATCAAAACTATCCTACGCATGATATAGAGTTTGTGGCTATGATCTTTGCATTAAAAATATGGAGGCATTATCTCTAAGGGGAAAATTGTGAGATATATACTAATAACAAATTCTCAAACATATATTTAATCAAAATGATCTTAAAATGTGCCATCAAATATGGTTAGAGCTCATCAGGGATTATGACTACTCAATCCCCTACCCTCATAGTATGTTAAATAATGTTGTAGATTCTCTGAGTAGAAAGGATCACACATCTTTATCAATGATGATAATGGAAAAGGATCCAATCTTCTTAGATTTTTAGAGGATGGCCATTAGAATCATTTAGGAAGGAACATCATCAATCCTTTCTCAAATAATTTCTCAACAATCCCTTATGGAGAAAATAAAGGATTCTCAAAGAAAAGATGTGGAAATTCATAAAAGGGTGGGTGCCATTAAAAATGGGAAATCATTAGAGTTCATGATTGAGGAGGAAGGAGTTGAAAGATTGGGGTCATGATTATGTGTACCATCCGATCCAGAGATAAAGAAGGATATTTTTAATGACGCAAAAAAATCAACCTTCAATATTCATTAATGGAGCACAAAGATGTTTTGAGATATCTGAGAGAACTTTTGGTGGGACAATATGATGTAGGAGATTTATATGTATACCTCAAAGTGCTTGGAATGTCAATAAGTGAAGGATGAAGGAAAAAAGTGTAAGGGGATGATGAAACCACTACCCATACTAGCTTGAAAGTGGGAGAATATCATAATGATCTTTTTCACTAGAACTCCTAGGACATCCAGAGGAAACAAAGCTATACGAGTCATTGTTGATCATCTTACAAAGACAGTTCACTTTATCGCAATTTTAGAGGACTTCTCATTGGATAACAATTCACACACACACACACATATATATATATCCAAGAGGTGGAAAGGCTACATGATGTGCCACAATCTATTGTATCAGATTGATATTTGAGATTCACCTAGATGTTTTGGAAAAGTCTCCAACAAGATCTATGAAATAAACTAAACATCAATAAGGCCTATCATCCTCAAACTGATGGCCAATCTGAGAAAACTATTCAGACACTATAATATATTTTGAGAGCATATTCTATAGACATACAAATAGGATTGGGCCAACATCTTACACTATTTTAACTCTCTTATAATAACTGTTTCCACTCGAGCATCCGAATGACACCATACAACGTCCTTTTTGGGAAAGGTTCCTAACACCGACGTGTTGGGATGAAGTCAGTGAGAAGAAGCTACTAGGATCTGAAATGGTTGAATAAATTGTGGAGAAGGTGAAATCCATTAAGTAGCACATCATGACATCCTAAATTAGATAAAAGTGTTATGCAGACAATCATTGATGAGACCTTAAGTTCAAAGTTGGAGAGATGGCATTTCTCTGTATATCTCCTTGGAAGAAGGTCATGAGATTTGGGAATAAAGGGAAGTTAATTTTTATGTACATCAGACCCTTAGAGAATATTATTCATTTTGGGGTTGTAGCCTATCAACTAACACTTCCACCTACCATGTCCAAAGGACATAATGTCTTTCATATATCACTCTTAAGGAAGTACATTCCATATCCTTCACATGTACTCTCTTCAGAGGTGGTATAGTTGGAGGATGATCTTTCTTGTGAGGAGAAGCCAGTGAAGATTTGGTATCATAGAGATAAATTTCTACATAATAAGACTACTGACCTGGTCAAAGTTCTATGGTGGAACCACAAGTACAATGAGGCAACATGGGAACTGGAGGAGGAAATGTTGTAAAAGTACCCACTGCTATTTATGGTTTAGAATGTGAAACGAAATTTTGAGGGAAAAATTAAATAAAGGGGAAAAAATGTAACAACCCAATGGTTTATTAATATAAATTCCCTTCTTATAATTATGTTATATAATCACATGATATCACAACACAATGAACTAATAAGAACTATGTGACCTTTAAGTATAATATTGTCACTTTTGTGATTTGAATTTCAAAAATCTAACATACACAGTTGCAATTAGTAAGATGTATAAAGTCTAATAGAACAAAATAAATTTTTGGTGAATAGTAACATACCCTTATGATTAGTAATTTACCCTTATGAATTGTAATATGACCCTTATGAATAGTAAATTCTCTAAAAGAATAGTAACATGAAACATGAATGTGTAAAGAAAATTTAGGTATATTATATGTGATAATATGACCATAGTAAAAGTATTTGTATTTTTGTAAGTCATAAATAATTAATTAAAAATAACTAAGTAATTTAAAAAAATTATTTTCCTAAAATTATTTCATAAATTAACAATATAATTTCTTCTGGTTTTAAGAGAATTTTATAAGACCTTATGTAATTTTTGAAAGCATTATAAAATCAATTATTATTTTAAAGTCAATATCTTTCGAGTAAATTAGGATTTAATTTAGAAATTAAATTAATCATATTTAGAATATCATTTTACTAAAATGGAGTTCATTTTTTGATTCTACACATTAAAAAATTTTAAAGGTGATTTTTTTGGTTTTCCTAAAATACTTGAACTTTTGATGAATTGTAAAATATGATTATTCCCAATAAATGATAAAACCTAAATGTATGCATAATGATTGAGTCATGGAGGTTGTAAATTAAAATTGGTTAGAACTCAATTTCACCTATTAATATTATAATTCAAGGAATCTTCACTATTTATGGTCTTGAGGGAAATTAATAAACTAACGAATTAAATATTATGAAAACCCACCTCTCATCCACTATAAATATCACCCCTCCATAAATTGTCTCTCCACTCTTCTAAATCCTTATTCCATGCCTAAATTCTATCCAAATATCTCCCCAAGATCCTCCCCAACATCCAAAATCTCTAAATCTCCTCAAAAGACAAAAACAACTTCTCTTAAAAGGATTTCAAAGGAGATAAACACATGAGGTAAATTGCTCTCTCCAATTATTTTATTTTCTTTCAAGTTATTTTTTTTCTTTCCTCACCTCTATTTAACCAAATGGAATAATAACTCCAGTAACATACATTTACTAGAATTATATTATGCTAATGGGATATTTTATCATAATATCCCTATCCCCCTTCTTTTATACTATAAATTAAAACACCATCCGAGATGTATTGATTTATCACATTCAAGGACCACGAGTTTTCAATTTTCAGTACAATATTCTATACTTGTAATGAAACAATTTTAAAGGGTGAAAAATATCATAATATATTTATTTTATCTTATGTGATTTTCAGGAATCCTTTTTCACACATAATGTAAAATAATAATACAAAACAAGTTAATTGTGAGAAAAATCACCATGTTAATTCAAGTATTTATCATTAATGTTTTATACAATGATTCAACCTCATTCTTAGTAAACAATTGAAATTTACCGCCATAGAACCTTATGTTTGTTCAATAATAAAATAAAAATACTATTCTGGACAACTACTCTCATCAAACATGTATGTCCAAACATGAATAAAATTGAAACGATGATTAAAACCCAAGAAGAAAATAGATCCGTACAATGAAATTGAACATCATAACAAAAAAGGTAATGAATGAACTTAAAAAGGTTACAATAAATCTTTTAAAAGTATAAAATTTTAATTAATTATTAATTAATTAACCTAATTTTATTATTCATGTCATTAATATCAAGTGGAGAACACCATCAGACTTATAGTAAGGGGCCCTGTCTATTTCATTTTTATTCATGAATGTACTCTATGTTATGCCGTTTTATGTACTCTATAATGATGGGGTATTTTTTCAAAACACCCTCATAATTCCCTCATGATGTATTAGTGATGATAAACCCCATTCCCTCTCATTAATCCCTCTTAATTACACCCGATACCATGCTGATAATCTCTAAGGGATTCTACCCGAACCTCCTTTTTTCTTTCGGGTTGCCTTATCTTCATTTTACCAAAAAGATGTTATCATATATTTTTATGTATATCCTCTAAATGCAGTGAAAATGTAAAAAATTCATTTTTAAAGACCCTTTCATCATCCTATTTTTGGGATGTACATGTTTTTAAGTGATTTCCTCCTCAATACTTCTCGATAAGAAAACCTGTTTTAAGGGAACATTACGAATATTTACCCAATTTCAAGTGCACTCTATCTTCTGTTTTAAGCCACCATTGTCTTTATAAAATCAGTATTTTTATTATTAAAACCTTATTGGTTGATTTTATATAAATTGTTTTCCATTTCTATTTTAAAGACTCAATACTATTTTCCTTAAAAATGTACAAAAATGTTTTAATGCTAAAATTTCTTAAATACATCTCTTACATGTTGTTACTTATACTTGAAATAACTTAAAATGATGCATGAATACTATACCTTATAAATTTCCATGTATATTTTAGTTTGATTCATTCATGGACACTTTAATGATATGCCCATTTTTATGCTTTATGCCATGATTGTGGTACCCAATTCTTTCCATGGTTAACCCTTATATTTATGTAAGATTGAATATGTATGATTCTTTACGTAGAAAAAATATCCATGAAAAACTAATATGGATGTGTCCTGATACAACTCCAATGAATTAGGTAAAGTTTAGTCTCATGAGGTGTTATGTGCGACGGTCTTGGCGGTTATCCTTGGCTTCTGCTACCATATGTGATAGTCTTGGCTTGTGCTACCACGTGCAACAGTCCTACAGTCATCCTTGAATCATGATAAAGTCATGTTTTATGTTGATGTCACATTACTATGAATTAATTTTTATATGATACCATGTTTACATGTTATGATTCAAGATTCCATTTTGTATCATTATGGTATGATCGCTAACCCTTGTTCTAAAGTATTATTCTAATGTTTATTCCCTCACTGGGATTTTAGTTCATCCCTTTGTTCATGTGATCCCTTGGGTACCTTATAAAGATTTAAGAGATAAAAGGAAGTTATGATCTATTTTTGAATATTAAATAAAGATGTGTTTTTTAGTCCCATGTTTTATGTTTTATGTACCAAGTCTTCAAATACACCAAACTTCACGATCCTTGGCTTGTACTCTGATATTTAATTATGCTTAAAAGCATGTAATGTTATGTGTAAAAGGATTGAGTCTCCATATTCCCAACCATTACATCTTGAGACATGCCCACCTCATGACCGAACTCTCCACATCCAGCCAGTTCTGGTCATATCCTATCCCGTTTGCACCACCAGGGGAGTCCCAGCTTCTCCGTGCGACACATGGTCGAGCCCACTTGAGCTCCGCTAATTAGATCTCATTCCCGGCCACTGCATGCAGAAAATCCCCTTGGACCAAATCCATATCCAACCACCATGTATCTCTCCTAGTGCGATGTAAGAACCTCGAATCGTCACCTCCTAAACTGTTTACTGTCACATGCCACAACCAACAACCCACACACACCACCAGAGCATACCCACAGATCATCTTTCCCCTTCTAATAGCTATTGTTGTGGGTTACCTTTATTAGTGAGGGCTTACGTGCACATCTGGTCACTTCCCAATCTAGCAAGGGGGTTGGTAATCCCTTTCCAAGGGTTTCATAGTTCTGCGGTGGGTCAGGATGGGTTTACCCAATCTGAAATGGGTCTTGGTGGAACTTCCTTGCCCAGAATATCCAGCCATGGAATTTTCATGGATAGTTACTGGTCTATGTGGGTTCTGTGTGACCCTAAATGGGCTATGGAAGGGGTATGGCACCCAAGGAACCAATATTAAGTTAATTAATTAATTTCTTTTAATCATTAAATTAAATTAATTAATGTCTAAATTTTTTTATAAATTAATAATTTTAATACCTGAGATAAAATTAATTTAATTTTTGTTTTAAATTTATTAATTAGAATAATTTTTGGAATTAAAACTAAATTAATAAGATACTAAAGAGTGTTAAATTATTTTAATTTAAATAATTCCTTTAATTAAATAAAACCCCGCATAATTTTATTTATTTGAATTTATTTTTTTATTGTGATTTATCTTTACCCTTGAAAAGTCACGAGCAATGACCTAACCATTATATTTTTTCATTTATCTAATTATTTATTTTTAACTGTGTTTAATTATAGTAATTAATTAAGATGGGTTATGCATTATTTTTTATTTTTTTGACAAAATGTGCAAGGGTATGCTTGTCCATTTTATCTTTTGAACATCACACCCCTTAGTTCCCCTCGACTTTACAAGAAACGTTTTATACCTAATAGGATGAAAGTGTATGACATGGAACCTTCCAAGATGAGGTGGTACCCCATGGTGAATATGATGCATGAGGTGGACCCCACCAATAAAATGTGAAATCCAGACGAGTAGTGGACATACTGGTTGTGGGGAAGTTGTATCACGAGTCAAGGGATAACTAAGGTATGATCCCCCTAGGTTAGGGTTGGTCTAGTAAATTTAAATGTATCAAACAATATTAGTTTCTCAAGACCAGTTAGGAGGTATTTTTCTATCATGCATTTATTTATTATTTTATGAACTTTATAATAGCGGGAAAATACATAAAATAATAATTAATAAAATTCCTATAGATGTGATTATTATTTTCCTATTAATTTTCAGTTGGGAGTTTGAAAACATAGATGAAGATGATTAATAGCAATGCATTACATTCACTGAAATAAAAATAATGAAACCCTCAAAGAAATATTAAGTCATAACTGCCTTCCATCATTCTAATTTATATATAATTGTATGTTTGGTGTGCTCATCATCCATATTTGATTGTGCGTCTTACTACCCGAAATTTCTTATGAGAGTGGTGTAATGACTTAATGAAAGTGGTAGTAAGTATTATCCATAGATAACATTCTATCATTTGATAGGAAATCATTTATAAAATAAATATATGATTTTGGAAGCTTAGACGTCACTCAATAGATCATGGAAGTGAGAGTTAATGCAGTTGGCCAGTCAAATGCCAACCTTGGACACTCCAAGTAGTGTTGTAGACACAACTTCTAGACTATGAGGTGAGGTTCAAGGATCCTTTCAAGTAGAGTAAACATGTGATAGTTTATTCTGACACTAGTATAGGGGGTTTCTATAATTTGATAAAATAGAGAGATACATTTAATAATTTAATTAATTAATCAATAATATCTAAAACAGTAATCAATATAAAAGTAAAAATATTATAATTTTGTTTTATAGAAAATGGTATGTAATACACCAAAAATAGACAACAATAATATTAAAAAATTTAATGTCCAAACTAGCTTAAATTTCAAAGTGTGGTACATGTACTTGTGCACAACACTACTATATAGAAAATTCAAGGTGCAAGTATCCCTATTCCAGTTGAGAAACCTTTGGATGTGAGGGTGTAACATTGCTTACAAGAGATACATGTAGGAGTCATATGATGGTTAGTTCATAATTCTATCACCAATGTTGGATTCTTATTATGGTTACAACATTGGGACATGGATGATTACATATGATGTCTTATCTTTGAAATAATTATGAGGAAAAAGTAAAGAGAAATATTAATCAATGATAATTACAGTAGTTTTGTATAAATATAAAAGACATATCATGATATTTAAAGGCATACAACTCTTACATATTTTCACCCATATACTCTAGTTTCATTTAAGGTTATAAAATAAATAGGATAGAGTAAAATAGTTTGATACCTTTTAGGTAAGGTTCGCCAAGGAATAAGAATATTAAAGAAAGTTTCATCTTTAGTTTTTATGAAAAAAATGTGAAAGACAAGGAAATAAGACCCATAGAAAGATCGCAATCAATGGAAACTTTTCAATTTCCATAAAATAATTTGGTTTATTAACAAAAATAAGGTATTTACATCTATAATCATTAACTAATTTTATATAAGTTTAATCACAATGATTTGAATTAAAGAAGAAAGTACCCATGTATTCTTCAGGGTATATTCATCATATATAAGTATTTTTTCATAAATACTTCATGGTTATTGAAAAAAATATTCCTATAAAATATTTTCATTTAAATACAATTACAAAGTAATTATAGAACCATTGCTTAAAGTAAGGTGTATTCTCCAAGAAGTTGTGAAAGTATGTTTCTTATGTTAGTGGTGGAAACACATAGTGTTAAATTTATAGGTTTATAATTATTGTAAAACTATTTTTGTGGATCACACAAACATTTATCTCACATGTCATTTCGATATAAGGATAAATTATTCCACATTCAGGAAAGAATGTTTTTTATGGTCTCATAACCAATCAATAGTTATATAGTACCTAAATAATAGGCAATACATGAGGAATATAAAATGTAAGAATTATGGAGTAGTGAAAAGATAATACATTATCATATTAAACAAAAAGTGACCATCAAGGATATACCTTGTATTTTATTTATACTATGTAGATCAAAACACCTTTGGTATGATTGACATATTTAGTTTAGACAAAGAAACCACTGAAAATAATGGTATGCCACAAAGCATTCAAAACTAGTTCAAAAAGAGAACATGAACTATTACAAGGGTAATCTAGTGGTAATTATACTTCACAATATTCCTTTAAGTAATTAATCAATGAGAATGTAATGTTTCTATCCTCAGAATATATGAGTTTCTTTGGCATGACTTTCCAAAGAATATCTTGACCAATCATTCATCAATCATGATAATGTATCATGGAGTAATTCCAAAATAAACATTACCTTATTTTCATCATGGTATTGATGATATCAAGAAGGATTGATGGAAATTATTACTTCTTAAATTTCATCAAAAAATTGTAGCATGGAGAAATCCCTAAACACACATTTTATACAACCGAGTCATGATCTAAGGAGTACTAATGTTACAACTTGAAGAAACTTATATTATATTTCTAGGAATGATTTGAAAATAATGGTGATATCTATTAATAAAATTCCAACTATCTTGAAAAATAAATATCATACAAGTCATAGTATTATTTAAATTCATTATTTCATAAGGACATGTGTACAAATGCAATGTCGTTGTTAGAATATAAACAGAATTGCATCAAGAGAAACACATTGTGCATATAAGTAATTATTATAATGGTTTAATAGGATATTACATAAATCCATTAGGTAGAAAAGTTGTAGTCATGTGATAGACTACTTTTCTATATGAGGGTTTATATCTCTACTTGATATAGTTGGAGAAATATTGACTTGGGTTTATTCAATATCATAGATGCATGAGTAGTTAGCATAAGAGAAGGTTCCACAAGTGTATGTGGAAGATGTGTGTTACAGTGACACAAACTACGTAAGAAGGTTAGAAGCATAGTGATGGATTTATATTCACTACAGATGGTGATACATTATTCAGAGTAAATAATATTTCCTACAAATTAACAGTATAAGAAAATCAGCTAAGATTTAAAAGATGAATTAAAAATTAGTAATGGATTCCATGTATCAAAGTGATAATGGGGTTTTTATTTAGAATACTTGAGGTCGTCATTCCATTGAGATAATACATGGATGATACTTGATAAGTATCAATAATTCTTGTTTAGTAATTCCATGTACATATTCCAAAATAAATTAAAATTTTACTTGTCATAGATAATTTCTAATATCATTTTATTTATCATTTGATGTCATGACCAGTAATCATGGAAGGTGTCTAAACGATGCAACCAGAAAGGAATGGACACATTATAGAATAATAATAAAGATTTCTTGTTACAGAAATCCAGTATAGGATTGATGTAGGTAACTAGATCATAGATTATTAAATGGGAATGAATCTTTCAATGTGTTTACCAGATGTTAGTGGGAGCTTTATGATTTTCTTAGTGAAATATTTTTAGTAACATATGTAAAGTAGATATTGGACTTATGGATAGTCACGAGTAGGATGAATGTAATTATCCAATGATTGAATTAAAGTATAAACTTATGTTCTTGGTAATAGGATCTACTGAGGTAGATCTAACAGTTTTCTGGACCTATTAAATAATATATATATTGACATTATATTGAAAAAAAACTGGAATAATAAGAGATGAATTCTTACAAGTGTCACATGGAAAAAAATCCCCCAAGTATACATGAAATGGAATAGAAGGAGATTATGTGGTGAGATGAGTTCTATACAATTCAGTGATTACTCAATCATGTATACCTTGACATGTACGAAATATGATATTTACAAAATATACATTATAGTAGTAATTTCAGTTATATCCAAGAGAACTACATGTAACGTAGTCTAAACTACTTGATTGTACTTGGAAAAGTACAAATGATATATACCTAGTAAGTGGATAAGAAGTGATAATAGTTATGTGGGGATACAAACTAGTCATACTTTGAATAAATTTAATCTAGCACCACAGTTATGCTAAGGTGTTGAGTGAGAAAATCTAATAAATTCCAACGATATCCATAACTACAAATCACAAGTACGTTTCAACTTCTAAGGTATCTATGAAGTAGTTATTAAATGAACTAATTTTTTCTAGTTCTTGGAATCACACTTACCATGTAATGATTTTTTATTATCATAATTCAGTTACTGGTACCAGACAAGATGTGATGTTTTGATAGTGCAAAAAAGGGATATACTCGTGGATAACATCTATTGAGAAGTTTTAGTCAATGAGGTGATATCATATATAGTATAATAGTTATGAAATAGAAATGTGGTAGACCCAAAAAATGAAGTCATTACTCAATAGAAACATGATATTTATCATGTGAGAGCTTATAGGGTTCCTCAAAAAGATTTCACTAGTGAATGTTGGAGTGTTGTAAAAGTGGGTTCCCTAGACCCAAATTAAAAAATAGTTTTGATTACCATATAATGTATATAATTAGATAAACATGATGAATACATACCATTGTTGTGTGGAATTTTTTTCATCAACTATTTAATGGTAATGTCTGTATATTAATTGTTGTATTAAAAGGTTATATAATATTTTATTCTATAATGAGAACCTTACGATACTATGAAATTAATATTAAACTGGTATAGATACATATTACTGACTGGACACCGTAGATATTTAACTATCAGGTGTTGGGCGCTCATAATCATTAAGACTTGTTCTCATGGAGTTCGCACATGGTGATCTCTGGTAGTGATATCATAAGGACATAGCCACTAATATGAACCCCATATGTTTTTGGTGTGATTGGTTGTTCCTATATATAAACATGTGTATTGTTATCATAACATAAGATCCTTACCAGTATGTTCCATTTTATCACGCATTTTGATTCAAGAAAAAACCATGATATTGAAATAGTGGTGAGATAGCTTGTGTTGGGTGCATCATTGGTGGTATAACCCTGGTTGAATGGTCAATAAATGATTTTTCACTTCCTGGTTGAAGAAATTATATATCATGGTCCTTATTGATCAGGATGGTAGTACCTTCATTAGACCATGGGCAAAGAAGTTTCGGGTAAATACATCCAGATAGATAGAAAAATAATATGAAACAAGTGTGCATCCTACTTTATAAGATATTAATGAGAAAGTTATTATAGTACATAGTACATGTTTTTAGGTTGGTTTTCATTACTATGAATTTACTTATCTCTTTATGATCTTTGATGGGATTCTGGTATTCACTTTTGGTTTTTGAAAAATTTTCAGAACTATTGAGATACAGTCTTAGAGGGTCACACACAATAGGGTATTCAAGAATCAACCCAATTCTGTTGAATAGGTATATAGGACATGGTATGCCTCACCTTGATTCTGAGTGTCGTACCAATTATTGATCACCAAAGGATTATATAAATTCATGTTATTCATGTTATAAAGAATTGGGGTAATTTTACTTATTAAAATTACTTACATGTTAGTGAAATATGAGAAATAATATAAATTGAATGAATGTTATTTTAATATTCTATGTTCATTGAATATTAAGTAGGAATTATGAGTCGAGTTCATAACTTAGGATTATAACATAATATTTTTTATATATTATAGGAATGTGATAAAATAATAAATAATATTTATGAATCATTTTAGTTCATAAATATCATTTATTTATTACTTATTTAGTGAGAATTTCATTCGGAGGGTGGGGAACCTTTTCCAGGTAATCTACTTACCCACTATATAAGTAAGAGATGGGAACCTATTGGTGCACTAGTCATTCACTAGGAATGATAAATTATCTTTACTCCCACTTTCAGGAGGTAGAAAGCCTCCCTACAAGAATCAATTTGAGCATACCATCGACTGATCAAGGGTAACAGATCATGGTGATCATGGAGGATATGGAAAAGATGGTTACCAGTGTAATGTCTTCTCCAACGGGCTCAGATTCATCTTGCCTTGGCCTGTCCAATTTCTTTTGCCAATGTGGAATCAATTGATCATCTTTTTCTGCACTGTCCTCTTATATGCAGGCTCTGGAGATATATCCATGACATGATAGGTTTCTGTTTGGACATGAGATCGATTGAAGGTATTCTCTCTTCCATTTTTGATGCTAGTTTCAATGATTAGGTGTGGAATATCCTACTGGTAGCTGCTATAGCATCTTTCAGTTTTATATTGAAGGCCTGAAATAATCATGTTTTTGAGAATTTAAAGCCCACTTTTTAGTCAGGTGTTAGAACCATTCATCATGCGGTATGTACTGCCTCTAGGGTGCAGTTGGTCTTAATGAGAAATGCTTTAATGATCTTTTTCTTCTGAGAAACATTGCTATATCTGGAAGGAAAATAACACCATTGGTGATGAAGTATATAAGGTGGGTTCCTCCTACTCCCTCTTGGGTAAAAGTTAATGTTGATGGGGAGGCTATAGGTGCACCTGGGCCTTCAGGCTGTGGTGGTGTCTTTCGTACCTATTGGGGCTTCGTTTAGGGCTGCTTGTACCATTATATTGGGCAGGGTACTTCCATTTAGGTGGAGATATGGGTGATGATCAAGGCTATTACTTATGAAATTAATTATGGTTGCTGGTCTCTCTGGTTGGAATCAGACTCTATGGTGGCTATTGAGATTCTTAAGAAACGGTCAAGGATTGTTCCTTGGGTGATGTCTCCTTCTTAGATTATATGTCTACAACTCATTGATGGTGTTATTCTAGATGTGACTCATGTTTTTAGGGAGGCCAATCAGGTAGATATTGACTTGTCTAATAAGGATATTATGATGTACAGTTTGGAATGGTCATTTATGGATCTTGATTGTTGTGTGACTTTTGTTGAGGCATATGCACGTGGAACTTTTTTTACTAGACTCTGTAAACCCTCTTTTAAATGTTTTGTCTTTGCATTAATTTTTCAATAAATTCGTTAAGGTGGGTTTAGACCTACCCTTATGACTTTTGGTTAATTTACATGAGATCCTATTGACCTTACCATGGATCAGATCAATAATGGTGACAATTATTGTTACTCTGATGATGATTTTTTTGAAATCCCTGGCCCACTATATTCCACTACAACATCAGTAACTAGATTTTGTTTCTATGATTTATTGTTAAATAGTATCCAATAAGAAAATTTTCCATGTCTATTTTGGGTTTACGTGGTCTATAAAATAGATATGAGCTTTTTTTATAAGCCCTTTTAATTATGATTCATTTAAAAAAAATTTGAGCTAAACATTTTTTAATGTTTCTCCCACATTGTGACATAGAATTAGGGACAATTTTTGGATTTAAATGTGGCTAGTGGTCCTAATCAATCCAAGATATCTTTAAATTGAAACCATAGAAACCGCAAAATCTTTTACAAAATTTGAGTTTTTAAATATAAGTTACTTATTTTTAGCGGGTCATAGTTTTATCATACTGGAAAGTTGTGGTGTCACTTTGAAGAGGTTAATATTTAATTCCTTTTAGATTTAATTGGTAAAATAATTTTTCATTCCCTATGGAAAAAAATTACATTTAGTAAAATTTTGGTAAAATTATATACAGTAATCACTACCTTTGAATATTTTTAATTTGAATTTAACTCATAATATATAAATAAAAATGGATTATGAAATAAAAAACCAAATCTAGGTTGAGCTATTTTTTCATTCTTCTCTTTGTTATTTATTTATTTATTGTTGGATGGGTTATTTATTCCACTAAGAAATCATCACTCACCATATTCAATAGTGTCTCTATTTATTACAGATTATTAAATTATGTGAGTATATTATCTTTGATGAAAAGATATGTTTGGAAATCTAGTTGGATACAAAGTAGAGTTTGATAAATGCACATTAAAATTATAAAATTATAATCATTTTTTATAACATAGTAAATGGATTTCTATAAAAGATATTTAATTTGAAAGGTCATTCATAGTTTCTACTTGAGAAAATATTTGAGTGAGAATTATTTTAAAAATCAATTCAATATATCATTTTATTTTTTTAGTTTTGAGATTTATTTTATACCACTAAATCTGTACTAAGTAGTTTATGGAGTGAAAGATATGTGAAAATTGATGGGGAATTTGATTTGGTATATCTTTAATTTTATTTTTTCAACATCATTTAACGTATTTTTAATGTATCACCTTTTCAATTAATGGTTATTTATTTATTTTTAGTTAATTTATAGTGGAATTTGTTATTATTAAAATTTATGATAATAATGATTGTTTTATACATTAAATTATCTTTTACAAATTCACTGATATATTATTTTTCTTTATATTCTATTTTATATTTAAATTTTAGTCCATATGATAGTGAATGATTTTTTTTATTATGTGGATTTAATATTTAATTCCATTGATTTTTTTTAATTTTTAATTAATTATTTTATATATTTTTTAATACCTTTCTGTTTAAACTTTTTTAAAATTTCATATTTATTAAATAATAGATATTTTTTTTTATAATAAATAAATGTTTAATTTAATTAATATCATTTATTAATGGAATTTGAAATTAATTTTTAATCTTTTACTTAGTTATTTTGACATTTTTTATGTTTAAACATTTTATTTTCTGTTTCATTTTTTGAATATAGTTTTATTTTTAATATATTTTTGTTAAAATTATTAATATTTTATTTGTTGAAATATAATTATCAATATAATTTAATTATTTTTCTCTTACCACCAAGTTGATACTTGAACTTCCTACTGCTACCACTTAGAGGGATTCCTCATACCACCACCCTCAATTTTTCACCACCAGTAATCTTGCTATTGTTGATTTTTTTATTCTACAGTTGGAAGGAATGTAGAAGTAATATTCATGTTGATCTATTATAGGTTGATAGAAGTGTTTTTATTATTTCTCATGATGGAGATAATTTGGTAAAAATTTCCATGTGGAATATGTCAAGGGAACCACCAAATATAAATTCGTTCTTAGCGTAGTTATTTGAATGTTTAAGACTTTGAGATAGTCATCAAAAGTAGATAATCCACAAATTATTCACTGAGGACCACACATAGTATAAGAGATGAGGACATGGAGTGGGAATAGGTGAGTTAGATATAGAGATATGATTTGATAAAGATAGAAATGATTCTTCACCTCTTTAATATACTTAATATTATTAGATTTTTGTGATGTAATTGATGATAATTTTCATTTCGTTTTCATCTCATATGAGTAGATAAATAAATTTTAGGGAATCAAACTAAAATGATTTGAAAAAAAATTAACTCTTATGCACTCATTATTATATCTATTTTAGTGAAAATCATGATATATTCTCTTATTATGTTCATTATGAGTAACTCTTTTATGATAGACTATAAACTCAAAGGAGATAGTAGTTTATACTTAACTGTTGAGAATATTTCAAAATATTAAAAATAGAAATGGTAGATTTCTTTCTTCTTTATAATTAAAGAAATAAATACCTAAGTGTTGATTGATAGATCACTATTAAGGAAGTACCACTGAACTATGCTTTAAATTTAGTGACAACATAGTGAATCAAAAAAATTTCTTCTAGTTGTTGTTTAATTGGTATTAATTTGAATAAAAATTGAAAACATCTTTTATAAATTCATGATAGTATGATACACCTATTTTCACCTTTAATATGATTTATTTTCATATGTTTAATATATATTGTCACCATTTATTTTCAATTATTACCACACTTCTTCCATTGCCTTAAAAATTAACCATATTTTTCCATAAAATCCATCACATATATAGTTTTTATATGTTTATTTTTATTTTTTTATATGGTTTACATATCATTTAAGTGTTCATTATGGAATTGATACTCTCAATCACCTCATTACCAGTAGTTATAATGGTTTTACAAAAATTACTTGATATAATTACACAACATCCCTGATAAAAATTCCCTAAGGAATAAAAGTCATCATTAATCCAATAAAAAACATTCAATTTCACCTCCGTGCATCGATCTAATATCCTGATGAACTAACCCATGATTCCTTCCTTAGGGCCCCCATAATCTTGGGATAACCCCAATCATAGGTTTCCCTCAATCACTATAATGCTCTGACTCACTGACACTGAGTCGTACCTCAAGAACTATATGTGCTCTAACCTAGTCCATAAATGAGCCATGTCTCTCATTGTGGTCAAGTCATGGAATTCACTCATGTTTTGAAACACAACCAATATGAAAGGTGACATTCCAAAAACCCTCTCAAGGGTCACTAGGATCCCACACAATATAATCTAGTACCACATGTCAAACCATCCACCCATAATGTTTCAATTCTCACCAAGAATCCAAATATATATCTGCCTCTAGAGAATCATGTATCACTAGTCATGGTCATTTACACAAATTGAATGAAATCATCCTAGATTAGTTGTCTTAATTAAATTATAGTTACATGGTTTTGTTTAGTAGGATATCATTATAAGATATATGGGAAAACAACATATAGGTTGCTGCTAGAATTTTAAGTAATCAAACATAAATACTAGTAACCCGCAAGGGGTTTTTTCAAGAAGGCATAGAATTCCTACATTGACCTACGTGGGTGACTAAAACTCTTATTAAAATGGACTAATCCATCATCATCAAGTGTCTCACCATGGATTCACATGACCTACCATTATAAATAGATAAGATACAGGATAACTCTACTGAGAAGAATGCTAACAAGTGCTTATATGTGAAAAACACCATATGAGAAGTTCCTAACACTTTAAACAGATGAGCCTAAGTCATCAATGAAAATAGTCACACTAGAAGGCCTATATCATGTAAATCTTATATGAATTATATGATTCATGAGCATACTCTATCAACAATAGTCTAAGAGTAAAAAAAACAAATAGTTCATAAACCATATATGTCAAACCTTATGCATTTCAAAATAGGTGAAAATAATAAAAATTCTAATAGAATAATACAAAACATCAATCTCATACCCATGGTAACCTAGAATTCCACCAAGAAATGTGTTTATGATGAACCTGTAGAGATCCCATCACAATCCTAACATATCACTATGTCTCATTTCACTAAAATCCCAAAATAGTAGTAAAATAGAAATATATATCTCTCATGACACTTTGAAACATTCCATCATATCATATCGTGGACTGATTCCAATACTGACTATCACCATTGTACCTCCGAAAATCCTCCCCAAACACCAAAGGATAATTACTAATAAAGGGGATCTAATGAGGTATAGAGGGGAGTCTATACCCCTTATATCAGAGTGATCAAACAATAATAAATATCTATAATTATATAAATCATAAAACACACAATAAATGTACACTAAATAGAAGAAACAATAAATATAAACTAGAATAATAATAAATGAAATGTAGTAAAGGCCTAAAAAACAATGCCTTAGATACAATTGTTGACTGCTCACTAGGCTAGTCACATATACATTCCCATAAAAAGGAAATAAAAGATGATGGGATTTACATCAACATCGTGTTATTCCTCAACTAGATCACCATCCTATTTTGATCCATCCTGCTCAACCATGTTATCTTTGTTCTCATCCCCATACCTATGACAAGTAATATTCATGTGAGTGATAATAAAGTACCCATGAGAGATGGAATATCTATAAAAGTGTGTTTATATAACTCACCTGATCATTTACTAAATAGCATATAAAATTATATATTCGCACAATATTCTCAACATGAATAAATAAATAAACAAAAAACACTAAAATAATAAATAATTAAATAACCATAACTACTTTTACTTTTTTTTTAAAATTCATATAATCATTTCTAGGTAGAACTTTCTTGATAATTTCACCACTACCCCTTGGTGTACACATGTAGCCAAGGCCATTCCCAATTACTTTTGTTGATACTTAGGTATATGGACTTTATTGGCCATACCTACTTTATCCAGCAACGAGTTGTCTCGAAGAACCTTACGATACTGTTAAAATGGTAAAAAAAACAACATCTTTTTCATTATTTTAAAGAGTGTAATATACCTGCCCTTATACGATTACTCTTATCAAGGTTATATTCCCAAAGGTATCACATACCACTCCTATGGGAGTTTTCTTATATGGTCCTAAGTCTATAACAATCACAATCCCATATCCATGATCACCCTGGTATACCAGACTAGTCACACCTTAGTAGATAGAAGGATGCTAATATATCAAAATCCATAACATCCCACTAATGTAACCTTCCAATAATAAATGAGATATCCCACTCTGAACATCAAGGCTCCAAATCATTGCATCCCAACCAGTATCACTACATACCTACTTAATGGGGGAGTTTTCTTTTATATTATCCAAATTTTCTATTGAATATTCTATATCAAAACTAAATAATAAAATTCTAAATTTGGGTTCCATATTCTTAACCCTCCATGAAATCTAGGTTCAAACTCCCCAGAGTGTGACTCAGCTCCTAATCACCTAAACAAGATCCAAACGTCAATTTGGGTTCTAAGGTGACACTCGTGATCATCTCATCCCTTCAAATTCACAACCTCTCACTAGGGTTGACAAGTCATATGGAACCTATTTGAGTCTCCCAAGTCTCATTGAGGGATCCTTTCCCTCCTTAAAAAATACACTAGAGATATACCATTAAGCACATTCCCTCTCCTAAACATCCTATGTTGGTCCAAACACCCAACCAGTCCTATTGTCTTTATAGGGTAGAAATACTTAAGTAATTATATTATAGTGGGGGAGGAACAATTTCCCCATGGTCATCTCAATGATACCATTGGATTAAGGGAATATCAGAATCCATCATAGCCTTCTTGGGCCAACTTTTATTTCTCTCTAACATCATTTATAAGGAACGACCATCAGGGAACCTATAAAAGGTACAATAAGTCCTAAAAGGTTCGTCATGTCGTCTCTGTCATAATATTCTCTTCATAGTTCAATTGGGTACCTACATATGGGTACAATAATATGGTATAACCCAGACACACCCCATGAGAGGTTAGTACATCCCATAAAAAATGTATAAATAGGGCCTCAACCATCAGCGACAGAGGTGAAACCAGCTAGTGCCCAAAGTCCACCATTGCCTAGACAGTTTTCACATATTATTTAATGAAATCCAATTTAATTTACCAAAAAATTTAATTAAATAAATAAATAAATTTAATACTTTAATTAATAAATTCATTTAATTAAAATATGGAGATCATCTCAGTTAAAATATCACATTCCCCGCACATATATAAAATGAATAAATTCCTCAAGAAAAAGTATAAATAGAAACTAACTAATTTTTAAATCTCTTAAAAATTATTCATAAGGTCTAGAAATATCTTCTAATGCCTAATTAGATCCAACCATGCCCGATCCCAAATCATGTCATCAACTGGATACTTATATCACATTTTTCAAACCAATAAAAAATAATTATAATCAAATTATAATTAATTGACCAATTTAAAAAAAATACAAAAAATATTTGATGGAAATCTCACCACGTCGTTATGTCAAACTAAAACCACAACCAATGACACTCCAATGGAACTTCTCACATCCTTGTCCAACACTAAATCAAATCTACAACAAAAAACAAATCAAATGGAAATTATGTTTTCAATTGATAAGAAACCTAATAAACTTTCAAATGGTGACATATGTTTTAAAAAAAACTATAAAACCATTATAGATGGAGTCTTGGGAACCCTATTCTAAGGATTCATGAAATCCCCTCATTAACAGGAGATTCCACCATGCTCTGGTGGAATCAAAAATGAAAACCTTGGCCATGGAATTCAAAAGAAAATATTAGGAGAGTAGGATTCAAGTGAAGACCACATGAGGAAGCAGCTTACCTAAAAATGATGTGGAAATCCACCAAGAACTCCCCCTTAAAGGTGGATGAATAGTAAAAGTAAGGGAGAAGGGAGTCAACCTACATGAGAAAATTATAGAGGATAATATGGATGCCTAAAATTAAAAATTAATGGGTAAATGTTTAAAATAATCTTTTTAACAAGTGAAATGGGTTGTGTGCATGGTTAGCCAAACTATACACCAACTATGTGGTTGGTTATCTCTATAACGATCCACCCCACATGACATGGTCACATGGTTTACCAAACCATATTTTAAGAATATAAGAATCATTGAAATTATAATAAAGGTTTCACACTATTTCCACTATAAACATTCATTGTTTTCCATTAACCATGAACTAATTCTACAAAAAACAAAGCTCCAAATAAAAACCATTGAAAATTTCCTAATCATTATAGTTTCACATAGTTTCCCAAAAACAATGTTCCCCAAACCATGATGCCTAGTGAAAAATCTCGAAAACACTCAAATCCTTTGTGACTCTCCTAGGAACCGACTTAACATTTGATCCTTAGCCAATGTATAAAAACCTCTTATTAATATGTTACAACTCTTTGAATTCTATTTAAAATATCTGTCAAAAAATAGGATTGTACACTAAATGAAATTTTAATTCATTATATAATTTTATCCCATAGAAACACATGCCCCTATAGCATGGTCAATTTTGAGTTCTCAAACATTGTGAATAATATAAAATATGAGGTTTCCTTTTAAAACTGAGAGAAAAGAATCACATGAAATTATATAAAATATTTTAATATAATATATATCATAATCACATAAAGTGGCACAAAAATGGACATAATTTTGAAGTTAGAAAATAATATGACCAAAATAGAATCAACTTTTTTTACACGTTTATGATTCATTTTGAACCTCAGCATTTTTTTACCAACATAGTTACATTTTTAACCATAATCTAGGTAACATATTTTTTATCATTTATGGTTCATAAATATATGTGTACAGAAATAATTTTCTAGAAAATTGTAAATAGATTAAATTTTCAACTATTTCCCATTCCATTAGTACTCTTCTAATATTTTTTTGTTTTAAAATCATTAAATAAAATAATGTTTATCATAAAATATCAATAAATTCATTTTTGGGACTATTCATTTAATTTGACATCAAAGACACAAATAAAGTAGTGGAATTAAAATATAAAAAAAAATTAACATCATTTTTAATTTATAATTTCTTATTAAATTAATATAATATCACAATTCATCCAAAACATATTAATTTTTTTAGATTCATTTACCTTGTTTTTTTACACTGCTTGTATGGGCATTGTATCAGTTTTGCATACACATTTAAGATAATTATATCATTAATAAAAATATAAAATCAATTAATTTTAAAATAAATAATATATTTATTTTCAAAATTACTTTTTATATTCATTAATAAATTATCTCTATCACTATGAAAACATATATCAGAATTTAAAATCAAAAAAGTGATTTTTTTAATTATCCCTTTCTTAACATAAAATAAATGTTATAATCAAAGAAAGGTGGAATGTAATTTCCATATTTTTTTATATATGATGGATTTGGTATAAAATAACTCATCAAATATGATAAATTCATGTGTTATAGATGTTTTCTGGCCTTAGCTCATAATTTAAACCCTATTTTACAAGTTGTAACATTAAAATTGTGACAAATTTTCACCATAAATATAATTCAAGATTGCTCAAATTAAAAGTGGAATATTTATAAAATAAAAATCACATCATTACACATATGAAACAATATTTTTGGATTAATGTTTTACAATTTTCACAAATCAATTTTTATATAAATTTGCAAAACACAATGGAAAGTAATATTTAGAAAATTTCAATTTCAAGTATCAAATTTAACTTATAAAGAAAATAATTTTAATTAATTTAAAATTATTTATATTATGTATAATGAATTTAATATAATTTTACTCTAAAACCAAATATAAAATATTATTCTACTTTTAAATTATATGATTTAAATAAAATAAATCATAGTTTTACCAAAATCGGTATTTTTCATTATTCATTAAAAAAATATTTCTAGAAAAAATCCAATAAATTATCCCCAATATAATATTAATATAGTGATGTCAAAATTATTTTCATCACCTTAAATACAATTTCTATAAAATTGATAAATTATTCATAATGTTTGTGCACAAAATGAAAAAAAACACTTTTGAAGCATAAAATGATATTACTGAAAATTGAGTACATATTTAAAATAAATTAATGAATAAATTTTAATTATATAAAACATTTATAAAAAAATTTCATAGTGTTTTTATTTATATTAATACCACCAATCTAACATCTAGGTTATAATTATCACATTTAAATAATAGTTTTTATATAATATCACATTTCCTTTAATTCTTTGTGAGGCATATTATGTAGGGTATCGAGCACAGTATTTGTTTAAAATAAATTTTTAGGCTGCCATATTATAACCCCTTAAATAAATTTCTTCATCACAATTTTTATCACGGTAACCAGATGCTCAATAAGTGAAAATAACTTTGTTGAAAAATCATATCTTATAGAGGAATAACAAATATTCCTTTGAAAAATATAGGTGGGAAACATAATGGTTTCCTAATATACCACATTATCTAGTTACTATACAATAATTACATTAATAGTATGTAAAAATATGGACAAGGAGGAGAAAATAACATTCTATAAACAACACAGAGTGATATAAAACTACTTAGGAAAAAAATAATGACCCAACAATAATAAATCAGTAAGGGATAAATAAGACCATCAGTTCGTAAGAAATGGAGGTAAGTGGATAATATTTTTATTTCAAGATCCTTTTCCATTAGTTGAGGTATTATTTGGGAATCAATAAATATATCATGGTTATCTATATGATAAAATATATGTTCCCAAAATACGACAACCCATTTATTCTAATTAACGATATTAACATCAAAATAATTTAAAAATTAATGGTTATCAATACCTTTAAATAGATTTTCACAAAATATTAAATCATTTTTACTCAAATATTCTTTTCACTAAAATGTATTCTAAAACAAATGGTCTTATTCTGATAGCTGTCTTAAAAATATTCAAAATCATCTTAAAATCCCATCACATAAAAATTCAAAATTAATATTTATGCATTTAAACATATGATTAACCATAAACTTATAAACCTTGGAAAATTTAGGTTTACCCTACATTAATATTCCATATAAAAGGTTTCCATAGTATCTATCCTCTCATCAATCATAATTGTTCATAATGAATATGTGAATTAACCCAAGCATACTGAGTGGGAGTGTCTAGCCGGGTGTGTAGTCTTAGGCCCGCACAATATATACTTTACCAAAGATTCATGATATTACCCTATAATTAGATTTATATCTTGAATATATGATAGGTTTATTTTTACTAATATATATATTCGAAATTATATTTCTCGAGTGTCCAACTAAACATACTATGATACTGACTATAACAGCCTGACTACTGTAATTCAAAGTAGATTGATATCTTATAAAATATTCCTAGGATAAATGATTTATCATCCTGAAGATCAAATATTTTATTAGCATTAAGAGAAATGATACATACATGATTATAAATTAATATTTTAAAACGTGAAATAAAAAATAAAGTTCTAGTAATAAATTTTTTATTTCTTCTATAATTCCCATTGAGTCATTCATGGATACCTTTCTAGTATATTGGAAAAGGAAAAAAAGGTTGATCTCAGATTCTTAGTAAGGGAGAACATAGTAGATATCAATCAATGGTGATAAATGAGAATAATAATAAGAGTATGAGAATATGATCATAACAAGAAAAAGTAATGCCCATTCAGCCAAAGATATTTAATAATGACTCATTGGATAATTTTTACCATAAAATACATAATACATAAATGTTAAAAATCATTAATGATTAATAATTATCCATGAGAACGTTTCACTAGCTTATGAAATTGGTTTGTGTAAAACACAAAGGCAGAGAAATTCATTTCTTTAGTTAAGGATCACTATTTAAAGTATCATGTTGGATTGGGTTCACTCCCCATTCCATCATTTAGTTAGTAATGGATTACTCCAATGGTTATCATAGTTCACATAGTTCTTTACTGAACTGGGTTCACTCGCTATTGCACACAATATTATCTCATGAGATATCATTCTCTACCCAACGCATTTGAGGGCTGTATAATTCAAGGCCAACACATCACCTAATTAAAAACATACATATGGGTAACATACAATCAGTAAATATTCATCATATCATCATATCATAACCCATGGAGAGTAAAATATTTTCATAAAAAATTCCTCATTTCATCCTAGCATAAATCATGGGAAACAAACAGGCTTTGTAGAATGATCCTTAAATCCTAATCATCATAATCCAACCATCAAAATAATTTTTTTGGTATCATATAATCATATCCACACATAAGTATAAATATATATAATGTATGCTAAAATAGAAAAAATACCATTAAAAAATATTTGAACATTTCCTTTAAAACATAGGAAAAGTATGCTTTTCATTTGATACAATTTGTCTGAAAATTCTCAAGATATTGAAATTTTTTTTTTATGAAAATAACAATGGAAAATTTTAAATTAAGCTTAGAATAAAATAATGTTAATTATTGTGTGATAATCCTTTCATATAGTATATGTTAAAAGAAAACATTCTTTTTATACTTTAACAAAAATTAAAAAATAATATTTTCAGAAAAAGTTTTGTTAAATATATTCCATTAAAAATGTTATAAATAAACTAAATTTAATTAAAATCAACCTTTTAAAATATTCCACTTATATTTAAAAACTTCCATTAATGTTTTTAGAGAATGGTAATGGAATAAAGAGTTCACAAACCAAAGAAGAAATACAATTAACTTTTTAAAAAATAATTTATTTATAATTTGAAATAACAAAATGATAAAAATGGTAATAACACATAAATATTACAAGAACATCAATACTAAAATAATATATATATGGGTTTTAAAGGACAATATCTACATAATTTTCCCCAATGGTAGTTCAGTATATATAATCCCAAAAAAATAAGTCTATAACATAAACCCTTATTAATTTGGTAATCTCTGAATCAAAACCTCATGAAAGAGAGAACCAAATATGGATTTTTAAATCCCGATAAAATTAAATGTGAATAATAAAAAATTAAATTTATGGATATCATATACACTAGATAAATGTAAGAAATAGTGAATATGGCATATGTCTCATTGAAATAATTGTGAGATAAGAAACCTATACCTCAAGTCATTTCATGCTTTGTATAGATTAAAAACTAAAATATAAAATATCAATATTTATAAAATATATATTCTATAACCACATACATACATATGATATCATATATTATTTAATTATAATCTATTATCACCTCTTTATTGTAAGTTCATTATTAAGTTCACTATTCGTGGTGATAACTGTTTGTTTTTTCATACATGATTCTATTTAGCAGTTCTCATCCTTGTATTTTTATCATTGTTACATAATTTCTAAAATGTTAATAATGTCATTAATATTATATTTAATAATTATTTAAAATTTTATAACAATTCATATAAAGGGGTCATTAAAAATTAATCACATTATGGAGACTGTAATCCATATGTACACACGAGTGATGTTTCAATTTTTCAATGTATGAAATGAAAGAAAGGTAAATTATAATTCACCTTTTTATAATAATAGTTATATAAAATATATAATATATAATCCATAAATTTATCCTTATTACTATCCATTTAAATTATAAATGAAAAGAAAATTACGTTACTTGATGGAGGTGGTAGTCCACACGTATACACGAGCGATGTTGTCATTTTCCAATGTGTGATAAGATAAGATGGTATATAAGGTACTATATTTCAAGAATAATAATTAATTAAAAAATATAATATATATTAACTAAATTGATAATTATAATAAAACCATAAAATATGGTTAGTTACAACTAATCATATCGCGACAAGGATGTGGTAGTCTACATATACGTACAGGTGAAAATCTCATTTATCATTTGATTGAAAAGAGGTGAAAATGGTTGTATCATAATCATAATAAAATATCACTATATTTATGATACTGGATTATTAGTTTTATTATACATATAGTATATTTATGGATGTATAATAAGAAATAATCCTTGAATGACTTGTGTAAGATTAATACCTCATCTTTGAGATACATCTTTGGCTTACACCTGAAGCCTTAGTGGGATGATCTAACTGGTTGATGAGGGGGTAAAACCAAATCACATGGTTTAAAATGAAATATAAAAATGTATAAATTTTAGAGGATGAAGTTATTTATACATTATAATGGCATGGATTTTATAATGTATAGTTCTTAAACATTGTGAATAAAGGGTAAGAGAAGGTGTAATTTTTTAAATGAGGGAATGGACACACCTGGAATTACATAAAATATTTATATATAATATATATCATAATCATTTAATGTGGAACCAAATGGCCATAATATAAAATTTATAAAATTATATGGTCTAAGTAACTTCGTCCTAGAAAATTTAGGCATATTTATTTTACATTTTAAACCTTATGTTTTGGTTTAACCCCCTCATTAACCCTCTTTAACCTTAACTGCGGTAACACATTTTATAGCCTTTAGGGATTATAAATTTACCTATAAGGTTAAACATGTCTCAAAAAATGGTCCAAGGATTAAATTTTAGACCATTTATCATCCAAATTATCCTCTTTAAATATTTTTTTTAACAATAAAATCATTTCCTAAAATATTTTTTTATCACAAACTATCATTAAAGTCATTCATGGAAATATTCTTTAATTTGACTTCAAAGAAATAAATATAGTAATGGGATCAAAATATAATCACATTTAACATTATTTATACTTGATAATTACATATTAAATTCATGTAATATCACAATTCAATTTTCTTTTTAATTGTCATATTTTTAATATCATATACCTAGAATGTTTTCTACTAATTGAACAAGCACTATATCTATGTTGCCTAATCATTTAATGTAATTATTACCTCAATAAAAATAAAAATACTATTAATATCATAAAAATAATTTATGTATGTTCAAAATAATTTTTTATATTCGTTCATTACTTCTTTTTACCTCTATTTCAACATAAAAGAGAAATTAAAATCAAGAAAGTTACATTTTGTATTTATCATTTCATTAAAATAATATAAATGTTATAATAAAAGGAATGTAGAATTAAATTTCCATATTTTTATATCAAGGATGCATCTTGTAGAAAAAAAATTATCTAATAAGATAATGGTAAGTTTTATATAGATTTTTAGATCATATCTTGTAGTTTTGACCATGTTATATGTTTACCGGGGTGATAAATCTATATATCATGGATACTATTCATACTAAATAATAATAAGAGGGATTTATTTAATAAATTAAAACCTTCTGATTTAAAATATAAATTCCTTTTTTCATGATTAAACTTCATTAAGTGGAAGAAATAAATGTTAATAAAAATTCATAAAATATAATGAAAACGATTTTTTGAAAACACTTTTTTTAACCATAAGATTTAACAAAATCAAATTATAATATAATATTGATTCTTATGTAATTATTTACCTTATATTTAATAAAATTAATTTTATGTTACTTTAAAACTAAATCAATAAATAGTATGTGAATTGTAAATTACTATATCTAAGGAAAAAATGATGGTTTTAAAAAATCGGTATTTTCACTATTCAATGAAAAATAAATATTTAAAAAACAGTCCAAAAAAATTAACCCTAATATAATATTAAGATAATGATTTCAAAAATTTGATTAAACCCCAAAAATATAATTTCTAAAATTGATATAAATTAAACATAATAAATGTGAATAAAATAATATAAAAATCATTTTTAAGAGACCCAATTTTTGAAGGAAAAAATGAATTTACTAAAAATTGAGTACACAGTTGTTATGATTTAATAAATAAATTTTAATTATTTAAATAACTTATACATATTTGTTCTAATTTGGTTACTCTTATTCATACATCCAATTTAAAGGCTACTTATAATGTTCACATTTAAATAATTGTATTCTTGTTGTATATCACAGTTCGCATAAAGCTCAGTGTTGCATATTTAGAAACATATCAATATGATGCATGCCTATCATGGGGTGATTAGAAATTTTTTTTGAACCTAAATTAAATACAGTATTAGTGGGACTTGGGTTGTCTCAAGAGAAATCATATTTATGGGATTTTTTAAATCTTGTTTAATGGGTTCAGATTGTTTTGAATAGTGGAAGAAATTTGTTGGTTTTAATATAAATTTAATTATTAGTAAACAACCTTATATAATTCCCCAATTCTCCTACTAAATAATTAGTGAATTTCTCTTTTGAATTCTCTCAATCAACTGATAACTCACTGATTACACATTATCTCATTATTTCAGTTTGGATTGATAAATACAATGATAATTGTATCCCCTGTCCTTTCCTAGAATTGGTACTGGATATCTATGGGAACTCTAGGGTTATGCCACTACCTACTATTGCATACAGTTATTTAAGTCTAGGTGTCCTGTGTGTGTAATATAAAGAATGAGTATAAGAAATTTACATTCAAAACTAGAAGAAATATCTATCTGATTAAAAATTTAACATCCACATAGGAATTAATATGAACATTTATCGATTAGAATTCATTAATAAGGGGAATGAAGAAATTTTACATGGAAATACCACACCTAACATAGTGTTCCATCATTAGAGTATAAACAATGAGTAATAAATTGAATACAAGAATCAAAAGAGAGTGATCCTAGAATATCCTCCAAGTGTAAGTGAGTGTGAGTGAGCGTCGGTGACCCTTAAGCACAAAAAAGTGGTTTATTTATAAAATAGCCATCATGCATGCACATGAGCCTCAACCCAGTTGGTGAGATATCCTTAAGTGCATGCACAAGACCCAGGTTCAAAACTAGGAAGAGGAATATTTCCGATACCATAGTAGGTACTATAGCAGAATTGTAGCAGTACATGTACTATAGCAGAACTATACACTATGCGGGTTCCCTAGCATGAACAGTTCGATACTGTAGTAGCTAGAACTATTCACCTTGGGCCATCGATTTGGGCTTGGAGTCCTTAAGGATTTAAGGACACCTAGGACTTTGGGCCAATAAGGCTTTCGGGCCACCTTTAAGGCCTTTGGGCCACCTCCAGGCCTTCAGGACACATGCAGCTGCCTCAGACACACTACAAAAAAGGAGCAACCTCAGACGACGATTCAGAGCAGATGCAATCACCAGAGCAGAGCCAAATGTATTTTTCAGAATGAGAGGGAATGGCTATGGCATCGAGACCAGCCTATTCTTGCACGGGAAGCCTAACCAGATGACCATGTGAAGGTGGAGATCTATTATCTTGATACAGATGCTGGGGAGGGGTAGTTCCTTGTAGATAGTTTGGTTGAATTTCCTAAGACATTCGGGTCATTTAATATCCTAAGCCTACGTTCCATGTAATCTATGAGCATATGGTCCTTTTAAGGGTTCCCCCTCATCCATTGAAAGGGGGGTTGTCAAAAAATCAATAAAAATGAAGGTATTTGGGACATTCAAGAAATTAATAATCTTTGAGAGCTATTAAAAATGATCACATGACCACCATGATTATAAACAAATTCTGCAAGAATGATCTTGTTTAAAATGTGATTGGTGATCTATCTATTGTCAGATGATTCACATGGGTAATGTATCCAAATAATGGATGGATTTAACTAAGGGTATCATTTCTTATTTATCCGAAATAGAAATTACACCAATGATTTCGTTTGTATTTATTCAAAAATAATCTTTGAGCATTCTTTTTGGTGCATTGTGGTAGTTGTGAAATTCATGCTCTGTTTCAAAAGAGAAGACAGTAATTGAAATAGATTTATGATTCTAAATTCAGTAATCCTAGAAGTCACTATTGTCATGACCCCCTCCCCACAAAGTGTACCCCTCCTGGGCCGACAATGTGAGAAGATAGATAATGACCCCCGAGTCCTGCCTCCAGTAGGCCCCGAGTTGGCGACTAGCACCAAGGGTATAATAAACACAAAAATGGGAGGCATTACCCTCTATGAGAACACATGAAGAAGAGAGAGATAAGATAGACACCAACCAACTCAAACTCAGAACTGAAATATAAAAGGAACCCAAGTACATATATGAAATTACATGCAAAAGTACTACAACTGAAAGAGAAAACTAAAAGTACCCAAATGAAAGTAAAACGGCAGCGAGCACAAGCCCGAATAGCTCCTCCAACCACAAGCTAGTAGTAACCAGCTTGACCTCCAACCTTCTCCAAGTGACCTTAAAAACAGTTTATATATACATAGGGTGATTATAATAGTATACTCAGTAGGATCCTTCCCAAGACTCTCGTGCAAAAGTAAAGAAAGCATGATAAAGCCCTGTGAACAACAAGTGAAACTAAATCGTCACCTAAACAGGTATACTACATTCCTAACCTCACCATGGATACTCTCACCAAGTAACACATACATGAATATAGAATATAGTAAAGAATATCAAGGGTACCCTGCTACTACTTCCCCCACTGGTTTGCTGCTTTTCCCCAATGACAAACGTCCTATGCATCTCTCTCCAATGGCTTGCCCGTAGACACCTGGGCTAAGCTCCACAATCTGCACCTCGTGCACCACAAAAGCTTGCCCGCAGACACCTGGGAAAAGCACCACACCGTCCTCACAACCAAAAGTAACCAGGTAAGTTTCGGGAGCCACCAAAACCCGCATAACATGTATCATACATCGGGTAATAAACCTCAAGACATTATAGCCCATACACCGAGTAGGGATTCTCAAGCCTTCACAACCTATACAAATTACACCTATTGTAGTCCATGGGATACTATATCCAGAATATATGTTTGTGAAATAACCACAAGCCATTACAGCCCTCTACACACATATATGGGGAAACTAACTGTTCTACCTGTTGGAACATGTATCTACCAAGAGAAGAGAGCGGGGCCAAAGGGGGTAGTCAACCATTCGACCTCCCATCAGAATGTTGGGGAAAACACTCCCCAGAGTTCAGAATCCCCTGGGTGTCAGTGGCCTTTACCGACATGGTTGAGTAGCGTATAGAAACACAAAAATTACAAAATATATATTACTCACATTCACACTATGGGAATTACTTAGTCTTGGATACAACTGCAGCTAACATCTCTCAGACTCCAGGCTGTTACTTCTAAGACTAGGTATCCTATAAGCACAAAAACATTTGAAGAGCTTTGTTAGATTACTCCATTATCATTTTATAATTTCCACTATACGTTAATTAATTCTTTAAACATTAATTAACCATGAATAATTTAACATTAAACTTAATTAGCATCACATTCAAAATCAACTGCTCCTTTTAAGATTCACATCACCTTTAAATTCCAGTATCTACATCCCTGTGGATTATCACCATTTAATCAAACTTTCAAAACAGAATTACTTTCCCATATTCTCAGGCATTCTAGAAAGACATCCTATGCTACTAAACACAAAGGGGGATCGACACAGTTAGTAGATATACTACCCGTCGTGTCTTTTCCACCTATATAAAGAGCATAGACCCATTCTCCCTCGAGAGGATAAACACGGAAATCACGTGGCATACCCCGCGTGTCTTCACCTCCTTCAGAATGAGGGTTAGAAAAACCATCTTCCTTGAGTAGTGGGGAAAAGTATAGTAGATAAACAACCTAACAAAACCACCAACATCCAGCCATCACATCCATCCAATACCATCATCCATAGTGTCCTCCTTGACACCCACATGCATAATCTGATGAATCTCACCACCCTAGGCATCATCCACTAACACAAACACAAGTCCCCATACCTCCACATATCACAACAGCCATCCAGGCTCATATCACGGCACAAGTAGCAAAAAAACACAACATCACATCAATGAGCTCTTGAACCTTTGAAAATCAAGAGGGTAACTCAGAACCCTTTAAGAAATTATCACACAATCTGTTCTTTAATCCTTATTGAATTAAAAGATTTATTATTCGTAGGTTCCAATTATGGGATACCTAATCAGTAAGCTATCACAATTAAATAACCATGCTTACTTCCCTAATTTGATTAACCTCAAATTAGAACAAATACAACAACGACAACAACCAGATTCATTTACATGCCTCTTTGTCTTTAGCCAATTAATTAACAATTAATTCCGGCTTTAGGTTCATTATCAATTTCTATCACGAACGAACAACTAATCAAAGAAACCATAGATATCACTCTATCTAGCAAAACATGTGTAAAACTGTTATCACAGTACAAAGCAACAAAATGTGATCAGCCAATTCTTTAAATCCGGTTCAAGTATTTAGTTAGGTCAATTTCATTGTGATCCAAAGGTCTAAATCATGAAAATTCTACAATTACACATATACAATTAGAGAATCCACGAATCGTCTGCCTCAAAGAGTTCTTGAGGTCCTTTATCTACAAAACGGGTCACAATCCTTCTCTCATGACAACTTATAGGGAAGATTGACTGACACAGCTCGGTTGCATCCAAAATAGAGTGAAACCAATCAGAGGATTAGGTTTTTATTGTAAAACTCCTATGGGAATGATTGAAAGGTTCTAGTGTCTCTTAGATGAGAACAAAGGGAAAGAATAAAGGAGAATGATATCTGGTTCCTTTTTGAAGATTTAATGAGGTGACAGTTTAAAATCCGGTTAATTCTCTATTAAAAATGGATCGCATTAACCAACGTGGTTTGACCAAGTAAAAACATCCCGAGCCATAGGTATAATTAATATAGGATTTATGGAATTTTAATCGGATTAATAGTCCTTAAAAATAAGTCTTTAAATGTATTTTACATCAAAGGACACGTCAAAGGGGAGAAACTGTAAGAAGCTGGAAACACTGTTCACATACTCAAAATTTAGAAAAGGATAGAAAAGGTCACCATTAGACCTCACCGTTCTGGAAACACTGTTCAAGTCTATTGTTAGAAGGTCACTGTTAGAAGGTTACCGTTCTGGAAACACTGTTCAAGTCTACCGTTATAAGGTCACCGTTAGAAGGTTACCATTCTGGAGACACTGTTCAAGTCTACCGTTATAAGGTCACTGTTAGAAGGTCACCGTTCTAGAAACATTGTTCAAGTCTACCGTTATAAGGCCACCGTTAGAAGGTTACTATTCTGGAAACACTGTTCAAGTCTACCATTATAAGGTCACCGTTAGAAGGTTACCATTCTGGAAACACTGTTCAAGTCTACCGTTAGAAGGTCATTGTTTGAAGGTTACCGATTGAAACACTATTCAAGTCTACCAATAGAAGTCCACCGATAGAAGCTCACCGATAGAAACACTATTCACAGAACTGGAAATTTGGCAAAGTGTTAGGGATAAGTCACCTTGACCTCCCAAAACACCTCCAACACCACATTTTCCCAAAGTAATGGACTGGAGAGTTCCGGGCCATTACATCATATACCTCTCAAAACATTCTCGTCCTCAAGAATTCAAAACCAACCTAACAGAGAAAAAAAAGAAACAGGGCCCGAACAACCACCCATCGAGATACCTCTCAAAAGAGAGAAAGCCACAAAAAGGAATAAAAGAAGTTTATAAATAAAACATGAATTGTCTAACCACAAAAGAAACATAATTACATGAAAGGAGTTAAACATTAAACAACTCTGGGTACTAAGCACATATTTATGACTCACGCTCCCAGGTACTCTCCTCCATGCCATCGTGTCGCCACAAGACACGAACTAAGGGGATATAACGCCCACACAACACCTTCTCCTTGTGGTCTTGGGTCTCCACAGATCGCTCCTTGAAGGTTTCATCATCATCAATATCGATCTCTCCCCAATCGATAACATGAGATTCATCATGAAGATAACAACAGAGCTGTGATACATGGAAAGCATCATGTATCCAACTCATCTGAGGGGGAAGTGCTACTCGATACGCCAGAGCTCCAACATGAGCTAACATCTCAAAAGGCCCAACAAACCAGGGAGAAAGCTTACTTTCCTGACAGAACCATCGCTGTCTATGATGGGGAGTCACCTTATGAAACACATGATCACCAAAATTAAACTCTAAGGGTATCCTTCTTTGATAAGCATATGATTTATGACGATCTTGTGCTGTCTTTATCCTCTCATGAATCACCTCAACCATCTCTGTTGTATTCTGCACTAGTTCTGGTCCGAGAATTGCTGACTCTCTGACCCTAGTCCAACACAACAGATAATGGCATGGCCGGCCATACAAGCCTTCAAACGGCGCCATACCAATGGTGGAGTGAAAACTATTATTGTAAGAGAACTCTACCAAGGGTAAGTGCTTCATCCATGAACCTCCAAAATCAAGAACACAAGATCAAAACATGTCTTCAAGAGTCTGGATGGTTCGCTCAGTCTGCCCATCCATTTGAGGATGAAAAGCAATGCTAAGGCACAATTGAGATCCAAAAGCATGCTGGAATTCTCTCCATACAATGGAGGTAAAATGAGGATCTCGATCAGAAATGATCATCTTAGGTACTTCATGATGTCTCACCACCTCCTCTAGATACTTCCTCGATGAAACATCCACTGAGCTCGACTCCTTGATCGCTATGAAGTGGGCCAATTTTTTTAAATGATCCACTACCACCCTTATAGCATCATTTCCTCCTAGAGCTCGAGGTAATCATATAACAAAGTCCATTGAGATGTCCTCCCACTTCCACTGAGGAATCTCTAATTGCTGGAGAAGACCACCAGGAACACGGTGTTTGGCCTTCACCTTCTGGCAGACTAAACATCGTGACACACACTCTACAACTGCACGCTTCAGCCCAGGCCACCAAAACTGACTCCTCAAGGATCGGTACATCTTTGTCACACTAGGATGTACTGCCAAGGGAGAACTATGGAAGTATCGGAGAACCATATCATGCATCACCAAGGGAACAGAAATCCTTCCATGATACAACACTCGGTGTTGTTCATCCTCCAACCAACCATCATGGGCCTCACACAAACAACTCTGTCTATCCAAACTTCCTCCTCTAGATCACCCAACTGAGACTCTTCCACCTTCTTCATCAGAGATGACTGCACCATCATCTGGAAAAGACAACCTCTACCCCAAACTTCTCCCATATCAAGATGCCAAGATGATAGCTCTTCCATCACTCTCCAAGAATCACCAGATTCACGCACAACATCATTACGTGACTTTCGGCTCAGTGCATCAGCTACAACATTCCCTTTTCCAGGTGTATATGATATTTCAATGTGGTATTCTTGCAAGAACTCCATCAACCGATGCTGCCTCAAGTTCACGTCACGTTGGGAGAAAACATACCTCAAAGTCTTATGATTGGTGAAAACCACAAAGTGCTCACTGATGAGGTAATGTCTCCACAACTTCAGAGCAATCACCACAGCTGCCAACTCAAGATCATGGGTGGCATAGTTTCATTCATGGGGACGCAACTGCCGAGACCCATAAGAAACAATCGACCTCTGCTGCATGAGAACACAACCTAGCCCCAGATGTGAAGCATCACAGAAAATATCAAACTGGACTCCCTCCACTGGAAAAAAATGGACTGGAGCACTCACCAACTTCTCTTTTAGATACTCAAATGCTACCTAACATTGATCAGTCCAAATGAACACTTGATCCTTCCTGGTCAAAGCTATCAGAGGAGTCACAACTCGATAGAAATTGGCTAAAACCTCCTATAATAGCCTGCAAGACCAAGGAAACTTTGCACCTCTGACAGGGTCTTGGGGGTTTCCCAAGACACCACAGATTTTATCTTCGACGGGTCCACAAATACTCCCTGCTGGGACAACACATTCCCCATGAAACAAACTTCTCGAGCCCAAAACTCACACTTCGACAACTTTCCAAACAACTGATGTTTGCAAAGAACTCCCAAAACGGCTTGTAGATGCTCTACATGCTCCTCTTCAAATGTGGAGTACACAAGGATGTCATCGATGAAAACCACAACAAACTTTTCCAGGAATTCACGGAAAATAGCATTCATCAACCCCATGAAAACAGCTGGATAATTCGTCACACCGAATGTAATTACAACAAACTCATAATGCCCATGACGAAAACGGAAAGCAGTCTTTGGGATATCCTCATCCTTTACAGGGATCTGATGATATTCTGACCGCAAGTCGATCTTTGAAAACCAACTTGCACCCTTCAGTTTATCGAATAACTCATCAATCCACTGGAGAGGATAGCGGTTCTTTATTGTCACTTTGTTTAATCAATGATAATAGATGCACAACTGCAAACTGCTGTCAGCCTTTTTCACAAACAAAACTGGTGCACCCCACGGTGACGCACTTGGCCGAGCAAAACTGCACTGCAACATGCCATCATGCTGTATACGTAGCTCTCGTAACTCATAAGGGGAGATCCTATATGGATACATAGGGATAGGATATTCTCCTGGCTGTAGCTCGATCCCAAACTCGATCTCTCGTCGAGGGGGTAACACTACAACCTCTTCTAGAAATACATCAGGCTACTCCTCTACGACCCTAAGAAACGCCAACTGCTGAACCTCTGATGAACACAAAATCATCTCAGCCATCATGGATGATAAGGACGAAACTCGTCTATGACGCATCCGAGGATCTCGCTCACCAACAAACACCACTTTCTCTCCATCTACATCAAAGAAAACGACCTTCTAACTGTAGAAATCCACAATAGCCTGCACCGAATAAAACCAATCCATGCCAAGAATGACATCATATGAATGTATTCGTAAACATAGAAAATCTACCCAAGAGCCTTGTTGCCCCAACACTTGCTCACAGTCTCCACATACTTCAAACAAGTCAGATTGACCTCTAACTGGCGTAGTCAACGCCAAGGGCACTGGAAGCCTCTCTACCTCAAGTCCCTAAGAATGGACAAGAGTAGGCGATATGAAGGAGTGTGTTTCTCCAGAATCAAACAAGGCATACACCAAGGTATAAAACAAGCAAAGGGTACCACGAACGACATCTGGCTCGCCTGGGGCTGGCAACGCTAGAGCATAAAGCTGACCATGACCTCCTCCATGACCTATCTAACCCTGATGAAGACCACCACAACGGTCGCGCTCTGCTCTCTAAGGATGGTGAGCATCATGGGGTTATCCTTCGCCTACTCCATTTACCCTCTGGTGATCTAAATCTGGTGCAACCTGCTATTGTTGACTCAGCTGGAACTGCCTCAACGGAGGAACCTGGACCGAAGTGCCTGGTGCACAATGACTTCTCTGAAAATCCAGGCACTCCCGTTGCTGATGACCATGACTACCACAAGAGAAACAAGCGCCATATCCCTTGGCATAGGCCAGAGAGTTGCTTCCTTTGGAGAAACGAGATGGGAAGGACTGGGACCAACCCCCAGGTGAACAGAAACTCTTCTGCCTTGAAAACTGTGAACCCTGGACCACAACTCTGCTTCATGAGGAATCATGACTATTCCCCTCTCGTAACGATTCGGTCCTGGCCAAAGTACTCTCAACAACCTCTTCCCTCATCAACACCTCAAGATATGACTTCAGCATAAATGGGGTGACCTGGCGCTGGATCTCTGGACACAAAGCCTCCTCGAAATGCCTTTACCTGGCCTCCTCATCTTAGAAAAGGACTGAAGCATGTCTTAGAAGGTTTCTGAAATGGATTCCAAACTCTCGAACACTGGAGGTCCCTTGTCAAAGGGTAAGAAACTCCTAGAAATTGGACGCCATCGAAGTTGATGAAAGAAACTCAACTCTAAACCTGTCTCGAAACTCCTCCCATGAGATCGTTGACTCCCCACGATCCCCGAGGAACAAGAACCACCACTTCCTTGCTGCTCCACATAGAATCTTCACAACCAAGGATACCCAGTGTTCCTTCCGATCATGAATCGAACTAAAGCCTATCTCGACCTACTCCAACCAGTCTTCTGTGACTGCATCTGAAACGGAGCCCTCGTACTTCTGTAGACTCTGGAGCTGAAACACTTAGAGTTTCTTCCTCCAAGTGTCATCATCATCAACCTTTACCCGACAGAGATCTTCTGGAATAGCCTACTGGACATCTTCTGCCCAAACCTGATGAGTACGTCCACCTGTAGCCATACCTATAAAATAAAAACTTTTAGAGCTCCTAAGACTGGAATATGGAAGACTCAACATTAATAAATTAATTGTTTTCTTTTATTAATTTTAGGTTTACCTATCCCAAGGTCTACCCATTCAAACACCGACACAAGGAAGAATGATGAATGATCCTTTCCTAGGTCTCTACCCTGACACTAGTGTCACATTGTTTAGTAGCCATTGTAAACTTATAGGTCTGTACGTCAGATCATAGGGGGCCCTAAACGCCTATGTCTCTGCCGGTCTCCAGTGTTTACCTCATTTTCAAAACATGAATGACACTGTTGCCCTACCAACCCATGAAATCTCAAGTGTGCCTAACTCCAAACTCCATCCTATCCCTCAATAAGACCTCTGATACCACACTGTCACGACCCCCTCCCCACAATGTGTACACCTCCTGGGCCGGCAATGTGAGAAGAGAGATAATGACCCCCGTGTCCCGCCTCCAGTAGGCCCTGGGTTGGCGACTAGCACCGAGGGTATAATAAACACACAAATGGGAGGCATTACCCTCTAAGAGAACACAAGCAGAAGAGAGAGATAAGATAGACACCAAACAACTCCAACTCAGAACTGAAATATAATAGGAACCCAAGTACATATATGAAATTCCATGATAAAGTACTAAAACTAAAAGGGAAAACTAAATGTACCCAAAAGAATGTAAAATGGCAGCGACCACAAGCCCGAATAGCTACTCCAACCACAGGCTAGTAGTAACCAGCTTGACCTCCAACCTGCTCCAAGTGACCTGAAAAACAGTTTATATATACATAGGGTGAGTATAATAGTATACTCAGTAGGATCCTCCCCAAGCCTCTCGTGAAAAAGTAAAGAAAGCAAGCTAAAGCCCAATGATCAACAAGTGAAACTAAATCGTCACCTAAACAGGTATACTACGTTCCCAAACTCACCATGGATACTCTCACCAAGTAATGCATACAAGAATATAGCATATAGTAACGAATATCAAGGGTACCCTGCTACTACTTCTCCACTGGTTTTCCGCATTGCCCCAACGAAAAACATCCTGTGTGTCTCTCTCCAAAGGCTTTCCCATAGAAACCTGGGCTAAGCTCCACAATCTGCACCTCGTGCACCACAAAGACTTGCCAACATACACATGGGTGAAGCCCCACACTATCCTCACAACCAAAAGTAACCAGGTAAGTTCCGGGTTTCACCACAACCCGCATAACATGTATCGTACATCGGGTATTAAACCTCAATCTATTATAGCCCATACACCAAGTTGGGATCCTCAAGCCATCACAACCTATACACGTTACACCTATAGTATTCCATAGGATACTATATCCAGAATATATGTGTGTGAAATAACCAAAATCCATTACTGCCCTCTACACACATATATGGGGAAACTAACTATTCTGCATGTTGGAACATGTATCTACCAAGAGGAGAGAGTGGGGCCAAAGGGGGTAGTCAGCCATTCGACCACCCATCAGAATGTTGGGGAAAACACCCCCCAGGGCTCAGAATCCCTGGGGTGTTAGTTTCCTTTACCGACAGGGTGGAGTAGTTTATAGAAACACAAAAAGTACAGATTATATATAACTCACATCCACACTATGGGCATTACTTAGTCTTAGATACAACTGTAGCTAACGTCTCTCAGACTCCGAGCTGCTACTTCTAAGACTATGTATCCTATTAGCACACAATCATTTGAAGAGATTTATTAGATTACTTCATTCTCATTTTATCAGTTCCACTGTATGTTAATTAATTCTTTAAACATTAATTAACCATGAATAATTTAACATTAAACTTCATTAGAATCACATTCAAAATCAAATCCTCCTTTTAAGATTCACATAACCTTTAAATTCCAGTATCTCCATCCCCGTGGATCATCACCATTTTATTAAACTTTCATTACAGAATTACTTTCTCATATTTCCAGGCATTCTAGAAAGGCATCCTATGCTACTAAACACAAAGGGGGATCAACACGGTGACTAGATATACTAACCGTCGAGTCTTTGCCGCCTATAGCAAGAGCATAGACCCATTCTCCCTCGAGAGGCTAAACACAGAAAGCACGTGGCATACCCCACGTGTCTTCACCTCCTTCGAAAGAAGGGTAAGAAAAACCAGCTGCCTTGAGAAGTGGGCAAAAGTAAAGCAGATAAACAACCAAACAAAACCACCAACATCCAGCCATTACATCCATCCCATACCATCATCCTTGGTGTCCTCCCCGACACCCACATGCATAAGCTGATGCATCTCACCACCCTAGACGTCATTCACTACCACAACCACAAGTCCCCATGCCGCCACATATCACAATATCCATCCAGGCTAACATCACAACACAAGCAACAAGAATACACAACAACACATCAATGGGATCTTGAACCTTTAATAATCAAGAGGGTAACTCAGAACCCTTTATGAAATTCTCACACAATATGTTCTTTAATCCATATTGAATTAGCATATTTGTTATTCGTAGGTTCCAATTACGAGATACCAGATCAGAAATCTATCACAATTAAATAACCATGCTTACTTCCCTAATTTGATTAACCTCAAATTAGAACAACTACAACAAAGTCAACAACCAGATTCATTTATATGCCTCTTTATCTTTAGCCAATTAATTAACAATTAATTCTAGCTTCATGTTCATTATCAATTTCCATCAAGAACGAACAACTAATCAAAGAAACCATAGATATCACTCTATCTAGCACAACATGAGGCAAACCGTTATCACGGTACAAAGAAAAAAAATGTGATCAACCAATTCATTTAATCCGGTTCAAGTATTCAGTTAGGTCAATTTCATTGTGATCCAAAGGGATAAATCATGAAAATTCTACGATGTCACATATACAATTAGAGAAGCCATGAATCCCCTACCTCAAAGAGTTCTTGATGTCCTTTATCCACACAATGGGTCTCAATCCTCCTCTCACGACAACTTATCGGGAAGATTGACTGACACAGCTAAGTTGCATCCAAAATAGAGCGGAACCAATTAGAGGATTAGGGTTTGATTGTGAAACTCCTATGGGAATGATTGAACGGTTCTAGTGTCTCTTTGCTAAGAACAAAGGGAAAGAACAAGGGAGAATGATATCTGGTTCATTTTTTAAGATTTAACGAGGCGACAGTTTAAGATCTGGTTAATTCTCCATTAAAAATGAATCGCATTAACCCACGTGGTTTGACCAAGTTAAAACATCCCGAGCTATAGGGATAATTAATATAGGATTTATGGAATTTTAATCGGCTTAAGAGTCCATAAAAATAAGGCTTTAAATGTATTTTACATCAAAGTAAACGTCAAAGGGGCGAAACTGTAGGAAGCTGGAAACACTATTTACATACTCAAAATTTGGAAAAGGAAAGAAAATGTCACCGTTAGACCTCATTGTTCTGGAAACACTGTTCAAGTTTAATGTTATAAGGTCACTGTTAGAAGGTTACCGTTCTGGAAACACTGTTCAAGTCTACCGTTAGTAGGTCACCGTTAGAAGGTTACTGTTCTGGAAACACTGTTCAAGTCTTTCGTTATAAGGTAACTGTTAGAAGGTTACCGTTCTGGAAACACTATTCAATTCTACTGTTATAAGGTCACTGTTAGAAGGTTACCGTTCTGGAAACACTGTTCAAGTCTTCCATTATAAGGTCACTATTAGAAGGTTACCATTCAGGAAACACTGTTTAAGTGTACCGTTATAAGGTCACCGTTAGAAGGTTACCGTTCTGGAAACACTGTTGAAGTCTACCATTAGAAGGTCACTATTAGAAGGTTACCGATAGAAACACTGTTCAAGTCTATCGATAGAAGTCCACCGACAGAAGCTCACCGATAGAAACACTGTTCACAGAACTGGAAATTTGGAAAAGTGTTGGGGATAAGTCACCTTGACCTCCTGGAACACCTCCAACACCACATTTTCACAATGTGATGGACTGGAGAGGTCTGGGACATTACAACTATAATTGGTATTTTTGATTTGGGATGTCTCTCTGAACCTACAAGGAAGAAAATAATGAAATTAATTTTTTGAATATATTTAATTTATTTAAAAATACATCATTATTATTATTATTATTATTATTGATGTTTATTGTAATCAGGCTTCCATCGGCAGTGGTATCACATAAATTATTCTTCATTCCGTGGTCAACCACATGCATAAATTCACTTCTTCAATTGGCTGGACCGGTACGAATGCATGTAGGGTATCATTGGGTAGGGATGAGGTGGCTATGATGGTTCAACAATGGTCCAAGTCTTCATAGCTTGACTCTACTTCTATGCGGTGACATCATAAATAATAGATTTTCATGGTGGTCTAGATCTAGTGGTGTAGGGATTCTTTGTCAACATTTATAGGCTTTGGTGAGATTTGGTTAGATATCATCAACCTTATTGATGACATCATATTTAAATGGAATAACTTTTTCTCACGACTCTAGCAATGTGAGGTCTGTTAGGTCGGAATAATACAAAATAACACACTAGGGGGGTGAATTGTGTATTTTCTATAATCTTCACTGATTATTGCTTTTGTTCTCCATTTGTGAAGTATCAAGGTATATAGATTCTTCATCAATATTAAATAAGATCATGATATAAAAAAAAAGAATGTACATGAAAATTTTATAGTGTTTTTGGGCACAGAGATTCCCTAGTATACTCCACCAATCACTCTCTCATTGAGCTCAATGAATTTTACTAGAATGGCCCTCTTATCATAAGATAAAAAAACAATAATTGAGAGTAGGCAGTTGATACCTTTACAAAATGGATAACCATTGAGCCTTCTAGTTCGTTAATTGAGAACCAGTTATCTACAGCTTACATCAAGTAGCTGATACTCTACTGCAACTGAGTATGAGCAGTTGATATTCCAATAAATCAAAACAATTTTATTTGATGATTCCTGTTGATCTTTATAATTTTAGTAGAAAAAATTTACAATATATTGATCTTCTAAATCATAAATTAAAATCATCGAGAATGAATAGTTCTGAAGAAATCATGGTTTCAAAATGATCTTAAAATAAGAGTAGAAACATACTCCAGTATCAGTCTTACAACAGTAAAAATTTGAACACGTATTTCTTAAAATTTTCTCCTCTTCTAAAAATTACAGAGATGATTGATTGTTATAGAAGATCTATAAAATATATTAATAATAATACTATCATATGGTTGAATGAATAAAACTTTTATCGCATTTACACACACCACACATTGATTCGAGAATACTTCAATAATATAAATAGCTTTCTTATGATTGAACATATCCATGAAACACGCTTGAAGGATTTTGATACATGATATCTCATCTATCAGATATTTTATATTCCTTCATATGAAGCTATAATATTTTTCCACATCTTATAGGCACAAGGACCATGTGATACATGATTAAAATCATCAGGACCAAGTCTATAGATAATAGAATTCATTATTCTTGAATTTATGTCATATTCATCTTTTGTTTCAGTAGTACAAGTCTCTAGTTTTTCAGGAATCATATAAGGAATAATGTTCTTAGAATATACTTTGAATACACAATTATTCATTTAATTAATCATTCTATATTTATAGAATCTATAATTTTCTCTAGTATTACGTGGAGCACAAACCATATATATTCCTTCTTTCAGATCATCCATTGAAATATACTTTGTATAGACCTTATACTTTTCAACATTCTATATATTTAACTCAAAATCTCCCCTATAATACCAATTATTACACCAAAATTTTAAATTTATTCCCTAGTAAACTCCACCATTCACTCTCTCAACAATCTTAGCGAATTTTACAAGAATTTTCCTCTTATCAAAAGACCATAAAACCACAATAGAGTGTAATTAGTTGAAAAATTTACTACACGGCTAGACCCAGATCCTTCTGTCTCTTTAAAAATGAACCGGTTATCTATAGATTATATTGGGAATCTAATAATCAACCACAATTGAGTATGAATTGTTTATTCTCCAATAAAACAAAAAACATTAGTTGATGAGTTGGGTTGATCTTCACAATTGCATTAGCAACAATAAATGGTAGACGTATATTCTTCTTTAGAAATAAAAATTTTAGAGAATGAATACTTTTTAAGTGATCCTAGTTTCAAAATGATCTTCAAATAAAAGTATTAATAGACTCCAGTATCAATATTACAACAATAAGAGTTTGAATATGGATATCTCTATAGTGTAGCCTCTTGTAGAAATTATAGAGTTGATCGACTATTGCAGTATATCTATAAAATAATATTCTCAAGAATACTATCATATCTGTGAATGAATAAAACTTTTATCACATGAACTCAAACCACACATAGATTCCAGAATACTTCCCTAATATAAATAGCTTTCTTATGATTGAACAGATCCTAAAAAATCGCCTAAAGGATTATTAAAAATGAAATATTTATTAACCAGTGGATTCATGACATCCTTTAAGAAAAAGAGATATTTTATCTGATGCATTTGATTATTTTAATCATTCATCACAATCATTGAATCATTAGGATATTCACTCAATATGATTTCATGAATCATGGATAAAACATCAAATTTAGAACTTGACATTGGAAAAGACATATTTGGGTTGAATTGTGTAGTGTAGAGTTTTTTTTCATAGTGTATGGTTCCTTTCTATAGTTTAGGGGTCCTTTCTATGGTGTAGGGTTATATTGTGTAGCATAGGGTACCATTTTGTATCGTAGGGTTTTTTCAACATAAAATTCCAAATGTTGCAATGATTAACCATATGTTCAATTTTTCAAAAGTATGGTATGAACAGTAATTCCATACTCCAATGATGGGTTGATATTCCATACATTCATTGTTTCCCCGAGCATAGGGTTTCTAATCCATACAAAAACTATTAATTATAGCTTAGGTATGATGATTCATATGGCCATTCAATGAATGTTGGGTTTGAATAGTTTTTTATGAACATATACCATAGATTTTCATTTTATCAAATATATAAATAAAAATATTATATATATTCCTAAAACAATCTTAATGAAACTTTATAAGAAAACAAACAAGGGAATTTTTGATCATCAAAATAAACATTGAATATATAATATTTTATATGAAAAACATTCCCAAAAAGATATTCAAGTGTTGGTAATTGATGGATTTGATGTTGTATTGTGGAAGTGGTGAGATTCTGTGTAGCAATGTAGTGAGGGATCTGGTGAGGTGTTATTCTCGAAATTAGTTCTTCATGTTTGTCATCGAGAACCAATTATAGTTTAGTTTAACATGATTCAGTTTTTATTTATTATCATCTCCTTCAGTTAAATAGGAATTTTCATTTGAATTCAAACTGAGCATCCTCTCTTTTCAAAAAGTGTTTTCTTATGGCTCAATAGTGATCTGTAGTAGTGACTTGCGTTGTGATCTCAGCTTCCCTAGTGATGGTGAGGCTTCAATAGTTTGTTTTATAATTTTCATGGGTAGTCATGAGAGTGGAGTTGAATGGAATCTTCTCCACAAGGTAAATTATGTAGTGGTCTTGGATCTGCGGTCAGTTGATAACAACCCGTAAAAAGTGTTGTGTTCCAAACATTTATACCTATAATGGGGATGGCAGATAAGTGAATGTTTATTTTTTTAATAATATATTAAAGGTTTCTAACGGTTAGAATTCAAACCATAAGAATGGGTGTTCATAGTAGGTATAAAGTATATCCATGGTCAATATTTATTCATAGATAGTAAGTTCAAAAATTAGGGTGTGTGACCAATTTAGTGATAATGAGAGACATTGTCACTTTAAATTTCAATGTACATGGTTAGTTTAGTAATCATGTGACGGAAGGTCGGTCAAAATAAAACTTGATTATTTTTCAACATGAGGAAAAAAAATCATTTCAGTGCAGAATATTTTCACAAAAAATATCAAAAATTATTAAATAAATTAAAATTAGTATTCACGCATTTGAAAATGAATTATAAATTTAAATCACTTAAAATTCAAAAAAATAAATTTAATTTACACTTTTATAGAAAATTTAATTTCTAATCAATTTTTTTTCAAAATGATTCAAATTTATGTATTTTCATTAAATTCCTGAAAATGAAAAAATAATTACAAAATATTAATTGAAAAAAATATCCATTAAATCCATAATTCAAAAAGTTAACAAAAAATTAAAATTTTAACTTGGGAATTTTATATAATTAGTAGTATTTTCGACGAATAATATAAAAAATGTTTGAAATTTCAACACTCACCATTCCCCCACACTTAAAATATTATAATTTTAGGAAATTTTATCATTTAATTAAATTTATTCAAATAATAAAAAATATTTCCTTTCTAGATCTAAATTTACCATCCTAAATTCAAAGTAATCACAAATTTATCAAATTTTTGAATTATCATGCCTCATATGGGAATTAAGTAATTGTTTCACTCAAATCCAATGAAAGTGCTTGTTCAGATGTGGATATAATTATATTTAAGTGGTGTAAAATTTTGGACATGAAGTGCTTCCATTTTTTTCATTTTCTTATGTTTCTAAAACTAGTGTTTGATTTCCTCTTTATTTATATGAATCAATTGATTTTTTTTATTTTTTCCCCCTTCATGGGTTCAATATTCACCTCACCAAAATGAATTCATTCTTGATTGAGGTACTTAATTTTTTTAATATTTCCCTTTCATGTATGTGTAGGGAACTATGAAAAACAAATTATGTGAATATGTAAAGAGGGATAGTCACACACTCCATTCCACTATATTATATATTAATTATGGGATCCTAATTTCTCATTTTAAAACAAGTTCAATGTACTTAATGAAATTTAATTTTATTTGTATTCGTAAGGTGTTCTTTCTCACATAGGTCAAGTTACCTCATATTATTTTCAAAATACCAGAAATCTCAATTTATAATTCCGGTTCCATAAAAAATATTTTCACGCACAATCCCTTTCCTAGTTCTATGATTAAATGTCCAAAAAAAACCATGGCCAATTATAATTATAAATAATATATGTATTATAGTTTTAGAACCAATGAATTGTAACACCCCATAATGATAAAGGAATAAATGAAAAAATGATATGAAATATGTCAACAAGGTGAACATTTCTTTTCAGGATCATACCTAGTTAGTACTCAACAGTTAAGAATGATTGGCATGGATTAGTGATTAGGATTGGTGACCTTCTGCGAAGTTTCTCTGGGTGTATATGAGTGAGGAAAAAACACATTGGAAAGGACATATGTTGGGAAATGGGGACAATCATTAGTTAGAGGACCTGGTTGGGTACGTGGGTGGGCCCCAAGGTGGGGACCACGTGTTAGCGGGGAAACTATGGCTACCCAGTGGGCCAGGACCAGACAACCATGTTATGTTGTGGTGTTTGTGCTATGAACGGGACCAAGTTGTTACATTTGGTATCATAGGTGGTACCCCGACTAATGTGTAGTGCACTACCTGGGTTGAGATGTAGGGCCCACAATGAGGATGTTCTTCTCTAAGTGGGGGGGGGGGTGATTGAAAAACCCCAGAATGATAAAAGGATAAATTACTAAATGATATGACCCATGTCAACAAGGTTCACCTTATTTTTTGGGATCCTTCCTAATTCAAAATCAATAGTTAAACATTTTTTTCCTAGAGTAGTGATCTAGATAAGTGGCCTTCTAGGATGTTCTCAGAGTGTGTGAGTGAGGAAAAAACACACTATAAAGGACATGTGTTGGCTTGTGGGGACAATAATTAGTAAACTGACTCAGTCAGGCACATGGGTGGGGGGTGGGGTGATTGTGACACCCCATAATGATTAAGGGTAAAATGACTAAATGATATGACTCTTGTGAACAAGGTACACCTTCATTTTTGAGATCCTACCTGATAATAACTCAACAGTTAAACATGATTGGCCTAGAGTAGTGATTAAGATAAGTGACCTTCTAGGATGTTTCTTCGGGTGTGTGTTAGTGAGGACAAAAACTCTAGAAAGGACATGTGTTGGCCTGTGGGGATATTCATTAGTCAGATGACTCTGTCGCACAAGTGGGTGGGCCCCAATATAGGGACCACGTTTTTACAGGGAAACTGGTGCTACATGGCGGGCCAGGACCCAATGACCATGTTAAGAAGGAGTGATTGTGTTGACACTTGGACCCATTTTTTACATGAATTCCTCCAAATCTACTATTTAATTTGAAAATTTAGTAGGACAACATTTCAGTTCATGAAATGTTGAAAATTTAATACAAAAAACTATATAAAAAGCTATGTGGATAACATTTTTTATATTCATTCTCTTAATACAGAAAAATAGAAACCTACTAAAACAATGCAGAGTTTCCTAAAACAAATTTTTATTTTTTTGTCTTCATTTTATTTATGAAATGAAAAGGGATATTTAAATCCTAAAACTAATTTTTCCCTCTCCCCAAAACATGGTTTAAACATACTTCCAATCAAATTTGAGCATTTAATTTTTAAAAAAAATTCAAAAGAAAAAAAATATCTAGATTAATATGTTTGAAAAACAAATCACAATAGTTCTATATTTATCAGCTGCAGGGAGGTGTCTGGAATCCTTTGTAATTACTTTCTAAAAGTCTTCATCGTATATCTTTCGTTATTGCCCACTAAAATAGAATTTATGATTTAAACATTCTCCTCTAATTCTAAATACAACAAAAGAAAATGGTTTGATTACTATATATGGTCTAGTCCACTTGGAGATAAGATCACCCAGGATGAGCTTCATCCTTGAATAAAACAACAAAATTTTATCTATAACTTGGAATTCTATTTTCTGGATAAAATTTTCATGAGTATATTTAGTTTTCTCCTTGTACATCAGTGAGTTATCGTATGATTCCCTTCCTGAATCCTTAAGACCTATCATTTTAAGGTTTATATATTCTATAACCATGTTAAAATATAGTTTCACTCTTTTGATAGAATAATATGATCTATGATATAACTCAATAGTAGGTGATACTATTCTTCAAAAATAGTTCTATAGGGTAAAATACCTAAAGTGGGTTTGTAGGTAATTCTATAATCCCATAGTGCATTATATAATTTCTTACTCCAGTCTATATGGTTGGGATGCACTGACTTCTCTAAAATTCTTTTGACTTATCTATTATACACCTTATCTTGTCAATTTTACTATGGTTGGTAGGTAGTGGATGTTTTATAGTGCATTAAATATTTTATCACAAGGGCCTTTATGTTGTTGTTGCAGAAGTTGGTTCCTTGGATATCAATTAAAGATAAAGCCATTACAACCATCTAGAAAATATTTGATTTCAGAAACTCATTCATATTTTTGGAAATTTTCTTTTTGGTATATTTTTCTTCAATCCACTTAGAAACATAGTCCATCACTACAAAATAAAAGAAAATTGAAATGACACGGGAAATGATCCCATGAAGACAATTCCCCTAACATCAAACATCTCAAAGAAACTCAATGTCTCTTAGATTATTTCTAGTATTTGGGAAATTCCAATAATAAAATTGAATTTTTGACATTTTCTATAAAAAACTTGTGAATTTTTAAAAATTGATGTCCAAAAATATCCATATTTCAAAATATTTCTTCTGCTTTATTGAGGTGAAAATTTTCATCAAAATTGAAGTGTATAAAAAAAGCACAGAATTAATTTCCTCTTTAGGTATGCACCATATAAATATGTGTTCATTGTAAATTTTCCATAAATAAGCATCCTCCCAAACCTTTTATTTTGATTTTGATTTAATTTTAGCCATTTGATGTTTAGAAAAGGACGGTACCCATGTTGCAACTAAAAAATTCACTATGTTATCATACTAGGGAACTTGGGTGAGATTGTACGGTTTCTCACAAGTTAATGAATCATCTAGGTTATTATTTGGGGTTGGTTTTACATCATCTGTGTGAGGAAGTCAGCTCATGTGTTCTACCACCATATTTTCATAGCCCTTCTTATCCTTAATCTCATGTTGAAACTCTTATAGTAGAAACATCTAGTTGACTAGTATGGTATTTTCATTTTTTTTGATTAATAATCTCAAGGATTCATTATTAGAATAAATAGTTACTTTACTCCCTAAAAGGTAAGAATGGATGTTTTATAAAGCTATAACAATAGGAAAAAAATTCTTTTTTGTTGTTTTTTAATTAATCTATATTGTATCTAGGTTATGTGATGTGTAGTCTATCAGGTGTGGTAGTCTATCAATATTTTTTTGAAGTAACAACCCCTATTTATTATTTTCAAGCATTATAAAAATTTTAAATGTGTGTTCCTACTTCGATCGAATATAATGGGGGTAGTTCAGAAGAACTCTTTCAATCTATCCATGGATTCCCAACACGAATCATAAATAAAACTAATTTCCTTATTATGTAGGTTAGTTAGAGATAAATAAAATTTTCTAAAGTCCCTAATACACTTATTTGAAATAGATTGTGATCTAGAAATGATCTAATGGTTATCATAGTAGTCAGGTAAGGATATGTGGAAATAACATCATCTTTATCTTTTTCCACTCAAACTCCTTATTTAGGAATTAAATGGCCTAGAACATTTCCCTTTTTCGATATGAAATCAAAATTTTAAAAATTTAAAATCAAGTTTTTTTTATACATATTTTTTAGACTTTTTCTAGAAATTCCATGGATCTTTGAAAACAAGTTCCATACACAGTGAAGTCATCCAATAATAACTCCATACATTTCTCAATCGGGAATGAGAAGATATTTACCATACAACACTGAATGGTTCCTGAAGAATTAGAAAGACTAAAATACATCAGTTGATAGAAAACCTTGACAAAGGGGCATGTGATTTTAGTCTTTTCTTGCTCCCCAAGATTTATTAATACCTCAAATATACCAATAAAATCCCTCAAGGAAAAAATAATGTCCCTTCTGATCATTCCTTTAAAACATTTGGTCCACAGTGGGTATAAGGAATTGGTATTTTCTAGTTACATGGTTAAATAACCCATAATATATATAGACTCTCCAACTATTTTTGATTTTTGTTGGAATTAACTATGTATTTTAATTTTTCACAATTTTTATCCATTTTTCTTTGAAAAAATTTGGATGGGATTTACCCATTTGAAGTTTGAGGGGGGGGGTAGATTATTCTTTCTCACAAAATTCCTTCTACTTATATTTATTGGCTTCAATTAGGGTTGGGTTATGATTGATTTGGTGTGGTCTCAATAATTTTGAATCATATTCTATAAAAATACTTTTCATTTAGTTTATTTGGATAATCCCTAGGTTGTCCCCCAATGTTCGTCCAATGAAATTATCATAATTTTTTAGAATTTTTTGTATTTGGTGTTCTTGTCTAGTCTCTAAATTATTTGAAATTATTACAGGAATTTTCTCAAATTACTTTGAAAATAAATATTTTATGTTTTATTTTAGTAGTTTTAATTCTATTTCAGATATTTTTCAAGGGTTGTTTCCAGCTTAGTGCTCTCCATATTGGAAACAACCACATATAATGAAGAAATATTAGGAGAATATTATAGTAACTCAAAAAAATAACATTTATAAATTTCATCCAATTGTTCAATACTCAGAACTATCTACAGATTAATTTATTTTTAAATAATTGATTTATCAAGTAGGTTGGGTGGTTCTAAATATTCAACTAATTTTATTATACCATTGGACAATTCAATTTCCTCTTTATAAAAACAATGTAATTCCAAATGTTATAATATAAAATCAGAATGCTCTTCTTGTGGGTGTTCTATTGAGTCAATAATGTTTAAATTAAATTTTTCTTCAATATAAGTCAAATAAATGGTACCTTCATTAACATTTATGATGATTTTAACTATCTTGAGGAATTTTCTACCTAAAATTATTGTAGAGTGATCTTTTACTTTTTCTTATTCGACATTGAGAATGTATAAATCTATAGGAAATGGATGTCCTTGTACACTTACAAATTCATATTCATGAAAACTACTAGTTAGGTTGTGGCTTCGTTATAAATTCATAGAAACACCCGAATGGGGTTTATTTTTCCAATCTATAGGTAAGAATAAATAGAATAAGGATTTACATTAATTGAGGTTCCAAAATCACATAATGTATTGGAAAATCAATATTACCAATAATGAAGGGGATATATAAAGTACATGGATATTAGTATTTTTAGGGAATTATAGGGGTAATAAGAATATAAAAATTATTACATCATATTTCATCATCAATTCCTCATATTATCCTTCTACATGTGCACATGTCTTTAATGAAATTCATCTACATTGGAATTTGGTGGATGACCTCCTACCGAGGGATGATAATCGCTACTTTGTTAAATAAGTCAAGGATATCATGTTATAATAGTTATTCATTGGTTTAATTGGGTTATTTAATCATTACACAGAATAGGGGTGGGGGTTTATATACATATTATATCTTAGTTTTTCTTTTTTTTCTTTATATTGGGTGTTTACAATGATTCCTCTTTGGGTTCTTTTTCCTGTAAAATTTCATCAAGTAAACATTGTTATTCATCTATATCTTCAATTTAGAGGGCTGATACTTCATTATTTTTTAGACTCTTTCTAATCATTAATATTATTTCATTAAAATTTACTTTAGGGTTAGGAAATGGGTGGTCATGACAATTATTTAATCCTTAATTTACCATATTACTGAGGCTGGTTATGAGCTGATTGAACTATACTTTTAATCTATTAAATTCTAATACATGGATTCTTGGGGTAGTTTTTTGAGTGTTTTGATATTCTATTAACTATCATAGAACTTTATTCATGGAAATTTATTTTGATTTTAAATACTTGTAACTTGTGGATGTTTCTGACCACTGTCTCTTGAATAGAGTGGCTTTGAAAGGCTATTTTGAAGCATGCACTTTCTTTATGGATCATTGTCTTAGAATATATATTATTAATTAAATTTTATTTTCTAATAAAGGTGAGTAATAACTTTTTACATCACATAAAACTCATTTAATAGTTCTCGTACCAAATTTTTGGGAATTTAGAGAGATTATATCAATTAGTTCTATGAACTCAACTGGTGACTAATCATCAAAAGATCCTCCCAAAGAAGAATAATATTTGTTTATATTATTATCAATCAATACATTCAAAAATAATAATATGAAATGATGTTCCTCATAGGGGTGGTTTAGCTTGGATGCATTCAATTTCTTCAACATGACCAAAACACATTGATATTTGTTCCGGTTTCTTGTTTGATATTGAAAATCACTTTTCTAAGTTGATCAATTATTGATGTAGGATTGAATTTATGGAGTAATTACCTCTGTAGATTTTCATATGAAGTAATTTTCCTAGGTTATACATTGTAGAACCACTACTTGTATTCCACATATAGAGAGACGGATAAATACTTCTAGCAGATTTGAGCCGCATTGAATACTCTAGTTCTGTATCAATTGAAAGAAAAATTGAATGATCTCTTATAACTATTGGGGTATTCCCAAAATAATTAATGAAATATAGGAAGTATTCCAGTAATTATTATTTTGAGTTCATAGTCTTGTTGATTATTTAATTGTAATATACAAGTGTTAATATCCTAATATAGTGCATACATTTCCCACAAAGTCCTATTATCGGGAGAAAGATTATCTTCAATCTATTCACTTCGTATTGTATCTTTTTTTGAGGAAGAGACTATGTAGGGATAGTTAGACAATGGAATGGTGACAACTACTCTTTCCTCTTATTATATGATTTTTAGAGTTCCACGTCTTGTGATAATAGTTCTCTCAAACATAGGAATAAAAATAATGGGGATAAAAAAATATGGTCATTTGAAATAATTTTAAATAATGTTTAAATACATAGCCTCCATAGTAATTTCATTCGATTTGATGAACACATATAACTTGGTGCATAAGAAAAATTATTTTTGAACTCGAATTTAATGTATTATTTGTTGGATATTGGGTATCTCCAAAGAATTCATTATTTTGGGTGAATTTAAATCATATTTCAGAGGATCAGATTGGTTGGAACAATAGAAAAAATTGGGTAGTTTTATAATGACTTTAAAGAATAGTGGTCCAACTTTAGATCACTCCCCAATTCTATTATTAAATAATTATTCAATTATTCTTTATCCTTACTTTAATAAATTGAAAACTCATTTATTTATCTTTATCTTTTGATTGAGGTTTAGATATAGAAATTCAATGATCACTATATCCCATATCCTTTCCTATCATGGAAATTAGATATCTTATATCACCCTTAGATTATCCTACATCATTCAATAACATGCACTGATTTATGTTTAAGTGTCTTGTGCATTAAATAATGATAATATGTAGAATAAATTAAAAGTAAAAGCTAGAAGAAACCTCTAACTGATTAAAATCATTAAGATCTTTAGAGGAGTTAATATGAATATTGATCGATCAGAATTTATTAATAGGGGAATGAAGGAATTAACCTTGTAATGTACAAAAATGACAAAATGTTCCACTGTTGGAGTATAAAAAATGATAAATAAAAGTAATTAATGAAGAAAATTTGAGTGATCCAAGAAAACCTCTAAGATCCATCCAAAGTGAGTGAGTATTGAAGAATCTTCAACACCATGAAAATTACATAATTTATAGAAGAGTAATAAAATATATTTAGGTAGTTTGAAAATTTTCCATGTGACCAACATGAGTATATACAAATTCTTCATAACTATTTTTGATTTATATGTGACTAGTGACCTCTCTAACATCAAATGATCTACATGTGGAATGTATCCAATGAATGGATAGATTCAGCTGAGGGTATAATTTTCAATTCTCCTTGCTCAAAAATTATTCCTATGAATGAGATTGGATTTATTTGAGAATATTCTCAAATCTTGTTCCTTGGTGCGTTGTGGAAGTTGTGAAAGTAACACTTCGGGTCCAAGAGGAATACAATGAGTAAAATATATTTTTAGATTTGGACTTTAGTGGGACTGGATGCCACTAAGAATGGACTTTTCAAATTGGGATATATCTTTGAACCTCCAAGGATGAAAAAGTAAACCAAAAAATTTGTTAATTATTATTTATTTCATTTATATATTATTATTATTATTGATGTTTAGTGGGATCCATCATTGGTAAGGGGTGTCCTTTCATGGGTTATTCTTCATTGTAGTGTTGAACACAAGTATCAATTCTCTTCTTCAAATAACCAGACTAGTGCTTAAGCTTGTAGGGGTCCATAGTGTATCGATGGGGTGGTTAGAGATGTTCAGTAGCGGTTGTAGTCATTAGTGATAAGATCATCTTCTAGGAAGTGAAATATTTAACAGTGGATTGATGAGGGTGTCTAGATATGGTAGTGTAGGAATTCTTGATATCCCACAAAATAATTTGGTGAGATGTGATTAGAAATCATCAATCATGTTGTTCAGCATTGTATTAAATAGATAAGAATTAATCTGGTGATTCCAATGACAAAAGATCTTCCAGAAACAGTTAATTATATATTCAATTCATCACAATAGTGGTGAAAATATTGTTTACTAAGACATAGTGAGACCTGGAAATGTTTTATTCTCACAGAAACCCTCAGTGATTCTCATCCATTACTAGTTCTGACAGTTTTAGCCTAATTCAGTTCTTATTCCTCATGGTGAATTTGATTCAAAATATCTACAAGAAATATTTATTATTGAGTATCCTCTCTATTTGTCGAGTCTCGTCTAATAGTATAGTGGCGATCCACAATGGAGACTACCACAATGATCTCAACATCCCCCATAGAGGTAAGGATTTGATAGTTTGGTTTATAATTTTAATGGGTGGTGATGATATGGGTATTGAATGGTAGATTAGTTTCAGGTTAAGATAAAGAGTGGTTGTGCATCTACATTTAGTTCAGAACTGACCATGAGGAGTGATGGTTTTCTAATAGGTTTTCCTACTATGGGAAGGGTAGAGAAGTGACAATGAAATTTGTGGAACAATTGGTTGTAGGTGGATCACTGTCTATATACAGATTGTAAAAAGGAGTGTTCATGGTAGGTACAAAGAACATCATAGTCAGTATAATTTCACACATGGTAGTTTAAAAATACATGCGTGAAACTTGTATACTAACTATGAAAGACATGACCACATTAATGATCAGTGAGCATGTTCAGTGTATTGACAATGAGAAGGAATTGCAGTCACATAGACACTTCAATTTTTTTTACACCTATAGAAAACAAAAATTTATTTCAATTTGAAATTATTTTTCTAAAAAATATCAATAAAATAAACAATAAATTAAAATTTTTATTTAAGAATTTAAAAAATAAATTTGAGAAATTGAAATCGCTTCACGTAGATAAATTCATACCAAACTCAAATTATGTAAAATATTATATTTTCAAATATTTTTTTCAAAATCACATTCATATTCAGATTTAATGTAAAAAAAATAAAAATATTTTTCCAAAATGATTAAAATTTATAGATTTTCATTAAATTAATGACAGTGAGGAAATCAATAAAACCCATTAATTAGTCCATATATCCATTAAATACATAATTCAAAAATTCAACCAAAATCACTATTTTAATATGGAATTGGATTAAGAGAAGAGTAATTTTAAATAATAAAAGACAGAAATATTTAAAATATCAGATCACATAATAAGAATATTTTTCTTTTAGAATACATTTTTAAGGCACTATAATAACCATATTAGGGAATATATATTTTTAAGGTATTGATCCTTTATATAATTAGTCATGAAGGTGACCCTATTGTTTGAATAGGGAATGAGTAATCTCTATATGGACTCAATAAACCACTCAGACAATACACAATACACACATTGTGGAAACTTTTCTCCATAATATTCGGTAACCATATAAGCAGGCATACTATTAAATGAGGCGTGGTTCCCCCATTATAATTTCTACTAAGGGAAAATATTTATGTGAAGGATGTGATATGGTTTAGGTTCATTGAGTTTTATTATGATATAATTATTTTATGTTCCCATTTCGGTATTAGGATTTATTAGAACTGAGATACGTTGAATGATAACATTTTTGACTAATTTAATATATTATCATAAATCTATTTTTGGGTTTATTCTATAGAGATAAAAATCTATAGTAACTTTTTTTATTTCATTGTGTCTACCATGTATATTTATACCCACTTCTACATGGGTCCCATTCCAACACACATTGTGTTTATATAGATGATGTAATGTTCAAAGACATTTTCAAAGGATATAGAGCTTGTAGAGCTGATGAAAAAGAGATTTGGGTTCCCTTTAATGTTGGTGTTTCTTATGTTGGTGTTCACATGACCTGGAGTTCATTTGATCAATAATTTGAGGTTGGTTTTTTCATATGACGTTTGGAATTTTACATTACCTTATTTATTACCTTGGTTTGTTTTATATTATTTAGATATTTTTCATGGTGACCTTCATTATGTACTATAGTATATTTATGTATACCTAGAATTATAATAGTTATATTTATACTTGTATGGTGTTATGTTTATGTTGTATGTTAATAGTTTATATCTTCCCATTTTATATATATGCATTCTTAGTGATTTTCACTCGCACATGGTCTATTGTAGGTATGCTTGGAGTAGAATAATCAACTTATGTTAGCCCAGGAAGATTCTATATGGGTTTGGTCATGTAAAAAATTCACTTGAATATACTTATTTCATTCTAGTGGTCTAAATATATAGTTCCCAAGATTGAAAATATTTTCATCTAGTGGTTCACAAAAATTATTTTCCCCATTCTAAAATTTTTATACCTAGTAGTTCCATATATCATTCCTTACACAATGCCTTTCTCAAGATAAAGGATCCATAATTAATCCTTGAACTATGTATTAATCCTTACATAATGTGAATTTATATATTATTTCGTTGACAAGTCAATATAGTGGATTATTTTAGTTGATTTTGGTTGGGTCATTATTATAAACTTTTATACTCTGAAATACTCTTGGGGTTGGGTGTTCTGGTAAATATCTATTAGGAATCCAATCATGGATATCCTAGACCAACTAAAATTTTGATGGATCTACTACAAAATGATGGGAAACACTATCACACTAGAGGAACAACCATTAATTGGTGGTCTTACCTCGCTTATGTGAACCTTGAAAAACATCAACCCAATACACTAACATTGGTCAAAGTAGTTAGGTTGTGACCATCTAGGGGGATTCTCAATCACTGTATGGTATTATTGGTTTTATATATGTGATTGTTTACAATTTACATTCATAATGCATGTGTATGGATATATATACTACTTTACACTAGAGAATCAATTGGTATGGTCCTATAGAGGTTAATTTGAACACATTATAACACCCCCAATATCACTAGTATGTATTTTTCATGTCTATTGTTCTCTCTCTTGAAAATTTTGACTCTTAGAATTTGATAAAATAAAATTCTGGAAGACAGTGCAAGATACATATTTGGTTCATGGTTAGTATTAATCCTATGATCTAACCATGTTTGGAGTGTTCTTTAAATAAAAAATCTATCACAAAATTGGTTCATGGGTTAAGAAATCATACAACCAAACTATTTGCACTACCCAAAAACCTATTCATATATTATTTATTATATATTTTTATTTGAGGTATCACTTATCCTACCCCATTCACTCAATACTTCAAGGGAAACCACGCTAGCCATGATCCACTCCATTGTTTTACCTATAATCTTATACCTTTACTATCTCATTTGATTTCTAAGTTTAATCTATCATTTCTATTCCATTTCATACTAATATCATGTATTCTCTTCTTCTTCTTCATTATTCCGTCGTTCATTTCCTAGTTGGATATGTTGACCATGTAACAAACTAGAGTTAGGTTAATCAATGCTTTTTGGATTATAAGGTTTCAAAACGGTCTCTCTAATCTTAAAAAATTGTTATTTTGAGAAGGCACAATGTTTCCAACGACTGAGGTATGAGTTTTAATTAAAATTACATTATTCGAAAAAAACATTGGTGTTTAGATTTTTATAGTTGACATTTTAATAAATTGGTACTCAATATGGAGTTTATGATGGGTATATAAATGTTTCAATGTGTTTTTTGATGTTTAACATTCCCTAAATGGTTTCACATTAATTTCCAAAGGATATACAATCCAAGGTACTTTGACATTCTTGAAGAATGCTTGATAAATTGATTTTGTGACTTATTTTAGTATAAATGGGTTTACAAAAGTTTTTAAAGGTATTGGATTTTATGTTGATTTAGTTCCTTAATTTTTTTAATGTCCTTCAAATTGTAAGGCAATGTGTAATATCATAATTTATTTAATTGATTATGGTTTTACCATTTTGAAAATACCCATTATTTATTTTGATAGTAAATGTGGAATTGGTCATAAAGATTATTACTTTGGGAATTTTATATGGAAATATTGTGTAAGATGTGTTGGATATTTCTTCATTAATTATATAAGTAGAATATGTTGGTTTTAATGGGAGAATTATGTTCTAGGTTGGAAATCAAGGATGAGTGATCCTTAAATGTGATATAACTCCATCTAGGGGAATCTGGTTACCATCCCACTATATCTAGGCATTTCGGACCTATGATGCCCATGGGGTGTGTGAGGGTTCATATCTATTAGGATTATATATGAATGAAAAGTGATCCTTGAGGGAGGTCATAGGTTATCATGAGTATGATTGTGGTTATCATTCAGTGTTTTTTTGTATAATTTTCTTCTAGTTTATAAATTTTACTTTAATTTAATTATCTATGTTATGATTATTTTTTTTCTTTCTATATGTTATATTTCCATTATTCCTCGTGATTTATATTTATTATGTGATTATGATGTATTCCCTTTATTTACATAATCTATCAAATTAAATGGGGTTTTAAAAAGGTAATGGCATGTGTTTGGATCTACTTTCTAAATAAAAGCTAACAATTTATTTTCTAATTTTTGTTCAAATTATCATTTTAGGAATGAATTATAAAAAGAGTAACATTTGTTCTTGGTGATATCCTATATGAAATTCTCTCATACCAGAAAAAAAAATGTTCATATTCATATAGATATGGTTATGTATAATATATTTTAAAGGAATGGATATGCATCCATTGGTGGTGTATCTTATATGACATTGAATTGTTTGATTTATTTATGATCCGATATTTACAAAGGGTTATGAGGAGATAGTTTATGTTAACTTTTAAGATATTTTTGTTACATTGGGATATACATGTGTTGTCCTCACTTTCCTACCCTGATTTTTTATGTTCTTGTGTTATATAATTCATGTATCGTCTAATTTTTTTATGGAGTAATGCTTATTTTTATACTATTTGAGGTTATTATTCTTTGTTTAGAAAGGTTGTATTTATTGAATTTATTATTCACTTAGTATGAATCTAAAACATGTGGGTAACTCATACCATATTAAGAGTTAGAGTCTGTTACAATGTTTATTGTTTTGAGAGGATGAAATTATTCCAAATTGGAATATTTGATACCATGGGTTCATATCGGTATCCCAAGGTGATCAGGAACATGCTTCTAGTCTAATATTGAGCTGACCCATGTGACATTGAAGGTTTAACTAGGAGAGTTCATTATACATCCTATACATAAACCAAGCTGTATGTTTGGGTCTTATGTTTTTCATAAAGGTTAGGGAAATGGATATATCATGGACAAAAACTAGGATATTCTCAATGAAGATGAGGAAAATATTTTTTCCAAGGATGGGGATTAGTAGTTGTTTCTTCTTGATTGCTTCATATTCTGTGTAACATATGTATTTAGTATGATCATCCCATCTGGTGATATATTTTTTGAATTTTCACATGAATCACATAACACTTCTTTATTTTTTTATTTCATGTGGATGATATTATAAATGGTTGGATTAATTATTTGTTTTTATATATTTCACTTCAATTCTAAACTTGTTATGGATGTATATATTGTTTATATATTATTTAATTACATGATACTATTGGTATAGTGTTCCCATAAGATTTTATCCATACCTATCCACTAGTTAGCATCCTATGGAATTAATGGAGGCTCACATGATGTATATTGCACTCAATTTCTGGCTTCTTAGAAGGTTACCCTAGTTAGTATATTATAATAATGGAGTTTAAAATCTTGGAATGATAGATGAAGCTATATATTTTCATTAATAATTTATCAACAAATACATATATGATGAAGTAAAATTCAATGAATTAATTTAAAAATGATATATTTAGAAATACAAAAATATATTTGTATTTATTATTTCATTTTTATCATATAAGATACTATATTTAATATGCCATATATTGATTGTTTTTTAATAAAATGCGATGTTTTTTATACATATATTTTATAATTTTATGTATTTTATAATATTATTTGACAACAGAGGACAAAATGTTTTTCATCCAAGTTAAAAGTATTTTTATAATTGTTTTATTAAAATATGAGGTTAAGAGTTCCTACTATTCATCCATGGTATATTTGAGTAAATATATATTTTTTCAAATGCATTTTCCAATATATATATATATGAAGTCTATATCTAATATTAAATTATAAATATTATTTTTTAAATATCCACATAAAAAAAATTAGTGTAATATTCTATACATAAACGATTTTTTTCATAGAAATATATTTCTAGAAGATAATATTTTGAAGAGGATAGAGAGAGTATATTTAAACTTGAATAAGTTTAAAATATAAAAAATAAATGATGATTCCAATTGAATTCAAATTTAAATTCAATTTACATCAAAATGATGTTTATGATGTATTGGTAAATTAATATCATAATGTAAAGAGTTACATTTGAAAATAAAATGATTTTTAAAAAGTACAATTTTTATTAAAATTTTCCAATATGATAATAGAATAAATATAAAATAGAGTTTTATGTATTTAAATACAATAGATGTCATTAACATCATAAATTTATATGTTTTGAAGAATTAATGTTTGAATATAAGGTTCAAGTGTTGACCATAAGGATTAAGAATAATATATCTCACAAATATTCATAAAATTTTTATTCCTATATGTCACATCACTAAAGTAGTTTTTAGAGATAGTTTATTATATGGTCACATAATGATGCAAGACATGTTACATGAGATGTATGATATTTAAAAAGACCAAACAAAGTAGTAAACATAAAGTGTTTCAAGGCACTTTCTTATTAGATATAAAAATAATTGAAACTTATGTATGGTTTGGTAATTTTGTAAATGATTATATGTTTTTTAAAAATATATCATGTTATTCAATAATGAATATTTTTATTTTTAATTCATTCATGTTGGTTGAATATTTTATGGAGAGAAATAGTAATTAACCCATAAATGTATTGCTTTGAGTTATCACTAATTTATGGTAGGCACCAGAGAGATGTCTACAAAATTCACCTAGTGTGTTTTCTCTCTCTACTAGGGATTATTCTTCCCTTTAACATTTAAGAGATTCTCCCCTCAGTTTTGTTAGTGGAGATGGAGACTGTATTCCTTCTTCTTTCTCCTTGAAATCATATTGGGTTCATATCTGTTTTCTAATCTTCTCAGAAGCCTTCTTCTGCATTATTCTCTATGCCAAATCATTCAATAGAGTCATTATGATTATTCTGTTGTTTGACGTCCCTCTTGGATTCCATTTTACATAGATTTGGTTCAGATATGGGCTCCCCAAGCATCAATCAAATTTTTTCTTAAGACCCATTTGTCTTTCAAGAATATTTGGTTTTTTTGGGTGGTGGAGATTATCAAGTGGTTTCTGATGTCTTCTTGGGAATTGGTTCAAAGGCCCGGTGGTGGTAGGATATTTTTGGGTGATGATTCTTGAGTAAGGAGGTTGTATTTGGATTTCCGTTGTCTGTTGGAGGTTGTGCTGGAATGACGCAACAACCACATTGGACTGTGCCAGGGGTTTGTGTGGGGGTTGGAAGGTGGGTTTGGGACATCGGTGTGCCTCTGTTCACTACTGGAAATAAGATCCATACCAACAGTTTTGGACAAATCGTTGGTATAGTTCACTTATATGGACATATACCAACGGTTTGGCCAAAACCGTTGGTACAGGTCACTAATTTCAACATATACCAATGGTTTTCCCAAAACCGTTGGTATTGGGGGGACCTATACCAATGGTTTTGAAAAACCATTGGTATAGGTCACATATATGGACCTATTCCAACAGTTTTTGCCAAACCATTGGTATATGTCTGTAATAGAGACCCTATACCAACGGTTTTGGAAAAACCATTGGAATGGGTCCCCCCTATACCAACGATTTGTCCAAAACTATTGGTAGAGATCCCAAAATCAAAGAATCTATACCAACAGTTCTCAAGACCATTGGTATAGGTCTATACGAATGGTTTTTAGAACCATTAGTATAGTTACATGTATTTTGTAAGGAATATTCATACAAATAACATTAAATAAATAAAATTTTAAAATATTTATGATAATACATATATATATTTATGAAATTATGTTCACAAAAGTCAAGTCAGGCTTGTGGTTATGTCATTCAATCATAAACTGGAGGTACTGGGATCAAAACCAACAGAATGCTTCTTTTTTGAAATACATATACCAACGGTTTTAGGGAACCGTTGGTATAGATTTTTCATATTACTTATACCAATGGTTTTGAAAACCATTGGTATAGGTCTATACCAACGGTTTTCCCAAAACCATTGGTATAGAACTATCCCCACGGCTTACTAGCCAATGATTTCCCAAACCATTGGAATAAGTTATTCCAACGGTTTATACGCATATACCAATGGTTTCATACCATTGGTATAGGGTATTTCTCTAGTAGTGGTTCAATAGTGGTTTATGGGTTTCTAAATGTTGTTGGGAATTCATGGAAGGATTTCTTATTGATGTAGGTCATTGGTGGGTGGTTTCCCTATTGTATGTGTGTAGGAAAATTCACTGATAGTCTTTTGGCCAGTGATCGGGTTGGGTATTATGCTTTGGTGTTATTTCATTAGAGATTTACATGAATTTTATTTTGTTTTTCTTTTTTCTTCTTAGTTATTTTTATTCATTTGGTGTACATTTTTTGGTGGTACTATATTTTATGGTATCATTTCGAGGTGTCACAACATGATACATGTGTTTTGGGTGGGTATCCTTAATAGAGGGATGAGTGTGATGACACCCATCATTCCTCCATTCATCATCACTTTAATGTATATTTAGTTACCTTTCCATTGACATTTTTTATTGTTTTAAGTATGATTTTTTGTTTAATCCTGGTGAAATTTTTGTGAGTCATTTCACTCATTTTTTAGTGGGTAGATCAAAATAGGGAAAGATTGTCTAGAACCATTCATTTGAAAGACCTCCACAGTTTTTTGTTGGTTGGAGTGGTGCTCTACCATGTTGTACTTCCAACACCGTGAAACTTCTTGGTTGATGAGGTGACACATCATTTTGGACTGACCTCACGGTTTCTCTATCTGGTGAGGGAGTGATGATGCTTATTTAGTTCTTTCTATGATATTTTATTCCTTTTGAATTGTGAGATCATTTTGACCTTTTTTAATTTCCTTTCATTAAGTCATTTACCTTATTTGTAAAGGGTTCCTTCATTCTTAGTTCTAAAACTGATTATCTATTTTTTAAATTTCAATAAAGGGGGATTGAACTTCATACATTTCAAAAAAAAAGTAAAAAGATGGTCATTATAGCGATTTATAGATTGTGATGACATGTAAAGATTATATAGAATTGGGACTCGTATAAAGCTATTGGGTTTCACATATGAGTCATAAAATATGTTTTTTTGGATGATATGCTTTAGTATACGACATGAAGTGTTATATATAGTCTCTCTAGTGTGCTTAGGGTACATGTATCATACTAGTCACTATTTTCTAATCATAATATATAATATTTCATGTTAATAATTACACTTTGATACCTTTATTTTTACAACTATAATGAACCAACTCATGCAAATCTTTTACTTCACTTTATCCAACTTGATACATGTTACAAAGAATATTCCCGATCACCATGGTCTGCAAATACGCATGAAGGTTGTCAATCAAACACCAAGGTAATGAATTCACCTTATAATATAGATAAATAAATACCAAAGACGTGTTTTTGTTTTAGAATAGAGTGTTTAAATATTAATATCTCATGCATGGAAATAACTTTTTTCAAATATCATACAAACCAAATAAGACATGGCACAAGTAGACAAATAATAATCAACTTACAAAAACAACAATACTAATACAGTATATGGATTTATACAAAGTAGTCTATGATACAAATGAGAGTAATGTTAAGGAGGATGATGATATGACAGATACATGATACAACTTTACAATAATCTAGGCATACCAAAGAATAAAATCAACTTAATCCATGTGACCCCTGGTCAATTTTACATTCCAATATCTAAAAAATTGTGAAAAATGATGGATAATAGCTAAGTTGAATCCATAATGTATATTAATGTATAACGTCACAAAGGATACACACTCAAATTTTTTTAAATAGGTTGTGAGACATTTCCTAATATGATTCTAACAGGAATTCATACCTTTTCTTTCATAATAGAATACTAAAACCCTAATTTGAATGTTAATAAATGACAATATATTTAATTATAAGTGAATGATGGGAAAATCAAATAATATATTTTACAATATATTTTATAAAATTCATTTACAAACCAATAGTCCTTTTTCTACCATTATAGAAAAAATTGGAAGGAAAATGTTTTTATAAAAAAGATTTGAATTTCATAATTTTTTTTAAATGACTGTTCTTGATTTATAATAGATTAGATTAGAAATAGAATCTTTTCATTTATTTATTCTTCTAAAAAAATATCACGTATTATCCAAAATATAACTAACATAAATTCCAAGGAAGTATTATGAAATCATATAATAACTAAATAATAAAATAACTATATGAAAAATATATAAAGTAAATACCATAATAAATAAACAATCAAAACAGAAATTATAATAAAAAAAATAATATAAATGAAAAAAAAACCTAAATAAAAAAATATCATGCTATATGAAACAACACATAATATGCATCATGGGACACTACCTGAGGTATTATGGGACAATTTAATAAGTTATCAGGTGGAACCAACTATTGACCTTTGTTGTGTTACTAACAAAAATACCATTGAATTATTATCCAACATCTTTACTGGGAAAAAATACCCATATTCAAAGTGATATAAGAACTAAGAGATATTATCTAGTTCATAAATGAACAATTATAACACTCATCTCCCTATTTTTCACTTTTCTGCCCAATTCTTTGCATGATGTTTCTAAAGGGAGGTGTGGCGACAATAATGATATCACAATATAACATCAATATAATCCAACAAGTAATGCCACATATAAAATTCAAATACTCTCCAAATAAATAACCCATTTCAATAAAACAATATGGACCCTAGATCCACACTACTAGAATTTGGTGTGAATAAACACCTTCATTTCATTTTATATTTGAAATAAACTGAAGTGACCCAAATTAAACCATCAATAATTACATTTTCAACAATAAATATTAACTCGCATACATTCAATGGACCATTTAGTCTATAATTTGAGGGAGTTAAGAAGTACTTTTAAATAATAAATCCAATTTCATTCTCACTAATTAGATATTTTTCCACTATATAAGGAACTACATGATACATAATATGTCTTCAAAATCTCCCACAAAAAATTTGTACACATGCTAATCTTCTAGAAATATCATGCGTAATAATTTTCTTCATAACCAGGGTAAATGGAAACATAATAAGGGTGAGATCAAATCCTATTTAAGGAAAACATATATCAAAATATTTCCATGAATTAATAATATGAATAGAAAAAATAAGAGTAAAATAATTATATATAAACGATCACATGTGCTTGAATAAATCCATGGTAAACAATATAAAAAATCAAACGAGTAAAAATTTATGAATTCATGGTTATGAAATGAATAATTTAATTTTTTTTACCATAATGCCCCAATCCAAGACATCATTACTTTCATTATGACCTAATAAAAAACCATTATTATCATCAAGGTCGTAGCCAAGATATCATAGTTGCATTGGGTAGAGATACATCAAATTCACAAATATTTTGTATCATGAAACCAATTCATTCATCGAGGGTATATAAAATATTGTACACCACCAATAACATCATTATTTTCAATGTATTCAACATATAAAAGATATGAATATCAGTAAAATTCATGATCTATATGCCTTATAAATCTATAAACATTCATAATGGTATACAAAAATATTGTATATAAATATATTCCCATTCTGTTAATGAACATAATAGATTGAAATAGATAATGTGTATGGTTAAATAATAGATAATCAACTTAAATGATTAATATATAAACATGAATTTTAGAATAACAAGTATACACATTTTTGGTATTTCATTAATTAATAAATTGAATATTATTTTAATTTAGAATCACTAAAACTAAATATATATATATATATAAGGGTATAAGGATAAGTTAATAATTTCCCTAATCAATACACTTATGGAATCAAGGAGATCACCATTCTATCAAAGGGAGGAAATATGGAGTGTTCACGGAGGAAATGTATTGGAAGAATACATTATGTGTATAAAATAGAATGATTTGTAAATAAAAGTTTATTTATATTTTTCTATGTGTTTAATCATTGAAAAGAAAATAAAATGAGATTAGTTAAAAATAAATTCATTTCCAATATATACCTCTCAAAAATGAAATATGTGTAAAATACAAATCATATCACAATGAATTAAAATTGAGATACAAACACCCTTATGGTAACAGAAATGTAAACATAAAAAGCTCATGAGAGGGATACAGTGAAATAAAAATATAATGAAGTGAAAATTTTACATTATATTTGAACCCAATTGGGAAGTGAATAATCCTAATAAAATAATATATGGTGTACAATATTTAACATGTTTCATAGAATTAAAAATAGAGACAAATAACAGTTTTGGGTGTAGAAAATTTTGAATCAAGACCCCTTGAAGGATATAATTTCAAATTAATCATTATATACAAGTAATAATGAATTTATTGTGATATAAAATATCTATGTTATATTATATACACCATACAAAAGGAAACATAGTTCATTATAATAAATATGTCTCAAATGGTGAAAATTGAGGCAAGAAACCATTACCTTATATCCAGACATGCACTAAAGTAATTTAATAAATTAAATATAAAAGAATATCTTAATCACATAATTTTGAAACGTACTAAAATATATATCATTTTATATAATTCATTTATGAATATTATCTATATTTACAATAAATACGTAACACCCCAAAAATTTTAAAATAGTAACTTTTTGTTGGATGGAGTATATAAAAAGAAACACCAAACGTAGAAAGGAATATTAAATATCAAGGATTTATTGTATACATTAAATAAATATAATATATTGTGAATCTTCAAATGAATACAACACTGAGTTATATTTCATTGTATACATCAATTACTTTCTTTGATAACTCAAGTTACACACAGTATTGAGTATTACTAAACGACAATATATTATTAAAACATTATTATTTAAAATAACAAGATATAAGATATCCTTTAAATTAGTGGTTATGAATATTATTAAATAGCTTTAAAAAATATATGTTTTATAAAAATATTAAACGAATTCATACATTACCAATTAATTAAAATTGATTATAAATACCAATGAAGTATAAATGAAATGTTTCTATGCACACAGCGGTGTTTTATACTAATAAATTAAATTAATTACTATTCATGAATGATATTAATGAAATATACATTTTATATATTAAATAAAAATATTTTTTTCTTTCATCCAATAGATTTTATAGGTATAAAATAAGAATAAACAAAATTTTACGAATAAAAAGAAAGATTTTTCTAAAGGAAATTTTTCTAACTTTTAATGGAGAACCTTATATAAAACTATGTTTTAGAAATTTTATAAATTATATATATACTAATAAATAAAATTTTTAAAATATAAACTTATAAATTGACTTTGGGGTATTTTTTTGTATTTTTCTGTGAAGTTTCTTTTTTCAAATAATAGTGAAAAATACAGATTTTTAACAAGGACATGTTTTTTCATCTAATTTATTTTTAATGATAAATTATATTTATATTATTTTAAATGTGTAACTATATAAATTAGAAATAATTTAAAGAAATTTATTTTATTTTAATGAATTTAACATTGAAATTGGATATTTATACTTTTTAATATTTTCAACATTTTAACTTTAAAAACCTACCTTGTCGTCTTATCTCCGACATTAATTTTAAATTAATTTCTACTACTAATGAGATTGGAAATTTTTTAAAATTAATTAAAGATTTATAATCATAATAATTTTTTATTTTTAATAATTTAAATATAGTTTTTTTGTAAAAAAAAATATTATTGAAAGTAATTAAAATTAATTAGTGTGAGTAAAATGAAAATTAACTCAACATGCTACAAAACCTTAAAATTAAGATCCAAAATGACATTGAAAATTATTAAAAATCCATTGGAGGTTCATTTTCATCCCCGTAATCGTTTTTATCTAATATTTTACATTATTTTATCCATATTAAATGGTTAAAACGTAGGTGGAATTCCATTTTCAAAAATATACTAGATTGAAACTCAATACCCATTATAAAGGCACTCACCCCTCCTAGTTATTGACTCCTATAAAGACCACTGGCTTTCTGAAAATATGATAAAATAATCTCTCAACATATTTCCCCAATACTAGATGCCTTAATACTGGAATAAATTCAAAAAAGATTCTCTTTTAGGATAAACCAAAAGGACTTACCTAAAACAATGTAACATTCTTCAATGTACATTTATGTTCTATTTTTTTATCCACACCTTAATTTATTATTATTACATAAATATATAATAAAATTAGTATCTTAAATTTACATATATCTTTTATGTTAAGGTTTATACCTACACCTAAACATACATTCATTAAATGGGTAACGAATATACTGTTCATGTATAGAGAACTACAACCTCGCGAAACAATTATTGATTGTTCTACCTTTACCACCATTCATGGTGGGAATTATAAGGTACATAATATTATTATATGATATTTATAATTTATTTATGATTATATAATTTTTCTATAACACATATATTTATGCACTCCATACTGTGGGAATACGATAACATCGTTTGTGAAAGTGTGGACTACCACCTCCTCAAAGCGATGTGATTTGTTCACACTATACAAGGAATGTAATAAATATTTTTTTAATAATACTATGTGAAATATATAAAATAAATATCATACGTTAATTATAATATACATATATATCTTTTAGCTTTCATTCTTCTAAATCCAATAATGAAATAAAAGTAGTATTCTAATGTATGTACGACCTACCGTCTCCTTCAATGGCGCATTTCATTTCATATCAATAAATATTATGGATTATTCTTAAAAAATATATAATGGATATATATGATAATTAAATCAATTTTTTTGATGATGATATAATGATCAACATAAGAAGAACAACAAGTAACATGTCCAAACGTACTTGAAAAACTAGAAAATTAACACCCAAAATAGAAAATGTAATGAATGATTATAAAAAAAGGCTAATAGGATATTATAATAAGATAATATATGATATTTTAAATTTTATTATGATTATTATAAAAGTTATTTAAATCCATAAAACCATTATATATGAGGTTAAAGTATGTTCAACTGAAAGGAAATGCAAGGTAAGAGATTCTTGTCTCACTTTTCATTCTGTGAGGCATATACCATTTTCACCACATAATTATTTTTGGTGGTGTATATACTAACCCTATAGTATTTTATATAATGAATAAATTTATATTTATGATATTTATATTTTAATTTTAAATTATTTCTTTAATGGGGATTATAATTCAAAAGATACCAAGTAGTAAGCGGCTTCGTCTCAATTTCCATTTTTGAGGCATGCTTTATTATTGTGCACCAAGTTTCTTATATATTGTGTAAATAATTACCATTTCACATCTTTTATCACAATTGATTCATTATTATTGAAATTTTGATTTTTAAATTTAATTATTTCATCTAAGGGGATTTACACATAACATCACCCAAGTTGTAAAGATAATTTATAACCAAATTCATTTTTATTGGGTTATATTACTTTCTCATTGCCATTAATATTATATGATTATATATATAAATAATTTGAATATCTATTTATATATATACGCATATTTTATTTGTATTTATAGTTTATAGACATAATCAATTATTTTATTAATTATCACTTTAACTTTATGACCATTTTTAATTTTTTATTTCACAATCTCATTTTAATCATGATTTCTTATTATTGAATTTCCATTAAAACAATTTATATAATTATTTTTCAAATAAACATTTCATTTTCATCTCCAATAGTTATTTGTGAATTTTTTCATGTTATAGTACCATTTTTACTCTCTTTGTAACTCAAAATGTTTTAGAAAATATTTTTAAGAAAACCCAACTTGTTTTCTTTCTCTAGTCGAATAACCTGTTTTCATTTAAAAACCTTGTTTTATTAAAATGTTTTCAAACATATTTTTAACCTTTTTAAAATTATTTAATAAAAAAATCCCTCTTTTTTTCTTTTACAAATGTTTTCAATGGAATCATTTTATATTTTTCAGAAGAAGAAATTTTTACAACTATTTTACCTTGAAAAGTAATGTTCTTTTTACCTTGTTTGAAATGTTTTGATTTACCCATCATAATTTCTTTAAAGCTTCCAAAAAATAATTAAAATTTTAATTTATAAAGAAAATGTTCTCAAAATTTATTTTTAAAGAGAAGTATTCTCAAAATGATTTCCAAAAATACATGGATATTTTCCAAAAAAAATTAAAATATCTTTTCATAGTATTTCTATTCATCAACAACAAAAACCCTTTATTTTTACTCCACATTAGATATATTGTATTAATATAATTCTAATTCTTCCTCTCGATGGTTTAGGATTTATTTAGCCAAGGATTTTATGGAAATTATCTTCTTGATTCCTTTGTTAGTCCCCTCAAAGTATTCACTTTTATATGATCATTAGACATTGAATTTCCCCAAATTATCTATATCTTTGATCAGGGATATTATTTTTTCCCATACAATATACCATTTTTACTTATGGTGTTTAATTTTAAAAATATTTAATTAAATAAGAAAATATTGATAAATCTATATTATTTATTCAATATGGATATTTTGTAAGGTGTATTTTTTATTAAATTAATCAATTACTTGATATGAGGAATGCCCTCACCATGCAGTGACAGGTGGGCCTAGGAATTTATATATCCCCTCATTGCGTTGAAAATTTCACATGAGATAAATTAGTTGTGAAATCTAAATTGGATTATACCTATATTTTTAAAACATCTTGTGAAATGTATCAATTTTATAGTATTACATACGCCTTAGACATAATGGCAAATAATTAAGCATTGCCTTTATATTGATTCATTATTTACTATCCATGATATTTTCACTATGAAAAGTCAATGAATGAAATTTATTCTCATTTTATTGATTAAATATAATTCTTTAATAGTTTCTTACCTTTTCATATGGATTTTTCCTAATCTATTTATTTAAATGGGAACTGTTTTCAGTTATTTACCTTATCATACTATTTATGAAATTCCTTCTTAGTTTATTGATTAAATGGAATGTGTGTTCAATTATTTACATTTATATAATGATTATACTCATTGATTAATTATTATTTCTGCTATACTTACCCTTATTGAGCATTTGAGACCACCCTTATTATTTTTCCTTTCCCCCAATAATCCAAGATGTAACACTCCTAGACATTACAATATTTTCATTTCTCAAAAAACCTAATTTTATTTCTTACCTTATTTTTTTACAAAACCATGTTTAGCTTACTCTACACTCAATAATGGGTTGGATTTCATTACACGCAAGGCCCAATTTTGTTGAACAACATTATATTAATAAAGTATTATTATTTAATATCATATATAACATAGACGTTAAATTAGATCTCATTAATATTTTTAACCACATTAGAATTTTGTATATTATATATAATTTTAAAATTAATATTATGTGTTTCTTATATATAATAAGAAAAAATTATTTTTTTATAAAAGAAGAATTGTTTTTTAAAAAAATATTTTGCGACCTTTTGATTGTGCACCTACATTAAATCCAATATTTTACACTTTTATATATTCAATTTGAAAAAATAATATTCTTCTTTGGAAGAGGGACATCAAAATTTATTTTGGATAAATTTTTTGTGTTTTTCTCATAACATTTATATTTTGATGAATGGTAAAAAATACTAAATTTTAATTGAAAACAATTTTTTAATCGAAATAATATATTTTGTTAAATTATACATTTTAATGTTTTTAAATTATAATTAAATTATATTTTTATAATTTATTAAAATATACATTATTGAAATTATTTAAAAAAATTAAAATTTAATATAAACACACACTAATATTTTGATGGTTTTACTTTTGAAAATCATGTTTTCTCATTTTTTTCAACAGGGATTAATTTTAAACTAATTACTAGAACTTCCCAATTAAAATTTTGGAAAATGTATTATATATTTTGAATAAGTTGGTCCAGATTATGTTAATAGGTTACTTTCATTTTTTAGGATATTATAAATAGAAAGATTAATAATTTTTTTATTACCACGGTAAAGGGTAAATTGAGTAATTAAATGTAAAAAATATTATAAAATTATCATAAACCGTTTTAAAATCCTTTTGGATGACTAAATTAGACAATTATATTCCATTTTTTAAAATTTAATCACTTAATGGCCATATTTCCATGAATATGACATTAATATTATTAAAATCAATTAATGTTACAAAATATCTCACTCTCATTTTATATAAGTATATTAATTATTATATTGGGATAAACAAGATATATAATTGAAAATAGATTTTCTATGAAATTAAAAATGAAATACCTACATCATAGAAATTTATTTATAATTTTTATATATTAAATAATTACAATTAAAGATGACACAACGGTGACATTGAAATTTTTTTATTAAGAGAAATATAAAATAAATGATTTTAAAAATAATAAAATTTATGTAATTTAATTAATTTCGGTGATGAATGAATTTTATAGGGGGATATTACATAATAGTATTATATTAAATGATTTTATTCATAGTTATCTTCTGTTTGTAAGTTATTTAATATCAATGAAATGAATAGTGTCAAAATTAACACTACTGTTATTTTATAAAAATAACATTTTATTATATAATTTAAAAATAAATAATTTTTTAAAAAATTAATAATTTATAATTATTGGGTCTAAAGTGTCATTAAATATTAATTTATGACCAATTTACACCATATATGTAAATATTTATAACCATTTAATATTTAAAATGTTATTACTACAATTAAAATAAAATAGATTAAATAAGGATATACCAAAATTATAGGGTCTAAAATTTAAGAAAATCAGGTATAAAGTTTATTGGTTGAGATAATTTTGACACATATTAAAATTATCTTATAAATAATCCACTTTGGGGCCAATTCATTTTAAAATTAATTTATATTAATTTAATATATTTAGTGTTTTCAAAGGTTCCCCTCCCCTATTTTATTAATTAGAACCTATCATTCTCTTTGATTCACTCATCTAATTCCCTTTATTTCAGATAAAACCTATCAAATTTCTCCTCCCAACTTCCATAACTACACCCTAGAGGCCATAAATTTGTCCTAAAGCCATCATATAGAGTCATTTTGTGAAAATCAAAAGGAGACACTCAAAAAATAGATAATTATTTTATCATCTCCTTCAAAGTTATTTTGTTCTTCTACATCCCCTTTTCATACTGATTCCATAAAATAATTATCTTCTATATGATGTAATTTTATTATAGTTACGGTAAAATTTGATACCTTCTTTTACCCATCCTATAAATGACAATATCACCATGGGTGTGTACATTAAGATTACTGTCTCTATGTCGTGGTGGGATTTATTATTCAAAAACACATTATTTGGATGGATATAATGATGAGTATAAAAGATATAAATAGTAAATATAACATGATTATTATTCTCTAAAATTAATATACCATCCAATTCTATACCATTTAAATATCAATGGAATGATATCGTCGCTCGTGCATACGTATGATATATAGTCACCACAGTGTTATGAGACTCATCTTCTATATTCACAATTAGAGAATGATTATAAAAAATATATATTATGCATAAGTAAGAAATATATGTCATAATAATTCTACTATAACCATATATGTATATATGTGTGTGTGTGTGTGTGTGTTTATTTTCATATATGTCATTCACTCACTTCTATTCAATATGATAAGAAAATGGAAAGAATGTTAACCCATGCGTACGACCTACCATCTCCATGAACAGCATCCTCCATTTCATAGATATATATATTATATATTTACATTCTGAATATATATGATATATAAATCATTTTATTCATTCTTGAATTAATTAAGTCATGATCTATGTCATATGATCAATAATAAAAATCCAAATTGTGTATGATAACTAAAACGATTATTACCCAAAAAGTTGATTTAACCTAGAATTGTTAATAAACAGGTAATATAAATTCATAAATAAATAATATATGATATCATTAATATTATTATGATTCTGGTATAAGTTAAGAACATGTTTAAGAAATTTACTGGAGTTTCATACATGTAGAGAGAGTATCAGACCTTAGGTATGGGGATTCTATCTCACATTTAATTTTCTCAATATATAAGTCATGTTCACCACATGTTACTTGTGTGTGGTGTATTTACTACCACTTTTATATTTAATGTTATTATTAAATTTTATTCGTAGTATTTAATTTTTTTATTTGAATATTTTGGGCTTATGATTTAAATGTTTTAAGTGGTTTTGGACACTTTGAATGTTTGAGGAATTAATACTTTATCCATTTCAATATTCTTGATATTATTTTACATGACTACTTACATGGATATAAATGAATTATAAAAGAAAATTTCATGCCTATTATTATATTCATTAAAATGTTTTAAAAAATTAATCTTCTAAAGGTTTTATGTAAGGTTTAATTTTACAATCTCGTTATTATCCGAGTTTGTGTATACGTAAGTATCATCTAAGTAATATTTATCATCCATATCCTTGTTTCACAAAATATTATTTTGAAATATTATTACAAATTCTTGAAGTCATTTTTACCCATGTTTTGATTTTTAAAAAACATTTTGAGAGGACTCTGTCCATCTTTTTCCAAATAAAGTATTTTATGATCTTTTTGACAAATTAAGGAATGAATGTTTATTTAAATTATACAGCATGAGAGAAGCTTTCCGTCAATATGATTCCTTAAAATATTGAAGATTAACTTAAAATATTAAAATTTTATTTTCAAAAGATATGATTTCTTTTATAATTTCACTACTTTTAAATTATTCTAAAGTGAAATGGGATATGTTTGACTATGGATGTGATATTTTTATACCAGTCATGGTTAATAATTATTTTATTAATATTTCATATGATAGTTTTAATAAAAATATTTATTTTATGTTTTACCCTTTTCATATGAGGAATTAATTGGACTTAGTATATGGTGGGTGGGGCCTACTATAGCATTTTGATGCATCAGCATGTCTCATTATACATACTTGTGTCATTTACAAGGCCTTGATGGTATAGTAACGGTCATGGCACAAGGCCTTGACTATATGGTAATGGTCTTGGCATGATGCATTAACGGTATGGTTATGATGTCGAACATTATGAAATTCCAAATTATGAGATTACTTATGGATATTTCATGTGATTATTTGTCTAGTAGAATATCCATGTAAAAGTTTAAATTCTATTATTTGATTTAATCTTTCCATATTATTCTAATTATTATGTTTAAAAGACATGTGTTTTATTTTTATACATTTCCTTAAACTTTTCTTATTATTTATGATAGAATCTATTATAATTTTTATCCCTGATGAGAATTTTAAATCACCCATTTCTTATGTTTCATTTTCCCCAAGATGCGAAAAAGTATATTATGATTGAATTACAGGGATAATATAAGGGATATTAAAGTTTTCAAAGTGTAATATATATTGTTTTTTTTCAAGATGTAATGTAAAAATTAAGTTTTTATCTATTATTTCCAAGTATACTAAAACAATCGGTTAATCGGGATTTGATTTTCATGCGATCATGAAAATGTATTAAAAAATACACCAACTCTGGGAAACTAGGGTTGGGGAGTTGCACCATATCTGTGCTAATATTGATGTGAAATGATATACTAGATGGAATGAAATTATCTATAAAAAATATATATATTTTAATTTTTAATCTTTTATTTATTTACTTTACCAAGAATACTAAAACATTTGGCCCTTTGAGATGTGATTTAATTGTAGCTTCTACCAATGTAAAGGTAGTAGAAACTAGGTCTGGTCTTCCTATGGTTAGGTTGCTATAATTTTTATCAAATAATGTTTAGTGGAAACCTTGGGAATGAGGTTTAGCGAAACATAAAATTTATAAAATAACCCTAAGGTATAATTTGAGGGTAAGTATAGAAGAAAATATTAATATTTTATTTAGATGGAAATTGTGTGGGTATTCCTATAAATACATCCATGTTTGGATAATATAAGTTTTTCTGGTTCTGAAATAGATGTCTCTATGGTCAACAACTCTAAAAAGGTGAATTGGGCCTGAATTGAGTGTAACATGGTATGTGACAATGGCCTTACTACACACATGGTATGAAATTCCCTCGGGATACACTTCAGATAATTTTTATTTTAATTACAAACCATTATGAAGGATTGGAATAGATAATGATGATGCGTGACCTGGGATAAATCTTAGACCAAGGAAGGACATATTCTGAAATAAAATGGATGAAGTATTTATGTATTGATGTTGTATTGAAAACCTTAGTTAGAAATATCTATAATTATTAAATTTATTTCAATGATATTCATCAAATTGTTTGGGAACATCATTGGAATTATATTAATATATTTTAGAAAGAGTAAAATCAGCATGTTGGTTGACAACCCATTGCATTCAGCGATGTCTTGGTACTTGATCCCATGACCAATGGATGATAAGGGTTTTGTTCCTACAACTAGCCTACATGATTTCCTCATAAATGTATAGTTATTTTAGTTAAATAATTTGATGAATAAATATTAATTATGAACCATTACTGTTACTTTTTAGGATTAGAGATTAATATATTAACTATATTGGCTTTTCATAATATTTAAAGACAAATGGGGAGATATGTCACTCTTTTATGGTCTTTATGATCCCTTAAATGTGTAATTTTTTCTTCTGGCATCAAATTTAATTTTTGGACATCCATTTCATAAGGTAATGGATGAATCAGAAAGTGATGAAAGAGGAAACAAAGGATGAAATTTTTTATTATATAAACATATTATATATGTATATTTACCTATATTAGTATGAATTAAATGAATTATTAAACCTTAGAAAAATTATTTTGAAATAAAATATTATCTTAATACTTTCATTTATGTTGAAACGATGGACTTTTAAATAATCATAGATTTATTTCATTGAGCCCCTTAACTTTCCATTGATCAGTCAATTTTATTTGATCAATGAATCAAATCACAGCCTAAAATTATTTAAGTTATTCTTCAAAGCCCATATCTTTACTTTTCACTAATTTCTCCTGCCCAAACAGCTAGTTGTTTGTTATTCCATGTGAATGGTGTACTTTACATTCTCTCATTTATAGAGTTTTTTTTAAGAACTCTTTTCATGATGTGGTTTTTTAAAATAGAAAATATAAAACAATATATTACCATGATAATGTTAAAATTGTGGGGATTTCATTTATTTATTAAAGTTATAATGTAATACCCCCAATAATTCTAAAAGAGTAACTTTCTATCAGATGGCATGTGTGACAACAAAAACCAATCATGGAACGGAATATAACCACTTGATAATTTTTGGTATAATTTAAATAGATTTATTATATTATATATCCTTAAATTCATGAAAAACTATGTTATCTTAACTCACAAAAAATAATAACTTTCTTCCATATCTTGCATTACACGTAAAACCAAGTTTTACTGAATAAAAATATATTATTAGAAAATTATTATTTAATATTAAAAAATATAACATAGAAATAAAATTAATTTTTATGAATAGTATTAAATTACATATGAAAATATATGGTTTATAAAAATAAAAAATGAATTCATAGCGTACCAATTAATTAAAAATGTATATGAAAACCAATTTAATATAAATTATTTTTATGCTAAAATAAGTGTTTTATCGTAATAAATTAAATTAATTTATATTTTTTAATGATATTAATTAAATATATATGTTATAAATTAAATAAAATATTCTCTACATTCACCCAATAGATTTTATATCCATAAAATAAGAACAACCCTGGTTTAACGCATAAAAAATAATAATTTTCAAAAGAAATTTTGCGGCCTTTTGATGGAGAACATTCATTAAAATAAATTATTGAAATTTTATAAATTTAAAATTTAAAAATAAACCATATTTTTTAAATCATAATGTCTAAATTATATTAGGGTGATTTTTGTTGTTTTTATGCGATGTTTCATTTTTTTGATGGAAAGTAAAAAATACCAAATTTTAATTCAAAACTCATTTTTTATCTATTTATTTATTAGTTTAAATTATATTATTACTATTTTTAAAGTTTAATTAGATCAATTATACAGATATTAATCATATTTATGTCATTGGAATTAATTTTATAATGAATTTACTTATAAAATCAGATCAAACTTTCGAACATTTTAACTTTAAAACCCCGCTTTGTGGTCCCGTTTGAAAGATTAATTTTAAATTAATTTCTGAAAATTATGTTTTTGAAATTATGAAAAATGGATTCCATTTTTTTAATTGGAATAAATAATAAAATATAATAAAGTCAACACAGTTTTTATCCAAAAGCATTGGGGAATGTAATTAAAATTAATTACAGTGATTAAGGGGGAATTTAGCTTACCAAGGGAATAAACCTTAAACATAAGGGCCAAAATGACATATAAAAATTTAAAAAATCCAATATATATTAATATTTATACCCTATAGTCCCTTTTATATACTTTTTACTATTATTGGATCCACTTTAAAGGGAAAAAACATCAGTGGAACTCCCTTTTAAAAAATTTACAAGAATGCAACTTCTCCTCCACTATAAAAGGGAACTCACCCCTCCAAACTATTCAGTTATTTCAAGAAAATTTTCTTACAAAAACTATGATAAAATATGCTCCAAAATTACTTCCAAAATCCTATATTCCTCTCCTTGGGTGTAAATAAAAACAAGGAGTACTTTTGGTATAATCCAAAAGGTGTAACCCAAAAACAAGGTAACATTCTTCAATGTGCATTTTTGTTATATTTTTTTCTCCACCCACTAATTTATAATTATTCCATTATTATATAATTAACAAAGTATAATAAATATACTGATATGTTTTTATATTAAGGGTTAGACCTACACCAACACAGACATCAATAAAATGGGTAACGAACTTATCGTTCGTGTACGATGAACTATAATCTCATGATAAGATGATTGTTCATTATTCCTTTACCACATATCATGGTGGGTCTTATGATGGACATACTATTTTTATATGTTATATTTTATATTTATAATTTTTTCAATGTTTTTTTATTTCTTTTACAACACATACCTTTATGCACTCAATTTTGTGGGAATATGATAATATCATTTTTGGATGTGTTTTAGACCGCCTCCTCGAAGCGATGAGCTTCATTCATGCTATACACGGAATTTATATAGGATGTTTTAAATAAACCTATGTATAATATATGACATAAATATGATACAATAATTATAATATTCATATATATAATTTACCTTTCACTCTTTTAAATACGACAATGAAATGGAAGTAGTGTTCATGTGTACTTACAACCTACCATCTCCAAGAACTATCCATTTCATTTCATATATGAAAATATTATGGACTATTATAAATTATTATATAATTGATATATATGATACTAAAACTAGTTCGGTACCAGCCCCTTTATTAAAAAATGAAATTACAAACAGATATCCCATTTTGAATAAGGTAAAGGGAGAACCCATTACACACCTGAAGTCTACAGACATACAACCTTAGATTTGAGTAAAAAATACCATTAGTACAAATGAAAATACTAGTAAAAAAACCATAATCCATGATTAGAAAACTACTATAAATACATCCTATATGTGCATCATCACACTTCATCTAGGACGTCCTCTCCATTGAGTCCATCAACAACCAAAGCCTCACACAAACCGTCGTCCGTACGCACTCACCCTCGAGCATTTGTCTCCATGACTCTTTATAATTAGAAGACACTGCCAAAAATAATGTTCCATAGATATAATAACATAGAAACCATATTCCATTTTGACCCAAAAACCACCACCTACAAAGACTCACCTTACCATCGGAAATCCCACACACACCTCATCGATCTGAATCGAACAAAGGTGCCAGCCTCATCTCTAGAACAGATCTGGTGGAAACATAAAACGGAAGAAACCTACAATGAATTTAGATCTTCACCACATGATATATGATGTATCTCACTTTCCTACCATCCAAATAAGCCTATTGTGGGCCACCTTTCCAATTTTTTCCATATGTAACAACTTTTCCTCCACCCATTGCTCATAGCCAAGGGACACTATACACTGGAAATGTCATTGAACCAGCCAAAACTCCATGGGTCAAAACCCTAGAAAGCCTAAGAGCTCTATACTGAAGTGAAAATTTAAAAATATATATCATAATTAAATCATGGTATACATTCTAGAGATTATTAAGTAATGATCGATAAAAGAATATGAATAAGTAACAAGTCCAAAAATTCTCAAAAAAAACTATGAAGATAACTTAAGAAATAGTGAAAACAATTATGTATTTTTAACAAAAGGGTTATAAGATATTATAATATGTAAATATATGATATTATAAATATGAATATGGTTAATTTATCAGTTTCTAACATACTTAAAACCATTATATAAGAGGTTAAAAGGCATTCACCATAAAGAAAACACAAGGTAAGAAATTCTTGTCTCACTTTTCTTTCTGTAAGGCACACACCTTTTTCACAACTAAATAATTTTGTGTGGTCAATATAATTCCCCTAATTTATTTTATATCATCAATAAATTTATCTTCATTTTATTTAGAGTTTCAATTGAAATTATTTATTTCATCGGTATTATAATTTAAAAATTACAAAGGAGTAATGGACTTCATCTCAATTTCCATTCTTTGAGGCATAATTGATTGTTGTGAATATAATTTCTTATATATAGTGTATATAATACCAATTTTACATTTAATATCATGAATAATTAATTATTCATGATATTTTTATTTCTTATTTCAATTATTTAATCTATGGGTATTTAAACTTAACGTTACCCAAGTGGTAATGAAGTTTCATAACCCAATTTTGTTTCATTGGGTTATATAACTTACTCATTGTCGTTAATATTCTATGATAATAGGTATAATAAAATTTAAGAACTATTGATGTATTTCTACAAATTTTATGTTCCTTTATAGTTTATTCACATAATCAATTCATTGGTTATTTATCACTTCAATGTTATGACCATTTTAAGGGTTTATTATACAATCTCATTCTAATCAGGATTGATTATTATTGAAATTCAAATAAAGGAATTTGTATGAAAGTATTTCAATAAAAATGTTTATTTTATTCTCCTCTAGTCATTGAAAACGTTTTTCAAGTTATAATACCATTTCCTGCACATTTTTACTCAAAATGTTTTAGAAAATGTTTTTAAGACAATACGACTTCATTTCTCTTTTTATTCATAGAATCTATTTTATTCCAAAATTCATGTTTTTCTAAAATGTTTTAAAAAATATTGTTATAATTTTTAAAATAATTTATTAAATAAAATTTTTCCCCTGTATACTTCTATAAATTTTTCAAAGGAATATTTTTATCTATTTTTGAAGAATGAATTTTTTTCACCCTTTTTCTGTGAAAATTGAATGTTCTTTTTACCTTGTACGACATGTATGGATTTCCAACCATCATTTATTCCAATATTCTTTTAAAATATAAAAATTTTTATTTATAAATAAAATTTTTTAAGTAGTTATTTTCAATGAAAATTATTTTGAAAATGGTTTTAAAAATAAATAGTATATTTTCCTCAAGAATGTTTTTAAAGGTTATTTTTACAGTAATTCTATTCATTAGTAACTAAAAACCTTTATTTTTACTCCAATAAAGATATGTTGTATTGATACCAAACCTATTATTCCTCTAGATGGGTTTTAATTTATTTTGCTAAGGATAGTATTGAAATTCCTATCATTTGTTCCTTTTTCATTCCCTTTGAAATATTCTATTTACTTTTATGGTTATTTGTTTATCTAGGGAAATATTGATAAATTCATATAATTTATTATATTTATATGCTTGATAAAGAATATTTTTTAATAATTTAATTGATTACTCGATAAATGGATTTATTTGGATAGGTAGTGACATATGGGGCCCAAACATTATATAGCCCCTCGATGCATCGACAAGTTCTCGTGAGACAAATTAGTTGTGAAAATTAAATAGTTTTCTACCTATAGTATTGAATTGTCCTGTGAATGACATTGAAAGTATAGTTTTTCTTATTCCTCATACATGACATCCAATAATTAATCACATCATCCATTTTTATTCAGTATATATTGTCTATGGAATTTTCACAATAAAAATTTATCTAGATACATTTCATTATTAGTTTATTGATTTAATGTCATGTGTTTTCATTTTCCTAAATTTACATATTTATTTTTCCATATATAGTAATTTAAATGTATCTTGATTTCAATTATTTACCTTTCCCTAGTATTTGTTCACTTCATTCTCAGTTTATTGATAACACGGAAAGTTTTTTCAGCTTATTTATGTTTCTATACGGATTATTCTCACTAATTCATTATTTATTCCACAATACATACCCTTAATAATAATTTGATCTCACCCTTTTTATGTTTCCTCCCCCATGTATTCCCTAAAGTGCACTAAGAATGATATTAAAGGAAAATCTAAATGGAATGAAATTATCCCAGAAAAAATATGATGTTATAATATTGACTCTTGTATTTATCTTGTTTACTAAGAGTATTAAACTGTTTAGTCCATCAGGACATGATTAACTTGTATCTTATTCCAATGTTACGGTATTAGACAATGGTTCTGGGCTTTCTAGGGTTTAGTTTCTATAATTTTGTTATCATCTATTTTCAATATCACATTTGTGTAATCTTGATTGTTTTAAACTATTTTGATTACAATGATTTTTTTATAATTTTTATCATAATTTTTATCATTCCCAAATAATAATAGTTAATATAATCAAGGTTTTATGATCATTTATTTTTTTTATAATGTTAATCTATGATATTCTTTGTTATGTTTCTTGTATAAAAAATTCGAAACACACCTTTTTTGGTGTTTTTTCAAGTGAATAGTGCTATCTTAAATAATGAGTTTAAAATTAATGAGTTAAAAATTTATGAGTTTAAAATTAATGATACTATTAAAGAAAACAAATTAAAAAAATTATTTTTTTGATTATATCATATATTATTATTAATTAAGTTTTCATTGTTATATTTGTTATTATTTTGTTGCATAGTTCCATAAGATTGTTAGGATAACCAAAACATGAACATACCATACATAATTCATGATAATAATTATGAAAGTAGTTTATTTTGGGAATAAAATAATTATTATAGTACAATAAAGATAATTTTTAGACAATTTTATGGAATTGAATAATATTTGAAGTGGTTTAAAAAATAATCTAGATGAAGGTGATATATATTTCTTCAAAGAGGTGGTAGTTCTCCCAATGTATAGATAACGTTTTCTTTTATCAAATAATTAGAGGGAAAGATAGTGGATTATAAATTTTATATTCAAAATAATTCCAATTATAATGTATATTTTAGATTTATTATTCATTTTCACCCTTTTAACTAGTAAAGAGAGGTATTGGTGAAAAATATAAGCCATTCCTTTGTGGAGGATGTAGTCTATATAACACAAAAATAAAAAAATATGAATAAAAAGAGGAAATATATTTATTAGTTATTACTATAACATAATTACATTATGTGTATAATAAACATTGATCTAATTATTCAGAAATTATAAAATTATATTTTTGAAAGTAATAACAGAAAGAAAAGAAGTTAGGAAAATGAGTTCTCAAGTTGAAATCATTGAATTTTCCTTGGACAATTCCATTGAAATGGTGGTCTCAATTAAATAATTTATGATCATAGGATCAAATAGATGTAATAAAATTATATATAGAGTAAAAAATTATATTTTCTATATGAAACTGCAATATTATGGTGTTTTTTAAGGGGTTGGGAGAAGACCCCTTTATAAGTGGTTAAAATAATTTTTTTAAATATTTTAACTTAATATAAATAAGGCACATGTTTCACTGGTATATAAGACTGAAAAATGGATAATAATTTTATGGTGGAAGAGATAAGGTCAATAACCCCCAACCATTTATTTTCACACATGTTTTAAAAATGTTTATAATTTATTTAATCTTGTAGTTTTCACATTTAATATTTTTGGTTTAACTCTAGTAACTAGTTTTTACACATGTTATTTTTATGGCTAAAAATAGAATGAACCATATTTGATAATAGAAACCTTCTTATTCTATATATGAATTCAACTTTATCATAAAAAATTTTAATATGTAAGAAAAATCAATATAAACATGGCTTATGTAATGCATAAACCCCTTCTTTAGAAGAGGTGAATTTATATGATTTAAATTTCTATGTATGGTAAAATTATCAATATATTTGGGGTGCTTTAAAGAGGTTATAATAGGCCTCTTTTATAAGTATTGAGAATGAACTTTTTAAAAATATTTCATCTTAATATAAATAGATCACATGTTTCATATTACTAGAAGACTCTGAAATGGATAACAATTAAATCATGGATGAGATGGTCAAGAAACCCTCAACCATTCATTTTAACACATTTTTTAAACATGTTTTTAAGATCATTACTCTTGGAATTTTCACTTTTACCATTTTCGGTTTAACCATGGTAAATAGTTTGTATATAATTAAAAAACATTATGAATAAAAATAAAAAGGACCATATTAAAAAAAATTATGCCACTTATTCCAAACATGAAATCTGTTTTATTATAAAAAATTATATGTTTAATTATAATCAACATTAACATTAGTTATTGTAACACATAAAAACCTATTTTTAAAAGAGGTGATTTTTTATGCTTAAAATTTCTATGTATGATAAAATGATCAACATATTTGTGTTTTATTTTAAAAATTGGATAATTACAAAACAAATGAATATTATGTGGATTTAATTACAATCCAATAGCAATTTTTAAAAATATAACATTTAATTAGAAAAAAGTTCTAAAAATGTTTCCTTTATTGAATGATATTACTTATTATCGTAAAATGGTATATAATGGTTTTCTATATTCATAATACTACTTAAAATTTTGTGTTTTTATTCATTAAACATATATTTTATTAATTAAATTAATTTATAAACTTTTAGGTATTTTATATATAATGAAATGTCCTAAATTATTGTTTCAGAAAAAACAATATTTTCACTATTTACATAAAAAGAAACTTTTTCAAAAAAATAGAAAAAATTAATCTTTAGATAATACTAAATATTGGAATTTAGATTTGAATATTATCTTTTCAAATAAAAATTCTAAAATAAAAGAAATTAACTTTTTAATAAAAAAAGAAATATAATAAAAATTGTTTTTATAGAAAAATAATTTTCTAATATATTGACTATTATTATTATTGCCTATAAATTTATAATAAAACTTGGTTTAAAAATATTATACATTTCAATAATTTATTTTATCCATAATATATTTAGTATCTTAAAATAAAGTGGATAAAATAAAATTTTAGATGAGATACATTTTAAAACTTAAATTAGTCATATTAGTTATTTAGACAAACCAAGTTCATTTTTAAATTCCTTGGCATTAATAATAACCCTTATTATTTTTCAACAGATATTTCACAATTTTTTTACATTTATATTTACCCACAAATTCTACATCAAAATTTTTACAGTTATATAATTTTCCATGGTTTTTTGGGGTTCGATGTTGCATGTTAAGAAATATTTTGAACGCATTAGATTTTAATGTAAAATATATTTTTAAATATCTAGGTGTTATAAAATTAAATTTTAATCAAGTCACATGATGTATGGTTCCCTAACTATGCACCAACATTGAAAATTAATAAATCTCAGATAATATAATTAGAAATAACATTTGAAATCTTATAAACATAGGTAAATATATAGTAAGAGAAAATAAATACATAAAATTGATATTGGGGTGTCACAATTGTCCAAAATATACCAATTTCTTCCTCCAAAAAATCATTTGAAATTTAAAAATGAGTAAATTTATGACAGAGAATATTTATCGATGTTTTATACAACAACATGAGGATAACTATATAGAATTTATAACCGTATTATCTCTAAAATAAAATATCATATAAAATTATTAAATTTACCTTTTAACATACTCTTAATTCAAACCATTTTGAAATTGAAACCACCAAGACATCATAATTTGAGCATACTTCTAGGGAGAATATTATAGATAAATTGAATAAATTACCATTAGAATAATTTACTATCAAGTAATTTAGTTCCACCAACACAAATAAATTATATTGGTACACACCCCATAATCTGTAAATAAAATCTTCAATTCCATTTCTGATTAATCACTGATCTGTGAATTTGTGATGGATTTCATATAAAAGGACTAACAACAAGAGATATTGAATTATATTGTTTATTGGTCCTTGAAAAACCTTCCTCCAAATTATAATTAATAATTTATACGTTCTAACCCCACATGGATGGTTTATCATACCTTTCATTTGTCTATATAAATGAGGTAACTAGTCACACTATATATACTGAAAATCATCCCAGTTTACCTATAGTGGCTGTTAATTGTACCTCACATATTGAATGTATCAATATGAATAACCTTGTTAAAGTGTGGAAAATACATGGTAATACTCCCTAAGAATCTGATACATATTATAAATCTAACCACTATCTATAATAGTATTTAGGAATAGTGGGAGAAATATAAACTAAATCACCATGATAAAAATAATGTATAGGTGGTGAACTACTAATGACCTGAAACATTCAACATAATAAATCAAACCAATTTTCTCCAAATATCAAAAAAAAATTGAAACAACCATGAAGTAAAGGCATGATATTATAAGATAAATAAATATTTATAAATAGTAATATATGATTTTTGTGTGTAATATAATATCATAATAAACAATGATACAAAAATGAGCTACCGCCACTACCCTATGTCTAACTGCCATTTCTTAAGGCACAACCTCTATTGCTGTTTTTTTTACATATTCAAGAATGGAATAAGATTGGATCCCTAATATTCCTTATAAATAAAATAATTTATTGATATACCCATAATGGAAATATAATAAAATATTACTTTGAGTTATAGAATATAATTCCCTAGAATTCAATAATTTTTGAAATTGGAAATATAGTAGTGATAACTTCCTTGCTGATGTAATAGAAACATGATGTGAGTTCCGTCATGTTCCATCATTAAATTTTTTGCTTCGACTTATCATAATAATTATAACCCATATTTTTAATAAAATCTATTGTATCACTACACTTTATAGGTTTCCAGAAAAAAAATCACCTACTATATTGGCTATATTGATTAATTCTAAAAAGGAAGTTCATAAAAGAAAAAACACTACCAAACTAAAGTCCATGTATAATACCCTTTTGATTAATGGATTCTTATTTATGAAATTGGTAACCAATTTAATAGGTAATTTTACCAACTTATCCCAATGATTAATACACACATTTACCATTTACTTACCTTGTTGTAGACTGATAAAGTTTATTATATTCTCTATATTTACATCTTCAGGATAAAAACATTGAATAAAGTCTATCTTGAAATATTTCTAACTAATGTATTTAGGTGGATGAACATAAATAGTGTATTTTTAGTATTGCTAGCATGGAAAATCAAATTAAACTATATTATTTTTTGCTATGAAGGATTTATGAGTTCATAAGGATTAAAATATGTCTTTAACATTCTTTAGGCACCCCATTTCTTCTTGGGGCCTTGATAATTGTAAAAGATTATAGAGTTCTTATTTAGAAACTCTACAATTTTTTACATAGACCAAATGAATTTGACTCTGATAATCCATCTAATTTTTGGGAAAGGTATATATTTATAGAGAATATATTGAGGGTTATTGGAATAACCCCATGAGATACATCTCCAACAACATTATCTTTATGATTAAATAAGACCTTTCTAATAAGGAAATTAAATATTAATAAACATTTAAAACTTAAATCAAAATATACCCTTAAATTTTAAAATAAATGAAACCAAATATATGTATATATATGAAGTACATAAGTAAATTATAAAAATCCCATTTATAACACCTATCAAGACACTTGACATAAAACATATAATTTATTTTACCAAAAAATTTGAAAATACTTTTGATAATGTTTATCATGTATACTTTGAATGTAACTAATGATTCTTAGATAAATATAAAATTTACTATTTGATTTTCAACACCACTAAAATGATAAATTTATTAAGAAATTTATAATTTAATTGATGACATGTCATAAAAACAGTTTTCATCCCCAAAACATAGTTTTTGGGAAGTACAATCCATCATCCTAATATAAATTTTAAAGCTCAACCTAACCAATAAAATTTGATACCTCAGAAGACACTCTTAAATTAACTACCGATACGCAGAAAACCAAAATAAAATCATATAAAAACTATAATAAATCAAAACCTCAATGGCCAAATAGGTTTTTCACTTTTTCATGGATTGATCATATGGTTTCCTAGGCTATACTCTAATACAAAAAACCATGTTGAATCCATTTAAAAATATGTTCACATGTGAGGAATAGTTTGGAAAACAATGAAATTGAAATATTTTACCCCCGACATTGCACAAAATTCACTTTAAAACGTTGTAGTTTATACTGAAAACCAATATAAATTCTATATAATAAAAAATATAAACAAAATAATTTATAATATCTCAAAATAAATGAAATCAATGTTATAAATCAATACATAATTCCCAAATACCCATGGTAATTCAATTCTTTCTAGCAGAAATAGTTGGATAGACACTATCTCATACATGACACTTTTTTTTATAAAATACCATATTTTAATTACCAATACTCCCTAAGTAAAAATTGGCCCTTGATAAAATTTTCTAATGAATCAAAGTAGGTCATCCAATCACCGTACATGAGATTGTTTCGACAAGGCCTAACACACATTCCTGATTTTCATGTGGTCATGACAATCACCAATGGTATCAAGCATAATCTCAGAAAAAAAAATTCACCATTTGAATGAGAAAAATCAATAGTAGACACTAAATGTCATTCTAGAATATAGTGTTTAAATATTAATGTCATATGCAAGGGAACAAAAGTTTTTAAGATATCATAGAAACCTGGTAACGTGTGACACAAGTAAACAAATAATAAGAATCATATTTTTACAAAAACATAAATAGATTATATAATGTAATTAAAATAATTCCATGATACAAAATAGTATGATGGATAGAAGGAGGCTGATATTGATAATACATGATATAACTTAACAATAATTTATCACTCCCAAATCAAAAAACTAACTAAATCCATGTGACGTGAGGTTACCTTAACATCCAAATATTTAAAATATTATAGAATAATCATATATAAATACCAATAAACTTATTGAAATCATTATTTTCATAAATAAATATTACATATAAAAAATTGTTGTACAAACTGGAGAACCTACGGTTTCATTTCATGGAGTATTACCTACATAAATAATTTATTTTACAAGAATCATCAATATTTCTTGATAACTTCTCATCTCTAAAACAACTTCTAAACTTCTGACATATAAAACCCATCTTAGAATCATAGAGAATAAAAAAATAAGAAAAGGGTGACCATAAATGGCCAGTAAGGGTTGAATAAACACTTCACAAGGATGAGATCATAAGAATCAATAAAATCTCTATAATAGAAATATCATATCATCATTAGTGATAATAAAAACAATAAATGTGATCCAAAGTACATGAGATACAAACTTAGAGCCACAAATTATGCACATAGAAACATAATAAGCATAAACATGGCTTAGAAAAATTTATAATAAACTATTAATCATGAAAGAATAAGATCATAGTGCATAAAATCATTCAATTATGACATAAACTCTAACATTCCAAATATAGAGCCCCTGAAATGGTGCCCCAAGCTAGATGGTCATATGGACTCAAGTACGCCTCCTTGTATTCCAGAGGCTTCCGACTAGTAGTGTGTAACAACCCAAGAATTTTCAAATAGATTTATTATAGAATCCATAGATCACTAATTCTCTACAAACGCCGCATTTTTGTAACCTTGTTATGTGAACCTAATTTTTTAACTTCTATGATTTGAATTTTGAAAATATGACATACATGGTTGCGATAAGTAAGTTATTTGGAGTCTGATAAGAAAAACAAAATTTTTGGTGAATAGTAACATACCCTTAAGAATAGTGACATACCCTTATGAATAGTAACATACCATTATGATCAGTAATTTGAATTTTGAAAATCTGACATACATAGTTGTGTTCAGGGTTATATTTAGAGTCTAATAGAATTAACTTTATTTTTTGTGAATAGTAACCCACCCTTATGAATAGTAACATTCCCTTGTGAATATTAACCTACCCTTATGAATAGTAATATGACTCTTATGAATGGTATCCATAACCTTGAGTGTATAAATTAATTTAGGCGCCTTTAAAATAAAGATGAATATTTAAAGTATTTATATTTTTCGATTAAATAATGGTTTTAATTAAATATTTAATTAATCATATTTAGAAAATTACTTTAAAAAAATTGACTTCATTTTTGGATTCTATACGTCAAAAAATGGTTACGATGAATTTTTGGGATTTTTCGGAAATACTTGAATTTTTGGTGAATAGTAAAATACATCAATTTACCGTATAGATACATTATAATTTAAATTAACTATTCCTAGCATCATGAGTGATGTAAGCAACCAATATCTCAAAATGACATGAATATATTACTATTATTGGTCATGTAATAATCACTATTTCATGTCTTGAGAGGAAACAATAAATTAAGGATTATAATATTACGAAAACTCCTCTCTCCTCCACTATAAAACCCCCCTTCACTCCCTCTTCTCTTCACTCATCTCAAGCCTTGTTACTTGCCAATATTCTGCCCAAATCACTCCCCAAGATCCTCCCCCACATCCAAAAGATCCTAGCCTCATCAAAATACCAAAACCATTCCATTTAAGAGGTTCTCAAAGGAGGAAGCCTCAAGAGGTAAATTCCTCTTTCAAATCACTTCTTTTCTTTTAAGTTCTTTTATTTTTGATTCTTTCCTCACCTACCTTCACCAAAATAATACCATAAATCTAGTAAAATACATTTATTGGAATGTTTTCATGATAATGGTATATATTCCTTGATCATATCTCCTTTCCCAACATTTATTTTAATGAAATGAAAGCACCGTTTGAGATGTGCTAATTTAGCACATTCAAGGACAATGGTTTATCGATTTCTATCATAATATTTAATTATGGTCAAGAAACCATTTGTTTTATGGTTGAACCATATTATTATGTAATATATCATATTTTACTTCTTTAATACTTTTTTACAAATGGTATTATGTTATAAAGAAAAACATGTTCATCGTAATAAAACCCACCATTTAGCCAAAACGGTTGTCACTAAGGTTATATATATAATAATTTGACTTCAATATAAGTAATAAAATTAAATTTAAAACCATGTAATATTATATATGTTCACTAATATAATATAACTTCATTTCTAGAAAACCACATTCATCATATATATTTATCCGAACTTGAATATAAGTGAACCAATAATTTAAAACCAAGTAAGAAAATGCTTCCAAAACAATAAAATTGAATCTCTTATACCCATAAAAAATGCCATTAATGAACTTAATAAGGTTATACCATATCAATTACATTTTTATGAGGATCTGGAATTATTAATTAATGAATCTGAATCTGATTATTCAGGACGTTAAGAACAAACTGGAACACCTCCGAGCGTAAGGTAAGGGATTGCTTAACACAATTTTCATTCATTGAGTTAAACATTTATCTCATTGGTTACACTGTTCCAAGAATATGTCTGAATGAACTATGATTGTTTTATTCTGTATATACACTTTTATTTTGTGGGTTTATGTGTGTCACAAATAATTATGTCATTGATTTTTCCTTAATATAATGATACATTTTTTGTAAGGGATCCTCTCTCTCACTATTATTCAAGAATCCACCCTATCTTGTGTGATTTTGTATTTAATTTCTAATGATGGGGTTTGTTTTTTCACATCCCCCATACAACCCTTATGATATATAAATAATGGTATAACCTTTTATCTCACATTAATCCCTCCCAAGAACACTCGTTACCATGCCAAAATGTTTGTAAGAGGTTATTCTCATCTCACTTTCAATTTTGTGGGATTTTCATTGTTCACCAATTATTTCTTATATGTGGTATAAGAGTACTACCATTTGAAATATTTTATCATATTTATCATTATATTCATTGTATTCTGTGACTCTTTTGGTTGTTATTAACTTTATTTCATACGACCCAATTGAATACAACATGGTAATGAGCTTTGTCTCAATTTTCACTTCGTTGTGACTTTCTTAGTAATTGTCCACCTACTCTTACTTATGTGGTGTACCTACTGCCCATTTGAGATCAATTTTGATTTGAAATTATATTCAATTCAAATATCCATATTCTCATATCATTGATATTATTATTTTCTAAGCCGTATACCATTTTACACACGGTATTTATTTTGAAAGTTGTTTTGACGGTGTGAATATTGATGAATCTGTATCCTCTCTTCAAAACAGTTAACTTAAATACATATTTCCCTCGTATTGAATCTATTTATAAAAAATTCTTGGATTTATAGGTGGGTGGGGACCACTATAGCCCCTTGATGCATCGATAGGACTCATGAGACAAAACAGTTTGGCGACAGACCCTTTGAGTTTGTTTTCAAAAATCAGACGAGTTTCTACCCCCAGAACTAAACCGTTTCAATGGTATTATGGTTTCATGTTCTAGATACATGAAGTCTAATTAATAAACATTCTCTTTATTTATTATCAGTCATTATTACTATCCATGAGGTTTTCACTATGACAAAATCTACGGATGCAGTTTCATTCTTAGTTTATTAATGGCATTAGTTGTTCATTTATTCACTATGTCATTTTGATTATGTCAGATTGATTATGATTCACTTATTATTGTAATCACGATTCCTCTATTTTTAACCCTTACTAATCATTTTATCTCACCCCTTTCATTGTTTAACTTCAATAGGTTATGAAGAGGAGGTCGTTTATTGAGTGCTTGTGGATGCAGTTTTTGTTTTTCATTATGTATTGTATATTGTAACCATATCCAATGTAATTTGTGTTAAATCCATTTATAGAGTTTCTTTAAGACTACTAAACTTATCATTACTTCAGTATTTTCATTCCTTATAACCATATTAATATCCCAAGTAATGCCCCGACTCCAGCCTAGTGGGCTCGGGGTGTTACACAGTGAGAGTCCAATGATGGTATGATAGGGATACTATAACCTAATGGTTAGATTAGCACATCGGTATAATCATAATATGAAAATTGTGAATGAAATGTAAATTAATGAAATATTGGTGGAATAAAAATAAAAAATAATGAATAAAAATCTATCCAATTCCCAAATATAAAATTATTGATTTATGTTTATACAAGGCTATGTAATCTAATCAGGTAAACCAAAAAAAGGAATGCAACAATTAACATTACATGTATAATGATAGTTAATAAAATTCCCCACAACTATCTCAATGAGAATTATAAGATCTGGATATATCCTATGTTCCTATCTCCCTGATACAAGAATAACATCACGAGAATAAAATATACACCTAATACAACAACATGAAGTATATTCAAGACCCTAGTTCAATGGATTCTGAAATAAGGTGTGACATATACTCAGTAGGACACCAAAAATCGTGCTTAATTCTATCCGGTTTGTGAATATAAAAAAGGATAGTTTGTGGGCTTAGAAAATAACGAAAAATGTGGAATGTTGTAAAAAGGTTGGTTAACGTACCTGAAAGGAACCTGGATAGCACTACCTTCCTCTAAAAAATAGAGGTCGGATTTGAGTATAACTACTAATATGTATTATTATAGATGTATGTACATATATATTCACGATATAAATTAGAAAAATTATATCCATATATATACGAAGTATTATACAGGACCCAAGACATCACTCCAGATTCCATGAGTAATAATACTCATATTAATAATAAGAGTATCATAATAATAAAAAATGGTTTTAATGATTGAGGATCATAATCAAGGTATGAAATCATATCATGTATCATAAATAAAAATGAGGAGGTTCATACCCAACTTCCTAATCATGGGGGCATATAACATCATGCCTAGAAACCTAAGATATGTGAATGTCAGGCTAACATTGTCGACCAAGGGTGAATGGAACATCATGGCCAACAACCTTACTCAGTGCCCCTTCATAAATTTTGTAGAATAATTTAATCATGCTTTCCCTATGAGCCCATAGTATTATCTTCTCTAAAGAGTAAACTGACGTCACTTAGGGGGTAGTGGATCATTTTTAATAAATTTAATTAAACATTTACTACTACATTGTGTGTTCATCAAACCCATTAATATAATTTATTTATAAAAAAGGATACTTTCAGGCCCATAATCATTCCCAATCACAAATGAATTATTAAATAAGTAACATGTCCATAACTATAAGCATTCCACTCACTATTTCATGTAACTTCATCCGATTACCCCATTTTATTAGTGATAATGACATAACTCATAAGTGATTTTATTATGAAAAGGGGGTGAATCTATCATATTGATATCAACTAATTCAATTCCATTAATACTTATAATATGATTCATTCATCTCATCTAAAAAAATAACCATGAGTGAGAAATACAAGGCACTATAAATTATGAATTCAAGAAATATCCATAAGGGCGATTTAACTACCTACGAAAAACATAGGGAATATGCATTTAGATAATTCACCGAAAGGGGTTGTTTATATTGTGGTTAAAGCTTAAAATGGTTAAATTTATCAGAAAAAACTATTTAACTTAAGTATTTAGGATTAATATAATTAATTTATAATTTAAAGGGAAATGCATGGATAATCTGATGTGTATTCTAATGGACTACTTTAGAAAATGTAGAGTCATTAAGGGAGAATCAATAGACCACCATAACATATAAAAACAATGCTTCACTCAGAAATATAAATATTTTATTTGGGATGGTTCAATAGAAAAAAATGAAATGAACTAACAACTTGAAAATGGGGTGAATTATTTTGCACTAAGATAACATAGGGTATAGTGAGGTAAATAATGAAAGGAAAAAAGCAGAACAAAGAGCTTACTGATATTCATCCAGAGAGACCGACGACAAGTGATTCCAACACCTGAAGGAGGATATATCTCTATTCCTGGAAGAGGATAGGACAATAATCTTGAGTTCCTATACATTGCACATTCAGAATAAGGATTAAGAAGGAAAGGTTTTAAAATAAATCAGTGGTAAAACAATCATTTCCATCTTTATAAAGACCCACATTTTATAACCATATGTTTTGGAAAAATGTAAACCAACAATGTGGCTTTTTCTTTCTAGGAGTCACACCCTACATGGTTAGATCACATGGTTTGATATAACTATGTTCCAACTATGTGGTGCTAATGGTTAAGTGCCACTAGGGGTGGAGGCTAGGTGCATGGTTTGGGAAAACCATGCACAGACCATGAAATTTTCCCCATTTACATCTTCACAAATCCTCACATCTTATCAACCACTCACATGGTTTAGAAAAAATATGCTCCTCAATAATTGGGTCCACATGATTGACTCACACAACAAAACTATATGTGCACCAACTGTGACCCTCATGATTACTTTCAAAAAATTAGATCCTCTAAAGATCGATGCACCCAAATCTCAACCAAACTCTTAAAAACCTTTTAATACCTAAAACGCATCCAGAAACAACACCCTTAAGTCTTACAACACTCAAAGTTATGTTTTAATTTTTAGATAATTATCTAGCCCATCCACCAAATGAGAAGTTCAAATTTCCCTTGGATGTTTCACCTGTTTCAAAACATGAGATGTTACAACCTCCACACCATAGAACCCCTCAATCAAGATAATACTTGATAAAACATCGAAAACCACAGCCAACCTACTCTTTTCATGAGGTTTCATTCAAACTGGAATTTTTTTCAATGCTCAATGTACTTCCAAACACCACGTTAAGAATACTGTATATAAGCCATAGAATCTAGTGTAAACACTTGAATTCAAAACAAAATCATCCAGAAAAAATTTCAAGATCACATAAAACTATATACATGATCATGTAATCATATTTTTAATCATATAGACTATAGAACTCCACACCATATGTTCTATGATTTAAATACCAATTTTGATTCGTGGTATATTCACCATAAAAACAGTCCATTTTAACATTCCCCTAAAATTATAATGAAGCTCTTGGAATGATTTTCTACACATGGAAAACCTGGTTATATCTAAGGACATTTCAAGATCCTCATATGATTAAAATAGTTGAATTCCAAAATAATATATTTAAACTAGTCACATGATCTTTCCTTGAAAGGATATATCTACATTCACATCACAACTATCTTAACCTAATGTTGTGATTGAAATAGTTGATCACTAACTACATTGATGGAATTATGAGTGTTCTTGTTGATCAATTAAAATAAATCTATACACCAAATCACTCATATTAGATGGTAGATGTATCAAAAACTAAAACACAATGCCTTCTCCAAAGTCACCACACATTCACTTCGAGCATGTATGTTGAAACCAATAACCAACTTCAAGTGAAATATCAAGCCAAAACATCCATTGTTGTTTTCATGCTATAGAACAAACATGGATGTAAATGTGATCTAATACACTAGAATCATCACCCTTATAACATCTTATACGATCCAGACTAAAGTTTGGGGTATCCTCAAAATCATCAACTCGGGTCCAAGAATTTCATCCAAGGTAATCCATACTCCATAGAATTAAAATGAGATGCTGGTATAGAGTCAGAAATTCTATATAAAAAATATTAACTTGGCCCAATGGTAGTGATGTCATACAACCAAATGTCCTTTGTGAGTCTTTCTATGTTGTTCCTACTTAGGAACCAATGTATCACTAAGGGTTAATGATTCCTCTGTAATGATTCACATTGTTGTAACACAATTTCCCAAAAGACCATTTATCATGAAAACTATGAATTTAATCTAATTCACTAGCTCAGTGTATAACTGACACTCCCACAGTCTATACTGGATGATATTAAGATTGGGTACATGAAAATTACTACGAAAAGAGTACAGATGTAGTACAATAAATATTTCCTAGAAGACCCAAGACACTTCCTTTATATTCATAACAAAGTGCTAAGAATGGTTTCCAACTAACCGTATCCAACAACATGAAGGAATTAGTTGAACCACTACTAGTATATTTCCTTTTAAAGAGATCATCCAATCCTACTGAAACATTTTCATTAACCAATCACAATTTCCTTACTACCAAGGCATTCCATGATTACTCTAGAATAACCAAAAAATAATATCCCAATGCAATGATGTTTCCAAAGGTTTCATACACAACCAATCATTTCATTTATGTTCTTCCTTGCATACAACGACACCTTTCAAGATTACCAACACCACGGGAATTCAAAATTAACGCTTAATATTTTTCAAATTGTGCTTCTTGGTTTTGTTCTTTAGACATTGATGGACACACATATCTAGTTCGATACAATTTCTCCCACCATATGAGTGTCCTAGTAGTTATTTATTAAAAAAAATATAATTCCATGACACACAATATATCGATCACTAACTACAGGTATTTTTCAATGCCAGCACATTTTTACCAAGAAACATCATTAAAAGAGAAGGAAACCAACCACATAAAAGTACACTAGGTCATGTTTATAATTAGACAACCATGTGAAACTTCTTTTAAATACTTACTCACATGATATAACATCAAGAATAAAATCCAAACTAACCTAACCAATTGTGATATGACACTCAATCCTTTTAGAACATTACCTCGATAATTGAGAAGATTTAGATTTCCCTAAACACTCTAGTCACACTACCTTATATATGACCTATTATATTAGCATAATAGCTCAGGATTTCAATGAGAACCACCAAACACATATGGTTTGTTTTACCCTTTCAACAATTCAAAGGGCACTATGTGTAAAAACAAAAACCACCCTGATATTCTACAAGAAAAATAATTTTTAATACTACTAATAGTGTTATTAGACCCATGCATCCTGGTATCCAATGAATAATTAAAATTATTATCCCAAAGTACCATTACATGATGAAAACACCAGTAATAAGGGTCAAAATATCACATGACCACCCATCCAACATGAGTGTCTCTTTTGAAACTAAGGAGTCTTACTAAAAAACAACACCGAAATGTCACCAATATTCTAGAAAATTTCATAAGAATTTAGCATGGTTTTAATGTTCAAAGGTTGGTACCTACCATAGGCTATCCATTTACAAAATTAGAAAGCATCAACCTTATTCCTAGTTTATGGTAAGGAGGTGACTAGTATCTACCGCTAATCATTTTGGTTCAATGTATCCTATCAAATTTTACAGAGTTCTATGGAAATGCTCACATTCTTGTTGTAAGGAATGCTTATAAAAACAATTAAAATGGCCTTACATGAAGTTTTTGGACAAAACACCAAGTATTTATTTTTATACAATTCCGTTATTTACATTTTTTCTATACTCATTTTAAAGGCATAATTTTAAAAAATCATGCACTAGTTCCATTGAAAAATGTACATAAAAAATAATTTAACTAATTCTGCAGGGCACACAAGAGGGTTTTATGAGACCTCCTTACAAGATTTATTCATTTAACTAAAATCATATTATAATTAGGTATTTTATCATATAAAATACTATTTTAAACATCATTTTTTATTCATAATATTTCAAAATTTTCTTAGTTAAAGAAAATGACAATTTTAATATATCGAGGAAAACACCCATTAGGTTTTAATTTGAATTTTAATTAACTAATTCCACTTATAAGTACCAATAAAAATTAGATTTAATTTTTATATATACTAAAAATGGGGCCGATAAATTAATAGTTCACCATAAGACAATATTTGAATCCATTTAAGTGGCTTTAGACACTTTAAATATCCATCATTATTTTATATAAACATTCCCACAATGGGATAAGTACTTAGAAATATCAACATAAAGGGGACCTATGAGAATACCATTAATTCATCCTGGATTCATATAAATGTGGAATGAAACATTTTAAACATTTACATTCCGAAACACTATTTGTGGGTTTCTTTAACATGAATTTAGTTTCATGATCAACCTACTTGTGTTGAGTAAATTCTATCCTATAACCATGATAGGTCAAGACTCACCTACTTGGTTTGATTCATATAAAAGTTCCATAAGAAAAAGAATCATTTATGTCTAAAATTAAACATCTTATAAATTTATACAATGGTCTCGAGGCATATTAAATTCATATATGATAGTTCAATTATATGGGTCACCGGTTTCTAATTTAAAATGCACCCATACAATTTATAATTTTGAAATTGGCACTCATATAATCAAATTAGTTATGTTTCAGCCTATGTAACCAATGGTCGATGTCTAAAACATGTCATGATTGGTTATTTAAGGTGACACCATTAATCTATATAGGAAAAACCATTTAAGATGATTCAAAAACATTAATAACCAGATTTATATCAAAATTATAAATAGTCATGTCATCACATTAGTACATATTGTCATGAAAAGAACCACGCAAAAATTTAAACAATTAATAACGAAATATAAGAAATAAATAATGAATACAGACCCAAAATAGGCTATCAAAGAATCATGTAATATCACTCATGGAACATATCATTATATCAGGAAATTGAAGAATGTGACCTACATGGAATGGAATATAGGTGTCATCTGAATCTCTATGTGCCTATAATGATTCATGTAATGCTACTTCTTTTCCACACAATGAAAAGGGTAAAATAAAATAAATTTCCTAAATCTGTAAGAGTGTAATGTACAACATTCACTCAAGGTTAAATCACAATCAACTGTAATGATAAACAATAGGAACAATAATCTCGTCCCTAGCCAATTGGCCCTTTCCCTATGCATGGGTTCAACACTCCCAAACATGAATATTTTCCAAATAATGTCACATTAATAATATAAAGCGTAATAATTCTTAAATAGTAAAAAAAGGTAAAAAACCCCTTCGATACAAGTTTCTTAGGTCTTGACTCAAGAGACCATGAAAGGGTTCCCCAAGTTTGTCGTTCACATGGCCTTAATTGCGCCTCCCATATGATAGAGGCTGTAAACTTGTAGTGAGGGTATGATGATGGTACTATGGGGATACTATACACTCATGTCCAGAGTAGCAAAATTATATAATCATAATAAGACCACAATAGAAGAAATTTATACAAAAGTATGTTTAGTGGAAGAACAATAAAAAGACTGAATCTAAATGTTTCCAATCACCAAATATAAAATCATGCATGCATGTTTGTATGAGGCTATGTAATCTAAATACTAAACATACCACATGAAATGTAATAATTAATAGTTCATGTATACTATGAATGAGAAAAATTCCACAAATATCTCTATGTGTATCATGATCTCTATATTATTCTTGTGCCTAAATCACCCAAGCTCATGCACAATAATACTGGCATAAAACATAAACCTAAACCTGCAACATGAGTTCTGTTTGGCTACCCCAAGGAAATGGAGACCTGAACATGGTGTGATATATACTCGGTAGGCCACCACAAATAGTTTATAATGCTATCCAATTTATGAGTATAAATGAGATATTGTGTGGGTACACCAAATATTGAAAAATACTTAAATCTTTAAATAGTTTGTCTCAAGTCCATAAGGGAATTCTGGATGACGCTACTTGCTTTGGCCAAGGTTGGGGTACCATTGAGTATAAATATAGATATATATAAATATAAATATATTTATATTTATTTATATATATACAAAATATATGTTGGAATGTTTAAATCTATATATATATATAATAATAGCTAGGGCCTAAGCCATAACTTTAGAATCCATGTGTAATACTATTCATAATAATATTAAGAGTCACATAATAATAAATTAGGGTATTCATGATTGAGGATCATAATCAATGAAGGAATACATGCTGAGTATTATGAATAATAGCGAGGATGTTCATATATAACCTCTTAATAAAGGGGATGCAGAACTTCATGCATAAAAACCTATGTGATGAAGACATCATACAAACATCATCAACCAATAAGGCATGATATATCATGGAAAATAGCCCTAATTAGGGCCCCTTCAATAGTTATGTAGAATAAAGTAAGCCTAACTTCCCTATGATGTCTTATCCCGACGTTACATAAAGCGGCAACTGAATTTTCTCAAGGCGTAGTGGAAATTTTTAATACATTTCAATTCACATTTTTTAGAAGATTATTTGTTTATCCAATCCATTAATACTATTCACATATAAAATGGGAAGGTCATAAATAAAATAATTCCATATAATAAATCAATTATAAAATAATTAATAAGTTCATAACCATAATAATACCATTTAACATATTAATTAACATCATTTGATTTCCATATTTTATTAAAGAAGACGCAATACCTTAGAGGATGTTTAATTAAAACTCAGGGAGAAGATATCATATTAAATTCATATAATTAAATTTCATCAATCATTGGAATAAGATTAATTTATCATATTAGAAAACATAACCAATATTGATCCTGACAATTCATTATAAATTAATCATTCAATCAATATCCACAAGTGTGATTTAATTTCCAAAAAATGTAGGCCATGGGAATTTAGACAAAACACCCAAAATTAATGATATGTATTGGGGTAAAAATGACCAACATTTCAAATTAGATCATAGAAACTATTTAATTTATGGTTTTTGGTTTGACATATCTAATTTTACAATTAAATGGTAACACATTGAGAATATGACGTGTGGAGGAATGATTTACATTTTAAAATGTATATACATAAAGGGAGATTATATATACCACAAACCTTATACCGACCATCCTTCACTCATCAACTATTAATATTTTATTTGATTGGTTATAGGAGAAAATGATGAAATAAAAAATTTCATGAAAATATGGTGAATTAGCTTGCATGGTGATACCACATTTCATGGAGTAGAAAAAAACGAAATGATCAAGAGGGACGAAGAACATACCATATGAAACCAATAATACCAATGACAAGAGATTCCAACACCTAATAGAGGATATTTCTCCATACCTATGATAGGATAGGTAGAGGAACTCGATAGTACCCCCTTCTATTCATGTGGATAAGAAGTAAAATGTAAGAAATGAATTAAAAAACTTGGGTAAATTACCTTTTCCATCTTTTCAAATATCCACACAGTATGGATGCACAGTTTGGATGTAGGTTTTGGAAAACAGTAACATAATAATGTAGACGCCTCTACATAGGAGCTATAACTTTCATGATTAGGTCATATTATTTGACATAACTATGCACCAACCATGTGGTGCTACTGGTTGTGTGTAATTAGGGGTGGGGGATAGGCCCACAATTTGGGTAAACCCTGTGTATCCCATACGATTCACCCCATGCCCACCAAAACCAATGAAAAATTCCTACCGACCCCTCATACAGTTTAGTAAAACCATGCTACTCAAGAATTGGGGTTGCACGGTTGACCATCATGGTTAATCTAACAATGCATCAGCTTTGTACCTCATGATTCCGTTCCAAAATCTATAGCCTTTAGAGCCTAATTCCCCTGAAACTAATTCAAAATCCAATTAATCATTCTAATACTAAAAAATAATCAAAAAAACACCCGTACTTTTTTTTACAACACTCATAGTTATTTTCAAAATCATATATAAATAAATGTCTCTTCTACCAAATGAGAAGTTCAAATTTCATTAGGAAAGTTCCCCCATTCCAAAACACGGGACATTACAAAAATTATAAAATATAAATATTAAATCCATGAGACACCCCAAAAGACCCCACACGTATGAGTAACTAAAATGTATTCATTAAAATATCTATAAGGATATATCAAAATTTAAGAAAAGCATTGGAGGGTAATATAGTCCACACCAATAATCATTCACACACATGACTTCTGCTTGAAAATAATTCACCTTTCACATAAAAATAATCTATATAAATAAAAAAGGTTTAATAAAATGTTCAAATAAAAAACATTCACATTTCATATAGAAACCATGGAAATAAAATGGGGTTCATAAAATAAATAAAATGAAAATCAATCATATTTCATAGCATAAATAACCCATGGAAATAAAAAAAGGTTATATAATATTTCCAAATGTCATAAAATATCCCCATTGATTGAATCGATAAACCCTAAAAACATGATCACCTATAATATCCATATTATATAATAAAATATAGTGTCAAAATTGTTACATAAATCCATTACATATATATCATTTTGAGTATATATTTTAAAATTAATCCTTAATCACAAAAAACTTGTTTTAAAAAATATTTTGTAATCACCAATGTTTAAGTCATAAATATGTGTTTATTTTTTAAAAAAATATCCTTTGTTTTCTTAAAAAAATCAAAAGAATACAATTTGTGGAAGTGGATTTCTATTAAAAATTATTTTTCAATATATTTATAAGGGATAGAATCATTTAAAATAGAGTATATAGTTAACATAGGGTAATAAATTCAAGAGGAAATCATATAACACAAAGCAAGAAGTTTGAGTTACCAAATCCCTCACATCATTATTAAATTTTGAATCAATTCCCCTTTAAGGTTATAATTTAAAATTAAATATTAAATATCATGAATAATGAAATTATCATTAAAAAAAATATTTTAGTGGCATTATATACATTATTCCAAAGAAAAAATGGTGTATGATAAAAATATGAATCATGGGGTGAAAATTTGAGAAAAGAAATCCTTACCATTACACTTGATTTCCGAAGAAGTGATTTAACCACTTTCATCATGAATATAAAAATATCCATTCCCTATTTCATAACCTTATTCATATCTAGAACCTTTTATATACATAATTTATAATTATTCTCTACATTTATATAACGTATTTCTTATCTATTTTCATTATCGATTGTGGGTAATCATGATCATTTTAAACCACTTTTATAATCATTGTGTTGTTATTCATCACTATAAAATAATTTATAACTAATAAATAATAAAACTTATTTGAATTTATAGTTTAAATTATTTCTAATTTTATAATTTCACTCAATGGGAGACTTTATTACAATCCTTGAAGATGAAATCGACGATGAGCTTGTTTCGATGATTTTTAATAAAAGCTACATTGGTATATTAATTAAAAAGATTGATGTTTTATTTACCACTCTAGAAAATAAATAAAATCATTATTTACTTATTTATATCATATATTATAATTAATTATGTTCTTATAGTTTTCTATGATATTATTTCAATCATTGTTCAAGAAAGTTGTATGATCGACACAAATATGAACATAAAAAAATTAATAGATGATTATGATTTTCGAAGAGGTTTGTTTTTGAATAATATGATTTTTGATATAATAAATATGATATTATTCATATTTTTTGTAAGGGTTTGAATCATATTTAGATGTATTTTAACAAATAATAATGAATCAATTTGATAAATGATATACATTACTTCGTGGAGGTGATAGTTTGAATAACCCATGGATAATGTTTTTACCTATTGAAGAATGAGGGGGAATGAAAGATGATTATTATTTTTATATTCAAAATAAAAATAACATTATATATGTCATATTTATTCCTAAATTTGAACTATATAGTTGTAGGATCGTAATAATTAGCTTATATGTCTGTACATACTAGTGGGGGTGGAATTGAAGCTTAGAAACATAGTTTAAGAAGTTTAAACTAAATAGAACCCAATGCCTATTAATTAAACTTTATTAGAAACAAAATTATTTTTATAATCAGAGTCATAGAATCATAATTAGAAATATTTTGATTATATCATAGTAAAAGATTGATATCATAATGGATTTTTTTAATCTGATTATTTTTTATCATAACTAGAGTATCATCTATAAAACAAACAATATAGAAAGCTGAGTACATTGAATAAATTTATCATCAATGGATTAGAATAGATACTTTTGAAAAATAAATAAATAAATGTCTATTTAAAATTAATAATGGCATATAAGATATATTAGAAAGATAAATATTTTAGCCTTAAGAGTGTTGTAGTTAATATCTTTGACTAAGGGTATCCTATGTATTATACTTATAGTAATGTTTTTCTTTCATTACAAAGAAATTCAAAAATACACTCATCATATTAGCTCTGTCTTCTTATCCCTTGAATACATTGTTATGATGATCAGATTATATCTTTATTCCTAGACTTGTAATCCATCAATCCAATATATTGGATTTCTTATTTTCCTATCCCCGAAATCCCACAATCATAAAAATGGTCATACATAGATTACAATTACCAAAGTTCTTATGGAGAAAACCATTGAAGGTTTCCATAGAAAGATACTACAAAGGATTAAAATAACTATAAAATGGTGTTTTATGTAGATAAATCATTGAAATCAAGTAATCAATCAGCTCTAAGCTCATCAAATGACTTGGTATTTATATGAAATCCCAAAATGTTTTTATTTCTATGTTTGTTGAAACAACCTCAGATATATTTCTCCTGACAGATCATCAGTAACTAAATTTCTGACATTGTATTGATAAACAACATTATAGTATTAAAGATATTCTTTAAATTAGAAAAAATTCGTTGTATCCTGATGATAAATTTCAATCCGTTTGATAGACTTTTGTAAAAATTTCAGCAAGAAAATAATTATGTGTGTTAGTTCAATTTTATCAGTACCAGTAGTAGTCTAATTCTCAAGAGTTTTGTAAGAATGATATACGTGACTAAAGTCTAAATTATGGTATGATAAATGTGAGGCCAATTTATCAGACACATACTCATTCTAATTACCATAGTGAAGAAAAACAAATCTTATATTCCTAATACATTAGTAATAATTATTTTTTTGGTAAAAGATAATGTTTTCAAAAAAAACATTTTGAAAAACATGGGATATAAAAAGTTAGTAAAAATGTTTAAATAAAGTGTTTGTGATTTTAAAAACCAAAGGAATCAAAAATTAAGAAGTTAAACTTCTGGCTAAATAATATCCCCCATTTTGGAAATCACAAGACCAAAATATTAAATAAAAAATAACCTGAAAAAAACATACATCCCTTTGTTATTTTAAGAGATTTGTATTCTGATTTTTTCTTTAATCTTTAACACCCCATGAATTTGTAACTCATCCAAATATAATGTTCAATATGATGGAGTTCCAAAACAGTTCTTCAATTAAAAAAATTTATCCTACTTAGAAATTTTTCTCCCCTTAAGGATTATATTATCCCCCATAATAAAATATTCTCTATTTTGAAATAAATATTTCTTTTAGAAAAACTTCTCCCCCTTAATAAAATAACTCCCCCTTTATATTATAACTCCCCCTTTATAAATTATTCTCCCCCATTATGATTTTCAAAAAAGAATAGGTAATATTATGAGTTTTCCTAAAATTTTAGAGATTGAAATAAATATATGATCCAATAAATTTTATTATCTAATCAACATAAGAAAATATGAAAGAAAATTCAACCAATTGGAATTGGAAAACATTCAAAAAATCATATTTCATTGATAAATAATTTATTAAAATCATTAAAAAAATATACAATCTATAATTTGATAAATAAATAAATAAAGAGTTCAAAATAAAAGAAATTAATTCTTTTGTCATCGATGTTTTCCCAAAGTCCTTCATCTTTTTCAGCTCCATCAGATTTTTCTCTAATTTTACAATTATTTTTTCTTAAGGATGATCCTGAGTCAATAACCATTTTAATTCCTCATACATATTTATTTTTCTAATATATTAATAAGATCACTGCTTCCTCCCAATATAATATTGTAGTAATATCCAACACCATATCACAGGTATTATGTTCGAAAATAATTACATCTTCAGTACATCCATCGATGGAATCTCCGAATTGTTCAACGAACTTAAAACTATAATCCATGTTCACTGATAAAAAATTGAATTAAATTGATGACTCTACCATAATATTCTTTATCTAATTTAACTAATCATCCTGAATTATAATATTGGAGTCAATATAATTTTACCTTTTACAATTTGATTACATGATCTCTAATAATTTCTGAAATTTTCCAGAAAAAATGTGAACTCTGCATCAATCTGAATCACATTTTCTCTTAAAATCATTACTGATTATTATTTTATATTAAAACTATTTTGGATCAACAATCATTAAGATTCAAGGTTTGTAAAATAAAAAATAGTTTCTTCTATACTTATCAAAACATGAAAAATATAATCAAATATTTTTAATGAAACCATTCCAGAAACATTCGACTATTCTTGGTCAGGATGGGGAGGTTAGTTATATTAGTTATGAATTCCATTTACATTATTTTTCTATCCAAATTTGTAACATCATTTTATCCTTCATTAGAAAATTTCTTAACAAATTATATTTCCATAATGTCAAAATCAACAGTGTTGACTTTTACATCAACTTTTGTCTTTGAATTTTAATCTTATTCATCATTATTTGATGATGAATATAGTTCTTATTATAAAGAAGATTATTCCTCCTATATACTTTATAATTATTCTTCCTATTATTCTTTTAGTGTAGATATAATAATTATGATGACGATAATGATGATACCATTTTGGTCTTGGTTTCATCACATTCATCTACATTCTATCATTCTTCTTTATATTCTTCTTCCTCTTCTTCATATACCTATTCTACTATTTATTCCTTAAATTCTTCCTCTTCTTCTTCTTCTACTTATTATACTTCTTTTTCATGGAATTTTTCATCAATTTCCTTATCTATTTCTTCTTGATGTTTTCTAGTAGTTCTATGATCTTCATTTCCCAAATATATCAGTGCAAATACTTTTTCTTAAATAATTATTTCTTTTCCCTTGTCTGGGACCAAATGAATATCATCATAAACCATATTCTATTTTCATATTCACAAGAAGATATTTAACTATATATAATTATTTTTTTGGAATATTAAAAAGTGTTCCTTAATCTATAAACAAACTTATACACTTATTTTTTTTGATGTGTATAAGAAGTTACTTTTATATATGGGATATTATAGTCTCTAGAAATCATAACAATATTATTATCTCCAGTGTTGATAAAAAATGTTTCCAACCTATCACTCTAGTACTAATAGTTAGCAGCATCAATGATATGTGGTGGGATTGGATTTAGATTTTCTATAGAAACAATGTTAAAACCTTCCATCATAAAACATCATAAATTCCATTCTACAAATACAGGATAGTATAGAAAGGTTTATAAACAAAAAATTTATATCAAAACATAATAAAAATGTCATTATATTGAAGAAGTAAAAAAATTAGTATTTATAAGAAGTATAAAACTACTATAATGCTAATTTGTGGATCATAAGAATTATCTTAGAGGGATATACATACAATAGGGGGTTTAATTGTAACTTAAAAACATAGTTTTTGATGTTTAAAAAAAACCCTATGCAATTTTAAATTATTTTATCAAACTCAGAATCAATATCATTATTATAGTCACATAGTGAGAACTATAAATAGTTTAATTATATCAGTGTAAAAGATTAGTATCATGATGGATCTGATTATCTAAGAATTGTTTTTATCATAATTATATTAACATTGATAAAACAAACAATATAGAATATTGAGTATGATGACTAATTTTCTATTACATTTTGTGGAATTGATACGTATGAAATCAAAAAAACAATAGGTATGTAAAATTAATAATACATAAAGGATATATTAAAAAGACAATTCTTTTAAACTAATGAGTAAGGTATTAAATAACCTTGACTAAAGGTATTTACAATTTTATACTCATAGCAATGTATATCATTCCATATCAACAAATCCCTTGATACGTTGATTAGATTAGATCCTTCTTCCTATACCTGAAAGCCCTCAATAGAATAATCAGATTAAATATTTATTCCTAGCCCTATAATCACTTGATTGGATGGATTATATTCACTGTCTTACTATCCTTGGAATCCCAAGATAATTACAATGATCAGAGTTGGATTATAGTTACAAAAGTTCTTAAGGAGCCAACCTGACAAGGTTTCCTTATAACAAAGAAATCTAAATGATTACATTAACTAATAATGAGTAGTTAACAAAGAAAAATATTTAAAATAGAGTAACCCATAAACTTAAAAATTGTAGAGGGAAAGGTATTTATTGTCAAACTCTTAATGATCATATTTCCATGTTTTTTTGAAACAACCTCAGATAGGTGGTGCTTGATAGCTCATTAGAAATTGAATGTCCATCATCATATTGATTAACACCATTATAGTGTTAAAGATAATCCTTAAATTTTAAAAAAAGTATTATTATTCCAATTATAAACTTCAGTCAGTCTGATAGACTTCCTTAACAATGTCACCTTGATGATCTTTATATATGTTAGTCAGATTGTATCAATACCAGTATCAGTCTAATTGATAAGAATTTTTTTAGTACGATATTCATGAATAAATAATAACGTCTATTATAATATATGAGAGTATAATTTATCCAAAAAATACTCATTCTAATTAATATAATGAATAATATTAATGTTCATATTTGTAATACATTACATCTTATTCTATGCTTTTTGAAGAAAATTTTATCCACAAAACCAGACTAAACTGCTTGAGACATAAAAAGTTAGTAAAAATGTCTTAAGAAAGAGTTTGTGATTTCCAAAACTAATGGAATTGAAATTTATGAAGTATAAATTATGACTCATTAATATTCATAGAATAAAGATAGTGGTGAAAAATTGAAGTTATCGCTTCCTGGAGGCGGTAGCCCACACAACACAGGATTAGTGATTTTGTTTTTCTTAATAGAAAAGGGGGAATGTGGTTACAATTTATTCTGTTATCATAATAAAATTAAGCATAAAATTAATTATTATGTATTATATTAGAATTATAAAATTATATTTTGTATGGTAAGAAAGAAAAAAAAGTTATGGGGAAAAAGTGCTCACGTTGAGGACTTGGGCTTTCCCTTGGAAGACTCCGTTGAAATGGAGGTCTTAAGATAATATTTTATTACTAGTTCATAATGTAAAAAGAATAAAACTATAAATTAAGGATAATGGGATGATTTATATGTGGAAAATAATTATTGGACTTGAAGGGGTGTTGAGAGGCTCTTTTTATAAGTAGTGATAATGAATTTTTTTTAAATATTTAATCTTAATATAAAGAGGGCACATATTTCACATGTTATGAGGCCTAAAAAAAGTGAAATAATAGATTAAGGGAATTTATAATGTCATTAATCCATATAATATTTATTTTAAACCAATTTTTAAATATTTATTATGTATTTTACGCTTATAAATTTTACATCTACCATTTTTTTACCGCGCTAACTAATTTTTACAAAAGTCATTTAATATTAAAGACTAAAAATAAAATGGGTATTATTAAATAATATTGAACTAAAAATTTCAAAATATGAAAAAAAAATTAGATAAAACTATTTTTTGTAAATCTCAATGTTTACATTAGCAAATGTAATGAAAAAACCATTTTTATAAAAAGTGAATTTTTTTGTTTAAAATTTACATGCACCATAAATGTATCGATGTATTTTATTTTAATGATATAAATTGTTTTATCATAAAATAAAAAAAATTATTTTTCTTTAAAATCAATGAAAAATAATATTTTATCAAAATAATATTTAATTAAACGAAAAGAACCAAAGTAGTTTTTATTGCAAAATATTACTCAAGCCCTTTAAATGTTAATGAAATATTTTCTTTAAAAATTCAAATTAGTAACTTTGAAATGTAAATTTTTAAATATTTAACAAATATTATATCAATTAATGTGTTTAGAAAATTATACATCTTTCTAATAAAATTATAATTTTATAGTATTTGTAAAAATTGTATTTTTACTATTCACATACAAATCGACAATTTTTGGAAATGTTCCAAAAAAACAATCTAAGATAATTTTACCATTATGAATTATAAAAAATTATTCATTTTATCTAATTATCATTCTAAAAATTCTATATTTTTCTTTTGAATGAAAATAAAAATGTAACGATAAACTACTTTTATTGAAAATTTTATTTTTGACCATTAAGTGTTTTAAATATAATTTCATATCAATCAATAAATTAAATAACATTAAAATTTTAGTTGATATTAGTATATATAATATATTATTATTAAAATATTTTAAAAATATTTGAGTTTTATTTATTATGAAAAATTACATGACACATTAAAAAACATCCTTTTTAATATTAATTTAGTATCTTCTAAATATAATAAATTTAAATTTACAAATATGTCATTATTTAAAATATTTTTTCCTATTTTTTTGTTTTATTAATAATAATCATCTTATATATTGTGTATCATTTTAGTTAAGAGTCGCATGTGCAATTTTCTATCGAAAACCACATTTATTTAAGGAATGCATACTTTGAAATATAAAATTGATAAATTATCCACTTTTAATGAATTATATCCTATTATTTTTAATTATTTTTAACTAATGATATTATATATTTTATATAAAAGATACATGTGACTCAATATATTATTCCTAGAGATATATCAACCTTTCAAATATTAGAATCATATCTTTATTCCTATAATATGATTATCACTAATATTGAGTTTTTTCTCTACCTATTTGTGCTGAGTGCCTATTTTTATTTGGTATCAAGAACCAAATAATCTAATTTTCAACTAAAGGGTGTTCATAATAATACTTTGATATAATATCATCTTTTGATATGAAATATGATCTTGTTATTGAGAATAATTTTCTCTCTAAGCGGAGAGAACCAATCCATTTCCAAAATCACTTCAAATTTATCTAAAATAAGAATAATAAGATTTTAATGAGTCATATTTACATAAACATTAAATTAGTATAAAATATTCATGCTATTATATGTTTTCTTTGATAGTAAAATAATTAAGGTGATTATTTGATATTGTTAGAAAATGGAAAAGGTTTACTAGGGTGTCTAGAATAGAATCTAATACCTATAAATTTGATTTAGAGGGTGACTGTCCCCATTCAAACATTCCTTTAAAAACATAAATTAAGTGGTAGGTTTTTAAATTTGTTGAGAAGGCCATAAATTCCTATTATCCTTATAGTCCAGTGTTATAGCATCAATTTTCAAAATTCCATAAATCCTTTTATTTAAATCATTATGGTATGGATGGTGTATTTATTATGACTTTTATAACTTTCAATGTATTTTATTACCTATTTTAATCTATTAAAAAATCACAAGACCCATTTTAAAACATTCTATAATGGAAACATTATCGTTTTCCATTTATTCAATCATTTGGATGATTATTCAATCCTTTTGGACATGTAGGAAGTTGAATGTTCTTTCCTTCATCGTCTTTATCACATGAACCTCAATGATACATCATCTATATATTCTTAATTTTTTTGAAACAAAACTAATTTTTCATCAATAATCCAAATTCTTGATAGCTGGTTTGGAATAATCACATAGATTCTAACTCCATATCATATCTCATTAAGTTTCTTGTTGAGATAACCTTCATATTCTCTATAGAATCAATAATTTACTTGATCCCTCCTAGATTCTTCCGTTATAATGAAAGGGATAACACAAGTGGTGATAATTTAACATTATATTATAATTTTTATAAATGGTCTAATGAAATTTATACTTTGAAATGTATTACTCTTGAAAATGATCAAATAAGCTTTGAGTTCACCCTAAATCACTATCAGTTCAATCAAATATTCATTTAGTTGGGTTCTCTTATACTCCTTAACCAAATTCATTACCAAAAAAATCATTAAAAAATTATTGTATCTAGATTTTGATTAAAAAATTAATATCTCAAAATATTTTCAAAACATATGTTCAGTTATTCCACTTTTTCATAAATTGGGTGATATTAAGTTAATACCCAATAAACTCCTTTTCAATTTACTACCCCTTTATACATTTGTGATAGAGAAATAATCCTTTTTTAGTATATATATACTGATGTTATTACATATTAAACAACACAATATATACTTTAATAAAATAATAATACTTTGTCTTTTATAGAGACTTATCCTTTATACTTTTCCTAAGATGTTTCACTAGAGTTCAGTAAAAAAATCCTAAAAATAACTAAACCCTACCTTGATACCAACTATGGAGGCCCAATGTACATAAAAAATTATATTATAAATTTACGTGAATAAAAATTTAATCTCACAATTGGTTTCGTAAAATGAAAGACTAGATATTTAGTGTCTTGGATTATTTTCGACATAAAAAACTAAAATTATAAAACTTGCCAATATTTCTTCACAACTACTCATATGAAAACCCATATATTTTATGCTTATAATTTAATTCATTATTACATAATTATACACATAATAAAATCCCAAAATATAATGAATAATAGTGTATTTGGGAAAATAGTTACATAGAACATCAACTTGATACATGGATACATCAACATTATTGAAAACATCCTTTGTATGCTCTGAAAATTCGATCCTTCTTTTAAAACTACATGGGATATCCTGGGGACATACATAAGAAATGGGTGATATATACATCATAGTAATGTAATAAATAAAGCATAGAATAATGTAAAGAAACACATGAAATCCATCACTCATATCTATTTAATTTATGAGGGGTGATAATCATACTCTTGAATAATGGGGAACGATATAACATTATAGCACAAATAGAACATCAGAATGTGGAAAACATAAAAAATGATATAATAAGAATAATTAGAGGATAACATCCAATAGAACATAAAATAATTTTCTTATTATACCCTCATATAGAATCTCATTAGATTAAAACATTACATAATGCATTTAAGGGATTTATAATCATGGCCCAATCTGTCACATACATATCATGTAAAAGCATAAGTGTTTTACATAGATCATTCAACTTATGATCATATTTGATAATATTTAATCTCAATAGTAAGGATTTGGGGTTACATACATTTATGTCCCAAATAAAAGGTGGATAGTTACATCCTGTGGAATACCCTTGAGTGTAATGGGAATGGTTATTTACAATAAAATTTTTGTTATGGAATATTATAGGATAATTTTGGGGACATAACAGGGATACATAATGATTAATGAGAGGTATTAATGGAGTAAAATTGGTATCTCTTCACATTAATATAACAAGTTAAGTAATATGCATGTGAAAAAACATATCCAAATATGATCAATTAGAAATCAAAAGGAATAATTTAAAGAAGTTTCTTGAATAAAAAAGAGAAGGAGAGGATCACTTTCCTTGAGAGGTTGTTCCCTAAATATTGGTATGAGATTATTAAGTGCTTGGGGAATCATTGGGAGGTCTCCATAGAGGAAATCATAGAGAAATTTCATTATAAAATGGTTTTTAGTTAGGATTAATTAGAAGCTGATTTGTTTGATACAGTGAAAAAGTGGAAAATTTATTATTAATTTCTAAACATTGGTTTCTGACATTATATGATAAATTAATCTAAAGATCCGAATGTTCCTCGGGTTTTCTCATGGTTCTTCCCAAATAGGTGTAATTCTCATTATTTTAAAATTCTACTAACCCAAATCAATAAAATAATACCATTTCAGGATGCCGAAGTAAGACACTTTTGTAAGTAATTGATTTTAAATCCTCAAAATATAATATATGTGTTGGAGGATTAATTGAGGGTTTATAAAATTAATAAAATAACCTCAAAACACATTATTTCAAAAAGTAAATATATATATGGTCATGGATACCTATTATAGAACATATTACTTCACTTTTGGGTCATTATGATGTCCTAACACACTCTGTATATTTACACCATATTTAATGTTTACCAAAATATCCTTATATCTTTGGAAATGAAGAAAAATAACCATCGTATAATTTTGATGTGATAATTTTGAAAAAATATGCTTTATTTTATCCAAATAATTAAATAAATATATGATAGTATAATATTAAATCAAAAACCCCATTTATTTAAAATTCTAGTCTTTTTGAAAATAACATTTTCTAACCCTCATAAAAATTATTTTTGAATTCATTAAATTATATTATAATTTATATTTAAAAAATATTATATAAAAATATAATTTTATTAATATATAATTTATTAAAAAAATTCGTGAATTTATCAAAAGGAGTGCCTTTATTAAAATTATATATTTCCCTAAAAAAAATTTTGTTTCCTCATATCTAAATAAAATTTTTATCCAATGAATTATTTAATAATTTATAATTTAATAATGAAAAAGAACAAAAATAATAATGATTTTATTAAAAATAAAAAATATAAAAATTAATAATATTAGGTTTGATATATATAACCACTTATTACACTATTTTTCACCCTAAGGGTAAGGTGTATAAAGTCGAGAATTTTATGGGGTTGTTAAATGAACATGCTTTGGGTCATGATCTCCATGAGATTAAAATTTCTACATAAAAGATTTCTATCATGAATTAGTTATTGAATATAGGATTTGTCTTGGTCAATAGAAAATCACAATGATGCTATATCCCTTGTAATCTCTAATGAATGTGCCTCATAGGGTATGTTCCTATTGGTCGAGACTATCAATATTTCATTATATTTGAATTGGAAGTTATCAAAACCCTTAATGTAAAAATATTAATGGCCACAATTTAATTTCTATATTATCAATGGTTATAATTTATAATGCTATTTTAAATCTGAAAGACAATATAATGGTTTAAAAATAAACAAGGGAGTCAATGTTTTATCCATAACAAAATTTCTTAGTAAATATTTTATACATTACAAATGGGAATTTCATTTATACTAGTTTTGTTCATTACATTATCACTCCTTGAAAAATTCTATCCTCAAATTTTCAAATTCATATATTAAATTTATGTGGGTAATTATATTTCATCACCTCTTCTAGTTCACATATCGCTTCATTAAACCAGGGTTCTTCCACAACATTTTGATGCGGTGAGTTTTCTTGTTTCATTAAATTTTTGAATTTTTGAACTAAGATCTTCGCTGAATGATCCTTGTATTAAACATCATTCTCCATTGGTACTACCTATGGGTCAAGTACATGGGAGTGTTCTAGTTTTTATTTCATCAAATGGGATACATGGAACACATCATGTAATTGATATAGGTTAGGTTGGAGAGCAAGTCGATAGGCCAACACTCTGATGCGGTCAAGGATCTCAAAAGAGTTGATGTATCTCAGAGTAATATTTACCTTCTTCTGAAAACTCATGACCTTGTTCCATGAAGATATACTGAGAAACAATTTATCTATGCCTCAAACTCTGGGTCTCATCTATTATTATCCACATAGATTTTTTTCAAATTTATGATGATTTCTTTTGATGAATAATGGTTTGAACCTTCTCTATCTTCTATTGGATAAGATCAAGTCTCATAAGATTATTATATTGTACTTTATCCCAATATGTTTTATTCTAACACCTCTTCCCATATAGATCCTCATAAGGTTCCAGTTGAATGCTATAATGAAATTATTGTTATATGATAACTCCGCTAGGGTATGGATTTGAACCCAGAATCCTTGAAAATCCATTGAACTTGATATCAAAATATCCTCCAGAGATTGAATGGTAATTTTGGTTTGACTGTAACAACCTGGAAATTCCATGAGAGTTTTTTTTCTTAAATACATTTTAATTTTACGAGTCTGCAAAAACTTACGGTGCTTGATTCTGAGGCCCGGGGTGCCCGGAATCAATTTTTGAAGTTTTGTTCGGGTACGTTCAGTAAATGCAAGAGCATGATTTTATAACTTTTGAACCGGTGCTCATAACTTAAATATGAGTGCACTATTGAACTTGCAGTTCCAGTATTCACATAAGAAGACTTTCACCTCGACGGTAGTTGGTCGAGAATAAATGTTAGTTTTTTTTTTGGATTTTCATAAAACTAATAATAAAATATAATGTGAAACACTTTATTTTATTTGAGCCGCCTTTCAGTGTGTGGAGGTTAAAACCTCATCATAGAGGCTAGAGGTGGGGCCACTGCAACTTAACCTCCCATGAGAGGTTATGGTGGTGGGAACCACCCGAACACAACCTCCCATGAGAGGATTAATGTGGAGGGGACCACACGGGCTTAACTCCCCTATTAATGGGAAGAGTGGAAAACCTCTCAACTCCCCTCATTAATGAGGGGGAAGACTCTTGGAATCCTCCCATTAATTAAAGCCAGAACACCTCTTAAACTGTGCCAGCATAACTTAATTGTCTTGCCCCATTTAATTTTAAGTAACTGTGTACTTGGAATTTAAGAAGGTACCTAATAAATGAACCATCATAAATTTCAATGATCGGTACCTACGTCCCTCCATCGCCTATATAAAGGAAGCTTGGGGGGAGGTTTTGGGATGGCTTCACCAAGCGACGAAACACTGGCAGAGTGATGTGACACCCAACACTTGGAGGATTACGCCTTCTCCAAAGAAGAATGCTCCACTGACAAATAATGTCAACCTTGACTTTGACCATCTTCCTCTGAACTCCTTCGGATATGAGACATCCTCATCCACAATGAATCGATGTCGGCCATTTTGTGCCAACGTCAACCAAATATGGGCAAGGTAGGGGGTTTCTTACTTGATATTATTATACCCTTTTCTTATCTTCCTCATCGGATAAAAAGAGATTGTTGAGGATGTGTTATTTATTATCTACTTTTCATCATGAGCTAAATGATACCATCCTAAACACGGAGGGTGTAGGCCAACCTAACCTGGCCTAACACCCTCCGTCGATTTTATTCCTTGTGGTGATCTTCGAAGTGGCAATGAGGCGACGAAGGCGGCAACGACAAAGGTTGCACTCCCTGCAGCCTACCCGTGCCCTGTCGGGCGCCCCGTCGGCCAGCCCTCACGCTGTTCGCGCCCCACCGGCCTGCTCCTGCCTCATCATCCTTCCCACCGCCTACCCGAGCTTGGCCGGGCTCCCCACCGTCCTACCCGCGTGTTTCCTGCACCCCGCTGGCCTGCTCGCGCCCTTCCCATGCCTTGTCAGGAGCCCCGCTGGCATGCCTGTGTGCTGGCGGTGCCCCAACAGCCTGCCCGCTCCCTGCCCGGTGCACTGCCGGCCTACCCGCGCACTTCCCGGCGCCTTATCGGCTTCCCCACGCTCTGCCCGACACCCTGCCAACCAGTCGGCACCCCGCGCGGCCCGACCACTCCTTGCCCGGTGCCCTGCACGGCCTGCCCGCACCCCAGCTCCTGGTCAAACAAGACTAGCTGCGCCGACCACCCGAGCTGGCCTGAGACATCCTTCACAGCATCAGTGGACGAACCGGCTCTCCTTTCCTGTCTGAGCTAGACGACCCACGCCCCATGTGGTGCTGGACGAACCGACACCGGCTTCCAGGCCGAGCCTCCTACATGGCAGCATCCGGGCCGAACCGCCCCTGCAGTCCGCTGGGCCGGGCCCTGCGGACTAGGCCGAACCTAGTGGGATGACATGCCCAACGGGCCGAGTCTGACCAAGTGGGTCAGACTGGGTTGGCCTAGAATGGGTTGGGCTGAGTCGGTCTGACCAGGTCGGACCATGCTGAGGCCCAATACCAACCCATACTTTCTTCGACCATATCTTTGGCACCAGAAGTCCGTTTGACGAACTGTCTGCGGTGTAGGTATTCTTGGAATTCAATGGTCCCTTTGTGTATACCCCACTAGAGTTAGGGTTAATGTTGAGATACTGTTAGGTGGGATCATACATGAATCCAACCAGGCCCCTAGGACTAAAAGGCTAACAACTCACAGACTGGGCGTCTGATTGATGCGTCGTCTGTCGTGTTGATTTTCTTATGGAAATACCGATCCTTTGGATACATAGACATGGGACTTTATGTAAGTAGATATATCAACACTTGGCTTGAGGATCGGACCCTCCTGGAATCAAGCGTGCTTTGTGGAAACCCTGTGGCTGGCTGTGCACTTTTGACTGATCCTAGATCAGGTGTTGGTCCAACAGTTCTGATGACTATTCCTGGATCATGTGTTGGTCTGACAGTTCTGACTTCTATTCCTAGATCATGAGTTGGTCTGACAGAATAGCTGGTCCTGGATCATGTGTTGGTCCAATAGCTCTGACTATCTTTCCTGGATCATGTGTTGGTCTGACAGTTCTGACTTCTATTCCTTGATCATGTGTTGGTCCGATAGAATAGTTGTTCATGGATCATGTGTTGGTCTGATAGCTCCGAATACTATTCCTAGATCATGTGTTGGTCTAAAAATTCTAATAACTGTTCCTGGATCATGTGTTGGTCCGACAATTCAAACCACTAGTCCTGGATTCTCTGTGGGTCCGACAGTTTAGATGATTTAGTGGCTACATCTGATCATCTCTATCTCTCTACCAATGTTTTATACCTTTGTGAGTTGAGTCAGTAACTTTTTATTTTACCTCATGATTGAGATGGATTTCCTGAAACTTAGGTATATGTATGGGCATATACCTAAGTGTTGTTATCTGTTGATTTCTTACTTTGTATTTTATCCTTATTGAATTTTGTGAGACCTTGAGTGTATCAGGGTCCCAACTGAGTATCATTATACTCAACCCTACGCGAGATATGACCACACCTCATCATGTTGGTTGCAGATGACGGACAACACTGACCGAGGCTGAGTAGACAGAACTGGATGGTACTCGGAGGTGGACCACATGACGTGATGGTACACAAAGGAGACATATGGATGTGGAGTGTTATGGAGGATATTTTTACCACCCTTTAGGTAGGATCCATGGTGGATGATCCTAGAGCTACCTTCACCTTTCAGCTATTTTTTCCTTTTTAGTTTTACTTGTACTTTTAGTTGCGCTTGTATTTCCAGCCCCTTTACTTTTAAGCACTCTAATGCTATACAGTTTTACTTAGTGTTTTGTATCTAGCTGTGTACTCTTTTGTGTTTGTTTTCAGTTATAAAGGCAATCCCTTCCCAGTTTAGGGATTTATGCCTTTGGTGCTAGTCGCTATCCCTTGGCCTATGGAAGGCGGGATTGGGGTAGTTGTTGCATGAGACCTGGGAGATAGGTCATTAAAAATTTGTATCAAAGGAGTCGGTTCTACCACAGAACATAGGACTCTGATCTTTCTTTTCTCTGAAGCAATAGTGTTAAGCGTACTGAGTTCGTTTTTCAGTTCAGGGAGTCTAGTGTTGTTGCGGTGGACGATGTATCCATACACCAGGAACCTTACTTCTGATTTACGACTCCGTGCATGAAAAAACTGATTGCATGTGTGTTTTCAAAAGTTTTCTGTAGGTCATCTCAGTCAGGTCAGCTCACAAGGTATAATATTTTTATGGTGTCACATCTGTTCAGGATGCCTCCATGTAGATAACTAGTTAGAGTTCTAAGAGAGGACATAATGATGTCCCACTGAGCGACGAGGCTCCAGTGCAGGGCCCTCTTACCATGTTGGCACCTTCGGGTGGTGTACCAGCAGCACCACCACCTATTGGGAATCAGATTCCACCAGCCACACTGGAGGACGGTGGATGCTAACTGAGTGCATTTCATGCATTCCAGTGGTAAAGGCCTCCAAAGTTACGAGGCGATTCATATTCCTAGGCAGTAGAGGACTAGCTGGAAGCGATAGCTAGAGTTCTCTACCTAGTTGAGACACCCATAGAGAAGATAGTGATCCTAGATACTTGTGTTTTCCAGTGAGTGACCATGAGGTTGGTCCGCATAGTGATGAGTCTTCGATACGTGGACCGTTGCCCGAGATTGTACCTTCAAGTAGTGTGTCAGATATATCACTGCCTGTTGGTCAGTAGTTGCAACCGGTGGTACCGGTAGACGACACATGAAGGCTTAGTGCCTTACACATGTTTTATCACCACATACCCCTCATGTTCCGAGGTGAGCCTGAATCACAGGCGGCTGAGGACTTTCCTTAAGAGGTGACTAAGATTTCTCTAGAGCTTATACAGCTTCATCAGGACAACTTGATAGTAGTTGAGTATTCATAAAGGCATACCGATCGTTCTCGGTACTCGATGAATATGATATGATCAGTGCTTTGGGGATCAGACATCCGAGCCATCACCTTTCACCTAGATGCTAGAGAAAACCTTTGTGGTTGAATGTTCTTTGGCTCAGTGGATACAGCTAGTGAATGCTAGCAGTGGGAAAGGATGAAATTGGCGCCAGTCTCGGAGATTTGAGTGTGTAAAATGTTTTGAGAAGAGGATGTGTTAAGGACAGATGAAGTTAGAGGGAAGGGTAAGAGAGTAACTGCATGCGGTCAAGGAGTGTGGCCAAAGGGATCTAGGATTGAATCGAGGTATGGTCTGTGTCTACTACTACCTTCCATATCAATAGACATTGGTACAAATCATTCCTTCCTTCCCCGAATCTTGTCCCAGACCTAGTGTTTCCGGTTAAACTGTTTACTTGACCCTCACATCCAGAGATACCTTTGGGAGGAGACTCGATAATCACACTTAATCTGGCGGTGTGATTTGACCCTTTAGGAAAGAGTTTCGGTTTGAACCTCTTGGTGGCAGCGTCGAGGCCTTATGACATTAGTTTGGGAATGGAATGGGCAACAACAGTTCATACATAGATTGACTGTATTAGGCAAAAAATCTATGGTTTATCTATAATGTTGGGATGAGGTTTTCCTTAGTCGGTGAAAAAGGAACCTAAGGCATCACAGGTTAAAATCATGCATAGGAGGGTGTATTCGATCTCTCTTGAGTCGACCATCCTTACCCTCATGGTAGTAGGAGTTCTGAGTTTTCAGTTCCAAACATGAGTGACAGAACATAGTGACATCTTTTTAAAAGATGTTTCCAGGATTACCCCCACCCCCAAGGGTGAGGGATGTCTGCTTTGGCGGGATACTACCAGAGGTTTGTTCTAGACATCTCTAGAGTTGAAACACCACTATCAGCCTTGACAAAGAAGGGGAAACCCATCGTGTGGTCTAAGAGATGCCAATAGAGCATTCAAAAGATGAGGAAATTGCTAACTAGTGCCCCCATCTTGAGGCTTCTAGAGGAATGAATAGGGTGCGTAGTCTACTACGACACATTAGAGACTAGACTCGGGTGTGTCCTGATGCAGGAGTAAGCAGTGATTTCATACAGTTCTTGGCAGCTGAGACAACACGAGTATAACAACTCTACACAAAACCTACAGTTAGAAGTAGTGATTTTCTCCTTGAAGATGTGGTGACACTATCTGATGGGAGAGCGTTTTACCATGTACTCTAATCACAAGAGTCTCAGGTATATCTTCTCTCATAAGGACCTGAACCCGAGATAGCGACGTTGGATTGAGTTCCTCTAGGACTGTGATTTTGAGATAGTCTATACTCCTTGGAAGGGGAACGTTTTTGAAGATGCACTCAGCAGGAGAACAAGTATACATCTACTAGGTGAGGTGATAGAGCAGCTGGCTACATTACAGATATGCTTTGTAGATAAAGATGGGGCATCCTTTCTACAGTCTCTTACAGTCACACCTCCTCTTCATTAGTGATTCAAGGAGGCGAAGTGTGGAGATGCTGACTGTGATACACGACGTGCTCAGATATCCACAGCGCAGGCACTTGATGGATTTTTTGAAGGTGGAGAGCACATCATCCTCTCTAGAGGATGTACCATGGTACCAGTAGCCCTTCAGGAGTAAGTGTTTAAGGAGTTCTGCACTTCCCCATTAGTGATACATCCAAGAGTGGTGAAGATGTACTAGGACCTTCGACTACAGCATTGGTGGCCATGTATGAAGAAGGCGGTATCAGAGTTTGTCTCTCGATGCCTCACTTTTCAGCAAGTGAAGTCGGAGCACCAGGTACCAGCAGGCTTGGTACTACCCTTAGAGGTCCCATATTGGAAGTGGGATGGGATATCAAGGGACTTCATGACAGATCTTCTACGTCCATATAGGGGTCACGACTCGATTTGGGTGATCGTCGACCGACTCAGCAAGTCGGCCCACTTCCTACTGATCAGAGAGCACAGTTCAGTAGAGATCTTGAGACACCTCTATGTGAAAGAGATTGTTCCTTTACATGGTATATTTTCAACGATTTTATACGATCATGATTCATAGTTTAATTCCCATCAATGGAAGGGGTTGCAGGAGGATTTCAAGATGAAGCATCGTTTGAGCACCGCCTTCCATCCTTAGATGGATGGTCTGACTGAGCGGAACATTCAGACCCTTGAGGACTTTCTATGTTCATGTGTCCTCAACTTCGGTCGCCGCTGGGAGGATCACTTAGCTTTTGTCGAGTTTTCCTATAGCAACAGCTATCACTCGATCATAGAGATTGAACCTTTTGAGGTGTTATATGGGAGACCTTGTAGATCAACTTTGTGCTATACTGGCCCAGAGGAGTCAGCACTAGTGGGACCAGAGATGGTACGAGCTACCATGAAAAAGGTGCAGATCATCTGGGTGCGGATGAAGTCTGCATAGAGCAGCTAAAGGACATATGCAAACTGGAGAAAGAGACCTCTAGAGTTCGAGGATGGAAACCACGTATTTCTACAGGTCTCACCCTGATGAGGACTACGAAGATTTGGCCGATGCGACAAGTTTTATCTGAGATTCATCGAACCATTACAGGTCCTCAGCAGATTAGGTGAGGTTGCTTACCACCTGGCTATTCAACCTTAGTTGCACTGTGTGCATGATGTCTTCCTCGTATCTTAGTTGAGGAGATATGTGCACGACCCATCTCACATCATCGACCATGGAGAGTTGGATGTCGATAATGGGTATACCTTTATAGAGGTCCCAGTGGAGATTGAGGATCAACAAGATTGGGTCCTACGTGGACGGTTGATACCTCTTGTGCGCATTCGCTGGCAGCATGGGAGCCTCTACAAGAGCACTTGGGAGCGGGAGGTTCATATGCATGCTCAGTACCCCCATTTGTTCCCTTATTTCTAGTTTTAGCTTACTGGGACATAATGTCCTGAGTTAGGGAGAATGTAATGACCTGAAAATTCCATGGAAAATATTTTTTTCTTAAATACATGGGAATTTTACAAATCTGCAAAAAATTACGGTGCTTGATTCCGAGGCCCGGTGTGCCTGGAATCAATTTCTTAGTTTTGTTCGGGTACATTTAGTAAACGTATGAGTGAGATTTTATAACATTTGAACCGGTGCTCGAAACTAAAATCCAAGGGCACCGTTGAAATCACAGCACTAGTATTCACTTATGAATACTTTCACTTCGACGGTAGTTGGTCAAGAATAAAAGTTAGTTTTTGGATTTTCATAAAAAAATAATAAAATAAAGCATGAAACTCTTTATTTTATTTGATCCACCTTTTAGGGTGTGGAGGTTAAAACATCCTCATGGAGGTTGGAGGTGGGGCCACCACACCTTAACCTCCCATGAGAGGTTATGGTGGTAGTGCCCACCCGAACTCAACCTCTCATGAGAGGATTAATGTGGTGGAGACCACACAGGCTTAACTCCCCTATTAATAGGAGGAGAGGAAAACCTCTCAACTCCCCTCATTAATGATAGGGGAGCCTCTTGGAATCCTCCCATTAATTAAAGCCAACACAACTCTTAAATAGCACCAGCATAACTTAATTGGCTTACCCTTTTTAATTTTAAGTAATTGCATCATCGGAATTTAGGAAGGTTCCTAATAAATGAACCGTCATAAACTAAAATGATCGTTACCTACCTCACTCCATCTCCAATATAAAGGAAGCTTGGGGGGAGGTTTTGGGATGGCTTCACCAAGCGACGAAATGCTGGAAAAGTGTGGGATGCCCAACACTTTGAGGATTATGCCTTATCCAATAAAGAACGCTCCACCGATGAAGAACGTCAACCTCGACTTCAACCATCATCCTCAAAACTCCTTCCGACATGAGATATCCTCGTCCACAATGAATCGACGTCCACCTTTTTGTGCCAACCTCTACTAACTATGAGAAAGGTAGGGGGTTTATTACTTGATTTTATTTTACCCTTTTCTTATCTTACTCATTGGATAAAAAGTTACTTTTGAGGACGTGTTATTGATAATATACTTTTCTTGATGAGCCAAATGATATATCCCTAAACGCAGAGGGTCCGGGCCAACCTAACATGGGCCAACACCCTCCGTCAATTTTCTTCTGTGTGGTGTTCTTCGAAGCGGCAACGAGGCGACGAAGGCAGCAACGACAAAGGCTTTGCTACCTGTGGCTTGTCCGCGCCCTTCCGGGTGCCCCGCCGGCCTGCTCGTGCACTGCCCGTGCCTAGCCGGCTTGCCCGCATGCTGCCTGCGACCCCCCCCCCCCCTCCGGCCTTCCCGTGCTTTGCCGGGCACCCCGCCGGCCTGCCCGCGTGCTGCCCGCGCCCTGTCGTCCTGTCCGGCGCCCCATCGGCCTACCTGGGCACTGCCGTACCGGCATGCCCGTGCCCTGCCCGGCGCCCCGTGCGGCCAGCTCGCACCCCGGCTCCCGGCCGAACCGGCCAAGCCATGCCGACCACCCGAGCCGACCCGCACCATCCTTCGCAGTGTCACTGTCCGAACTGGCTCAGCTTTCCTAGCCGAGCCACCTAAGATATGCCCCACGTGTTGCTGGATGAACCAGCCCGGACCTCCGGGCTGAGCTACCTATGCGGCAACCTCTGGGCCGAACTTCCCCCGTAGTCCGCTGGGCTGGGCCCAGTGGACCGGGTCGAACCTAGTGGGATGAACCGCCTAATGGGTCAGGCCAGACCAAGTGGGTCTAACCAGGTCGACTTAGACAAGGTCGACCTAGACTGGGTTGTGCTGAGTCGGTCTGACCGGGTCGGACCGGGCCCATGCCCAATACTGACCCATACATTCTTTGGCCATATCATTGGCAACAGACATCTATTTGACGAACCATCAACAACATTGGTATTCTTGGAATGTGATGGCCCCATTGAGTATACCACACTGGAGTTCGGGGAAATGTTGAGATACAGTCAGGTTGGATCATACACGAATCTAGCCGGACCCCTAGGACTAAAAAGCTAATAACTCGCAGATCGGGCGTTCGATTGACACACTGTCTGTCTTGTAGAGTTTCTTATAGAATGATGGATCCTTTGGATACATCAACATGTTCCTTCATGGAATTTGATATATCGAAACCTGGATTCAGGAGAGTACCCTCTTGGAATCAAGAGTGCTTTGTGGAAACCCTATGGATGGTTGTGCACTATTGACTGTTCTTAGATCATGTGTTGGTCCGACAGTTCTGATGACTGTTCCTGGATCATGTGTAGGTCTGATAGTTCTGATTTCTCTTCCTGGATCATGTGTTGGTCTGACAGAATATCTGGTCTTGGATCATGTGTTGGTCTGACATCTCTGACTATTGCTCTGAGGATCATGTGTTGGTTCGACAGTTCTGACATCTGTTCCTAGATCATGTGTTGGTCGGACCGAATAGCTGGTCCTGGATCATGTGTTGGTCCGACATCTCTGAATAATATTCCTGGATTTTGTGTTGGTCTGATAGTTCTAATAACTGTTCCTGGATCATGTGTTGGTCTGACAGTTCTAACCACTGGTCCTGGATCCTGTGTGGGTCCAACAACTTAAATGATTCAGTGGGTACATCTGATCATCTCTATCTCTCTACAAAATTTTTATACCTGTGTGAGCTGAGTCAGTAACTTTTGAGTTTACCTCATGATTCAGTTGGATTACTTGAAGCTTATGTATATGTATGGGAATATACCTATGTGTGTTTATCTGTATATTTCTTACTTTTTAGTTTATTCTTGTTGGATTTTGTTAGACCTTGAGGGTCTCGGGGTCCCTACTGAGTATCGTTATACTCACAATGCATAGGCTATGCCCACAACTCATTGTGTTGGTTGCAGATGACGGACAACACTGACCGAGGCTGAGTGGACAGGATTGGACAGTAACCAAAGGTGGACCACATGGCGTGATAGTACATGGAGGAGACGGACGGATATGGAGTGCTGTGGAGGATATCTGTACCACCCTTCAGGTAGGATCTATGGTGGATGATCCCGGAGCTACTTTCACCTTTCATCTATTTGTCCCTTTTTAGTTGTACTTGAACTTTCAGTTGGGCTTTTATTTCTGACCCATTTACTTTTCCCCACTCTCTTGTTATATAGTTTTACTTAGTGTTTTGTATCCAATTGTGTACTCTATTGCATTTGTTTTCAGTTATAAAGGAAATTCCTTCCCGGTGTTATTGATTTACACCTTTGGTGCTAGTCGCCAGTCCTTGGCCTATGGAAGGCGAGTTTGGGGCAGTCATGGCACGGGCCCTAGGGGACGGTTCGTGACAATGACCATCTATCTGGGGGTGATAATTAGAGTTTAATTTTAGTTTTTTATCAAACGCTTTCTGAAGAATTATCCAAAACGTCTAGGTAGAACTCAGATCTCAATCATATACAATGAAGAGTATCACTCTATATAGGATGAACACTTAACTAATTTATATCTTATCTTGTTGGTAAAAATAGAAATATTCCTTAATTGAAATAAAAATCATCAATCTTTTAAGGTGATTCTAAACCCCACATATGGCATTATTAACATTAGATTTCATGGGGATTCCTACAATGAAATACATGCTTATGTTTTCCCATTTCAATATTTGTATATGAAAGGGTTTCATAATACCATTAGACTTACGCAAATCATCCTTGACTTATTGGCATACCAATCATCGAGATACAAACTCTAAAATCTCCTTCTTCATGTTATCCCACCACATGATTTTATTCAAATATCTATACATCTTATTGATTCCAAGATGAATAGAGAAGTATAATCTATGTGCATCATAAAAAATTTGTCATTTCAATTACGGTTTTTATGGGACACATATCTAGGTTCCAATCCTTATTACCCCATCATTATTAATGTTGAACTTTGTAATACTTTCTATATTATTCTGTTACATATCATCATCTTTCCGAGCCTCCTTGATCTTCTAAAGAATGGATAGATGGTAAGTTATTTGATAAAGGTGGGATGAAGATCCTTTCATTATTCCCATATCCATCCTTTGAATGTCCAATAATATTGGATCCCTTGAAAACCATATCATGGATATATTTATGGGATCCTTTATACTCATTTCATTTTAACATTGTTTAGTTTCCCGTGATGGAAATGGATTGATACATAATAATCCTGGATTATCTCTAACCACCTTTATTGTAATATGTTATGCTCTTTTTGTGTGAATATATACTTGAAATTATTTGACCTATATATATGTCACACTTCTCACCATAGAGATAATGTTTCCAAATATTCAATGCAAATATCACTGCATCCAATTCTATAAAATGAGTTAGTTACTTATTATCATGGATCTTTAGTTAGTGGGAGGCATAATCTATCACTTTTTCATCTTTCATGAATAAAAAACCTAATCCCTTTTTTTATTCATCACTGTAGATCACAAATACTTCCCTAATGGTGGGAAATATAGGAATAAGTGAAATGATTAGCCTCTTCATAAAATAATTAAATATTTCATCACATTCATCATTCACAACTAACCTGACTACCTTCCGAGTTATCTTGGTTAGTGGGATTGAAAATCAAGAAATGTTTATCACAAATTGATGATAGTAGCCAGAAAATCCATGGAATCTAATGATATCTACCATAGATGAAATTCTTGGCCATCCTATAATTTCCCCATTTATTTAAGGATCCATATAAATCCATTTTCTAGTGATAACATGCCATTGGAACATTATTTATTATAACTATAATTCACATATTCTATAATATTATACATCCTTTCAGTCCATAGGGTCTTTAGTATGGTATTCAAGTGCTTATCATGTTCCTCTATGATTTTGGATTAGATAAGAATATATTTATAAATACTACCACGAATTTTTTGAGTTAATTCCTAATGAATCAATTCATTAAGCTTTTGAATATTGTTGAAACATTTTTGAGTCCATATGGAATAACTATGAACTCATAGTACTCATACCTTATAAGAATAGTAGACTTAGTAATATCCACCTTCTTCACCATTACATGATAATATCTGGACCAATGATATACCTTATATAAATACATGAATCCACCTAGCTAATTGAATAATTCATCAATCCTTGTAAGAGGATAAATTTTATTTATTTATATCTTCTTGAGATCATAATAATCAATAACATAGTGCATTGACCCATCCTTCTTCTTGATGAAGAGTTCTGATGCACCCTATAGTGAAGCAATTGGGTGTATAAACACTTTATCTAGATTCACCTATAAATTATTATTCACCATCTTGTGTTTAAACATGAAAATTATATATAGAGTCCTGGATACTAAAAATGATCTATGTATAATATTAATAAAAAATCATCCTCTTTTCTAGGAGGAAGAATGAGAAATTATACTAGAAATAGATCAATATAATCCCTTACAATGGGAATATCTTCAAGGATGATATGTTTTATAATCTGTATCATTTGATCTATGTAATATTTCACATAAGTTAATAATATTCATTCTTGAGATGATTATACCAATGTATATTCATCATCCTCTTTGAACTTGTATGGAATTAGAGGGAGAATCATGATACAAAGGGTTATTTCCTTCTCTTAGAAATTTATTCTGGCTCTATATAAGGAAATATAATATATGCCCATAATTGTATCATATTTCCCTAAATTAATTATTACAAGGTTCACTGGGAATTTTATCATTGAAATTTTGATAGGGGAGGAGTTATATACTTGGGAGGGAATGATTTCCCCATTTTCCATTTTGACCAATAACTCTCCTTCAATGATTTTGGCGGTGTATGAATAGTTCAAATAGTCATGATAGATAGGAAAGAATGCGTAGAACCATAAGTGATTAGAAAAAATTTTAATTTTTTATTCTAGTTCTAATCATTTACTTCATTCGAAATACACTTAGGGAAGAGGATTTTAAACTATTAAATACATAAATGGGGAAATTATGAACATTGAAGGCATAACTCATAAGTTAAATATATTCTTTAACCTATGAATTTCTTAGATTCGATATAAGTTATCCACGATCGATTTCCTAATATAAAATACTATGATAATTTTTGTACCTTTATAACGGTTCACAAAGTTCTTGTGAATTTAATAAAGAATTTACCTCGAGAGTGTCAAACTAGGTGTGTAGAAAGTTCCATTGTCGTTCTCTAGTTTACAATTGAGTCTAGCTCAAAACACCATTTTTATGGTTCTTACCCTTAGGCACATCTATGCTAGAGGTATATCAACTTATATTATCCAAAAAGAGATATATTTTACTTGGAAATACGTAATCTATACATTAAAAATATTTTGGGATGTTTTACTATGTTTATTTTTATACATATAGATTTAGATAGATTTTTGTAATCCTAATCCAAAAAATAACTAGTCTTATCTCTAATACGAACTATCAAAACCCATATCATTGAAAAACATTATTTTGTGGTTTATTAAATATTGGTACACATTATAAAAACAAACACAATATCATGAATCCTAGTGTATTTTTTGAATTAGGTATATTGAAAATCTAATTTATACAGGAATAAAACAAAATTATTGAAAACATCATTATCATGCTCCAAAAATTCCATCATTTCTCTAAAACTACATGGGATTACTTGAGGACGTACTTAAAAAATGTGTGAGATATAAACATTAGTAATGGAATAAACAAAGCATAAAATATTTTAAATTAGTATATGTTATACAAGATTAATATTAATGTAACATAGTAGGCATGAGAATCATAATCTTGAACAATGATCCATGATATGACCTGATAGCATAAAGGTAATATGGGAATGTGGAAACAACATAAAACATGACAACGTAAGCATATATTGAGGCTAACCACCATGAAAAACTAATATAATGTTCATGGGATAAAAATTCCATTAACCATGCAATGAATATAATGATATGAACACAATAATCAATGAAATGGAGGGAAATACAATTTTGGTCCCACTCATCCCATTCATATCATGCACATGCATAAGTGTGACACATAGATCATTCAACATAGGATCATATTTCATCACATTAAATACCATAAGTAAAAAATTTGGTTTACTTAAATGTAATTACCCAACAAAATTAGGATTCATACATTTAGTTTAATACCCTTGGTTTGAAATGGGGATGGGTATTCACATTACAAAAGTCTATCCTGGAAATTTTTTGGATAATTTCAACTACATAATGGGGGACATAATCATTCATCAGAGGTATTAATAAGAGTTAAAGGGGGTAAATATTAACTATTAAATCAAAATATAATTAATATGTATGTGGTAAAACATATACAAAAATGATTAAATGTAAATAAAAATCCATAATTTTAAGAAGGCGCTTGAATAAAGATGGGAAGGAGAAGATCCATTAACTTGAGAGGGTGTTTCCAAAAGATTGGGAGGATCTTATTAAGGTACATTGTTAAGCATGGGAGGTATATATAAAATAAATTTCATATTAATGATTTGTTCTAATAGGATTTAGGGATGTGCAATGTGATTTTGAGTGGGATAATATTGAAAAAGATATGAGAGTTATTTATTAATTTTCAAACTCTAGTTTTGGACTCTATATGATAAAGTAATCAAAAAAAGAAACCATCCCATGGTTTCTCCCCAATTTTTAATCAAAAAATTATTATTTTTCATTATTTTATAAATATAAAAACTAAAATGATTAAAATAATACCCTTCGTGATGTGGAAGAGAGTCATGTTTTTAAAGAATTGATTTTAGAACCATAAAATATAATATATCTTTTGGAAGATTCATTAAGGGTTTATTAAAATATTCCAATAACCAAAAAAACACAATATATTAAACATAAAATATATATTTGGATGTCGATAAGTTTTATAGAACACATTATATAAATTTGGGAGATTATGTGGTTATAATACACATTTTCTATTTACACTATATTTAATTTTTACCCAAAAATTCGAATTTCTCCAAAAATGATGAAAAAATAATAAATGGATAATTTCGACACGATGATTTCAAAAATAATATTTATTTTTAAAAATAATTATCTAAATATAAGAAATTTAAATTTCAAATTAAAATAACTATTTATTGATAATTATTGTTTTTACAGAAATTTTTAAACCATTAAAATTTATTTTTGAATTTTTAATATTATATATTTCAATTACATTAAATAAAAATTATTTAATAAAATTATTTTATCTATATATAATTTATTTAAAAAAATCATGAATTCATCAAAAGGTGTGTCTTTATTGAAACAATATAGTTCTTAAAAATACAATTTTTGTTTCATCATATCAAAATATAATTTTTATCAAAATCATTATACAATAATATATATATTGATAATGAAAATAAAAAATATAATAAATAATTTTTTAAAAATATAATAATATAAAAATTCACACCATTAGGGTTGAGATACGTATCCCTTTTTTACACCATCAAACACTCTAAGGGTAAGGTGTGGGCCGACACTATTTTCATGGGCTGGTTCAGTGAACATGGTTTGGGTCATAATCTCGATGAGCATGAACTTCTCCTATAAATGGTTTCACTCCTTTAGTTGTAAAATCTAGGAGTTTTCTTAGTCAGGGGTAAATCACAATGATATTATCTCCCTTGTAAGCTATCATAAATGTTCTTGATATGGTATGATTTAAATGGTCTTGGCCATCCCTCATTCCTTCTATTTCAATTGGACTTTATCATAGTTCTTGATATATTAATCATAATTAACACCTTTAAATGGTTATATTATCGATGGTTACAATGTTTAATGTTATTTTAAAACTGAAATACTATATAATGGTATAAAAATAACAAAAATAGTGCATGTGTTTTCTATAAAAAAATATTTAGTACGGATTTTGTGCATTCAAAAGTGAATTTCATTAATAAAATTTCATGTCATTAAAACTCAACTCCAAACCCCCTTCTAAACTTATAAAATTAAAATACCATTCTCAAATCATTGGGAATGAAAACATTAAAAAAGGTGATGTTAAACACTCAACAAGGGATGAATAAACAATTTATCATGGAAGAGTTTATATGCCTAAGAAAAAAACATGAGCATTGTATAAATATAATATCATAAAGTGTGATAATCATAAACCATAAGTTTTCTTAAACGTACATAGTATGAAAACTTAAATCCTTAAAATTTCAACATGAAAAGATAATATCCATTAAAATATATTAGAAACATTTATCCTAAATCGTGGATCATGAGAGAATAAGATCTGTGTGTATAACTTCTTTCAATTATACAAACATTGTCATGGGGAAAAATATTTTCATGAGCCACACAATTAGTTACCATCCAATAAATTGACTAAAACATTCTCATAAATACTTTTATTATGATATATAAACATTTAACTAATTGATTGGAGGGCGATATAATACCCCACCATAATCATATATACTTATGGTTGCCACATGAAAATCATTCACTTATCACATCATAAAGAAAAAATTTAAATAAAATGGGTTTCATAAAAAATTAAATGAAATTCATTCAATATTCATAGATTAACCAAAAATATTAAAATGGGTTTCATACAAATTTATAATGAAAATCCTTTACCATTATTATTATAAAGAACCCATTAAAATGGAAATGGGTTTTATAACATTTCCAAATGACATAAAATATCACCACTGATTAAATTAATTTACACTGAAAACTTGATCATCGAAAAAAATCACATAATAAAATAAAAATGGAAGGTTAAAATTTAAACATAAATACATTTTAGATATAGTTCTTTAACATATATAGGAAAATAGAATCCAAAATCACAATGTATCATTCATAAATAACTATTTGTAATAATCGATGTAAAATTCATATATACAAATCTATTTTCGAAAAACCTCCACTGCTTTCCTAGAAATATTAAAAGAAAATAATTCCTGGTTGTTTATTTGAATTTAATACTCTTTTAAAACAGATATATAAGATAAAATTTTATTTAAAATATAATATTTAGTTAATATATGGGAAATAAATTCAATAAGAAATCTTATAACTCCAAGGAAGAAGTTTGAGTTACCAAATCCATTAACTCATTAGAAATTTTCAAATCAAACCCCCCTGAAGGATATAATTTAAAATAAAGTAATAAAAAACCTGAATAATTATATTATCATGATTAAAAAAATTTATTTGTTTGCATATACCCCATTATAAATAAAACACAGTGTATAATAATAAATATATATCAAGGGGTGAAATATCGAAACAAAAAAACATTACCTTAACTTTTGATTTTTATGACACTGATTTAACATCCTGTATAATGAAGATAAAAATAATAATTTACTATTTATGAAATGTATTAATATTTATAACCGTTTTCAAAACAAATCTATTTTTATTATCTACATTTATATTAGTTATTTATTATCCATTTTTAATATTGGGTGTGAGTGATCCTGATCGTTTTGAACTAGTTTCATAACTATGATACTATTATTCATTATTATCCAAAATTTCATCATTGATATATCATAAAAGATTGTAGAACGTATTATTTTAAATTATTTATAATTTAATAATTTAATTATATAGAATACTTGGTTCTGATCCTTAAATATAAAATCAGTGATGAGTAAGTTTCATTGATTTTTAACAATGGGAAATTGGTATCTTACATCATGTGTTAAATATTAGCATTAATACTTTAGAACCAAAATAAAATAATTATTTACATACTTATATAATAAATTATCTATAATTATGTTCTCATAGACATCCATCATATTATTTTGTTGTATTTTTCTAGTACGTGATCAGACTGACCAAAATATAAACATCAGATAATTAATGGATGATTTTGATTATGAAAGTGGTTTATATTGTAAGAAAATTATTAAAAAATGATAAAAAATTTATATAAATATTTTTAATATTTATAATGAAATTTTAAATTATTTTAGTAAATAATAAATAAACTAGATGTAAAAGAATATATTTTACTTTAGCGATATGGTAGTCCACATAACACATGATTGACATTTCGCTTTATCATAGAATGAAAGTAAAAGATGGTGGATGATAATTTTTGTATTAAAAATAATAATTATATTATATATTTCATATTTAAACATCAATTTAATCCTTATAAAATGATAATATAGGTGGTTGTGACTAAATGGAATTCATTGTTTCAAGGAGGTGGCAGTCTACACAACACCCGAATTGCAGTTTTGTTTTTCTTAATAAAAAAGTAGAAAACTAGTTAGTAGTTATCCCATTACCATAATAAAATTTAATACTAAAAAATCATTATATTTTATTTAAAAAATTATTTTTATTAATTTAATAATGAAAATAAAAAATTATAGGAAAAAACATCTTATTTTGAGGACTTGGGATTTCATTTTGAAGAACAATTGGATATAGAGGTCCTCAGCCAATCTATTCTGACCATAAACTTATTTATTGGGTAAAAATTGTATTTTCACTTTTCACCTAAAAGTCAACTATTTTAGAAAAGACTGAAAAACACCCTAATCAAATTTTAAAATTATAAATTACAAAAATTTATTCTTTGAATAAATATTATATTTTTATGTTTTGATTGAAAATAAAATATATAAAGATAATATTCATTTATTCGAAATGTACTTTTGAACATTGTGATTTAATTATTATTTAATTATAATATATAATTAAATACTGTTAACATATTAGATATTATATTTATATATCATATATTATTGTAATAAACTTTTAAATGAGTTGAATTTAATTAATGATGATAATTTACATAACTCTTTAAAATTTAGAAAAAATTACTTGCAAAAACTATACTTTTAATATTAATTATTTATCTTCTAAATATACGAATTTTAATCTGTTTAATATATTTTTATCCTATAGATAAATTTTCTATTCTTTTACAAGTAATATCATCGAATATTTCAGTTCTTATTTTAGTTCATTGTTTCTTGTAAAACAATATTTCAAACAGAATGTTTTTTAGTAAAATATACAGTGAAATATCATGTCATTACAAAAACAAAAAAGTATATATGTACGGTTTTTGTAACATCTTTCCCCACTTCATTGGATTGAGAAGGTGGGTGGATGTTACTTGGACTTATGAGGCATCCCCATGATACAGAATGTTGGTAATAAGTCCCAAAGGATTCATTTACAATTGGGGGATGATTTTCCCTTAGAAAATTATACAACCAACCAAACATGTCATAACTAAATAAAGCAATAAATAATTCATGGTAAAAATGGAAGACAACTAAAGAATAACATTATTATCAAATCTAAATCCAAATATTACAGTAGTGGAAGACTACGAAAAATCCAAGTACATAGTGGAAGACTACCAGAGAAAAAAACTCAAAGACAACCACATAACTCTAAATATACACATGCTCCATGTTCTATATCCACAAAAAATCTGAAGAATCACAACATACTTAGAAAGATGTGAAATATTTTACTTTTTATCATCTCTTGATAAAAAAATCTGAAAAATCACTAAATTTACAAATTATGGGTGAGTAATTAAACTCTGTTTATTTGATCAATATTTCTTCCCTACTCATTCCACTAATAAAGAACACATTAAAAAATTTATATAAAACAATTTATATAAAACAATTTCAAAAAACGTTTATATAAAAATATAACCAATTACCATAGTATATAATTTTTCAAAATAAGAATATGTTCTAATGAATGAAACCAAACAATGTTCTCAAACCATTTCATAAATTCCACTTTTGGTATAACCCATTCAAATCTATAAACTCATGAATCCACAGAAGAATTTTTTGTTATGACAATTCCATACCCATGAGCAGTTTCTCATCAATATACCAATTCATATCAAGGTAATTAAATCCCATGTTCCATTACAATGTTGTCACTAAGCACCAATTAATTTTTCAACCATCCTTTAAAATGAAATTTGGACACACACACCAACCATTATACCAAAACCACAATGCCAAAATAACCAATTCAACCATTTTAATGAAACAATACTTTTATTAAAAACTTTTCAAACAAACCATTTATAATAAACCATTCCAATTTATTTATTTAAAATCATCACTTTTATTGAAACAATTTCAGTGAAACCATTCATGAAAATTTCAAAAAATCCACATTTTAAAATCAAGAAACCAAAGAATTTGTACAACAATTTTCCACAAAACCACCAAATAGAGAAATCATTAATAAAAAAGTATTCAAGAAAGTGTGGAACCCAAATTTCACAAACAAAATTTAGCAATTTAACCAATGTTAAAATAATCTTTAATGTTCTAAATATAGTAGTCGAGAGTGATCCCACCTACAACAGGTTTTATGATAAAAATGAAGAATAACACATAATCCCCAACAAAACAAGGATGGATCTCTAGAAACCCATCATTTATCTCTTCCCCTATCATTAACAAGACCAAATATAATAATATTTTTCATAACAAATCATAGATATATCTATATATGTCCTAGAACTATGAATATGAGAGAGAGGGATAAGTAGAACTATGAAAAACAACAAAAAACAACTAAGAACGATGACTTACATCGAGAATATGGATTCAAAATACCAAGAGAATGATTTGGATCACTACTAGATCAATGGGAGACGCTTTTTCTAGACATTAAGAAGAGAGAATGGAATTTTAGGGCCACATATGAGAAAAAATGAGGGCCTTATAAGTCAAAACATCTGAAATACAAAATTTTAAAATCTCACTTTTATCCCATGAACAATTAGTCGCACAGTTAGGCAAACCATGTGTATGCCAGCCATTACCTCAATGATGAACCTTGCATGGCTGGATCATACAAAACTATGCTAAAACCATGCTGAAGCACACTATGCATCATTTCATGGTTTCTCCTATGATTCTGCATGGTTTTGACTAACCGTGTATTGCTCGTGTGCCTTTCCTTTATCCCATATCTTATTGTACACATTTTATTATAGATGTTTCATGGTTTTACCAAACTATGGACCAACCATAGAACATTATAAAATCCAAAAAAAAGTCAAAAATTTATCCAAACTCTCCCAAAATTTAACTATATACTATACGTACTTAAAAATCATAAATAATGGTTTACTTACCTGAAATTGGGGGTGATAAATTCTTCCCACCATTTTCCTTTCCATCATGTGAATGTAGAAAACCACTGGTTTCCCAAAAGACATCAAGAAATTTTTTTATCATTTACTTCTCGTGTTTCCAAGTCACTTTCTAAATCTGCTAATGTTTCCACAAGATACACACTAGGCCAATGATTCTTCCATGAAAGACTTTATTTTTCTGATCCACAATCCACACTGGGATATGTACCCACTAATCATCTATATCTAGTTTAAGAAGGTCCCATCAAATCACATGTTCATGATCTGGATAATAATTTTTTAAATGAGATACATTGAACAAATTATGCACCTCACTGAACCGTAGTGGAAATTTCAACCAATATTTCACCTCACCAACTCATTCCAGTATATCAAAAGGGCCTATGTATCATAGAGATAACCTACCATACTTCCTAAGAAGAGTATTTCAATTCCCTAGAGAGATAATTAAGAAACACATGATCACCAACATTAATGATAATGAACCTCGAAGATGATTCACATATTATTTCTATTGACTCTATGTCATCTCCATCTATTTGACAATCAATTGAATCTTGTACGTTTTTTGTTGGACAAGGCTTGGTCTAACAAGCTATTTCTCACCTTCTTCCACCCAACAACATGTAAAATGATAAGGATTCCTATAAAAATCTTATAATATATCCATATGAATCAAGTCATGATAACTATTGTTATAAGAGAACACTACTAACTATACGTGATCTTCCCATAAGCCATTAAAATACATTACATAAGCCCAAAACATGTCTTCCAAAATCTGTACAATTTTTCCAGATTTTTTATCCATCCGAGGAAGATAAATCATATTCATAGTCAACTATATCCCAAGGGATTTCTATAAGGATTACCTAAAATTATATACAAACCTTATATATTTGTTTGACACAATCAAAACTGGTACACCATGTCTCTTTAACACTTCTTTTATATAGATACTTGACAACTCCCCCACTATATGAGATTCATGAATTGTAAATAAATGAGATAACCTTACGAGATGATCAATTATAACCCATGTGGAATCATGTTTCTAAACCTTTATTGGGAGACCTGTTACAAAATCCATAGTTATCTACACACATATCCAAATAGAGATAGGTAAAGACTGTAACATACATACTAGTTGTTGGTGTTTTGCCTTAACTTGTTGACACATTAATAATCTCAGAACAAGTTCAGATACTTTTATTTCCATACATATCCACCAAAACCATGATTTAAACCTCTTATGTGTCTTTTATATTCCAAGATAAATAACCCACCATGAATGGTTCTAAGCATGAAGAAGTTTCTCATCAGAATCCACAGGTATGTCTATCCTATTTTTGAACCATAATACAAAATTTCCATCAAGAATCCAGCCCTCTATGGTCACCCCAACATTAATTGTTAACCTCAATGCCACAAATTCCGAATCAGGAATATGTACCTATTTAAACAGCTTCACCGGATCTTGAACAAACAAAACTAGAAAGAAAACTACAACATCACCTCAGTCTCCACATTCCATGATCGTATCATCTAGGGCCAACATCAACTTTCACTCATCTAAAGCTTCTTTTTCCAAATGAGCATATCACTTTATTATTAATGAATCTTCCACCATATTTTCTTCACTAAATGTTTACATAATGTAAATTTTAAATATTTAGAGATACATCATCCATATTATTTGTCTCAAGTTTGAATCTTATTGTGATAAAATAGGATTAATCTCTTATGATCTGTAAACATAGTAAATTTATCAATGATGATATAATGATTCCATGTCTTTGAGGAATAGACTACATCATCTAACTCTAAATCTAGTGTTGGTTATATCCTCTCATGCACCTGTAACTACCCCAATCTATAAGAAACAATATAATTTCATTACATGAGAAAACACCCAAACCCTGACCCAAAGCATCACAGTACCCCATACACTCATTTCCTAATTATGTAAATATCAAGACAGGTGCTGATGTAATGAAAAAATTAATCTCTTGAAAAAAATTTAACATACCTCAATCCATTGTAATAGAACATTTGTTTTTGTCAAAGCTTTCATAGGAAAATCTAGACATGATAATTCATGAACTAGGAGTCAATAATAGCCAGCTAAACCAAGGAAACTATGTATCACAAAGATGTTAGTTTTCAGTTGTTAAGATATAATAGCCTTTAATTTTTTTGGATCCATAGAAGCCCATTTTTCATAGATTACATGGCAAGGAAACATACCTCTTTTATCCAAAATTCTCACTCTGATAATTCAGCATAAAAATGATAATATCTCAAGATACCCAACACTCTCTCCAAGTGTTTCTCATATTCCTCCCTTATCCTTGAATACACAAGTATGTCATCCACAAGCACCCCCACAAAAGAATATAGATATATTAGAAATATATAATTCATAAAATTCATGAAGACCAATGGTGTATTTGTAAGACTTAAAGGAATCGCCACATTTTTATATTGTCTTTATCTTCTTCTCAAATATGTACTTGGGATATACTCTTTCTAATATCACAATTGGTGGTATCCTGAGTGAAATTCAATCTCAAAGAAAAACTAATCTCACCTAAATTAGTCGAATAGATCATGAATGCATGGAAGTGGATATAAATTATTTATCATATCTTGGTAAAGATGACTATAATCCAGACACATCCTTAATGTTCTATTATCTATTTTGACAAAAAAGACTAGTGATTCCCATGGAGATGTGCTCAACTAAATGAATCCTATGCTTTTAATCTATTCTAACTAAACATTCAACTCTGTAAATTCTATTGGTGTCATTCGATAAAATGGGAGAGAGATAAGATTGGTCCCTGGGAGGAGATCAATCGTAAACTCCACATCCCATACATGTAGAAATCCTGGGAAATAATTTGGAAATTCCTCTTGAAACTGGTCAAAAAAATATAGAAAACTTCTATCATTGACATATTTCATCAATGAAAAAGTCAATGCTTCCAACTATTATGAGATCCTTCCAAATGGTGGTGCCAAAAAAACCTATTGCACATGCCTTTTCATTATTCTATCCTCTAAAGATATGATCAACATATTTATTAGTAGTAAAACTGACTCTTCATGTATAATAGTTGATGTGAGCCTTAAACACTATCAACTATTCCATAAATAGGAATATATCCAATGAATCCATTCATGAACTGATAAATCTCATATCAGCTATACTCTATCTACAGTTACATAACATGATCTTCACATAAAAGAAAAACATTCTCTTTGACCAAGAGATGTTTAATGTTTTAACACAAATGTAATCACCTTGACTATTAAACATAGTGATTCAATTTCACAAGAAGCAATAATGAAATGGGAATCACCCATATCATATAACACTAGAATATAAGGATAATCCCAAAGAATCAAACCTATCTTGGTTGATGGCCCATACTGATCATCCCAAATAACCTGCTCAGCTCTACATAATTGCTTCGTCATTAAACTTTGTTCTCTATTTCATTAATGTGATTTCCCTTGTTATGGGGTCATTGTACTTCCAGAATCACCATGGATATCTTTGTTCCATTCATTAGACTGATTCTACATACCTTGTCCCATAAAGTATATTATGCCTGTGACACCTAAGAAGTGTCCCAAACACCCAAACTCATAGCACTGCGAGATTAGTGTTGAAGATACCCCATCTAATTTCAATTGTGGCATTATATTGGTTGTTCTGTAGACCATTGCATCTTTTCAGTAAGAGAACCAAACTAAAACATCTCAGATTGCATTTGGGTCGAGGAGGAAGATTCATTGATCCTCCCATCTGATACTGTTGTATTCCACATCCTTGAGAATAGTTGTCCCTCTTCTAGTTTCTCTCAGTGTTATAGTTTCCACCTCCTCTTGTGAATACAAATATACTTATTCCACATTGATTTCTAGTGGTGACCAATGTCCTAAAAATAATATCTAGTTGTAATCCTGAATCAACAGTTTAAAAGGCTTGAATGATGCTTTAAAGCAACTATTGTTTCAACTATGGATTAGGTGCAACCAAATTCTCACCAGCCTCTACTGGTTGGTTCCAACGACACATACTGGGTTCCATTTTATAGAAACACAACAGCCATCATAGTTATCAAAGTCCAGAAACTAAAGGCTTAACAAATTTAAAATTCTACCACATCTTTTATCAAAACAAGAAATTCTGAAGTTCAAAATTTTCTACATTTAATTAATTTTTAAAAATATAACATTCATTGGAAAAGAAACACATTTTTAAAATACCATAATCCTAATATTTTTCAAAATCTCACATTTCAAAACAACATCAACCATTTTTAAAAAAATTAACACTTTAGCACCAAAATCATCATTCATTACTCCAAATGTAATATGCACTCCCAATGGGATGCCATTTCTATAATGCATTTCATGATCATCGCATTAGCTATACCCATGAAAATGAGATTCCAAATCCTATAATTTTTACTAACACACTTATGTACCCAACTCCTTGGTAACATAAAGTTTCACATAAATGGTTACCTTATTCTCTTAGGCTCTACATTCCCTTTCCTAACAATCATACTTCTTTATATGATCCCAAATCAATGAATATACTCGAATGAATTCAACTCTAAGACCAAAAACCAATACCATTTCAAAGGCCCACCCATAATAATACAACGTATTCCACAAGAAATTCATAACGACCAAGCTGATACCACTTGTAATATCTCACACCTCCTTATTGGATTGAGATAGTGGGTGGATGTTACCTGGACTTAAGAGACATCCCCAGGATGAAAAAGGTTGGAAATAAATTCTAAGGGATCCACTTACAATTGTGAGACTATTTTCCATTTGAAAATAAAACAGCAAACCAAACCTATCATAAAAAAAATAAACTCTACATGATGCATGATGAAAATTAAATACAAATAAAAAATATCATTGTTTTCAAAACCAACTCCAAACAGTATGACAACAGGATACTAAAAAACAACCAACTACACTATGAAAGATTACAAGGCCAAAAAAATTCAGAGAAAACCACATATATCCAAAACTTCCTATGCTCCATGCTCCAACAAGAAAGAACCTCCCACGTATCAAGACACAATGCTAAATATGTGTGATACCATACCTTTTTCATGTCATGATAAACAACATATGCAAAAGAACCAAATTTCCAAAGTTTGGGTGAGTAATGAAAGTCATTAGATTTTCCCCAAATGACTTCCCTACTCATGCAACTAGGATAGAACATGTTATCACTTTTATATAAAATAATTTATAAAAAATAATTTATAAAAAATTTACATCAAAATATAATCAAGTGTTACACTAAAGAATTTTTCACAACAATAACAATATCCAAGTAAAGAAACCAAAAAATCTTCTCAAACAATTTCAAAAATTACACTTTTTTTATAACCCATTATAATATACAATCTCTTGAATCCAAACACTCATGCTTCTATATGATAGTTCCATACTCATGAGCGGTTTCTCATTGATCTTCCAAGTCATCACAAGGTAATAAAATATCATGTGACCTTATAATTTTGACACTGAGCACTATTTCATATTTCAACTATCCACATAAATGAAATATGAACATACACTAACCATTATGATAAAACTCCACTGCTAAAATAACCATTTCAATAATTCCAATAAAATCATACTTTTATTGAAAACAATTAAAATAAAATATTTCCAAACAACAACTCCAATTTATTTCAATAAGATCATCCCTTTTATTAAAAAAATTTTCATGAAAACATTAAACATAATTCCAGATAATTTACATTTTAAAATCAACATTTTAAAATCAAGAAACCAAAGCACTTGTATAACCAATTTCAAAAAAACCTATAAATAGAAAAACCATCACTAAATAAGGTTTCCACCATGTTTTGAAAAAAATCACAATCAAAATTTATAATTTTTAACTAATTTGAAACTAAGAATTATTGTTTTAAATAGATGAGTCTAGAATGATCCCACCTACTTAGGACTTATGAAGAAAATGAAGAAAAACACTTAAAACCCCAACACAACCTAGTTGGATCTTCAAAAACACACCTCATATATATTAATCTATCATAAAAGAGACCAAATATAATCATATTTGGGATAAAATATCATATATTTATCCACAACTCACATAGATATAAGAAACAGATAGATATTCATAAGTAGATCTTAGGAAAATCACCAAAAACAACCAAGAACAATGGGTTACCATGAGAATACAACTTAAAAACACCAAGAGAAGCCTTTATATTTCCTATGGATCGATGTGATATGATTTTATAGCCCTCAGGAATAGATATTATTGATTTAGGGCCATATAATAGGATAAAATAGTTTTTTCAATGTGAAAATGTTTGAGAACCTAAATTTTAGGATCTCACTTTTAACCCACACATTGTTAATTACATGGTTAGGAAATATGTGTGTTAACCATACTCCAACCACTTTCTCCATGAAGAACCTGACATAGTTGTCATGAACGGTTAGAAAACTATGCGCCAACTATGAGAAATCCCACTATCGTACATAGAACAATTTCTCCTAGGATTATGCATGGTTTGAAAAAATCATGTGTTGCTTATGTGCCTTCCCTTTAGCCCCTCTCATTGTACATGGTTTCCTAAGGTGTTGAATGTTTTTTCCAGACTGTGCACCAACTGTGCACCATTAGAAGAGCCTAAAAACACACCACAAGTTATCCAAAATCTCCCAAAATTCACCCACATAGTTTACAAACATAAAAAGCACCATGAAAAAGTTAAATACTTGAAATAGAGGATTCTATAGCGTGATACATTTCCCAATTGGATAACATAAATAATCTAAACCATTAAATTTATAATATATACCTAAAATACTTTTGTGAATGTATAGAATTTAAAATATATTTATTTACATGTGTAAGATGGGGGAATTAAATAACACTTTATATATGATCTTTTATGATATTTAGTCACCTAATTTTATAAAAACTATAGTATATTTATTATTCCATAGAAATAGATATATTTTGGACACATAAGCTTAACTAAGAATGTAATCCCATCTAATAATTTTTATAAAATAACTATTATTAATTTATTCTAGATTATATTATAAAGAAAAACATTTCATGATTTTATCCATCAAAAAATTCAATTTCTATCCAAAATATAACTAAGGATGATGAATTATGAAATTATATAATAGATTACAATAAAAATATATACAATAAAAACATTTTAAGAAAAAACATTGATAACTCAACCATTAGCATCAACTACATAATAAAAGACATCATATCAAATAAATAAAGAATTTACATAATAATAGTGTCATGGTATAAGCAATATGACATATTTTTCATCATGGGACACTACCATAGGAACAAATAAGACAATATTAGACATGCATGGCTTGAACCAACCACCATATTCTATTTCAATCTAAGAAAAATAACACATGAATTACTCTTCACTATCCCCATTGAGTAGCACTACCCATTGTAAGAGTGAAATGATAATGAGGGGTTGTTATCTAGTGTATTATCAAAAGTATCATTACACACATCCCTCGATTTCCCACTTCACTCTACATGGATTCCCATGATGCATCTAAAGGGAGGTGATTTAAAAATCCTGACAACATAATATGAAAACAATATAATATTAAAATTAAACCTACATATCACAATCATCCACCCTTTGAAAAAAGAAACCCTTTATAAAGTATTAAAAATTATAATATGGTAACATGAAATAAATTTCACAATAAAAAAATTCATGTCTATCAGGAAACCACTTAAAGGGTGTCATGTATATATAAAATCACTTAATTTGTTTTTAAAAAAGGGACATAATTTATAAAAGTGATTCAAACCATTAAGTCCACCTCTATGAAATACGCCAGGAATTCAATCATAGTGGATATCCCACTTGAAAATATAATAAAAACTAATGAATGTTTAAATAATATAAGAAAATAAAATAAATTAAATAAGATATCTAATATATTTCTATAAGCTAAACATGCCCTTATATCAGTGAAATAAATTAAAAACTACAGAATAACAAAATTTATAAATCAAAGATAGTGTAAAAAAATATTTAAATATTATTTCTTTTGATACAAACCCTCATTTGTATTTTCTCAACCATTTAGAGTACATGAAAAAATAATTATAATAAAAATACACATGAGTTGTAAAAAATATCCATTTTATGTCATATTAAAAAGGAAAACATTGAATTTAATTTATAAATCAATCATAGATACTTATATTTATTTTTTTCATAATAAAAGTAGATTCAATGACAAAGAACATAAGATTCTCTCAAATAAATTGAAAGGATTGAATTAACTTACCTCAAACAAGTATAAATTATGTTGATACTTTCACTAAGACAATAGGGATAAAATATAAGGAATCCTCAAATCCTAAACACCATAAAATCATGGTCTTTCAAAAATACTAAAAAAAATTTTCGGCCACCATGGATGATAGTGTTATAATTTTGAAGAAAGAGAGAATGGAGGAATAAATAAATAAGAAAATGTGGTAGGTAGTAGACTTCCATGAAGGTGCAATTGAATTTTTCAGATGATAAGAATGAAACAAAGGATGAAGAGGAGAATAAGTGAGGTTATTTATCCTGGGGGTTCTATAAAGTTACACAAGCTAATAATAACTTATATTGTACAATAATTTCATTATTTACATAATACATATCACAAAAATTCACACAATCCAAGGACAGAAATGTTTATTGTCTTGGAGATTAGTTAAATAAACATCTTATTTTATAACACTTATGAAAACTTCCCCAAATTCACACTTCTTTAAACACATTTCTATACATATAACAAGATATAATCTCCTTTGTAACATGGGTATTCAAAACATAATAAAGGGGAGATCTTAGACACTCAATAATGGACAAACATTTCATATAGTATTTGATCATAAACATGTTTGAGAACTTGAGAAAGACATAAAATCTTAATATAAATCATAATTTCATATAAGATAATTTTAAAATATTATAGAACAAAATAAAATCTAAAAAATATTTTTATGGAAGAAAAAAAGTTAAGAAATGGCTCAAAATACATCTCAATAACCATATGACAAGTGGGTATGACATTAAATTATGGAATGCTTAAAAAATTAGGTGTAATAATGAAAACAAGGAATTACATTGAAATGAAATAAATCATGAAAATGTGTCATAACTTGATAACCAAAATATAATTCTCGAACAACCAATAAGCATAAAAAACCTTTATGAGAAAACCCATTATTCCCAAACTTATGTGAATAATCTCATTATATTGATGCCTGAAAATGTGATCAAACCTATTATGCACATCCTTGCATGAATGAAATAATTATATATATTTAATACTATATCTTGAGATATTAATGTAATATAATTAATTAGATTTTGATATAGGACTTCATCCGTCTTTATCCATACATATGTGTTCCCCTTAAAATTAACCATAATCATATCATGAAGAACCCATGGAAAAATGGATTTTTTAATCTTTTAAAAAAAATAAAAAATAAATAAAATTAATAAATAATAGGATATCAAAAATATCATCTTCAAAAAGTAATCATATAATAATAAAACATAGAGTATTATCAAAACATCACTTCATGAGAGATAAACCTTGGTTTAAAAATTGAAGAGAAAATAAAAATGATTTCAAAATTCATTGTAAACATCATTATAAAAGTTAATGTTAAATTTTATTTCAAAATTAATTTTTGAAGTAAAATATAATATTCAGGAAAAAATATATTATAAATATTTAAAAAATAAATAATCGTTGAAAAAATAAAAAAATTAAGATAATCAATTAGATGTGGTGGATTATAAAAATAAATGACTTTATTAATATTTTCGGCAATTTAAAAAAATCGAAATCAATAAAATGATGAAAAAATTAAGTTAATAAAATAGATAATTGAAATTATGAGGAAAAAAAGAAAAATATATTTTTATTTCATTAAATAAACAACTTTTGTAAGGAGTAAACCATGGTTAGGAAAGAAATTATTCACTTGTAAGAATATTAGCTATTCTTAGTAACACTATACTTTTAATTCAGAAAATAATTTAAACATCACTTCATGAGAGATAAACCTTGGTTTAAAAATTGAAGAGAAAATAAAAATGATTTCAAAATTCATTGTAAACATCATTATAAAAGTTAATGTTAAATTTTATTTCAAAATTAATTTTTGAAGTAAAATATAATATTCAGGAAAAAATATATTATAAATATTTAAAAAATAAATAATCATTGAAAAAATAAAAAAATTAAGATAATCAATTAGATGTGGTGGATTATAAAAATAAATGACTTTATTAATATTTTCGGCAATTTAAAAAAATCGACATCAATAAAATGATGAAAAAATTAAGTTAATAAAATAGATAATTGAAATTATGAGGAAAAAAAGAAAAATATATTTTTATTTCATTAAATAAACAACTTTTGTAAGGAGTACACCATGGTTAGGAAAGAAATTATTCACTTGTAAGAATATTAGTTATTCTTAGTAACACTATACTTTTAATTCAGAAAATAATTTAACAATTAAGTTTGTTTTAATTAGGATAAGTAATTTACACTAATACAAATAGTAAATAATATATAAAATAGGGGAATGGTCAAATTGTGGAAAAAAAATAATATAAGTATGAAATACTACAACCCAACGAATCAGAAATCAAGTCACTGAAACCCTTACATTTACTCTTGATTACCAATGAAGTGATTCAAATTCTGATATCATAATTATAAACATGTTAATTAATTATTTCATAACCATATTCAAATACAATTCCAAATATTATCTCAATTAAATTTCCTAAACCAACCTGTTTCGACCTTGAATTGGTCAAATGGGATGACCGGTCACATCCTCAAGGAACACTGTCGGTTACCTCTGAGTGGGGACAACAACCAAGGGAATCAAAGAGAGTCAATGTGAATGATTTCTCCCAAAAAATAATTAAAAAAAGTGTAAATAAAAATTAAAAACCCAATATATATAAAAAGAACCAAATAAATCAACTAAACATTAATTGAAATTAAATCATAATCAAACCTGATGACCAATTAATCTTTATATGACCCCACAGGTTAATCTCTAATCCCAAAACTCAACATTTATCCATAGTTATTGAAACCAAGTTGAACATGAACCTAACGATAAAAATAGAGATTTAGTTATAGGCGTGAGTATTAGAGATTTAAAGGCATACCAAAGTTAAACTATTTCCAATAAAATTAATTTAAATAAAATATTCATTTACTATATGTTTGGAATACAACATATAAACCTAGGATCTTAATTCATTCAATTTTAAAAAACATAATCCATTGCCCTATTTTTTTAAAATGGGTTTTTCTTAATAGGGGAGGCATGTTTATTTTATAGAGAAAGAGAGAAAGAGATATAAAATGCAAAAAAATTAAAATGGGAAAAATAGTGTAGGGATTTTTTTAAAAAATATTCTTCATGAAAACATTTTAAAAAGACATCTACTTTTACCAAAGAGACGCCCCAAAAAATCAGGAGTATAAGAAATAACATCATAATGAAGGAAATCAGAATGTAATAATCATGTAACCTTACCAAAAAAAGAAACCTGATTACCTACCTTGGATAAACAAGTGTCAAAGTACATGATAATACCTAGGAGATCAAGGAAAAATTGGAACACAATGTTACCTGATCAATCCAATTAGTATTCCTAATGAAATCAAACATCGTGAATGTTTGTTCATACCCTACCTTGCCTAATAGAGTGGCTAAATACCAATGTGGAGGAAATTATATACTAAGGGCTAGAAGACATATTATAATCCTAAAATAGTGCAACAAACATTCTCAAATAATTCCCTAGATATTCTAATTTTCTATGTTATGTCAATAATGGGGGTGATCACATGAGTATCAAGATATTAAACATTTATAAAGAATAAGTACAAGAAACACAAAATCCACACACTCACAAGAACCACACATGAGAAACACTCCATGTTAGTCCTCTATACTTGGGGGGCACCAATGCACAAAGTAAGACTCATATCAAGGACATTCCCATTCCTTTAGTATTTATAAGGGAAGATACACATCCCAAGGATTGTTTCTCAAAGAAAAACTACTTTATGAATGTGCCAACCTAGCCACACCAAATATTTTGAAATAAAAAATCTTTTTAAAAGAATCTCAACACACCAATTAAGATTCCATGGAACATTAAAAACACATTTGAAAAAACACAACACCATCTGGAAATCATAAAATTATTATAAGGGACAACCGATCATTTAGTAAAACACTTGGGGTTTAAGGCTATGTAAATTAATTCAAAAAAATTTAATTAGACTGGAATAAAACTGGATTTCACCTCAAATATACTTTAAAAACATTATACATTTTTAACTAGTATCAAAACGTGGTTTAAAAATTAATTAATAAACAATAATTAAATTTTAAGGCCAGTGATTAGGGAAATATACCTAAAATGCAGAGAAAAAAAACAAAACAGCTCGACACTCGACGCCTTCATCGACGACCACTGAAATATGCCTTTTCCCACTTTTGTGCATACCTATCTTTATATATGTATAACGACACCTAGCCCCAATATATATTTACATTACATTAAATGAATATGTTAAAGGGTATCCTTACACATATGCCTATACATTCAAATATGGTAATCCAACCAAATCCACCCATTCAATTACACTGATATGCCCATATATATATATATAAGAAAACCTAGATATATATATATATATATTTGAAGCGCCATAAGAGAATATATATAAAGGGGAGAATTATACCCACACATCCACACATAAACATACATACCAACATCTGTACATATTCATAGTTTTCCATCAATGAACTGAAAAGAATCCTAGAAAAATTGGATAAAGATAAAAATTAAAAAAATAACCAAATATAATGGTATAAAAAAATAGGGAGGAAGAAACATGCTTCAAATGGTGGTGGGAGAATCAAATCATATCTAGGAGCTTCACCTTAAATAGTAGATTCTATAATATATATGAGGTCACCCAAGAGACCAATCTCAATCCCTAGAAACTAAATAGAGAACAAAAAATTAGGTCAACCTTCACCCAAGGGTTTAACCAATTGAAGAGGGGAATCAAGTAGATGAAAAATGATGAGAAATGGGAAGAGGAGGTAGGCTAAGACCTTACCTGAAGGTTTCTATCAAGAAACCATGAGAAATCAGGGTTTAATCACTAGAAGAAGGAAGCTTACTAGAGAGGGGGATGCATGTATGGTTAGAAAGGGGGTGTCGTGCGATACACCATGGGGAAGGGAGAGGGATTCGTGCAAAACAATAATGGGGATGAGGGACTAAATTATTCTTTTGTTTATTTATTTATTTTAATTGTAATTTATAATTATAATTTTTTTATTTTTATTTTTTAAAAATACATGTTGCGCGGTTTGGGTTTCATTTTTTGGAAAATTGTGCACCAATCGTGGCCCTATAATGAGCTCATAGAGGACAACACATAGGATGGATAAAAAAATTTATAACTTTGTTCCCCTACCTTATGGTTTGATATATAAAAAATAATAGAATCTATCTCATGGTTACCACACTATTTAGAAAATTGTGGGCCTTAACTGTGCAGCATAAACTGCATGCCCAAAAACTACAAATTTCAATAGAAAACCCCTAAAAGAAAAATTCAATAAATATGAACTCAATAATAATAATAATAATTGAATAATTTTGTGTATTGGTGTGAAAACTATCCCTACAATGACACTTTGTTCTCATAGAAATTCCCAACAAACTTGGTTTATGAAGTCCAAAGTGAGGATGAACTACGACCCAAGGAAAGGCCTAAAAACATGAATACCAAAGAACAAAAACTCACTTCAATTCAAAAATTGGAACAAAATAACCTAAAAAAAACTATGATTCTATCCTCAAAATATTATAAACATCCAAATAAGATATATCACAAGACCAAAAAACTAAAAAATAGTAAAGTGACTAGGATGTAGAGACTCACTATTTTTCAAACACAACCCAATAAGGAACACCATGACCCCTAACATATAAGACATAAAATAAATTCATCATCGTCTGTTTGGGATCATTGTGATCATCACAAAACCCACTATCCAAGACAAATAACTTCTTTGATCAAGATTTTGTGAGAGAAAACATGAAATTTCTTTATCAAGAGCACTTGGAAGTTGGGTTCATCAAGATCTCATTATATGGTGGCCTCCCAACTATATTTGGACTCTATTTGATTTATAATTCTTGAATAAGTGTTGAATCCAAATAAAATCTAAAAACTAAGGGAAAAAATTAATAGAACAATGAATGGCACTTTCCTACAATAGAAATATTCAAAATTTTCCCAAAAGGAACATACATTAAGAACAAAATTCCAAAAAAAGGGAACACAAACTCATTAAATATCCACAAACAAAAGATGACATCACTAACCTCCATATTAAATACATGAAACATTTAAAACAAAAGAAACTTTAAATAGAACCCAACTCACCACCATACTACTGAAAATGAGCTAAGGATCTTTTGAACGGGTGGACCTAGCTCCACATCACTTCATAGAAACACCTCAGAAAAACCATTGAAAGTGATCCATGTGTCATAGGTTAGAATTTCATGGATTCTTCTAGAAAAAATGGTTTCCTGTAACCCTAATTTTCTTATTCATGACACAATAGGGTCTTATGTTTATATGAATTTGATAAAATATTTTAATGCATCTTAATTCCACCACCCGCATAACCATCTTCAAGGTGATTTCTAATATCTTTATTGAAATTCCCTTCACAAATTTTAATGATCAAAAGTGGATTTACTTCTTTGATCAGATATTCTAATATGGAATAAACCTCAAAATCTTTCTTTAGGATATTGTAAAAGGAAGTTAAACCATATAATATCACCCTTGACTGATGATCAAGGCTGATCCCATTAACAATATGTTGGGCTTTCAGAGAATAATCCCTAGAAAACTCTTGGATATTGAGGAATAGACACCCAAAATGATAGATAAAATAAAATACCAACTAATTTCCATGATGAAAGCCTCATATCCCCATCATTTTTATCACCTTCACAGCCTCATAAACATATTTTTAGATGAATAAATCCATGAATAATTCCCATGAGTGGTCTTTCCAAGGCTTGGTCCTAATGACTGACTTATACCACTTCAAACATGGACGTTCGTGTATAAATTTTATGTACTTGAGCCTAGATTCTCAGGATGTTTGATCCAAGAGAAAATGTACTCGATGGATTTAAACCATTCCTTTGTGTTTTTTGGTTCGAATAGCTCTAAAAAATGAGGAGGATTCACAAAATAGTCTGGATACCCTATTACCTTGCCACTCGAGCTGATCCTGACATGTCTTGAAGGGTGTTACTAATCCTCATGGGTATTAAACTATAACCTAACATCATACAAGATAAAATTAGGAGTAATTTTTCTACATAGATGTGGAAGAAGAAGAAATAATCCAATAATATCAAAAGAAAACCCCACAAGGATAACTACACTAGAATTAAAATAGGTATAACAAAACCAAAATAGTATATTTCGAAGTAATAGAAAGATAATATAATAATCCCATGTCCCAGCAGACATCGCACTCCATGACTAGAAATCAACAGGAACTTCCACCTCCATGTGGGGCTTTTCCCATTCCCAAATTTGACATGGGGAAATAGAAAAACTCTCTAAAGAAAAGTTAATATGTGAGCTAAAATCTCACTAGGTACTCTCCAAGTGTTCCACAATAAGATTCCATAATAAAAAAATTAAATCATGCTTTCAATTTTATAAAAAATAGGTATGAAATTACAGATTTCATATTTAAAATAAAATTGGTTTTTTATTTCAAATGATAGAATACATTTCAAACAATGTCTTAAGAAAACATTTTATATAAATAGATTTATTAAAATAGACATTAGGGAATGCTATATTATTTCACAATCAATAAAATATATAAAAAATCAAAAAGAAATATTTTAGTCTACCAAGTGGTATGATAATTTCTATTTATGATAGCCTCACACACTTATATTTGTGATCCCAGAGATATTCACACATATCCTAGACACTCATGAAAAATATGACCCATAAATATCCCACTAGCGATTGGATCCCCTAATCTACATTTTTTCATAGTTTTAAAGAATTAAACTATTTCTAGATAATCGCTATTATAGCGTGTTTGTACCAAATAACTCCCTAACAACATAGTCTTGCATGTTCTCAATAAATCAATCAATAATAGGAAAATCATTTCAATAAAGTTAAAAAATCAAATTCCTTTTTTTTAGTTTCAATAAATCATTTTCATTCCGAAACAAAACATAGGGTTTCATTTTATCAATTAATTCTTTTTTAAATAAAATCATGCAAAGGTTTTCATAATTTTAATTCAATCCATTATCTAAGAAAACGAACATATTATAATCATTATAATATTTCCATCAGTTTCAACATACGCCCCAAAAATCCAATTATATTCGAATTTTGGGATTTTTTTTCAAAATTTATGTAACAAGTCAAATCAAATTCCAATTTCCATCAAATTGGGGTTTCCAAAATTATTTAAAATAATTTTTGACAATAAAATAATTCAAGGGTTATATATTTGGACATCTTAAATAAAACCACCTACCTTTTTCATAGAAATACAACACTAGAAATAGAACCCACCAACAAGAACAAGGACTCATATGATAGAGGAACTCAACATAGATATAATATTAAACAACACATATTTTAGATCCATCTATCCCGAGATGATCTATCAAAATACATGGAGGGATAAAGAAAGAGACATAGAGACTACTTACCTAGAGTGAAGTTCTGAAACAACAACAACAATCGACCATTGAACAAAATAATATAGAAGGGTTAGAGGGATCTAAAATCTCTTAGGGATGGATCTAGGTTAAGATAATGGAATACTAGAGAAAATGAAATAAAATTTTCAAATGGAAAACCAATTTAAAAAATGAAAATTGGTACTTTATACAATGTGTAACTAGATTTTACATTGTTTAGTTTCAATGTCTGTGATACGTTGTAAAAACCTTTTTCCTTTTATTAAAAACCTTTTTATTAATTTATAATTGATGAGTAAACTATTAACAATGTATATCAACCCATGTTCTTTACCATTTTCATGGAATATTCCAGGAAATTATTACACATTTTGTAACCACGTTACACAGTTTGTAAATCACCAAGAGACTACAAAATCCATAAAGTTTACTCAAAAACAAATTAAAAAAATACCAAACTACACCATTATTGGTATCCGAGTAGTTCATTATCAACCCTACCCAAAAAAACAAAAATGTAAAACCATGATAGAGCACAAAACATACCTAATATAAAGATAAGTGGATGTTACAACATTCCCACCAAATAAACCTTCTATTCGCAGAAATAATGTCAAGAAGTATCCATATCAAAAAGGTGAAACCAATTCTCTCTCATCAGTGCCTTGCACTCCCATTTCTCAATAACATCAGAACCATTCTCCTATAGAACTCAAAACAAATTCATTGTCCTCCAATTAAGTTACTTCATCTCATAATCAACTATCCTAACTTGATGCACAGTTGTGGAAAAATCAGTCTCATCATCTAGATCAATTTATCTCAGAACATGAGATGTATTATAATGGTATTTTTACAATTATAAAACATGGAAGAAATAATATATTTATGTAATCTTTGGGATATTTTCTAAATTTTAATCCACTTTCCAAACCTTCTCAACTACATTAAATTATCCCACAAAATAAGGAGTAATATTTCCTTACCTCTCAATCCATCGATGACCCAAACGAGGTGAAACTTTCTAGAATAACTTATCACCAACTAAAAATTCTAACCATCTATTGTGAAGATTAATAGATTATTTATACCTACACTTTTCTGTCAACATCCTATAATGAATAAAAAATATTATCTATCATTTCTTGAACCAATCTTGTTCCAACCAAGGAACTTTCATCTATCTTTATCCAACACAATAACGTTTTACATGAACCTCCATACATGGCCTAAAAATGATCCATTCTAATCACTAACTCATATCATTTTTTATAATAAAACTCAACCGATACTAAATGGTTATCCCAATATCGAAAAAAGTTGAAGATGCATGCATGAATCATATTCTCATGAATTTGTATAGACTTGTTAGTTTGGACATCTATCTATGGATGGTACGTCATACTCAAATGTACCCAAGATACTGGTGCCTCCTAAAGGCCACTCCAAAAGTGATAACTGAAACGGGGATCCCAATTATAGATGACTACATATGTAACTCTATGAAAAAACAATCCCTTTTCATATATATATATATATATATATATTTCTCAACATCAAAACTTTGGTTGTATCAAGAATGGGTAACAAGTGCACCAATTTAGTCATCCTATCGATCGCAACCCATATCAAATTATACTATCTTCAAGTATGTGGAATCCTACCCAAACTTTCTATTGATATATCTTCCCACAAACAAGTTGGAAGTAGATGTGTCTAAAGAAAACTCAAAGGTCTCTGGTACACAGCCTTTACCTAATAGAATGTATAACAATGAGAGAAAAAAATTAACAATTCCTCATCTCATACATGGACACTAGAAAATCCACCACACATCATAGAACATATTCAGGATTCTTGGGTGCACACCCCTTTAGGAATTATTAAAATCCCACATTATAACTTTTTTCTCAATTAACTATACAAAAAAATGATTCTAAAAACAATGAATATCCTTCATAGAGAATGAACACTTAACAATGGTCTTCCCTCCATAATGAGAGTCTCTAATTCTACTAAACTCCTAATCAAGTTGATGTTCCTAAATAATCATCTTGAAAAGAGTGTCTTTTAACTAGATACTAGCCAAAATAACCTCGAAACCTATTTCATGAACACCAATATACAACTATGAAAAAAGAACCATTAAGTTCCACTCTTCTTTTGATTCATTCACTTCCTGGTCAAAAAATTTCATACTCAAAGCTGTGTCGTGACATTACATTCCTTGGGGTATAGGTTATGTCAAAAAAAATGAATGTATTACTCCACAAAATGATTGTGTTAGAGATTCAAATATTTTTTTAGAGAAGATATAACTCATGAACTTGTGGTTAGAAAACATGGTAAACCTTTCTCCATTAAGTTAATACTGCCAACTCTAAAGTGCATTCATCATAATTAGAGGTAAATGTCCTAAGTTGGATAATTCTTTTCATGGGTCCTAAGATACTGTGATCCATAGGCAATGATGTGATCACCCTGTATAAGAACATAGCCCAAACCTGAACCTGATGTAGCACATAATACAACATATCCATGACAGACCACCAGAAGAGTCAACATCGAAACAATAGTAAAAATATGTTTTTGAACAAAAAATATTCTTAAATTTTTCATCCCTTGAAAATTTACTCCATCTTTGAGTTAGATAAATCATCAATGAATCCAACTTCAGGATTAATTTATGAAACAATGTTAATATTCAGTAAAACCCAACAAGCACCAAATCTCAAAAACATTCTATGGTTTCTCCCAATCCATAACAACTTTCACATTATTCGGATCAACTAAGAAACCATGTTTTGAAACCACATATCCCTAGAAATTGCCTTCATGAATCCATAATTAACATTTTGATAGATTGACATAAAGTATTTGACTTTTAAATAATTATAAAACTACTCTCAAATGATGCACATGATCCCCCTCAGATATAGATTAAAGAGGGATGTCTTATAGAAATACTACCACAAACATATCAAGATACTCCTAGAATATAATGTTCATAAATCTATGAACAAAATTGGAGAATTAATTGAACCAAATGGAATTCAAAGATACTCAAAATGGACATAACTTCTCTCAAAATAAGTTTTATGAATGTCAGATTCATTTATTCTCAATGGGTTACAACCAAATTTAAGATCAATCTTCTAAAAAAACTTATCCCCTTTCAACTGATCAAATAGATCATCAATCCATGGTAACAAATACTTTTTCCTTTACCATATGTTGATTTATTTTTTGGAAATAAAAAAATAGGTAAATTTACCCATAATCATTCTTAGAAAATATAATAGGTTCTCCCCATAGTGTCTCACTCGGGCATATAAATAATTTCTCTAAAATATCCTCCAACCAAGTCTTAAAATATTTCATTTAAACTAATTCCTTGTGGTAATAGGGAATATAAAATAGTTTATAAACAATAACAAAATCATTAGAAAACTCAACCTCCTTTATCGATGGAAAACTAGAGATGTTGGAATGAAAAACATTGGGAAACATGAAAAAAATAAGAGGGAGATCACCACTCAAGGATTCCCAATATAGATGATAAAAAAACACATATATTACATTACCTATATCTAGATAAGAATGTTCTACTCTTCTCAACATTGGTACCCACTCTCATTGAAATATACGAAACAATCCATTATGTGTAGTAAAGGAGACTTGTCAAAGACAACAGTCAATTTAGGATTTATTTGTAATGATCGAATCCATACAAAATCTGACCTCCAGAGAATTCATGTACAGAACTAGAAAATACAATGTAAGGTAAAATATATGATAGAGAGGACACACAATCAGGACAATGAAGATCCCAAACTCTCTTTTTTCTATGGTTTTAAATAATATACATCATATAAGATAAAATCTCTATATGAATATTGTTCATATTCACAATACAAGTTGACATAAATGATTGAGATTCACTGGTATCAAATAAAAAAGTCACTAATGAGACATATATTGTGATTGAACATATCACAGTAACTAGACCAATATCTTCCTCATCTAGAGACTATCCCTCTATGTTTAGAAGATTCAGTTAATATCCTTGTGGATAAAACTATTTATATGTTGAATAATCTGATCACACCATTATAATTTTTGTTGATGATGATCTTATTCTACTACGTAGAGTATAATAGACATGAAATAACATCTCAAATTGATTTATGTGTCTATACGAACCATCTATCTTGGGTTTCTTAGTGAAAACCCATTTCGAGTTCCCATGATTTCAACACTACTAGAAAATCAAAGGGCCTTTTCCATGCAGTATATGATGTGTAGAAGAACCATGGTGTCAAGAACCACCATGAGATTCACCATGATTCCACTTCCCTTTATAGGACTTCACATTTCTTCCACTGGTATAAAAAACAACTCTCGTTGACCAAAAATTACCATACAATTCAATCTTATCCATCAATGCCCTATTAAGCACATCATCATAAAAAGAGATCTTCAAAAATAAAAAACTAAAATTGAATATCAAATAGAATTCTGATCTTGAACCACTGAGTATTAAACTACTAATTTGGTAAAATATTATGGACAAACTATATAAGCCCAACATAGAGATATTTGAATTTAGACATGGCCCTGTTATCATGCACGATTTTGAAAAACTCCACAGCCATAGATAACACTATATTATATGTATTGAACTAATCAGTGAAAAGAAATTTAATTTCATTCCACTTTAAACTCTCATTCTGATTCTCCATCACTATCGTGTCCCACTATCTCTTGCTATGTCCGTTAAGCATAATGGTATAAAACACCACCTATGAAAATTCAGTAATTTCCATGAAATCAAAGAAATTCCCATTCTTTCTCAACTAGTCCTAACCTCATGAGGATCATTAGAGGCAAAGAATGAATGTGTCCTTTGATAAAGTAACTCTTGAGAGAAATTCTTAGAATAATCTCTATGAGGATCCATAGATAGATCCTGGACAAAAATGAGTGTAGGTTCCTTCCCAAAACATGGACAAAATGCACAAAAACATCAACCAGATTATAGACCAAAGGAGTATTTTCCCACTACGATTCATGAAAAACATCCTCTTATATAATATTTTTACATCTTCTCAGAGCCATGATGCTACACAACATCAAAAAAGAACATTTAATGTGTCACAAATTACACATATCAACATTCAAACAAGATAAATTTGAAATTTAATCCCATTAGATAGATAAACAATATTATGATTTAAATCTATCCAAATTAATGTTAGGTAAAGGGCTTTATTTAATCCTCATGTTTCCTTTTCCAAACAACTCTTGGTGACTTAAAAGTCATTAAAATGATATTTTTATAGACACTCAAACTTAACTATCTCATAAATCCCAAAAATATATGAAACTAAATTCTGCCTTCAAGGAAAGATGTTTAACCATCACCTATAATACCACTTTTTTATAAAATGGCCTAGATACCCTAGTACCTAGAGACCCAAGATGATCCTTACATGGACCAAAAATAATTATTGTTCCCCACAGGTTGGATACTAGAACCCAGAAACATAAAATATAAAACTGGGAACAATTTTCCCACATTAAATTAAAGAAAATAGAAACCAGTCAATATAATCAAAAGAAAATTCAATAGGGAGAACAATACCAGAAGTCAAACATGTATAACAAAGCTGAAATAAGAATTATCAAATTACAATAAAGTTAACATAATCATTCCATTTCATAATAAATATAGCACTATAAGACCGGAGGATCAACAATAACTTCCATATCTAAGTGGTGCTTCAACCATGCTCACACCAATTAGGATGAAATCTATGAATGCCCAAAGATAAAGGTAGTGTGTGATCTAAAAGATTAGTAGTGTGTCTCTAAGTGTTCCATAATAATATTTCACAATAAATAAAATAAATTCATACCATTTTATATAAATTATTTATGGAAGTGCATTTTTATATTTAAAACAACACATACTTTTCATTTAATATGATGGAAAACAATTCAAACACTGGCTTAAGTAAACTATTTATATAAAGTAGTTTATATAAATTTGTAGCATTCATGAGTAATGTAGTTTATAATAAATGGAATATATATCAAAAAAATCACATCATGTAACATGGTCATCTACAAAGAGGTACAATAGTTTCTCATTATGAGGTCCTCACACACTTATACCAATGATCAAGACAATGTGATCATATATCCCTCGAAATTAGGCCAGAGTGGACCCATCCGTATCCCATTGGGGTTAAGATATGCCAAAATATGTTTTTTTGAGCTATAAAGCATCAATCCATTAATAGGGAATTACCATCCTATCATATATTTTCCCAAATATCATTCTAACTAACTAGGATCTCATGTCCTTAGTAAACCAATCAATACTCAGAAAATCATTTCAAAATAGTTACAAATACAATTTCCCCATTTTTAGTTTCAATATTCCATTATCATTCCAAAACCAAATACATGTTTCATTGCATCAATTCTTGCCTTCTAAAATAAAAAACCGTAGGTTTTCATTATTTCAATTTAATCCATATTCCTAAAAAAGGAATCAATTCAAATCATTTCACAATTTCCATTAATGTTAACATATTCCCCTATATTCCAATTCCATTGGAATTCGGAGTTATTCCAAATTTTAATACCATGTAAAATCAAATTCCAATATACTTCAAATTAGGTTTTTATAAATTAAGTTAAATAAATTTAAAAATTAAAATAAATTAAAGGGTTATACATTTAACTATCATAAATGAAACCACCATCCTTTTTCAATGAAACACAATGTCTACTATAGAACTCGCCAATAAGAATGAGGGTGCAGAAGATCTAGGAAATCAACATATAAACAAGGCTCAACAACATAGAGTTTAGATCCATCAATCCCAAGAAGATTTATCAAACTCATATGAGGGAAATATAAATAGATAGAGGGAAAAGGAGTCCAATTACATGGAGAGATACACCATGAATATATCATTGATCAATTGCTGAATAAAATGATCTAAAAGTTTTAGAAGGATCAAAAATCACATGTGGATGAATTTAGGTTAAAAGAATTGAAATCTGGGGTAAGGGAAGTAAAATTTTCAGCAGAGTATCCTGTTTTAACCTACAATTCTGTACATTACATGAAGTGTAACTAGATTTCACATAATGTGATTTTAAATTCCCTGATAGACCGAAAAACTAATAAAAGTTTCTTAAAAAAATATTTTTAATTTATAAATTAGCTGTAAACTATACATAACATGTATCAATTCACACTATGTACCTACTTTATAGAATACATGGGGTGATGATTACATGTCATGTAACTAGATTACACGACATGTAAATCCCTAGAATACTGAAGAATTCATAGATTTTATAATAAATTTTTTATCGAATCCCTATCTTTTCCATTATAGGTATCCCCCAAATTTAATCCCAACCCCACATAGATAAAAAAAGGAAAACCACAAAAAATCTTAAAATTTACCTAATATAAATGTAATGATATGTTATAGGAGGGTTCAACTATTGAAGAATCTCTATGAATTACTGATATTGAGGACTACAATAATCCATGTCTAGAATGTAAGAAAAACACAACTAAGATAATATTTCGTTGACCAAAAGTAAATAGTGGAAGAACCACCCAAAAATTTCTTCAAGGTTGCTTAGAGCTTAGTGGGGGTGTACACTAAACAATAAAAAACACAATCAAAACAAACTCACCCTCAAGAAATCATCATAACTAAACACTAATCATAAAAAGAATCCACCCAAAAATTTCACAAAACCTTTTCAAAAATATCATAAACCTCCACCTGGAAATCAATTTTCAAACTTTACACTCTCTTATTTCATTATACCAAAAATTTCTTGAATTCCATCATGAAATCAAATCATTTTCCATTAAAAATACTTCTCAATTTAAATAAAGACTGATTTTATCAAATATTAATTATTTAAAAATCTATTAAGATAAGTTACATCAAATAAATTTAGAATACCCATTAAGTTTTTTATTTTCGAAACCAAAAAAATTACCAATTTAAATTTGGGTTTCAAAATTTAAGATGATTTTTTCAAAAGAAATTAAAATTAATAAAGAACCAAAAAAAATTTCTCAGGTGGGGTGGATTTCTGTCAATCGGTGACATGTCCATATGGTCGATGGACATATTCCAGTTACAACACTATCATGTAGAGTCTTTCAATACCACATTCTGGGGCTCCACATGACTTTTCAGACTCTATGAGCTCAACCGAAACCATTGTCCAAAATCCCATTTAATTCCACAAATATGGACCAACCCACAAAAAATCAAAGAAATCTAATTAAATAGAAAATATTCAAAAAAATAAAAAAAGTGAGAAGTTAATGTGAAACAAAATGTGGGAAAAAATCAAAACCCAACATATCCGGGTTACCCAAGGTTTGACAGTATAATTGTGGACTATAACCTCCTCATACATTCACCCCAAGTTCTAACAAAACTAATTTTTATACCCATAAATCCCAATTAAAAAATGGAACTATAAAAGCTAGGTCCCCTAAATTTTCTACTCCTATGATACTATTTTTTTCATTATCCAACCTTGTTTGACCTGAACTGGTTACCTAGGTCGACCCAAACAAGTTAAATATGACATATGTTAATATCCTCGAGGTGTGCTCCTGATCACACAGTGGTGGAAAAAGCACTATGGAAATAAAAGATATTCAATGGGGATGATTTCACCAAAAGTAAATAAAAATGTATAGGAAATATATATGAGAATATAAATAAAAATAATAAGTTCATAATAAAGTAACTAAAAATAAACTCAAATTAAATCAAAATTGAACCTGATGACCAATAAATATCTATGAAACCCTGTTGGCCACACTTAAATAAAAAAAACTAACATCACACCATAGTGATCAAAACCAATTAAGAGGTTCAATTAAAGATAAAATCATGGATAAAGGTATATATGTGATTACTAAAACCCTTTATGTTTCATTAAGTTAATCTATCCCCTATGAAATCCATTATGAAAAAATATATTCATTTAAGTCTGAAATAAAATAGATAAAATTAGTTTTTTCATTATTCCAATTTAAAAACAAAACCCAGCATATTAAACTCATTATTTAAAACTTATTTTTATTAAAAGGGGAGGATTTGGCATTTTGGATACATTGAGAGAGTGAGAAAATGAAAAAAAAGTTTTTGAAAATGGGTAAAAGAGAGTATAAAAGATTTTTAATAATATTATCAATTAAAAAAATTAAAAACCAAACACTCACTTTTACCAAAGAGATACAACATAGATAGAGAATAGAAGAAATGAAAATATAATGAGGGAAATGGGAAAGTAGTACACAAGTAACCATTATAATAAAAGGTATTTAGATTATCCATTATAGAAAAAAAATTCTAAAGAACATGAGAGTGCCTTGTAGTTTATGGTAAAATCAAGAACATACTATAACCTGGTTTATAATGTCATCAGGCCTAATGTAATCAAACAAATATAATTCTCTATCATACCCTATATATCTTGAAAGAGGGGAATAATACCAAAGTAGAGAAAATTCCATAATAAGGGGCACTAGCTAGAGCGTAATCCTAAACTAGTGCAACAAAAGTTTTAGATAATTTTCTAGTTATGCTAGGTTCTCATGTAATGTTAATAATGGGGGTGATCTAAGAAATATATAATATATAAACAATAAGTAAAATCCGCAAAAAAAACCATACATCCACAAGAACTACCCCTAAAAACTACTCCAATGAAGTCTTTCAGATGTCCATCAATTCATAAGAGAAGTCTTATACAGATGATGATATCATTACATTAATAATTATAAGCAAAGATCCATATCCCGAGGAGCGTTTTCCAAAGAAAATCCATGTTTTGAAAGGTCCAACTGGGACACAACAATTATTTTGAAATACCATCCTTTTAAAAAGTATGTAAAGATACCATTTAGGAATCCATTGAATATTTTAAACACATTTGGAAAACTGTAACATCATTTGGAATTCATAAATAGCTTATAAGGTCAAACCTATATTTTAACCAAACACTTAGTGTGTAAGGATATGTAAATTCATTCCACATAATTTTTGTCCAAGGGAAAGAAACATGATTTTATCTCACATAATCTTTCCAAACATTATATATTTCTATCTAGTATAAAAAAAGTTAAACAATTAAGAAATTAGATATTCATAAATATAAATTCCATTGCATTGAGGAAGCCACCTCAAAAGGGAGAGAACCAAGCTGAAACCCCTCATCCCTGGACAACATCATGCGCAACCACATGGATATTCTCTTTCCCAATTCTGCACATATCACTATTGTGTATGTATAAGACACCTAGCCCCAATATACATAATTCTTAATTACCACAAATGAATATGCATAAGTGGATCCTTACACATATGCCTACGCTTTCATATACAATTGGCCACATGAATTTATCCCCATAATGAAACATATATATCCATATATATACACACAAACACTCACATAGATATATATATATATAAGAACACATAGCCCCAAATATATATATATATATATATATATATATATATATATATATTCGCACAACCATGTGTGAATATACACAAAGGGGGAACATATAAATATCTATATATATAGACACATACATACATATGTACATACACATATGTTTCCTTCGAAGAACTGAAAATCATCCTAGACAAACCAAAGAAGCTATAAATCACCAAAATTCCTATATATAATTTTTCCAAAAAAATTGGGGAGAAGAATACATAAAACGGTGACATGCGAACCAAATCTGACTGAGGTACTTCACCTTCAGTGGAGGATTCCAAAACACACATGGGGTCTCCCCAAGAGACCCATCTCTATCCCTAATAGTAGAACAGAGAAACAAAAATAGGATCAAACCTCACCCAAGGGTTTGACCGAACGATGATGGGTGACTATGAGAAGAATAACACAATGAAATAGAAAAATGAGGGGGGAAGAGACCATATATAAATGTGTAGACCAACAAACTCAAATAAATCTAATCAGAATCACCAGAATAAGGGATCTTGTCAGAGAGAGGATGTCACACACGACTGGAGAATATAATTGGGGTGTTGTGCGAGACACCAAAGGGATTGGTTGGGGTCCTATGGGACACAAATTTAAGTGGGGAATTATATTAGGATTTTATTTATTTGTTTAAAATTATAATTTTAAATAATTTATTTTTTTAAAAAAATACACAATGCATGGTTTGGATCGCAAAGTTTGGAAAACTATGCACCAAACATGTGACTTATATTGGGCTCCTGGAGCACCCTTAAGGAGAAATATGAACAATTTGGAAAACTATGAACAAAATTTATGGTTGGATCTTTTAAAATTTTCAAAATTTATCACACAGTTGCTACCCTATTTGGAAAATTGTGTGCCTTAACCACGATACATGTGCTGCATTCCCCAAATCTCCCAGGTTCAAGAGAGACCAATCAGATGAAAAAAGAAATAAAAATGAACTCAAAATTAATTCAAATAACTTAATAATTTTAGGTTTGGTTTTGAAATTAATAACAAATCACTTGGTGTACTAGATTTTTATATTCTATTTTCGACATTAGCTGTTAATAATCTGGATAGTTTTGAACTAGGTTCATCAAAGTGGTGTGAATATTCTTTACTAAGCCAAAAATAATAATTTAAAAACCATTAAAGGCATAATAATTTAATTTTTATAGAGACCCATAAAGTTATAATTCTATTAAATGAGAGTCTTTTTCACATTTCATGAAAATGAAAAGGATGATGAACTTGTATTACCATATTAACTGATATCGATGATAATCACTTTTTTTAATACAAATGGAACTAAATTAATTATATATATATGAATTGTATATATCATATATAATAATAAAATATTAACTAAACTATATATGTATTAAGTAGTGGAAACAAAATGCATTGTTCCATAGAGATGATAGTCTGCACAAACACATCAAATTTCATTTTTTTGGTGGAAGGAAGGAAGAAATAATATATTTTATCATTTAATGAACATAAATATGAAATATATATCATAAATATTTATTTAATAACCATTTAACAAGAAATTTTTGGTGATATATGAAAACAAAATATGTTTCTTAATGGAGGTGGTATGTGTACACACACATCCTTCACGTTTTCGTTTTTCTTAATAGAAAAGAGAAGGATGGTCAATTATTTTACCATAGTAAAATAAAAGGATAATTATTATAATTATTTTATAATTATAATATGTTGTAATAGAGTTACAAGAAGAAGTTCATATAATTAAATGAAAATGAGGTTGGAGCAGTTTGAATTTTATACCTCACTTCTTAGAGTATCTCATCCACAAAGGGCGTTGGGCCATTGAAGGATGGTATTTTAAGAGGACCAAAATTTCTTGATGGTATCTAGGAATTTTTAGGAGTGCTTTTTAGGTAAATTTTTATCCAAAATAATTGGTTTTTTGTGTCAGGATAATTGAGGAGAGTAGTATCCCTTTTGTAAGTGTAAATAGATGGCATTTTATTAATCAACCAAAAAATTTCCATAATGGGATGTCACTCTACATGAATGTAGCTCCAAAATTGAAAAATATTGTAATTTAAAAGATATAAGGTTCATAAAATCCTTAAAAACTCAATTAAAAATATGTTTTTAAGATGATAGTCCCTTTACCTCATAAGATAATAATTTTTACCATTTTGGGTTTCACCACGGTAACTAGTTTTTAACTAGTTAATTCATCCTTTATGACAAAAAATAAAATATTCCTTATTTTATAATATGGAAATAATGATTCAAAATTTTAAATCCAATTTTTTTAAAAAAATTTAAAAGTGATTAAATTTAATTTTAATATACTAATTATGTACAGTACTAAAAATAATTTTTATAAAGAATGATAAATTAATTTATAGAATTTTCAATATCATCTAGTAAATTATTAAATGTATTTTAAAAATTATAAAGTTACTTATAAAATAATTATTTTTTCTAATAAAAATATTTCTGGAATTTAAAATTCACACTTCTATATTAGTATTTTCTGAAATTCCATGTTATTTATAAAACAATTTTCTTGCGTTATTCACATAAAAATAATTTTTCTATGAAAAATCACAAATATTCATACTAAGTTAATATTTCCATGATAAATTCAAACTAAAATAAGTGTTTTTTAATTTCACACTCTAAAATTTAGATATTTTATTTTTAACTAAAAAGAAAAAATATAGAGGATAACTATTTTTATAGGGAATTTTTTATTTATATTAACTATTAATTTTTATATAAATTTATAATTAATCTAGTGTGAATAGTTTATAAAAGTATTTTATATTTTAAAATAACCAAATCTTCAAAAAAAATATTTATTAATTTCTTAGATGAACTAGTTTAGTTGATATTTGAAGTGAACTTTATTTTTTTATTCTTATTTATATATAATGATATATCATAATTTTATTTCGACTGTTTATACCTAACAATTATACATCAACCCTATAATGGTGTAAGATTTTTTTGTTTCTATTTTTCATGTGGATCATGTTATAGACAATTATATTTAATTAGGAACATTTTACTAAATTAGGTATTTTATATTTTAACCCCCCCCCCATAAATTAAATTTCATCCTCTGAAGTTTATTACATTGATAAAAACAAATGAGAGTAATTTTCTCTCATCCCATTATCTATTTTCCATGTAGCCTCTTCAAACTTATGATTTCACTATATAAATTTTACTAAATGGGTATTAATGTTTTTGAAAACCATATCTCTTCAATCCAAGATTTCCACAAGTTGTTATTCATTTGAAAATTCATGTTCTAGTTGAACATCATACGAGCATAGCATATATGATGGACCACATATGTACTTCTTCAAAAGTGATTTTGAAACACATTATGCACTTGATAGATTTGTCCAAGGAGATAAAAGTGATAGTATATAACCCTCAAATGATCAAGGATCTTGAATGGGTCGATGTTTATATGGATCAACTTCCCTTTCATCGCAAATATCATGACCTGATTCTATTTAAATATTAAATGGAAGACCATGTCACCAACCTCAAATAATAGATCTCATCTTTTATTATCTTCCAAAATATTCTATTAAAATTTTAGTGATTTCATATGTCAATGAATTGTTGACCCTTCTCTATTATTTATTATAAAAATTAAACATGTATTAGTTTCCTATCTTTAACTTCTTCCCAACATGCTGAATTCTTACATCTCCTCCTATAAAGTGCCTTTTATGATGCCTTATGACTGCTATTATAGAAACTATTATTCTGTGAAAACTCTACAAAGGGGATGTATTTATGCCAAAATCCTTTGAAATCCATCAAAAAATATCTCAACATTTACTATAGATTTTGAATTATCCTCTTGAACTTACCATCTATCGTAGGATGATAAGTAGTGTCAAAATTCATCTTTATCTCCATTGCATTCTGGATAGTTATTTAGAACATTCAGTTAAACATCAAACTGGGATCAAATACAATATATATTGGTAATTAATACTGACTTACCACTTCCCCAATTCATAACTTTTTGAATTGGTCAAGGTAGAGATATTTTATGATTAAAATAAAATGAATTGACTTCATATGGCTATTGACAATAATTTAAATAGAATTATGGAATTTAGATTTTTTTGGGTGTCATATAATGAATAACATTGTGTTTTTTTCCATTTTCGTATTTGTATGGGTAATTTTTGCAATATACGGATATAATTTTTTTTGTTTAGTCTTAACTTTCTGGAATACCAGGAATAAATATATATATTCTATAATTCCTCTCTTCATGTTATTCCACTATAAATTTTGTTTTAGATATCTATACATCATTTAACTTTTTGGATGAATAGGAAATAATTAGTTATGTGCATCTTTTAAAATTGCCTTCTTTAATTCCATTTTCGACGAGACACACAAATAGGTTCTAGACCATATTATTATATTATTATCAAAGATAAACTTTAGAATATTCACTACCTTTTTCTGTATATCTATATCTTCATTTTATTATTATTTTTATTTACACGGATGAAAGGTTGTGACTTCAGTTAGGAAATATAGGTTTTACCTTCTCCCAATATGAATTTAGGATATTATTACTACAATCAATTAGTATTGGGTCTTTTTCCATGCTTAACATGGATAGAGTAACTTGTTCATTCCTGATCAGAGCATTGGCCACCTTATTTTCCATCCTCAAGTGGAAATGCATTGAGATATCATTATCTTTTTTCAGTTCTGACTCTCTAGTTTATCTCATATTCATATCCTTATGTGTGAATATGTATTTTAAACTCTTTATATTAGTATATATATCACAAATCTCTCCTTAGAGATAACATCAAAAAATATTTAACGAAAATATCACTACTAGAATCACTAAATCAAGAGATGATTAATTTTTCACCATGAATATTTAATTGAAGTGAGGTATAAGAAATTAACTTACCATTATTCATGAGAATTTAACCTAAACCATTTCTAAAATAATCACTACTTATTATAAGTCTTCTATGTTGTAGGGTATTATAATTACAAGAGTTGTGATAAACCAGTTGTTTAGTTACCTAATAGTTTCTTTACATTTTACTGTCCAAAATATCTTCACTTCCTTGTATGTTAAATAGTTCAGTAGATTTTATAGACATGATAAATTTCTCACAAAGCATCAATAATATTAGAATAACTCAATACAACTATGGGTTTTTATTTTAGTGTTCGGTCAAGTCTAAGGCTCAATAATTTACATATTTAAAGGATTTTCATATATTCCCTTCCTTATGATTACATGACCCATGAATGATAATTTCCATCACAAGTTTTCAAAATTTTTAAATTTAACATAAATATTATCCTTTTTCAAGGACTTTGTAACATTCAAACAATGATATTCATGCTCTTCCTTGTTATATGAATATTCACAAATATCATCAATAAATATAATCATAAATTCATAAGGGTTGTATATAAAGAATATATTCATTAGATTTATTAAGATAGAAAGAGAATTCATAAGACCAAATGGAATCACTGTAAATTCATATTTTCTATACCGTATATGGAAAGATGAAATAGAAATATACTTAATTTTATCCCTTAATTGATGATATCCATAGTGAAGGTAAATATCTGAAAAACATTGAGGTCCTCTAAGTTGATGAAATATATTATCAACATGGGGTAGAAGACATTTTCTCCCGATCATGATTTTTCTAATCTCACGATAACCCATGAAAAGCAACATTGATCTAACATTCTTTTTGAGAAAGAAGTCTTTTAAACCCCATGATAATGAACTAGTGTGGATAAAACCATTTTCCAAATTTTCATGAAATTTCATCTTTAACTCCTATAATTCAACAGTAGGTATTCTATATAGAATATTTTAGATATGTATAAATCAAGGTATATGTTTTTCAGAAACCCAATCTCACACACTAGGGGAAGACTAGGTAGTTTATCCAAAAATAAATCACTATATTCCTATACAATAAGAATTTCACCATTTCTTTCTTACTCTTCAATAATTTGATTTAAGAGTATGTTATTATTAGGTATCACAACGCATATTATATAATTTTATTCCATAAGGATTTCATAATCACCCTTTCATTGATACTTATTAATATGATGAATTAGGAAATGAAAAAAAAAAATTAGTTTTCCTAATAGTTGAAATGTTATTTATGAATGGAAATCCATTCCATGACCAATATTATGTCTCATTCAACCAATGGAGAAAAAATTAGATCTTTAGGAAGTATCCTCCCACATATCTCAATCAGATCAACTTTATAAATATTAGATGTGATCATTGTTCCACCAATGGTTTTCAAACATATTCAAATATTTATTTCTTAAGGTGGTGAATAAATATTATTATAAAACTTGGGTGATATGAAATAATACATAGTGATTAAATTTGGTAAATTCATTGAGGTAAAACAATTATATTAGATGAAATAACTCATAAAGGATGTGAGTACCCATATTTATGAATCTCTTAGCATTGTTCTAGGTTATCCTAGGTAAATTTATATTAGGATATCTAACCTGAAAATATTTCAATCCATCATAATAGTCCATAAATGAAGATTGAATTAACCAAATCATATCCCCAGGGAGTTTCAAATTAGCTGTGTAGTTAGGCCTCTTTGTGGTGTACCTGGTATCTATTGAGTTAATACTCAACCCACTATATTTAGGGTTATTATCATTAGGTACATAAATTTTAGATCGTGTATAAATTTTTTGTATATATACAAGGTTTAAATTTCAATGAGAACCCCAAAATATATACTTTAACAAAATTTCAACATGTTTTCATGCACTTGGACTCATCCCTTATAATTATTCTAGGGTTTTCATTAAAATTATAAAAACTAATCCAAAAAAATAACTAAACCCAACTGTGTTACCATATAAGGATACACATGAAAAGAATAACACAAATAGTATAATAAATTCCTGATTTAGATAAGAAATCTCACAAATAGTTGCGAAATTCAAGGAACAAATGGTCTAGTTTCATTGAGATTAGTTACATAATCATCTTATTTTACAACTAATATAAAAAATTATACTTAATAATGCTCTTATAGACCCTTTTCAATATATCTCAGGAGATATAATCATATTCATATCCTTTTATTTAGAAACGTGTGAAAGGGGTAATCTCAGATGCTCAATTAGGGAAAACATATCATAATTTATCTGATTATAAACAAGGAGAAGAACCCTAGGAAGACCTAAATATATTAATAAAAGACTATAAAACCAAATATTATAACAATAAAAATGTTTTATTAAAATAATATCATAAAAAATATCTTTATGGAAGCACTAAACATATAGCATAGCTCAATATACATCTGAATAATCGTATAACATTCGAGAATGACAAAAAATTGTGGAATGCTTTAAAATAAGTCATAATCTTGAAAACATAGAATTTTATAGAAATAGGATTAATGAAAAAAATATTTAATTAATTTATAAACCACATTGAAATTTGGCACAATAATAATAAGAAAACCTTTGGGAGTAAACCCATTATGCCCATTCTTATTGGAACTAACTCATTATGACTATGCAAAAAAATGTGATCAACCCAATTATGCCCATTAATGTTTAAACAATATCATTATGTCCATTTTTGACTAAATCATGATATATAAACTTAAATAAATCCATTTTAGGATGATATAGTTCCCCACTAGTCATCATCTATAAAACATTGTTCCACATAAAATGACTATAATCATATCTTAAAGAACCCCTAGAAAAAAGAATGGGTTTCTCTATATTTTCAAAAACATCACGTAAGATGAACTCAGTAAATAATGGGATATACAAAATTTAATCTTACAAAAGAAATAATTTAATAATAAAATATGTAAGATGATAAAAAAATCAACTTCATGAGATATAATCCCAAGGTAAAAAATAGTAGTGTGAATAAATAATATTTACCAAAACCTTTTTAACATTGTTATAAAAGATGAATTGTAAATTAAATTCATAAAAGTTTGGTATGTAAAAGATAATGATTTAAAAAATTATTATAAATTGTTACAAATAATTAATACTTTGAAAAAATCAATCTAATAAATCTAAATTAGTAAATAATGAACAGAAATTCTTTTATTATTTTTTTCCATTACAAAGAAAACCGTACATTAAACAAATATTAAAATAATTTCATTTAATAAAAGTTATATAAGAAACTAGTAGTAATATAATGGAAAAAACATATTTTTTTCATTAATGAAAAATTATTTTATAAAAAAATACCATCATGATGAAAAGATTCTTTGGTAAGTATGGGAGTTATTCATACAAATGTTATACTTTAAAATTAGGAAACATTTTATCAAATAAGTGGTTACTGATGATGGGAAATAATTACCCATGAAAATAATATGAAATTAATTATAAAATAGGATAATGGTAGGATCAAACAAAACCTTAATATTATTATAATGTAATAAAGTCTACGACCTAATGAAATGGAAATTGAGTCGTTGAAATTCTTACATTTACCATTCATTCCAAAGGAAGTGATGCAACATCCTATATAATAATGTTAAAATTGTTAATTTTTTATTTGATAAAATTATTCATATAAATTTCCATTTATTTTATTCATTAGTAAAAAATTACATTATCTGTTATATTATTATATCCTCATTTCAACTTTAGGTTTTAATAATATTGACCATTTTGAGCTAGTTTTATAAAAGTTATTTTAATATTTATTTTTTTAAAATATATTAATTTTAAAATAATTAAAGGTAATTTAATTTATATTTTATAATGTTCTATAATTTTATTAAACTATTACATGGGACATTTTTCATGTTTCAAGAAGATGAAAAAGTTATGAACTATTTTTGGGTTATTTTCCGATATCGTTGATTAACTTATAATTATCATTAATTATTATATTATATAAAAAATATTAAAGATATATATTGTTTATATTTATCATATATACTCATAAAATACAAATTGAAACTAAACATTTTTGTGGTAGAGAGCAACTGAATGTATCATTCTATTGTAGTCGCACTCTATATGTGGACATGGATGATGGTTTCATTTTTCAATTAAAGGAAGCAAGAAGTTAGATGGTTCTTAGTATTAGGAACATAAAAATGAAAAATATATGTATACATATTTAATTAATTAAACTTTATTACAAAAAAGTTTTGTTGGTGAAGTAAAATGAAACACATTTCTTTATAGAGGTTGTAGTCTCTACATACACACGATTCATGATTCTGTTTCTCTTAATAGAAAAGTAAAGGATGGTTAATGATTTTACCATCATCATAATTATATATTAGTATACTATTGATACAGAAATTATTATTATAATATGGTTTAATGGAGTTTTATGAAGAATAATTGCATGTAATGAAATAGAAATTAGGAATTAGGTGTCGGAAAATTACACCTCACCTATTGGATTATCTTATTTACAAAGGGGGTTGGTCCTTTGAGGGGTGTTATTTAGATAAGACCAGAACATATTTAAGGTGTAAAATAATTTTTAGGATAGGGTTGGAAATTTTTTTGGGCAGAAATAATAGGGATTTTGTTCATGATAAATTGAGGAGAGGAGTTCCTCTTTTTTAAGTAAAAAAGGGATGGTATTTTGGTTAAGACCCAAAAAATTTCAATAATAGGAAGCCACTCTTAAAGAAATTGGCTCCAAAATTAATAAATAATGTATTGGAGATTATATAAGGTATATCTACACCAAAAAAACTCAATAAAAACAATTCATTAACATGTTAGTCCTTTTACCTCTTAGTTTACCCATTTTTAACTTTTTGGTGTTCACCATGGTAACCAGTTTTTACCTAGGTAAGTTATCCTTTTGTAAAAAACTACAACGATCCTTATTATGTAATATTTAACTAATGATTCCAAATTTTAGATCCATTTTTAATTCAATTTTTTAAAGTGATAAATATTAATTTTAAAATACTAGATATATAATGTATTAAAAATAATTTTTTAAAAAATATAAACTATGTTCTAAAATGTTAAATAAGGGTTTACAAATTTAAAATAATGTTTTAAAATTATAAATTCAATTAAAAAACTAATTTGATATTACATGTATGATTAATTAATTTAAAATTTAATCTTACAAGCTAATAATGTCATAAATATCATGTTATTTGTATACAATTTAATTTTTCACTATTCTTCTAAATATCAATATTTTTTAAAAAATCATAAAATTATTAATATGTTAATATTTCTAGGATAAATATAAAAATAATGTTAATTTTTTATAATACACATCCTAAAATTTTTAAAGTAAGTATTTAATTAAAAACTTGAAATATAAAGAAATTACTTTTAAGGAAAAAAGACTTTTTGTATATTAAAATTTCTTTTTCCTACAAATTACCTATTAATCTAGTGTTAATCCTGTATAAAAATTATTATTCTTGAAATGAAGTCAATTTTTTTAAAAAAAAATTTCTTTGTTTCAGTAGTAGAGTTGATGTTTAAAGTGAACCTTATTTTGTGTTCTTCTTCATCTAAAAAACACACACACACACATATATATATATATATATATTAATTTTGCTGCAATTATTTACGACTTATAATTCTATAGCTACCTTACAATGATATATATTAGTTTGTTTTTGGTGATACATGTGTTGTATGCTTTCAAACAAATTATTTATTTAGTAATCATGTGTCGACCATGCTTTGACTATTGGGATGAAAAATTATACAGTGCATAGTAAGAATTCATAGTTCCTAAACCATGTACTAATCCTGAAACTTAATAAATTTATAATTATTTTAAGGATTAAATTAATGATTCTTGAAAACTCAAGTAAATAAATTGTGAGAGAAAATAAATATATAGATGTGACATTAAGGGTTAACACCAACTATATGGTTGGGATAAACATGGTTGGTTGGGTATGTTGAAGTTTTTGGAGTAGGATTTGTGGATCAATATATTTTTTACCTCATATATGATCGATACAACATCTAGTCCCAATATTCAGAAATAATAAATAAGTTTATGTCCATACCAAGATTAGTGTTGTGTTATTTTCTTATTTATTTATTTGAGTTATACTAGAAGTACTCATCTATTTATATGAATGATGTGAGATGTCTTTTTCTATATTTTTCTACCTTTTCATGATTGATCAAAAAAACATAACTAAAATTATCTGAGATTTACCTAATTCATGCTTTTTGGAAACTCAATGTCATGGTAAAATATATTGTATGACTATACGTGGTTTATGATATATATTTAATAGACATTAATATAGAGATACATATGTTTGATGGAGATCATGCATGATCCCTCTACAACTTAAGTCATGTTTATGTTTTTATAGAGGTTTTGATTTTATTATAATAATGTATTTGATAATTCCTAGTTTTTTAATTCTAGAAAATTCCACAGGGTCACACTAATTATTCTGTGAATAAGGATTAGTTGTATCATAAAATTATTGTATAAAACAATGATATCTTATATGATGGATTCTTAAAACTGAGTTTTGGTGAATATAAGAATGTATTTTTTTAATGATTTCACAATTTATTACAAATGATGTGATATATAGTGAAATGTATATAAAATATATTTGGATTTAATGTAAATGGGATATTTATAGAGTTTATGAACCTTGGTATATGACACAAGTAATTTGAAGTTGAAAATATTGTATGTGTTTGTGATTATGTAATGACACAAGAAATGTTATAATCTCAATGCTATTTGTGATATAGGATATTAAATTTGATTATTTTTTTGATTCACTCAAAGTAGTCATAAATCAATTAAAATATCATTTGAAGAAATCGAAAGGATTTTTGAGGAATTTTTACTTGTAAAAAGATTTCATTATTGGTTTTTCAAATGTTAAAATGTGTTTGTAATTTATTTTGTAGTTTTATTTTTCAAAACTGTTAGAATAATGAAATTTATCATAAATAAAACATTTATGAAATTTTTAATAGTATAATGGATCTTTGAACATAAAACTTGATACATATAATATAGATTTATGATTTTTTATATTTATAAAACTCCAAGATAAAACTATATACTTATCTTTTCCCATTAAACTTATGTTCTAATAGGTTGTGGGTGAGAAATATTTCCTGCCAAGAAGAGTTTAAGGTAATTCATGTATATGATTTATACCATTGAAGTAGAAATATATGGGTTTCCACTAATATATCTCTAATAAGATCGTGTAATATAAATTAAAATCTTCATTATAGAATATCAAAGGTTTATATTCATGTTGTAACACCCCAAGATTTGATAATATGTTATTTATTCAAAGTAATTCAATAACTTGCACTACACACAACATTGAGTTCAAGCGCACCACGACTTACCAAACTAGCCGTTAAAAAGAGGTTATGAATAGTATTAACTAAATTTTGTACTTTATATAGTCCTTATAATTTTAGAAACCATATTATTATTTTCTTAGACATAATAAAAAAACAAATTTATTTTTTAGATTAAAGAAGTATTTTTTAAAAAATTCAATTTTACAGCCTTTTAATGGAAAACCCTTTTCAAATCCAATATTTGAAACTTTTATATATTATATTTGACAAAATAAACATCTTCTGTTTAATTGGGGCAAAAGAATTTATTTTCAATAAATTTTAGGTTTTTTTGATAACATTCATATTTGGGTGAATAGTAAAAAATACAATATTTAAACTGAAACAAATTTTTTTAATAAAAATAATTTATAGTGTTAAATTATAAATTTTAATGGTTATTAAGTAAAAATAAATTCTATTTTTACCATTTCATCCAATGCGGGTCATTGTATGTAATTTCACATTGAAATTGGACATAAACAAGTGTCAATCTTTTGAAAGTTTTTATTTCTTAAAAATACGCATTTTGGTTTTGAAAATAGGAATTAATTTTAAATTAATAAATGCAACTTATATGTTTTGAATTTGGTAAAATGGAATTTATTTTTGAATTCATAATATCAAAATTAGCTTAAGGTGAATTTTGGGTATTTTTTTGAAAACATACAAATTTTTATGAATAGTGAAAAACACTAAGTTATTGTTTAAAACCTAATTTTTATTTAAATAATTGTATATTTTATTTAAATTTATTTAAGGTAAAAATAGATACATAATACCTATATAAGTAAAATATAATTCATTGGAGTCATTTTATAATAAGTTTAGATATATAAACTTTTTTTATTAAACTTTTTATCGTCTTTTACCCACCTCCTAGGAGCATTTGCAAATTTACATAAAACATAATTTTAGCGCTTCTGTGAGTTGAATTTAAAAAAATCCAAGAGACATGGTTGATATCAGTAAATAAAATGTGGTTCAACAAGATGAAAATAATTTTGATGAATAGTAACTTTTTTCTTTTATTTACCACGGTTAAAAGTAAATTAGGTAATTAAGGATAAAAATGATATTATTATGACCCTATATCATGTACGAATTCTATTCGAAAAGTGTAATTAGACAAATAAAACCTTTGGAATAAAATATGGACCTCTTTGGTCCACTTTTATTAAAGTAGGACATTTATTATTATTTAATTCACATAAGAGTTAAACATGTTAAATTCAATGTTTAATAAGTAAAACATTTTTAATATAGGTTTATACATAATATAAATTCGACTATAAGTATTAATTAGAAATAAAAAACTATTTACTGCATAATGGTATTTTATTTATAATTTTTATACCTTATATAATTAAATTTATTAATGACACAATGATGATACAATAATTACCCTATTAATGAAAGATTAAAATAATTGATATTATAAATATCTAAATAAATGTAATTAGGGACTTTTTATGAATTCCAATAATTTTATAGGTTACAATTGAATGTTATGGTTGTTTATATGAATTTGTTTCTTAGTAATATTTTTTTTATGAATTTAGCAACAACTAAATACCAAATAGTGTCAAAAATGACAAAAAAGAGTTTTTAGAAAAAATATTATATTATTAATTTATATTATATTCCTAAAAATATAAGGTTTAAGAAAAAGACTTATATAATGATATGTGTGTCATTAATGAACCAATTGGGGTTATATTGAAGTTTATAGTATGTTTATTAACCATATAATATAAAAATACAAAGAGACATGGTAAATGTCAAACTATTTAACTCAGAGTTAAATCTAAAAGATAAAGTTAATATAGTGACCCAAACCTGTCTAAAACCAATTGGTTGAGGATTTTGCGATCCATACCCACCTTATCCTTTAAATAATTAATTTTTTAGCCATTAGAAACCGAAAATTATTTTATTATTAATAATATTTCTAGCTTTTCCTAAGGTGCCCCTCAGCCCTCTAATAAAAGGGCACTCCCCCCTTCCCTCAAATTCACACCTTCAAATCCATTTAGCTCAGACAACCCCTAACCAAATATCCTCTAAACTATCCTCCCTTTATCCAAGAGGCATTCCCTTATTCAAAAAGTCAACCTTAGGATCCCTTTTGATCAAATCAAAAGGAAGAACCGGAAGAAGAGGTAAATATTTCATCACCTCTTTCAAGTTTCTTTCTTCTTCCACTTCCTATTTCTTTTTTTCTTCCATTATAAAATATTAACTCTAGTATCTTATATATAATATTATGTTATTATAATTTTTGTACAACCATATTCATTATTCTATTCATACTTTGAATGAAATTTCACTATACGTGCATACGTACGGCTTACCGTTTCCATATCATGGTGTAATTATTATTCAATACATTATTATTTGGGTGGGTATAATAATGATGTGTAATTGATTTAAATAAAAAATATAACATGATAATTATTCTTTATATATTATATACCATCCAATTATATATTATTTTAATTTCAAAATATTGATATTGCCGCTCGTGCGTACGTACATATTACCGTCTCCACAAACGGGATGAGATTCATGTCCCATCGTATCCATTCAAGACAAATTTTCTTTAGATTATTAAAAATAATGTTTAAATACTTAATATAATTATTAATATTAATAAGATACATCCTATCCATAATAAAAATTACTTACGTAAGAAATCATATAAAGTTAAACGAATCAGTTTACACCCGAAACGACGATAATACTAAGATATTCTTAACAAAGTAATGTTAAAAGATCATATATGATATCATATTAATGTATATGATTATTTTATAAATTACTAAAAATTATTTCACCATTATACAAGAGGTTAAACTACCCTCGACCAAGAAAAAGTACAAGGTAAGGGTTTATTTCACAAACTCGTTATTATCCGAGGTTGTTTTTACGTAATTATCTACTAGGACATCTTTATCATCCACATTTATGTTTCTTAAAAATGTATTCAAAACATTTTTACTATTTACTAGACTATGGGTTAATTTAATTTATACCCTTGTTTAAATTTTTATAAAATGATTTGAAAGTTATCTTTCTGTCGTTTATCAAAATAAGGTACTTTATGACATTTTCGACAAAATCAAGGTAAGAATGTATTTTTAACTTATACGGTTGGTGTGGCTATTTTCTACCATTATAACATCGTCAAAGCTTCTCTTACAAGCTTATAAGAATATTTTCAATATAAATGTTTTCTTTTATTATTATATGACTTTTAAATGATTTCAAAATAGAAATAGATATTTCTCTAAAAAAGGTTTTGATTTCGTCTATGTCAACATCCTTTGATGGATTTTAAGCTTATTTGAAGTTGATTTATTATGATACAAAACATAGATATTGTATTGAAGGTTTTGTGATATGTTTGACTGTAGATGTGTTATTTTTATACCATATATTGTTCGTGGATAAAGTATTGACATTTTGTATACTAGTTTGAATATGAATGTTTATGTTATGTTTAAACCTTTTCATATGAGGAATGCATTAAACATAGTAAGTAACGGGTTGAGCCCACTCTAGCTCCTCGATGCCTCGGTAGGTCTCATGAGACAAACTAGTATCTTGGAACAAGGCCTTGAAAAAATCTTATTTTTAGTCTTGGAACAAGGCCTTGACTATGTGGTTATGAAGTCTAGCATTATGCATTACATCATTATGAAAGTGGCTATTGATATTGCATGTGATTATTCAACTAGTAGAATATCCATTTGAGTAAGTAAAAGGCATTATTTTGATTTTATCTTTTCCATATTATACTGAATTTCATGTTTAAAAGGCTTTTGTTTTAGGTTATACAATGCCTTAAATGTTTATGCTTATATATGAAAGTTTTTGCTATATTGTTATCTTTACTAAGAATCTGAGCTCACCCCTTTCAATGTTTTATTTTTCCCAGGATCCCAATATGTGATTAATGTTTGAGATGTACGGTTAAGATAAGGAAACAATGGCATTCTCAACGGATTTTTATTTTTTTTATGTTTAAAGCTGTAATGTAACGTTCATGTATGTAATCTAATTTCCAAGACTGCTAAATTGATTAGTATTTTGGAACTTGATTCCTTGTAATCATGCGAATATATTAAAATAATGCAACAACTCTGGGCTTCTGGGGTCAGGGTGTTACTCATTTTAAATAAGGCACGTTCATTAAAAGTTTTATATAAATTATTCCAAACTCTCATTTTATAATCCTAGGGAATTGGGTTACGGTTGTTGTTGTATCTTCCATAAGATAAGTGTTTTCTCTATCAAAAATCAATAAAAATAGGTCTTAAACTGATGATAAACCGTAATTTCAGGATTATTCTATTAATAAATAATAATAAAATATCCCCACATTGAATTAAAATTGAATAATCTATTGAAATTTTATTATTGGACCATGTATTTGAAAATTTTATTAAAATTATAGTTTTTAAAATAATAATTATTATATTTTATTTTTGGTAATTAAAATTTTAAGGGACATGCATTGTTTTGAATTTCATGATAATGTTTTGTTCTTATTGAACTATAGCCCTCATTTAGATTGCCTTTATTAAATCCCACATTTTATAGGATGTAATGGTTCATATAGCATCTCGTCTTCTTATAACATAAACTTTCATTACATTACACAAAACTGAGGATCTTTAAGGTTTAGTGTCTTGGAAACCAGGAACATAAGACAAGAAAACAACATAAAGCATTCTTCTTAAACACTTGAAAGGATTATCCTTAATTTAATCCTAGGTTCATTACTACATCTCATAACCTGGGGACATACATCAAAAGAAAGGGTGAGCAGAAGGCCCAGTAAGGGAAACAAGAGGAACATTTTACATGTGAACTTGATATACTTCAATAAGGACATGAAAAGAACTTTAAGGCATGAGAAAGAAATCATGAGGCAATTCATAATAAAAATAACATTTTTCATAACTTTAAGATGTGTCTACATCATTTAACATAGACAATCATGAACATATCACCAAGGTCCATCCCCAAGGTGTTATTTGAAAATTACCAAGGTTATTCACCAAGGTATCGTGAAAATTGTAATCTCTAGTGGTTACATAATTACCCAATGCATTGGAGCGCTATCAGGGCACACCATTAAATTTGCCTTTATTATCATGTGATCTACATATATCATCATCAAACATTTCATAAATAACCCATATAGCATACAATAAATGGGTTTCATTTCATAATCATAACGTTTTAAAAACTGCTTTAAAGACATGATCTTTACGTCACTTTAAACCCACGGAAAGGGAAAGAGGGTCTCATGTACGTAAATCCCAGAATTCAAAATAGAAAATTTTGATATATATGTGAATACACTTATAGAAATAATATCTTTGAGTATTCACTTTATAACATAAAATAATTTTGAGAAAAGATAGATGCATTTTGAGACGAAAATTCTGCAGCATAACGGCTATGTTACAAGGTTTTAGAAAACATTGAAAAGAGAGGGGACATGGGTCACCCAATCATAAATGATACATAAAACAGTAGGGGGACATAATATAAGGGATTTAAGAACATCCTAATGAAATTTGAAAGATATAACATATGAAATGAGAAACATGGAAGTGAGACAAAAAGTAAGATTTCTCTTATGAAAATTCGGCAGCCTAATGGTGTCACTTAACTTCAATAAAAAAAATGATTTGACAAGATCAAATAGGGTATCTCATCATATGATAATAATAGATCAGTATGAAAGATATAGATATCATAACCCCAACATAATAAAAAAGAACTTGAAATATTTGACATGAAAATCGAACTTGAAAAATGAGAAGGGTGAAAGAATCACTTAAAAATTCGGCAGCCTAACAGCGTCACTTAAACTTTCATAAAACGAAATGATGAGAGTAAGAGGGAATCTCTCATCATATGAACATGAAAAGGGCAGTAAGAGGAATATAAAAGAACATCCTCTCACATAAGAACATGGAGCTTAAAAGGAATGACATAAAAGAGATTACATGAAAAGAAAGAGAGAGGTCAGATCCCTTACCTTAAAACGTGACACTTGAAACTCAAAGTTTTGGACAGTGAGTGCTTGGGGGCACCTTGGGAGGACACCTAGGAAGGTAAGGATACCAGAACTTCGTTGGGGGAGAGTTGGGAGTGAAAACTAAAGGAGGAAAGGGTGGGTATTTATAGGGAAAGTGAGGGGACAAGGCATTAATGGCCAAGGGACACCTCACTAGTGGTTTTGGCAAAACTATGGGCTTTCCCATGGTATTTGCCCATGGTATTGGCCACTTGGGAAAACTCATACCTTATCTTACTATTCATAATTCGACCATATTGAATATATACTTAATACATCATTTAATGATGTCATTAAACACTCGTAACTTAAAAACTATATTTTCACTATTCATCGAAAATTCAACTTTCTCAGAATAATCCCAAAATTTCACCCTAACCAAATATCAATGCTCTGATTTCAAAAATGAAATCCATTTTATAAAAATAATTTTCTAAATATTTTTAATTTAATTTTTAAATAAAAACACTATTCATCGAGAATTCATTTTTTTCAGAAAAATCCCCAAAAATTACCTTAACATAATATCGATGCTCTGAGTTCAAAAATAAAGTCCTTTTTATAAAAATAATTTTCTAATTATTTTTAATTAAATTTTTAATTAAAAAACACTATTCATCCGAAAAAACTAATACTTGACTAATAATTTATGAAACCGTTATTTACCCATTTTATTGAATCACATTACTTAATCTAGGTGTCTAAATTATATTAAAACTTTCTTTGAGTAAAATTACTAATCCATTTGGTCACATTACTAATCCTAAGCATAAATCACTATTCATAATTTACTATTCATCAAAAATTAAGTTGATCTTATTAGACTACAAATTCCATACTGAACACTTTTGTAGAAGACCATTTTTTGAAAATCATTACACATCATTAGTTATTTAGGGTTTTCATAAATATTTTAAATTCATCAATAAAATAAATTCTAACATTATCTGGACATTTAAAATTTCACAAACATCACTAAAGAAAGAAATCTCAATTCATTCACCCGAAAGGATTACATAAGGAAGCTAGGGTCTCATCACATAGCCCCTTATAACACCGGCATAAGACCTAAGTGTAAGGTGTGCTATGGTCAGAGAATCTGAGGGAGGCTCAGATAACATTGCCCTAGTAGTAATCTCTAATAACTTGAACTTCTCTCGTAGGCGTTTCCGTTCAAGCTTGACACGCTGGAGTTCGGCTTGGGCTTGGTCCAAAGCGAAGCCCACAGATGCTACCTCCTTCCCAAGCTCTGATAAGTGGGCTTCATAAGGTTCAAGTCTATTGGATGAAGCCATCGACTCCTCTTTCTGCATTAACCATTAACATCTTATTAAATCAATAAGAGTAAGTTAATATACTACTCAAAAAGATTGGGTCGTTACATTCTTCCCCCCTTAAGAAATTTCGTCCCCGAAATTTATACTTGAGGCCTAGTCAAAAAGGTGAGGGTACTTTTGCTTCATCGTTTCCTCAGGCTCCCAAGTCGCTTCTTCATACTTATGATTCCTCCACAACACTTTCATAAGGTGGGTAGTCTTTTTTCGAAGAACCTTGTCTCTACATTCCAAGATCTCCACTGGCAGCTCCTCATAAGAGAGGTCATGTTCCAGTTGTACCGCCTCTGGGTTCAGTACATGCGAAGGGTCGGGTATGTACTTCCTCAAGAGAGATACATGGAAGTCATCATGAACATGAGCTAGGTTCGGTGGAAGTGCTAGACGATAGGCCACTGCTCCTATGCGATCAAGGATTTCATAGGGGCCAATGTACCTAGGGCTGAGCTTCCCTTTCTTCCCAAACCGCATGACTCTATTCCATGGAGAAATTCGAAGGAAGACTTTGTCACCAACACCAAACTCCAAGTCCCTTCGACGATTGTCAGCATAACTCTTCTTCCGACTCTGAGCAGCCTTTATGTGTCATTGGAAGGCATAAACCTGTTCCGTCATCTCTTGCACGAGATCAGGCCCAAGAAGCTTCCTCTCACCAGTTTTATCCCAACAAGTAGGAGTTCTACACCGCTTTCCATATAGAGCTTCATAGGGTGCCATCTGAATACTCGCATGAAAGCTGTTGTTATAGGAGAACTCCACTAATGGGAGGTGTTGATCCCATCCACCTTTAAATTCCATTTAGAATAATCTCAACATGTCTTCGAGTGTCTTAATAGTCCTTTCAAATTGGACATCAGTTTGAGGATGATAGGCCGTACTAAAATTCAATTCAGTAGTCAGAGCATGTTGAAGACTTCTCCGGAATTTTGATGTGAATCTTGGGTCACGATCAGATACGATGGATAGTGGTACCCCATGCAGCCTTACCACTTCCTTCACGTATATCTTGGCAAGCTGATCCAGAGAGAAATCTTCCCGAATAGAGATAAAATGGGCTATCTTGGTGAGATGGTCCACAATAACCCATATCGCATTGTTTCCTTTGGATGTTTTCGGGAGACCAGTTACAAAGTCCATAGGGATATTATCCCACTTCCATACTGGTATGGGTAGCGGTTGTAATACCCCCTTAGGAAGTTGTCGTTCTGCCTTTACTTGATGACACACCAGGCACCTTGTAGTGAAATCAGCAATCTCCCTCTTCATGTTATCCCACCAATAATGATCACAAAGGTCTCTATACATCTTAGTGCTTCCTGGATGTATAGAGAAAGTAGAGCTATGAGCTTCATCCATCAGTTATTTCTTTATCTCCGGAATAGATGGAACACATAGTCTTGTACGAAATTTCAATACACCTTCTTGATCAATATTGAAATCAGGGAACTTCCCATCCTTTACAGCCTCAAACTTCTCCTGCAGCAAAGGATCTTCTTTTTGAGCCTTCTTGATCTTCTCTAATAATGAAGGTTGAGAAATCATTTGGGATAGGGTTGATGATGTCCCATTCCTTATAATTCCCATGTCCAGTTTTACTAGATCTTTAATCAAGGGATCTCCTAGGATCCTCATTGTTGCCAGAACAACAGGATCTTTCCTGCTTAACGCATCCGCGACTTTGTTTGCTCTTCCAGGGTGATAATGAATTGAACAATCATAGTATTTAATAAGATCCAACCATCTACTTTGTCTCATGTTCAATTCTTTCTTTGTGAAAATATGCTTTAGACTTTGGTGGTCAGTGTATATATCACATTTCTCCCCATAAAGATAGTGCCTCCATATCTTTAGAGCAAAAACAACTACCGCCAGCTCTAGATCATGCGTAGGATAATTTTGCTCATGAATCTTCAACTGTCGAGATGCATAAGCAATTACCTTGTCATTTTGCATGAGGACGCACCCAAGCCCTTTCAGAGATGCATCACTAAAAATTACGAATCCTTCTCCGATAGAGGGTAGTGTTAACACAGGTGCAATAACCAATCTCTTCTTCAGCTCTTGGAAACTTTCCTCGCATTCCTTTGTCCATATAAACTTAACCTCTTTTCGAGTCAACTTGGTTAGTGGATTAGAAAGCCATGAAAAGTTTTTCACAAACCTCCTATAATATCCCGCTAAACCAAGGAAACTACGAATCTCAGTTACTGTTGTGGGTTGAGGCCACTCCTCCACAACCATTGTCTTTGCAGGGTCAACCGAGATTCCTTCATTGGTTACGATGTGCCCCAAGAAAGCCACCTGTTGTAACCAAAAATCACACTTGCTGAACTTCCCAAAGAGCCTCTCCTTCCACAGAGTTTTCAATATAACCCTTAGATGATCTTCATGCTCCTTACGACTTTTTGAATATATCAAAATATCATCAATAAAAACTACCACAAAGTTATCAAGGTAGTCCTTAAAGACTCTATTCATCAAATCCATGAAAATAGTAGGAGCATTAGTCAAGCCGAAGGGCATAACAGTAAACTCATAATGCCCATATCTTGATCGGAAGGCAGTCTTTGGAATATCTTCCTTCTTCACCCTCAGTTGATGATAACCAGATCGAAGGTCAATCTTAGAGAAGAATTGAGCCCCGCGAAGTTGGTCAAATAAATCATCAATTCTTGGAAGAGGATATCTGTTCTTCACTGTGATCCCGTTCAGTTCTCTATAATCATTGCATAGCCGCATTGATCCATCCTTCTTCTTCACAAAGATAACTGGTGATCCCCAAGGAGTCACACTCGGTCGGATAAACCCCTTCTCCAAGAAGTCTTGGAGTTGTTTCTTTAACTCTTCTAGCTCCACATTTTCCATTCTATATGGAGTATTTGATATCGGTTGAGACCCAGGTACGAGTTCAATGGAGAACTCTACCTCTCTTTCTGGGGGAGGTCCAGGTAACTCCTCAGGAAATACATCCATGTATTCCTGAACAATCGGAACATCTTCTATTTTTATGCTCCCTTTTCCTTCTTCATCATCACCGATTAACTCCATAAAGAAAGCTATAGGAGGTGCTTCTATATAGGGATCTGTTCGGGATATCTCTCCTCGGAAGATAACTGTAGGTCGTTCATTCAAGACTACTGAGATTTCCTTACTTATGCATTTGATCTTAGCATTATAATTTGAGAGCCAGTCCATCCCTAGTATAATGTCAAATTCCATCATGGGAATGACTACTAGATTTGCGATAAGATTGTGCTCACCAAAGTAAACACTAGAGTCTCTAAATACAGTTGATGAAAGGATAATCCCACTTGGAGTCTTTACTGACAACTCTACCTCTAGCAGTTCGAGGATTGATTCTATATTCCTTGAAAACTTGGAGGAAATAAAGGAATGCGTAGAACCAGAATCAAATAAAGTACTTGATAGTTTTGAGAGGATGACAAGAGTACCTGCTACCACATTGTTTGGAACTTCAACTTCAGTTGTTGTGATAGTGAAAGCACGACCTTGCTCCCTTGGCCTCTGCTGAGGTTGATGGTGATTCCCCTCCACTACCCTCGGATTTGGACATTGATTAGCAAAGTGCCCAAGCTGTCCACACTTGAAGAATGTGACTTAGGGTAGGGCCAAAACCATCTTTCCTCTGTCGTTAGTTTTGGGAAGTTGAGGCTTCACATCACTACGACAATTCCGAGAAATATGGCCTTCTCTTCCACACCTGTAGCACTTACCACTTCCGATCAAGCAGTTCCCCAGATGCTTCTTCCCACACTTATTGCATGTGGCATGTTGCATATGCTTTCCACCTCTTTCCTGATCAAAACTTATTCCCAGGCTTGGTTCTATAGTTCTCTTCTTTTCATTAGATTTGTGAGACCACTGTGTCTCCCTTAACTCTAGTTCAACTTTCATAGCACTTCAAACTATTTCTTCATAGCTATCGTAGTCCCTGTTGGCTAGATTCTTCCGCAGATGAGGTCGTAGTCCGCCAAAGAATCTATCAACCTTCCCATTAGGGTCCATGACAAAGCTTGAGGTATAACAGGAAAGCCTTGTGAAGTTCATCTCATAGCTTCCGACAGATTCGTTCTCCTTCTGCTTCAGCTCGAGAAACTCTTTCTCCATTCTCGTTCTCATGGAACGAGGGAAATACTTGTTAAAGAAAATTCACCGAAATTCTTCCCACTCCATAGCTTCTATCTCTCCTCATGGCTTCGTGTTTTTGATCAGTGACCACCACTGATCAGCTTCTCCCTCTAGGCGGTAAACAGCAAGGGTGACTTTTTCTTGTTCCGAACAATGAAGTACAGAAAAGATCTTTTCAATGGAGGTTATCCACTAAATGATGGTGGTCATTGATGCATAAAGGACTCAACAGAAAGTTGCTCCCTTCGTGGTGAGATCGGCCTCCCAGCTTGATTCAAGTTATTACTCATAACTTGAGTCAGTTGGTTCATCATTCGTATGAATGTTTCCATTCCGGCTTCCATCGGAGGGCCGTCAGCACATGGTGCATTGCGGTCACCATCTGCACGGTTCCTCCTATTCCCTGCCATTTTCTAAAAGAATAAAACCTTTGTGAGAAACTTATTTCATTTATGAATCTTTTAACTAAGACTTCATGCTTAGACAATTATACTTCTCTATAATTCCTTCATAATGATTCATAAAAAGCTTGTGATTAACAAAACATATCCCCCGGGAGTGTCGTAACCAAGAGTGCAGCAAGGCCCGTTATCATGCACCAGTTCCCGTTCGAGTCTAGCTCAAAGCAGTGTTTTCAGGTTTTACCCCTATGTACATCTGTGCTAGAGTCGCCTCTACATGCTCGTATCCAGACAGGGATGTATTTGTTTGATAAACCACATACACAATACTTACCAAAATACCAGGAAGTTTTCCTATATTTAATCTTTTATATAGGGTTCTTCCTAATTTTTTTATATCCTAATTTCCACAAATAACTAAACCATCCTTTGATACCAACTATATCATCCCGTCTTCTTATAACATAAACTTTCATTACATTACACAAAACTGAGGATCTTTAAGGTTTAGTGTCTTGGAAACCAGGAACATAATACAAGTAAACAACAAAAAGCATTCTTCTTAAACACTTGAAAGGCTTCTCCTTAATTTCATCCTAGGTTCATTACTGCATCTCATAACCTGGGGACATACATCAAAACAAAGGGTGAGCAGAAGGCCCAGTAAGGGAAACAAGAGGAACATTTTACATGTGAACTTGATATATACTTCAATAAGGACATGAAAAGAACTTTAAGGCATGAGAAAGAAATCATGAGGCATTTCATAATAAAAATAACATTTTTCATAACTTGAAGATGTGGATACATCATTTAACATAGACAATCATGAACATATCACCAAGGTCCATCCCCAAGGTGTCATTTGAAAATTACCAAGGTTATTCACCAAGGTATCGTGAAAATTGTAATCTCTAGTGGTTACATCATTACCCAATGCATTGGAGCGCTATCAGGGAACACCCTTAAATTTTCCTTCATTATCACATGTGCCACATATATCATCATCAAAAATTTCATAAATAACCCATATAGTATACAATAAATGGGTTTCATTTCATAAGCATAACGTTTTAAAAACTGCTTTAAAGACATGATCTTTACGTCACTTTAAACCCACGGAAAGGGAAAGAGGGTCTCATGTATGTAAATACGAGAATTAAAAATAGAACATTTTGATATATATGTGAATACCCTTGTAGAAATAAGAACTTTGAGTATTCACTTTATAACATAAAATAAATTTTAGAAAATAGAGAGGCATTTTGAGACGAAAATTCTGCAGCATAACGGCTATGTTACAAGGTTTTAGAAAACATTGAAAAGAGAGGGGACATGGGTCACCCACTCAAAAATGATCCCTAAAACAGTAGGGGGACAGAATATAAGGAATTTAAGAACATGGTAATGAAATTTTAAAGATATACCATATGAAATGAGAAACATGGAAGTGAGAAAAAAAAGTAAGATTTCTCTCATGAAAATTCGGTAGCCTAACGGCGTCACTTAACATCAATAAAAAAATGATTTGACAATATCAAATAGGTAATCTCATCATATGATCATAATAGATCAGTATGATAGATATAGAGATCATACCCCCAACATAATAAAAAGGAACTTGAATGATTTGACATGAAAATCGAACTTGAAAAATGAGAAGGGTGAAAGAATCACTTAAAAATTCGGCAGCCTAACGGCGTCACTTAAACTTTCATAAAACGAAATTATGAGAGTAAGAGGGAATCTATCATCCTATGAACATGAAAAGGGCAGTAAGAAGAATATAAAAGAACATCCTCTCACATAAGAACATGGAGCTTAAAAGGAATGACATAAAAGAGATTACATGAAAAGAAAGAGAGAGGTCGGATCCCTTACCTTAAAACGTGACTCTTGAAACTCAAAGTTTTGGACCTTGAGGGCTTGAGGGAACCTTGGGAGGACTCCTTGGAAGGTAAGGAGACCAGAACATCGTTGGGGGAGAGTTGGGAGTGAAAAATAAAGGAGGAAAGGGTGGGTATTTATAGGGAAAGTGAGGGGACAAGGCATTAATGGCCGAGGGACACCTCACTAGTGGTTTTGGCAAAACCATGGGCTTGCCCATGGTATTTGCCCATGGTATTTGCCACTTGGGACACCTAATACCTTATTTTACTATTCATAATTCGACCATATTGAATATATACTTAATACATCATTTAATGATGTCATTAAACACCCGTAACTTAAAAACTATATTTTCACTATTCATCGAAAATTCAACTTTCTCAGAATAATCCCAAAATTTCACCTTAACCAAATATCAATGCTCTGATTTCAAAAATGAAATCCATTTTATAAAAATAATTTTCTAAATATTTTTAATTTAATTTTTAAATAAAAACACTATTCATCGAGAATTCATTTTTTTCAGAAAAATCTTCAAAAATTACCTTAACATAATATCGATGCTCTGAGTTCAAAAATAAAGTCCTTTTTATAAAAATAATTTTCTATTTATTTTTAATTAAATTTTTAATTATAAAACACTATTCATCCGAAAAAAACTAATACATGACTAATAATTTATGAAACCGTTATTTACCCATTTTATTAAATCACATTACTTAATCTAGGTGTCTAAATTATATTAAAACTTTCTTTGAGTGAAATTACTAATCCATTTGGTCACATTAATAATCCTAAGCATAAAATCACTATTCATAATTTACTATTCATCAAAAATTAAGTTGATCTTATTAGACTCCAAATTCCTTACTGGACACTTTTTTAGAAGACCATTTTTTGAAAATCATTACACATAATTAGTTATTTAGGGTTTTCATAAATATTTTAAATTCATCAATAAAATACATTCTAAAATTATCTGGACATTTGAAATTTCACAAACATCACTAAAGGAAGAAATCTCAATTCATTCACCTGAAAGGATTACACAAGGAAGCTAGGGTCTCGTCACATAGCCCCTTATAACACCGACATAAGACCTAAGTGTAAGGTGTGCTATGGTGAGAGAATCTGAGGGAGGCTCAGATAACATTGCCCTAGTAGTAATCTCTACTAACTTGAACTTCTCCCGCAGGCGTTTTCATTCAATCTTGACACGCTGGAGTTCGTCTTGGGCTTGGTCCAAAGCGAAGCCCACAGATGCTACCTCCTTCCCAAGCTCTGATAAGTGGGATTCATAAGGTTCGAGTCTACTGGATGAAGCCATCGACTCCTCTTTTTGCATTAACCATTAACATCTTATTAAATCAATAAGAGTAAGTTAATATACTACTCAAAAAGATTGCGTCTTTACAGTTCATGAAGTCAATGTTGAACTAGAAAACTATAACGACCCGAAAGTTTTACTAATGAAAATTCCTCAATATCTGATTAAATGTATTATTATGTAAAATGGTTATATAAAACATATTCAATTATTTGGTTTTATGTTTTTGGATTTTAAAACGCCCTTAAGAATTGTTACCACTGCTAATATAGCTGCTGAAAAGTGACCACATGATTAGTATAAATATAGAGCTTTTGCAAATCTAATTTACTCAGACAAAGGAAGTGATGGACTCATCTAGTGAATTGTTCCATACAATGACCATTTTTCAGAGCTTGGAAATGATGTGGTGTCACTTGGATTCATTCTTAACGTAGACTAAACTGAGCTTCAACACGTTAATCTAGAATGAGACCGCTTACGGGAGAAATGAATGTTGATAGAGATTACCACCAGAGTGATTTTATTCGAGCCACCCCAAGAATATATCCCCATCACAAACCTTACCCTTAGGTCTTATGAAGTTGTTATAAGGGGTTACATAACAAGACCCTAGAACTAGGATTATTTTCATTATTTTTGTATAGAATAAAATATAAATATATTCACTTCCTTATTATTACTTAGTAAGTAGTTTTTAAAGAATAAAGAGTATTTTTAGTTAATATTAAATTAAAAAATATATTGATGAATTAATGGATTTTTTAGTTAAATAATATTTTAATAAAGTATTTTTACATAATGAATTTTTATGAAATATAAATGATTGTATAATTTTAGTGAATACAATTGTAATTTTTATTAAGGTTTGAAAACAGATTTTTTTCAAAACCCATGAATTTTAAATAATTGTAGGTATTTATTTTAAAATTGATAATTAACCTATTTAGAAAATTATTTAGATAAAATGAAAATTATTTTTGCATTCCAGACATTGAAATTATCTAACGGTGAATTTTTCATAATATTCTGAGAGAGTACAATTTTTGGTTAAAAAATAAATACCATTTAAATATATAATTTGTTTTATGACCTCATAATGACCCAATAGTGATTTAATATAATACTATTAAAGGGTTTTTTTAGTCCAATAAGTGTTTTACCTTGAAAGTAATTCTATTTTAGATTTTTTTGATTTATTTTACAAAGCCTTAGTGGACCCTCTGGGACTTATAAAACATTTTTATATTTTAAAATCATTTCTTTGGGAGTGTAAATCACCTCCACATAATAAAGTCTAATATTTTAATATTTTAGGAAATTTTACTTATAAAATTATTTTTTACACTTCACTTTGGAAAAAAACCATGGTCAAAAACCATGCGATGCTTTTCGGTTTTGATTAGTTTAATGTGTGGTGTCCAAAACCTAAATAATAAAGAATTCCCTCTCCTTTACTATATAAAACCACCCAATATATCATTATTATTCACTAAAAATCCTTGGATCATGTACCTACCCTTCCCTCCTCTCTCTAAAATCCTCACAAGGCACCCTAATCTCCCAAGAAGCCTCTCTGAAGCCCCTCCCAAACCTTTGGAATTAAATTTCCAATTAAGGGATTCCTTCCTCTTTCATTTTTGTCCATGTTTCTTTATGTTTCTATAACCTTTTATTTTTAATTAAAAATGTTATAGTATTATTTTGTACCTCCCCTATAGTTTTTTCTTATGTTTTAATGATGATATACCCCTTTATCTCTCATTAATACCTCCCATGTACACCTGTTACCACGCCAAAATTTCATAAGAGACTTCTCCCTCCACATTTACATTCAATAAATTATTTTATATTATGAATATAAATTACATTACATTTATTGGGAAATGTATCTATATGACCCCCTTAATATCCATTTCGGGTACATATGATGATATACACCTTTATCTTTCATCCACCATTTTTATGAATTCTTTTGTCACGTCGTTACGGTTCCGAAATTATGTTGTGATTTTGCAAGAAAAAGCCATTATGTAGTGAATACCATGCTCATTTCTCTATCAAGGGTATTCAACATTAGGAACAATTAATTATTTATTATAGAGTTTCATGTATTAATTCCACATGCTTTTATCATGGAATATATTATGATGTTTAATGAATCCATGTTGAATGATTTATGTGTCACTTAGGCCTGAAATTAAATAATTAAGATGGGTGCATCTTAATAGCACCACAATGCATTGGGTAAGGATTAGTATCATGATAATTCAAATTAAATGAGGTTTTACTCATTCTCCATGTCCAATGATAATTGTCTCATTCTAATAGGATTTTAAATGTTGTTTCCACATTTCCATGTTATGATAAACATGTTATATCATGCATTTATGTTCATGTTTCTCTTGCACTCTATTGATATGCCTATTTCCTAACATGTACTATATTATTCATTTTATTCTTTGTTTACACCCTTACTAGGATTTATAGCTCACCTTTTTGTAATGCACGTCCTCATGTTATCCCATGAAATTCAAAGTATGAAGGAATGTTGTGGCCAGGTAAAATAATTTTTAAATAAAGATGTTGTGTTTTATACTCTAAGTTGTTATGTAATGTTCTGAATTTCCCAAGACACTAGTCCTCTAAATACTCAAGGTTTTCTTAAGTGAAATTTTATTTAGTAAATCATCTTTTAGTGTGTATTAAAGTGTAGGGTTTTTATAGTTGGTATCAGAGGATTGGTTTACTTATTTTTGGGATTACGATTAAAAAACCCTTGTGAAAGCCTTAGGGAGAAGACTAATTATAACAAAAAACTCTCAAAATTTTGGTGAGTATTGAGTAACTATTTTATCAAGAATATACGTCCCTGTATAGATACGAGAAGGTAGAGGTGGCTCTGGCATAGAGGTGTCTAAGGGGAAAACCTGAAAACAAAGCTTTGATCTAGAATCGGTCATAAACTCGTGTACGAAAACGGGCCTTACTTCACTCTTAGTTGTGACACTTATGGGGGATATTCTTTGGTAAATTCCAAATCTTATTATGACCCATATTCAAGGAATTAAAAAAATCCATAAGAATATATGTTGTGAAGTAGATCATGGATAACATAGATTGAAGCCTATAAATTTATAAGTAAATAAAATAAATGTAATTTATAAGATATCCCTTTAATGTCTTTGGATTAACTTTTATATGTTTCCCCTAACATTCCTTTTATTCAATCTAATTACTAGTAATAGGATGACTTAAGCTAAAAACTGATGTGAATATCAGCGTGATGGTTGTTCTAATGAGATGCCCCATTAGAAGGGAGTGGGAATCACAAACGTTTCCACTATACTCTCTATGTTAACTCAATTTTTGAATAGAAACATGGGTCATGAGGAACATTCAACCCCCCCCCCCTCCAAAGAAAGAACAAGTCGCAATCAAGATACTCATGAGACCATGATCTTCTAATTTTAATGGATTATCTGATCCCTCAATTTCCAAACAATGGATCAACTCTATTGAGAATATCTTCTACATCCTTCAATGTTATAAAAAAGATAAGGTACATATCTTTGATTATCATATGGAGGGTGAATTCAATCAATGGTGGACATTGATAAAAAAATAATCCTAAGGAGGGGATCGATGCATTGGTATAGAAGGATTTCTTGAAATATTTTACAACAAATATTTTTCTCGCACCCTTTGACTTAAGATAGAATGGTACTTATTTTACCTCAAGAAAAAAGATGAAAAATCTATCAGATCTTATGAGGAAAACATCACAAGTCTTTCATGGTACTCCCTCGAATTTGTCATTACCCTCGAATGCACAGTTGACCGCTTCACTTGTGGGCTAAAACCTAGCCTATAGAAATCTCTAAAGATCCCTGACTTCAAGATCTACGAGGAAATTGAATAATGTGCCCTCAAGGATGAAATGGAGATCAGGGGATCATAGGGGTATCATGGGGATAATAAGTGTAACACCTTGAGCTTCCATGGTACGCTTCGCTTTGAATAATATAGTAGCGTGTGTTGTACGCAACTTCGAGTTCTAACACACACCACGACAAATCAAAGTAGCAGTTATGAATAGTAATACCTACTTTTTAAAATTTTAGAAATTTTATCTCTCAAAATGGACTTCATTTTTGGATTCAGAGTATCGAATTTATCCTAAGGTAAAATTTTGGTACTTTTCGGATAACTTTAATATTTTGATGAATAGTAAAAATTACTAAATTTTAACTAAAAACAACTTTTTTAATCAAAATAATTATTAGTGATAAATTATGAATTTGAGTGGTTTTAAAGTATATTTAGAATATATTTTTACCGTTTAATACAATTTTGGTCATTGTACATAATTGAACAATTAAACCGAACATAAACAGGTATCAATCTTTTGATAGTTATTATATCTTAAAAAGACGGTTTTTGTTTTGACAGCGGGAATTAATTTTAAATTAATTTCTGCCACTTATGTGTTTTCAATTTGGAGAAATGGATTCCATATTTGGAATCAGGATGTCCAAATTGTGTAAATAGGTAACTTTTATTTTTACACATTTTGAATAATTACTTCGGTAAATATTTTATTTACCATGGTTAAAGGGTAAATCTGGTAAATAAGGGTTAAAAAATAATATTATAATAATACTAAATTACCCTAAAACTTGTCCTAACCTTATTGTTGGATACATGTCCAACCATGGGCATCTTTGGGTCGATTTTGGGACCCCATGGAGCCACTTGCAGGTGATAGGGACACTTTATTTTAATTAAGTTAAAATAAATACAAAAGTGACAAAAGCATATATCTTTTAGAAACAAATTTCTACATAGGGTTATATATGTTGGATTTTAGACTATAAGTATTAAATAGAAAGCTAAAAAAAATTACTACATAATGGTATTTTATTTATAATTTTTAGACATTAATTTATTTAATTTATTTGTGACACAATGATGATGTAGTAATTACCATAATAGTGAAAAATTAAAATAATTCATATTATAAATACCCAAATAAATATAATTTGAGACTTTTAATGAATTAAAATAATTTTCTAGGATACTATGACATATTAGGATTTATTTAATTAACCTTTTTCTAAGTAATCATTCTGTTATGATTTCCACAAAGTCAATTATTGAATAGTGTCGAAATTGACATAAATGAGTTTTTAAAACTAATATTATATTATTAATTAATATTAAATTCCTAAAAATATATGGTTCGGACAAGAGACTTATATCATGATATTTGTATCATTAATGGAACACGTGGGGGTCTCTTGTATGTATAGAGTATGTTTATTAACCATATAATATAAAAATACAAAGTGACATGGTAAGTGTCAAACTAATTAACTAAGAGTTAAAAATAAAAGATAAGGTTAATATAAAGACCCAAACCTGTCTAAATACTATTTTTTGAGTGGTTTTTGACCCATCCCCGCCTTAACCTTTAAATAATCCACTTTTGAGCCATTAGAAACTGAATATGAATTTATTATAAAATAATATTTCTAGCTTTTCCAAAGGTGCCCCTCACCCCTCTTATAAAAGGACACCCCCCTTCTCATTACTTCACACCTTAAAAGCCTTTTGGTTCGGAAAACCCATACCCAAATACTCTCTAAAATTCCCTCACATCATCCTAGAGGCATTACTTTAGTCAAGAATCCATCCTATGGAGCCCTTTTGATCAAATCAAAAGGAAGAACCCGAAGAAGAGGTAATGATTTCACCACCCTTTTTCAAGTTCCTTTCTTCTTCCACTTCTTATTTATTTGTTATTACCATTCTAAAATAATGAATCTAGTATCTCCTATATACTATAATATTATTATAAATATGGTACAACCATATTCAGTATTCTATCTATCCTTTGAATGACATGTCACCATACGTTCGTACGTACGGCTTACCGTCTCCACGTCGTGGTGTAATTGTTATTCAATATATTATTATTTGGATGGGTATAATAATGATTTGTAATTCATGTAAATAATAAATATAAAATTATAATGATTCTCTATATATGATATACCATCCAATTAAGTATTATTTTAATATCAAAAGAATGATAATTTTGCTCGTGCGTACGTACGGATTACCGTCTCCCCGACGCGATGAGATTCATTTCCAAGTTCGCCATTCATCAACGATTACAAAAATATATATTACTAATAAGTATGTAATATATGAGATAATAATTCTACTGTAGATATACATATATATATATAAGGATTTATGTACTTACATATATCTTATTCACTTACTTCTGTTCAATACTATATGAAAACAGAAATAACGTTTATGCGTACGTATGGACTACCGTCTCCATAAACGGTGTTTTACATTTCTTATATATTTCTATTATACATATTTATATTCTAGATATATATGATAAATTTATCATTTTTTATATTATGTAATTATTTAAATCATGATCTATGTGATACAACCAAAAGTTACAAGTTAAAACATGTACGATAAAGAAAGTGATTATTACCCGAAATGTTAACTTAATAAGGAAATTATTACTAATTGGGTAATATAAAGTCATAAATGAATCATGTATGATATCATAAATATTAATATGGTTCTGGTATAATTTAATAACATACTACGCTTTTCGTACAGGAGGTTAAACGTACCCTCAACTAAAGAAAAGTGCAAGGTAAGGGGTTTTCATCTCACTCCTTATTCCCGTGAGATTCATGCCATATTGCACCATTACCTTTTGTGTGGTGTATGTAATGCCCATAATTATATTATTTTTGTAATACACTTTAATTTATGTGTATTTACATATTCATTGTATGATACCTCTTTCATGGGTTGTATGTTTCGTAAGTTACCAAATTGGTAAGGGTTTATTTCGCAATCTCTTCATTATCCGAGGTTGTATATACGTAATAATCTACTGGGATCTCTTTATCATCCACATCCATGTTTCATAAAAATGTTTTTAAAAACATTTTTACTATTTACAAGAATATGAGATAAATACATTTATACCCTTGTTTGAATTTTTATAAGAGGTTTATAAAGGAATTTTTCCGTAGTTTTCCAAACAATGTCATTTTTAACCTTTTTGACAAAATTAAGGTAAGAATGTCTTTTTTTAACTTATACGGCAGGTGTGGTTATTCTCCACCATTATTAAACCTTTGAATCTTCCTTCACAAGCTTAGAAAGATATTTTCAAAATAAAGGTTTTCTCTATAATTGTGTGACTTTTAAATGATTTCAAAAAAAGATATATTTCTCTCAGATATTATTGATTTCATCTATTTCAACATCCTTTGATCAATTTTAAACTTCTTTCATGTTGATTTATTATGATACAAATAATCCATATTTTATTTAAGGTTTTGTGATATTTTTAACTATGGATGAGTTATTTTTATGCCATTAATGGTTTATGATTAAAGTTTTGACATTTTGTATGTTAGTTTTAATATGAATGTTTATGTTATATTTTATCCTCTTCTTAAGATGAATGTGTTGGACTAGTATGTTCCGGGTTGGGGACCGGTAAAAGTAAGCCCTCCAAGTTGGTGTCCGGTTATTAGAGGCACTCCGGGTTGGTGTCCGGTTATTAGAGGCACTCCAGGTTGGTGTCCGGTTATTAGAGGCACTCTGGGTTGGTGTCTGATTATTAGAGGCACTCCGGGATGGAGTCCGGTTACAGAGGCTCTCCAGGTTGGGTTCCGGTTATAGTTATCCCTTAGGTCTTGGAACGAGGCCTTGACATAGAAATTAATGTTCGGCATCATGCATTTCATCGTTATGAAAGTGGTTATTGATATTGCATGTGATTATTCGACTAGTAGAATATCCATGTGAATAAGTAAATGGAATTATTTCATTTTATCTTTTCCATATTATGCTGAAGGTCAAGTTTAAAAGGATTTTGTTTTAGTTATACATTTCCTTAAATGTTTATGCTTATTTTTGAACGTTTCAACTGTATTTCTTACCCTTACTGACCATTTGAGCTCACCCCTTTCTATGTTTTATTTTTTCCAGGATTCCAAGAAGTGTAATGTGATTGATATGTAGGGTTAAGAAAAGGGAATAATGGAATTCATAAAGATTATTTATTTTTTTTGTACATCTTAAAGTGAAAATGTAACATTCATATATGTGATCTATTTTTCCAAGACTGCTAAACTGATCGGTCCTTTGGGACTTGATTCCTTGTAATCATTCCAATGTATTAAAATAATGCACCGACTCTGGGTAACTGGGGTCGGGGCGTTACAAGAAGAATAAGGTGGAGTTTAATTATGGTGGTCATATGGATAAATGCAACGGTGCTAAGAAATTATTTCACCCCACTTTCCAAAGGTCTGGAAAGAAGCACCCTAGAAATATCCTAATGGGGATGAGGTATTGATTTAGGTGTGGAAGAGAAGGGAACTTGGATATTAACTGTCATCAAGAAAAACTAGCAGCTATGAAAGAGGAGATGAGCACTTTGTTCGACCCTCAACGCATTGTTCATTGTTTCAAAAGTGAATAACCAGAGAACTTTACAAACCCGTTCCCCAATCAAAGGGTTTTCGGAGGCAACCTACAACCTCTAAGGTAGTGAGGGTGAGCTTTTTCCATCACTATAACTAAATCGAACCCCAACAATGAAGTGGTGATAGGTATGCAAGATATTCATTCAAAAATAAAAAATTTACTTTTTTATTCTGGTTCAATGAATTATTTTATATTCCTAATGTTTTGTAGAAAAATCCCAACTTCACCACGTGTTAGAGAAGTAAAGATTTCAGTTAGAAAGGAAAATGGGAAAATCATTGCATACTATGAATATAAATCCTCCCCTATCACAATTTTTTGATTGAACATCCCAGTTAACCTATTCATACTCCGTCTTGTGGAATTTGATGCAATTCGTGACATGGATTGGCTTTACCTATATAGATAAAACATAAATTTCGGTGAGAACCAAATAACTATTCATATAGAAAATTGACCTCTGATTTTGTACAAGTGCAAGGAGGATGATGAATATTCTTTTGGACCATTATCTCAAGCGTGGATATTACTACCCGATGAGCGCACGTATCTTGCTCAACTGATTGGGTATATGGAATCAAAAACCCTTGAAGACATTCCTATGGTGAGGGAATTTGATAAAGTGTTTCCAGAGTAATTTCATAGTCTTCCTTCTATAAGAGATATTGAATTATCAATTGATCTTATACCAAGGGTGTTGAAAATATCAAACACTCTGTATAGAATGGGTGTTGTAGAGATTGAGGATCTAAATAAAAAACTATAGGAGAATCTGGATAAAGGGTTTATATGCTAAAGTGAATCACCATGGGGTGCACCTATCCTCTACATCAAGAAGAAGATGGGTTAATGCGTCTCTGCATTGATCATTGTGAGCTCCAAAAAATCATGATAAAGAACAAGTATTCTCTTCCAAGAATTGATGACTTGTTCGATCAACTACATGGAGAACAGTACTTTTCCAAGGTGGATTTACAGTTGGGATATTACCAAGTAAGGGTGATGAAAGGGGATAACACCAAGACTTCAGTTCGTATAAGATATTGGCATAGTGAATTCATAGTAATTCTTTTTAGACTCACTAATTCTCTGGAAATATCCATGGACTAGATGAATAGAGCCTTTAGAGAGTACCTTGGAAAATTTTTGGTGGTCTTTATAGAAGATATTCTAATATACTCCAAAACAAAGGAGGAGCATGAAGAGCTACAAAAAACTATACTAGAGACCTAGTGAAAGGAGGAGCTCTATGAAAAGTAAAGAAAGATTGTGTTTTGGATGATGGAGGTCTCATTCTTAGGTCATATCTTCATAGGCAATGGGATATATATGGATCCCTCCAAGATAGCAGTAATTGAGAGATGGATGAGGCCAACATAGATGGTAGATATCCATAGCTTCTTGGGGTTAGATGGATATTATCACTGATTTTTGTGAAATTTATCACTATTTTCCAACCCTCTTACCATGCTATATCAGAAGGAAGTAAAGTTTTCTTGGATTTATGAATGCGATGATAGCTTTAAGGAGTTGAAAAGGAAGAATATCACTGCACCTGTTCCTACATTACCAATAAGTGGAGAAATTTTTGTGGTATTCAATGATGATTTAAAGAACGGTATGGGATTTTAGTTTATGAAAATTGAAATTCATTACCTATGATTCAAGGAAAGTGAATGTTCATGAGAAAAACTACCCAACACATGATCTGAAGTTAGATGTCATAATCTTCGCAATAAAAATTTGGCGACATAATCTATTTGGGGAGAAGAGTGAAATATATACGGATCACAAAACCATCAAGGATATATTCACATAGAAAGAGATGAATATGTGACAATGAAGATGGTTAGAGCTGATCAAATACTTTGACTACACAATCCATTACTACCATGGGAAATCAAACAAGGTGGAATATTCTCTAAGCAGAAAGGTCCCAACAATTCAATCATTGATGAGAATTGAAAAGGATCTAGTCATATTAGATTTGATGAAGATAGACATGATAATCATAAAGAAGGTAACATAATCAATCCATTCACAAATTATATCTCAACCATGTCTTTTGTAAAGGTTAAAGGTTGCACAAAAGGATGATGTGTAAATTCAGAATAAAGTGGAAACTATCAGAAAATGTAAATCTTCATGGTTTAATTTAAATGAATAAATAATTTTAAAATTTTGTCAAGACTATGTATTCCATAAAATCTTGAGTTAAATAAATAACTTTTGGATGATGCACCTAGTTTGAATTTATCCATTATCCTAGGAAAAAAATGTTGTATCAAGATATTCGAGAGCATTATTAGTGGGATAACATGAAGAAGGATATCAATGAGTATACATCAAAGTTCCTGGTATTTCTGCAACTTAAGGTTGAGAGGCATAAGTATAAGGGGATGATGCAACCATTACCTATTCTAACAAGAAAATGGGAGAACATCACCATAGACTTTTTCACCAGACTTCTGAAGACATTCAAAGGAAACAATTCTATCTAGGATGTTGTGGATCATCTTATTAAGAATGCACAATTCATTTCAATTCAATAGGATTTATAATTTGATCAATCAACAAGAATATATATTAGAGAAGTGGTAAGGCTACATGGAGTACCACTATCTATTGTATCCGATCGAGATCCAAGATTTACCTCTATGTTTTGAAAGAGTCTTCAATATGCTCTGAATACTGAGCTGAGCATTTGTACAGCTTTTCATCGTCAAACTGATGCCAATCTAAGCAGACTATCCAAACACCTAAGGTCATGTTGAGAGCATGATCAATTGAATTTAATGGAGAATTCAATCAACATCTTTCTCTTGTTGGGTTCTCTTACAACAATAATTCACACTCAAGCATCCAAATAGATCTTTATAAAGAACATTATGGGAAGTGGTATTGAACAGTGGCATGTTGGGATGAAGTCGGGGAGGGAAAATTCCTAGGTCCAGAAATGGTCAAAGAAATGGTGGAGAAGGTTAAGACCATCCATCAACACATTAAATCTACTTAGTGTTGACAAAAGATATGTGTTGATAATCATCAACAAGACCTAGATTTGGATGTTAAATACATGGTATCCCTCCGTATATCACCATGAAAGAGTGTTATTAGATTTTGGAAGAAGTTTCCTATCAAATAAAACTCCCACTGAACCTATCTCTTGTACATTATGTATTCTATTTATCACTCTTGAGGAAGTACATAACTGACCCATCGCATGAACTCAATCCATACGTGGCCCCATTGGAGAATGACCTCTCCTATGAAGAGAAGCTGATGAAGATCTTAGATCATAGAGAAAATGTTCAACAAACTCTCATCAAGGTGTTGTGGTGAAACCAAAAGTTTGAAGAAGCAATATGAGAATCAGAGGAAGTGATGAAGCAGAGTTACATTCATCTAATTTAGTGTGGGAAAAAAATTGAGGGTGAAATTTCTTAAGTGGGACTGATTGTAATGACCCAAACTTGTACTAATGAAAATTACTCTTGATGTGATTAAATGTATTAATATGTAAAATTTTTATGTAAAACATACTAAATTAATTTGTTTTATGTTTTTGGATTTTAAAATACCATTAATAATTTTTATCATTGTCAATATAGTCATTGAATAGTGACCACATGATTAGAATAAATATAGGGCTTTAACCAAACCAATTTACTCCGACAAAGGAAGAAATGCCTCATCCAGTAGAATTTCTCCATACAAATCCCAGTTGTCGGAGTTTGAAATTGAGGTGGAAACACTAGGATTCTCTCTTGACCAAGGACAAGCCGAGCTTTAACACGTTATGATTGAATGATACCGCCTATGGGAGAATTGGAAGTTGATAGAGATTACCACCCGCGCGATGTTACCCGAGCCACCCCAAGAGTCTGTCATCATCACACACATTACCATTATGTCTTATGCAGTATTTATAAGGTTTTATGTAAAAATATCCAATAACTATTATTATATTCATTATTGTTTCATAGAATAAATAATATACATTCATTTTATTTTTGATACATTGTAAATAGTTTTTAATGCAAAAATAGTATTATTAGTTAATATTCAATTATAAAATATATTTTGATGAATTAATGGATTTTTGAATTAAATAAATTTTAATAAAATATTATTACTTAATGTATTTTTATTAAATATAAATTATCATATAAATTTTATGAATACATTTGTAATTTTTATTAAGGTATGAAATCTGTTTTTGTCAAAAACTATGAATTTTTAGTAAATGTCAGTTTTTATTTTAAAATTAAAAATTAGAATATTTATAAAATTATTTAGATAAAATGAATATTATTTTTGGATTCTGGACGTCGAAATTAACTAATAGTGAATTTTTTCTAATTTTCTGAGACAGTCAAAGTTTTGGGGAATAATTAAATACCATTTAAATATATAATGTGTTTTATGAAATCATAATTACCCAATAGTGATGTAATAAAATACCATAAAAGGTATGTTCATCCAATATATGTTTTATCTTTAAAATAATGTGATTTTATATATTTTTTTTATTTTATTACAAAGCCTTTGTGGACCCTCCAAGACTTATAAAACATTTTATCATTTTAAAATGATTTCCTTGAGAGTGTGACGCACCTCCACATAAGAAAACCAAATATTTTAATATGTTCAGAAATTGGACTTATAAAATAACTTTTTTCACTCCACTTTGAAAAAAACCATTTGTAGAAACCATGGTATTGTTTTCCATTTTGATTATTTTAATTTGTTGTGTCAAAAGCTAAATAATAATGAATCTCATATCCTTTCCTATATAAACCCACTCAATCACCCATTATTCATCAATAAAAACCCTTGGAGCACATCACTGGCCTAAAAAAATCTCTTTAAAATCCTCCCAAGGTGCCCTAGGCTCCCAATAATCCTCTCTCAAGCACCTCCCAAGGCACTGGGATCACAAATCCATGTAAGGGATTTCTTCCTCTATCATTTTTTTCCAAGTTTCTTTATGATTCTATACCCTTTCATTTTAAATTAAAAATCTTGGGGTATGATTTCAAACCTCCCCTATAATTTCCTAATTATTTTTTAATGATGAGAGACACTTTCTCTCTTAGTAATTCCTCCTATGTACAACCATTAACATACTGAAATGTTTTATGGGATATGTCCATCCTCATTTACTTTCAAGAAATTATTTTATATTATGAATATAAATTCAATTAAATATGATGGGAAATGTATAGATGTTACCCCCTTAATATCTATTTAATTTAAATATTATGAGATATCCTTTTCTCTCTCATCAGCCATATTTATTAATTCTTATGTCATGTTGTTATCCTAGTGAAATTGCACTGCGATTTTCCAAGACAAAGTCATTGTGTAGTGAATACCATTACCATTTCTCTATCAAGGGTATTCCCCTTTATGAACATCTAATTATTGATTATATAGTTTCATTTTTGAATTCCACATTCCATTATCCTATAATAAATGATTATGTTTAATGAACATATGTTGTATGATCTATGTGGCACACTAATGCATGAAATGAAATGATTAAGAGGGGTGCACCATGATAGCACTTGAATGCATTGGGTAAAGATTAATATCATGATTTGTCAAGTGAAATGAGGGTTTACTCATTATAATTCAAGTGAAAAGTGGGTTTCCTCATTTTCCACATGCAATGAGCCTTGGATCTTGCTTATATCATGTTAAATGTTGTTGCCACATTTCCATGTTATGATAATCATGTTATATCATGACTTTTTGTTCATGATTATCTTGTTCTCCATGGATATACCTATTTCATAACATGTATAGTATTATTAATGTTATTTTTTGTTTACTCCCTTACTATGCTTTATAACTCACTGTTTTCTTAAGCATTTCCTCAGGTTATCCCATGCAATGGTAGGTATGAAGGAATGTTGTGGTCATGTAATAGAAGTTTTCAATAAAGAAGTTGTGTTTTATGTTTTATGTTATTATAGAATGTTAATAATTTCCCATGTCACTTGACCTCTCAATCCTATAATTTTTCTCAAGTGCATTTTTATGTATTAAATCATGTTTAATTTTGTATTAAATAGAAGGGTTGTCATAAAACTCATCATGGACACCACCTCACCATTTAATGCATTTTATCTTTTGAGATGGGATCCAATTAAAGAATATTTTAGAGGAATTCCAACCAAAAAATTGATCCTTTAATATATAAAAATGGTTCACATGGTAAGAGTGTCAATAAGTCAATAACTTTTTGAGTGAAATATTAACCAAATTTCACTATTCACCCTAATCACCACATGCCCTCTAAAAAATTATATTTTTAACATTTTTTATTATGTTGGTCATATATAGGGATATTTAGTAAGTATAATGAGTAGCCTTTATCTATTTATCTAATAATTTAAATAGAGATATATTTTATGTAAGTATCTCAACCACAATTTCAACTTCTTCGTAAAAATTTCAGTCTTCTTTTATTGTTATAAAATTAACACTTTATATTAAATTTCATTTATATATATAATTAGATAAAAATGACATTTTAATCTTATTTAGACTAGATATCTGGATTAGAAATAATATTGGGTCTTTCTCATTATAATATATTTATTATACAAGTCATTTCTACAATGATGCAGCAATCCATAGAAGAGAAGCCACTTCTATTAATTGATCTAATTATTAGTTACTTTAAGGATTATTTTTGAATATATGTGATTAAAATAATTTTTTATATTTTTATCAATGGATTGAGATTTATTTTTTATATAAATCAAATGATTAACTCTTAGCATGTAAGGATGGGAATGTGAGAATTGGGAGATATAAATTATAATCCTATAAACTATTCATATTTGGATCAATTTATAGATATATAATATAATCCAAGAACTAAAGTGATCCTTATTTAAAATATTTATATTTCTTTCATAATTGACCATTGACCATATTTTATCTCTTGAGTGATAATGAAATCATGTTTTTGTTACTATATATCCTAAAACTAGATTATGGTTTAATTTTTTTCATTTTTTAGATGTGGAAATTTCTATGGGGTTATTGAGTTAAAAAATTATTGTACAATAAAAAAATAATTTATTATTTAAATGAATTAATTAATTAAAGATGTATATTATATTGATTATTATTTCTCAACCCATTTTCTAAAATTATTATTCTAACTTACTTCTCTTTATTTTGAATCACATCAAGCGAATCCCAAATACATTGGTTATATTTTATTTATATTAATTGATTAATTAAATATATAATCATTTGATAAATTTACTGACATTAAAGAAGATAAACATAGGTAATCTATGTTACTTCACTTAGTTAAAATATACATAAAATTGGAGTGACCACAATAGTTCTTTTCAAATTTACATCATTTTCAAGGAAGAAATATTTTATTATAATTTTTGTAGGTATGTTTTTTGTTGAGTTTTTTATACTCTAATCATACTTTTTTATTATATTTTACTTATATTTATTGATCTCTTTTCTCATTTACTTTTTTTCCATTGTCCCATCATTTAAGTATTTATTTTTCATATTTTCATTCCTTCTTATATTCTTTGAAATTGTTTTATACAATATTAATTGAATAAACTTTCTTAGAATTTTTTTGACTAATGTCGTTTTGTTATTTAAATTATGACTTGAGCCCACCCAAAAGTTCTCTTGTAAATAGATCTCAATGTTTATTGTGGCCATAGAAAATGAATAAAGAAATCATGGTTTATGTAATGTGTTGAAATTCCATATGTGAAGTTGTTCTCCACTCTAGGAATAATAAAATTAGTAAACCTATAAAATAAACTCTGACATGGATATAAAAAATGATGATAATAATAATAATTAACTTAATAGAACCATTTAATAATGGGAAAAATTATAAATTAACTTTTTATCACCATTCCTTATATACTTTACTCTTCAAACAAACTTTGAACATAAATATATAATAATACACATACTTTTTAGGTTTCGTGATATTTTAGAGAGGAAAAAAATAAATAAAAAATAATAGTCAAATATTTTTTCTCCACCATGAAATGAAATTTTTATAGCGTGCTTTTTACCCTAGGTGGGGTATAACTATTACAGGTGCAGGCTTCATGTGGAAAACTCTATCGAGGCTGTTTTAATAGATAAATTAATTAAAATAATTAATTTATTCTAGATTTAAAATCATATAACTTATGAAAAGAGGTTTAGATTTGAAATCTGAGAGCACTATTTAGTTCAAGTGTGGTGGTTTCCCTATGAGTGACCTTAAGTGAGAGGGTATATGTTGGTCGGATCCTGTGACCACAGATGATTTTATATAAATTGAAGCTTAAAGAAGTGATCAGTGGTTTGGATCTTTTCCTCTCAGGCATGGGAGAAGTACCACTTTCCCTTTCAACATCAATTCTTCATCTATTCTTCATTAGATCGCAATGAGGCTTCAAAAACTTGTAGATTAGAGCACAACGAACACAACAGAAGAACCACAAATCAAATTATGATTACTATTTTGGATTCTGAAGCACCCTGATTAAAATTTATTTGTTTAAAATATTTTTTTGTTTTAATTATATGGTTTTTAATCATTTTTTGATGACCAAACTAATAATGGACATCATCTTATTTGGTTTCTGGAAACCCATTCTTCTTTTTCTTCATCGTTCGTCGATGGGAACTTTTCATCATGCCCAAATGACATCTGATATTGAATTAAAGAATATATATGTGAATCTCTCCACCCAATGAGTCACGGTCTGTGCTAGGAGTCAAGTTTCTAGCAATAGAGGAGGTGCATCTGTGAATAGAATATCTGCCAACATTTCCTCACATTGAAACTTCAATGATTCTTTGAACGGAGACCATCGTAGTATAGATTGGATCCCGAGAAACACATATTGTGTCTTGATGTAATTTTCAAACCATAATGATGGCTCTCAGTGGTCTTCGGAAGGTAGTGGTAGCCTGACTCTAGAAAGGTTGATCAAATAAAGTGGGTGTGCGGTAGAAACAGGCGGCACGACGGTGGCTGCCGGGTGGCGCGACATATGGCCGACAAGCCGAGGTGGCAGCGACAATAGGCAGCTAACCATGGAAACCCCCTACCCCAATATATTTTCCTTAAAAAAATAATGAAGAAAATAATAATATAATAATAAAATTAACATTAATATTAATATTAATATTAATATTAAAAAAATTTAAATTGGCATACCTCTTTCATGAGACGTTTGATTGACGCGATTTCAATGGTGTTGCGATCCTAACATTGAGACAGACCTTTTCAAAAAAATTTAGGAATTTTATGTTTTGTTTTCATGGCTCAGTTCCATTAAATTACTATGTTTAATAATAATAAAACAATTTTTGTTATTCATAAATGTTGTATTAGTGCTATCTTGCAAACCGGATTTCCGATTCACATGTCATATATGAATAAATGACCCTTTCTTCTAGGAGGACCTTTTGAGGCTATTTCTGGATTTTTTTTATAATTCATGCTCGAGGCTCAGTGGCCTAAATAGTCCAATTATAAAAATACAATTATTATTATTATTATTATTCAAGAAACTTCTATTGGGACGTACATCAGTATATGACATCTGATTTCCATGTCGTTAGAGCTGTTGCGACCCTGGAGTTGATGAATAACTTTCAAGACTGATTTCAGGCACATAAACTGAAATGGAGGTGCGATCCCCATGAGTCCTGATTTGAGTGTTTGTGGGGAAATATATCTTTTCCACTGGGTGTCTGTTTGGGATGAATGAATATCCAATTTTGTGTAATTTTCCGAGAGGATCGAAATGGTGCAATCCCTTTCATGTGTCTTGAATTCATGGAATGGGTCCCACAAAGCACCATTCAAATGCAATGCCATGAAATATAGTTTCTCAGCTGGGAGTCCAATTCATGAGAATAAATATTCGATCATGTGTATTTTTCTACAAGGATCATGTTGGTGTGATCTGTTTGATTATCTTGGTCTGTTTGAATAGGCATGTTAGAAGAATTATGTTTTTGCCCTTCAGATTAGATAACGAGAATTGTGCACTTGTCATATTTTTGGAACAGAGGTGCCATGAACTCTGGGATTACACTGGAATTCTTAGGGGGTACGTGTTCATAGTTTAGTAATTGGGAATGGCTAGGTACATGGATATGAAATGAGATGATTCCACACATCGTGTGGGCCCCTCACTCTCCATGTACCTCTCTACGAATATTATAACTCTCGTATCTCATTCGTTTGGACTCGATTTTTAGCATGAAATTATCCTACAATATGTGTATTTCCATGTAGATCATAATGGTTCCCACTATAGTGGCTTTTGAGATATGATGTGAGGTATTCCAGGTGTGACACATATTCAAGAGACGCATGACGATGGTATTGATCAGGAGTTGGCATTCTAGTGCTCTCTGAGAGGTACTGTAACACACTAAAATTTTATGAGATATATTTTTTAAATTTAATGGATGTATTGTGTTTTATGGTACACAAAGACTAACTTGCGCTATATAGAACAATGTATTAGAATGAAATATACACAACACTATTATTGGCTTGTGTTACACACAATTTCAAGTTCATTTGATAGAATTAATTTCACTCAATACTGATTATAGGTTGTGATCAATGTATAAATGATTTATTTTTGGATTATGTTATAACACACACCAACTTAATCTTTAACTACATGTAACACTAACTTGTATTGTGTTACACGAAAGATCAATCTTCCTCGATAGCTTACGTGGTACGCAATACCGAGTTTCACTAAACAATGATATATTATTAAAATAATATTATTTAATCAGATATAAACTATCCATTATGAATTTTATTAACCACATATTGAATTTTATATAACATTAGAATTCATCTTACATATTTTATAGAACATGGTATGAGAAAAAAAATCAATTTTTTTTATAAAAGATGTATTTTTCAAAAAAAAATATAGTTTTACCGCCTATTGATGGCACACCCATTTTAAATCTAGTTATTGACATTTTTATAAGTTAAATTTGACAAAATATACTTTTTATTTGGTATAGGAACATAAAAGTTTTCTTTTTTTTAATTTTTTGGTAGTTTACTGATAAAATTCATATTTTGATGAATATTAAAAAATATTACATTTTAATTCAAAACCGCCTTTTCATCAAATTTATTTATATAGTTCAATAATATTTTTAATTAGTTTTAATGTTAATTGAATTTTATTTTTTTTTAATTTCATCCATTGCGGGTCATTGGAAGCAATTTCACTTTTAAATTGGACTTAAACACATATCAATCATATGATAGTTATTATTTCGTAAAAACCCACATTTCGGTTTTAACAAAGGGAATTAATTTTTAATTAATTACTTCAACTTATGTGTTTTGAATATGGAAAAATGGATTCCATATTTGGAATAATAAGGTTCAAATTTTTTAAATAGGAACCTTTTATATTTGTTTTGACATTATGAATAGTAACTTCATTAATTATTTTCTTTACCTTGGTTAAAGGGTAAATATGGTAAATAAGGGTAGAAAATAAAATTATAATAATATTAAACTACCCTAACCCGTGTCCTAATCCTGTTGTATAAGATATATCCAACCATGGGAATCCTTGAGGCAATTTTGGGACCTCGTAGAACAACTTGGATGTGAAAATGAAATTGTATAAGAATTAATTTAATATAAAAAGAAATATGACATTAACTTGTATCTTCTTAATAAATCAATTTAAATATGGGGTTATATATAATATGAATTATAATATTAATATTAATTTTAAATATTAAATTATTTCCTACGTCATGGTATATTATTTATAAATTTTAGATTCCAAATAAATAATGTTATTTATGATGCAATGATGATGTAGTGATCACCATATTAATGAATGATTTAAATAAACGATATTATAAATATTAAATTAAATTTATTTTGAAACTTTTATTCCATACATGAATTTTATGGATGATTATGACATTTTATATTTTCATTGATGATGTTTTTTATAAATAATCATGTTTTTATGGATTTTTTAAAAGTAAGGATATGAATAGTATAAAAATTGGCATAAACGAGTTTTTAAAATAAATACTATTTTATTAAATGATAAAATAGTACTAAAAATATATGATTCTTTCAAATTATTTATATAATGTTTAAAATGTCATTAATGAACCACTTGGGGATCTATGGTCTTTTCATAGTATTTGTATTAACTATATAGTATGAATATACAAGAAGACTTGGTACACGTTAATTTAGTTAACTAAGGGTTAATGCTAAAAGATAAGATTAAATTTGAGATGTAAACTTGTCTAAAACCTATTGGTTTAGAGTATTTCTAAAAATTTTCATCTTATATTCAAATAAAATGAACTGTTAACAATTTGAAATAAGAAATCATATTATAATAAAATAATATTTAAATACCTTCAAAAAGTGTCCCTCCTCCTCTCTTATAAAAAGGCATCTCCTTCCATAAATCCTCACACCACATTGAGCCTTCTAGATTTACCAAAACCTACCCAATTCTCCTATAAAAATTCTTAGTTATCTTTTGATGGTCTTGGTTTTCCAAAAATCTAATCCATAGTGTCCCCGAGAAGAGATCCCAAGGAATCCCAACAAATAAGAGGTAATTGCTTTACTAATTCAATTCAATTTAATTTATTATTATACTTACTCTTTCTATGTTTATTCCTTAATAAAGTAATAAATCTGGTATATTCTACATGATGATATTTTATTATAATTATGGGACAATATTATACCTCCTTTTATGCATCTTTTGAATAACAATAGCACCATGCGTTGGTAGGTACGGCTAACCATCTCCACAACATAGTGTAATTTTTTATTCAGAAATAAATAATTAGGATGGGTATATTTATGAGTATAATTTATTTAAATAATTAATATAACATTATAAATTATTCTTTATAATTAATATACCATGCAATTACATACCATTTAACCATATAGAGAATGATATCGTCGCTCGTGCGTACGTACGGCCTACCATCTCCACGATGTGGTGAGATTAGTTCTCCACGTTAACAATTCGAGAATGATTATAAAATTTAAATTATGTGTGAATAAAATAATTATGAAGTTAATGTTATGAATAAAATGAATCCTATTCAAAACAAACATGACTTAAATGAAAAAATAGGAATGGAAAAACGAAGTTGTTAACAACCGAAACAATTTTAATATAGAAATAATAAAAAATGATATAATAGGATCATATTTGATATAATAAATATGTATATGGTCAAGGTATAATTTAATAAAATGATTTAACCATTATAATATCAGTAACGACACCCTCAACTAACAAAAAGTACAAGGTAAGTGATAATTCCACAATCTCATTATTTTTTGAGATTGTTTATACGTATGTATTTAATGGTGTATATTTATAATCCATGTACTTGATTTCTAAATATGTTTTAATAATATTTTTAATATATTATATGTATTATTAAATTTATTTTTAAACATTTTTTACTTTTACTACATGGTTTGGAAGGAATCCTTCTTTACTTTACCATTCATGTTACGTTTTGAATTTTTCGGAAAAAGTACAAGGAAAATGTTTTTTAACTTTTAAGGCATGAATTGATTTTTATATCTTCATAACCCCTTATTTCCATTAATCTTACATTACAAAATATCAAGTTTATTTTCATCTAAATTTTATTATTTTAAAATTGTCTGGCATTTTGAGCAAAGAAAACATTTTGGATGAATAAAAATATATTTTCCTCAAGAATTAAGCTCAAGAGTTTTATCAAAGTTATTTTCCATAGAATATGACTCTCTTTAAATAATGTTTTGTTTATATATTTTTTATTACTATGATTTTATTTTGTTGATGATGGAATGGTATTTGATATGGATTATGTTATTTTAGAATGATGTTTAAGAAAACCCATTTTATTTCTTGGGTTATGCTATGAGGAATGATTTATATTTTTATGGAACATGTAAGAATGATTTCATTATGAAATGGGAGGGACCTATATCTCCCACAAATTCATTGGGTAACTATTTATATCTCATTAAATAAACATGACTGGAATTTCAAGTAAATCTAATTCAATAATACATGGATGGAATGGTAAGTAAACCCAGTTCAGTAATGGACTTTGTCCACTGTGATGGTCTTAGAAGAAATGACATGGCTACTATGGAAATCATATTATGTGCTTATTAGTGAACCACAACTACATGTTTTATGCCAATTTTATTCTATCATGTTTTATTTTCCTTTAGGATCTATATCTTAAGTACTACTAAGATTTATTTCATGACTCAAGATTTTGATGTTTAAACATTATGTTCACGTTTTTATGTTCTTAGGTTTATGGTTTGTTTTATGTTCTCTATGTTTACCCTTAATGAGCATTTGAGATCCCCATTTTTATGTTTTCTTTTACCCAGGATATAAATAAAAGTTTTTTCTAGAAAAAAAAGTGTAATATCTTTGTATGAGATGTTGAAGATCTTTCACAAAGTTAGAAGATCATGTTCTATGTTTCCAAAGATGCTAAAATAATACAGTATTTGGGAATATTTTTGTGTATTGTATTAAGTATTCTGAATATGTATTATAATGTCTTTTTACGTCAAAATTGGGTCATTATAGATGGTATCATAGTGATGTTTTTGTCATCCTTTGGAAACAAGTGTAAGAAAACAATAGGAAGATTCGTTGAGATATTTCTAAGGTATGTCTAGGGATGTCGCTAAGGGTAAGTCTAACTATAGGTTATCGTACTATAATTATAGTAAAGATATTCAATAACCTAGGATTAAACCTATGATTTTATAGATTTAAAGTACTCACCCTTGATTATTTTGTTTTCCAAATATGTTTTTTCCTCTCGCACTATTTTTTTGGGTTTCAGACAATGGATGCAACCCAAAGGAACCGTATTAATGATAAATGCATTGGCCAATGAAATGATTTTCCTCTTGAAGAAAAAAATGTTGTGGGATATCTAATGAAAAATATTATTTCAATACTTACCCAAGCTATGAATCATTCTTGACTTCCAAATGAGCAGAGAAGGGAACAACATTCTATTGAGTCATTCATGAAGCAACATCTACATTCTTTCAGTGTGTCTTATGATCCACATGTTGTTAAACAATGGATCAGTGCCATTGAAATGATATTTTCCATCATTCATTTTTTGGAACAATAAAAATTCATTTTGGATGTTTATCATTTAGAAGGGGAAGCAGAACAGTGGTTGGATCTAATTAAGAATACAATCCAGTAAGATGAAATTAATTCCATGGAATGAGACGAGTTCATGTACTTATTCTTTAATAAGTAATTCCCTTATATTTTTCAAACATAGATGGAAAAGGAGTTACTTGAGCTTAAAAAAAGGATGATGAATTTTTTGGTACATACATGGTGAATTTTTCATGACTTTCAAGTAATGCTTCTGGCTTTATCATCCAACATGAAATTAAATTTGATCAATTCTTCAGTGGATTAAAACCAAGTCTTCAAATGGAAATTAGCTATAAGAGACTTTAGTTTTTATTAAGAGAAAGTGCATTGAACTATCAAGGTATAACTATTTATTGCTATTACATTTCCATCTCATGGTTTTGAAAAGAAACAAACGATGGAGTTCAAGGGAAAATATTAAAACAATGGTGAAAAGTAGATGAATGTTTCCTTACGTACAATGTTTTGAAATAATCATGGTGGAGATTGTCTTAAAGGGACTTGAAAATGTTTTATGTGTGTAAAAGAAGGTCATTGAGAAGTTGAGTGCCGAAATAATGGGAAAAAGTTTTCTAATAATGCAAATAGAGAAAAGACTACAGATAATATTCCTCCAATACGTCAATGTAACAAGTGTAAGGAAATGGGGAATTATTCAAACCAGTAACCTAATCCAAGGGTTAAAGATTATCAACATCAACAACCTCTTAATGAAAATTACAAAGTGAAGTCACTTGCGATCACTATTGGAGATGTTGAGTATGACAACAATGTGGTAGAAAGATTAAGTGTTTATGTAATGGGATTCCCAAATATTGTTGTGGAATATCCTTTATAGTATTATGAAATATTGATTTGTTTGTCTACTATAGTTTTCAATAATAATATGGTATCGGTAACCATGAAAAGTGATTGAAATATTTTTATAAAGCTTTTGATATACTCATAATGAAGGGATAAGAAGATAAATAGATGTTTGATAGTATTACTAATCTCATTACTGATATAAGGCAGAGTGATATCATAGTTTATGTATATATAATTTTTTGTTTTTGGGTTTGTGCAAAGAGTTAATTTTTATAGAAGGCATGTTTTCACTTAGGTTCTATGGGAATTCATGTTATTATCAGGTTTCAACAGAATGCATGATTGAGGTTTTAACAAGTCTGGAATGTAACAACCGAGAACTTCCAAATAAGATATGGGAGAAAATGTTAAGCTGATTTAGTTCACCTCTTTATAATGTTTTATATTTTCAGTTTTTGGAAGGATTTTAACTTTATCCATTTATAGGTAGTATAATTTATATTCTTGTTTAGGTTTGTTAGATTCAGGTTTTTCCTCACTATAGGTGGACTTATGCATATTTTATAACATTTAGTAACCTTTTTGTTGTGACAGATGAAATGAAATATCATTCTATCACATGATTTTCTAACACATTAAGAATGAAAAATTCAACTTCATTTCATTAAATAAGAGACGAATTGGAAATTTTTCAAGGCATAAAAAATGGATAAATGTTACCTAAATCAAGTATGTATTTATTTTTAGTAAAAAATTTCATCTTTAAGAAAAGGGTCTTGAAAAAAAATGTTATCCTAGTATATTCTTATATGATGAATCAGATGGTCCCTTAAATCATCATAGATTTATGTATTTTGGGTATCTAAGTTTCTCTCAACCTTATTCTCTATCACTATCCATTAGAACATTATGGTTAGATTTCTCTTCTATACCCATGTTTTCACTTCTCACATATCGTCTCATATGTGAAACCTAGTGATGAGTTAATTTTGGTAACCATTATGTTTCTAAAATTCCTTTTTAAAATGAAGTTTTAGTATTCCTTTTTAAGATGTGGGATTGTATGAAATAAAATTTCAAATTGTAAACCATTTATAACCCCAACTAATTTGGAGGGACATATTCATTTTAATGGGGATAGAATGTAACACCCTAAGATTTTATGAGATTGTTTCTTTTAATTTCATTTATGTCTTGTGTTTTATGCTTGACCAAGATTAACTTTCACTATACTAAATACATTATTATCTTGTAGTATACACAACACTATTCTTAGCTTGTGATACACACAATTTAAATTTATTTTGATAGAATTAATTTTATGAAACACATAGTATAAATTTTTTTCAATGTATAAATGAACTAAGTTTGGTTTATTTTATACATAACACCAAAGGAATCTTACACTACATGGAACACTTACTTGGCTTGCGTTACAGGCAAGAGTGAACTTCCTCGATAACTTATCTTGTACGCAATACTGAGTTTCACTAAACAATGATATATTTTAAAAATATTATTATATAATGGGATATAAACTAGCTATTATGAATAGTATTAACCAAATTTTTAATTTTAAATAATACTATAATTCATCTTATATTTTTTCTAGAACACGATATGAGAACAAAATCATTTTTTTTTTGAGAAAAGAAGTATTTTTCAAAAAAACATTGTTTTACCGCTAATTGGTGGTGAACACATTTTAAATCTATTTTTGACACTTTTACAAGTAAAATTTGAAAAAATAAACTAATTATTTAGTAGTATAGCAGAACATTTTCCTGTTTTTAAAATTTTTGGTATTTTTATGATAAAATTCATATTTTAATGAATAGTGAAAATAGAGCATTTTAATTGAAAACCTTCTTTTCATAAAATTTATTTATATAGTTACATTATGCTTTTAAATGTTTTTAAAGTGTAATGGGGTTTTTTTTATAATTTAATAAAATTTTGGTCATTAGAAGTAATTTCAGTTTTAAATTGGACTTAAACACATGTCAATCTTTTGATAGTTATTATTTTTTTTTAAACAAGCTTTTTGGTTTTGAAAATGAAAATTAATTTTAAATTAATTACTACAACTTTGGTGTTTTGAATTTGGAAAAATAAATTCCATATTTGGAATAAAATTTTTCAAATTATGTAAATAGGTACCTTACATTTTTTTGGGACATTATGAATAGTAACTTCAGTGGTCGATTTATTTGCCATGGTTAAAGGGTAAATCTTGTAAATAAGGGTAAAAAGTAATATGATAATAATATTAAACTACCCTAACACATGTAAAAATCCTATAGGATGAGTTATTTCTAACAATGGGCATCGCTGAGATGCTTTTGGGACCCCATGGAACGAATTGGATGTAAAAATGACATTTTATAAGAATTAATTTAAAGTAAATAGAAATATGAAATAAACTTTTGTCCTATTAATAAATTAATTTTAATATGGGGTTATATATAAGTTATATTAGACTATAAATAATCAGTAGAAAATTAAAAAAAATCATACATTATTGTATTTTTTTATATTTTTTAGACACCAAATAAATAAATTTATTTATGACACAATAATGATGTCGTGATTACCGTATTAATGAATGATTTAAATAAGTTAGATTATAAAAATCACAATAGATTTATTTTAAAATTTTTATACCATAAAATAATTTTATGGATTATTATGACTTGTTATATTTTAATTATTTATTTATTTATAAATAATAAAGTTTTTATAGATTTTTAAAATGTCATGATATGAATAGCTTAAAATTGACATAAATGAGTTTTAAAAAAAATAATATTTTATTAAATGATAAAATAGTCCTAAAAATAAAATACTCTGAAAAATTAATTAGATAATGTTGAAAATTTCCTTAATGAACCACTTGAGGTTCTATTGTCATTTTATAGTAACTATATCAACCATATAGTATGAATATACAAGAAGACATTGTAAGAGTTAAATTAGTTAACTAAGGGTTAAAGTTAAAAGATAATGTTAAATTTGAGACCTGAACATGTCTAAAACCTATTATTTTAGAGTATTTTGAACAATATTCTTCTTATATTCAAATTAAATGAGTTTTGTACCTTTTGAAACAGAAAATTATTTTATGATAAAATAATATTTTAATATATTAATAAAATGCCCCTCCTCCACTCTTATAAAAAGGCATCTCCTCTCACATTTCCTCACACCACCTAGAGACTTCATGCTAGACCAAAACCTTCTTGGTTCTCCTATAAACATTCATATTTTCCTTCTTTAGTTCCTAGTATTCCAAATAAGTCGATTCCTAGTGTCCTTAAAAATATATCTAAACGAAGTCCAATGAAGAAGAGGTAATTTATTTACCAATTCAATTCAATTTCATTCCTTTTTGTACTTCCTCTTTCTATGTTGATTCTATACTAAAGTAATAAATTCATTATTTTATACATGATGAGATATTATTATTATTATCGGAAAACCCTACACCTTCTTTTATTAATTTGATGAATAACAATATCACCATGTGTTTGTACGTACGACCTACCATCTCCACGCCATGGCGTAATTTCTTATTAAAAAAATACATTATTAGGATAAGTAAAATGATCAATATAATGGATTTAAATAATTAATATAAAATGATAAATTATTCTCTATAATTAATATGTCATCCAATTACATACCATTTAACCATAAAGAGAATGATATCATCGCTCGTGCAGACGTATGGCCTACCATCTCTAAGATGCAGTGAGATTTGTTCTCCACATTAACAATTCAATAATGATTATAAAATTTATATGACGATTGAAAATATTAATGATGAACATAAATTTATAAATAAAATTGATCCTATTCATAATAAACATGACTTAAATGGTTGAACAGGAATGGAAAAATGAAGTAGTTAACACATAAAATAATGGTAATATTGGAAGACTATTAACAAAATGATATAATATGATCGTATTTTATATCATAAATTTTGATATTTTCCTATTAAAATTTAATAACATGATTTAACCATTATATAGTAGGTTACCACACCCTGAACTAACAAAATTTACAAGGTAAGGGATAATTCCACAATCTCATTATTTTCTGAGATTATTTATACATAAGTATATACTGGTGTTTATTTGTAATCCATGTACATGATCTATAAAAATGTTTTCATAAAATTTTTACTATCTTATATGTATTTTTAATGGAATTTTACCCATTCTTACATTCACTACATGTTTTGGGTGGAATCTTTCTTTCATTTACCATAACAGTTACTTTTTGAACTATCCAGCAAAAGTCCAAGGAGAATGTTTTTAATGTATACGACATGAATGGATTTTTACATCTTCATAACACATTATTTACATGAATCTTCCTTTACACCATTTCAAGTTTATTATCATCTAAATTATTTTATTTTAAAATTGTGTGCTATTTTGAGAAAATGAAATGTTGTTGAAGAAGAAAATATATTTTCCTCATGAATTAAGCTCAAGTGTTTTATCAAAATTATTCCATCTAAGATGACTCTATTTAAATTGGTTTTTTTTATATCACTATTATTACTATGATTCTATTATATTATTTATGGAATGTTAATTTATATGGATTATGTTATTATTTAATGATGTTTAATCAAACCCATTTTATTTCTTGGGTTATGCTATGATGAATGATTTATGTTTTTGGTGGCCCATGTCATAACGACTTCATTATGAGATGGGTAGAACCTATATATCCCTCCCAAGTAATGAGTAATTTTTTATATCTCATGATATAGACATGACTAGAACATAAGGTAAATTTGATTCAGTAATAAATGGTAGGAACGACACATAATCATGGTTCAGTAATGGACTTTTTACACTATGATGGTCTTCGCTGCAATGTCACGGCTACTGTGAAAATTATATTAGGTGCTTATTTGTATTCTACAATTATATGTTTTATTCTAATGTTTTTATATCATGGTTAATTTTCCTTTATGATATATTCCTTGAAGACTTCCAATATTTATTTCATGAAACATGATTTTGATTTTTAACCTTTATTTTCATGTCATTATGTTCTTATGTTTATGGTATGTTTTATGTTCTCCATGTTTACCCTTAATGGGAATTTTATCACACCCTTTTTATGTATTCCTTTCCCTAGGATATAATGAATGGTTTTAGACAGGAAAACAAAGGGGGAATATCTTTATGGGAGATGCTGAAGATATTTCAAAAAGTTACAAGATTATGTTCCATGTTTCCAAAGACACTAAACTAATACGGTCTTTGGGTGTCTTTTTTGTGTCTTGTATTAAATATTTTGAATAATTAATGTAATTTCCATGTAATTCAATCTTGGGTCATTAGATGTACCATCTAGTAAGGATGGCTCGTGTAGTTCCTCAATGTCCTAGAGTTGAATCCACCATTGGCCAGAGTGTGTGTCCTCTACAAATACTATAAGAGTGGAATCCCCCTGACGCACCAAGGCGTGGGTCCTCTATAACAATAAGAGATTAATCCTCCATCTGATTGGACATGGGTCCTCTAAAACTACTATGATATTGGAATCCCCCATCGATATGGGAATGGGTCCTCTATTAGCTACTTCCAAGTGTAATCCCCCAGACATACAAGGTTGAGGGTCTTCGATGAACAAGTGTGGAATCCCCATGACACATCAGGGTGTGGGTATTTTATGAAGACAATTATAGTGGAATCCTCAATATAGTTAGGTTCCTCTACTTTGGGTTTACTCTTTCCTATTGGGGATCATTTCCATGTCATGTTTTGATGTTACCCTAGACTCACGAGTAAGAAGGGTGCTTTCCCCATCAAGATGCATCGTTGTGATGTGAACTAAAACTGTGCGGGTAAGACAAACCCTCCCAAAGCATATAGTATCTTGGTGTGGTGATTGATTCCATTTAACATGTGTGTTCATGGTAGATGTTAGGAATTCTATGAATATTTGGTTGATAATTTTGTAAATGTTTGTGAATCTTTTCGTGGGATTAGTTGTGATATGGAGATCCCCTTACTCTCTCGATTGAGATTATTTGATTGAGCATATATATGTATCGAATTTCAGTACACATTCCTAGGGTTTTGGTTACTCTCATTCTAGGATTGGAAAAGACGTGTGAGGTATGACACATGCATTAATTGTCTGTATTATCATGGTTGGAGAAGTATACTATCCTACTATAGACAGAGAAGACTCGGCGAGAAGAGCATCTTATCAGCATTTCTAGCTCCCCATGTTATGGATGATTTTACATAAATATCTTGTTGGGTTGAGATATACTCATTTGTTGTACCTTAATCTATCTACTAATCCCCTCTTTATTACATTTTTCTCTGATCCCATGAGCCTTCAGGGAATCCTATTGAGTATTTCTATACTCACCCCTTCTTTGGATTTTCCCAAACAAAGTGTTCCCTTACAGAAAACAGACATGTTGATCGTGACTTTATAGGAGGTTTGGGATACGGGGTGTTTGGACACTTTGAATTTCTTATATATTGGGATCCAAGAGTAGGGATGTATTATCTATTTTACATTTCCACTTGTTTCTTGGTTGTGGTACTTTTCTGGTTGGGTGTGTATTTTCTCCCTTTTTCGTTTCAGTTTACTTTCCAGTACTTGTAATTTTTAGAGGTCAATGCATATTTGTGTTTTATTTATAGAATTTTTGTATATTTTCCATTACCTCCTCACTTTTTAATTAATATTGGTTGTTTTCATGTGTACAAGTACTTAGGGAGAGGCCTTCTTGAGTTTTATGCCTTTGGCACTTGTTTCCAGCCCCTTGCCTATGGAGGTGGGATTGCGGTAGTCGCAGATCGATCCCTGACATGGTTTGGGTCATGAAAATGTAATATCAAGGTGGTTCATACTTTGGGATTTAGTTCAGATGTTTCCCTAAAAACATCTTGGTTGGGTTTAGGGAAACAATGTCAACATGACTCGAGAGCATCTCTCAGGCCAAGGAGTCCAGTGATGGTGCGACAACCGATGTAGCAATTCACTAGGGACCTATTTACCTGCTTGCTAACTCCGCATGATGAGAAATTTATTTCATGGATCTATTGTACATGAATTATATAGGATTGATTCCTTGAATATAATTCTTGAGTCAACTTCCCTTTATGGTTTATATATATATATGATCATTGACCACGATACTCCTTGATATGATTCAATATATCTTTGTGATGACTTCCAGCCAAGATACTAGATTTTGTTCATGATGATGACCCTATGAGCAACGAGGCCTTAATTCATGATCCATCGTTAAATCCATCTTATTCCAGGTGGATAGGTAGAATCACCTCCATATATTGAGAAGTAGTTAGTCCCAGAAGTGAAGGATAAGGACATGTGTAGGTTGAACATTCTTCACAAGATCCAGCATCAGATACTACTGAGGTTTCGTGGTGAGCCATACCATTAGGTAGTGGAGGTTTGGATAAAGCTAGTTGTCTACCGCTTCCGTATTGTTCGAACACTTATAGATCAGATGAGGTCTTTGGCATCCTGTCTTTTCAATAGAGTTGTTGGTTGTTGGTGGAGCCCAATCACTTAGATACCCGATGATTTGGTATTCTCATGGGATGACATACAAAAGCTATTCCATGAGGAGTACTACCCCTCCTACTTATGCTCTGTTTGGATTCATGGATCTTCTTGAGCTTCTATAGGGTAGGATGATAGTGGTAGAGTATGAAGCTAGGTTCACAGACCTTGCACACTACTATATGGACATGATCTATGATGGCTACTTCCGAGCACAGAAGTTTGGGAAGGGACTCTTTAGAGAGATCTATGATTTTATAGTACCCTTGTGAATCCCCACCTATGACGGGGTGCTGGAGGAGTCACTAGTGATAGAGAACCTTATGTTAGAGAGACACCATACATCTAGTTGAGGTAGTGGGAATAATAGAGTTGATACATCTTCAAGAGATAGCACACATTAGTTAACAAGATATCGATGTAAGAGGACTCCCCATAATCAGTATTAGTCACATAGTCATATGGGAAAAAGGTTGAACAGAGCGCGAGGAGAACCTAGGGAGTTCCTGGAGTTACACTAGGGACTGTTGAGGTCACATGGAATGAGACTACCCGACCATACGTGTTGAGCATCCAAATAAGATAGTAATATATTCTCCACGATAGAGGTGACTTCGCGACCAGTGATCTCCCAAGTGGGGATAGAGTGGTCCCTAGGGAGGCAGTGTAGGAAGGGGAGTCGGAGGAGTTTTTTTTGTTGGACAATGCTATGATATATTTTGACAACCTCTATGTGGCCCACATTAAGCTCAGGGAGTTGGATATCATGGCTTCAAGCAGCTGCAAGTTATGGATGTCTGTAATTATACAGTGCATGTGATGATAAGAGATACTCTACATGTCTTTTCTACATTTTTTCAGTAGAACTAGTTATACACTAGGTGAGTTTTATTTTTCTCCCTTCTTCTTATTTAATGTTTTACCAAGGTGACGTTGGGCATCCGTGTATCCCTGTATCAGTGTTGTTCAACATAGCTTTGAATGCATGAGGAAGAGGGGTCCTTCCCCCACCAATATGCATTTCTGTTACATGAGAAAAACATAAGGGAAATTCAGTTCCTCCCCAAGTGTATAATATCAAGGTGTAGTGGATCAGTCCCTCTGACTTGTACATTCATAGAATGGTAGTGCAGTAGAGTTTCAGAGCAGTTCTTGACATTTTCAGTGGAGTTTCTCAACATGACCTCCTTTTTTATTTAGATTCCACTAGTGAGTATAGTGGCATATCTGGTTTGAAAATTACTCTCCTTCCAAGGGAGGTGAATATGCATGTGGCATTCTATGTGCTTTCTATCTATAAATGTTTTTGCAGTTGGATGAATTTACTCACCTAGGATATTATTGGAACCATGCGTGCTCAACGATAACCTTGATATAGAAATTATCATGTACAAGTTGAGGTGATGGAGACCCCATGAAAAGAACTACACAACTCACTATGTGGTGTTAGTAGTGGTAGTCTTCTCCGTGAGAATGTGGAGATCCTATCTTCTGGGAGAGTGATTTGTGGTTTGTTCAGACCAATAAATTCCCAAGGGTGTCTTCCCCCTGAGAAACTTGAACCTGAGGTGGTGACACTGGTTGAACTTCATATAGGACCATGACTTCGAGATAGTCTATACACTGGGAAAGTGAAACGTTATAGCAGATTACCTTAGTAGGAAGTCCCAAGCACGCCAAATGTGGTATGTTTCAGATTAGTTAGCTTCACTATAGATGACCCTAGTAGAGAATGAGGGTACAATTCTCTCCAGTTTATGGTGTCAACTCAAAGAGTCCCAGATGTGATATAATAGTTGTGAGATCTTGTGTTACTCTATTATACACAAGCAATGTACCTAATGGATATTTTGATGGATGGAATCCAAATATCTCATTTCAGAGGAAACTAGTTGTACCAATTGTGGTACAGGGATAAGTGGTGTGATATTTAAACATCTCCAATAGTTATGCATCCCTAAGTGGGGAAAATGTATCTAGATTCTCAATGAACGTTTTGGTGGACCGACATTAGGTGAATCACAGTCGTCTTCATCTCATGTTTCCTCGACTATCAGTGAGTAGAGGTTGAGCACGGAGTTCTATATGGTAATCACAACCTATAGAAATCCATGAGGGAAATGGGACAACATATCTATGAACTTCTTCACAAGGATTCCATGCATAGCGAAAGGCCATGATGCTAACAGAGAGATAGTCGATCGACTCACGAAGTCAGCACACTTACTTGTTTTCAAGTAGCCGAGTTTGGTAAAGTGTTTGGGGTAGTTGTACGTCCGGGAGAATTTCTGCCTTCATATGTTACTGTTGATGTTAGTATCTAATCATGATGTGTGATTCTCATTACGAGTGTGGAGAGGCCTACAAGAGGCATTCATGACCTAGTTACAGATGAGTACAAGATTTCACCCCGAGATCAATGGGCAGACTGAGCGTGCTATCTAGGTGTCAGAGGATATACTAAGGGTTCACGAGTTGGTTTTCAGTAGGAGAAGTGAGTTACCCTAGGGATCCTTCAGGCCATTTGAGATTGTGCAGAGGCTGGAGAGGAATATTACCCCATTTGCTTCCCCCCCGAGTTAGAGCAGGTGCATGATGTTCTCTTCATTTCATAGTTAAGAATAAGTGTACTCAAATATACGCACGATATTAATGATAGAAGACCATATGAGGACAGACCATCCCCTTGAATAGCATGATGTTGTAGCATGGGAACGTGCCTACGAGTTCTTAGAAGAGGGTGAGTCAAGATCAGGCTCTTTATCCCGAGTTTTTTCACTAGTTTTTTTCAAGGATTAGAATCTTTATGTTGGGAATTATGCAGTGCCCGATTTCCACAACATATGACTTTTGGAATATTTCTACATATATTTCCAAGGATAGGAACCGAGATAGTGTGAAATTCCAAGGCCTGGTGTGCCTAGAATAAATGGTAAAAAATAATTAGTACATTTTATAATATTCACGCAATAGAAATAGGATATCTCACAAAAGGTAGCACAGATCAGAAATCTAAGGCCACGGTTTATTCTGGAGTGTGTCGTTTACCCTATGGGGGTATAACTTTTGTGGGAGCATGCGTCCTATGTAAATTTATATCGAGGGTATTTTCGTAAGTAAATAAATTTAACTAATTAATTTATTATGGATGTCAAATTGAATAACATATGAACGGAGATTTATATTGGAAATATGATAACACTATTGAGTTCATAGCTTAGTGTTTTCCCAAAGGGAGACCTTAGGAGAGAGGGTGTGGGAGGTTTGGGTCCCATAACTGATGAAACATCCCTATAAATAGGATCTTAATAAAATGATCATGAGTTTGGAACATTTCCTCTCAATCATGGGTGAAGAACCACTCTCCCTTTAGATGGTGATTCGATGGTTATTCTTCATCAGATAACGATGAAACTTCAAACGCTGGTAGACCATAGCACATGGAATTCAATGGTGGAAAAAAATTTAGGTAGGATAACTATTTTGGATGTTGTATCTCAAAGATTAAAATTTTGTTGTTGAAAATCATTTCAATTTGAATTTGCTTCTTTGGAGTCATTTCTTGGTAGCCAAACTAACATCATCTATCCTCTGATTCAATTTTTGGAAACCATTTCTTTGCATTCTTCATTATTATTTTATGAAATTTTTTTCCATTCCAAAACAAAATCTAATCTATGAATGAGGAAAATATCTCTGAAGCTCTCGACCTAAGGAGTCTAGATCTATTCTTGGAGTCGAGTTGTAGGCACCAGAGGAGGCACAATGGAATGAAGAAGATTTTACAACTTTTCACCATATCGAAGCCTCTATGATTTCTCAACTAGAGACCAACATAGTATAGATCCGATCATGGGAAACCTAGATCTGGTCTTTGTTTATTTTTCAGATAGCTAGAGTGGTCCTTGTGGTATGTGGAAGGTAGCAGTGGTGTGACTTCGATGAGGTGGCTTTGGAAAGGTAGCAGTGCGGTAACTAGAGATTTTTGGTTGTAGGGTAGTGCGACAGATGACTAACGAGCTGGGGTGGTGGCAGTGATAGGAACCCTACCCCGGAACCCCCCTCCCCCACCCCCAACTGGTTTTCTTTCAAAAAACTAAGAAAATAAATTAATAATAATAATAATAATAGTAATAATAATAATATTATTATTATTATTATTATTATTTTTAGAAAATTTAAACACCCATAACTCATGTGTGCAACGTCTCATTGAACTATCGTAAGGGGCATTATGATCTTAACATCGAGAAAAATCTTTTTAGAAAAAATATATTCTGTTATATTTTGCCTTCGTGGCTCAGTTCCACAAAACTTCTATGTTTAATAATAACAATATAATTATTATTAGTCAGAAATATTTTATCTAACCTATCTTCCAAACCAGAAATTTGATTCACATGTCGTCTCCGGTAACATGACCCTTTCTTCAAGGATGACCATTTGAGGCTATTTTGGGATTTTTTATAATTAATTCATGTAGTTTGGTGGCACAAAATATCCGATATTATTATTATTATTATTTTTATTCTTGTTGTTATTGTTATTATTATTATTTGGGAAACTTATATCAGACCATACATCTACATACAATGTGTGATTGATACATCATTAGAGGAATTGCAACTGTGGAGTTGTTGCATACCATTGATGACTTATTTATGGAACATAAACTAAAATGGTGGTTCCAGTCCAATGAGGCCCAATTTGGTTGTTTTTGGTGAAATTCATCTTTTCACTAGGTTTCCATTTGGGATGAATGAATATCCAATCATGAATTCTATTCTGAGAGGATTGTAATGGTGCGGTCTGTTTCAAGTGTTTCAGATTTTTGGCATTGGTCCCATGAAGCACCATTCATGCTCAATGATTCAAAATGAAATTTCTTCAAAAAGAGTCTGATTCAAGAAAATTAATAGTTTATCCTATGTTTTTTTCTTCAAGGATAGTGATAATGTGATCAGTTTGATTATTTGGGGTCGTATGAAGAGGCTTGTTGGTATAATTACGTTTTCTCCATTCTGATCAAATGATGAGTATCATGGGCTCATCATCCTTTTGGACTATAGGTTCCATGTACTCTAAGAGTAAATAGGAATTACTAGGGGTGCTTGTTCATATTTTAGTACCCATGTATGGCTGGGTACAAGGCCGGGTGATGAGGTGGGGCCACACATCATGTGTGCCACACATGCTCCCTATACCACACTATGAATCTTCTACCTCTCATATATCTTTCCTTTGAACTCAGATTATGGCATTTGAGTAGCCTATCCTATGTGCCATTCTATATATAACATGATTTTTCCCTTTGTAGTGGATTTTGAGAAATGTTGTGAGATATTCCTGAAGTGACGCATAATCGAGAGACGTCTAATCATGGTAGTGACCAGGCATTGGCATACCAGTGCTTTCTAAGAGGTACCATCCAGTTGGGTTGGAAATTGTAGTTCTTCAATAACCTAGTGTGGAATCCCCTATTGTCATGGGTGTGGGTCCTCTATGACTACTAAGAGAGTAAAATCCCCCCAACGCACCATGGTGTGGGTCCTCTTTGAATATAAGTGTGGAATCCCCCATCGACTAGGGCATGAGTCCTCTATGACTATTATGAGAGTGGAATCCCATATTGGCATGGGTGTGGGTCCTTTACAACCAACTTCCTAGTGGAATACCCCTAACTCACTAGGGTGAGGGTCATTGATGAACAAGAGTGGAATCTCCCTGACGCATCCGGGTGTGGGTCCTCTATGATGACTATTAGAGTGGTATCCCACTGAAACAATAGGGTGAGGGTCCTATACATTGGGTTTACACTTTTTGGTTTTGAATTAGTGTCGAAGAATGTTTTTTATATTACCCTAGACTCACAAGCAACAGGGGTGATTTACCTATTGAGATAAATCCTTGTCACGCCACGTAAAACCATGAGGGTGAGACAGACACACCCAAAGTGGATAGTATCTAGGTGTGTATGTATTGAGACCCTTTAACTTGCATGTTCATGGTATAAATGAGGGATGCTGGGCATCATTGGTGGTTACTTCTAGAACCATTAGAGACTATTTTCTTAGGATGAGATATCAGATGGAGATCCATTTACTCTCTCTTTCGGGATTCTTTGACTGATAATATATATATATATATATATATATATATCCAATTTTAGTACCCACTCCATGGGTTTCAGTTTCTCTGCTTCCATGAGAGGTGAAGAAGTGTGGGGTATGCCACCTGTTTTATGTATTTAACTTATTTTGGTTGAACAAGTCTAATATCATACTATAGGTAGAGAAGACTAAAAGATAAGTTTATCTTCTCCCAATTTGTAGCTCCTTGTGTTGTGGATGAGTTTATTTCACTATCATGTTGGGATGAGTTGTACTCTTCCGATGTACCTTGTTCTATCACCCCCTCCCCTCTTCAGTACATCTTTTGCTACTCCCTTGAGCCTCCGGGGCACCCTACTGAGTATTTTTTATACTCACATATAAATGGTAATTTTCCAAACATGGTGTTATCTTTCATATGACAGAAAGGTTGTTCATGACTACAGAATATCTTAGGGGTATATGCTACTTGTAACACGTGCAGTGGTCATAGCTTGGGATCTAGTTGTGGGGCTCTCTTGGCTATTTTAAATTTCCAATTGTTGGTGTCTTGGGGAAATTTTATGGTGGGGTGTGTATTTTTTCCCTTTTCCCTTTTAGTTTACTTTTCTATACTTGTACTATTTAGATGTCGATGCATATTTGTGGTTTATTTATAGTATTGTTGTATATTTTACTTTTCCTCTACACTTTTTCCTTAGTTTGGTTGTGTGCATCGATAAAAGTACTTAAGAAAAAGGCCTCCCATATTTTTTTATGCCATCGATGCTTGTTGTCATCCCCTAACCAATTGTGGCAAGCTTCGTGTAGTCACGGCTTGAGCCCTAGTATGGGTTGGTTCTTGGCATTTTAATTGATATTAATTTGAAAAGATAAACCATTTTTCACTAAATATATTACTATTTAATGGAAATCATAAATATATTATATTATATAAATCATATTTATATTCATTTATAAATATCTATATATTTAATATAAAATATTTATTTAAATTATCAATAATCATTAAATTAATAATATTTTTTTCAATTTACATTTTTTTATTTTTTATTTTATTATTTTTCATTTTACATATATCAGTATATTTAATATATACTATTTAAAAGTATTTATAATTTATATAGACTATAGTAAGATTATTTATTTTTATTAATAATTAATTAATTAATTATGCTTTTAATTTTTTTTAACAAAATCATTTTTATTTTTTATTTTTTTATTTTTTTATTTTTTTGGACCATTATCAGTACTTAAAAGGCACTGACAAAGAATACCTCTATTGGCACTAAATATAAAGTGTTGATGTAGTGACACTTTTTCCATGATAAAAATAAAATGCTGATAATGGGAACCCTTTATCATTGCAAAAAAAAACCACTCATAAAGGGCACCTTTATTAGTGCTCTTTTCTAGCGCTGATAAAGGCCATCATTATTAAAATCTTATATTGTAGTAGTTTGCCTACATTTACCTATGCTCCCCACTTATATAGGCTTTAGATAATCCCACCCTCCTGTGTGTGCCCCTACATTTAGAAAGTTTTGAAGCTGAGTCCTCCAAGCTTATACATCTGCACCTTTTCCACTCCCCCGTATTGTATTGTTTTACATTTTATGATATATCTATATATATATCATTACATTTATTTATCCATATATTTATATATATGTTCATATATATATATATATTCAAATACATATAAAAAATATGTTTGTGTGTGTGTGTTTTAACAAATACATAAAAATATATATGTCTGTGTGTGTGTGTATTTATAAATATAATTATATAGGTTTTTATTTATTTAAATGTATTATATATTGATATTTATATACATATATTATAATATATAGATAAATATATAATTGTTTTTCAGTAAATATATATATATATATATATATATATTACATTATATATACCTTAATTGTATAACTACATAAATATTCAAACATTGGTATTTTATATAAAATGGATAGTTGTTTTTATTTAGATAAGGTTTATATACTGAGATATATATTTTATATGTTAATATGATTATAATTTTATTAATAAAATTATAATTTTACTTGTGAATACATAAAAGATATGTTTATATTGTTATATATTTGATTTTAAATAATAGTGAAACATAAAAACAATAAATTTTTAACATCATAATATCAATATGAATGTAATACCTTGGAATAAATTTAGTTCCCACTAAAATAGGGAAAAAATACCCCCATTAAATGAGGCTGAAATTTCTTCCAATATTAAAAAATTGGGTACCCCAACTAAAATCATAGTTATAGAGGCCGTATGAGCATTTTAGACCCTATAAATGCAATTGGGATCTTCCTAGGTCACCAGGGCATAGAGCACGTCACAATATTTGATTTGATATCTAGTAGAGTCCAAACGAACAGCCAAATCAAAATTTATGGCCATTTGATGTTCAAGTTATGTTTTTGACTAATTTTATATCTTTTAATAATTTTTTGATTTTCTTATCTTCAATGTATTATTAAATGACTATTAATCCATAATAGTTATAAAATTATAAATTAAATATTTTTATTCTATTTTATTCTCATTTTCATTAATATCTTATATATTATGTGTTAATGCCTATTTAGCCGTATCAAAAATATAATGAATATATATATTATATTTAAATAAATATATTTATATTTATATATTAATATATTGATTTTAATTATTTTTATTGAAATATAACCTTATCAGTGATAGTAAAAAATTTGATATATGGGGTTCTTTATTAGTATTTCTAAAAAAGCGTTGATAATGCCCCCCTTTATCACTATTTTTTACAAACATTGATAAAATCCCCCTTTATAATCGCTTTTTACTAGAGATGAAAAAATGGTTCATCTAACAATGCTTTTTTATAAGAACTAATAAAGTGTCCCCTTTAACTGTGCTTTTTTATCATTATTAAAGGCCCCCTTTAATAGAAAATTTTCTTGTTCTAATAAAGGGGTTTTTAACAGTGCTTTTTTCTAGTACTATTAAATCCCTAGCACTGGAGAAACACAATAAAAATTTACACAACTAGAAAAAAGAACCAATTAAATCGTAGTATAACATTTAGATATGATATTACAACACCTTTCTTTGATTTTCATTATATAGATATATTATGTTCAATAATAAATTATGGTATGTTCTCACTCTTGGAATGATATTTATTTTATTTTTGGGATTATGTTTTAACTCCAAAAATATATCATAAATTGATTAGTTTAGATGATCAAAATTCCATTCTATTGATTCACACATGCTCAACCATGTGTGTTAAGTGATAATCATTCAAATTGTTTAGAAATAAGACGTCAATTTATATATCCAAATTTAATTAATTATAGTAAGATTGTGTAATGAAAATAAATAACTAAATTATATAAGAATTATTTTTATTACAATAGGATTCTATGATTCTATGAATAACGAGGTCATCAAAAAAATAATTATCATATAAAAATAGTTAGAGAAGGTGAAACACAATCATGTTTATACTATTAAAATCAATGGAATTGAATTTTAAAATAAACATTATCAAATGAAAAATAATAATTAAAATAGATGTGAAAGATATAAATTTATAGCTAGAAAATGACCTGATAACATAGATGCATAAAATCTCAATATTATTGAATAGATCCTTTCCACAAAGATCGCCATATTCTAATTATTATAGAAATGAGGACTTGTCATTTACCCTCTACCCTAAATCTTCCAATCAATGAAAATCTCTCTAAAAATAAGAATGATACTAATTTATATAATAGATGGGGTTTCGGTTTATAAATGGTTACAAGTGTAAATGGGGAAATTTTTACAAATGTATTACTCAAATGTTCACCTATATATTGACACTCTTCCCACAAGAATTAGTATATATATATATATATTTGAGTATGCGTAATTCTTTAGAAAAAAGTTTCTTAAAAGAACTCTAGAGAGAGTTCCATAAGACCTCAAATGCACTCCATGTACACCAGAGAATGCTAACTTGTAGTGAGACTATTTAACATACATGGATACACTACAGTCGCTATACACATACATAAAATAAAAAATAATTAAAATAATCAACATAAAATATTAATGCAAGAACAATTATTTATATCTAACGGGAAACCATAAATAATTAAAAAATAAAAACATTCTAAAAGAATAATGAAACCCATACTTTAGACACATACAGCAGGATCACCTAATGGTTTTCAAAAATAAAAAATAAACAAAAATATAATATACTAGAATCATAACTATGAAACTTGAGTCCCTTATTGATCTATCTCCCAACTATTTCAAGTTAATATATCCAGATCCCCCATATAATCAAAAACAAAAAATCCAAACATAAGGCATGCATGCACACTGAGCGGGTATATAACATAGTTGGGTCTCACCATTTTACTATTATTTACTCGAACATATACCATGTATGAATGTATGTGATACAAATTTGGAACCAGTATACAACATTTAATCAATTATGTGTTGTCATCTTGTGTTATCCAAGACACCATGACACCTGAGTATGGAATCACAACATCCAAACTCTCACACATGCTAAACAATCCCATTGCGATTTGATTCATTGTCTATTTCTCATATCTACTTGTCAGCATAGGAAGATTTTTTTGGAGTTAATCTCAATAAATAAACCACCGATCAAGAAAAAATATCACCCTACTCATATGTGTGGTCCCATTATTAGTCACATACATATTGAGAATCATTAAAAGCTATCTGAGGGAATCTCAATAGTCAAACTCCCTTATAAGATAAACACCAACACATGCTTGGTCTCATGGATACTTAAATAATTCCATAGAGTACAACATGGTCAGTAAACACACCAAAATACCAGGAAAACATAGATCATAACCTATCCCTTATATAGCTACACATCCCAGCCTATGTTACAACTAGATGATGAACCTCATATATATGTATACCCCAATTAAACCAACCTTATCATATATAATAATCATAAAAATTATATCTAAAAAACATCTATGAGGATATCAGACCCCTTAGATTACACTCTCATCATAACCCATCCATATGGAAATACCAAAAATGTACCCCTCTTAGTCATAACACTATCCCAATCATTACCACACCACTATAATGCATCCACACCTATAGGTATCTCACTAGATATTTGGTCCTCATTCCAAAACACTCTATGTATTAATCCCATAGGATGACTGACCAAAACCTATTTGTCTACCCATAGACATATCCATCTCACCACTAGTCATGCCTCATAAGACTTACTTCTTGGAATAAAATGACATCTCACATTCTAGACCATCATCGTTGGGAGATCCATATATAAGGAATTCAATCATATATCTTTAAAAAACTAAGTTCCACAAGAAACACCTAAAGGGGGTAACTACCCCCTTCCATGAAAAAAATGGTGGTATCTCAAGACCAATGGATGACCATGAGACACTGGGCTCTTTCGCATTATCTCACCCCTCTCATTCATAGAGTCTCATGGTTCCATGGTTTACCCCAAAACCTTTCCCTCACAACTCACAAAGCCTAGAACTAATTGGGACCTCTATCTAATGCCATCATAATCAAGGGAGTCATAATCTATCTCACTAAATATCAACCTATGTTATTCATAATTAATTTTACAAGGAAACACCACTTAGAGGTCCCTTAATCTTTTATTTATACCTCACCCTTTGGAGGTATATCCATTTTGTCACTCTCGGATCTACAACTCATGCAAGAAACAATTAATCTCTATAAAAAGGGTTAAATCAAGACAATTCCACAATTCTAAACAATCCCAACAACTTTCAAAGATTTCATAAACCTAAAATCAATGTACATTCATGTAATGAACATGAAAACATACATATGGTTTAGTATTAATGGGACCAAATACCTAGAAAATACAGTTACTAAGCTCCCATCATGCTCGACCAATTCTTATCCAAGCCACGCCATGATATAAGACCGTATCTTACACCACACAACATAATTAGTTAACAAAAATAATTATAATTTGTTACACAATTTAATCCAACAATGTATAATCATTTCAAACTCACAGAATGACCACATATAGACGAAACCAAGAGAAATTTTATTCCATTGTTCAATGTGTTGCTTTCGAAATAACAAATAATAAACTTTTCATCAATTGATACTCAATCGATCTCTAATTAAAAGATAATATTTTTCAAAAAAAAACTAGTAAAATTCATCATTAATAATGACTCCCTTGAAATGGAAGGAAATTAGAAACATTTATCCTCTTTTATAATCCCATATCCCCCATAATGTGAAGCCCCATAACATCAATATGATTCCACCATGCTTTGGTTGAATAATTATTAAATATTTTGACAGAACCATCCAAAATTAATGAACCAGGAAGAGAAAGCTATAATAGTGTGAAGGGAGATTCCCTATCTTTGATTTTGAAAACTGGAATCCAATTAGCCACAAATACAATAGGGAACCAATAGAGATAGAAATGATGAGAAATGAATGGTGGGGAATATCCAATGACCTATATTGAGTTCCCTATCTTCCTAGGAATAAGAGGGGGACAACCTATTAAATTGTGGCATACCCATAATTTTTAAAAAATGGTAAAGGGGAACATTATAGTTGTATATAAAGTGTCATGGTGCAATTCCTATACCAAAGGAATGGTTGTGGAATAAATAGAAGGGTCACAACAAAACACCACTCACCATAGCTACACTAAAAACATGTGGCCTCCCCTTTATGATGCATCCTTGTGCCTGAGGTGTAACCAACCAATTGGGGAAAATTGATACTTAATCCTTCCAATCACCCTTCATGGCATAATTTTATGGATAAGACATTATCTCTCATGGTTATAATCTTTTCAATGCTATATAGACTTAATTAATACACCGCAGAACCCCTCTTAGTGATCCATTTGGGAATATAAAATCACTAAGAAGAGTGACCATAACCACCTAGGGTTTGATATTAATAAATTAAATAAATTAAATGGAATTATATGGATAAATTTATAAAAAAATTATTTCACCATGATCTGAATATAATAAACCACCTCAATATGTAGCTCATTCATCAAAAATCCAAAATCCATGTATTTTAAAATGGATTAAAGATTTAAATATAATTTTTAATTTCCTTTATTAATAATACATCTAACTTAAAATATGACATAACCTCCAATGACATGGATGTGTTCCTTCAATCCTCCCTTCGTATGACAGAACAACCATAATGAGGCACCCATCAAATATTGTCATTTTTCTTTTATCTCCCCAAACCTCCATAAAAATATGGTGAAATGGTGTTATGTAAATTAAATTATATCACAAAAAATAAAGAAATTTTTTTACTTTCACCATCTTTATTTTAATCAAGTATTTTCTTATAAATCATGATATGAAAAATAGAATCCTCCAAATCATAATGTAGAACATGCCATAATCCCCCTTTAAAATAGACAGATTCAAATCCATCTTCTATTTTCTAGAAAAATGACGACTTTACCATGTCCAAAACCGAACCACGAACAACAATAAATTAACAAAGACATAATTATTCAATAACCACATTATTCTTTTCTTCATAGGCCTAAAACCCATCACTTCATTCTCGAAACACCACAAATAACTCTTTCTCCACCTCCAACACATAAAATAAAAAAAATAGTGGTATTGTAAATATCGTAGCCTTTAAATTTTATACATATAAAATGATTCTCATCCTTTTGAACATATGAAAATCTCATACATATTCAAAAAAACCTAAAAAACAAACGAGAGAGGAAACAATAATAATCATATTAGAGAAAAACATTTAGCATCTCTACAAGAAGAAAAACTCAAAAATAACATAGGATACTAATTTAGAATCCATTAATTTCCCTCCCATGAAAATTTCTCTAATACACCATCCCACAAAAATAAGACCAAAGGAATGATCCGTACTCACACCAACTTCTCCTAATGATCCAAAATCTACCTAGGTTTCTCTACAAACATCACATCGTCATCAAAATCTGACTTTCCCAAATCATTCAAATAAGATTCGTCATTAATATAATTCCAAATATATGACACTTTGAAGACATCATGAATCAAATCATTCTATGGAGGCAGTTATGAAAAATATTTCATCTCACAAAATCTCCCCAACCCCTTGAATAGTCTAATAAATCAAGTATAAAACATACCACCTCAATAAAAAATCAAATTACCATGATAATGAGAAATATTTATAAATTACATATTATAACGCAAAACTCTAAATATTTACTCCTATAATTAAAATAAAATTTCCAATGACTATGATTAATCTTTATTCACTCATTAATCACATGAACTTTCTCTATCATTGTCTCCACCAAATATATTCTAAGAGTCACTCACTCTCTGGCCTGAATAAATAACAATGAAGATCTAAAAGGACACCCAAAAAACTCATTTAATGACACCATACAAAATAATTAATGATAAATATTGTTATAGGAAAACTCAACCAATATTAAATGATTCACCTATTAGCCTATGTAATCAATACAAATGCACACAAAATCTCCTTTAGAAACTAAATAATCTACTCAATAAACCCATTCATCTTATAATGAAAATTTATTTCAAGGAATAACTGAAAGCCATAATCCTTTTATAGACTCTTCCACACTATAAAGGTAAAACAAATATCACAATTAGAGATAACCATACATGAAACCAAATGGATCCACACTATATCATATAGATAATGTATTTATATGGATTATACCAAACTTATCACTATTATTTTTATGAAATGAGATGTGTCTATAAAAAATAATAAAAAATCTTAGATGGTATCACATCCATCCAAAGAACATAGAAAACAAGTAACAAAATCCATCGACATGTTCTCTCATATTCATAGAGTAATATCTAATAGTTGCAACATACCAGCTAAAAATAAATTCTTAACATTCACTCACTCACAAGACAAAAATCAATACATAATATCATCCACTGGCCTCTTCATCCTCTGCCACAAAAACAAGAAACTAAATTCATCATATATCATTGATATATCAAGACAAAATTCTTGTAAGAGATATATAAAACACAATCAAAACTTCCTCTTGCATCATCAATGGAGAAAAGAGATTATCATGAAAAAACAATAAATTTTGACCATCCCCTAACTATCATGTAGGAAAATATTTAAAAATAACATGATTACTCTACACCTCTACTAAATAATCTTCTATATGAGAATACTCCACCTATTAAAACAAGTAATAATTAATTATCATATAATATGGGGAAAATAAAATACTAAATTCTAATATATATATATATAGATATATAGTTTCAAGTTCCTATATCATCCATTACATATCTCTTACCTCTTAATAATTATCTACATAAGACTTACTACTTATTGAATCAACCACCACATACCATTTCCCAATTGTGTAGGAGACCTGGAGTTATAATCCTACAAAACCTTTATCCATAAAAATTGATAAAAATTCATATCATTCTAATAAAATGATTTATCATAGTTTATTTTGATATGTGAATACCATAAATCACTCCCCAAAAATATAATTTTAACACAACATCATATTATACACTATAACTAAACACTCATAATCATAGGTAGTACAACTATCCTCATGGGGATATATATTATATATCCAATAATATATCATTTTTCCCATGTATTAAAACACACCCAAGAATAAAAATACCTCAATGGAGACTCGTTTCCCTATAAAATAAAAGATGCAATCACAAATTAACATCCCTTCAAGAAATCAAACACTTCATACATCTAATTAGTACATATAAATTCATGTACCTTCCAAATATATCAAGGGTTCCATGATCCAAGATAAATTGGATGCAAAACTTATATAATAACATATAAGACCTAGGAAACTATGTACCAATGTAACATTGTTGGGTGATACTTAAGAAATAATTTCCATAATATTATAAGGATCAAATTCCAGTCACCAATGAGACATGAAATTCCTACAAAAATACACCTACTATGTCTAGATTTTATCCTTGACACCTTCCCATATAAATGAAAACATAAAAGTGTTTTCAACATATACAAATAATTATTATAATAATCCTCATGTAACCTCATATACAACAAAAATCATCTATGTAAACTATAAAAAACTAATCTTGGAACATAAGAAATTGTGAGTTCATTAGTCCAATGAAAATAGTTAAGGCATTGATGAATCTAAACAAAATATACATTACCTCAATGTGTTTACAAAAAACATGACAGTAGTATTCAGATTATCTTCCTATTTCTCCCTCGTCTATTGATATTTAAATAGAAAATAATGTTTTGGGACCAAACTAGATCCATTAAAATAATTGTATAAATCATCAATCATAGGGAAATAAAGTGGTTCTAAATTTTAAATTAGTTCAAATGATGATAATCTATTCCTAACCATATGCAACCAACATTTATCTTCATTAGAAATGGCAGATCCCCACAAGGTGCCACACTGGGTCAAATGAATCCTATGTAAAATAGATCATTAACATAAATTCTTATCCCACACACATTATAATGTTTCATCCTATAAATATATATATAAATTATCTAGAAAGTAGGTTTCAATTCTATCCCAAACTTAACATCACAATGAGATTGTAGTGTCATATCCAATTCACAAAAAAGAGAAACCACTCAAATCTATTTGGAATACTTCCTCCCTACACTTTAACTAAATAGAAAATGATACATTCTAACCATGTCGAAATAGGATTTAAATTTATATTATCTATATGATAATCCAATTTATAAAAAACTAAAAGATGATATCCTTACACATTAGTGAAGACAAAAAATCATAGAGAGCAATTGATGATATATTAATCCCAATACCAGCAATCATTGATATGAATGAAATTTTATAGTCTCTTTAATAATATAAAAACTATCCAACTGCTGATATTTTCTGATCATCATCTCACAACCCTGACATGCCTTTATGAAACATGATTGATCTCCAACAGGTGTTATCAACACCAAGGGAACAAGATTCTTATACAACTTAGGTTATAACACTTTGACCAAGGCATATGTGATGAAGGATTGTAAATCTCATGCATAAATAAAATAATAATATATAGTATAATAGAGGTAAATGGTACCTACAAAAATAATTGTCTTCTTGGAGGTAGAAACTCAATTACATGAAACTATATATACCTTATCCATTACCTCACTACCCCTGATGACATTTGACACCCCATCTATATATAGCCTTTAGTCACTAGGGATAGTGAGTATGTTGGAGATAACCTATTCATAATCTATATCCCCTCTAGTATATAAAATCTTAATAAGCCTAATATTATTTATAAGTCATCATGGGAAACTATTTCAAAGATTTCATATAAAATAAACTATCTACTCTATATTGAGCATTAAGAAAGGATAATCATTGAAACTATTAGTGGCCTCTATTACAACCCATTACATTCTTTTAGGTATTCCATGACCCCTGTTTTGACCTCCATTAAATTGGATCTTGTTTTGGGGTAGTTTTAAGAGGTTTTTAAAAAATTGGAAACCCGTGGGGCAGTGCACGGTTGAAACACGATTAGGGATACATGTGTGGTTTGGCCTATAAAAGAGGTTACTAGGAGTTGGTACTATGGAAGGGGGTTCAAATTTTTTACTAAGTTTGTATCCACCCCTATAAACAATGAGTCATATGGATATTGGGATATCCATATTTGGAACATATTTACACAAACTATGCCACTTAACTGTGCACATCATACCAAAGTTTATTGGGGGTGTAAGATTTGTTTAACCATGTAACCCTACCAATAAAATCATACTTGCAGTTTTTAATTTCAAAAAAAATTTGATTGAAAGTATTGGGACATCTATGAAAGATATAAAAAATCCTCCTTCGACCATAACTCATTTCATTGGCTCCTGGAAGCTCCCTAGAGGTATCCTTGTAACATCTAACCCCTTATCTTATAAATAAAAGTTCTAGTGGAAGATAAAATCCCTCTCAAGTAAGTGGTTTTCTCTAATGATTTTGAATTCCCTATTATCCAATTTTTTCCCTATAAAAGAGATATGGATAACTATGTTGTTTATGGATCTAAAAGTTGTTTTGTTTCAATTATGATTATAGGGATTCAACATTGATCCATTCCACCTTCATATGTCTATTGATATTTCTATTGCAGGTGTTATCATGTGATCTTGAGATTAAAGGTAGGTGGTTTTGTATGATATTTTCCATTAATTGAAATCTTATATTGCTATATTTTTTTAAATATGATTTTAATTAATTTAAAAAACTGGATATAAACTGATTTTATTTTAATTTTGAAATGGGATGGAAATTGAGAAAACCTCACAGTTTCAATAGAATTGAAATCATGGAATGAATTTGAGAATGATGTATTGATTTGGGAAATTTATTTAATGATTTATTTTATGAATGATAATTGAAAATGGATTTCAATGAAAAACTATTAGAAATTATGGAAATGAAAAAATGATTTGGTTTTGAAATAAAATGGCATTTTTAAATCTAGACATAGCCATTTGAAATGTGAATGATGATTTGATATGAAATGAAATGATTTTACCAATAATTATTGACTAACTAATTGAATCACATGTGAACCTAGTAAGTTAGTGGAAATTGGAAAAATCACTTTAGTACTATGACTCCCTAGACATGGATTTATAATGGAAACTATAATAAAAACCAGGTTTGGTAGAATTTCTCCTGTGGTCTCCCCTATTGGGGTATAAATGGCCCATCAAGGGTTCCCCTATTGGGATGTTGATTTATTTGTGTGTGAACTCTTATATTGATCCATGATAATTATTTAGAAGTTTTATTTTCCTATATCTCAAAAAAAACTTACTATGAGGCTTATTATACATGGTCCTATGATTTGTTTATCTAGATTATACATGTCACAGGTTATTAAAATATTTTATTCATACCAACTGTTTTATATAATATGATCATATAATAAAATTTAAATCCTATTTTATTATATATTCCATCTCTTTTTATATGAAAAATGTTTTAGTTTAAAATATTTAAATGGTATTCCATTACTGGCATTGTTTGAAAAGAAATCATACTTGGTATATTATTATAGAATTGATTATGGAACACTTTGTGATACCCTACTAGGATGTATAACTCACACCCTAAATTAAAATTGTTGTGTTTTTAGATTATTTTATTCATAGTTTGAGGAAAGGTAATGCGAAACTTGGAGGTGATGGGTGTACTTGATGCAGAGGACCATGGATTGTTGATGGTGACTTGTGCAGTAAGTGTCCACTTGTTTCATTGGGTTTTGAGATGTATCTTGGTGGAATTTTGAATTCTGTTTGTTTATATAATATTTTTGTATTATTTTACCTATTTGATTCTGGTACTTTCTCCTTGAGGGGTGTTCAAATACAAAAATGTATCTTTTATCTTCAATTTGCTTATGTTAAAGTTAGTCCCTCTTGATTCTAGTATGATTCTAGGTGATAGTATCTGACCCATGGGGATTTAGAATGACCATAGGGCCATGTAAACACTAGATTAGGTTTCAAGGCACCAAGGTATCTGAGATATTTTTTTGATAAAGTGTTATCAAAGGCTAAGTTGTGCATATTTCCTTCATGTTGGTATGTAGTTTGGGTTTTCTTGGTAGACAGGTGGTAGGATTGATTAGTCCAAAGAGTTAGTTATGTGAAAGTACATACCTAGTTATCATTGAAATAAACCTCAAAAAAACTTTGGTGTTTGGGAAATTTTTATTTTAGAAATGTTTTGACATGATTCTAGTTATTTCTCTACATTTGATCTGAGAGTATTGAAAAAACCCAATATTGATTTTTTGTTGACGAAATTGACATTCCTATGCATATTTTTTCAGTTTTTAATCTTTTTTATCATTACTAATGTTTCATTGTTGACTCTAGATGGTGTGTATCATAATACATCTAAGAAGGCATTTTAATATTCCACAGGAGGATTCTAAAGGTGAACCTCAGTGAGGGAATCCTATAGTATACTATAATATTTGTTGAGATAGTGGGGTATGTTATTCAAGATTTGATATAGGCACTTGTACCCATTTCCATTGAAGATATATTAGTGGAACCTAAATGGGATGAGTATCAAGAACATGATCAAGAGTTTCTTCATCAGATGAAACTATATTTCCAAGGATCCAATGATCCTCATGAGATTTATGATCAGTTTTAAAATATTGAGCTACAATTTATGTCCTTAGAAACACTTGTTTTTTTTTTAAATTGAAATATTATACATTAAAGGATGAGGATCATATAACGAGATTACGGGATTTGATAGTATCCATGAAGAATCATGGGGGCATGGAGTGTAAAATCATTACAATTATTTTTATGGATCTATTTTATCCAAAATATATAGTTTTGAAAATCAATGGATCTCTATAGCCTCAATTAGGGTTAGAAGAACATTAATTAGTATGAAAAACACTTTACTGACCATGTTTAGTTTTTACCTTAGGTAGTGACTAATGATTAGATGAAGGAATAAATATTTGAGATGGGTTTTCATTCTAACTTATGATATTAAGTTTTCATGTTTAAGATTACTTCATAGGATGACATTCTAGATAGAGTATTGGTGGATATGTTTGACATGGATTGTTAGTTAGTGTGGATGGGAGTTCGTATTTCTATAAGGGAAATTTTCCAGATTTTATTAAAAGGAAATAGAAACCATGATGTGTCTGTTGGTGGTTCTAGATAGTAGGAATTATCTAGACATCCTGTACTGCTTGGAAAATTCCCTATTAACTACTTCAAGTGTTGCAATGTTGGTAATTTGAGATGGTTTTTTATTTAGGATCCAAATAATTATAGTTATTTTGGTTTCTTAGGATACCTATAAACTCTCTTTTATATATTTTATACTCCACAAAATGGAATGGTCTCATCATAAACTAAATTTACTATGGTGAAATCATACACTTCAAGAACTAAGTGGTTCTAGCCACATGCATCAAGACTAACTCTTTTTTATGTTTTGGAAGAGTCTATAATGGAAACTGTTGTGTGTATAATGATAGTGACCGGTACCATCACTATAGCTTCATCTTTAGTAAAAAAATTATTTGATATTGGTTCATATCACTCATTTATATAATCTCATTTGGTGAACATTCTTAACTTTCTAAAGAGATTTTCTCTTATGTGATGGATATTACTACCCCCTCAAAACGAGGAGAGAGAAGGATCTTTGATGTCATACATACATTTTATCTCTATCATAGATTGATTTTACTTGTAATGTTTTAGTTCTGAACATGAAACTTGTTGATTTCATATTCTGTCAAGATTGGTTGATTTCCACTAAATCCCATATCGACTGTTATCTTTAAACAGTCTCCATTATGGAAGCTTATGGGTTGTTTTGTGTTTCTCGAGTAGAATGGTACTCAAGTTTGAGTATACATGGACTATATTTTTTGGGATTTTTCTAAGGAAATATCACTATTTGATTTTGATTTAGAGAGTGAATTTTTGAGGGATGATCTCCCTCCAGTTATAATTGAGTTTCCCAACATGTTTCCTTATGTTTTTTTGGTTTTCCACCATTATGGGATATAGATACCTCCATTAATTTAGTTTCTGATACTCAGCTAGTGTTTATTTTCACTTATTGTGTGGAACCAAACAATTTGAAAGAGTTAAAGACTCATTTCTGTGATCTTCTTTAAAAATTCATTATACACCCGAGTGTATCACATTGGGTAGTGCATATTATCTTTGTGGGGAAAGATAATTGAACACTTCACCAGTGTATTTATTAATAAAAATCAATTGGGTTATAGTAAATAAACAGTTTCAGTTGGAATGGATTGGTGATCCATTTGACAAGTATAAATGGGAAAATTTGTTATCGAAGATTTTTCCTTGATCTGGTTATCACAAATTTAAAATTTCAAAATTGGGTGTTCATAATACTACATTAAAGATTAGGTATGGTTGTGATGAGTATCTAGTTATTCCATTTTGTCTAATCAATGATCTTATAGTTTTTATTGTATTGATTAATAGGATATTCCATGAGCACCTTGAGTCATTCATGTTAGTTTTTGTAGATGAAATCTTATTTTAATCCAAGACGGGGGAGGATCATGTGAGTCCTTTGAGAGATATTATGGAAATATTAGGTAATCATTGACATTACATGAAAATTTTCAAATATAATTCCTTGATTAGGGAATTTAATTTCATGGGACATTTGGTGTCAAGATAGGTTATTTCATTTAATACCAAAAAGGTTAATGCTATTATGACATGGGAACAACTACAAAAATTATTATGATATTTATAGATTCTTGGCTTAAGTAGGGTATTTACCACTGATTTTTTAAAAACATCATGATGTTGGCCTCTCCAATGTCCAATCTCACTTAGAAGGGAGTTCTGTTTGTTTGGTATGAAATATTTTAGAGTTATTTTTATGAGTTGAAACATATTTTGACTTATACACTAGTGTTGATTCTTTTAGAGGCTTCAAAGGGCTATATATTCTTCTATGATGCATCAAGTTTTGGTTTAGGTTGTTCTCTTTTATAGGGTGATCATATGGTATCCTATGGTTCTATAAATATAAATATACATGAGAAGAACAATCTGAATTAGGACTTTGACTCATAGTTGTGACGCATGCTCTTAAGATTTGGCAGCATTACCTTTTCAAAGAAAGGGTTAATTTTTATTTTTACCATAAAATAATGAGTTATGAATTCTCTAAAATATATTTTAAACTATAACAGAGGCATTGGGTAGAGTACCTACGGTATTTTGATTTTGACATTTCTTATGTCCCTAATAAAGTTAATGACATTTTTGATTCCTTGAGTATGAAAATTCTAAAAAAATATATGAAAGAATCATCTAAAGATTGGAAACTAACATATCTATTTTCTTGTATGAATTTGTGCCTCTAAGAAAATGGGATTGATGTTGTGTTGACAATTGTCTAAGTGACTTCCACTCTAATCAAGATTATTCTTCAATAGAAGTAACATGATGATGAATTATATGGAATTAAAGACTCCTTTTAGGGTGGGTACACAATTAGGGAATGTTTTCCCATTATAAAGATATACAATGCTTTCATAAGTTATATGTTGTCTCTTTGTATGTTATAAAGGAAGTGATGGGGGACTGTCATAGTTCCCAGTGGGTGGTGCACACTAGAACCACAAAGATTTTCTATGATATGAGAGGATGATTATGGTGTTCAAGTATACAGTGACATATATTTCAATTTTTTTCTAATTGTTTTACATTCTAATATTTCAAATTCCATTGTTATATGCCTTTAGGTTTGCGTCAACCACTTCTAGTGCTGACTTGGAAGTAGGATGTGATCTCTATAAACTTTCTTTTTTGTTTTCCACATACCACTTAGGGGAATAATGAAATATGGGTCTTGATCAATCGAATGACCAAATTAGCATACATTATACCCATTGTAGATACAACCAGTGTTGAGGACTTGGGATGTATCTATTTATATAATATTTTCTATTTTCATAGAGTTTCATATGTTATAGTTTTTGATAGAGTTCCATGTTTTACTTATAACTTTTGTAGAGTCATGAAGTGGTAATGAGATCTATGGTATGGTTGAGTTTGATATACCATCATCAGATATATTTCTAGAAAGAATGAGTTATACAAATTTCAAAATACATACTATTTTCTTTCATCCTTAACTTTGGTGGATATTGGGATGTAAATTTGAGATTGGTTGAGTTTAACTATAACAAAAGTTACTGGTCTTCAATTTTAGTTATTCATTTTGAGGCCTTATATGGTAGGTTTTGTAGATATGTATTATATTGTTCATATAATGGTGAAATTCCCTAGTTGGACAAAGATTAGTCTAAGACATTACGGTGAATATTCAGTTGATTAGTCAGGAAATAGTAAAAGAATAAAGCTGGTAAAAAGCCTATGATGATCGTTATTATAGACCATTGGAGTTTTTAGCTAGTGATAGGTGTTATTAGAGAGTTTCACCTTAACTAGGTCGCTCACATCTTGTGAAGTAGGGAAATATTGCACTGAGGTTTGTGGGACCTTTTGAATGTTTTGAGAGGTTGGGAAAACTGGTAGAACTTCAACGATATTTACTTTGATCCAACCTATGATTCATATATCATAGCTTCAAAAGTAAATTATTGACCCTTATCATGGATTGAGTTTGGAAGATCTTGATCCTGAGCATAAATTATCTATGATTTAGAATCCAATTTGGATCATTGATTCTGATATGAAGTTTCTTTAGGCGAAGATGTTACCTTTTCTCTTTGTACTATGGATACAAGGTTCTAATATGCCTGATACATTGTAGTGTGATGCAGTGATAAGAGAGTAGTAATCCCATATCATTGATATGAAAAATTCTTGATAGGATTTATGGGGATAGAAAATGTTAATAGTGTGGAGGTTTTAACATCATGTTACATTATTCTAGTTATTACCTAACCCTTGTTTTGATTTCCATTAAATTGGGTCTTGTTTTATGGTATTACCATGATTCTTTTTTAAAACCTTTGGTATCCTGTAGAGATGTGCATGGTTGGAACATGGTTATGGAAAACTATGTAGTTTTTCCAAGAAAAAAAAGTTTTGGGTGTGTTGGTTCTATAGATGGGGGAGTACGATTTTTCCGAACCATGTGGCCACCCCTATAAACTTTGCAGCCTATGGATATTAGGTTATACATGTTAATCATATAGTTAAACTAACTATGTGGACTAATCATGCACCCCATAATAGAGTTTAGTTGGGGTATACACTTAGGGTATATGATTTGTTTAACTGTATATCCCTACCTAACAAATTGTGTGCATGTTTATTAAATTCCTCAAAAATTTAATTAAGATACCAAGACCCCTATTTAAGATACTAAACCTACCCACTCAACCCTAACATGTTTCTCTATCTCTTGGATGTTCTTTAGAGAAATTCTCGACTCCCCCAACACATTCTCTTGCAAATAAAAGTGTCAGTGGAAGAACAGATCCCTCTCAAGTAAGTGTTTTTAAATCATGGATTGGAATTCCCTACCATCACCTTCTATCCTCTATTGAGTGTGATAGATCATGGCGTCATTATTGGATTTAAATTCTATTTCACTGGAATAAAATTATTGGGATTCGTCTTTGATCTTTTCTGGGTTAAACACTCTATTGGTGTTCCCATTGTAGGTGTTGATCGTATGAACTCGAGATTAATGGTTGGTGGTTCCATATGATTGTTTTCCAACAATTAAAACTTTATATTTTCTGATTGTTTTAAAATGATTTTTTAATTTATTTAAAACACATATATTAGAAGGTTTTTTTGAGTTATTTTAAATGAAATGGAAATTGAGAAAACCCAATTTCAATAGAATTGAAATTCTGGGATAGATTTGAAAAAGATGAATTTATTTTTGAAATTTATTTGATGATAAATTTGTGAAATGAAATTTGAAAATGGATTTAAATGAAAAATAATTTGATATTCATGAAGTGATGAAAACCTATGAATTTTGTTTTGAAATAAAAACACATATTGAAGAAAAAAATTGGGTAACTGATATGTGAATGATGATTTAATTTCAAATGAAATGATTTTACCAAGATGAATTGATTGAATTATTGAAGAACCCGTAAGTCTCGGTAGTTAGTGGTAATTGGGACAATCATCCTAGAAAACATCCTACCTAAAAATGGATTAAAAATCATAACTCTAATAGAAACCATGTTTAGTCTGATATCTCATGGGGGCTCCCCTATTTGGGTGTAGATAGCCCATCATGGGTTCTCCTATTTGGATGTAGATTTGATTAAGTGTTTATTCATATCTTGATCCATTATCATTATCGATAAGTGTGGGGATCCTATTATTTGAAACTAAATTACATCATGGATTATTGTAAATGGTGTTATGATTTTATGGACTTGATTGTGAAAGTCATTTATTATTGAACCATTTTATTCATGCCAACTATTTTATGTAATTGTTTTATATAACATTTCATTGATGACTATTGAAATACTATTTTTAATTATCTTCCATCTCTTTTGATTTGAAATCATGTTTTACTTTAAAATATGTAAATTTTATGAAATGAATTTGCTTAAAATGAAAGAATAAATGGTTTATTATTAACGAATTGACTATAAAACACTTAGTGAGACCCTACTATGGTATTTAGTTCACACCCTAACTTTTCTTTTGGGAATTTATAGATTATCTTATACGAGGTCTAGGAAAAGAGAATTCTCTTGTTAGTGGTGGTGGTTTTACATGATGCATGGGATTGTGGAGTGTAGATGGTGACATGTGTAGCGATTTTCACTGGTTTCATATGGTTTTGAGATTCTTCTTGGAGGAGTTATGAACTTTATTGGTTGATGTGATACTTGGGTTTCTTTTTACCTATATGATTTTGGTGTATTATCCTTGATTAGTGTTATAATAACACAATATATTCCATTTATCTTCCATAGTATTGTTGTATAATTGTTCCCTCTTGATTCTTTTATAATATCAGGTTTTGTTTCCAATTCATGGGGATCGAGAATGAGCTTTGGGTCATGTCGATGTCTGATCTAGTATTAGAGAACCCGGGTATCTGTGATGATTTGTGACTGCCTCACCCACTATAGAAAATGAAAAACATGTTATATTTCTTACAATAATTACGTGAATGACTATTAGAATAGAAATAGGAAATATAAGATTGAGTTTCAATACTCAAAGGTTGAATCCTTTTCTGATTAAAAAACAAGAACCTTAAATCAAAAATATACTCATTTATAATTTTTTATGAATCCCCAGTAGAGGAAATCTTATCTATGCAATATCTTTATATTCACCTCAACCTTTATTCACACCTGTATATACGTCGGTTTCATGAAAGGCGAAGCGTGAAATTGAATCTCCAAATGAAAATCCTCCAAAAAAACCCACACCCTCAACTTATTATCTCAAAAAATATCTATAACATATAAGAGAATGTTATTAAATACAACTTCAATCTATCTCATACACAATATCCCCTACCAAATGGTGTGAAATTCAAACATCCAATCCACCTTCAGCATCAATGGTAGAAACACAAAACAAAACTGTCTTTGAAATATCTCATTAATTACCTTTTAAACCTCATGATCATTATGATTTTGGATCCAACACTTCTTTATTTATACCTCCTAATAATCTAATTACCAATGATAATTAACAATAATATCATGCTCGGATGAACCCAAACATACTCTCAATCTCCTAAAGACGCCGATCTGTCTTCTAAATAGAGATATCACCCTAATAGTTTAGTGGCCTTTGGAAATAGAAAACTCAAATAATGCCTTCCTACATGTATTATCGTAATCAAGATAAATCTCTCTAGGATCCTCTAGTACATGCTTCCCAACCTCACCAACCTAATCTACATGAGACCAATGTCCATAATCCATGTATATTAACACAAAAGAACTCTTAATATTATGACACATGATTCATTTAATTAATTTTAATTTCAGGGAATTTTAATTTGACAATATATTACATTACTTAAATAAGAGTGGAATAAGCATGATGTATTTACCACACCGAGGTATCTGCCTTGAAATTAGTATAATATTACTTTGTACAATTAGTAAGTTTAAGGTCCATGTATTCTACCACCAGGGGGTATCTGTATCATTTCTATGATCATTTACCTAAATATCATTTTAAGTTTAAATTTTATACTTTACCTACCAAAAATATGAAATATTTATAATTTTAATATCTTGGTTAACTCACTTTAGTAACCATATTAAGTCACTGCATGACCTTAGGCATTCCTCCCTATATGCCATAGGTTGTCGAATTATAGTGGGGGTATAAGGTGGGATCATGGAGAGACAATAAACTCATTTAAGGGTAGTAATAATAGGATAAATAAACTAAATATCATCTAAAATATTAAACCTCGGAGAACATAGAAGGAACAATTACACAACTGTCAACAATAGTAAATAAGGAAGTGTAGCATACAGTCATGCCACAAACTAACCACCCATTGAACCTATTAGAATTTAAAATTCAAAGAAATGACAAAATACACTAACACTCTAACACACCCCCAAGCCTCACCTCATACCAGTCTCTAGTCCCATCTGAGTTATCCCACGTGGTAAAGCTACATCCATCTTCTACCCAAATTAAACCTATGAACAATGATTAATTCTTGGGTACCAAAGTTAAATGGTTTCCCAATAAGTTATACAGTTCATCTCTTATTAGGGAACCAAAATTTGGTTATGTATAAAGCTCATAAATGAAGTGATATGTTCATGTAACAACCTTAGAATAATAAATAAAAATATTACTATATAATCATAGAAAAAATAACTAAATAAATAATGATCATAAATCCTTGGGTGAAATATAAAACCTGAGATTGAGTATAACTGCATTGACCTTTATTGGATATATCTATGTATAGTACTATGATTATGTTGATAAAAATAGGGGCACACTAGCTCCAAGGACAAAGTACAAGGTCCCCAAACAAAATATAATAATAATGGGCACACCATATCTAACAACAATTCCCAATGTCCCCCAATAGTATAATAAAGGGAATACCAGATCTTGTAAATCACATCAAGGACCCAAAACTATATAATAATAACAAGAACACCAAATCCTTGGAATAATGTCCAGGGTCCCCCAATAGTATAATAATTGGAATATCATATCCTTATAATCCCATCAAGTTACCCCAAACATATAAATATAAAAGTGTATACATTATAACCTTGTAATTACATCAAGTTCCCATAACAACCTATAATAATAATAATAATAATAATAATAATTTATCAATTTCATTAACTAAAAATTAAATATTTCAATCATGTCATGTGTCTAAGGATATTTCCAAATAGTACATAAAAATAAATTAATCATTAACCAAAACCTTTACATTGTCAACTCCCATCACTCAAGAGTATAAATCCCTCAATATAAACCTAAACATAGTGTGATCTCTCCATCATCCCAAGATCACCGGGTCTAAGATTTAGCTTAAGGTGCAACCTAAGGAGGATCCAAACTATTTCATCACCACTCCCAACATAGGGTAAATACTAATAATCTTATATAGGTACTCAAAATTAATTAATTTATGGGTTTTTTCATCTAGACTCAAGTCTCTACGGAACATAACAATTGCATATGGCCAACTCGGTCAATTACCCAAATTCACAACTCATCCATACTGATAAGGTCTACACGAATCTATCAGGTCTACTAAGTTCAAATAATTAGTTATTTAGCACCTCCCATGGGTTTTAGAAAATAATAGTGTCACCTATCATGTCCATTATAATCATATAATTATATATTTATCATATCTCATAGGGTTCACATCTGGTAGAAGGTTATAATTATACTCCCAACCATCGGCAGCTGGGATGTCCAGCCAGTACCCAAGGGTCCAATGTAGCCCTTGATACTTTGTTCATTCCTTCTTTGGGAATTATAATTCATTAAATATATTTCATTTTTAACAAAATAATAATTTTATTTATGGTTCAATTATAGTCACTGAAGAAACCATATATCACACATGATATCAAATGAATAATTAACTACACAAATCATAGGTAAAATCTTTGGGACAAACAATATTTTATGGAGCCTTTCCACATTATCAAAACCTAGAAACTCTATTTTTGATCTTATAAAAGTACATATTGGATCAAATATCCATACTACTCAAACATGGGGCCTTATTCCATGCCCTGAATCATCAATAAAGAACTAATTTAATCCAAATGATTCCAAATCCTTAGATAAATATATGGCAGCTACATAGCACCATGGGAATTTCAACAGATGGAGTGAAAATAATGTCTCAAGTCCTTCTCTATAAAATATGTGAAAATCCCCAAATTAAAACTTCGTTTCATTATCATTCATACATAATTTCATCAAAATTAATCACAATCATACTGGAGTAACAAGCCTTATTGAAAACAATATTCAGTTACTTAAAATCAACCTCCCAAGACACACTATAAGAAATCCATGCCAAAGAACCATCATTCTCGGATGATGTCAGCATGTTCTAGTGAAATTATCATGAAATACCTATCTGAATTCAAATTAAGATTATCAGACAATGAAATATAGAATAATTTATGAATAATTGGTGATCGTAATATGAAATAGATACATAATCACCATCAGAATCACCTTAGATCAAGGGAACCAATTGAGGAAGGAGAGGTAGAGAAGATATATGAATGAAATTCTCCTATGTTCCTTTTCCCTGTAAATCCTAAGAGGAAGTGGGGAAAAATCCCAAAATCCCCTTAAAAAATCCATTAACCCCACCAAAGAGTTTCCATGAGATGACTCACAAGTAGGTGGCTCAGTGACTGGATTGGGAGATCAGGGAGGGTGGTGGGATACAACCCATCCCACCAGCTAGATAGTGGTTTTCTACAAAAACTCAATAGATCAGCACACCATTAATTCTTCTGATCCCTTATCAAAACCCTGTGACGACGCTAGGGTTTTAAATCACTTCCAAAACATCCATTAGGGATTCTAAAACCCTAATAATTCTTTTTTGAATCCCAACACTAAAAAAATCCACCCCATAAATAAAATTTAATATTTCATCTAGATTTTAATAATGTGTCTAGACATAGAGTATTAAAATCTCTCCACCACAACACTTCTCAGCCCCATGAAGTCTAATTTTCCATTCAACCATTATTACCAACCTATACTGGTTGTTAATTTAACACCAATAGACTGTGTTCCGTATCTGAATGCCAAATGTGGTTCTACTCCACAACTTTGAATATAAGGTACATAAATTCAAAAATTCAACCCATCACACATTAATATCATCAATGTACTAAGACTATTCTCAATAAAGAACATTTATTCTAAGTCACAATGAAATATTTAATCAAATTTATCATTAAACTTATGGTTCTTCCAAATATAATATTCAGAAGGAAGTGGATGATTCTAAGCCATGGTGCACCCCAATATCAGAACCATCCATCAAAATGAATTTCATAGGGTCTAGCAGCACACTTAGTGTAATATATACATATTTATACTCAACCAGACTGAAAAAACTAGTCAAAAGGTTAGTAATTATAACCATATTTATTCAAACAAAATCATAAGATCCTCCACCTCCAAATCACAATGATCAATCCTATTTTTTCCTTGATTCCCCCTATTAAATTCATAGAAAATTTTTATTTTATCTAATTCAACACACCTGAAAAGATTTCCAATGAATTTTTTTGGTCAGACACCATATGACTGGAATCCAAATAAAGTTCTTGTCATAATATACTGATAGGAAATGAGGTTTCTCAATCAGGATTCATCATCACTCAGGGGAATCCTGAGATTAATCAATTTTCATGTGGAAGTCTAAACCTAAAATCTACTGAATTTATAAGGTGTAACTTCCACCATCCCCAATGGTGTCCATGATTAAATTTTGAGTAATGGAACACTGTGATCTGATGTATTCTCAGATAACCTCAATCCATCATTATCCCTATGTCAATGCTGAAATTATATCCATCACTACAACATAATCTCAAATATAGTATATAAATAGGACTAAAATAGTTAGATTTACCTACCCACCATCATATAAATTCTATATCGACAATCCACTGACCAGTATTACTACCTCAAAGTCCCTTCCAACTTGAGGTTTATGCTCTAGTGAATGATATAATGATCCCCACCATGGGAGCATATCCTTTTTTCTCAATCCAACAAAATTATTGATAACTAATTCCCATTCTCCATCCATGACTAAACATAAGGACTAGACATGATCATACCACTCAAACATTAGAATTAACATGAAATATCTTTTACTCCCTATTATCATATCATAGACACATCATCAGCGACATCCATAAAAAAATCTATAATAGGGGTAATACCCTCATATGGGTAATGGTGTACTTCTTTCAATGTGGTCACCCTTATAATGATCCTTGAGAGAAACCTTATCCAATTCAATCATTGTTTGAGTTTCATTCTTCCTAAGTGATGTTCATCACACTCAATTCCTAGCACAAAAACAATCATAGTGTCATTCTATTTAAAAATGCAACACTCCTCATTCTAAATATAACCTTGATCCAATTACATTGGAATCCCTTTCCATAGGGTGTGTTTCTATTTTCATCAAACTTTTAGAACCCAAGCCTGTAATAATCTAACCAGATCTATCAATCCCCAACTCAGAAATGGCTAACCTCTAAACCCTAATTTAGTAGCAATATACATAATCAATGTTCCCAATATTTTTAAGCACTATGTATTTTCCTGAATGTAGAACTCACACTCACTATCCTCATCATGGAAAAGTGGTTATCCAAGAGCCCCTCACTGGTTATTATTTTCTATCTAACGTGGCATCTACCAATCAAAACTGTTCATGCTCTTTTGTGACCAATTTATAAAAGAAATTTCATTGGTTTGAGTATTATGTCATCTTACTAAGGCCCATACCCCCAAACCACTAATCATGCACTCGTCATTTCAATCTCTTGAAGTTACATGATCCCTTGTAACTCCTCTGGAAAACATCCACTTTTTACTTCTTCCATGTTCTGCTACATGACCTCCAAATTATATACACATTTTTGTGAAAATCAATAGCATCAACCTACTCTCTCACCAAACTCTTGTTGAAAATATAGAATCAATAGGGCCATGCATCATACTGAACCCACCCTGGAATTATCTCATTGATACCAAAAGTAGTTATAATTAAATTTCTCATCATTATAAAAAAAATTGAAGTAGTGTAACACCCCTAGTTTTTATGACCCTTTTTCAAATAAATTAAATTTCTTTGATTTATGTGTTATATGATACACCGAGTTAAGCGTGCGCTACATGTAACACTAGTTTAGCTTACATTACACACAATACTAAGTTTCTATGAAACATCATTTTATTATTTAAATAAGATAATAACCTAAATGTTAAATAAGTAGGTTTGAAAATTATTAACTAACTTTTGAAATTTTAAATTAACTGGATACCAATTAATTAGAAATGAAAATATTTACCAATTGAATATAAAGGAATTATTTTAATTTTTATACTTATAAATACATTTTTAAAATAAATTAATTTCAATTTCTGAATGATTTTATTGAAATATGTATTTTATATATTTGACATTCATCAAATATATTTTATAGGAATTAAATAATAAGAAACCTAGTTTTATGCATAAAACTTATTTTTTTTCAAAAGTTTAATTTTATCGCCTTTTAACAGAGAACCCATTTTACATACAATTTTTGACACTTTAATATATTATATTTGAAAAAAATAAAATTCATATTCAAAATTGGTATATAAAAATTTACATTGATCAAAGTTTTGGTAATTTTCTGAAATGTTTCATTTTTTAGGAATAGTGAAAATTACAATAATGTTGTTAAAAAATAAACTTTAGTTTAAATAATTATTATACATTAAATTAATTTTTAATGTAAAAATAGCTATATATATATATAATATTTTTATTAATATAATTTAGGTTATTTTAATTATTCTTATATTGAAATTAGATATAAAAACTTATTGAACTTTTGAACATTTCCTTTTACCCACCTAATCACCACATCTATGGGATTATCGTTAAAACTAATTTAGAGACTTTTTTTTAAAAAAATTCAAATAAAGGACAGAAAAGGTTGTAGTAACTATGATATTTAGTTTCTAATAGGATCAAATTAATTTTTGGATAGTATGAATAGTAACTTCAGTAAAAAAAATTCCACAATTAAGTGTAAATCAAGTAATTAAAGGTAAAAATAATATTATATTATTATAAAATTAACCTAACACCTATCTCAATTTCATTGAATAAGTGGGTTTCAAAAAAATAAACCTTATGATAAAATTATAACCTTTTTGAGAGACAAGGGTAATAATATGATATTTATAATATTTTATTTAAGGATACGTTAAAAATGTCATACTCATATTTTTTAAAATTTAATACATTTTTAATACATGGTTATAAAAAAGATAAATTAAACTATAAAGAGTAATTTGAAAAATTATAAATTTATATTAATTATGATAATTATTTTTAATTTTTAGAGAAGAAATAATTTATGTAACGACTTTCAGAATAGAGAGGTTGTAATTGTTTAATTAATTGAAATATCAAACAAATAATATTAAAAATATCAAAATTGACACAATTTGACAAAATTAATGAAATAATAAAATTTTATAGATAACATAGACATGTTATTGATATATTATATGTTTTTTTTCAATGTTATCATGTTTATATGATATTTAAAAAAACAAATAATAATTAGTATCAAATGTAACAAAAATATACTTTAAAATAAATAATATTGTATTAAATGATATAAAATTCATAAAAATTTAAAATCCAGAAAAATAAATAGAATAAGGTTAAATATGTCACCAATGATCCATTTGAATTTATTTTAGAATTTTATATTAACTATATTAACCCAAAAGAGTAAAAAATATAAGTTGTCATGGTAAGAGTTAAAGGGTTTTACTATGGATTAAATTCAAAAGATAAGGTTAATATTTTGACTTAAACATGTATAAAAATAACTAGTTGAGATTATTTTGACCCATACTCATATTATCTTCGAAATAACACACTTTTATGCTATTTTAAATTGAAAATCAATTTATATTATATTTATATTTTAACGGATTCCAAGAGTGCCCCTCCCCTCTCTTATAAAAAGGAACCTCTTCATGATATTATATTTACCAATTCATTTAAGTTCATTTCACCTTATAATTTATCCTCATGTGTTGTTTCTATACTAATGTAATAAATCGAATATCATATATATTCTGATATTTTATTTTTATTATGGGAAAACCATATTCCTCCTTTTATTCATACTATGAAAAACAATATCACCATGCGTGTGTACGTACGACTTACTTCTCCATGATATGGTGTATTTTTTTTCATCACCACTTTATTTGAATGGGAATAATGATGAATATAAAGGATAAATTAACAACTATAACATGAAAATTATTTTGTAAAAATTAATATACCATCCACTTCCTTACCTTTTCACAATTGAGGAAATGAAATTGTCACTCATGTGTATGTATGGTATACCGTTCCCACAACATGATGTGATTCATTTCCCCAATTCATCAATAAAGAATGATTATATATTTTTATATAATTATTATATATGATATATATTACATAAATATAATTTTTTAAAATATGGAACTATATCCTATACACAATAATTAGGACTAATATAGAAAAACATGCATAAGAAAATAAAGTAGTTAACGCACAAAAGAAGAGTAATAAAGAAATATTATTAATAAGTGGGTGATAAGGTGATAATATTTGATATCATAAATATTATTTTGGTTTTTTAATATGTTAATAAAATTATTTGAACCATTAAATATTAGGTTTTTTAAATGTACAAAGGAAACCCAACTTAAGGTAAGGGTTAATTACACAATCTTATTGTTATTGGGATTGTCTGTACGTAAGTATATGATGGGAAATATTTATCATCAATGTTCATGTTTATAAAAAAATTATTTATAAATTTTATTAAAATTATTTTAAAAAAAAATTAATTCATTTTTACCCATGTATTATTTTTTTATCAAATTGTTTTAAAATAATCTTTTTCTTGTTTTCCTAGTGGGGCACTTTTTTTACTTTTCTAGAAAAAGTACCAAAACAGTGTTTTTTAACATATATAACATGAATGTATTTTTACACTTTCATGATAATTTAATACTTTTAATTATCCATCACAATTTTATATGGTTATTTTCAAATAAAAATTTTCTTTTAAAAATGAGTGGCATTTTATGAAAAGTAAAATATTTCAATGAAGAAAGGATATATTCCTCATATTTTATTTTCATGTGAACTTTAAAAATTATTTTCTATCTAAGATAACATTATTTTATGTTACATATATTTTACTGGGGATATGATTCAGTGTTACCATTATAATTCTTCCTATGAATGGTTTATGTTTATGATGGAATGATATTTATGAAACCCATTTATTTTTTTCAGTTATGTTATGATTGAATGATGCTTATGAAATCCATTTCAATACATGGGTTCTGATATGAAACACGATTTATGTCTTTTTCACACATATATATATATATATATGATTTCATTATGAGATGGGTGGGAACTATATATCCTTCTAATTCATTGGGTAAAGATTCATACATCATGAGATGTATATAAAGGACCTTGTCCACCAAGATGGTTATGGGAGTGATACATTACTACCATGATGATTATGGGATTGAATGTTGACTACCAAGATGGTATGGGGGGTCAACGATTACTACTATGATATCCTTGGTAGTTATTCTTTAACTACTGTTGAAATAATTTTATATGCTTACGTGTCTACCACAAATTTCATTTCTTATTCCTATGTTTTGATTTCATAGATTATGTTCTTTATTTCCTTATTATTCAAGTCTTGTGAAGTACAAATAATTATTCTATGATTCCTATTTATGATCATTAATACAAATAGTATGATCATTTATTTTAATTATAATTTTCTCATACACTTATACACGTGATTATTTTTTTATTCCTCCCATATTTAACCTTACAAAACATCTAATCTCACCACTTTTTTTGTTTCCATTACCCTAGGATAAGAAGATATGTATTATTTTCTATGTGTCTAAGAAGTTTACTAGTAGAGAAAAAACTAGTGGGATATAATATAGATCAATTATGAACCATTGTTTATGTTTCCATTATTCTAAAGGCACTAGACCACTACGGTCCTTGTGCATCTATTTGTGAAATGTATAATGTATTTTGAAAAAGTGATGCAATGTTAATGTAAAAAGAAGTAGTTCAATATACATTTCAATACTATACTATATAATTGGTTGCACAACACATTCACCATTCTCAATACATGATTCACCTACCCTTGATCATCACCATTAAGGAACTCACTTACCATTCTAACTCTTCTCATGGGTTGCCCTCACATATCACATCTCCACAATAGTAGGGGAAAACATCCTGCTTCATAATTATAATATTCAGATCACCTATTTCTAGAGCCTAGTCTTTTGGTATGTATATATCTATCACCTAATATATAGGTCACATATCATAATTCATATCTCATAGGTTACACCACTCTATTCATATATTTAACATCAAATAAAAACTCATGGGAAAACTACCAACTCTATGGACTTTAATATATATATATAAACAATATTTTATGCCAACTCACCACCAACACAGGCATTGATTCTCAATTGGAATATACATAAAATAATACCCCTAAATAATCATTATATCATATAGGTAAAAATATTTATAATGAAACTACATGACCATTATCAATATTCAAATAATCTATAGGTACCTGTTTAGTTATATAGAAATCCAATATGTTCCGAAACTAACCCACTATAGTTCTGTTATTAATGAATCATATGCTCATAATGACTGACTATGGTCACACTAAATTCCTTACATGGAAGGATTATTATATCATAATGACCTATGATATCACCAAAGAATCCACATGAATTGACATAAAAGATAAATATTAGGGATAATAATAAAAAGTAACCATATATCATGTGTGTCCAATATGATAACATGACTCATGAAGAAATATTTTAACACTATAGTAAAAACCAAATATCCTTAATAAATCATGACCCACAAATAGTTTATGCCTCAAACAAGGTTTTATTAAATAATCATAAAAAATGATCAAGAAAAAAATCCAAATCCCATTATAACCTAAATTTATTATCAAGAAAGGTGCTCGTGATGGATCAGTCTGATATCCATCATAGGATCTGACACATACCTATATCTTCAATGTACCAATTCCAAAAATAGTAATATAGGAAACATAAATCATTTAATACCATTGGCGACCGGGATTTCAATTAAGTGCACAAGGGTCCATCATGGTCCTTTCCACTTTATGAATTCCATGTTTGGGGATTATATTTAATCAATAAATTATCATTTTTAATAAAATAATCATTTTATTTAAGGGTTAGTTTCCCACATCATGGAAACCATATATCATGTTTCATACCAAAATCATAATTAATAGAATAAACCATAGGGACAAACTAACATATAAAAATATTTTCCCACTTATATCACCAACAAAAAACTCATGGATTGATCATCCCCAAGTCTGTATCGACTCAAATGGCCATCATCAACCCACATTAGCCTTTGTTATTTTTCAATCATTTTCAAATACTTACAAATTTAATAAAAATGTGTCAAAATGACTACATATAATTAGGGTAGTGACTCACATCCATCAAAACAACGATGAATAAAATATATAAAACTTCATGGGTCATTATATACATAATATGTGAAAAATCATCATATTAAATGACCAAACCAAGATTAATCGTACCCAATTTATTCAAAATCCTAAAGAAAATAGAAGAGAATTATATGTCAGTCAAAACAACATGAAAATCATAAAATAATACTCAATAGGAATTCTTTATCTAGGTAGATCGAAAGCCCCATAATTCTCAAAATATCTCACTATGATTTATTGAAATTATCATTAAATCCCTAGCCAAATTCAATAGAGTATCAGTAACCAATGAAAATTGGGAATATGGGATGAATAATCAGTTATTGTACCTTGAAATTATCATTGTATTGACTTTGGAATCCCCCAAAATCTAGGGGAACCAATAGAGAAATGAATGTAGAGAATCTAGCCTAATGGCCTTCACCAATGTGCCTCTACCTCCTAAATCCCATGGGTCTTCGAAACTATTTGAATGAAATACCCCTACTAAAAATCTCCATAAACCCCATCAGTTAACTAGTGGCTTAATGTTGAAAATCAACATCTCAACAACCCAATTTATTCCACTAATACCTTCTCAAATCCCCCATGATTCCCCTGAGGTCTCAAAATAACCACCATCTATGGATCCTCAAACCCTCAGATTTCCATTACAATTTTTTTTAAAACGATCCACAAAATGAATATAAAAAATCATTCTAAATTTTTTCAATGTTTCTTAACATGGGGAATCCCTGATAAGACTCATTGGTTGTTAAACGATAAATCCCAACCTATCTAGGTTTTTAATTTAATTTCAGTAAGATGTGTTCCATTTCATAGCGCTAAACGTTATTTTCCATTGCTAATTCGAATATAAGGGCCACAATTTCCAAAACCCAAACCACCAAAATTTACAATCACTAAAGAAATGATATAATGCTCAACCATGCTCTTTTTTCCAAAGAAATCAAATTTTCTTCCATCAAATTTATCATCAAGATCATTGTGTTCCCCACCATAATATTTAAATTACAATTTTTTATTCTAAGACACAGTGCACCCCCACCATCAAAATGAATTTCTCCTGATAAAACAACCAACTCAGTGTACTCTTTACGTCCCTATACTCAATATCTCATATAAACACTTATTAAATGGCACGTAATGGACCTAATCTTCATTCCAACCAAATTATATGATCCTCCACCTCATAAACACATGGCCCAAACTTATTTTATATTCCTTAATAATCCTCAATAAATTCAAAAAAAATATATTCATTATATCCAATTTGATGCACCTAATTTGGTTTCCAACTCACTACATCCAATTATAAATAAAAAGAACCAATCAAACCTCATCTAGTTAAACTCCCAAAAAATGCTCAACCTCAACTACCACATCACTATCAACTAGCTCGATCGAGATTCATGATCCCTCTAGGGAATTATAAGATTATTTAATTATCATATCAATATTCAATCCCAAAATCTAGTGAATTTTCTTGGTGTATTTTTAACTATCCTTGAAATCTTCCAAGATTCCATTCTGGGCAATAAAACATTATTTATTTAACACTTGCTTGGATCACCACTGTTAATCCCTATCCTTATCCTGACACTCAAATTAGATACATCAGTACATCTGCATCTCAAATATAGTATTTAAAAAGGACTACACTAGTCAGTTTCACTATTCCACCATCATCAAAAGTATATATCAACCATACAATGGCATGTATCATAATGTCAATGACACTTCCAACATGAGGGTCATGCTCCCATGACCAATATAAATCCCCCATACATGGGAGTACATCTATTATCTCTCCATCATACTAAATTATTGATCACCACAACCCATTCTCAATCTATTACAGAATATAAGGACAATACACAGTTTTCCCTCTCATAGCTAATCACCAATATTAATTATCCCTTACTCCATATTCTCATATGATAGAAACATTATCATTAGAATCTTCTGAAAAGATAGATGTAATGGGGGATACTCACTCAAGAGGCCTATGGTGAAATATAACACCCCAAGATTTTATGTTATATATCTTTTTAAATTTAATTTCATCAACATCATATATTTCCCACAACACCAATCTTAAATGAATAATGATATACAATTAAATATTATCATTTTTATGCCGTCATTATAACATAACCATTAAATTGGTCGAAATGAATAATATTAACTATATTATGAAATTTTTATATTATATAGTTAATCAATTATTTCTTTAATCTAAATGATTTCATATGAATAATATAAGAATAAATCCAATTTTACAGATTTAATGTCTATAATTTTCAAAAGGCAGATTATCTACCTTTTAATGTTGCAGTAGTTTGAAAAATATGTTTTTTCAATTTTATAAATTTTATTAAAAAAATAAAAATAATTTTAAAAATTTTAATTTCAAAAATATATTAGTGTGAAAGTTTTGTTTTTTGTGAAAATATTTATTCTTTAGTGAATAATGAAAAATTATGATATTTATTAAACTCCCAATTTTGATATATTAAAATTATATTTACGATTTGAATTATATCTCACCATTGAATGTATAAATAAAATTTAGTTATATCAAAAATGAAAATATAATATTTTTATATCATGAAATAAGTAAATAATGTTTTTAAAAATGATAAATTATGTGTTGGTGTTTTTTAAGAAGAAAATATTTATTTATAATTTTATAATTTATTTAATGATTTAAAATAAAATTTATTTTCCTAAAAAATATGCATAAATTAATATTTTGTTTTTATTATGATTGAAATATAATTTTATGAAACAGGAATTTTTTAATGTGTCATAAAATCATATATAATTTTAAAATCTATATTTTTGAGTAAATGGTTACTTTATTTAAAAATTAAATTTCACATATTTAGAAATTATTTTATTAAAATGGTGTTCATTTTTTAATGTTACAAATCAAAAAATTATAATGGTGGATTTTTGGGATTTTTCTAAAATAGTTGAATTGTTAGTGAATAGTGAAATGCAATAATTTATGGTATATAACATTATAAGATAAATATACTATTTCATGAGTCACTTTTGATGTAATAACCATAATATAGAACTAACCTTCTCTATTTACTATATTTATTCATTGTAATCAAAACCATTCCCCATCTTGATCCAAAATAGGAAACTAATGATTAAAATACTCCAAAAACACCTCTCTCCTCCACTATAAATACCACATCTCACAACCTCTTCTCCTCACACCAGTAAATCCTCGAAGCATTAGAAATTTATACTTAATACATCTCCCAAACCTTGCTCCCATGTTATAAACTACTTGTTCACAACCAAAGGGTCATTTCAAATTTTGTTAAGGATGTTCTCAAGGAGAGGAATTCAATAAGTTAAATCCAATCTTTTTCTTTTAATTAATAAAATAAATATTGGGAATGATGATCGGAAAAATGGAAAAAATATCTAAATGGTTGTCATTAACATTTTATCTAATGGATCATTCTCATATCTAGAAAAAAAAAATGATATATAAGACAATTTAATATTTTTTTAATTTCATTAATAACATATAATTTCAATTCTAAATAACTATTCTCATTTTACATGATCTTTAGTGCTAGTAAAAAAGTGAGCAGATCCAGAAAACCAAGGAAATGAATGCTCTTGAATTATTAAATTGAATCATATAACTCATCAAAAATTCCATAAATGAACTTAACAAAATTATATAAATGATTAATTTGTTCTGAATTAAATTATTAATCAGTCTAATTTCAATATCCAAGACATTAAGTGTAGGTGACGAACACCTTCAGACATAAGGTAAAGGTATTCTCATCTCAATTTTATTTCGGTGAGATATTTCTTATTAAAAATATTTATTACATGTGTCATATGCATACTTTGAATTGATGTATAATATCATGAATTTATTTCTATTAATGGTATTAAATACTTAATTTTATGATCAATAATTCCTTGGGACAAACGGTTTGATTGTTTGAAAAGTGGTAAGGTATTTTTTTTGAACAACCATTTTTAATTGAGATTAAACTTTATCTCCATTCACCCAAAAGTAGTTATTCTTTATTTTTAGATAAATCTTCAAAAAAAATTTATATGTTCCAAAACTATTTATCAAAATCAGTTTATCTTTCATTGATGGAGAAATATGTGTTTCACAAGGTTCTTTTTTTCATTTTTTCTAGATATAGAAGCCCAATTAAAGGGTCCTTCCCAACTTTTTACCCATTTTTATGTACACTCCATAATTTTTTTTAAATAAAAAAACAATATATTTTTTATGAAAAACAATCTCAGTAAATTTTTGGTTTTATGGAAACAATTATTCCCTTTTCCTATATAAATACTCATTTATATTTTCCCTTAAACCACACTAAAGTGGATAATTTATAAAGCTTATTAAATCTATTTTTACATGTCAGAAATTGTAAGGTACACTAGGTTACATTCCCTGAGGGGGGTGAATCAGGGTATAAAAGATTAAAAGAACTGCCCCTATTGATATTGTTTCACTGTTATGAAAAACTCTATTTTGTATATTTCTTGTAGAAAAGTATAAATATATATTAACATATGCACAAGACACATCAATTTTTCTTGGTTTTCCCTCACTAGGCTACATCCAAGGAGCACACATCGGTGAAGATATGAAGTATGAAATCCACTAAAAGAGAACTATTGTTTATAATGTTTTGAGTATACTCACTATCCCAACTTGTTCACAACCACTCACAATTTTAAAGCTCGCTGCTCTCTCTCAACTGAAGTGTGATCACTGCTTCTTCAAAAGATACACTCACTATTTAAAGACTTGTATGCCCCTTCATTACCACAAATGAATGAATCTTATTCTATTTTTAGATGATCTATTGATGTTCCACTTTCATCCAATGATGAATATAACTTTACCACAGGTGTATTGGGTGATTTTTAAACCGTCACACAACAGTATAATGATTGGCATGCTTGTCCAAGTCTGCCATGCTTCTCTATGACTGGGTCACAAGTTTCACCAAAATACATGCATGAAAATCCATTCACCAACTCAAAACAAGTGCAAATCACACACTTTTATGACTAAACCAATATTGGAGCACAACTATTAACTGACACGCAACTTCTGAATGTCTTTAAATTTTGATGACTAAATTATCACTTGCGCGCCCAAACCACCTACATGACTGGAACTATAATTTTATCTAAATGTTGTTATTATACTTGAATTTATGAGGGGTAGACCCCTATTTTTCGGCATTTTGGTCACCCTCTGTGCCACAAGCAGGCCTCCTCTCAACGCGCAAGTCAAGGTGGCTTGTCCTCTGTCACCCTAGTCATCTTGCGCGCCCAAACCAATACTTTGGTTCCCCTATTTCCTTTTCCATATTTTGATGTCATGATCTTGAAAAACATATGGCACACAACATTAAAAGTCTCCATGAAACTAGTGCTTAAGTCCATTTTCCAAAAACACTTTTCTCCATTGGTCGATTTCGAGGCCCAAAAATTCCGAAAAAACTAGAAAACGACGCCACCATATATCTGTTCGTTTTTTACCACCTATAAATCATACATTACATTATTATTCTTCTAATTCCAATCATTTATTGTAAGACACATCTCCTAAACTTGAAAACTCACCATGTAAACCCCCTTTCTCAAAAAATAAAACATTGTGGTCTACTTTGTCAACAACCACAACATAGAGATGCTATTTTTCAACAAACACAATCACCTTAAAAATTATTCAATGATTACTTGAAGATTTTTCCCAAAAAAATCATTTATCCCAAAAATATATTTTTTATTCCCTTTTCTTTTATGGGATATTCATTTTTACAGTCTAATTTTATTATAGATAATTTGTTTCCTAAATAACTCTTTTTTCCAAAGTAAAAAAGGGTATTTCTCTCAGGAATTACTCAATGATTTTATTTGATTATTTTCATATATTTCAATAACCTTGGTTGAATCCAATGCTTTATTAAGATACATCTATTATGCTACTGTCTACCATTTTTTATTGAATGGTTTATTATTATTTGTGGGTATGTACCATCTTGATATCATTTTCCATATTATTCTAGAATATTTATAATTGTTTTTATTATTTAGGGAATATTATTAATATTTCATATGAGAGTTTCAATATGAATGTATATGTTTATTATGTTCCACCCCTTTCATATGATAAATTTATTGAAATTAGTAAGTAATGGGTGGGGCCTAATCTATCCCCTTGATGCATCAGTAGGTCTCATGAGACAAACTAGACTGGGGTTTTACCTATTTATGTATGGTGTCTTGGAATATTCTTTCCTAGGACTACATGGACTTCCAGTTAAAAGATATTCTTATAAAAGAACTGGACACATTGGATAGAGGCATCTATTGGAAATTATTTAGGGAGTCTAATTCTGGTTGGCTAAATTTCTCTTTAATGACTATAATATTTCCTTTTGTGTTTGAAACCATGGTTTATCACTTTTTCATTAAAAGTGTTTGAATAAAAAAAATTAATTTTCAGTCAGTATGGTGTCATGGTTAAATCCTTTATGTTATGTCTATGATTTCTATAATTATGCAGTCCCTCATTATGATATTTTTAATTGATAATCTATATGATTATTTGACTTGTATAATTTTAATGGTTAATTTTAATTATCATATTATTCTTTATATGGTATTATTTAATTAGCATTTATTCATATCATATAGTGCTCAAGATTTTTTTAATGGAATGTGTTTTTAGTTAATCACCCTACCTTATTGTTTATGATTATGATATCTTATATTGTATTTTATACCCATACTGAGCATCTGATATCACCCCTTTCTTATGTTTTATTTTTTACCCTTGATGTAATGATGTATATTATGAATGACTTGTAGGGATAATATAAATGTTTATGGGTTTTTCCACTAGAGTTTCTATGTTTGATTTTATTTCAAGTTGTAATTTATAACTTTTGTTAGTATCTAGATTTCTAAATATAATAAGTATTATGTCCTTTGGGATGAGAACTCTTGTTCATGGTAATAATTCAATAAAGTAAGGGACTAACTCTAGGATGTAAGGGATGGAGTATTTATAACGCCCCGACCCCAGTTACCTAGAGTCGGTGCATTATTACATAACATTGTCATGATCACAAGAAAGATCAAATCTCGAAAGACCGATTGGTTTAGTAGCCTTGGAAACACTAGAAATATTCATAAGACTTACATTACATCATAAAAATGAAAACTACAACAACATCTTTTCTTCATATTCCACACTCATAACCCCACATACTATCCCTGCAGGTCATTCATAATTTACTTCTTTATACCCTGGGAAAAATAAAACATAGAAAAGGGGTGAGCTCAAATGCCCAGTAAGGATAACAATATAGCAGAAACTTTCAAAAATAAGCATAAACATTTAAGACAATGCATTACTAAAACAAAAGCCTTTTAAACTTGAACTTCAACATAGTATGGAAAAAGTTAAATGAAATAATTCCATTTATTTATTCACATGGATATTCTACTAATCGAATAATCACATGCAATATCAATATCCACTTTCATAATGATGGAATGCATAATGCCAGACTATTATAACCACATAGCCAAGGCCTCGTGCCAAGACTACAAATAAGATTTTTCCAAGGCCTTGTGCCAAGACACTATTTTGTCTCATGAGACCTACTGATGCATCGAGGATCTATAGCAGGCTCCACCCGTCACATATTAAGTCCAATTCATTCCCATATGAAAAGGTTTTACCATAACATAAACATTTGTATTAAAAATAGCATAAGAAATGTCAATAATTTCACCATAAACCATGAATGGTATAAAAATAGCACATCCACAGTCATACATATCACAAAACCTTCAATACAACATAGAATTTTGTATCATAATAAATCAACTTCACATAACCGTAAAATCCAACAAAGGATGTTGACATAGATGAAATCAAAACTCTTTTTAGAGAAATATCTCTTTTTATTTTGAAATCATTTAAGAGCCATATAAAATAAAACATTTTCTTTGAAAATATTCTTATAAGCTAGTAAGGGAAGATTTGAAGATTTTATAACGGCGGAAAATAGCCGCATCTGCCGTATAAGTTAAAAAAACATTCTTACCTTAATTCTGTCGAAAAGGTTAAAAATGACCTTGTTTTGAAAACGACAAAAAGATTCCTTAATATACCACTTATAAAAGTCAAAAAGGGTATAAATTACTTTAACTCATATTCTAGTAAATAGTAAAAATGTTTTTAAATACATTTTTAAGAAACATAGATGTGGATGATAAAGAGATCCCAGTAGATTATTACGTATAAACAACCTCGGATAATGAAGAGATTGTGAAATAACTCTTACCTTGTACTTTTCCTTGGTTGGGGTAGGTTAACCTCCTGTATAATAGTGAAATAATTGTTATTAAATTATACAAGAATCATATATATTAATATGATATCATATATGATCTTTTAACATTGATTTTTTAATATCTTAGAATTATCATCATTTCAGGTGTTAACTTACTCGTTTTCTTTTATATGTTTTGTTACATAAGCCGTGTTTGTTTTGGATAGGTTGTATCATATTCATATAAAGAATGATATCAAGTCCTTAAAAATTATTTTTAAATCATCAAATGATAATTATACTTGAATGGATACGATGGAGAATGAATCTCATCGCGTTCGTGGAGACGGTAGTCCGTACGTACGCACGAGCGACAATATCATTTTTTTGATATTAAAATAATATATAATTGGATAGTATATAATATATACAGAATCATTAACATGTTATATTTATTATTTACATGAGTTACACATCATTATTATACCCATCCAAATAATAATTTTTTGAATAACAACTACACCACGACGTGGAGACGGTAAGCCGTACGTACGCACGTATGGTGACATGTTATTCAAAGGATGGATAGAACAGTGAATATGGTTTTACCATATTTATAATAACATCACAGTATATATATGATACTGGAGTTATTATTTTTTAATAGTAACAACAAAGGAAGAAGAAGTGGAAGAAGAAAGGAACTTGAAAAAGGGTGGTGAAATCATTACCTCTTCTTCAGGTTCTTCCTTTTGATTTGATCAAAAGGGCTCCTTAGGTTGGCTTTTTGATCAAACTAAGACATCTAGGTTGTATTGAGGGATGTTGGTAGAGTATTTGGGCAGAGTTTGGCCGAACCAAAAGGCTTTGAAGGTTTGAATAAATGAGAAGGAGGGGTTCCCTTTTATAAGGGGGGTGAGGGGCACCTTTGGAAAAACTAGAAATATTAATTTATAATAAATTCATATTCGGTTTCTAATGGCTCCAAAGTTTATTATTTAAATGTTAAGGTGGGGATGGGTCGAAAACAACTAAACCAATAGAATTTAGACTGGTTTGGGTACTTATATTAACCTTATCTTTAAGTATTAACTCTAAGTTAATTAGTTTCACTTTTACAATGTCTCTTTGTATTTTTATATTATGTGGTTAATAAACTTACCATATACATCCAAGCGACCCCCAAGTGGTCCATTAATGATACAAATATCATAATATATGTCTTTTGGCAGAACCTTACATTTTTAGGAATTTAATATCAATTAATAATATAATATTTGTTTTAAAAACTCTTTTATGTCAATTTTGACACTATTCAATAGTTGATTTTTGTGAAACTCATAATAGAATGAATACTTCGAAAATATTTAATTACATAATTCCTAACATTTCATATTAACTTATAAAATTATTGTAATTCATAAAAAGTCTCAAATTATATTTATTTGTGTATTTATAATATCAATTATTTTAATTTTTCACTATTATGGTAATTACTGCATAATCATTGTGTCATAAATAAATTAAATTATTTTATGTCTAAAAATTATAAATAAAATATAATTATGTATTAAAGCTTTGTAGATTTATAATGAATATTTATAGTTGAAAATAAAACATATATAACCCTATGAAAAAGTTGTTTTTCTAAAAGATATATGCTTGTGTCATTTTTGTACTAATTTTAACTTAATTAAAATAAAGTGTCCCTATCACCTACAAGTGGCTCCATGGGGTCCCAAAATCGACCCAAAGATGCCTATGGTCGAACATGTATCAACCAATAAGGTTATAACACGTTTTAGGGGAATTTAGTATTATTATAATATTATTTTTTAACCCTTATTTACCGGATTTACCCTTAACCATGGTAAATAAAATATTTACCGCAGTAATGATTCAAAATGCCTAAAAATAAATGTTACCTCTTTACACAATATTAACATCCTGATTCCAGATATGGAATCCATTTTTCCAAATTCAAAACATAGAAGTGGCAGAAATTAATTTAAAATTAATTCCCGTTGTTAAAACAAAAAGCGTGTTTTTAAGAGATAATAACTATCAAAAGATTGACACTTGTTTTTGTCCGGTTTAATGGTAAAATTATGTCCAATGACCAACATTGTATTAAATGGTAAAAATATATTCTAAATATACTTTAAAACCACTCAAATTCATAATTTATCACTATTAATTATTTTGATTAAAAAAGTTGTTTTTAATTAAAATTTAGTAATTTTCACTATTCATCAAAATATTAATGTTATCCGAAAAGTACCAAAATTTCAACTTAGGCTAAATTCGATATGCCGAATCCAAAAATGAAGTCCATTTTGAAATATAAAATATATATAATTTCAAAAAGTAGGTATTACTATTCATAATGGCTAGTTTGATTGGTTATGGTGTGTTAGAACTCGGTGTTGCGTACAACACACGCTATCACATTATTCAAAGAGAAGCGTATCGTAGAAGCTTGGGGTGTTACATTCTCCCCTCCTTCAAATAATTTCTTCCTCGAAATTTCTAGAATACTTATCACATGAAAAGACTCGTGTGGTTCTTCATCATAAGTTCCTCGGGTTCCCACGTTGCATCTTCCATCTTATGGTTTCTCCACAAAACTTTTACCAGACACGTCGTCCGGTTGCTCAACACTTGTTCTCCCATATCAAGAATCCTAACGGGCTCTTCGCAATAAGACAGATTGGGTTCTAGTTCTAATTCTTCATAGGTGAGTACATGCGTTGGGTCAGGCGGGTATTTCCTCAACAGAGATACGTGGAACACATCGTGAACTTTGGAGAGACTTGGCGGCATTGCCAATCGGTAAGCTATAGCCCCAATTCGTTCTAGAATTTCGAAAGGTCCGATGTACCTGGGACTCAATTTACCTTTCTTACCAAAACGTATAACTCCCTTCCATGGAGATACCTTCAGGAAAACATGATCACCAACTTGAAATTCCAAATCCTTCCTTCGATTATCGGCATAGCTCTTCTGCCTACTTTGAGCTGCTTTGATGTGATTTTGGATTACCTTCACCTTTTCCACCGTTTCCTCCACCAGTTCTAGGCCTACAAGTTTTCTTTCACCAACTTCATCCAAACAAGTTGGTGTACGACATCTCTTTCCGTATAACGCTTCATATGGTGCCATCTGAATACTCGAATGGAAGCTATTGTTATAGGAAAATTCTACCAGAGGTAAATATTGATCCCACATACGCTGAAAGTCAAGTGAGCAAGATCTCAACATGTCTTCTAAGGTTTGAATAGTCCGTTCTGATTGTCCGTCTGTCTGAGGGTGGTAAGCAGTGCTCAAATTAAGTTCAGTATCCAGGGATTTCTGAATACTTTCCCATAATCTTGAAGTAAAATGGGGATCACGATCAGAAACAATTGATAGGGGTGCAACATGAAGTCTCACAACTTCGTTAATATATAGTCTTGATAGACGTTCCAGGGGTAGATCTTCTATTATAGCAATAAATGGTGCTGACTTGGTAAGACGATCAACAATAACCCATATTGCATCATTCCTTCTAGGAGTCTTTGGTAGCCCCATGACAAAGTCCATCGTAATATTGTCCCATTTCCACTCCGGTATGGGAAGAGGTTGCATGACTCCTCCAGGTTATTGCCTTCCGTCATTCACTTGTTGACAAACCATACATCTTGACACCAAATCAGCAATATCCCTCTTCATGTTGTCCCTCCAAAAATGTTCCTTCAAATCTCTATACATTTTGGTTCTCCCAGGGTGTATAGAGAAATTGGAACTATGAGCATCATCCAACAATTCCCTTTTTAGATTAGGTTTATCGGGAACACAAAGTCTCTTCCCAAATTTCTAAATTCCATCTTCATACACAAAGTCTCTCAGTCTCCCATCATTCACAGATTTAATCTTCTTTTGAAATTCTTCATCATCGGTCTGAGAACTCTTAATTTTTTATAATAAGGATGGTTTGGAAACCATTTGAAAAAGAATTGATGTTTCAACTTCCCTGGTTATTCCCATGTCCATCTTTACTAGATCCATGAAAATTGGATCCCTTTCAATTATCATATTCTTCAAAACTCCATGGTCTTTTCTGCTCAAAGCATCTTCCACCTTGTTTGCTTTCCCCGGGTGGTAGTGTATCGTGCAATCATAATCCTTGAGTAATTAAAGTCATCTCCTTTGCCTCATGTTGAGTTCTTTTTGTGAGAAAATATACTTCAATGTCTTGTGATCAGTATAAATCTCACATTTTTCACCATAGAGGTAGTGCCTCCATATCTTCAAAGAAAAGATCACACCTACTAAGTCGAGATCATGAGTAAGATAGTTTTGTTCATGAATTTTCAACTTTCGTGATGCATAGGAAATAAATCTATCATTCTGCATAAGGACACAACCAATTCATTTCTTCGATGCATCACTATAAATAACGAACCCATCATTCCCTGATGGTAGAGTCAATATAGGAGCATTGACTAATCTTCTCTTTAGTTCGTCGAAACATTCTTCACAGTCTTTTGTCCAAACAAATTTAACCCCTTTACGTGTGAGCTTCGTTAATGGGTTAGCCAATCGGGCAAAATTCTTGACTAATCGTTGATAATAACCTGCCAAACCAATAAAACTACGTACCTCAGTTATACTCATCGGTGCTGGCCATTCTTGAATTTCCTTAGTCTTAGAAGGATCAACGGAGATTCCATCTTTAGAGACAATATGGCCATGAAAATAAATCTCATGAAGCCAGAACTCACACTTTCTAAACTTCCCATATAATTCATGTCTTCTCAGAGTCTTCAGGATAATGCGCAAGTGATTTTCATGATCTTCGTAGCTTTTTGATTATAGCAAGATATCATCAATAAATACCACCACAAATTCATCAAGATACTACTTGAAAACTCTATTCATCAGATCCATGAATACAGAGGGTGCATTAGTCAAACCAAATGGCATTACAGTAAACTCGTAATGCTCGTACCTAGTTCGAAATGCTGTCTTCGGAATGTCTTCCTTCTTCACACACAAATGATGGTATCCTGATCGAAGGTCAATATTTGAAAAGTATTGAGCTCCATGCAGTTGGTCAAATAAATCATCAATGCGTGGTAGGGGATATTTGTTCTTTATCGTTATAGCATTGATCTCCCTGTAGTTGATACATAACCTCATAGATCCATCTTTATTTTTAACAAAAATAACAGAGGCTCCCCATGGAGAAACACTAGGGCGAATAAATTCTTTATTACTCAATTCCACTAGTTTTTTCTTTAGTTTGACTAACTCTACAGTGGCCATTCTCTAAGGGGTCTTCTATATAGGCCTTGATCCATGAATTAAATCGATGGAAAACTCAACTTCTCATTCTGGAGGATGTCCAGGTAAATCTTCTGGAAATACATCTACAAATTTATTCACAACAGGTAAATCCTCTATTGGAACATTCCTTTACTCACACACAGTTATTTCATTCTCTTCCTCCTTAATAATTGAATTTAGTTGAGCTATTGGGGTTGGATGTAAATAAGAATTAGGTGGTGACGATTCTGTTCTAAAGATAAGCTGTTCCTTATCATTATCATCAAGAATCGTAAACTCTTTCTTCTTACAATAAATCTTTGAATCATAGTCCGAAATCCAGTCCATACCGAGGATTATATCAAACTCAATCATAGGTATAACGATGAGATCAGCAGATAAAGAACATATATGTGCTCTAATAGGGACTGATTCGCAAAACTTTGTTGCAATGATACTTCCCTTAGGAGTTTTAACTGACAACTCCCTTGTTAAATTAAATTGGAAGTATCTAATTTTCTTATAAAACTGGGAAGATATTAAACAATGCGATGATCCAGAATCAAATAATGCATTTGATAAACTTGAGAAAACCATTAAATTACCTGCCACCTTGTCTTTCAGAGATTCTACCTCATCAGTAGTGATAGCATAAGCTTGGCCTTGATCCCTTGGCCTTTTCTGATGTAAGTTCTCCTGACGCTTAGGACATTCATTTGCATAATGCCCCATCTCCCTGTAATTGTAGCACTGAATGTTGGTGGCTTACTTCTTCCCCTTGCAATCACGAGCTTGGTGGCCTTTTTCACCACACTTGTAACAGACTCTCGTTCCATTCAAGCAAGTACCGGGGTGTTTCTTCCCACATTTACCACAGGATGGATACTCAACCTTTCCCTTCTTCCCCTTATTTCCATTCCCAAATTGATCAGTAGGTCTCTTCTTCTCTTTCTTTGCTTTAAAGTCATAAGACTTAGAGAATTCCTTTTCGGTCTTGATAGCACATGAGACAATGTCTTCGTATGATGAAAAGGATTTTGAGACTCTCGAAAGAGAAATAGTTTTAACCCATCAAAGAAACGATCAATCTTACTTCTTGGGTTACGTATATAATCTCCAGCATACCTTGCTAACCTTGTAAAGATAGCCTCATACTTTGTGACATTCTCATCCTCCTTTTGTCTCAGACTCAGAAATTGCCTTTCCATATCTGCTCGATGGTCGTGAGGAAAGTATTTTTCTAAAAACAGATCTTTGAACTCCCTCCATTCCATATTTGATACTTCATCATTTTCCTTCGTGTTTTGAATCAATGACCACCATTGATCAGCATCTCCATTGAGGCGGTAAACTGCCATGATAACTTTTTCCCTTTCATTACTCCCCAAAGCCTGAAATATTTTCTCTAGGGAATTTATCCAATGCTCAGCTACTAAGGGATTTGTACTCCCATTGAACGTTGGTGTCTGTTTCCTCATGAATCGATCTAACATTAATCCTCCATGCTACGGATCAGGGTTCTCCATACGGGTAAGGTTATTATTCATAACCTGAGTAAGTTGTCCCAGTATGGTGATTAGCTGATCAGCACCAGTTGCATCACCAGCTCCTCTATAATTATCTTGATCAGGAGAGAAATCCCTACATGGAGTGCGTGCATTTGATACGGTTTTCATTTCTTCCACTAGGCGCCATTTCTAAACAATGGCATAAACTAGATCAGTTTATAAATCAAAATACATAATCCCATACTTACAAAACACTTAACATAAATTGAACTATTTATGGATATAATCCATAATCATAAGAATGTTTCCTTTGAGGACGTATATACTCATAAACCCTTCATAATGATTTTTAAAGAAAATGAGAGTTATCCTAAGCATATCCCCCAGGAGTGTTGTAACCAAGAGTGCAGAAAGGCCCGTTGTCGTGCACCAGTTCCCATTCGAGTCTAGCTCAAAGCGGTGTTTTCGGGTTTTACCCCTAGGTACATCTATGCCAGAGCCGCCTCTACCTGCTCGTATCCAGACAGGGATGTATTGCTCGGAAAACTCAAAAAATCTCAACAATACCAAAATTCTAGGAAGTTATTCAATACTAATCCTCAAAGTTCATCTTAGGTCTACGTGCTCTAATCAGAGTTTATCTAAATATAGCTTCCATGGTTTGTACTAAACTTCCTCTGATACCAACTATAACGCCCCAACCCCAGTTACCTAGAGTCGGTGCATTATTACATAACATTGGCATGATCACAAGAAAGATCAAATCTCAAATGACCTATTGGTTTAGTAGCCTTGGAAACACTAGATACATTCATAAGTCTTACATTACATCATAAAAATGAAAACTACAACAACATCTTTTCTTCATATTCCACACTCATAACCCTACATACTATCCCTGTAGGTCATTCATAATTTACTTCTTCATACCCTGGGAAAAATAAAACATAGAAAAGGGGTGATATCAAATGCCCAGTAAGGATAACAATATAGTGGAAACATTCAAAAATAAGCATAAACATTTAAGGCAATGCATTAATAAAACAAAAGCCTTTTAAACATGAACTTCAACATAGTATGGAAAAAGTAAAATGAAATAATGCCATTTACTTATTCACCTGGATATTCTACTAATAGAATAATCACATGAAATATCAATAACCACTTTCATAATGATGGAATGCATAATGCCATACTATCATAACCACATAGCCAAGGCCTCGTGACAAGACTACAAATAAGATTTTTCCAAGGTCTTGTGCCAAGACACTAGTTTGTCTCATGAGACCTACCAATGCATCGAGGAGCTATAGCGGGCTCTACCTGTCATATATTAAGTCCAATGCATTCTCATATGAAAAGGTTTAAACATAACATAAACATTCGTATTAAAAGTAGCATACAAAATGTCAATACTTTCACCATAAACCATGAATGGTATAAAAATAGTACATCCACAGTCAAACATATCACAAAACCTTCAATACAACATATAATTTTGTATCTTAATAAATCAACTTCACATAAGCGTAAAATCCAACAAAGGATGTTGACATAGATGAAATCAAAACTCTTTTTAGAAAAATATCTCTTTTTATTTTTAAATCATTTAAGTGCCATATAAAATAAAACTTTTTCTTTGAAAATATTCTTATAAGCTTGTAAGTGAAGCTTTGAAGATCTTATAACGGCTGAAAATCGCCGCACCCGTCGTATAAGTTAAAAAAACATTATTACCTTAATTCTGTCGAAAAGGTTAAAAATGACCATGTTTTGAAAACGACAGAAAGATTCGTTAATAAACCACTTATAAAAGTAAAAAAGGGTATAAATGACTTTAACTCATATTCTAGTAAGTAGTAAAAAAAATTTTAAATACATTTTTAAGAAACATAGATGTGGATGATAAAGAGATCCCAGTAGATTATTACGTATAAACAACCTCGGATAATAAAGAGATTGTGAAATAACCCTTACCTTGCACTTTTCCTTGGATGGGGTAGGTTAACCTCCTCTATAATAGTGAAATAATTGTTATTAAATTATACAAGATTAATATATATTAATATGATATCATATATGATCTTATACAATTGATTTTTTAATATCTTAGAATTATCATCGTTTCGGGTGTTAACTTACTCGTTTTCTTTTATATGTTTTGTTACATAAGCCGTGTTTGTTTTGGATAGGTTGTATATTATTCATATACAGAATGATATCAAGTCCTTAAACATTATTTTTAAATCATCAAATGATAATTATACTTGAATGGATACGATGGAGAATGAATCTCATCGCGTTCATGGAGACGGTAGTCCGTACGTACGCACGAGCGACAATATCATTCTTTTGATATTAAAATAATATATAATTGGATAGTATATCATATATACAGAATCATTAACATGTTATATTTATTATTTAAATGAGTTACACATCATTATTATACTCATCCAAATAATAATTTATTGAATAACAATTACACCACGACGTGGAGACGGTAAGCCGTACGTACGCACGTATGGTGACATGTTATTCAAAGGATGGATAGAATAGTGAATATGGTTGTACCATATTTATAATAACATCAAATAATATATATGATACTGGAGATATTATTTTTTAATGGTTACAACAAAGGAAAAAGAAGTGGAAGAAGAAAGGAACTTGAAAAATGGTGGTGAAATCATTACCTATTCTTCGGGTTCTTCCTTTTGATTTGATCAAAAGGGATCCATAGGTTTGCTTTATGATAAAACTAAGGCCTCTAGGTTGTAGTGATGGATGTTGGTAGAGTATTTGGGCAGAGTTTTGCCGAACCAAAAGGCTTTGAAGGTGTGAAGAAATGAGAAGGAGGAGTGCGCTTTTATAAGAGGGGTGAGGGGCACCATTGGAAAAGCTAGAAATATTAATTTATAATAAATTCATATTCGGTTTCTAGTGGCTCCAAAGTTGATTATTTAAATGTTAATGGGGGGATGGGTCTAAAACAACTCAACCAATAGAATTTATACTGGTTTGGGTACTTATATTAACCTTATCTTTAAGTATTAACTCTAAGTTAATTAGTTTCACTTTTACAATGTCTCTTTTTATTTTTATATTATATGGTTAATAAACTTACCATATACATCCAAGAGACCCCCACGTGGTCCAGTAATGATACAAATATCATAATATAAGTATTTTGGAAGAACCTTAGATTTTTTCGGAATTTAATATCAATTAATAATATATTATTTGTTTTAAAAACTCTTTTATGTCAATTTTGACACTATTCAATAGTTGATTTTTGTGAAACTCATAACAGAATGATTACTTCGAAAATATTTAATTACATCATTCCTAACATGTCATATTAACTTATAAAATTAGTGTAATTCATAAAATGTCTCAAATTATATTTATTTGTGTATTTATAATATCAATTATTTTAATTTTTCACTATTATGGTAATTACTGCATCATCATTGTGTCATAAATAAATTAAATTATTTAATGTCTAAAAATTATAAATAAAATATCATTATGTACTAAATATTTTTATATTTCTAATGAATATTTATAGTCGAAAATCCAACATATATAACCCTATGAAAAAATTGTTTTTCTAAAAGATATATGCATGTGTCATTTTTGTACTCATTTTAACTTAATTAAAATAAAGTGTCCCTATCACCTACAAGTGGCTCCATGGGGTCCCAAAATTGACCCAAATATGCCTATGGTCGAACATGTATCAACCAATAAGGTTAAGACACGTTTTAGGGTAATTTAGTATTATTATAATATTATTTTTTAACCATTATTTACCGGATTTACCCTTAACCATGGTAAATAAAATATTTACCGCAGTAATTATTCAAAATGCATAAAAATAAATGTTACCTATTTAAACAATTTGAACATCCTGATTCAAAATATGGAATCCATTTTTCCAATTTCAAAACACAGAAGTGGCATAAATTAATTTAAAATTAATTCCCGTTGTTAAAACAAAAAGCGTGTTTTTAAGAGATAATAACTATCAAAAGATTGACACTTGTTTATGTCAGGTTAAATTGTAAAATTATGTCCAATGACCAAAATTGTATTAAATGATAAAAATATATTCTAAATATACTCTAAAACCACTCAAATTAATAATTTATAACTATTAATTATTTTGATTAAAAAAGTTGTTTTTAATTAAAATTTAGTAATTTTCACTATTCATCAAAATATTAAAGTTATCCGAAAAGTTCCAAAATTTCACCTTAGGCTAAATTCAATATTCCAAATCCAAAAATGAAGTCCATTTTGAAATATAAAATATATATAATTTCAAAAAGTAGGTATTACTATTCATAATGGCTAGTTTGATTGGTTATGGTGTGTTGGAACTCGGTGTTGCGTACAACACACGCTATCACATTATTCAAAGAGAAGCGTACCGTAGAAGCTTGGGGTATTACAGTATTCACAATTTGAATCAATGAAATTTTATTAAGAACTTTGGAAACTAGATTTCAGAATACATAGATTAGGGAATGTAAAAACTATGATGGAAATTGATGATTACTATAGATGAACATCCCAAAAAACCATGTTATTTAGATTAAATAAGTATAAAATTTTCAATTTGTGTTATGTATTTTATAAGTTTTGATATTATACATAATGAGATGACTTAATATAGTGTGCATCACATTTTAAAAATGGTTCCTAGTAGATGTTATGGAAACTTCATCAATTAACATGATATAAAGAGTAATAAAGATCATAGTTTTTTTTCATATTATGCCAATATTTATTAGGAAACAAGTATCCGAAAAAAATTTATCACATCAGGATATAATATCACATGGTAATGAGAAAAAATATTTAATTCTCTATGTATTATTTCTTTCATGGGATGCATGAGAATAATTGTACAACTAGGAAAAATACAGATAAAAGAAAGAAGAGGCAGAAGTATTTTCCTACGTGTGGTAATTGTTGGGAAACCACCCTAGTGTTTTCTAGAAGGGAATGTGAGCATGTTACAAGTGTGAAGAGAGTGGTCACCATGCTCATGAATGTAAGGTAAAGAAAAAAGCTATAAATGTGAAAATTTTCAACAGTAAGTTGATAGATAGTTGCATAATTGAATGTCTTGTGTCTTTAGGAAATATTGCTCATAAAAAATAAGTGGATCGAGGTCAAGCTTATGTTGTTACTACTATCGAGGTGTTATAAATAATGTTTTAGTGTTTTTGGATTTAGGAATTATTTCATGATATTATGGTTGTAATAATCATGAGATAAATAAGGATTGTAATGTAGTAAATCTTAAATAATTATTTGGAAGCATGCATGTTTTCATTATGATTTAAATCTGACCAAGGTATTCATATATTTATTATGTGGGATTAATAGATATATTATTTGGGGAATCTTATGTCATGATTATTTTTTATATTTAGTGACCTTCTTTCAGAATTTTTGGATTTTGAATGTGGATATACATGTTTTAGACGAGTCTTAAGATTAACTACTTGTGGAATAAATCAAGTTAGAATCTAGAAATTATGATTCATTAACAACTTGTGTTAAAATTCTTGGTTTCAATAAAAAATTAATGGTTGAAGGAATGAATTACGGACCATATGATTTGTTAAAAGTAATTTAGGAGTGAAACATACATCTTGAACATTAATTTTTTGGAGTAAGTGTTGATATGAAAATAGATCGATGAATAACTAAAAGATGAAATTATACTTATAACATGGAATGTATTCAAGTAAGTTTATTTTCTCATGTTCTTGTATAATTATTAATAGAATATCTCAACTCTAGGAAAATGATTTTGGAACAAAAATGTTTTCTTTTTACCTTTCTTTCTATGAAATCAATACTCATTTAACCGATCAAAATATTTATGATTCTATGATGGTTAACATTCTAATGATCATGTTCTCTATAACTCTCCATGAGAAATTGATGGTGATATTTATCTTCCATGTCTATGTTATTGATTTCTAATAATTATTTACTACATGAAATACTAGTTTTTTTGTGACCTTCACATTTCACTTTCCCTCTTATCCGGAGGATATTTTATTAACCCTATTTTCAATGTGGGTTTCCAAAAAAGGAATTTTTAAGTATCAACCTTTGATTTTCAAATTATTATTTAAAATAGGAAGGAATAGATTTATGAATGTATTGGAGAATGTAAAAATCCATGATTTTATTGTATGTCTCTTTTTAAATTTAATTTCTTCGACAATATACGTTTCACACAACATCAGGATTAAACAAACATTGAAATACAATTAAATATCATTATTTTTAAACGAATATTGTAATGTAGCCATTAAATTATAGAGAATTAATAATATTAACTTAATAATGAAATTTATATATTATATACTTAATTAAATAATTACATTAATCTAAATGATTTTATAGTCATAAGATAAGAATCAATCTAATTTTATGCATTAAAAGGCTATATTTTCCAAAGGAAGTTTTACCATATTTTAATGGTGCACTTGTTTTAACACTAAATTTTGAATCATTTAAAAATTCTATTGAAAAAAATAAACTTCATTTTTAAAATTGGAATGTCAAAATTAGATGAGGGTGAAAGTTTATAATTTTTCAGAAAATATTTATTTTCCGGTGAAAAGTGAAAAATACCAATTTATTAAACTCTCAATTTCATTATATTAAAAGACTATTTATGATTTCAATTATATATTACCTATTATATTGTAAATAAAATTTAGGTATATCATAAATTAAAATATAATATATTTATATCATATAATAAGTCAATAAATGTTTTAAAAATGAAAAATTAAGTATCGATATTTTTGTTAGATGAAAAGGTTTATTTAATATTTTATAAATAATTTAATTATTTAAACCAAAATCTATTTGCAAAAAATGGATTCATAAATTATTATTGTTTTTTCTTTTAATTATAATATAAATTTATGAAACCTTATTTTTTTCAAAGTGTCATAAAATAAGTAATAATTTTAAAATCTGTATTTTTTGAGTAATTGATGGGTTTATTTAAAAATTAATTGTCACATAATAAGAAATTAATTTCATAAAATGGATTCCATTTATGAATTATAAAAATTTAAAAATTGTTAGGGTGACTTTTTCAGTTATTTCTTAAATAGTTGAATTTTGTGAATAGTGAAAAATGAAAATTTATGTTATTTAGAATAATAAGTTAAATACACTATTTCATTATTCATTGACCATGAAAGTACCATAATCTAAAAATATAGTTATATATTTAATATATTTTGTCATTTTAATAAAATATATTCATATTCCTAAGACAAAATAGTAATCTAATGAATAAAATAATCATCAAACACCACTCTCCTATATTAAAATACCACCGCTCACCACTGCTTATCTTCAGACTTCCAAATTCTTGAATATTGACCAATTTCTATCCAATACCTCTTTTAATACTCTAGAACACAATATATTCTTTCATTCCTCACAAAAAATAAATTTCAAATTTCCTTAAGGAGGTTCTCAAGGAGAGGGATTCAAAAGGTAAAATCCCCTTAAATCCTTTTAATTTTTTTAAATTTCTCTTCATTTCTCATCCTTTATTTACCTCCAATGTAAAAATATGAATTATAAATATATTATATTATATATATTTTAATTATATTTTGTAAATTGTTTATCCACCATCAATTATCTTCTCTTCCATTTTTATTAGTAAAATGAATACATCATTCATGATATATCGATTTATTGTGTTTGTGGATGAAAAGTTTTTGTTTTTTAATTATATCTTCAAAGCTAGTCATACAAACAATTTTTTGGATAAAAAACTATAATATAAGTATTAAAACTTATTTAATGTTTTTTAACTAGTATACATAAACAATATTATTAAATAAAATAAAGCTAGTGTGTGATGATCGAAAAATACCAAAATAATGTAAATGGTTATCATTAACATTTTATCTAATGAATCATCCTAATTTATTGAAAAAAATTGTGTATAGAAGCCCAACTATAGATATGTTTATTAATAACATATAATTCCACTTATGTATAACTATTCCAATTCACATGATCTTTCATACTTGTATACAAGTGAACCAATGATGAAAACTAAGGAAACAACACTCCAAAACAACAAAATTAAATATTATAACTCATAAAAATGTCCATAAATATTATTAATAAAATTATAATAAATAAAATAAATGTTTAAGTGGTTTTTATTTAAACTATAAATGAATATAATTTTATTATCCATGACATTAGTTGAACGTGAAGAACACTTTCGTACATAAGGTATGGGTTTTCTAATCTCACATTTATTTCACTGAGATACGCCTTATTCACAACGATTTATTATGTATGGTGTATATATAATACCCATTGATGTATAATATAATGAATCTTTTTTATCTTCATGGTATTAAATGTTTCATTTTATGATCATTAATTTTATGGGGCATAGGTTTTGTTTGTTTTCAAAGTTGTAAAGGATTATCCCTGAACCTCCATTTTTTCATTTAGTTTATGATTTATCGCTCTTTAATCCAATAGAATTATTTATTATTTATATATAATAACTCTAAATTCTGATTAGATGTTCCAAACACATGTATCCAAATCTTTTAATCTTTCTTTTATGGAGAAATACATGTTTTACATGGTTCTATTTTTCAATTCCCCTCGATAAACAAGCCTGATTAAATTGTACATCCCAATTTGATACAAATTTTCAAGTACACTAAAAAATATTTTTTAACACCACAAATAAATATATTTATCATTAAAAATAATATTTCATTTATAATTTTATTCAAAAAAATCATTTTTCTTTTTGATGACACATTTATATTTTCCCTTAAACCTCCTTGAAGTGGATAATTTGTATAGTTTCGTAAAAACATTTTTACGTGTTGGACATCATAAATTCCTCAAATATATTCTTTTCCATTTTGTTTTGGATATACATGTTTACAATATGATTTTATCACAAATAAAAATTACTTTCACAAATAAATCTTCTTTCCAAAGTAAAAAAGGAAATTTATCTCAATAATTACATAATGATTTTATTAGAAAATTTAAATATATTTCAACACCCTCTAATGAATCCTAGAATTTATTGATATTGTTCTATTATTATAAAATCTAACATATTTTATTGAATTTTTAATGATTATTTATGGGTATTTACTATCTTAATATCATTCACCATATTACACTAGATGGTTTATGATTGTGTTGATTTTTTGGCGAATGTTATTAATATTTCATTTTCTAGATTCAATATGAATATACATGTTGCTTATATTCCACGCCATTCATTTGAGGAATTCGTTGGACATATTAAGTGATGGTTAGGGCTCTATATATTTCCCCAATGTATCGATAGGTCTCATGAGATAAAATAGACCAGGTTTTGACCTATTTATGAATGATGTTTTAGACAAATGTTTAACAGTATGATTATGATGCCCATTATTATGCATTAACCCAACATGATATTACTAATTTATAATCCATGTGATTATTTGACTATTAGAATATCTATGGTTATGTTTAATTCTCATATAATTGTTTACATGTTATTATTCAATCAGTATTTATTCCTACCATATTATTCTCAAGATTGTGTTTTAAGGGAATTTGTTTTTCATTAATCACCTTAAATTGTTTTTTTTTGTTTTTGATAGGTTTTTATCTATTTATTACCCTTAATAGGAATCTCATATTACATGTTTCTTGAATTTTATTTTGTCACCAAGAAGTAAAGATGTGCATTATGAATGACTTGCAGGGAGAATCTAAGAGTTTATGGGGGTTTCTAATAGAGTTTATATGTTTTATTTCATATCAAGATGTAATGTAATGCTTATGTTTGTATCTAGATTTACAAATCTATTAAAATATTTATTCCTTTGGGATGTTAACTCTTATTCATAGTACCAATGTAATAAAGTAATACACCAACTCCAAGCTATAGGTGTTGGGGTATTTACATTAAATACCCACTATATGGACACCCTCATACAAATCTCCAAGAGAAAACTCATTTAGTTCAATTAGTATACACGTTATACTCTTCCTGGTCTATGGTTTTCATAGTTTTATATAAAAACCACATCATCCATAGTTTCATCATATTCATAGAGAAGAATTTTACTTAATAATCATAACCCTAATTTAATTACAAATTTATCCATCACCATAGGGAAAATTTATCATTCCATCATTCATTATCAATCCAAGACCACAGGTATCACACCTAGTCCATTAGCCCTCATCTCATACATGGTCACTCAGTAAACCATAATTTAACAATTTCATAATTTGTCAACATGGTAAATATTTTTACGAAATAAGTCTTTTCCCAAAAACTAGTTCCCGCACTCAATATCCTCCTCAATGTATAGTGCTTATCCAAAAACTCCTCACTAATTCTTACAAATTTTCTAACTCATCCTCTACCAATCCTAATAGTGGACACTCCTGTATCACCCTTTCCAGAAACCCAACTCAATTCTATGAGTTATAAATCATCAAACATAACCTCACACACTCAAACCACCAACCAAGAACTCAATATGTAAATATATTCAATTCATAAGGGGTATTGGAAATCTCTTAAAACTGTGTATTTTTACCCATTCCATATTCAACAACACAATTTCGCAATGATCAATGTGTCATTTCAAAAATATCCAGAATCTAACCTGGTTATCACTATCCTCTTAATGAACATCCATAATCAACATGGTCATTCATCCTACTGTTACCACCCCTGAATAATTGTTTCATTACCAAAATTAGTAGAACATAAATAATGAATCATTAAAAAGTTTTCTAGGAATCATTATTATATACTAAATTACTAACATAACCCCAAGTACACCATTCTTCGAACCCAAGTAGCATGATCATGCTCCCCACCTATATAGAAATGACATTCTTGACTAACTACTCTATTGGGTCACCCCTGTATATCATGTCTCAATAAGAGTAGAGGAAAAATGTCCCACTTACCAATTACGATATTCATATTGGCCATATATTGATCCCAGTCTCATTTCACAAGGATATCTCCCACCAAATTCATATTTCACATATCATGTACTTTAATTCACTTGGGTAACACCTCTCTATTACAAATTTTAACATCACATAACATCTCACGGTTAAACTACCCACTCTATGGACTCACACAAATATGTATCTGACATGACTTCCCAACTCACCACATACTTGGGCACCAAATCTCATAGTGAATCCACATATAGTCCTACCCCATCATGAATCATAATATCATCTTGTCAAAAAATATATATAATGGCATATCTAAACCATAATCAACATCAAAATAATCCATATTTATCAGTTCAATTATGTAAAATGCCACCAAGTGATAGAATCAACCCATTAAGGCTCCATTACTAAGGAACCATATGCTCGTACTGAGATACTTGGGTAATTATAAGTCCCTTACACATATGTATTATTCCACTATCATCACTAAGTGTCAAATAATATAATTCACAAGACCAATCATGTGATGAAAATATTATTGATAATAATCACAATTAAGCATATTTCTTGTGAACATTATGTATGAAGACAACACTTACCAATACAGTGAAAAAACATAAATATTTAATAAATCAAAGACCTTAAATATCATGTGCATCACACGAGGTGAAATAAATCATCCATAACAATGAATATCAGGAACTTCAATCCTAATTCAAATGTAACTTAGAATTCATATCAATAATGGTGTTCATGGAACACCAGTTTGATATCCATCAAAATATCCAAAAAAAATATTATATCACCTCTCTACAAACACCCAAAATAGTATTAAAATAAAATTAAAACCACTGACACCACTATATAACATTCCCTCCTCAATTCACTCTAAGTAGTAACTAGATCAGCTCACTACATTACCTCAACAGATCCTCCCTGTATACTAGAGGTTTCCTAATAATGGTTAGGGTAGAATGTGTGATCATGGAAATGATATTCCATCATATTAATGTATAAATAATAGTAAATATAATATAATAATAATCCAAAATAGTAATAATCATATCACATGGTAGGAACAAATAAAAAAAAGTCATCATTAATAAATAATGAATTACTACATGAGTTCATACCTTTAACTGACCACCCTATAATCCTTTCACAAATAAAAAATAAAAGAATGTTCTAAATTCACTTAGGCTCTTCCACATCCGATATACTATAATAACACTCCTATTTGTTTCACATTAATACATGATTTATTACCTAAAATTAAAAATGATACAACCAAAAAGATTAAGAAGTATTATCTATTTGGGAATTAGGTACATATCATAAAATTTTACATACGGGATAAAAAAATATTACTGAAAACATCCTTAACATTCTTCTAAAATTCCGTGGATTTTTAAAACTGCAAGGGATAACCTAGGAAAAAACATAAAAAAGGGGTGAGCAATAAATCCCACTAAAGGAATAAATAGGGAATAACATGAAGAACATAATACATGTTAGACAACATGCATGTCAATGAGGTATAAATGGAACATGAATAATAAGACTAGATATATCAAAGTAATCATATCATGGGAAATGTCGAAACAACTTTAAACACTGAATATTAACCATAGATCAAGGTTAAACCACCAAGACATCCTGGTGGGAAATGTACCATTAAGTAATAATTTTCACTCCCTATCCCAATGTAATATATTATGATACTAAACATTACCCAATAAATTGGAGCACTATATAATTCAAGGTGCACCCATCACATGCATTTCTTTCCCACGGTAATGTGTTCCATCGAGATCAGATAACATGGAATAATATGTAATAATAATTTATTCCGTGATCATGGTGTGAGGAATAAATGTACGTATGTTAGTAATAAAAGTATATGAGCATAATTATGAACACCCTTGATAGGAAATGGGAATGGTATTCACAACACAATTGGTTTGGCATGGAAAAATCATGGTGTAATTTTGGAAACATAACAACATCACTTAATGATTTATAAAAATAGGTTGATAAAAGATAAGAGTTTATATCATCATATGGACATAAAATTTATAGTAATAGGGACATGAAAAACATATCCCAACATTATAAATTGTAAATTGAAGACATTCGGTAATTAATAAATTTGAATAAAGATATAGATCACAACTATATTTTTCTATGGTAATGGGTTTACATAAAGGGTCATGGGAGGATTAATGAGAGTGAGGATTTCATAATTTATAAATTAAATGTAAACTACTGGGAATATGGAAGAATGTACCCCAACCTAAAAAAATATAATTGAAGAGACATAACTTAACAAAGAGCTTGAATGGAAATGAGAAGAGAGAAATCACATATGGAATTTCATCATGGTTACGAATTAGGTAATTGTCAAAATGAGAGATATGAAATGATACCTAATTCAAATAATATCCATTTGATAGTAGGTTAGGTTCTTAACTGAATTAAATAATAAATAATTGCAATTAAGAAGACAAATTCTAAAGAAGGTGCTTGAATTGAAAGGATTAGAGGAAGGTCTCTTACTTGAGTGTGTGACACAGAATGTTCTGGAGGGGATTAGTGAGAGCTTTAATGAGCCTTGGGATGACTCTAGAGAGTGTATTGAATAGTATAAGCTTTCTTCAAGGAGTTTTAGTAATGATAAATGGGATCATTGGTGGGTTTATAGAAGAAATTATGAAGTTTTCTTTATTATATATGTTTTGGACTCTACAAAATAAAATAAACAAAAACCACAAACCATCCCATGGTTTATTTCCATGGTTTCTTCCAAATGTGGGTGGTTATCAATATTATATAAGTAAAAGGGACAACAAAATATATTAATGTATTTTATATATGGAGTTTAGTCACACTTTTAAATAAGGGATTTCAAAACATTAAAATATATTATAAATTTTGGAAGATTCATAATTGATTTGTTAGATAAATATAATAAAATTAAAAATACATTATTTTAAAGGTAAAGATTTTTTTTAAACCCTTTATAGTATTTATTACATCTCTTTTCGTTCATTAGGATGTCATAATACTGTAAGAGTATTTTTTAGGTATTTAATTTTTACCTGAAAATTCAACATTATTAGAAAATTATGAAACATTTACTGCTAAATAATTTCAATGTTCTTAATTCAAAAATAATATTCATTTTATCTAAATAATTTTCTAAATATTTGAATTTTCACTTTATAAATGAAGCTAACAATTATTAAGAAATTATGAGTTTTTTAGAACAACATTTTTCCAACCCTTATGAAAATCACATTAAATTTTTTATAATATATTATATTTGATAAAAACTATTTAATAATAATATTATAATAAAATGTAATTTATTCCAAAAATCAATTAATTCATCAAAATAAATTCCTTAATTGAATTTAAATATTACCCCAAAAAGACTATTTCTTTTTTATTGTGAAACATAAATCATTTACAAAGTAACAATAATTTGATGAAAATTATTTATTATTCAATGAAAAATAATATGCATACTCATATTTTTAGGTTATTGAATAATTTTACATTAATACACCAGCAAACTTCGTAAGGGTATGGTGTGCGATGGTGGGACTTTCATTGGTTGGTTTGGTGAACATGGTTTGGGTTTTGATCACAATAAACATGAACTTATATGATAAATGGTTCCACTCAAGATTAAGTTATTGGGTCTCATCTTGGGATTGGTTAATGGAGAATCCCATTGATGTTATTTTTCTCATAAATTCTAATAAATTGGCTTCATAGAGAAAAATCTTACTAGTTGGAGCCTTCAATTCCTTTTTCATTTTTAATTGGATTTATTAAAACCCTATATTTATACTAACAATGTGATCATCTTTTAATTAATATATCACCAATGGTAATGATGATTAATGGTATTTTAATACCAGTAGGATAAAATAAAAAGAAATATGTTTAGGTTTTTTCCATAACCATAATAAATAATAATATATTTAATTAAATTCTAAGTGAATTTTTATTTATAACAGGTTGGGTTATTAAATCTTCTGACTTTATTAAATTTCACCCACAAAATTTTATTTTTCCATACTAAAATAGATGAGGGTATCTTTGATCGATCACCTCATCTAATTCCCAATTTTCTAATTCAGACATATGGTTTCTTTATAAGACATTTACAATGTGAATTGTCTTATTTCATAGAAGTTTTTTTTAATATCTAAGATCATCACCAACTTCTATTCATATAGAATATCTTTCAAAAATGGTACTACCTATGAATTGAGTACATGTGGGGGCTTATTTCATTCTTTCTCAAGAGGGATATATTGAATAAATCATATACTTCAGACAAGTTTGGTTGGAGTGATGGCTGACAGGATACCTCTCCGATACGATCAAAGATCTCAAAGGAGACAATGTATGTTGGGAAATTCTTTCCATTCATCTCAAATATCATATCCTTCTTCCAGGTATATATGCGGAGGAATAAAATTTATCCAACATCAAACTTTAGGTTTCATCAACAATTGTTATCATAGATTTTTTGTCAATTCTTAGCAGCCTTGATGTGATGTTGAATGGTCTTAACCTTTTCCACCATTTCGTTGACCATTTCCAGACCTATCAGTTTTCGTTCCCCAACTTCTACCCAACATGTCGGCGCTATGCACCTCTTCCAATAAAGGCCATCATAGGCATCCATATGGATGCTCACTTAGAAACTATTGCCATAAAAAAATCCAACCATAAGAAAATTTTGGTCCCATACTCCCTTTATGTCCATAAAAATGATCTATATATTTCTTCCAATATCTGAATTTTCCACTCATATTGACCATCAGTTTGAGAATGATAAGTCATTCTAAAGTTCATCTCAGTGTTTATAGCATGTTGGAGACTTTTACATAACATAGAGGTGAATCTTGTATCTTGATCAGATACAATTGATAGTGGAACTCCTTGTAGAATTACCACTTCTATGAGGTATATATATGTATGTTGATCTAGTGAGAAGTCCTCCTGACTTACAGTGAAGTGTGAAGTCTTTTTTAGATGATCCATAACAACATAAATATCATTTTTTCCTTTGTATAAATTCAAAAGTCTGGTGATAAAGTAAATGTGGATTTTTTCCCATTTACTTGTTGGTATGGGTAATGTATTCATCATCCCCTTAGAATTTTTCATTTCATCCTTCACTTGCTAACATACTAGGAACTTCTATATATATTTATAAATCTACTTCTTCATGTTGGATCATTAACAGTTCTAGGAGATATTTCAATAAATCTTTGTGCTTCCTGGGGGAATGGATATAGTCAAAATATGTGCATCGTCTAATAATTACATATTTAACTCATGATTTGATGGAACACATATTCATTACAAAAATCTCAAAATTCACTATTCATTAGCATTGAACGCTAAGGATTTCCCTATTCTTATAGTATCCACATTCTTCTAAATTCCTACATCATTTATTTTCACATCCTCTAAAATTTCCAAAATAGATGGTTCAGAAATAATTTAGTAAAGGATTAATGATATTCTTTTCTTTATGAGCATCATGTCTATCTTATTCAATTCTAAAAAAATTTGATCCTTCTAAATTATCATTAATGATAAAGTTGTTGGATCATTTCCACTTATATCATCTTCTAATTTATTCTCTTTCCCAGGATGGTAATGAATTGAGTTTTCATAGTCATTGATTATCTCTAACCATTTTCATTGGTTCATATTTATCTATTTTTATGTGAATATATACATGATGCTTTTGGGATCAGTATATATCTCATAATTGTTCCCATAGAGATAATTCCACTATATTTTCAACACAATGATCATAGATGATAACTCTTAGTCTTGTGTTGGATAGTTTTTCTTAGGAATTTTCAACTTCTTTAAGGTATAGGATATCACTTTATAATTATTCATTAGTAAGAAACCAAATAAATTCTTTGAATAATTTCTATACACCATAATGAGTTCTACACTTATCATTAGTGTGAGAATAAATGTAGTGATAAACCTCATTTTGATCTACTTAAATATTTCCTCACATTCTTTTATAAAAAAAACGTTACTCCCTTTTGAGTTATCTTGGTAAGAGGGTTATCTAATTGCGAGAATTTTTCCACAAATCAGTTATAATAAATAGCTAAGCTAAAGAAATTATGGATATCTATCACATATGTTAACCTCACCCATCCTTCAATTTTATCCATCTTTGAAGGGTCCAGATATATACCATTGCTTATGATGATATGCCCCATGAAAGAGGATTCCATCAACAAAAAATCACATTTATTGTACATTGTGTAAAGATTATACTTTAGTAGGGTCTTTGGAACAATGCTCATATGATCCTCATTATAACACCCCGACCCCAGTTACCAAGTGTCAGTGCACTATTACATAATATTGGCATGATCAAAAAAGATCAAGTCTCAAAAGATCGAATAGTTTAATAGCCTTGGAATAACTAGATACATTCAAAAAGATTACATTATATCATAAAGTGAAAACTACTACAAGAACATCTTGTCTTCATATCCCCTCATACTATCCCTGCAGGTCATTCATAACTTACTTCTTCACATACTATGAAAAATAAAATATTGAAGGGGGTGAGCTCAAACGCTCAGTAAGAGTAAGCAATACAGTAGAAACATTCAAAAATAAGCATAAACCGTTAAGGCAATGTATAAAACTGAAACAAAAGCCATTTAAACTTGAACTTCACCAAAATATGGAAGAAATAAAATGAAATAATGCCATTTAATTATTCACATGGATATTATACTAATCATATAATCAAATAAAATATCAATAATCACTTTCATAAAGATGGAATTCATAATGCCAAACTTTAATTTTTGTGTCAAGGCCTCGTGCCAAGACCAAAGGGATAACTGTTACTAGAACCCAACTGAGAGAGCCTCTGTAACCGGACTCCAACCCAGAGAGCCTCTGTAACCGGACTCCAACCCGAAGTGCCTCTAATAACTGGACACCAACCCAGAGTGCCTCTAATAATCAGACACCAACTCGATGTTCCTCTAATAACCGTACACCAACTCGGAGTGCCTCTAATAACCGAACACCAACCTGAAGTGCCTTTAATAATCAGACACCAACCCGGAGTGCCTCTAATAACCGGACACCAAATCGGAGTGCCTCTAATAACCGGACACCAACCCGAGGGTATGCTGTAACTAGACCCCAACCCAGAGGGCTTACATTTACCGGTCCCTAACCCAGAACATACTAGTCCAACACTTTCATCTTAAGAAGAGGATGAAATATAACATAATCATTCATATTAAAACTAGCATACGAAATACCAAAACATTAATCATAAACCATTAATGGCATAAAAATAACTCATCCATAGTCAAACATATCACAAAACCTTAAATACAATATGGAAGATTTGTATCATAATAAATCAACTTCAAACAAGTGTAAAATTTATCAAAGTATGTTGACATAGATGAAATCAAAACTATTTGAGAGAAATATCTCTTTTTTTAAAATCATTTAAAAGTCACAAAATTATAAGAGAATACATTTAATTTGAAAATATTCATATAAGCTTTTAAGGGAAGCTTCTATGAGTTTATAATGGTAGAAAATATCCGCACCCACTGTATAAGTTAAAAAGAGACATTCTTACATTAATTTTGTCGAAAAGGTTAAAAGGACCTTGTTTGGAAAACGACAGAAAGATTCCTTTAAAAACATATTATAAAAAGTCAAACAAGGGTATAAATGACTTTAACCCATATTCTATAAAATAATAAGAATGATTTGAAATAAATTTTTAAAAAACATGGATGTGGATGATAAAGAGGTCCCAGTAGATAATTATGTATAAACAACCTCTGATAATGAAGAGATTGTGAAATAAACCCTTACCCATTTGGTAACATACGAAACATACAACCCATGATAGAAGTATCATAAAATTAATATGTAAATAAACATAAATTAAAGTTTATTACAAAAATAATACAATTATGGGATGCATATACACCGCACAAAAGGTAATAGTGGCAATATGGCATGAATCTCATGGGAATAAGGAGTGGGATGAAAAACCCCTTACTTTGCACTTTCCTTTAGTCGAGGGTACATTTAGCCTCCTGTATGAAGACTATAGTATGTTATTAAATTATAACAGAACCATATTAATATATATGATATCATACATTATTCATTTATGACTTTATACAACCCATTTAATAATAATTTCCACCTTATATTAATATTTCAGGTAATAATCGCTTTCTTTATCATACATGTTTTATCTTGTTACTCCTGATTGTATCACTTAGATCATGATTTAAATACTTCCAGAATATAAAACATTACTTATTTATCATATATATTAGAATATAAAAATTTATAATAGACGTATATATGAAATGGAAAACATAGTTTATGGAGACGGTAGTCCGTACGTACACAAAAATGTTGTTTCTGTTTTCATATATTATTGAACGGAAGTAAGTGAATAAGATATATGTAAGTTCATAAATACTTATATATATAAATATATATATCTCTAATAGAATTATTATGTCATATATTACATACTTATTAGTAATATATATTTTTATAATCGTCGATGAATGGTGACCTTGTTAATGAATCTCATCGCGTCGTGGAGACGGTAATCCGTACGTACGCATGAGTGAAAATATCATTCTTTTGATATTAATATAAAATATAATTGGATAATATATAATATATAAAGAATAATTATCATGTTATATTTATTATATACATCAAATACCCATCATTATTATACCCATCCAAATAATAATGTATTGAATAACAATTACACCACGGCGTGGAGACGGTAAGCCGTACGTACGCACCTATGGTGAATTGTCATTTAAATGGTGGATAGAATAATGAATTTGGTTGTACCATAATTATAATAACATTACAGTATATAGAATATACTGTATTTGTTATTTTAGAATGGAAACAACAAATATAAAGGAAGTTGAAGAAGAAAGAATTTGAAAGAGGGTTGTGAAATCATTTCCTCTTCTTCGGGTTCTTCCTTTTGATTTGATCAAAAGGGATCCTTAGGTATGATTTATGATAAAAATAAGACCTCTAGGATTAAGGGAGGTTTTTTATAGGGTATTTGGGCAGGGGTTGGCCGATCCAAATGTCTTAGAAGGTGTGAATTAGAGAGAAGGGGGAGTGCCCTTTTATAAGAGGGGTGAGGGGCACCTTAGGAAAAACTTAAAATATTATTTTATAATAAATTCTAATTCGGTTTATAATGGCTAGAAAGTTGATTATTTAAAGTATAAGGTGGGGATAGGTCGAAAAAAACTCAACCAATAGGTTTTAGACAAGTTTTGATTTCCATTTTAACCTTATCATTTAGATTTAACTCTAAATTAAATAAATTAACTTTTATAGTGTCTTCTTGTATTCTTACACTATATGGTTAATAAACATAATATTTACTGCCAATAAAACCCCAATTGATTAATTAATGTCATATATATTATTATATAAGTATTTTGGATGAACCTTATATTTTTAGGACTATTATATCAATTAATAATATAATATTTGTTTTAAAAATTATTTTATGTAAATTTTGACACTATTTGGAATTTGTTTTTTTTTGTTAAAATAATAACAACATGATTACTTCAAAAAAAATACATTGAATCAATCCTAACATGTCATATGCACCATGAAAATTTGTGGATATCATAAAAACTTTGAAATTATATTTATTTTGATATTTATAATACCATTTATTTGATTCTTTCATGAATATGGTAATTACTGCATCATCATTATGTCATAAATAAATAAATCTATTTAATTTATAAATATTATAAATAAATAAACATGATGTAAGAAATATTTTTATCTTTCTAATGAATATTTATAATCGAATTTATCTTATGTAAAACCCCATATTAAAAATGTTTTATTTATTAAACTTTTATTTTAACTCTTTTAACTCTTCTTTGAATTAAATAATAATAAATGTCCTAATCTAATCCAACTGGACCTAAATGATAATATTTTATTCGTAAGGTTGTTTTTGGTCAAGATAAACTTGTCCAATAGAATTAGGACATGTGTGAGGGTAATATTAATATCATTTTTACCCATAATTACCCTATTTACTTTTAACCGTGGTAAATAAAAGTAAAAAGTTTCTATTCACCAAAAATTATTTTCATATCATTGAACCACATTTTAATCCTTGATATTAACTGTGTATCTTGGATTTTCAAAATTCAGCTCACAGAAGAGGTAAAATTATGTTTTATATGAATTTGCAAAAGCTCCTTGGAGGTGGGTAAAAGACGGTGAAAAGTTCAATGAAATTTTTATATATCTAAAATTATTATAAACCGACTCCAATGAATTAAGTTGAACTTATATAGGTATTATGTATATATTTTGACATTAAATAATTTAAATAAAATAAATAATTATTTAAATAAAAATTCGGTTTTAAACATTAACTGAGTTTTTTTCACTATTCATCATAAATTAAAAGTTTCCAGAAAAATTCCAAAAATTTACCCTAAGATAATTTTGATATTCTGAATTCAATAATGAATTCTATTTTACCAAATTCAAAACATAGAAGTTTCATTAATTAATTTAAAATTAATTCCTGCTGTCAAAACAGAAAGCATGTTTTTAAGAAGCAATAACTATCAAAAGATTGACATTTGTTTATGTCCTATTTAAATGTGAAATTATGTCCAATGACCAACATTGGATTAAATTATAAAAATATATTCTAAATATAATTTAAAAGCACTCAAATTCATAATTTATTACTATTAATTATTTCGATTAAAAAAGTTGTTTTTAATTAATATTTATTAATTTTCACTATTCATCAAAATATGAAAGTTATCAGAAAAGTTCCAAAAATTCAACCTAAGATAATTTCGATATTCTATATTAAAAAATGAAGTCAATTTTTAAAGATAAAATGTATAAAATTTCAAAAAGTGGGTATTACAATTCATAACGGCTGGTTTGGTTGGTTGTGGTGTGTGTTAGAACTTGAAGTTGTGTACAACACACACTACTGTATTATTCAAAGAGAAGCATACCATGGATGCTTGGGATGTTACAGTCATGATCCGCATTGATTTTGGATTTTATTATAATATCATCAATAAAAAGTAATAAAAAATTAATCAAGGTAGTCATTAATTACTCTATTCATCAAGTCCATGATGATTGTTGGAGCGTTATTGGGTATGAATGGAATCACTACGAACTCGTAGTTCCCCTACCATGTATGGAAAGCTGTATTGGGGATATCTTCCTTATCCATCCTTTCTTGATAATATCCAGACTGAAGATCCACCTTGGAGACATTTTTTTATTTGCATATATGATAGAACAATTCATCAATCTAAGGAAGAGGATACTTTTTCATTTTCATGATCTTGTTGAGCTCGTGAGAATAAATGAACAGGCACATTTTCCCACACTTTATCCAGATGAAGTGCTCTAGTGCACCCCATGTTGAATCACATAGTCATATAAAACATTTATCCAAATTCTCTTATATTATTCTTTTTCTTCTTAAGTTTCACAGTAGCCATTCTATATAGATTCATGGACAATGGTAATGTCTAGGTATAATCTCAATGGAAAATTCAACCTCTCGGCTAGGAGGAAGAATAGGAAATTTATCAGGAAACACATCATAATATTCCCTCATATAAGGCACATAATCAAGGATTATTATTTATTTATAATAAATCATTAGTGCTAGATATTATTACTCATAGGGAAATAATATCCATACATGAGATATTGGTGCTAAATAAGATCTGTCTGCCTCATTTCACTTTTATAGAATTAGAGGATGATTCAAAATATAGAGGGTTATTTCTTTCTCATGCTAATTTTTGATGTTTCTAGATAGGTAAATCCAATCCCTGACTAAAATTACATCAAATTCCACCAAAGGGAGTATGAAATCATTTTTTGGGAAGTTAAACTCACAGAATTTGATGGGGGGGGCTATGTAATTGGGATGAAATAATTTTTCAATTTTACATTTTCACAAAAATATTTACTTCTATTTATTGTTGGGATTTTTGGATAGTCATGCTAAACATTTGGGATATAAATAAATCTTAAAAAGCATAATAAAAAAGTAAATTCACTATTATTAACTGAGTAAATAGTGTACCTGTCACCACTTTGTTTTCTAGATCCACATCAGCGATTGTGATGTGAAAAACTCACCCTTGTTTCCATATAGGTTTTTGGTTCTCTCTGAAAAACCTTGGCATACGACATTGGTTTTAAAATTACCTACTTCTTTGTAGTTGAAGTAATAAAAAATGCTCTGATTGTTTACCATATCATTCCTTTCCTCTATCACATTAGTGGGTTTCTATAGTCGGTAATTTCTAGTAAGGTTTCTTTCCTTTACACATCTAATGAATTTCTTTGTTCCCCTTGGGAAATTTCTGGGGTGCTTTTTCCCACACCTTTGATTAGCAGGATATTGAAATTTATTGGCACCATTATATTTCTCCATTATACCCCAAAAATTAATCTCAACTTTCTCCTTCTTATCCCCATGATACCCTTCATATTCATCGATCTACATTTTTTAATTTCTTGGAAAATCATTCTATTTTCTCATAGCTATCAAAGTCTCATATTGACTAGAAATTTCTTAAACTAGGTTTTATCCCACTAAATATGTATTCAACCTTTCATTCAGGTCTAATGATGAAGCTGGAGGCATATTATGAAAGTCTTGGAATGTTTTTCTCATATTCCCCAATATATTATTCATCTTTTTTTCTTGAGGTTGAGGATATCCCTTTCCATTTTATGTTATAAAGTGAGAATAAACTATTTATTGAAAAACATTTTCCATATTTCCGTCCACTCTATCGCTTCAATATCTTCCTTAGGAATTGTATTTTTTTATCAATTACCACCACTGACTGGATTCTCCCTTCATAACATAATCAAATAGTAGGACCTTATCTTACTCATAAAATTTATGGGTGGAGAATATATTCTCAATGGAGTTTATCCATTGTTCTGTAATTAAGGTATTGAATGATCCATTAAATGTAGGAGGCCTTTGTCGCATGAAGCTCTCAATTGAGGCATGTTCTCTCTTAGGGGTGTTTGGGAGATCCTTTTGATATAGGTTTCTATTTATAAATTGATTCATCTAATAGAGTACCATAATAGTGTTTGTGATTCCCTCTCACATTAGGTTGGACATTTTGTTGGCGTAGTCATCACATCTCTCATTTCATTGATTGTTTAACTGAATCCTCCAATTTTTAGAAATTGGATAGAATAAATGAAAAATCATGGATGATTAGTTTTAAAATATTAAACACCTAAAGGAGTAATATAATGACATTAAAGGTATAAATTAAAAAATTACATTTATTTCTTTAACTGAATAATTTTTATGCTTCAAATGATGTTCTTCATGATTTATTTGATAACATTTATTCTTATGGATTTTTTTGTTCCCTTAATAATGGTTTATAATGAGATAATGAATTTACCAAATCATATCCTGTGGGAGTATCAACCTTGGTGCACATTAAGGCTCATTTAAGTGTACCATGTTACCTAGAGTTAGGCCCATGACACCTTTTTAGAGTTATTACACCTAGGTACATTTGTTCCAGAACCACATCCACTTGTAGTATCCCGAAAGGGATGTATTTTTTCGATAAATAACTTACTCTATACAAACCAGAATTTAGGGATGTTTTCTTATACATAGTCTTCTCTATAAGGATTTTTCTATAGTTTTCTAATCTTAATACCATAAATAACTAAACTTTTTCTCTAATACAAACTATAACAACCCTGATCTTTATTTCATAATAATAAATAAAACTACACTTAATACATCCAAAAATATTATGAAGTCTAGGGTATTTTTCTATTCGGTATATATCATAACCTTTTGGATGTGGTATACAACATCATTATTGAAAATATTCTTTAGTGGCTCCTAAAATTCCATGGATTTTTAAAACTACACAGGATAGAATGGGGCTGAAAATAAGAAAGGGGTGAGCTATAAATAGAAATAAGGTAATAAACAAATAGTAACATGAAGAAGATAATAAATTATAGACAATAGGAATATCAATTTGGCATAAAAGGAACATGAATAATAAGGCTTGATACATCAAGATAATCATGACATGGGAAATGTAGAAACAACTTAAAACACTGAATCAGAAACAATGTTCAAGGATAAACCGCAAAGCCATCTTGATGGAAAAAGTCTCATAAATGAATCACTTAACTACATGTACTATTGTGGTGAATCATGATAATAAACATTACCCAATTCCTTGGAGTGATATATATTTCCAGGCCCAACTATTATATAAATTTTATTCTCATTCTTAAGTGTCCCACATAGATCATACAACATGGATTTATTCATCATCATAAATTATTCCATTATAAAGGAGTGTGTAATAAATGTATGTAATTCCCAAATAAAAGTATATGTATATAAATTTGGACACCCTTGATAGGAAATTGGTATGGTATTCACTACACAATTTGTTTGGCATAGAGAAATCACGATGCAATTTTGGAAGCATAACAACTTCACTTAAAGATAAATAAAAATGGGTTTATGAGAGAGAAGGGGGTCTCTCGTCACATAAAAATTAAATGGTCCATAATAGGGAAATGGAAAAATGTATCCCAACATTATAAATTTCAAATTAAAGGCATGTGGTAATGAAAATAATGGAATAAAGAAAAGGATCCAAAATATATTTCGCCATGGTAGCTATTGTACATAAAGACACATGGGAAGAATAATGAGAGTGAAAGGGGGATATCATTATTTATATGTCTAATGTACCATAAGAGGAATATGTAATAACATATCCCAACGTATGAAAATGTAATTTAAGAGACATATCATGTAATAAGTGCTTGAATGGAAATGAGAAGAGATAAATTGATTATAGAATATCGGTGTAGTAAAAGCTTAGGTAAAGGTAAAAATGAGAGATAATAAATGATAAATCATTAAAATAATATCCATTGGATAGTAGGGTATTTTTCTAACTATATTACATCTTAATAAAATTTCAATTAAGAATACAAATTCCAATTAAGGTGCTTGAATTGAAAATAGGAGATAAAGGTCCCTTACTTGAGGGTGTGACTCAAAATTCTTAGGATTGGCTCTGGAGAGATTGTGGGTGCCTTTTAAGAACTATAAATAGTTTAATTCAGATTATAGACATGCTACAAAGTGGTTTAGTGCAGAGAAATGGCTTCTTGGTTTGGTTCAAATAGTAAATGAGGGGGATTTCATTATTATTTATGTTTTGGACTCTACATAATAAAATAACCAAAACCACAAACCATCCCATGGTTTTTTAAAATTATTTCTTCAAAATGGGTGTGGTTATAATTATTATATAAGTCTAATGGTATAATATAATATGATAATGTCCTTACTTATATGGAGGTGAGTCACACGTTTAAAGAAAGAATGCCAAAACATTAAAATATATTATAAATTTTGGAGGTTTCATAACAGCTTTATATGATAAATTAGATAAACTCAAAATAAAATTATTTTAAAGGGAAAACATAAAATTGGTCGTGTATATGTATTTAATACATAACTTTTGGGTCATTATGATGTCATAATACACTTAGTATATTTATAAGGTATTTATTTTTTACCCAAAAATTTAACTATCTCAGAAAAATACAAAAAATTCAGTGTTGGATAATTTTGATGTTGTGATTATGAAAATAATATTCATTTTATCTAAATAATTATTTATATATTTTAATTTCCATTTTTAAAATAAAAATTAAATTTGTAAAAAAATGGTGTGTTTTTTACTATAACAATTTTCCAACCCTTATTAAAAATACAATGTAAAATTATAAGAACATTTATAATTGATAAAATTTATTTAATAATTATATTTTATTAAAATGTTATTTATTTAAAAAGTTCATCAATTCATAAAAATAAATTCCAAAATTTAATTTGATTATTACCTAGAAATACTATTTGTGTTTTATTCTACAAAAATTCTTTACAAATTAACAATAATAGGATGAAAATATATTCATTATTCTATAAAAAACAATGTACATACTAATGTTTCAATATTATTGATATATATACCTTTAATATGCTATAAAACTCTCTAAGGGTAAGGTGCGTGATGGTGGGACCTTCATGGGGTGGTTAGAAAAACATGGTTTGGGTCTTGATCCTGATGAGATTGAACTTCTCCCGTAAATGGTTTCATTCATTATTAAGTTGTTGGATATCAGCTTGGGATTGATTAGGGGAAAATCCAAGTGATGTTATATCCCTTGGATTCTCTAATAAATGCGATTCATAGGGTACAATACAACTGGTTTATGCCATCACTTCTTTTGTTTAATTCTATTGTATTTTTCAAAACCCTGTATTTTTACTAACCCTGTGATTATTGTTCAACGCCTATATCACCAATAGCAGTGATGATTAATAGTATTTTAAAACTAATAGTATAGAATAAATACATAGTACTGCATGTGTTTTCAATAACCATAATACAAAATAATACATTTAATTAAATCAGAAATGGATTTTCATTTATAATTGTTGTGGTCATTATAAAGACTCGCCCCATACTAGTCTCTAATTCCATATAATCTATTCTACTCAATAGATTTAATTTGAGTATTCCCAGCCTTAAGCTACAAAAATGAAAGTATTCTTGGGTACCCAACTACAATGAAGTCTTGATTAGGGTGTGAGTGTGTAACATAGTAGCACACCACCAACATGGTATCATGCATTGCAAGTAAATGCAATGATATATTCAGATGACATCCTCAGTTGATTAAATAAATATATTACCCTATAATCATTGAATAAATAAATAATCATCATTGATGCTCAATTGAAATAAGACCCAAAATATCTATGGTACCTACTTTTACTAGATCAAGATATCTCTATCCATAACTCCATGATCATTTACATAAAAATATGGGAACACCAGATCCGAGGACTAAGTACATTTTACCCCAAAAATAAATAATCCTAATTGGAACACCAAATCTAAGTTTTTACATCCAAGGTCCACCAACTATATAATAATGGGTATACCAAATACTTGGAAACATATCAAGGCCCTCAACCATATAATAATAATGGAAACACAATATACCTAGAACAATGTTTGAGGTCCCAAAACAATATAAAAATGGGAATACAAGATCCATATAATCACATCAAGGTCCCCCATCCATATAATAATAAAAACATTCACATGAGGACGTTGGAATCATGTCAATGTCCCCCAACAACATATTATAATAATCATCACATAAAACTAATTTCATTAATTAATAATTCAACACTTAACTCACTTCATGTATATGAGGATAATTCCAAATAATCCATGTAAAAATCATATAACCATTAACCAACACTTTTCAATGGGAATCTCTAGTCACTCAGGAGTATACATCCCACAGTCCTAACCCAAAAACAATGTCGTTGCTTTGGTATCCTAGGATCCTCCAACCAAATATTTGGTCTTCGGTGACACCCAAGGTTGACCCTAACTAATCTCTATGCACTCCCAACCTAGGATAAATACTAAGGAACCTCTTTAGGTCCTCAATAATCATTCATTTTTGGCTTATGTTTTCTATAACAAATTCTATAAGTAACCTCACAATTCCACAAGGCCAACTAGATCCAATTATTCCAATTCATAACTCTTCCCCACTAAAAGGGTCTATAAAAATCTATCAGTTCCAATAAGCGCACATAATTATTTATTGAACACCTATCATGGGGTTTTCATAACATAAGTGTCGTGTATTAGGTACACTATGTTCACATTTTTTTTAACCTATCATGGGGTTTACATAACACAAGGGGAACCTATCAAGTCCACTATATTCACATAATTATTTATTTTGCACCGATAATGGGGTTCACAAGACACAAGATACACAGTTACAATTATACTATTGATCATCATCATTCAGGATATCCATAATTTTCAAAAGGTTTCATCATGGACCATAACACTATATACATTCCATGTTTGGGAATTATATTTTATTTAAAAATTATTTTTGATAAACTAATCATTTAATTTAATGGTTAATCATGCATAGTGGAAAAACCATATATCACACATCATATCTAATGGTTAATTAATTTTATAAACAATAAGAAAAATCTTAGGGACCACCTACCATATACATTGCACTTCTCCTTTACATCATAGATCAAAAAAAATCTACCTAAGCAAATCCAAGTCCATCTTGGATCAAATGGCCATCATCCACCCATAAGCAGCCTTATTCAACATTAATAATCATAAAAAATTACCTAATTTGATCTAACTAATTCCAATTCAATAGATAATGTTTGAAAATTGGATTAATAACACCATAAAATCATCACATGGATTAAAAACAATATCTCTAGTCCTTATCTATGAATTATTAGTAAAATCCCCAAATTAAATGATTTTCCAAGGTCAATATTACCTAATTTACTCAAAATCCATAATAAAAATTACATGGAAACATAACTCAATCAAAATTTCATTCAAGGTATTTAAATCAACCTCTTGGAACACCCTCTTGTAATATCATTCCAAATCCCCATCATTATTAGATGATATCAGCATGAATTAATGAAATCATCATCAAATCCCTACCCTAATTCAATAGAATATCGGTGGAAAATGAAAAGAGGGAAGAGCATATGAATAAAAAACGATCCCAACATGAAATCTCCATATAATATTAAAAAAATAACCAAGGAAAATGGGAGTCAAGTGAGGGTGAAGATGGGTAGAAACTATCATAAGTGCCCATTCCCATACACCCCTACCTCCTAATTACCAAAGGGGATCAATAAAGAAAGTACCAAAACACCCTTGCTAAAAACATCTATCTACCAAATCAGTTAGCTGATCAGAGGTCACTAGTTAATCATTGTCTCATAGGTTATCCTGTAATCTTATTTAGGATGTTCATATACTGCTTATCCCACTGTCTAGCATGTAGGGCCTCACAAACTTTTTAGTGTCCTACTGTTGAAACTCATCATCTAAGCGATCCTGATTCTTCCTCAAAATATTTTTCAAATCATTGTGAAACTCATGGGTACTTAAAAACATATAAATATATCATTTATAGATGATCAAAAATTGAATATTTAATAATTAGTATTGGTTCTTGGCAAGTCGTTTCACTGAAGGTATGTTTTCGGTGTCCCAAATTATTTTTACCCTGATAAGTTTAGCACTAGAAAGGGGTTGATCCACATGGAATTTAAGAAGTTTATTTTATCTTGCTTAATAGAGTTTGAATTTTTGTTTTATCAAAGGCTTCTGAATTTAGAGTCAATTTTTGCTGATTTTTTAGATACAAGAACGATAATTGGTTTCAAGTTTTTGTTAAAAATTTTCTTAACAAAATGAAATTAGGTATGGGAAAATTGATTTTTATGCAAATAATGAGAGAAATGTGTTGGGGTTATGGATTTATGATAAGTTGATTATTAAATCAAATTGTATATGAGGTTATTTTTCTCATAATAACCCAACACTCTAGGGTCAATTTGTAATAAATATTCCTTAGTCCAGTAAAATATATATTTAGAGTTGAAAAAACTAACTCCTTTCTCTTGTAGTTAGTGTTTAACAGATATTTATTTGCCTTAGTCCATTTTGATTTGACGAATACTTATAATGGTAATGAAATTATTCGTCAGTATTCTTCTTTTGAATCCCAAAAAAAATTTCCCTTGGTCTGGTACATAATTTCCAGTGATAAGATGAAGTGATTTAAGAAGAATAAGAATATTTTATTAGAACAAAGACATTCATAGCAACTTAATTCATATTTCAACTCATCATCTCCCACAAACCCAACACACTGGGTGTTTCGTTACACATGGAGGTATAGATAAATACAAGACTCTTGATACCTGATGTGATCATGCTTGAAACATTGAGGTGAAAATTATTCTTCGGTAGATGGTGGAATGACGGTAGTATGACGGTAGATAGACTCTCCTTCGAAACATCATCCCTTTTCTCTACACAACACTACAAAACCCACAATTTTTTTGGTCCATAGTCCAAAACCTCCTTTTATTGAAAAAATAATTTCATGGCGTGTGGACAAAGTACACGTCGTGTACTTTTGTATACGTGTTTTTTCTTTTGTTTTCTCCACTGGTAGGCGGCCTAACATGTCGTCTTCAACTTGGAAGATGTTGCCGCCTGGTAGGTTAATGTACACGGAAGGTAGCTCCATCATACATGGCATGTAGTCTTATTTTTCGGTCACCAACTACTTCTAGAAAAGTATACACGATGTGTATCAGTGGCACACGACGTGTCCCCTTCATCCGGCCACATAGGCGTGTAGACTCCTCTCATCCACCAACTAATTCTAAGATGGTATACACAGTGTGTATAGTGTGAACACAGCATGTACCGACTTCTGGTTACTTGGGAATTTACTTGTCCTGGTCAACCTATGTCTGAACATGAATGTACAGGGCATGTATATAAGTACATGCTGTGTAGTTGTAAATTTTTTCTCAGTTCTTCCCCGTTTGGTGTATTTTTCCATAAACCTCCTAGAAAAGAACAAGATCACCAAAATCAAAGTATTAGTTCTCTAAGAAGTTGGTAATTTCTGAAAACTTCTTCTTATTTTTTCAAAAGAGTATATGAAAATGTGTACAGAAATCGGGGTCATCAAACTCCCCCACACTTAGCCATTTTCTTGCCCTCATAAAAATATCAACATCTAATTATAGGAGTCTATATTTCAAAAGGAAAGAATTCAGTTAATCATAAATGTAAATAATAATTTTTAGGAGAAGTTTTCAAAAATAATAAAAAATAGTTCTAATCCAGGAGATATTCTAATCATGCTTTGTATATTATTTCAAATGACTACTTTAATCCTTTTTAATACATGTTTCAACCTTTCAAAAATAAGCAAGCCACTTGATGATTTACCTCACCAATAACATACTTCCACTCAAGATGCTTTTAATTAGATTTATGCTCAATTAAAGATATATACACTCTATCCATAGGTTTGTAAGAAATTTAGCTATCCACTTAAGAAAATTTGACTTACAAAAATCATGAGGGATTTTTAATAAGGATCAGATTTTCTGTGGGCAAAGGTTGGTAGGTAAAGATGTGAAAATAACTCTATGGCCTGAAATAAGCGGCTAAATTCTTTAAATAATAATGCATGATATTCCAAATTAAGCTCAATGTAAAAACATCATCAACAAGCTCAAATGATATCACCATCTCCTTTAGTTGAGCAGGTAGGGTTCACAAACCAACAAGTGAGTATAAGGTCCCTTTGTTTGTTAATTTTTTTTTCTTTTTTTAAGACACAAAGGGGACCTCTCATAACATCCACTAATAGAGGATTGGAACCCTTTTTCCCCAAATGATCAAGATGATTTTTCCTTACTTAATTTCTTGAAAATTCACAAAATTATGCCATGTGTTGCCAATTTCTTCTTTTGAGATCAAAAAAATAATCATGAAAAATCATAAAAGAATTAGGGTAGGAAGAAAAATATTCTTGCATTATGTCTTCCTATAAAGGTTATTCATGGTCCCTAAGAGCTTCAGGAAGATAAAATCTAGGGTATGTCTCAAGATAAGGAGGTTCAAATAATCTAATGCCTCAATCATTTTTATCTAAATCAAAAATTCCTCATGTTTTTAAAAGAAAAATTTCAAATTCTGGTAGTTATGTATATTTGAATAATCACTCAAGGAAGAGGTTATTATAAAGAATATGAAAAATGGTTTAGAATAACACTAAAGAGTGGGAAAAACAAATAAAGAGACAATCAGGTCATGACTTGAAAATAATTGATTAGTCTAATCGATGTAATTATCCAAGGATTACAAGTTGCAATTTAAATTATATCAAAAATCATTTTATAATACCTTAAGAATCAAAATAAGCATGCAATTTCTAAAAATTTCCCCTTTCATCTTTCTTATTTACAAACATGATTATCCAAAAATATCTTCACATTGTCAAATATATAGTCTAATGATGATGCCTCCTAGAATCTTAAAAGGTCAAAGACTAGAGAGGTCGAGAGATGCCTCCCCCCCCCCCATACATAATAATGCATGTGGTCCACCAAGTGATGAAAAGGAGGAGCAAGGCAAGATGGGGACACAATAGTGGACCAGACTGATGGGAAGTAAGTAAAGAATTAAACTAATAAAGAAAAGTAAACAATGGAAAAAAGAATACTCCCCTCGTGTCTAGGTTTATAAAAATGGAATGTGATTTAAAAGTGAAACCCAAAACGTGCTAGAGTACCTGTGAGGGGGGAAGAAAGAGAATATTGAAATCATACACAATAGAAATAGGCACAATATATAACAAAAATATATATACAAGGAAAATCATGTGTCCCAAAAACTAGTCAAGGGGTTGCCTCTGAAGAGGCATCATCCAGTACAGAACCAGTCGGGAGAGAAGGCTAAGGAGCCGTGGAAACTAGAGGTTTGGAATCTGCACCTGGAAGGGAATCTGTAGAAGTAGGAGTCGTAGGTGCTGGACTCAGTATATGAAGCTCGGCAGTACTCCTTGGACTAACAGTAGTGTTGGTAGTAGTAGGAGCAGCAGTTGGGCCCACTATAGATAGGAAAAAGGAATATGTGCCCAACATAGGAAAGGGTGGTGGAGCTGCAGTAGAAGGTCCAGGAACCGAGGAAGAGGCAGGTGGTGGTGGTAGTGGAATACCAATATGCTAAAGAATCATCCCTAACATCTACTCCATGCAGTCTTAGCGGCTATCGATATGAACCAAGTGTTTCTCCAACGTATCAATGAGGAGGGAAAGGGAGAGACCGACCGAGGGTGCGGGTGTAGGTGGGGTTGGTGGTGGTATAGAAGAAAGAAGGCTAGAAGAAGTGGGGTCAGTAGAAGGGGGTGGGGTGGGGAAGCTAGAGGGGGTGGAGAAGGAGGAGGTGCATCGACGGGTGCAGGAGGGTCAGCAGGTGGGTGGGACGGAGCCTGCGCAAGGACGTAGGCACCCCCTGTTTCAGACCAATCCCATGTGAATAAGAATGAGATAGTCCATCCGCTGGGGTGAACCTAACATTTCAAGGTGTAGAGATGGATAAAACACCGCAAGGTGGTGGGAAAGGTGAGTGGCATAAAACCCGTCGTCTAGGTTGCCCTGACGGCTGGTAAACATGGCATTGAAGTAGGAGGCGGTGAGGTAATGGAGGTCCTGGTAGTCCTGTCTGATGACACATGTAAGGAGATCCATGTCACAACCGGTCATGACCCCCATATCCTCGTGGTGGAGAAAAAGAATGGTGTTAAAGCACCGATGGGTAAAACGGAGGATTGGGTCAGTGATAAGGGTACTCTTCTAAAAGGTAGGGGTGTAGTGGTGGTCAAGCCTAGCAATCTCCCCCCACAGAGCAACGAGCTCAGAGAACTCAGGTCTGATCATGGTAGAAACATGGGGTGAGGTGATGGGATGAGGGTAGAAACTACACCCTCGGATGAAATCGGTCATGGTAAGCGAAAAATGTCGGTCGCCCAGCCGAAACCGAACCATGGGTACTGCATCAGTAGGTGTCTCCCGGTACTCCGCTCCATCGAACTCGAATGAGGTAGAAAACTCCAAAAATAAATCGTGAAAAATAGGAGTGATGACATGGAAGATCGAAAGTAAGGGAGTATGGCTGAGAAGACCCTCCAACTCTCCCCAGATTCCAAGCTGATGTGGAATATTGTTATCTAGATAGCGGCCGCTCAACAGAATCACACGGCGAGAAAAATTCCGAACTCTATTGTGTGCCAAGTTAGTGACAAGGAACACCATGCATAGATAGGAAACACATGAAGGTCATAGACCATTTGGAGGTGTAGCAGCAGGAGCCGGCTCTGGGGGTGGATCTGCTGAAGTAGACGGAGGCCTAGTGGTTGAATCGGTCGATGTAGGGCTAGTAGCAACTGAAGGGAGGAAAATAAGTGTGGAAACCAATGGAGAAGAAACAATCATGCTATGAGGCTCCGTACGGTGTGGTGAAGGGGAATTTGTGCTAGGTCCAGCCTACACTAAGGCAGTGGGTGGTGGAAGGATGTCCAACAGAGGGAGCTCATAGACTGGAGCATTTGGGTCGGCCTGCTTCAGAGTACAGATTCAGATCTATCGATAAATATGCCTCTCTCCCTTAGTGGCAGAGGTAGGCCACTTCCCCTGGGAAGGATCTCAGTCTTCCATAACCTGAAATATAAAAAAACCCAAACAAAATAAAAAAAAGAAATGAAAACAAAGAAAATATGAGAAAACTGAAAAATAAAAGTACACGGTGTGTACATCTCGACTACACGACGTGTAGTAAAAACTTGGTATCATCCTGTGTTCTCTGGATAAACACACCAATGGAGCATGGGATAGACCAGGAATGGATACATGGCGTATATCGAACATACAAACCGTGTTCATGCAAAGTGGACATGGTCTTGTATCTATAAAGACACGACCACAGTTTTAACATTTCTAATAATAAAAGGAACACCAGGTATGGATCAGACACGGTGTGTTCATTACCAGAAGAACATGGTCGTGGGGGGTAGATATGGGCTAGTCGAAGGAAATGGCATACATGACATGTACAGAACACACACGTTGTGTACGTGAACATGGGGTGCGAGGCCATGTGATGTGCTACACATGGATGGGCCAAAAGAAATGTCATACACGGCATGTACCGAACACACACGCCATGTTGATGAAAATGGTGTGTGAGTCCGTGTTCAAAAAGATTCCCAGGCATGATGGGGAAAGGTACACTTTGTGTACCAAACATACACACCGTGTATATTCAAATTGCAAAGAACTTTGTGCGTGGCCATGTACAAAGTACATGGTGTGTGTTCTTCATATCGTTTCCATGTACCGCGAAAGACGAATGGTTGGATAATCCCAAAATCACCCTAAACTGTTCAAAAACATGAAAGAGAGGGTGTATAAGGGCATACCTGGACCGAGGATCGCAATGCAATAGAAATAAGAACCTGAAATGCCTAGAATCGACAAATTTGAGCTAAGGGGGTTCGGGTATCATACAGGGGAAGAAAACGGGGGGAAGGGGACTTCGTGCAAAATAGCCTGAAGCTGGGTGGACACGACTTATATAGCCAAGGTACACAGCATGTAAATCCAGACTACACGCCATGTATCTCAATTTTTTATAGTAATATATATATATAATTATTATAAAAAACTATATAATAATTAATATTAATAATTAGAAATAATAAAAATGGATATATATATATATATAATTTAAAAATAAAACTATAAAAGTAATGTAGTGGGAAAATACATGCCATCTGTTTTGAAAGTGGAAAAATAGAAGTACAACCTTTGGTCTGGTTCTTGGGGTGAGGATAGAACTAGCGATCGACTATTCCGAATGGAAGCCCTCAACCACTAGAGTGAAGGTTGTACTGTTGCCGATATTTATTATTTATATATATTTGACCTATATATCCTTTACTACATGGGAAGAATAAAATTTACTCTGTGTGGTTTTTAATTATACAATAAGGGGACGAAGTAGAGAGATCAGTCGAGTTCGAACCCAGGTCTTTTGGAACCAAGGCCGAGACTTTTCCAATCAACCAACTTCACCCACATGACTTACTTTATATGTAAAATTTTTTCTACTTTATTAAGGAAAACATGGCACACACAACGTATATCGAAAGACATGTCATGTGGTTTTTATTAAAATGAAAAATGATGGAAATGGGGTGGTTCTCAGGATTTGAGCCCGGGTCCATGGGTTTTCTTATCAGTTGATATATATATATATATATATGAAATTTACTACACACACCGGGTAAGAAAATATAAAAAGGGGGAATCCCATGTCGAATGTAGGTTGGGAGGATTCGAACCGGTGATGGCTCGTATAAACTCAAGTGACCTTACCATTTACTCCAATATCATCCCTATTTATTAATTTGTTAATCTAGATATTTATAATAGCTAGAAAAATGAAAAGGAAAAATTATATGCCGTTTGTATAGGTGGTACACGGCGTGTATCCTATGGGTTACCTCCTAGGAAGTGCCTTTGTTTTAGGTCATTGGCTTGACCTACTTACCTTTTCTTACCTGAGCTGCATGGTGTCCAATGTTCCCACCATGTTGACTATGTGATTTTAAGACTTCAACCACTGTCTGTTCACCTTGAATGGTTGACCATCCTCTCCAGAAATTTCCACCACTCCATGAGGGAATACTCGTATAACGTGGAGTGGTCCCGGACATCGTGAATTTAACTTTCCTGGGTATAAGCGAAGATGATAGTTAAAGAGAAGTACATTATCACTGGGTTGGAAATAATTTCATGAAATCATCCAATTGTGAATGGCTCTCGTCTTCTCCTTGTACAACTTGGCATTCTCGTATGCCTCTAATCTGATTTCATCATGTTCTGAAAGTTGGAAATTCAACTTTTCTTTAGCTTCCTATAAATCAAAGTTCACGGCCTTGACAGCCCAGTAGTCATTGTGTTCAAATTCCACTGGAAGATGGTAGGGCTTTCCATAGATAAGGTGGAATGGGGACATTCCCAATGGTGTTTTGAAATTAGTCTGATATGCCCACAAAGCATCATCTAACATCTTGGATCAGTCTTTCCTCGAAATATTCACTTTTTTATCCAGGATCTTCTTGAACTCATGGTTGGAGAGCTCCACTTGTCCACTAGAATGTGGATGATATGGTGTCCCTATCTGATGCTTTACTCCAAACTTCGACAGTATTCCTCTCATCAGTGTGTTGTCGAAGTGGGTCTCTCTATCACTGATCAATACTTGAGGAACTCCAAACCTGCTAAAAATATTTTTCTTTAAAAATATCATGAATACCTTGACTGTGTCGTGTGTTGTAGCAGTGGCTTCCACCCATTTGGAGACGTAGTCGGCGTAGACCAGGATGTAAGTGTTCCCAAGAGATGGGGGAAAGGGACCCATGAAATTTATGCCCCTGACGTCAAAAATCGCGACCTACAAGATTGGGTGATGGGGAATCTCATCTCTATGTCCCACATAACCAGACCTATGGCACTGATCACAACCGGAATAAAAGGCCCGAGCATCCTTATGAATAGTGGGCCAGAAAATCCCAGATTGTGGGATCTTTTCTATCATACGGTCATGCCCATGATGTCCCCCAACTGGTGAGGCATGATAGAACTCGAGGACACCGTGAACATCATTCTCTGAGATACAATGGCATATCACTCCAGCTTCAAAGGATTAGAATAGAAGAGGATCCTCTTAAAAATACCTTTTCACATCAGAGAAAAATTTATTCCTTTCCTTGAAGTAGAGGTCGGGGTGAACGACACCTATAACCAAAAAATTAGCGATATTAGCATACCATGATCTAGGTGTTTTGTTAACTGAAAAGAGTTTCTCATCAGGGAAATCCTCCTTGATCTCCCAATCTTCCTCCTCCAAATGAGGTAGCTCTAGGCAGGAGAGATGGCCAGCAACAACATCTTGACTCCCCTTCTTATCCCGGATCTCCAGATCAAATTCTTGTAAGAGCAGTACCCAGTAGATCAGTCAAGGATTTGGATCTTTCTTGTTCAGTAGGTGCTTTAGTGCTTCATGGTTGGTATAAACAATAACTTATACAGCACTAAGTAAGAATGAAACCTGTCAAATGAAAAAACCACTATAAGCATCTCCTTCTCTATGGTGGTCTAGTTGATTTGTGCCTCATTGAGAGTCCTTGTGGCTTAATATATATGTCAGAAAATCCGATCAAGATGCTAGCCCAAGACTTCTCCAACTGCATAGTCACGAGCATCACACATCACCTCAAATTTTTCCTCCGAGTTAAGAGAAATCATAATAGAGATTCCACCGTGTGCTGCTTCAGATGCTCAAAAGCTCTGGAACATCTCTCATAGAACACAAATATGGCATCCTTGGTTAGAATATTGGTGAGGGGATGAGATATTTTGGAGAATTTGCGAACAAACCACCTGTAGAAACTGGCATTCCCCATGAATCTGCGGATGGCTCTGACAGAAGTCAGAATACATAGTCATGAAATGACTTTTATCTTCACAGGGTCTACCTCTATCCCCTTAGTTGGGATTATTTGGCCGAGTACGATGCCACTTTGCATCATGAAATGACACTTTTCCCATTTCAAAACTATGTTAGTGTTCTCGCATCATTCCAAAACTAATTCCTGGTGCCGCAAACAAGTGGCGAATGATATCCCGTAAATGGAAAAATCTTCCAAGAATACCTCCAGGATATGTTCCGCCATGTCATGGAAGATGGCTAGCATACAGTGCTGGAATGTGGTGGTGGAATTGCACATTTTAAAAGACATCCTTTGGTAAGTAAATGTACCAAAGGGGAAATTGAAGGTGCTCTTTTGCTGATCCTTTGAAGTAATGGAAATCTGATTATATCCTAAATAACCTTGGAGGAAGCAATAGAAGTTGTTCCCTGGTAGTCTCTATAACATTTGATCCATGAATAGAAGGGGGAAATTATCCTTCCTTGTAGCATCATTTATCTTCTGGTAATCCACACAGACTTTCCAGCCCGTGACAGTATGTGTAGGGATGTCCTCATTCTTTTCATTTGATTTCATAGTGATACACCCTTTTTGGATACCACTTGTAGGGGACTCACCCATAGACTATCTGAGATGGGAAAGATGATGCCTGCATCCAAAAATTTAATCACATATTTTTTTACAAATCCCGTTATAGGGGTATTCAAGTGCCATTATGGTTTCTGAGATTGCTTATAACCTTCTTCATGTAACACCTTTTGGGTGAAAATGGTAGGGTCGATACCCTTAAAATCAATGAATATCCACCCAATAGCATGCTTCCATTGATTCAGAACCTGTAGAAGTGCATCTTCCTGCTCCTGTGACAGTTCTGCGTTAAGTATGACCAGAAAAGTTTGATTGGATCCCAAATACCCATACTTTAGAGAAGATAGAAGAGGCTTCAGTTCGAGTTCTGGTGACTTTAAAATCGAAGCAACAAGGGGTTTCACTTTTTACCATTCCAGACTATCAGGAAAAACCATATGTTTCCAAAAGAGGCCACCCTGGCCTTCCATGAATTGAAAATCTTCTGGAGCTTCTTCATCTGGAATTTCTGGTATAATAAAGTTATCTAAAGTAATAGAACATACCATATCATCCTCTTTTTCACTCAAATAATTATCCATGGTGGTTATAGCATAACAATCATCATTTTCTGAAAATGATGCATGTTTGATAACCTTGAAGATAGTGTAGGAGACTTTTTCATATACTACTCGGGAAATCAGCTCATTTTGGTGCACATCGATTTGTACCTTCCCAGTTTCCAAGAAAGGTCTTCCAAGTATGATAGGTGCCTCTTGGTCATCCTCCATGTTGACGATGATAAAATCCGTAGGGAGGATCAGCCTAACCATTTTGACCAGAACATCCTCTAGTAGTCCCTTTGGATGTTTGATGGTTCAATCAGCTAGTTTAAGGGCTACATAGGTAGGCTTCAAATCATTGAGGCCTAGCTTCTTGAAAACTCGAAGGGGCATGAGTTTCATGATGTCCCCAAAGTTACAGAGGGCCTCCCCAAAATAGCACGGTCCAATGGTTCAAGGAACAGTAAAAATACCTGGATCCTGGAGTTTGGGTGGAATTGAATGTTGGATGACTGCAGAACCACACTTGGTTAGGTAAATAGTTCCCATGTCTTCTATTTTTATTCTGTTGAAGTGAATTTTCTTCATGAATTTGTCATAAGTGGGCATCAATTTTAGTGCCTATGAAAATGTAATATTTATGTGCAGATATTTAAATATGTCCCTGACTTTGTTAAACTGGTAGTCGAGATTTCTATGCTTCAATCTCTTTGGGAAGGATAAGGCAAGGTTCAAAGGGTTTGACAACCTCCTTCCCTTTATTCTAAAAATCCTCCTTCTGTGGGATTTTGGATGAGGAGGATTCGGTATTGGTACATTCTTCATCAACATGGGGTGGCTTGGATACACCTAACTATGCTGGTTTGTTCTCATAGAGCACTTTTCAACTCCCAAGCATGATAGCATGGGCCTCCTCCCTCGGGTTCTTCTCTGTGTTGCCCGGTAGAGTACCAGGTTTCCTTCTTGAGATTTGGTTTTCCAATTGGCCAATATGGTTTTCTAGGCCTAGAATTGAAGACTCTTGATTTTGGAACCTAGTCTTATAAGTAGATATTAATTTGGCCATAATATCCAATAACCTTGAGGTGTTCTCCTGCTGAGGCTGTGGTGGATGTCATGGCCGTTGTGGGTGAGGGTTATGATACCCTTGCTGTTGATAAGGGCCCTATTGGGGATGTTTTTTCCTCTGGTATTGGTTATGATAAAGAGTCTAGTTGTATTCGGGCGGAGGATTCTGATGTTGTTGACCCTAGTTGTATTTTGTTGATCATTCCATGTCGGGTTATGGTACTACTGGTACTGTTTTGGCCCTTGATTTTGTGCAACATAACTTACCTTGCATGTCGATGGGCCTCTAGTAGAACTGAGGCATTCTCCCATGATGTGGTAATCACCACATTAGCTACATGCTGGATTATTTTCTGCATGTACTTGGGATGTGCCCTTCAGATTGATCAGGTCGATCTTCTTGGACATAGCATCTAAATGGGAAGCTAGCATGGTTGTTTCATCAATGTTATGAACACCTCGTTTCTGTGTGTCCTTCTCAGAATTCCCCTCGATGTTGATGGCCAACATGTCCTCTATTTGTTCGAAGAGTTATTCGGGGGACTTCCATATTTCCATACCTCCATCAGCAGCATCAACCACATACATGGTATTAGTTGTCAATCCTCCGTAGAAGGTTTGGACCTACATCCAAAGTGGAAGTCTGTGGTGTGGGAAAGTGTGCAACATCTCCTTGAAGAACTCCCCTGATTCGTATAATGATTCGTATAATGATTCTGTGTCATGTTGCTGGAATTTGTAGATCTCATTCCGCAGTGTCATCATCTTTTAGGGTGGGAAGTATTTGGATAGGAACGTCAGGGATAGCTCCTACTAGTTGAGGATAGATCATTGTGTCAAGTATTTAATTCAGTCTTTCACCTTATCCCTTGGAGAGAAGGCGAAGAGGTGAAGATAGATGTTGTCTGTGGAAACTCAATGGTTGTGGAACATGTCACAGACCTCCAGAAAATTGGAGAGATGCACATTTGATCCTCACTGGGAAGGCCTCCGAATTGAACAGTGTTCTGTATCAACTACATTATAGAAGGCATGATCTCGAAGTGTAGGGCCTGCACTAGTGGACGGACGATGCCTGTTTCAGCTCCGTGAATCAATGGCAGGTCATACTCCATGAGAGTATGGCATGGAGGTGGCTACTGAGGAAGGGGAACCAGTATGAATTGTTGGTCCTGAGGGGCGTAGAATGGCCCCTAACCTTGGTTAAAATATGGAATCTATTTTGGTTGGAATTGTTGGAGATATTGAGGGTTTCAGTTGTCATCTAGTCCTAACTGCTATCCAGCTCCTTGGACAGCAGCTGGATTTCCTTCCTCATTCTACACCAGTGGAGTTGTTTGGTTGTGTTTGTCCATTATTGCTCATTGGCACCTCAAAAACATATGTTTGATCTCCGAGTCAGTTGGGAAAAATCCTAATGACTCAGTGTTCTTGGAACGCGTGAGGTGACCACTCATACACATAAAGGCTTGTACAAAACAAAACAAAACACCACGCGTAAATAAGTAATAATAAAGATAATCAGAAATGATAATAGAAAAGAAATTTTAGTGAATTTATTATTTTTATTTTCACTAAACTTTTATACAAATTTAATTAAAACAAGAATAAAATTAACTCTATGTTCCCCACCAATGGCACCAAAATTTGGTGAGTCTTTTCACCAAAGGTATGTTTTCGGTGTCCCAAATAATTTTTACCCTAACAAGTATAGCACCAGTAAGGGGTCGACCCACAGGGAATTTAAGAAGTTTATTTTATCTTTCTTAAATTAGTTGGTATTTTTCTTTTAGCAAAGGTTGTTGAATTTAGAGTCGATTTTTGCTGATTTTTTTTATACAAGAAGAATAATTTGTTTCATGTTCCTATTAACAAATTTCTTAACAAAATGAAAGTAAGTATGAGAAAATTTTATTTTGATGTCAATAAAGAGAGAAATGCGTTGGGGTTACAGATTTATGATAAGTAGATTATTAAATCAAATTGGTTATGAGTTTTGTTGTTTATAATAACCCAACACTCTAGGTTCAATTTGTAATAAATTTCCCTTGGTCCAGTAAACATTATTTTTAATGTTGAAAAAACTAACTACTTGGTCTGGTAGTTAGTGTTTAACATATCTTTATTTGGCTTAGTCCATTTTGAGTCAACAAATAATTTCAATTGTCATGAAACTATTCATCGGTATTCCTTTTTTGAATCCCTGAAAATTCTTCCCTTGGTCTGGTACAAAATTTCAAGTGATAAGATGAAGTGATTTAAGAAGAATAAGAAGAGTTTATTATAACAAGCACATTCATAGAAAATTAATTCAAATTACAACTCATAATCTCCCACAACCCCAACACACAAGGTGTTTAGTTACACATGGAGGTAAATATAAACACAAGACTCTTGATACATGATGTGATCATGCTTGAAACATCGAGGTGAAAATGATTCTTCGGTAGATGGTGGAATGATGGTAGTACAACGACAGAGCATCTCTCCTTCAGAACATCAACCCTTTTCTCCACAAAAAACTACAACACCCCCTCTTTTTTGGTCCAGAGGATAATGCCCCATTTTATAGAAAAAAATAAGTACACGGCGTGTGTAAAAAGTACACACCGCATAATTTTTTCTATGAGTTTTTTCCTTCATTTTCTCTACTGGTAGGTGGCCTAACACGCCGTCATTGACTTTGAACATGGATTCGCCGAGTTGGTGAATGTACATGGCATGTAGCGCTGCCATACATGGCATGTAGTCTTATTTTTCGATCACCAACTTCTTCTATAAATGTACACATGATGTGCATCAGTGGAACATGGCATGTCCCCTTCAGCCGACCACATGGGCGTATAGATTCTTCTCGTCCACCAACTGCTTCTAGAATGGTATACATGGCATGCATAGTGTGAACACGGTGTGTACAGGATTCCGGTTACATGGGAATGTACTTGTCCTAGTCTTCCCATGTCTATACATCAATGGACACGACGTGTATATAAGTACATTCCATGTAGTTGTAAATTTTTTCTCAATTCTTCCCCGTTTTTTGTATTTTGCCATAAACCTCCTCGAAATGAACAAGATCACCAAAATCAAAGTATTTGTTCCCCAAGAAGTAGGTAATTGCTGAAAAAAATTTCTAATTTTTTCAATAGAGTATATGAAAATGTATACACAAATCAGGTGCATTAGTTCTCGAAAGAAAACCTCCATCAAAATGAAAATGAAAATTATTTCTTTGTTTTCCCACCATGTTTAAACATAGGGTATTGAATTATTCACAAGTGTTTAACTCAAAAATATATCTTAAATCTAAACAAATTCCCTAATACCACTCTTTCATTACCCATACCTACTAAATTTTATTTTATGGTTGTAATGATAAAAGTGACCCCCAAATCCTACCTCTAAAATGATATGGTTTGGTAACTAGTTTCATGGGTGTAAAACTCATATATGTGGGGAATTTTCCACATAAATCCATAGAATGATATACAAGAACTACATATTAGAACTATATAATATAAAAAAAGAAATCTTTAGACGTACAATATTTTATGTAATGTTATGAAGGAATATAAAGATAATTTCCCTACACTAAATACCAAAATAAAAAACTCCTTCTGAAACAACTCTTACTCTAAAAAACCACTGCAACATGAGATAATATTGTCCATACCTATCAGAGAATCCACCCTAAAATATATATATAATCATAAAAAATAGGAGTGAGAACACATTTATACTTATTATCATCCTTTGTAAAAACATTCATGCCAATTTGGATGAATATTTCTAAATCCATAGTGAAAAATAGTGAAACCAAGATTAGTACCAATCCCAAGTCAACCGCTATCCCAACCTCACCAATGATCACCCTTAAAATACACATATAAGTATTATAATATATTAATCAAGAAAATACATCAAGAAGGTACCAAGAACCATCTTTTGCACAAATCTAGTCAACTTTACATCCAAATATAAAATTCTTTGGAAAACCTATCAATTTCATATCCCCACACAAAAATAACGCATCAAATCATTACCACTACTACCAAACCATAGAAAAAAACCACTAACTTATACCACATCACAAACCACATCATCACTACCACATAACCATTGCCTCATAAACATATCATTTCATATCACCACATAATAACACTATGTCTTGAAGAGAATGTAGAAGAGTGTGAGTATTCAGTCATCTATAGAAACCACATATTAGATATTGGGGATACACCCATAACCCAAATGATTATTTGGGAATTTATTGTGTTACTGGACTTGTCCAGTGGTGTAGACAAAACAACATAATGAAAAATGATATATGATGGTAATCAAGTCCACCTTAGGTTTTAATTCCTATCAAAACACTTTTATAAGCCCAACTCATCACCACAACATCATCGCTACACAACATAAACTACTATCACCTCAAAAAAAACCACAAGACAACACCCTATCAATAAAATAACCAAACAAAAAACAACAATTTTTTTTTTCAATTTCATAATTTATTTCTGATACAAAATTAATTCTTTTTTAATCATATTTATTCATTTAAAACATAAATTATTTTAACTCCCATATTATATAACCACTTCCTTTTTTTCAAAAATATATAATTTAATTAAAACAAGTTATGTGAACTAGTTGAATTCATTATATTCAACACTTCGCTTATTTCAATATGTATAAATCACATTACACTTATTTATTTCATCTTATTATTTTTAGAAAGCTTTTATATCATTATCTAGTTTCTTCCACACCCTAGTAAACTAAAATACTCTCACCACCCACCATAACCACACCATAGTATCAACAAGCCAATAAAATATCATACCAAACTGCCTCTACCATAGTAAAAAAACCACACCATAGTAACAACATTTATTATAAAAAATTTAAAACAAAATTCTATCACAGTATTAAAGAAACCATTTATTAATGTCTTCTATGATTACTTATCACACCATGTTCATCACAACAACATGAATAGACTAGTTCTAGATTTCTAAATTTTTTACTCCATTCCATTTTTATAAAAATTCAACTATGTTGAAGTATGATTCCACATAATCAATGAAAAAAATATTCAAATCATAGTAGCATTATTATAAAAATAATGAATGATGACTCAATTAATAACAACATGTGAAGTTATATAAAGGGTAGAAAATACAATTCCCGTTTTTTTATTTAACTCACTAAATTTATTAATAAAATTATTAATCTACAGAAAAATAATACTAAATCATGATTATTACATATTAATAAAAAAAATAATAGATAATTTGAATCACCTACATCAAATAATGCTTGATAAATACAACTTTTATAAGAGAAGAAGTACCAATGATCTGACAGCAAAAAAATTACATGAAACATTATCCAAAAAAATAAAAAATAAACCACCCATCATTCATTCATCTATAATACAAGAAAACTAAACACAAACCACTTAGATAACCATTAAAAGATAAAAAACAATAAAGAATAAAAGTATATACAAAATGGGGTATCTTAGATCATTTGAAATATTGGTAAAAAATATATCAAGGTTCTCTCTCTTTGTTTTTGGAATGATTATTTTTTTGAAAATTCCAAATGACCATAGTACAATGTAGTTTTCGTTATCATAGATATTTTTGTATGGTGACATAGTTTCATAGTGTTTTCAAAAATTTTATGGCTCCACATTGGGATTATTTTAATGGAAAATAAGGATTTATGCATTGTATTTTAGGAGAATCAAAAATAAACTAAAGTTGTATGTGTTCTACACAACATTGATTTCATGAACCAAAGATAGACTCTATGTGAACTAAAAAGGAAGAATGTGAGGGAGTACATCATTTGTGGATGAATATGGTGAATTATGGCCCCATCAAAGTTTTTTTCTCTATATGAACTACAAAGATGGATTAGTTCATGGAGGGATTGTAACTTTTGGATTCAGGGAGGTGAATTTTATCCACAATAATGAGATCATCATTTTTGGGAGGAAGACAGTAATTTAGGGGGCACTGTGAATGGATAAATGTTTAATGCATAACACATAGAAAGTTTAATATTTACGTAATAGTCTTATAAAAAGGATTTTTATGTAATTATGATTAGAGGGTTTTGTGAATCTATTTTCATATTTAAATACCCATAACATTATCAATGAGTTTGAGAGAATTTTATCAGATAATATTATCAATGGAAGAATTCATCTTTGTTTGAATTGGTTCATGGAAAAGGATTTAGGGAAAGAAGTTATTTGTGAAAGAGGTGATCCATAAAGATGTTAGAAAAGGCCAGTTCATTAAGGAGGTAGTTTGCAGAGGATGTTTTTAGAAGGGGTTTGTGAGTTACTAGAGCTCATAAAAGAAAATTAGTTTCTACGAATCAACTATCTATAGAATAAATAAAGTACATGAAGTAGGATGGTCTATGGAGAACTCGCACCACATGGTGTAAGGCAGTTTGTGAAGTGAATATGGAAGTTTGGGGATTGGATGAAAATATTTTTCAAAATAAATTTTCTCAAACTAGTAGTATAAGGAAAATTGGATTTCACATATGATGTGAAAAATGAATTCATGGACCACTCTTATATGTGTGAAAAAACTATAGGGTGATTTGGAATAATAAGAGATTCCATTGATGAATAAGTGAACATTATAATTGTGATTACTTGTAATAACAAAAGAATAGTGAGTTAACTCTAAACATTGTATTGGTAGTGAGATTTATTGGATATGGTATAGAGGCACATCACCTTTTTTATTCTACTTGAAAATTTCCCAATTAGGGTGAACCAAGTAAAATTGTTGTCCCCTGTGCTTGTTTTAATTCTCATATTATTATCTTCCATGGGATGTAGAGGGAAAAGTTATTTTTTAACAACGAAATAAGATCCAAATCAAAAAAAAATTAAATTTTCCATACCCTGATTCACCCCCACCTCTCGAATGGTATTTAACCTATTTGGGATAATAATTTGTGTTAGAGTAATGGTTGAATGTTAGTGGTTCACTATCAGAAAAATAAATGGAAGCTATTAATCACAAATAAATTATGATATTCGATATAAAATATTCAAAAATATATAATAATTTAATGAAAAACTTATTATGATCTTGGGGAAAACATGTTTTTATAGCTACAATTCCTAGAATTTATTACAAAATGGACAATAACATTTAATCATATGAAGAACATAGAAAATTGGATGATAATTCAAAAGGAATAAATTCTTTAGTGGAAGCCTTGTCAATCATAATATATACGAAGGAGATATCATGAACATCATCACATGATATGTGGGGAAATATTCTAAATAACTATGATGGTGATTAAAAATTATGAGAAGAAAATTTCATGTTTCATGGAATAAATATGAGGACTTGAGAATACACCCCCAATGTGTTGGTAGATGCATTATTTGATTTAGTAAATGTTATTATGAATGACATGTGTGGTCTTGGAGATGTCATAGAATATTTGAATATATTTAAACACATCCTGAGAAGACTCCCCCTACATTTTAATATAGAATTCTCCATACTAGAGGATAAATATCCTACGTAATTGACATTAGATATCTTATACAGTACTCTTGTCACATACAAGATGAAAAATTATTATTAAACTTCTATTGAAAATGGAAAGTCTAATGAAGTGTCATTTAAAACCTTGAATAATATTACTTTTGAAAATAGACAGGAATAAGAAATTTTGGATGAGGTCATTCCATTCCTCTCCTAAAATATGAATATAGTAAGAAGAAAGTTCAAAGGCAATCATCCATTTTCATGATTTTGATGTTGAAGGATTGGAAATCATAAAAAAAATTGTCCTAATAAGATTCAAGATGATTATAAGGATAATAATTAACTTATAGGGAATAATTATTCAGCCAATATAAAAGGTAGGAGAAGTAGTAAGATATATTTTATTAAAAAGAATAATATTCTTTCAAAAGTAGATGATAGTTTGGAAGAATATGAGGGAGAAGAGTTAGAGGACTAAAGGGATATTGAAGAAAATATTGTAGTAGAAGTTCTCATAAATTCCCAAACAATGTAAGAATGTGACAATGACAAAGGTGAAGTCAAATGAACAGTTGACCTTAAAATATAATTTGATGTTTCATTTGAATAGATTGACATTTAGAGATCCAAAATAATGAAATTAAAAAGGGTGGATAATAATGTCAAAAATTATATGCAACATTATAAAAAAGATATTTTTTAGAAAGATGATGAAATTGAGAGTCTTAAATATTAAAATCCAGAATCCTCAGATAAAATCACTTTGTACAAGCTCAAATTTGAGGAACAAATCAGGATTGTGGATAGTCTCACCAACATAGTAAAAGATTGAGACAAACTCAAAAATGATATTGAGTAAGAGATTGATGGATTATGTAGGAACCTAAAAGATGGGGAGAATAAAATTATTGATCAAAATGATATAGTTAGTGAGGATATTGATCACAAATAGAAAGAAGCGATGGTTGAAGTCAGACCACAAGTACCCACTATGAGATTTAAGATTTACTTTGGTATGATTCAAAATAAGAATTATCAGAGAACTCAAGGGACAACTAGTAGTGTAGTAGTGACATTGAAGAATTTACCCCACATTAGATTTTAGTGTTTTGGAAATATGGGACACTCTGAAAATTTTTGTTCCAAAGCTAAGAGGCACATAAGGGAAAAAATAAATAGAGGCATCCAAATAGTTCTCAATATTGTAGGATATCATTTGATTGTCATTTTTTTAGGTGTGGTTGATTTGGACACATGGAAATATATTTTACATCAACTATATAGAGTAATAATCCAAAACAGACTCAAATATTTAGTAATAAATAGCTCCAAGAATCCTAAAATGATATGAAAATAAGAAATTTAATTCCTACATTATAAGAAAAAAATGGCACAGAATATTCTGAGAATGACAAAAATACCATTCAAATACATGGATGAGAAAGAAAAAAGAGAAGAATATAAAGTGTTTGTAGAGATTTATTTCAAATCATTAGATCTCACTAGAATATGGATCATTTATAGTAGATGAACCTCTCATATGATGGGGAATAAGGATATGATTACTGAAACCATATACGAAAAAGAAGGAATTGTAAAATTTGGTAATGGTGAATTCCTGAATATTATTGTCTTGAGAAAATACATGATTGGGGGAAAATACATGAGATATGAAGATGTCTTGGTTTTTGAAGGTATAAATCACGACATAATAAGTTTTATACACTTATGTGATTGAGGACATACAATAATCCTTACTAATAAAATATGTGTCATCAATTAAAAATATAGTGAAATGTTTTTGTTGGGAAATCATACAAAGGAGTATCTCCATCTTTATATTATAAAATAAGATTAACGCTTTCTATCCAATGAAGAATTAAATAATTTATAGAATAAATATCTTGGTCATTTGATCCAAACATCCTAGAAATATCTAGTAAAATGTGATGTTTTTAGAGAAATTTTTAGGTTATCACATGATTGCACCCATGATTTTGATTCATTCCAATAAGGGAATATCATTCAAAATACATGTAAGGAAAAAGGTAAAAGGTCAACATAATTGCTTGAGTTAGTGCATATTGATGTGTGAAGGTCTATTGTACCAAGATCTATTAATGGTAGAAGATATTATGTTATTATAATTGATTATTTTAGTATAATGGCATGGTTTTGGTCATCACCCACATGTCTGAGTTGTTTAGTTTCATAACACATTATCGAAGGGAAGATGAAAAGTTTCTAGGTAAAAAAATTAGGATGTTCCAAACCAATAATAAATCAGATTTCATAAACATCAAAGTGGTGTATTATTTTAAGAAACATGTGATAAGGAACAATGTTTCAACCATAATAACTCCATAGAAAAGTAGAGTTGTTGAGAGAATTAATTGAATTATTAATAACATGGCTAGAATAATGCTCATTGGGTAAGACCTTCTAGATATGTTTTGGAAATAAGAAGTGATGACATTTGTATACACGTAAATAGTGATGTAGAATGGAATAAATATCTCCATACAAGCTATGGCATGGAAATAATCATATGTTTAACTACTTTATAGTCTTTAGAAGTAAGTGTTTTATCCTAAATAAGGAGAGTCAAAGTAAATTTGAATCCTAGGAAGAGGAATGGATATTTAAAAGCTACTCAAGAAATATAAAATCATAAAAAAATTATTAAGAGGCTAGGAAAATCTGAAGGTAGTTATGATATGCTTGTGCAATAAAATTTGTTGAATCTTCAGCAAATGCATGGACAATTTTCTGAGGATAATGATAAAGAGATAAGAAAATCAAGGGTTGTTCTGGTACAAAAAAAATATATACTGAAGAAAATTCAAATAATAAAAAGTATGAAAATTAACATATATTTGTATATAGACCAATGAGCCATGCTGAAATTGATAGATAGATCATAATCAGAGATCAGATGGTGCTAGTGTTGACAAGGAGGATGAAGACTCTAAATCAAGCATCTTCCTTATCCTAGGTAGTTTCAAATTTTTTTAAATAAGAATAAAGATATGATATTTGGGTTTAATAAATTAATGAAGAACTTAAATAAATATAAAATAATCATATATGGGAGATTTTCTTGTGACCAGCAGATAATAATGTTGTAACACCCGAATGTTTTTATGAAATATTTTCCATAAATAATTTTAATTCTTCAATAGCTTACAGTGCATGAAATAATGAGATTAAAAAAACCACGAGACTCTATTAATATATAATGACCATTTTAACCTATATGTTAAGTTAGAGGGAATAAGTATAACTAACTTATGATATTTTTTGGTAAATTCCATGGCTATCAATTATTTATGAAAAATATAAATCAATTCTATTTTTTATTTTTTTATTAGTAAACTAAGTGAATTATAATTGGTAAATTATATTAATAAAATATTTATGTTATGTATTTAATAAAATATTTTATATATTCATCTAATAGATATTTTAGTCATAGGTTATTAATAAACTCTGTTTGATGTAAAAGACAAATATTTTTTAAAAAAGGGTAGATTTATGTCTTTTAATAGATAACCCTTTTTAAATTATGATTTTGATACATTAATAATTTTTATATTTTAAAATAAACATTTTCTATGGAAGCGGGATATACGAATTTACATTGGATAAATTTTTGATATTTTTAGGATAACTTTTCAGTTTTGATAAATAGTAAAAATACACAAAAATTTAATTAAGAATAAATATTTTTCATTGAAATAATTTATATGATTAAATTATATTATTTAATTGTTTTAAAGTATAAATAAAATATATTTTTATTATTTTAGATAATGTAGGTCATTGGCATTAATTTTACATTGAATTCAGATGTAAAAACATTTCAATCTTTTCTAATGTTTTAACATTTAAAATATTTTTTCTCATTTGGACAATGAGATAAATTTCAAATTAATTAATTTAATTTCTATGATTTTAATTATTTAAAATTAATTCTACATTTATAATCATTAGTTCTATATTAAGTAAATAGATTTATTTTATTTTTGGGTATTACGAATAGTAACTTTGGTAATTTTTATTAATACGATAAAATGGTAAATTTGGTAATTAAGTATAATAAAAATGTTATATAATTACCCTAATATTTTTATTAATATAATTGTATGAGTATGTTTCTACCTAGACCATCTTTTTTTGAAATTTTATCCATTGAATTCAACTTGGATGAGATTAGGACATTTAATTTATTTTTTTTAAAGAAATGTAAAATATATCTCACTCAAATTTTAATAACATAATCATTTTTAAAATAAGGTTATATAGAAGATAAATTAAATTATAAATAAAAATTAAAAATTAAAAATGTTTTTCTTCATAATGGTAATTTATTTATAATTTTAAATAAATAAATAAGTACATTACAGGTTTATACGTTGAGGATGCCGAAATTATCAAATTAATGAAAAATCATTAAACTATTTTTTATTAAAAATATAATAACCATTAATATAAATAAATACTTTTAAAATTATAATTTTGATGTATATCTTGACCATAATCATCCAAGGGTCGAGTTATTGACCATTTGGAGCCATATGTATATGGTTTTGACACTTATATTATTTTATTTAGACTGATGTTAAAGTTGTCACATTCACGTTTTAAAAATTATAACGTTTTTAATGATGGATTTTCCCATATAATTCTGAGATATAGTAGATTTATCTTTATTATAATATTTATTTATTTTATTCAATATGTCAATGTATTAAATAATTAGACAAAACTGATGTTGTAATTATTTTTTTAATAGAGATAACAAATAAATGTTATTAATAATATTAAAATAAATATAATTTGCACTAATTAATATGTTCAATAAATTTTATATATGACCTTTACATATTAGGAAAATAATAAAATATTTTCTTTATGTTATCCTATTATATTAATATTTTTAAAAACCAATAAATTGAATTATTTTAAAATTGACACTATTGTTTGTTAATCAAAATAATGTTTTATTAAATTATTTTAAAATCATAAAACATTTTTAAAAATATATAATAATAATGATATGGTTCAAAATTTTCTAATATATTTATTTATGGCCTAATTTACAACAAATACGTAAATATTTCGCCCTTTTAATATTTAAATATTTGTTACCTTTATTTAAAAATTAAATATAAGAAATAATTATTAATAAAAATTATAAGATTTAAATTGACAAAAAAACTTCTCTAAAATTTATTTTTTTATTATATTACAGATCTATATCATCTAATCTATGAAATTGGGAAATTTTTGAGGATTTTGGATGGGGTTTGATTTTATTATAATTTAATATTTTTTGAGAACCCAAAATTGCCCCTCACCTCAATTATAAAAGAGAACCCCCTCTCTCAACTATTCACTTCACTTTAACCTTTATTATCATCTATACCCTGAAAATTTTCTTTCTAAACTTCATTAGTTACATTATATTGGTTTTTTTCTACTTCAAATACCAACTCTAGCACTTTAAGATGAGATTTAGAGGGATCACGTCGAAGAAGAGTTAATCTCCTCTACCGATTCATTCAAACTTCATTCTTCTTCAACATCCTATTCATGAGTTGTTTAATTATAAAGTAATAAATCTAGAATCAATTATATACTTATATTTTGGTTATGATAATAAAACAACTATATCTCATCTTCTATCCATTCTATGAAAAATGAAATCACCACGTGTGTGTATGTACGGCATACCGTCTCCACATCGTAGTGTAATATATTTTTTACAAACACCTTAACTAGATTGGTATAATGATTTAAATAATAACTATATATTATTAGTATAAAATTATTTTAATTATAAAATATAATACACCATCCAATTCAAAACCATTCATCATATCTGGGAATGATATTGTGGCTAATGCGTACGTAAAGTATGTCGTCTCCATGATGCGATGTGATTCATTATACATGATATTCATTATAAAATTGTAATATAAATCAATAAAATGAATAAAATGAATTAATATGATATATATTATTCTAATATCGATCTATAAATTATATAATTATAACCAAAGAGGGGGAACAAGAACTTTTCTAACAAAAGATGTGTTAGAAAATAAATAATTTTACAACTGATGGATGAGTAATAATCTTACTAACCAACATATGATAATATGATCATATATGATATTATAAAAACGAATATTATTCTGAATTAATTCAATTAAATTATTTAAATTATTATATAGGAGTTTGGTATACATACAAAGGAAATCGGACCTAAGGTAAGGGTTAATTTCGCAACCTTGTTTTTATCTGATATTGTTTATACACAAGTATTTACTAGTGTAATTTATAATCCATGTCCATGTTTTATACATATGTATTATAATATATTATTAATATATTTATACTATTTTTTATATTAAATTGGTGAATTTTAACAAAATTTAATGAAAGAAATATTTTTCCAATTTTGTTATGATTTACTTTTTGACTATCCAACAAAAGTAAAAGAATAATGTTTTCATTTAACTTATATGGAGTGAATAGATATTTATGATTTCCAAAATCCTCATTTCCATGAAACTTCCTTTACAAAATTTCATGTTTATTTTTAAAAATATTATTTTAGTTTAAAATTTTGTGGAATTTTTAGAAAATAAAATGTATTTGAAGAAGAAATTATATTCTCCTCAAGAAATAATTTCAAGTTTATTATCAAAATTATTTTCCCTCAAAAGATGAAATTATTTAAGTATAGTTATGTTCAAATCCCTATTATTACTATGGTTTTATTTTATTTATGATTTCACTCTATTTATTAAATAAATTTGATTTATATGGATTATGATGGAATGATGTTTAAGAATAAAATTTAATTCTTTGGGTTATGAAATGATGAATGATTCATGTTATTGTGGGACACATAAGAATGATATCATTTTGGGATTGGTGGCACATATATCTCCCTCCAATGCATTGGGTATAGATTTATATCTCATTATATAAGAATGGATGGAATGAGAAATTATCGTGGTTACGTAGTATAAGGCTTGAACATGGAGTGAAATCTGTTCAATAATGGAATTTTTCCGCTATGCTAAACTTGGATATTAAACTTGACTAATATGAAATGATTTTATATGATTATGTGTATTCCAAAAAAATCATTTAATATTTTTTGAATTTTGCGATTACGTTTATTGATTCTTATGAACTTTTATGATTTACCGCATGGCGTGATATTACGATATTTCATTTATAGGATACAATTTTAAAATGTTATTTTCCTATGTATTATGATTATGATATGATTGATATATCCCTTTTTTACCCTTAATGATCATTTGATCCCACCATTTTATATGTTTCTATTCCCCATGTCATGAATAATGTAATTAAGTAAGATATGTTAAAAATGGGTTGATTTATGATGAAATAAGTCAGATATAATGAAGTTAAATTATTACCAGTTGTTTATGTTTCATAATTTCTAAAGGCATTTTATGTATACCATCTAATCATGGAATTGTTATATTTTCAAAGGATTATTTTCTGATTTTTATTTAATATCTATGTTTGTAAAGTATGGGTCATTATAGTTGGTATCAATGGAAAGGTATAGTTAACATTTGGAAACATGGATGAGAAAACCATAGTAAAGAACCCTAAGTATATTTTGAAGAATAGGATAAAATCCAAGTGTTTTAGAAATGATCATGAATAACCAATTATAAAACCTAAAGTGTCGTAAATTGAAAATTTATTCTTCATTATGTGGTTTTATTATTATGATTAGTATTTATCACAATATGATTCTTGGTTTTATTCAAGGGTTGGAAACTGAAAGAACCTTGTAAACAGTGAATGTGAACGAAAAAGAAATGATTGTACTCTTGAGCAACCAAATTTTATGGGATTTGGAATGAAAAATATTATAGTTATGCTCAAAAAACATTCTCAATATATGAATCATGCAGGACTTCCAAGTGAGAAAAGGTGGGAACAACATTTTATTGATTATTTTATGAATTAGTGTCCACCTTTTTCAGGAGGTCTTCTAATCCATTAGTGGTTGAATAGTGGATCAGTACCACTAAAAATATATTTTCAGTTCTCCAATGTTCAGGACATGATAAATTCATTTTATTAGTCTATAATTTGGAAGGTGAAGCTGATAAATGGTGGAACCTTATCAATAATATGAAGTAAAGAGATGAAATTGAATCCATGGAATGAGATATGATCAATAACTTGTTTTTCAATAAGTATATTCCTCATATACATCAAAAAAATATGGACAATGAGTTCCTTAATCTTAAGAAAATAGAAGATGAATATATTCGTACCTATGAAGTAAATTTTACAAGACTTTCAAGGTACACTTCTAAAATAATTATCCAACATGATAGAAAAATTGATTGATTTGGTAGTGGATTAAAACCAAGTCATTAAAGGGCATTATCCATAAAATAATTCAATAGCCATGATTAAATAATTCAATGAGATTGCAAGTTTGATATAGATATTGGAGTAACCCATTAGTGCTATGGGTTTGATAAGTAGAAAAAAAATGAAATTTAAAGGAAAATCTAAAGACCACAGTGAAAAGAATATGAGATTTCCTTGATTCTCAAATTTTGGAATGAAACATGGAGAAAACTATTTTAAAGGGACTATAAAATGTTTTTAAGTGTGGAAAAGGTGGTCACCATGTAGTTGGATGCTGATGTAATGGGAAATAGATTTCTAACGATCCAAATAAAGAAAAGGATATATAGAATTCGCCTTATACTCATTAATGTTACAAGTGCATGGAAATTGGGAATTATGTCAGTCAATTCCCTAATCAGAGGGTTATTGATAATGATCTACATCAGCTAACTCTTAAGGAAAAAGATAAATTAATGTCACATGAAATCACTATTAGTGATGTTGAGTATGATAATGAAGTGGAGAAAGATACACATACCATATACTCTCAGGTAGAAAATGTTTATTTGATTCTAGATCCCCCAACTCTATTATTCCTAAAAATATCTCTAAGGGTATCACTATATTATATCAACAAGTAGATATTTATTTAGTTGTGACAACTCCTAATGGCGCAAAAGTCATATCTAAAGTTTGTAATTCTTCACTAATTCATGTTTGGGGGAAAGTGCTTCCTATAAATCTTTTGATCCTTCATATAAGAAATTTTATGTGATTCTTAGTGTGGATTAGCTTACTCAATATAGATCTCATATCAATTTCCAAGTAAGTGATGTCAAATTTCATCTTCCGGATCAATATATGATCATCTATTGATGATGGGGTGAATATGACCTTATAGTAAAAATTGCCTCTATATTATAGGTCTTGAGCCCTATAAATGACGGATATCTATCTAAAAGGGTTGGGGAGAAACTCACAATTTAGTATACACTAATTTTACATGATTTTGATGGTTTCTTTCCAAAAATTGGCAGGACTTCCATCGAATCATGTGGTTGAGTTTTCAATAGAACTCATATTGGGTTTTATGCCTATTTCAAAGACCCGTTATATAATGGCCCCAATTGAGTTTTAATAATTGAAGAATCAAATCCAAGGGATTCTTGATAAGGGATTCATATTCCCAAGCGTGTCACCTTGGGTGCACCTATTCTGTTTGTTAAGAATAAACATGGATCAATGAGACTCTACCTTGATTATAAAGAACTTAAAAATATAACTATCAAGAAAAAATATCATCTTCCCTACATTGAGGACATATTAGACCAACTACAGGGAGCTCAATACTTTTCCAATATTGATCTTTGTTTAGGATATCATCAACTATGGGTTGAGAAGGAGGATATACCCAAGGCGACATTCCATACAAGGTATGGACACTATGAATTTATAGTGTTCCTTTTGGTCTTACTAAGGCCCCCACTATCATTATGTATATAATAAATAGGGTTTTTATAGACTGTGTTGATTAGTTTGTGGTAGTCTTTATAGATGATATTATTATCAATTCTAAGATCAGTAAAGAACACGAATATCACTTGAAAATCGTACTAAATATGTTGACAAAGGAGAATATTTTGGAAAATTTTACAAAGTGTAAATTTTGGCTTTAGAATGTTTCATTTTTTGGTCACATTATCTCAATAGAGGAAATATTTTTGGATCTAGAAAAAACAGAATATTTTAGATGTTGGATGACACAAAAAATGGTAACTAAGATCTGAATTTTTCTTGGTTTGGTTGGATATTATAAATGTTTTGTGATTTTTTTTCACGATTATCTAATCCCATCGCCAAGTTGACTTGGAAATGAGTTAATTTCATGTGGACAGAGGAATGTGAATATAATTTCAAAGAGAAAAAAGGATGGTTAACCTATACACCTATTCTCACACTACATTGTAGTGGAGAAGGGTTTTCAATCTATAGTGATACATCCAAGAATAGGTTGGGTTCTGTTCTCATGCAAAATGATATAGTGATAGCTTATCCCTCAAGGTAATTAAAAATAGATGATAAAAATTACCCAACTCATGAATTAGAGTTAGATGTGGTAATATTTTCACTAAATATATATAGGTATTATCTATATAGTGAAAGGTGTGATATTTATGCTGATCATAAAATTTTAAAGTATATTTTCACGCAAAAGGAGTTGAATATGCGGCCAAGAAGATGGTTGGATTTGATTAAAGATTATGTCTGATCAATACATTACCATCCTGGGAAAGAGAACATGGAGGATGATGCTTTCAATTTAAAGGACTATGCCAGCCTATCCATGACAAGGATCACAAAAGATCCAATATTTATGGATTTACAAAGGATGGATCATGAAATATTTATGGTAGGGGAGAAATTTTATCTTTATCAAATGAATGTTTAACCATATATAAAATTGTAGATTAAGGAGGAGTATAAGAAATATGTAGAGATACAAAAGACGGTGAGAAATGTTCCTGAATTCAACTTTCATTGAGATTGAATAATAAGGTTTAAGAACTCGGTTTGTATTCCTCTTATAATAGAATTAAAGGAGTTGTGTGATGAGGCTCATAGTTCTTTATTCTATATTCATCATGGATGAAAATATATATACAAGCACCTAAAAGTGTAATTTTGGTGGGATGGATTGAAAAGAGATGTTTTCAAATATGTATATCAGAGCTTGGTTTGTGATCAAGTTAAGGCTGAGAGACAGAAGTCTAACTGGATGTTACAACCATTGCACATACCAGAATGGAAATGGTAAAACATTACTATGGACATTGTCATCGGACTACCCAAAACATCTAAAGGCCATAATGCTATATGGGTTATATTTGATCACCTCATGAAGATAGTACACATCATTTCTATTAGAGAGGATTTATCTCTTGATCACCTTCCTAAGATATATGTAAAGGTAGTGGTAAGATTTCATGTAGTTCCTCATTCCATTATATCTGATTGGGATCTGAGGTTTACCTTGAAGTTATGGTGAAGTCTTCAGTAGGATATGGATATAGATTTATGTTTCAGAAATTTTTATCATCCTTATAAATATATTATCTCTAAGATGGAAATTCATACTCTAAAATACATTTTGATATCCTTCTCTACAGATTTCAAAGGTTTTGGGATCAACACCTACCATTGGTGGATTTTTATTACAACAATATCTTTCACTCTTTTATTTAGATGGCTCCATATAAATCAGTCTATAGAAATAATTGAAGAACTCTAACTTTCTGGAATGAAGATGGGGAATGGAATCTATTACTCCCTGATGTTGTTGATGAAATGGTAGAAAAGGTCATATCAATTCAAGAACACATAATAAGATCTCATAATTGAAAAAAGGTTATGCTTATAACTAAACAAAATTCCTAGATTTTGATGTGTGTGACATAGTGTTTCTATAAATATCTCCCTAGAAGAGAGTATCGAGATTTTGAAAGAAGGGAAAGTTGTACCCTAGGTATATCGGTCGTTTAAAAATTCTTTATCATGTAGGGAAGGTAGCTTACCGATTAGAGCTTCCACAAAATATCTATCAAGATAATGATGTGTTCTATGTATATCTCTTGAGAAAGTATATACCTGATTCATCATTTTTACTAATCTTAAAAGTTGTACCACTAGAGAACGATCTTTCTTTTTAAGAACAACCGATATAGATTCTAGATCGAAGCGAAAAAGTTCTACGAAATAATACCACTATCTTGGTTAATGTTTTATATTAGAACCACGAATTTGAGGAAGCCTTGTGGGAACATGAGGATGTGATGAGTCAGAGGTTTCCTTATCTATTTCTATCCAAGTGATGAATGTTGGGGGTGAAATTTAGTTTAAGGTGTGTAGAATGTAACACACTAATATTTTTATAAAATATATTCTTTAAATAATTTTAATACTTTTGTAGTTTAAATTGCACACTATCATGAGTTTAAACAAATGACAAGACACCCTTAGTATATAATGGACATTATAACCTAGAAGTTAGGTTTATGGGAATAAATATTACTAACTTATGAAAATTTATGGTGAATTCATTGGATACCAATTATTTATGAAAAATATAAATCAATTATGTATTTGTATTTTTATAAAAAAAATTAAGTGAATTAAATTTGTTAAATTAAATTAATGAAATATATATTATATATATTTAATAAAATATTTTTTATATTCATCCAATATATATTTTAGTCATAAGGTATTAATAAACCCTATTTGATTTATACAAACCAATATTTTTTTCAAAAGGGTAATTTTATGCCTTTTAATATTATTATTTTCACACATTAATAATTTTTATATGATACCATAATCTCATTATTTGAATAGGGATGTAAAACATTACTTTGGATACATTTTTTATATTTTTCTCAAAACATTCATGTTTTTATGAATAGTAAAATTACAATAAATTTTAATTGAAGACAACTTTTTTCATTGAAATAATTTATATAGTTAAATTATATTTTTGAATTATTTTAAATTATAAATATAATATATTTTTATCTGTAAATAAAATGTAGTTCATTGGCATTAATTTTACGTCAAATTCAAATTTACATTTCAATCTCTTGTAATGTTTTAATTTTTAAAACACATTCTCTCATTTCGAAAATGTGGTTAATTTTACATCCATTACCGCAACATGTGTATTTTTAATTTTTAAAAATTGATTCTATGTTTTATATTAGTCATTTCAAATTATGTAAATAGATATATTTTATTTTTGGGAATTCTGAGTAATAACTTCTTTATTTTTTATTAATACGATAAAAGGGTAAATCGGGTAATTATGAGTAATAATAATATTAAAAAATTACCCTAACACTTTGTATAATATATTTGATGAGTTTTCTTTGGCCTAAAAAATCATTTTCTCAAAATTGTATCCATTGGAATCCACTTAGATGATATAAGGACATATAATTGTTTTTATTTAAAGAAAGGTAAAATATGTCTCACTCGAATGTTAACAAACAAATATTTTTTAATATAAGGTTATAATAAGATAAATTCTATTATAAACTCTAATTTGAAATATAAAATATTTTTCTTTTTCATATTAATTTATATTTAATTTTTAAGAAATATATAATTAAATTAAAGGTTTATACATTGATGATGTGGAAATTATTTAATTCATAAAAAATTAATAATTAAATTTTTATTAAAATTATAATTACCATTAAAATACACAAACACTGGGTCGAATTTTTTTGGTCAGGTTTATCTCGACCATAATCATCTAGGGATCTATTTATTGACTATTTGGAGCCATATGTAAATGATTATGACCCTTATATTATTTTATTAAAAGTGATATTAAAGTTTTCATATTCTTGTTTTCAAAATTATAACATTTTTAATGTAGGATTTTCTAGAATATAAAATACACTAAAAGAATTATTATGAAATATATTAGATTTATCTTCATCATGATATTTTATTTTAATTTTTTATTCAATAAATAATTGTATTAAAAATTTATACAAACTTATATTGTAAATATATGTTTTAATAAAAAAAACCATTAAATGTTATTAATAATTTTAAAATAAATAAAATTTGGGATAATTAATAAGTCCAACGAATTTTTTATATGACCTTAACCCATTATGAATATAATAAAATATTTTTTTGAATTTATCCTTTTATATTGAAATTATTAAAAATAAATGAATTGAATAGTGTCAAAATTGACACTATTGTTTGTTTATCAACATAAAGTTTTATTAAACTATTTAAATAGAATAAAACATTTATACAAATATATAATAATTATGATATGTTCCAAAATGTTTTAAGTTATTTTTGTATGGTCTAATTGGAATCAAATAAGTAAATATCACACCCTTTTAATATTGAAACATTTTTTACCTTAGTTAAAAATTAAATAGAATAACTAAGGGATAATTAAAATGATAAAGATTAAATTGATAAAAAAACATGTCTAAAATTTATTGGATGATGATATTACAACCCTATATCATCTAATAATTTTAATTGTGAAATTTTTTAGGTTATTGGATGGGGTTTTATTTTATTATGAATTAATACTTTTGGAGATCCCAAAAATGCACCTCACCTCAATTATAAAAGGGCACATACTCCCTCACCTCATCACATCACTTTTCGCCTTAAATATAAGCCATCCATTGACCATTTACTTTATCAAACATTCTGAGTTAAATTATAGAATTTTTGGTCTTCTTTAAAGGCCATCTCTAGATATTTAAAATGAGATTAAGGAGGAGAATGTTGAAGAAGAGATAATCTCCTCAACCGATTCTTACAAACATCATTCCTCTTATTCTTACTCATCGTGTGTTATTTCATTATACTATAATAAATCAAGTATAAATTATATACTGAGATTTTATTATGATTATGAAACAACCATATCCCATCTCTTATCCATCTTATGAAAATTGAAATCACAATGCGTGCATCTGTACGACTTACCGTCTCCATGATGTAGTGTAATCTGTTTTTCACCACAAACATACATGGATGGGTATAATTATGGAGATAGTAACTATATATTCTTATTATAACATGATATGTATTCTGAAATATTATACACCATCCACTTCAATACCATTCAATAATTATGGTAATTGTATCGTCGCTCGTGCATACGTACTATCTACCCTCTCTACGATGTGATGTGATTTATTAAACATATTGTTTATTAAACCATGATAATGAAAATTAATGGAATAAATAAATATGATATATAGTATCCTAATATCATTTTTTAAATTATATAAGAATATTCTAAGAAATAATAACTTATCCGACATAACATGTATAAGAAAATAAAAAAGTTAACACCCGATGGATGGGTAATAATGTTACTAACAAATGAATGATAATTTGATCGTACATGATATCATGAAAATGAACATGATTCTGAAATAATTCAAGGATATTATTTAAATAATTACACCTAAGTTTCAGATATATACAAATAAAATTAGACCTAAGGCATTGGATAATTTTACAATATCATTGTTATATGAGATTGTTTATACGTAAGTATTTACAGGGGTATATTAATCATCTATATCCATGTTTTATACATATGTATTATAAAATATTATTTTTATCATTATACAATTTTTTACAGTTAATTTTACCCATTGTTGAATTTTTAAAAAAATTTATAAAAGGAATCATTTTTCGCTTTCGTTTTGAGGTACTTTTTGACATTCGGAGAAAATTATAATAAAAGTGTTTTCTTTTAACTAATATGACCTGAATATAATTTTTTCATTTCAAAAATCCCTATTTCCATGAAGCTTCCTTTACAAAAAATTTTGTTTTTTTCAAATAAATTTTTTTCTTGTAAATTTTTTTTCATTTTTAAAAAATAAAATATTTTTTTGAAGAAGAAATGATATTTTCTTCAAGAATTAATTTTAAGTGTTTTATGAAAATTATTTTCCATCTAAGATTACACCCTATTATTACTATGGTTTTATTGTGTTTGTGATGTAATGTTATTTATTATATCCATTTTTTACTAGGATTATGATGGAATGATGTTTAAGAATTCCATTTTATTCTTTGGGTTAAGCTATGATGAATGATTTATATTATTGTGGAACACATAAGAATGATTTCATTATGAGATGTGTAGTACCCATATCTCTCTACAATGAATTGGGTGAAGATTTATATCTTGTGACATAAACATGGATGGAATGGGAAATGGCCTCAGTTCATAAGTACTGGGATGGAACGAGGAGGGAACTCTGTTCAGTAATGACCTTTTTCCACTATGATGGCCTTGGAAATGATACTTGACTAATAGGAAATGATTTTCTATTCGTATATGTATTCCAAAAAATTTCATGTCTTATGTTTTGACTTTGGGGATTACATTTATTTATTCTTATGAAATTTTAGGATTTATCCCATGGCATGATATTACGATCTTTCATATAGAGGATAATATTTTCAAAAGTTATGTTCTTATGTCTTTTGGTTATGATATGATTAATATCTTATTTATTTACCCTTATTATAATTTGAGATCATCATTTTATATGTACCTTTTCCCTATCTCATGAAGAAGGGTATTAAGTAATATATGTCAAAAAGTGGTCTAGTTGTGATGAAATAAGTGGGAGACAATGATTTTATATTATAACCAGGTGTTTATATTTCTCAATTTCTAAATACATTATACATATGTGGTCCTATCATTTATATTTATTATTTTTAAACAATTATTCTTCAATTTTGAATTAATATCTATTTATGTATTATAAGGGTTATTTTAAATGCCATCAGAACCAAATGGGTATTCCAGAATAAAAATAATAAAGATGGAATAGTGATTTGAAAAAATTCACAACTATTGTGAAAGTGGTTCTTCTAGATAGTAGGTATTGAGGTTCATGAAACATTTTCTCATGTTGCAAGGCTACAAGAAATCAGATTATTCTGGGTTGTTATAGTGCAATGAAAATTCACAATCATTCAGATTGATGTTATGTTAGTATTTCTGAATGGGATTATAGAAGAAGAAGTGTATGTAGCGAAACTAGATGGATTCATAATTCATGAATATGATAATATAGTTTTCCATCTGATAAATGTTATATGTGTGTTGAAATAAGTACTGATAGGTTGTAACTCAAGGATTTATCAGTTTTTGAAGAAGCTTAGTTTTCATTATGGGTTATTTTATTACAATCTATATGTCAACAATTACAGAAATCAAAGGATGATGATGTTGGTATATGTGTATGATCTAATACTTTATGGATCAAATGAAGTTCAGTAAAAATGATTTAATGAATTCATTAAAATTTTGTTTCAAATATCAATGATTTATGAACGGAAATTTTTCCTTGATTTATAAGTGACAGAAGGAATGAATGGAACATTTATTTCTCAATCCAAATATACCAAGTAGGTTTTGATAGGATTTGATTGTATAATTCCAAGGGGATGAAATCTATGGTGGCTACCTGGATGAAAATATCATGATTCGATGAAGGAAAATTAGTTAATGTCATGGAATACATGAATATAATTGGAAGTCTATTTTACTTGATAATAACAAGACCTGATATTTTTTTCCACATGTCAAGTAGCGTAGTATCAAAGTAATCCCATGGAAAGTAACTTACTTATAGTTAAAAATAGTACATTATTATATCAATGGGATGGTGGATTTAAATTTATTGTACAATTAAAAATCTAAGAAAGAGTTATATGGCTATACAGATGCATATTGTTCTGGTTTGGTAGATGATAAAAAATCAACATCATGTGGTACATTCTCTTTTGTTTGATTGTGTGTTTATTGTCTAAGAACAAAAAAAATTCATTTTTTTGATCACTATAGAAGCTAAATATATTGCGTCTAATCAAGAATGTGTGTAGTTATTATATATGAAGCAATATCTTGATGATATGGTAATAGAAGTGAAGTCTTCGATCAGAATCCAATGTGACAATTCAAGTGCTATAAATCAAAGAAAAATTTTAGAATATCAATCAATGAGAAATCACATTCAAATAAACTATCATTTTATAAAATAAAAAGGTGGATCATGGTCTTGGTAATTTGGATTATGTGTCTATAGAACTACATGTTTCATACATTTTGATGAAGGCGTCACCCAAAATGGATTTTGAGTGGCATCGACTTGCTCTTGGAGTTCAGTTGACTCCCTGAACATGAAAAAGTGTGCATGTGGGACCCCCTCTTCATAAGGTATGATGTTTTTTCCATAATGTACTGATATGCGTTCTTTGTAATGTTTCTACAACAAAATAGTGACATTTGGGATCATTTAAAAAGTGGGATAAAATTTATTGATAAATATAAGGCGAGAAATGTGAAAGGGGGAGCAATGATGTCTGGGGGTTTAAAAATATAATGATGTTGAAGATGATCGACGAAAATTTTATATACCATGAGAGAAGTTTTTTGTTATAGTAGTTTATATTATGTGGATTACGAATAGTGTATTTCTATGATCCACATGCTAGGTTATAATTGGTATCAAGAAAGGGACATCAAGTGGTTACAAGAAAGAAGTGATTCATTGATTAAATTTACATGATACTCTTATTTCTCATCATGATAATGTATCATGTGGGATTAGAATATGTGTTGAGAAATTATTTTATCACTTTATAGTTTCACACTGTGTTAGTGGTGGATTGTATAAGATAGTGTGTGTGTGTGTGTTTGTCGATAGATGTGACCGAGGCATTTTGTCAACAAACCCAAAGGAGGAGATTGTTTCGAAAACAATCTCTCAAGGGTTTGAATCAGTGTTTTTTTAATGATTTGGTTTATTGAAAAAGATATTTTACCAAATTATAGTATATTTGGTCTTGTCGAATAAATTTTTTTCAAGGTGACATAGTTTCTTGGTGTTTGCCAAATTTTTGGGCCAAAAATTATGGATTTGTTTTATGAAAAAGGAATTATTTCTACACAGCATTTTTGTCCAATAAAGAAGAATATGAAGAAGTTAATGTACTAAAAATCATAGAGTTTATAGACTGTAAAGATACTCTATTAGAATCATAAAGGAATTATGTAAGGGAGTTCATAGTTTGTTGAAAAAAGGGGGTGAATTAAGGTCACCAAAAAGAGTCATGCACTATGAAAACCACATAGCATGACTAGTTAATGGGGAGATTGTCATTTCTAGAGTGAATTATTGGAATTATTTCTATCATAAAGGGATCATATTTTTTGGGAGGAAGATATTGATTTAAGAGGCTTTGTGAAAAAGTAAATATACTTTGTAAACCACTTAGCATGTTCAGTATGTGATGAAGGATATTATGCAAAGAAGTTTTCGGTAATTATGATTTGTCGGTTCTAAGGAAATATTTTCCTATATAAATACTAAAAATGATATAATTAAGGTAGAGAAAATTTAATAAGATATGATAATCATGGAATAATTTATCTAAACCTGAAGTGGTTTGCATAGGAGGATTTCCGAAGGGAAATGATTTGCAAAAGAGGTGATCTGAAAAGTTGTATGTGAAGGTCAGTTTGTGGAGGAGTCTGTTCGTAAAGAAAGATTAAAAAGTTGTTTTTGAGGTACATTATCTTACAAAGGAGAAGGTTTCATAAAGCATCATCTCCCTGTGGAGATATGTAAGTTCAAAAAGTAGGGCGATCTTTGAAGCACTCACGCTACTATGCAAGGTAGTTCATGAAGTGATTAAGGCAGTTCGTGAAAGGACTAAAAAAGGTTGTGAATGAAATTTCCAAAACCCCAAAAAAAACACATAAATGATTATTTCAACTATGAGGTGAAAATATGGCATCATGGAACACACTTATTTGTGTGAAACAATTCTGAGGGGATTCTGAACAATAGAAGATTCTTTTGAGAAAGCAGTGAACTTTCAGATTGTGATCAGTTGTAAACTAGGAGTGATAGCGAGTCCACTCCGAACCTTGTATTGAAAGTGATATTTGAAGGATTTGGTATAGAGGAATTATACCTTTTTTACTTCTTGGATATAGCTTAGTGAGGGTTAACTGAGTAAAATTGGGTTTTTCTGATTATGTATTAATTATTATATTAATCCCTTCTATTGCACCGAGAGAGAGGAGCGTTTTGTTTAATGATGAAACAATAACCCAAGATATTTTTGTTTTAATTTTTCATACACTAATTCTCCCTCCATAATATGGTATAGAACCAATTTGGGATAACAAAAAACCAATCAAAAAATTCTAGTGTCTTAGATATCCACCAATGTATCTAAAATTTCAATGAAAAATTGACACAACAACCTATGGTTTGAGAGGAAGAAAACGAGTTGAAGGAAGGGAGAGGGATGAATGAATTTAAAATAAGACATTATATAATTATAAATAGTGTGGAGAGACTAAAATATATCACAATGTATCTTAGTTACCATATATTTGAAATCCGTTTATACTTCAAAATATTTTCCTTACATAAATTTCATAAGAATATTCTTTTATTAAAAATTTCACTAACCCAAACCATAATATAGACACCACTTGCCACAATGTGGTCCTTAGATCATCCATTAAAACCAAAAAACAAAAAATATGAGGTATCAATAAGCCATACTATTTTCCTACTATCAATAAATTCCCCCATGATAAGACCATGATGTAGAATTAAGAAAACACATCATTTTGCACCATGAAATATAAAATGGGCATTTTTTTAAACCTTATTTCAATCAATAATTTATTGATAAACTGTGAAATCAAAAATGGGAATCTATAAATAAAAATATTTTCCAATAAATAATAAACTTCTAAAAAAGAAAAATTATCCACAATTATCCCTATTACATAAAACTGGAAAGCCAATCAGGACCACAACTAATCTATGACCAACCCCAAAACAACCATGGAATAATGATGTTAGATTAACAACATGGTTTTTTTTATTATGGATGAAAACCTATCTATCATTTCTCAAAAGACATAAAATCTCTCTACTACCACCCTTAATACTTGGAAAACATAATATATAAGTTTAGGAAAATTTATACCACTATAGACATTATATTAAATGATAACAATTTTCTAAAAATAATTTAGGTTCACAATCTTCAATATCAATTTAAATGATTTTATCATCATATCCAAGACCACAGTGAACAAATACGTAGTTATTCGATTGTAAAATAAAATTTTAATCATTAAAAAAATCTATTGAGTAATTTTTCAAACAACAACACAAAAAAAGTATTTAATAGATCTTTTAGGTAAAAAGAATTTTTTTCATGAGGCATAAATATATAAGGTTCTTCATTTTCAGTATAATAATTCATGACCATTATTATACATAAATATTTATCAATATACATTTATTATAAATTTACTGAATGAAACCACATACATTATAACATTAAAACTCATCCTTGAGAGTACAAGTCCAATATAGTTATTTTCTCCACTACACTATAACATCATACATCATTGAAACTTGGTTAAGTGTCACCTGATATACCGAAACAATTTATTTCCATTATTAACATATTATCATATTTTTTTGTTTTTTTATTAAATTAATTTTAATTTTAAACTTATGTCTATTGAATGAACAAATATTTATACTTATATACCACCATATTTGAACCAAATTACAGTGTTGTAATCATGATAGATTTCACACAACTCAGTATGCTATCAACCATTAATATTTAATAGACTTATATATATATATATATATTAGATACATGGGATTATAATAACCGAACATTCACACACCTTGGAATCACAGTTGTTCACGAGTCATACCTCCCTTTAAAGATTGGTAGGCACCCACATGAAACATTTTATTCAATATTAATGGACCATAAATGATCATGAATTTAAACAACCGATGGCCATGTGGTATGATGCATCAATGTTCCATATTATTATCATGCCCACATACTCAATGAACAACATGGTTGTGTTATGGTTTTGTTTCCGTGAAAATAGGCTCCATAGTAAGGTGTACCTCCTACCATCTTCATTCTCCAAACCAATTTTTGGTTCATTATGCATCTATATGGCATACATCGATGAGCTCCCCATGGAACTCCCAAAGGGGTGACACCATACCCATTGTAACATTGAAGTACCCCATTTTCTAACATACCGATACCTATAGGGATCCCTATTGATTTGGTAGTGATGAACTAGGCCACACACCTTTCTTATACTATATAGCTCTCTTTAATGCTCAAGACATCCACATAATGTTACATCCAACAAGGATACTAATCATCCCAAATCGAGAATCAGAGTGGGTAGGGGTAGGTTAAATCACTTCTGAAATCCCTCTAACTCTTAAGACATCATCCCACTAACACCTACCATTTTTGACCAACACATATTTCACAACCACCCAATAACAAAATTTTACGATCCTTTATCATGTCATGTCATCATTATTATTCATTCATAGAACAAATATTTTTGGAATTTTTATTCATATCATTAAGGATCAATTAGATGGCCTAAATCCCAATTTTTAGAAATTATACCTTTAATAAAATATCCCATTATTGTAATTTCAAAAATACCTACACTAATATAGTGTTATAGTGTAACTACAATACCACATGATGTCATCCCAACCATGATTTGAATCTGGGATTAATTTAGGATGAAAATGATAATTTACCACTAAGCTAATCCTTTAACTATAGATATAAATATGACATTAAGAATAATTAACAAAATTTATAGACTTACATGAGATTCAAACCTTATAAGAAACTCTTAATAATATAAATTTTCTCTCCTTCTAAAATATAAATAATGATGTGTTGTTGTCACAACTCCATTATACTACCTATGATATTTATGAATAATACGTTAATATATTATCTTCAATAAATAATAGATATAAAAAATCATAATTGATATTACATCCTTGAAAAATCCATGTACAACCTCAAAATTAAACTACAAATTATGATGTGAAATCTACCTCCCCTTAAAGATCAAATTTGTTAATATATATGAACATGGAACTCCCTATTGTTCTGAAAGTGATGGAAATATTAGTTCAATTGGATAATATTTCTCATATTTATTTCTCATTGGTCAATTATACATTGTATTGACATTATTAAAATACATAATATGGAAATCCATGTACTCATGGGCTTAGTAACCATCTATAATATATCTAAATAAACAATTAATAAGTTATACATAAGTAATAATGTAATGCATACCTATTTTAGTAGGATACATCCATTTATAATAAATGGTACCCTTATGAAGAGCTTCTCTAAGAATGTATACAGTAAGATGAAATATATATATATATGATATATGGTGGAAATAATTTCTCTAATTTACAGTGAAAGAATAATGTCTCTTTTTTCATTTTATTCAGTTTTTTTTTGTAAAAAAAATTAGAATATATATATATCAATATAAGTAAAAAATGAATAAGAATCACCCATACATTATGTTTTACAAACTTTCATATAATTATGGGATGAAACTCATTTAATAATATAGGAACATCATATAATATAATTGTTTATAACATCACCTCACCAAAGTTATCTAATTTCAATATCATACATAAATTACCAACAATGTCATTGATACTCTCTAGGTCATGTAGAAATAGTTTTTTTATACATCCATTATCACATAACAATCATGAGGAAACGACCACATGAAGGATCCAATTATATTGGGAGAAATTTCTTTGTTAATTCCTCATTCAAACTAGTCTAAAAATGATCTTAATATATCTTTCATTTTTACCCTTTATATAAATAATTTCAGAAATTAATAATTCGAACACATTTTCCATTTCAAAAAAAAATTGAATCAGATAATTTAACTTCTCTCTCTAATTGAAGTGGATATCATTAATACTACTCATTATAATTCTTAAAGGTGTAATACCCTATTAGAAAATAATGTTTTATCCATACATCTCTTCTAAGAATCCATTTCCTTACCAAAATATAGGTTTTTTTCTATGTTAAAAATTTAATCAAAATATAATCAATCATTTTTGTATGGATGTCTCATTGGATGGAATTAAAATTTCCCATGAAACTAAAACTATATTAATGTTTCAATATTCTTGATAATGTTTCTATATATATATAATAAAACATAGTTTCCACTTCATTATTTAACTACACATTAGTCAATAAGTAGGGAAATAAATTATTTTGTACATTGGTAAAGTGCACACTTGAAATAACTACTGCCATGAGGTGTTATATAAAGAAATACCATTGATCCACAACTGATTAAAATATAAAATCATTGTTTGAAAATATACTTATATATCCTTTAAAATATCATTCCTTCCAGAAATAAGTATGGTTATGCAGGTTTATGGTTTCTTCATACGCATACAATCTAGAATATTATAAATTTAAATAAAGATTCATCATTTGTTGTGAATGGTATAAATATATCAAAGTAAATTACAAAAATCACATGATAATAAAAATATAATATTATATAATTTATATGGAAAATAAATACTTTTTATTAAATTACTTCAATGATAATTTATTTTTTTGTGTACATCTAATACTCACTATTTTCATTTCCTTCTATGTGTTTTCAAATGTACTATATCAACACTTCTGAATTAAACATTCAATAATGTCTTTCTGTCAAAGGAAGGTGACACATAACATTTTGAGTAACTCAAGATACTATTCCCTATTTATTAAGCTTCTATGTTCATTTTATATATTTCTAATAGTCATTTAATGATAAATTTTAATTATAATATAACATATAATCATTAGGGTAGATTTTTATTTCGACGAAATAAAATCTAATATAGTCAATTATCATTTTGAAATGTTCTATCCATCAAGAATAAATAACCTAAAAAGGTAAATAATACAAAAAAATGTAACTATTACTATATCCATACATGGGTTTTATATGTAATAAATGCATTGTAAGTTCATGTATTTCTATCAGAAAAAACTAGGATACACCATTTTTATTTGCTGATATCACCTTCTCAAATTTGTCAATGTCAAAATACTTACCTATTATCCTAAAAACCTAAAATTTAATTTCAACTCATTGATATTGATTTTTTTATAGGAATATTTCTACGTTGATAAAAATAAAAATTGATCAAAAATCACATCATCCTAACCACCCATATCATATCATTTTGTATTTTATGGAATCTATTATAGGTTCCACATGTGTATTCTTATTATTGTGTATTGATTTTGAGTTTTGATTTTATTTTCCTATTGTGGTCATATGGATTTTCTAGATTAAATTTTTTTGTTTTTTCCCATGTTTGTACAGTAACCACCCAACCTGAAAGTGGTTGTACATAAGAATCTAAAAGATTGATGTATATTTTATACTTGTTGATTTATTTCTCCATTATGGTTGTATACCTCATGGTTTGTATAAAATTTAAAACTATTTATATGGTAACATACTTCTACATTATTTAACTATTGTTTACCAATGAAATTATAACAAATGGACGAATACTTTATATAGCGATAGTGGCCCACAAAAACTCCCTTAAAGTGAAATTGGGATCTAATTTTTTTTACGTGGATTAAAAATGGTTCATGTTCTCATATTAGGAATAATATTTTAAAAATATCAATATAAATCACATTACTATCATTTCTAGACTGAGAAAATAAATACCATGACATATTGATTTATTAACTGGTTGATAAAATAGTGATACATTGTACTGACCTGAACTGTTATGAATAAAATTCCCCATGTTCCCCCATTCGCAGTTGGTGTGGTAAGAGTAGGGAGGGGTTTGGGGCGTGGTCACAAGGTCAATCCCCTAGGCCAGGGGGTTTATATGTATTTTCTTCTTTGCATGTGTGTCGCATTCATGTTTTTACTCAATTTTTTTAAAATTTACCTTTTGTTTTAATTAAATATCTTATTATGTAATAATTTTATTTTAAACTCATGCAATTTTTGGTTTTATTATATCATATTATATTTAAATTACCATTAATAATCATTATTATTCATAATATAGACAATGAATAGTGATCAAATGGTTAGTATAAATATAGGGTTTCAACAAATCCTATTGTTACATAAAAGGAAGAGATGACCTCAACAAGTAGGATTTTACCATAGGAAGCTCGTTTATTAGATCTTTTAAAGAAGATAGCATCTTTGGGATTTTACCTTAACCAATCCCATGATAAGATCTAAGAACATAAGCATGATCAAAATCATTTATGGGAGAAGTTCAAGCTCATCGATATCATGACCAAACCATGCTCGTTGAACCATCCCATGAATGTCACAAAATCATGCACCTTAATAATAGTTTGTTTGTAGGTGTACTAAAGAGATATGTTTCGAGACACTAGAAATATGAGTTTGTACATTTTTATGAATAATGAATACATTTTCAGTATATCATTGTTACTTTATAAATGATATTTATTTTCATATAATAAAATACACATTGTATTTTTGGGTAATATTCAAATTAATTTTATGAATTTATTTTGATAAAATTATGGATTTTTGAAATAAATAATATTTCAAAAAAAATATTATTATTAATTAGTTTTTATTAAATATAAATAACTATTAAATATTTATAAATTCAAATGAAATTTTTATAAGGATTTGAAAATTATAATTATAAAAAAAACCTAATATTTCTCAATAAATATCGATTATTATTTTAAAATGAAAAATACACATATTTAAAATACTATTTAGATAAAATTAATATTATATTTTTGAATTAGACATTCAAATTATCCAACCGTGAATTTTTCATAATTTTCTGAAAGTCGATTTTTTGGTAATACTTAAATACCGTATAAATATACTTTGTGTATTATTACAACATAATGATCAAAAATTGATTTAATAAATACAAAAAATGGAATCTAATACCATATCAATTATTTTAATTAAAAATAATTTTATTTCATTTTTCTTTGATTATTTTTATAAATCTTTTAGGAATCCTCCAAAACCATTATTATATTTTATGGTTTCAAAATCATTTATGTAAAAGTATGACTCACCTAAACATAAGATAGAGAATTATTTTATTAAATTTGGACCTTGAAATTTTAAAATAATTTAAAACACTCCAATATTTTAGAAACTATTATAAAAAATAATGGCAAGGTTTGTGGTTTTGGTTATTTTATTATGTTGAGTCCAAAACCTAAATAATAAAAACATCCCCCACATTTCCTATATAAACCCACAAAATATCCCATTTATATTCACTAAAACTCCTTGGAGCATGTCCATAATCTTCCATACACTCTCTATAGTCATCCCATGGTGCCACTAATCTCTCAAAAATCCCCTCCCACTCATTTGGAGTCACACACTCATTTAAGGGATTTCTCTCTTCTTATTTCCATTCAAGCAGTTATTTTATGTTATTTTCCTTAAAATCCATTTTATTATGTTTGGATATGTTATTTTATATTCACATTACTGTATATTTAAAATATAAATGATCATATCCCCCTTTCACTCTCATTAAGCCTCCCATGATTCTTTTTGTACACAAGTTACCATGCATAAATATAGTTAGGATTCTTTTCTTTATTCAAGTTTCTTCATCAACATATTCCTTCTATTTACAATTTATAATGATTGGATATGTCTCTCCATGTACCCATTACTATACATTATATATATATATGTGTGTGTGTGTGTGTGTGATGAGATACCACCTTATCTCTTATCAACCCATTTTTATGAATCTTCATGCGACGTTATTATGCTGCAAAAATTTCAAAATAATTTTCTAATGAAAATAAATTGTGCATTAAATATAATACCCATTTTCTATCATGGGTTTTACAATTTATGAACATAAATTTTTTGATCCGGGGCTTAAATGTATGCATTACACACTCATTGATTGTGGAATAAAAAGTAATGAAAAATGATTCATTTTTTTATGTTCTATGTGGAACACTTAAACATGAGAATGAAATTAATGTGATGGGTGCATCTTGAATTATATTATGATCCAATGCATTGGGTAATGTTTACACTTCCACAAAACTAGGTTTCCATAATTCCACCCTTTAACTATTCTGAAAAAGTGTTGATAAAGGGGTTGCCTTTATCAGTGCTAAAAAAGCACTTATAAATGCACCCCCTTTATCAGTGTTTTTTTGCGATGTTAATGGGGTACCCTTTATCAGTTGTTTTTTGTAGCACTAATAAAGGGGTGGCTTTATCAATGCCTTTTTTCCTAGCGTTGATAAAGTTTATATTTCAAAAATATATATAATTTTCATAAAAAATAATATATTTATATATAGGTATATTTACATTTATATAAATATAATATATAATTTTTAAATATGTTTTAGATCGATTTGATATGTGGTAGACGCAAAACTGATATGCGGAACAGATATTATGTCCATTTTGAGGGATTAAAAACCTTTTTTTGACTTAAATAATATGATAAGGTTTTCCAGTGGTCACCAAAGATTAGTTCAATTCGCAAGATACTATTTGATATGTGGTAGAGGCAAAACTGACACCCGGAGCAGAAGTTATGGAAAAATAGACACCTGGAGCCAAACTTATGACCGTCCGGAGGGATTTTGGAACTTTCTAGGTCTTGAAAAATGTACTAAGGTGTTCTAGTGGTAACTAGAGTTTGATTCTTTCACAAATTTCGATTTGATGTGTGGTAGATGCTAAATGAACAACTGAAGAAGAAGTTATTATCGTTTGAAATTGAGGAGCCCTCCGAGCGCCAAAAAATCTAAGAAACCCAAAACACGATAAAACATGCATAAATTCTACTATGAGTGTCTGTTTGAGTGCTGGAATCAGTAAAATCAAATCTCAAGAGATAAGTGAGGACCATGTTCAATCTAAACCATGATGATATCAAAGAAATGGATGATATATCTGTTATACCACTCCAAAAAAACTACAACTTCAAACAGCCATAACTTTTGTTGTGGGTGTCTTCTTGGTCTCTACCACATATCAAATTGAAGGCAGTAAAGATATCTAGATAGAGGGCTGATTGTAAAAATGTTCCAATCAGTTCATAGAACCTAATACCATAAAAAAAAATCATAAGTCTTCTAAAACTATGTTTTCGTGTCTGCTTCCCTATAAAACTTTTCTTAAAATAGAAATAACTCTTGATACACGTGTTTATTTAGACTCTAACACTTGTTATATCGTATTTTGTTCAATGAGATTTGGTATGAATAGTCACAGAGCTGAAACGGACACCCATATCAGATCTTATTCTTGTTTCAGTGATTCATTGGTCTGTTAGGTTTTTTTACGCCCCCATTTCAAGCACTTTTGTCTTGTATGTTGTTTTTCTAAACATATGTAACTTATGATCTTACTGTTCAGTCAGACTCTACCACCTATCATATCAAATAAAATTTGATGATATTTGATTTGACTGGTCACGGAGCTAGAACAGACTCTTGGATCAGAAGTTTTCATCGTTGCCCTGAGTATAGGTTTTATTTGACATTCTGATTATATATATGGTTTTTGAGGGTTTCTCCATTTTTACATATTTTTCAAGTTTTCCAGAATTGTTATCGTTTTTCATAATGTACTATTATATATAATCAAATATATAAGAATATATACATATTTTTTATATATTCACACATAAAAAATTAATTTTATAAATGAATAATTAAACATATTTACATATAAAATATATTTCTCAATATATAAATTTTATCTAAGTAAAAAGATAATATCAGTTTTATTTAAAATAGAAATATATGAATATTTAGACACTTATATAATGTGTATGTGTGTATATATATGTGTGTGTGTGTGTCTATATTGAAAAACTGATATATATTATCTATATATTCTAAACATATGTATATACATATTAATATATAATATTTGTAAATATATATAAATATCTATAATTATAGTTACATATATGCATATAATATATATCTGTGTGGGTGTGTTTGTTTTATATATGTATTTATTTATTTATAAACATGCACACAAAAGTATATTTTATAAATGTATTTAAAACTAATCCTATAAATATATTTTAATATGTGAATAAATATATTAATATATAAATATAACTGTATATATATTAATATACAGACATATATATGTTAATATAACTAAATATCTATGTATTAATATAAATATATATATATAACAAAATGTATATATATATATATTAATATAAATATATATTTATACAAATATATATTAATATACGAGTTAATATTACTAAATATATATATAAATAGATAGATATATTAATAAATGAAGAGAAAAGCAATATGGTGAAGTGGTAAAGGCATAGGTGCACATGCAACAAGTCTTGAGTTCGAATCTAGGAGGAGACAAGTCATGCGTGTGGGTGGGAATAAGACCTAGTGCTATTAAAGGGGATGGGGGTGTTGTTAAAGGGGGTAGGAGCTATTAAAGGGGGTAGGGGCACTGTTAAAGGGGGTGGGTTGCTGTTAAAGGCTGTGGGTGGGGGTGCTGGTAAATGGGATGGGGGCGCTGTTAAATGGAACTTCAAGAACTATTGAATACCCTCCCCAAATTGAAATAATTTATTTATTTTTTGAATTTTTTAAACTTTTATCAGTGCTAAAAAAATGCACTGATAATGGGCCCATTTATCTGCGCTTTTTACAATGCTGATAAAAGGGACCCCTATCTTCATTGAGATTAAAAGCAGTTTTTTAGTGCTGTAAATGGACTTTACTAGCACCGGTAAAGGCCCTATTTGTAGTACTATTAGTATCATGATACATCATGCTGGTCCTGTGAGTGAACTTGATTCCTTTATGGGACTTTTTCCATCATGATTTCTTGGAAGTTATCTATGACCTATTTCTATGATTCATTGTTCTATTGTGTTTCCACATTTCGAATGGTGCCTTTAGGATTATCATGCTATATCTTCATTGTTCATGTTTATGATTCATACTCTTTTTAATACCCATAGATTTGATTATTTAACATGTATTATTCTCTTCATGTTATTATATTTTCATTCCCTTATTGGGATTTATAGCTCACCCCTTTCTTATGTATGTCCCAATGTTACCCTGTGTAGTTTTAAGTGCAAGCTTGTTAAGGAATTTTTCAATAAAGATACTATTTTTTTATGTTTTAAATTGTTATTTAATATACATAATTTTTAAATTAGCTAAACTTATCAATCATTCGGGTTGTATTAAGTATAATATTATGTAATAAATCATGAATTAAGGTGAAATAATGGGTATGGTAGTTAAATTTGGTATCGAAGGAAAATTTTAGTTATATTTTGTTTTAGAATTTAAAAACTATGGAGAAAGACATACAAATAACACTGAGTATGAGAAAACTTCCTCAAATATTGGTAAGTATAAAGTAAGTTTTTTATTAATAAAATACATCTCTGTCTGGCTACTACAAGTGGTTGCGGTTCTAGAATAGATGTTCCTAGTGGTAACAACTCCAACAAGGTGTGTCGGGCATGACTCGATGTAACAAGAAACATGAAAATGGGCCTTATTATGCACCTGGTTTGATACACCCAGGGAATATACTTTGGTAAATTCATAAGCTAATTATGAAACATTGATAAGGGGAAAAAATTCCCACAATAGTATATGTTATGAAATATATCATATATAACATAGATTGAATCCCAAAAATTCACAAGTTAATGAAATACAAGTATTTTATATTTTATCTCTTTAATATTGTCAGATTTTCCTTTATGGGTATGATAGTATTAAAAAATATTCCTCCCCAATTTTTATTTTATTTTATCCAATGGCCAGAAAGAGGAGGAACAAAGTAAAAAATCAATATGATAGGAAATATGATGACTGCCCCAATGAGATGCCTAACCTGATGGGAGTAAGAATCGAGAACTTCTTAACAATACTTTCTCATCTGAATCAAAATATAAATAGAAACCTATATAAGTAGGATTTCCAAATCCCCCTAACAAAGAACAAGATTAAATAGAAAACCTTTTTTGATAAAGCCCCCCCAACATTCAATGGATTATATAATCCCTTAATCATTGAACAATGGATCAACTCCATTGATAAAATCTTTTGCATCATTCGATTTTCTGAATAATAGATGGTTTAACAGGCATCTTATCATATGCAATGAGAAGTTAATCAGTGATGTACTTGATAAAAAATAAGAATCCTGAGGAGGAGATCGATGTGATGAGGTTGAAGGAATTCTTAAAAATGTTTTTAGATAAATATTTTCCCCAAAATCTCAAACTTACAATGAAAATGGATTTTCTTTCCCTCCTGAAAAAACATGAAAAATATATTGCAGTGTATGAGGAAAAATTCACTGGACATTCATGATACACCTATGGAATTATCATTACCCCCAAATCTATTTTTGACAACATATTTGGAGGGCTAAATCCTAGTCTATGAAAAGACCTAGCAATCTGTGAATTTGATATCTATAGGGAAATTTTCTGATGTGACCTCGATGTTGAAATTGAGATTAGTGAATCTCACCAGTATCATAGGGATAAGAAGCGAAAAGTGGAGTTTAGTTCTAGTGGTTTAATTATTAAACCTAATGGTTACATGAAATTTAAACATTCCACTTATCAAAGATACAGAAATAAGTACTTCAGAAATTTCCTTAGGGGTATGAGGAAATTAATTACGTAAAGTAATGACGGGAACCGAGATAACAATTACTGACAGGAGAAACCTACTAATTTGATGTATAAAAGGAATTCTATGGTCAACCGTTAATGCATTATTCATTGATTCAACTTCAATGAACTCGGGAAATTTTAAAATCATTACACTAATCCAAGGGTCTCAAAAGATAAGAAAAAACCTCTAAGTTCGTAATGGATAGATTTTTATATCACAACCACTAAGTTGGATCTCGAAAATGAAGTGGTGATAGGTACTCTAGTTATTCATTCAAGAATAGAGAACTTACATTTTTATTATGTTTTTATTCATTTCTTAATATCATGAATGTTTAGTAGAAATTTTAAAAGGCCACAAAAAATAATACAAGTAGAGCCATCTGCGTAAATGAAATAATGGTAAATTATTTCATAAAAAGAATGTAACTCCTCCTATATCACAATTTATGGGCTGAAATTCCCAAAAAAACTTTTCATACTCCCTTTGGATGAATTTAATGCAATCTTAGGTATGTTTTGGATTTATTTATTGTAACACCATAGGTAAATAAAGAATATGACATTTTTTTATATTTATCCATATTTTTGAATAAAATATTAATATTAATTTAAAGGGAACGCTATTCTTGATGGCGTACCCAATACGCGACAATGAGTTCCATTTAAATCTTACATTGCACTCTAATAATAAAATAATATTATTTTAAATGGTAGTTAACGCCTAGAAATTGTAATTTAGGGAAAGAAAAGAACTAACTACAAAATGATTATACATTTTTGTGAAATATTTTTACTTTTATCCAATAAATGTTAGAGGTGTAAAATGCAAATGAATCCAATTTTAAGCATAAATCTTCTAATATTCTTTAAAAGGTCGATTAACCACCTTTTGATGGAGAACCCTTTTTAAATATACTTTTGACAATTTTATATGTTTTATTTGAAAAAATAAAATCCTTCTTTAGAATCTGGACATCAAAATTTACTTTGTGTTAATTTTTGTTATTTTTCCGATAAAGATCGTTTTTAGTGAAAATGTTGCATTTTAATTCAAAACCTCCTTTTAATCTGATTTATTTATATGGATAGATTTTATTTTAAATTGAGAGTAAAGTGTATTTAGAGTATATTTTTACCATTTAATCCAATGGGGGTCATTGAAATTAATTTCACTTTGAAATTGGACTTAAACTGGTGTTAATCTTTTAATAGATATTGTTTCTTAAAAACACGCTATTTGTTTTGACAGAGGGAATTAATTATTAAATTAATTAATGAAAATTATATGTTTTTAATTTTTTAAATTAGACATCATTTTTGAATTCAGAATATCAAATATATCTTAGGGTGAATTTTTGGTATTTTTCTGAAAAACTTCAATATTTGATGAATAGTGAAACCACTAGGTGGTAATTAAAGAAACTGATTTTTCATTTAAATGAAACTTTACCACTTCTGTGATTTTAGTTTCAAAAATCCAACATACATGGTTGTCATTAGGAAGTAAAATGTGGTTCAATTAGATTAAAATAATTTTTGGTGAATAGTAACTTTTAAGTTTTATTAATCGCGATTAAAGGTAATTAGTGTAATTTAAGGTAAAAATAATGTTTTAATAATATGAAATGACCATTAAACATGTCCTAACCTTATTTGATGAGTCATGTCCGACCAAGAAAATCCATGGATCAACTTGGGGACCCCATGGAGCCACTTTGGTTGGAGAATGACATTAATAACTTTTTATTTAAAGTTAAAATTAAAATGTCACAAACATGTATTGTTTTACTAAAACAATTTTTACATGGGGTTATACAAGTCATATTTTTTACTATAAATATTCATTATAAATATAAAAATATTTCCTACATCATGATATTTTTTTTATAATTTTTAGATATTAAATAAATTAAATTATTTATGACACCATGATGATGCACCGATTACGTCATTATTTAACGATTTAAATAAAATGAAAAGATAATGTAAAATATAAGAATTAAACTTGTAAAAAAACTATTGGATGGGTGTATTTAGAACTATTATCACCTTATCCTTGAAATATATAATTTTGGGACCTTTAAAATCCGAAAAGCATTTTATAATAATGTAAAAGTTAATAACTTTCCAAGAGTGCCCCTCCTCTCCTCTTATAAAAGGCCCCCACCTCTACCACCTTACCCACACCTCTCAAGTATTTGGCTTGGCCAACCCCTGCCCATTTCATCTCTCCACATCCCTCTTTTCATCATTGAAGCCTCACCTTTGGGCATAATCCTTTCCAAGGAAGCCTTTGAGCTCAAATCAAAAAGAGTTACCCGATTTAAAGGTAAGGTCTTCCCTTGGGTTCTTTTGTTTTATTTTGATTCTCCAACCCTCTAAAATATTTTTATTATTTTCCTTTTTAAAAACACCATTATCTTCAATATACCAGGATGTTTTTTTGTGAAGGATTTGAGCAAAACTTACACACCCCTTCCCTTAATGGTTAAAGAGCATACTGTTTCTGTGGATGGCGAATTTCTGTCTCACGAAACGATGATTGTTCAATCATCTCTTAACACCTTTCATGGTGGCCATTATGATGTCAATATATTTTATATATGATATATATGGTATTTATGTTTTCTATATTCTTCTGAATTTTATATTTAAAACATGCTTTTATGCTTTTCATGTTGTGCAAATGCGATAATTTCATACGAGGAAGTGTGGACTACGTCCCCCTCAAGTGACGTGACTCGTTCATGAAATGCATGGATAGTATATAGAATTAAATTAATGAACATATGTGACCTATATAACATAAATATTATACTGGAATTATAATATATATATATATATATATATCAATTATATTTTAATTCCATTAATATGATAAAGAAATGAAAGTAGCGTTAATGCGTACGTACGGCCTACCGTCTCCATGAACGGTGCATTTCATTTCTTTTTATCTCCAAATGTTATGGAGTAGTATAAAATGAATATGTACAGGATATATATGAAATTTAAATCATTAAATACTATTCTGGAGATTATTTACGTATAACTACATGGACAATCATTTTCAAACAAGTTCATTTTTCACTCATGTACCAAACATCGACAATAATGTCTGATATGAACTCACAATATTAACCAATTATTATAACATTATAATATGTGATATGAACTGAATAAAAATCTTTAAAAGAGGTACTCAAGAAATTATAAATTGCCCAAAGTTTATTATTCATGAATATAAAGAAACAAACAAGACAATTCAGACTTGAGGTAAGGGATCCTACCTCTCTCGTTCTTTTTAAGTACTCTCTTTTATGTCATTTCTTATAAGCTCATCATTATTATGTTTGGGTATGTTCTTTTTTATTCATCATACTGTAATTTTTTTTTCATATTATGAGAGACCCTATTTGATCTCATAAATCCATTTTTGGAAGTTTTAAGTGGCGCCGTTAGGCTTCCGAGTTTTCGTAAGGTATTTTTCATCTCACTTTTATTCCTATGAGATTTATGATATATTTTCCACCATTTTCCTTTGAGTGTTTTATTTAATGCACATTATTCTACTCTTGGTTTAATATACTTTCGTTTATGGGTATTTACATCAATGTTGTATAGTCCTTCTTTAATGGGGTGTACGTTTCCGAAGTTACCCGATTCGGTAAGGGAACCTTTCACCCTCCTCATTTTAAAAAACGTTTTTTAGGTTTTTTAATCTTATTATGATGGGATATGTTTTTATATATCCTTATTGCTATAAATTTTATGTCCAAGTGATGAGATACCCCTTTTTATCTCTCATCAACTCATTTTATGAATTTTGAAGTGACGCCGTTAGGCTGTCAAATTTTTGCTAGGGAACTTCTTAACCCAATTTTGATTCTTTGTGATAAAATTGTACTCATTGAATATATCTTTCTATGAATATGTGTGAATAACCTCTGATTGTTTTACACTTAATATACACTTATATTTTGTGTATTCGTTTGTCACATATAATTATGTAAATGATTTATCCTTAATCCAAGGATACCGTCTTTGTAAGGGACTTCGTCTCGATCTCCTTTCATTAAGGCATATTTTTTTTCTAATACAAGGCTTTCTTTTATACGGTGTATAAACCCCTTTGAATTATACTTTTATTCAAAAGGAATATTTTCTATACGAATCATTTTACTAAACGACCAAAAGTATGTTTCTTTTTAACGTACGCGGTGACAATGACCTTTCCGCCGCTGCGAGTATTATTTGATCATTAGCTTCCTCAACAAGCTGTTATTTTTTTAAAAGTAAATAAATACCATATACTCTTTTTTGGTATTGAAAATGGTTTTGATAATGGATTTGTTATGTGGAAATGTTTTCTTTCCTTTATAATTTTTTTATGTGTTGTGATTTTATAATGGTACTTGGACATTTGACGGGTGGTTATGTGATAAAACATTTGACGGGTGGTGCCGTGAATACCAAGACGGGTGGTTACGTAATAACCTCCAATGCATTGGGTATGGAAGTCAGCCATATGGATATTTCAATAAGTATATGTGGAATTCGACCGTATGGTTATTCCATTTAAGTTTGTTTATGTCCCGAGTTACCTTTATATGTTATGTGTTCTTTATATGGGTTTTAAGGTAATCTTTTGGTTACAAAAGGGTAAGTAATGGTATTTTATTCAGTGAAGAGTTTTTACTACTTCATAAAGGTGAAAAGTATTACTTTGGTAAAGTACTCATGGTTTACTTATTGTTTGGAAAAACAAACAGTTTTCCTTCTTTGTGTATCCATTACTGGGCTTTTTATGCTCATCCCAAGTTTTTGAAATGTTTTCCACAGGACATAAAGATGAATAGGGTCAAGGATGGGATCATGGAAACGCATTCTATCTAAAATATTGTACTATAAATGTTTCTTTTTAGGTTTATTTTATTTTATGGAATCTTAGTAGAAGTGTCTACTATATAATCTTTTGGGATGTAATAGTTATGACATAATTCTCTAAAATTCTAAACCTGAAAAGATCCTCAACGTGAATTTTTCATTTAGTTCATGATTATGTAATGTTTTAAGGCTGGGTCCTTATAGTTGGTATCAAAGGTCGGTTTAGATAACTTTAGAGGTTAGGTTATTCTCTAAGCATAAGTGACATTACCATAATGGTTAGGATTTCAGAAAGAGTCCTAGTTTTAGATAATGTTAATTAGTAAGTATATCTTAGTGTTTATCTTCCTCATTAGTACATGATGGTTTTGTTGATATACTCACACTGACATTTTTGGTTATATTAAATGGCTGGATCTAGTAGGCACCAAAGTAACAGTGGATGTGAAGGAAAATGTGACAGTTTTCTAAGCGAGCAACTGAATGATATGGGATATGCAATGAGAAATCTTGTGATTATCATCAACCAACTATCTGGAGTCATGATTGACCACCTAAACCTTGGTGATTTCTATAAGTCATCATAAATGCGATAAAAAAATCCCTACGGAACTACAGGTAATAATCATAAAGGAATGTGTGTTCAAAAACTTATGTGTCAAGGATGTGGAAAGAAACACCTAGGAAAATGTTTCAAAGGGGAAAAAATATGCTATAGATGTGGAAATGAAGGTCATAAAGCAAGAACCTACCATGGAAAAAGGAAGCATCCAATTGACTCGAGGAAAGGGAAAGAAGTTCTTTCTGAGGGATAAATTGAATGTTTCAAATGTTGTGTGCATGGTCATTATGAAAACACATGTCCTATGAAGATGTTTCAGGAATGGGATCACCAAGATTGTACAAATATTTTTTTACCAATACCTAATGCCATTCTGATTAAGGATAAAGAAACTAACAATGACCAATCAAAGGTATGGATTATTTCTTAAGATTTGTTTTCCTATTTTTGAATCTTAGGATATGATTCATGATTTTGTTTATAGGAAAGAATTATTTCAGAATAAGTTGGAAAGGAATGGTTAATGGATCATGAAGAATGTTGAATGAGTAAGAAGTCAACATATAAGAGCTTCAAGAGTTATGGTGAAATTCTTAAGAGTATTTAGTCTCTTTTGATGATGGGGTTACATTAGAAGACTTTTTATAGTATGTGTAACCCTGATGTTTGATATATGAAATTTTTATTCAAGGAATATTTATCTGTTCTTTTGTGGACATAGTTATAAAGAACTATTTGGGTTTATATGATCCTTACTTTTTAGGTAATTATGGGTTTCTATATGTTATGATGGAAAGTGAAACGCATGAGATAAAATTGAGGTTAAATTATGTTATGTTTATTTTTTATGATTTTATCTCTTTTTGGCGAATGATTTGAGAATTATATAGTTTGCATAAAGGACAACATGCAGACCGTGTGACAACCCATCGCGTCAGACAAAACTGTGGGAATCGAACCCACAACCAAAGTTCCACTGGTATTTATCACCTACCACTAGACTACGTGAAGTGCCTGGTTAGTTTGACTAATTATTTTTAGTTAGATGATTTTATAAATTAACAGTTAGTTTATTTTGGGTTATCTATGGAAATTATTAACCTATCATGGAGGATATGTGATTAGGTTAATTACTTTTCAATACGAGACTTTAAGAGAAACTGATGTTGATTGGAGATAAATGTTACGATTTAACTTGGAAGACTATATGATTAAATCCTTAAAATATTTGGGTTTCAATCTTATTTTGGTTTACTTTTGGTCTTCTTTGAACTTTGGGTCTTGTTGGAAAAATTTTGGTGATTAAGAATAGATTTCCTTTTTATAAAAGATTATCCTTTTTGGGTATTATCTGATCTCATACTAACCATTTTGGTTTTAGTTTTGATTAAGGTCTAAAGACATGGGAAGTATACAGTTCTCTTTTGTGGATTTGGTGATTTTCTAGAAGTTGATTATAGCTCTCTTAATGTAAAAAATTCATCCTAAATACTCATATTTTGGATAAAATATGAGTTCATGTAATAAATCTAGTAAAAGTTGAAAGTCAACATAACAAGTAACTATGTTTCCTTATGTTTTAGTTAATCTCATAAAATATATTCCTCAATGAAAAGTAACTTAAAAAAATGTTGTCTGTTAAATTTTACTACTGGGGAATCCAATACTCTTTAACCCATCACAAGTTTGTGATTTTCTGGTGGTTAACTTTCTTCTAAACATGTTTTCTATCACACTCCCTCAGAACATGACCCTTTGTTTTTTCTTCCATATCGATGTTTTCGTACATGGAATCATAGAATGGGTTAACTCGGGTGACCTTTGTACTTCCCTTTTTTCTTTTAAAGTGATAGTTTAATTTACTCCTTTTCTGATGTGGGGCTTTCAATGAAGTTTCCGAGCCCAATTTTAAAATTGAGAGGACGAAATTCCCAATAGGGGGGAAGGATGTAACACCCCAGTTAAATAAAGAATATGACATTTTTTTTAAATTTATCCATATTTGTGAATAAAATATTAATATTACATTAAAATGAACTCTATGCTCGATGGCGTACCCAATACGCGACAACGAGTTCCTTTAAAATCATACGTTGCACTCTAATAATACAATAATATTATTTTAAATGGTTGTTAACACCTAGCCATTGTAATGGTAGGAAAGAACAGAAATCACTACAAAATTATTATATATTTTTGTCAAATATTTTTACTTTTATCCAATAAATGTTAGAGGCGTAAAATGAAATTGAATCCAATTTTAAGCATAAATCTTCTAATATTCTTTAAAAGGTCGATTAACCACCTTTTGATGGAGAACCCTTTTTAAATATAATTTTGACAATTTTATATGTTTTTTTTGAAAAAATAAAATCCTTCTTTAGAATCTGGACATTAAAATTTACTTTGTGTAAATTTTTATTATTTTTCCGATAAAGATCATTTTTACTGAAAATGTTGCATTTTAATTCAAAACCTCCTTTTAATCTGATTTAATTATATGGATATATTATATTTTTAATTGATATTAAATTGTATTTAGAATATATTTTGACCATTTAATCCAATGGTGGTCATTGGAATTAATTTCTTATTGAAATTGGACTTAAACTGGTTTCAACCTTTTAATAGATATTATTTCTTAAAAACACGCTATTTGATTTGACAGTGGGAATTAATTATTAAATTAATTAATGAACCTTATATGTTTTTAATTTTTTACAATAGACATAATTTTTGAATTCGGAATATCAAATAAATCTTAGGGTGAATTTTTGGTATTTTTCAGAAAAACTTCAATTTTTGATGAAAAGTGAAACCACTAAGTAGTAGTTAAAGAAACTGATTTTTCATTTAAATGAAACTTTACCAATTCTATGATTTGATTTTCAAAAATCCGAGGTACACGGTTGTAATTAGGAATTAAAATTTGGTTCAATGAGATTAAAATAATTTTTGGTGAATAGTAACTTTTAAGTTTTATTAATCGCGATTAAAGGTATTTAGTGTAATTTAAGGTAAAAATAATGTTTTAATAATATGAAATGACCGTTACACATGTCCTAACCTTATAGGATGAGTCATGGATGACCAAGAAAATCCATGGGTAAACTTGGGGACCCCATGGAGCCACTTTGGTTGGAAAATGACATTAATAACTTTTTATTTAAAGTTAAAATTAAATTGTTACAAACATGTATTGTTTTACTAAAACAATTTTTACATGGGGTTATACATGTCATATTTTTTACTATAAATATTCATTATAATTATAAAAATATTTCCTACATCATGATATTTTTTGTATAATTTTTAGACATTAAATAAATTATATTATTTTTGACACCATGATGATGCAGCGATTACCTCATTATTTAATGATTTAACTAAAATGAAAAGATAATGTAAAATCTAAGAACTACACTTGTCAAAAACCTATTTTATGCATGTATTTAGAACTCTTATCACCTTATCCTTGAAATATATAAAATATTGGGACCTTTAAAATCCGAAAATCATTTTATAATAATGTAAAAGTTTATAACTTTCCAAGAGTGCCCCTCCTCTCCTCTTATAAAAGGCCCCCACCTCTACCTCCTTACTCACACCTCTCAAGCCATTGTATCGGACAACCACTTCCCATTTTATCTCTCCACATCCCTCTTTTCATCATTGAAGCCTTACCTTTGGGAATAATCCTTTCCAAGGAAGCCTTTGAGCTCAAATCAAAAAGAGTTAACCGATTTAAAGGTAATGTCTTCCCTTGGGTTATTTTGTATTATTTTGCTTCTCCAACCCTCTAAACTCTTTTTATTACATTCTTTTGTAACACCACCAGTATATTCAATATACTAGGATGTTTTTATGTGAAGGATTCGAGCTACACTTACACACACCTTCGTCTAATGGTTAAAGAACATATTGTTTCTGTGGATGGCGAATTTCTACCTCACGAAACGATGATTGTTCAATCATCTCTTAACACATTTCATGGTGGCCATTATGTTGTCAGTATATTTTATATATGATATTTATGATATTTATGTTTTCTATATGATTCTGAATTTTATATTTAAAACATGCCTTTATGCTTTTCATGTTGTTCAAATGTGATAATTTCATAAGAGGAAGTGTGGACTATCGCTCCCTCAAGTGATGTGACTCCTTCATGCAATACATGGAATGTATAAAGAATAAAATTTAGGAACTTATGTGACCTATATAACAAAAATATTATACTATAGTTATAATATATATCTCTCTCAATTATTTTTTAATTCCATTAATATGGCAAAGAAATGAAAGTAGCGTTCATGTGTACGTACGACCTACCGTCTCCATGAATGGTACATTTTATTTCTTTTTTATCTCCAAATGTTATGGAGTAGTATAAAATGAATATGTACTAGATATATATGAAATTTAAATCATTAATACTATTCAGGAGATGATTTACTTATAACTACATGGACAATCATTTTCAAACAAGTTCATTTTTTATTCATGTACCAAACATCGACAAAAACATCTGATATGAACTCGCATTACTAACCAATTATTATAACATTATAATATGTGATATGAACTGAATAATAATCTTTAAAAGAGGTCCTAAAGCAATTATAAATTGACCAATGTTTATTATCAGGAATATAAACAAACGAACAAGACAAGTCGGACTTGAGGTAAGGTATCCAACCTCTCTCGTTCTTTTTAAGTACTCTCTTTTATGTCATTTCTTATAATCTCATCATTCTTATGTTTGGGGATGTTATTTTATATTCATCATACTGTAATTTTTTTTGTTCATATTATGAGAGACCCTATTTGATCTCATAAATCTATTTTTGAAAGTTTTAAGTGGCGCCATTAGGCTGCTGAGTTATCATAAGGGATTTTTCATCTCACTTTAATCCTGTGAGATTTATGCTAAATTTTCCACCATTTTTCTTTGAGTGGTGTATGTACTGCCCATTATTCTACTCCTAGTGAAATATACTTTCGTTTATGGGTATTTACATCAATGTTGTATAGTCCTTCTTTCATGTGGTGTACGTTTCGGAAGTTACCCGATTAGGTAAGGGAACCTTTCACCCTCCTCATTTTAAAAGACTTTTTTAGGTATTTTAATCTTATTATGATGGGATATGTTCTTATATATCATTATTGCTATAAATTTTATGTCCAAGTGATGAGATACCCCCTTTTATCTCTCATTAACTCATTTTCTTAATTTTGAAGTGACGCCGTTAGGCTATCAAATTTTTGCAGGGGAACTTCTTAACCCAATTTTGATTCTTTGGGATAAAATTGTACTCCTTGAATATGTCGCTCTATAAATATGTGTGATCAACCTCTGATTTTTTTACACTTAATATCCACTTATATTTGGTGTATTCGTTTTTCACACATAATTATGTAATTGATTTATCCTTAATCCAAGGATATCGTCTTTGTAAGGGACTTCATCTCGATCTCCTTTCATTAAGGAATATTTTTGTTCTAATATAAGGCTTTATTTTATATGGTGTATAAACCCATTTGACTTATACATTTATTTGAAATGAATCTTTTCTATACGAAGCGTTTTACAAAAAGACAAAAAGTTTGTTTCTTTTTAACGTACGCAATGACAATGACCTTTCCGCCACCGCGAGTATTATTTGATCTTTGGATTCCTCAACAAGACATTATTTTTTTAAAAGTAAATAAATACCATATACTCTTTTTTGGTATAGAAAATGGTTTTGATAATGGATTTGTTATGTGGAAATATTTTCTTTCCTTTATAATTGTTTTATGTGTTATGATTTTATAATGGTACTTGGACATTTGATGGGTGGTTACGTGATAAACCATATGACAGGTGGTGTCGTGAATACCAGGACGGTTGGTCACGTTATAACCTCCAATGCTTTAGGTATGGAAGTCAGCCTTATGGATATTCCAATAAGTATGTGTGGAAGTCAACCGTATGGTTATTCTATTTAATTATGTTTATGTCCCAAGTTACCTTTAAATGTTATGTGTTCTTTATATATGTTTTATGGTAATATTTTGGTTACAAAAGGGTATGTAGTGGTATTTTATTCAGTGAAGAGTTTTTACTACTTAAAAAAGGTGAAAAGTATTACTTTGGTAAAGTACTCATGGTTTACTTGTTGTTTTGTAAAACTAACAGTTTTCCTTCTTTGTGTATCCTTTACTGGGCTTTTTATACTCATCCCAAGTTTTTGAAATGTTTTCCACAGGACATAAAGATGAATAGGGTCAAGGATGGGATCAAGGAAAGACATTCTATCTAAAACATGGAACTAGACATGTTTCCTTTTAAGTTTTTTTTATTTTATGAAAACTTAGTAGAAGTGTCTACTATGTAATCTTTTGAGATGTAATAGTTATGACCTAATTATCTAAAACTATAAATCTGAAAATATCCTCTATGTGATTTATTCATTTAATTCATGATTATGTAATGTTTTAAGGCTGGGTCCTTATATTTATAGAGATCCAACATAAATTTCTTCGATATGTAAATAACACTTCATATTGTGAATCAACCTTCTATTATTTATAAGTGAAAGGAGGAGGATTAATCTTTCGTAGAAACAACATATTATGAGTGAATATTATTATGCTATGAGAACTTTTATCTAGCTCAAAAGATTGAGTTTAAGGAAAGAACCATCCCCAAAGACATGACTATTGTGAGGGAATACACAGATGCATTTCCATATGAATTTTTCGATCTTCCTCCTCACAGAGAGGTTGAATTTTCAATTGATATTATATATATGGCATTTCCATTATCCATGAATCCATTGAGAATTAATGTTGTAGAACTTGAGGATATGAGGAAAAATTTATAGGAGAATATTTATAAAGGGTTAATATTCCAAAATGCATCACCATGGGGTGCAACATTCCTCTTCATCAAGAATAAGGACGGGTCAATGAGTCTTTACATTGATTATCATGAGCTCAAAAAGATAACAATAAATAAAATGCCTCCTATATCACAGATCACTAGTGGAAAATGGGTTTATACCAACGCATGCATGCCCATGGTTTATAAGAACCGTTAACAAATTTTTGTTTATTCCTGTGGTTTTTCTAAAACCGTCAGTATAAATTACCGATTTCTAATTTTTATCGGGATCCCTTTTGATTTTTCACCCCCCACGTGGACACTCCCCAACCTCGGCCTCTTGGCCCTCTCCACCCCTTCCTGACCTCGACCTCCTTGACCTCCCGACCTCCGCCTCTGCCTCCCGACCCCCAACCCCTCTCGACTCCCTCTCCTCTGGCAACGTTCAACCCTCCCCTCTCGGCTCCCTCTTAGACGATGATGTCCCCCTCCCCTCTCGGCTCCTATCTCCCTCCCCTCCGGTGACGTTCCCCCCTCTGAAGACATCCCCCGTCCCACTATCCAATCACGCGTGAGACCCCCCATGTCCGAACACCCCGCGCGATGCCCCCTCCTCTCAGATCACTCTCCTCCACCATTTCTCCCATATTTCTTGAGGGTTCTTGATCATTACTTCCAAGTAATAATTCATCTTCTTTAATTATTAAATTTCATAGAGATTTCCTCTCTCCGGTTTCCTAGTTTCATTCAGTTAAACCCTAGGGGTTTTGAGGTTTCCTGATTATAACTTTGATCCTTGTTTCTAGGGTGTATCATGGTTCTCTCAAGTCAGTTGGGGCATGTTTTGTCATCTGATACTGAATGCATAGTGGTTTGTATAGTCTTGGTTCATCTTCCACCATTGGATGTTGGTTTATTCTTCTCTCTTTGTTTGGCCCAATTTAATTTGGTTCTTATAGTGATGTATGTGTCTATGAAAACTCAATATTAGGTATGAAGTGCATGAATAAGACTACTTTACAACCTGCATATCTATTTGTGTGTGTTTGTAGCTCATATCATGTTATATGTTCAAAATTCATCCTTTGGTATAATCATATCATGTTTGTTTATTGATGGGTGAGTGGAGATATGCTGATAAACATGATACTGTACAATGGATATATGGGTATAATTGATTTTTTTATCCTATTTTGGTATGTTTTATTATATTTGTCTAACACGGCCTTGTGTATGTTTGACTCTAATTTCATTGAGTCTTATTTTTATGATTTAGTTTTTATTTTTGAATTGATGTTAATTATATTAATCTCATTTGGGTTATTTATCTTTTTTACTTTTGTTTATTTGATGTTTCATGGATGTCTAATGTATGGGTGACACATTCTAGATTCTCAATAACTGATTCAATGCCACACATTCTTGAGTATTAGACAAACCAATTTAAATGAAACTAACATGAACTCATTCATATTGAATTGAATGAAATAATACATAATATAAGTAGGAAAAATAAAAAATTATATGAATTGTATTAACTTATAAAGAGTAAAATTGAATATTCTTAAATGAATCTATAATAAATTAAATTATCATATACCAAAAAAATAAATTAAAACTAAACAAATCTAAAAAAGTCATAACATGTTGTATCAAAATGAATCATACATAATCAGTGACCTGCCTCAATTAGGATGACATCGAACATAACAACCCAAGATGAACCATAGGAAACCAAAAAAAATAATATTATGATGATTAAACCCAAAATGAGTTGAACAAAATAAAGTGGCACCATACAAATCCACAAATGATGTATCAAATTGGATGAAATATAATGAATTAAAACCTATTTAACCACAACCGACATGAACTAAATTGAACTAAACCAAACTGATATGAACCAAATGTAATGAAACTGAATTGATTAGAACCCAATCATGAGGTGATAACTTGCATGCCCTTTCAATAAGAGAGTCATCTCCATTTTCAATAATTGGCCTAGTTAGTGAAAGATAATGTGTTAAATAGAAACGGTTAGATCATCTCACCAGATAGACAACTTTATCAGGGCCTAATGGTGTGTACTCAAATCAAGATATGTATAGTATCCTAGGGTGAAACAAGGAACTAGGGAATACAGTGGTGTTGTGATAACTGTATCAATGGAGGTGATCCCCTATCTATCCAAATAAAAACTATAATGGACCACTGAGTCTATAAGGGGTATTTTCTTATTGAATATGGCTCAAGAGATGCCAGAGGCCTATAAGGGTCAATACGGCTATATTAAGAGGCCGAATCTCTACCACTTAAGTTGCCATTACCAAAGTGCCAACATGGATTCATGAATGTGCATCCCCTACTGTAAAAAACCACCCATTCAATAATATTTCCATGAAACCATAAATCCTAAGGATTATATATATTTATAGCCTCACTCAATAACCCCATGTGGTGTATTCTCCTACTTCTATGATTTCCGAATATGAACTGACACTATTACAGACCTTCTGGGAAGGGAACCAGTGAGGGCGTATAGTGGTTGACCAAGCTCTACTACGATAGAGTAAAATATTGATCCAATGTTTAAAAGAGATGAGATATCATATATAAATATCATTTATTAACTTTTCTTTCATGATATTTAGCATATCCCTCACAAAAACTAGAGTCTATGAGGGGTTATCCCAGACATCCATGACAGGAGGAAATTTGTCTCACATTTCCCCAAGGGGGGGAATCCTGCCTATTCAATAGACATCCTAGAGGCTAATTCCATCTTCGTTGTGGGACAAATGGATTGAGATGGTTCCAAGGAACCAATGGATAATCAGTTATATTAGAATATTAGACTGGTGGTATATGATATACTAGGAAACCCGTACTTGTTCATAAATATGGATAACATGAAGCTGGTAAAAAAAATCTAAGCAGCTTTACCTAACCAAGAATAGCCATGCTCATTTATCAAAGATGTGCCCATGTGGTTCGCAAGACACCATGGAAGCTCTGGAAACAGGTCTACCTTATCGCACAACATTTGGTTGGCATGTCACATTCATCATAAAAAAGGTTTTAAACATGACCATTTGACTCTGTGTCACAATGAATGACTCCATGGAAAGACTAAAGGGTTTTACAAGATAATGATCATGCATCACCACGAGACCCTTCATTGGTGATGAGACATAGTACCAACAAGTAGAGAGATTATCTTTGATAACACTCTTATGAAGTTTCAAGACCACTTTCCTTTATCAAATAAAGAATTAAATAAAAGAGGAAATGGTGGATGATTCTTATGGAGTGTGATACGTTGGAAATTACCCACATGGTTAGTCAATACCCCATTGGTTGGACAAAGTATAATAATTGGGGTGTAGGTGAAAGGTTATTGTGGTCAATGATCATTATGTGACACCCCATGAATAAACCATTGCTGGATCATGCGGAACGCATAACAACAATTACATACATAGAATCCATCTTGAATCTACGAGATACACACCACAAAAGGAAGTGCATAAATATGGTTTTGAGGCCTCTATATCCCTCCCCCTTAGCACAAAAAACGGAATCTATGTAGTTGCACATTTAGGCATCAACAACTGATCACATACGTTGCAGATTTCTTATAGCGGCCAATCTCGTGATCACAATGATTACCCACTAGTTAAAATATAGGGGCCAACCTAAGGGGTCATGAGGCATGCATAAACACTTCATGTGATAACATGATTTATTGTGAAGGACTTCTGGCGTGACATCCAGGTCATGTGAACAAGGTCATGAATATCTGATGAATCATTTGAATCCTTAACAAGCTAATACTAGAAAAATCTAAGGAATATATGTAATAAAATATGGAATAAATATTATAAGACATGATACTTATGTAAATAACATATACAATGATCCTCATAAATATCACATGACTCACCCAGATCATGTGAAAGCATCAGGACATGTCACCCAAATCATGCGACCCTCCCTAGATATTCCATTTGGATCATGTGATGTCCTCCAGACATTTCTATAAAGTCTCATGACACCCCTCATAATTTCCACCTAATTCTATTTAATCCCTGTGGGCTCTCCATATAGATATTACAATTTCCACATACAGGTCACCAAAATTATGCAACAACCCCATTGTCTATTAGTTAGGTCTTGTGAAGTCCTCCACACTTACCGGCCAGACCATGTGACATCCTGTAAGAATATCATGAAGGTTTCATGATGAAAAAAGGTGAAGTCACCTGGATTTCACTGGCTTAATGTCTTTAACACAGTCATGAGGATTAATTTTGAAGTTCTATCCTCATGAATTAGGAATGAAATTTCATCACATGGTATATGATAATCTAATGATAGATGATGTAGGTCCAACAATAGTGAGAGGTACAATTAATATTGATTCATCATTATATAGTGTTTTATTTGAAAATATTTCCACTAATTATATTTTTTAGACCTATATTTTGTACATGATAAATTTTTTTATTGATTTCATGCATTTTGTGATTTAAATTGCAATGCCTTTAGATAAAAGGAGACAGAAAGGTCTCAAATGCCCCTCTTATGATTTTAATTATGTGATATCATTCATTTCTATGTATTTTTTACTCTATATATGGAACAAATGGATATAATTATTAATAAGGATTGATTTATTATTATTAATTTCATGATTGACTAGAAGACAAATGAATGAAATTGTCTAAGACAATATAAACAAAAACAAGACTAACTAAATCTAATAAAAATTTCCCAAACAAACTTGAATTGAACAAAACCAAACTAAGCTGAAACTAGAGACAAACTAATCATATACTATTTATATGAATATTAATTGTTAATTAATAGGAATGTACTTTTTCATAGCATCATTTTGAAACACGGATTTGTTTCCCCCTTGATTGAAGGAACTTGATTTGACCCATGTGGCGTTGTGGTTCTTATATGTTGGGCAGTGACATGTATAGTCATAGGAGATAGGTATTTTTTAGTTTAGTATATAATTTATTTTCTTTATCACATTGTCCACATAGTTATTTTACTGGTTTCTTTGGATAGGGAGTAGTTATATTCTATGAAGGAGGTTAAAAGGGGTTCATATTGTTTCAGTCCACCGACTTTGATCTAAGGTAAGATTCTAGGATTACTACTTATCTCGCACCTCATATATTTTGGGTATTTCAATGTTTTTGACTCCATATTATGTTTTTGGTAGGGGGGTTGGATCGTTTTGTGTTGCTTTAGGGTGGATTTGGTTCTCCGATACCAATCGAGGTAAGGTTTTAATGATGTTGGTTGGTTTTTCACTTATTATGTAGGGTCCTTTATGTGTTTTAAGTTTTTTAATATCCTTTGTGTAGTGCATTCATCCCTTCTCGTTGGTTTTAAGTCACCAAGTCAAGGGTGACTCGCCTGCGTGTGCATAGGTAAGTAATTATATGTATGTGGGTTCTCCTGTTATGTGTATAGTAAACCATGGAAATTATTATACATGTATGGGGATAGGTGTTCCCACGTATACATATAAAAATTCATACGCAGGTGAGTAGAGAATTGTATATGCATATAAGCATGTGTGTAAGGATCCCCTTGCACATTCTCATGGCCATGCAGGTGTGTGCATAGGGGCTAGGTGTCCTTCCATGTGTGTGAAGGTGCGTATACCCAGTGGGGGAGCAACATCTTTTAGTTAGAAAGCTCCAAGAGCTGAAGTGGATGGCTTGGTTCCACCTTGAGGTAGAGTCCCTCTCGTAGCCTCTTTAATTTAAGAATTCTTTAAATTGAATTTAGCTTCTTTCTTAATTCTGCTTAACTATATTGAATTTCATGTCTTGAATAAGTTTTCTTTAATATAATTATTTCAATTTATAAATAGAGTCATATTTTTATAATAAAACCACTTTTAAAAAACGAATATAAAATATATATCTTTATCATACCACAATCCCGAATCAAGAGTATGTTTTTTATAACATTATATTGGTTTCTATTAAGTAAAGGACAACTAAGTAGGATTTATTTGGAATCCTGGCCAGAAGATGCTGCCCCGCGGATGTTGCTGAACCGTTCCAACACGCCGCGGTCAAGCCGTGGTGATTCCGCGGTCACACCGCGGTCATTCCGTGATTTGGATCTGCTCCAGGATGACACCCTGCGGCGGTTCTCAGTCTTGTCGGAATTCGATGTATGATACCTAGATAGAGTTTTAGATATATTACCCACCCATAGTTAATGGGGAGGGAGGTGACGGATGGAATGTTGCCTCGCTTCCTCCCACCCCCTTCACTCCTGGTTGGAAGATACTTCCCCATAGATGTTGCTAGGCTGGGCCAACACACCGCGGTCATTCCGCGGTCACGCCACGGTCACACCACGGTGACGCCTTGGTTTGGCCCTGCTCTAGGACGACACCCCTCGGCGGTACATAGTCCTATCAGAATTCGATTTATGATACCTAGATAGAGTTTTATATACATTACTCACCCATAGTTAATGGGGAGGGAGGCGATAACCGGAATGTTTCCTCACCTCCTCCCGCTCCCTTTGCTCCTGGCCGGAAGATGCTGCCCTGCGGATGTCTTCGGACCGGGCCAACACGCTACGGTCATGCCGTGATTTGGCCCTGCTCCTAGACGACACCTCGTGGTGGTTCTCAGACCTATCAGAATTCAATATATGATACCTAGATAGAGTTTTAGATACATTACCCACCCATAGTTAATGGGGAGGGAGGTGACGGTCAGAATTTTGCCCCGCCTCCTCCCACTCCCTTCACTCCTGGCTGGAAGAAGTTACCTCGTAGATGTCACTAGACTGGGCCAACATTCCGCAGTCACGCCGCGATCACGCCGCGGTCCTGTCACGGTCATGTCACGATCATGCCTTGGTCACGCCGCGGTCACGCCATGGTCACGCCGCAGTAATGATGTGATTTGGCCCTGCTCCAGGAAAATATACCTCGGCAGTTCGTAGTCCTCTCGAAATTCGATGTATGATACCTAGATAGAGTTTTAGATACATTACCCACCCTCATTCATAGACACTAGACAACCCCCCACCCTCCTCCCTGGACCCCGTACTACCCCCCAGACAACCCCCCCACCCTCCTCCCTAGACCCCGATAAGCCCCCCAACCCTCCTCCCTAGACCACAGATCCCAATCTAAGATCTCTTCAAGATTCACCCTAATTCCCAACAGAAAATATGGTTTTAGAGCTTTAGAAGAAGATGAGAGAAGAGTGGAAACCCTAATCAAAAATAGGAAGAAATAAGAGTATTAGACTCTCCTGGATCTTCAATTTGCACTTGATGACACTAAAAACACCCAAGTGACGTGTACGAGTCAACCCCGCCTCAAACCGACGCACGGTGTGGCCGGCACCACTCAAAGTGTATCACTTTTATTTGAAAAAGACAACATTTTAAATGAAAACTACAACTGACATACAAAAAACTGACCAAACGGATTCAGATTGTGTTGACACCCCCACCCCCGTCGATAGCCCCCCACCCCTAGACACCCCCACCCCTTAGGACACCCCCAACCCCTTGTATGCCATACTATATATGTGTTTTATATAATTCAGAATTCTGTATGCAACATAATTCATTTTGTATGTGTTATTCATTCATAATTCTGAATTCATTACACTATTCATTATGCATGTATTCAATTGATAATTCAATTATGAATTATGTATTTCATTGGGTAATTGGGTTCATATACATGATTATAAAAACAGTTCACAAGTTCTTGATTTTTTAAACCGATTTCAGATTTCCTACAACCATGCTCTAAAAACATTTTGAGCAGTTCACAGGTTACAAAAACAGTTCACAAATTCTTGATTTTCTAAACATGTTCCAGATTTTCAGTTTTCTGTAAACAAATTCCAGATTTTGACAACCCAACAAATTTCTAAATTCCATCTTATCCCTTTTAACAGCTCTTTCTAAATACATTATTCCCTTTTAGAGATCACTCCCCCAACAGTTTAGACACATATCAAACATTAAACGCAGCTATCATTTCCAAAACCACACAATAGATGTATCGTGAAACCTTAAGAATCCACACTATGTTCTAGCCTTAGTTAGTCTATCCACATTTGACTCATTCCCTGAGCACCCATCTCCATTCGTCGACATGTTTCCACCTTAATTCATTTCAATGCCTTCACTACCAAAGGCATTACACAACCACCCAAACCCACCAATTTGAATCTATACCTGACCCTAGTGTATTTCAATAGTCAAATACTCTACTAACTCAAAACCATATGAAAGATTTTTCCCAATAGCTCAACCTGAATCCTACTACTCAACTGACTCTCAATGCGAACCCTACTTCCCAGTGCGACAGGTCTAGTTTTCCAATGCTCTGTTCTTCCACATTAAATGGGTATTTGTTATGATCCCCTTATGATTTTAGGTTGTGTTTGGAACCCTGCTTCCCTACCTTCTCATGAGGGTTCTAACTCTACTTTCCAACCGGTCATCTTATCTTTGATTCAAGTAATTTTTTTTCATTCATTTTAAATTAGTATGTATGCCTTCATTTATTTTTGATTTTTTTGTTCTATTTCACTGCAATGTACTATCAATTATGATCCCCTTATGGACACAAGAAATATATAACTTTAGGTTGCTGTTCTTTTTGTAATTTACCTGTATAGAATCATTTTTATTGATATTGAAGAGCTCAAAATGAGGTGGGGAGGAGGGGGGATGTGCTGGAGGGGGGGAGGATGGGCAGGGGTGAGGTGAGGAGGAGTGGGGCTGTACAGGGGGTTGGAGGTGGCTGTGCAGGTGGGGGAGGTGGGGGGGATGTGTTGGGGGTGAGAAAAGATAAGATATGGGGGGTGAAAGAACATTCATGTTGATGGAAGCACCAATACATCAACGACTAGAAAAACCTGCTCTGTGAGTGCCTCGACACATTACGATGTTAAAGCCACTCTATCCTAAGTGCTCATTCAACTAGAGGGGTGTTTTACTCATCCATATCTCCCATTAGATCACTAATCACATCTAAATATAGTCAAAAAATTGAGATAACTAGATCAAAACATAGCTCCAATGCCTGATCTATGATATCATATGTGTCTCCTCCTTAGACTAGAGTCCTGACCAGAAACATCCTCATACCTCACGACCAAATCCCAACCAAACATGGGTTAATCTAGCCTTCAAACCAAATAACAAATAGCTGATCTAGAAGCATCGATCAGATCACATAAAACCAATAATATACTCTCTCCATGGTCCCTAGGATATTATCCTCTAAAAACAACCACTATTGGATCTCTTTGACCCGCCATAGTGCCAAACCAAAACACAGGGCTCCCATGGTCCTCAATGTGACAATATAAAGTGATTTTCAACTATAAAGTCCCAAGGTGCACCCAAAATCTTGGCCCAATCCATTCAAAAAAACCTCAAATCGGAAAAATTCCCCAGTAATAACATACACCCTCTGAGGGGTACCTCTAGTACATCCAAAGCACAAGACACACCCAGTGCAGAAATATCCCAAATTCCCCCAAATGGCCTCCAACTCATCATCGATCAATAACGTCTCCAACTGATCATCTATCAACAATGCACCCAATGGGTTATATAAAATAAATGAATAACCAATGAATTATCAATGTTCCTTATGACAATCATAAAATGTTTACCTTACAAGGGCTCTATAGTACAAGATTGACCACTCGACATGGGAATTATTAATTAACAACTATATAAAACAATAGTCACTCAATTAGTAACAAGCCCACTATGGTATCCTCATGAGTCCCTTTGACGCCTATAAATATCTTAAAAAAATATGACCATAACTTCTATCCCACAACATCATCCCATCCAAATAGTTCCAATAGTTGCAATCCTAAAAAAGGAGGTAATCCTCAACTGTTCTAACCTTGAGAAATAGGTAACAACATGTCAAGATAAAACAATATATCTTCATATATACTACTTGATTGTAATTTTCATGATCTATATGAAAAAACATTGAACAAATAGCTTAGATTTCACAATCCATTCCAACTAATGATATCGTAACCCTCACACATGATTCTCATCTCACAAACCAACCTACTGGAGGATTCTGAATCCAATTCATGTAGTAATATACTGGATTGTCGTGGAGGATTATCTAAATGTTTTCATTACATATAGGGGATATAATTTTACTTTGTAATCTTATCCTCTTAGAATATGACAGAAAATTTCAAAAGTGAGCCCAACGGATGATGTAAATGATTCATAACCACTGGCAAACACCATATTGGATGTCATCATAGCAGATCCCCATGAAAATTATCCATGTGATATCTCTCATGAATCAAGTAAATATTTATCACCATTGAATCTATGTGTCACAGAAGCCTGACCAATATCCCTCTCTTAAACACAAACCAATACCTTGATAAATGCACCAATATAACTAAATCTCTTGACATTATAGAAGTCATTTCCCCATAGTATATGATTCTCCTATCATTATACACTAGTAAAAAAAGGGTTATAATTTCCAATGTGTAAATATAGTTCTAGGTTAGTTTATTTAATGATTAAATTCATCAAAAAATATCAAATTTATCATGGAGTAATCAAAACCAATAACCCTTATCTGATAGATCAGGATTGAGGTAGGGGATTCTTCATATATGAGTTATAAACTTGAATTTCCAATATCCCCCTCTCTATTTGATCAACAAGATAACATTTTTTTTGGTTCTTGGTCTCTCTACCACATCAATATGTGAACCATACAAGGGGAAGAGATGTGATTAAGCCTTAAAAAATGAGATTATTATTTCTATGTGATTCTTGTGTGTTTTTTGTGTGATTTCAGGTGATTGAAGTTAGTTTTTGTGAGTTTTCTATGTGTTCAGTGTGTTTTCTATGTTTGCAGGTTCCCGTGTTCCTAAACACAAAGAATGAGTGTTTTTTTGTGATTGCAATGTATTTTTGTGATATGGCACGTTTTTCACAAAGATTATAGCCTGCAATTGATTGCAGGCTATTTCATTTTAAATTAATGGGGGGTCTAAGCCAACTGTTTCAAACCCGTTGGGTTATATCCATGTGTATTTCTGCATTTTCCAATGATTCAAACCCGTTGGGTTATACCCCCCTATATGTTTATGCCAACGATTTTGAAACCATTGGCATGCCCCTATGCGCTGATTTTCCAACGGTTCAGCTGAACCATTGCTATAACAGGATCCAATTTTATTCCAATGGTTCATTATGAACCATGGGCAATTGAAATCTAAACAGCCTTTTTCCCAATGGTTCAACGTGAACCGTTTTTATAAGGCTTTCCCGATGCCTCACACACCAATAGTTTCTAAAATAGTTGGGATAATATTTCCCAATGGTTTGAGGGCCTTTCCCAATGGTTTAAAACCGTTGGGAAAACATGAATTCCCAGTAGTGGATTTATGACTTGTTCGATCAGCTATGTAGAGAAAAATAATTATCCATGGCGGATCTGCAGTCAGGATATTACCATGTTAGGGTGAATAAGAAGGATATCCCATGGATATTTTTCATACAAAGAATGGGAACTATATGTTCATAGTAATTTCATTTAGACTCACTAGTTCTCCAAAAATCATTATGTACTGGATGAGTAGAGTCTTTATATATTACCGCAAAAAATATATTGTAGTATTTGAAGATGATATTATAAAATAATTCCAAATCATGGAGGATCATGAGGAGTATGTGAGTACTATACTAATGACCTTATAAAGGGAGAATTTATTTTCCTAGTATATAAAATTTGAGTTCTTGTTGAAGTAAGTATCTTTCTTTGGAAATATATTTACATGAAATTGTATGTCTATGGACTATTCAAAGAAATAAGCAATTGAAAGATGGATAAGACCAATATCTGTGAAAAATATCCTTAGTTTCATTGGATTAGATTGGTACTATTATGGATTTATAATAAATTTCTCACAATTGTAAAACCCGGTAAATAAGAAAACTCATAAAAGAGTTAAGTTTTCATAGAATGATGAATGTGAAGAGAGCTTCAGGGACTTGAAAAGGAGGCTTGTCACTACACTTTTTCTCACACTACCAACAAGTGGAGACCTTTTCATGGTATTTAGTGATTCTTCAAAGAAAATATTAGGCTATGTGTTAATTTAAAATTTATTATTCATAGCCTATGCTTTAAAAAAGTTGAAATTTCATGAACAAAACTACCCAACACATGGTCTGGAGTTTTCTGTAGTGATATTCGATTTGAAAATACATTGTAATTATTTCTTTAGGTAGAATTTTGAAATATATACGGATCACAAAAGCCTCAATTATATATTTAAACAGAAGGAGATTAATATTCTTTAATGAATATGGATTGAGATGATCAAAAACTATGACTGTGGAATTCACTACCATCCTTGGAATGTGCATAATTTGGTTGATCCTTTTAAAAAGAAAGGATCTATAATGTTTATCATTTATGAAAATTGACAAGGATCCAATAATCCTGGATTTGAAAAGGTTGTACATGTGAATCATAAAGGAAGGAACACATTAATCCTATCACAAATTATTTATCAACAATCCCTTCTCGCGAGGTTAATGGATGCAAAAAATCTTATGTGGGAATATATAAGAAAGTGGGAACTATAAAAAAGGGAAATACTTATAGGTTAATTTTAATGAAGGGATCTTGAGATTTTGGTCATGACTATGTACACCATAAAATCATATGTTAAAGAAGGAACTGTTTGATGATGCACATAGTTTGAAATTATCCATTCACACATGAAGCACAAAGATATATTGAGCAAACACATATTGAGGATGCGCCCATAAAGGGCTCTATGGCGCTTGGGTTTCCCCATCACCGATATCTCCTCTTCCTCGGGCGACTGTGGTTTTTCTCCTGAGATCTTCTCATCGGGGTCATCGCTTATTCCACTTTCTATGGTAGTGTCTTGGTTCAATATCCATTCTTCATTGATGTCAAAGTTTCAGGTCCCTTCATCTAGAGGTTTCGCGGGTTATTGAGGTGTTGTGGGTAGTATCCAACTAAACAGGCTTCTGTAACATCAATGGTCACATTCTTCGGCTGGATCAAATGTCAATGGCGGTGAGTTGTCGGTCTGAGGTTGAGATTTGGTATACTTTGGGATGAGGTTACAGTCGCGTCTTCTTCTCTTCCAGTGAGTGATTTGGTTTCCTCTGTGGCCTCCTCGTATGAGCGTGATGGTGGAGATGGGCTTTGTTTTTTTTGGTTCAGTTTGTGGTGAAGATCCCTCCGGTATTTCCTCTAATGTTTTGGAGCATGGTGATGGGTTTCAACCTTTTATTTCAAGATTTTGGTTGGTGGATTTTTATTTTTTCTATGAATTTTGTTTTGGTGTGATTCTATTTTTGTGGGGTTTACCATGTGGCCTGCTCTACGACCAAGGTTATTGATGTGGTGGTGGAATTTTTGAATCTTGGGTGATTATGATCCTATAACTACTATCAAATAATCTTAATTCTAGATTACCTTCAGAGGCTTCTCTAGATGATGTTTAGATCTTCTTGTTTTCACCATACTTATGAGACTCTATTTTGGATGTTTGAGAGGGTACGGTTGTGGCCATCAGTACTAGACCATCTTTGCATGAGATAGCTTGACGTGCAACATTGGAATAGTGGAAGTTGTATTAATGATTTTTATTCTGGGGAGGGGACATTCTTGGTTTTTTATATGGTTTTTTAATTTTAGACTGTCTGGGAATGGTTTGATGTTGTAAGTCATTGAAGTCATGTTTCTTGGTTTCTCACTTTTCCCTTAAAAGTGTTTCAACAATAAAAAATTTCATTTCCAGTCGAAGATGTATCATGACATCTTAGAGAACTATTTTTGGGATAATATAAAGAAGGAGATCACTGAATATAAATCAAAGTGCATGGAATGTTATTAAGTAACGTTTTAAGGGCATAAGTCTGAAGGGATAATGAAACCATTACCCATCCTAACATTAAAATGGGAAAACATCACCATAGAATTTTTCAACAGACTTATGAAGACATTCAATGAAAACAATTTTGTATGGGTTTTTTTGGATAACCTTACCAAAATAGATCACTTTATGACAATTTGAGAGGCCTACTCATTAGATTAACTTGCATGGACATACATCAGAGAAGTGGTAAGGTTTTATGGAGTACCACTATTGATTGTGTCTGATCGAGATCTGGGATTCACCTCAATGTTCTGGAAAAGTATCCAACATGCTCTTAAAACTAAAATTAACATTAGTATGACATATCATCCTCAAACTAATCGACATTATGAGTGGAATATTCAGATACTAAAAGATATATTGAGGACAATTTCTATGGAATTAAAATTAGGATGGGATCAACATCTATTTTTTCTCGAGTTTTTTACATCAAAATTTTCCATTGAAGCCTCCAAATGGATCCATATTAAGCACTTTATGAGAAGAGGTGCATAACACCTGCATGTTTGGATGAAGTTGGGGAAATAAAACTGCTATATCCTAAACTGGTTAAGGAAATGGTAGAAAATGTTAAGACCATTCCACAACATAATAAGGCTTCTCCAAGTGGACGAAAGAGATTTGATGACAATCTTTGATGAGACGTAGAGTTTGATGTTGGAGGTATGGTATTCCTATGAATATCTACATGGAAGAAAGAAATGAGTTTTGGGGAAGAAGGTATATATTATTCCATGATACATTGGTCCCTCTAAGATCCTTGATTTCATTAGAGTGATGTCGTAATGACTAGATCTCCCACATAAACTATCTCAGGTACTTGATGTATTCCATCAATCCCTCTTAAGAAAGTAAATACCAGATCCTTCACATATACTCAATAAAAGGGTTATACTATTTTAGAATGATCTTTTATATGAGGATAATTCATTGAAGATCTTATATCACAAAGACAATGTTCTATGAAATAATACAATGCACCTTATCAAAGTGTTGCAATTCCCCGACCCCATAAACCTAGAGTAGATGCATTATTTTATTAAATTGGTATGATTACAAGGAATAAAAACTGATCAATTTAGTAATCTTGAAGAAACTAGATATATATATATATATGGAACCTATTTTACATTTGGAAAACAAAAAAAAAATATAATAAATAACAAAAGTTAATAAATAGTATCCTTGAGAACTAAAAAAATGATAACTTCTTCATAACCTGGGGAAGAAAACAAATAAAAAGGTGAGATAAAATGCTCAATAAGGGTAAAATATTTTGGTATTGTAAAATAATAATAAGTTAATCATAAAAATAATATATAATCAATATGGCATAGAGAATAATTGAAAAAAATGTACCATTAATAAACCGAGAATGAAAAAGAATCCATAGAATTTATCATAGTGAAAATTTCTAGGAAAGAATTAACTGAATATTCAATAAAGAGAATTATAATTATTTATATGTCATGTATCTATATCATGATCCATTATATTATCAAGAACGTTTATGTATTTGGCTAGATACACGTCTGATTATGTCTCTAAAATAAACTAGACCAGTTTGTCTCCAACTATTTTTCCCCATGAGAATTGTCGATATATCAAGGGGTTGAAAAAGTCCATGCCCATCACTGATAGTCCAAATAATTATTTATAAATATCTTTAATAGAAGAACAATATTCATCTTCAATACCTATATTGAGTAGAGGACATATATTCATCAATATTTCCCTAGTTAAAATATCATTCAAATAAACACTATATGTAAATTGGTATACAGCTATGAAAAAAAATATCCACGATATAAGTTTATATATTTTTAATAGAAATATAATTCCAAATTAAAAATGATCCCAAAGGGGTTTTAGATGAACCACATAGGAATTATTATTTTCACAATACCAAGTAAGTCTCAATTAAATGGAAATTGAGATGGAGTCCCATACCACTCTGGAATCAATCAAATCATAGGATCAAAAACTAGTAATCATCAAATTGATCATTGAATACCATGAATATAAATTGATTTATGATATTATATTTCAAGTGGAAGTATTAATAAACTACATACAAAACATTTAGTGTAAAAAAATTTAAATATCATAGAAATAAAATTGATATGAGACACCTCTTAAGTTATGTCCGAATGAGTTATGCACTTAACCTTAAGGTCCACGAATATGAAATTAGACAATTTAATAATTTAATTTAGATCCTATTATACTTATATATATTATTATTATTATTAGTTTATTAATCTCATTTTTTTTCTTTTTTATTAGGTAAAATATTGAATTTTTTCGTTCTCGAGTGTTCATTTACTTGATTTTCATGATCGGTTCTCTTGATTGTAAGTAATGGAGTTCATATAAAATGCGTATAATTATCCAGAATTAGAATTACATATTTTTAATAAAAATACATAAGTTTAAATGTTTCTATGTATTATTTATTCCATTTATGATGATTAATCCATAAATAGAAAGTTAATTATAATTATTTAGCTTGATTTTAGATGTTTGTCGATCATAGTGAACTAGTTTTGATGTATTATTTAATATCATGTATACATAATGGTTTTAGAACAATAAAAAATATTTTATACATATTTTATATACTCTTTCAACCATATAAATGGTATCATGACCATCCTTGATGGAGAAATTGATAAATTAATGTTCTTCGTCCACAAAGGTTGTAAATCAGCACCTCCCGAACGATGATTTCTTTTTTAAAATAAGAGAGAGAGAGAGATAGTAAAAAATATTGATGATTTATCTTCCATTAAAATATATAATTCTAGTATATAAATGATACTAGAGTTATTATGATCATTTGGGCACATGATATGAGTATAGGATGAGAAAATAAAAATTAATTGATATGAAATTAAATGAAAAAGGAAGGGGATTTACCTATTCAATTATCCTCCATGAGAACCTCCTTAGAGAAAGTGAATTTGGTATTTTGGAAATAGCAATAGATCCGGGATGTGGGGGAGAGTCTAGGGAAGAGTATTTCGGTAGAAGTTTGACATGTTTTAGGACATAAAGGTGTGAGGAGAAGATGGGGTGAGAGTGGTTTTTATTGGGGGGGAGAATGGTGATTTCTCATTAGTTTATTCTTTATTTTATTATTTTTCTCATGATAAGAAATAGTATTGATTATTGTGACTAAATATAGTTATGATTACATGTTATTTCAAACCAATTCTTCTTAAATCATTCCAAAATCATCCATGACTCTATAATTGATGTATTTAGCTTTTATTATAAATTATCATATTTTTCTATTCACTGAAGATTCAAGTATTTTAGAAAAATCTCAAAAATTTATCCCAACCATTTTTTGACATGTAGAATTAAAAAATCAACAAACTTTTATGGAAATAATTGTCTATATATGTGAAACATATTTTATTAATTAAAATCACTATTTAATAGAAAAATATTGGTTTTAAAATTATAAATGAATTAGTAATACCCTGTAAAATTAACTAAGGTATCAATAAATTATTCAAAAATCATAGGACAATAAAATATTGATTTATGAATATATTTTATGATAATTAAATATCTTTAAAATCAATTTGTTAATAATAAAATTGTAATTAAATATTAATTACCCAAAAAAATACCAACACTTAATTATTAATTTTTTACAATATTCACTTACTTATACAATGATATAATTATATCATACATTCAATTATAATATTTTTAAATTTTATTTATAAATTCAAGAGTGATTTTATTATTTATTTGGCCGATTTACTATTTATAAGGGTCGTGTTACTATTCATGAGGGTACATTACTCTTCCCATGGGTTAAGTTACAATTAAGCAAAAAATTTAGTTGATCCTATCAGATTATAAATATAATACTAATCACAACCACTTATATCCATTTTTTTAAATTTAATTTGAAAAATTAGAAAATTCATGTTTAATGATAATCCCGTAAGTTTGGAACGAAGGTGCGTAGAAAGAATGATCAATAAGTTTTTATATCTAATTTCTATATAAAAAAGATTCCAATGATCTAAATTGGATTAATATATTTATAGTTTATATATTCTAACATTAAGAATAAATTTAAATTATAATAATTATTTGAACTAAAAACACATTTTTTTACTATAATGATGTATTTTTCCCTCTTAATCAAAAAATAAAACATCTTAGAAAAATACTAAAATTTCTCCGGATAGTAATTTTGACATTACAAATTCAAAAATGATGTTTATTTTACCAAAAATTATATATTTCATTATAAATATGTTTCATTTTTGTGAAACCGTTATAAATAAAATTTAATAGTGGTTATTAAAACTCATGTTACTGTGTTTAACGAATAGGTTATAATTATATTGTTTAAATAATTATAATAACTATGTTTTAGTTCACAGAGACTCAATGTTTCATTTATTACATTCTTTACTAAATTTATTTTTAAATCATTTAGGTGTTACATTCTACCCTCCTTCAATAAATTTCATCCTCGCAATTTGAAATTTCACATCGAAAGATAAAGGTTCATGCTTGAAAATTCTCTTATAGGAAACCCACATCACAAATAGGGTTAATAAAACATTGTCTTAGTAATAGGGAAAGGGAAATGAATATGTTACCACAAAACTATGTATTCAAATATGATAACATTATTGTGAAGTGAAAATATTTTCATTGAATATTAATATAACTAACATGTTCAGATAAAGAGTGATAGAAAACATTGTCTTTAGAAAGACTATCCTAAATTTGTGGTCAGTCTAAAGAACATTTATTTCATAGGAAGAAAACATCATGGGTAACATTTTGTTACAAAATCATTTTCCTAGAATTGAAGGATTACTTTAATATCTTGATAAGAACATTAGTAATTAATCTTGCTTGATTACTTTACATGTCATAAGAATAATATCATTATTTGGTTTTTCATTGATCTATTTTCACTTCATTACTTATAACAAAAAATCAACGTTCAAGATGATTTTTTCATGCTTAAATAATTAAAATCAACTTCCATGGATCAAAGATCCAACAAAAGTATTATTTTCTATTCCTCTTGTCTTTATATAATAACCAAATCCACAATGATTAGGATAATATATTATAATTTCTCTTTATATGAAAAACAACATTAACCATGAATCTTAAAATGTAAAACTCAAAGTTCAACATAAATAATTTTTCAAATTACTATCATTCCTTGAAAAAAATCCAGACTATAACCCCAAAATAAGAAGGATTTGTTCATATAGTCTTTCAAATGGCATCAGCAACTCCTAATATCTTATACCAAAAATTTAATTACCCTTATCACATTATCTACAAGTTATTATAGACATTTTCATAACTAACCTGGATCACCATATGTACATAATAAAATCATATTTGACTCCAAAATACAATTCAACATTTATTCCTCAGAATATTATTTTTACCAGACTTATAGGATTCCTAAAATTATAAACGTGTTCCAAAATAACATTAATTACTTAACCAAATAAATCATTTACCATTACCTATGTTTTCTATTTGATAAAAAGGTCCCTTAAATTACAATAACATTTTTCCATTATATGTTTTATCTAAAAAGTCATGATAACTAGGACTCCACATAGTTTCGTGGTAGTAATTACACCATTGTCTCCCTTTAGATGTGGGTTCAAACATTATAGCCTTGACAAACGTAGAAGGTAGTCCTTTTTCTAAAACCATATAACTTCTGAAATTATTATGATAGATATCCTTAAAATAAGGTCAACTACTAAACATTATTTTAACTTGGATTTTTAATACAACCTCAATACATAAATACATTATACATTTATTTCCACATAGTTCCTTCCTTTTTCTAGAAGTTATCTTATAAAATACGAAATTGACTAAGCTTATTCATAAGTCCCTTATATTTAGTGAAAATAACATCAAACGGGTTATTAGGATTAGTTTTTTGCCATCAATTATACTCTTCATTTTTCTTCAGCAATTGTTTTCCTTATATCCTTCTTTCCTAAAAATCAAGCATTTCTTTGTTCCTTTGACACACTTTCATGGGTATCTCCTTCCAAATTTGTTAAATTATGAAAAACAATAATTCTTTTCTCCATGTTCTCCACCACTAGAGCTCTTTGAAAACTCCAATCTTTTCTTCTTTGGGGGGTTCAAGTGTTTGTTATGGTATATATTGTTAATAATATTTCGGGAAAATAGATTATGCATGACCAAAATGTCTTTTACTCCTATCAACATCCCATTTGGTTTCTCATAACCATCACCTTTTACCACATGTTCATTATTAACATGACTCTTTTGGGTTCCAGCCATTATCCAAAACCAAAAATCATAGTGTGAGTAACGTTAGTCACAGTGGAAAAAACGTATAATCATTTATAGTATATCATGAAACCTTGTTTTGAACCTAAAAAACCGTAGGTTTAAACTATTTTATTCATTTACATTATTTATTCAAATCCATAATAAAGGTTTATAAATAATATTGGAATTACCCTAAATATATCCATTGGTATTGTCAAACCTGGTGCATAGTAATGCCCATTTTCATGTACTTGGTTACCCTGAGTCAGGCCAAGAACACCGTGTCAATGTTTTTACTCCTAGGTACATCTGTTCCAGAACCACGTTGTATCCAAAAAATAATGTATTTTATAGGAAGATCAACAAAATCTATACCATAAAAAATTAGAATATATTCATTTAGGCTTATCCTTAAATACTATATTATGGTTTTGTTCCCTAATTTACATTTTCTATATCCAGTTTCCAATATTTCTACTAAACATCTATTAAAACAAACATTAACTCTCAAACCCAAGAATATCTAATCAAGTGAATTATTTTATTAAATTTTCATGATTACAAGGAATAAAATACCCCAGGAATGATTAGTTTATTATTATTAATGAAACTAGATACATACATGTAACCCATTTTACATTGGTAAAGGAAAATAAAATTTAATACAAAACAATAGCTAATAAATTGTATCCTTCAAAAGATAAAAAATAATATCTTCTTCATTACCTTGGGAATAAAAAAAATGGTGAACTAAAATACTTAGTAAATTTTACATATAGTGGAATAATGAAACATTAATAATTTAGTCACAATAAATTAGGCATAATTAATATGGAATGGTGAATAATTGAAAAAATGAACCATAAATAAATAGTGAATGAAAAGGAATCCATAGATTTTCTCATATTGAAAACTTCATGGAAATTAAAAACTAATTATTGAATAATGAAATTGATTATTATTTGGATATCATGTATCTAGAATATAAAACATCATACCGTCAAGATAGTTTAAGCATGTGGGTTAATACCTATCTAATAATGTTTTAGAAAAAAACTCAAATGGGTTTTCACCAACTGTTTTGTCTCATGAGACCTATAGATGAATCAAGTGGTTATAATGGGCCTCTCACATCACTAAATGTAAAAAAGAATTATTTATAAATATATTTAATACAATAACAATATGCCTTCTCAATATCTATATTGAGTGTAGGATATGTTTTCATTAATATTTCTCTAGTTAAAATATCATTCAAATAAACACCATATGTAAAATGGTACAACTCTAAGAAAAAAATAATATAAATGATACAATATTATGTATATTTAATAGAAATACAATTCCAAATGAAAAAAATATCTCATTGAGGGTATAGATACACCTCATCTGAATAATTAGAGGCAAAATAGCAAGTCTCAATGGAATCGAAATGGAGATGAAGTCACTTACCACTCTATAATCAGTCAAATCGTATGACCAAAAACAAATAATCATAAAAAAAATAATTACTATGAATTTAAATGGATTATGGATATTATATATCAAATTGCAGTATAAATACACCACCAACAAGAAATTTAGTAGCGAATAATGGAAATATCTTGAAAAAAACTAATACGAGAAACCCCTTACCATATGTATGAATGAGTTATGTACATGGACTTATGGTCCTGGTATATTAAATTAGACACATTAAAATTTTAATTCATAAACTATTATACTTGTATATAATTTATTGTCATTTTATTAAACTAATTTATGGCCTTTTGGATTTGTTATAAGATTGAATTTCATCATTTCGGGGTGTTCGTTTACTTGATTTTCACAATCGGTATGCTTGATTATAAGTAATAGAGTTCATGTAAAATTGGTATAGATCTAAAAAATTGGAATTAAATTTTATTAATGAACATACATAAGTTTAAATGGTATTATTTATTATTTTTTCTCATTTCTGAGGATGAATCTTTAGAAAAGATGTTGATGATAATCATTTTGCTTGATTTTAGCGGTTTTTCGATCACAAGGAAGTATTTTTGTTATAGTTTTTAATATAATTTATATATAAGTGTTATAGAAGATTAAATAAGATATAATACATATTTTATAATCTAGTTCAACCATTATAGTGTTTTCATGACTAGCCTTGATGTTTAAATTGAAGAATGAAAATTCATCGTCCAAGAAGGTTGTAAATTGGCACCTCTGAGGCAATTATTTCATTTTTAAAATAAAAGAGGGACAATAGAAAAATTGATGAATTATCTGCCTTTAAAATTATATATTTCCAGTATATAGATGATACTATAGTAATTAGTATCATTTTTACATGGGATATGAGAAGACTATAAGAAAAAAATGGAAATTGAATTAAAAGAAAAAAGAAGAGGATTTACCTCTTGAATTCTCTTTCTTACGAACATCCTTAGGGAAATGGGTTTTGGTATTGTGGAAATACCAATATCTCATAGAAATAGGGTATATACTAGGGAAGAGGATTTGGGAAGAAGTTTTTAAAGAATTAAGACTTAGAGGTGTGAGGAGAAGAGGGGGCGAGGGGTGGTTTTTATACTTGATGACGTGGGTGATTTCTCATTATTGTTTTCATTATTTTATTATTTTGATCAAAAAAATAAATAATGATGATTATTATCACTAAAGAGAGTAATGGGTGAATTTTAGTTCTAACCAATAGTTATTACATCATCCAAACATCTTCAATGACACTATAATTCATTTATTTACCATTTATCGTAAATTATTGTATTTTACTACGCACCAAAAATTCAAGTATTTTATAAAAATATAGAAAATACACTTTTTAAAATTATAACGAATTTTATAATACCCTAGAAAATTAAATAAGGTCTCATTAAATTGGACTAAAATCTTAGGACACAAAAATATTGATTTATGAATATATTTTATGAGAATTATTTTTCATTTAAATAAATTTATTAATTATAAAATTGTTATTAAATATTTATTACCCATAAAAATACCAAGACTTAATCAATAGTTTTTTAAAATAGTCACTTATTTTAACTATGATAAAATAAATACATTTATAATATTCCTAGAATTTATTTATACATTCATGAGTGAGGTTACTAATCATTTTTTTAATTTACTATTCATAAAGCTTATATTACTTTTCATTAGGGTACAATATTATTTCAAAGGGTCAAGTTACTATTCACCAAAAAATTAAGTTGATACTATCAAATTATAAAAATATAACGTATCACAACTGTGTATGTATATTATTAAAAATTCAATTAAAAAAAGTGAAAAAAAATATGTTTTATTCTAATCACTCAAATGTGTCAAGGAGTGTAAAAAACATTCAAAAGTTAAATAAGTTTTTTTTCAAATTTCATTTGAAAAAATATTCTAATGATCTAAAATTGATTAAGATTCATATAACTGATATATTGTGATTTTATGAATCCATTTAAATTATAATAATTATTAAAACTAAAGACACTATTTTAACTATAATTCAGTATTTTTTAATGTTCGTAAAAAAAACTCCTTGGAATATTATGAAAAATTCACCCCAAATTAATTTTGACATTTCAAATTAAAAAATGTTGTTTATTTTAATGAGAATTAAATATTTATTTATAAATATATTTCGTTTATGTTAAACCATTTTAAATAACTTTTAATTGTATTTATTATTATTCATATTACTATGTTTAATGACTAGGTTATAACTATAATGTTTAAATATTTATAATAACAAAGTGTTGATTCACAAAGACTCAGTGTAGCCTGCATTACATTCTATATTGAATTTATTTTTTAATCATTGGGGTGTTATATTTTTGTGGAGAAACCAAACGTTTGAAGAAGTGATGTGGGAACCATAGGAAGTAATGAAATAGAGTTTCCCTAATCTTTTTTAGTGCAGGAATTGAAAATTTCAAGGGAGAATTTTATAAAGGGGAGAAGATTGTAATAACCTGAACTATTATAAATAAAACTCTCCCTATGTTTTAATAAAATGTATAAGAATGTGATTTGGATAAAGAATAATGATGCACTTATTTGGTTTTATTATATACTATAATATTTAAACAACTATTAGGCATTGTTATTGTTGATAATATATCCATGTAATAGTGATCACATGGTTAGTAAAAATATAGGGTTTCAAGAAATCTAATTGAGATAGAAAAAGGATGTGATCACCTCAACCAGTGGGTTCATACACTATAAAGCTCATTTATCAGAGATTCTAAGGGACATAGAATCTATGGGATTTTCCCTTAACCAAGAGATAGCTAAGATCCAACAACTTAATCATGAGTGAAACCATTTGTGGGAGAAGTTCATGCTCATTGAGTCAATGACCCAAACCATGAAATCTAAACCACCCCGTGAAAGTATAATCATTTCATACCTTACTCTTAGGTAATTATTGGGTGTATTAAAGAGACATGTATCAGGACCCTAGAAATAAGAGTATGTACATTTTTTATAAAATAATGAATATATTTTCATCCTATTATTAATAATTTATAATTTTTTTTTATTTTGATACAATAAAACAAAAATAGTATTTTTGGTTAATATCCAAATTCAATTAAGGAATTTATTTTGACGAATAAGTGTATTTTTGAAATAAATAATAATTTAATAAAATATAAAAATTATGTAATTTAAAAAAAATATAAATGATCATATAATTTTTATGAGGTCTAATGTAATTTTTAGAGGGGTTTGGAATCTTTTATTATCAAAAAACCTATAATTAATTAATAAATGTTAATTATTATTTTAAAATTGTAAATAAACATATTTATAAAATTATATAGATAAAATTAATATTTTTTTTGGAATCAGAACCTCAAAATTATCCAATGTTGATTTTTTCATAATTTTCTATGATAGTCAAATTTTTGGGTAAAAATTAAATACCTTATAAATATAATTTTATATTATGACACCATAATGAACCAAAAGTGATTTAATAAATAATATAAATGGAATCCATTAGCATATATATGTTTTATATTTAAAATAATGTGATATCATGTTTATGTTATTAATTTTATAATGCCTTTATGAATCCTCCAAAACCATAAATATATTTTAATGTTTTATAATCATTTCCTTAAGAGTATGAATCTCCTATATATAAGTAAGATAATTATTTTATCACGTTTGGAACTTGGAATTATACATTAATATAAATAACACCAATTTTATAAGAACCATGGGAAAACCATGGGATGGTTTGTAGTTTTGGTTATTTTCTTATGTAGAATCCAAAATCTAAATAATAAAAAAAACCACCTCAATTACTATATAAACCCATACAAGCACCCATTTATATTCACTCAATATCCTTGGATCACATCCATATATTTCCTTACACTCTCTAGAGTCATCCCATGGAGCCCCTATGATCTAAAGAATCCCCTACCAATCATTTAGAGTCTCACACTCAAGTAATGGATTTCAGTCTTCTCATTTCCATTCAAGACCTTATTTTTCTATTATGTCCCTTAAATTAGGGTTTCTTATGTTAGGAAATTTTATTCCATATTTCCCTTAATTTAACTTTAATTAATAAATTATTTTATCCCCCTTTCACTCTCATTAATCCTCCCATGATCCTTTATTTATACCTATTATCATCCCAAAAATATAGTTAGTATTTTTTTTCTTTTTTCAAGTTTCTTCATTAACCTTTTCTTTCTATTTACAATTTATTATATTGGGATATGTTTTTCCATGTCCCTATTACTTCCTACTTTATGAATATGTGTTGACATACCCACTTCTCTCTAATCAACCCATTTTTATGAATCTTTATGTGACTTTATTATGCTTCAAAATTTTCACCATGGTTTTCTATGACAAAACAATTGGGTAGTGAATTCCATACACATTACCTATCCAGGGTGTTCAAATTTATTCACATATACTTTTTATTCAGTAGTTACATTTATTTATTCAACAATAATTGATTATTAATAAAAATTGTTAAAAATGATTGAATTTTTTATGACTTATGTGTCACCCTTAAGCATGAGAATGAAATTAATATGACACGTGCACCTAGAATTATATAGCGCTGAAATGAATTGGGAAATGTTTAGTGTCATGATACATTATTTTGAGCCAGCGAGTGAACTTGATTCCTATATTTTAATTTTTCTATACTTATGTCTTGGTAGTTATCCTTGACATATGTTTATGATGCATTGTTTTAAGTTGTTCCCTCATTTACCATATCGCTTATATTATTATCAAGCTATATCGTGTCTCATTATTCACGTTTATGATTCCTAATATTTGTAAACCCTATATATATTTCTTGTATAACATTTATTATTCTCTTCATGTTATCACATGTTTATTCCCTTACTAGTATTTCTATATTACCCCATTTTATGAATATCCCATTGTCACCCCATGCAGTTTTAAGTGCGCGTATGTTAAGAAGGTTTTCCAAAAACATGTTTTTTTAATTTTTTAAATTTTTTTATAGTGTACCTAATTCACAAATAAATTAGAGTTATAAATCATTATTTTTGTATTATTTGTAATCTTATGTAATTAATCATGAATTAATGTGAAATAAGTAGAAGGGTTATTATATACATCCACAGAATTTACATAAACAATGTTTTTTGTACCAAAATCATTATCCACTGTCATGATTACATTGTTTAGGTAATGATTTCAGTTGATTTGAGGGTAACTCACTACTCTTATCTCTCTATTAACTAATTTGAGAAAGGTAAATAAGTTTTTTACAAAATTATCTCTTATAAGAATATTGCATGAGATGATCCACACCAACCAGTGAGAGTGGATTTATTGTGATTTAATCTCCCAAAATAATTTTAGAACTTCAATATAAATCCACACAAAATATACATCTGTTGGTCAGAGTGGATACTCAAGAAGGTGTGAATTGAGTTCCAATTAAAATTTCTATTAAAAATAATTTCTATTAAAATCACCCAATTTATAAAACAATTTAAACTGTAGTGATTTTGTAAAACTGTAAAGGTTCAATTAGGTCCTCAAAGATTGATTAGGTCTCAGTAAAAGTAATCAGAGGATTAAATTGGATTTTGAAACTAATCTACTGATTTACAATAGTTACAAACACTTTCTAGATTAAATATCAAAGTAACTTTAAAATAGTTTTGTATTTCAATGTAACAGTAGCAGAATATAAATGATAAAAGTAGTATACTTTAAAACATAAACTAAAAATTCACAACAGATATGACCAAGAGGTTCAGTCTCAAGCCGAGACTTAGTCCACTAAAATTTATATATAAATTTGATCCACACCCTGGATCGGGGTTTACAATAGTTTACAAACAGTCTAGGTACTCAGACCTCTACCACAGTTATTTGTGGGAAAACAACTCAATAGCACACAGGCTATCCATGTACTACTTGACCTCTACCACTATCCTCAGTGGGAAACACAAGAGATAAAACAGATGTGAGTGAGGATTTAGAGATCCTCCAGTTCATCACAGGAGACAGTGTGTGTGTAAAATAAATAGGGTACACGCACTACTTGAAAGTAAATAAAGAAATCACTTAGATAGAGTACATGAATGTTTAGAATGCTCTAGTTATTAGAAGTGCAGCTCTGGACTCGTTGGATTCATTAGAAATGCTTCTGAGTCCATTTTTGATTTTTTGTTGAAAAACATAGTGTCGTGGTTCAGCTTGTGTTCTTCACGAGTGAGAATGTTCTCTTGATTTCAGTTCTTCCAGTAGTGTAGGATTGCATGCATGTCAGTTCTTGAAAGATCTTGCAATCTCTTCTTCGTGCTCAGGACTGTTCTTCTATTTAGTACAAAGCTCACGTGTATTGTCTGTAGCTTCGCGTATGTTCTGGTATGTGTATTTTTGTGTCACATCCTCTATTTCATCTCAATCCTCCTTATATTCCTTGAGCTCCGGAAGTAGGAATGATTTCCTTTCTATAGGTATGAGGTACGGTTTCCTGACATGCAACAACTATCATTAAATAACATTTTTTGCATTAAAAACATCAAATATGACCATTAGCTTTATTTAAATAATATTGAAAAAAAGGTTATGAAACGGTGTCACAATGGTTATACAAAAGGTGTCTCCTTGAACCGGTGTCTCCTTCACAATATGTCCTTCATGGTATGTGATTCACGGTGTGTGGCTCATGGTGTTTCCATGGCATGGTTCCTGAGTCACGGTGTCTAAGTCGCGGTGTCTGACTCATTGTGTGTCCTTCATGGTGTCTGGGTCACGGTGTCTGACTTATAGTTTATGGCTTCTGGTTCCTTGATCATAGTATTTTTCTTCACAGTGTCAGGCTTTCTGTCACGGTGTATTGAGGTCATAGTGTCTCACTGGTCACGGTGTTTGAGACTTAGAATTCATGGTGTCAGGCTTACTATGTCTGTCTTACACTTCACGGTGTTTGTGTCTTGCACATAGTCTGTCTTATTGTGTCAAACTTCACGGTGTATTGATACTTAGACAAATAACTATATTCAAACATAAACAGTTATATTCATAATATGAATTAAGATTAACCATTATAAGGTAAAAGAACTTGAAACATAAATACAGAGGTTTGTTAAGATAAGTAAAATTTGTGATCATGCATAAGATTTGTAAACAATAATGAGATTAATTAACAGTAATAAGATTTGTGATCATTAAAACATGATTAATACATGAGGTGTCCAAAAATCTCCTCCTTTTTGATAATCACAAATCATGTATAGAGAAAGTATAAAATGAATGCAACTGTAGAGAGAAATAAATTATAATAACATATAATTTTTCATAAGTTTACTTCTTATGTTTTCTTCTCATGGTTTTCTTCTAATGTTTTTCTCCCCCTTTTGGTATTATCAAAAAGTAGAGATAAAAGAGTGAAACAATTCATTTTTCATTAAAAATTTTCAGAATACATCATACACTAGAAATAGAAAAACAAATACATCCCATCAAAAATTAAGGATCATTAGTTGGCATCACAGATTGGATTTCTGTTTGCCTTTATCAGCAGCAGGAGCTGGAGCTGATGTAGAAGAATGAATGGAGGTAGTAGACAAGGAAGGTAAAGGTAGACCTTCAAAAATATATGGAGCCAAGAAAGGAGCAACAAAAGATCTAGTCTGTGGTTGATCAAGAATGACTGGTCTGATCTGAGATAGGGCTTCATTGACTGACATGGCTGTTGAGGCTAGGGCAGGTAGACCAAGTCGAAGAGGGGTAGCAGATGGTGCAACTATAGCTGTACTCTTCACATGAAGATATGGTTTCAAAAGATTGATGAAATCTGTAATTATTTCTCCACCATATTTAATATCCTTTTCAAAATCATCCTTATTATCCATGAATTTGTCCAATAATCTGGTGAACTCTGTAAGATTCTGAACTTGAGCTTTAAAATCTTGAGTCACTGGAGGGATTTTCAAATTCTCCACAAGATACTTAAAGTGATTGGTCATGTCACTTTTAGAGAAAATTCAGGTGAGATAAAAGTCTATCTTCTTGGTGATCTCTTGTTGAGCATCATTGGAAATCTTGGAATGAATACGAACCAAGTCAAGTGCTCTATCACTGTTCTTCACAACTTCAGATAAAAAAGACAAATCTAAACCACTAACGTTATTCTGAATTTCCTCTTTGAATATGGATCTGAGTAGAGAATCATCCAAAGAAGGTGTGGAGGTCTGATTAGAGGGAGGAGAAGCCTTGACAGCTATGGTTAGAGCTTTGAGCTATTTCAAAACCTTTTGAAGGCATATAGTGTACTCATCTGTAAGCGTATTCATATTCTCTACAAGATCTCTCATTTGTTGCAGCATCTTTGTGTCCCATTCTCAAATCTTTCCATCAAATGATAACAGATATGGATGAACTTGAGATACAATCTCTCTTGAAATGTTGGAAACATTTGCTTCCGGAGAAGTAGCAGCAGGTGCAGGAGCAGTAACAATAGGAGCAGGCTCTGATCTTGAAGACAGTTCTATTTTCATATCAGCTACAATACTTTTCAAAGTTGCAACATCAGCACTAATCAGTTTGTTTTCAAACCTTACTTCTTGAATTTCATAGATCGTCCTAGGTTGAATATGCAGAAAAATATTCTCCAAAAGAATCAAGGCATATTCCTAACTTATTTGAGTCACAGGATGAGGTTAAGAGGATATAATCATCTTAACTCCAGCTAAGATAGTCTCCCCAGAGCCTTTTAAATCATCATTAGTTACAAAAGACAGTTTCTTGGGTAAGAGTGCATGTGAAGGAAGTGGTACAGGTTCTAGTGCAGATACTGGTTGAGGTTGAGGTTCTGGTTCTGGCTTAGGGTGAGTGACTGATTTCAATTGAAACAAAGAGGAGAGATCCATTCCAGTTGTAGTCACATACTATGATTCACTCACATCATAAAAGCTGGGGAATTCATACCAATTGTACATAGAGTATGACTCAGTGGATAGAGGTGCATCACCAGGTTCAGATTTAGATTCATCAGACTCAGATGCACTAGGTTCAAGGTTTTGAGGTTCCTCCCCCTAAAACTGCGCTTCCATTTCAGAAACTATAGGCTCAGCAGCATGATCAAGATCCCCAAGATCAACCATATTCTCCTCGGCTGTTTCCTGCCTTGCCAACTGAAAGGTAATTTTCATCCTCTCTTCAGTAGAGGTTATGTACTCAGGAACCGACTTTTCCATAGTCTGTGCTTCTAGACTTGCTTCTTTTTCAATAGGGAGTTCTTCCAGACTTGCTTCTAGCATTGCATGGAGCTTTTCCACACCACCAAACTCTTCCATGGCTTGCTGATCTAAAACAGGGATAATAAAATCTCATGGAGCCTCAGGTTGGATTTCTGGATCAACACCCACTCTAGATGTATGAGCTTATTCCTCTCTAAGAACAGCAGGGGATTCTTCTTCTCTAAAAACAACAGCAACTTCATCTCTAAGAGGTATTTCAGCAGGAACATTAGCAGGGACAACAGACTTTTCCTTCTCAACAGGAGATTCTTCCTCATGAGGTATTTCAGCCTCTTCTCTAGGCAGTACTTTAGCTGCCACTTCTTCTTATTCTTCCTCTTCTGGATACTCAGCCACTTTATCTGGTTCTAAAGCAGGATCAGTAATATTCTTTGGCCTTCTTGGATAATCAATAGGATTATACTTCTTATATATTTGATCATTATCCTCAACCCACTTCTTCTTCCAAGGGTTCCAATTAATTTTCATCCTTCTAATGGTAGGTTTGGTCAAACAAAAATCAAAATCCATGATTACATCCACATTTTGTCCAACCACTCCTTTGACAAATAGCATATTTGAGTTCATCCTTGAGTAAAACAAGGAGGTTGATTTGGAAGTGACCTTAATTAGTTTACACATGTAGTGAATGATGTATTTGTAAAGATTGATCTTATGGCCATTCTTCATCAGATGAATCAGGAAAAAATCATGATACTACAACACAACAAAGTCTCATTTCCTTGAACTAATAAAATTCTGAACAAACTTAAACAAGAGCCTAGTCTTCCCATCCAATTAAGCTTCTATGGACCTTCTCTTGGGGCCATTTCCAGTTATGGTTTCCAAGTCATTTTCCATATCAAAGATGTCGGTTGAAGGAGGAGGGTCTCTTTGGTAATCATCACGAATCCCTTCATGAGGGATCCTCGGGCATGCAGCCCATAGCCTTGAAGAGAATGAGCATTTTTGTCCATTGATTCAACTTGTTACCATAAAACATTCTCCAAAAATAAAGGAAAACTTTACATACTGATAGAATTATGCAACCAACCTCGAGTAGATAGGTCTATCTTGTATAGAGAACCATTCGAGCCATCCTTGTTCTCCTATGATTTTTAAAACCAAAGACTTTCTAGACAAAAGCCACTAAGGTAAAATCTCTTTCTCAGGAACTACAGTACGACTTACTAGGTTAGGATTCATGGGACCATCAAAACCTATCTTCGGTGCTCTTTTCTTTTTCTTCGTTCGACGCTTCTCAAATGAGGGTAAAGATGGACGCTTCATCCTAGGAATCCACTGAAGGTTTGGGTGAGAGAGGAGGAGAGAAGGTTTCAAGAGAGTGAGCAGGAGGGAGATCGTGTGAGGAATCAAGTTAAAACCCTTTTGTTTTATCATATGGGAATTTCAAACATCATAAAAACAAAAACACGGGAAATTAAATAGTTGTGAAATAAAAATTACCGCGATACGAATTAATATAAATGTATAAATAATATTCATGGTGAGACCATGAGTAGGCATTACGGTGCGATGAAAAGTAGTCATCATGGTGAGACAGTTGGTGGTCATCACGGTGAGAGAGTTGGTGTTCTTCACTATGAGACCGTGACTGTTCTGTGCAGTCACGTTGAGACAGTTAGGTGACAGACTGTGAACACAAGGTGTTAACTGTGAGATCATAAGCATGAAACAATAACTGAGAAACAATTAGAATGAAACCATAAAGTAAAATATAGAAAAATATTAAACAGTAAGACCGGTAAGATACCTATTTATGATTAATCATACCAAGATCATGTATGATGTAGTCTAATCTCTCAGAATTTAATGTTTTAGTGAATATATCATCAAGTCGATACTCAGTACCAATGAATTCTAAAGTGATATCACCTTTTTGATAATGATCCCTCAAAAATTGATATCTTGCATCAATATGCTTTGTCCTAGAATGTGACACAGGATTCTTTGAAATGTTAATAGCACTTGTGTTGTCAAAATTTATTGGTACATGTCTGAATTGATATCCATAATCTAGTAAAGTGTGTTTCATCCACAAGATTTGTGCACAAAAACTTCCAACAGCTATGTATTCAGCTTTTAGAGTAGATAATGCAAAAAAAATTATTTCTTACTACACCATGATACTAGTGACTTGCCTAAATGGTGACATGTTCTATAGGTGATTTTTCTATCAAACTTACATCCAGCAAAATTAGCATCAGAATAACTAACTAATTCAAATGATTGTCCTTTAGGGTAGAACAGTCCTAAATTGGGTGTATGCTTGAGATATTAAAAAACTCTTTTTACAGTGTTTAAATGTGATTGTTTAGGATTTTCTTGAAAATTAGCACACATAAACACACTAAACATAATATCTGTACGACTAGCAGTCAATTATAGTAGACTTCCAATCATTCCTCAATAAGTGGTTTGATCAACGTATTTTCCATATTCATCAAGATCCAACTTACAGGTGGTACTCATGGGAGTGTCACTACGTTTTGTGCTATCCAATCCAAAACGTTTTAAAATATCTCTAGTATATTTACTTAGAGTTAATGTAATTCCATCATTATTTTAAAAGATTTTAAATCCATGAAAAAATTTTAGTTCACCCATTAAACTTATTTCAAATTTTTTTTTCATCATTTTAGAAAAATCAGTACATAATGATGTTTTTGAAGATCTAAAAATAATATCATCTACATAAATTTTTAAAACAAAAACAACTTTAGAAATTCATTTAATGATGAGAGTGGGATCAGCTATTCCTTTTGTAAAACCTTTAGAAATAAGATAAGTACTTAATCTATCATACCAAGCTCTTGGAGATTTCTTTAAACCATACAAAACTTTTGAAAATTTGAAAATATGATTTGGAATATGAGGGTTTGTAAATCTAGGTGGTTGTTCAACAAAAAAATCCTCAGCTATATACCCATTTAAGAATGTACACTTGATATCCATTTGATATAGTTTAAAATTCATATGTGCAGCATAAGCAAGTAGAATTCTAATGTCTTCAAGTCTGGATACTGGATCAAAAGTCTCCTCAGAGTCAATTCCTTATTCTTGACTATAGCCTTGTGCTACTAACCTAGCCTTGTTTCTAACTATGTTTCCAGCTTCATATACTTTATTTCTAAACACCCATTTAGTGCCTATGGTGAAAGTTTCCTTAGGTCTTTCAAAATTTTCCAAACTTTATTTCTTTCAAACTGATTTAGTTCTTCTTGCATAGCAATTACCCAACATTCATCATTAATAGCATCATTAATGTTTTTAGGTTCAAGCTGTGATAAGAAGGCTTGATGTTCAACCTGATTTCTAAGAGAAGCTCTAGTCTGTGTTCCTCTATCATTATTTCCAATGACAGCATCTAAAGGATGATTCTTTAGAATCCTAGTTGATCTAGTAAAGGTAGGACTATAAATTTCAGGTTCATCTATAGGTTCGAGTTCATTAGGAGCAGATTCTGAAATATTTCCAGAACTGGTTTTCTTTATAGAAGGTTCATTGTTTCTATCATTATGGTTTAGAACAGACAAATATTCTTCAAGATTTTAAAGAGATGACTTAGGTTCATTTGGATCTGTTTCATCAAATTTGATATGAACAAATTCTTTCACACACTTGGTTCTCTTATTGAAAACTCTATAGGCTTTGCTAGTTATAGAATATCCTAAAAATAATCCTTCATCACTCTTAGAATCAAACTTGTCATGATTATCCTTGGTATTTAGAATAAAGACTTTGCAACCAAAGACTCTAAAGTATCCAACTTTAGGATTCATATTTTTCCATAATTCATAAGGGGACTTTTTGAGAACAGGTCTGACTAAGACTCTATTGATGATATAACAAGCTGTATATATAGCTTCAACCCAAAATTAAATAGGCAGATCATACTCATTAAGCATAGTTCTAGCAATTTCTTGCAGGATTCTATTTCTTCTTTCAACTACACCATTCTACTGAGGTGTCCTAGGGGCAGAGAAATTGTGAGTATAGCCATTTTGTTAGAAAAATGAGTCAAACACATGATTTTCAAACTCACGGCCATGATCACTTCTCAGGGTCATAATCTTAAGTCCACTAAGGTTTTCTACAGACTTAGAGTATTTAATAAAGTAAGAACAAGCTTCACTCTTGTGAGCTAAGAAGTATACCCAAGTATATCTAGAAAATTCATCTACTAGAACATAGACATAGTGCTTCCCATTTAAACTAGAAACTCTAGAAGGTCCAAACAAGTCCATGTGAACCAACTCGAGAGGTTGAGAAGTAGATACTTCTTTCTTTGGTTTGAAAGTGATTTTGTGTTGCTTTACCTTTTGACAAGGATTACAAACTTTGTCATTTGGAAACTCAAGTTTGGGTAAGTCTCTAACTAAGTTCTTCCTAGTCAGTTTTCTAAGTTAATGTATATTACAGTTTCCTAATCTTCTGTGCCAAATCCAAGATTTATTTATGAAAATCATTTAAACAAGTAATGTTTTTTTATCTAAAAAATTGAAATCAACTGCATAAACATTTTCATTTCTCTAAGTAGAAGATATTAAAACCTTCTTAAAATTATAAACATTACAAGAATCATTTTCAAACTTAACATTAAACCCATCATCACATAACTGAGAAATACTTAACAGATTATATTTAAGTCCATCAACAAATAAAACATTAGAAATTAAAACTGAGTTAGTGTTACCAATTTGGCCTAGGCCGATGATATTTCCTTTAAAATTATCACCAAAGATGACATGGCCACTATCAATCTTGATTGAGATCTTGAAGCATAAATAATCCCTAGACACATGCCTTAAACATCAACTTTCCAAGTACCATATCTTCTTATGGGAACACTTTAAGTAGGTTTCGTACAAAACAGTTTTAAGCAGAGAATGATTTTGGTACCCAGATCTTCTTGGGTCTAGACAGGTTAGCAATTAATGATTTCGGTACCCAAATTTGTCTTATGTGTCTCATATAATTAACATAATCAAAAGATTTTTAATGATAAACTCTATTTGATCTATAACTATGTGAATAACTAGTTGAAGCATATGAATTTTCAGAACTTGAACTAGCAATATTCTATCCAGATTTAGGAATAAATCTAGTTTTAGTGAACTGTATTTTTCCAGGTTGGTAACCTATTCCAGTAGTGTAATTTGGTGATACTTGATTTCCTAGCATTTGAGTTGGAGTGTCTTTTCCATTTGTGAATTTTTCTAAGTCTTTTCTATGTTTCTCATTAGACATTCTCAGTTCAGTATTTTCCTTTAACAGTTGAGAATTCTTTTCTTTTTCTATATCAAGGGAAGATTTCACAGTTCTAGATAAAGCATGTTTTTCATTAAGGCTTTGTACTTGTCCTTAAGTTCATTACATGTTTCTTCTAGAATATTGTAGTATTCAAATAATTCTTCAGTAGAAATATTTATAGATTTAGAATCAGAATCAACCCCAGAATAGTATGAATTAAAAGAAAGAGTGTCCAGTGTTAACTCAGATGTGTTTGTCATAAAACACATGTTAGCCTTGTGAGAATCATCTTCCTTAGTAGAATCAGAATCACTTGAAGTGTCTTATGAAGCACTCCAATTTGCATTCATTTTTTTCTTATACTTGTTTTCCATGTACTCATGCTTGTTCTTGAACTTCAATTTTGGATAGTCTGCTTTAATGTGACCTTTTCTTTTACATTCATAGCAAACAACCTCATCACTCTTGTCAGCTTTCTTCCAGTCCTTTTTTAAATTACCTTTGTTGTCATACTTTCCTTTGTAGTTTAAATTTTTGAAGAATTTTTCTTCCTATAGAATTTCTTAAATCTCCTGGCCATCTAAGCCATTTCTGCATCACTGTCAGATTCTGAACTTTCACTTGTTGAGCTTTCAGTTTGTATGTGAACTTTTTCGTTGCCCTTGCTCTTTGAAAAAGTAGACTTAAATGCCACGGATTTTCTCTTTGGTTTTTCATCTTATTCTTTGTTCACCTTTATTTCTTCCTCATACTTCATAATCTTACAAATAAGCTCCTTGACAGGCAGAGTAGCGACGTCACAAGATTCTCTAATTGAAACAGATGAGCCTCTACATCTATCTGGAAAACATCTCGGAATCCTCATAATTTGTTCCTTTGCTGAAATGGCTTTTCCAAGGGAGTTCATAGTATTGACAATCTCATTGAACGTGAGATACATCTCAGAAATAGGTTCATCGGTCTTCATTTTAAAATTGTCATATTTAATAGTATAACTGTTTAATCTCATTTCATTGACATTAGTTGTTCCCTCATGAGAAACACCCAAAGTATCCCATATTTCATAAGCTATTTTACAAGCAGATATTCTATTGAATTCTTAATCTTCTAAAGCACAATACTGGGCATTCATAGCTTTAAAATTGTTATTGTAAGCTGTCTTAGTAGGTTCATCCCAAGTTGTTCATTCAGTTTCTGGAATTTTATATTGAGATTCTATAGCAGTCCAGATATCAAAATTCATACTTTCTAAATGTATTTTCATTTTCATTTTCCACTGAGCATAGTTGGTACCATTGAAGAAAGGTGTCTGGTTATTAGCAGCACCTTCTAGTCTATTGTTCATAGCTAGATTTTAGAAGATAAATATTTAAAGAGATAAAATTTAGAACTAACAGAAATTTTAGATCTTTAAAGATACAAATAAAATCACAGTTGAAAAACAAAGTATTTAGAAAACTTTGAACAAAAAAAACGAATCCTATGATACCAAATGTTGGTCGGAGTGGATACTCAAGAGGGGGGCGAATTGAGTTCCAATTAAAACTTTTGTTAAAAATAATTTCTATTAAAATCCCCCAGTTTATGAAACAAGTTAAATTGTAGTGAATTTGGAAAACTGTAAAGGTTCAATTAGGTCCTCAAAGATTGATTAGGTCTCAGTAAAAGTAATCAGAGGATTAAATTGGCTTTTGAAACTAGTCTACTGATTTACAATAGTTACAAACACTTTCTAGATTAAATATCAAAGTAACATTAAAATAGTTTTGTATTTTAATGTAATAGTAGCAGAATATAAAAGATAAAAGTAGTATACTTTAAAACATAAACTAAAAATGCATAGCAGATATAACCAAGAGGTTTAGTCTCAAGTCGAGACTTAGTCCACTAAAATTTATATATAAATTTGATCCACACACTGGATCGGGGTTTGCAATAGTTTACAAACTGTCCAGGTACTCAGACATCTACCATAATTATTTGTGGGAAAACAACTCAACAGCACATAGGCTATCCATGTCCTACTTGACCTCTACCACTATCCTTAGTGGGAAACACAAGAGATAAAACATATGTGAGTGAGGATTTAGAGATCCTCCAGTTCAGCACAGGAGACAGTGTGTGTTTAAAATAAATAGGGTACACATACGGCTGTCTCACCGTGACGAGTGAGACACCATGTCCAGGTACTCAGACCTCTAAAACAGTTATTTTGAGGTCACAGTGTCTCACTGGTCACGGTGTCCGAGATAAAGAATTCACGGTGTCAGGCTTACTGTGTCTGTCTTACACTTCACGGTGTATGTGTCTTGCACACAGCCTATCTTACTGTGTCAAACATCACGGTGTCTTGATACTTAGACAAATAACTGTATTCAAACCTAAATAGTAATATTCATAATATGAATTATGCTTAACCATTATAAGGTAATAGAACTTGAAACATAAATAAAAAGTTTTGATAATATATTTAAGATTTGTGATCGTGCATAAGATTTGTGAACAATAAAATGATTAATTAACAGTAATAAGATTTGTGATCATTAAAAAATTATTAATACATGAGGAGTCCAACAACATCTTCTTTAAAATTATTTATATTTTAATTCTCCTATATATTTTCTATGTTTCTTCTGTGAATATTTATTAATTGTTTAGTTTGGTCTTCAAAAACACTACTTTTTAATTTTTAACTTATCACACACTAATTAGGAACAAAAAATTTCCACTCTGGTCATTCCAAAAGACCATTTAACCTATCAAAAACTCTTATTTATTAAAACATTAAAATATTCAAATTTAATTTTTAATTTACAAAATCATGAATTGATAATTTTGGTTGTGGAATGAAAATCATCAATCACTAACTACTTCAAAACATCAAACTATGTAATGGAATGAAAAACCTCATTATGGTGTGACTATATTCACCAAACCCAACCAAATATATATTTATTTTTTATGGGTTAAATCTATTATTTCATAGATTTAATAATTATGGTGAAACATATGTTGTTTTTGTGTAACAAAATTTCTAATAAAAAAATTCCTTGTGAAATTTATTCAGGGGATCATATTTATTGCATGATCTTGACCACTTCATCTCTAAACAATGATTTAATATTGAATGATCTCAAGAATTGTGTCATGATAAAACATTTCCTTAAAAAATTTCTAAACCAAATATTTCATAGGGACTTCCTTGTGGAATTATTTTCTCATCAACAATATGAAGTAGACCATTATCGCATGATTTATTGACCTATAGTCCTATTTAATCTTAAAATATATCCTTTATAGAATGAACAATATAGTTATGACATTATTTTATCTTTTATTATCACCTCTAAACTTCTTAATCCTCTTCCATATTTTTCCAAAACATTATACCAATAAAAATAGGATTAAAAATTACAATACCTGTTTCAAATAAAATATTATAATTTAGAATTCTCTCCCATTTCAAAAGAACATTCAAATATTTTCAATGTTGGATAACCATTTTACCAACATTATCCCACATTGGGTTTTTTATTAATCCGTAGTATTACCATTTAACATAGGGAAATTCATGACCTATATACTATATAAAAAAATAATAGAATAATTCTTCTATAATTCTGAGTCTACATGATCTATTATTGGGGTAAGAATTAAGGGAACAAGAGATAATTTCATCCTTGTCATAAATGAATCATAACTTTATCATAAAAACAACTTATCTTTCTATTTAAATCTCCACCATTATCCCCCAATATTCAGATATATGAATCTTCATTTATCTCATCTATATTGAAATCATTCTATCTCGTTAGCATTGAACTCCTTCTAACTCCTCCCCATATATCATAACACCCTTGTATTGTATACCAAACTCAACCTCAAAGGAAAAATCCACCTTTAGTTGTTAGTTCTATTCATAACCTATTTAATAATATCCTTGATCTAATTAGTTGATAAATAAAAATCCCATACCTAAATTACCAAAATTTTGCTGACTCTATAATTTCTCCATTTTCTGAAAGGTTCTATAGCCCTCAGTTCTCCCCCATTTAATAATAAACCTAAAGGGAAATGCCCATACATACTTAAGAATCAATATTAAACAATTAATTTAATGGGGGAGGGAAAATTTTCTATCATTATCAATTTGAGAAACGTGGTTGAACACTATGGTTCAATTGATTCCTTTCATTTACCTATGAGGTTAATAGTTTCAAGAGAATATGAGATAATCATTTATTATTTTTATAATACTTCATCATTATGATTCCTTGATCCATTTTTTAATTAATTAAATATTATTAAATTTTGTTATGTTTTGTGCAAGATGGTTGTACTGGATTATTTTTCAACTCTATAACACTATCATTATCATAATGAAACACAAGGGGAACTTCACCATATTTTTAAAGAACCATCATTTGGTTCTTTATATATAGTTGGTGAGTGCATACCTTCATGGATGAAATATATTTCACTTAAACTATGATAAAATTTATCCTCCAATATGTCTTGTCAATCCAGCAAATGAACTTTCTGCCAAAAAAAGAAATCTCCTCCTCTAGTTTATTTTTTATCCACAATGTCTCTAACCTAAAACACATCAAAAATAAAAACATTTCACATTATTAACCAAGATAAAACATAAAACTGTAATTAAGAGTACCTAAAATATGCATCCTGATTCTTTTCAAAGTAGCGAGATACTCTTTATATAGACTAATTTGAGACTGATTAATGAAAAAGTTTTCATATACAATATCTCGCCTAGTTTATATTAAGATGAATACATTCCAATTATTCTATATAGTTTTAAAAGCTTTTGATTGTCCATGTGTATGATTTATATCATTTTTGAGCATTGAATCCTCTAACCGTGTGAAAAGGATTGAATTATAATGTTACACTTATAAATGACTTTTATTTTTTATGATAGTTATGTTGGTCTTGGGATATGGTTTTTAACAATGGGTTGAGTTTTAGTGATGTTCAAAGATTGTTGAATTTTAAGTAAATATTTATATTTATTTAATAAATTAATATTGTTACCATATAAATGTATAATGATTTATCTTTGTTAGATATCTATATATAAATTTAGATTCTACATTTGTGTGTAGAATAGGGGTTCTTTACCTATTATAGGTATGATTATTAAATCTTGATTTTAAGCTCTAGACTAAGCTTTTTTATTTTTCTAAATTTAATACTCAATTGAAAAGTATTTAATAATATTTTTGTATAATATAAATGTATAAGTTTATTCAATATTTTTTACATGGATCCCTATGTGAGATTAAAAATAGATGAGTTTTTATTTGGGGAGGATCTAATGAACCATGAATCGATGGAAATAAAACCTCAAAGTGTAAACAAATCAACACGAGGTGTGGCATTTTTATTATTATTCACCAGGTATTTCAGGTGAAGTTTTTCATCATTTTTTATTCTTGTAATCATTGTCATTTTTTTTGTTGAATATTGTGTTAACTTTTTAAAAAAATATTATAAATGATGAATTTTTTATAATATCACTGAAGAACTCATGATCATCCTTCCTCGCCTTTTCCTTTTTTCAAATTTTAATATAACTATTATTCATTATTATTATATTTTTATTGAAGATAATTTTTTTGAATAATGTTTTGGATGAATGGGATCAAACTATCCACTAATCAATATTTTCCTCCACAATTCTATCATCTTGCAATGAATGATCACAAAAAGAATTTTTAATGATTGAAATTTTGATAATGATAGTTTCATGTGGTGGTTCATATGGAACTGGTGTAAGGGTGGAACTATATAAGTGTGGTTACAGTGAGAGGAGGAGGTTTGGATGGTGGTAATGAGCAGAGGATTTCACTGTGGAGAGAAATGTCTCTATATATGGTAGTGATTGGGGTGGGGTATCTGGTATAGGAGATACAATGAATAGATGGTAGTGTGAAGTGTATATGGTGGAAATAAACAACATAGTCATAAAAACAAAGCAAATAGTAATGAAATCCTATCTAGAGAAGAAAACCCTATCACACAACATTTAGTTAATCAGGTTCACATTGTTTTTGTTTCCCAGGTGATGTCCAGGGTTTCCTTGGGGAGTGAAATATCACACAATGTGCATCCCCCTAACACATTTCATTTCAACTTATTTGATTAGTTGAAAGGGTTTCACTAGAGCACTAAATATCACATAGTGTTTCATTTCTAAACACATTAAATCAATAACCTGGACACATGACCCAAACTATATTTTATTACACACCTATCTAACTACCTAGCCACAAATATAATACAGGATTTGAGACATTCCATGTCTTTTCCTGGAGACTTGACTCAATTTTTCATATTACAGACTGACTGACCCTCGATTACCTACACCCAACCAACCAAGACCCCTCCTTTGTTAGTGATGAGTTTAGTGTGACAACCCTATACCACCTCCAATTGTCAAGGCATGTAAAAATATCATTAAAAAGGAATAATCAACCCTGGGAGGACTTATCCTATAACTACATACAACATATATTCAAAAAATATATAACCAGAAACATACATAAATATAAATATAAAACAAAACTATATAATAATGGAATCATGTGCAATAATTATACAATGACATACCCCAAAGAAAACCCTAACATTTGATACAAAAATGATAAAACCACACTGTTAAATAGTCATGTATATATGGAACACCCTCTCCTTGTAGTAAAATGCCTTAGAAGAATCACAAATTCTACCATATGCCAAGAACTCTAGTCATTGATCTGCTTATAATAACTACCACCACTTGATACCAATATGAATCACTAAGAATCTACTCACTATAAGAATCTCAATCAATACAAACACAAAGTCCATACTCAAATATTTTTCTATCAACATAGACACAACAAATTTGTGATCAAGTAATGTTCATGGGTTAGTATAATTATAGAATGTAGGACCTAAATAGAAAACATAAAATGAAAAATAAATCATCTATAATACATAGAAGAAGTGTGTATCGTAGAAGAATATGAGACTAAACCCCTATTTTCATTATGTAAAAGTATCACAATAACATAGGTAAGTATCGTGTTAGTACAAATTTTTACTATATAGATTCATATTTAATATGTTTCTTGGGATACTCGAGTTAGCATAAGGCTTGAGGTTTCTGAAGTCCACTACCTAGCTATAGGATGTATCTCAAAGGTATCTACACATTCCTGGAAAAGTCACCATATTGAAAACATATGTAACTCACTTCATTAAATTTCCCAAATTTCATGAAATTCATGCTACATAATTATAGGTGTCATGGGGGGGGCACACCTCACTTACATATATATATCGACATAGGTATTACAAAACCATATTATAAATATAAATAATCGTCTAATTTTGAGTGATTGAATACTAACCTCTATTGATAAATGTCATGTTCCCCATCACATGGGGGAGTTCCAATCTTAATTTTTGTATAGGGGACCTGATCCTCTTAGATATCAAGTGATTAACAAAACTCATTACCAACTAGGTTACCCACACCCAATGAAATGTTGGATCTTTCCTCTATATACCTAGCGAAGCTCCTAGCTCAACCATACTTATGAGGGACCGTCACCCTATCCTAATAATGATTCCAAGGGAGTTACTAATCTCATGAATACTCAAATGCATCACCCTCTCTCTATCACCATCACTATGAAAATAAAGGATACCACCGTCCCATATTCATTGTAAAAAACTTTAGATGGTGAAGAAATACAATCTATCTCTCGATATGTGAAAAACACTCATAATGGGTTACAAATATTTCAAATTCTAAAACATGAGTGAGAAAATATGAAAAATACTTAATACTGACTAGTAAACAGCATGCACATTAATGTATTTGGATTATAGGTCTCAAGTGAGAGTTGAGTGTGTACCACCATTGTCCAGTTCATATAAAGTTAAGTTACATGGCATGATACAGTAGGGTACAACACATGTGGGATCAGTGGATTCACTATGTGTGTGTCTCAAATACAAAACTCTATGCTTTCATGGAATACATGATATATTATATAATGATACATGACATTTATAATGATTCTAGGGTTAGTTAACATGCATTAAAGAAATGCATATCATTTCCTTGAATTTATAATATTCTTCTTCATTTTTAGTCTATATTAATTTTTATCATAATATAGAGTTACCAATGATAATAATAATGAATTATTTATATTATTATTCAATATATATCATTAATTTATATCCTTATTCATTTAATAAAAATAATATTATTAATTATCATAATATTAATGTCATTGCATATCATTATTACTCATAAATATTGTATTGTACCATTATCAATAATTTATCGTCTCAATGTTTTAGCAAAAATAAATTTATTACACATTACTTTATTAAAAAGTAGTTACTATTAGTCTAATATTAATAATTTTCTTTATTATCATCTTTAATTAACACTAAATTTCACCATCATAAATTTTTACACCCCAAATGATACTTATAGTTGAAAAAATATTTATCATCGCACATTTTTTAATTTATAAATAATAATGAGGATGATGATGATAATAATAATATTATTATTATTCTTATTCTTATTATGGTATAGCCCATAGCTGAGTGGTACAGGCTACTACTCTATATCTAAGACATCATGGGATCAACCTTTGAAAACCCCCAATTTGCAATGATTTAATACATGGCACTACAACAACCAGGTAATTTAAAAACTACTATATCAGTGAAGCACTATAGAAGTCTGGAAATGTAGTAGGCAGGGTAATATAGCATGTAGTACTATTGAGCAATATGGGCCTTTGAACCACTATTAAAAAATCATTATGCCACGGAAGGATCCAGCCTCATTATGTACCAGGTACTTTTGGGAAACTCTATCATGAAGGGGCATTTGGGCCATCAATAAATTATAATATGGTTCAGGTGGGTGTTTTCTAATACCAATGGGGAGAGATGAGGCCTAACCTATATGGTTGGTAGGGTGAGTGTGTGATTGATGTTTTTGATCCCCTCTACCTAATATATTATTATTGTTATTATTATTAAAAATAATCTTAATAATTTAAAATGGTATAAGGGAGGGGGAAAATATAAAGAATATTAGACACTATAAATAGAAAATAACCTAGTGAGACTAGAACTTATGACATTTTCAAAGTCCTATAGGGTCTCTATAACTATGCATTGCCTAGGGGGAATTACATTAAATAGTAGTAGTGAAAACATTATTAAATTAAAATTATTTATTTTTAAATAATGTTTTGATTAAAATGTTTGTCTCCATTTTTTTATAAATGAAAATTTTTATTAGGGATTCCATTTATAGTATTAATACCAAATTGACTATGTTTCATGGTAACAACAGGATGGTAAATTCATCAAAAAAATGAAAAAATTGTTCAATTTGAACCACTTTATTAGTTGGAATTTATTCTCACACCATATAAGTCAACCAATTATAAATATATTATTATTATTATTATTATTATAAAATAAATATATATATATATATATTCATAGCATTACCATTTGAAAAAAAAATAACATTTTTTAGGAATATATTTGGACTGACTCAATATTCAACTTTCTCTTTTGTGACGAAAGAAATATATAGAGGTTAAATTTTAATTTATAGTTAAAGTAGGAAATTAAAAAAATTAACTAAAATGTTACAATAGCTCATTAGCCCCATTTATGAAAATTATGCACCATTGTATTCATCTCAACATGATGATTTTTCTAAGGTTTATATATCACAGGTAAATATTTAATGAACTAAGAATGATTTCTCAACTAGAATAATATTTCATGGGGATTAAATGCATCTTTTAATTTTCAAGAAATAAACATAAATATTTATAACATAATTAATTAGAAAACATCAATTTATATGATAGGAAAAATTATGAATGTATCCCTTTTAATTAATAAAATTTTTAATTCATTTAAATATTGAGAACACATTTTTATGCATTTATAATGAAAAAAATTATATTAATTACCTCAAAATAAATAAATAACATCTAAATTTAAAAAAATATTTATAAAATATTTTGTTAATTCCCATTTAATATCTTCATCGTGATGATAGAAAATTTATTCGCCAAAAATCAAAAATTCACAATGAGAGATATTTATTGTAAGACATTTATTTTTTATAAAATATGAGGGAAAATTCAATTTAATGAATAATATATATAATAAAATATTCTTATTTTGATTTCTAGATCATTTTAATTATAAAAAAATAGTATATTCTCCTTGGGAATTAATGAGGGATTCCATTAAGTGTAAAATAAATGATGAATATGATTGTGGAGGAAAATTTTACAAGAATATATTTCATTGTTGGTGAATTCATGGATGCTTTAACATAAAATTATTATCATAATGAGTGGTCTAATCGTCATATTTCGAGATTTAATTTTCTCTAATTGTAGAAAGGTACTCTATTTTTAAGAACATTTTGAATTCCTTCACATTAGAATTCCACCTCCCATGGAAAATATATATTGTTTAAAGAAATTATCTTTTGATCTCACTTGATTGAAGAAAGGAATTGGTGGAAGAATTATTCCCAATATTATTCTTTCCAATACTCCTCCAATTAATTCCATTCTTACCACAAATTAATGTTTCTATGACTTTCAGTTTTGAACATTCATTTAATTATACTAATTTGGGATGTCATCTATCCAAAATTTTCTAGTTCATTCAACCTCAAATAAACCAAATCATCTTCATATGGCCACCTAAAAGACACATCAGCAATCTTCTACTAAAAAGAGTCAATTATTTTTACTTTAATAATTTTCTTTTTATAGATTATGACCTAAGAAATGTTTAGCCTATGGCTACACACTGAAGAACCTGACTGAAACCTCAGCTAATAAAAACATTGTTTTTTAGAGTTATTTTCCTAGAATGAACTGAATTTTTACTTTCAATTAGTAAAATATTAGAGACCTGAATATTGGTAAATATATTATCCCATGATGATTTTTCTTATATATAACATTAATGTGATAATTTCCTTTGAGTATATATCACATCAAAAGGTTATTGAAGTTTCTTACTATAATCAGAACCTTGAAATAAAATAAAAAATTTATTATTTATATATTCAATTTTATGGATGATATATATTTAATGGGACATAGATAATGACATAATATTAGGTCTTGGGGTATAATAAGTTATTAATACTTATTATAATTTATTTTTATGTGGGTGATCTTCAAGAGATGATGTTATGAGAATAGACCCGCCAATCGAAATACTGCATGTTATGTGTTATTGGATATTCATATTTATGAGTGTGTTTATTAGTCCTTATACATGATATTAATATCAATTTATATAATAAATCATGTTTAATTATGTATTGATGAAAATTGTGATGACATATGCAGAAAGTGATGTGGGATACATTTGGTGTGTTATAAGTGATGTGACATTAATAGATTTATCAACAAAAGATATTTCCAAGTTACTGAATAATATATCTCTACCTCATTGATTAAAATTGACAAATTTGATTAAATACATGGCCAACATAATTCATCAATGAGTACATTTTAGATAGTCAAATATATATATATATATATATAATATTGATTAATGACGCAAGTACATATCCTTCTTGATTAAGTATCAAGAAAGAAGGATTATATTATAAATAAAGTATTCATAGGAGATTGTTTTCGTTGAAACATTAACTTCATTATATATGGGTTCCATTTAAAGTTACCATATACTAATCATGTACTTTATGAAAGGAAGTCTAATTAGACTGAGAAAGAGGCCTAGAGGGTCACACATTAAGTGTTTCTACAATCTTAGTTAGATTCTATATCAATTTAACATTTGAATAAAGATTATTCTTAAGACCTGGGAATAATAATATTTTAGGTTATAATGATAACATAATTTAAATCCCATGTTATTTAAGTCACAATATATGTGAGTTTTATATTAAATATGTGATACCCCTGACCCACACTCACATATCTAGTGCTCATAAACTCGTTCTTTTCATATAATATTTTAAACTAATAAGAGAAACCCAATTTCAACCATCAATAATTACAATATCACTAACAAATATCGTGTCCCCTATATTTGAAGTGCCTTTTACATTTAGATTTTTTGAGAGCTATGAAAAAAATTTATCTAAAAAACCCATGTCTATTTTAGAAAATATGAATTATTTTCACTATATAAGGAACTAATTAATCCATAATAAGGATTCAACATCATTCATAAAATTATATTAAAAAACAATTTTTTAAACATATAATGTGTAATACATTGCATCATAACCTGGGGAAATAAAAACATAAGAATTGGTGAGATCAAACTCTTAGTAAGGGTAAAAATGGTTGATAACAATCAATGATCCCAAGTTATTATAATATGTGCATAAATAATATGGAAGGAATAGATAATGGAAATAGTTACATAACCAAAATAAACTATGATAATAACATATCCATTGTTGACATATGAATAAATAAATTCAAGGAAAATAATAAATGATTCACTTGTGATGAAATTAATAATTTTAGATTGCTACTTTTGTCACCTATTCTAAGAAAACATTATCTTAGACATTGTGACATTACCCTCATGGACCTATTTCTAGTAAATATTATGTTATAGGCAAGAATACCTCAAAATACCCAAGATAGTTTGTTTCATGTGACATATTTATGCATAGAGGCTCTATTACATGACCCACCCATAACAAATTAATTTTAATGAATTCATCATATAAAAGAATTAATAGACTATACAATACATAACCATCTTTCCCAATTAATCAATAAACATATGTATTGAAATAATGAGTATATTGATTGTTAACATTTCCCAAATCCATAAATGGAATAGCATTTTATGTAACCATATCTCAAAATAAACTGTATAGAGAAAGGGTTGCATGGTTAAGTTAAAATTTTATCTAATAAATCAAAGTATGTAATTTGGTTTAACACCCTTCAATTAAAGTATTGTAATATAGAGTGTTCACATAGGAAAGTCATTGGAAGAAAAATCATGCCTATAAAAAATATTGATTAGGAAAGAAAAAGGATGTGATGGATTTCATAGAGATTAATCCACCAATGTAAAATAGTTTGAGAAGATTTACAATTTAATACATGTCCAATATATATACCAAAAAAATTATTCACGTTTTCAATACAAATCATATCACAATGAAGATAAATTGAGATGCAAACACCCTTATGGTAATAGTAACATAAGAATCAAAAGAACACGAGATTGATACCATGAAATTTAAATATAATTAAATGAAATATATTTATTGTAATTAAATGAAATTTTATATTAAATACACCATATAAAATAGATTTTTAGTAACATCAGATAAGCCTCACAGAATTAAAAATAGAGACAAATAATACTTACGGCTTTGGAAAATCCTAAATCGATGCCCCTTAAAAGATATGATTTCAAATGAAACATTAAATATTAAAAATAATGATAGGATCATGATAAAAAATATATTAAAGGGTAATTAGATACACTATTATAAATAAAACATTCTGTATAATAAGAAATATATCTCAAGGATTGAAAATTTGACACAATAAACCCTTACAGATTGAGTATCATATAAATCAAAACCCTTGAACGTGAAAAATACTGAAACTAAAATTGAAAAACCATGAAATATATTTCACGATATAAAATAAAAAATAGGAAATATATACACTATATAAAATTAAATTGGTGTATAATAAGAATCATTTCTCAAGAAATATGAATTGAACAAAAAAAGCTCATTTCATGTATCATAATCAATTAGGTAAGAATTAATTGATATTGAGGTTATAAGTAAAATATTTAGAAACCCATGGAATAAGGAGGAAATACCATAAATGGTATTAATTTGGTAGAATAAATCAAACTTATAACAATAGAGTTCATTAATAGTGATTGTGACTCGACAAATGAAAATTGAGTTAAAACAGACCCTTAGCTTAATTTCATCTTAGTCAAAATGCACTCTAAAATAAAATATAAAGAATTATTGTAATAAAAAAATTTATAACCTTATTCATATACATAAACATTATAAATTTAATTTATAATTATTCTAAGAATATATATTACTTATTTATTATCTATCTTCCATATTTGGTGTTAGTTATCTTTATTGTTTTGAACTCATTTAATAATAGAACTTTTGTTCGTTATAATTCTCCCAATGTTTATTATTCCTGGATTATTTATGGTACTATAATAGAAAAATTATAATTATTTATAAATATCTTATCACATTCCATTATTTTCTAGTTATGTTGTATAAAAATGGAATTGATGTTGGCTTATTTCTATAATTTTATCAATTGAAGAAGATATTTTTATAATATATTAAATACTTAATATAAATGTTACCAAATCATAAAAAATCATATTTTTTATTTAATTATAATATTATTATTTTATATGTTCTCATTGTAATCTATAGTATAGTTTTATGGAATTTTTCAAGTTGGTGGATATACCGACTCAAACATGAACATACCATAAGCAATGGACGATTATGGTTATAAAGTTATTTGGTTTTGGAATAATATCATTATTCTAGAAGAATAAAAATATAATTTATAGATTTTTAAGGTTTTGAATCATATTTTATGTTATTTAAATAAATAATAAATATAATATATGAAAAATAAGATATGTTACCCAGTGAGTGAGAGGAAAAGTAGGTGCATTATAATGTTTATCTTCATAATTATAATTATATTATATATTCCATTTTTTTATTCAATTACATCCTTATACCAGAGAAAATATGAGGTGGTGAGAAATAAAAATGCATCAATTCGGGGAGGCAGTAGTTAGCATGACACACAATCAACTTTATTTTGTTTTTTTAAGTTGAGGGGAAGAATAAATAAGGTATAATCCCTCAATATAATAAAAATTAAGTATACTAATGATACTTAGTTCATTATATTAATATTTTTGGAGTAGTATTGAAAGGTAAAGAAAATGAATAAATGGATAAAGATTAAGTAATACCTATTTTGAGACCATGTTCTTCCACTTTATGAACTCCTTGAAATTGAAGGACATAGTATAACTTGTAGTCACTATGGGATTAATGTCACAACCTATTCCCCAGGGCTTGTGCCGTGACTACCCCAAGCCCGCCTTCCATAATCCAGGGGTTGGCAACTAGCACTGGAAGGCGTATCCCTAAAATGAGAAGGCATTGCCTTTAAACCTGAATAAACACATAGTCCAAGAACACAAAAAGATGCAACCACGAAGTAAAACTATAGTGGTAAAAGTTTGTATGGAAAGTAAAGGGGCCAGAATACAAGCCCATCTGAAAAGATACAACTACAATAGAAAATAATAAATTGCTCCTGAAATCAACCACCAAGGATCCTAATTGAGGGATAGGTACATCTCGTCTCCATAGCTCTCCAAGTAAACTATCACCACCATGTACCACATGGTACTGGATCCAATAGTCTTAGTTGAGCTGCACCTCATTTGTATAAGACACAACAAGGTGTGGGTGAATCCCATATAAGGGTGAGTATAACAATACCCAGAATGGACCCCGAGTCCCCCAAAGGTTTCTTGAAATTCCACAGATGAAATCCAGAATGCATGATCTCAATCACAAAGCACAGAGAAAAAGACTCAGTTAAAACTAGTTATACAACTTAGAGTTCAGTAATAAAGATGATTAGCCTAATGCTATATCATTTTATTCTGTTAGGAAGTTTCCACACTTAAACCACAAGGGATTTTTTCCATTATCGATCCATACAGGGTCGTATATCATTGATCCCTGATGGTCTTATCTAAGGTTTTCCTCATTGTGTTGCACACTGCTTATCCACACAGGGTATCTATAATGATGATCCACACAGGGTCGCTTTGATGATGATTAATTTAGGGTCTCCAGATGCTGATCCACAAAGGGTTTCTAGGATGATGATCCACATATTGTCGTTATGATGCTGATTCACACATGGTCTCTAAATTTTGATCGACACAGGGTAGCTATGATTCTGATCCACACAGGGTCACTATGATGCAGATCCACACAGGGTCACTATAGTGTCGATCGACACAGGTTTGCTACTCAGATGACATCCAGCCACAGGATTCCCCGAACCTGGTGCACTTGAGTTTTATAGTATCTACTCCTATGGATATCGGTCATGCCTAAATTACACAGATGTTACAAAAATAAGTTACCCAAAGTACCTCTATGTCGTAAGGGTTCCTACACAACAAACGACACATCAATCAGACACCTGGTCTGTGATTAATTGGAATTTTAGTGCCAAGGGCCCAGTTGGATTTAGGTATGATTGAAACTATCCTCAATACAACATTCTCCAAAACCAATGTGGAGTATCTAAAAAGGAACATCTAATCTCAAAGATTCCAACACTGTAGACAGTTCGTCAAACAGACGTCTGGTTTGTATGATACTGTATTTTTAGCTTATCTAGGCCCGAAAGGGGGTCTAGGTCCAGACCCATCAATCCCTGTGGGACTGGGTCATGGACTGGCCCACCTGACCCACCTCGGCTGGGCAACGCCACGGTGGATCAGCCCACCGGCTAGAGAGGGTTGCACAGTCTGCCTCCCAAACTGCTCAAAGAGTTATTCAGATCTTAATTGGTGGCGCCAGGTGGTGCTGCCTAGCTATCTACGGGACCCGCAGGGAGTGGGTACCCTCCCTTTTCAACGACTTCAAAGTTGAGGCCTACCTCCCCGCAGCATGAGACGGTGTGACCCCTCTCGCCTATATAGCTGGCCAAGAGTCGGACACTTGTCTTTCCACCATGTCGTTGCCCCCTTCTTTAGCTAGCGAATGCTGGCCGCCGCGCCAGTGCCTTGCTGGCGGATATTCTACGGGCCACTGTGTGAGCATCAGTGGTTTTTTTTTCGTTCCATTCATGCCTATGGGCCTCTCAAGAAGCTGTCGTCACTGTGCAGATCCTGGAATCAAGGTTTTGTAGAAATTATAAATTTTTTCTTCTAAAAAATGCAACAAGAACGAAGCGACGGAGGGTCCAAGCTTTGTTAGTTTGTCCTGCGCCCTCTATGTTAGCATCATAACAAGCGGTATCAAATTAATTCATCTTGAAGAAACTTAAATAATAATCCCCCAACCTTGAGAGTTGTTGGTAACAACTGTGGATGGTGGTGCTTCCACATCCGTGGTTATTTCGAATGAATGAGAAGGTTCGCGTGCGTTGTTGTTCGTCGACCGTCGACCGCCATACCGATTCCTAAATGGGTGTCATCAAATCCTTCATTCTTCATGGGAAGAAGGTTCACTGAAGCTTCGTCAGATCTCACCACCAAATTCCCCCCAAATCTCTATTTTCCAATATTTAAAAAAAACAAAGGAAGAGTTAAGGAATTAATTCATCATTCAATTGAGGGCCCATTAATTGGTGAAATTAATGAGTCACATTAATTGAACGTGGTGTGGTTAGACAACAGATGAGTCAATCCATTATATGGCTTGACAACTAAGTGATCCCGCCACCACCACTCAACTATTGGAGAAAAATAAAATAACAATTTCATGTTATTTTATTATTCTTAAAAAATTCTGAAAACTAACTTTTATCCCGACCTACTATGGTCAAAGTGAATCCTCCCTTGAGAAAAAATCCAGCGGCGTGGATTCAATGATGTCCTCAGATTTCAATTTTGATCATTCGTCTAAAAGATTGAAAATGTTGTTGGTATGTCTATTGAACATACCTTAAAAAAGGTTCAAAAATCCATTTCGGGCACACCGTTTCTCAGAATCAAGCATCGTCAATTTTCACAGACTCATAATAATCCCTAATAATTTAAAAAAATTATATAGCATTTCTGAGTTTTACAGTTTACTTCATGAAATTTAAATATAAGAGAGTAAAATTGGGGTATTTTCATGGATATTCTGTAGGTAATGTTGATCATTGAATGGGTGGAATTGATACTCTTTTATAAGTGAAGAAAAGGCCACATTTTTTAGCACCCATTACTTTTTAATAATGGAATGACACTATTAAAGGGTCAATAGTTTCAAAAGATAAAAATAATTGATTTATGAATGATAATGGGTTTGTAAATGCTCAAAAACATTTTTTCACACATGTTTAAATGTGTTGGAAGCCATTTCTTCTTATATTTTTAGTTTACATTTTTTTACCTGAGTAACTAGTTTTTACCCAAGTAAATTATGTTTAAAAAACATGTAAAATATTTATCATTAAAAAATTGGTTATTATGAAACTAAATTTAATATGAATTTAATATTATTAAATCTAAAATTAATGTAAAATTAAATTTTAAATTTAAAAATTTATATACATAAAAACAATTTTGAATAAAAATGTTGTCTTCACCATTTAGTGTGCATAATTTTTTTTATTCATTATAGATAAAATTAGTAAGAATTTCATTAAATAAATTCATAAAAATTAGAATAATTATTTAGAAGATACATATAATTATATTAGATAAAAATTACAAAGTATTAATAAAAGATTATTTGAAAATAATAGCTTTACTATTATCATAGTCATTAACTTTAATCTTAGTAATCAAACTTTTATGCCCAAAATCAGAATTTTTATAATTAAATAGTTTGACCATGTTGAGATAAAATATGAAATCCATTTTTTGGATTGAATTTCTATAATAAATGAAAACTAATCTTATAATATAATAAAATAAATTAGTTTTTAGAGTAAAATTTTACTTATGTTTCCAAAACAATATACTAGGGTTTCAAAAAAGAACATTTTAATTTTAAATTATTTATATTATATATATATAATATAAAAGGTTTAAAAAATTATTCCATTAATTTATTATTATAATGTCATAAACCTGGCAGTTTTTGCAATATTAGTATTTTTTCATTATTTACATAAAAATAATCAGTTTCAAAAAATTTCCAAAAAATAGTATTAAGATAATATTGACATTGTGAATCTAAAAATAATGTTTCGGTTATCAAATTAATATTCTAAAATTTTAGAATATAACTTTTGAATAAAACATAAAAATATAATGGATCTGTTTTCATAAGAAAATAATTTTTTTTAAAAATATTTATTATTTTTATTATTATTTGAAATCAATTACTAATAAATTTGGTGTAATTTTTTTTAAATATAAATAATATATTTTATCCATAAGGTTTTTAGTTTCTAAAAAACACATAAAAAGATATTTGTTTATATGTTAACATTTTAATGCATAAATTAGTGTTATTAATTATCTGGCTATACTAATTTAATTTATCAATGTCTTATCATTGATAAATCATCTTAAATTTATAAATATATTTCATAATTTAGTTACATATATTTTTCTTGACCAACTCTAAGACTGAATTTTAACAGTTATATATTGTTTCCAGTTTCTTTTTTGGTTTAGTGATGTGTGCATCATAAGCTATCAAATACATTAGGTTTTAAATAAAATATAAAATATAATATTTAATCTTGGGGTGTTACATCCCACCTAAAAAAATTATGTAGTCACAATTATTAATTCTTTTTATTTGAGGGAAAAAGATTACTGTAAGTACAGTATAGGCATGATCAATGGTTTAACTTCTAATGGGATATCAAACATACTATTTTAGATACTAAGAAACTCATGATTGGTTATCAATAACTAGACGATAAAAGTATGTTTCATATAAAGTACATATTCAACATCAATATATGTTCATTTTTGAATGTAGTGATGTATTTCAATACATAAATTGATATGAGCCCTTTGAAAAGAGACATAATCCATTCCTAATACTACTTCAAATTAAAAGGAAAAACAAGATTTATAAGAAGAAACATCCCAAAACCATGAAGAAGATTTAATAATAGTCATACCACCAAGTGTTTTTATTTATAAATAAATATGTATTAGATTCTTAAAACATGAAAGTTATAAAAAATTATAAAATATAAAGTGATGAATCATTATCAACTTCAATAATAGTTGTTGTATTGGATTTTTTATGTTCCCATAGTCTATGTGGTTCTAGTTGACTATTTTCCCCATTCTCTATTCGATTAGTGCATTGGTTTTCATATTTCCTCGTTTCCTGAAAATTAAATAAGTTAATTTCTGTATATTATATCTTTCCCTTGAACCCATTAACATTATGAACAAAAAATTTACACTTATATAAATTTTCATTACCTTCATGAAAACCTTCAGGTGTGTCTTCTAAAATTCAAAACACTTAGGAAGTTAAATCATATGTCCTTCATCGTCTTTGTAAACTAAACATCCATGAGACTCTAACATTCTCTTAATTAGTTTATTTTAGTATTAAACTTTTTTAATGATCCCAACAATAAGTTTTGATATCCTATTTTAAAAAATATTAATATTTCTAACTCTAGATTTTATCCAGTTAGGTTTCTTATTTGAAATATCATTGCATTGTCCATGGTAGACATTGTTAACTTGTTTCTTTCATGATCTATCCATTTCTAAAACAAAAGGGGTTAATCATGAGTGATGAAAACCATAACAGATTTATTTTATAATAATTAAATAAATAAATCAACTTTAAAACTTAATACTCTATAAAATTATATTTTAGATTTATGTTTATCCAAAAAAAATCTTAGTCCAATATAGGTTTATTTTGGTTAGAATATCTTATATTACTTAACTAAATCCTCAAAATAGATGTCCCAAATTACAAATAATTGTCTTAAAGTATTCAAAACCTAAAAATAATTGAAATATATGGTCTTAAAATTTATCATACATTTTATCTACGAATGTACATATCAATAAATATGTACCTTAGAATATAAATCTCTAGGTTTCTATCTATTTTATCTATGCTAATTTTTTTATTAGGTTAACTAACTAAAAAATATTAAAATTCCACACAATAATTAGTAAAGGTAAAATGATCGACCAAATCATATCACCCCATAGCACCTATCATGGTGTGTAGTATTATTCCCACTCATCACGCACAAGTGTGAATATTGATTAAGTGATCAACCTTCCCTTTTTAGATTGATCACCCTTCATTGAATTGGTACCACAACCACATCCCTTTTCTAGTATCTATACAATGACATAATTTCCAAGATCACATAAAATCAATACTCTTCCAAAAATTAGGATTTTTTCATATACTAAGACATATAACCTAGATTTATCCCTAGGGATTTCACTGATTTCCACTTACCCTAATCCCAAAAATACTCAATAATACATTGAATAATATAGTAGTTTATCTATACCATTGAAATTATGATTAGCCTTAAATTATCAACCCTTAATTAAATTTATAAATCTTAAATTATCCTCAATTGATGATATCTCAATCTCTAAAGTTCTCTACACCCTATTTGATTCCAATTGTGATTCCCTAGATCGACACTACATTTTAAAGTTATCAAAAACTCCTTCTTTAATTACTGATATTGAAATGATCCAGAGTAACCCAAATTTTCCATCAATAATTACAACATTAATAACAAATATTGAGTCTCTTACATTCAAAAAACATTTTAGTTTTATAGTTTCAGAGAGTTATAAAAAAAATTAATCTAAAAAATCCCATTTATATCTCATCAAATATATTTTTCACTTTATAAGAAACTACATATTCTATAATAAGTATTCTACATCTCCCAAGAAATTCTCTACAAAAATTATTCTGTCAGATATTTTGTGTGTAATAAATTACATCATAACCTAAGTAAATGTTACCATAAGATGGTTTGAGTTCAAACGCTCAATATAGTTAAACCTAAATATAACATTCAAAGATCATAAGTGAGTATAAGATGATCATAAATAAAATGAATGGAATAAATATTCAAAATAAAACTGTAATCAAAAGAAACTATGACCCTAACATATAAATTGTTCAAATGTTAATAAATAAATTCATCGATAATAATAAGTAGTTCTATAGTGATGTAATTCATAATGTTGAATAAATTTTTCCATTCCCAAATACAATACATCCTGATCCTAAACATCATGGTATTACTATCAAATCCCTTTGTCTAGGAAAATATTTTATTATGGGCTAGTATAAAACAAAATAGCCATTCAAGTTTATCTCATGAGATATATCAATGAATTTCAGTGATATTTTTGGCCCCAACCATTACTAATTTTTTCCAATTAATTTATCATATGAAGTAATTAATACAATATAAATTACATAACCATAATTCCTTAGTAATCAGTAAACATCAATAATGAAATAATTAATATATGTATTATTAAATTTCCTAAATCTATAAATGGAATTGATTTCTACGTAAGAATCCTTCAAACTAAAACTATATATAGGAAGGTTTATATGGTTAGGTCATTTATTTCACCAACCAATCATTATATGTAATCTAGGTGAACAACCATCAATCAATAGAAGAATATATTGAGTGTTAATAGAGCAATGAAATTAGAAGAAAAATAATGCCTATAATAGAGGATGATTTGGAACGAAAAATAAAATGATGTTTCTCCACAAGTTTAATCCCCAAAACGAAAAATAGTATATGAGGTTTTATAAATTAAATCATGTAAAATATGTACACCATAAAAATGAAAAGAGTGGTGAACATGAATCATATCTCAATGAAGAAAAATTGGTATGTAAAAAACCTTACGACAATGGTTACATAAGAATCAAAATAACATGAGTTGGATCCATGAAATTAAAATATAAATAAATGAAATATATTCCTTATAAATTAAGTCAATAGGGTTTTGAATAATCTATATAAAATAAAATATGGTGAAAAATATCAAACATGTATCATGGAATTAAAAATAGTGACAAATAAACCATATGGATTTATAAACATTCGAATGAAACTGCATTGAATGATATGATATCAAAATAAAAATTAAAGAACAAAAATAATTTTTGGATCAAGAATTAATATATTAAAGGGTTGTTAAATACAGCATTCCAAATAAAAAATTTTGTATAAAAAGATATATGTCTAAAGGAGTGAAAATTTATGCAACAAACTCTTACAGATTGAGTACCATCTATAAAACATTTAGGATAAGGAGACTGAAATTGAAATAAAAATAACATGATGGATAATTAATTATAAAATAAAAAAAAGATATATATACAACATAATACTAAATAGGTGGAAATAAGAAGCATGAATCAATTCCAATGGGGTATAGGTACGCTAGTGATTTTTTCCCATCTATGGAATCTAAGTGGTTGGGATCAGGGGTTTGATCCCTACCACATCACCCAAATATACTAGTTATGCCTTCAGTGATGAAGGAATCTATGGTTTTCGGTGGTGCTGCTAACATGGGGATATGGTAGGTGAGTATGGTATCGATCATGATGGAAATGATGCACGTTAGTGGTAATGCTAATGATGGAAGAGAATTATAGTGTTCCATGATGTGGAATTGGTGGTAAGTGGTGCCACTGATGATAGGAAATGACAACATTGGGCACTGTTGGAAAGCATGGCATACTTTGGTTCTATGGTGATGGTGATCAGTGCTAGCTTGGGGGGAACAGATGATGGGTGATGGTGTGTAAAGAGGATTGGGGCTCATGTATAATTTGTAATGGTAGGTCATTGGTGGACCAATTGGATAAAGGGAAATCCATGTGGTGTAGATAGGACTAACACACATATTAGACCAACACAATGTAGGTCAAGGCCTTTCGGCTAGTAATGGGGACTCCATGCTGTTGGTCTTTTGGAAAAAAACATTAGGAATTAGTGCCTATGGGACTAAGATTCATATATCGGGTTTCCCTATACCCCAAAAGAAATAAGTATTTTCTTTGTTAACAAAAAATAGGTTTCTTCCCCAACATTATTAAAAGTATCTCTCAATAAATAGGAACTCAGACCAAGAAACCCCATTCAAGTAACAAAATTGTTGAGGTAAGGATTATTTAATATTGGTTTTGTAAGGAATAATTGTATAACCATGTAAAATAAGGTGAAAATAACATAAAAATTATTCATCTCGTATAATAAATCAAACATGTAACAATAAAGTTCAATTAAAATAATTAACTCAATGAAATAAAATATAGTTAGTACAAACCCTTACCTTAATTATTTCTTATTAAAAATGAACCCTAACCTCATTTATAAAACAATAATTATCTTAATCACCCATTTACAAACCTTATTCATATACATAACATTTTATAAACATTATTTATAATTATTCTCTATATTAACATTAGTTAGTTATTATCATGTTTCAATATTGTGTGTAAGTTATCTTGATCCTTTTGATCTAGTTTCATTATTAAAGTATTATTTTTTATCCTTATCCCAAATTTCATAATTATAGGATACTTTTAAATAATTTATAGATAAATTATATTCATTTATAACATGATAATATCATTATAATATTGTTTTATTTATGTTGTGCGAAAATGGAATCTGTGTCGACTTGTTTTGGTAATTTTTGGGAATGGATAGGATATTTAAATAATAAGATATATTCTTAATATTAACTTCCCTGAACCATAAAACAACCATAATTTGATTAATTACTTATAATAATATTATTATTCAAGTTCCTATATCCATCCATGATATATTTTTATAGCGATGTTAAAGTAGGTCGTTATTCTGACCCATAATGAATATATCATAATTAATGGATGACTATGTTTATCAAAGTGGTTTCTTATAAAATAATAACACTATTATAGCAAAATAATTATACTATTTAGATAATTTTAACATTTTGAATCATATTTGAAGATATTTTAAAAAATAAAAAATAAACTAGATGAGAAATGAGACACGATACTGCGTGAGGATATTAGTCTGCACAACACACAGTTAACATTTTCATTTTCCCCCAAAATGAGATGGAAAGAAGGTGGATTATATTTTATCACTAAGTAATCATAAGTATATTATATATGAAACATATATTATAAAATTACATCGTTGTAACAGATTTATATAAGAATTGATGAAAAAAATGAAGATGTCTCTTCAATTTGGTGGTAGTATGCACAAGGCATGATTGACATTCTTATGTATTTCTAAGTGTATGATAAGGAAAATATAAGGGTTCTTCAAATAATAAAACAAAAGTCACTATACTAATGAAAATGATATAATTATATGTAACGACCCAAAGTTTATAAATGGAAATTACCTTCGTATAATTATGTCATAAAATAACATGAAAACACAACATAATGAACTACTAAGTGATATGTGACATTTAAACATAAGTTTGTCACTTATGTGTTTGGAATTTTTAAAATCTGACATACACGGTTGTGTTCAAGATAATTTTTGGAGTCTAATAAAACAAAAATAATTTTTGGTGAATAGTAAACTACCCATATGAATAGTAAAATACCCTTATGAATAGTGATATACCCTAACTAATAGTAACCTTACCTATGATAGTATAAAAATAATATTAATTTGAAAGTATGATGTACCTATATTTTAGAATAAGTAAAAGAATGTTTTAAAACTGTTTTTTAGTAATAAAGCATGATTATAATTAAATATTAAATTAATCAAATTAGGAATTTTTTTTTCAAAAATGGACTTTATTTTTGGATTCTACACGTCGAAAAATGGTTGGGATAAATTTTTGGTATTTTTCTGAAATACTTGAATTTTTTATGAATAGTGAAATACTGTAATTTACAAAAATAAGCTAAATAAGCTAATTATAGAGTCATATGTGATGTTCTGCTGATATAATCCCATTTGGTTTGGGATCACATGATACAATTACTATTCCTGGTCATTCAAGACTCACTATTTCTTGTCTTAGTAGAAATTAATAAACTAATGAATTTTATATTAAGGAAACCCCTCTTCCCTCCACTATAAAAACCACCATTCAAACCCTCATTTCCTCACACCTCTCAAGCTCCAATCCTTCTCTAAACTCTGCCCAAACATCTTCCCTATCCCCTCTCCCACGTTCAAGATCTTCTGGTCTCATCAAAAGACCAATCCTAGCTTCCTTAAGTAGAATCTCAAGAGGAGGATTTAAGAGGTAATTTCTCTCCCTCTTCTCCTTTAATTTCCTTTCAAGTTCAAGTTCATTTCTTGATCTCTCCACACCTATCTTCATTCAAATGGTATTTTAACTCTAGTATTATACATATAATATAATTTTATGATGCTAATGGGATATTATATCATCCAACACCCTTTCCTTGTTCCTTTTATTTTATTAAAGAGAACGTTGTTCGTGAGGTGTTAATTTATCACCTTCAAGAACGATATAATTTATTCTTCCATTTCTACCTTCGGATTTGTTCATTAAACCATTGTTATGGTTGAAAAATAATTTTTTATTTTTATTATTTCCTATTTAAATTTCTGGAAATATCTTATGGCCATATTACTAAGTGATAAGTTAAAACAAGTTAGTTGTGATCGATAAACCACCCAAATTAACCCAAATAATCATCATTTAATTCTTATCTAATTATTCATCCACATGGATATAATATGATTCATTATAAGATCATTAAATATCCTGTAATATTATTAATAACATGTAATATCAGTTTTGGATGTTTACCCATGTTCTACCCAAACTTCTATTTAAGAATACAAGTGAACCACTCAAGAAAACCATAAAAGAAAACATTCTTAAACAATGTCTTTAAACTCTATAACTCATCCAAAATCACATAAAATCACTTAATGAAACCATAAAAACCCATATTAATGTACATAATGTTCTGGATTTCTAATTAATGAATATAATGTCATTATACGGGACATTAAAGAGAAGTAAGAATTCAGATACAAGGTAAGGGGAAATTCTCGAACCCAAATTTCATCCATCGAGTTCTCCCCCTTTCACTGTATTTTTGATATAGTTACTCCTTAAAGATCATTTTTTCATAATTTTATTTTCTTTTCTAGGATATAAATGGTTTTAAATGGTTTTTATGTCAAACAAAATATTTTTCAAAAGAACTCTTCTTTTAATAACACACTTTTTACTTCTCTCTCAAAGTGGACGGTTCTTGTAACATGTATGTTATTCCCTCTTTATTTTGGGTACCCAAAGTTTATGAATTTATTCTAATAAGATGTAACCCATTCCATTCCATGGGTTAGTTATGTTAACTTTTGATATATGTTCCATGTGGCAAGCATGATAATGATAATGTTATGATGTGACGGGTGCGCTCAGAATTATATAGCGCATGATGAATGTTTGAATGTGACAGGTGAGCCCGGAATTATACAGCGCTCCAATGCATTGGGTAAAGTGATGAATCTCATGAGTAAATGTGAAATGATGTGTGAAAAATATTCTTGCTTGGTTCACATGTATGTGTGGTAGTTAACCACTAAGACATGATGTTTCATTTTTATGCATTGCCACATTTCAAGTCTTTTATTTATGCTCCTCTCATGTTAATGATCTTTTGCCTATGTCATGATTATGCTCACCCCATGCTATATTCCTCTTATCTATACCCTTATTGGGCTTTCAGATCACCCCTTTTTATGTATATCCTCAGGTGTCTATATATACTAAGGAGAGGAAAAGTTCCAATATGAATCTAGAGAAGAAGAAATTAAATAAACGTTTATGCTTGATGTTGTAATTGTTATGTACGGTCTTAGTTTTCCCAAGACACTAAACCTTTGGATCATTTATTTGTAAAACTATTATGTTTTTTATATCTAAAATTATGTACTAGTAATGTAAGAAAAGGGTGGGTTGCTATAGTTGGTATTAGAGGCAATGTTTAGTTAATTTGGGAATTAGGATTGGTGAACCCTAGAGAAAACCTATAGCATGAGACTAAGTAAAAATATGCAAACAAGATATTTACATAGGGATACCTTATGTTATGTTTTTGGTATAAATTATTTAAATGAATAATTTATTCTTGACTTGTTTTCTTATGTTTCGATCTAACCCTTTTTTATTTTAGAAAATGGTGGTAACCAAAAGAAATCTGGCCAACAACTCATGTGAAGGCCAATGCAACGATTTCCCAAATGACATCCCCAATGATTTGGGAGGTGGAGTTAAAAACTTCATGGAAATTATTACCCAATTATATTAGGTTATGAACAATAAATTTCATAATGGGGAACGTCCTCCTTCACCAAAGAGGGAGCAACTGGCTATCAAATGTTTTATGAGGTAATGACTACTGACATATAGGGGATCTTCTGATCCACTAGTTGTGGAACAGTGGGTCAACTCCATGGAGAAGATATTTTTTGTTCTTCACTATTCTGATATGTAAAAGGTGACTCTAGCTATTTATCGTCTAGATAGAGAAGCCGATCAATGGTGGGCTTTGATTAAGAACACCAAGCCAAGGGGGGAAATTGAAGAGATGGAATGGGAAGAATTTATGATAATGTTGCTTAACAAGTATTTCCCAAGAACTCATTGCACAAAGATGGAGAGATAATTCATAGAGATCAAGAAAAAATAAGGATAATCTATCACAACCTATGAAGAAAATTTCACAAGGCTTTCAAGGTATGTTTCATGTTTTGTTATCAACAATGATAGTAAAATTCATAGATTATTTAGTGGATTAAAAACACACCTTCGAAGGGTTATTCTAATTCAAGAATTTGGGAGTTATGAAGAAGTTTTTCAACGTGCCCTTAAAGTGGAGATATATTTTGGAGAATGGTCCCATGGCTATGGGGATAAGAAACGAAAGATGGAGTTTCAAGATGGGGGATCTAATGAAAAAAGTGGGAAGAAAACTCAACGACCCACATGCAAAAAATGTGGGAAGTTTCACCATGGGAACTGCCTTAAATGGATGGGGAAGTGCTTCAAGGTTTGGAAAGAAGGACACCATGCTCAAGAGTGTCGAAAAGACATGAAAAGGAAGGAGAATGTGGTAGAAGAAAGGATAAAACCACTCATTGTTCAATGCTACAACTGTAGGAAGCTAGGTCACTATGCAAGTTTGTGAACTAAACCTTGAGTTCTCGAGGGTAATCAACGTCCGCAACCACCAAAGCCAAAGGATCAAGGGAATGATTATGATATCACAATTTTGTAGGTGGATCATGATAATGAAGTAATAAAATGTACACTTCCTATTCAATCAATAATGGAAAAAGTCTTATTTGATTCTGGTTCTACGCATTCAATTATATCTTGCATGTTTTCTAGAACTATAGAATCGAAGCCCTGGAACCTTGAAGTGGAGATATCTGTAAAAACACTAAGTGTTTTAATTATGGAAACCCAAGTGTTTGACTCCTCTCCTATTGGCGTATGTGGAAAGATTCTTCCAGCGAATCTTGTAATGCTTTTTTTGGTGGAATTCGGAGCTATAATGGGAATGGATTGGCTCTCGTTATATAGATCACATATCAACATTAGGGAAAAGGAAATATCTTTTTGTATTCTGAACCATCCCATGATTCTCAACAAATGCAAGGAAGATCATGAATCTCCTTTGAAAAATCCATCAATGTTGTGGGTGTCGATTCCCTATGAAGAAGCATACCTCACCCAAATGGTTGAGTCAAAGGAAAGTTCCATCCATGAGGAAATTCCCATCGTGAGGGAATATGGTGATGTATTTCTGGAAGAGTTACCTAGAATTTCCTCGGATTGTGAGGTAAAGTTCTCAATTGAACTCATACCTATAGCTACTCCTATCTCAAAGTGTCTCTATAGGATGGATCCTATCAAATTGGAGGAGTTAAAGAAGCAGTTGCATGAGTATCTGGACAAAGGGTTTATATGACCTAGTGCATCACCATGGGGTGAACCAGTGCTCTTAGTGAAGAAGAAGGATGGAACAATGCGGTTGTGTATCGATTATCAGGAACTCACCATGATCACCATAAAGAACAAGTATCCTCTCCCAAGGATTGATGACTTGTTCGATCAGTTAAGAGGTTCCCAATACTTCTCAAAGGTGGATCTTCATTCTAGATATCATCAGGTAAAGGTGAAGAAGGAATATATTCATAAGACTTCCTTCCGAACAAGGTATGGGCACTATGTGTTTTTGGTGATGCCCTTCGGACTTACTAATGCCCCTGCAATTTTCATGGATTTGATGAATAGAGTCTTTAGACGTAACCTCACCAAATTTTTGGTAGTTTTTATTAATGATATTCTCAACTACTCTATGAACAAGGGGAAACATGAATAAAATCTAAGACTTGTGTTGGCGACTTTGATAAAGGAGAAGTTGTATGCCGAGTTCAGGAAGTATGAATTTTGGATGAAACAAGACACATTATTAGGACATGTGATCACAAGTGAGGGAATTTTTGTGGAACATTCAGAAAAAAGTAGACTGAGGAATAGCCCAAGCCCTCTAGTGTCATAGAAATTCATAGTTTTCTTGGATTAGCTGGGTACTACCGACATTTTGTGAGAAACTTATCGCGATTTTCAAGCCCTCTAACTAAGTTAACAAGGAAAGGGGTAAAGTATGTCTTGACGGAAGAATGTGAGGGAAGCATCAAGGAGATAAAGAGAAGGCTGATCATTACACCTATAATCACACTACCGAAAAGTGGATAAAGTTTTGTGATATACAGTGATGCTTCAATGAAAGTCTTGGGTAGCGTACTCATGCAAAATAATAATGTGATAGCCTACGCCTCACGGTATTTGAAGATCCATGAGCAGAACTACCTGACGCATGATCTAGAGCTGGAAGATGTGATTTTTTCCTTGAAAATTTGGCGGCACTACCTCTATGCTGAGAAGTGTGACATATACACCGACCACAAGATCCTAAAGTATATATTCACACAAAAGGAGCTCAATATGCGTCAAAGTAGATGGTTAGAGCTAATCAAGGATTACAATTCCTCTATTCACTATCATCCTGGAATGGCGAACAAGGTAGATTATGCTCTTTGTAGAGAAGAACCTGCTACTCTATCCATGTTATGGATTGAGAAAGACCCTATCTTCTTGGATATGAAAAGAATGGATTTGGAAATCATAAGGGTAAGGGATACATCCTACCTTGCCCAAATTATTACGCAACCATCCATCCACAAAAAGATTAATGAAGCACAAAGGGATGATGTGGAGAACAAAAGAGGGTAAATGTAGTAAAGGATTGGAAGCTGCAAGAGTTCCATATCGACGATGATGGTGTGATTCGGTTTGGAAAATTGCTTTGTGTGTTGTCATCACCTAAGATAAAGAAGGATCTATTGGATAATGCACATAGCTCAACATTCTGTATCCATCCTGGGAGTACCAAAATGTATCATGATCTCCGAGAACACTTCTGGTGGGATAACATGAAGAATGAGATTGCGGAATATAAATCAAGGTGCTTGGTATGTCAGAAAGTTAAATCTGAGTGAAAAAGTCCAAAGATATGATGTAGCCATTTCATATACCCATGTAGAAATGGGAAAATTTTTCTATGGACTTTGTCATGAGTCTCCCAAATACGTCGAAGGGAAATAATGTGATATGGGTTGTGTTTGACCGACTCACCAAGACTTCCCATTTTATCGCTATTTGGGAAGATCTCTTGTGTGAACAACTAGCAAAGATATATTTGAAGGAAGTGGTGAGACTACACGGTGTTCCACTATCAATTGTCTCTGACTGTGATCCAAGGATCACATCTAAATTCTGGAGGAGCCTTCAACATGCTTTCAGTACTGAATTAAATTTCAGCATGGCCTATCACCCCCAAACTGATGGCCAATCTAAAAGGACTATTCAGACACTTGAAGATATGTTAAGAGGCTTCTGTCTAGAATTCAAAGTTGGATAGGATCATCATCTCCCATTGGTTGAGTTCTCATACAAAAATATCTTCCACTCAAGTATTCAAATGGCTCCATATGAAGTTCTATAAGGAAAGTGATGTGGAACTCCAACCTGTTGGGATGAAGTTGGATAAAGAAAGCTACTAGGACCTAATCTTGTGAAAGAGATGACAGAGAAGTTTCAATTCATCTAGAAACTCATCAATGTTGCTCAGAGTCGGCAAAAGAGCTATGCTAACAACCGTCGAAGGGACTTGGAGTTCGACGTTGGAGATAAAGACTTCCTTTGAAAATCTCCATGGAAGAGAGTCATGCGATTCGAAAAGAAAGGGAAGCTAAGCCCAAGGTATATTGGCCCCATTGAGATCCTTGACCGCATAAGTGGCATGGACTATCGGTTGCACTTCCACCCAATATGGATCTAGTTCATGATGTTTTTCACGTATCACTCTTGAGGAAGTACATACCTGATCCCTCACATGTACTAAGCTCAGAGGTGGTGTAGCGGGAAGATGATCTCTCCTATGAGGAGAAGCCAGTAAAGATTCTAGATCGGAGAGATAAGGTTCTAGGAAACAAGACAACCCATCTTGTCAAAGTGTTTTGGAGGAACCATAAGTTTGAGGAAGCAACTTGGGAACTAGAAGAGGCAATGAATGAGAAACACCCTCACCTGTTTGTGTAAAGTGAAATTTTAGGGGTGAAATTTCTTAAGGGGGGAAGAATGTAATGACCCAAAGTTTTTCAATGGAAATTTCCTTCTTATAATTATTTCATAAAATAACATGGAAACAAAACATAATGAACTACTATGTGATTAGTGACCTTTAAACATAAGTTTGTCACTTCTGTGTTTGGAATTTTGAAAATCTGACATACATGGTTGTGTTCAAGATGATTTTTCGATTCTAATAAAACAAAACAAAATTGTGTGAATAGTAACCTACCCTTATGAATAGTAACATACCCTTATGAATAGTGATATTCCCTAATTAATATTAACCATACATATGATAGTATAAAAATAATATTCATGTGAAAGTATGATGTACCTATATTTGAGAATAAGTAAATGAATGTTTTAAAACTGTTTTTTAGTAACAACCCATGATTTTAATTAAATATTAAAATAATCATATTTAGAAAATTATATTTGAAAAATGGACTTCATTTTTGGATTCTACACATTGAAAAATGGTTGGGGTAAATTTTTGGGTTTTTTCAGAAATACTTGAATTTTTAATGAATAGTGAAATACTGTAATTTACAAAAATAAGCTAAATAAGCTAATTATAAAGTTATGTGTGATGTTCTGCTGATGTAAGAACACTTATTTCGGGATCACATGATAAAATTAATATTCTTGGTCATTAAAGATGTACTATTCTTTGTCTTAGGAGAAATTAATAAACTAATGAATTTTATATTAAGGAAACTTCTCTCCCCTCCACTATAAAAACCACCCTTCACACTCCCATTTCCTCACACCTCTCAAGCTCCAAGCCTTCTCTAAACAATTCCCAAACCTCTTCCCTATCCCCTCTCCCATGTTCAAGAGATTTTGGTCTCATCATAATACCAATCCTAGCTTCTTTAGGGAGAATCTCAAGAGGAGGATTTAAGAAGTATTTTCTCTCCCTTTTCTCCTTTAATTTCCTTTCAAGTTCAAGTTCATTTCTTGATCTCTTCCCAGCTATATTCATCTAAATGGTATTATAACTCCATTATTATACATATAATGTAATTTTATGATGCTAATGGGATATTATTTCATCCAACCCCCATTCCCCCTTCCTTTTATTTTATTAAAGAGAACGTTGTTCATGAGGTGTTAATTTATCACCTTCAAGAATGACATGCTTTCTTCTTCCATTTCTACCTTCATATCTGGTCATGAAACCATTTTTATGGTTGAAACAAAAAAAATTATGTATTATTTCCATGTTAATGTTTGGTAAATAACTTATGGCCATATTACTAAGTGATAAATTAAAACAAGTTCATTGTGATCGAAAAACCGCACAAATTAACCCTAATAATCATCATTTAATTCTTATCTAATGATTCATCCACATGGATATAATATGATTCATTATAAGATAATTTAATTCCCTATAATATCATTAATAACATGTAATATCAGTTTTTGATGTTTACCCATGTTCTACTCAAACTTCAATTTAAGAATACAAGTGAACCACTCAAGAAAATCATAAAAACAAACATTCATGAATAATGTTTTTAAACTCTATAACACATCAGAAAGCACATAAAATCACTTAATGAAACCATAATGAACCATATTAATGTAAAAAAGGTTATGGAATTATAATTAATGAATATAATGTCATTATACATGACATTAAAGAGATGGAAGCATTCAGATACAAGGTAAGGGGAAATTCTCGAACCCAACTTTCATCCTTCAGGTTCTCCCCCCTTTCACTCCAGTTTTTCATATTGTAACTCCGTAAAGATAATTTTTTCATCATTTTATTTCATTTTCTAGATTATACATGGTTTTCACTGGTTTTAATTTCAAACAAAATATTTTCTAAAAGAACTCTTCTTTTAAGAACACACCTTTTACTTCTCTCTCAAAGTGGACGGTTCTTATAACATGTATTTTATTCCCTCTTTATTTTGGGAACCAAATGTTTATGAATTTTTTATTATGAGATGTAACCCATTCCATTCCATTGGTTATTTATGTTCACTTTTTATGTATTTTCCATGTTTTAAGCATTATAATGATAATTTCATTATGTGACAGTTGCGCCCAGAATTATATAGCACAATATGAATGTTTGAATGTGACGGGTGTGCCTAGAATTATACAGTGCTCCAATGCATTTGGTAAAGTGATGAACCTCGTGATTAAATGTGAAATGACGTGTGAACAATATTCTATCTTGATTCACAAGTATGTGTGGTAGTTAACCACTAATACATGATGTTTCATTTTTATGCATTGCCACATTTCAAGTCTTTTATTTATGCTCCTCTCATGTTCATGATCATTTGAATATGTCATGATTATGCTCACCCCATGCTATATTCTTCTTATCTATCCTCTTACTGGGCTTTTAGATCACCCTTTTTTATGTATATCCTCAGGTGGCTACATGTACTAAGGAGAGGAAAAGTGCCAATAAGAAGCTAGAGAAAAAGAAATTAAATAAATTTTTATGCTTGATGTCGTAATTGTGATGTATGGTCCTAGTTGGACAAAGACACTAAACCTTTGGATCCTCTGTGTGTAATACAATTATGTTGTTTATCTTTAAAATGGTGTACTAGTAATTTAAGAAAAGGTCGGGACACTATATTATATTACTATGTTTAGGGTAGATTTAGATGGGAAATAATATGGATAAATGGTTAAGGATTATGTAATACCTATGTCAAGAACCTGAACTTCATATTGATGATATTTTGTAGAATTGATGGAATTAGGATAATATTTAGTTACTCTAGGGTTTTTAAAATTCTAGGTACTTATATGAGATTAAAATTAGGTTTGGGTTAAATGATATTTCTATGAAAATTTATATCATTGAAAGAGTGGAAGTAATCCCCTTTCATAAGTGAAGAAAAGTGTGCTTTTGAGAACACACATTATTTTTCAATAATGGAATGATACTATTCAAGGTTCAATGGTCACAAAAGCATAAAATAATAGTTTTTAGTTGAAATTTGGTCTATAAATCCTCAACAAAGTACTTATACACATTTTTTAAACATATTGGAAGACATTTGTTCATATGTTTTTACATTTACCTTTTTTTTATTTTGTCTAGGGAAACTAGTTTTTACCCAATTAACTTATGTTTTACTAAAAAAAATAAAACAATCCCAATTCTAAAATTTGGGTGTTTTGATCCTAAATTTAATCTCAATTTAATAAATTTTAATTTCTAATCGATAAAAAATTATCTTTTAAATAAATAGATTTTTTATGTTGAATAACGTTTTTGTAGAAAAATGTTATTTTCAACATTAAGTGTTCAAAATATTATTTATTATTTATTTAAAATTTAATTTGGGTTAATATATTTAAATAAAGTATTAAAAATTATATTAAATCCAATTTTTATAAGTTACTAATTTTTTTTATTATATAAAAATTAAAAAATACAATTAAAAATATTCTTCAAAAATAATAGGTTTACCATTATCATAGTTATTAACACTGATCCAAGTAATTATACTTTTATTACTAAAAATTAAATTTTACTTCTTAAATAATATGATAAATTTGATCAAAAATATTAAATACATTTTTCTTGATTTAATTTTTATAACTTTTGAAAACTAATTTTTAAATATAAGTTAATAAATTAGTTTTTAGGGTAAAATAATATTATATTTCCAAAATGATATACATTGGTTTCATAAATACAACCTAGTAATTTTAAAGGAATTAATTGAATTATAAATATATTTTTAGATAAAAGGGTTTAAAATACACTTAATTTATTCTTGTATTATGATAATGACATAAAAGTGTAAAATTTAGCAATATTGGTATTTTTTCACTAGTCACTAAAAAATCAACTATTTTTTAGGAATCCAAAAAATATCATCTTAAGATAATATTTTAATGTTGAAAATAAAAATTTATTTTTTTTCTAAAATTAAAATTCTAAAATTTTGGATTTTGACATTTAAATAAAAACAAAACAATATATAAGAAATGTTTTCATAAGAAAATAACATTTTTGTTAAAAAAATATTAATTATTATTATTATTTAAAATTAATTACTAATCAAATTGGTGTTAATGTAGTATTTATATCAAAAATAAATTTTGTCAAAAAATTATTTACCTTTGTAAAAAACACATAAAATGTCAATGATTACAAAGGTTTCTTTTTAAAGAATAAATATGACTTTTTAATTATTTGTCTATACTAATTTAATTTATCATCATATTATAATTGATTAGGAAATTTATTCTTATTTATATATAAACATAATAATTCAGTTTCTACTTTTTTTACCCTACAATTCTATGACTACATTTTAATTGTTATGTAGTATTTCATGGTTTAATTTGGTTCGGTGTTTTGTACATCCAAATCTATCAAATATGTTAAGTTCTAAAAGAAATTAAAAAAAATATTCTTTACTCTTGGGGTATTATAAAATAAATATTATTTCCCAATTAGAAAATATATATTATTTATGATCTCTTGTTTATTATTTATAAGGAAATAATTAAAAATTTATTTACATAAAAAATATTAATCTACCAAATAATGAATTCAATATTTATCTATTTATTGAATAAATAATATAATGATATTTATTTAGAATAAATATTTGTTATTCGAGGTCATATAAATGTCAAGGGGGATTGAAGGAATGTGTTAAGAGCCTAATGGAAATGATATATTTTATTTAATATCATTAAAATTATTATATATTTCTTATTAAATAATTTTTTTAAAATATTCCTAAGATAAAAAACATCATGGAATATAATAAAAATATTATTATTATTTTATAACATTGGATTTACTTAGAATAAATAAATTATTTAAGGGACTTTTTGAAATAACTAATTTTATTATCGTAAGTATATAACCCAACTTATATAATTTCACAGTTGATGAGATTTGTTGTGAGCAATGATATAATCTAAGGAAAATTCTCTTAAATCCCTAGAGATAACCTCTTAAGAACAAACTTAAGAATGAGATCCAATCCCCCTCCTCTCTCTGAATACTAGGACAATACGAGAAATAATTCTTCATGATGAAAGGAAATATTTTTGTAGTCAATGGGGAATGATACAAGACAATCAATAACCCCATTCTAGCACACGGGGTTCCATCAGTGATATTCCAAGATTCATAGATCTCATTTGGATACAAATAGAGGAACAATAATTTTAATTATTCATTACAATTGTGTTATAAACTAAATGAAAATTGGAATGATCAATAATAATAAAATAATTATCAAGATATGGTAAATATTCATATAAATTAATTATAAATTTTATGATAAATGATACTTGTTGTGTATATTTCATGGTTTATTTTTATAATTATAATGATTTTATCAAATGAAACTGATAAAAAAATTTGGAATGGGCCCAACTGCTCCCTTCATTCCTCGAAACCTTCAAGTGGTATTCGAGTGGTCAAATATAAATTTCAAATTATTTATTAATATTTTGACCAATTACACATTTTATTGATAGTTTATCACTTCTATTTTTTCATTATTTAATCTAAAATCCAATATAATAAGGCTATTATATTTCATATAGAAATTAATAGGTGAATAATTCTCGAAGATCCCTTTCATATATGTCAAGAATACTGACCAACAAAAATGGTTACATGACATGCAATTGAAAATTATTTTTCATGTACTTATAGTCAACTACATTAGGATGAGTTGTGAAGGTCAAGGAACATCATGTGAGGTTTCAGTGTGGGGTTTCATTATGCACTATGTATTGACCACTAGTTGGTACATGGATTCACAGGAAGCATACAACATGTAACTAGTGTACACACCATGTAACTCTATAAGGTTTTTCCCTATGTAAGTCATGGAAGTTGTGTGGTTAAAGTACATAGGATGTAATTAATATTCATTTCATATTGACTGATAGTCAAATGACATGACATTACTTGATGTTCTTGGTGTGTAGTAATTTTTATATGTTCTATAAAAAGTAATACCCCATTTGAAATACATGTTCAGTCCCTATATGTGTAGTAAATATGGCCAGTAATGACATGACTTGTAGATGGTTGTACACACCATGTAATTCCGGACAACTCACATATGGAATATGTTGATATAGGCATTTTTTGTGAGTTAAAAAAATATAAAGGAAAAATAATTAACTCTAAATTGTACAACACAACGTGTAGCTAACTATACACATCAGGTGGTAGGCTTTCTACCTAAATTACATACTGAGTGGTTTTTAAAGGTCATGTGATATATAAAAATGATATATTAATTATTTTTTGCATTATTATATAGATACAAAACATGTATGATATTCATACATGTCTTATAATTCACAGTCATTGCTAGAGGTATATTCTACGTATGTACAAGCATACCATAAAATTAGACACACCGTATAGACTACACGGACTAACCAATAAAATAAAATTTCATGTAGGTAGACATGTCATTTAAGTACATGGTATAGAACAAGGACTATAAACAATTTAATTAACACAACATTTTATTTGGTGGTACATGTCTTGTAATAGTTAAACTCCAAAAGGATCCTATGAAGAAGCTTAATGGTGCACGCCATGTGTCCTCTACAATGCATAATATACATAATTATATTTAAATTAATTTAATTTATTAAAAAATTTAGTGGATGGGAATCTCAAGGATTTCTTAGATGAATTATTTAGATAAATAATAAATTATTTAGCAAGTTGATAAGTTTTTAAATGAATAAATTTATCTAAATATATAATAGATTTAAATGAATGCAATATAGTTTAAATGTGTAGTCATTGCATACGTAGATGTTCATGAGATTGATCGAATGAAATATGTACTGGGTTTCTATTTAATAAATTTTTTGTATGCAATTTTGTGAAAAAAAATATTATTAAATTAAATATGATTTCTTATATATCACTCATTCTTATTTATTTTTAATGTACATGTGTATCAATGGATTGTTTATTTAACCCCCAAACCCCTAGTTACCCTCACATATGTGTTTGTAAACATATATAAAGGAAGGAGTTCTTGGAAGAGAGGAGATAGTTCAAGACCAATTTGAGGTAAACCAACCAAAGAGATACATAGGTAAAAAGGCAGAAAGAAGTAAATCAATCTTGGAATAACTCTAGTATTAATTCCCCTAAGGTGAAGATGTTGGTTGATTTTCTTCTTGATAAACCAACCATTAGTAAAACCTAATGATCCTATCACATGATTATTTTATTTTTTCCATTTAATTGATATTTATTTATGTATTTGATAAAATTTTATTCTATGATTAAACATAGTCACGTAAAATAAATGATATTAAAAGAACAATAAAATAAACTATATGGATTATACATATATTATTTTATCAAAACTGGTTAATTAAATATTTAAAATATATATAATATTAAAAAAACATTTAAACAGGTAAAATAATGAATATTTTTTCTTCTAATAAAATCTATTTGGAAAATATTAACTTAGAAAAACCTTTGATCACTTGAGTAATAATGAAACCATAAATTGAAGTAATTTTTCTATCCTATGTCATGGTGGATTAAATTATCAAAGAGTTATAAATAAATTATTGGTTCAATATAACCAAGATAGCATCAAGTGTTAATTGACTAATATATAAATTGTGTTATAGGGAAAAACTATTAAGGAAATATGATTCATGGATTTTATGATGGGGAGTCCACCAAACATATCATGTAATATTGAATTAGGGAATTTGGAAAGATTTCATGACTAAATACCTATAAATTATTTTTCAAGACCAAGTCTGAATTATGTGAAGGGGAATATAGATCCTTGACACCAAAATATCCATGTGATAAAATATTTTTAGTCCAATAGTGAGGGAAATTAATATTTTATAAAATAGTGGGTGACTAATAAAATAAAATTTAATACATCACACATGATAATCTGGATAATGTACTAAAACCAGTTGTGTTATAGAACATCGAAAGTGAAACCATGGGGACACTACGATCATTTTGGGACATAAACTGTGTCTCCACCAGAATAAATTTCCTAGAGTGGTTTAGTTGTTTATATGTAATATTATTTTTGGAAAATTTGTTCTATGTGATAGATTCACCTGTTCTGGCTTAGCAGACACACCATGTAAGTGAAGGAAAAATGTATACTTACTATAGATATATATTGGATGCTTATTATGTATTGTGTGTCGTACTATTAGCTTTTTATAGAGATAATGATGAAACATAAGGAAATGAATTTTTACACCATGAAAACTTATATCATTTATCATGAAGATGATATGGAGAGGATTAAGATAATTGATATAGTAATTTAATCATGTCGACGTAAACTAGAATATGGTTAACTATCTAAAAATTTAACCATTAAAATATTTCAGTATATAGATTAGTTAGGAATTTTAAGATTCTATTTGGATAATAGACTATCCATTAATATCATGTTATCATCTTTACCAACCTTGTTTTCTATATTAATTAAGAATCATAGGGTGAGTAGTATGAATAAAACACTAAAAAATATTTTAATTATGCTTTATAATAGAGATAAGTATTGGTTGGAATATGGTTGGTCACCACTTATAGTGAACAAATTGAAAAATCAGTTTGAAAAAAAACCCTGAAAAATTCATTTTCACGAATGTATTTTTAACACACTTCAATGAGAAAAAATATTTAGAGTTAGGGAAATGATTAGAAGTATATATTCTTCTTATATAGAATTAAAGGTGATTGGAAGACGAACTACAATTAATCAGAGAAGAAGCGAACAAAAACATCTAATTTAGGTATGGTTATCATTTCATGAAATAGTTTTGGTTCACTTATTTGGTCATAAATAAATTATATATAACTCATATTTTATCCAAATATAGGCACCTTGAATGTTTAGATACTTTACAAGGAGTAAGGTGAACTCTCTAAGTGTATAAGAAAGTCTGATCTCTATGTTTACTAAAAGTCGGGCATGACATCAAATTTCCCATTGGATTGATTATCATGAAGCTATAATTTGTATTGAGTGTTACAAAATCATTTATCTCCATTTTCAGTTAGATGTAATGAGGTAATATTTCATATTTTATATAAATGTTTTTATAGTATTTCAAACTTAATATTAAAATAGTACATGAATCATAAATATCCAATATTAGAAAAGAATGATGATTATAAATTATAAGACTAAAACCTAGTTGTGTCTTTGATAATTATTATTTAATTAAGACTAAAATTAGTTTTCAATGATATAACCAAATGTATGTTTAGACACTTTAGAGGTAAAAGTCATAAGTATTTAATATAGTGCTGATTATGCTTTATAAAAAGAATCATTTTGGAATAAATCTATGCCACAATGGTTTTAGAATTAGTTCAACATGACCTTGTGAACTATTCCAAGGAGAATTTAGAGGTAATATCATATACTTCATGATATTAGTTTAATATATTTTTAATATTCTCATCGATGAAATGAATTCACTAGGTAAAAGGTATAAGATCCTCTTGGTAGGATTGTTTAGGAATATCTTAACCATGTATTCATCAATCATTTAAATATAGAGTGGAGCTACTCCAAAACACGCATTACTATATACACATTGAATACTTGATGGTAGTACGAGGGATATCTTGGGGAGCCTTATATGCATTACAAGTCTTACATGATCCCTTTCCCAACACTGTTCACAATACAAATTGTAATTTGTAAACATATACCATCCATGACGACTAATGGATATCATATAAGTTACAATATGATGGGAATATACTATGTCATAACTTCATGGATTTGGTGAGAACTATTTTTCAATGTTGTATTTGGCTGTAAACATACATCAAGGAAACAAAGAGTGCATCTATGTTAATTATCTTATAAAAACTAAGAATATTAAAATTCCTACGATAGAATGGTAGTAGTACAAATGATTTATGTTTATGTAAGATGAAAGAAGTTATCTTTTGAGATAGTGGAAAATGATTGTACTTCTTGAGGTCAAGTCTTTGGATGTGAATGAGTTGGCAGAGGAACAGTTGATTCCACTAGATTAAGTGAAGTGAATTATTCCATAGTCACGTACTCTATATGAATGTTATTACCAGATATTTAGTTTTATATTCACCTATAATGGTGTTATAATATTAAATAGGAACAATGAATCCTATAACAGGGAAGTAAATGGAAACAAGATACAATTGGTAAGCTTATAAGCATTCAAAATTTAATTCTATGTGCCCAAATCTAATTCATATTTTTGTGTTTTCTCTAGTTGATGTATAGTCATTGGTGGGTATTCCAGAGGAAACGAAAAATTGAGCTTACAAGAAAATGACAATAAATCATGATTGGTTACCATAGGTTTCATAGGATTTCTGGATATAGTTTATAAAAAAACATTCAATACAGGAAAAATGAATTTTGGCGATGGGAATAAATCTTGTCGCAAAAAGTCCTTCCAATAGGTTATTTGTGACGGGGGTAACGACCCATCACAAATAACCAATTATTTGCGATGGGATTTCGTCTCCCATCGCAAAAAGTTTGGTGCGGGTAGCGCGCCAAACCACGCCAAGGTTATTTGCGATGGTGGGATCCCACCATCGCAAATAGTGAAATATTTGCGATAGGCCTCGTCGTAAATACCCGGCGGCGGTTAAGAGCTTATTGCAACGGGATGTCATCCCCTCGCAAAAGGTGTGTCGGCAGGGACTATTTGCGATGGGACCCGTTGCAAATAACTTTTTAACCACCGACAGTAATTAATGCGGGTGTAGGTATTTGCGATGAGTCATGTCGCAAAAGATACTATTTGCGATGGGATACCTGTCGGAAATTGTTTCGTCGTAAATAATCTAACCTATATATACCATCATCTGTTTTTCCTCTCATTCCTCTCAATTCTTAGATCCTGTTTCTCTTTGAACTCTGATTTTGGAGGGAAAAATTATCTAAGTTAATTTTTTTTTCACGAAGAAGTTGTGAAGCCGTCTACATCAATAAAAAATCAAGCTTAATGGTATTTATGTTTTTTTAATTTATATTAATTACATTTTTTATGTTAATTTTTATTATTGTTGAATAATTGTAATTAAATTAAATTTAAATTGTTTTGTCATGTGTATTTATTTGTACTAATAAATTGAAAATTTTTAGTAATAATTTTTAATAATTAGTAGTAATTAATAATTATTAACGATAATTAATAATGTCTATAATTAATTTGAAGTAATTAATAATAATTGGTAATAATTAATGATAAATACTAATAATTAGTAATAAATATGAATAATTATTAATAAATAGTAATAATGAGTAATAATGAGTAATAAATTGTAATAATGAGGAATAAATAGTAATAATGAATAATAAATAGTAATAAATTGACATAAGTAGTAATAAATTGTAATAATTAGTAATAAATTGTAATAATTAGAAATAAATTGTAATAATTAGTAATAAATTTTAATAATGAGTAATAAATTGTAATAATTAGTAATAAATTGTAATAATTAGTAGTAAATAGTAATAATGATTAATAAATAGTAATAAATTGTATTAATTAGTAATAAATTGTAATAATTAGTAATAAATTGAAATAATTAGTAATAAATTGTAATAATTAGTAATAAATTGTAATAATTACTAATAAATTGTAGTAAATTGTATTTTTGTAATAAATTGTAATAATTACTAATAAATTGTAATAATTACTAATTATTTGTAATAAATTGTAATAATTAGTAATAAATTGTAATAATTAGTAATAAATTGTAATAATTACTAATAATCTGTAATAATTAGTAATAAAATGTAATATTTACTAATAAATTGTAATAATTAGTAATAATTAGTAATATTTATTAATAAATACAAATAATTAGTAATAATTAGTAATAATTTGTAATAAATACAGATAATTAGTAATAATTAGTAATAATTAGTAATAATGAGTAATAATTAGTAAAAATCGTAATAATTCATTATAAATTGTAATAATTAGAAATAAATTGTAATAATTAGTAATAAATGGTAATAATTAGTAATAAATTGTAATAATTAGTAATAAATTGTAATAATCAGTAATAAATTGTAATAATTAGTAATAAATTCTAAAAATTAGAAATAAATTGTAATAAATTGTAATAATTTGTTATAATTAGTAATAATTTGTAATAATTAGTAATAAATTGTAATAATTACTAATAAATTGTAATAATTAGTAATAAATTGTAATAATTAGAAATATATACTAATAATTTGTAATAAATACTTATAATTAGGAATAATTACTAATAATTAGCAATAATTATCAATAAGTATCAATAATTAGCAATTATTTGAAATAATTAGCCATAATTAGCAATAATTAGTAATAAATAAAAATAAATAGCAATAATTAGTAATAAATAGAAATAAATAGTAATAATTAAGAATAATTAGTAATAAATATGAATAATTAGTAATAATTAGGAATAATTAAGAATAATTAGTAAGAAATAAGAATATTTAATAATAATTATTAATAAATTGTAATAATTAGTAATAATTAGTAATAAATACAAATAATTACTAATAATTATTAATAAATACTAATAACTAGAAATAATTAGCAATAATTAGGAATAATTAGCAATAATTAGAAATTAATAGCAATAATTAGCAACAATTTGGAATAATTAACAATAATTAGTAATAATAAGCAATAATTAGTAATAATTAGTAATAATTAGCAATAATTAGAAATAATTTGAAATAAATAGAAATAATTAGTAATAAATATCAATAAATAGTAATAAGTTAGAATAAATAGTAATAATTAAGAATAATTAGTAACAATTAAGAATAATTTGTAATAAATCAGAATAATTAGTAATAATTAGTAAAAATTAGTAATAATTAGAAATAATTAGTAATAATTAGTAAGAATTAGTAATAATTAGTAATAAATAGAAATAAATAGGAATAAATATTAATAAATAGGAACAATTGGTAATAATTAGGAATGGATAGGAATAGTTAGGAATAAATAGTAATAGTTAAAAATAAATATGAATAGTTTGTAAAAAATATGAATAATTAGTAATAAATCAGAATAATTAGTAATAAATAGGAATAATTAGTAATAAATAGTAATAATTAGTAATAAATAGTAATAATTAGTAATAAATAGTAATAGTTAGTAATAAATAGGAATAGTTAGTAATAAATATTAATAATTAGTGATAAATATGAATAATTATAATAAATAAGAAAAAATAGTAAAAAATAGCTATAATTAGTAATAAATAGTAATAGTTAGTAATAAATAGTAATAATTAGTAATATATAATAATAATTAGAAATAAATAGTAATAATTAGTTAATAAATATTAGGAATAGTTAGAAATAAATTTTAATATATTTTAATAAATTTTAAAAACCTGGCACAATTTCTAGTGGATTGAAGACACTACTTTTGCTCGATGACTTTTCTCCTTTCAACTCTCACCGACTTAAAACATTATGAAAAATGTGATGCTACATAGTCATATTCAATCTCATATTCACGAGATTGGATAAGCATTCGTAGGAACATATTTTTTATAATGTTTTCTGGCAGTGAAAATTGGAAGAAGACGATTCATCGATGAAAAGGGGGCTCTTTTGTGTGAAAGATCATTTACATACATCTTTCTCACGCTGAAATCACAATGAAAAATCTAGTCAGAGAAACACATATTCATTCTCGTGCATATGAGAATGAATATGCGTACCTCTGACCATATTCTTCATTGTGATTTCAGTGTGAGAAAGATGGAAGTAAATGAGCTATCAGACAAAAGAGGAGCCGTCAATCCACTGGAAATTGTGTCACCCTTAATTAATGGTAATTATTTGGAAGTAGTATTAATTATTTATCTTCTTTTTTTAGATAGTGTTTTTATAATTTCAAATTATTCAAAAACAGTGATGATTTTATATTTTGTAGAATAATATGGAACAAGGAAGTTGACATAAATCATTATTAGATTATCGTTATTGGATAAATCAGCGAAGAAATCCAAATGGTTATGGTTTAAATACTGTATATATTGTGGGTGTTGAAGCTTTCTTAGCATTTGTGTCATCAAAAATAGAATATGTTTCAGAAGGCACAATTAAGTGTCCTTGTAAAAAATGTGCTCTGAGAACATTTGACACATTTGACAAGGTTGGCAGACATCTCTTGCGGTTTGGTTTTCAACCAGATTATGTTTTTTGGTATCAAAACGGAGAATGCAGTTCCAGAGAAGATACTAATAACTTGATTCTGGATCCATCACGGTTACAAAATTTAGTACATGATATTGCAGGTCCCTCTGTTCAACAAATTAAAACTCACAATGATATTGATTTAACTCCTGAGTTGGCACCATCTGAATTTTATGAGTTGTTGAGGTCTTCATAGGATGCATTATATCCTGGTTGCAAGATATGAAAATTAGAAGCGGTTGTAAAATTTATGGCAATTAAATCAGATAATGCAATGTCAAACAACTATTTTGATCAGATATTTTCCTTGGTTAAAACACTATTACCTGAAGGAAATGTGTTGCCTGCAAATTACTATGAGAGAAAGAGGTTGGTTCGTAATCTAGTCCTTAGTTATCAGAAAATTCATGCATGTGAAAATGATTGCATCTTATATTCTTGTGAAAATTAGTCATTGGATAGTTTTCCCTCATGTGGACAATCGAGGTATAAAGAAGCTAAATCAGGGAAGTCTAGATCGATTCCTGCAAAATAGTTGAGATATTTCCCCCTTACACCTAGGCTGCAATGTTTATTTACATCTCATAACACAACGTCAATGATGTTATGGAACAAAATCAATATTTCAACTGGTAAAAGCTTGAATCATACATCTAATGGTGATTCATGGATTCATTTTGATCGTCTGCATCTGTTTTTTTCTTTAGAAGCCTGAAACGTGCGATTGGGCCTTTATACTAACGGTTTCTGTCCGGTTGGTTCTTATGGTAATCAGTATTCATATTTTCCAATATTTATAACTCTATACAATCTACCTCTATGGATGTTGATGAAGGAGATCGATATCTTTTTAACCTTAATAATCCTAGGACATCCAAAAAAGAATATTGATGTTTGTTTGAAACCATTGATTGATGAGTTAAATGCATTTTGGAGTAATGGTGTTAGTACATATGATGTTGTTGCCAAACAAAATTTCACCTTAAAAGCTACATTGATGTGGACGATTAGTGACTTTTTGTCATATGACATGTTATTTTCCAAGAGTACACATGGTCTGAAATCATGTCCTTACTGTATGAAAGAAAACAAAGCTTCTATGCTCGTCAATAGAAAAATACCATTCTATTTTGACAATCATCATAGATTTCTTCCAACTGATCATCCTTTTCGAAGGAACAAATCTCATTTCAGAGAAGGCACAATTGAAAGAGATGAACCTCTAAAAATGATCTTAGCCACAGAGTTAAAATCAGTTGTTTTTTCATTACCTCCCATCACATTTGGGCTAACAGTAAACCAAAAGAAAATTCATGTCTTTGGGAAAGAACATAATTGGATAAAATGAAGCATTTATTTGGGATCTCCCATATTGGTCTGATTTTTTGGTCCACCACATGTTAGATGTCATGCATATTGAGAAGAACATTTTTGATAATTTATTTCATACAGTTTTAGATACACCAAGTAAGACCAAAGATACTGTAAAAGAACGATTAGATCTTGCCCAAATTTTTAGGTGACCAGAACTTGAACTATTTGAAACTGTTAGATCAGAGAGGTTAATGAAGCCAAAACAGCTTATACACTATCCAAAGAGAGTCTCTTTTTATTTTTTCATTGGATTATAGATTTAAGACTTCCAGATGGATATGCTTCTAATTTGGGCAGTGTGTTAAGAATAGTCATATTATCGAATTAAAAAGTCATAATTTTCATGTTATAATGGAAATACATATGCCCATTGGATTCATAGGTTTGTTGAATTCTATGATTTAGGATTCGACAACAAACATATCATATTTTTTCGAGACATTTGTGTAGTGACAAAAAACTGCAATGTGCTAAGAAAACTGGAAGAAGATGTTGTTGTAATTATATATAAACTAGAAAAAATATTTCTGCCTGCTTTCTTCGGCTCAATGGAACATCTGATATTACATTTTCCACATGAAGCTAAATGTAAAGGTCCAGTACAATTTCTATTGATGTACCCATTTGAGATATGTATGCAAAAATTGGAGAAAAAATACGTAACAAACTATCAGTTGAAGGCTCAATTGTTGAAGCATATTTGCAAGAGGAAATTGCTTTTTTCTGCTCTCACTATTTTGAATCTGAATATCCCTCAAAACAAAACCGCATAGGACAGAACAAGGAAAATGTTAATGAAGAAATGGACAATCAATTATCAGTTTTTAATAATCCAAATATTGGATTTGATGGAGTTCAAGAACAATGGATTTCAGATGATGAACATCACAGAGCTCATACTTATGTTCTTCACAAAAATGAAGAAATGCTAGCATTTGTACTATGATTTCTTCTATCACTTATTCTATAATTTTTGTTATAGTATGTAAACTAATTTTATTTTTAGGTTATATGATAATCATATCAAGAAACAACATCCACAAATTATAGCAGCTGCTCTTGAAGAACACAAGCAAAATAAATTTCTCAATGGTTTCAAAAACTGGTAACATAAATTATTGATGGTTTAATATCAATTCAGTTTACTATTAATTATATTGATAATTGTTTTACAAATTTTCAGGTGTCTCAACGTGCTGATAAAATTGATAAGTGATTGTGTATATTGAGTAACCCATCATCAAAAATGGTTAAATCTTATAATTAATATGTGGTGAATGGTTTCTGATTTCATACACATGCATATGGGAAATCAAAAAAAAATGAATACTAGAGTTTGTTTGAGAGGATCGCATCATAGAGAAACTGAAGTTAACTTTTACGACATTTTGGATTAAATTGTTGAGCTATGTTATCTTGGACAAAATTACATAAAGATGTTTAAATATTAGTGGTTTGATACTGAGAAAGGCTTGTGTGTTCATCTGACACATGGAATCGTCGATATTAAATATAAAAGTATTCTTGTTGTAAATGAACCATTTTTACAGCTCAACAGGCACAAAAAAGTTATTACAAAAAGTACTGTGCTACATCAAAAGACCTGAGTTATTGGTGGAGCATAAAAAAATGAAATCTTGGGAAAATCAATTTAATCAAATAGAATGTGGTTCCGATGAAGTGGAAGGAATTTAAATTTTTCAAAAGACTACTTAAAATCTATCTTTTTCACAAAGAAACGTGAATATCGATGATGACACCCCACAATTAAGGGTCGATGGTGATGAAGATGTTAATGATGTTACAAATGAATTTAAAATACAAGGGATGGTAAAAGTGAAACTCATATGGATATTGATGATGCCGAGGAGGAATATGAAGACATTGACATCGTCAGATATGAAGATGATGATGAAGGTGAACATTGACACAGTTAAATGCTAGTTATGATCGTAACTAATATATATCTATATATAATAGTTATTTTCCACTATCTACTAACAACAAACATTTTTTGTTTTAGATGGGCTCCTATCTATTTTGTGATTTATAGGAGGTTGAGCTACCTTTGGATGAGGGTATGTGCGATTATTTGAACCTCAGCCTACTGGTGGTTCATAAGGTACGTGGAAGGGAAACGGTCTTGCACGACTGATGATTCCTGACCCTATCCCCATGCGACATCAATGTCTTGGCTTCGATCCAAGCACACAGAGGTATGGTAACCTGTATATTTTATTTAGCATTCATTTATTTATTTATATATATACTAATTGTTTGATTATTTATTATTTTTTCACAATTTTTCGCATGTAGCTGTTGGACAGGGGAGAGTTATCATGCGCAATTATTTTTCTTAGTCATGGATCACATGGGAACAGATTCCCATTGATGTGCAAATCGGCACGTACAATCATTGGCTGGTATGTAAAAAAATAATATTTATTTTGAAATTTATTTTATTAATAACTTGATATTATAAATTATTTTTATGTTTTATGGTATCCCATCAATGATATAATTTGTGACGTTATCCATGCAGCATGGTAGGTGGCTATGTTTGAGCGTTTGTGTCAGTTTTTGAAAAATTTGAGAAAGACGACCATTAATAAAGCAGGAGGGACATTATTTGATGAGTCGTGTAGAGCCCACCGACCAGAGTACATTTCATCTCCAGTTTGGGATGGATTATGTGCACATTGGTTGGGTGGTAAATTTCATAGGAGGACTTCGTTGGGTTGGAAGAACCGGGGGAGATGGGAGGTGACGCATTGAGCTGGTAGCCGTACATTCAGTACGCATAGAGAGCATCTGGTAATTATTATTATTTTAAATATTTTATATAACTTCAAATATAAACAATTTATTTTATATTCATATGGGTAGTTGAGCATCCCGATATTATAGAGTACGATGTTTATCGGAGGATGTACAATGATCTAGCCAACTGAGAGATTAGAGGTGATCGCTAGCGCCAGATTGTTGTTAGTCTTATTTTTTTCAGTTTGAAAATTAACTGCATATAATATTTTCATAATTTTAATTTCAATTTAGAATTGATGAAGTCATATAAGGCTGTGACCTCTCATACATAGGCTAAGGGTCAGGATGGGGCGACTGATCAGACCATTGCCCACCATTTCGACGATGCGACATGGATGCAGGCGACCTAGTATGACTTTGTGAAGGGTCGAGTAGTTGGTATCGGCTCTCATGTGACTCCTGGTACTTATTATGGTACTACTACGATGTCGGCATCCAGCTCGAGAGGAGCTCATGGAAAGGGATCATCTTCTGCCCCACAGTATCAGGAGCAGTTCCAAGCTCAAAATGACCTTATAGAGAGTTCACAGAAACAACAAGAAGATATGCATCAGCATCAGCAGTAGCAGAAGCAGCAGCACGAGGAGAAGATGCATCGATGGCCGCAGTAGCATCACGAGCATATAGAGTACATGTTCCATCTGACTCGTAGTTTAGGGATGGAGTTTCCTCCACCATCTCTTTCAGCTTATCCACCTCCCCTAGAGGACGACCCCCAAGTGATTTTGTTATGTTAAAGACATTTCAATTTAATATTTGTTGTAATATGAACAATTTAGGGTTTCTATCTTTTATATCGGTCCAAATATTAAATAATTTAATTTTTAATATTTTATGATTTTTTTTGTGAATATTGAGAATTTTAATAATTTTTATTTTTTTATTATTTTAATAATATTAATATTACTGTTTCATTAATCATAATTTTATTAAATATATTTTTTCTGTATTATATTTTTTAATGTTTGTTTATATTACTAATAATAATAATAATAATAATAATAATTTATGATTTTTTTATATTTTTTTGTGAATATTGAGAATTTTAATATTTTCTATTTTTGTATTATTTTAATAATATTAAAATTAATTTTTCAATAATCATAATTTTATTATATTTATTTTTTAAAATTTATTTATTATTTACGACGGGTTTGTTGCGATGGGTTCTCGTCGCAAATAGCCTAATTATTTTTTTTGAAAAAATTCATTTGCAACGGGATTACGAGCCCGTCGCAAATAGTCTAAATAAATATTTTCAAAAACGTATTTGCGATGGGATTACATGTCCGTCACAAAAAGTATTTGAGATGGGCCCATCGAAAAAAAATGTTTATATATATAATGTATATAATCGGAGACTTATTTGTTACGGTGAAGTTGCCCGTCGCAAAAAATATTATTTCGGACGGGCCTGTCGCTAATAATATTTTTTGCAATGACATTTTCTGCAACGGGCTATTTGCAATGGGACACCATCGCTAAAGATTATTTTCGATGAGGTCCCATGGAAAATATCCCGTCACAAATACCGATAATTCTTCTAGTGATTCCACTATTTCATATGCTAAAATTTATTATAACTCTAATTTTAATAGTAATCTTATATGATCATTATGTTGGGAAATAGGATGTCAATTTTATTTTAATGTATGTAAACCTTGTAGAATATGTCTATATAACATAACCATAACTTTTGATGACACCATAGAAATAAAATAAGATATATTGGTTTCACAAATCCATTTATGTAGTGAAGAAAGCACATTGATCATTAAATATTAATTTAATAAATCCAATATATATTTTATGTTTCAATAAGAATAAAATTGTTCCATGTGTGTACAATAGGATAGTGGGAACACTATAGTTGTCTAAGTAAAATATTTGGTTAACATGTGGAAAATATATATTCAATTTTATAGTTTTTTTATAACCTAACACACCTTGAGAGATGGGGTGAAACATGATGTATCCGTAATCAAACTTTTTATTCTATTCAAATGTTATTATTTTTAGGGTATTTCACTCAATGTTGGATTTGGTGGCCTAGAACTAACTACATTGTACTTTATTCATTAATAAATACCTTATCACATCTTGATTGTTCTTCTACGTGACAATTCATGTTATAATTTCCTAAGGACAACTGTTGCATTAAAGGGTCATAGTGGATCCCTGCTATGATGAGAACCCATAAGTGACATAACACTGTTCATGAATATATGTTCTATGGTCATATGATGTTATTTTAGGGACACAAATAATACAGGCCATTAGGTGTGAGGACTCATAAAACATTGCGGCACCTTCTCATAGTGTGTGCCCTTGGTAATATCCAAAAGGATATTATGAGAGCAAGACCCACCAGTAGGAAATCCACATTTCGTAGTGTCATTGGATGTTCTTATCTGCGGATGTGTGTATTGGTCCATATAATTTAAGATTATTATTAATGGGTATCACAACTCGCGCACTTAGATGTATTGATGAAAATTGTGACGATACACTATTCACGGCGAGGTAGGATACGTTGGGTGTGTCAAGAGTAATATTACATTAATAGATAATGTGAGAAAGGATTTGTCCCTTCTATTCCATAATGGAAGTAGATATCTTAGGCCCATTCATGGAATTGATATAGCCCAAATAAATCAATGGACATGGTGAGGAATGGCCAAGTTCAATTCCAGAATTTCAAAGAAAGAATAATCGAGCACATGGGTTCATGGCACAAGCATGCAACCCGCATGATTCAAGATATCGTGACAAAGGGATTATATTCCACGGTAAGCATTTGTATGAGGTGGCATGTCATTGAAGCGTTAACATCTTTCTCTATGGGTGCCTTGGTGTGTTGCTCGATGATAACCTTGGACATTAGGCAGGCTCTGCCTAATGCCACTGAGAAAGAGGCCTAGAGGGTCACACACTAAGTGTGTTCATGTATCTTAGTTAAATATTAATTTAACAAGTTAAATAAAGATTATTCTCGACTATGGTTTAACAATTATATAAGGATGCCAGATCACATTTATTTTGACACTAGTTATTTGAGAGAATATATTGTGGGTGAAATAATATATATTTATTAGCGAGTAATGCAGTTACTTTTATTTAATAAATAAATAGCCATTACTCAAGGTCTAATTAATGTGGTGGAGGAAATAAAGAAAAATGAAAAAAATATAAACATGTTGTATACATTGAATGTACATGCCAGGTAGTTTTCATGGAAACGAGTACATGCTGTGTAGTTTTTACAGTCGGGACTTTGGGGAAATAATATTGTTTTATTAAATGATATTTATTATAATTTTCATGGGCTCATGTCAAGGAATTAATCATTCAACCTGGGGGTTTTAAATAAGTGTTAATGAAATAAATAAAACACGTAATGTGTTTTTTTATTGTTATAACTATATAACCTCAAACACGATTATAAATATCCTCACAACCCTAACACTTTTCTAGAGAGAATCGTTGTGCAAAACAATTCTAGAGAGTTCTCTCAAGGCCAAAATAACTCCTTCCTCTATGAATGCTCTCAAGACCGAGAGAGATCCTCCTCCATCAGATCAAGGTCATCGAAGGTGGACATCGCAAGCGAAGGCTCTTCTATGCTAGCACTTAGAAATCCCTTCAGCAATGTCCAGAGACACGTGGAACATGTGTGGATCACCGCTAGATGAATCCTACACTTGGATTCTACGACGCAATGATGGATCACATCAGATCATGATCGGAGAAATCAACAAAAAAAGAATTCCATCAACGTAATTCTTGTCAATTAATTAAATTAATTATAAGAGTCATATGATGATCCCATCTCTATGGTTCCGGGACTCCCTCTTTTGTTTTTAATTCTTCGTTCTATTCTAAAGATCCAGAGTTTTATTATCATGACAGATCTTGGATTGAACATTCTTTAACATTAAAATTAAAGTTGGATACTCCCACCAACATACTTCTACTGCGCCCAGAACCTACAAGTGGTATCAGAGAAGTCATATCGTTGATTATAATTATTTTGTTTTTTCATTGGTGATTTACGCATTTAATAATTAAGTTGTTTCAATTAAAGTTAATCATTCTTTAAAATATGAATATCGAGATCTGTTCCTCCCCTCTTGTTTCTCGTTCACTTTACAAAAACAAATTTTTTGTTTTAATTTTGATTAAAATAAAATATAGGATCTCATCTGGAGGTGCCAAACGCTCCTGGTCGTACAACACCAGAATACACAGCATGTATTCAAAATTACATGTCGTGTAGTCTAGGTTCAATGTATTGGACTGGTTTTCCAAATCAGGCCGTGTATTGGATCCTATCTAAGTCATTTATAACACTGTTTGTTGACGATGAACAAGTGGCACGTAGCTTTCAGATTACACGTCATGTGGTCCACTGACACGGCGTGTAGTCCCTTCAGGTTAGGGTTGGACCGTGTACCCCATACATGGCATGCCTGGATAGAAACTGTGTAACTTGGATACTACATGGCATGTGTCCAATTGAACATGTCGTGTACTCCGAAAATTTCCAAATTACATCTACTCGCCATGTCCCTGAGTGTGTACTTCGGATGGATGTTGAATAAAAGTACACTCTGTGTAGTCGAAACTATACACCGTGTACTCATCCGAATTATGAATATTTATTAAAATTTATTATTATATTATACAAACCCTTGAGACGTGTACCGTAGTGCAGGCGTAAAGCTGAGGCACAACATGTGATAGGTGTTTTATATATATGTGTGTTTAATTTAACATCAGCGTAATGAATGGGAACTCACTGGGTTTCTTCCAAAGTACAATTTATGTACAAAGATAATTTTAAATGAATTTATTTGTTTAAAATTAAGATGGATAAGAATCTCAAGGAAATTCAAAAAAGGATTTAAGATAAAAGGATTGAATAATTAAAGATAATTAATTAATTTGAGCATGATTTATCTTAAATAAGAAGGATTGAAGAATTGAATGATAGTTTTATTAATGCGTAAATATCGTTGAATGTATGGATGATCATGAGATAGACCAATACCTTTGTATGTGAATGGTTTCTTTTAATTAATTTATTTAAATTAAAATTGTTGGCCTGTGAGCCTTCTCCTCATTAATATGTAGGGTCTCCATACCAAAGGTTTCTTTTATTTAAAACCCCTTTTACCCCTCACCTGCGTGTGATATAAATTCATATTTAATGGATGGAGCTCCCAATCTAGTTGATGCAGCTCAAGTCAGGATCCAAGGTGAAACCAATCCAGGGAGATGCAAAGGTGGACAGGTGAAAAGCTGTAAACACGAACCCAAAAGGTTCAAGGTGTTTCTACCCTAGGTCTTGTGTTAGTTTATCAACTGATAGATAAACTAACCAATAGAAAATCACATGATCATACAGTTTATGTAATTTTTTAAGTTGTATGGTTTATATTTATTGTGGGTGTGTTGTCACAATCACACAATTAATGAATTAAACATGCATGCAAGATCGAACTAAAATAAGACATACTTATATATAAAATATTATCATAGACATGGTTAATCACTTAAGTATATCCCACTTAAATATTAACAAGCATGTAATCAAAGATAATAAATTTGAAATTTGTGTATAAGGATAAAATCCCTGATATAAATATTAAGTCAGAATACCATTCCATAATCTTGGTTAGAATCGAACCATTGTTCAAAGTGCTTGAACAACCCTAGTTGGGGTGATTTCAATTATCGGGGAATTCTAATTCAAGGTTTTGGGTTGACTTGACTTTGTTCAGATCAAGGGTTGACTTCCATAGCAGGACTTGGTGTGACCAAGAGGAAAAGGTTGAGGAAATCCAAAATAAAAGGATTTTAGGATTGGGGAGTCCACTCAGTGGATCAAGGAGCTGCAAGTTAATACAGCTGGCAATTGGAATTCCTACCTAAAACCCTTCAAGTTTCATTACCAAACTTAGTTGGGGTAATACAAAGGGCAATATGGATCCTTTTGACTAGAATATTCAGGCAATAGAATATCCCGAAGTAAATGGTGAAGGCTATTTGATTTAGATAAAATAGTGGGAGACTAATATGTGTTAATTTATTTATTTGTCAGAGTTTTTATAATAAAGTACTAAACATTTGCTCATATTAATTTATAGAATTGGTAATACAAATGAATTCAAACATATCATTATGAACCATACTCTAGAAATAAAACCTTCTCACCGGCACCAATTACCAAGAGTGGCAGAGGTGTTTACGCATCATCCTTCGCTATGAAAGGAAATAGTATGTTTTGGAAGAGCCTATTCCAGTTGTTCCTAGAAAGGAGGCCAGTGATGAGGAACTATCTCTCTACATGAAACACATCTATGATTCCACAGATGTTTAGTGTTTCATGCTATCATCCATGTATAATGAGGTCTTGAAGTAACATGAAAACATGGATGTGTATAGCATGATGTCTCACTTTAAGGATCTATTCCAAGAGAAGGTGATACAGGAGATATATCAAATCTCCAATGCTTTGTTTACATCTAATCTTGGAGTGTTTGTGTGAGCTGGGCCTCATGTAGTCAAGCTTATTGGCTATATTGAACACCTAGTCATCTTAGGGATTATTTCCCCTGATGAGTTGTGTACAGATCTCATCCTATCATCAATGCCCAAGACCTTATCTAGCTTTATTGTCAACTACAACATGAGCAACAATGAGAAGAGTCTATGAGAACTTCTGACCATAATTCACTAGGTAGATAAGGACATGGGGCATAACAAACCCGCAGTCCTTATGGTGAATAAGAAAAGGAAGGACAAGGAAAAGGGGCCAAAGACTTATAAACGTTCTGAATCCCCCGAGCATCATCCTTCCCAGATGGGGAAGATCCAGAGGCATGGCGTGGAACGAGATTCAGTATGTTTTACATGTGGTAAGAAAGGACACTTGAAGAGGAACTTCTGCTAGAAGTGTGTGGATGCTAATGGTGCATTCATTATTGAGTGTAATCTTTCGATTTCTACACATTGGTTATTATATACAGCTTGTGGGGCTCACATATGTATTCAAATGTAGGAACCAAGTAGATTTAGAATGATTTCCAAAGGAGAGGTGAATCTTCGAGCTGCCAATGGCACGAGGCTGGTTGTGTTGGCCATTGGTGATTACAACATCTCATTGTCGACTGGGATGATTTTGGTTTTACATAACTGTTATTATGTTCCTAGTGTTACCAAGAACATAATTTGTGTATCTTGTTTGGATATAGATGGATTTATTTTCATATTTGGAAATAATGGTTGTCTCTTTTATAAGAACAATGTATGTTATAGTATATCACATTTAAATAATGGTTTGTATGTATTAAATTACAAAAACCAAGTGTGTGAAATCGATAACAAAAAAAACTCACATGACTCATTCATCACCCAGTTGTTGCATCACCACCTCGGTCATGTAAACGAGAAGCGCTTTACAAAGCTCTTCCAAGATGGTTATTTGGACTCTAATGAGCTAAAACCACTTGATAGATTCGACACTTGTTTACAAGAAAAAATGATCAAGCTGCCCTTCGGTGGATAAGGTGAAAGGGCCACAGAGCTTTTAGGATTGTTGCTCACGGATGTGTGTGGACCATTTCTAGTAGAAGTTTGAGGTGGATATTCTTACATAATTACTTTCACCGATGATTTGAGTAGATATGGTTATTTCTACTTAATGAGGTATAAGTCATAAGACTTACTAAAATTTAAGGAATTCTAGAATGAAGTAGAGAATAAACTTGGTAATAAGATAGAGAAACTTCGATCGGATCTAGGTGGAGAATATGTGAACCAAGAGTTCATCGATCTTCTACGGGTGTATGGGATTCTATCTCATCTCACTCATCCTTATACACCGCAGTGGAACAGTGTTAGTGAAAGGTGGAACTGCACCTTGTTGAACATGGTGAGGTCGATGATGAGTCACATAGATCATTCATTATCCTTTTGGGGATATGCATTAAAAACTGTAGCATACACATTAAACCGAGTACGAACTGAGGCGAAAAATGGAATTCCATCTGAGTTATGGAATGTAAGGAAACCCATTTTGTCGCACACACGTGTAAGGGGATGTGAGGTCTTTTTTAAGTCCTTCTCGGGCAACAAACTAGTACCCCGGGGCACGAGGTGTATCTTTATAGGATATCCCTGGGGAACAAAATGATATTACCTATATAACCCTTAAGACAAGAAAGTGATTGTCACTAGACAAGCCGTATTTCTTGAGAGGGAGCACATCCTCAAGAAGGATTGTGGGAGCAAGATTGACCTAGACGATGTTGATGCTCAAGATACATAGGAGTTGATACAGGAACAAGTTCCACAGGTCCCCATGGAAGAGGTTCCATAAACCCAAGTACTTTGTAAGAGCTCAAGAGAGGTAAGGGAACTAGGGATATTTGGTTTCCTAGTAACCAAGGATGGTGATTCATTATTGCTGGACAATGATGAACCTCTCTCCTACAAGGAAGAAGTTGAAAGCTGATAAGATGCAAGATAGCTAAAAGCTGTGAATTCTAAGATCGATTCCATGTATAAGATCTATGTCTGGGTTCCGGTCGATGAGCCAGTGGATATAAAGCATGTTCGATGCAAATGGGTATTCATGAGAAAACTGGACATGGAAGGTCAAGTTAGCACCTATAAAGCAAGGATAGTTGCTAAAGGATTCAGATAGCGACACAGAATTGACTATGATGAGACCTTCTCATGAGTTTCCATGTTTAAATACATAATAATCATACTTGCCAAAACATCTTACCATGACTACGATATTTGGTAGATGGATGTCCAAACAACATTCTGTAATGGGAACCTTCAGGAAGATGTCTATGTGACCCAACCAGAAGGGTTTGTGACACCAGGTGAAGCCAAACGGGTTTCCAAGTTGCAGAAATCCATTTATGGATTAAATCAAGCATCCAGGTCATGGAACATTTGATTTGATGATGCCTTAAAGGAATTTGGTTTCATTAAGAATGAATGTGAGCCATGTTTTTATAAGTGGTTTGAGGAGAATGTGATCGTTATCCTAGTAGTATATGTTGATGACATATTGCTTATTGGAATCAATGTACCAGTCTTACAGTCAGTTAAGGATTTGTTGAACAATTGTTTCTTTATGAAGTACTTGGGTGAAAAAGCCAACATTCTAGGTATCAAGATCATTCTTGATAGATCCAAGAGGCTAGTTGGACTATGTCCGGGTACATAAATTGACATGATACTAAAGAGATTTAGTACGGAACAATCCCATAGGTGATTGGTTCAAGTGTTAAATGGACTATATCTTTCTAAGAAAATGTGTCATCAGATACAACAAGAGAAAGATAGAATAGGTAAGATACCATAAACTTCAGCTATAGGATCCATCATGTATGCCATGTTATGTACCAGGCTTGATGTTGCCTATGCACTGATCATGGTAGGAAGATATCAAGCAGATCTAGGAGAACAGCATTGAACTGCTGTTAAGACTATCCTTAAGTATCTGAGCATAAATAAGGATATTTTTCTAGTGTATGGAAGAGATGAAGAACTTGTCATTAGAGGGTATGTGGATGCTGGTTTTCAGACAGATCAGAATGATCTAAAGTCTCAATCTGGATATGTTTTCAGTCTCAATAGAGGATTTGTGAGCTGGAAGAGTTCAAAGCATCCAGTTGTTGTCGATTCTATAGCGGAGTACAAATATATAGCGACTTCTGATGCAGCCAAGGAAGCCGTCTGGAATCAGAAAATTGTCTAGGAGCATTATGTGGTGCCTAGCAGAAAAGATCCTATCACGTAGTATTGTGATAATACAGCAATGATGGATCTTGTAAAAGAACCAAGGTCACATCAATGGACAATGCACATACTCTGGAAGTATCACCTCTTGATGGATTTTTATAAAAGGGGTGAAGTTATAGTGAGCAGAGTGTCCACAGAAGAGAACATGGTGGACACCATGACTAGAGGCCTATCTCAGCAGAAGCATGGATATCATGCGAGAGCTAGTGGGTTAAAGGTTGTTAGCAGTTGGCTCTAATCCAAGTGGGAGTCTGTTGGATTTGGTGGCCTATAACCAACTACTTCGTACTTTATTCATTAAGAAATAACTTATAACATATTGATTGTTCTTATGTGTGATAATGCATGTGATAATGTTCTAAGAACATCTGTTGCATTAATGGGTCATAGCAGATCCCTACTATGATGAGAACCCAGAAGTTCCATAACACTGTTCTTCAATATATTTTCTATAGCCAAATGATTTAATTTGAGGGACACAAATAATACATGCCATTAGGGGTGAGGGCTCATAAAACATTGAGGCACATTCTCATGGTGTGCGCCCTTGGTAATATCTTAGTGGATATTATGAGAACGAGACCTACCAGTAGGAAATCCACATTTCATAGTGTCATTGGATGTTCCTATATATAGACATGTGTATTGGTCCTTAGACTATAAGATTATTATTAATGGGTATTACAACTCGCGCACATTGAAGTATTGACGAAAGATGTGATGACACACTGTTCACAGTGAGTTAGGATATGTTGGGTGTGTCACAAGTAATAATACATTAATAGATAATGCGAGAATGTATTCGTCCCATATGTTCCATAACAGAAGTAGATATCTTAGGCCCTTTGATGAATTGATATACGCTAAATAAATCCACATCCATGGTGAGAAATGGGCAATTTCAATTCCAGAAATTCAAAGAAAGAATAATCGAGCACATGGGTTGATGACACTAGCATGCAACCCAGTTGGTTCGAGATATCATGAAAAATGGATTATATTACAACGTAAGTGTTTATTTGAGGTGACATGTCATTACGGCATTAACTTATTTCTCTATGGGGGCCTTGGCGTTTTGCTAGATGCTAACCTTAGACTTTACGCATGCTCTACCTAATGCCACTGAGAATGAGGCCTAGAGGTTCACACACTAAGTGGGTCAATGTATCTCAGTTTAATATTAAATTAACAAGATAAATAAAGATTATTCCTGAATATGGTTTAATAATTATTTAAGGATACCTGATCGCATTTATTTCAACAGTACTTATTCGAGAGAATATATTTTGGGCGAAATAATATATATTTATTAGCGAGTAAAGCAGTTAAATTTATTTAAGAAATAAATATCCATTACTCAAGGTCTAATAAATGTGGTGGATGAAATAAAGAAAAATAAAAACATGATAACACATCATGTACATTGTATGTGCACGCAGTGTAGTTTTCATGGGAAAAGAGTACACGCCGTGTGTTAATGATTACATTCCGTATAGTATTTCCAGTTAGGATTTTGAGGAAATAATATTATTTTGTAAAATGATATTTATTATAATCAACATGGGAACATGTCAAGGACATAATCATTCGACATGGTGGTTTTCAATAAGAGTTAATGAAATAAATCAAACAAGTAATTCATTTATTTGTGGTCTTAACTCTATAACCTCAAACCTGATTATAAATATCCTCACAACCCTAACACATTTCCAGAGAGAATCGTTGTGCACAAAAATTCTAGAGATTTCTCTGAAGGCCGAAAGAAATCATTCCTCCAAGAATTCTCTCAAGACAGAGAGAGATCCTCCTCTATCGGATCAAGGTGATCAAAGGGGGACATCACTAGCGAAGTCTCTTCCGCGATAGCACTCTGGAATCCCTTCGGTGACACCCAGAGATATGTGGAGCACATGTGGATCACCGCTAGAGGAATCCAACACTTGGATTCTATAATGAAATAACGGATCACATCTGATCGTGACTAGAGACATCAACGAAGAAAGAGTTCCATCAAGGTAATTCTTTTCAATTAATTAAATTAATTATAACCAACATATTATGATCTTATCTCTATTGTTCTGGGACTCCCTCTTTTGTTTTTCATTCTTAATTCTATTCTGAAGATCCGACATTTTATTATCATAATGGATCTTGGATTGAACGTTGTTTAATATTAAAATTATTGTTGGATACTCCCACTAATGTGCTTCTGCTGCACCTGGAACCTACACTCTTGTCATTGGAACAGTTATCATATGATAATTATTGATGTTTCATTCACCAAAAATATAAAAATATTCATGATAGTAAATCATTCACAAAAAAAAATGGTTTTACATCTTTATCCACTAAAGGTTGTGTCTAACGAGAACACACTAAAAATTGGTTAATGTTCTATGATACATAATGCTTCACTAGTTTTGTGGATACTAGTTCATTAATCATCACTCCATTCCAAATAACACTTCCTTATAATATTTTTGGTTTAAACACTCCTCACCCAAACTACAATACCTTCTCATTACCTTCAAACCCTTCTTGGGGTAGATCCTAAATTGTTTATAGACATGTTCATATCTATATAACAATCAACAAGCATATAACATTATGAATTTTTTACTCTAGAAAGATTTGTGGAAGGTCTTCCAAAATTACTGCTTTCTTATTCTACAATCCAGATGGAATTAAATCCTCAATGGTAAAGGATGATTCTATGTATCCCTAAAATCGAAGCATCACTTCCACTTTATATGATGATAATTAAAAAATTGTAATTATCTTTCTACACACTCCTTTTATAGTTAGGTGTAGCGAGGGTATTTCCCCCTTGTTTTTTTAATTTTTATTTTATCTTTCTATTAAAGTAAAAATTAGTTATATTGTGTGGGTATATTTTCACTTCTTCCCTAAATTTCATATTTTCAATATTTTCATCTTCCTCTATATTATATTTCATATTTAAAAACTTATATATCAATTATGTTATTCTATATTTTGAATATATCCTTGTGAGACATTTTATATAGCTCTTGGTTTATTATACAATCTTCATGAGCGGTAAACTACTTTATGTACTTCAAAGAATTCATATAGACTATATGAAAATCATGAAAATGATCTCATCTATTTGTTTACACACTTTTGGAAATATCTTCCAAATGTACTCTCTTCCCCAATACTTTTCAAACATTCTATTACATTGTGTGATATTCAAGAAAAAATAATTATCATGGACTTGTCATATTTTATGTTCATATCATAATGTTCACAAATTATACTACACAAATACAATAGGTGTGTGAGTCTCTTTAGGTAACTATCAGATTTTATTTCTCAAAGGAAAGATCCCTTTTAATCTTTTTGTGAATAGAGAGATCAATCTATTCTCAAAATATTTAACTAATAATCATTAACTATAAGATTTCTATTTAACAATCTCTATTACCTTTAAATAATGTGGAATGGGGTATTTATAAGAAACATAGACCACACATGAACCCTTGGGTTCTTTTAAAAAAAATATGGTTATCCGTTCATTTTTATATGAAACTTCAAAAAAACTATTCATTTCATAAAAAACATTTCAATATTATCCAATAAATCTTCTTCTAACCTTGTACTGCTTTTAAGTTTCCCAAGCACGAAAATCTTAAATCTTCTTCATTCATAATTTTTCTTCAGTATTTATGTGTTACTTTCAACCAAATTATCATTATCTTATAATACTTATGATTCCAACATATGAAATATCTTCTAAATGTGATAAAATACTCCATTCAGTTCCAAAGTAACAAGTGAAAATATTTATTTATCCTATATGAAAGTGCTATCACCTTCGACTAAGTCATTCATGCTCTTATTAATGAATAAAATATTTATTCTCAATTCTCAGACTTTGGTAGATATCATCATCTATGATGTCATGCGTACATGTGCATTCACATATTAATATAACTTCTATATAGCCATCATCTTTTTTTCAAGGTCCACTATATGACCTTAATCTCTTTTATATATCATTTTATTTCCAAACATAGTGTGGTCCAACTATTTTAGATCAAGGTGTGATATCATAAAACATGTCATGATTGAACCAGAAATGAGGCAAACACCCAGTTAAAACCCTAAGAACACATTCGAGGTAGGATACAATATATATAGAACCATATCATTCCAAAATATCTTTCATTTAAAATGATAACAATTATCATAATTCTAATTCACACATTGACACTTTTCTTGCACTATAACTCGACTTATTAATCTGAATGTGGTATAAATTAGTAATCATATCCCATAGATTCACCCAGTTCGACAAGTCCACCATTCCAACCACATGGTGGATATTCCCTGGAACCATGATAAACTCTTTTTATCTATGTCAACCTTCACTAGCTCAATAATCCCTTCTATTGTCGCTCTTGGATATATCCTTTGATATCAGCTTACATTAATAATGGTACGTTGCTTGGGGAATTTCTTTGAGGGTTGGACCCCTTTTTACATTAATTTCCTAATAAACCCTTTAATAAAATTAAACATTTACGAAATATGTAGTTCTCGTTATTTTTTTATACATTAAAATACAACTTATTCTAGATAAATTGGATTTCTACTACCATGAAACTCATTCAACATATCAATTCATACCTTACCAAATATGGTGAAAGAATAGTACTTTTAAAAACATTATTTTAACATCCCCCCCAAATTTTTTTTGGGTAGTACTTATAAAATCAATCTTCTATTTATATATATAAACCTCAAACTTCTATTATTTATTTTATTTTCATTTATTCCCCCACTCCTTATTCAATAAAATAAAAATGATCCTTTGCATCCAAATATTACCTTCATGTTATCTATCCCCCTTATATTCTCTTGAGTTCTTCCTTTACCCCTCCTTTAACAATAATTTCCTTTCACCTAATTTTAAATGATAATTAAAAAAATATATGGTAATGTTATTCTCCTCCAACTTCAAAAATCTATATAAGAAGATATTATTCTCCCTCTTTTTTGTACACTTCTTTCTATCTCATTTGAATTCACCATTTGAAATCCACTATACCAAGATATGTTAACTATTTAAACACACGTCGTTAAAAATAGATTGGTTTATCTTCTTTGCACTCTTCGGTTTTAAAATTTTTGCCCCATTTTTCAGTTGTTTAATAGAATAATTCTATATTTTTCACCATTAAATCATCAAGCCGCTTTCTCCGTCACAACTGAATTTTCCTTCAATGATATTTAGTGAGTGAATTTAGAACATGTCAATGATTTATTTAGAAATCCTCTAAGACTATTTAACATGATATTAGAATAAGAAATATGATTTTGAGCTAACAATATCAATATATCCTGCCACACAGCATTTTTAAAAAATGCAAGAATATTTCCATTTTATAATCTTTATAAAATCTTTTTATCTCATTTAAAAATTTACCAAATTAGATCAATTGATACCACTTGATATATCATGATGTTATTGTCTTCACAGGGTAATTTTCTTTTTATATAAGGATAATATGCCTTTGAGTTCCCATTACTAACTCATCCTTAATGCCTTTACCTCTTGGAACCATATTTTGATATAATTTTTCAATATATAAGACTAGTTCTTTTTAATTCTATTTTCTTCTAGAATTGTCTCTATATCCTAAAAACAATCAGTTTATACCATAGTTGTTATCACTATAACAGATAATTGTGTAATAGATGAATGTTTTTACATATCTTCTAGATTTTTCTTCTCATTCATATAGTGGTTAGATACCACTTAAAAATGTTATAATGTATCCTTATAATCTTTAATTGTAGTTTAATACCACTAGAACTATTAAATAATATTTTACACCTCTTTAAATTCATGTTATTCTCTTACAAGTTTGTTCTTCTTCATTACTTTGAACACATGAATTCTTTTTTAGTACATACAAATTCATGGATTGAATCTCCACCTTAATCATTCACTACTTTAAAAAAAATATTAAAACATTTAAATGCATTGGGAGAGAGGTACCTCCAGTATCCTCAGGCAAAGGGTTTTTATTGGTCTTGTTAGACCAACCCTTTTCAAACTACTATATACCAATATATGAAATAAGTCATACATGAAACTCCACCTGTAAAGATTTATTTATGGTTGTGATTTTTAGGGTTCTCCATATTCACTAGGTTGGGTTCTATTTCAGTCATAGGATTAACCTCACAAGTACATGTTTCATTCAATGATGCATTTTGGTTACATCCTTAATTAGTATTTCTCTTTTATAGGATGATGCTTCCAACAACCCAAATATATTTCTTTTTAGTATGGTTTGTGAAACCAATAAGACATTCCTCGTGTATGTTCTCTTATATTTTCATTATATTCAGTTCAGAATTATTTGATCTTAGTGATTCTTTCTTGACATGTTCATATATCTTCCTTAAAAATGGAGTAGTTTCTATCTTTATCTTATAGATTTATCTTCTTTACCTCTATGAGGACTTCTATGTTTTCACCGTTATTTGGGTGTGGTGGAACTTTTACTGAGCTCTATTTTTCTCATCTAAATTTGTAAATCTATTTTCCAACTTTATAGATTTTCATTTGTTGTAAGTTATTTTTTGGGTTTTTCATAAGAATGGTGGAATTATGAATTACACTTTTAACTACTTCCCTACTATAATTCCTTCTCATATGACCAAGTATAACACATAAAAATATAATCATGTTAAAATTATACCTCATTTAATAATTTTTTCGTTAATATATTGATACAAGAAATGTTATTCTTCCTTACATCCCTTTTAATTTTAGACACACTTTCATGGAGTATCCAAATTTCCCAAAAAGTGTAAATTCATAGCTACCTTTCTTTGTGAGTATTTTTTTACATATTTGATATGAAATTTCCATTCTTGTGGTTTTGGTAGTATATATAATCATTTCTTATCAAAATAAGTAATCAACTGAATTACATCTCCATAAAAGTTTCCTTTTTGACTAATCATTCAAGAATATAAACAAATGTTTTCATGATCCTATAATGTATAAATTTTTTTCATTCAAATAATTTCCTATTCTTTTGACTTAATTGTATTTATATATCTTTATTAACTCTTCTTATATAATTTTTTTAATTCACTATATAATTATTAGTTTCTTCAGATGAATTTTTATTAAATTTCAAAACAATATTTCCAATAATAGTTGTTCTTTAGGCCTTAAGGATCTCTATGTTTTTTTTATGATTCAAAAAATCCACACAAAATTATATTATTTTCTAAAAAGGTTTCTCCAAGAATTTTAAACTTATCCTACAAATATAAACACTTCATATTTATTTGATCACCTTTATTAAGTAAAAACTTTATTTTTCATTATTATTCCTTTTGTGGAGCTTCATCGGTTTTTTATTTTATTCATGTAAAGATACTTTAGAACATAAATGTTATTTATTCTTTTTTTATTAACATCTTGCTAGAAATTATGGATTTAAATTAATTATTTCAATGTTCCCACTATTATAAATTTTTATCTTAGATTCTTTATTGATAATTCACTTTTATATCTATTCTTCTAGGATATTTGATGTTCAATGGGGTATACCCCTTGAATTTTTTTCTCAATGTGATCCCTTGAGAGCCTTATTATATAACCATTATAATATATCAACATATTATCTGGACATTTAATCATATTTTGAATCTCTTATTCACTACCCTTCATTTCAACCTTTTCTAGTTCTTCATCATCGGTGTCCTCATCATATGTACATGACTTATCTTAATTTTTAATGACTCGAAAACATTTTCTATAAAATAAGTTTTCTTCTAAGGGATCCCAAAAACCCCTTATTTTAATTATAGAAACTTCATAATCAAGAGACTAAATCTACTCATTTAAGTATTCAATAAAATCATTCAAATAATTGAATTCATAGGCCCGTTATTGTAATTTTAGATTCAGTTATTCATTTTTTAAGAATTTCATTCTAATAATCATAAACTTGATCATGTAGGAAAAGTTTAATTTCGAGTTTCTCACAATAATAAAAAGACTATTTAAGCATTCCTATAATATTATAGTTTCAATTTTTTTAGATATCTAATTATTTAAGATCCCCATTATGTTCTACATCAGGGTCAATAACACAATATTTTTCATTCTTATCTTTATATTTAATCTTTCTCTTCATCTAATCATCTAACTCCTTTACATTTCAAGATGAATGAACTATGTAAATAGATATCATGTATTCAATATTTCCCCAAAAAGAATTTGGACATCATGTCAAAACGTTTTGCTTATAATACCTATTTTTATAAACTAATATGCTCAAGAGGGGAATGAATCATTGTTTATACCAAATCAAACATTTTATTTTACTCAAATGTAATTATTTTAAGATATTGTTTTCATCTTAGTAGGAACCATGTTCAACTTATAATTCTTGATATTGTAATCCCGAAAACAAATACAATATACGAGAAAATATAGCATTAATTGAACATAAAGGTTTTACTTGGTTCACCACTAGAACACAATGAAAATGTGTGAATATTACAAGATACACTATACTTCACTAGTTCTATAGATAAATGTTTAGGCATGTTAAATCTATGCCAATGATCACTTTCATACAATATTTTGTTTTTTCCACTCGTCACCCATGTCACATTGCCTTCACATCACCTTCATACACACCTAAGATAATATAATTAATAGTTTATATAAATTGGAGTGTCTCGATGATAATCATAAAGTAGATAAATTTGTGTAAATTCAAATCTATGTAGATACAACGTTTTTCTTACAAGTTTACTAATTTCTCCTTCAGAAAGATTGATGGAATAATTTATTCAAGGGTTAGGGTCTAGTCTATGTATCCCACAAATCACTATAGAAACTTCCTCTCTAGATAATGATAATTAAAAATATAGAATAATCCATTTTTTCACTCCTTAAATGATCAGGTGTAGTAATGATATTCTTTCCCCTTATTTTTCTATATTCTTCCCTTAAACAATTTCAAATGTATGAGTGAGTTCTAATGAATGGGTAACTTTTTTATTTTTCTCTAAATTTTAAATTTTTGATATACTTAGCTTCCTTATTCTTATATTATTATTCCAAAAGTCATATATCAATTCAATTATTCTTTGTTTTTAATATATCTTTTAGAAATTATTTTTACAACATATAGTTCATTAAGCTATCTTCATACATGGGTAAATCACTACATGTACCAAACACAAGTCATGTATGTGGTACAAACTTCATGAAAAAATTCTCTGTATTATCTTCATGAACATACTTTGGGAAAGTGTTTTTGGATTCTCTCTCTTTTCCACTGCTTTATGAAACTTCTTTCAGGGGGTATGGTCTTTATGAAACTATAATTTTCATTGAATTAACAAAGCTTATGTTCTCTGCATGCAGTTCTCAAATTATTCATTGCACAACTGTTCCATGTATGATATCCAATATTTCACTAATAAATATTATATCATATAGGAAAATTACAATGTAATATTTACACGAATGGAGAGATCAGTATCTACTAAAAATATTTGATAAATAATATCATTCTCTCTACTTTCTCCTTTTTAGTATTTTTAACCTACAAATAATGTGGTAGGATATATTTATATGAAACACAGGCTACATTATCATTAATAATTTCTTCTAAAAATATGAATTCCCATTCATTTTTTATGTAGATAAAAAACTATTGAACAACATGTTCACAAAAACAAATGGATTCACCTAAAATTCATGTTCTAACCTCGTAGTGGTTCTCTATTTCACAGGGATTCATATGTTTAACAATTTTCATGCGTGATTGTGATTCATAGTTTAAGTCAACCTTTTCATAAAATTTAAATAATATTTTAATTATTATGACCAATTATGCAATGAAGATTATCACCATGATAAACTCCTCCATGTAGTGCTTATGTATCATGGGGTACTTTTTCTTCCTCCTCCGTGAAAGTGCTAATACCTTGAACTATTCCATTCATGAACTTCTACATGAATGAACTCCTTTAAATCAATTATAATGCATTCATAGATATTATCATCTATATAATCATGTATATAGGTGCATTAAATGATCATTGTAACCTCAATATGACTTTCTCATTTTTTGTGGCCACTCTGTTAATTTCATCTCTTCAATATAGAACTTTTCTTGTAGACATAGTATGGTCCAACTATTTTATGCCATAGTTTCATATAAATAACCATGACATTATCAAACCAGGAATAACATTAAAACATAACACAAATCTAACATACAAGATTGATGTTGGATATGATATACAAGAAATCATATCCTTCCAAAATAGTAAATTCTTAGAATGTGAATAGTGTATGTTATTTGTGATCCTATATTAAAAAATTACTTATAATATCAATTAATTTATTGCTAAAAATTTGTTCGAAATATACCATTAAATTAATTATATATTCCATGTTTCAAGGTTCCACAATGAAATCTCATATTGTGTATTTTTTATGTTTTATTTCCATACTCTTTTTATCGGTTTTGACCCACACTAGGTCTATTCCACCTCCCATAGTGGCTTTCAATAATCACTACTGATCTAGGAAAATAGTAATGATGCTAGTATGCTTGGGTGGTTTCCTTAAGGGCTCACCTCCTTTTTTTATTAACTCCTCAACTAACTCATTTCAAAAAATAAAACATTCTAGGAATATATAGTTCTATTTATTTCATATCTATCAATTTCAAGTACATATCTTTCTTTATAACATAGACTACATATTCCATGAACTCAATCCAAACATCGATTTATACCTTAAAAATATTTTCAATAACATCACATTATAAAATCATGGATTAAATAATTTTTTTGAGATTAATGAATAGTTTTCTATGAATAACTTAGAGTAGTGATTTGAGTTCTGGGAAACAAGTTCTACAGATATAAGTATCTGGGGTTACATAGATTTATTATTAGTATATAACTTGACAAGGCATTAAAAATACAATATGGAATAATTACAGACATAATTGTTTCCTATGTCACATGGAATAAAATATCTCCTAATTGATGTGTAAAATATTGCAATCATATTTTTTTCATGAGTAGAATAACATATTCCAAATAGTACTTTGGAATATATCTTGTAGTCCATGTTATATTCTGAAGTGTGATATCTCATATGTGTTATTAAAAAGGATAAATTTCAAATGTTACTTGGAGAAATACACAGATTTTTAGTTGGAACTACCTAACAGCACTTGAGGAAGTAGAAATGTATGATTTCATAGCTTTAAGACAAATGGGGAAACTAGTTTCCAGGGTGATACATAACTGGTATTACATTAATTAAACCTGATTTAGAATCCTAGTTTGGAAATGGTAATAAGTAAATAAAATAGAATACAACTAGTGATTTACATATCTAGATAGATTGAGTATGTTACGGATTTCAAGCAATCGTAATAAGTAGTTCATCAACGTTTGTTTCTAGCTATAGTTTAAACCAATGTTTCAAGTTTATAATAAGGGACAAAAGTTCAAAACTCTATGATATCACCTCTTAAATGACTTTCTCTAAGGGGTGAAGTCATAGTGATTATAATATTCATAATAATAGAATAGGACTTATAGTTTTAGCCATTCCTCATTATAAGCATGTTTATATGTGAGGTTAACAAATTTTTAGATGTTAGATCTAGTGAAAGTGGGAGTCTATTGGAGTTATTTCTTTAAATCAAACATAATTTTTTCACTTTTGGTTACCAAAATATTAAAAGACCTAAATATTAAAAAATATATAATCATGATATGATGTTTCTTCCACTTAACATTAATGTAATAATGTCCATGGAGAATCTATCATGTCAAAATGTTATAGAAGTTCCCTGCAATAATGAGAACCTTTATGTTTCTTAGCATTATTCCTAAACATATATTTTTTGGTCTGAATGACATCTATATTAAGTTACATAGATAATGTTAGACTATTGAGTGTTGGGGGATCATAAGATATTGATGTTTCTTCTCATTATGTATGTACTTGGTAATCTCTATGAGAACAGGTTATAAGAATAGTCCCTCTAATAATAATTCTATATGTAATATGTCATTAGATATTCTAATTTTTGACCATGACTGCTGTTATTTATACTTGTTATTATTAATAATGTATATCATGAATTGGGTACTTTTATTTATTGATGTAAACTATAAATAATTATTCTTGTGGTGAGGTAGGATGTTTTGGGTGTGTCACAAGTGATGTGACATTAATAGATATGATAAGAAATGACATTTCCATTTTGGGTTGTTGGAAGATGATATCTCAAACCCATTGATTGAAATAGAACTATCCAGTTAAATCTAGGGTCATTCTAATTCATCAATGAGTTCATTTTAGGTATTTAAATAATTATAATACATCACAAAAGTTAATGAAACAAGTATGTAACTTTATTGATGTGATATCGACACCAATTGATTATATTACATAATAAGAGTTCATATGTGGTTTTTATAATTGAAATATTAACTTCTTTTTCTATGGTTATCTTGATGTGTTTCTAGATGATATTTTATGACATTAGGTAAGACCACCTAATGCCACTAAGAAAGAGGCCTAAATTGTGAAACATTAATTGTATCAAGAATCTTAGTTCAATTACAGTTAAATTTAATATTATAAAAAAATTCCTCAACACTGAGGAATAAGAATTATACTGGTAATGTTGATCACATAAATATTGTAAACATTTATCCATGTTAGAATATATATGACTTTTTTATTAAATAATAATAATTTTCCAACTAAATAAAAAAAAATTGTTTATATTTTGTTTATTATTTTCATTGTAATGAAAAATTTATTATTTTTTTAATAAATATTTATTTAGTTATGTTAATAATAAAATAAATATTTATTTATCAGATTGTGAATATAATATTAATTAATTTATTTATTGAATATTTTATAGATATTAATTTAAAATAAATATTTATTTTTCAAGGTTCAATAAATACTGAGGAAGATTAATTGACTGAGTTAATGGTCTAATGGAAATGATATGTTTTATCTAACATTATTTAAATAAATATTACTTTATCTATTCAAAAGTTTATATTTAAATATATATGAGTAAGCGCACATCATGGAATATATTATTGTTATTGTTATTATTATTAATAGTATTTGATGTAAAAATTTGTTAGGATATATAGATCATTCAAGGTCCTTTTTGGAATAAATAGTTTTATAACCCTAATTATATAAACCAAATTATATCATTTCTGGGGTAATGAATTTTTTTCACAAAGATATTCTCTCATGAAAATTCCCTCAAATCCCAAGATAGATCCAATCAAGAACACTCTAAAATATATCCAACCCTCCTCCACTTTTAAGACTGATAGATCAAGAGAAGGAATTCTTCATGTCTGAAGGAATTATTGTTGGGATCAATGGTAAATGATACAACAGGATTGGTACCTTTGATTTAAAATATATAGTTACATTGTTAACATTTTTAGTTCTATTAGAGACATTACAAAATATATGGATCTCATTTGGATACCACTAGAGTAATTATTATTTCAATTTTTTATCACAATGACGGCATGAAAAGACTGTTAACAGGAATAATCAATAAAAATGAAAGAATTATCAATAAAATGTAATTATTTTTCTAAATTAATTATAAATTATATGTGAAGATATTCTATTTATAAATATTTTTAAGTTTATACATCTAGTTCTATGGATTTAAATCGATGAAATCATTTAGAAATCATTCTACAAGGGCCCAAATGTTGGTCCTATGACCTAGAACAATTATTTTGGACATATACATCATGTCAAAATTTTATTTTAATCTATCATTCAGGATTTATTAAGGTAATAACTCACAATATAAATATCTCATAATTAATAAATATTAATTATTATAGAAAATTCATGTAGTTTTAAAAATTAACTAAAAAAATAACCAAAGGTTAGAAGCTATATTTTGAGCCTAACAGAATAATCATTAATTTTTTTTGATGTCATTTACTTTGAAAAAATTAACATTTTACTACTTAAAGTGTATAATGAAATTAAAATAAACAATATGATAAGTCTAGATCAAGAAAAAAATCGGGGCACTACATCCCCCAACCTTTAAACCTTTTTATCCTCACAAATAAAACAACTCAAGTAACTAATTGAGAATCTCATAAAACTAGATTTTTTTTTGAAAATGACCCATCTTCACATGAACATAATATAACTTTGGTGGTATGGGATATAAGTGGACTCATGAAATAACCATATAAGAGTTAAATAATCTATTTTATTGCACACACTTGAATTTTTATTCCTAGATCATTCACTAGATCATATGATTTATTCGAACAATATTTTTTAAAGATTAACCGTAGAAGAAGAATATGATCTCCTTATGTGTGCCTCATAAAAACGTAACACAAATTATATTTTCCTCCCAAAAGGACCTACAACTACATAAAATTAAATGAAATCATAAACCATAGATATGAACTATGAATTAGTTTATCACTAAGGATACCTCATATGGGAGTATTACACTCCCCATAATTAAAAGCATATCATATACCTATCTCATTGGAAAAAATGATCTATGTTTAATTCCGCTACTTATTTATATAATGATCACACACGGGCCCTAGAAGAGATGCAAGGGATTATTCCAATCTATGTTTGATTTAGCCATTTTACATTAACATTCAATAAGGAATACACACTAAAGTTAGAAGCATAATGTAAAATGACAACACTACCTTCTTACATAAGTAAAACACTACACCTATATGTATAAATCAATATAAAATTGTTTCCAATAATAATAAACCCAATTTCTATTGTTGCTTACTTTTAAAAAAAATATACTTATAGAAATTTCGAGAAATTTCACTATGCTACTCAAGTTACCTAGTAACATACCAATCCTCATCAGTGAACCATTCCACAATAATATGAACTTAGCATTTTGGGTCATTTAGAAAATATTACCCTATCATCTTCAGAACCCTGGACAATTCCTTCCAAACACAAGAAACTAAAACAACGTTAACTGGGAAACATCCTTCATAAAATAGAATTAATAACTACATATTGGGAATAACTATATAATTTTTTGTACATGTTTACATAGGACTATATTCCACTGGGAATGATCAATTTAAAAATATGTTATCATTACACCCAATATGAAGACCAAGGTAAAGGAATTATCCAAATTGAGAAGTGGATTTAAATATCCAAACCATTTATAGGAACCTTAAATTCCACCACCTAGGAATATATAATGGTGATGGAACACTCATTTGATACCAAAATTATCAACCACTCTTATAGAAAGAAAGTGTGTGGGTACACAACTATAATTACTAAATCATGAGTAAAAAGTAAATTAATTAAAGGTTGGTATATTCTTGTGTTGACGAGTATGGGATCCTGTAATGAAGGGACAGTAGTCAAACCTAAAACCATAATGGGTGTCACCTGACCATAATCATCCATGAAAATACAGTTGAAAATTTCAATGAAAATATCAATCTATTTCCAGAAACAAGGATCATATATTCTAGGGGGTTCTCGACTAAAAATTCATTCATGGGGACTCATACACATGTGATGATTCATAAGAGTATAACCTCAATATTTATACCCTCTAAAAAGTTTATGATTAAACTACCGATTTTAAACAAATACAATACAAGAAAAATCCAAGGAGTTTTTAATGATGTTTGGAACCCTCAAAAAATACTCATACATGATCATGTTTCCCTATAGAGTGTCCAACATCTCATATTCGTGATTTATCATAAACATTGTTGGATTTAACCAAAATTTGAACAACGGGTCAATATAACACACACACTTTTCATAAATTGGTATTACATGCTAATAGATGAATATTCATAACATAACATAATGATTCATTCCAGAATCATTTAGTTCAATTGCCTTTGGAAACATGAATCCATAGAAAAATAATTTATAGGGGAACTACATCATCTCCCACTATGTTATTCATTAATATAACCCTTCTTATAAATATCATAAATAATTCATTTCTTCATAACTGAGGGAAAGGAAACATAACAAATGTTTATCTCAAATTCTCAATAATGGTTATAAAGGGATGTATCAACATAGAATGAGAAAAAGGGTATTAAAAATGATTATAATATTTAAAAACTTACCATGCATATCATAGATCATAAACATGATTCATGTTATAAATCTTAGTAGTTCATAATACATGAATCATAAATGAATCAAAGTACATAATAATTGAGTGCATAACACTGTCATAAGGAATATATTTGTGGTGTACACATAAGCATAGAAAATATTATTCCAAGTATATCAACCAAGAAATTTATAACATGTTAGGCTTGGGGTAACCACCCATTTACCTACTTCTAGCATTTCATAAACATCTGTGTAATCTTTTTGATCTTGGGAAATGTATGGTGTGCCCTATTTCAATCATGGGATAACCTCATGTGTACGATATTTTGGGCTTGTGATAACCTCCCATGTACCCTTTGAGCTCATAGAGCATTAATAATTACCCAATGAATTGGAGGGATATATAATTCCCACCCATAACATAATTAAATTATTAAATATTTGATCCATAAGATACTAAAACATTGGTATCATTAGAACCCATGAATTGAAATGGATTTCATAAACATTTGATCATACTATAACCCATTTAAGAGAAACCAATTTCATAAAAATATTTTCATCATAAAATTAAACCATCATAAAAAAGAGTGTTAATGGTATCATTGGATCATATCCCCATTAAAGCTTATGTAACATTAGATTATGTCATCTTATATAAATATTTATTCTGAAAGATCAGAAGGGACATTTCATGATGAAAATAACCTTTCCAAAATTAAAATAACCTTTTCAAAAATTGAAATTCAAACAAAAAACATCAAAACTTTTTATTTGAAAATAAACATTTAAAAATATAATGGAAACTTCAAAACATTGATTGATCATGATGGTAAAAAAATTTGTTTGTTCTGTACAGGTACAAATAAATATTACATTCACATTTTTTATAATAAGTTAAAAGTTTATTTTCCCTGCAATGACAAGAAGATTAATTATAAAACCTTTTAAAAAAATTAAAATATGGGTAAAAATGATTTTTAAAATTCATATAATAATATTAAAAAATTATTGAAAATATAATTAGGAAACATAGAAATTGAAGAAAAAGTTTGACTGAAGAGAGAAATAAAGATAGTTTTCTTAAAAAATACATTATTTTAGACTCTTGGGTGAATCAAGTGAGAAAAATAAGAAGAAAACATGTGATTTATAAAATATATATATATATATATTATATTAGAATTAATGTTTTTATTGATAGATATATCATAATATATCATTATCTGAAACCTAATCGTTAACAATCTCGATAATTAATGATATTAAAATATAAGACCTTTGCCAGTTTGGTATATTTTGAATCATAAGCCTCATTAAATAGAATTATATAGATATATATATATATCCCATTATTTTATAATAAGAATATTAAAATAAATTCACGGTAATTATATAAACAAAAAAAAAAGAAAAAAGTGGTAAATATGGAATGTTTCCCACGAAAATAAAAGTGAGACGAGAATCAATTACCATAAGTATTGAATTTCATTGAACACATTTGAACCTCCTATATAATAAATATTGATTTAATATACATGTATTAAATAAAAATAATAATATATAGCACAACTTATATGATTTATTAATGACCTTTTATTGCTCATTTATTAACATTTCCTTATTAAAATAACATTTTAGCTAAAAACATCTTTATTTTTCATGCATGTTTTGGTTCGGAATATTCAGTAGTTTAATGTTTATTATTCCACAATAATATATATAATTTTAAGAGTGATATAAATATCATATATATTAATTATAATTTAATTTATATTAATAAAAAAAGTTATAGATATAAAATGAATTTCACTACTCATGGAGACGGTATGTTGTATGCATGCATGAATATTGTTATAATTTTCTCAACTGATGGAATAAAATAAAAGTAAATAATAATTAACCTTTAAAGAATAATTATTTTTTCCAATATATCCTTTATATTAATCAAATCCATCCTTATTACCATCCATGTAAAAATAAAATGAAACACATTTCACATCGCTTCATGAAGGTGGTCTTCCACACATACACAAGAGTGACGTAATCATTTTATAATGGATTGGAAGGTAAGAGGGTATATGTGATATTATAATTATAAAAGTATACTAATTTAAGAAATATAAGTTACAAACATTAAAAAAATCAGTATATCCAACTGTTATAGGTTGTGATGGGAAATGAATTATATCGACTCGTGAGGCCGTAGTCTGTTGTATATATGATCGATGGTTTCCTTTCTGATTTTATGGAATAAGAGATTTATATAGGTAAGAAAATTAAAGTAATAAAATTAATTTGTAAGGAAGATACTATTGTTATTATATCATCCTAGTTTAAAAATATATAATATAGGTAGAATAAGAAATAAATAAATGTAATGTTATGAATTTTACCTCTACTTTGGAGAACCTCTTTAAGTTTATATGTAAATCTTTCACAGAAGGGTCTCATAATCAAAGTAAGGCCTCTCGAATATGGGAATATATGTAAGGAAGTTATTTGAATTAGTATTGGATAAACCAAAAGGCTTTCTATGTGTAAATTTGAGAGGATAGTTGGGGGCCTTTTATAAATGGTGGAGAGTACACACATAGAATTTTTTAAATGAAAATGTTATACCCATGTTTTTAAAGAACCAAAAAGCTTAAAAATATATTATTATTGAACATGATATATAAAATACAATAAAACAATAATTTAATAGTGATAAAATTTCCCATTTTTAGTGAAAAACAAGAACTTGATTCTAGAGCGTGATTAAAATCCCTATTCTTTTATTAGTACTAAAAAAATACTAATAAAGGAACACTTTATCAGTGATATAAAAAAACTATTATAGGGTCCCTTTATTTGTGATTTTTTTAACACCAATCAATTACCCCTTTATTGGTGCTTTTATTTAGTACTGGCAATGGCATCCTTTATCAGTGCTACCAAATGTGCTGATAAAGGGGGTCCTTTATAAACTCTAAAATAAGAACTGCTACAGGGACCCTTTATCAATGCTAAAAAAAGTAATGATAAAGGGAACCATTATCATCACTTTAATTATCAATGATCTAGTAGATCCTTATTAATGCTTTTAATAGCACTAATATAGGATACCTGTATCAATGCCTTTAATAGTGATGATAAAGGGGCATACTTCCATTTTTTTAAAATTACAGCACACTACAACTGCAAAACCATAAGAAAAAATGGTTGCAAATACATAATTTAAATGAAATAAAATCAAAAACACAAATACAAGAAAAAAAAATATTATAGATATTTCAAACATTTGTTTTTTAAAATTAAATTAGTATGTAAAAATTATGATAGACATTAAAAAACTTCTATATTTATTTTTCTTTATCCCCCAACCCTCGATCATGCTATTGTCGAACAGACCACCCAAATTTGAGAAAATGAATGCACCTATATAAGAAAACAATTATTATGTTACTAATAATATAAGAAATAAATTAAAAACAATGTTTCAATTTTAAACTTAAAAAATATACATTAATTTATACCTATAACACTGTGTATCAGATTGAATTGTGATTTATTCTAACATAACACACCATTTATTGTTCATATACAAGAATTATCTCTTGGAAAATTAAAGAAATAAGTATAAGATCAAAATTTATAAGGAAATTAATTAATTAATAGCTAATAAAATGATGATAAAACAGTCTAAGATTGTTTTCATAGTTTTGGTAATATAATGCACATTTTAAACAAAAATGGATCTTATGTATTAAAAATACACAATTCAAGTAAAACCAAACAGATTATATGTTGGAATGATGTGTGGTCAATTTTTATATATCACAACTGACTTATGGTTTGTTTTTATAAAGTATCAAAAAAATATGAATTTTTTTCATGGTTTTTGAGTATGTCACGTGTGTTTTTTTAATAAAATATAATTTTAAAATGGAAACACGCACTTTGAGTCATAAAATCTACATCATGTATCTATTTGATGCAACAAAAAATACAAGTTGTAAAAAATGTTTTATGAATTTTATTATTATTTTTTAAGACAATACAATCGTGTTTTCTCAGTGTTCATTGGGTGACACAATTTTCAAACTAAAAAGTTAATTTTAATATGATAGGAGACACTTAGAGTCATAGAGGGAACATCATATATCATATTGAGGTGCAAATGATTCATATATATTAAAAAAATGCTTATGGTTAATTTTTCTAAAGTATCCAAAAATAATCCAAATGCATTTTATTAGTTTTGAGTATGTCACTTGTCTTTTTTTTCTAAAATTAATGTCAATTTAAAATAAAACGGAAAACGTACAGTAATATTGTTCACAAAATGTTTTACATTGAGGTGAGACTATATCCTACATTTCACAAATGACATTTGAATTATTTTCCAATATTATTAAAATAATATGAATGTGTTTTCTTGGTTTTGAGTTTTTCACTTTTCTTTTTTACTAAGATTCCATTTTAAACTAAAAACACAAACATTGAGTTATTCCATTCACTTCTAATGTCTTTTGAAATGATTATGATTCCTAAATATTATAAATGACATATTATTCATTTTAATAAATTATTACGACACTTTGATCATGTTTTCTAGGGTTTCAGTGAGTGATAGACTTTTTGAACTAAAATAATAATTTTGAACTGATAAAAGAAAATTTGTGTTATATAATTCACATTGTGTATTTTATTTATGTATCACTGATTCATATACATCAAAAAATCCTTATGGATAGTTTTTATAGAGTATGCAATAAGTCCAAATTTGTTTTCTTTGTTTTGAGTGTGTCACTTTTTTTGTACTAATTTTACTATCAATCTTAAAAAAGAAGACACACTTTCAGTCATATTGGTCACACCATGTGTTAAGTTGAGATTTGTATGATTCCTACACTTAAAAAATGACTTACGGGTCATTTTCCTAATGTATAAAAACAATCTAAATGTGTTTTTCAGTTTTGAGTTTGTTACTTTTCACTTTTAATAAAATATCATATTCAACTGGAAACACGTAATTTGAGTCATGCTAGTCACATTTAATTTCATTTTGATGTGTGACTGATTATAATATGTAAAAAATTACTTATTAATCTATTTCATAAATTATAATTACAATAAGGGAATTTTTTATCTGTTTTTACTGAGTGACACACTTTTTGAACAAAAATTTAAATTTTAAACTGATAAAGATCACTTTGAGTTATAATGGGAACACTATGTATTAGACTAAGATTTTTATTATTTCTATATGTCGAAACTGACTTATAAATCATTTTAATAATGAATAAAAAAATATTAACGCATTTCATGGATTTGAATATGTCACTTTTCTTTTTTACTAAAATTAATTTCAATTTTAAATAAAAATACTCACTTGTAGTCAACTAGTCATATCGTTCATAGGATTAAGGTTTGGTTGATTTTTACACATAATAAATGACTTATGGATTTTTTTCCTAAAGTGTCAAAAAAAGTCTGAATGTGTTTTATTGGTCTTAGGTTGGTCACTTATCATTTTTAATAAAATTTCTTTTTAAAATTGAAACACACACTTTTATTCATATCACTCACATTGTGTGTTATTTGGATGTGAGACTAATTCCCATGCATCAAAAATTAAATAAAAATAATTTTCCTAAATTATCAAGAAAACGTGGGTGTTTTTTCTTTGTATTTAGTGAGTGACCTGCTTCTTGAACTAAATTTTCAATTTTAATTTGAAAACGGACACTTTGAATAGTATAGGGAATACCATGTCTAGAATGGGTTTCCTCAATGTTGAGAATGTCACATGTCTTTTTTTATAAAATTAATGTCAATTTCAAATAAAAAAACATTGTTCGAGTCATATCGGTCACACCAAGAATTAGATTGAGGTGTGTCTGATTACTACACATAAAAAATGACTTATAGATCATTTTCTTAAATTAACAAAACAATATTATTTGTTTTCTTATTTTTGAATATGGTACTGGTCTCTTTTACTAAAATTAATGTCAAAAATATATAAATAAACACACTTGGGGTCATACCGATCATAATGTGCATCGAATTGAGGTGAAGATGATTAGTACATATAGAAAATGTCTTATGGATCTTTTTTTAATTATAATAATAATGAAAATGTGATTTCATTGTATTGAGTTTCTCACATGTGTTTTTTACTATAATTAAAGTCAATTTTATATATAAAAATACACATTGAGTCATATCAATCCAACCAGGTGTCCAATTGAGGTGACACTGAAACCAACACATCACAAAAATACTTATGGATTGTTTTTATAGAGTATAAAAAAATCGGACTGTGTTTTATATATTTTGAGTATGTAATGGGTGTTTTGAACTAGAACATAAATTATAAACTCAAAACATTCATTTCGAGTTATACCAACCACACTTTGTATTAGATTGATGTCTGAATGACTGAGTTTGGGATGTGTGTTTTACTTTCAACTGTCTATAACAAGCTAGGAATGATAGATGGTCCATTGGATGGAAGAGAAAACACCATGATTCCCAAAATTCGACATCCAAAAGAAACATGTTCTCTCTTTTCTGGATTGCAGCTAATTTTTGACAGAAAAAATATGAATTCCTAAAACATCAATGAAGAATTTAAATAATTATTAGAAAAAATGATAAGTAAATTAACATAAACATATTAGATAAAATAGTGAAAATTTTACTAAATAAGTAGAAGGAATTCACCTTTTAATGAAGTTTGTATAGATTCTTGACCCATTTCATTACTGTCATCATCTCAGCTGCAACCTCGATGTCGAATCTCTCATGAGCACAAACAGCATCAAAAAAACATCATAACTTGATAAAAAGAATCCCCCTATATCGTAAAACAATTATTATTTTAGTAATACTATAAACAAAAAAAATAAACATAAATATGAAACAATACATTAATAAAATATCAATTTTAAAATGATACCACAAAATTTGGGGCATATATTGTACATTGTGTATTACATTGAGGTATGGTTGACTCATACATGTCACAAATGTTTGAGGGGTGGTTTTCCTAAAGTATTAAAGTAATCTCAATTCATTTTATAGGTTTTTAATATGTCATTTCTCTATTTTACTAAAATGTAAATTTTAAACTCAAACCATATAATCTGAGTAATATCGGTCACATCATGTTTCCAATTTATTGCGATCAATTCCTACATGTGAAAATTAATTATGGATCATTTTAGTAAAATTAAAAAAAATACAACCCCATTGTCTTAGTTTTGGATATTTGACACTAATTTTAAACTAAAATGGGATATTTCTATTAAAAACACACACTTTTTGTCATATCAATCACATAATTTCTAAGATTGATTTGTGGTCAATTCATACATGTGAGAAATGAATTATGTATCATTTTTTGAAGGTTTGAAAAAATATAATCCCATTTTCTCGGTTTTTATTATTTGATGTATTTTTTAAACTAAAATGAAACATTTGTATTAGAAACGCATACTTTGTTTAATACCAACCACATTGGGTGTCGGATGGAGGTGCGATAAATTCCTACACTTGAAAAATGAAATATGGATAGTTTTTGTAATGTTTAAAAATAATCCATATTGTTTAATCATTGTTTACTATTTAATGTATGTTTTAAACTAAAATAAAACATTTATATTGAAAAAATGTAATTAGTGTCATACCGACCACATTGTGTGTAATATTGGAATGCAGTCAATTACTACATTTGATAAATGAATTATAATCCATTCTCATAATGTATGAAAGCAATATGACCTTATTCTCTTTGTTTTTAACATATTATGTGTGTTTTAAAATAATGTGACAATATTAAAAAATATGTATGAAATAAAAATGATATGTAAATTTACTAAAAAAGTGTCATAATATGTTGATAGAATTAAATAAATAAGTAGTATAAAGTCAAATATTCATTATATATGTATATATTTTAACACCATGTATTCTGTTAATTAATTTCTAAACAAATTGATCCCCTCTATTATGATTCTACTTGAAAAACATTTCTAAATCCATATATAAGAATTTTGATACTAATTTTTCTCACTTTTAATATATTTATAAGGTTATAGAACATTCTAGATGACAAAAATATATTTTAATCACATAAATTTCATTTCATAAAACTTTTATACACCACATACGCTACCTACTCATCTCTAAAATAAATTAATTATTTTTTTAAGTTTTAAGGTTGTTAAAAATATTGGTAGTAATGAGAAAATATAGAAAAAAATAATTAAGAAATATTTTTATGAAATTTTAAATACCTTCAGAAATTACTTATTTGGGGATTTAGGACTTTTCATAGTTTAAGATCTCTTGCGTAAATTTTCAAACATGCTATCAGTAATGAGTGATATTATATTACTTCAGATGCTACATTAATATTGACCATAATAGGTAAATTGTTTTGAAATATGTTTCAATATTTAAATATTTCTATATATATACTTTAATCTTTTTACATTTTAAGTAATCTGTGAGCTTTTAGTATTTAGTCATGGACTTTATGACATGATTTATCCTATAATGAGGGATCACCCTGTCATAACAAAATTCTAATTAAAACACATACTGAAATATAAAATTTGATTTTCATTTATAAATTTTTTTTTTAATGCAAAAAAATTCAAAATAAAAATAATGTGTGCTTGTGTTTCTAGATATCCAAGAATTTGATCCAAATATATATATATATATATAGGGCTTCTAAATTGATTTCAATCTGCATCTTGTTCTTCCTAATAAATCAAAAACAAATAAGAAATGAAAAAAATAAAAATATATTTTAGTTGACTAAACTGTAGATTTTAAACCCCACATTGTAAGCATAAAAAAAGTGTCTTTCATCTATTATTTTTTTCTCAAATGCATCGTTTACCATATCTTTTTTCTCATCAATTTATTCCTTCTCTAAAAAATTATTGTGTAGAAATGATATAGGGATTAATGAATCCAAATCGTACTTTACATGTTTTTTCATTTATATATTAGTAATATAATATCCTATAGAAAATATGAATAGTTTTTAATATTAATGAACATATTATAATTTTTTTGGATATATGTATTATGAAAATATACCTTATATATGTATTCACTAATGAGACTTATGACCATTCAAACTTGAGAATCTCATTTATACTCTCAAGACAAACTATGTTTGTAATGAAAGATCCAGAAAATTCTTCTTCATATTTAATGTATGACATATCCAAATCATAAAATTTGGTCTCCACATTAAGTTTTAAAGATAATAAATGTTCAATTGGAACTAGCAGGAAAAAGGTACTCCATGAAGGTCCTTTTGTTTTCTTGGTTAATTCACTAGATTGTCTTGATCCTACCATATATTTCCTTGTTTCATTGTCTATTTGTAAAAACATACCTCACTTCTGACCTTATTTAATCCACCTATATAGTTTTTTCAATAAATTTTTTAAATACATACCTCAAGTGTCTTTATAAGATTAGGTAGTCATGCAATGATTGTTTCAATAACATCATTAACTATTGTAATATCTCGATCATCAAGTGTAACATGAATCTTAGTGGTTAGCTCTTAAGATAAAACAATCCCAACTCTCATGTAACTATTTGAGAGTTATTTATTTTTCAGATTTTATCCTAGGATAATATAATTTTTACCCTATCAACAAGGTGATTCATGGGTGTTGATATATAGAAATCACATACCACTTCACTATAAATAATTTTAGAAATATAATGTTATCACAAGTTTTTGTATTCAAATTTTAGAGGAGAAGTAAAGAAAAAATTTATTACCTAATGTAAGGTATTATTTTTAGGGGAATGAATTGTAACACACAAATATTTTGTTATTTTTTAATTAATTTTGTCTTATTGATATTTTTTCATTTTATGAAACAATGAATATAGATTTTTTTTATGAAAGCACTAAGTTTGGATTGTGTTATATTAAATAACAAGTAAATATTTAACTAAATGAAACACTTAAATCATCTCTCGATAAATGAAACACAATATTTGAATTTTTTTACAAGCAATACAGAGTCCCTTTTATATATTGTGTTCCATGCAAGGTTGAGTTTTACTAAACCATAATATACTATTAATATTGTTATTAAAATATTATTGTAGTTACCATCTAGCTATTGGAATGGAATTTAAAGATAAAAGTAACTAAATTTTTGAAATATGGTTTACATATATATATAAAATGAATCCTTTGGTTATAAATTATTAAATGTGAGGGTAAGAACAATTTTTAAATATTGAAATTACTTTTCTAAGAAGACTATTTTTCTATTTCTAAACACAATTTTATCTCTATAAATAAAATAAACCAATTTTTAATGATTTTTTAAACAAATTTTTTATAATATGTATTCAATAAATATTTGGATACTCCTATAATTTATTTTATAGTTATAATAAAAGAATAAATCCAATTTTATGTATAAAAAGATTTATTTTTCTAAAAGGTATTTTTACTACCTTGTAATGGAAAACCCATTTTAAATATAATTTATGAAACATTTATAAATGTTATTAGAAAAAATGAAATTAATTTTTGAAATAGAGATAAAAAATTACTTTGGAATAATTATTGGTATTTTTAAAATAAATTTAATATTTTGATAAATAGTTAAAAATACTGAATTTTAATTGAAAGCATCTTTTTTATTTAAATAATTTATATGGTTATATTATATTTGAAATTGTTTTCAAATTTTAATCAATTAAATTATACATTAGTTAGTCCAATTTATGTTATTTTAATGAATATCATATTGAAATTGGATATGAAAGCATTTTAAACATTTGGTTATTTTACTTTAAAAACATGGTTTGTCATCCCTTCTGTGGGATTAATTTTAAATTTATTTCTACCAGTTAATTGATTAGAATTTGGAAAAATGGATTCCATATTTGGAATCAAAATAATTTATAATTTATAATAAGATAAACCTAGTTTGTGACCAAAAATATTAGGGGATGTAATTAAAATTAATTACTGGGATTAAGGTACAAACAAGATTACATAGTGATAAAACTTTAATTTAAGGGGCCATATTAAATAGAAACATGTCAAAAGTTCATTGGTGGTAAATATTTTGACCTATTACCTATTTTATCCAAACTATAAAATTTTTGGATGTACAATTTTCATGGGAGACCTCTCAATATTTTTTACTTTTTTATATTTACACGAATTTCACTCCTCCTCCACTATAAAAGGGCACTCACCTCCCCCCCCCCCCACTTCCTCACACATATATATCCACTTTTTATCATCAATAACATTCTTAAATAAGATCTAAACTTCTCTACCATCATCTTAGAGTCCTCACTTTTGGCATAAATGAAACCAAAGAATCCCTTTGGTGCAAACCAAAAAGAGTTACCCAAAGAAGAGGTAACATCCTTCCACAAGCTCTTTTATTTTGTTTGCATTATCCACCCCCAAAATTATTCATATTCCACAATTATATAAAAACCAAATTATCCATAATATTATATTATAGTGTTATTATATGGTTTCTACCTACACCTATGCACCCTTCCATCAAATGGGTAACAAAATTACTATTCTTGTCTACAGAGGACTACCGGATCGTGAAACGATGTCTGTTGTTTTTCCTTTGCCACATCTCATGGTTAGGAATTATGATGGACATAATGTTTTTATATGTTATATATTGTATTTATGAGGACTTTACGATTTATTGATTATTATATTAAACATTCCTTCATGATTTCCATTTTGTGTAAATTCAATAACATTATTTGTGGATGTGTGGACTACCGCATCCTCAATGCAATGCCATTCGTTCACACTTTAAATGTAATATATTAAGGATGATATTAGTAAAATTATATGATATGTATAACATAATAATTATATTGTAATTACATTATATATATATATATATATATTTATTTATATATTATTTACTTTTATTCATTCAATATGACAAGAAAATAGAAGCAACTTTCATGCGTACATATGACCTATCGTCTCCATGAATAATGTATTTAATTTCATATTTATATATTTTAAAATTAATTATAAATACATATATAATGAATATATATGATATTTAGATCATTTTTTAAATTTTTATATAAGTAAATCATGATCTATGTTTGGGGATCAAGAATAAAAAGTTAAAATATATATGAAAATCAAAGCAGATATTACCTGAAACGTAACATTAACATGGAATTATTATTAAAGAAATAATATAAAGTCATAATAAAATAATATATGGTAATATATATTAATATGGTCTATTTTTCTCATATCTCTTTTCTTTCTATGAGATATGTGTGATATTCACCACTTATTTTTATTGTATGGTGTAGATACTACCCTATAAAGTGTTATTTCATGAATTTAATTTATCTAATGATATTAAAAGTTTCAATTCATTATATTCTTTCATGTGGTTAATGACTCAAATTTTACTCAAGTAGTAATGAGATTTCTAGACTTAATTTTATTTCTGTGATACTTATGCCTTATTCACCACTCATTTATTTGTGTGGTGTATATACTTCTCGTGAATATATTACTTAATTATAACACTTAGTTTTATGGGTATTTAAATATCTATTTTATGATATCAATTTAATGGGGTTATGTTTCAAAATTTACCAAATCATACAGTAGTTTTTTTTACAATTTTCCTTCTTTGAGACACATGTTATGTTATCCACCTACATTATTTATGAGGTGTACATACTGAGCTATGTCATCTTATATCATGAATATACTTATTTTAATTATATTTTATGATTTATGTAGTTTTATTCTCTCATTGTGATTATGATTCAACATTACCAGAGTGGAACGAGTGTATTTCTATAGTCTCATCATTTATTGGGATTGTTTATGTTTAAACTTCCATTGATGAAATCATATAATCCATATCTCAAAAAATATCATAAATATTCTTATAATAAGTTTATTAATGACATATTATTGTAGGGGTACAGTGTTTTTATTATTTTTAATCAATATAATTAAGTTAATGTTTTTTTGAAAATCCTACTTTATTTCCAACTTTAGTTAGAAATCTTTTTTATTCAAAAACCATGTTATCAAAAAAAATGTTTTTAAATGATATTTGAAAATAATTTTCCAGGAAAATAATTTTAAAAAAAATTATGGTTTAAATAATGTTCAAAATAATTTCCATGAATCCTTTATAAGTTTTCAATGAAAATGTTTTTCAAAAAATTTTCAATATTCCTTTATAAGTTTTTAAATATTAAGGTTTTATAAATGTTTTCATCCTCCATTTATAAGTTATCAAAGAAAATGTTTTTAAAAAAAAATTTAAAAATAATTATTAAAAGTGAAAGGTAATTTTTATAAAAAAAATTAAATTGTTTAAAAAGCATATTCAATATGTTTTCAATATTATTTTCAAAGTAGAGGATTTTGAAAATGTTATTTGATTATTTTCCTTAAGGACTAGTCAAAGTGATCCTTTAAAATAATTCTCCATCTAAGATTATATCCATTGATATAGTCATGCTTTCATAGAAATCTCATCCAATGACACAATTCATATTCATTATTTGAATGGATTATGTTTTTATGGAATGATGCTTATGGAAACCATTTCTTTTCCATGAGTAAATTAGGTTTCAAAGAGATTGACATCAAACCCAATTATAATTTATGGGTTATAACATGATAAAAGTAAATGAAACCCACTTTCTTTTATGGGTTATTATTGGATAAAATTGTTACGAAACCTATATATTTTCCATAGTTTATGATATGATAAAATGTATATGATACCCATTTCATTTCATGGGTTATGATATGATGTTTATTATACCCACATCTTTTTATAGGTCATGATATGATGAATGTTTTAAAATGTAGTGTAACATGTATGCATGATTTAATTATGTGATAGGAAGAAGCTATAACAACCTCCAATGCATTGCGTAATGATATATGTTATATGATCTTAGAGGGTACATGGGTTGTTGTTCAAGTCTTAAACAAGAGGGTACATGAGAGGGAATCTGAAGCTCAAAACAAGAGGGTACACGAGAAAACATAACAAGACCCAAAAAAATTGGGTACATGGGAGGGAATACCAATCCCAAAACAAGAGGGTACATAGGAAGGCATCCCAATATTTAAATAAGAGGGTACATGGGAGAGCATCTCAATCCTGAAATAAGAGGATCTGTGGGATGGAATCCCAAGACCAAAACAAGAGGGTACATGGAAGGGAATTACTAGCCCAAAAATAATAGGGTACACAAGATGGAATCCCAATACTAAAATAAGAGGGTACATGAGATGAAATCCCAATATCAAAATATGAGGGTAAAAGGGAGGGAATCCAAAGACTGAAATAGGAGGGTACACAGGAGGGCATACCAAGCTAAAAACAAGAGGGTACATAGGATCAAATCCCTTTCAAGAATGGAAAGGGAACATTTGAGGGCATCCCAATCCGAAAAAAAGAGGGTATATGGGATGGAATCCCAAGCTCAAAATAAAAGGTTATATAGGTGGGTACCCTAAGCTTGAAATAAGAGGGTATGAGTGAGGTAATCTCAATCAAGAAGTAGGTGAATGGGTTATTAGCCCAATCCTATCATGTTAATAAGGTCTTGTTAGGTATCCTAGAAATTGGATTTTATATGCTTATGTTTTTTCCACATTTACATGTATTATTCCTCTATTATTCTCTCATAGTTTATGCTCTTTATTCCGTTATGATTCATGTCTTATGAATTTCCAATAATTATGCCATGACTCTTGATTGTGGTATTCTATATAAGGAGTATGATCATATAATGTAATGATCATGTCATAAAACTCTTATTCTCATGCTATTCTTACAAATCTCCCATGTTTTCTTTTACTAATCATCTGAGATCACTCCTTTTTATCTTTTGTTTTCCCATGTTCTAGAGAACGGTTTTAAGTAAAATTACTAAAGGGGAAGATAATTGTGGTAAAAATTGAATATCATTTACTAAATCATAATATTTTGTTCCACGATATAAATTACACTAAACTATTACTGTAACACCCCAAATATTTTTTGGTATACCCTTTTTTAAATTTAATCTCTTTGATATCTTATGTTGCACGCAACACCCAACATAACCATACATTGAAAAAGTATTATAACTTATCCATTAAAATGGAGGGTATTAATAGGATTAAATTAATTTTGAAGATATTGTTTAAAAAATTTACATATAATAAATTATTTGGTGACCAATTAGTTAAATAAAAAAAATCTTTTTTAAAATAATTTTTTTCTAAAACACTATTTAAATTCATACAACTGTGTTTTATAAAAATAAAAAAAATAATATTTTTAGGATTATATTAATGATATATATATATATATATTAAATATAATTTTAACATTCATCCTATGTGTTTTATAGACATGATATTAAAACAAATCCAATTTTATGCATAAAAGATGTATTTTTTTTAAAGACGGTTTCACATCCTTTGATGGTGCACTTATTTTAAATCTAATTTTTCACACTTTTATAAATTATATTTTTAAAAAATAAAATTCTTTTTTTAAATCATAATAAAAAATTAATTTCATTGAATTTTTTGTATTTTTCTGATAAGTTTCATGTTTTGATGAATAGTAAAAAAACTGAATTTTAGTCGAAAATTACTTTTTCGTCTAAATAATTTAAACGGTTAAATTATTTTTTATTGGTTATAAAGTATTAATAGATCAATTTTATATAATTTAATTTAATTTATTTCACTTGAATCAGTTTAACATTGAATTTGGATATAAAAACATTTCAATCTTTTGAAAGTTTTCAGTTTTAAAACACATCTTCTCATTCAGTCTACATGATTAATTTTAAATTAATTTCTTCTAATTATGTGCTTTGAATTTTGAAAAATGGATTCAATATTTGGTATAACAATATAAAAATTAATTAAATATGTCCCTTTTATGTTTGGGCAACATAAATAGTAATTTTAGTAATTTTTTTATTACCATGATTAAGGGTAAATTGGGAAATTTATGATAAAAGTGATACTATAAATATTATAAAATTTCCCAAACAATTGTGTTAATTTTATTTAGTGAGTTATTTAAGACCTAAATCATTATTTTTAATATTTTATAATATCTTAGAGTGAAATGGATTACTTTAATCCTTTTATAGTGTTTTATTTTGTGGAAAGTCAAATATGTCACACTCATGTTTTTAATAAGTATTACATTTTTAATATATGATTATTTAAAATTTATATTCTAATATAAATAATTATTTAAAACATAATATTTTTATATTCATAATGATGATTTATTTTTAATTTTTAGGAAATAAATAATAATAATAATAAAGGCTTATACAATGATGATACAATAATTTCATAAATAATGACAATGTCAAATAAATGAATATAAAAATATTAAAAAAATAATAATTTGAGATAATTAATGTAATAAAAGAATTTAATATATTATTTTCATATTTCAGAGTTGTTCTCAAATAGATTTTTAATTGATATAATGTTTTTATTACATTTTTAAAAACTCAAGTGACGAATAATATCAAAATTAACATTAATGATATTTTAAAATAAATTGTATTGTAATAAATAATATAAAAATTATAAAAATTTAACATTCATACAAATTATTGGGATATGTTTTAAAATTTCATTAATTATATATTTATTATTTTTTTCATTTTATAATAACTATATTTACCCTCATGTGGTAAAAACACATGTTGTCATGGTTAGAGTTAAAGAGATTAACTAAGGGTTAAATACAAAAGACAAGGGTAATAATGAAACATAAAATTGTATAAAAATTATTGTATTATATTATTTAGAAAAATATGCATAATATATTTTAAATAACTCACTTTGTATTCATTTTTAATTGAAAATTAATTCTGGTTAATTTAATATTTTTTACAGTTTCAAAAAGTGCCCCTCACCTCAATTGTAAAAGGGCACCTCTTCCCCCACTTCTTAACAAAACCTTTACATTTGTAGATAAAAAAACCTTAAAATTGGTCTTTAAAACATCCTTATATAAGTTATTTATATTCTAGTATTCCAAAATGACTAACTCTAGATACCTTAAGAAGAGATCTGAAGGTAGTCTCCAAAGAAGAGGTAATTGTTTTAACTAACTCCTCTAAGTTCATTTCTTCTTCTACTTATTCCTCTTGAGTTTTTTACTTTATTAAGTAATAAATTAATTATAATATATATTATTATATTTTTCTATGATTATGGAAAAACCATATTCATCCTTTTATCCATCAAATGAAAAAAACAATGTTTGTGTGTACGTACGACTTACCGTCTCCACATTGAGGTGTAATCTGTTTTCATCACCAAATTACATTGATGGGTATAATGATGGAAAATGGATATATTTTATAATTAGGAAATTGTATTGATTTTTTAAAATTTAATATATCAACCAATTTCTTACCTTTTCACCATTAAGGGAACGATACCATCACTCGTGCCTACGTACAACCTACCAACTCCACGGCGTGATGTGATTCGTTTTTCATTCTAACTATTCAAGAATAATTATAAAAATTTATTTAATGAATAAATATGATATATATGAACATATTATCAATATGGATGTGAAATAAATATATATTATTAACAATAAACAATACTTACATGATAAAACATGAATAAGAAAATGTAGGAGGTAACAAAGGAAACAAGGGAAATAATTAAATATTATTAACAAAACGAAATTAAAGGATCATATATGATATTATAAATATTAATAATGTTATTATATAAGTTAATAACATGATTAAACCCATTATACATGCAGTTAAAGCATGTTACAATAAAGGAATCATAAGGAATGAGACTTTGTCTCAATCTCCTTTCATCATGGCATAGTGTGATTTAAACAACCACATTCTTTCAGGAGCTATATATACAGACCCTAGGACTTATAATATTTTTAATTTATTTATTATTGTGATATTTAATGTTTGTTATGTTTTATTCTTTCTTGGGATTATGATTTAAATTTTTAATGTTTTTTGGGAGACATTAAATGTTTAATGATTTCATTATCAAATCATTTTCTCAATGTCAATATTCTTGATATTATTTTACATATTTATTTATATGGATATAAAATTATTATAAAGGAAATTTTATGTCTTTTTTTAATTTCATTCAATTGTTTTCAAAATTAATATTTTTACATGTTTTAAATGGAATGATTTGTAAAACAAAAAAAGGAGTAATCAACTTTTAACATACTTGATTACAACGACATTCCTGCCACCAGGACTATTATTTAATTTATAGATTCCGTTGAAATATTAAAGATTTTCTTAATTGAAAACCCTTATTCCCTTATTTTTTGGGATATTTTTTATTTAAAATGGTTATTTATAAAATAAAATGGTATTTTTTATGAATTTTGTTCCCATATGGGCTTAATAGTAGTTTTCCATATATAACATTCCTATTATTTTATTGCATTATTGTAATTTTTATCAACACCATTTGTTGAATAATATGATTCATTGAGATTTATCTCTTATGATATTTTTTACCGTATTTTATTGAATTTTTTATGATCAGTTTGACTATAAATTCACTATTTAGATACCATTATTGGATTATGGTTAAATTATTCGCATTTCATATTTTAGTTTTTAATATGAATGTTTATGTTGATTAGGTTTCACCCCATTCATATGAGGAATTAATTAGATTTATTAAGTGTTTGGTGGGGCCTGTTATAGCCCCTCAATGCATTAATAGGTTTCATAAGACAAAATAGATATGGTTTTGGCCAAGGCCTTACCCAGTTATAATATTTTTGGAATGAAGCCTTGATAAAGTAGGACTCATGGCATGAATCCTTGATAATAATATATTTTTGGAAAGAATCCCTGATGGTATGTTATTGATATCCATCATTATGAATTCCATCATTATGAATTTTGTTATTTATTTTCCATGAGATTCTTTGACTAGTAGAATACCCCTACTTTTGTTTTCTAGCTCATGTGATCATTTAAATGGCATGTGTTTTAGTTATTTATCTTGACATATTGTTTATACAATATTAACTAATATAATCTATTATACACTTAACCATATTTGTCATTTGATCTCACACCTTTCATATGTTTTATTCTCCTTAGGATTCTAGGAAGTATATTATGACACTTATGCATGTTTACACAAAAGGGGGTAATGGAAGACTCGATAATTTTTTTTGGTATTTTTCATTTTAAAATATAATTTGGATTTCAAGTTTGTAACTAGTTTTCCTAGACTAATAAACTATTTAGACCTTTTTGATTTATTTTACAGTATCTTATGCACATGTAATAAAGTAAGGCACTAGATCCAAGATATTATGGTTGGGGTCTTTATAGTTAGTATCAGAGCAATTTTAGTAGAAACATTTGGAAGTACATTTTGGAAATCATGGATTAGAAAACATAACCATGTCACAAACTTTGAAGATATTTATATATATAAGATACCATCATATAGATTTGGTAAAGACAATGAATAATCTATGTCAAACCTAATGACTCATATATTGGGAATAATATATCATGATTTAGATATCCTATAAATGATTCTTCATGACTATATCACTATGATTAATGTTTCTAGCAATGTTCTTTGGGTTTTGGTAAATTGTTAGAATTAGTAAGGTTATACGAGTAATGTTTATACTAATTATGATAAATAGACTACAAAAGAAAAATTAATGGAAGGAAGTATTAAAGAATAACATGATTAATCATAGTTAATGGTTTAAGAATGATGTATAGTGATTACATTTCTTGTGCATTTGGATTTAATAATTACTTCATAAATGGTGATCTAGTTATAAGAATCATGAGATATATAAGTATTGTACCATAGTACTTCATCCTTAATTATTTGGAAGCATGAATGTTTTCATTATGGTTTTTAAGATGATAAAATATTTTGTATGTGACAATATGAGCTACATTATATTGTTTTGGGAATATAAATTTAAGTTTATTTTTGGAATTTAGTGACCTTAATTCAAAAAAAAATTGAAATTGTATTTGGACAAAAGTATTTTGAATGAGTTTTAAGGTATCTACTCATGGAATGGATTAAGTTGAAAATTGGATATTAATTTTTGATGATAAAGTATTATTTATTGGATTAAATGTGATAAAAATTTTGGTTTCAGTAAACATTTATAGGATGAAAGAATTAATTTTGGTCCATTTGATTCATCATAGTGTTTCAGTCATTAAAATTCATCATGAATATCATTCTCCACCTGTATGAAATGACATCAAAATAGATTAAAGCACAACCAAAGAATGAGATTATTCTAATTTCATGGAATTTAAATAAGTAAGTTTATTATCTAATTTTATTATATAACTATCAAAATAGACCCTCAACAATAGGAAAAATATTTTGGAATAAAAATGTTATCCATTTATTTTTCTTTTTGAGAAATAAGTTGTCTTTTAAATGATAAAAAATTTACGAGTTTGTGGTGGTTAAATTTATAATGACCTTGTTATCTATAACCCCCATTAAAACTCAATAATAAAATTTCTCTTCTATGTCCATGTTTTCAATTTTCGTTACTTTTCTCAAATTCGAGAGCCTAATTTTGTGTTATCCTTATCATTTCCATTTCCCTCTCATTAATAGGATATTTTATTAACCATATTTACAATATTAGATTTCCATAAAGTAATTTTAAAGTATAAACATTGTATTTTTTAGGTTCAATTTCAAATTAATAGGATTCACTTTAATGAATGAGGGTATAATATAAAACCTAAGGATTTTATAGTATGCCTCTTTTTAAATTTAATTTCTTTGATAGTATACATTGCACGGAACACCCTTTTTAATCATACAGTAAAAAAATAGAATAACCTAGTTTTTTGAATGGTATTAATTAAAAGAATTAATTTAATTATGAGAATATATTTTAAAAATTTAAATATAAATAATTATTTGGTCACCAACTATTTAAATGAAAGAAACCCTTTTTTCAATAGCAATTTTTAAAAATATATAAATAAGAAAAATATTGTTTTATATAAGAAATAAAAATAATCACACTTTAGGATTATATTAATGAAATATATATATATATATATATTAATCAATATAAAATTTAAAATTCATCTTTCATGCTTTTTAGACATTATATAAGAACAAATCCAATTTTCGGCCTAAAAGATTTATTTTTATAAAAAGATAGTTTGGTCCCCTTTTGATGGCACACTTTTTATATTTTTGATTGTTTTTAAAGTATAATTAGATAAATTTTATATAATTTAATAAAATTTATCTCATTTTAATAAATTTCACATTGAATTTTATTATAAAAATATTTCATTTTTTTGATCATTTTCACATCAAAAACTCGCCCTCTCATTCCGTCTACGAGACTAATTATATGTTCATTTTATCCAATTATGTATTTTTTATTTTTGAAAAATGGATTTAATATTTGTTATAATAAGGTATTAATTTATTTAAGAGATCATTTTTATTTTTTTACAACAGAAATTGTAATTTTAGTAATTTTTTATTGTCATGGTTAAGGATAAATTGGGTAATTAAGGGTAAAAATGATATTATAAATATAATTAAGTTACCCTAAAACATGTACTAATTTTATTGGATTAGTTATTTTCATCCAAAATATTCATTAGGATGACTTTATGAGCTCTTAGAGCCACTTTGATGACTTTAAGCCTTTTATAGGATTTCATTTTAAGGAAAGTCTAATATGTCATTCTAATTGTTCGAATAAGTATAACATTTTTAAAATGTGGCTATTCAGAATATATCTTTGAATATAAATATTCATTTGAAATATAAAATTTTTATATTAATTATTTTAATTTATTTAAATTTTTTTGGAAATATATAATAATAATAATGTCTTATACAATGATAATGCAGTAATTGTTTAATTAATGGAAATATCCAATAATTCATTATAAAAATATTAAAATAAAAATTATTTGGATAATTAATGAATTACACAAATTTTATTGATAAAAGTTTTATATTATTGATTTTTAAAAATATTTGGTTTGAAGATATCATGTTGTTATGTTATTTTTAAAAAGTCAAGTAATGAATAGTATGAAAATTGACACAAATGATATTTTAAAATAAAAAATAATTTATTAAATAATCTAAAATCCATAAAAATATAAATTTTTCCAACATATTATTATAACGTTGAAAATTTCATCAATGATACATTTATTGTTCATTTTTATTTTTATAATAATTGTATTAACCCTTATGTAGTAAAAACACATGTTGACACACTAAGAGTTAAAGGGATTAAATAAGGCTTAATGCCAAAAGATATGGGTAATAATATGACATAAAATTTTATAAAAATTATTGTTTGAGATTATTTTTATCCATTATAATTTTATATTCTAATTGAATCAAGTTTTTTCTATTTAGAATTAAAAATTAATTCATAATAATTTAATATTTTTGAGCTTCCCAAAGTGCCCCTCACCTAAATTAAAAAAAGGCACAACATCCCTCAGTTGTTCACACCCCATAGAGAACTATATTTCAAAAAAACCTTCTAATTTTACTTAAAAACATCTTTCTATATGTTTTTGAGATATTGTTCCTCTAAAAAGACCAAATCTGGATACCTTAAGAAGAACTAAAAGGAAGTCCTTTAAATAAGAGGTAGTCATTTTAACAAACTCATCCAAGTTCATTTATCCTTATAATTCGTCTTCATGAGTTTTATCAATGATAAATTAATAAATATAATATAATATATATGATTTATTGTTATTATTTTCTTGAAAAAAATATATTTTAATTTTTATCCATCCTGCAAAAACTGAAAACATCACTCATGCGTACGTACAACTTATCGTCTCCACACAGTGGTGTAATATATTTTTATTGAAAAATTTACATAGATGGGGTATAATGATGAAATAATGGATATATATAATAGTTATGACATGATATTGATTCTTTTAAAAATAATATCTCCTTCACTTCCTTACCCTTTTAGCATTAAGGGAATGATATTGTCACTTATGCGTAAGGATGACTTACCATCTCCACGACGTGATGTGATTAATTTTCCATGTTAACCATTAATTAATTGTTATAAAAATGTATATAATAAATAAATATGATATCTATATAATTAATGAAATTATTTATATGAAATAAATGCATCTTATGTATAAGAAACAATACTTACACAACAAAACATGCATAGGAAAATGAAGCGGTTAACACCCAAAACAAGCGTAAAAAAATATTATTAAGGAAAAAATATAATAGGATCATATATGATATCATAAATATTAATAATGTTATTATATAAGTTAATAAAATGATTAAAACCATTATACATGAGGTTAAACTATGTTTGACCACAGGTAACGTAAGGTAAGGGACTTGGTCTCACTCTCCTTTTATAGGGGCATAGTTTAATGTTATACACCCACCTTATTTTATGTATTGTGTATAAAACCTCTATGACTTACGGTGTATTAAATTTATTTATTATCTTTTTATTTAATCTTTTTTAAATTTTATTATTTCGTGGGACTTATGATTGAAATGTTCAAACTTGTATGGTACACCTTGAATATTTAAAGATTTAATTATCAAATCTATTTCTCCGTGTCAATATTCTTCATATTATTTTTCATATATATTAATGTGGATATAAAAGTATTATAATGGAAATTTTATTTATTTTTTAAATTTCATTCAAAGGTTTTCAAAATGAATCTATTTAAGTGTCTTATATAGAACATTTTGACAAACCAAAAAAGGAATACACTATTTTTAATAGACAGGATGACAATGAATTTCCCACCACAGTAACTATTATTTAATTATTAGATTCCTTTGATAGATTACAAATTTTTATAAATTAAAAACCATGTTCCCTTATTTTTTCTATATTTCTTATTGAAAATGATTGTTTTTAAAAGAAAGGGTTATTTTTATATGAAATTGATTTTTCACATGGGTTTTACAATAGTTTTTCCTTGATAAATTTTCTATGTTTTTATTTGTGTATTTTCATCTCCTTTAACACCATTTTTTGAATAATATGATTAATTGAGTTTGATATTTTATAATATGATTGACAATAATTTATTGAGTGTTTTATGAGCAGTTTAACTATGGATGTGCTATTTAGACACCATTCTTGGTTTATGGTTAAATTATTCACATTTTGTATTATAGTTTTTAATATCAATGTTTATGTTTTTTATGATTATAACCTTTTATATTTTGAATTAATTGGACATATTAAGTGATGGAAAGGGCCCACTATATACCCTTGATGGATCTGTAGGTTTAATAAGGCAAACTATATTTGGATTTGGCTGAGTCATTTCCCATTAATTGGATTCATGGAATGAATCATTAATAATGTTAGATTCTTTTCTTGAAGCCTTGATAGTAATATATTATTGTCATGAGGCCATGATGGTATGTTCTATATATCCATTATTATTCATTCCATCATTTTTAATTTAGTTATTGTTATTCCATATGATTATTTGACTAGTAGAATATCCAAGGTTATGTTTCTTTTCTCATGTGATTATTTAATGGGAATTTGTTTCAGTTATTTACCATGAAATATTATATATAAACAATTTACTCAAAGTTTTTTCTATACTATTACCCTTACTAAGCATTTTAGCTCACCCCTTACATATGCTTCAATATTCCCAAGGATTCCAAGAATTACATTATTACTGATATGTAGGGTTACAAAAAGTGGGTATAATGGAAGACTCAATAAAATTATTTATGCATATTGTGATTTAAAATTTAATGTTGATTTCAATTATATATCTAGTTTATCAATACTACTAAACTATTTTTTCCTTTAGGATGTGATTCCTTGTATTTTATGCTAATTTAATAAAGTGAGGAACTATATCTGGGATAATGAGGTTGGGGACTTTACAATTATGGTCATTAGGAATGTACTTTTGTAATGTGTTTAATATTCATCTAGTTTGATGTAATATCCATGTATATTAATCCTAGGTATTTATAGTTGGTATCAAAATAATGGTTTATTCATCCATTAGAAAGTAGGATGAGAAATCTTTTGTGATATCTCTAGGGATATTTCTAAGGAAATGTCTATGGATGTCTTTAAGGATAGGCCTACAGTAGTTGTCTTGATGTAGGAATCCTATAAGTATTTTTTTCATTATTATGTGGTTATCTTCAATGATAATTGTTTCTAACACTATGATTTCTAGTCTTAGTCAATATATGGAAATATAAGTAACTAGGTTAACATTGAATGTTTCAGATGTGGATAGTATGGGAATTATGAAAATCAATTTCTTAAGTGGAAATCTTATGAATAGAATATGGAAGGTGACACAAATATTGGTTATACTACAGAAGATAAACATATTGAAAATGACAAGTGAAAATTATGGGGTGTTCTACCAGTATTGTCTACATTAAAAGAATGAATAATGATTAAATTGAGGTTTTGGAGCCATAATATAATATTAATATTTCATATTCTAAGAATGGTATATTAAGGAATAGGATGAAGAATCATAATTAATGGTTTAAGAATAAATTTAGATGATTAAAATGTATATGTATTGGAAGTCAAGAACTATGTATCATGAACTATATTTTTCACATTAAGGATTTTAAAAATATATATAGAATTGGACTAATGACTGTGAAAATTTATTTAATGGAATGGTGGTATTATAGTTTAGGGAATGTAACCCTTAATTTGTTAAAGATGTTGAGAAAAATTGTGTTTGGATGGGATAAAGAGATGATTATAGAAAAAGTAAATTGGATAGTATTGATTACTGTGGAACTAATTATTGATTTATTAGAAAAATGGGCTCTATTATTATAGATGAAGTTTAAACAACTTTTCGGATTTGAGGAATATATCCAATAATATTTGGAATAATAAATCACACATGTTTTCAGTATGGTTTTATAGTAATTCATGTTATTATCATGTTTTAAGAGAAAATAAGATAAAGGTATTCACATGTTTGGTATGTGACAACCAAAAAGGTAATTTATGATATACTGGGGATCAATGCTAAGCTGTTTGTGATAAATTTAGTGACCTTAATTATAATTTTTTTGGACTATCAACTTTTAGAATGGTTATAAAGTTAATAATTTATGGAATGGTTTATGTTAAATATTGGATAAAGTTTTAGGGATTAATGTATTATCTCACCATATGAGGATTTATGCATATCGAATAATATTTAAAAAACACTTTTTAGTGATGAATACAAATGGAATGATATTTTATCTTATTTATGGATCTCATGATCTACTAATGCTTCAAGAATGAAAAATTCACCTTTGTTTCTTGGAATAATAGATGAAGTGGAAATTGATCAAGGATATACCAAGGGTGAGACTATGCTGAATCAAGTAAGTATATCTTCTGATTAAAATTATTCAACTTTAGGAAAAGGGACTTAAAATAAAAAATTTACCTATTATCATTATTTTTGAGTATATCAATGAATTTTTAAATGCTCTTTTTTTTATGTCTATGTGATTGTTATCTTTATCCTAAACATGGTCTCTATCACTCCCCATAAGAAATAGATAGTTAGATTTCTTTTCAATGTCTATGTTTTTACTTGGAAACTTTTTCTCCTATGTGTAAACATAGTTATGTGGTACTTTGGGAAACCGTTATGTTTCCAAAAATTTCTTAAATGTTGTTTTAGAATTCATTTTTACGATGTGGGTTTCTATGAAATGAACATTTAAGTATTAATCCATTGATTGTAACATCCCGACCCAACTAACTACTAACCCACTAGCAGGACTGGTGAGTAACATGACATCAAGAAATTATCCCCATATGACAGAGGCTACTGACTAGTTACAAGGGTATCAAGAGGTGATAGTGGGGAGACTATACCCTCATATCATAGTTCAAACATCATGAAATAAGATGAATAATGTAAGTAGTAGATAAATAAAATATAGAAGTGGAACACAGATAATAATAATTTTATCAAAGTGGCCAATGCCATCTTATTCATAGGATGCATGAATTTCATAGTTATATTACTTAAGTGAAGCATAAAATAATATAACATGATTTTCAATTCTGAACAATAAAGGACTCAAATAAAGAAAAGAACTAAAAGTCCCAAGGAAATCACTATAAGCATCAAGATCCAGCTCAGTCCTTGGGTCCTAACTCCTAGTATGAGCACATGGTAAAAAGAAAGGTCCATGGTCCACAGTCCTATAAACAAGAATGATCTACTCCGGTACCTCAGTACAATAGTGGCCCAAGTAGGGTTTGAGATATAAACCTTAGAAGGCTGGAACCACCGGTGTTTAGAACTATACAGATAGTGTAATATAAATTAAGAAAATGTGTAGGTATGGAGAATTGAATAAATGTAACAATATAAATAAATACACTCATCTAGGATACCAGAAGACACTAGATGGTTATACCATCTTTGGCTTGTTTCTGGAAAAATAGTCTGATCACTTCACTAGACACACACACACATAGAGAGAGAGAGATATACTGGGACGGAATCAGCATGCCCATCCATAGAAGTTTATCAATTGGAATGAGGGTCATCATTCCTCTTGTCCATAGTTAGTTTATATACTGGCATAGAATCCTCATGCCCATCTATTTAGTGATATATATATATATGTCATGTCGTTCAGTATGTTGTTGCCCATAGATAGATTATATACTGGCACGAAATTAGTATACTTGTCCATATAAGTATATCTACTGAAACGAGGGTCGGTATGCCTATTTTCCATAGATATATTATAAAAAAACAAGAAATCAGCATGCCTATCCATAAAACTATATCTACTAGCATGAGGGTTCTCATGCATCTCGTCCATATATAGTTTATATATTTTCATGAAATCTATATGCTCATCCACTTCATGAGATATATAACTGGCATGACATTCAGCATGTCATCATCCTTATAATGATTTCTACTAGTATGAGGGTCATAAAGCCTCTCATACATAGATATTTTATAAGTTTCATAATCACAATCATCACATAAGTACTTAAGGCAAACCAACTTATGATCTTTAATTAAAACATCAATGTTCCTTAGTTACATTCAAATCATACCATGAGGCAAGTACTTCTCATGTATGTCATTTTCAATAGGAAACCATTTATTTTAACCCTTTAATATAAGTTAAGTAAAAAATTATGGCCTATCCATTTAATTTGAAGCACGTCACATTGTGTAAGTTCCATATTCAAGGTAATCTCCTCCAATTTTCCTAAACATGTCAAATTGGTTTTAAGGGTCCGAGTGTGAGGGTAATACCAATAAAAGGATGTCAATATCACATTTAAATCATTCTAGTTAATTCATTCACAATCATCATTTCAAGAAATGACTAATACATGAACATACCATTTATAATATCAAGGGTCATGTTTGAGGAAAGGGTTATGGAAAAAACTCAGAATCCCGCTTGGGTAAATCCAAGTTTAAGAAGACCAAACACCCCTTGGGTGTTTTGGGTTCATTGAAATACAAAAATACCAAATCACTTCATGTAAAAAAGGCAAGTAACCTAGTTATCAAAGTACGATGAAGTCCTAAATATCACTTATCATACATGGAATTAAAGCATAAGAAATAAAAATGTAGAAAAACATGAAACCATTGAAGTCTACTTTCTACATTTTTGTCTTGAAGGAAGCGAACCTCCATTAGAGGGGTTTTATTATAAAACCATTACATTTATTAGCAATCAATCAGTTATCAAGTTAAATCATTTCATTATTTTACCAAAGAAATCACTTTCAGAGTAAACTAGTACACATGAAAATAATATAATAATGGTGAGAGTAACTAGTAAATAAACATTTAATTCATTATAAAATAAATAGGGTAATGAAAAAGACCATCCCTCAAAGTGGAACCAAGCTATCCACTTCGGATCTTGGATCTTTCTAACTAAAATAATTTTCTCCCCCACTCGGTATATGCTCCTTCACATACATGAAAGGAAAATTATCCCCTACACACAGACATGTATGAGCATGATCATCTACAAGGGCATCCTCACATATATTCTAATATGCATATATCTATCTCTACTCACCTATGAATTCATTTTCATATACATATATGGGAATAACTTTCCCCATATGTGTATAATCGAATCCATGGATGATTATACACATAATGAGGGAAGCCAAATATATATATTTACTTACCTATACACACACAGGTGAGTCTCCCTTGACTCGGAAACCTAGAATCATAAAAATTGTGACCAATTCACTAAAAGATAATTTCAACGAACCTTTAAAGACATAAATATCTGAATATAAAGGGTGATAAACCAATCGGTAAACATAAAAATTACACTGAGATGAAACCAGCGAACTGAAACCACCCGAATAGGCTCACCTTTGAAGGCAGTTTTTAGAACTCACAAGAAAGAATACTTATAGAACTTCCGCACAACCTAGAAAAAAAATAAACAAAAAAATGGACCACCCTTTTGACCTGGGGTTCACTCAATTCTCATTGGGTGATGATTAGGCTGAAAACGGTCAGAAATTGGGAGGATAAGAGAGAGGGGATCTTATAGAGGGAATTAAATGAAGAGACGGAAGAAGTCTATTGAGAATAGAAGGAGGGAGATGTGTTGAGTAGGGGGGTCATGCATGTGAAAAGAGGGGAGCCTTCCACTTCAGTGTGTCGTATATGAGAGTGGTGAGAATGATGGTTTATGTTTTTAATTTTAATTTTTTTATTTTAAATTAAATCAATTAATTAAACAAACCCAACCACATGATTTATCAAACCACGCCCAAACTGTGAAGCATCCACTATATAAGAGAATCCCATAACATGTTCTAGGCACACAGTTTTAGAAACCATGTACACACCATGTGAAATGCCTCTTCCCCCTTAAATAAGGCCACACGTTTACCTGTAGTGGGCCACACAGTTTCTAACAAATTGTGTACCCTCTACAGTTTTTCAAAAACCATATTTTCTATGTTTAGAACTCCAAAAACTCTTCAAGACACCCAGGAAAATTGAAAGGGCATCACCCAAGTCCAAAAATATCAATTTTAAAGGTTCCAACTTGCAGAATTGAGTTCTGAATCTTGGTTTTAAAAACAACTCATTCAGTAATTGAAAAAGTTCAAAAACCTTGGTGTTTTAATATGTTCCAAAATGAAGATCATTACAACCTTCCCACCTTAGAACTTATCATCCTTGAGAATTATACGGGAACAACATACACCTCACCAAACCTACAAGTGTTTTGAATCACCATTCACATTGTCGCATTGCATTCTCAAATACCCAACACACTCTTAATCATCCATCTAAACATGAGGAACACAATCCACTTAAAACTCGAGTCAGCGCTTGTTCTCAAACCGAAACATCGAAATAACCCTTACTAGATCCCATCTACCCAGAGACATGATCCCTTAAACATATCATTAAACATATATCCAGAGGCACTTCCCACCTTAGGCTTTAATGTTAAATGGAAAATTCCAATTAAGACTCAACCACCATTGGAATTTTCATTACAACACTCCCTTAAGATTTGAAAACACACCTAGTGTGATTTTAAAACAATTTAACAGTCAATTTCCCATTGACCCCAAATCCCATGTTGAGCCGGGTTTTCATAAAAAGCCCCATCCAACACAAACCACACTCATCTTCACCTAACGACGTTCCTTACAATGGTTCATCACCAACAATATTTTCTTAATAAAAGAAGAAAAACATCCAGACACTATGACCAACTAATTTAGTAGATTTCAAGATTAGACGGTCGGTGTTTTAAAAGATGAACCATGAAGCCTTCTCCAAAGGAAACTCATTTTTAACACAAAAACATTCATTGAAATCTACACCTAACTTCCAATGACGTCTCTTAGCTCAACCACAAAAAAAACCATGCATCCTGCATGCGAAACTGAAGGAAACCCACCCAACCAAACAAAATGGATAAAAAGTGTTAGTATAGCGTAAGAATGACACTCGATTAGTGCATCTTGGAAGAAGAAAATATAGGGGACATGATTGTTTCTTAGCAGAGTGCACTAAAAGGACTGAAATGGCATCCAATAAAATTTACCCAAAAATTGGAAAGAGGAATCGTGGAACCCCAACTGGTTAACTTTGATAAGAAATTCAGCCCCACCTACTGATGAACCATCACAAATCGAACACATGCGTTTACCACCCAAGGCACAACATGGTCATTCCATATTTAACCACTAATGTCTTCTAAGGCCAATAGTGTTTTCAAAGGTAGCATACATCACAAACCATAGCAAAGTCATGCATCCTAGAAAGCACTGAAAATTTTCAAAGACTCACAAGCCAGGGATTTAAGCATAATCAACCATTACTGAAATGAATTCTAGGTAGTGTCCCTTCTACTTGGAAGGACATATTTACTATATTTGACATGATGCTCCATGCCATAGGAGTGTTCTGGATTCCATGAAGATGATAAATAGCTGATCCCAAATGCTCTAGAACAAAAAAAACACAAACAGACGTGTTGCACTCCTTAGAGCTACCCTGACCAGGTCAAGCGTGAAAACAATATCATGGACCAACCAAAACCAAATCCAAAATAACCACCATTTAAAAACAACCATGTTTTTAGAAACTCATCCATAGAATTGTGATGAACCTATTTATTTAACACTCAGGTCACTCTAAATAGAGATGAACTAGTAACACACACATAGACAAAAACTCAATGATTTAACTAAAATCAACCAGTTCTTCATTTCATTTAACACTCGACAGTACTACGTATATCATCTCATAATAATTGAGTAAAATAGAAGGGACCAATGACTACATTTACAACTGAACATGCCCAAGGAATACCTAACCTACTGAAAATGAGAATTACCTCATTCTCAATCCCATTCAAAGATCCATGAAATACATGACCACCCATCCGAACAAGGGTTTTATTTAAAAACTAAAATTCATACTCATGAAAATGGAACCCGAACAACACTAAACATCAAAAAAACATTCTATCAAGGAGATCTAGATCTAGGGGTGATACCAACCATGGATAGCCCCCTTAAAAAGTGCAAGCATCGACCCAAGAATTTGATCATGCAAAAAAAAAGTCTTAGGCTCAATATCCTTACGTTTTAATCAGTTGTTGATATGAAAAAAGCCTATGGAAAATACCTACGGCTCCATTCCAAGGCTACTAAGACGAACATCTTAAGCTACCCATACACGATGGTTCTACCAAAGTCACCACTTATGGTTTCAATTATAATACCTTTATATATAATATCTTTTAAATATTTAATCAAATAAAATAATTAATCTCAAGAATCATGTACCATTTTCAAAAATAGAACACAAAGTACTTGATTAAGCAAACACCCTAAGGGAAAAATAGGAAGGTTTCACACAACTTCCTTTTACATATAAAATAGTTTTTGAAATAAAATCATTTATAGGATATTTATCATAATAAATTACTTTTAATAGTTTAGAAAACCTACAAGGGACCAATTAATCCATTACACTTCATATCAAAATTAAACATCACTTTACATTTAGCCATTTCACAATAAACCATTCCATTACATTTAGTAAGGGCTGCCATTTACCAACTCATGAAGATCCCATAAACATAATGGATTGAAAATTGGATCCCTTTAATCAAAACCAACCCCAATTCACAATACAACATGCTCATATATATATATATATATATATAACAGTGTAGTCAGAGTGGTGGACATCTACCAGCCTGTGAAGTGCCCATACACTTACTAGTTTAGCATTTGGATTCCCTTTAATCCAAAACGAATTTACATTTTCATTTAAAATTTATAAATATTTAAATTTTATCGATTGCCTTAAAATGCATTTATTTTATGCTCAAAATGGTTTTAATCTATGGGTCACCCTTTCCTAGTTATAAGGTGCCCATACACCTTATAATCCAAAACCGATTACCATTCATTCACAACCCACATATAAAAAAGAAAAACATACCATAATAATTAGTAAACACTGAAAGCCTGCTAAACAATGTAGAATCATGGCATAATAGGTAGCTAACACATTATAATTTTATAACATAGAGCATTGAATATGAACATGAAAACCAAACAAGCATTATAGTAAAGTATAATGCAGCTACATGGCATGGCACTATGCCTGGCATGGGAATTTACTACATGCCTAGTATGATGCATGCAGTGAAACACCCTTTACATATCATCTTGAGGGTAAAATTACATAAATTTCCCTAAATCATAAATAGATGAAGTATAATAATCACTCAAGGTGAAATCATATTAATTACAATAGAGAACGATAAGAACAAGAAACTCAGCCCTCATCACTTGGTCATTTCTCATACGTGGGGTGATCAGTCCCAAGAATGGCTATTAAACAAGTGTTAGTACATTCCTAATCACATGGATACCAACCCAAAATAGTAAGAAAATGGAAATGAAACACCTCTGATACCACATTGTAGCATCCTGGCTTGACTAACCCTTAACCCGATAACTAGATCGGTGGGCCAAATGACATCAAACAAATATCCACATATGCTAGAGGCTACTGATTAGTAGCGAGGGTCTTAAGAGTTGATAGTGGGGAGTCTATACACTCATAATAGAGTTCAATCTACAAGAAATAACAATAATAGCAAAATAAGTAGATAAATAAAAGAGAACAATGGAAGACAACAAATAATAATTTTGTAAAGGTGACCAATACCATTTTATACACGGTATGAATGCATGTCAAAGTGATATTAAATAATAGAAAGCAAAAAAAATACAGCATGATTATCAATACTGAACAATAAAGGACTCAAATAAAGAAAATAACTAAAATTCTTGAGGCAATCTCCATTAACATCCCGAGCTCTAGCTCAGTCCTTTTCTCCTAACTATAGGTATGAGCATACAAAAACATGAATGGACAAAGGTATGCGGTCTTGAAAACTAGAAAGGTCTACTCAGGTACTCCAGTGCACTGGAGACTTGAGTAGGGTTTGAGATATAAACCTCGGTTGGTTGGCACCATCGGTGTCTAGCCCAATCAAGATAGTGTAATATAAATCAAGATAGTCTGAAGGTATAGAAAAATTAAAAAAAGGATCTATGTAAACAAAAGACACCCATCTAGGCTCCCAAGTGACACATGATGGATATACCAACTTCTGATCATTTTCAAGAAAAAAATTTAATCACATCACTACACACACACACACACAGATATATATATATATAGACACAATCATTGAATCAGAATGCCCATTCGTAGAATTATATCTCTCTGTACGAGGGTCAACATTCCTCTCATCCGTAGTTAGTTTATATAATGGAAAAGATTCAACATGCATATCCAGTTATCAATATATATATATAACTAGCATGACATTCATCATGTCTTCATCCATTGATATATAATATACGGTCACAAAATCAGTATGCCCATCTATAGAAGTATATCTACAGGAATGTGGATCAGTATGCCTCTCATCCATAGATCGATTATATACTAGCACAGAATTAGAATGCCCTTCCATATAATTATATCTGCTAGAATGAGGGTCAACATGCCTCTCATCCATATATAGTTTATATACTATCACAGAATTAGTAGGACCATCCAGTTCGTGATATATATAACTGGAAAAATGTTCAGCATGTTGTCGTCTGTAGAAGTACATCTACTAGAATAAGAGTCATCATGCCTCTCATCCATAGATAGTTTATAAGTTGCATAATCACAATCATCAGAAAATTACTTACGGAAACCCAACTTATTAACATTAATTAAAACATTAATGTTTCTTAGTAACATTAAAATCATACCATGAGGTAAGGACTTCTCATGTATGTCATTTCTAATAGTAAAACATTTCTTTTAACCCTATAATATTGGGTAATCAAAACAATATGGCCTAACAATTTAATTTCAACCACGTCACAAAGTGTAAGTTCTTTATTCAAGTTCATCTCCTCTAATTTTCCAAAACATGAATAATTGGTTTTAAGGGTCAAAGTGTGAGGGTAATTCAAATAAAATGATGTCAATATATCATTTAAACCATTCTAGTTAAGTCAATCACATTCAGTATTTCATGAATCGCCTAAGACATGGCCATGCCATTTATAATATACAGAGTCATGTTTGAGGAAAGGTTTATGACAATAACTCAATCACCCACTTAATTAAATCCACTTCTATGTAGATCAAACACCCATGGATGTCTTGGGTTCATTAAAATAAAAAAGACAAGATCACTTCCTGTAAAAAGGAAAGTCACCCAGTTATCAAAATATGACGACGTCTTGAACATAACTTATCATACATGGCTTCAAATCATAAGCATTAAAAATACAACAAAACAAGCATGCATTGAAGTCTACATTATACATTTTTATCTAAAAGGCAACACACCTCCATTGGAGGGGTTTTATTATAAAACCACGAATTTTATTATCAATCAATCATTTATCACATTAAATCATTTCATTAGGTTTTCCAAATAAATCAGATTTAAAATAAACTAAAACACATAGAAAACATATAATATGGGTGAGAGTAACTTATAAATAAACATTTAATAATTTCTTAAATAAAAAGGGTTAGGAAAGGTACCCTACCTCAAAGAGAAACCAAGCCATACACTTCATCTCTTGGGTATTTATAACTAAAATTTGTTTCTCCCCCACTGGGTATACACACCTTCACAAACAAGAAAGGACACCTAACCCCTATGCGCACACCCTCATGGCCGAAAGCATGTTCAAGGGGATCCTCACATATATACTTATATGAATATACCCAAATATACTCACTTATGTATGCATTTTCATATACACATATGGGAACAACTAGCCCTATACGTGTATAATCCCCACAATGGATGATTATACACATAACGCAGGAACCCAAATATATATATTTATATACCTATGCACACACAAGAGAGCCTCCCTTGACCCAGCGACCCAAAATCACAAAAAACATAGACCAAAGAACAAGAAGATAAATTCTATGAACTTTAAAACACATAAAACCTTAATTTAGAGGGTGAAAAACAAAGAGGTAAACATAAAAACATACCTTAAGATGAAATTGACATATGGAAACCACCCTAACCAATCACCTTTGGTGGAACATGCCAGAACTCCCAAGAAGGCATCTTGATAGACCTTACACACATCCTAGAACCAAAAGAAAACCAAAAATTAAATTACCATTTTGACCTAGGGTTTGGATGATTCGCATCGGGTGATGAATATGCCGAAAAATAGTAAGAAACCATGAAGATAAGGGATATATAATATTATCATGGATATTCGATGAAGAAACATAATAAATCTATTGAGAATAAAAGGAGGGAGAGGTGTCGAAGAGGGGGATTTAAGCATCCGATTATAGGGGACCCCCCCCCCCACTTGGGGTGCCATGTATGAGAGGGGTGAGAATGAGGGTTTATGTTTTAATTTTAATTTTAATTATATTTTAAATTAATTAAATTACTTAAAAATACCCTATAGCAAGGTCTGACAAGCACTATTTTCCAAACCATGCGGCACCCCTATCTATGAGACTCCCCTCACACAGGTTGGGTGCACGGTCCGGGAAACCATGAGTAGCCCATGAGAAATTCCTCTCCCCCCTTATATAAGGTTGCACAGTTACCTGCAGTGGACCACATGATTTCAAACAAACTTTTCACCCTCTACAATTTTCCAAGAACACTATTTTCTGGGTTCAAAGCTCCCAAAACTCATCGATCCACCTAGGAAACTTACCTGTTCTTCAACCAATTCCAAAATCATCTGTTTGAAGTGTTCCAAAACAAAAAATTGAGTTCTGAAACTCCGTCTAAAAAATTACACATTCAATAATTGAAAAAATTCAATATCATTTGTGTTTTCATCTGGTCCAAAACATGGATTGTTATATTGATGATAAGGATGAATGTAAAGGGTGAAAATAATTTTAAGGGCGTAGAAATAACACCCCAATATTTTATGAATTGTTTTTTTCTAATTAATGTAATCTTTTTTATATTTATCCTTTTATGAAACACTTAATATAACTTTGGTTATATGAAATCACTAATTTTTGTTTGCATTATATGAAACACAAAGTTAATCATTCCAAACACGAGACACATATATTTGCTTTCAGTATATTAAAAACTATGTTTTTCCTGTGTTACACACAACACAGAGTCCATTTTATATCTTTTGTTGCACACAAGTCTATGTTGTACCAAACTACAATATACTATTAATATTTTCGTTACAATATTGTTAATGTTACCACTTAGCCATCGGAATGGGTGTTATAAATAAAATAAACTAAATTGTGAAAATATGATTTACACATGTTTATAAAATTATTTTTTTGGTAATCAATTAGTATACGTGAATGTAATAACTATTTGAAGGTAAAGAAATTTCTTTTTAAAAGAAATTATTTTTCTATGTACAAACATAATTTTATCTGAATAAATCAATGAAAGAAATTTTTAAGAATTTTTAAAAAAATTATACATTATATATTCAATCTATATTTTGATACTCCTCCAATATATTTTATAGTTATAAAGAAAGAATAAATCCGGTTTTATGAATAAAAAGGTTTATTTTTCTAAAATGTAATTTTATACATTTTAATGGAAAAATGATTTTAAATATAATATTTGAAAATTTTCTAATTTTTATTTGATAAAATATAATTAATTTTTTAAACCATTATATTACAATTGACATAGGTTAAATTTTTTATAATTTTTGGAGAAGTTTCATATTTTGATGAATAGTGAGAATTACTAACTTTTAATTGCAAACTATTTATTCATTAAAAAAAATATAAATTTAAAATACAATTTAAATTTGTTTTAATTTTTAATTACTTTATTAATACATCAATTAATCTAATTTTTGAAATTGCAATCAATTTCAAATTTAATTTGGATATAAAAACATTTCAAACATTTGAACATTTTACTTTAAAATCCCGGTTTGTCATCCCATCTACAAGATTAATTTAAAATTTATTCCTACCAATTATTAGATAATAATTTAGAAAAACTTATTAAATAATTAAAATAATAATAATTTCTAATTTATAATAATTTAAACTTAGTTTTTGACTAAAAATATTAGTGAAAGTTGTAAAAATTAATTGCGGTGATTAAGGTTAGAACCAGATTTCTTGGTGATTAAACTTCAATTTAAGGGTCCAAATAAACTAGAAACATGTAAAAATACATTTTATGGAAATAATTTGACCAATTCTCCTCTTGTATCAAAAATTTACAATTAATGGAGGCACATGATATAAGGGATACCACATAATTTTGTTTACTTTTTTGTATTTACTTGAATGTGACTCCTCCACTATAAAAGTGAAATCATGCTCCCTCACTTACTCTAACCTATAAAGAAAAATTCCCTCATAAAAACCCTAAAAAAATAATCTCCAAAAATCTCCCCATTCATACTAAGGGCCTAACATTGGGCTGAAATCCAACCAAGCAATTTCTTTTGTGCAAACCAACAAGGGTTCCCCAAAGAATAGGTAACATCCTTCCACAAGCTCTTTAATTTTATTTTCATTATCCACCCCCTAATTATTATTCATATATGATTATATAAGAAACAATTCCTAAATATAGTTATATTATTTAATTATAATTTTTTTACCTACACCCACACACACTTCCATCAAATGGGTAATGAACATATAATTCGTGTGTATGGAAGAATACCACCGCGTGAAATGATGTCATTCATTTTCCCATTACCATCTCCCACATTTGGAAATTATGATGGACCTATTGTATTTATATTATATTTATTATATTTATTATTTCCTTATGATTCTTTAATTATTATATAAATCATACCTTTATTCTTTTCATTTTGTGAAAATATGACAACTTTGTTTGTGGACGTATGGATTACCGCCTCCTCAAAATGATGTGATTCTTTCACACTATACATGGAATGTATTAAATATGGGTTTAGTGAACATATATTATATATATTAAATATTAATTCTACTTTAATTATAATATATATATATATACATATATTTTATTTACTTCCTTTTATTCATATGACATGGAAAAAGAAACAGTGTCTATGCGTATGTATGGCCTATCGTATCCATGAATGATTTACTTCATTTCACATTTATATCTTCTATAGATTATTATAAATACATATATACTGAATATATGTGATATTTTTATCATTTTTTACATTCATGAAATAATTAAATCATGATCTATGTAAGAACATCAAGAAAAACAAGTCCAAATAGTTTCGAAAAATAAGAAGATATTACCCGAAATGTATAATTAACATGGAATTGTCAATAAATATGTAATATAAAGTCATAATAAAATAATATATTGTAATATATATATCAATATGGTTCCTTTTTATATTTATAATAAACTTATATTTAATATATAGTAGTTTGGAATGTGTACAAGGAAAGTCAAGATTTAATGTAAGAGTTTTCTCATTATACTTTTATATCTATGATATATATTCTATATTCACAATTTATTCATATTGGGTGAAGTATATACAGACCGGTGAAATTTTATATCAAAAAATAAATTTATCTAATGATATTATAAGTTTCTATTTATTTTATTCTTTCATGTGAATCAGGATTTAAAAGTTACTCAAGTAGTAGGGGATTTCTAGTCTCACTATTATTTCTACGAGACTTATGCCTTATCAACCCTTGTTTCATTTGTGTGGTGTATATAATGTTGTGTGGTCTCGAAAATTATTCCAATGGAAGAAAATACTCCCAAAATCACTTTTCAGAAGGAACCAAGTATTCCTACAAGTCTAGTAAGGTGATTGGACTCAAATTGAGTTGAGAATTTCAGAAGATACTTGAAGGATTTATATGTTTTCAATAAATTTCAATTGCCCCGCATACCATCACTAGAAAGGGTCCACAGACCGTTTGGATCACAATCCACTCGTACATGGAACGATCTATACCCCATTGTCCTATGGATTAATGGCCAGTGAACAAGGTGCATCGTGAACTATGTCGCTGAAGGAATCATACGCACGAAGGCGATCCACATAACGTCTCACGAATGCAGTAGTTCACGAGTGAATCAAACCGGAAGGGTCCCGCGAACCATGATCGCAAACCATAGCCTCTGTAAACCCTGAATTGAATGAGTCTTACATTGGTAAAAATATTTCTTCATAGGCCTCTACAAATGGTGAATCATTCCCAATAGATACAATTACCCTAATGCTCTATAAAAGGATCACATGAGGAATTGACAAAGAACGAAGGAAAAATTCCTGAAGGGGACCCAGAGTTTGGAAGAAAGAACTCAGAGAAGATTTCATCTTTAGCCTAGAATTATCAATGAATCTCGAATCACGAATCACATTCTCTACAGGTACAACCACCTGCATACCATAAAACGGGATGTCTTAATAATAAAAAGAGAATCAAAAACCTAAATAGTTAAATCGTGAACCATATACTTCTCAGGAATGAACCACCCATGAACGATGACCCCAAAACACTCCTCAATAATAGTGTTCTATGTAGTGTATCGCTACATGGATTTAACTCAGCATCGCATACTGCATCAGTACATGGGTGGAACCCAAAGTGGAGTGATGGACCACGTACCACCATGGTGCACGTTGGTCCATACCCATGACTGAGTACCACATCAGTACGTGGACAACCCCTCTTCCCACATACCATTGCGGTATATGTATATTTCCCCATCCCGTATATGAAAATAGTAGGTTGAATGGGGTATTTTCGGGGTATTATTTCCTATAGTTCCAACCTCACCCCTCCATTACCATCTACTCCTCTATAATCCCTCTATGAACCAGTCCTCCGCCATTAGGACAAATCCTCCTCCAAAGACACCTGACATGTAAGATTAGACCATTGGGTGCATCAGCATGTCCATTTGAGTCTACATTCCCATTGTAAGAGGAGTCACTAAATCTCTCCCCACAACGATTAGGGATTCAGGAATGCATGTGGGTCTACATTTCCATGGTATCCTGGTGTCTAACATTGGGATATTGATGTGAACCTCCATGTTCTAGGGATTAATGGTGGTCACATTCTTTTCCATTCAATGAGGAGTAGTGACCAATAGAAGGGGTTATGTTCACCCTCCCCTTTGATGAGGATGAAACTCCTCCCCTACCCAGAAATTATCTTAGGGCCCTACCACTGAGGTAAGTCACCAATCTTATGATGTTGATCCACATGACCTTTATTTTCATTTCACATTTAAAAGTTCACTGCTCCGCTCCCTCGCCCACCATCTCCCCATCCTCTTTTACCATAGGCTCTCCCTCTCCCACCAATAGGAGAGGAATCATGTGGTATATTCGATCTCCCACATCCTATTATTTCTCACACCAAGAATGACCCATGTGGGATTAGAGGATTTTGAATATTACAACATCCACACCTTCTAAACTACAAGAACTCTGATTCTAGATCAAACCAAGATATGTCGGATACCTACCTAGAAATTTGAGATCAAAAGGTTTCCCATCCCAAAGGTTTCACCCATCCATGTCCCCCCAAATAGGAAGCTTCCACACATAGTTCTGAAATATGAGGGTTCTGAATCCTCTCTCAAGGATATGTAGGAAACCCATATTATGGGTCCTATCCCAACATTAAGTCACCTTCTATCCCTCGTGGATGATAATAAACTCATGATCACCTTCTTTGATGGCTCAATTCAGCATCACCTTAATAGCATCAAATCCTTATGCATGCCTATGAAGATCCTAAAACTAGGGGTCTCCTATGGACACATTTATCGAGAATGAACCCAAGATTAATGAACATATGAACACGACTTAAATCTGTAAGGGTGTCCCATAATAGGCAATAATCTTCCCCCAAAAGGGTTCGGTGATCCTGAATTCCCATCCTGTTGACCAATGGAGTCCTTAAGTGTCGTTGGTTGAATCATCAATCATAGAGTGCATGCCTTTGAAAATCAAGTCCATGAATCATGGATACCAGGGTTTTTGGATGTTTCTGGATCCATGAATAATCCTATTGGAGACCATCTGAGGAAGTTATATGCGAGGATGACTGATTTCACAAGTACTTGACCCCATGAAATTGCCTATTGGGACTAATTTATTGTGGCATCTCCTTCACAATGTGAAAGGGGTAAATTGTCCAGCCCCAACGAGGTTTATCGAACCCTCTTTTAAAGGATAATGACATAGAATGGGTTGAAACAAAATAAATTTTGAACTTGGAAAGAAACCATCTCTAGAAAAAATAAGACGGGTGATAATTATCATTGGACCATTTCATTAATACTCGAACGTGCCACCATAGAGGTAGAGAAAAAATGGTGAACTCGACGTGAGTCCTTAACGAACGTGGCAGTTCTACCCCACTCAAGCCCCTTCTCCCTGCAACAAAAGAAAAGGGGAAGGTGGCCTAGATAAATCACCAAATATGCATTTGTTTAAAATAATTCTATGTAGACCATATTTTTTGGTCATTATGTCATATATATAGGTCACAGGTTCCCAGAGAGAAAACATTGATCCAAATGACATCCTGAAGACGGATGCAGACACACACCTTAGTGATCCCACAGGCGGCCAGGTCCCTAAAGAAGAGCAGGACCCACTCACCTACCCTGCATATTCAATGCTGGGTATCCAACACGATGATCGAAGAGTACCACCGAAATGGTACTCTCCCCATTATGGAGGCCATGAGACAATCACCCCAGTCTGCAAAGGTTCTTCAGCTTCCTCCTCAGTCGTGGTCGACACCCCACACATGGCGTCCTTGGGGGTCGTTTCAAAACATTTTGAGAGCATGTCCCCAGAATGTGACAACCAGAACCTCCCTTACCTTAGGGATGTAGATTAAGTCAACACCGTCAACTTCATCTCAACTGCATATAGGTCCTACTCATTGGGCCCCTCCAGAGAGCGTCTCCACTGACACTGGATGACCAGACCTCCTCCCATCAAAGAGGAACTTATGTCGAGGGAACCTTCCAATGTCCAAGAGACCCGGGCCACTTGGGCTACCTGCCAAGGGTGAAAAATATATCATCAAGAACATGCTATCCCCTGGTTCTTGAGGAAAAAATTTTCCATACTAATGTGGTGGAATTCAATGAGAAAACATACAACTCTACCCCCTCCACTCAATCCCACCATAGAAATAGTGTGGCACAATACGAGCACATGCATGTTCCTGCTAATTCTTGTCAGTCCCTGTCACACCCAGAGCTCAAATGTCTGTTTATCTTATTTTGTTTTTATTTTTTACTCGATCTTGTGTCTTTTGGATGAGGTTTAGTTGTGTCCTGGGTTGAATTTCTGAAGTTTTACGTCTTTGATGGGCTTTGGGTCGGTGCACAGATAGCAGACCATTAGCAGTGACCGCGCATTCCGCCCGGGTGACAGTGTAATTGAGTGACGCTTAAAATAATAATATATTGTGTAGACAATAACATTATAATTATTACTAAATAGTTATAAATATTAAATATTTTATTTAAAATGAAATGGAATAATTTATTATTGTGATTTTTCTTATTGAGTTGATAAAATAATTATTATTATTATTATCACAATTATCATTAATATATTATTAGTATTAATATTCCTTTTATGATGGTGATGATGATGATGATGATTATTATTATTATTATTATCCTTGATTTTAATATTATTTTTATTATTGGTTAAAATAAAAAAGTAAAATAAATAAATAGAAACCCTAAAACTATTCTACATGGCGGCGACCCCCTTTCCCCTCCTGTTCGTTCTTCATTTTGCACACCAGAACCCCGCCTCTAGACCTCCTCCCTCCTACTTCACCATGCCACCTGCCCCACACGCTCCTAGCCTCCGCCTCCCCGCTCCCCTACCTCCTGTGCGCAGCACCCGAACACCCCCTTCTGCCCAGGCTCTCGCCTCCCTGCTCGCCCTCGAACCCCTGCACCGACCGCCCAAGAACCCCGTCGCCCAGCACTCTCCCCGGCTCAATTTCCTCCCGTCGCTCACTCATCCGGAAAGGCCTCCGCCTGGCGCAGTCTCCCCCTCCCTGGCCTCCCGCCATGCTGCGTTCCGGCAGCACCTTCCTCCCTTGCACAGGCGACACTCCCCCTATCCCTGCTTCTTCTTGTGCGTGGCCGCCAAGGTAAGAGGCCTCAACTCCGGATGGACCTCCACCTCGCGTCGGCCCCCCATTGCACGATCCCGTCCGGCGGCGCCCCTCCCCTCTCCTGCATAACTCGCGCACGCCCTCACACTTCGTCCAGCCCTCTCGCCAGCGACACCTCCTCACCCGAAAATACCCCCTCCAATGGTTGGGTTTTCTATTCTTTGGTGTACGGTGATGGTGTAAAGTAGGTTTTGCTCCGGGTTTTCAGATGTTTCTCCAAGTTTGAGGTAGTAACCCATTGCATTTACTTTTAAATTAAGTTTTCTTTGTTTTCCTGTTCTTCACACCATTGTTAATCATTAATTAGACAATTAATGTTTTTAAATTTAATTATATCTTGTGAAATTGATTGGTTTCGATCCGTTGGTTTCATGTCAGGGTAAGTTGTATGTTTGTTGCTTGGTTTCGCACCTGCTGAATTAGGGTCATTTGTGTTTTAATGTTTGTAGTAATTTTCTTTTAGTGTGTCAGTCTCTTCTTTGTGATTTTGGTTCGTCTCGGTTGGTCAGTCACATTTTTAGGTGGATTTGGTTTTAAAGTGGTGACTTTATGTGAAACGATGGTTGTTTTATGTGGAAAGAATTTAGTTGAGTCACTGCTTATGATTTTATAAATCATGCATGCGGTTTATTAAATTATGTGTAGGATTGATATTTTATTTTGATATGGTTTTGGTATGTAGTTGTTTTTTTTAGGGTTTGAGTTTTCTTTGGGTTTAAATTCTTTTGGGGGTGTTATTGAAGTTGTTTTATAAGTTATTTTCATGGTGTTTTTATTTGTGTAAAATGTGAAAACCATGTTTGGAAAATGTTTCGAGGTGCGTTTTACTTTAAAGAGAAGAAATAGAGTACGTTTTTAGGGTAAAACCTTGTTGTGCATTTTAAAAAAGTTGTATTATTTATTGAAATGATTTATTTATTGGTGAGTGTGATGCGAATGATACTTTGGGAAGGTTTCGGCATGTTCTTGGTTTTTCTTTTGGTTTATGTGAGTCCCGGATGCCATTTTGGTCGTGCTTTGGTCCTTCTAAATTAATTGTTTTTGGGTGTTTTTTTATTGTTGTAGGGTGTTGTTCCGACATGATCGTGAATCCCCTTGCTAGGTTCACAAAGGCTGTCTCGGGTCACGTCAGACCGTGCTCCGTCCGCTGCCACCGAAGGCAAAGCGATTCAGATTGCTTCGGTTTGTCGCCCTTATTTGCGGGGCACACCTTGTTTTACCACATGTATTGAGTTCGTTCTGTTTCATCTGCACCAGTTTCAAGGTGGGTTTTACTCTGTTTATTCTTTCGGATTATTTTTAAGACAGTGTTTCTATGTTTTTAGATTCTTTGCATTGTTTGAGTGCATTTCCAAGGTTTTTATGTGTTATTGCGATCGTCGGCAAGTGGCGTGTACTTGTGCGCCAGTTGGGATGTACCGCATCATCGTCGTAACTGGGCTGAGAGTCGAGGTAGGTCCCCCACTGCACTTGCCTTTAAATTTAAAATATATTAATTGCTTGAAATTTCATAAATTTTAATAAATAATAAATAGAATAGATGATAAATTTTTAAATGATCATTCGATGAAAAAAGAGCCGTTTATTTTATACATGACACTTGAAATGTTTTCTTGATGAGCGGACACCCAGTAGTGAAAGAATGCCAGTTCGGCCTTTAATCATAATTCACGGAATTTCAAATGTGGTTCTGGTTTTAAAGATAAATGATTTCTTCTGAACATGTTTTTTGGGTTTTCTTGAGAAATGAGGTTTTTCTCTAAAGTTAATGAAGGACCATTTGGAACTTTAATAAAAATAAATTATTTTGGAAAAACTCTCTTTGGGGTGACTTATGGATGTCCTTTGGTGTATGTTGAATGAATATGTTGTGTGTGATGTTTGTGCTACTTGATTGACTTTGCTGTCTCACCCCTGTTCCTTTTTATTGTATGTGTAGACATGAGAACCTGGCATAGTGAGTGAATCTTCTGAGAACAATTGCTGCACTAGTTTAGATTACGCACTGTCTAGTGTCCCCATAAGAGGGGAATACTGAGTTATTGTTGTTATGGGGATTGGGCCCCTCAGTTAGGCCACGTAGGGCTATGCTGAGCGTTAGGGCATTATGATGTCATCGAGTTAGGGCATGCCTTCAGGAAAAGTCACATGTATAGTCTATTCTGGATTATTCACGATCTCCTAGGTTTGACCCATGTTTTCTTTAGTGTTTATTTGAATGTGGCAGGCGATTGAGGGGTCTATTTCGGTAGCTGGACCTTGTGTGCCACTTTTTCCATTGCCCTTAGTGTGTGTTGTGTGTTGTGTGGTTTTCCATTTTTACTAACAACTGGAAATTGAATATCCAAATTGTTCACAGAATTTTTTTGAAATGAAAATCACTTATTCCCTTCAACCATTAAACTTGTTTTTAAATTAAAAAGGGAAATGGACTGTTATTTACTTTAGAAATGAAAGTTTGTGTGGAAACCCATATTATATATAATCTAGTTCAAACATGGAATTTAGAAAATTTCTTTATTTAAAGGTAGTGAATTGGGAATAGATATTGGGCTAGCCTACTGAGTTTTAATACTCACACCTATAGTTATTTTCTATTTTTAGTGTTTTTCCAGGCTAGATCTTGGGTGCGTTCGCTATGGGTGATGTTTTTTCGTGAGTTGGAGAGTGACCCACGAGGTCACACTGAGATAGTGGTTGTATCTTTTGGTTAGTTTAATTTTCTTTTGTTCTTATTTAGTTACTTTACTCTATTTATTTATTTTGCGCTGCTCTGTTCTATTTCTGATGCATTTTTTATCTTTACTGGGCGAAATCATTCCCACAGCCTCTGTTGATGCCCTGGCACTTGTCACCAGCCTGAGAAGATCAGGAACGCCTCTCGGGCCATGTCACGGACCGGCTCGGGCGACCGGTTCAGGGTCGACCCGGGTTGGTTCGTGACAAAATGGTATCAGAGGAGGTCGGCCCTTAGGGGACCTCGCTTTTCATAGTGCCCTTTATTATATGGGATGTCTAGTAGAAGGAGACTAGGACTAGTGGGGCTTAGGAGGTAGGTTATGGGTTGGTGCCTGATCACCACCGCTCGTGACGAGACCTGAGTTACCAGGGTTAGTCCAGGATTTGAGTCACTTGTCCTTGGTCGTTTCAGATTGATGGATGACAATGGAGGTGAATCAGTTCACTTTGTGGCCTCACATGGGGTGGTGACCCATGTGGAGCCCAAGTGCCCAATTCAAGGTCCTCTTAGTGTTATTACTTACATGGGGCATGGCTCACCACCATGTCGCTGGGTCAGACATGTGCACTAGTTCTTCATTCCAGTGGGTTATTATTGATTGTGTTTTGTTTTAATCTCAGTTGATTTGATTGTGCGTTAAAATTGAAATTGGTTTTGAAATGGAAAAGTGTTTCTTCTAAATTGTTTTCGAAATTACTAAAGTGGGTTTTTAAAGAGAAGGTGTATTGGTTTGAAAAAAATACTTGGTTTGTATTTGGATTTGGTAAGGAAAAGAAGTGTTTGAACCTTGGAACTCCTTATGGAGGGTCACACATGCATGGGTTTGTATGGAAGTGCGTGGGGGCACTTGTTCGCAGGTGATTAGAGCGGGATTGAATGAACGCACATGTGACGGTTCATAAAGTTCCATAGGTGAGTTTAAAAATTATAAAGAAATAATTGTTCTTGAAAAGTGATTTATGATGGTATTTGTGTATGTTTGGCTTATGGGCCTTTTTCCCTTGTCTTGTGTTGTTTCTTTGATTGAGTTTTGGCATGATGCCGGTTTCGATGGTGTTTTTCGTGTTGTTATGAGTATGTCGCCCATAAAGCCTCCAAATGTTGTCAATGAGTTATGCCTAGTTCTCAGTTCTTTTTGTGTGTTACCTACTTATCGAGGTAGTCAATGTCCGTTAGAGGTAGTTGTATGGTCCATGGAGATAGTGTGTGTCTTCAGGTTGTTGGGAACTCCTAGGATAGTTAAGGTTTGTACCTCCCTAGAGTTATTTGAGGGTTCATTTTTAGACTAGTAAAGATGAGATGTCTCGTCATCGTTGGAGTTTTTTGTGTGATTAACGATGGTTGATTTTCGCAAAGGTTCCCCACCTGGCAAGGGGTCCGGGCCAGTGGAACGTGCCTCCAAGAAACCATCCTCGTCGGTACCGGCTCCTAGTTCATCAGACCGCTCTCTTATGTGCCACCAGTATGGCCTGTCTGGACATTCTAAGTCATCATGTTGCATTCCTTTGAAAACATATGACCATAGTGATTGTTTGAATCATCGAACAGAAGGAGTTAGAGACTAGAAGATGAAAATGCCTGACTGCGAGGCAGAAGATGCTTCAGCCATCAGGGCCCCAGCCACATGTCTCGGGGTGAAGCTCGTGCACAATTAGGAGTTGCCGAGGGTGTGTCGAACAACGGTCTGAGTAATGTTTTTAGCTTTGGGAGGTATATAACCAAAGTTCCCTTGTTCTTTTCCTGTCACCGTTGTAAGATCATCATAGTTGTGGTGATGTGATGATCTTTTTCAACCGCAGTCTAAGCGGTCTTATCTATTCTCACTGTGTTTTCAAATCATTTGGATTTATTTGAAGGGTATTGGACCTGCGAATAAACTGGTTGTTCTAATTTTGATTTGGGTCTCAATTGTGTTCGTTAGGGGGATGATTGGTTTCGTAAAATTAACGGGTGATGTTTCAAGGTCCTTTCTGAGTTCGGTCTAGGAATTACCAAGTCTCTGATTACCGTGAGGATTTTATTCAGTTGGTGTGTGAGCGGTTGATTTAATTCCTTATCCTCGGGTTGTTGGCTCATTTTATAGCAAGATTTCTGTTTAAGTCTCAGAGTGTTGTTTGGACTATGTGGAGAAATTAAATGGGTTCAGTTTGGGAGTTCTCGTCCCCCCCCCCTGGGGTGGTATGATCGGGTTTCAAAGATTCCATGTTAGTGAATTCTCATGGTGGGGAGAACCCTCCTGTGTTCTCCCCTCAATCTGGGGCAGTGGTTTTCCTTGAATTGGTCAGGTGTGATGTTTGTTGGGAATGGTCACCCCGAGGCTCTCGGTTCTCTATGTTTTTGTCTGGGCATGGCCTCTAGTCATGTCAACTGTTGGCTTAATGACTTTCTGGGGGCAGAAAGTGTCTGTGGTGGGGATAATTGTCACACCCTAACCTCGGACGTCTATTTATCTTATTATATTTTTACTGTTTACTTGGTCCTGCATCTTTTGGACGAGGTTTAGTTGGGTCCCGGGTTGAATTTTTATTGTTTTATGTTTTTGATGGGATTCGGGCTGGTGCGCATACAACATACCATTAGCGGTGACCGCACGTTCCGCCTGGGTGACCGTGTGGTTGCGTGACGCTTAAAATAATAATATCTTGTGTAGAAAATAACATTATCATTATTACTGAATTGTTACAAATATTACTATTTTATTTAAAATGAAATGGAACAATTTATTATTGTGATTCTTCTTATTGAGTTGCTATAATAATAATAATTATTACTATTAAAATTATCATTAATATATTTTTAGTATTATTATTCCATTTATGATTATTATTATCATTATTATTATAATTATTATCCTTGATTTTAAGATCATTTTTATTATTGGTTAAAATAATAAAATAAAATAAATAAATAGAAAACCTAAACCTATTCTACATGGTAGAGGCCCCCTTTCCCCTCCTTTTAGTTCTTCCTTTTGCGCACCAGAACCCCTCCTGTAGACCTCCTCCCTCCTGCTTCGCCGCGCCACCCGCACCTCATGCTCCTAGCCTCCGCCTCTCCGCTCCCCTGGATCCTGTGGGCAGCACCCGAACGCCCCGTCCTACCCAGGCTCTCACCTCCCTCCTCACCCTCGAGCCCCTGCACCGACCACCCAATAACCCCATCGTCGAGCGCTCGCCCCTGACTCAATGTCCTCCCGCTGCTCCGTCATCCGGAAAGGCCTCTACCTGGCGTGGTCTCCCCCTCTGTGGCCTCCTGCCATGCTGCTTTACGGCAGCACCTTCCTCCCTTGCGCAGGAGATCCTCCCCTAGCCCTGCTTCCTCTTGCGCACGGCTGCCAAGGCAGGAGGCCTCCACTCCGGCTAGACCTCCACATCGTGTCTCCCCCCCTCACAATCCCATCTAGCGGCACCCCTCCCTCGCACGATGCCCTCTTTCATCCCCCCTCTATTTTTTTTATTTTTTCTTCTTTCTCTTTTTTTCCTCCCTTCTCTCTTATCCTACACGATTTCTTCCTCCCCTCTTTTGTGCTACATCTCACGGCTTCCCTGCCCCACCTTCCCTCACCAGCACTCCGCCCTTGGTCGGTTGCCCTCCTGTTGTCGCACCTCTCGGACGCAACCCCACTTCCCCCGCGGTCCCTCCATATGCACAGCATGTGGAGTCGCAATCCACTCCCCTCTCCTGGCCAACTCGCACGTGCCCTCACCCATCGGCCAGCCCTTTCGCCAGTGATGCCTCCTCACCGGGAAATACCCCCCCTCCATTGGTTGGTTTTTCTCTTCTTTGGGGTGCGGTGATGGTGTGAAGTAGGTTTTGCTCCGGGTTTTCATATGTTTCTCCAACTTTGAGGTAGTAACCCCATTGAATTTACTTTTCAATTAAGTTTACTTTGTTTTCTTGTTCTTCTCACCATTGTTAATCATTAATTAGATAATTAATGTTTGTAAATTTAATTTTATCTTGTGAAAGTTATTGGTTTCGATCCGTTGGATTCATATCGGGGTATGTTTTATGTTTATTTCTTGGTTTCTCACCTACTAAATTAGGGTCTTTTGTGTTTTAATGTTTGTAGTAATTATATTTTAGTGTGTCGGTCTCTTCTTTGTGATTTTGGTCCATCTCGGTTGGTCAGTCGCTTTTTGAGGTTGATTTAGTTTTAAAGTGGTGACTTTATGTGAAAAGATGTTTGTTTTATGTGGAAAGAATTTAGTCGAGTCACTAATTATGATTTAATAAATCATGAATACGGTTTATGAAATTATGTGTAGGATTGAAATTTTATTTTTATATGGTTTTGGTATGCAGTTTATTATTTTTAGGGTTTGAGTTCTCTTTGGGTTCAGAAGATTTGGGGGGTGTTATTGAAGTTGTTTTATAAGTTATGTTTATGGTGTTTTTATTTGTGTAAAAGGTGAAAACCATGTTTGGAAAATGATTCGAGGTGCATTTGACTTTAAAGAGAAGAAATGGAGTATGTTTTTAGGGTAAATCCTTGTTTTTTATTTTAGAAAAGTTGTGTTATTTATTGAAATGATTTATTTATTGGCGAGTGTGATGCGAATTATACTTTGGGAAGGTTTCAGTGTGCGCTTGGTTTTTCTTTTGGTTTATGTGAGTCCCGGATACCTTTTTGGTTCTGCTTTGGTCGTTCTGCATTAATTGTTTTTGGGTGTTGTTTAATTGTTGTAGGGTGTTGTTCCGGCATGGCTGTGAATCCCCTCGTTGGGTTCTCAAAGGGTGTATCGGGTCACGTCGGACCACGCTCCATCTGCCGCCCCCGAAGGTGAATCGATTCAGATTGCTTCGGTTTATTGCCTTTATTTAAGGGGCACACCTTGTTTTACCGCATGTTTTTGGTTCTTTCCGTTTCATCTGCACCAATTTCAAGGTGGGTTTTACTCTGTTTATTGTTTCAGATTATTTTAAGACATTTTTTCCGTGTTTTTAGATTCTTTGCAATGTTGCAGTGCATATGCAAGGTTTTTCCATGTTATTGCGATCGTCGGCAAGTGGCGTGTACTTGTGCGCAAGTTGGGACATACCGCATCATCATCGTGACCGAGATGCGAGTCGAGGTAGGTCCCCCATTTCACTTTCATTTAAATTTATAATTTATTAATTGCTTGGTATGTCATACATTTTAATAAATAAAAAATATAATTAGATGATAAAATTTTAAATGATCACTCGATGTAAAAAAGAGCCGTTTATTTTGTACACCACACTTGAAATGCTTCCTTCATGAGCGGACTCCCAGTAGTGAAAGAATGCCAATTTGGCATTTAAAAATAATCCACAAAATTTTAAATGTGGTTCTGGTTTTAAAGATAAATTATTTCTTCTGAACAAGTGTTTCAGGTTATCTTGAGAAGCGTGGTTTTTCTTTAAATTTGATGAAGGCCCATTTGGCACTTTACTAAAAATAAATTATTTTGGAAAAACTCTCTTTGGGGTGACTTAGGGGTGACCTTTGGTGTATGTTGACTGTATATGTTGTGTGTGATGGTTGTGCTACTTGATTAACTTTGCTGACTCACCCCTTTTACTTTTTATTGTATGTGTTGACATGGGAACCTGGCATAGTGAGTGAATCTTCTGAGAACGATTACTGTACTATTTTAGATTACGCACTGGCTAGTGGACCCATAACAGGGGAATACTGAGTTATTGCTGTTATGGGGATGGGCCCCCTCAGTTTGGCCATGTAGGGCTATGCCGAGCATTAGGGAGTTATGACGTCATCGAGTTAGGTCATGCCTTCAGGATGAGTCACATATATAGTATGTTCTGGATTGTTCACAATCTCCTAGGATCGACCCATGTTTTCTTTTCTGTTTATTTTCATGTGGTAGATGATTGAGAGGTCTAGTTCGGTAGTTGGCCCTTGTGTGCCACTTTTTCCATTTCCCTTAGTGTGTGTTGCGTGTTGTATAGTTTTCCCTTTTTACTAACAACTAGAAATTGAATTTTTACATTGTTCGTAGAAATGTTTTGAAATTTAAAGCACTTATCCCCTTCAACCATTAAACTTGTTTTTAAATTAAAAAAGGAAATGGACTATTATTTACTTTAGAAATGAAAGTGTGTGTGGAAACCCATATTTTATATAATTTAGTTCAAACCTGGAATTTAGTAAATTTCATTATTTAAAGGTAGTGCATTGGGAATAGATATCATGCTAGCCTACTGAGTTTTAATACTCACACCTATAGTTCTTTTCTGTTTTTAGTGTCTGTGCAGGCTACAGCTTGGGTGCGTTCGCCATGGGCGATGTTTGGTCGTGAGTTGGAGAGTGGTCCACAAGGTTAAACAGAGATAGTGGTTGTCTCTTTCGGTTAGTTTAATTTTCTTTTGTTCTTGTTTAGTTACTTTACTCAATTTATTTATTTTTCACTGCTCTGTTCTATTTCTGCTGCATTATTTATTTTTACTAGGTTAACTCGTTCGCACAGCCTCTGTTGATGCCATGGTGCTTGTCGCCAGCCCGAGAGGATCGAGAAGGCCTATTGGGCCATGTCGCGGACCGGATCAGGCGACCAGTTCCGGGTCGACCCAGGTTGGTTCGTGACAAAATGATATCAGAGGAGGTCAGCCCTTAGCGGACCTCGCTTTTCAGAGCGCCCTTTATTATTTTGGATGTCCAGAAGATGGACACTAGGACTGTCAGGGCACAAAAGGTAGGTTATGGGTCAGTTCTTGATCACCACCACTTGTGACGAGACCTGAGTTACCAGGGTTAGTCCGGGATTTGAGTCAGTTGTCCTTGGTCGTTTTGGATTGATGGATGACAATGGAGGTGAATCGGTTCACTTTGCGGCCTCACATGGGGTGGTGACCCATGTGGAGTCCAAGTTCCCGATTTAAGGTCCTCTTAGTGTTATGACTTACATGCGGCATGGATCACCACCATGTCGCTGGGTCAGACATGTGCACTAGTTCCCCATTCTAGTGGGTTATTATTTCGTTGGTTTTGTTTTAATCTCGGTTTATATGAGTGTGCGTTAAAAGTGAAATTGGTTTTGAAATGGAAAAAAGTATCTTCTAAATTGTTTTTAAAATTACTAAAGTGGGTTTTTAAAGAGAAGGTGTATTGGTTTGAAAAAAAAACAAAACTTTGTTTGTGTTTGGATTTGGTAAGGAAAAGAAGTGTTTGAACATTCAAACTCCTTATGGAGGGTCACACATGTGTGGGTATGTACGGAACTGCGTGGGGGTACTTGTTCACAGGTGATGTGATAGAGATTGAATAAACGCAAGTGGGACAGTTTATAATGTGCCATAGGTGAGTTTTCAAATTTTAAAGAAATAATGGTTTTTGAAATGTTATTTATGCTGGTATTTGTGTATGTTTGGCTTATGGGCCTTTTTCCTTTGTCTTGTGTTGTTGCTTTGATTGAGTTTTGGCATGATGCCGGTTTCGATGGTGTTTTCGTTTTGTTATGAGTATGCCGCCCAGTAATCCTTCAAAATTTGACAATAAGTTATGCCCAGATCACAGTTCTTTTTGTGTGTTGCTTGCTTATCGAGGCAGTTGAAGTCTGTTAGAGGCAGTTGTATGGTCCATGGAGATAGTGTGTGTCTTCGGGTTATTGGGAACTCCCAGGATAGGTAAGGTTTGTACCACCCTATAGTTATTTGAGGGTTCAGTTTTGGACTAGTAAAGATGAGATGTCTCATCGTAGTTTGTGTTTTGGGTGTGATTAATGATGGTCTATTTCCGTGAAGGTTACCCACCTGGAAAGGGGTGTAGGCCAGTGGAACCTGCCTCCAAGAAACCATCATCATCAGTACCGGCTCCTAGTTCGTTGGACTGATCTCTTGTGCGCCACCAGTATAGCATGTCCGGAAATTCTAAGTCGTCATGTTGCATTACTTTGAAAACGTATGACCATCGAGATTGTTTGAATGATCGAACAGAAGGAGTTAGAGACCAGAAGATGAAAATGCCTGACTGTGAGGCAGGAGATGCTTCAGCCGTCAGGGCCCAAGCTACAGGTCTCAGGGTGAAGCTCACACACAGTTAGGGGTTGCCGAGGGTGTGTGGAACCTCAATCCGAGTAATGTTTTTAGCTTTGGGAGGGATATATCCAAAGTTCCCTTATTCTGTTCTTATCACCATTGTAAGCTCATCATAGTTGTGGTGATGTGATGAACATTTTCTACCGCAGTATAAGCATTCTTATCTGTTCTCAGTGTGTTTTCAAATCATTCAGATTTCATTTAAGGGTGTTGCGCCCGCAAATAAATTGGTCGTTCTAATTTTTAGTTGTGTCTCAATTGTGTTCGTTAGGGGGATGTTTGGTTTCGTAAAATTAATGGGTGATGTTTTGGGGTCCTTTCTGAGTTCGGGCTAGGAATTCCCTAGTATCTGATTGTAGTGAGGATTTTATTCGGTTGGTGTGTGAGGGGTTGAGTTAATTCCTTATCCTCGGGTTGTTGGGTTGTTTCATAGCAAGATTTCTATTTAAGTATCTGAGTGTTGTTCGGTCTGTGTGGAGAAATTAAATGGGTTTATTTTGGAATTTCCCGTGTTCCCCCCCCTGGGGGTGGTATGATCAGGTTTTAATGTTTCCATGTTAATGAATTCTCGTGGTGGGGATAACCCTCCTGTGTTCTCCCCTCAATCTCGGGTAGTGGTTTTCCTTGAATTGGTCGGGTGTGATGTTTTTTGGGAATGGTCACCCCGAGGATCTTGGTTCTCTATGTTTTTGTCTGGGCATGGACTCTAGTCATGTCAACTATTGGGTTGATGAATTTCTAGGGGCAGAAAGTGTGTGGTGGGAAGAATTGTCACACCCTGACCTCGGACGTCTATTTATCTTATTTTATTTTTACTGTTTACTCAGTCCCACATCTTTTGGACGAGTTTTAGTTGGGTCCTGGGTAGAATTTTGGAAGTTTTATGTCTTTGATGGGATTCAGTCCGGTGCACAGATATTAGACCATTAGCGGTGACCATACGTTCTACTCAGGTGACCTTGCGGTTGCGTGACGCTTAAAATAATAATATCATGTATAGAAAATAACATTATCATTATTAATAAATTTTTATAAATATTACTATTTTATTTAAAATGAAATGGAACAATTTATTATTGTGATTTTTCTTATTGAGTTGCTATAATAATAATAATAATTATTATTACAATTATCATTAATATATTATTAGTATTAATATTCCTTTTATGATTATTATTATCATTATCATTATTATTATTAGTATTATATTCCTTGATTTTAATATTATTTTTATTATTGGTTAAAATAAAAAAATTAAAAAAATTAATAGAAACCCTAAACCTATTCTACATGGCAGCGGCCCCCTTTCCCCTCCTGTTTGTTCTTTTTGCACACTAGAACCCCGCCTCTAGGCCTCCACCCTCCTGCTTCTCTGTGCCACCCACACCTCATGCTCTCGGCCTCCGCCTCTCCGCTCCCCTGGCTCCTGTGCGCAGCACCCGAATGCCCCCTCCTGCCCAGTCTCTCGCCACCCTGCTCGCCCTCGAGCCCCTGCACTGACTGCCCAAGAACCCCGTCGCCCAGCGCTCGCCCCAACCTCAATGTCCTCCCGCTGCTCCGTCGTCCGACAAGGCCTCTACCTGGCGTAGTATCCCCCTCCCTAGCCTCCCGCCACACTGCGTTTCGGCAACGCCTTCCTCCCTTTCGCAGGCGATGCTCCCCCTAGCCCTGCTTTTTCTTGCGCACGGCCACTAAGGCTGGAGGCCTCCACTCCGGCTGGACCTCCACCTCGCGTCGACCCCCCTTGCATGATCTCGTCCAATGGTTCCCCTCCCCCGTACGACGCCCTCTATCTTTCCCCCTCTATTTTCTTTTTTTTCTTTTTTCTTGTTCCTATTTTTTCCTCCCTTCTCTCTTATCCCACGCGATATCTTCCTCCCCTCTTGTGAACTGTATCTCGCGGCTACCCCTACCCACCTTCCCTCACCGGCACGCTGCCCTTGGCCGGTTTCCCTCCTGTTTCCACACCTATCAGACGCAACCCCCTTCCCCGGTGGACCCTCCCTGTGCGTAGCAAGAGGATCCGCAATCCCCTCCCCTCTCTTGGCCAACTCGCATGCGACCTCACCCTTCCCCCAGCCCTCTCGCCAGTGACGCCTCCTCACCGGCAAATACCCCCCTCCATTGGTCAATTTTTCTCTTCTTTGGGGTGTGGTGATGGTGTGAAGTAGGTTTTGCTCTGGGTTTTCGGATTTTTCTCCAACTTTGAGGTATTAACCCCATTGCATTTACTTTTATATTAAGTTTACTTTGTTTTCTTGATATTTTCACAATTTTTAATCATTAATTAGACAATTAATATTTGTAAATTTAATTGTATCTTGTGAAATTGATTGGTTTCGATCCATTAGTTTCATCTTGGGGTAAGTTTTGTGTTTGTTGCTTGGTTTCACACCTGCTGAATTTGGGTCTTTTTGTTTTTTAATGTTAGTAGTAATTATATTTTAGTGTGTCGGTCTCTTCTTTGTGATTTTGGTCCGTCTCGGTTGGTCAGTCACTTTTTGAGGTGGATTTGGTTTTAAAGTGGTGACTTCATGTGAAACGATGTTTGTTTCATGTGGAAAGAATTTAGTTGAGTAGCTTCTTATGATTTTATAAGTCATGCATGCAGTTTATTAAATTATGTGTAGGATTGAAATTGTATTTTTATATGTTTTTGGTATGTAGTTGATTTCTTTTAGGGTTTGAGTTCTCTTTGGGTTCAAAAGCATTTGGGGGTGTTATTGAAGTTGTTTTAGAAGTTATTTTCATGGTGTTTTTATTTCTGTAAAAGGTGCAAACCATGTTTGGAAAATGTTTCGAGGTGTGTTTGACTTTAAAGAGAATAAATGGAGTATGTTTTTAGGGTAAATCCATGTTGTGAATTTAATAAAAGTTTTATTATTTATTGAAATGATTTATCTATTGGTGAGTGTGATACGAATGATACTTTGGGAAGGTTTCGGTGTGCGCTTGGTTTTGATTTTGGTTTATGTGAGTCCCAGATACCTAATTGGTGGTTCTTTGGTCCTTCCGCATTAATTTTTTTTTGGTTATTGTAGGGTGTTGTTTTGACATGGCCGTGAATCCCCTTGCTGGGTTCGTAAAGGGTGTCTTGGGTCACATCGGACCGTGCTCTGGCCGCCACCACCGAAGGCGAAGCGATTCAGATTGCTTCGGTTTGTCTCCTTTATTTGTGGGGCACACATAGTTTTACCACATGTTTTGGGTTCGTTCTGTTTCATCTACACCGGTTTCAAGGTGGGTTTCACTATGTTTATTCTTTCAGATTATTTTAAGACAGTGTTTCAGTGTTTTTAGATTCTTTGCATTGTTGAAGTGCATTGGAAAGGTTTTCACGTGTCATTGCGATCGTCGGCAAGTGGCGTGTACTTGTGCGCAAGTTGGAAGATACCGCATCGTTGTTGTAACTGGGCTGCGAGTCGAGGTAGGTCCCCCACTGCACTTTCCTTTAAATTTAGAATTTATTAATTGCTTCATATTTCATAAATTTTAATAAATAAGAAATAGAATTAGATGATAAATTTTTAAATGATCACTCGATGTTAAAAGAGCCGTTTATTTTATACATGACACTTAAAATGTTTTCTTGATGAGCGGACACCTAGTAGTGAAAGAATGCCAGTTTGGCCTTTAACTATAATTCACAGAATTTTAAATGTGGTTCTAGTTTTAAAGATAAATTATTTCATCTGAACAATTGTTTCGGGTTTTCCTGAGAAATGAGGTTTTTCTTTACAGTTGATGAAGGCCCGTTTGGCACTTTAATAAAAAAAATATTTTGGAAAAACATTCTTTGGGGTGACTCAAGGGTGACCTTTAGTGTATGTTGACTGCATATGTTTTGTGTAATGTTTGTGCTACTTGATTGACTTTGCTGACTCACCCCTTTTAATTTTTATTGTATGTGTTGACATGAGAACCTGGCATAGTGAGTGAATCTTCTGAGAACAATTGCTGCACTAGTATAGATTACGCACTAGCTAGTGGCCCCATATCATGGGAATACTGAGTTATTACTGCTATGTGTATTGGGCCCCTCGGTTAGGCCATGTAAGGCTATGCCGAGCGTTAGGGCATTATAACATCATCGAGTTAGGGCATGCCTTCAAGATGAGTCACATGTATAGTATATTCTAGATTGTTCACGATCTCCTAGGTTTGACCCATGTTTTCTTTAGTTTTTATTTGCATGTGGCAGATGATTGAGAGGTCTAGTTCGGTAGCTCGCCCTTGTGTGCCACTTTTTCCATTGCCCTTAGTGTGTGTTGCGTGTTGGTTCGTGACAGTCTTGCTGTGTTAATAGAGAGGAAAAATATATGTAGATGCATATATCTTCTAATGAACAACAAGACCGTCAACCAAATAGGGCAGTAACCAGCTTCATATAGGAACAAATACCTACTGATTCATATCAAGCCTACCATCCAAATAGGGAAGTAAGAAAATATGAGAAGAGTAAAATTATTACGATTTCATACCAAGATCGTGAGACAAATACAATAGAAAATGAGGGGATGGAAATCCCCGCTCATGAATATGAAGACCACTAGTCAATTACGGTGGCAACTGAAGAAGACAACTGGTGGAAGAATCGTTCCTCTATCTTAGAACAAGATAATCGCTAGTATTTACTAGAAACTCATGGTGGACCAGAGCAGGACGAAACTCCTACTCCAATATCAGAATGGGCCTTCATACCCATTGTAGCCAAGGATGTATCTCATCACATCTTGGAAATGATGGAAGATCATACTTCAATCCAAGACCATATCATCCATATTTGCCAAGACATTTTTTCATCGGTGGAAAAGGCGAGAAACTAGGCCAATGACCCAATTTTCTCGAATAAAATGACTCACTCAAAAAATGAGATAGTCACTCCAGAGCATTTATCCATCCCTACTCCAGTCTAGGAGGGTCAAAATAAATATCACGTGATACAAAGACACCCAGATTGAGAACAAATACACGTTACAACTGGGGGACACCAGTCGAACATGGCAACCACTCTAGGGTAGACATATATTCTTTCCAAAACTAAATATCTCCTTTAGCATATCCTAAGGAAATCATGGGACCCAACAAGATTGGGAGACATACATGAAGGTCATTACCAACAGCAGACGACCCTCGTTACCCACCCAAAAGTGCTCAAAAAATAAACGCACTAAAGGAAACTAGAAAATAAAGAGCACATACATGATCAATCTCTAATAAAATCTGGGGTTCTTAATGCCCACAAACTTATTTCAATAAAATACCAAGACCCTATCAGTCCATTACCAAATTATGGAAGTGGAAGAAGCAATTATAATGTCCATCCCCGCATTTTCACTACCTACAGCTCTTAAGGTCCTCCCTATATCACCCATGAAGGATCACTCTATGGACCATGAATGATCAATCATGAGAGCATATCTCCTGATGTGCGTCAGCGTATCCTTCCCCTCGACCTGAAGAACTGATGACAAAAAGGTCCTCCCCTAGTTGTCGTCCACCCATATGGTCCTCCCTAGGGTACACGCTGTAGATATTCTTCTCCCTATAGTTAAACATCAAGTCATGATGGTAGTCCTCACCATAATGACAGTCATTATGAAGGCCCTCCCTTCAAATTTAGTTGTTATGAAGCCCCTCCCCATAGTAACTCCATGCAACAAGAAGGTCCTCCCCTCGTTGTAGTACATCCAAAAGGCCCTCCCCAGAATGTGCACTGTAGAAATTATCCCTACAACCATGTATTAAGCTATGATGGCATTCCTCACCATTATAGAATTAACCGTGAAGGTCCTCCCCTCAGTGACATCAAGTAGAAAAAAGGTCTTCACCTCTCTGCAGCCCACCATGAAGGTCATCCATGGGGTATAAATCATAAATACCTTTCCCTCGGTCGAGCATTAGGTTTCAATTGTAGCCCTCGTCATTTCAACACCAATTGCAAAGGTCCTCCCCACAACCAAAAGTCATACTAGAAAGAACGTCCAACCCTTGCTGGAACAAAGATGAGAAATACCTCCTATGTTGAGGAGCTTTAAATGATGGATTTAGATACTTCAGGCACTTCATATATAATGAGTAATATCCTTTCTCAACTAGAGGATGGCCTGGGGCCATGCTCATCTTCTAATCCACCCTCGCAACATTTGAAAATCAATAAGGATCCTGCCAACCTTGTTTCATGGAATGAAATTTGTAAAAAGAAATCGAGCTAGGCATATCAAGTAGAGGTGCCTCCTAAAGAACAACAAAATGATATATTGCTTGTGAGAAGACCACTAGTTAAGGATAATATACTAGTTTTGTATTAGACTATGGACACTTCTCACTTCATCAAACCAGGATAGTTGTCTAGGGAATGTATACATGGCATTCACCTCAATATATGGACAACTCTTTGTTAGCTGAAAGAAAAAATTCCTAACCTACTAAGGGTACGTGGACCACATCAACTAGATAGGGGATCTTCGTCATATAATCAACCTAGAAGCCACATCATCTTCAGAGTATCAACAATCAAAAAGGAAAATGAAAAACCTTGAACATTATTTCCTCCATGCACTACATAAGTTACATCGCCTCATTGGAAATTCCCCGAATGGAGTTCACATTAAAGGATGGGGAGAACATGGAGCTCTACACTTCACCCCTCATCCCATCCAGAAAACCCTATTAGAAATGACATCATATAATGACATCCCATAAAGGAAGGAATCAAGTAAAAATAATACTCAGCAAAGATGGGATACTCATCAAAAACCATCTCAGAGTAAGTCTCAAAGGTGTTAGGATGGTAGAGATCAAGCCATTGAAAACCTTCTATGTTAGGAAAATAAGAACATCCAACCGGCTTCCTGCCTATGGGAATCCTACTATCGAGCAGTGCTCAGGTCTTCAAAAGACCACAAACTCTATTCAGGTCCAATTCCATACTCAACTCACACCTGCGTAGGAGTACATCAAATTGAAAAGGTGAAAATAGTAGCAGCTACCACTGAAAATGCATGAACAACCCCAACCCATAGGGCTGGGGGAATTTTTAAATTAAAGTTCCCTTGTAGGACAAACAAATCCAGGTTGCAATGCATAAATAGATGAACAGAAACAACCCAAGACTATTGGGCTGGGGCCATTTTTACATCAAATCCCGGCATAGAATATGTATTCCTTCTACCATCTAGGAAGAACAATGTACAGAGGAGTCACTTGTTCCACCCCTTCCCAAGGTTCACAACCTTTGAGACAAAGGCATGTTTCGAAGTCATACCATGGCTCCCTTTAGGTCAATCATCACCAAGAAACCTGAAGAATACCATAGAATAGAAGGAGAAAGTCCAGCAAAGGATCCACAAATCCTTCCTACCATTTGGAACCAGGTACACCACCCCCAATGCGGTATGTATCAGTGAACGTGGTAACTTTAAACCCCAAAAATCACACATGAAATTACTTAAAGGGAGACAAAGAAAGGGAAGAGGGTTCCCTCCCAAATGTTTCCCACACCGATCCTAATGTTGTGCATACTCGGAACCAGAGATCGATCTTAAATTTGGGGGGGGGGGCTCAATTAATCTATCATTAAACCCTCTTGAAACCCCAACAAGAAGAAGAATAAATCCAAGTTCATTTATGACCCACGTCCTCCTCCCACTAAGAATGATTACCTTACTCTCAAGGAAGGGTTCTCCAAGAAGGATGAAGAAATGAAAGATCTTAGGTGAATTAATGTCAAGCTACATCGATGGAGGTACCTTTCCAGATGTGTTCCCCTTACAGAACATCGACAGGTGCTCCCAAAAAAGGTTCCTTTTCCAAAGGCACTCATCCTGATGAATGAATCCAATCTTTGAGGAATGTTCATTCTAGCACAAGGACAATCAACCTACTTAAACCCTGTCCTGGAAGGACATCATGACTCCCCCCTCTCTAGGAAGGTAGATAGAATATATTTAGGTAAATCCACAAATGATACCACTGGCTTGGTATCAACTCCAAATTTCAACAGCATCGGCACACCCAGTTTTGGCCACTACTACACCAACCTAAGCTCAAGATTGATAGGTTATGCATCAAGGGATGTTGAACACCATCAATCAGTTAACATCTCAACTAAAATCCATGGAGGGAAGACATGCTCCGATACAACCAGATCACAAAACCTGCCCTAAGTGGGTGAGCAATGTTCCACTACTTCCAAATTCTGGAAACCCTGTATTCCTATTATTCAATGGATCGAGGGACCTTGAACAAAATTTAATGCACTACTCATTTTATTGTGACACCATGATGGGAACTCCAGAGTAGCATGAAGTAGTAAAAATCGGGTGCTTCATAAAAAACCTATAGGGATCAGTCTTTGTATGGTATACTAGCCTACCAGCCAATTCAATCACAGGCTGGGAAGACCTCCGGTGAAAGTTTCTAGACCAGTTTATTTCAACGATGCCTATGCTAATGATCAGTGATCTCATGAATTGAAAATAGTGAGAGAATGAAGGAGTGTCAGACATCATTGCTAGATGGAAAGTCTTTACTTATTCCTTGAACTAGCCACATCCCCAGGATGAGATGCTCGCCATGTGTATTGATAACCTTTGAGATGAAATGTGAACACCGATCATCCTATTGAAGTACACAAGTGGGTTCTAAGACTTCTCTTCCATTTCCCAAAGAATAGAAGACTCCTTATAATGGACCAACCTCAAGTCATAAGTGGCCTCATCAGCCCCAAGAAAAAGAGTGGGAAAAGCTGAAGCGACTCCTGTCATGCTTAAGCCACCCCGGCACTAGCTCTAGTTGTGAGGCACCCACAGAACCGTGCAAGACTTCCTGGATTCTAACAGTCACCCCCACCTTGGCAATATGAGTGATGGGGTGCTAAAATAAATCAGTTTTAATAAAAAATAAATAATGTTTACTCCTTCCGAGATGACCAGGCCCTCGAATATTTCATAGCCGCTATGAATTGCAATTTCCTCCAGCTACCAGAGCCAAAACGTGCCGACGAAGTGGGTCTCGAAGTAATTCAATATTATTGTCCCAATCACCAAATACCGGGACACACCATCCATGAATTCTTCATTTTAAAGGTTCTCCAAAAAAATATGGTGGATTCTGAGCAAGTCAAGTTGGGCCCACAGCCAGCAAATGTGGATTATGTTTCCACCTCAGAATCAAGAGAGGAAAAGGAATGGAAAATAGTCACAAGTACGAAGGAGTAAATGTTTTACAATTGGATGACCTAGAATAAAGTCAACTGAATTCATGGAATCCTCAAAGAGATATTGAAACTAGTAATCGTGCCCCCAAAATCCCCCAATATAGCACATCTATACTCCTCAACCTCGCAGTCCTCTAAAGGCTAGAAGGGAAGAAAGTAGTTGGACGAATATGGGCTGAAAACAAAGATAAAGTCAGTGTTGACCCTTTTATACTTTATACCAATAGACTTGGTACAATGGGAACCGCCCCACCAAATGGTATAATGAGCACCATCCTGCCAAATGGTACAACAGGAACCACCCCAGTAAATTGTATAACGGGTTCCCCCACCAAACGGTATAATGGGCACCGCCCCGCCAAATGGTACAACAGTCACTGCCCCGCCATTGGCGGTTGCTATAGGTCTATAGAGACCGCACAATGACCACCATTGGTGGTCACTTTATGCCGGACGATGTTGGCCTAAAGTGACCACCTGGTGGCCGCTAAAGCTGGCCAAATGTTGGCCTCCAGCAACCGCCAATGGCGGTCACTACAGCCGGCCAAAATGATGGACTACTGTGACCGCCATTGGCGGTCGCTGAAGCTGGCTGAAATTATGGCCTAAAGCAACTGCCATTGGCGGTCGCTGAAGCTGGCCGAAATGCCGGCCTACAGTGACCACAAAAGGTGGTCGCTAAACTGTAAATTTTTTCTAAAAACAAATTTCATGGTACAAAATAAAAAAAGCATATAAATCATAAAAAATGGAAAACAAATCCAAACACCATAAACATCAAGATCATCCTAAACAATAAATGATATAGGTGCTTCAACAATCCACATCCATCTGCTTTAGAAACCTACAATAAGATACAACGAAAACAACTAAACAAAACAAACATAAATTTGACATATTTATTCAGTTATTATATACATATAATAAAATGATATATGATATCTCATGGGTGATTTAATAATTTAAAACCCTCAATTTAAGAAATGTTATCATTTTTGAATTTTTTTTCTTGTTTTGGAGTCTTTTATTTAGTTTATGAAAGTGTTTTGTTGTCTAAAAATAAATGTTTTCCACATGCACCACACATCTGATGGACGTTCCATCTCCTCCTACATGTCATGAATAATATTCCTATCATTTTAGTGTGGTTTCTGGTCATTCGGGGCACGTTTTCTCTGAATTGGACTGTGACACGCCGTTTTGGTCTTTTATGACTCCGGAAACGTGTTTCCGGTCACCGCGGTCAAAAAAAACCTTCGATTGACATGCCGTCTACCAGACCATTTCACAATTCACACCACGGTTGTTTTTCATATGATTTCATGGCATTCCGAGGTTGTTCGGGTGGTTTTGACCACCCAACGTGCCCTTTTAGAGCATGCTGAACTACTGAAAACGACACATTCAGTCATACCACACGTAACACACATCCGAAGGACGTTTCTTCTCCTCCTGCATGTCACGAATAATATTCCTATCATTTTCATGTGGTTTCAGGTCATTCGGAGCTTGTTTTTCTCTGAATTCGACCGTGACACACCTTTTTGGTCTTTTATGACTCTACAAATGTGTTTTCGGTCACCGCGGTCAAATGACACCTCCGATTGACATGTCGTATGCCCAAACATTTCACAATTTACACAGTGGTTGTTGTCGTATGATTTCATGGAATTTTGAGGTCGTTCAGGTGGTTTTGACAAACCAACGCGCCCTTTTAGAGCGCGCTGAACTACTGAGAATGACACATTCGGCCGTATCACGTGCACCACATGTTCTATGGACGTTATGTCTCCTCCTGCACATCACAAATAATGTTCCTATCATTTTCTTGGGGTTTCAAGTTATTCGGAGCACGTTTGCTCTGAATTGGACCGTGACACGCCATTTTAGTCTTCTATGAATCCGGAAACGTGTTTTCAGTCACCTTGGTCAAATGAAACCTATGATTGACGTTCCTTCTACCTGACCATTTTAAAATTCACACCGCGGTTGTTTTTGTATGATTTCATGGCATTATGAGGTCGTTCGGGTGGTTTTGACCACCCAACGCGCCCATTTAGAGCGCGCCGAACTGCTGAAAATGACACATTTAGTCGTACCGTGCGTACCACACGTCCAATGGATATTCCATATCCTCTAGCATGTCATGAATAATTTCCTATCATTTTCGTGTTGTTTCAGGTCATTCGGAGCACGTTTGCTCTGAATTCGATCGTGACACGCCGTTTTGGTCTTTTATGACTCCGGAAATGCGTTTTCGGTCACCGCAGTCAAACGACACCACCGATTGACGTGTCGTCTACCCAAACCAATTTACAATTCACACCGTGGTTTTTTTCGTATGATTTAATGGCATTTCGATGTTGTTTGGGTGGTTTTTGACCACCCAACGTGCCCTTTTAGAGCGCGTCGAACTGCTGAAAACGACACATTCTATCTTACCGCGTGCACCACGTGTCCGATGGACATTTCATCTCCTCCAGCATTTCATGAATAATATTAATATCCTTTTCATATGGTTTCATCTCATCCAGAGCACATTTACTCTGAATTGGACAGTGACACGTCATTTTGGTCTTTTATGACTCTGGAAACACATTTTTTGTCACCGCGGTCAAACGACACCTCCGATTGACATGGCGTCTACTCAAACATTTCAAAATTCACACTGCAGTTGTTTTCTTATGATTTCATTGCATTCTGAGTTCATTCGGGTGGTTTTGATCACCCAACGCGCCCTTTTAGAGCACACCAAACTGCTGAAAATGACAAATTTTGTCGTACCATGCGCACCGCACGTCCGATGGATGTGTCGTCTCCTCCTGCATGTCACGTATAATATTCATACCGTTTTCATGTGGTTCAGGTCATTCAGAGCATGTTTTCTCGGAATTGGACCGTGACACGCCGTTTTGGTCTTTTATGACTCCAGAAATGTGTTTTTGGTCACTGCAGTTAAACGACACCTCCGATTGATGTTCTGTCTGCCTGACCATATTAAAATTTACAGTATGGTTGTTTTTGTATAATTTCAGGGCATTTCGAGGCCGTTTGGGTGGTTTTGACCACCCAACGCGCCTTTTTAGAGCACACTGAACTGCTGAAAACGACACATTCGGTCGTAACGCACGCACCGCACGTCTGATGGATGTTAAGTCTCATCTTGCAAGTCATGAATAATATTCCTATCATTTTAGTGTGGTTTCAGGTCATTCAGATTACGTTTTCTCTGGATTTGATCATGACACGCAGTTGTGGTCTTTTATGACTCCAGAAATGCGTTTTCCGTCATCGTGGTCAAAGGGAAGATCTGATTGATGTGTCGTATGACCCAATATTTCAAAATTCGTACTGCGGTTGTTGTTATATGATATCATGGAATTCTGAGGTCATTCGGGTGGTTTTGACCACCAACACGACCTTTTAGAGCACGCAGAACTGCTGAAAATGACACATTTGGTCTTACTGCATGCACCGTACATTCGATGGACGTTCTGTATCCTCTTTAATGTCACAAATAATATTCCTATCATTTTCTTGTGGTTTCAGGTCATTCAGAGCATGTTTTCTCTTAATTGGACCGTGACACGCCGTTTTGGTCTTTTATGACTCCGGAAACACGTTTCTGGTCACCGCGGTCAAACGACACCTCTGATTGATGTGATGTCTGCATGACCATTTTACAATTCACACCACAATTGTTGTCGTATGATTTCATGGCATTCTGAGGTCATTTAGGTGGTTTTGACCACCCAACGAGCCCTTTTAGAGAGCGCCAAACTGCTAAAAATGACACATTCGGTCGTACCGCGCGCACCACACGTCCGATGGACATTCTATCTCCTCCTTCATGTCACAAATAATATTCCTATCATTTCCGTGCGGTTTCAGTTCATTTGGAGCACGTTTTCTCTGAATTGGACTATGGAATGCCGTTTTGGTCTTTTGTGACTCTAGAAACGCATTTCCATTCACCGCGGTCAAAAGGAACCTCCGATTGATGTGTCGTCTACCTGAACATTTCAAAATTTACACCGTGGTTATTGCTGTATGATTTAATGGCATTCTGAGGTCGTTCGGGTGGTTTTGACCACCCAATGCGCCTTTTTAGAGCGCGATGAACTGCTGAAAATGACACATTTGGTCGTACCACGTGCACCGCATGTCCAATGGACCTGATGTCTCCTCTTACATGTTACAAACAATATTCATATCATTTTCATGTGGTTTCTGGTCATTCGGAGTGCGTTTTCTCTAAATTCGATCGTGACATGCCGTTTTGGTCTTTTATGACTCCAGAAAAGCGTTTCCGGTCACTGCAGTCCAACATAACCTTTGATTGATGTTTCTTATGCCCAAAAATTTCACAATTCACACCTCAGTTGTTGCCGTATGATTTCATGGCATTCTGAGGTTGTTCGGGTGGTTTTGACCATCCAACGCGCCCTTTTAGAGTGTGCCGAACATCTAAAAATACCACATTCAGTCGTAACGCGCGCACCTCATGTCCAATGGATGTGTTGTCTCCTCCTGCATGTCACGAATAATATTCCTATAGTTTTTGTGTGGTTTCAGGTCATTCGGCACACGCTTGCTTTGAATTCGATCGTCACACGCCGTTTTGGTATTTTATGACTCCAGAAACACATTTCTGATCACTACGGTCAAACGACACCTCTGATTGATGTTTCGTCTGCTCGACCATTTCACAATTTATACCACTGTTGTTGTCTTATGATTTAATTTCATTCCAAGGTTGTTCCGGTGGTTTTAACCCCCCAACGCGCCATTTTAGAGCGCGCCGAACTGCAGGAAATGACACATTCGGTCCTACCACGTACACCACACGTCTGATGGAAGTTTTGTCTCCTCCTACATGTCAATAATAATATTCATATCGTTTTTGTGTGGTTTTAGGTCATTCAGAGCACGTTTTCTCTGAATTTGACCGTGACACGCCGTTTTGGTTTTTTATGACTCCAGATATGCGTTTTTGGTCACCTCGGTCAAACATCACCTCTGATTGACGTTCTTTCTACCCAAAAATTTTACAATTCACACTGTGTTTGTTGTTATATGATTTCAGGACATTCTAAGGTCATTCGGGTGGTTTTGACCACCTAACGCACCCTTTTAGAGTGCACTGAACTGTTGAAAATGACACATTCAGGTGTACCGTGTGCACCGCACGTCTGATGGATGTGTCATCTCCTCCTACATGTCACGAATTATATTTATATTGTTTTCGTTGGGTTTCAGGTCATTCGGAGCACTTTTTCTCTGAATTGGACCGTTACACGCCATTTTGGTCTTTTATAACTCCAAAAACGTGTTTTCAGTCACCGCGGTCAAACAACACCTCTTATGAATGTGATGTCTACCAGAACATTTCACAATTCACACCACGATTGTTTTCATATGATTTCATAGCATTCCAAGGTTGTTCATGTGGTTTTCAACACCCAACATGCCCTTTTAGAGTGCACCGAACTGCTGAAAACGACACATTTTGTCGTACCGCACGTCCGATGGACGTTTCGCCTCCTCCTGCATGCCACAAATAATATTACTATCGTTGTCATGTGTTTTCAGGTCATTCGGATCACTTTTTCTCTGAATTGGACTGTGACACGCCGTTTTGGTCTTTTATGACTCCGGAAATGCGTTTATGGTCACCGCGGTCAAACAGAACCTCCGATTGACGTGCCTTCTGCCCGACCATTTCAGAATTCACACCGCGGTTGTTGTAGTATGATTTCATGGCATTATGAGGTCATTTGGGTGGTTTTGACCACCCATCACACCCTTTTAGAGCACGCCGAACTGCTGAAAACCACGCATTCGGTCGTACCGCGCGCACCGCACGTCCGATGGACGTGCTGTCTCCTCCTTCATCTCACGAATAAAATTTCTATCGTTTTCATGTGCTTTCAGGTCATTCGGATAATGTTTTCTCCAATTGATGTGTCATCTACCTGACCATTTCATAATTCACACCTTGGTTGTTGTCGTATGATTTCATGGCATTCTAAGGTCGTTTGGGTGGTTTTGAGCACCCAACACACCCTTTTAGAGCATGCCAAACTAATTGGCCTAACGCCCGATTGGCCTGTTGTATAGTTGTACAATTGGAATAATGGCATAATGGCCTAATGGCCATTTGTTCTAACATCCAACTGAATAATTGGCCAACTGGCCAATTACCATAATGGCCTAACGGCCTAACGACAAATTGGTCTATTGTATTGTTGCAAAATTGGGGGGGGGGGGGCTATTTGAGGGTGGGGGGGTTGCTACCCCGGGGGGCTGTCCGGGATGGGTGCTGTTGTTCGGGGGGGGATGTCCGAGGGTGGGGCAGGCTGTTCGGAGGTGCAGGGGGGCAGTCTAGGGGGGCTCTCCGGGGTGGTGGGGGGGGGCATCCGGGTGGGGGGTACTGTCCGGGGGTGGGGGGGGGGGGTGTCCTGGGGTGGGGCGGGCTAGCCAAGGATGGGGAGGGGGGATGTCCGGGGGGGTCTGTACGGGGTGTGGGGTGCTGTCCGGGGGTGGGGGCGGGCTGTTCGAGGTGCGGGGTGCTGTTTGGGGGTGGGCATGGGCCTGAGTGACTAATTAAGATTGAGAATCCCAAAAATAATACCTACTCTTATGTTCTAACCAATAGGATTCCATGAGGGATTTCTTAACTAGCATACTATTTCTGAGGATCCCAAGAGGAATGCAACTTCATACGTATAGAAACTAAGGACTTGAGTGGGTGCCCTATTGATAGAATGATCCTGAGTGGGTGTGTGTGTTTGGGTAGTGATGCTTGTTAGTGTTAAATTATAATCTGAATCGATGTGGAATCCTGGTTAGGATAATATGTTGAGGTCAGTTGTGGATGATTCTACAACCATTTTTTTATTTATATTTCTGTTTATGCATGATGCTTGAGATTCACTAGGTTTCTGGGGGTGGGGTGGGTTGTCTGGGGGGTGTGGGGGGGGGGGCTGTCTGGGGGGAGCGGGGGGGGGGGGGGGGCTGTCTGGGGGTGGGGCGAGCTATCCGGGGGTGCGGGGCGGGGGGGGGGGGGTGTCCGAGGGTGGGGCGGGCTGTCCGGGGGTTGCGGGGGGCTGTCCGGGGGTGCGGGGGGTTGTCCGGGATGGGGGGGATGTCTGCGGTGGGGGTGTTGTCCGGGGTGGGGGGCTGTCCGGGGTTGGGGCGGGCTAGCCGGTGTGTGGGGGGCTGTCTGGGGGGGGGGCTGTTTGGGGTGCGGGGTGCTGTCCAGGGGTGGGTGGGGTCTGTCCGGGGTGGGGGGGGGGGTGTTGTCCGGGGTGCGGGGGGGGGGGGGGATGTTTGGGAGGTACAAATAGGGAACTTGAGCTCAGCCATTAAAAACAAGTTTCATGGTTTATATTAGGAATCACATTGGTTTTTCAAAACTATTATAGAACATGCAATTTAAAACATTATAGAATTAAATGAACAAAAAATATCCAAATAATTAATCAGTTTCATGGTAACTTCTAAATTCATGCACACAAACATTGCATCAGGTCAAAACACACATTATTCCCCCAAATTATAAAAAAATATCACTACAAACCCAACCTAAATATCAATAACAACCCCACCAGTAAAAAAAGAAACACACCTCTTGAATAAGATGCGCCATGCGTGGTCATGACTGCTACCTCCCTCTTGTGGGCCAGGGGCCTGCAACAAATAAACATTATGAATATTTTCATTACAAAAATAATATAAAATAAATAAATAAATATAGTATAAACCTGTGTTGTATGATCCCCTGCACCATCACCTAGACGCACATATTCCCACAGTGCTCTAACCTCAGCGGTCAATTTCCCATTTTCTTCCTCGGAAGCGTGCAGCTGTGCCTCGAAATCTGACAACTGCTTTGTCATCTGAGCAACAACAGGACCGACAACCGCAGTGCATGACACTACAGAACGATGAATCCCTGCTCCATAGGTCAAACTATATCCATGATCATCCCAACCAATAATGCGATGAAAGATCTCATCCCTTCGCATGGGAAGCTATCGCTGGTCCGCTAATAGATGATCTAACACAGCTTCAAATTGAGCTTGTGAAATGTTTAAATATATATACATATATATTTTAATATCACTAGTGCAGAAAACATTATTTACGTCACCATTTGTTATGTCGGTTATATATAACCAACGTGATAATCTGTGAAACATGGTTTTTTACGTCGGTTATTTTATAACCGACTTAACAATTGTGGTGAGTAGATTTTTAAAGTTGGTTATTTTAATAACCGATGTTAAAAATCGCTCGTGTTCGGTTTTTATGTCGGTTATCAAATAACCGACGTAAAAAAACAAAGCACGGGGGGTTTTTTACGTCGGTTATTTTATAACCGACGTAAAAAACCAAAGCACGTGGGGTTTTTTACATCGGTTATTTGATAACCGACGTAAAAAATGAGATATCTACGAGTTTTTTACGCCAGTTATAAAATAACCACAGTAAAAAACCAAAGTGTGTGTGGTTTTTTACATCGGTTATTTGACAACCGATGTAAAAAATGAGATATCTACGAGTGTTTTACGTCGGTTATAAAATAACCGACGTAAAAAACCCCACGCGCTTTGGTTTTTTACATCGGTTATTTTATAACCGACGTAAAAAACTGTGATTTTTGATGTCTTTTTTACGTCGGTTATAGAATAACCGACATAAATAACGTTTTTTACATCGGTTATAAAGTAACCGACGTAAAAAAAGCCGTATCTGATACATTTATAACGTCGGTTATTATAATAACCAATGTTATAAATGTAAATAACAGTTTATAACGTCAGTTATTAAATAACCGACGTTATAAAAACATTTAAAAAATTAAAAACCCCCGAGGTTTTCCATTTACGAATTTTTGTTCGACAATCCGGCTGCTCGTCTCTCTCGCACGATAAACCCTAATTGGGTCGTCGATCTCGTTGCATTAAACTCATTTTTGCTACAACTTTTATCACCTTTACTCTCATCGGATCTATCATCTCAACTCGCAACAATCAAGTAAGCCTTCCACGAATTTATTTCGTTCGTTTTTTTCCCAGATAGTCTATATTTATGTTTTGCAATTTTTGAGTGATTTTTTCATTCGTTTTGTGTGCTTTCAACTCATTTTATTTTTGTGTTCTTTTATTTCCTGGATCTATCATCTAAACTCGTTTTGTGTGCTTTCAAATCGCAACACAAAAGGCATTCCAAAACCCCCATTTCATGTAAGCCTTAAACTCGCAACACTATATTTTTGTGTGCTTTTTTTCATTCATTTTACCTACATCGTAAATTTTTTGTGGTCCCAAATTTTTTTTGATGGATTTGGATATGTCTTTAATTTTATATATTCATTTTATCTTGAAATTGTGTGCTTTTAATGTGTGACTCTTAGGTTAATATTTGGGTGTATTTTATAACCTATGAAAGTGATTCATTAATTTTTAAAGGGGAATCCAATTATGGTTGTTTAATTCTGTGTTGTCATGTGGGCCTCAAAAGGGAGGTTTTGAATGGGTGTTATGTGTAAAACCTTGTCACACTTCTTGAAGGTGTTTTATGAAAAAGTTTGTTTTTCATGTGTATTGTTTGTGACATTATTTGAGGTAAATTATTAAAATATGGGTGTGGTTTAATATATGTGTATTGAAGTGAAATTTATATTTTGGATTTGTATTGGTATGATTTTTTTTCTTGAATGGGGGTTTTGGAATGTCTTTTGTGTGCAAAACATGGTTGTTCTTCTTGGGATTGTTTTATGAAAATTGAAAATGATTCAGTGAGTTAAAAAAAGTGATAAAATGGTGTAAATGCAATATTTTGGTGATGTTATTAACCTAATAAGGCTTTTTGAAAGGTAAATAGGTGATTTAAGATGTCAACCATTTTTAGAATGTTTTATAAATTGAGGAATTGTGTGAATTTTTTGATAAAATAAATTATGATATTAGTTATCGAGAAAATTGTGATCATTTGACTAGTTGAATATCAATGATTATTTTTAATTATCATACGATCATTTAAGTAGCCATATTTAATAATATTTAATTCCATCTATTTCATGCAGAAATATATATTAAATGCATGTGTTTTTCGTTGTTCATCATCCCTAGTTTTATATGCAAACCATTGTTTGGGGGGTTGTCCGGGGGGTGGGGGCTGTCCAGAGGGTTGGGGGGTGTCCAGGGGGGTGTCCAAGGGGGTGGGCGGGTGTGGGGGGCTATCCAAGGGGGTGGAGGCCTGTATAGAGGGTTTTGGGGGTTGTCCAGGGGGGTTGGGGGCTGTCTAGAGGGTTGGGGGGTGTCCAGGGGGTGTCCAAGGGGGTCAGGGGTGGGGTGGTGACCAGGAGGGGTGGGGGGTGCTGTTTGGAGGGGTGGGGTGCTGTACAGGGGGTGGAGGGCTATCCAAAGGCTTGGGGGTGTCCAGCGGGGTGTCCAAGGGGGTAGGGGGTGGGGTGGTGTCCAGGAGGGGTGGGGGTGTTGTCTAGAGGGGTGGGGGTTGTCCAGGGGTTGGGGGGCTATCCAGAGGGTTGGGGGGTGTCCTGGGGGGTGGGTGGGTGTGGGGGGCTGTCCAAGGGGGTGGAGGCCTGTCCAGAGGGTTTTGGGGGTTGTCTGGGGGGTGGGGGGCTGTCCAGAGGGTTGGGGGGTGTCCAGGGGTGTTTGGATTTACATTGTGATTTTCTCCATCTGAGTATTTATTTTAGATATGATTTGATTCTTAGGTTTACTCCATTCTCTCCAATTTTCTATCAATCGTGTAGGCGCCATGATTTTCTTTTATTCAATAGAATTTAAAACTATTATATCTAACTATATTTTCTTTTAATAATAATATTCAAGCACATTTTTTTAAATACGCATAGATTTTTTTTATATTTCGAAATTGTTTTACATTCAAATTATGATTTTTTTCATATAAACTTATATTTGTCTTATCTTAAAAATATATATATTTTTGATATTTGTTATAGGTAATAATGAGTCAAAGTTGGATTACGGAACATCGAATGAGCAATGAATACGAGGAAGGTGTTGATGCCTTTTTGGAATTTGCTAAACGAAATGTTCCAAGTAGTGACGTTTTTTTTCTGTCCATGTCTGAAATGTTTGAATATAAAGAAGTTGAAAAGTAGAGAGATAAAAGATCATCTGATATGTCATGGTTTTAATCGGAGTTACATCCCTTGGATTTGGCATGGTAAAACTGGACGAAATGTCACTGATGATGATGATTCACAAGATGGTAACTCCGATGGAATTGAAGAAATGATTCACGATATTGTAGCAGAACAAATTGAGATAGAACCGACAATTGCGCATCTATATGGTGATGCTGAAAAACCATTATATCCTGGTTGTACAGATTTTACGGTTTTTTCGGCGGTGTTAAGATTGATTAACCTGAAGGCGAAACATGGATGGAGTGACAGAAGTTTTATAGAGCTACTATAATTGATGAAAGATTTTCTTCCAAAAGATAACGATCTTCCAGATTTACATTACCAGGCCAAGAAAATATTATGCCTGATGGGATTGGGATACAAGAAAATACATGCCTGTCCGAATGACTATATTATATATAGGAAGGAATATGAATTTTTGTCAGAGTGTCCGAAATGTGGGACATCACGGTATAAGGTGAAAGAGAAATCACAGGCTGATGTAGAGATTACAAAGCTCCCTCCAAAGGTATTTTGGTATCTTCCTATAATTCATCATTTCAAATGTTTATTTTCTAATTCACATGATGCTAAAAGGTTAAGATGGCATGATGATGAGCGGGTATGTGATGGAAAAATACGTCATCCAGCTGATTGTCCACAATGGAAGAAAATTGATGCACAGAATTCTACATTTGGAAATGAAATAAGAAAACTTATATTAGGGTTTTGCAAATATGGAATGAATCCATACCGAACCCTCAGTAGCACACATTGTTCATGGCATATTTTATTGGTAATTTACAACCTCTCTCCTAAAGTTTGTATGAAGCGCAAATATGTCATGTTGAGTATAATGATCTCTGGTCCAAAGCAACCCGACAATGATATTGATGTTTACTTGTCACCATTGATTGATGATTTGAAACTATTATGGGTTGATGGTATTAGGGTGTATGATTCTTATAAAATGGAATATTTTCAACTGCATGTAATGATTCTGTTCACTATAAATGACTTCCCAGCATATGGAAATTTGTCTGGATACAGTGTTAAAGGGCATAAAGCATGTCCAATTTACGAAAAACAGACGTCATATTGTCAATTGCATCATGGGAGGAAAACAGTGTACATGGGTCATCGAAAGTTTTGGCCTATCGATCACCCTTATAGAAGACTAAAAAAGTCATTCAATAGCTCACAAGAATTTGGTACTGCTCCAAAACCTTTATCACTAGATCTGTATTTTGAGGGGGTGAAAAACCTTGATGTGACATTGGGAAAGACACAGAAATCTGGTAATGATAGACATATTTGGAAGAAAAGGTCAATATTTTTTGAGCTACCATATTGGAGGTATCATGAAGTTAAACATAATATTAATTTCATGTATGTGGAGAAGAATATATGTGATTGTTTGATTGGAACATTGTTAGATATTAAAGGAAAGACTAAAGATGGGTTGAATGCAATATTAGACTTACTATCAATGGAAATACGTTTGGAGTTAGCTCCCACTCCTAAAGAAAGATGAACATTTCTTCCCTCGGCTTGTCATACATTATCGAAGAGGGAGAAAATTAGCTTTTTTCAGTGTCTTCATGATATCAATGTGCCTCAAGGTTATTCTTCAAATGTAAAAAATTTTGTCTTATTGAAGGACTTAAAGTTGATAGGTATGAAATCACATGATTGTCACGTCATGATGCAACAAATTCTACCAGTTTCATTGCGTGGAATATTTCCCATTCGTGTCAGAAAGACTATGATGAAGTTGTGTTATTTTTTCAATTCAATTTGTAACAAGGCGATTGATGTGAATGCTTTGATCATTTTGGAAAAGGAAGCAATTTTTATACTTTTTCAATTGGAAATGTATTTTCCTCCAACTTTTTTTGATATAATGGTGCATTTAATGATTCATCTGGTTCGAGAAATAAAGCTTTGTGGACCTGTATATCTTTGTTGGATGTATCCTTTTGAAAGGTATATGAAAATATTAAAGGGGTATGTTAAAAACCCATATCGGCCTGAAGCCTCCATTATTGAAAAGTATATTTCTGAGGAGGTATCAGAGTTTTGTACGAGCTACTTGGCTATGACCCAACACATAGGTTTGCCTCCATCTCGCCACGAACAAGTTAATAATGTGGGAAAGGGGATTCGTGGCTTGAAATTCAAATCATTGTCTGCTGAACAGATGATGAAGTTAGAATCATACATCTTGAATAACATAACTGATGCTCAACCGTATATCACATTGCATATTAATGAGTTGAAACAATGTCATCCAAAGAAGAAAGAAAAGTGGATTTTGAATGAGAACAAAAAAACTTTTTTGTCATGAATTAAAAAGACTTTTCTTGGTAGATCAGATGTATCAGAGACATTAAAATGGATAGTGGGTGTTCCATGTTTAAATGTGATAACATGGTCTGGTTATGACATTAATGGCTATACATTTCATACGAAAGCTCAGGACAACAGAAGTACAGTTCAAAATAGTGGTGTATTGGTGTTTGCAGAAGCAATGCATTTTTCGAGTGCAATGGACAAAAACCCAATTTCTGCATCAAGTGCATATTATGGAGTGATTGAAGACATATGGGAGGTTGAATACTTTAAAATTAAAGTTCATGTTTTTAATTGTAACTAGATTATCGGTAACAACAGTGTCAGACACGATGAGATTGGAATGATACTTGTTAATCTGAATAGATTGGAAGACACAGCTAATTCTTTTATAATGACAACACATGAAAAACAAATTTTCTATGTAGTAGATAAATCAGATATGCAGTGGGCTGTTGTTTTACAAGGGAAAAAACAATATGTTGGTGAGGATGAAGTTGATGAAGATGCTGATTTATGTGAGATCCCTACTTCCATGGAAAGATTAACAGAACATAATGATGAACATGTTGAAGACATGGTTTGTTCCATAAGGAACGATCACAACGAAGGAATTTGGGAAAACAATCGATTTGTACATTCCTAAAATTACAGGTTACATATGTTTATTTCTTTTTTACATTTATTTTTTTCACAAATGTTAGATGTTGTAAGTTTTTTTATTAAAACATGTTTTAAAACAAAATAAGTATAAGTATTTGTTTGTTTTAAGTTTTTTTAGTTTACTTTATCATGTTTACCATTACATGAATTATATATCTATTATTTTTGTTCAGTGACAATTACTTTACCATGTTTACCAGGTTTACCATGTTTACCATGTTTACCATCTTGACCATCTTTACCATCTTTACCATTGTTTAACATGCTTACCATATTACCAATGTTTACTATTACGTAACTTAGTACACTTTTCAATTTTATGATTACAGTAGTATTAAAATATTTGAATTTGTATATTTTTGAACTAACGTTTGTTTTTTTGATTTGAAGGATAATGACAGATCATTCATTTGATCAACCACATGATTTTGGAGATGAGAATATTGGTCATATCTCTGGGGAGGAACATTCACATGCACTTATTAGAACAAAGAGTTCAAAGGTTGGTAAACGTGGGTGCACACATTTACCAAAATTATTAGCTGCCCGTACGCAGGATCAGAGCATAGTCGTTGAGTTTGATGATGATGATATTCCTAGAGGTCCAAATGCAAAAGATTCTAAGAGTTTTTTAGTAACTCAGGCTAAGAGAAAAGTAAGAATTCTGTAAGATGACTGGAGAAGTGTGGATAAAGAGATAATCTCTCAGTTATGGGAGACAATTTTGGTAAGATATTTTGCTATTGTTTGAATATTCATTAAATTTATTTAGTATATATAATATGTTTAACCTCTTCTTTATCAGATGACATTTTATATTCCTGACACTAGAGGAGTCGGGAAGAAATGTTTATCGTTGGCTTCCAAGAGATGGAGGGATTTCAAATCAACCCTCTCATCTGATTTCATTTATAGTCATAGGAGTCATGAAAATCCATGTCGTATATATCCCTTTATAGATGAAGACATATGGAGACAACTATTTGAAAGTAGAATAAAAGAGTCATTTTTTGTAAGGGCAGTGTAAACTTTTATAAGATTTATTATATAAATGATCTTATTAACATTTTGTTAATGATTTCTTATTCTTAATTTACAGAAAACAAGGAAAGCTCATCAAGAGATCCAATCTAAAAATGTATACCCTCATAGTTTATCTAGGGGAGGGTATGCATTATTGGAAGAACAAATGATGGTGGAAAAATTTCAATAACTAAGAGTTGAGTCTTCAAGCTCCGGAGAGGTGGCCCCTCCATCCCCTCCATCAAGACATGAAAAATGGAAGAGATCTTGGAAGGAAAAAAAGGGCAATATCTTTTGGACTAATCGAGAATCGTAGCTGAGAGGATTGTAAGATATATATTTTATTTATTTAAGTTAACCATTTTCTTCATATAATTTCAATCATTACAGAAATGTTCAATTAATTAATACATGACTCTCTTGAGGATAAGAGTTCACAGGGGACATTTACAGCTATTGGGAGGGAAGATATTTTATCAGTAACATTGGGAAGGCCCGAACATCCTGGTCATGTAGGAGGATATCTGGCAGTTGTATCAGTAAGAAAAGTGTTTCCACTTTCTTCAACTTCAAACATTGAGGGGGTTTATAGAAAAAAATTGATTCCTTGGAGTCTAAAATCCATAATATTAATGCGATGATGGAGGACAAGATTAGAGTGTCGGTGCAGTCTATGTTTGCAGACATGAAAAGACAATTTCAGACTGCAGCTCCCACTCCCCCACCTCCCCCTACAGACCCTATTATTTATCCTCCACCTACGCCAGTAGCTCCCACTCCCCCACCTCAACCTGCTGACCCCATTTTTTATCCTACTCCTCCACCGCAGCTTCCTACTTATTGCGAGTTGTATGTTGATGATTCTCAACAGCATATAGTAGCATATGGGTTGGTATATTGTATAGGAGATACAATTCATCATCAACAATTAGAGGTAGAGAATCAGAGGGTCACTGTACAGGATATTATAGATAGATCAGCTCGGGTACCATTACCTACAGATGAGGTGGCGACAGTTGGACATAGTATCAGCCATTTTTTAATTTGGCCATCCATACTTCTTCGACTCATTACCATAGAGGTATGAATGTTATATCTTTTATTTTATTTTATTTATTAAAGTTTTTTTGTCATTTGAAAACTAATATATTTTTCAATTTATTTTTACAGGAATACTTCAAAGGTAAAGAAATACTGTATATACAACAACAAAGACAAATCGCTATGACATCAGATATAGAATCCCGTAGTCTTGACATATTGTCAAGATATTCATATTTGTTGGCGGATCATTATGAGTTTTCAATGGAAGCTCATATTTTTGGACGTGAAATAAATGTGGGGATTATGAAAACTGATATCATGGAGCTTGTTACTGGAGATAAGTTGGGCATCAACGTGGTTCAAATTTTTTCCATGTAAGTCTTAACACCTTTTCCCTGCGTTATATTTATTAAAAATGTATACTTATATCTGTTTTGTATTAGGTATCTTTATAAAATTTGTGAAAGGAATGAGCTGACAGATGTATATGGATTCATGGACCCGCAATTGGTTTCCCCTGAAGCATGTGCATTGGATGAGGAACAAAGAATGCTTTATATTACTGAAAGATTTGAAAAGAATATAGTCACACAATGTTGGATGATGCCTTTTTGTGAGAGGTATGAAACACATCTCTCTCAAAGAGTTAATAATCTTTTAACATGAAAAACCACTAACGTTAAATTTCCTTTTATTAGTGATCATTGGATGTTAGGGGTTTTTTTCCCTAGGGAGAAAGCACTTTATTGGATATGCTCTGTCCATGATGATGTGCAGGAAAGTTTTAAGAATATATTGGAAAAGTAAGTTTCAATTTCTCAATAGTTTTATATATTATAATGAAATTTAAATTTACCCCATTATTATTATTTTCTAACAGGGCATGGGTCTACTTTCAAAAAAACGCAAATAAAAGGAATGCAAAGATCAAATATGTAAATGCGAAGGTAAATATCCATTTATAATTTGTACTTTTTGATTTATTACATTAAAATAATATATTGAATTTACACTCATTCAAACAGAATTGTCATGAAAAACAAGGCATCATCGAATGCGGAAATTCTATGTTAAGATTTATGTATGAAATAATAACAACTGGGACAGTTGTCAATTTTGACCTGGTAAGATTTCCTCTTAAACTTTGCCATAATATTTCAATTTGATTTACTCATTATACACGTTAACTACAATCCTTTTCATTTGTAGATTTTTGATGACCCTCAACCCTATAATGCTGAAGACATCAAACAACTACAAGCGGAGTGGTCAAATTATTTTACAGGTTTGATTAAATTTTAGTTGTTTGTAATGTAAAATGTAATTTTGAATATTGTCATTCTAATTGTGTATTTGGTAATCGTTTAGGTTGGATTTAGTTTTTTTTGAAGTTGACAGTGTAAGTTTTGAATGTTATATATGTGAATGTTTAATTTTGCTCTACTTCTTTTTTTGGTCTACTTATGATGGTTTTTATGGTATGGATTATGGTCTAAGGGGGAGGTGTTTCACGGGTGTGGGGGGTGTTCAGTGGGGTTGGGGGTGTCCAGGGGTCTGGGAGGGCTGTCTGGTGGGGTGGGGGTTGTCGAGGGGTGTTTAGGTCTATCTAGGGGGTTTGGGGGGCAGTCTAGGGGTGTGGTGGGGGCTCCAATGGGGTGGGGGAGGGCTATCAAGGGTGTGTGTGTGTGTGGGGGGGGGGGGGTATACATGAGGGTGGGGAGGTTATCCCGGGGTGTTTGGAGCTGTCCAGGGGGGTCGGGGGCAGACCAGGGGTGTGGTGGGGGCTGTCAAGTGGGGTGAGGGGTGCTGTTTAGGAGGGTGGGGGTTTTATAGGGGTGTTTAGGGCTGTCCAGGGGGTCGGGGTTATCCAGGGGTGTGGTGGCGGCTCTAATGGGGTGGGGGCTGTCAAGTGGGGTGAGGGGGTGTTGTTTAGGAGGGTGGGGGGGGGGGGGGGCAGTCTAGGGGTGTGGTGGGGGCTCCAATGGGGTGGGGGAGGGTTGTCTAGGGTATGGGGGGTATACATGAGGGTGGGGGGGGGGGGTTGTCTAGGGGTGTTTAGGGCTGTCCAGGGGGTCGGGGGGCAGTCCAGGGGAGTGGTGGGGGCTGTCAAGTGGGGTGAGGGGGTGAGGGGGTGCTGTTCAGAAGGGTGGGGGGGGGGGGGGGGGGTTGTCGAGGGGTGTTTGGGGCTGTCCAGGGGGTCGAGGGGCAGTCTAGGGGTGTGGTGGGAGCTCCAATGGGGTGGGAGAGGGCTTTAGAGGGGGTATACATGAGGGTGGGGGCTATCATGTGGGTAAATTTTATCTGTTATCAATGTAAATGCATAAATTTTCTTTAGTTCATGTTTTGATCTTCTGTTTTTGTGGTACGAATTATTGATTTGGTTTCTGGTTGATTTTGGGGGAGAGCAGAGGACTGCAGTGGTTTTTTTTATAAAAATATTTATCTTTCACATTGGTTATTTTATAACCGACGTGATAAAGAAATCGAGAAGCGTTTATCACGTCGGTTTTTTTCATAACCGACGTGATAAACATCCGTGTCATGGTTTGTCACGTCGGTTATGTAATAACTGATGTAATAAATGACCTGGTAATTGCTTTATCACGTTGGTTAATCAATTACCGATGTGATAAACGTCCTGGGAAATGGTTTATCACGTCGGTTATTGATTAACCGACGTGATAAACCCCTCCCCGGACTGGTTTATCACATCGGTTATTTTATAACCGACGTGATAACCCCCTTTTGGGATTAGTTTAGCACGTCGGTTATTTAATAACCGACGTGATAAACCATAGCCTAGGATTTTATCACGTCGGTTATTAAATAACCGACGTGATAAAGTCACCCTTACGTGTTAATGACGTCGGTTATTGTATAACCGATGTGATAAAGCCCCCCAGGTTTATCACGGCGGTTATATAATAATCGACGTTATAACCCCCCCCCCCCGGGTTTTTTCACTTCGGTTATTAATTAACCAACGTTATAAACCCTGTGATGTTATGTATGTTACGTCATTTTTTTAATAACTGACGTAAAAAACTATATTTATAACGCCTTCCGTATTAACGTCGGATAAACCCGACGTAAAAAATGAAAAATAACCGACGTAAATAACGTTTTCTGCACTAGTGTATACAGATTTATGTATGTATTGGTAAGTACAAGCACTTACTATCAATGTTACAGCCTCTGGATCATTGCAATCACGAGTCCTCATCCACATCGACATTTTATCAGTCGGTGCACCTTGCTCCCGCAATTGTATATGAATAGAATATAAACAAAAAAACATATTAAATTATAAATTAAAAAATGAATAATAAATACCTCATGTTAGATCTGAGACACGTGATGAGTCTTGTGCCTGTGAGGTGGTCCCTACAATGCTCGATTCTCAGAATGGCGTGCTGACACCTCCTACATTCAATTCATTCAAATTTCAAACAAATCACACATTCTTGAAAATATATATACCAAAATAAATATACAAATGGCAACACCCTCAGTAGACCAATATGAAACTAAGTCACGCCACTGAGCTGGGAGTAAAACTCTCGGGACTTTTTCCAGAATGTCTGGGGCACCCACATTTATTACCCAGTGGTCTCTCTTCACTTTACCTTTATAGTATTTCACATCTTACGACATTTTCTCACACACACAGGCCGAAACTCATCAAGGCATACGTTAAAATTTTTCTATTAAAGAAAAAAATCACACATATTTTTATTGTTTATATATAGAGAATAAAGTAAAATGGTCTTCTTACATGAACCTCCCTCCAAAGATGATCTAATGTGTCCATAGGGATAGAAGCTCGGTCACGCGTGGTCAATGGAAATCGATGTGGGTCACGTATGATATGACCCAGCTGACGGATAAATGCAGGGGAATTCAGTCCCACAAGATGAAATACCTCATCAAAGGAAACATCAATTGTCGTGTAGGAATTCCATGGTAAAATGACATGACTGGGGCCTCTCTTGTGAGAGGAAGAAGCAATCGAGTCAGATCCTATTGAAATTTTATATATAATTTGACAGATATTATAAATATATATATATATATATATATGTGTTTATCAATTACATAAAAAATAGAGACAATGACATTCAAACATACCTCGACCTTGATACATAGATGCCTCAGATAGATGATGTGGATCTGCTGCCTCTTCCCCTGACATGCCTGTAGTCATAGAAAACATTAGTAAGGGGACTATCCAAAATTTCTAAATGATAAATTGGATTGTTCTTAAAAAAATCAGACTTGTAAAATTGTTAATAAAAGAAAAAGGGATTGAATAATTAGTTGCAAATGAATTTTAAAAAAATTAGAAAATTAACAAAATAGATATACAAATTATGTATAAAACCAATCAATGCATAGCCAAATTTTAGATTGAATTAATAAAAATTCAAACAGCGCATGAACCAGATGAAGAATACCTCAAAGGGAAGATACACCGACAATAACATCAATATACCAAGAGTTAAATCACCCTAAATATTTATAACTAAATAAACTTCCAAAAGAGAGGATTAAAACTTACAAGGATTTATAAAATGGTTAGATAATTTATGATATTCTAGGACATTCAATACTGAATAGTGGGAAAACAATTATACCTTTCATTAAGCATGTAAATCAACCGTTTCTTCTTCAACAGTCACTCTAACCCAATAAATATATTCTTTACGTTGAACTATGGTATGTTGATCAAGTAATTGGGAAACAAACAGAACAGTCTCGGGTTCATCTTCTTTAAATAAAAACACTCCTCATCGAGACATTTTGACAACAACTTCCCAACTTGGATTCTAAGGCAATGTAATGACGAATACTTGTTCCACTTGTGATGTCAAAATGAAAGGTTCATTCTCAACTCGTTCATTTTTGTATAACATATAGTTAAAATTTACCAATGAAAACTGATATTGATCGACTTTACATCCACACACAAGATCAACCCAATTACACTTTAACAATATGTACTTCAACCCATGTGTGTATACAACTTCAATAATGTCTATCAATTGACCATAGTAATAACCAAAATTGACAAATGGACAATTGATGCCACTGTTTTGTGTTTCTCGTTTGTCGTCAACATATTTAATGCGAAATCTAAAACCATTAGAATCAATAGCTTTATAACGACGTGCTGTTATCGATGGACCCTCATCCAGTTGGATAAATTCTTCAATTAGCGTGGGGTCGCCTAACTCACTCAGCTTATGAACCTACATAATTTATAAAATTTAATATTGATATATACAGAAATAAATTAGTATAAAACATCACTTATAATGAAAATCAATTTATACGTACATAATCCTTGAACCAATCATGAAATGATGCATAATGAGATTGTTGAATTTGCAACTCAGTCGCATGATACATACCTTATTTTATCTCATTAATGTGTTTCTTGAAAATGATAACACAATGTTTAAATGATAAAATTATGAAAAAAAACATGAAAATGTTAGACAATAAAAGTGATAAGATACTTACTGCATTAATGGTGCAACTGATGGAGTATTGAACAAGAAATTTTGATGTGCTTGTATCCAATCGATATTGTCCATATCAAATGTGGTTCCTTCTTCAAATGGACCATCATGAATCCAAGAGGGGTTATCTAATTTTGGTTCAACATCTATAAGATATTATGCAAAAAAGTAGTACACTCATCCATCAAATAGCCATTGGCTATTCATTCCTCCAGACGATCTTTGTTACGTAGAAATCATTTCAAAGTACTCAAATACCGCTCAATAAGATACATCCACCTGAATTGAACTAGACCAGCATCCATTAAATCATCAATTAGGTGCACTATCAAGTGGAACATAACACTGAAAAATGAGGGGGGGGGGAGAAAGTTTCTCAATGTGACAAATCATAAGTACAATTCAGTCATGCAAACTTTTTAAATCACTCATTTGTTGATTTCTTAAACAAAGCTGTCTAAAAAAATTACTCATCACAATCAAAGACTGAACAAAATTAGGGGCTAAACAATCACAAATTGCGATTGGAATCAACTGATGAAGTAGTATGTGATTATCATGACTTTTCAACCCTTGAAATGTCTTGCTCGTCAGATTCACACACTTTGAAATATTAGAAGATTAACCATCAGGCACCTTGAGAATCTTCAAAATGGAAAGAAATGTCTATTTCTCCTTTGTAGTCATCGTATACATTACAACAGGTATATATGCCTTGTTTCCATTATCTAATTGTAAATGCATCTATTTCCTTAAACCCGTTTCTTCCAAATCACGGCGTGAATTAACATGGTCCTTCGATTTTCCACTGACACCTAAAATGGTCCACAATATGTTATCACGAATTTTTTTTTCAATGTGCATGACATCCAAATTTGCCTTAGCATGTTAGTTTTCCAATATAGAAGACTATAAATAATACTTTTCTTTTTCCAATTGTGACTGCGCTGCCTACCCACTGCACGAATATTACGTACTAGAGGAGCCACCAAATCCTGAATTTCATATACCATGTGGATGTTTTCTTCCTCAATCTGCGATAACTTTTCAACTCCTGTCATGATCTTTGGTGGTTGGATGAACTCTCTAGAACCATTGAATTCCACTGTATCCTTTCTAAACCTATGCTGAGGGGGGAGAAAATGTCTGTGACCCATGTATGCCCATAATCTAGAATGTTTAAGCCATATAGATTTTTTAATTTTATGAAACAAGGGCAAGAAAATTCCCCTTTCGTACTCCAGCCTGATAAATTTTCATAAGCTGGGAAGTCATTGATTGTCCAAAATAAAGTAGACTACAGTTTGAACATTTCATTCATTTCACAGTCATAATTCATCACCCCATCTCCCCAAAATTCATTCAACTCATCAATAAATGGCTGAAGGTAAACACCAATCTTATCCCCTAGACATTTTGGTCCATCAATAATAGTGGAATGTAATATAAATTGTTGCTTCATACAAAGCCACGGAGGAAGATTATATGGAACCAACACCACATACCATGTGCTATGAGTTTCACCAACCATAGAATTGAATGGATTGGAACCATCTACATTCGATCCCAATAGAACATTACGAACATCTTTAGAAAAGTTGGGCTGTCTCTTATCAAAATTCTTCCATGCATGAGAGTCTTCCGGGTGGGTTAACATATCACTTTCATGAACTCTTTCTGCATTCCATCTCATTAAATTATAAACTTTAGATGACATAAAAAATCTTTTCAACCTCAATTTAAGGGTAATGTAATGCATTTTCTTTACAAAAATCGGTTTCCCCTATATCACAATCTAACTTGATGAGCCTGATTTCCACTATTCTCTTTCCACCTGGAAGCACCACAAACCGTACAAATATCCAAATGGGCAGTTTCATTTCTAAACATCATACAGCTATTTGCACATGCCTCTATGGTCTCATATGTAAAACCTAAGTTCTCTGTCAACTTACGAGCATGGTAATACGACTCAGGAATCATAGCATCAACAGGAAGAACCTTTTTCCATAACACCAAAATCATGTCGAAGGATGTGTCTGATGAATTATTCAAAGTCTTCAAATGCAACAACTCCACGATAAATGATAGTATATTATAAGAAAAACATCCAGGATATAATTATGTTTTTGCATCATCAAGTGCTTCATAAAACCTCCTCGAATCACGATCAGCACCAGATCGAAGATTTATCTCACTGGTCTCAAGATTCTAGATGTCAATGCCTTCAGGATCCAACTCGCATACCATTTCAGTAAGCATTTCATGCATTGGATCATTCAACCATGAATCAAAATCCATATGAACTGCATCCTTATTTTGACAACGAACATATTATTCTCCATGAAGAGTCCAAATCTTATAATTTTTCAGAAATCCATTAAAGAATATGTGCTCCCTCATAGTATCTCGTCTGAATTGATATCTGTTATCACATTTTTTACATGGACAACTAATATAGTCACTTTCAAATCCTCGGGTGAAATCAATAAAATGCATAATTCCATTGAAATATTCTCTAGATGTTTGATTTGGAAGATCAATCCAACTCTTATCCATAATAATATCTGTATAACAAACATTTACATAATACTTATTACATTTTCATTTTTCAAATCAACTATATTTAAAATAAATACCAATCAATTGTTTGTAAACCATTGATAAAATAATAAGGTAAGTGAAATCCTATATCATACCTGATTTCGCTACAAACCTAGATGGGAGGGGAGACGAAGGCAGTGCTGTAAGGGAGAGGAGAGGCAGCGAAGGGGAGCCAGAGCCAGAGGTGGTTCAACGAGGGAGAGGATGGGTGGTGGCAGCGGCGAGGAGCCAGAGGAGAGGAGGTGGTGAGGGGACGGGGGATGGGCAAGGGGGCTGTTTGTGGTGGTGGTGGTGGGGGGGGGGGGGGGGTTGTCCGGGGTGCGGGGAGGGTTGTTCGGGGTGTGGGGGGGGGGGGGCTATCCAGGGTGGGGGGGGTTATCCGGTTTGTGGGGGGCTGTCTGGGGGGGATGTCTAGGGTGCGGTGGGGGGTGTTCGGGGTGTGTGGGGGCCTCTCCGGGGTGTGGGGGGCTATCCGAGGTGCGGGGGGCTGTCCGGGGTGGGTGGGGGGGGATTCGGGTGGGGGTTGGATGGCCGAGGGGGCAGAGGGCCAAGGGAGGAGGCCGAAGGGCAGAGGGGTCAGAGACCAGAGGGGGTAGAGGTCAGAGGCTGGAGGGTGGTGGCCAGAGGGTGGAGGGATGCTGGAGGGGACGAAGGGCAGGTAGAAGGATGGCCGGAGGGCAGGTAGAAGGATGGATGGAGGGCAGAGGGTGGCTGAAGCTAGTGGGTAGAGGGCGGAGGGTAGAGGCTGACGAGGAGGGCGGCGAGGGCGTTGAGTGGGGAGGATGGTGAGTGGCGAGGGCGGCGAGCGGTGGAGGGCAGAGAGGGTGCACAACGACAGGGGAGGGCGGTGATGGGGGGGGGGGGCGAAGCCCCTTTTTTGGCAAAGATCATTGACCACCATAGGCGGTCGCCTGTTTCAGGGGGCTTCAAAGCCCAAAATTATAGTAGTGTAAGACAGTCAGACTGAAACATTGTTAGATCAAGAATGGATCTTTGGCTCCATTAATGTCATTCAATTGATGGACCCCTTCTCAGATAAAGACTTCGGCCAAAAACCTAAGTTTCCCTCACCCAATAGGAGAGACGGAGGGGGAGATCACAAAGGCCAGAGGTTTCCTCGAAGGCATGATTGTGGAAGGAGTCAGATTCTCAGCCACACCATATGTCAAACCATTAACATCGCAGAAACTCATGGAAGGACCCTCTGATAGACAAAACAAGAACCAAAATTCTCCTTCATCCCCATCAGAATAAATCCAATCGTAGTTATCCTAGAGTATCCGTTAGAGGAATACAAAATATCAAATCACCCAAGGCATGAAGGCAGACCTGTTCAGCCAAACCCAGAAAGGACCACAACACCATATCCCCGATCATAGAGGACGATCCTTCTATGTCCAAATCTTAAACCCCAAAAGTGTCTGTGAAAGAAAAACCATGAGCAAGGAAGCGCCAGCCTTTAGAGCCGAAATATGACGTTCTGAAGAAGCTGACGTTAGTACCAGCAAAAATATCAATCCTGAATGCATTAATCATGTCTGCATATCGTATGGAGGCACTCATCAATGACTTATTAAGCCCCCATGAATTCAAGGTTTAAGTAGCAACAAATGTATTCTATTGGACAGAGACCGGTCTCGAAGAATGTCACATCGTCATCTCCTCCACAGATAGGGATGAAGAAACCATCTTTCAAGGGAACATGAAACCCTTATATGTTTCTGGAAAGATACATGAAATTGGTGTTAGGAGGATTTTCATTGACAACGGCTCTGGAGTTAACCTCTTCCTAATTTGAATGCATCTTCGACTAGGATATGATGAAGAAATATTGACACCATGAACTACAACTCTGCTGGGATATGAGAAAAATGAGTAGAAACCTTTGGGAAAAATCAAGATTAAAACTCATCTCAGAGTCCTGAAGTAGGATTCAAAGTTATTGGTAGTACCAAAAAGTAAAACCTTCAAAGTCCTATTATATAGTCCTTAGCTGCATTAGCATACTGAAATTCTGTCATCATACCCTTAGTGCATCAAATACTATACTAATGGAAAAAACAGGACATTGCACGCCGATAAATCCCCATTTGAGTCATGTGAGTCACATTATATCGACACAGGGTTCTATGAATCGGATGAAAAACATCTTTCCTCCAATGACATTGATTGGATTATTTCCCCAAATGGGTTGGAAACGGCTCCCACTGACCCCCTCCAGTAGCTTGGGGAAGAGAATGTATTACCCATCAACCAAGTTGAATACATAAGAGCAAGTACAGATGTGGACCTCATTGATTGCATAGTCCCTGTTATGACTACCAAGTCCAAAGAAATGGAAGAACAGGCTGGCTTCTATGGTGACCAGAAAATCCCCAAAAAAATGCTCTCGAGCTATCCATGGGACCCCAAATTACCCCCTCCTCACTCACTAAGGAAAAAAGACAATTTCTCTTCCAACATTGGAGAGTTCATCTCATGAGTCCTCTCTCTATCAGAAGTGAAAGAGGATGAAGATTATGAGGATGAAAATTAAGAATAAGAAGAAGAAGACCTCAATGATTCCCCTCCTACATTCAAGGATCATGTATCCACTATAATCGATGAACATAGGGAGATAATCCTAGGCACCGAAAATGACCCACGACCCACTATGATCAGTGTGGCTATGTTTGTAGAGGAGCATGAGGCATATACCACCTTCATAAAGAAGAATTGATATGCTTTATCTAGGAAATACACTAAAATTCCATGCCCCAATGCAGAGGATTCCACTCATCATCTGGGATTAACATAATATCATAGTGGCTATAAGCAGGTAGCCAGAAGGACCCACCCGATGCATGCTTCCAAAATAAAGGCTGAAGATGACAAGATGATTAAATCCATCTTCATATGGGAAGTCCAATACCCAATATATATTGAAAACATAGTCCCTGTTAACAAGAAGAATGTACAGATTATATTCTGCATTGACTACAGGGACCTTATCCGGCATTTCCCCAAATATGATTTCTCAGTACCGATCAAAAAATTGTTAATCAATGCAACAACTTTATATGAGGATATCTCTTTCATAAATGGCTATTATGGAACAACCAGATCTGGATGGTCGAGGTGGAGGAAGAAGCTACTGCTTTTAAGGCCCCTTAGTGAGTCTTCTATTATAAAGTGATGCCCTTTGGTCTAAAGAATGTTAGTGCCACATATTAGTGTGACATGCATCAAATATTGAAGCCCTTCCTGGGAAGATTCACTTATTGTTATGTTGATTATCTGGTGGTTAAATCATGGCATTACTCAAACCACCTTGTCAATATTGAAACTGTCTTCAACAAATTCCAATAGCACAGTTTAAAGATGAATCCCCTAAACTGTGCATTTGGTGTTACCTCTAGAAAATTCTTTGGCTTATTCATACGCCATCGTGGCATAGAAGTCAACCCTGAGAAGAAAAAAACCATCCTCAACATGTCCCCACCTCATAACCTCACTAATTTGAGAGGTCTCCAGGGAACATCGCCTACATCTGGTGATTCATAGACAACATAGCATGTAAATTCTTACCTTTCACCAGGATCATGAAGAAAGGAGTTATGTATGAGTGGGATAATGATTTATAAGAAGTATTGGATAATATAGAAATATATATCATAATCACTCCGGTGATGATGATGCCAATTGGGGGGCGACCACTCATTTTGTATGTAACAATGTTAGATTGATCATTAGGGTCCTTCCTCACGTGGAAGAATGATTCTGGTAGCGAGAACATCCTCTATTACCTCAACAAAACAATGATTGATGCTAAAACTAGATATTCAAAAATTGAAAAGAACATCCCATCCCTAATCATCGTGGTATAGAAACTTAGCCATTACCTATAGCATAGTGAGGTCTATCTGGTCTCCCGCTGCAACCCTCTCAAATATATAATCAGTCCTCTCGTGCTAAATGGAATCCTATCATGATGGGTGGTCATCCAAAAATAGTTTTACATACAGTACAACCCTCATAAGGCCATCAAAGGTTGGGAATTATCAGACTTCATGGCCAATCACCCCTCAAAAGAAACAACACCATTGGATTCCAAACATCTGTATGAAGAAGTGTTCTCCGTCCAGGAGGTCCCCTAGACATGGGAAATGTAATATAATGGTGCTTCCTGAATCCTGATAGGGAAAAGGATAGAGGATCTCAATCTAAAAAATGTGGGGCAAGGAATTATACTCATATCCCCCAAAAAGGCTATCCTTCATTACTCTTTCCTTCTTTCTAAATGGTGTACAAATAATGAAGTAGAATATTAGGCCCTCATTGAAGGTTTGGAACTAGAACTTCATGTGCAAGCCAAACAACTAAAAATAATGAGTGATTCAGAGCTAGTCATAAAACAGGTCAATGGGGACTATTTAATTAAGAAAGAAGTATTGGTCCCTTAGATGAACTGTGTTTGAGAACTGATGGTAGAATACCCCTCATAACCAACATTGAATTATGTCCCCCAGTCATAAAATTCCCATACCAACACTTTGGAAAATGCAGCCACAACCTTGGTCTATCAAGACCGGGATGAAACAATCATTAGCATTTTCCACCACAGGATGGTCTTTTCATTCATCTAGAGTAGTAAATAAAAAATTGGAGAAATTATCCCCATTTTTAATCTTTATGGTCACACCACCAGCTGGATGAAACCCATTTAAAATTACCTTCTAAAGGGGGAACTTCCATCATATAGGGCTGGAAGGGAGCAAGCCTGGAGACGGGTAGTCAACTTCGTATTGTACAATGTGGTAAACCAAGAAATGGTTCTCTAAAAAAGAGTGCTTCACAGAGTCCTCATCTGGTGAATTTATGGAGAAGAGACTACTGCCTTTATGAATTAAGTTCACACTAGAACTTGTGGGTCCATATCCTCTTGCTACATCCAGACAGTTCTCATTTATACTCACAGCAACCGACTTCTTTTCTAAATGGGTAGAAGCCATTCCCCTTAAAAAATTCGAGGTAAAAACATCGTTAGATTTTTTAAGGCCATAATTATTAACATATTTGGTGTCCCTCATACAATACTAATGAAAAATATCACCAACTTATGCTATACTGAGTTGCAAAATTTATACCAGGAGTATGGGATTAAAGCAAACCATTTGTCCCATTACCACGCGATGACCAATGGGTAGATAAGGGCTTTCAACAAGACTATGTAAAAAATATTCTATAAGATGTTTTAAAAGATAAGAAAGAATGCCCAATAAAGATCTTTAATGCTTTGTGGGATTATCAGACCACGTCCCATACTGCCACCCAGGCAACCCTATACTCACTAGTATACAGGGAAGAGGCGATGTTGCCTATCCAAATCCAAGTTCTATCGCTTTGTGTAACCTTTTTTGATCAAATTTACATGGATGGTAAATCCTAGAGATTATTTGATGAGTTGGAGTAGCTAAATGAAAAAGGCTTCACACATTACACCTTTTGGAAATCTACCAAAATAGGATTTCATGAGCCATCAACCGAAAGGTTCACCTTCGATCTTTCTTCGAAGGATAAATGGTGTTGGTACTTAGATCCCCAATGACACTAGGAATGAAGCACCCAAAGATTTAACCAAATTGGGAAGGACCATTTGTAAAACATAGGGTCTATTCCAATAGAGCATATGCCCTAATATTAATGTACAGACAACTCATCACGACTCCCACAAACACAACATTCCTAAAGATGTACTTTGTGTAATAGTAACCCTGAAGTCATGGTCCAAGATCTAAGACCCTAAACTATGAGTTATAATACCCCAAGACATGGTCCAAACTCTAAGACCTTAAACTATGAGTAGTAATAAAGTGAATTCATGGTCCAAACTCTAAGACCAAAATTATGAGTCATAGTCCTTTCCACATGATGTTAAACTATAAGGAACTCATCCCAAAATCATGACATTAAACTGTGACTCATGTCCTCACTGTAGTACATTAAAATACATGGCACAAAGAATCCTAATCGCATGATCTCTCAAAAAACTATGTACGACTCTATTCCTGCCCTCGTAGGATAGGTAGCGTTGCCACGATCCTCGATCTTGGATCATACCCACGAAGGAAAAAAATTTCCCCCATCATATCCTCTACCTCACTATACCGGCACGAGAAACCCAATCAATATTTGTTTCTCACATTGAATATACTCATGTGAGATTAGGATTAGTTATAAGGATTCTATTATACAAACAAATTATTTGGAAATATGGTAGACCTGACACCCATAAATAATGAAACAAAAATGTCCCTACACATAGACCGATCCATATTAGTATGAGGAACTTTAAGAACTACATGAAGCTAGATTCATGATGTTTTAGGATACGTAGTGATGATTGGATTTGGTATCCCAGCCTAGCCACCATAAAAAAATTTCCTTTCCCCATGTGTAGGTAATACTTTCTTGGGGAGTCTTGAAAGGTCCTAATTTCATGACAATAAACTGAAAAATTCTTTAAGAGTTATATGTGGCCTAGTTCTCAGTTTCACGAGATCCCACACATGCCCCTCACTCATGAGAAGTCAAAAGATCAGGCTTCCCCCTATACATATGAGTCAAAATTATGTGGAAGATCCAGTAGTTCACGGTTAGTCATGGTCGGGTTATTCTTTACGTTCCTAGGCACATCATTCCAATTTTTTAAACTCCATATTCTGGGAAAATAGGGATCCCCACAATCATTCACATCTATTAGAGATGGAAGGCTAGTGTCCTATGAACATCTTTCTTTGACTATGCACATCAGGCCCCTCATATGTTTCCCACAAAAACGATCGTCATTCAAAGGAAAATTCATCCCTAGGAGAGTCCTCTCCCATCTCAGTATTCCCAATGGCTTCCAAGCCTCAGTTCATTCCTCTTGGTTCATGTTTCCCCTAAGACTATGGTTTAAACCTTCTATCATCGCTCACGTCTATGGAATGCCAGAGAATCCAGATTTCAATTCACTCGAAACTATTAATGATATTTATGATAGTGTAATCATCCTCACTACATGACTCTAAACTACACAACATTAAGTACTCACTGCATGACATTAAACTAAGTGGCCAAAATCATCCTTTTTATATGATTTTAAACATTTTAGAAATGGTTTATGCCTAAATTTCCCTCTGATGTTAATTTTTTTGTTCCTAGGTAATAACAAAAAATACTCATAATCCAATGTTTCATACAATGAACATTGCTCACGTGTGCTCAAGGATCACAGAGAGAGACCCACTATGACATTATGGAAGAACAATCCAGGAATTTGGTCCTAGTAGCACGACCCTAAAAGGCATGTCATGGTTCTATTCTCTGTGTGGAACCCCATGTCTTGTACATTTGACATTAAATGTTAGGGTACCCCAAAATATGAGGCAAACACCTCACCTTTTGTGTGAGCTAGATCTACGTATGGGATAGCTATTTCCCTGAGTAAATCGTGGCCCAAATGTTTCAAATATGTTCAGATACACTCCTTATGTACCTTAATATCTAGGCTCTGAGCAATATTGAATCTCCCAAATCCTCCATGGCCATTTGAGATTGAAATCATATATCCTGTAGACACTTTTTTTGACTATTCACATCAAGCCCTAGTGGCTCTGCATATGTTTTCCCCAATAATGGCCATATTTGAAAGGAAAATTCATTCGTAGGAGAGTCCTATCCTATCTCAGTATGCCCAATGGATTCCAAGCCTTATTCCATCCCTTATGATTTAAGGGCCCTCAAAGTCATGGTTTACATTCTCCTTTATACACACATCCTATATATATAACAACATATGGGCCTGACTCATCTCTCTTCTCTTTTGAGGTTTCTAAGGATACCTCATCCATATGTGTGAAGTTGATCCAAATAAAAAATAAGAGTTCCCCCACTCATTTCCGGAAGAATTTCAATTAAAAATACCTCTTTTGGGATTATATTCACCCCTTGTCATAGGTTATGTACTATATTTAGAAAGTTCCCAATCTCCATAATCATTCATAGCCATCAGAGATGAAAGGCTAGTGTCCTGCAAAAACCTTTGATTGACTATGAAAATCATTCCCTGGTGGCTCTGCATATGTTTCCTACAAAATAGTAGTCAATCAATGGCAAATTTGTCCCCAAGAGAGTCCTATTAGGTTTCCATATGCTTAGAAAAAATTCATGTCCTGTCACACCCCCATATTTGAAAAACATATAGACAATGTCTTACATACCTTCCTCTTCAAAATTCCCCTGACATAAAAAATGGATTTCTAACTAAACAAATCATTCACTAGCTCTACCTTACATAAGTAAGAATCATGCAAGAAAAGTTTCCCTCTCAAAGCCGATATGAATTCCCCTAATATTTTCAGATACCACTACTCAGTCTATCCACCCACTATGTCTCCCTAACTAAAAATAAATTCAAAGTGTTTCATAACCCTACTAGGCCATCATTGATAGATGGTTAGGGTCTTATAGACACCATTTATTGGTAATTCATATCATTCCCTGATTTCTCTCTATATGTTTCCGACAAAAATGCCATCAATCAAAGTAAATTTGTCCCCATGAGAGTCCCTTCCTACTTATGTATGCCTGAAATGGCTCTCGAGCCTCTTGAATGTCAAAAATTCACAAGTTTAGGGTCAAAGAAATCTCTAATCCATGTCTGAAGGATATTAGATCATTCTGGACAGATGATCCTGAATTAGGGCCCTTCCCCCTTAGGTTTGGTAAAAGATGTTTGAACTAAAACATCAATAATGAGTTTTATTGATAAAACTATGAACATCCAGAAAAAAGACACTATACTTTCCAGAGATAAAATCTATAGACGTCACCTCTGCATAAAATTCATGTTTCGGTTCGTTAAAAATTGTTAATCCATCAAAAGAGTCGTAAATCTTGTTATATTGAAAAATCGCGAAGGGAATCCTATGAAAAATTCATGTTATGACTTTTAAGAATGTGCTATGAAGGCTTAGGAAAAAATTAGGGTAATAATAAAAAATACATAAACGTTTGTGAGGTGTTCCACAGAACCTCAGCAACAGTTGAACTATGCTCGCAGAGTACTGCGGCTCAAGAAAAAATTAGAGCCTGAGTTGATTATTTTAGTTTACTGGTCATGGTTTAAAATTAACACATGACCGAAGTGATGTTTATATGATTGATTATGATCAATTAACATGAAATGAAAAGGAAATGAAAAAGGATTTAAAAGAAAAATCAGTTTCATTAATTTCAATAAAAATGGAGGAACATCCCCAGTTTGGAGTCTCTCCAAAGTATCAAAAAAGGGAAGAGTACATAAAAATATGTGATATGGAGCTACAATGTGGCTCGATTGTCCCTTTCAAATGGATGTAAAGTGATTACCATGGTCCTTAAAAAGTTTTCTCCAAAGAATCTCTCTCCTCTATTTCAGCCTTTATCGTCGGACGTACCCACTCCAGAACAACTTTGAGGTCTCTCCCTTTCTTCTAGATGGACTCATAGTTTTCATGTGAAGAGTCCAGTTGAACCCTCAACCTTGCAACGTGGGCCTCACACTCCCAAAGTTCATTCTTTTGGGTTCCCACTAAATCACGATCCTTCACCTCCTTGGAGGTTAAGTTATCAAGTTCCTCTGAAACATCCTGGAAGGTTGTCACCTGATGATTGGAAAGAATTGAACTTGTCCAGCTTGTCCTCATAAGAGGAATGGTCTTCTCAAAAAATGATGATTTGGTAGAGGAGGTGTATTTTCTGATAATTTAATCTTCTATAACCCATCTCAGTTAATAATTTCTAAAAAATTTCATCCTTGTTAGAAAAATTGGACATAGGTGTCTCCACAGTAAGAGCACATAACTAGCACCATGCCTGCTTTTGCACTATTAGGTGCCTCCCCATGAAATTGGTACCTTGATCCTCCCCTGTCGTAATGTGTCTATAAGTAGGAAGTGTCAACAGAGGAGTGGGGAGGTACCTATGATAGGTCACCCAAGATGGGGGATTCTCTTTTCCCTGAGATGGTTCAACCATTGGAGTCGGGTGTGGAGGACTATTTGCAGCTTCTAAGGTTGTTAGAGATACTCTGCTAGTGATAGCCTCATTAAGGTCTTGGGAAGTATCCACAATAGGGTAGAAGTCTAAATCATTCCCCACTGAGATATGTTGTACCGATGAATCCCCTCCCAGATGCTTCTGAAATCAAAACGTGCATCTTCTTACCATAATGGTCAGAATAGGTGGGGTATCCATCATGGCTGCTATAGGGACATGAGTGGAAGGTGCGGTTGTGGCACTATTCAAAGTAGAATGAAGGTGTGGAATTGTTTTTGGGTCGAGGAAAAGGAAGGAAATGGTTAAAGGTTTCTGCACCTATCAAACTAGTTCACTAAGCATCACGTTGGGGTAACAATCTGCCCATAATTGGGCATATTCCAATGAAAAAAGTGGATTCTGTAATATTGGGGATGATAACATACATAATAGAACCTCCATGCATCATCATAAGACAGAACTAGTAGAAAGTATTGGATGAGACTCTCCCCTTAATTGAGTATTAGGAAGAAGTGAAACTTGTTGAAGGCATCAAAATTTCCTAGAAAACCAGTAAGGGAGATATATCTTACAAATGACTACTCAATCTATACAAGTAGTGAGCATCCTGTCCCAATGTGAGATGAGGTATGAGAATTACTCCAAATAACCATCCCTATCACCTCTTAATGTCCCATGATGGGTAGGATGTGGTGCAAATGAGAAACGAGAAGCGTCATTCAACAACCCAACCACATCAATAACACTTATAGTCTTAGTAAGAACAATGAAAATGTTGAGAAGGGCAAGTTGAAAATTAGATTGAGGAACCTTTACATAATGTTGGTATTTATAATAGGGGAAGTGTTCCACTATCCTACCATAAATAAATTGAAATGGTCCACAAAAATGGTGTGGGGGCCTATCTTCTTGTATTTTTTCCAACAACTCATAAGGCCGAGCAAGAGTAGGGAGATCCAAATTAATAGGACGAACCTCTGCCAGTGTGACCTCCATCATCAAAGTACAGGCCCAAACCCCAGTATACATGTTGTAGGATGGGAAAATCCATACACTCAAAATCAGGGAAAAGAAACCTAATAATCTAGATTTAAGTGATACATCTGTTTGAAGCTCATATCTTCATGTGGTATATCATCCCGCTTCAAGGGTAGCATAATATGAACCTAGAATTTAGCAGGACTGATGGGATGGAAGAGTTCGACTATGGTGAGCCTTCGATTTAGGTATGTTCACCTACAAGAATAATACTATCCACATCCTCAATGGGGTAAGAGAGAGAGCATGGAGAGGATGATCAAGTAATCCATATTCCATAACTAGTAAACTCCTTGTCAAAGGGGACACGTGGTCAGTTTCATTCCACGTAGTGGCTACTAGGAGAAACTCGTCATACCTCTATCGAAGGAATGGGAGTCCTCCAAGTAGGTGGATATCCCATAAGCTGATTCACACATCCCCATGAAATAAGTGGAAGGTGTTGGTGCTTGAACACCAATGTCTCTACAACTCAGGAAGGATTTTTCCTAGGGAGAAGACTCCAAACTGAGAAAACCAGGCTGCATGATAGAATCCCACCACCTCAAACTGGAGAGGGGACTCCAAATTGGTATAATGTATACATAATGCCCTAACCCATTCCTCATAGAATCATCCTCTAGCCCACAGATCCCACTTGGAATTCCACCCACCATTAGGATTTTTGTGGGAGATATAGATAATGGATGGGTACTCTCAGGTGGCTAGTCTCGGGATACCATCGTGACACTAGTGGTTTCCCTGATTCCACACTGAGCCTCATAGTATGATTACATTCTCCAAAATTGGAGTGTGTGTGACTTATCTTATTGGGGAAATGTTGGATCGATCAAGTCCTTGTAGTGCCTTTATGAGGATGAAAGGGGCATCATGGTTAGCCAACGACAGAGGAACATCATCAGGGAGACCAAACCGTAAGGTGGAAACTGTATAGATAGCGGGTAATCTAAGAGATATGGAATCATGAAATCCTTTAAGAAGATATCATGGGGAATAATGTAGGCTTTAAGATGATCCTCACAATTGCCCACCATGGTCTCCCTTGTCTTTTTCGATTTTATCACTTTCTATGAAGCAGCCATTGTAGCCTGCACAGGAAGATAAAAAAGATGATAAAAAGTCATTCCAATAGTTTTTTTTGGATATATCCTACAAATAAATTGCTAAAGGAATTAAAATATGTCCCAATAAGGCTCTGTGTACTATTCCTAGAAATGGTACATAGTAGCCGCATCCTGCGTACTACATAATGTATAGAAGCAACCGCCACATTCGGCTATGGTATGCAGAATCGTCACACCGCGTACAACAATGGTACATGAAACCTCTACGAGGGGCTATCCCATGAATTATTGTTTGGAAAATGGAAGGGCTTGAGGAAGGTGGGTATTTCAAACCTAGGCCTCATTAAGTTCATTTTCATAGATTCCAGGTTAAAAGTTAATGTTTTGATTAATAATTCATAAAGTTCAATTCGCTGACCCTATATTGGTATGTGGACATAAAAGATGCATAGTGTCCTCTTATGTGGAATCTAGATTTTAATTTTTAAATTATACTACATTGTTCATGAAACCAAAAATTCACTACGCGGATAATGATATGGTGAAATTTCTAGTTCATGGCATGTACGAAGTAGTTAGCAAATATTATTTTCATAAGAAACATGGTGCGCAAATTGAAAGGAAGACGAGGGAGTCGAGATAACTTTTCACCACTAGAAATAGTAATATAAAAATAAAATGGTCAGCTATATATAGGTGTGGTCTCCTCCTACGAGGCTTATCTATTCTACCACGAACCATTTTAGTTCAGAACCGCTTCTACATTGGAAGAGTCCCCTTTTCATTCCAAACGGGCCCCATTCTGATGGGGAAAATTTGTTGGGTCCTAAAAATTTCTCCCAGGGAAAAAAATACTCCCAAAATCACTTTTTAGAAGGAAGAAAGTATTCATACAAGTCCAGAAAGGTTAATGGAATCAAATAGAGTTGAAAAATTTAGAATAATAATCAATGAATTCTATGTTTTCAAAGAATTTCATGTGGCCCACATACCATCATCGGGAAGGGTCCACAGACCGCCTGGATCATGAACCACTGGTACACAGAATGATTCGTGAATTGCTGGCCTGTGGAATGATAACTAGTGAACAAGGTGTACTGTGAACCATGTCATTGAAGGTATTATGCGGGTGAAGGCGCTCTGCATACTGTCTCTCGAACTCATCAGTTTACAGGTGAAGAAAATGAGTAGTGTTCCGAGAACCGTGATCGCGAACCATATCCTCTGCAAACCATGGATTGAATGAGTCTTCTATGGGTCAATATATGTCTATATGGGCCTCCACAAATGGTGTTTCATGCTCAGTAGATATTGCTTCCCCGATGCTCTATAAAAGGGGAAAATAATTTATTGAGAAAGGATGGACGATGAAAGCTTGGAGGGGACCGAGAGGTTGGAAGAATGAAATCGGAGAAGATTCCTACTTTAGTCTAGAATTATTGGTCAAGCCCAAATCTTGAATCACATTCTCCGTAGGTATAATAGGCGAAAAACCATAAAATAGGGGAACATAATAATAAAAATAGAACTGCAAACCTAAATAGTGAAACAATGAACCATATAATTATCGCAAATGAAATTCCCACGAATAATGATCCCCCAATTCGTCCTCCAAAACGGTGTTCTACGTAGTGTATCACTACGCAGATTAATCTCGGCACCTCATACTACATCAGTACACAGGTGGAACCCAAAGCAGCATGATGGACCATATACCACAATGGTGTGTGGTGGTCTATACCCATGCCCACATACCGCATCAGTATACGGAAAAACCCTCTGCCTTCGTACCACTGTGGTATGAAGAGCTTCCCCCATCCCACATAAGAAAACAGTACGTAGAATGTGGTATTTTTTTGTATTATTTTCTCTGATTCCAACCTCACCCCTCCATTACTGTTCAGTCCTCCATAATCCCTATGTGAACTAGTCCTCCAACATCATTCCAATACCTCCCCCAAATACACTAAACCCATATGATAAAACCATCGAGTGCATCAGTGAGCCCCTTTGATTCTATAAACCAATGGTAAACTGAGTCATGAAGGCTCCCCCAACAATGGTTCGGGCTTCGGGAATGCCTGTGGGTCTACATTCCCATGGTAACCCAAAGTCCAACCTTAGTATGCCAACGTAAACCTCATTGTTTTAGGGATTAAGGGTTATCACTTGTTTTTCCATTCAATGAGGAGTAGTGATCAGTCGAAGGGGTTATGTTTTCTCCCCACTTTGATAAAGACGAAGCCCCTCCCCCTCCTAGAACATATCTTGGGTCCCTCCCACTAAGGTAAGTCCCCAATATTCTGTGGAAAATCCTCATGACCTTTAATGTCATTTCACATTGAAAGGATCATCACTCTACACCCTCTCCCACCGTCGCCCCAGACTTATCCACTGTAGGATCTCCCTCTCCTACCAATAGGAGAGGAAGCATGTGGTTGGTTGGATCTCCCACATCCCCTTGTTTCTCACACTGACCATGAATCAAGTGGGCTTAGAGTTATTAATGATTATAACATCCACACCATCAGAACTTCGATAACTCTAATTCATGATCAAACACGGATAGGTAGGATGCCTACCTAAAGGCATGAGCTCAAAAGGGTGCCCATCAAAAATGGTTCACCCAATCATGTCCTCCCAAATGGGCAGCTTCCATGCATAAGCCCCACATAATTCTAAGCTACGTGGGATATGATTCCTCTCTCGAGGACATATAGGAAACCCATTTTATGGTTTTGATCCCAATGTCAAGTCACATTCCATCCTCCATGGGTGATGATAAACTCTAAAGATCCTTAGTGTATGACTTAAGTCAGCATCACCTCCATAGCATCAAATCCATATTCATGCCTATGATGATCCTAAAAACCATGGGTGGACCATGGAAATATTCTTCTAGAATGAACAAATGACTCATGAGCATATGAATAAAAATTAAATATATAAGAGTGTCCCATAATTGGCAATAATCCTTCCCCAAAAGGGTGTGGTGAGACCAACTTCCCATCCTCTCAACCAATAGAGTCCCTCAGTGTATTTGGATGAATCATCAATCAATGATTGACTTCCATTGGAAATCATTTCCTTGAATCATGGATATATGGGTCGTTGGGTGTTTCTAGATCCACAAATAAACCCATTGGAGACCATCTGAGAAAGTTATATCTAAGGAGGACTGATTTCATGAGTAATTGACATCGTGAAAATGATCAATGATATCGATTGACTGTGGAATGTCCTTAACAATGTGAAAGGGGTGAATTTACCATCCCCATCGGGGTTAATCCCACCCTCTTTTAAAGGATAATGATGCATAATGGGTCGAAACAAAATGTGAAAAGAAACAATTTCTGGATAAATAGAAGGGTGATAATTCTCGTTGGGCCATTTCATCATCACCCGAACGCACCACCTTAGAGGTAGAAAAATTACCATAAATGTATTCTATTATTAATATCCATAAATTTATGTGTATTTACATATCCATTTTTTGATCTTTATATCATGTGTGAAGTTCCCAGATCATTGTGAATCACTGAGAGGGGGAGGGGTGAATCAGTGATCCCTTTAAATATTTTTACAAATTGATTATTTTTAATTAAACCTATATGGTTGGTTAAAGCCTCAATCCACTCTTCTTGTGTCTCTCAGCCTTACCTTGAAAGATGTTGTAAATGTAAATTCAATGAACAAAAGGATTTACAAGGTTCGGTTCAAAGACCTACTCCTTGGTGGGTTAGTTATTCTCCCCAACACAGATTCTCCACTACAATTCAGTTAGTAATTACAGTGGTCGATACAGAGTCACATTGTATCTCTCCTGAGTCCCACAGGAGGTTCTTTATATTGCTTCACAAAGTCTTACAAGAGTCCCACTGGCCATCTCTAGAGTCTCACTGAAGTCTTATTCTCCTCCCTGAATCTAACAGGGTTCTTCTAGCTCTCAAGTCACATGAGCAACTTACTTCTTAAGTTCTTCTTTGATTCTCTATAGATTATCTTCTGATCTCTTCACTTAGGCTTTCTAAATCATACATTCTTGTGAACATACAACCTTTGATATGGTTGGTTGGCCTTGCTCAATATTTCTGATCACTTGAGTTGATCAGTTCTCTGTCTCAACAATGATCAGGCAATTATTTCTTCAACTGATGAAGACCTGGCTCACTGAGATGTGTGGCAATGGTGCACACAACTTCTTCAAGACTATAATAAGCAAGAATGATCTTGAAAACTATCAGCACTTTCCCTATTCTTGGATTCTCAATTACTGAACACTTAGATACAATAGCTTCTTTTTTCAGTCTGGCTTCAGTCTTAGTTCTCATTCACTTCATGCATGGATACCATGGGTATCTCAAATTCTTCTTCCTTAGTGTTATAGCTGAATGCACTAAAATTATGTATTTTTTACTTGTCAAGAATCACATAAACTTATGTGATTATTCAAACACTGAATATCAGCTCACTTTGCATCATCTAAATTAACACACGTGCATGTGTTCATGAATGATTGCATGCATGCGTCTCTTTATTTTGAACGTGCACAGTCTAATATTCTCCTCTCACCATTCACACAAACTTTCGATCCTTTCTTTACATGTGCATGTGCATGCATGCATGAATTCACAGTTCTTTTTTTACTTTCTTATGTGAAAACCCCAATGGGTGTAACACTTTGAACACAAACAAAATATCTTCTCTTTTTTCCTTCTCTCTTTATCTTCTTCTATTTCTCTTATTTTTTTGTGTCTTAGTACTCACACACTTGTCTTATTAAATTCATGCAATTTTATGTGTTTTTTCATGGGTCTTCTTCATGCCCATAGTTCACCTTGTTCTTAGATAGTTGGGTGTCACAACTAATGCATATGCATGAATGTGCATCATGCATGCATTCTCCTCTTTCCTTCATGAGAACATGAAGCCTCAGGTTCCGTCTTCTTCTCCTAGGGTAGTGTATGTATACACTATCCTTTGCTTGTTTTCACACAAAGGGTGTCGTCTTCAAAAAATATGAATCCTAAAAACACAAAACAATATATATATATATATATATATATATATATATATATATATATATTTACAGGAGGGTCTTCGTCTTCTTCATGTAAATTAGAGGCCACAATTATTGTTCTCAAAACCAAGAATGGTTCTCGGCTCTGTCTTCATGAAGGTTTAACAAGGGTTTTGAGGCACCGATAGTTTTACCAGTAGGATTACTTCCATTAAGACATGATGAGGGTTCAAAGAACCAATCACGCACTTGTGGGTATCTTCACACAGAACGTGCAGATCTCCTATTTCATGAACAAGGGTAGTTCGAGCTTCTTCGCTTCATGAATTGGATGTGCGAGACTGCTTCATGCAAGAGTTGCATGGTTCTTTTTTGTTTAGAAGTGTTGTGTGGAACCTTTTGTGTAGTGCTCTGTTTCTCAAAGAAAAAAGATCTTTCTCTTGATATTTTCAACAACAGAGCCTTGGTTGAGAGCTCTGTAATTATAGGAGAAGAACACCATTCAAATCCACATTATATGATGCGAGATCCAAAGCTTTTAATAGACGATATCTTCAGATTTGAATATAATCAAATACTGCTGATATAACCCGCAAATCTCGGTTGATTCCTTTTTCATTTTCGACCGTGGGATCCTTCGTTCTCGGTGAGTGCATCACTTGCATGCATTAAAGAATGCATGAAAACCATTTCCATGTATATAGAATGGGCAGTGTACCCTTGGAAACATCATTTGCCTCAGGCTGCTACAAATTTATTCATCTCATTACATGCATGAAACTTCTAATGCCTGCTTGTATTCGGTTCATCCAGATGATCAACATACACAAACCTTGAGATTAAATGGTAGTCGAGAGCTCGATCTTGGTGGATCAGCTACATCAGTGGCGAAAAGTGGCGTTGGGTGGATCTCGGGTGTCCTGAGGTTGAAGAAAACCTTGGTGCCTCTCTTTGTCCACTGGATCACCTCAGATTAATCACATATGGCAGTGATTATATCGTGAGCTGTGGGATGGATTGTGCGGCTGTGATTGGGTGTGTGATCATATGGACGACCAGGATTAGTTCCAATTTTTAAAAATGTTTTCCCAAATCAAAATGGGCCATAATTTTCTCATGGTGTAACAATCAATTCTCGCTACCTTGATTCTAGATTACTCCTCTCCCCCCTCCAATGTTTCCCCACACTGGTTCTCCTATGTGAACGCTCTTAGCGCCCACTCTGCTCCTCTGGGTTCACACCTAGTGCCCATGCTGCATGGGTTAATCATCGTGTTGCACCTGCAGGCTTAAACACTGCCCGTACACACATGCCTCATGCAGGGCTAGCCTCAAGGTCTTCCTTCGAGAACGGTTGACCCTCGGGTCCCTCAAGTGCTTGAGGTGAGGAACTCGGCTGGCCCTCCATGGTTGGATAATTTTTTGGTAAAGGAACTGAATACGTACTTAGTATAAAAACTAACTAACCAAGTATTAATTTCTCTTTAAAATTCCAAACCATACATCCTCATTCAAATCCCATTCTCCATTCTTCTTCATCTTCAAACGTCATCCATTCCCTTATGTTTAGATCTTAAATCACAAACATCTTCAATAATTTTTTTAATACAATAATAGATGATGCATCAATCATGTATTTATTCCTCAGGCATTAAAACATAATGGATGGCCTTCATCACTTCATCTACTTAGTGGCTATTGATGGATGTCACTTATTTCCTTATTCAGTTGAGTATTGAATATGATTCTTCAAGTGTTGTAACATTGTATCACCTTGATACAAGTCTTGGAACTTAAGACCAGTTCAACAATCTTCAGAGGAATGTTCTGATGGAGAATTGATCAAGTGTGGTATTTAATTCTTTGAATCAACAATAATTCTCCAAGGATTCACCAACTTCTTCATCAATACCTTTCATTCACATATTGACTTCTCATTGACAACAAATGAAAATCTTATGCACTTCAATCCATATTGACAAGAAATTCACCTCGTATGCACTTCAATATTCACCTTTTTATTTTGTTGTCAATATCACTTAAGCACATTTTGAATGGGTCAATATGTATTCCAAACTTTTCTCCCCCTTATTGGAAACCAAATGCAAAGGTGTTTTTGGGGTCTCTTCAAAAACATGTCCTCTTCTCTTTGAATAATATCTTTTGGAATGTTTCTAAGAGAGGGATCATGTCACATGGTTCAATTAGTAAAGAGACGTTAGTTAATCAACTCTAAGTCTACTTGGGATAACCCAGTATAGAAAAAAAAGATATGAACAAGGTTTTAAATGTTGTCCATAAACATCCCTATATGTGAAATCATGCTTAGAATTTATTAACTCTTATCTCAGGGGTTAAGAAAATTAGATTTATCAATGAAATTCTAAATCCTACACATACTTCACCAAAAAAATTAAAAAGTTCGAGTGCAAAGATAAATATCCCCTTTCATCCCATATTTTCACCAATTAAGCACTCCCCCTTAATTGACATGATAAATACGATTAATTCCAAGGGATGAAAGTGTGATTGAAATAACATAGTTTCAGCTTCTTAGGATGATATGAATTTTAAGATTTGTCATGAAAAAATCCATGACATCATCTCTTTCATATTTTATCCCCCTCAAGGGGTGCACTCTCTTTGAATTTCCTTGGTGGAGTATATCATCAAATAATATTGAAGATATGAATGTTGATAATCGTCCACTGTGGATCACTTAAAGTAACTACTAAATCATGAATAATGTGTTCAACATGTATTTCTCCACTTTTCTCATTCAACTTTCATTTTAATAATGACCATCATCTTAAATTCCCTGTAATGTAAGCACACATGTATAATAAAAGTATCAGGGAATAAGATGGAACACTTGTGATCATTTTAATTAAATCACTGGGGATGAAAATTCTCTATCAACCCATGAAATCCTTTACTGGAAGCTCTAAAGTGTCTGTTACTCTTAATGCCTATTTCTCCTCTTCATTTGGCATTCTTATTTTTCATTGTCATCATGGATTCTTTACTTCCATTCACCATCAACTTGTGTGGATTCTTTTCTTCACTTTTGTCAGTATTGAAGTAGATTTTAGTGAATGTTGTTCAATTTTCTCTATTTGGCCTGGAAAAATAGTTAAATTTCTTTCATGATGTCCAGCCTTCTTGCACATTCCACACAATAGTTGTGAGACACTTGGGTTATCATGTGTGGGAAACCTCTCATGAAATTTGAATTATCCTTCTTGTATAATGACATGTTTTATCTTTGCCATAGCTTTAGCTAGTATTTCATCTTCATCTCTTTCATGTTATATAGTAATTTTCAAATTATTAGGCCAGATAACTAAACACTCCTTCTTCAAATTTTTTTATTTGGAGCTTCCACATGGTTTCTACATTGTCTTCAAGTCACCTTTCTTAGTCCCCTTATTAAGATTATCTTTAAGAATGTCTTTAGTCAATCCAATTTTCTTCTGGATTGATTCCCCTTTTATTTTCAGCTTTCTTCCATTCATTTTCTTATCTTGTTTGTAGTGATCCATGGTATGACATTTCTTTCCATTGTAGAAACATTTTTCTTGGTTGAGATGACATTCTTGTAATATATCTTGATCTTATTCTTGGGAATAATTTCTTTCACTAGTTTCATGAATTCAATGTATTGCATATTCCAAATGGAAGACTTGTCAACTCTTTTTGCTTCCTCTTACCTTTTTTGTGGTCTATGCTTCTTATCAACATATTCCTGAGGCATGGTAAGACTAAACCTGCACTCATCCTGACTGTGACCACTTATGTTTCAATAATCACAGAAGTGTACTAGTTATTCAAATTTTTTCTTAGTAGATAAATTCCTTTTCATCTCTGCATTCTTCCTTTGCATTGCAGGATACTAAATTTCTTCATATCTATATTCCCTAAATGTTGGAATTCCATAATTTTCATATGATGACATATTTTTCCAGAAATCATTGTCCTAATGCCCAGACTTCCAACAACACCAACAATAGCCAGAAAATCTTCTTTTACTTGTAGTATCAGTCTGGATAGATTTACTGAATATTTTGTTTTTGGAATAGTCTTTCATTCTTTGGAGAATCATTCTGGGAGTTTCTATTTTTAATCATCCTAGTATCCACCCTTGAAGTTTTGATGGATGTATTGACCTTTTTATCAACCGACATCTTCCTAGATTTTGGATTGGAACCTGTACTTGCAAGTTAAAATGCATTAGTATAAATAAAAGTAATTGGGTTATGGGATACCATATTCTTGAAGGATATTGCCATTGGATTAGAGGATAATTTTATATTCTTATTGGAATCATATTCCTCAATGAAAACTTGAGTGGAAATATCTCTTCTTCCAGCTGATTGGGAAGTTCCAGCTTAGAGTGGTTGCTGATTCTTTAATTTCACCTCTAGCTCTAAACACTTCATGTTGAGAGAGTTCTTCTCATCCTCAACTAATCTCTGCATACTTTCTGAATTCTCCATCGACATTGTCATTTGTTCTCCAGATATATTTCTTAATTATTGAAATTCTATGTCAAGATCCTTTAGCATGTTGGATTTGTCTTCTAGTTGAGCAGCTTAGACAACTGTATAATCTTTTGTCAACTTTTCTAATGCATAAAAAGCTCTTACAAATAAAATCTCAAATAATTTTTTCTCACAAATATTTCCCTTCAATTATTTAGTAACTTGATCATGTCTTTTACTGAATAGAAATTTTTTTTCTTCCTTTTCCTTTACTAGTTTTGTGAGAGTGTCAGAAATTCCAACCCTTTTAGCCAATGCTTTTTCCATGGCATTAACTTCTTCTTACAACTGTAATTTATCATCTTGAAGAGCACTAAATATTGTTGAAATGTGTCTTGACACTTCTCTAGGGATTCTATTTAGATGATCATTGACTGTAGTCTGAATATCACTAATTGATCTATCATCATCCTAGATGGAGAAGGCTTCATCAGAAGAATAATAAGTATCAGCACATGTTGTACCTTTCAGATTACCTTTAATAGAAGGTGTGTCCCCAGTAGTAGTAAAATTCTTCTTCATCTTCCTTTCCTGTTTCTTCTTTCTGTTTTTTTGAGTCTTTACAGATATCTCCATTTGTGGTTTTTCACTCATCTCCTCAAATCTGCACTTCATAAACACTCTCTTGGATATTTTAGAGGTGACATTCTCTATGATAGAAATTAAAGTGCCTAGATCAGTGTGAATCACTGAGAGGGGGAGGGGTAATTAATGATCCCTTTAAATCTTTTTAAAAATTGATTCTTTTAAATTAAACCTATATGGCTAGTTAAATCCTCAATCTACTCTTCTTGGGTCTCTCAGACTTACCTCGAAATATGATGTAAATGTAAAGTCACTGAACACAAGGAATTAAAAGGTTTGGATTAAAGACCTACTCCTTGCTAGGTTGGTTATTCTCCCCAATACATATTCTCCACTATAATTCGGTTTGTAATTACAATGGTCGATATAGAGTCACACTGTATCTCTCCTGAGTCCCACAGGAGGTTATTTATACTAATTCACATAGTGTTACCAGAGTCCCACTGGCATGCTCTAGAGTCTCACTAAAATCTTCTCCTCCTCCCTAAATCTCACATGGTTCTTCTATCTCTTGATTCACATGATCAACTTCCTTCTTTATTTCTTTTTTGATTCACTATAGATGATCTTCTGATCTCTTAACACAGGATTTCTAAATTGCACTTGCCTATGAATCTGTTCAAGGGTCTTCAACAACCTTTGATATGGTATGTTGGCCTTGCTCAATATTTTTGATCACTTGAGTTGATCATTTCTCAATCTCAACAATGCTCAGACAATTCATTCTTCTTCTAATGAAGATCTAGCCTCACTGAGATGTGTGAAAATGGTGCACACAACTTCTTCACGAATATAATATAGAAGAATGATTTTCCACTATATCAGCACTATCTCACATCTTGGATTCTAAGTTACTGAACACTCAGATACAAGAACATATTAAATTCAGTCTGGCTTTAATATCAATTCTCATTCACATCATATATGGATTGCTTGGGTATCTCAAATTATTATTCTTTAGTGCAATAGCTGAATTCACTTAAACTTCTACTCGTTTACTTGGAAAGAATCACATACACTTATATAATTATTCAAACATTGAATATCATCTCACTTTGCATTATTCGAATTAACACACGTGCAGGTGTTCATTCATGATTTCTTGCAAGGGTCTCTTGATTTTGGACATGCATTATCTACTCATCTTCTATCACTATTCACAAAAACTTTTGATTCTTTCTTTACGTGTGCATGTGCATGCATGCATGCATGCACAATTATTATTTTTACTTTCTTATGTGAAAACCCCAATGGGTTTAACACTTTGAACACAAACAAAATCTATTCTCTTTCACCTTATATCTTTCTCTTCTTCTCTTTCTCTTATTCTTTTAGGTTTTAGCACTCACACTCTTGTCTTATTTAATTCAATCAAATTTATGTGTTTTTTCATGGGTCTTCTTCAATCCCAAATTAGTGCTGCCCAAGGTTCACCTTGTTCTTAGACACTTGGGTTTCACAACTCATGTATATTCATGCATGTGAATCATGTTTTCATTCTCCTCTTCCCTTTGTGAGAACATGAAGACTCGGGTGCCTTCTTCTTCTCCTAATGTATTGCATGTATACACTATCATTTTCTTGTTTTTATACAAAGGGTGTAGTATTCAGAAAATATGAATCCTGAAAACACAAAATACAATATATATATATATATATATATATTTACAGGAGGGTCTTCATCTTCATCATGTAAATAGCAGGGAAAAATTCTTGTTCTCATAACCAAAAATAGTTCTCGGTGTAAAGACCCGCAAATTTCAAGGAAATTTTTTTCTTAATTTTCTTTGGAATTTTACAAGAGCGCAGCTTCAGACGACACCTGATTCCGAGGCCCGGTGTGCCCGGAATCAATTTCCGAAGTTTGGCTCGGGTACGTTCAGTGAACGGACGAGCGGGTTTTTATATCTTTTGAACCGGTGCCCGGAATCGAATTCTGAGGGCACCGATGAAATCGCAGCGCCGGTATTTGCTTAGAAACGCCTCTTCCGGAGTTGCGTTTGCTCAACCGTGGTTTTAAAAATTTTGGGCTTTAAGTCGGAAATAAAATAAAGGTTGTGCGACAACTTTATTTTATTTCACTTAAGCCGCTTGGAAGTCACTTGGAAGCCACTTGAACTGAGTTAAAGCGGATAGGGTGCTATCCGGAAATATCCTACCCCTTGTTAGGATATTTGTGAGGTGGGGCCCGCACGAGCCCCGCCGTTTCTTTCGCTAAGTAACGCACCCGCGAAAACCCGTCAAAGTAACTGAAAAGTCAACCGGCGCGTTTTCTTTAATTCTTAACAGACCATTTAATTGGGCGGTTTATTTCGTGAATTAAATGGGCTGTTTCATTCGTTGAATTAATTCAACGAATTTAATGGGTCATTACTTACGCGTTTGCGTTCGTTGGCGAATTAATAAAATAGACAAACTTGTCTATTTTGGAGGATTGCTATCGTTGTGCGAATTCTCTGAGCCTCCACACTCCTCGCGAAGAACGCGAAGAACGCGAAGAACGCCGGCGACCGGAATTCGACAACGCACACCGTGATCTGCGACGTCGACGAGCTCTACCCGCGACGTTCTTCGGCGACGCCTCTTCTTCCGCGGCCGATCCTCGTTCGGCAACTAAGGTGAGAAACGGATCGTTTAATTCTCCCTTTTAATTTTAATGACAATGGATTTAATTAATTAAATCCGTTTGTTCTAGATCCGGAGATCGTCGGCGCGATGTTTTTCCCGCAGTGCGACGAACGTCTCTTCCGCGACGACGCGACGATCCCCTCCTTCCGCGACGAGTGATTCCGCGACGACCTCACGTCCGACGGCGACATCGAGGTAGGGATTTTATTTTTCTTGGTGATTCGTTCCCGTGATCTAATTCTTTTTAATTAAAGAACCAAACTTGAACAATTTTATTTTTTGGATAAAATTGTGGCTGCCTTAATCCCTCCCGATGATTTTATGACTAACGCGGAGGGTGCGGGTCTAACGAACAAGACCCGGCAACCCTCCGCCGATCTTTTTGTTGTGCGGATTTGGCGGACGACGAAGAACCATGCGGCAGGGGCGATCCGTTGATCCCGCAGTGAAGATCGGCCCCCGGGAGGAGCTATGGCGCAGACGGGAGGCAAAACGGGCCACCAGAGCAACTCTGGCGGCCCGCGGAAGGCGGCGGCGGCGCCCGGCGCGCCGCCGTGTAGGAATCCGCCACGGCTGAAGCCGCGGTGGCGGCGGCCGGTTCCGCGGCCACGCAGAACCGGGGAGGGACGCAGCGGCCCGGCCGCGTCCGCGTGACAGGCGGCCCCCCGCGGGGCCGCGTTTTCCACCGAGCCGCGGGGGCGGTGCCCCGCGGCAGCCCTCTTCGGCCGCTCGGCCGAAGCCGAGCCGACCGGTCCGGTCGGCCGGGCCGCGCCCAGGCCGGACCGGACCCGGCCTAGCCGGGTCGGGCCAGGTCGGGTCGACCCGGTTCGGGTCGAACCGGTTCGGCCGACCCAGGGGTGGTTCGGGCAGGGTCGCCCCGGGCCCAGAACCCCCCGTTTTCGGGCCCTCTTCGGTCTTTTGCCCATATCTTGGGCCTGGGACCTCCAATTGACGAACCGTCAGCGGATACGCGATCCTTGGATCGAGACGGTCATTTCGGTATATTACACTCAAGGTTTCGGAAAACTTTGGGTTCGACCGGGTTGGTTCGTACGCGAAACCAACCGGGCCCTCGGAGCGGAAACGCTCATAACTCGAGCTGCGGACGTCCAATCGACGTACCGCCAGCTGTGGAGGTTTCCTCTAAGTGAGACGGAACTTTTGGCATACTCCGCCCGAGGATCGGACACAGGCGGAGTACGGTCGGGTTGGTTTTTCCCTAAAAACCAACCGGGCCCCTGGGACGAAAATGCCAATAACTCTCAGACTAGGCGTCCGATTGACGCGCCGTCTGTTGCGTTGAGATCCTGTTGTCGATACGGAACTTTTGGATACATCAACTTCGGACTACATGTCAGTTAATGTATCAGCCTCTCGGCTCGTGGAGTGGGCCCTCCTAAACGAGCTCGCTGTGTGCGGGAACCCTAGCGCTGGCTGTGACTTCGACGACAGAGCAGAGATCCTCCATGGACTGCGACGACGACAGAGCAGAGATCCTTCGTGGACTGCGGCGACGACTGTGCAGAGATCCTCAGTGGACTGCGTCGACTACTGCACTCAGCGATCCTACGTGGATCAGTGCTACAGGTCCTGTGTGAGCCCGATCCTGTGTGGGTCATCACCTTACGGTTCTGTGTGAGCCTTGACTACAGGTCCTGTGTGGGCCCGATCCTGTGTGGGTCATCTCTTACGGTTCTGTGTGAGCCATTGCTACAGGTCCTGTGTGGGCCCGATCCTGTGTGGGTCATTGCCGAGGTTAGTACCTATCGATCCTTCGTGGGTCCGACGACTTAGATGGTTCGGTGATCATCTTGTCGTCATCTGAAAAAGTATACCTGGTTGAGCTGAATCTTATGTTACTCTCCTTTGTGGATTGTGTTGAACTATCCTATGTGGATTTTCTATTTACTCTCCCTGGTGGATTTGAGTCTTGCTTTCCTGTGTGGATCGAGTTGACCTTAAGCTCGAGAGCAGAGCTAGAAATGGGGACTTAGGTATATGTATGGGCATATACCTAAGTCGAGTCAGTTGTTTCTTCGTGGTTGCCCCTTTCTTTTGTGCTATATCCTTTGTGGATTTCGGGAGACCTTCGGGGGTCTCGGGGTCCTTACTGAGTAGTTTATACTCACCCCTGCACGGGCTATGCCCGCACTTTGTTGTGTTGGATGCAGACGACGGACAACGCTGATCTCGGTTGGGGCGTGGAGCAGGACGGTACCTGGAGGCGGACCACTGGGCGGGACGTGCTCGGAGCGGACGTGGGACCCGAGGAGCCTGGAGGCTATCTGTACCCACCCTTCAGGTGGGATTGCCAGTGGACGACACGAGGCCGCCGTCTTTTCTTCAGTTGCTGTTCTTTACCTTTTCAGTTGTACTTTCAGTTGGGCTTGTATTCCGGCCCCCTTTACTTTTCTGCACTTGGTAGTTGCTTTCCGCTTGCTGACTCTGTGGTGGTTGTTACTTATAAAGGCAATGCCTTCCCTGTTTACCGGGATTTTACGCCTTGGTGCTAGTCGCCAGCCCCTGGCCTATGGAATGCGGGCTTGGGGTAGTCACGGAACGGGCCCCGAGGTCGGGTCGTGACAAATTGGTATCAGAGGTGGTCGGTTCTACCGCAGACTCTGATCGTCTTTTCTTTCTATATGAAGCAATAGTGTTTAGTGTATTGAGTGTGGTTATCAGTTCAGGGAGCCCAGTGTTGGTGCGGCGGCCGACGTATCCGTACACCAGGACCCTGACTCCTGATTTCCGACTTAATGCATGAAAACATTGATTGCGTGTGTGTTTCAAGTTTTCTTTGTGATTACTTGTGTCAGCTCACCGGGTATACTGATCTGCTTCATGAAAGTTTCAAGTTTTCTTTGTGATTACTTGTGTCAGCTCACCGGGTATACTGATCTGCTTCATGAAAGTCTCATGTTTTCCTTGTGATTACTTGTGCCAGCTCACCAGGTATACTGTTCTGACTGTGGTTCTCTTGTTCTCCTTTTCAGGATGGCCCCGCGACGACAGCCAGCTAGGGTTCCGAGTGTAGGGCGCGACGGCAGCCCACCGAGCGACGAGGCCTCGGTGCAGGGCCCTTTGCCAGCAGTGGCACCAGCGGTAGCTTTACCCGCCGAGCCACCGATGCTACCAGTACCAGACGCTGACGATGCACGTCGCCTCAGGGCACTGCATGAGTTTCAGAGCCAGCGACCGCCCAGGTTTCGCGGTGAGGCGGACCCCCAGGCCGCCGAGGACTGGCTAGAGGCGGTGGTACGGATCTTTAGGCTAGTGAGGACACCAGCGGATCTCATGGTGATTCTCGCGGCGAGCCTCCTGCAGGCGGCGGCAGGACGATGGTGAAGCTTGATGCTCCAGGTTCACGATGAGGCATCCTTGCTCTGGACGGACTTCGAGAGCCTCTTCCGCTCTGAGTTCGTCCTGGCCACCCTCCGAGCGGTGCGCATCCAGGAGCTTCTCCAGCTGCGCCAGGGCAGCATGACGGTCGCTCAGTACGCGGCGAGGTTCACTGACCTATCTCGCTACTCGACCGACATGGTACGGGACCCCTTCTTCCGGGACCGGACCTTCGAGCAGGGCTTGCGGCAGGAGATTCGGGCGTCACTGATCTCCCTCAGCATTCCGACCCAGGCGGGAGTGCTGGAGCGAGCCCTCCTGATCGAGAGCTTCCTGGCAGAGCCTTCTTCAGCGGCGAGACCTAGCGCAGGGCGGCAGGTAGCGGAGTCTTCGGCAGCAGGTAGCCGACGGATGACTCTCGGGTCCAGGCAGACCAGAGAGGCAGGCAGTGCTACTCCTGCGGCGGGCAGGGTCACATGGCTCGTGACTGCCCGACTCGCCGACCAGAGGAGCAGCAGACGGTGGAGGGGCCACCCAGGCAGAGGCAGAGGGTCGACCGTGGCGGTCCGTAGGGAGGAGGCGGACGAGGCAGAGGAGCTGGCCGAGCAGCGGGTGGTGGGCGACGCTTCCAGGCTCTACCCCCACCACCACCAGGAGGGCCACCTCGACCACAGGGAGCTGGCGGGCAGGGACAGGCCCAGCTCCAGGCAGTGGAGGCCTACGACCCCGACATGCCAGAGATGATTCGAGGTACGATCTGTGTCTATTCCACCCTTGCTGCAGTACTTATAGACACAGGAGCGAGTCACTCTTTCATAGCCTCTGCCCTTGTTCGGAGCTCGGAGATTCCGACTGAGCCGTTGGCTCGATCCTTACGGCTAGAGACTCCTACGGGAGCAGACTCGACGATTACGCACTGGTGCCGGCAGTGTGAGCTTACTCTAGGAGGCGAGAGCTTCGGCTGGGATCTCCTTGTAGCGGCGTCGAGGCCTTACGACGTCATCTTGGGCATGGATTGGCTATCCACGGTTCATGCCCAGATCGACTGTTTTAGGCGCAAGGTGTGATGTGTTCGCACCGACGGGAGCAGGTTTACCTTCACCGGCGAGAAGGGAACCTTTGCAGCACAGGATGGACTTCCGAGGAGGAGAGTGCAGCCCATCTCTCATCAGTTGGCTAGCCTCATCCTAGGAGAAGTGGACGTGCGGAGTCCAGTTTTTCCTGCAGTGGTGGACCAGTACGTGGACTTCTTTCCCGACGACGTTCCAGGGCTACCTCCTCGTAGAGAGGTAGACTTTTACATCGACTTGTACCCCGGGACAGCCCCGATATCTAATCCAGCATATCGGATGGCCCCCGCCGAGCTTCGAGAGCTGCGGGTACAGTTGGAGGACTTGCATAGCAAGGGGTTTATCCGACCCAGTGTTTCACCCTGGGCTTCCCCGATTTTGTTCGCCAAGAAGGTGGACGGGAGCTTGCGACTGTGTGTCGACTATCGCCGCCTGAACCAGGTGACAGTGGGGAACAAGTATCCGCTGCCACGGATTGATGACCTCTTCGATCAGCTCAAGGGAGCGCGGTGGTTCTCGAAGATAGACCTCCGGTCAGGCTATCATCAGCTCAGAGTTCGAGACGAGGACGTGCAGAAGACGGCCTTCAGGTGTCGGTATGGCCATTATGAGTTCTTGGTTATGCCATTTGGCGTAACCAATGCTCCAGCAGTGTTCATGAGCCTCATGAACAGGATCTTCCAGCCATACCTCGACCGATTTGTCGTGGTCTTCATTGACGACATTTTGGTATACTCGACGACTGAGGAGGAGCATGCCTACCACCTGCGAGTTGTGCTAGACACACTCCGAGAGCACCAGCTTTATGGCAAGATCTCAAAATGCCAGTTCTGGTTACGTGAGGTCCATTTCTTGGGGCACGTCATCTCTGAGGCGGGAGTTGCAGTGGATCCTGCGAAGATCGAGGCAGTGCTAGCTTGGGAGCCACGCAGGAGCGTGACGGAGGTGCGGAGCTTCTTGGGCCTAGCCGGATACTATCGGAGATTTGTGCCAGACTTCTCCAGAGTTGCGACACCACTCTCAGCCTTGACAAAGAAGGGGAAACCCTTTGTGTGGTCAGACAGATGTCAGCAGAGCTTCCAGGAGCTGAGACAGAGATTGACCAGCGCACCTATCTTGAGGTTGCCTGAGGAGGGAGTTGGATACGTAGTTTACTGCGATGCATCAGGGACTGGACTCGGGTGCATTCTAATGCAGGAGCGGGCCGTGATCGCCTACGGATCACGTCAGTTGAGGCCGCATGAGCAGAACTACGCCACTCATGACCTGGAGTTAGCAGCAGTGGTCTTCGCTCTGAAGACTTGGCGGCACTATCTGATGGGCGAGCGCTTCACAGTCTTTTCTGGCCACCAGAGTCTCAGGTATATCTTCTCTCAGAAGGACCTGAACCTGAGACAGCGGAGATGGCTTGAGTTCCTCCAGGACTATGACTTTGAGATAGTCTATACTCCTAGGAAGGGGAACGTGGTAGCCGATGCCCTCAGCAGGAGGACGGGCATTCAGCTACTTGAGGAGGCGACGGAGCAGCTAGCCTCCTTACAGATATCCTTCGTGGATAGAGATGGAGCAGCCTTTCTTCAGTCTCTCACAGTCTCTCCTCCACTTCTACAGCGGGTGAGAGAGGCTCAGCGTGGGGACGCTGACTGTGAGACCCGGCGTGCACTGATATCCTCAGGTCAGGCGCCTGATGGTTTCTCCCTTGGAGCAGAGCACGACATCCTTTTCAGAGGACGTACCTTCATACCAGTCGCTTTACGAGAGGAGGTGCTGAGAGAGTTTCACACTTCTCCCTTGGCGGTACATCCCGGAGCGGCGAAGATGTACCAGGATCTCAGTCGACAGCACTGGTGGCCGAGCATGAAGAAAGCTGTGGCAGAGTTCATTTCACGATGCCTCACCTGCCAGCAGGTGAAGGCAGAGCATCAGGTACCAGCAGGCTTGGTACAGCCCTTGGAGGTCCCGGAGTGGAAGTGGGACGGGATATCTATGGACTTCGTGACTGGACTTCCACGCACTTCCAGAGGTCACGACTCAATTTGGGTGATTGCCGACCGACTCACCAAGTCGGCACACTTCTTACCCATCAGAGAGCAGGGCTCAGTGGAGAGCTTGGGACGTCTTTACGTCCAGGAGATCGTACGGCTTCACGGTGTGCCATCGTCTATCGTCTCCGATCGAGATGCTTGTTTCACTTCCCGGCTTTGGAAGGGGTTGCAGGAGGTGTTCGGGACGCGGCTCCATCTGAGCACAGCCTTCCACCCTCAGACGGATGGTCAGACGGAGAGGACCATACAGACACTCGAGGACATGCTCCGTGCATGTGTTCTCGACTTTGGTCGCAGCTGGGAGGATCACCTACCCTTGGTGGAGTTCGCGTACAGCAACAGCTACCACTCCACCATCGGGATGGCACCATACGAGGCGTTGTACGGCAGACCCTGCAGATCACCATTGTGCTGGGCAGACCCTGGGGAGTCAGCACTCGTGGGACCAGAGATGGTCCGAGCCACGACAGAGAAGGTCCAGATCATCCAGGAGAGGATGAGGACAGCTCAGAGCCGGCAGAAGTCATATGCTGACAGGAGGCGGAGGCCACTAGAATTCGAGGATGGCGACCACGTCTTTTTGCGTGTCTCACCTCGACGTGGTTTACAGAGATTTGGCCGAGGAGGCAAGTTGTCTCCACGCTTCATCGGGCCTTTCCAGGTCCTCAACAGGATAGGAGAGGTGGCTTATCGCCTGGCTCTACCACCTCATTTGCACCGGGTGCACGACGTCTTCCACGTGTCTCAGCTGAGGAGATACGTGCACGACCCGACGCACATCATCGACTTTGGGGAGCTGGATGTGGACGATGGGGAGACTTTCGCGGAGGTCCCAGTGGAGATCGAGGATCGACAGGAGCGGGTCCTACGTGGGCGGTCGATTCCTCTTGTGCGCGTCAGATGGCAGCACGGGAACCTCCAAGAGAGCACTTGGGAGCGGGAGGCTCAGATGCGTGATCAGTACCCCCATTTGTTCCCCTAGTTTTTGATGTATCTTTACGGGGACGTAAATCCCTGAGGTGGGAGTAATGTAAAGACCCTCAAATTTCAAGGAATTTTTTTTCTTAATTTTCTTTGGAATTTTACAAGAGCGCAGCTTCAGACGACACCTAATTCCGAGGCCCGGTGTGCCCAGAATCAATTTCCAAAGTTTGGCTCGGGTACGTTCAGTGAACGGACGAGCGGGTTTTTATATCTTTTGAACCGGTGCCCGGAATCGAATTCTGAGGGCACCGATGAAATCGCAGCGCCAGTATTTGCTTAGAAACGCCTCTTTCGGAGTTGCGTTTGCTCAACCGTGGTTTTAAAAATTTTGGGCTTTAAGTCGGAAATAAAATAAAGGTTGTGCGACAACTTTATTTTATTTCACTTAAGCCGCTTGGAAGTCACTTGGAAGCCACTTGAACTGAGTTAAAGCGGATAGGGTGCTATCCGGAAATATCCTACCCCTTGTTAGTATATTTGTGAGGTGGGGCCCGCACGAGCCCCGCCGTTTCTTTCGCTAAGTAACGCACCCGCGAAAACCCGTCAAAGTAACTGAAAAGTCAACCGACGCGTTTTCTTTAATTCTTAACAGACCATTTAATTGGGCGGTTTATTTCGTGAATTAAATGGGCTGTTTCATTCGTTGAATTAATTCAAAGAATTTAATGGGTCGTTACTTACGCGTTTGCGTTCGTTGGCGAATTAATAAAGTAGACAAACTTGTCTATTTTGGAGGATTGCTATCGTTGTGCGAATTCTCTGAGCCTCCACCCTCCTCGCGAAGAACGCGAAGAACGCAAAGAACGCCGACGACCGGAATTCGACGACGCACACCGTGATCTGCGACGTCGACGAGCTCTACCCGCGACGTTCTTCGGCGACGCCTCTTCTTCCGCGGCCGATCCTCGTTCGGCAACTAAGGTGAGAAACAGATCGTTTAATTCTCCCTTTTAATTTCAATGACAACGGATTTAATTAATTAAATCCGTTTGTTCTAGATCCGGAGATCGTCGGCGCGACGTTTTTCCCGCAGTGCGACGAACGTCTCTTCCGCGACGACGCGACGATCCCCTCCTTCCGCGACGAGCGATTCCGCGACGACCTCACGTCCGATGGCGACATCGAGGTAGAGATTTTATTTTTCTTGGTGATTCGTTCCCGTGATCTAATTCTTTTTAATTAAAGAACCAAACTTGAACAATTTTATTTTTTGGATAAAATTGTGGCTGCCTTAATCCCTCTCGATGATTTTATGACTAACGCGGAGGGTGCGGGTCTAACGAACAAGACCCGGCAACCCTCCGCCGATCTTTTTGTTGTGCGGATTTGGCGGACGATGACGAACCGTGCGGCAGGGGCGATCCGTTGATCCCGCAGTGAAGATCGGCCCCCGGGAGGAGCTATGGCGCAGACGGGAGGCAAAACGGGCCACCGGAGCAACTCCGGCGGCCCGCGGAAGGCGGCGGCGGCGGCCGGAGGCGGCGGCGCCCGGCGCGCCGCCGTGGAGGAATCCGCCGCGGCTGAAGCCGCGGCGGCGGTGGCCAATTCTGCGGCCGCGCGGAACCGGGGAGGGACGCGGCGGCCCGGCCGCGTCCGCGTGACAGGCGGCCCCCCGCGGGGCCGCGTTTTCCACCGAGCCGCGGGGGCGGCGCCCCGCGGCAGCCCTCTTCGGCCGCTCGGCCGAAGCCGAGCCGGCCGGTCCGGTCGGCCGGGCCGCGCCCAGGCCGGACCGGACCCGGCCTAGCCGGGTCGGGCCGGTTCGGGTCGACCCGGTTCGGCCGACCCAGGGGTGGTTCGGGCAGGGTCGCCCCGGGCCCAGAACCCCCCGTTTTCGGGCCCTCTTCGGTCGTTTGCCCATATCTTGGGCCTGGGACCTCCGATTGACGAACCGTCAGCGGCTACGCGATCCTTGGATCGAGACGGTCATTTCGGTATATTACACTCAAGGTTTCGGAAAAATTTGGGTTCTGCCGGGTTGGTTCGTACGCGAAACCAACCGGGCCCTCGGAGCGGAAATGCTCATAACTCGAGCTGCGGACGTCCGATCGACGTACCGTCAGCTGTGGAGGTTTCTTCTAAGTGAGACGGAACTTTTGGCATACTCCGCCCGAGGATCGGACACAGGCGGAGTACGGTCGGGTTGGTTTTGCCCTAAAAACCAACCGGGCCCCTGGGACGAAAATGCCAATAACTCTCAGACCAGGCGTCCGATTGACGCGCCGTCTGTTGCGTTGAGATCCTGTTGTCGATACGGAACTTTTGGATACATCAACTTCGGACTACGTGTCAGTTGATGTATCAGCCTCTCGGCTCGTGGAGCGGGCCCTCCTAAACGAGCTCGCTGTGTGCGGGAACCCTAGCGCTGGCTGTGACTTCGACGACAGAGCAGAGATCCTCCGTGGACTGCGACGACGACAGAGCAGAGATCCTTCGTGGACTGCGGCGACGACTGTGCAGATATCCTCAGTGGACTGCGTCGACTACTGCACTCAGCGATCCTACGTGGATCAGTGCTACATGTCCTGTGTGGGCCCGATCCTGTGTGGGTCATCACCTTACGGTTCTGTGTGAGCCTTGATTACAGGTCCTGTGTGGGCCCGATCCTGTGTGGGTCATCTCTTACGGTTCTGTGTGAGCCATTGCTACAGGTCCTGTGTGGGCCCGATCCTGTGTGGGTCATTGCCGAGGTTAGTACCTATCGATCCTTCATGGGTCCGACGACTTAGATGGTTCGGTGATCATCTTGTCGTCATCTGAAAAAGTATACCTGGTTGAGCTGAATCTTATGTTACTCTCTTTTGTGGATTGTGTTGAACTATCCTATGTGGATTTACTATTTACTCTCCCTGGTGGATTTGAGTCTTGCTTTCCTGTGTGGATCGAGTTGACCTTAAGCTCGAGAGCAGATCTAGAAATGGGGACTTAGGTATATGTATGGGCATATACCTAAGTCGAGTCAGTTGTTTCTTCGTGGTTGCCCCTTTCTTTTGTGCTATATCCTTTGTGGATTTCGGGAGACCTTCGGGGGTCTCGGGGTCCTTACTGAGTAGTTTATACTCACCCCTGCACGGGCTATGCCCGCACTTTGTTGTGTTGGATGCAGACGACGGACAGCGCTGATCTCGGTTGGGGCGTGGAGCAGGACGGTACCTGGAGGCGGACCACTGGGCGGGACGTGCTCGGAGCGGACGTGGGACCCGAGGAGCCTGGAGGCTATCTGTACCCACCCTTCAGGTGGGATTGCCAGTGGAAGACACGAGGCCGCCGTCTTTTCTTCAGTTGCTGTTCTTTACCTTTTCAGTTGTACTTTCAGTTGGGCTTGTATTCCGACCCCCTTTACTTTTCTGCACTTGGTAGTTGCTTTCCGCTTGCTGACTCTGTGGTGGTTGTTACTTATAAAGGCAATGCCTTCCCTGTTTACCGGGATTTTACGCCTTGGTGCTAGTCGCCAGCCCCTGGCCTATGGAAGGCGGGCTTGGGGTAGTCACGGCACGGGCCCCGAGGTCGGGTCGTGACACTCGGCTCTATCTTTGTGAAGCTGAAACAAGGGTGTCGAGGCACCAGTTCTTTTACCTGTAGGATTTATTCCACAAAGACACAATGAGGGTTAAAAGAACCTATCACACGCTTGCTGGTAGCTTTGCAAAGAGGGTATGGATCCCCTCTATCGCAAACCAGGGTGGTTCACTCTTCTTCTCTTTGTACAAGGGACGCGTGAGACTGCTTCACACAAGAGTTGTGAAGTTTTTCTTCACGTAGCTGGGTTGTGCGAAACCTTTTGTGCAGTGCTCTATTTCTGGTAGAAACAAGAGCTTTGTCTTAATATTTTCGACAATAGATCCTCAGTCGAGAGATATATATTTATAGGCATGGAACACCATTCAAATATGCGTGATATTCTTTGATATCCGAAGCTTTCATTAGCCAAGATATTTGTATTTGAATATATTCAATCACGGATGAGATATCTCACAAATCTCATTTTTTTCTTTTTCTTTTTCAACTGTGGGATCCTTCTTTCTCAATAAGTGAATCATGTACATGCATATAAGAATGCTTGAAAACCATTTCCTTGTACATCGAATGGGTAGTGCACCCTCAGTAGCATCGTTTTCCTCGGGCTCCTTCGAATTTCTTCATCACGTTGCATGCATGCATGTATTTGATTCATCAAGAAAATCATCATGCACAAAATTTGAGCTTCAATAGTGGTCGAGATCTTAATCTTAGTGGATCATCTTCATTTTTGGTGAGCAGCGGTGTTAGGTGGAGCTTGGGTGTCAGGAGGTTGAGGATAATATTGGTGACTCTCCTTGGCCATTGGATAACATCAGATTAATCACAGATGGTGGTGATTAGATCATGAGATGACGGATCGATTGTGCAGCTGTGATCGGGCGCGGGATCAGAGGGACAACCAGGATTAGTTCTACATTTTTAAAATGTCGCCTCACATCAAAACATGCCACAGTTTTCTCATGGTTTAACAATCAACTCTCACCACCTTGACGCCAGATTACTCCTCTCCCCCCTCTGATGCCTCCCCACACCAGTTCTCTTGTGGGCGCTCTCTTAGAGCCCACTCTACTACTCTGAGCGCGCACCTATCACCCATGTTGCATGAGTTAATCACCATGCGGCACCTATGGGCTTACACATAGCCCACACACAAATGACTCAGGTGGGGTTGGCCTTCAGGGCTTACATCAAGTGAGGTTGACCCTCAAGTCTCGCATGTTCTTGAGGCGAGGACCCCGACTAGCCCTCCATGGTTGGATAATTTTTTGGTAAAGGAATGTTCTTAGTACTTAGTATAAAAACTAAGTAACAAAGTCTTAATTTCTCCTTAAAATGCCAAACCATAATTCTTTTTTCAAATCTCATTCTCCACTATTCTTTATCTTCAAATATCATCCATTACTTTATATTTTTATCATAAATCCAAAACATCTTCAATACATTCTTTTAATCCAATCATGGATGATGCATGGATCATGTCTTCATTCCTCAAGCATTAAAACATAATGCATGGACTTCATCACTTAATCCATTTAGTGAATATTTGTGGATGTCACTTCTTTCCTTATGCAATTGAGTATTTCATGTGATTATTCAATTGTTGTAACATTGTATCACCTTGATACAATTCTTGGAACTTAAGACCAATTCAGAAATCATCAGAGGAGTGTCCTGATGGAGAATTCATCAAGTGTAATATTTAATGCTTTGAATCAACAACAATTCTCCAAGGCTTCACTAACTTCTTCATCAATACCTTTCATTCACATATTAAGTTCTCATTGACAACAAATGAAACTATTATGCACTTCAATCCATATTTAAAACAAATGAATCTCTTATTCACTTCAATGTGGTTTATAGATCAAAAATTACCAAATCATAATGAAATTTTTTATTCAATTTTCCTTCTATGAAAGATGTTATGTTATACACCTACATTCTTTTACGAGGCGTATATACTAACCTTTGACATGTTATATCATGAATATCATTATATTAACTATATTTTAAGCTTCATTTAATTTCATTATCTCATGGTTATTATGATTCGGTGTTACCAATGTGGTACAAGTTTATTTCTACAATCTCATCATTTGTAGGGATTATTTATAGTTATACTTCAATTGATGAAATAATATGATCCATCTCTCAAGAAATATCATGAATTTTATTATCATATTATTATTCATGATATATTAACATATTTTCACCTTTTTTAAACTATTTTTTTCTCAAGATAATTAAGAAAATGTTTTTAAGAATACCATACTTTATTTATCTCTTTGGTCGGAAACCTATTTTATTAAGAAACACTTTTTTTCAAAAAATGCTTTCAAAAAAGGTTTTTAAATGATCTTTCAAGATCATTTTCATGAAAAATTAGTTCAAAAAAATTAATGTTTTAAAAAAATATATAAATAATTTTCAATCGTCCTTTGTATGTTTTCAAAGAAAATGGTTTTAAAAATATTTTCAAGCTTCCACTATAATTTTTCAAAGTAGAAGGTTTCCAAAATGTTTTCATGCTTCGTTCAAAAATTTTCGAAGAAAAATATTTCAAAAATATTATTTTAAACAGATTTTTTCAATGTGGAAAGGATATTTTTCTTTAGAAATGTTTAAAATGGGATCTAAATCATACATCATAAGTTCTCAATGTGGTTTTCAAGAAGAGGATTTTGAAAATGATAAATTGTTATTTTCCGTAAGAACCATTCCAAGTGATTTTTCAATACCCTTCTCCATATAAGATGATACCCTTTTATATAGTTATTATTTATAAGGGATATTATCCAAGGATACTGTTAATTTATTTTATCTGAATGGTTTATTTTTTTATGGAACGATTCTTATGGTACCCTTTCTTTTCCATGAGTAAATCGTGTTTCAAAGAGATTGAATTGTAACCCAGTTATCTTCCAAGGGTTATACCATTATAAATGATTATGAAACCCACTTCCTTTTAGGGGTTACTATAGGATGAAATGATTATGAAACCTATATATTTTTCCATGGTTATGATATGATGAAATTTATATGATACTCATTTCATTTTATGAGTTATGATATGATGTTTATAAAACCAATCTCTTTATATGGGTCATGATATGATGAATGATTTATTATATTGTGGCACATGTATGTATAATTTAATTATGAAATATGTGGGACCAATATATTTCTCAAATTATTTGTCTAATGATGAATTTTATATGAGATCATAGGGTATATGGGTTAAATCCCATGCCCAAAAGAAGAGGGTATATGGGAGCGAATCCAAATCCCAATAAAAGAGGGTACACAAGAGGGCATCCCAAGATCAAAAAAAAGAGGGTACGATAGAAGGTATCTCATGGCCAATACAAGAGGTAATATGGGATGGAAATCCCATGCCTGAAATAAGAGGTTTCATGCAAGGGGATCCCAACACTAAAAAAGTGTGTACATGGGAGGTAATATCATGCCCGAAACAAGAGGTTACATGGGAGTTCATCCCAAGCCCAAAATAAGAGGGTACATGAGAGGGAATAAAAATACCAATACCAGAGGGTCCATGAGATGGTATTCCAATCCTGGAACAAGAGGGAACATGGGAGGGAATCCCATGCTTGAAAAAAGAGGGTTCACGAGAGGGTATCCCTAGTCCAAAACAAGAGGGAACACAAGAGGGAATACCAAGCTTGAAACAAGATGGTACATGGGAGGGAATCCCAAGCCTTAAAGAAGAGGGTATATAGGAGGGAATCCCAATACCAAAAAAATAGGGTGTAAAGGAGGGAATCCAAAGCTTGATGTAGGTGAATGGTTGATTAGTCCAAGATTAACATGTTGTGAAGGTCTTGGAAGTTTCCTTGACATAATTTTCTCTATACTTATGTGTATGACATAATTCCACATTTTATTCCTCTGTTATGTTCTCATGGATTATTCTATTTATTCCCTTATGATTCATGTCTTATGAACTGCAAATCATTATGCCATGAATCATTATTATGATTTTTGATAATAAAGGTATGGTATTCTAATGTTATGATCATGTTTATATACACTTATGCTCATGTTGTGATTATATGTCTCCCTTGTTTAGCATTAATGTGAATATGATATCACCCCTTTATTATGATTCATTTCCTCAATTTATTAATAAAGTATTTAAGTATAATTACTAATGGAAATTATTTTTGTGGGAAAATTAAAAATCGTTCTCTAAGATATAATATTTTGTTCCATGCTTCCAAATATACTAAATTAATATGGTCATTTGTAATGTACTTTTATAATGTGTAGAATATTCTTATAAATTGAGGTAATATACATGTATGTTTATCCTAAGACATTATACAACTAGCCTCAAAGCTAGTGGGGTCATTTGTTTGTTCAAGTGTTGATCTTCAGTCCACTACATATTCTCTTTGATCTTTTTTAATATAACGATATGTCAAACCAGACTATTCAGTAATATCTTGTATCATATGTTTGTGATTTCAATACTTTCATCATATTATATGTATCTTCTTGTGCATTATCCATATCAAAATATATTTAATGAGACACTCCAAAATTGACACCTCTAACAAGGACGTATTGTTATGGATACATTAAAGCTGTTAAAAGAAATTTTTCTTTACATACAGTGACTACATATTATTGTGTCTAAACCGTGTAAAAAACATCTGAACATAAATATATATTTTTATATAATATTTCAATAAATCATAATTAATTACTATTATGTCATACTTACACATTTTTTCTATACTGCTTTTGTGTTTTCATCAACTAGTTTACCCTCCTTATTTATGTGAGCTTCCTTCTATAGCACATGACGTGGGATGAAAGTGGCTTCAGATTTTGATTCATCAATCTACATATAAACAAAATATTATATGTTGTTTCATATCACATAAAAATTATATTTTTGACTTAAAATACATAAAAATTTCTTCTCTAGTGAATCATACTCCATCTTTACTTTATCGATAGGGGTACATTAGTTTTGATGTATCCTCATTATTTTAAAAAATCTTATTTTGTTTCATAAATTAATAAATTTCAATCAAATTGGATAAAATAAATACTATCAAATAATATATTATTGACTAAATATTCACCTAAAATGATTTCTGATGGTGACAACTAATGAAATATTTTCATATTTTCTACATTATAATGTGTTCATAACTAACAGGTGGGTGGGGATTTACTTTCCCACCGGAATCCCTAATATGTATCTTGTTAAGAAGATTCATCAAGCCTCTATGGGATTTTACATTGTCCATGAGGTCATATTTCTTATGGAAAATATCTAAAATAAATGAACTCTATAAGTAATAATGAAAATAAAATCAATATTTAATTATTTAATTATTTAGTAAAATGAGAAATTAAAGGTAACATTAACTTTATATCATTCCAAAGAGTACCCATCATTACAGGATGGGTGTGGTGCCACAAATATATATCAATTGTCACATAAATCCTTGGTGTGACCCCAACATTACTAATGAACATTGAAGTGTTAGATTCAATACGATAGCGATGTTGATCCTAGCCAACCTCAATTTTTATACCCTTAATTATTGACTTGATAATTTTATTCAATGATATGCTACGTTATTCTTGTTTTTTTCCATTAATAAGATGTTTATACCCTAATAATTCTATAGCTTCAGCATCAACCACCTGTACTTTCCCAGGATTGGTAACATCATCATATGTAGAAGAAATTGTATTCATTAGTAGGATATAATTGAATTTATATTTTGTTAATACAATATAGAACAGATAATATTATGAGGAACAAAATAGTATATTAATAAATCACTTTAACCTCCTCATTGAACTCTTATTATTTTTTTAAAGGTTTTGGGGATTTGTCTCCTCTATTAAGAATTCAAATACTTTTTTGTGGTCCCCTATAACATACAATACATTTTCTACATTGGGTCTACCATGAAATTATTGTGATATCCCAATGAAAGGGTCCTCCTAGATTCAATTTTCAACAGGACCTAATGTTTTTAGTCACTAATAGTTTAATCAACCAATTATTGTTTGTTGTATCCAAGAAATAAAATAATTTAACTACGTGTAATTTCCTTATGGTCAACTAATCCTTTTCTCCTTCCACACTAAAATTCACCTTCATGATGCCCATTTCATCAAAATTCTTTGTACTCATGCTATCAACATATTTTCTATGGAAAATGAAAACTTAAAATATTGTATAATAAAACTCATATATCTATTTGATAATGATGAAATATGACATATTCTCATAAATTGGATTTATATAATCGGAACCATATATGTGAATAGCTTCCACCACAAGCGTAACTCCACTATTATTCATCATAGTAAAGTAATAATGTTCTTTTTTAAAGAACCTATGTCCATTGATTATAAAACTAGTGCAAGATATAACATTTTCATTTGGTCCCCTGGCTATCCATTGATGTTTATTGGAAAATGAATTTGGTTTTTTAGAAAACTCCTTATAAACATGATCTCAAAACCATCCTATAAACTATTAATTATATGAATTTGATAACAATAATTCAGACCTTTATAGATTCAAATATCAAATAATTTCATTGTGGGCTTAAACGTATAGATCAATATTTCCATGATTATATAAAATGTAATGGTGTTCCTTCTCCCATCCTGTAGTGGAAATTAAAACAAAGCTTCTTCCAAAAATAATTTTTCCCATAAGGTTTCCTCTATGATGAGACTTTAGGAGAGTGATGATACCAACATCTAATATGCAATCAATACATAATTCAACAAATTATTCACAAATATTTCATTCTTCAATACAACATTTTCAACGACTTTGATTCTTGACACATCCTTATAAAATATTTATATGTTGTTTAGTTGGGTACATCCAAATGTAATGGACATGAACACATAGTCACACCTGTTTAACAAATTTAATCATCAGGAGGACCGTTATATCAAATAATGATGGTGGGGAGAACACCTAAAATTCACATAATATGATTGAAACCTCTATATTTGTGATTTGAAACTTGAATAAGTCTATAAAATTACTATACGTGGATTTAAAAAATAGATATAGTATGGTTAATGTATGTTTTACATTTTTATGTAGAATTCAATATAAAGAGACAAACATGAAATCATTCATCAAAAAATTATAGATATGCAATTTTAGTCTCTGTAACATGAAATTAGTTATTGAAATAACATTCTTGATATATGATGAATAACCCTTTGAAACTTTTACACTATTAAGGAAAATGAAAAATTTTATATTCTTGTGTCTAGATAGAGTGTAAGTTATTGGATGATGAAAATTATTCCCTATAACCTTCACAGGTGTGAACTCATCCCTTATCCTCATGCCAATCATGTCTAACCCAGAATTTATGACATATTTTTTAGGAACTTTTAATAACATGACAATAACACAATCAAATACATTTATTCTACATGCACTACTACAAAATAGGAATTTAACAATACTAGAAATAGCCTTTACCAACATTAGAAAAGTGCTGACTATAGGAGTGAGGTTAAAAGTGTTGATCTTTTTTGAGCACTGAAAAATTGCGGGTAAAGGGGTCATTTATTGGTGATAAAAAGTGATAATAAATGGGACTGTTGTCAACATTTTTAAAAGTGATGATAAAGGACCCATTTATCATTTCTTTTATTTAGCACCACTAAAGGAACTCTTTATCAAAACTTTTATAAGAACTGATAAAGTAGACCTCAATGAATGTTTTTAGAATCACTGGTAAATCTGTCCTTTTTCTGCGCTTTTAGAAGTGTTGATAAATATATCTGTTATCAATTATATTAAAAGCACAAATAAATGTCTCCTTTATTAGTGCTTTTAAAAGTGATGATAAAGGGCCATACTATAGTGTAATGTAATAGCACACTGTATCACCATAGTAATGTGCTGTAAACAAACATCGGAGCACCAGAAGAACAAAAAACATTACATATATCAAAATAAACAAGTCCCAATACAGAATTTAAATGAAATGAAATTTACAACAAAAATAAAAGAAAAAACACTATAATATAGAATTTTCTAACATCGGTTTATACAATTACATAAATACAAATTATTACATATATTAAAAAACATCAATGTTCCTTTACCATTTAATCCAAGCCCGACTCATGTTATTACAAAAAAACCACCCCCTACTCGAGTAAATGAACACACCTATATAAGAAAACTATTCTTATGTTAGAAATATTATAAAGAATTGAATTAATAGAAAGTGTTAAAATTACTGAAATTGATATCAATTTAGAAAAAATATGCACTTATGGTCATACTAGTCACATCATGTGTCGGAAAGGGGTTTAGTCGATTCCAACATGTCTCAAATGACATGTTGATTATTTTCCTCAAGTATCAAAACAATTTGAATGTGTTTTCTTAATTTTTTATACATTAGTTGTATTTTTTACTAAAACTTCATTTTAAAATCATGCACTTTTGACTCATTATGATCACATCCTGCATCAGTTTGACATGAAATTGATTCCTACACATCACAAATAACATAAAATTATTATAGTAAATTATAAAGAAAACTTGAGTTCATTTTATCATTTTTTAATGAGTGACACTTTTTGAACTGAAATGACAATTTTAAATTGATAACGAACACTTTGATTCATACCAATCACATCATGTATCATATTGAGGTGAAACTGAATCTTACCAATAAAAAATGACATATATATTGTTATCATCATGTATTTAAACAATTTAAATGTATTTTCTCTATTTTGAGTAGGTTAATTGTCACTTTAACTAAAATTGATGAAAATTTTAAATAAAAGTAATACTTTTAGTGATATTGGTCACATCGTGGATTTGATTGAGTTTTAGATTATTTTTAAACTACTAAAATGACATATGGATCAATTTATTAATGTATTAAAATAATCAGAATCTATTTTCTTGGTTTTGAGTACCTCAGTTTTCTTTTTTACTAAAATGTCATTTCAAAATAGAAATACACACCATAACTCATTCTAATTACATTGTGTATCAGTTTGGAATGAGATCAATTATTACACATCACAAATTAATTATGAATATTTTTCTTAATTATCAATAAAATCCTGGAGTTTTTGATAGATTTTTTGTTCATGACACTTTTTTACTTAAAATGTCAATTTTAAACTGATAACAGACACTTTGAGTCATAATGGTCACAATGTGCATCAAATTAAAGTGTTTTTCATTCATATATGTATAAAATAACTTATAAATTATTATCATAAAATAAAAAAACAATATAAATTTGTTTCTTCTGTTTTGAGTTGGTGAATTTGTTCTTCTACTAAAATTGATGTCAGTTTTAAATAAAGATGCAATTAGATTAAAACCGGTTACCCCATGTATTAAATTGAGGTATGGATGATTCCTACTTGTTGCAAATGACTTATGGATTTTTTTTACTAAAGTATCAAAACAATATGAATGTGTTCTCTTAATTTTAAGTACGTCACATGTCCTTTTTACTAAAATGTCATTATAAACATGAAACATGAACTTTGAATCATACAAATAACAAAATGCATTAGTTTTATGTAATATCAATTGCCACAAATAAAAAATGATTTATGAATATACGCCTTAAATTATCGTGAAAATCCAAATGATCTTGCTCATTTTTTAGTGAGTGACACTTTTTGAACTAAAATGTCAATTTTAAACTAATAACACACACATTGAGTCATACATGCCACATCGTGTATCAGATTGAGGTGTGGATAATTCCTAAATGTCAAAAATTACTTAATGATCATTTTCTAAAAGTATTAGAACAATATGAATATAGTTTCTTGGTATAGAGTTTGTAAGCTATCTTTTTTACTCAAATTAATGATATTTTTTAATATAAATAAGTACATTGAGTCATACTGATCACATTGTGAGTTAGAGTGAGGTTCAGATGATTCATACTCATCAAAAGTCACAAAAAAATCATAACTGTCAATGTTATCATGATTTCCATTGACTTTCTTTGTCGAACTTCCAACACTGCATGGGTTGTTTTGAACAAACCACCTCAACTCAAAATAAGAATCCATTTGTTTAAGAAAAAAATATTAGGAGTAATACTAAAAAGAAATAAATTAAACATAAATATTAAATAATAAATTAATTATATGGATAATTATTTTACCGTGAAAATATCAATATTACCTCTATGATTGAGAAGTTGAGGGAACACAATGAAATGTGATAACTGTCAACACTACAAGAGTGAAATATATTGAGGGAGAATAATTATGTCGAATTTTTGGTGTAGAATGGAATGAAAGATAGACTGGGCACCAGAACTTGAAAAAAATAATCCACTTATATTTGAAAAAAATATTTTTTATTAATAATAAAAATAAATAAATTAAACATAAGTATAAAACAATATATTAATTCAATGGAAAATTAATTTGCTATGAAAACATCAAAATTACATCTATCTTTCAGAAAATGAACCATTGTTTCCCTTCATACAAAGGTAGTGGAGAGAAATTTAAGTAAAGTGATAAATGCAATATTATAGGGGTGAAAACGTTTTCATGGAGAAGAATTCTATGGAAGTTTTGTTACAAAAATCCATGAAATATGGACAGAGGACCCTAAATCGAACAAAATAATACACCTGTATAAGAAAAAAATTATTATGTGAGTAATACTAAAAATAAATAAATTAAACATAAATATGAACCAATAAATTAATTATTTATATAATGATTTTAATTTTAATACATCATAATTACCTATATCATTTAGAAGAGGTAGCATTGTTGCTCTTCTTAGAATGGAATTGGAAAGAACTTCAAGGAAATTGATAAATAAAACATTGAATGGGTGAATTTGTTTTTTGAGGGAGAAGAATTATGTTGATGTTTTCATACAGAAAGGCATGAAATAAGGATAGATAACCCCAAATCAAACAAAAAAATCCACCTATATAAGAAAAAAATTATTATGTGAGTAAAAAATAAAATAAAAATTAAACATAAATATGAAACAATAAATTAATTCTATGGACAATGATTCTACTATGCAAACATCAAAATTACCTATGTGATTGAGCAGAGACAACATCATTTCTCTTCTTTAAAAGGCAAGACACATTGAAAGAAATATTCTAAAATAATCAAACTCTATAAGAAATAATTAAAATTAAATCAATGTTTCATTAAATAATTTTTTTGGAAAATAGAGAAAGTATATCGTTACATTACCTTTGCATATTGTTAAAGGGTTTTCTTCAATATAGTTTTCTATTAAGAGGGATTGGTAACTTCATCATGTAAAAAAGGAATTGAATGCATGAGTAGTCAAACATTTGATTTAAATTATGTTAATGCAATAGAGATCATAGAATATTATGAGGTAAAACATAATATATTAAAAAACACTTTTACCTTCTCATTGAACTCTCTTTCTTTTTTAATTTGTTTAGTATATGGTTCTTTAATAGAGAATCCAAATCCCATATTTTTTGTCCCCTATAACATACAATATATTGTATACATTAGGACCAACATAATCTATTGTGATGTCTCAATGAAAGGGCCTTCCTTAATTGAATTTTCATCTGACAAAACATATTTTTAATCCCCAGTTGGACAATTGAACAATTCTTATTTGTTAGATGAGAAACATAAAATACTTTCACTACATGAGATACCATTATGGAAGGCTTATATTGTTCCCCTTTCACACTATAATTCACCTTCAAAAATCCCATTTCATTAACTTTCAATCCATTGATATGGTCAACCCATTTTCCACAGCAAAGAGGCACTAAAAATGTTGTATAATACAACTTGTATGTTTATTAAATAATTCCCAAATATGATATATTTTCATAAATTGGACTTCATTCATTGGAACCAGATATGTAAATCACTTTATCCACAAGAATAAAACCACTTTTTTCATCGTATTGAATTTACTGTGTTATTTTGTATAGAACATATAACCATTGATTACAAAACTAGTGTAATATATGAAAATTTCATTTCGTACTCTGAATAGACACTGAAGTTGTTCAGAAATTGAATTTGTATTTAAGATAACTCTTTATAAGTAAAACCTCTGAACCATCCTATAAACTGTTGATTTTTTGTATTTGATATCCATCTTTTAGCCCTTGATGGGTTCAAACCTCTACGAACTTCCTTGTCACCTTCAATGTATGGATACATATCTTCACTATTATATAATCTATAAAGATGTTATTTCTCCCTCTCTTTCAAGGTAATTTTAGCAATATCTCTTCCAAAAATCTCATTTCTTATAAGGTTTTTGATGTGACAAGACTTAGGGAGATTGATGCTTTCAACATATAATAGGTAATAAGTAAAAAATTCAATAAATTCCACAACAATATATCATTTTTCAATACAACCTTCTCGAAGACTTCAAATCGTGACATAACCTTTCAAACTCTTCGTACACCATTCAATTGGATACATATATCTATATTGGATAGGAGCACATAGGCAAACCTCTCTAACTAAGTGAACCATTAGGTAGACCATTATATAAAAGAATTATGGGGGGAATAAAATCTCTAGTTCACATAATATGACTAAAATCTCATTATTCATGATGGGAAACATCATTAGGTCTATAACTTTACTACATATGGATTTGAAAAAGAAGAATATTATGGTTAATGTGTGTGGTAAATTTTGAGGTGTAAAGAAATAAGCATTAAATATTGAATCAAAACATGACATTCATGTGGTTTTATTCCTTGTAACTTAAAATTAGTCATTGAAATTAAATTCTTGATATTTGATGAATACCATTATGGAATATTTAAATTATTACAGAAAATGAAAATTTCCAATTTTCATTATCTGGATGGAGTGTCATCTGTTGGAGGAAGAAAAGGTCTCCTTTTACCCTTCACTAGTGCCAACTCTTTCCTTATCTCCATTTCAATCATGTCCAACCTAGCCCTAATTCCATCTTTCATTTTTCCAAGTACATTTACTAATGTGCCAATAACAATATTAAATATATTTATTTCTTCATGCATGACATCACGAAAATCTCTAACTTTCAAACAATTCTAATATAAAAATTCAAGGAAAATTGATCTCTTCTTCCAACCTAATTTTGTATGGTTTTTTAAAAATTGTTTATGAGAAATAGTTTTAAGATTTTTACTTTTTTGTAAAAGTTATTTCCCATTACTGAAGATGTTGTGGTATCTTATTTGATATTATCATCAAATTTTTTCATTTAGTATCAGTATTTATTTCATCGAGGTAAAAATTAATGATGTACTAAAATAATAGTCTTCTATGAATGTTTCATCCAAACTGAGTTTGTGTGTTTTTCAAAATTTTTACACAATAAAATTCCTTTTATTCTATTGTATGATAAATTTTCATAATCACATATGTTATTGATCATTATAAACAACATGGCCCTTAATTTTAATTATTTACTTCTATGATAATCATTCATTGTAACACATGTATCGAAAATCAATTTTAGATCTTCGCGCAATGGATCCAAATAGACATCAATATCATTATCAGGTTTCTTTGGTCTAGATATAAGTAGAGAAAACATAATGTATTTTCACTTCATGCATAATCATGGAAGAAAATTATAATTTACCAACACAGTGGGCCATGTAATTTAATTACTACTCTGTAATCAGAAAGGATTTATTCCATCTATAGAAAATAGAAGATGAAAGTTTCTTATCTCATCTCAAATTTAGGAAACTTGTAATAAATTTTTGTTCATTTAGGAGAATATATTAGATGACATAGGTTCCCATCATTAATACTTATATGTTCATGTTGTGTTAATTTTCTCACAGATTCCTGACATCCATATAATATTCTAAACCATGGAATGATAGGACTGTATCATACAGATTTCTGTGGACTTGATACATTTTTCTTTTATCGATATGTGCCACACTTAGAGAATTTTATGAGTGATTTATGGTCCTTAAGAAACAATATTAAATCATTTGGACAAGCACATATTTTTTTGGAAGATCATTACCATTGAATGTAATATCCATTTAGTATCATTTGTTCGGCATGGTATTTCATTTTCTTCCAGTAGACTATCTTTTAAAAGACCAAGTAGTTCTGTAAAGCTAGTGTCACTCCATCTGTTGATAGATTTCAAATTATATAACTTCAATACATGTGACAATGTTGTGTATTTAGTACAAAAATTATACAATAGTTTCTTGTAAAACCTATTTAACTCCTCAAATTTTTTTTTACAACCATGAAGGTCATTTTCAATTGCCATTATCATTTCTTACTTATAATCTTCGTCATCATTTACAAAGGTATTCATATCAAATTATTCGTAAATCGTAGTATCTTCCCAATTGATATCCACAATCAATTTTTCCATATTTTTAGTCCAAAGTTTATATCTTGGATCTATTTTGTGAAAAATCAAATGTTTTTCCAACTCTTCTAGACTAATTTTTCTTGAATAACAACAATGTAAACATGTATAGAGTATTTTATAACGGTCGTTTGCATGCTCTCTTGCAATCTTGATGAACTCATTAACTCAATCTTCAAATTCATTTCTCAAACAATTATCATGCACCCATTTTCAGTTCATATCCATCCTATTGGGTTCATAAAAGACTAATTTTATACCATATATAAATAAATAAACATAAGATATTCATTATCAAAATTATGAGACATTAAATATATATCAAAAATTAATATTACTATTATTAATTTATAATAATGTCTTTTATTTATTAAATTTTCCATAATCCATTAATAACTATTTATAAATGCATTATAAATAATTTATATATAAAATAATAATAATATATTCATTTTCACAAAATAAATTTTGAAAAAAATATAGTCTTCTTATAAATTACATCATTTCATTTGTAAATTATAATTAGAAAATTAATATTGTTCCTTAAAATTTATTTAATGATATACATTATATCATAATCCATGAGATAGTTTAAATCTATATCATGACTTGTAACTCATCTTCCCTAAAAGGAAGTAGATAATCATTGATTTCCTATCATATTTCATCATATATTCACAGAAAAAGAAAATTTTTACATTAAATAGTACTCATATTTTCAAATATTGATTTATATAATAAAAATGATTTGATTCTCTATTTGGAGACATGAAAATAGTGTATTTTATCACATAAGACATTATAATTACCCTTATAGAATGATATGATATGCCAAAACCAAATGAAAAAAATTGTTTCTTATGTTAAAATTTTTTAGAACATATTACGTGATTAAGTTTTGGTTTAAGATATCTTAATGAATAATTAATGACACTGAAAAAAATTTACACCATTTCTTGTGTTTAGGCTTATGAATTAAATTATTTCGTCATTTTTATACAATTTAAAGACTCTTTTGATGCATTAAATTTATATTATGCAGATTATAGTTTTCCTTAGATTTAATAATACATATATTGGTAGTGGAAGATTACATGAATTCACATCCCGTGATATCCATGTTATGGAAAAATCCTATAATGAATATAAAATTAAAGAACATGTGTACCCTACACTTATGGTGGTCACATCACTTAATTTAAGTCAAAATATTTCATGAATATCATTATAAAGTATATAAAGGATTCCTATATGGTGTTTCTAAAAGGAAATATCCTTTCACAAATTCCATTAAGGGAAGGGTGCGTAGATTTTAGATGTTTGATTAGACATATAAAAATTTTTAGACAGTTGTTAAAGAAATAAATCTTATCATTTAGATAATTCAAAATGATTTTTTAAATTAGAAAAATAAATTTGTATTCTTGGTTATCATGGCTAATTTCTAGTATATTGGAATCCAATCCCCGTTAAAGAGACTAATGTCATAGCTCCATTTAGGATTACATTATTTCATGGTTCCATAGTATAACTTGTAACATAATTACTCATGTGGGTATATTTGATGTTGTTTGGGAGCCTTCATTTATAGGTTGGATTAAATTCTACTTTGATGGTGAATCTAAGGGTAACCATAGGCCCGTAGGATGTGGTTCTCTCTTTAGATGTAACAATAAACAACGAAGAAAATTAATTCAAAACATAAAAATTTAAATTCTCAAAATCATTCGTAGTTCATAAAATAATAGATCATAAAAAAATCATTCTTTTATTAATCTAAAAGAAAAATAGTATACATGAATTGTACCACAAATAACGACATCATCAAAGAAGAAATAAAAATAAAAACACAAAATACACAATGAATATCAGAAGGCCTACTATGCTAGGTTGAAGTAAATATGAGTCCCTCTCCAAAAACACTTACTACAACCAAACATCAGTTGTCGAATGAGATGTTTGAACAATTGGAGGTAGTCGAGTGGTGTGATTAGAGCTTCAATTAACTATGGAGGATTTCTTGAAGTGGGTGGCTTCCACGGAAAGCATCTGATTTCATGACGGGCTCGCTAATGTTAAGATTTTTTTAATAGATCGGGACACCTTTATCATTTCTTACAAATAAGCACTACTAAATAGAACTTTAATTAGTGATTTTTTAGTGCTGATAAAGGTATGAATTTATCAAAAAAAAAATAGTGATGATAAAGCCTCAACTTTTTTTGTACAAAAAAAGAACTGATAAAGATGAATTTATCAGCTCTCATTAATTAAGCGCAGATAAAGAATTTTTTATTATAATTAATAATAAAAAATTATAAATATATATATACAGAATACATATATATATATTAAATATATTTCTTTTTAAATGTATTTATTATAATTTTATAATTAATTATTTATAATTATATAAATATTTTTAAAAAATAATATTTATATCATTATTTATATTTAAATAATTATATATATATAATAAGTATATATAAATAAAAATATAGTAAATATATTAATTATGAAAGGAAATTTATTATAACATTAATAATTATTTAAATAAATATAATTATTTCTTTATAATTATATAAATTCTTTTAATTTTTTTTTTATTTATTTATAATTATAGTCATATGATTTTATAACTATAGTATATGTACATTAAAAATATATTTATTTATAAATATTTTTTTTACAAATATGTTTTAAAATTTATTAATGAATGTAAAATTTTACATGTAGGTATTTATGATAAAAGTGAGTGAAATTGATTAAATTAAATATAAGTACACATTAACAACATCAAAAAAATTGATAAGTTTTGTGTGTGTGCATTGTGTACAAAAATTCATTAATTGTGTATATATGAAATCAATATAACATAAATTTTATCAATATTAAATTAAAAAATCAAAATATATTCAATTATATGTCCATTACACAATGTAATTATTTATTATATTTAATATATATTAATTTTTAATTATAAACCATTATTCAATAATTATATGACAATTTAATGTAAAGTGCATAAATATTTTTTAATATATAAATCATATATATATATATATATTATTTATTTTCATTAATTATCATAAATATCTAATTAATAAAATGTTTAATATTTAATAATGTACAATTGATTTATTAATTTTTATCAGTAATTATTTAATTAATAAAATTTTTAATATTTTTTTTCAAAAAATCAATTTTTATTTTCCTTTATTTAATTATACCAAATTATTTATTCATACCATTATCCATGCTAAAATAGCATTGATAAAATAAATCTTTATCAGCCCTAAACATAAAGTGTTAATAAAGGGTACCCCTTTTCAGCACTAAAAATAATACACTGATAAAGGCCACCCTTTATCAGTGCTAAAAATAAAGCACTAATAAAGGCTACCCTTTATTAGCGCTAAAAAATAAAATACTGATAAATATTTCATTTATCTACACTTTTTTCTAGCTTTGATAAATATCAGTGATATTAAAGGCCTATTCTATAGTAGTGATGCAGGATACTAAGAAAATTTCTGATGTACAAACAATTCCAATATTGAAATTCAATGAAAATTGAGTGGTTTTTCCAATATAATATTGAAAGGGATTATAAAAATGTTTTTCCAACAACACTATCAATATATTTTACTTCATCAAACTATTGATTGCCTGCTAGTGGAGATAGTGATGTAACCTTTTTGGTATTCCCATCGAATGATTTCCTCCAATATCAGTATTTAGGTCACCATGGTAAAAATTTATGATTTCTTAAAATCAAAGTCATCAAGGAATATTTCAACCAAACTGAGTGTGTTAGTTCTTCAAAAATGGGACTCCCCAACATTATTTTAATGCTATAGTAAAAAAAAATTAATAAGAAGGAATTTATTAATTGTTTCATACAACATGGCCCTCAATGTGAATTCTTCACTTCTATGAGTATCATACATTATAATACTTGTATCTCACATATGTAATTCCCCAACCCTAGAAGCCTAGATCTAGTGCCTTACTTTATTACATTTTCATCATTAAAAGGAATCAAATCCTAACAGACCAAACAATTTACCATTTTTGGAAAACCAGATTATGCACATGATACCAATAAAACATTGGGAACATAAAATAAATCAACACATAAGTAAAATATCAACATCCTTGAAACTCATTCAAAGGATTCTTATTTACAACATGAGGAAATGAGACATAATAAGGGAGATCTAAAATTCTTAGTAAGGGTAGGTAGAGTGGAAAAAATAATCAATCAATAAGAATAAATAAATATAGAAAGGTAAATAACTATGAAAACATTCCATTTAAATAACTGGATAAGTAATGATCAATATGTCAAGTTAAATAATTGAAAAACATGCCATTTTATCAATAGAAATAGAATAAAATGACTCTCTATATTTTATCATATGAAAATATCATTGGTAATAACAATAATAACTAAATTATCTATGATGTAGATTCTTATTTATTTGATTTCTTGTTTGAGGCACATGAAAACTTATATCACCAAGACCTTTCACAAGATGGTTAGAAACTATTGGTAGAAACCAGTTTAATCTAGCGAAATGATTTGTCTCCTGATAACCTATAAATACATCAAGCGACTATATAATATCTAGGACCCACCTATTACTACCATTCCAAATCATTCCTCGTAATGAGTAGTCAATTAATTAAAAAATACGCCTCATCAGATATCCAGAAAGAAAAGGAATATATATTTATCAACATTTCCCCATATAATCAAATAATAGTAAAAGTAAACACTATATATAAAAATGGTATAAATTTTATGTAAGAACCTGGGTTTTTAGAATGGGTCAAAATCCCGACCCTGTTTAAATTTTTGACAGGTTTCTGAGGAAACTAAATTTAATGGGAAGTTTCTAGAAATTTCCAGACTACATGCCATGTACTCTAAGTGCATGCCGTGTGTGTTTAGGCGAGTGACCGACCCTGTGCTCACTGAGTACATGTCGTGTAGTGACCGTGTAGAATTTTCTTACTACACGGCGTGTAGTTTTGAACATGCCGTGTAGACCGCCGACCGTGTGAGACCATACATGGCATGTAGGCCGTTGGCCGGGTAAGAACCAGGGGCACACCGTGTTCCCTTTGGACACGCCGTGTAGTCGAGCCGTGTATGAGGGATATACATGGACTGTGAGTACGTCAGCGAGGAAAGGAAGAGTAACCCAGTACACGCCATGTACCCAGAGGTACACGCCGTGTACTCATGTAGGCAGGTTCAGAAAGTAAGTCGGCGGAATCTTTCTATCTTTTGAACAGTTAAATGAACCATACACGGCGTGTAGTCCCAAAGTACACACCGTGGACTTTATTTTTTTCTTAAAATGGGCAGTAGCCTCGTTTTGAGGCAGAACACACCATCCTCCGCCCCAAATCGGCCGAATCTTGATTTGCTTCCCGGTTCTTCATCCGAACTCCGATCCGATCTCGGTTGGATGCGTTTGAACCCCCTCGGTAAGGCCTTGTTTCCTCTTTGGCCGTTTTGTCTGATTTCATTCTAGAACAAGTTATATCCCTTTGAGTGGTTTTGAAACTTTTGTAGATTTACCGCGTTTTAGACCGAATTGGTGGGTGTTACCGGAGGAGTAGCATCGTGCAAGTCTCAGGTAGGTGGTGCATACCTCATTTTGTGTTTTCGTGGTTGTTTGGGTAACGTGGCTTTTGGCGCATTTTCAGGTATTTTGAGCAGGACCTGTTTTATCTGCTTTTTCATATCGAATTGTTTATGGGACCTCTGGGATGATTTTGGGTATGCCCGGTTACCAGGTTGCGCGAGCAGGGCCAGGTGAGGGGCCGTTGTTCATCGGGGCATTTTGGCCAGGGAACGCCAAAATGGTTTTATTAAATTATTAAGGTGTTAAACTGCTTAGTTTAATTTATGAAATCCTGTTATCATTGTTAGAGGCATTTAAGACCTTGGTGCTGGTATGGGACAACACCCGACATAGTGCAATTCAACTGTTTAGTTTGTTTTGCCCGGTTATGTTTTCTGTTTACATATGTTATATATGCAATTGCTGAATTGCATCTGCTGGACACCTTGGGTTGTGTTGGTCTTGGCCCAGTTACGCTGGAGTGATGCTGATCATAGGTTGGGGCTTTTCCCGGGTTACTTTGGGTGGTTTTGACCATGGGATTGGGCGTCATGGACGTCGGATTGAGGCAGTGTGACTGTCAGGTTGGGCATGGCCCGGGTTACTTGGATGGCGAGGCCATCGGACTTGAGCGACATGGTCGCAGGGACACGATTTTTCAGATATTTTGGTGGCTTAGGACTATTTTGGGTGATTACCGCTCACCGGGACTTTGAGTAGTGTGCACACAGAGATACTCCGTGATGAGGTGGTTTTGACCACTCGTGTGGGTAGAGGCCCCCGTAGTTGCGGTTAGGTATTTTGGTTGGGGGTTCTTGCCGTAGAAAGCCACATGGGAGGTGAGGAGCCTTCAGGAAATGGGCGTGCCTTCGGGACTTCGGTACTTGAGACACGAGGTGTCAGGAGGCACATGGTGCCAGGTTACTATTTTGGGCGTGCCTTCGGGACGTCGGTACTTGAGACACGAGGTGTGAGGAGGCACATGGTGAAAGGTCACTATTTTGGACGTGCCTTTGGGACGTCGGTACTTGAGACATGAGGTGTCAGGAGGCACATGGTGCCGGGTTACTATTTTGGGAGTGCCTTCGGGACGTCGGTACTCGAGGCACGAGGTGTCAGGAGGCACGTGGTGCCAGATTACATGACAGAGATTCCACCATTGGTCGAAGCAGGTGACACTTCTTGGTGGCTGTTGAGCACCAGTGGAGTTTGTGTTTACTTGTGCACTGTATTGTTTACTACTTTCCTTGTAAATGAATGACTGCTTAAACACATATATTTGGTATGCACCGTTGGGTGGTATCCTACGGAGTTTTGTCTCACACACTACACGGGCCCTTCGGGACACGTGTAGACTTTATGGATTTACGTGCAGGAAAGAGGCCAACTTCATGAGCTGGGCTACGTTAGTTATTGCATGGAGATGGTATGGACCTTGAGGTCATGCCTAGCTGGGTTTACTTTGTTTTGTTTACCTTCTGTATTGGCATGCTTATTGTAGCTACTGTTGGTTAGCCATTCGCGCCCTATTTATATTCAGTTGTGTATGACCTGCTTTGCATGCATGTTTTACTGTTCAGTAGTAGTTACATGTTATCAGCATGCTGTTGTGTTTATTTCCACTGCTGTTGTTTCATTAACTACTTTCACTGTTTATCTATATTGATTATGCTTCCGCTCTGCGGGTCTGGTTCGAGTCGGCTGAGTCCTTCTTTCCACTGCATCTTTACTGTTATACATGGACCAGTACCCTTACTAAGATCCTCAGAGAGGGTATAGCCTCCCCACTATACCTGATAGACCCTCGCTGCTAGTCGGTAGCCTTTGGCATTTGGGGAGGTGCGCCTAAGGTAGTAACACCCGACCCGTTTGGAACTGTTCAGGTGGCTGGCCGGGTCTGGGACGTTACAAAGTGGTATCAGAGGAGTTCTTGACAGGGATTTAGTAGCAGCGTTTTACTGGCTACTAATGAGTTTGAGGCTTCTCGTTTCTTTCTGCTGGTTTTACTATTTGGGATATGGTAGACTGGAGATAAGTTGTTGTAACTGGAACAGGGTTTCTAGCTTGTGATTGGGTTCCTGCAGCCCCAGGTACGAGGGAAGGACCAAGTTACCATGGGTGGGAACTACTGTTTTCTTTTGCTTAGATTACAGTTGATATAATTTCCACCTCGGTGGCTCACTTGATGTGTGATGTTCGTGATTGTGATATTTGACCCTTGAACCAGTATGGTAAGGGAAAATTGGACCTTGGCCCGGTATGGCAAGGCTAGTTGTTGGCTTCTGATAGGCACATTTTTAGGGTATTTCAATTTCATAATTGCACGTATGCCTTATGAAGTGATAATTCCATGTGACTGAAATATCAAATGCCATTCTTTATATGCTTTAAAATGTGAATTGGTGAAATTCCTGATAGAACTGCTAAGTGTGTAAATGAGTATGCCATGATTTATATTTTGTACAATTGCATGCTGCAGGATAATTGGGTCTGACTCTTATGAGAGCAGGTAGGTACTATGGGTGAGGCAGTGTAATTGTCAGGATCAGGCGACTCGGTCGTCGGTTTGCGGCAACGTGAGTTTTCGGGACTGGCATGGCCCGAGGTACTTTTTATACTTGGCTCTATTGAGGGCGGGTAAGGAGGCCATGAGGCTGGGATTCCGTGTGGCATGGGTTGCGGTGAGGGAGAGTAACTGTAGTTGTTCTGCACTACCTTTTACTGCTTTCCTTATCTGCGTAGAATATATTGTTATATATATATATGGGCTGTCTGACCATTTATGGTATTCAGCGGGTTACTCCTTCACGGATCGATGGAGCGTCAGGCAGGAGATGATACAGTGCCGCAGGACTAGGGTCAGACTTCGGTGCAGGCAGAGCATGAGCCGCAGGTACAGGCTCAGGGACAGGATCAGGTTCAGGATCCAGTGCAGGCAGGACATCAGCCGGGTTTGGTAGCATTCGGACCGTGGCTTGACGAGAAGATCCGAGCTAGCTTGGTACGTGTCTTGCATGGGCTTGACGGAGGTGCGCAGGGTACAGAGTCTTCTATGGCGTATCTGATGCGGGAGTTCCAGTCGCAGCACCCACCACTTTTTCAGGGAGAGGGTGGTCCGCAGGCGGCTGAGAACTGGATAGAGAGTATGCAGATGATCTTCGAGCAGCTCGAGACACCTCCAGGGCGGAGGGTCAAGCTGGCGACGTACATGCTGAGAGGACCGGCGAAGCGTTGGTGGGATGTACAGGTACAGGCTCGTAGGCACGAGGGACTAGCTTGGAAAGACTTAGAGGGAAGGTTCTTTGAGCACCTCTACCTAGAGACGTTGAGGGCAGAGAGAGCTCGGGAGTTCTTGAGTCTTCAACAGGGAGATATGTCCGTCATGGACTACGCAACTACCTTCACAGAGTTGTCCAGTTTTTCACCGGGTATGGTGAGCGATGACGCAGCTAGGGTGAGGCGCTTCGAGGATGGATTACGACATGCCATTCGGATCCAGGTGAATATCTTCCAGGTAGGTTCTTTCTTCGAGGTGGTGAACCAGGCGCTCATAGCTGAGGGAAATGAGAGAGAGAAGTCTCGCTTGGGCAGGGCGACTGCTTCAAGTGATGGTTCAGACAACAGGAAGTGAGGGCGGGATGAGTTCCAGTAAGGCAGTCGGGCTGGGGATTCAGCTAAACCACCTCGTAGTAGTTCTTTGGAGATTTTCTTCTAGTGTGGGAAGTCGGGACATGTTCGGGCACATTGTGGCAGGCCACCGAAGGAGTGTCGGGCATGTGGACAGGACAAACATTTGGAGAGGTTTTGCAAGAAACCTTCTCAGATAGCCGGTAGGCAGGGACTAGGACAGACTGTGGTGTCTGGAGTTGGTTCAGGTTCGGTACCCAGAGAGGGTAGTTGAGGTTCAGCTGTGCGTGGAGGTCGTGACAGAGACGGTGGGACCCAGCTGAGGGGTTAGTGGCCGGTTACTGGAGCAGCATCGGGAGTTCAGGCGTCAGGCAGCCGTGTTTCAGGCCAAGTGCATGTCGTGGAGCTGCCAGAGGCTGAGCAGGCCGGTGAGCCGGTGACATTTAGAGGTACACAGCGGTGTGATCGTGATCTCCATGTTTCCTTTTTGGCATGACCTGTAGAGGTATGTCTGTTTTGAGTGCACAAGGTGCACATGATCTTTGTGGACTGACTAGATGCTAGTCAGTGGGTTGGCACCATATCGGGTGTGTGATATATATATATATATATATATATATATATATATATATATATATATATATATATATATATATGAGGTGTCGTGGGTATCGGGGCATCGTGGATGCAAGTTACTTGAGGTGTCGTGGGCATCAGGGCATCGTGGATGCAGGTTACTTGAGGTGCTGTGGGCATCGGGGCATCATGGATGCGGGTTACATGAGGTTCCGTGGGCATCTGGGCATCGTGGATGCGGGTTACGTGAGGTGCTCAGCACCAGGGCCTCATGGAGGCGGACACCGATGCAGTGCGGGTTACGTTGGGTGTCGGTAGCGATACCGGAGCACCAACGAGGTACAGGGGTGACGATGCGTCACAGGAGGACTATGCGTCTGGAAAGTAGGTTAGTAAAACCCTATTTGTTTTAGGTTTTGTTGGTTGAGACTGAGTAGGCAATTCCTAAGGTGGGGAGCCCCTTGAGGAATTTATCCAGAACCTTGGGACCGGGGTAGTCCAGGTTGTTTAACTGGGGAGGGCGTGTTCGGTGCCATCCCCTAGTTGCGTTTGGTAGCTCGGGGATGAGCTACGTTAAGGTGGGGAGTTTGTAAGAACCCGGGTTTTTAGAACGGGTCAAAATCCCGACCCTATTTAAATTTTTGACAGGTTTCTAAGGAAACTGGATTTAATGGGAAGTTTCTGGAGATTTCCAGACTACACACCGTGTACTCTAAGTACACGCCGTGTGTGTGTAGGCGAGTGACCGACCGTGTGCTCGCCAAGTACATGTCGTGCAGTTACCGTGTAGAATTTTCTTACTACATGGCGTGTAGTTTTGAACACGCTGTGTAGACCGCCGACCGTGTGAGGCCATACATGGTGTGTAGGCCGTTGGCCGGGTAAGAACCATGGGAACGCCGTGTTCCCTTTGGACACGTCGTGTAGTCGAGCCGTGTATGAGGGATATACATGGCGTGTGAGTACGTCGGCGAGGAAAGGAAGAGGAACCCAGTACACGCCGTGTACCTAGAGGTACACACCGTGTACTCATGTCGGCAGGTTTAGAAAGTAAGTCGGCGAAATCTTTCTGTCTTTTGAATAGTTAAATGAACCATACACGACATGTATTCCCAAAGTACATGCCGTGTACTTTTTTTTTCTTAAAACGGGCATTAGCCTCGTTTTGAGGTATAACACACCATCCTCCGCCCCAAATCGGCCGAATCATGATTTGCTTCCCGGTTCTTCGTCCAAACTCCGATCCAATCTCGGTTGGATGCGTTGGAACCCCCTCGATAAGGCCTCATTTCCCCTTTGGCCGTTTTGTCTGATTTACGTTCTAGAACGAGTTATATCCCTTTGAGAGGTTATGAATCTTTTGTAGATTTATCGCGTTTTAGACCGAATTGGCGGGTGTTACCGGAGGAGTAGCATCGTGCGAGTCTCAGGTAGGTGGTGCATACCTCATTTTGTGTTTTCGTGGTTGTTTGGGTAATGCGGCCTTTGGCGCTTTTTCGGGTATTTTGAGCGGGACATGTTTTATCTGCTTTTACATACCAAATTGTTTATGGGACCTCTGGGATGCTTTTGGGTATGCCCGGTTACCAGGTTGCGTGAGCAGGGCCGGGTGAGGGGTCGTTGCTCATCGGGGCTTTTTGGTCGGGGAACGCCAAAATGGTTTTATTAAATTATTAAGGTGTTAAACCACTTAGTTTAATTTATGAAATATTGTTATCATTGTTAGATGCATTTAAGACCTCGGTGCTGGTATGGGACAGCACCCGGCATAGTGCAATTCAACTGTTTAGTTTTTTTTCCTGGTTATGTTTTCTGTTTACATATGTTATATATGCAATTGCTGAATTGCATCTGCTAGACCCCTTGGGTTGTGTTGGGCTTGTCCCGGTTATGCTGGAGTGATGCTGATCACAAGTTGGGGATTTTCCCGGGTTACTTTGGGTGGTTTTGACCACAGGATTGGGCGTCATGGACGTTGGACTGAGGCAGTGTGACTGTCAGGTTGGGCATGGCCCAGGTTACTTAGATGGAAAGGCCATTGGACTTGAGCGACATGGTCACAAGGACACGAGGTGTCTGATATTTTGGTGGCATAGGAATATTTTGGGTGATTACCGCTCACCGGGACTTTGAGTAGTGTTCACACAGAGATACTCCGTGATGAGGTGGTTTTGACCACTCGTGTGGGTAGAGGCCCCCGTAGTTGCGGTTAGGTATTTTGGTTGGGGGTGCTTGCCGTAGAAAGCCACGTGGGACGTGAGGAGCCTTCAGGAAATGGGCGTGCCTGTGGGACGTCGGTACTTGAGACACGAGGTGTCAGGAGGCACATGGTGTCGGGTTACTATTTTGGGTGTGCCTTCGGGACGTCAGTACTTGAGACACAAGGTGTCAGGAGGCACATGGTGCCGGGTCACTATTTTGGGCATGCCTTCGGGACGTCGGTACTTGAGACACGAGGTGTCAGGAGGCACATGGTGCTGGGTTACTATTTTGGGCGTGCCTTCGGGACGTCGGTACTCGAGGCACGAGGTGTCAGGAGGCACGTGGTGCCAGGTTACACGACAGAGATTCCGGCGTTGGCCGAAGCAGGTGACACTTCTTGGTGGTTGTTGAGAACCAGTGGAGTTTGTGTTTACTTGTGCACTGTACTATTTACTGCTTTCCTTGTAAATGCATGACTGCTTAAACACATATATTTGGTACGCACCGTTGGGTGGTATCCTAGTGAGTTTTGTCTCACACCCTACACGGGCCCTTCGGGACGCGTGTAGACTTTATGGATTTACGTGCAGGAAAGAGGCCAGCTTCAGGAGTTGGGCTGCGTTAGTTATTGCATGGAGATGGTATGGACCTTGAGGTCATGCCTAGCTGGGTTTACTTTGTTTTGTTTACCTTCTGTATTGGCATGCTTATTGTAGCTACTGTTGGTTAGCCATTGGCGCGCTGTTTATATTCAGTTGTGTATGACCTTCTTTGCATGCATGTTTTACTATTCAGTAGTAGCTACATGTTATCAGCATGATGTAGTGTTTATTTCCGCTACTGTTGTTTCATTAACTGCTTCCACTGTTTATCTATATTGATTATGCTTCCACTCTGTGGGTCTGGTTCAAGTCTGTTGAGTCCTTCTTTCCACTGCATCTTTACTGTTATACTTGGACCAGTACCCTTACTAAGATCCTCCAAGAGGGTATATCCTCCCCACTATACCTGACAGACCCTCACTGCTAGTCGGTCGCCTTAGGCATTCGGGGAGGTGCACTTAAGGTAGTAACACCCGACCCGTTCGACACTGTTCGGGTGGCTGGCCGGGTCTGGGACATTACATTTTAAGAAATGATAACATCCATCACCCAATAATTTGGATATTTAAGAAAATTTGTAATGAAAAAATTATTACAATAAGGTGATTATTTTAAGATACATTTATCACTCCTAAAATAATCTGAGATAGCAAAGATTACCTTTTCCACTGGGTAATTTTCATGCTAACCCCTTGGGTGATATAATTAAAAGTGAAACATAAAATAGCCTTATGTATGAGTGAATCATGATATGAAATGAAAAAAGGTAATATATGAACCACATTAAAGTGAATTTGTGAAATACAACATATAAGTCTCAATGGAATGTAAATTAAGACAAAATGTCTTACCTTATGTTACCTTTTGGGTGAACATTTTCCAAACTATTATATAATTATTTCAATCATGTTATTAACATTTAAAATAACCATAATCATATTTATTATATAATATATTAACTTCTTATAATGTCTTATTACCCATTTGTCAATAATATTTCATTATTTTTACTTTTTGAAGTGTTAATTTCCTAGTTTTTAGAGTAAGTTTTGACTTGTTACTTATTGGACCTATTAATTAGATCACGAATTCATCATCTCTATAATTTAAACCATTACTTAAATATCATATATATTCATTATATATGTATATATAATAATCCATGAAATTTTGAGATATGAAATTAAATGCACCATTCATGGAGATGGTAGACCATATGTACGTATGAACTCTACTTCCATTTATTTCTCATATTAAAAGAATGAAAAGAAAATGATATATATGTATATTAGAATTCCATTATAATTTTTATTCAATATTAATCCAATATTTCTATAATAATCATCCCTAATTAATTCCATGTATAGTTTGAACGAATCACATCGCTTTGATGAGGTGGTAGTCCACACGTCCACAAACAATGTTATCATATTCCCACAAAATGGAAGGCATGAAGGTATTGTTATATAAAAAGTTCCAGAAGCATAAATAAATTATAAATACTATATATATATCATATATAAACTATAAATATATCATTATTACAACTTTTAAATGTGTTAATGGAAGAATGAAAAACATCGGTTCGTGAGGCGGTTGTCTTTTGTACACATAAACGATGATTGTTTATCCCATTTGATAAATGTGTATAAAAGTGAAGGCTGAAATAATAGAAAAAAACATCTTATTATATTTATAATTCTGAGGTTATTATATAATCATGATATAAAAATAATTGAATGGGTGTATAATTAAGTGAAACTAATGTTATCGTTGAAGAACATTACCTCTTTTTCTAGTATCTCCTTTCGGTTTATACCAAAAGTCTTCATTAGTTGGATTTATGCATGAATTGATCCTTAAAGGATAAGGGGAGGTAATTTGGAGATTATTTTGGAAGGTTTTTTATGAGCCAATTTTTTTGAGTGGTGTAAATAAGTGGGAAAGGTGAGTGCCTACTTATAGTGGAGTAGTGACATTCTGGTAAATATAAAAGGTAAACACTGTTGAGAGGTCTCGCAAAGATAAAATACTTACAATGATGAACCAAATTAGATAAAATTGGGTATATTGTATAAATATTTAAATAAAATTTGTTTTTTAAAAGTTTATCGGTCATTTTGTTTCTTAAGATTAAGGTTTAGTCTCTTGTTAAACTTAATTTTACCTTAATTGATGTGATTGATTTTAACTGCATTCACAAATATTTTTGGTAAAAAACTAATTTGAACAAATTTTAAACTATAAATTATGATGATTCAAAATATTAAATCCATTTTTCCAAATTTAAATGAAATAAGTGGTAGATATTAATTTAAATATTATCTTCTAAATGAGGGGGGGGACAGAGTATTTTTAAAGTAAAATGTTCAAAACTTTGAAATGTTATTATATCGAATTTCAATGTTAAATTAATTGAAATGAACTAAATTAGATTAATTTTTTTTATAATTGGACTAATTAAACTTTAAACAAAATTTATAATATAATTTAACTATATAATCTACTTATTTGAAATATATTTTCTCAATTAAAATTCAGTGTTTTCACTAGTCATCAAAAAAATAAAATGTCTCAGAAAAATACCAAAAAATAACCCTAAGATAATTTTTACATTATTATTTAAAAAATAAAATTTATTTTTATATATAAATTTTAGAAATGTTTCAAAATTGTGTTTTAAAACAGGTAAATCATTGAATGGTGGGAAAACAACCTTTATAAAAATATTGCTTTTTATGTGTAATATTGGGTTTGTTCTAATATTATGCCAATCAAATCTATTGGATGAATGTCAAAAATATTGTATTGAATTCATAACATATATATTTAAATAATATAATTCTATAATATTATTTTTTACTTTATTAGGATAAAATACCTTTGTGAGATAAAAAAAATATTTTCCTTTTTTTCAATGAGTTTATATTTTCATTTCTAATTAATTGGTAACCAATGAATTAATATTGTATTTGTGTAAACCATATATTTTCATAATTTATTTAATACTATTCAAAACTTCTCATTTAAAAGATATGTTATAGCTTATTATATTCTATAATAATATTTTAACAATATATTGTTGTTCGGTAAAACATGGTCTTACATGTAATGCAAGCTATTGAAGAAACTCGTTGTTATGTGCGATGAAAGATAACTCAATATTGAATGCATTGAACGATATATATTATATTAAATTTATTTATATTATTAAATATATCATGAATTCATGAGAGGTTATATTCCTTTCTATTATTTATGTTTCATTTCCTACATGTTATCGAAAAAATGTTACTCTTTTAGAATTTTTGGGGTGTTATATTCTCCCCATATTAAATAAATTTTATTCTCATAGTTTAAAATCCATCATGGAAATATAGGGTTTAATATTTTAAAATACTATTACTGAAAAACATATATCATAAATAGGGTTCATAACACATCTTCTTCATTATAAGGAAAGGGAAATGTGAAGGTCACCATAAAACTAGGATTTCAAATAGAAGAACATTATTAGAAACATGGACATGGAAGAAAAATATAACTATCATGTTCTGATGGAATGTGGTAGAGAAAATGTTCATGAGAATTTTTTTTCTGCCAAAACATAAACCATAGGTGTGAATAATGGTCATTGATATCATCCAAAATGATGACAATTCGATAATTTTTTTCTTTCAAGACGATTTTTCCTAGAGTTGAGAAATTATTTCATTCTCTAAGAATATTAGTAAATACACTTACTAGATACATTTTTATAAGAAAAATATTATCCTTTACTCAAGACATCAATTATTTATACATTTTTTTCTTATCATAGGTTCCATCATTTTGTGAAGTAATACAATAATCTCTAAAACCTCATCCAAAGGTCAACATAAACCATTTTATAAATGGTTAAACATATGAATCTTCCAAGTATTATGATCCAAAACATTACAATAAATTTTAAGGAAGTATATGATATCCACTTTACTATACCCATATCACTCATATAATTATACAAGAATTATTATCTCCACATCAAGCCCAAATTAAGGCTTATATTTCCCTCATCCACATATTTTATAGAAAATTAACTTATTACTGAATCAATTTTCTTGATACAATTAAACAAATTATCTCAAATAATTAACGAAAAAGTAGTTTAGTAAAATCCTTATATATTTCATAATTAATATGATGAGAATATTATAAATAGAATAATTGAACAACATATTTATTATATGTAAATATAGTGGCCCATTAATCATACCACTTTAGTTGTGTCAATAACACATGCTTTTCTCTGATCCCTTAGCTTCTTCTAAGGTAGATTATATTGATTATTGAGAAATTTATTTGTATTTCCCCCTATCTACTTGCAATTATAACACTTAATTGTTGTTTTTTACTTATTTATTTTGCATTATTTTTCCTGGTGGACCTTTTATTAAAACTTATAATAGACTCTCAATCATTTCACTCATTTACTAGGGTGATTCTTCCCAATGTTATCACATGTGGGAAAATCCTTATTTCCCTTATTCCCTTTATATATTATTTTATCTTAATTTTATTATTCTTTTTATTCCCTTTGAATCCATAAGACTTTAAGAATTTTTTCTCTAACTTGATAGCACATAAAACACTTTAATCATATGAAGAAATGGATTGAGACACAAGAATCATTTAGATAAACTACATAATACCTTCCAAAAAATGGTCAAACATTAACTCTATGTTGCATATACATTTTTTATAATTCCTTTCTAACCTTGTAATGGTATCTTCATTCTCTGAAATACTTTATTCCTCCTTTTTCTTTATGTTAAGGAATTTTCTCTTCATCTGAATTTATTTCTCATAGGGGATTTTTTTTTCAAATAATGTATCCTTAAAATATTTCTATTACATGAGTTATATATAAGAATCCTATCTAGTTTTATATATTAAGAACCAACACTGATCAAAATTCCCATTGAGACACTTCACTATAAGTGTAACCTTTTCCTTTTCACTACATCCCAACACTATAAATATATTATCCAAAGACTCAATCCATTATTCAGGCACCATTGGATCAGTAGTCCCACTAAATTACGGGGTACCCTATCACATAAAGAGATCCAAAATTATATAATCTCAATATGGAATAGGATTCTCAATCAGAGAAAGGTCATGTGTCATAAAATGATTGAGCTTCCCAAATATATCCTTAACATTCTTATTTCTAAAAACTAGTTATATTGATTTTCTCAGTAGGGAAACCTTTAAATTAGCCACAAGTATTGAATAAATTATTCCTTTTAGGTTTCATTTCTAAAAATTATAATATAGTATATTAGCTAATAATATCATGAACTTTGAATAATTCTATATATGAAGTAAAACACAACATAAATTTAAAAATGTATGCATAAATAATCTCACAATGATAAACATGGTTTATTTGGGGATATAATTACTTTCAAATACTTCATAATAATTTATAAAGAAAATGAGAATTCACCTGAGAATATCCCCAAGGAGTTTGAAACTAGGAGTATTGTAAGATTCTTCGTCGTGTTCCAAGTTACACTAAAATTAGGCCCAACACACCTTTTGGAGTTGTTACACCAACGTACATCTATGACAGAACCACGTCCACATGTAGTATCCATATAGGGATATATCTCAAGGAATACCCCCATAATCCCTATCTTAAAAAAATTTCAAGGACGATATTTTATACTTATCTTGAAATTTTATTTTAGGGTTATGTTCTCTGACATATGTTGTCTAAGTCCAGATTCTATTCCTTCTACTAAAATTCCTTTGATACGAACTATAATGTCCCAACCCCAAAAGCCTAGATCTGGTGCCTTACATTAAAACATTCCCATGATTAAAAGGAATCGAATCCCAAATGAATAAATAGATTAAAATTATTGGAGAACCAGATTACATATATTTTACCCACAAAAAAATTGGGAAAAGAAAATAAATCGTGACATAAGTAAAAGATCAACATCCTTAAAACTCATTCAAAGGATTCCACTTCATAACCTGGGGAAAGGAAATATAATAAGGGTGAACTGAAATGCTAAATAAGGGTATGTAAAGTTAAATAAATAATGAATCAACAAGAATAAATCATTATGGAAGGTAAATAATTGAGAAAACATTCCATTTAAATTACAGGACAATTCATAATCAATAAGGTAACATAAATAACTAAAATACGTATCATTTAATAAATAAAATGAGAATAAAATTCATCCATTTATTAAATCATATTAAAATATCTTGTATATTAAAAATAATAACTAAAATATATATTAATTAAATTCTTAATCACTGGATGTGATGTCTTAGACACATGAAAACCTATACCCTTAATATCTTTCACAAGACGGTTTAAAACTATAGGTAGAAACCCATTTAATTTGGCCAACTAATTTATATCATGAGAACATGTCAATGCATCAAGGGTATATATAAAGTTTAATACTCACCCATCACTACTAGAACAAATCATTCCTCATATTGATTATTAAATTAAAAAATAATATGCTTTTTTGAATATTATTATTTAATAAATAATACAAATTTATCAATACTTCCCTAGATAATCAAATAATTTTAAAAGTAAACACCATATGTTAAAATGGAATATTTTTTAGGAAATAATAACTTCCAAAACCCATGAATATGGAAATTTATGGCAATTTACAATGAAATTTTTTTATAATAAAGTGATCATTTAAAGAGAAAGTTAACAATCACAAAAGAAAGTGGGATTATTCAGAAAACCTATACCACTTGGAAATTTTCAAGCTAAACACATTGTGTGTGATAATTAAAAATGAAACATGAAATACCATTAATTATGTGTTAATCATGATATTAAATGGAAAATGGGAAGTATATACACAACATTAAAGTGAATAGGTGTAATACAACCAATAAGTCTCAATTGAATATAAATTGAGATGAAATCTTGTACCTTGTTCTTCCTACTGGGTGAAAATTGATTATCCTCCAATGTAATGGTTTTAATAAGGTTATTAATTTATAATATAACTATAAATATATTTATAATATCATATAATAACTTCTTATAATATCATATTACACATTTTTTAACAATCATTCATTACTTTCACTACTTCGGGTGTTAATTGACACATTTTTTGTATGTTTTCTCTTGTTTCTTGTTGTTCATATTTATTAGATCATGATTTAATAATATATAGAATGTAAACCATGATTTAAATATAATATATTTTCATTATATATTTATTTAGAAAAATCTATAAAATTTGGAGATAGTAACTGAAATGCACCATTTTGGGAGACGGTAGGTCATACATACGCATGAATGCTACTTATATTTCTTTATCATATTGATATAATGAAAGTTAAATGATATATATTTATATAATAATTCCATAATAATATTTATTTCATATATTTCACATATTTTTATTAAAATAATCCTGAATATATTCCATTTATAGTGTGAACGAATCACATCGCTTTGAGGAGGTGGTAGTCTACACATCCACAAATGGAGTTATTGTATTCAAAGAAAATAGATGGAATGAAGTTATGGTTATAAAAAAAGTTCCATAATTAGAAATAAATCATGAATACAATATATATAATCTATAAACTATAAATAAATCGTTATTATAACATTAAATGTGTTCATGGTAGAACTAATGACATCGATTTGTGAGGCGGTAGTCTTCCATACACATTAATGATGATTGTGCATCCAATTTGATGGATGTGTGAGAAAGTGTAGGTATAAACATTAGAATAAAAACATATCTGTATATTTAAGATATTGATATTATTATATAATCATGATATAAAATTAATTTAGTGTGTGTAGAAGTAAATGAATCAAAAGTAATTGTTGAAAAATGTTACCTCTTTTTCGGGTAACTTCTTTAGATTTATACAAAAACACTTCCTTGGTTAGATTTCTCCATAAAGAGAGGATTAAAATATTATTTTATGGATTTTAAGATTTTATTTGGTCTGGTTTTTTAAGATCCAAAGATCTTAAGTTGTGTGAATAAGTGGGAGTGGTGAGTGCCATTTATAGTTGAGGTGGAGGAGTATTCTTGTAAATATAAAAAGGTAAACACTATTGAGTGGTATTTCTTACAACAAAATACTCCAATAATTAAAAAAATTATATAAAATTTAGTATATGACATAGATATTTCAATAAAATATATTTTTTACAAGTTTATAGGTTATTTTTTCCCTTATGTTTAAGGTTTAGTCACTTATTAAGCTTAATTTAACTTTAATTGCTGTAATTAATTTTCACTACACTCACTCATTATTTTGGTACAAAAATAAGTTGACCATATAAGAAATAATAAATTATCATGATACCAAATTTTGAAATCATTTTTTTAAAATTAAAATCACATAATTGGTATAAATTATTTTAAAATTAATTCCGCAGATGGGATGACAAAACATGTTTTTAAAGTTAAATGTTCAAAAGTATGAAATGTTTTTATATAGAATTTCAATGTAAAATTGATTCCAATGAACTACATTGGATTAATTTATTTATAATATCACTAATTGAACTTTGAGAGTAATTTAAAATATTATTATCACTATAAATTATTTATACACAAAAAAACCAATTAAAATTCAATATTTTAACTATTCATAAAAAAAATGAAACTTCTCAAAAAACATCCTAGAAAAACCTATGATAATTTTGAATTTACCCTTAAAAAATGAAGTTTATTTTTACATATAAAATTTATAAAATTTTCAAAATTCCATTTCAAAATAGGTGCGCTATTGGAAGGCGAGAAAATTGCCATTATAAAAATACATCTTTTTTGTATAATATTGAGTTTGTTATTATCTTATGCCAATAAAATTTATTGGATGAATGTAAATTTTTTTGAATTAATAACATATTTATTTATTTAATATCATCCAATAATAGTAATTAATTTGATTTTTAGGATAAATCACATTTGTGAGCATAAAAATAACAATATTTCATTTATATTCAATTGGTTTATATTTTCGTTTCTAATTAATTACTATAAAATGAATAAATATTGTATTTTTATAAAACATATATTTTCATAAGTTAGTTAATACAATTCAATATTGGTAATTTAACAACTAGGTTGTATCTTATTATATTAAGTAAAAATATGTTAATAATACATTATTGTTTGGTAAAACACGGTCTTGCGTGTAACTCAACCATCAAGGAAACTTGTTGTTGTGTGTGATATAAGCATACTAAGTATTGTTTTAATTATATGATATAGAATATATTATCTTTACTTAGAATATTAAATATCATGAGAGGTTATATTCCATTCATTGTTTGGTGTTGTGTGCTATACATTCTATTAAATAAAAGGTACTCATTTAGAATTTTTGGGGTGTTACTGTATCAATTTCAGAACTTTGATCAATGGAGAAAAATAGGAATCAATATAACGATAGGATTTTCTCTATATATAAGTAGAGACAACATAATTTATTTGTGCTTCATTTATAACCACGGTAACAAGTTTTAATTTACGAACCTAAATGGCCATGTACCATGAGTTCCACTCTTTAAAACAAAAGGATTTATTATATTTTTACTTGATGTAAGATGAAATTTTCACTGATCATTTCCAAATAGAGTAAATTCATAAAAAAAAATTCATCCATTGAGGATAGTCTAGTGGATGACATAGTTTTCCATATTTAATTATTATATTTGCATTCCATGTCAATTGTATCAATGTTTTTGGAAATCCATATAGTCTTCTAAAATGTGGAATGGTTAGAAATTACAATAAATCATTCGAAGGACATGATTCATATGTCCTGTATCAATCTACACCACACTTAGGGAGTTTTATGAGTGATTAATGGTCTTTTTAGAAAAAATTCAATTATTTGGGAAAGAATGATATTTTTAGAGATCATTACTATTGAATTTAGCATTTAGTTATCATTATATTTTTGAGAAGGAAGTTCATTTTATTATGGAAAAATATAAATTGGGAGACTACGTAGTTCAATAAATCTAGTTTCACTCCTTTTTATACCAAATTTCATATTATATAACATTAATATAGATTGAAATGTCGTTTATTTAATAAAACTCATATACAATGATCACTTTGAAAATATATTTAACTTATCAGACAGCTTGGGGAAATCACGAAGGTATAATTCATTCACATTTTCCATATCTTCTATACAACCTCCATCATCATTTATAATGTTATTCATATCAAATGATCTATAAACTACAGTATCATCCCAATTGGTTGTAACATTCAGTTTTTTCTCATATTTATTCCATAATTTATGTTTGGTCTATTCTGTAACAAATCAAATGGTCTTACAACTCTTATAGACCAAAGTTTATTGAATATCAACAATGTAAACAGAGAAAAAAGATTTAAGAAGTGTGGTATGGATGCTCTATTATGAACTAGATAAACAATTTATCTCTATTTTCATATTCTTTTTTCAAATGATAAGTGTGTAGCCATTATTTAATTCATATCTATCCTGTTAGATTAAAAAAATACTCATTTGGTAAAAAATATACATAGAATATATTCGTAATCAAAAAAGGTATAGATAATTATAATAAGGAAAACCTAAAATGATCACTATTACCTGGTAGGGGATTACTACTGCTCGGACTAGTTCAACTAATATAAGTGCATGCCCCAAAGAGATGGGGGATGAGTCCCAATAAACAAAATGAAATAATAAATATTCTCCATATGAATCTTATGAGGTTGAAAATTGGTCCCTAAATCTAAATATTCCCGACCTAATATTTGGAGAATCCCCAAACTAAAATTGAAGAGAAAATTTATTGCCCAAAGACTAAAATATTCTCTCCTAATGGAAATTTATGCATTATTTCTTAGTCCTTCTTATCTCAGACACTATATAGAGGATTCAAGTTGGTATTAAAGTAATAAAACATCATGTTATTGGGAGTGATTAGTTATTTCAATCTCTATCTGATATAGTAATTGTTTCTTTATAACACCATAATATCCATGTATGTACATTCCTTTAAATTAATAATTTGTTGGGTAAATCTTATCACATGCAACACTAAACTAATAAAAACTACAGTATACCGTATAATAGTGAAAGGTAAAAAATAATACATTATGAGTATAAAATATGACACATCATTATGGAAATTACTATAAGAATAAAACCTTAATAAATTGAAGATATATTAATATTATTTTTTATAAAACATTATCTATAATTATATATATACATATATTAATTTCAATGAATAGTTTAATTTGTTCTGATAATATTTAATTAATGAAAAAATGTTAAAGGATTGGAGACTCAATGTTAGAACTTTCATGGGATACATAATAGTTAACACAAATATATATACATTAGAAAATAATTAATTCAATATGGGTAATAAAAATAAATATTTACAATAATTTAGTAGTATGAAAAAAAATATTTCTTTTCATATAGATTTATAATGAATCTAAATGTATTATAGAAGATGTTAGAGTGTGTATGACTAAGAAAAGTAATGATGTATGTGTTTTGTGTTCTAAATTTTAATTCCTTGAAACATGTTTCATGTTGTTGTCTATATTTTGGTATTATTATTTTTGATTATCCAAAGAATTTATTGTAATACATTTTCATGCAATTCCTTGTGTTTATAAAAGAAAAACCATTTTCTTCTTGTTAATTGATTTTAATTCATTTTTAATAAAACTTTTATTGGTTATCTGAATCGATTTTCATTCTTTGAGACATATTTCAAGTTAGGAACCTATTTTATTTTATATTAATATTATTCTAAATGACAAAAATATTAAATCATAAATCACCGTTTAATCATTTAATATAAATTATATTTCATTTTAATTTATTCAAGGGGGTTTTATTCAAAAATTACTAAATCCTTAAAGGTTTTCAATATCAACTTTAGAAATAATTGACAGATTATACATTTTGAAATTTATACCATTAAGATTAATAAAACTAGATTTTATTTCCATTATTGACTAAGGTGAAATAAAATTATTCTTGTTTATGGAAATTGGAGTAATTTTAATTTATATATAAAATAGATACTGAACTTGGGATTGATGATAAAGAGAACCCAACATCAAAAGAGAATGATAATAGAATTGAAATTATTATGGAGAACATTTATAGAATTTAATCCATATTATCTTGAAATGAAGAATGAGTTTGGGAATTAATCAAATCAACTAAATACCACATAAAAAACATATAAATCATATTCATTTTAATGAATGAAAGAAAAAATGGATGAATTCCAAAAAAATAAGTATAGGGAAATAGATTACGGAATAAGAAATTAATGATCTTATGAATATGACTTCAAACCTTGAAAAATATTCTAAATATGATGTTCCAGAATGATTGCATGTTAAAAACATTAAAAATATATGAATTGAAGGCGTGACAATTTTCATTTGAGTTGGAATGCATTGGGGTTCTTTTCCTCACAAATTTAAGTGACTTGGTAGTGACTCAATAGGTTTATATTACAATTGATATCAACTCAAGAGGATTTCGTACAACTATAAGTGACTTTCATTATGATAGGTATGAGAATTAAATATCTAATTTGGACACCAACCACCTTTCCACCTGGAAAACCATTAACTAAGGATCCTTTTTCAAGATATTTTTAATTACAATAATTTAAAATGATATTTTTGACTATTTTTTGAAATTTTATAAAAAAACAATCATAATTCATTTTTAATAAAATAAACCAACTATGCTCATTTTAACAAACACATGAAATGAAGATCATTTTACACGGTCTAAAGAAAAGCACAATTATTAGACATTTTATAAATATGTCATGAATAAAACATTTTTCAGAAGACATGAGAAAATTAAAATACAAATCATAGCACCATGGTAATGGATTCCTCAGACAATTTAGGTCAAGGCTCAAGGATCCTCACACTCTCCAGGATCATGGATACCTGGTGTTCGCATTACCATAGGGATGCATGTGTAGGGTGTAGGATTCCACCACCATAATTTTCTTCCCACCTCACCAAAGTTTTGTTAGTATTGTTATTATATATTTTCTTATCAGGTAGAGATGGAAATTACTAACATGATTACCTTGGACTGACGACCTAAATATTGAGGTTCACATGGGCTTATTTTAAAATTCAACTAAGGGGATATTTATTTATCAAAAACCAATTTCATCAAATATTCAACAAGAAGCCACAAATTCAAGATTTCACATGCAATAAAATTTATTAAAGAATCAACATCAAGAAGATTTTATAAATATTCATGACACTTCAAACTATTTTCTATAAGATAATTAGTTATGCCTTTTAATACAATTCAAAAAATCATTTTAGAACAAGATAGCATAAAATATTCTCTTAGAAATCCCTTTTAATCATCATCTGATATACCTTATTCAAAAAAATAATAGTTTAAGAATTATCCTTAAAATTCAAAACATGCCTTGTGGTTACATATTGTAAAAACTATAAAGGCTTGATATTCCATTCCTTAATTTATCCCTTGACCCAAGTTGGGTCTAAATCGTCATTAACCACTTATTTTATTTAAAACCCATTTGGAAACATTTTAACAATGATTTTAATTTCACATATCACGTTAAATGATAAGAAAGATCATTATAAATATACTTTTCATGCCCAATACACCATTTAGAATTAAAAACACCATTTTAAAGGGCCAATCGGGAAATTTTAAAAAGTGACTTCAAACCATATTAAAACCATTATTTAAAGATATGAAAACCCATTTATATATATAAAACCAAAGTCCAAATATAATTTCTTCCCATGAAACTCAATGGGAGTAATTAATACTATTATTAAATAATTAAAACACAAATATAAGAATACAAAATAAGTGGTTCTAAAATAAAAGAGTCAAGCATGGGGGAAAACATGGACCCAGATCAAATGAAGAAACCCTTGAGAAAAGTGAGGGGAGTACCCCAAGGGAATATCAAATGAAATAGAAATCAAAGACAAAAAAAATTAGAAACCATAACACTCTAGGGTTCATATTTGTGGGTATTCAATGGGGAAGTGGTGACAACGAGATTGAAAAAAGAAATAAAATGAAGAAATGAAGAAGAAAGAATCTAGACTATCCATATCTAATCCAGAATGATAAGAGAAGGTTGAAGATTTGAGGTGGAAGAAGATATGATCCCTTGACTAAACATGGAACCCACAAGAGTATTGAGCCAATCAAAACGCCGCACTAACACACACTACATAACTTGAACAAGTAAAAAATGAGAGTAGAGGAGAAAAATTAACATATCTTATATTTGAGGCTTGATTCATTTGAGAGGAAGTCAAGGGGGAGTGCCCAATGTAGTGGAAATCCAAAAAAGTATGAGATGCATAACTGATATCGGTTCGGTTAGTGTTCTTTGAAAAATATCTGGGAGGGTATTATAAAAGAATCCAAAGAAGCACTCAAAAACATACCTTTTATCAACACTAAAATAATAAGGGTTGATAAAAGAAGTCTTTATTAACACTTCTTTAGCGTCGATAAACCTATATCTTTATATGCGCTAAACAAATGTTCATAAAAGCTATATTTGATGGTTCTAAAGACTTAGTGCTTATAAAAGGTGTATTTATCAGCGTTAAAACATTAGTACTGATAAAAGATTTATAATTGTAATTATAAAGAAATTTATTTTTAAATCTTTTTATATGATAATAAATATATTTATAGCATTATATATATATTGAATAAATATATTAAATATATTTATTTTTTAAATATATTAACTATAATTTTATAATTATTTAAATATGTAAATATTTATTTAATATTAAAAAAATATTTCTTTAAAAAAATATTTATTTAATTATAATTATAAATATATAATATAATAAATATAGTAAATATACATTTATAATTATTTTTATAAATAAATAAATTTGTAAATATATTTATAATTAATTATTTGAAATAATAAATATATTTATATCATTTTATTTGTTTATATATTTATATATATAAATATATATAATTAATATAAATGTATTAAATATATTCATTATTTAAATATATTTATTATAAAATTTTAATTATAAATATATTTTTTTAGTAATATATATTTATATACTTATATTTATAATAAATATATATAAATATCGATATAAATAAAAATATCAATATAAATATAAATTTAAATATACTAAATATATTCATTACTTAAATATATTTAATAAAATTTTATAATTATTTAAATATATAATTATTTGTTTATAATTTTATAAAAACTTTCTTAAATAATATTTATATATTTATATCATTATATATATTTATATCATTATATATATATTTATAAAATTATATATTTATTTATTTAGTCAATATAAATATAAATATAAATATAAATACAAATATAAATATAAATATTGTAAATATATTCATTATTTAAATATATTTCATATAATTTTCTAATTATTTAAATATATTATTATTTTTTATAATTATATAAATATTTTTTGAAAATTAATATTTATTTATGTATAATTATAAATTTTAAAATATAATAAAAATAAAATTATAAATATATTTATTTATAATTATTTATTTAGAATTATTAAAGAATACATAATCTTAAATGCAAGCATGTTAAAAATTAGTGAAATTGAATAATTAAACATGAGTACACTTTAAAGATATTGAAAAAATGTATATGTTTTAAAAATTAAAAAGAAATTATTAAACAAATATGGATATATATTGAAACATATAATAATACATATTGAAAATATTAAAACATAGTAAATAAATATATATAAATAAATATTATAAAATGATTAAATTCCAAAATAATAAAAAATAAAAAATACTAAAAATGAATAAATAATACCTAACTGTAAAAATATTAAAAATAAAGAAATAATATTTAATGATTAAAAACATAATATCTTAAATTTATCATGTTATGAAATGAAATTCAAAAATGAATATTTAAATTTTAATAAATTATATAAATATTAGGCAGATCTGTTTGTATATAAGAATTCATTTATTACAAAAAAAATTTGGGTGTGTGTTGTTTGTAAAAATTAATTTATTACATATTTTTATGTGTGAAATCAATGTAACACATGTCTGATATGTATTAAATTGAAAAATAAAATGATATTCAATTAGTGTCCATTACTCGATAAAATTAGTCCATATTTTAAATTTATAATATTTTTTAATTATAAATCAATCTTCACTAAATATATGACTTATTTAATGTAACAATTATTCACTAAATATTTATAACTATTTATTAATATTTATAAATTATTTATATTTATATTAAAGTTAATCATCTTTATTAATAAATAATTAACTAACTAAATTTTTTATATTTTTTTTAATATGTTATTTTATAAAATTTATCTCTTTAATTATTTTAATTTATTCAATATATATATATATATTTAATTCATATTTTATATTTATTAATATTTATAATATATAGATATTATTTATTAATTACTATTTAATTAACAAAAAATTATTTATTTTTTAAATTTATTCAATTTAATTTATATTTGTTTAATTTTTAAATTTTTTTAATATTTTGATACTTATTTATTTATTGGTTAAAAATGGGAAATGGAGTACGTCAGGTCATGTAGGACTCAGCTGTATATATGAGGGTGGGCCAAGGGATAATGGAAGCATAGGGTGGCCTCAGCCCGCACAAGCCTATGAAGGAGACCATATGAAAGTGTATGGAATATGTATGAGGGATCCCATCACCGCGGCAGGCTTATGAGCTTATAATATTGTAAAATAATTTATAAAGTATTTTCCTAATATATGAAATCCCTATGTGGGACACACTGCATGATGAGGACCATTATCGACATTAATAAAAGTACTGATAAAGGGTACATTTTATCCACGTTGATAAAAGATACCCATTATTAGTTCGTTTTTAAGGCCAATAAAGGTCAGTGTGGTATATATCAAATTTTTTAATAGTGATAATATGGTCTAAATATGGCCATAAAATATGAATTGGAAAATATTTTAGGTTATTTTAACCCTTATCTTTTTAGTTTAACCCCTAGTAAACTCATTTTACCCTTAGGCGTTGTAATTAATTTTTACTATTTTTACTATTCATTTTGTCTAAATATTAATTGAAATTATTATATAATATTAATTATAGAGATTCAAAATAAAAAAAAAATCCATTTTTCAAAATACAATTTATATAATTATAAGTATATAATTTAAATGTAATCCAACATACACATTGAAAAAATGGTTATCCAATATAATAGTTTTCATATGTACAGAAAATTTTAATATCAAAATTCAATATTAAATTGATTAAAATGAAATAAATTAGATTAATAAATATATAATTCAAATAATTATTCTTTTAAAACCATATTATAATAAAATGGATCTTGTAAATGATTTAAAGGAAAAGACAGTTTTTAAAAATGATCAGTATTTTTTTACTATTTTTCAAAAAAATTATTCTTTGTAGAAAGTTATCAAAAAATAAATCAAAGATAATTTTGACATAGAGATTCCCAAAATAACGTTTATTTTTTCAAATAAATTTTATAAAAGTAAAACTAATTATATTATTTTCTCAAAAAGTGTAATAAAAGTCATTTTTTGATGAAAAATATATATTTGAATCATATAATGTCTTTACTAAAAATTAAGTACATATCTATCAAAATATTTTATTTATCTAATAAAATATACTTTATTTTAAATACTTGGTTATTCGGATTCATACCAATAATTTTAACTGCTCATTTATAATGTTCATGTTTAAATAATAGTATACTATTATTCGTTAAAACACATTTTTGCATGTATCTTGAGATATCAGAGAAATCCAATTTTTTTTAAAAATATATATATTTTATAATTCTTGGGATGTTACATTATACCCCCTTAAAATTAATTTCACTCTTGAAATTATTTCATTTTGATATACACAATAGAGGCTACTTCTTCCTCATCATATCCTTAGGTTCCCATGTAGCTTCCTCAATTTGGTGGGTTTTCCAAAAAACCTTGACCAAGTGAGTGGCCTAGTTTCATTGAAATTTTCATCTACGATCTAGAAACTCTATCAGTTCTTCCTTATAAGAGATATCAAAATCTAGTAGTATGTCTTTTGAGTTTAGTGCATTTGAAGGATCATGTGTGTAATTCTTTTTTAGAGATACATGGAACATATCTTGTACTTGAGAGGGGTTGGGTGGAAGCACCAAGTGATAAAAAAATCACTAATAAATTAAAAACAACAATGGGGAAAATATAATTTTATTAAATATTTATTTTCTTCCCAAATCACATCACCTTATTCCATACATAAATTCATAGAAAATACTCATCACTAACTTCAAACTCTAGATCACATTGATGATTTTCAACAATATTATTATGTTGACTTAATGTTGCCCTTATCTATTAATAAATGGAGATAACTTTCCTTATTAGTTCTTAAACTAGCCAAGGTCCAAATATATTTCTTTCCCCACCATTATCTTAGAACATTTTAGTTTTATTCTTCTTTCCAAATAATGATTCATAAGGAACCATCTGGTTACTCAAGTGAAATCTATTGTGGTATGAAAACTCAACTAGAGTAAGGGATTTATCCCAATAACCTTTGAAATTCATTGAGTAATATATCATCATATCCTATAGGGTTTTAATTTTTCTATCAAACATACCATATATCTAAGGATGATATATTGTAGCACCCCAGGTAAATAAAGAATATGAAATTTTCATATTTATCCATATTTGTGAATAAAATATTGATATGACTTTAAAGGGGACGCTATGCTCGATGGCATACCCAACACGCAACAACGAGTTTCTTTGGAATCTTACGTTGCAATCTAATAATAAAATAATATTATTTTAAATGGTAGTTAACATGTAGCTGTTGTATTGGCGGGAATGGATATAAATAACTAAAATATGATTATATATGTTTTTAAATGTTTTTACATTTATCCAATAGAGGATAGAGGCTTAAAATACGGAAAGAATTCAATTTTAGGCGTATATGCCCTAGTTTTCACTTATCACCTTTTGATGTTGAACCATCATTAAATATAGTTTTGTTCACTCTTAAACATTCTTTTGGACCAAATAAAACTCTTATTAAGAATCGGGACCTCAAAATTTACTTTTTGTAAATTTTTGGTATCTTTCCGATAAAGTTCATTTTTTTAATGAATAGTGTAAAATGTTGTATTTTAATTCAAAACCTCTTTTTAATCTAATTTATTTATATTATTAGATTATCTTTTGAATTGGTTTTAAAGTAAAATTAGAATATATTTTTACCATTAAATCCAATAGTGGTCGTTGGAATTAATTTCACTTTGAAATCAGACTTAAACCAGTGTCAATCTTTTGATACTTATTGTTTCATAAAAACACGCTATTTGCTCTGACAGTGGGAATTAATTATTAAATTAATTAATGTGAATTATATGTTTTGAATTTTGTAAAATAGACTTCATTTTTGAATTCGGAATATCAAATATAGCTTAGGGTAAATTTTTGGTAATTTTCTGAAAAACTTCAATTTTTGATGAATAGTGAAACCACTAAGTGGTACTTATAAAAACTGATTTTTCCGTTTAAATGAAATTTTGCCATCATTGTGTTTTGATTTTCAAAAATTCGATATACATGGTTGTCATTAAGAAGTAAAATGTGGTTCAATGAGATTAAAATAATTTTTTGGTGAATAGTAACTTATTAAGTTTTTAATCGCGATTAGTGGTAATTAGTGTAGTTTAAGGTAAAAATAATATTTTAATAATATGAGATGACCTAGACACATGTCCTACCCTCATTGGATGTGTCATGGCCGACCAATACAAGCCATGGGTCATCTTGGGGACCCCATGGAGCCACTTTGGTTGGAAAATGACATAAATACCTTTTATTTAATGTTAATGTAAAAAAATGGCACAAACATGATATGTTTTACTAAAACAATTTTCAAATGGGGTTATAAAAGTCAGATTTTTGATTATAAATATTCATTAGAAAGATAAAAATATTTCCTACATCATAGTATTTTTTCATAATTTTTAGACATTAAATAAATTAAATTATTTATGACATAATAATGATGCAGCGATGACATCATTATTTGACGATTTAAATAAAATGGAAAGATAATGTAAAATCTATGAACTAAACATGTCCAAAACTTATTGGATGGGTGGATTTCGAACACTTATCACCTTATCCACGAATTATATCAATGTGGGACCTTTTAAAACCGAAACACCTTTTCAAATAAAGTAATATTTCTTACTTTCCAAAAGTGCCCCTCCTCTCCTCTTATAAAAGGACCCCACCTCTACCTCATTTCACACACTCCTAAAGCCTTTGGCTCGACCAACCCCTGCCCATTTACTCTCTAAACATCCATCTCCTCATCCTAGAGGATTCCCTTTGGGCAGAATCCTTTCAAAGGAAGCCTTTAGGCTCAAATCAAAAGGAGTTACACTTTTAAAGGTAATTCATTCTCTCATGTTCATTTGTTTTATTTTGCTTCTCCAACCCCCTAAACTCTTTTTATTTACTTATTTTGTAACAAAAAAGTATCTTTAATATACTAGGATGTTGTTATAATATTTATTCGAGCTAAACTCTCACACAACTACATCAAATGGTTAAAGAACATACGGTTTCCGTGGATGGCGAAATTCTGCCTCTCGAAACGATGATTGTTCAATACTCATTTAACACCTTCAAAGGTGGACATTATGATGTCACTATTTATATATATGATATATAATATGTTTATTTTTTACTTATGCTTCTGTATTTTTCATTTGTGTCTTACCTTTATGGCTTCCATTATGGGTATACGCGATATCTTCATTTTAGGAAGTGCGGACTACCGCCCCCTCAAAGTGATGTGATTTGTTAATGCCATACGTGGGACGTATAAAGGATGGATTTAATGTTATTATAAATGATGTTATAATGGAATTATTATATACCTCTATATAATTATTATTTCTTTCCATTAATGTATGAGATAGAAATGAAAGTAGCGTTCATGCGTACGTACGGCTTACCGTTTCCATGAACGGTGCATTTCATTTCTTATCCCCAAATGTAATGTACTATTATAAGTACATGTATATAATGGATATATATGATGAATGATACATCTAAATTATGAATATAATTCTGTAATTAAAATATACATACCTCTCATTTAGTTTTAATTCCATTAATATGAGATAGAAATGAAAGTAGCGTTCATGCGTACGTACTGCTTACCGTCTCCATGAACGGTGCATTTCATTTATTACCTCTAAATGATTATGTAATGTTATAAATGCACGCATGTACTAGATATATATGAAATCTACATCATGAATACAATTCTGGATATAATAAACATTTGGCCACACGAACAACATGTAATTGTAAGAAGTCCACTTTCGACTTAAGAACCAAATATTGGCAAAACAAATATTATTAACTTAAATGATTACATAATGTTTATGACATGGTAAAAAGTAATATAAAAGGAATAATGAACTTGAAAATGGTTCTTAAGGAAGTATAAATTAACTCAAGTTTATTATTCAGGAGATTAAAGAACGATCGAGTCAAGTCGGACCCGAGGTAAGGGATCCTACTCCTCTCTTTCTTTTTAAGTACACACTTTTATGTCATTCCTTTTAAAGCTCATCTTTCTTGTTATTGGGATGATCTTTTATATTACACTTACTGTAATTTTAATGTTCATGTTATGAGAGAACCTATTCTCTCTCATCAATCCATTTTGGAAGTTTTGAGTGGCGCTGTTAGGCTGCCGAACTTTCATAAGAGATCTAACCTCTCTCTTTCTTTTTAAGTACTCTCCTTTATGTCACTTCTTTTAAGCTCCTCTTTGTAATGTTGGGGGATGTTATTTTATATTCCTCTTGCTGTAAATTTTATTGTAATGTGATGATATACCCTATTTTATCTCATCAATCCATATTCGGAAGTTTTATGTGGCGCCGTTAGGCTGCCGAGTTTTCGTAAGGGATTTTTCATCTCACTTTTATTCCTGTGAGATTTATGATACATTTGCCACAAATTACATTGAGTGGTGTATATACTGCCCATTATTCTACTCTTTGTGTAATATACTTTCGTTTATGAGTATTTACATCAATGATCCATTGTCCTTCTTTCATGGGGTGTATGGTTTGAAAGATACCCAAGTCAGTAACGGAACCTTTCACCCTCCTCTTTTTTAAAAGACTTCTTTTGTTGGGTCTTTTAATTTACATATTGTTATGTTGGGATATGTTCTCATATATCCTTATTGATGTAAATTTTATGTCCAAGTTATGAGATACACTTTTTATCTCTCATCAACTCATTTTGATGTGATGCCGTTAGGCTGTCAAGGGAACTTTTTAACCCAATTTCGATTTCTTTGGGTTCAACATGTAGTCATTGAATATGTCATCCATTGAATATGTGTGAATGACCTTTTATTGTTTTACACTTAATATCCACTTATATTGGGTGTATTTATATCTGTCACACATATTTTTGAGACTGATTTGTCCTTAATTTAAGGATACCTTCTTTATAAGGGATTTCATCACATTTTACATCCCTATTGAGACTTCATTGTTGTTATGCACCAATTCACTCTTATATGGTGTATATACTGTCCATTGGAATATTATATCATGAATCCATTTATTCTAATGATATTATAATGTTCTGATTAAATGTTATTCCTCAATTATTGTATTCAAGTGTCTCTAATTTTGGTAAAAACCCTTTAACCAAAATATCGCTTTAAATGTTTTAATGATTTGTTCTTATTAATATCCATGTTTTCAAAATGGTTTTAATGATTTATTTATATGGATATTAATGGTTTAAAATGTTAAAATCTTCAAGGTGGTATGGGACACTTTGATTTAAAAATCTCCTTATTAAATGTTTTAAATGGTTTTGGAAATGGTTTCTTTTTGAACGGATTCATTATTTCAATATACTAAAATGTTATATTGTGATTGAAATGTGGAAATGTTATGTTTACTTTATGCATGTTTTATGTGATACATTTATGTAATGGTTCTTGGGAATTGTTATGAAAACGGGTGGTTCCGTGATAAACTAAGGGCGGGTGTGCCCGATATAGCTCTCCAATGCATTGGGTAACGTGAAGGAGTGAAACATTAAGGTTTCTCCGAAGAGATTTAGGGAATATACTGTGATGGGTATTCCAAACGTAACCAAGAGGGTAACTCCCTACGTAAGAATGTTATGAATGCCTCAAGTTACCTTTATGTCTTATGATTTCTATGATTTATTCATGATTTGATGAGGTATGTTAAAGTGATTATGTTTTATGGGTAAAGTATGATCTCATCCTTATGTATATATGTACCCATGTTTCCTTTCCATATTTTTATATCCCTTAGTGAGCTTCTTATGCTCATCCCAAGTTTTTGAAATGTTTTTCACAGGACTTAGTGTGGAGTAGGGTCAAGGATGGGATCAAGGGAAAGTCATGCTACCTAAAACATGGAACTATACATGTTTCTCATTAAGAGTTTTTATTTTATGGAAATTTAGTATAAGCGACTACTTTGTAATCTTTTGAGATGTAATAGTTATGTCCTAATTCTCTAAAACTCTAAACCTGAAAAGATCCTCAATGTGAATTACTCATTTAATTCAATATTAAGTAAGGTTTAAGGCTGGGGCCTTATATATATAGTGTTGAAACATAGCTTTGTATCCATGTATTACTAAATACTCAATCATAACTTCATGGTAAAACTTTGATCTTGATAAAATATTATATCACGTGGTGCTCAATGAAAACTCACCACCAATTTAATGTATATCTTGGAAAGATGATACGTAGATAAATATTCTTTGATAGTGATAAAGTGAGTTGTCTTTGTAAGGATATCAATTATAACCCATATATCATTGTTCCCTGTATACATTTTGGGGAGTCCAATGACAAAATCCATGGTGATGTATTCCCATTTTCATTCTATTAAGGGTAATGGCTGTGACATCCCATTAGAATTTTTCCTCTTACCCCTAACATAATGACATACCAATCGCTGAGACAAAAATTCTGTAAAATCTATCTTCATGTTGTTCCACCCAAAATAATCCTTCAAATCACTATACATCCACATACATCTTAAATTAATAGAGAATGATGAAATCAGATACACCTCTAATAATTCCTTCATCAAAATTAGTGTTCAGGAGACAAAGACTCGTTTTTTGAACCTTATTACTCCATCAAAATCAAAGTCAATCTTAGGAACATTCCCGACCTTCTTCTTCAAATATAAATCTTCCTTCTGTGCCTCTTTAATATTCATATGGATAGATGGTTGAAAAATCATTTAATAAATATAATATTTCTCCCTTTCCTTCATGATTTCAAGATCCATCCTTTGAAAATCTATAAATATTGTATCTTCTTTATCATCATAATAGATAATCTGGCTTAATCATTTTAACTCAAAGCATCATCCACCTTGATCAATTTCCCATGGTGGTAATGTATTTAGCAGCCAAATATTTAATCATCTCTAAAAATCTTCTTTAGTGCATGTTCAACTCCTTCTATGTGAATATATTCTTTAGATTTTTATGATCAGTATATATGTATATATATATATATATATCATTTATTTCTTATTAAAGATAATTATTCAATAATATATTTAATGAAAAAACTACTACAACTAACTATAAATCATGAGTTGGGAAATTTTTCTCATGTACATTCAATTTTCATAAAGAATAGGCTATAACCATGTCATTCTATATGAGAAATCATCACAATCCCTTCTTCAACATACAACAATAGATTACCAAACGTTTTCCACTATAGGGTAATGTAATCATAGGTTCACTAACTATCCTTCTCTTTAATTCCTTGAAATTTTCCTCACATTCATATTTCTAATGAAACTTTGCTCCCTTCAGAGTTAACATAGTGAGTGGATTAGAAAATAATGAGAAAAATCCCACAAAGCATCTCCAGTATTTAGCTAAACCGAGAAATCTATGGATCTCAATCACCATGGTTAGTCTGGTCTGTTGTTCAATAGCTTCCATCTATGATGGATCCACTGATACAACCTCTCTTGAGATTATATGACCCAAAAATGAAACATTTTTTAGCTAAAATTAACACTATGAATTTTACAAACAATTTCTTCTTCCCAAGGGTCTTCAATACAATTCTCAATTGATATCCTTGATCTTACTTGATCTATGAATATATAATAACTTCACCTATAAAGACTACAAAAATATGATCGTGGTAATCTATAAAGACTATATTCATTAAATACATGAAGATGGTTGGGGAATTATTAAGACCAAATGGCATAAATATATATTCATAACGTCTATTACTACTAATTTTTTTGTCTTTGGTATTTCCTCCTTATTTAATCTCAATTTATGATTTCCATAATGAATTTAAATATTATAAAAGTATTGATCTTCATAGTGTTCACTAAACAAGTCATCAATATGGGGTATATGACACTTTTTATTGATTATGATCTCATTCAGTTCTTAATAATCAATTCTAAGTCGCATTAATACATATTTCATCTTAAGAAAAAGAACTATTGTACCCAATGGTGATATTATTTTCTTAATGAATCCCTTGTTAGGGTTCCCCTGGAGTAGTTTATTCAATTCCTACAACTCAATCAGTTCTATTCTCTATGGTTTTTTTGAAATAGGTGAGGCACCATGTATATGTTCAGTTGAGATCTAAAGTTAACAATTTAGTAGGAGACTGTGATATTCATTTATAAATACATCTAAAAACTCCAATATATTATGAATATCATCAATTATAAGTTTCTCCCCAACCATATAAGACAAAAATCATATTCAATGAAGAATAAGACCCATACAATGCATGTGATTTCCATCATAAGTTCATATCTATCATTACATTGATATAAGATTGTAGGTAGGATTGGTATATCAAGTATGACTTTCCCTCCCTAGAAATTGATGTAGGATTTATGTAGATAATGATAGTACATGCTTTAGATAACATCAAATTTATATAGGGAGAATAAAAAGAGTTTAAGAAAACACATTCCCCCAAACATCAACTAGAGAAGAATCATATACTGGGGATGTGATCATCATACCATTAAGGGTTTTCACTTTCAATTCATCGTATAATTGTAGAGTATATGATTTATCATTCCTTAAGACTTTTTCTAAGCTCAAATATGATACTTCAATTTTTGAGATTACATATTATCATCTCAACATCATTGATCTATCTCAAATCCCTCAGTAAAATATAAGTTGTAAACATGAACATTAGTTATCCTTGATCATAGTGATCAATAAATTATATGATGTATAAATCACAACACCTTATTTTCAATATTTGACACCTTAGGTTTTACCTTGTAAATTCATGATCATCATCTATTCAAATACTTAATAGTTTTTAATAAGGTAAATGTATAATAACCTAAGCATATCCCCAGGGAGTGTCAAACTAGGGATGCAACAAGGATTGTTGTCATCCACCAGATACCAATCAAGTATATCTGAATGCACCCTTTTCAGGATTATTACCCCTAGTTACAACTATTCCAAATCTAAATTTACTTATAGTATCTAGAAAGATATGTTTCCATAGGAAAGACACACCCTTATCTTTACCATAACTTAGTACGTTATCATATACTTAGGATTATCCTAGCTGTTCTCACATAAATATTTCTCATGCTCATTTTGAAAGTCTAACTAAACCTTGCTCTGACACCAACTATAATCACACACACTTTACATAAATTGAAATTACATATTAATTGAAGAATATTCATTACATAACACAATGATCCATTCCAGAATAGATAAGGTTAAGTGCCTTAGGAAAAATGGATACATATAAAAATGGTTTATTTGCGAACTACATCATCTCCCACTATGTTCTTCATAACTATAACCCCTCTTAGACATATCAAACCTAAGAACACTCTTCATAACCTAGGGAAAGGAAACATAAGAAAGGGTGATATTAGTTTCTTTTAAGATTAATTAAGGTAGATATCAACATAACATGAGCATTAGTGTATGATAACATGAGTATAACACTTTCAAACCATACCATGTATATCATAGATCATAAACATGAGTCATGACATGAATATTGTTAGTTAAAAAGCTACTAATCATAAAGGAATCAAAGTAAATAATCTATGAGAACATAACATTCAAAAAAGACATAGATTTTTTTATTACACATAAGACTAACCAATATTATATCAAGTATATCCACCAAGAAATTCATAACATGTTAGGCTTGGTCTAACCACCAGTGTACCTTTTTTAGACTTGGGATACCCGCCTGTCTACCCTCTTTTGTGCTTAGGATAAACTCTTGTGTACCCTCTGAGCTTATAAAAATTTAATAAATACCTAATTAATTATAGAGATATGTAGTTATCACCCATAAAATAATGAAAACCATATATATGTGTAACACAATATCATAAAACATTTATCATCTCTAAACCCATGGAATTAAATGGGTTTCATAAACATTCATCATGGCATTACCCATTGAAAATTATATGAGTTTCATAAACATATTTTAATCATAATAATAAAATATATAGGAAAATAATAAGGATGGTATCAGATGATTATATCTATAGTAATGATTATGTAATATTATTTTATGTCATATTAGATAAAAAATTATTTATAAAGAGAACTGGGAACGTTAATTGAGGAAAAAAACCTTTACAATTTCAAAATAATCTTGTACAAAATATAAATTCGAAAAAAAATTAAAATTTTATTATTTCATAATTACCAAGGAAATTTATAAATTAATCTATAAAACACTGATTGTTCATGATGGCATGAACTTTTTTTTCATTTCATACATGTTAAAATAATGATTTCTTTGACATTTTTGATAAAATGTCAAAAGTTCCTCATCCAGAAAATAACGAGGACAATAATTTTAAACCACTTCATAAAAATTAAAACATTGGTGAAAATGACTTTAAAAATTAATATAGTAATATTAAAAAATTCTTGAAAACACTATTAGAAACTATGTATATCGAAGAAAAAATATTTTTGAATGAAGAGATAAATAAAATCGGTTTCCCTAAAAAATATTTTTTGAGTTTTGATTTCATAAAGTGAGTAAAATGTGAGTAAAACATGTAATTTACTTAAATAAACATATAATAAATAAATTCAGGAGTTTCTTTAGAGATAGATTGTAATATTTAATCATCAGAAACTTAATCATCAACAATGCTGATAAACAAAGAGATTTAAAAAAACATTTTCCACTTTGGTATAATTTTAATAGTAACCAAAATAAAATTAATATCATTATATGGATATTTAAATTTCAGAATTTCATGAAAATATTCATAAAATACATTCATGGGTAGTATATACACCACACAAAACAAGTGATAAATTTAACATGTGTCTCAGTGAAATACGAATAAGATCCCTTACCTTAAGTCTCAAATATTCTCGTACATGTTTGATCCTCTTGTATAATAAGTATCAATTTATTATAAATATATTACAAAACCATAACAATATATAATACAATATATGATTTACTGATGACATTTTGTTTTCCATTTATTAACAATTTTGTATTAGAATTCTATTTTGGGTATTGACTGCTTCGTTTTTCTGGTATATTTTGGCTTTTTATTTTCGATCCTTTTACATTGATCTTGTTATCATAATATATATAACCTTAAAAATTATATATGTATTTATATTCATCTATATAATTTAGAGAGAAAATGAATTACATAACTCATAGAGACGATAGGTCATACGTACAAATGACTTTGGTTTCCATTTTATAGAAGGATGGAAATAAATAAAATTAAATATTAAATAAAATTTAAAAAATAATTATTATTTGATATATATAATTTATATTATTGAAATCTATCCTTTTTAACCTCTATGTATAAATAAAATGAGAAATATTTGGCATCGCTTTGTAGAGATAGTAGTCCAAACATATGCATGAGCGACACTATCATTTTCCAATGGATTGGAAGGTAAGATAGTATATGTGATATTATAATTAAATAAGTAAAATAATTTCATAGATATAATATATAATAATTAAATCTATAATAATATCGGGCTTTGATAGGTGGTGATAGAAAATGAATTACATCAGTTTCCGAGGTGGTAGTTCATCATTCAAATGATTGATGTTTTTTTTGTTTCCGTTTGATGGAAGAAGAGATGGATATAGGTTATAAAATTAAAATAATAAAATATAAATATATGGTAGATAATTTTTTTATTATATCATCATAGTTGAATAATATTTTATGGACGTTTAAGAAGAAATAAAACAAAAAATGCATGGTTAAGTATTTTACCTCTTCTTTAGAGAACCACTTCTAGTTTATACCTAAAACCTTCATAGGAGAGTTTAATAATAAAAATAATGAATATATGATGGGGGGAGGGAATTATTTATTTTATTTTTAGGTTTATTTGATAAACCAAATGGATTTGTAAATGTTAATAAGAGAGGATATTCGTGGCCTTTTATAAGAGGGAAAGAGGAAACACTTGGAATTCTTATATAGAAAAAGTTATACCGACATTTTCCACATGAAACAAGGAATGAAAATGGATTTTTATATAAAATAAAATGTTATAAGGTATAAATAATTCCAAAAAAATGAATTGGACAAGTTTTTATGTTATTGTATCTCTTATATTTTTAGTTTATTCCCCCTCAGATAAACACTTTTAACCCTCAACCATAATAATTAATTTTTACTATTTTTGTGGTTCAATATGACCAAAAATTATGTTCAATTTATTTTATAACATTAATTATTATAAATAAAAATATGAAATTCATTGTTCCAAATTTAATTCAATTATTTGGTAGAAATTAATTTAAAATTAATCGTGTTAACACTGTGAAAAATTTGTTTTCCAAAGAAAATGTTTTCATAAGTATAGAATGTTTTTATATAAAAAATAAATATTAAACTGATTCCATTGACCTGAATTAGATTAAAAAAATATAATTCACATAATTTTACATTTAAAACCATATTAAAATGAAATGGAACTTGTAAATTCATTAAATAAAAAGGTAGTTATTAATAAAAATTAGTATTTGTTTACTACTCATTGGAAAATTAATCTTTGTAAAAATTATAAAAAATTCAATCAAAGATAATTTTGACATTTAGATTTAAAAAATAAATTTTAATTTTCCAAATAAGTTTTCTAAAATTGGAAAAAAATAATTATATTATTTTTTCATAAAGTCTAAAAAAGTTATTTTTGATAAAAAATTTATTTTGAATCATATAAAGACTTAATGAAAAATTAAGTACATATTTAAAAATATATTTTATTTAGCTAAAAAAAATTAATTTCCAATATTTTTTTATTCCTATTCATACCGAATATTTAATCTACATTGTTACAAGGATCATGTTTATTTAATAGTATACTTCAGTTTGATAAAACAAGGTGTTTCATGTATCACAAGCTATCAAAGAAATTAAATTTAGTTGAAAAAAAACATTTCATGAAATATTGGGCTGTTATAATAAAAAGATATCTATAGTAGAGTATTCCTATCATGAGTTTGAAAAATAATCAGCCACTAATAGCTCACTATGCAGTATAAATGTCTCAAGAAAGGTTCACCATTTGGTTGGTGGGTGTCTACACTAGATAGAATGTGCGAGTCAGTTACTATAACCAAACATTAACCAGGGGATAATAATTGTCATTGTGGAGTATAGAAAATCTCTATTAAATGAAATTCCATAGCATAAAATACATATGGCTCGTCTTCAATTACACAATAGTCAATTACTTCCACTCTATAAAAAATGTTTTCATAAGGAAAAAATGGAAGAGAATCCACCTCATCTCTTATGTAAAGAAAATATCTCAATTGTGTCTTCAAATTATGTTCCTCACTACTCAACTAGTCAGTGGGGAGAGGCTCATTAAATGGAATGGAACAATTAATACCCTACCACCATATATGATCTAGATATTTATAGTTGGAATCCTATATTTTATAATATGAACCCAACAAGATTATGGAATATCAGGGTGAGTTAATATAGGATGGAATTGAGGGATTATGATTTACCACTATATGATGTGTGTTCTGTATTAATTTTACTCTACAACCAATTCCTATGGTTTCTGTTGTGATAAAAAAAATTATCAGAGTCTTACTAAATTAATATGTTTGTCATCATACTGAGTTCCATGGTATGTTAACTAAACTTAAAACCCCTAACCACTTATGTTTAAATCCCGAAAATAAACCTCACAATACTATTAACTCTAAACTCTAACCCTTTGACTCAAAAATACTTTGATACCATTCTTACATGAAATGGACCATTGAGACTCCTCCAAGGTCAGGGATGAGTTGAGTGTGTCAACCCCAACCCACCTCCAATAGTCTATGGGATAGAGATTATCCCCAATAAGGAAAAATCAAACATCGAAAACCTTAGCCCATAACTACCTAAAAGATATATTCAATAAAATATAAAAAATATATAACTAGAAACCAAAATCACTATAAACAATCAATTGAACTATATATCAATGGATGCATGTGTAATAACTATATAATTCTACACCCCATGGGAAATCCTTACAGATGTTCCACACACATAACAATACCAGACTATACATCACACATGTTCAAAGGGATCACCATATTCTTGTATTAGGGACACCCGAGAAGAACCACTATGTTACACCCCACACTATAAACTCCAAGGATTGGTCCTCTGATAAAAACCTCCAACACAAAGTACAACCATGCATGCCCAAGAATATAATCTGCAAAAACAACTTCATATCCACGAACACCAAGTCCATCTCTGAAAAAATGCATCATCACCATAAATAATTCATATGTTGGATCAAAACACATGCATAGGTGTATATAAATATTTCCAATAGGACCCCCACCAAAAAAAACAATAACTAAAATAGGAAACAATAAGTCAACTTGACTACCTATAATAAGAGTGTATCCTGAAAAATGATAATAAAAATCATAGACGTTTTATGGGAAAGGAATATAATAACATAGGGAAGTCACATGTCACCAATACTCAACTCTATAAAGATTCATATTATATATGTTTATATGGAGACCTAGTTTATCATAAGACCAAGGGAATCTGAAATAAACTTCTAAATTATAGGATTTATCTTGAATAAAACAATTGATTCCTAGATAAGTCAAAATATTCCAAACTTCTATAAATCACCTCATAAAACTACCCATACCTCATGATATTCATAGTACCTCATTATATCCATCATAGGTGAGTCCTACTTCACTGATATATATAGTTCAACTGAGGGAGTACCAAACCCTGTTGAAAATAGAAACCCTCACAATTTATTTAATTGATTAACACTAACCTCTATAGGTGTAGTAGAAAAACCTTATCACTTGGTGGATTACCAATGCCAATTGTAGTATGGGGGATATGCACCCTGTTAGGATCAAGGGAGTACGAAACCCCATTTCAAAATAGAGGACTTGCACCCCATGAATATTAAACATAAACCGTATATCCATAGGGTTGTACCTAACTCCCTAACACTTATGGGGGACCCCAAACCTAACCTTATAACATTTCTAGAGGAATTATCAACCTTGAGACTACTTATATGTCCCTCTATTTATTGCCAACACCATAAAACTTAAGATCATAATCTACCCATATGAATTAAATATAAAAATTTTATGGCTAAGTGATACATTTCATCATGATATATAACAAAAAACACACAAAATTAGTTACTCATATGCCTAATTCTAACAACCTGGTGAGAAATTTTGAAAAGTACTAAGTAATTTCTAGTACAAAATATGCATTTTAATGTACATTTAATGTAGGTATCTAGTAAAACATGACGGTATACCACCACTGGATGGTTCTTGTAAAGTCATCCTACACAACATGACCCATTTGGGTATCCAATGTGTGGGACCAATGACTTCACCGAGAATGTATTTGAGATACATAGATTTATTTTATGTTACCATATATGAGATAATATCTAATGATACATAATCTGTGTAATTATTATGTTTTTAGTCATCATGTACATTCAAAACCCAAGTCATTACCGTAAACTTAAAACATTTTTCTTAATTTTTAATACTCATTAATTTATATCGTAATCTAGAGTCCCCAATGATTATAATAATTAAATAATATTATTTTTATTCATTGCCATCCTAAATTAAAAATTAATATCAACATCAGATATTTTTAACACCCTTACTTATTCATATATTAAAAAAAATATTTATCACTACATATATGTTAATTGACACATCATAATAATAATATGAACATTGTTATTATTATTATTGTAAATTTTTTCTTTAATAATTTACAATGGTTCATGGGAAGGGGGAATACAAAGAAAATCATACGCTACCAGTAGTAAAAAACTCACTGAGACTCAAAACCAAGACCTCACCATGACCCCTCAAGGCATCTACCACCAAGAAGTTCCCTTGTGAAATTACCTTTAATATTAATAGTAAAATCATTAATATTTTAAACACATTATTTTTTTAAAAAATATTTTTTTTCTTTTTTCCATATTTTCATTATTGAAAAAGTTTATTAGGGATTCCATTTTTTGGTATTGTTGTAATGTCTCGTTTTTTCAGTGTATTATATTTAAATATTACATGGAATTATTTTGAGAACAAGTGCAGAGACGAAACATCATTTTGTGGACCGATGAGTCCGGAATGGTGGTTTGAACATTTTTAAGCTATGTGAGTCGGTGTGTGTGTGCGATTGTGGAAGTTTCCAAATGGATGCCCAGATTAAAAATCTGATGGCACTGTTGCATTTGAGATGATGAATTTACTTATGAATGAGCCTAACCTCAACCAGTGTTGGTTGAGGGAAAAACATAATTTTTGGACATTTTATGTAAAATAAAATGAAATAAAATAAATTGAAAAGCTTATTTTATTTTATTTGGAAACCTTCAATGTATAAAAATAATGCAGTAGATTTTTTGATAATTAATGACACCACATAATCACTCCAAATCAGCAACAATGACTCATTAATGTCATAGCATAACGATAACGACACAGTGTGACGGAACGCTGAAACGTGTTCCCTCCTTTTAATGGGTTAATCGAATTTTGGTCATTGGAAGAAGATTGAGAGAAACTCTATAGAATTATTTGATCTTTGGAGAGAACTCTCAACAATGAATGATGATGAATAAAAAGTGAGAATCGTTGTGCGAAAAAAGTTGAAGGATCTCGATGATGGTGGAAGCGTGATCCATTCATCATCATTAAATCCCTTCTCGGGGGAGGGGTTCTATTTTATGTTTTTTTCCTTCCCCATTCTTTAAATCAATGAAAAACGTGAATAAAACAATGAACTGGTTGATCTGTGCATCGTCATTCTTACGGGAGGGCTTATTCGGGTTCGTTCCTGGGGAATTTATTATTCCATGTTTTACACTTTTAATTTACCCCGTTTAAACCTTCTAATGGGAGTGGATTAGAGTCGTGATGAATGAATACATAGGTTCATTCGTCTATTGTTTATTGGATTTCTTCCTCCCTCTTCCACAAATTTTTTGTGTTCTTTATGGGGATAAGAACTAAGAATCTTTTTGCACTTGTTCTTTGGTGCAATGATCCCAAACCGAAGATCTGCCATCATGACTCCCCATAGAAGGTGCGACGACGATAGTAGTGGACAAATCAATATGGTTCAAGGGTTATCATTCTTCAAGAGTTCTTCATGCAGGTGAATCGAAACATGATATTGGTGCCGATCGGTGGCCCAAAACCATCAAAACCATCTTCGCGATGTTGGGGAGACCTAAACCCTTGAGTTTCATGATGATTGGAAGGCCGGATTAAAGAACGAGGAATCAAAGAAGGCTTGCCGATGAAGAACATTGAGTCCAGAGATTTTCAAAGAACACGACGTGTGTCCCAAAGAACACGTCGTATGGGACCAACTTAGTAGTGGCTAGGGTTCCGCGATGGAGGAAGTAATGACACGACATGTTCTCAAAATAACATGGTGTGTGGGTCCTTACGAAGGACTCTCCATGTATCTCAGACGATACACGGAGATGGGGTGGAGTACATGGTCATGTACTCCACCAAATGACCTTACCAGGCCGGATGCACGGGTTTCCCCATGTACTAGTTACAGAGGATGACATACACAGGTTGAGGTCGTGTACGAGCACATGGCCACGAACATGGAGTGGACCCTGGTTACTCAGACACAGTGTGTGATTACCCCCACACTTCTTGTACTTACAGTTCTACACATAATGTTCCCTTTGACTCAGGTCGTTACACACGAGCAGTACCCAGAGTCGCGAGACATGACATGTGACCCCTTCTACACGTCGTTTATATCCTGGAAACATATCATGATCTCCATGTCCACCATTCCTTGGAAAGTTTTTCTTTTGGTTAGTTCACATTTTTCTCATTCCCCTGAAGGCCATGTATCATTTCCATCCACAGGAGTATGATACCATCTGTAGGACTTTCTAAGATAGAGTCGGGTATCCCTCCGAGAGGCTAGAATCAAGATCCTCTATCCATTATTGACCCTACGTAGTGTCAGGTATCGACATGAATAATCCTAAAAGTCACTTATCCTCTACATATCAGGTAAATATAGATGAATCTTGGTGTCCACCAAGGCCCTGGTAGTGATCCTAATTTATGTATTGTGATCTTTCCCCACATAAGAGTGTGTTCTCCCAGAATGCATGTATCTATCTCTCGTGGATTTTCCTGGTAAACAGTACTTCTAGGAAGAACATCATCAGAGCCATCAGACTCTTGGAATGAGTTCTCTTAGATGAGTGCTTCATGGAACCTTTGAATTGAATCCCTAGCATGGGTATACGGTCGTGTGACCTATCTATAAAATACAGGTCTTGGTTTCGAGTATAACTAGATCTGTTTCTCTTGTTATATGTTCAGTAGAGATATACTGTGTAGAGATGATTCTAACTTTACTTTGCATGTTGCTATGTTTTTTTGGGGTCTCCTACTTAGTGTTGTTATACTCACCTCTGCACGGGCTTTTGTCTCATGTGTCATATCATAGGAATATGAGAGGCCTTTTGATGGAGTCCACAGTGGACCAAGACTAGACCGATCTTTCTGAGTTTCCTACAAGACGAGGTGTTACTATGGCTACAAGCATCAGTCCGAGTACCTCTTTGTGCTGAAAGGTTGTACTTTTTAGTTTGCAGACTCTTGTTTTTAGAGGGCTTGTATTCTGGCCCAGTTTTACTTTCCACACTTTACTTTTGTTGTTCTCAGTTGGTTGGGTTTATTTATATACATGTATTTTGTTCCCTAGTGGTTTTTTTACATTTCAGCATTTGTGGGTTTAGAGATGTGTGTGTGTATAGGTACTTAGGAAATGCATCATATATAAGTGATATGCATACACAGTGCTATCCACCAGCCCCTGGCCTATTGGAGGTGGGCTTGGGGAGTCATGGCATGGGCTCCACTTGGTTGGTTCGTGATAGAGTGGTATTCGAGGTGGTCGGTTCAACCTTAGGACTGAGAGTCTCTAAGATTTGGTTTAGGGAAACAGTGTTATGTGTTTTGAGCTTAGAATTCAGGCTAGAGACTCCAGTGTTGGTGTGGGCGACTGACGTATCCATACACCTGGACTCTGATAACCTGATTTTTGACTTGGTATATGAAAATACTAGTTTCGGGGAAATAAAAGAATGGTACATGCATCATATAGAAATGGGTTTTGTTTTCCATGTCCTTTGTGCCAGCTATACAGATATACTTACCGACCATGGTACATCTTGTTTCTTTACAGGATTCCACTATGTTGCATACCCACTATGATTCAACGGCTCAATCGCGAGGATGACCCCATCAGTAATGAGGCATCGATATAGGGACCAGTCCCTAGGTGTTACCTCCAGGTGGTGCACCTGCTATACCACCACCATTAAAGTAGCTCATGGTACCTACTGTACTGAAAGATGAGGGCCATAAAATGTGCACGCTCCAAGAGTTTCAGAGATAGAGACCCCTCAGGTTTTCTGGAGAGCCCGACCCTCAGGCAACTGAGGACTGGCTTGAGGTGGTGACCAAAGTTTTCTGTCTAGTGTGGACACCAGTGAACTAGATGGTGATCCTAGGATGAATCCATCTTCAAGGTTCAGTGGGAAGATAGTCGACTTTGACCATGAAGACTCACGAGGAGGACACTCATTCGTGGATGTAGTTTTAGTGACTATTTAGTGATGAGTCATCTCTAGTAATGCTGAGAATAGTGTGTATCCAGGAGCTTCTTTAGCTCCAACAGGGAAGTTTGACGGTGGCCAACTATTCATCGAGGTTCAACAACCTCTCTAGGTACTCTATGGATATGTTCAGGGATCAATACTTTAGAGATCTAACTTTAGATCAAGGTCTACTATGGGACATATGAGTTAGTTTCCTTCGTCTATGCATTTCGTCATATGCCGGAGTGCTCGAGCATGCCTTAGTGATTGAGAGATGCTTACAGAGAGGTGGTGGATGGACCAATGAGGCAGAGGTAGAGAGTGGAGAAGACATACCCTCTCGATGGAAGACGTGGAAGAGAAGTAGGAAGGGATTCAGGTGGTGGAAGATACTTCAATCTACTCCCAACACCACCCCAAGAAGTCTTCACTAGGCTCAGGGAGCTTGGGGACAAGGGCATGGATAGTTGTATGCAGTCGAGGCATATGACCCCAGGACAGCAAGGATGATTTGAAGTATAATCTGGGTACTTTACACCTAAGCATCCATAATTACAGACACTGGTGCCAGTCATTCCTTCCTTTCCACATGTCTAGTGCACAACCTTGAGATTCCGGTAGAGCTGTTTACTCAACCCTTATTCTTGGAGACACCTATTAGAGGGGAATCGATGATCACACACCTTTAAAGATAGTGTGATATTACCATTGGAGGCAAGAGTTTCAGTTGGAACCTATTGGGGGTATCATGAAGGCCTTATGACATCATTTTCAGGATATATTGGTTATCTTCGGTCCATGTCTAGTTTGAATTCTTTCAGAAAAGAGTGTGGTGTGTCCATAGTGATGAATTGAGGTTTTCCTTTATCGGTGAAAATGAGACCCAGGCAGCACAGGATGGGCTCATGCATAGGAGGGTAAAACCGATCAGTCGTGATTTAGATAGCCTTACCCTCAGAGTAGTAGATGTTGTGATATTATAATTCCTAGTAGTTTTGGTGGAGTACGAGGAAATCATTCTCCAAGATGTTCTAAGACTACCTCCCCACTAGGAGATCGAATTTTTCATCGACTTCCAGCTGGGGATAGCATTGATATTTTCACCATCATATCAAATGCATCCCATAGAGATGTGTGAGATGAGGGTGCATCTAGAGGATTTTCAAAGGAAGGGGTTTGTGATACCCAATATTTCACCCTAGGTAGCCCCAGTTTTTTTTCCAAGAAGGAAGATGGGAGTTTGAGGTTGTGTGCGGATTACTAGCGCCTAAACTAGGTGACAGTGAAGAACATGTATCCACTAATGAGGATCGATGACCTCTTCGATTAGTTAATAGGGGTGCAGTGGTTCTAAAAGGTTGACCATAGATCAGGTTACCAGTAGTTACGAGTACGAGATGAGGATATAACAAAGAAGTCATTCAGATGCTACTACAGTCACTATGAGTACTTGGTGATGCCTTTCATCCTGACGAAATCCCCTACAGTGTTTATGGGACTTTTGAACCATATCTTCCAGTGGTATTTATATGAGTTCCTAGTGGTCTTCATTAACGACATCCTTTTGTACTCGGCATCAATGGAGGAGCACACAATACACCTACATATGCTTCTAGACGTACTCTGAGAGCTCCGGCTTAATGGGAAGATCTTGAGGTGCTAGTTCTCGAATCAAGAGGTCCAATTTCTGGGACATGTCATCTCAGTAGATGGAGTAGCTATGGAACCAACCAAGGTGGAGGTAGTGTTAGCATGGGACCCACATCAGAGCGTGATGGATGTGTAAATATTCCTTAGGTTTTCAGGATATTACTAGAGATTCATTTTTTATTTCTCTTAGATATCAGCACCGATGACATCCTTGAAAAGGAAAGGGAAACCCATCATGTAGATAGATAAGTTCTAATAGTATTTCATGTAGTCGAGACAGAGTTTGACGAGCACCCTGATCTTGAGATTGTCGGAGGAGGGTGTCGAGTAAATAGTTTTCTATGACACATCAGTGATTGTGCTTGGTTGTGTCCTGATGCAGGGACAGGTGGTGATTGCCTATGGTTCATTCCAGCTAAGACCACACAAGTAGAACCATGTGACCCATGATACTGAGTGGGTAGTGGTAGTCTTCTTGTCAATGATTTGTATGCACTACATTATGGGTGAGTAGTTTATCATGTACTCTGACTACAAGAGGCTCAAATACATCTTATTTCATTAGGATATTATTCTGAGGTAGAGGTGATGTTTATATTTCCTCCTGGACTACAATTTAGAGATCATCTATACTCATGGGAAGTAGAACAAGGTAGAAGACCCTCTTAGTAGGAGATTGAGATCGTAACTGTTGAGGGAGGTGATGTACCAATTGGCCTCAGTATAGTAATCCTTCATGTACAAAGAGGATATATATTACCTTCAGTCGATGGTTTTCACCCCTACACTCTTACAGTGAGTTACTGAGGTACAACTTGGGGATGTTGACTGTGAGGCTTTACGTGCTCATTTATCCACAAGACATACTTTTGATAGATATTCACAAGGTGGGGAGCATGTTTTTATTTTCAGAGGATGCACTGTTGTACCATGGAATTACAGGAGGAGGTTTGGAGTGAGTTTCATACATCCCACTTAGCGGTACACCCTGACATGGAGAAGATGTTTCAGGATCTCTAACGGCAATTCTGGTGGGTAGGCATGAAGAAGGCAATAGTGGAGTTCATTTCTCTGTCCCTTACATGCCAGCAGGTGAAGGATGAGCACTTGGTTTAAGTAAGGTTAGCTCACCCCTTAGAGGTACCTGAGTGGAAGTGGGATAGGATATTGATGGACATCGTGATTGGATTACCACAGACATCCAAGGGGCATGATTCCACCTGGGTGATCGTTTACTGACTCACCATGTTGGCCTAATTCCTAGATATCAGGGAGAAGAGATTTGTAGAGATCACGAGACGCCTCTAAATGTAGAAAATAGGTTGGCTTCATGGAATATCTTTGACAATAGTCTTGGATAGAGATGTCTGCTTATCATCCTAGTTGTGGAAGGTATTTTTGAAGGCCTTTGAGACTTAACTACACTTGAGAATAGTGTTCCATCCTTAGATAGATGGCCAGACAGAGAGGACCAATTAGGATATTTAGGATATTTTTTGAGCTTGTATATTATACTTCGATCATAGTTTGGATGACTACCTACCACTTGTAGAGTTCAGGTACAATAATAACTACCACTCCACCATCAATATGGCGTCGTTCGAGGACTTATACAAGTAACCCTTCTGATCACCACTCAACAGGAAGAACCCTGGAGATTCATCACTCATGGGTCCAGAGATGGTGTGAAATACCACCGAGAAGGTGTAGATCGTATAGGAGTGGATAAAGATAGCACAGAGCTGGAAGAAGTCTTATGTTTACATACGTACGAGACCTCTATAGTTTGAGGAGAGAGACCATGTCTTATTCCAGGTCTCACCATGACGAGGGTTTTAAAGATTTGGTCGAGGAGGAAAATAGTCTCCAAGGTTCATCAAACCTTTTCCAATACTATTTTTAGTTTTCGAGATGGTGTACCAATTATCTCTACCGCCATAGTTGCACCGGGTACATGATTTCTTCCATGTGTCGTAGTAGAGGAGGTACATGCATGACTCATCACACGTCATCGACTGAGGTGAGCCGAACATTGAGGATGGAGCGACCTTTGCAAAGTACCTATTAGAGATCAAGGATCGATAGGAGAGGATCCTTAATGGGAGATTAATTCCATTGGTGCGTGTCTGATGGCATCACGGGGACCTTCAGAAAATCAAGTGGGAGAAGGAGGCTTAGATCCATGCCCAGTACCCACACCTTTTTTAGTAGCCTTGTTTTGGATTTTCGGGGACTCAAATCCACAAGGTGGGGGCAATGTAATCTCTCGGATATTATGTGTATTATTTTTTAAATACTATATGGAATCATTTTTAGAACAATAGAGGAGAAGAAACTTCATTCTGAGGACCAGTCATCCCAGAAGAGTGGTTTGAACTTTTTTAAGCTAAGTTAGTCGGCATGTGTGCATGGTTATGGAAGTTTCCAAATGGATTCGTGGATTAAAAATCTGAGGGTATTGTTGCGTCTAGGACAACTTCTTTACCCAAGAACAATCCTAACAATGACCAGTGTGGGTTGAGGTAAAAAGTTAATTTTTAGATGTTTTAAGTAAAATGAAATAAAACAAAATAAATTGAAAAGTTCATTTTAATTTATTTGGAAAAGTTTTCTGCAACGCAACAATGGGAATATATTTTGATAATTAATGACATAATAAAATTACTCTAAAATAAAAATGTTATCTCATTAATTGCACAGCATAATGGCAGTGACTCAATGTGGCAGAATGATGAAACATGTTCCATACTTTTAATTGGTTAATCAAATATTGGTCATTGGAAGAAGATTGAGTGGAACTCCGGATAATTGTTGGAGATTTGGAGAGAACTCTTGACAATGAATGAAGATGAATCAAAAGTGTGAATCAACCCACCAATAGAGTTGAAGGATCTCAGAATTGATGGGATGACGATCCCTTCATCAGCAATCAATCCCTTATCAATGTAGGGGTTCTGTTTTAAATTGTTTCCCTTCCTCGTCCTTTAATTCAATGATGAACACGGATCAAACCACAAATTGCTTGATCATCACATCTTCATTCTTGTGGGAGGGCTTCATTAGGTTTGTTCATTGGGAATTTATTATTCCATGTTTTATTCTTTTAATTTACACCATTTAAACACTCTAATGAGAGTGGTTTAACATCGTGAAGAATGATAGTGGAGGTTCATTCCTCTTTTGTTTTTTGGATTTCTTCCACCCTCTTCCCTGCATTCTTCGTATTATTTAAGGGGATATGAATAGGAATCATTGTGCATGTGTTCCTTGGTACAACGATCCCAAACCAGAGATTCGACATCATGATGACCCAGAAGAGGTGAAACAACGATAGTGACAGATGAATCGACATGGTTCGGGAGTTCACATTCTTCAAGTGCTCTTTATGAAGGTAAATTAGAACATGTTTTCAAGGCCGATCAGAGGCCAGAAACTGTCAGAATCAAGATCATGATGTCGGGGGACCTAATCCCATGAGTTTCATGATGATCAGATAGCTGGATCAAAGAACATAGTATCACAGGAGGCACGCTGGTGAAGAACAATGATTCTGGAAACTTTTGAAGAACACAGTGTATATCCCTAAGAACACATCATGTGGGACTGGCTCAGTAGAGGCAAGGGTTCCACGTTGCTGAAAGCAATGACACGACATGTTCTCTAAATAACATGGAGTGTGGGTCCTTACGCGGGACTCAATGTGTACCTTATATGATACACTGACACGGAGTGGAGTACATGTCTGTGTACACCACCACAGAGACTGACTAGGCCAACTGCACGAGTTACCCTGTGTATCGAGTACACTTGATGACATAAATGGGTTGAGTCCATGTACGGGCACATGACCGCGCACATGGAACGAACCCCAGTTACTCGGACATGGCATGTGGGTCATTCTACATGTCGTTTAATTTCATTTCCACATGACATGTTCCCTCTAGCTCAGGTCATTACACATGGGAAGTACCCATAGTTGTGAGACGCGACATGTGACCCATTCTACACACCATGTATATCCTATAAACATGGCATGATCTATTTTCCACTATTCCTTAGACATATTTCCTTTGGGTTCTTGCCCATTTTTGTCATTCCCATGATGTTCAGGTATCATTTCCATCCACATGAGTATGATCCCATTAGCAAGACATTCCGAGATAGAGTCAGGTATCCCTCTGAGAGTCTAAGAGAGAGATGTTTTATCCATTCTTGATCCTAAGAGGAGTCAGGTATTGATGTGGCTAATCCTACTGGACATCGATCCTCTACATATCAGCTGAATATGGATGAGTTGTAGTATCCACTAAGACCATGGAAGTGATCCTCATTTGTGTATCGTGATCATGCCTCACTCATGAGTATGTTCTCCTAGTATGAGTGTATCTATATCTCATAGATTTTCTTACAGAATAGTAATTCTCACACGGATGTCATCATATCCTTCAAACTCATGGAGTGAGTTCTCCTGGGTGAGTGCTTCATGGAACCTTCAAACTTAATCCCTTGTATGGGTATGAAATCATGTGACATGTCTCTAGACTACGAGTCTGGGTTTCGAGTATATCTGGATGTGTTTCTCTTTTTATATGTTGAGTAGACATATACTTTTTATGCCAACCACTAATTTTAGAGATATATATGAATTTTTATATTTTAATTAATGATGTTTGTTGAAAATAATCATCTTGTTATGGATTTTAAAAAAAATCCTGACATGAATAGTATATAAATTGACACAAATGAGATTTTAAAACAAAAACTATTTTATTAAATGATATAATAGAGTTTATCAACACTATGTTAATTATAATTTTATAAAATGTATTATTATAATTATTATAGTTATATATAATAATTATAGTTTTTTAGTATTATTATTTTTAAAATATTATAAGTATTTACTAGGTCTTTTTTAACGCTGATAAATCTCTATCTCAATCACTGCTATAAAAAGAACTGATAAAGATTCCTTTTATCAGTTCTTATTAACTTAGTGTTGATAAACTCTATCATTATCAATTCTTTTTTCGAATCATTGAAAAATATATCTTAATCTATTTTAAGAACCTTCACTATCAAGAACCACATTGTGATATCTGAAGCTCTCTATGGTAGCCACCTGCTGTAGACACTCGTCAATGTTGAATCCAAGCTCAAATCTAAGCTATAATCATGGCTCTTACTATTCCTAGGCTTGAATCTAAGGCTCAAACTATTCAAGGGTCAAACAAAACCAAGGCTCAAACAAAATCCAGTTTTTTCAATATCTCAAATTTCCCTTGGTTATCCACTGAACCTTATCATCCCACATCCATATATCCCAAAAATTCTAATTGCACTATCCTATGATAAAACAACCAAAATTACATTGTTTTTTAGATATATTGAAGTGTGTTCTTTCCCAATAGCATGTGTATCTCCTTGGTACAACATTGGTATTGTGGGACTTGAAATATATCAAACCCAATGTTGGGTCCTATTGTTGTGAGGTATAATGGGTTCCCAATACCTATATTCCATGAAATCTACCTCTTTTCAATCATAAAATTTTGAAAAATTCATCTATATAGCAGTCGGTGTTGTTATTAGTTTGGAAAATACCTTTGAAAATAACTTTCTAACATCTTTTTCATATTTTGATTGAGAAATTAATATGCTATGATTTCATTGATTTACCAATAAACTATGTAGAATGCTTCACCAATCATATAAATTTCGATATCATACCTCATATGATTGAAAAAAAAATTCTTTTTTATTTTTCAAATCCTAAAATATTATTTCTTCGACATATATGAGTACCATCATCATTTTATCATTCCCATTATTGATGTAGAGGTTGTGATCAAATCTACCTCACTAAAAACTAAGCTTTCTTAGGTATTAATCCAACCTTAAATTTCAAGTCCTCATTCATTTATTTATCTTATACAAATAATTCTTTAACTATAACACCTTTCTCTCATTTTCATCCATATTATGCCCATATGGTTTCTCAATGTATAACCCCCTTAATAACTCCGTTGAGGAATATATTTTTGACATCCATTTCATATACTTCTAACTGAATCTTCAATTAAATAGAAAATAAAATTCAAATAATTCCCAACCCAGATACTGGTGTAAATTTATCATAAATATAAATTCCATTGATCTAGGATTTTCCCTTTCAAAATATTCATTTTTTATTTTGATCCAATTTTATATAGTCAATGAGTTTATTACTAAATACCCACTTGGTTCTGATAAATTTTTTTGTCTTCTATCCTTGTAACAATTTCTCATGTTAAATTGTTCCTATTCAGATCAACCTTTTCATGCCTAGATTTGATCCAATTATCATCCTTTTAAGCCTCTCCAAATTATTTAGGCGCTACTTGGGAAAATGATTTTTTAGCCTTACTCCATTTATTTTTCACCAAAATGTCTAATCACCAATGAAATTTTATTCATTTATTTATAACATGATTTTATTTCATGAAGTTGATAATAACAATTCATTTTCCTCACCATCAATGTATTATTTTGAGACTACCTCAACCTCGTGTGATCAACCCAATGCTACTCAATTTAACATTAATTTCCTTTATTGTTTCATCATTATTTTAATTATTAACAATCACACCATTCTTATTAGAAAAAATATCTATCAATTTTTTCTTGTCATCATAAAATCATTCTCAAACGTCCCTTTTTTAATTAAGTATTTAATTATCTCATTATCTAATATGATCAATTTTTTACTATGAAAAATAAATTTTCTCTTTCAAAAAAAATTACCAAAAAATTTTAAAGATCTCAAATCAAAAAAATTCTTCGACTAGTTTTATATAACTTTATAAAAATATAGTCATCTTTGAAAAAATAAACAACACTTTAATAATTCTTAAAAATAACTTCATTTATTTCATCACACATCTAGTAAAAACTATGTATGTTTTAATTTAATTTATCTAAAAAATATCATTCTTTAACATTACCTTTTGGTTCCCCCCTTAAGAAAATCTGAATACACTCATTGTAATTCTCACAAATGGGAGACATTACCCATTTTAGCGAACACAATGGAGTTCGACTGTCATACTCATCACTCTAATATCCCGATAAGTTGTTATTCCAATTTTTATCTTCGGACTCATCCCCATTGTCTTTTATGTTCCTTGTACTAATATAAACAATATTCATCATATGGATGACTACTATATTGAATATTTCAAGAAACCTAGATGCATGTCTATAAAATCTAGAGGATGAGTGCTAAACAAAAAAAATGGAATTATAACCGTTCTGAAGATGAGAATATGAGGATGAGAATTTTCTGTAAGTTTCACTTGTGGATAAATTTATAGGATAACACCTACCATTGTGGAGTAATTATTGTCTTAAATTCAATTACCCATTTTCTTCAAATCATAATAAAATACTTTGAAACAATCAAATATTGAGTTTTCCTTATTTGAATTACCTATAACATTCACCATCGATAATGAATATCTTATGTGTATTTATTTATTTATTGAAAAAAATGAATATTTTATGAACCTAATAGGATATGTATACTTTATATTTTGATGATTTAAAGCTTCAATACAAGGTATTTTATTTTATCCTCATACTCCTCACATGTTGATTGATTGTTTTGAGAGATCTATTTGCATTTTTTTTATCATCATTCTTTCTCTACCATCGGCATATCCCTATGGTCAACAATTTTTTCATAGTAAAATCATTATCCATATAATTATTTTATTGTTTCATATTTATTTTTGATTTATTTCTTTTTATAATTACACATATAATAATTTTTTTCTTGTACACATGGATTTTTTTTGAGTTAGGATGCTTTGTTCAAAGCTGATCTTGCTTGTGAGGGATTAGACTTCAAGCCTAAAATTGAAACAATGAATATAAGGGAATGAATCAAAAATGAATAAGACTACTAGGAAGAGGTGAATTACTAATACTTATTTAATTACTTTTGTTATTATTTAATATTATATTGGTAAGTTAGTTTCCTTATTGTTTGTATCTAATAATTTTTTAGTTTTTTTATAATATCATTTGGGAAGTCATTTTTTACTTTTAACTATCTAAAACATACCATGAAATTTATAAAATGATTATTTCAACCAATGTTACCATGTTTTCCAATTTAATTTCCTTTCTTTGTCTAAATTTTAACAATGCATATTGATTCGATGTAATTTTCAAAAAAAAATTTATTTTTGAAATCTAGAATATTATAGGAAGATCATGTTCCCATTGTGGTTAATTTTCATGATATAATGGGCACACGATCTTCCTTTACTCTTCTAACATTAAACAAAGATAAATGTTTTTTGTCTATGAGCATCAAGTCAATACGAAGTGTTGTAAATTCATTATAGAATGACAATAGAAAAGTGTTAATATTCATAGTTAAGATTTTTGTGAGACTTTGGGATTTAAATGAATCAATCGTACTAAAATCTGACACACAGTGTGATTGGTATGACTCCAAGTTCTTCTTTTTAATTAAAATTGACATTAATTTTAGTAAAAATGAAAACTAACATACTAAAAACTGAGAAAACATATTCTAATTATTTTGATAATTTCGGGAGATGATACATAAGACATTTGGGATGAGTAGGAATCATCCTCACCTTGATTTGATTCATGTTCTGACCAATATGAGTCAATCCATCTTTTATTATTTTAAAATTGATATTTTAGTTCAAAAAATATCACTCACTAAAAACATAGAAAACATGCTCGGACTTTCTTAATAAATTAGAAAACAAATTCATATGTCATTTTTGACATGTAACAATCATTATCACATTTAAGCGATACACGATATGATCAGTATATGTCAAAGTGCATGTTTCCAGTTTAAAAATAAATTTTAATAAAAAAACAAGTAAGTTACTCAAAATGGGGGAAACACATTAGGATTTTTTAATAATTAAGAAAAATGGCCCAAGTCATTTTATATTTTTAGGAACCATCTGCACCTCAATATGATGAATGAAGTGATCAGTATGACTTTGAGTGTGTATTTTTATTTAAAATTGACATCAATTTTAGAAAAAAGGGCCATTGACCAACTCAAAAAAGAGAAAACATATTAAAAGTGTTTTTATCCCTTTTTAAAATGACCCACAATTCATTTTAGATGTGTATAATTAATCTTTACCACAATCTAATACATGATGTTCCTGGTATGACTCAATGTGTTAGTTATTAGTTTAAAATTGATAGTTTATTTTGAAAAATGTCACTCACCAAAAACTAAGAAAAAATGATCAGATTTTATTAATAATTTTTGAAATATATTAAAAATTCATTTGTTAAATATTGGAATTAGTCTCCTATAAAACTGAAACACGATGTGATCGGTATGAGTCAAATTGTGTGTTTCCATTTTAAAATGACATCTTAGTAAAAAAGAAAAGCGGTGTACTCAAAACTGAGTAAACACATTAGGCTTGTTTTGATACATTGTGAAAATTTTCCATAAGACATTTGAGATGTGTAGGAATTAGACACACCTCAATCCAATTCATGTTGTGACTGATATGACTCCATGTGCATCTTTTTATTTATAATTTACATTAATTTTAGTGAAAATGACAATTAGCCTACTTAAAACCAAGAAAATGCATTTAGATTGTTTGGATACTTTAATAAAATAATCCATAAATCATTTTTGATGTGTAGGAATCGGCCGCACCTCAATACGACACATGGTGTGACTAGTATGACTCCAAGTGCGTCTTTTTATTTAAAATTTACATCAATTTTTGTAAAAAGGAAAACTGACATACTCAAAATCGAGAAAATGCAATCATATTATTTTATACTTTAGGAAAACTCTAAAAAATTTAATTATGATGTGTATAAATTATAAACACCTAAATATGATGCATTATGTGCCTGGTATGACTCAATGTGTCCATTATCAATTTTTAATTGAAATTTTATTTCAAAAAGTGGCACTCAATGAAAACTGAAAAAACTTGCTCAAATTGTCTTGATAATTTTGAAAAAAGATTCATATGTCATTTTTTGTCTAAATATTCTTATCAAATTAAACCAACACACTATGTGACCATTGTGAGTCAATGTGTGTGTTTTTATTTTAAAAATACATTTTTGTAAAAATATAATAGTGATGTACTAAAAAATGATCAATCACATTCGGATTGTTTTGATACTTTATTAAAATGATACATAAGTCATTTGAGACATGTAGGAATCATACAAATATCATTTAGATGCACGGTATTAACAGTATTACTCTAAGTGTATCTCTTCAATATATAAGAGTCATATTATTTAAAAATGGGCATTACATCACTAAAAATGAGAAAACGAGCCTAGATTTCTTTTTCATCATTCTATCTGCTATTGCTTAATTAATTCCCTTATCATTTTTATCTTATGCTTATTTAGTTAATTTTAAATTTTTCAATTCTTGAAGATGAACATTAAATGGTGTGACATTAAAGAATCAACTACAACTCAATATGATACACAGTGTTCTTTGTATTACTCAATGTTTAGTTTAAAATTAACAATTTTTTTTACCTTATTTCCTTATATTATTACTAACATAAGAATTTTTTTCTTATACAGGTGTATTTTTTGAACAAATAGGGGTTATGATTAACACATAAATGAAAGCTTCTATTTTTGAATGTATGTGATAATATGTACTTATGTATTTCTATAAACAAATGTTTGAAATTTTTATAATATAGTGTTTTTTCTTGTATTTTTATGTAAATTTTATTTCACTTAAATTCTGATTTCGTAATTAATTTTTATGATTTAATGGTGTTTTTGAGGTTGTGGTGTGCTATTAAAACACAGTAAACTAGTGTTATAGTGTTCTATTGCAGCATACTCTAATATACCACTTTATCAGTGCTTCTACAAACACTAATAAAAGATTCCTTTATCAGTGCTTCTAATAGCGCAGATAAAATGGTCTTTTATCTGAGTTTAGAAATGAGAAGATAAAGCTTTTATTTATCAGAACTTATAGAAGTACCGATAAAAGACTAGGGATTTTAATTTCACTCCACTTTTCAACATTTCTCTAGCATTGATAAAGGCCATTTTTATCACTATTAAAGGACTATTTTGTATTATTGAATGTTCATTTCCTTTGTTCCCATCATTGGATCACTTGTATAAATGTTTGAAAGATCATGTAAAATGGGAATAGTTTTCCACAATTGAACTTATATGTTATTAATGAACTTCTATAAGATTAAATGGTCTTATATATCATTTTTATCAAAATATGAGGATGAATCATTAGATAAAACATTAATGATAATTGTTTAGATTATCTTGGTTGTTTTATATCATTAGGTACTAGCTTAGTTTTATTAATTAATATTATGTATATTTATTAGTTCTATAACACTAAATATGTTTTAATATAAATATTAAAATATTTTTTAACCATTATAATGGTTTTTTATTATCCTTGAAGGGGGTACTGGAAAATCAAAACGCATCATCCACAATGGCGGTAAATCGACACATCATGGATGATGTTTTTAATTTTAAAACAAACGGAGACGAGAAGGTTTTTGATGATGAATATTACATTAACATAATTACATTATATTATATATAATATACTATATTTATGGTGTATTTTTGTAGATATAATGTAAATAAAGGATAAGAAAAGAAAAGAAATTAAAAGAAAATAAAAAGAATGCAAGAGGATTTTACCTCTGGAATTCGTCTCTTCAAAAACCTTCTTAACGAACATTGAAATGGTATTTTGGGTGAGATAAACAAGAATATAACATTGGGAATATGTTTGAGAGAGTGATTAGGAAAAATTTGACAATATTCATGGCTTAGAAGGTGTGAGGAGAAGGGGTGGTGAGGTGTGGTATTTATAGTTGAGGCGAGGGGTGTTTTTAGATTATTTTATTTATTTATGTGTTATTTTGTATCAATATTATCAATAGTGATTATTATTATGACTATTTATAGTTACTAGATAATGTTATTTCTTGTTAATAATAACTTACATCACCCATGACTCAACCATGACTCAAAAATTCATTTATTTACTTATAATGTAAATATCATAAATTATCGTACTTCACTATTCACAAAAAATTCATCTATTTTAGAAAAATACCAAAATATTACCCCAAACATTTTTTGATAGATATATTTAAAAAATATAATCCATTTTATTAAATTAATTTCATAAATGTGAGAAACTTAATTTTCCATTAAAATCATCATTTATTTGAGAAACACCAATCTTAGAATTATAACAGATTTTATGACACTTCGATAAATTAATTAAGGTCTCATAAAATTATATTATAATAACAAGTTAACAAAATATTAATTTATGAATCTATTTTTTGAAATTAAATTCGATTTTAAATAATTACATAAATTATCAAATTGTAAATAAACATTTACATTTTTTAAAAATACCAAAATTTGATTTATAATTTTTAAAACATTTATTTACTTATTCTATGATATAAATATATCATATTTTCATTTATGAGAATGAAACAATTTATTTATAATTTTATATGTGGGGTTATTAATCTAATGGTAAAATTATTTTTCCTAAGGGTCTATTTATTATTCTAATGGTTATGTTAATATTTAATAGTGTAACACGGTTTGTTTGTGAAATGTAAACTATCAAATAAATTGATTTTTTTAAGAAGATACATACCATAAAATCATAGAGTTTTATATTCTTCCCACCTTCATAAATTCAATATTCAAAATTCTTCATGTATATTTCCTTCTAATTAGATGTGGGTGTTTATTTTTCATAACATCCTATGGTTCCTACATTTCTTCTTACATTTTACGGGTTCTCCAAAGAACATTTAACATTTGAGCTGTTCGATTTCTCAATACTTTCTCCCCTGTGTTAGGAATTTTGATAGGTTCTTCACAGTATGACAAATAAGGTTCTAGTTATATTTCTTCATCATTGAGTACATGCATTGAGTCTATAAGGTACTTATTTAACATTGATATTTGAAACGCATCATGAACTTTGGAGAGACTTGGAGGAATTTGAAATCAGTAAGATACAAATCTAATTATTTCCTGAATTTTTAATGGTACAATGTACCTGGGGATCAGTTTCCCTTTCTTACCAAACCTTAATACACCCTTACATGGGGATACTTTAAAAAATACATGATCTCCCACTTGAAATTTCAAATCCTTTCGTTGGTTATCAACATAACTCCTTTGCCTAATTTGATATACTTTAATATTATCTTGAATATTATTTACCTTTTTCTTTTTTCTTTAAGATCAGGACCTATGAGTTTCATTTCAAAACATCATACCAATAAGTTGGAATTTGACATCTCTTACTATATAATGCTTCATATGGAATAATATGAATAGTAGAATGGAAACTATTATTGTTGAAAAATTACACAAACTGTAAATAATAATCCCACATAACTTGAGAGTGAAGTGAGCATTATCTCAACATGTCTTCACTACTAAAAATATGGCCTTTATCAGGGCTATAAAAGAGCATTAACAACGCAAAAAAGTACTATTAATCGAGGCGAAGATAAGGGGGGGTCCCTTTTATCAGTGCTTCGAAAAGTACTAATAATGGTACCTTTTATAAGTGCTAAAAAAAGAACTGATAAATGACCCCTTTTATCAGTGCTAAGAAAAAGAGCTGATAAAAGGGGTCCTTTATCAGTGCTTTTTTTAGCATTGATAAATGGGGACTTTTATTAGTGCTTTTAAAAAGCGCTATTAAAATTCAAAAAATTCAAAAAAATTATATAATATGGGGGGGGATAATTATATAATGCGGTGGCAGCTTTTAACAGCATTGGACACCCCCTTTATCAGCGCTAAGTGGACCCACAACCTCACACTCTCCCACGTTGCCTTTCCCGCACATCCCCCACACATGGGCACCTCTTTGCTTCCACCCGAACTCAAACCCATGACCTCCCCCTTGCGTGCCTACACCATTACCACTAAGCTATTTCGTTTTTTATCTATTTAATGATATATGTATTATTTATGTATATATAGTTATATTTATTCGTATATTAATATAGATTCGTATTAATATAAATATATTTAGTTATATTAATACATATATATTTATTCATATATTAATATATATATATATGTTTATTCGTATAATATATATATATATATAGTTATATTTATTCATGTATTAATAAAGATTCATATTAATATAAATATATTTAGTTAAATTAAAACATTTATATTTATTCATATATTAGTGTATATATATATTCATTTGTATATTAATATATATTTATATTTATTTATATATATATTTTTTCTTATTATTTTTTATCCTTATATTTATTTGTATGTTAATATATACTTATAAGATTAGTTTTAAATACATTTATAAAATATGTTTTTTTATGTGTGTTTATAAATTAATAAATAATTACATACATACATATATAAAACACACACACATAGAGACAAACACACACACTCAAACATATATATATTTACGAATATATATATATATATATATATATATCTGTGTATTTGAAAATCCATAGAATGTCAAAACAACCATCACTTCTAATCTAGAATCCCATTTCAACTCCACAAATAGTAAAATTGAAGAAAAGGAAACAATATTTGACATGATATGTAGTACAGGCCTAACAAACATTCGGATAAGATGTTATACATGTTTGAATGTTAACAAATCGGGGTGTCCTGACTAAAAACACAATTTTGGAGGCCTTCTAGGCCTTTTTGGCCTCTAAAATGTGACCGAATCTTTTCTTCTATGACCAACACGTAGATCTCGTTGCAGGCTTTGATTTTCTATGCTGTAGAGCTCAAACAGACACCCGAATAAAAAGTTATGGCCGTTGGAAGTTTGAGTTACATTTTCAACTTATTTTAGATCATTTTTAATTTTTTTTTATTTTTTTGTCTTGCAATTGTTATTAAATGATTATTAATCGATGATAATTAGAAAATTATTAATTAATAATATTTTTTAAAATATTTTATTTCCATTTTCACTAATTTTATTATATATTAAATTTGAAAGTCTATTTATACTTATCTAAAACATATTTAAAAATATATATTATATTTATATCAATATAAATATACTCATATAACAATATATTTTTTCCATGATTTTGTTTTTCAAACAGAAAAATTATCAGTGCTAGGAAAAAGTGCTGATAATTCCCCATTTATCAGCACTACTAAAAAAACCACTGATATAGGGGTCCCCTTTAAGAGCACTAAAAAAAGCGGTGATAAAGGGTGGGCCTTTATCATCTCTAAAATAAAGCTGATAAAGGGTCACTTTTAACAATGCTTTTTTAGCGCTGTTATAAGTGCCCCTTTATCAGCCCTTTTTTAGTGCTGATAAAGCCCCCCTTTATCAGTGCTTTTTTTAGTTCTGTTAAAGGGGTACCGCTTTCCTTGCTCATTTTTGTACTGGTGCTTCCAATGATTGAATAGTATTTTCAAACTATCTTTTGGTTTGAGGATGATAAGTAGTACATGTATAAAGGTCAATATCTAAATCCTTCAAAAGACACTTTTAGAATTTTGATTTGAAATAAAGATCTCAATCAGACATTATCAATTAAGGTTCACCATGAAGTCTTACATCTTCATTAATATAGTCTTTCTAGGATCTTGAATGGAAAATCCTCTCTTATAGCGAGGAAATGTGCAGAATTGGTAAGTGGATCAACAAGTACCCATATTGTATAATTATTTTCTAGATCCTTTGGTAATCCAGTGATGAAGTCCATTGTAATTCCATCCCACTTCTACAAAGAAATATCTAGAACATTCATGAATCCTCTAGTATGTCATCTCTTATCCTTAAATTGGTTAAAAACTAGGAATATTGACACATGGTCAGCAATTTCCTACTTCATATTACCCTGCAAAAAATGTTCCTTTAGATATCTATACATATTGGTACTATGAGGGTGTATAGATAAGTTCCATCTACAGATATCATCCAATAGATCCCTCTTTATCTCAGGTATTGATGTAACACATAACCTCTTTCAAAATTTCATAATTCCATCTTCATACACACAGTCTTCCAGTCTTCCATCCTGATGGACTTTGATTTTATTTTGAAAATTCGTGTAATCAAATTGATATCATTTTTTTTCTCTATTAAATATGGTTTATTACTCATTTTAAAAAGGATTGATGTTTCTTATTCTATAAGAATTTCTGTATCCATATTTACAAAATCCATGAACAGAGGATCTTTCTTAATTCTCATTTGGATTATAAGTCCATGACCTTTTCTAGTTAATGCATCTTCTACCTTATTTTCTATTCCTTGTTAGTAGTGTATTGAGTAATCATAATCTTGGAGTAACTCGAACCATCGTATTTGCCTCATGATGAGTTCTTTTTGTGTAAATATGTATTTCAAACTCTTGTGATCTATATATATCTCATTTCTTTCACCATAGATGTAGTGTCTTCAAATATTCAGATCAAATATTATGGTTGTTAACTCAAGATCATGTGTGGGATAATTTTGTTCGTGAGACTTCAACTACCTTAATATTTTGCATAAGGACCCAACCCAGTCCTTTCTTTGATGCGTCACTATATATTACAAACCCATAATTTCGTAATGGTAAAGTCAAAATTGGATCATTGACTAATATTGTATTCAATTATTCAAAAACCATATACATATTATTCTATCCATAGAAACGTAACCCCCTTACAAATAATCTTGTTTAATAGGTAATCTAACCAGGAAAAATCATGAACAAACTTCTGATAGTAACTTGCTAAACCGATAAGACTATGTAGCTCAGTTATGTTTTTTTGGGGTAGTTCATTCTTGAATTACATTTGTCTTCATGGGATTGAATGAGATTTCGTAATTAGAGACAATATATCCCTGAATTTGTTTTCCTGAATCTAGATTTCACACTTACTAAATTTACCATATAACTCTTTCTTTATAAGAGTCTCAATAATAATCCATGAATGATTCTCTGGGTCTTCAGAGAATTTATAATACACAAAAACATAATCAATGAATAATTTAAAAAAACATTAATATATTACATGAATACTAAGTTAATTATATCCATGAAAATAGAGGGTGAATTAGTTAATCCGAATAGAATTACTATGAACCCATAATGTCAATACCTAGTCTGAAAAGATTTATTTGGAACTTCTCCCTTTACTCAAAATTGATGATACGCACAATGAAGGTCAATCTTAAAAAAATATTTAACTATAGGAATTTTTTAAAACAAATCATCAATTATAGATACAGGTTACTTGTTCATTATTGTAATAAAATTTATTTCATTATAGTCAATGCACTCCCTCAAGGATCTATCTTTCTTCTTTAAAAATAATAGGGGATCCTTATGGAGAAACACTAGGCTGAATAAATACCTTATTACTCAACTAATATAGTTGTTTCTTTAGCTAAAATAATTCCATATTTCCCATTCTATAAGGATTGTTTGGTATTAGTTATTCATGAAGATTAAATCAATGGTAAACTCAACTTATTGCTCTAGGTGATGTCCAGATAATTACTTAGGAAATAAATAAATGTATTCTTAAACAATTATTACATACTCATTTTGAAGATGTTTTTTGGAATACCTATATGTTTTTTTCTCTTCCCCCTCAATAATTTAATTCATTAGAGCTACTAGGGGTGGATCTAGATAAGAATCATATGATGAAGTTTCTTCTCTGAAGATAAATGATTATACATCTTCCTCGCAAATAATAATTTTTTTATTGTTGCAATTTAATTTTGCTTCATTTTCTGAAAACTATTCTATACCATGTATAATATCAAATTCAACCATAGGTATAGTGAAATACTCAAAAAATAAAGAACATCTATATTCCATAATGAGAACTGGATGACACGTTTTTTTTACAACAAGTCTTCCCTTGAGAGTTTTGATGAGAAACTATCTTACTAAATCAATATATAAATATATAAATTTCATATAAAATTAAGTATATATAAAGTAGAAAAATTATCCTGAATAAAATAAATCATTTACTAAATTTGAAGATGGTATTATTGTACCTTCCACCATTTCATTGGGTACTTATACTACAGTTGTGGTGATCGTATAATCTCGGTCATGTCCCCTTAGAATCATCTAGGTTTAATTCGCTAGATTCTTGTGAAATTGATTCAAATAATTCCAAGTTTCATTACTGTTGAATCATTTAACATCATTGGTTTTTTTATAGAATTTTATTCAGTATCTCGATGACCATTTTCTCCACACTTATAAATAACTCCCATGCCTTTCAATCATTTTCCATAATGATTCTTTCCACAATTTTTAAATAATATAAATTGCTTCATTCCCCAATTCTTCTTTGAAACTTCACCCTTTCCATGGTTATTAAAATTCCTCTTCTTTTATTGATTTCCCTTGAACATATAAAATCTAGAAAAATTCCTACTCCTTTTTTATGGAACTTAAAATTTTTCTTCATATGATGAATTTTTTTTGAAGCATGTGACCTTCAATGACTTGGTTTATTACCTTCAATGAAATGATAAATATTGTCTTATAAATCACATATTCTAGACATAACATACCTGGATAGTATTTTTATGTTATCCTCATACACCGCAACACTCTCCTATTCCAATTTATTTATGTTATAAATTTTTAACTTCATATTATTTCATTGATCATGAGGGAAATATTTGTCAACAAATGTTCCTTTAAAATTTTTCCATTACATTTTTTTATTTAATCTTACACAGTGTTTTGGATCAAATACCACCATTAATCAGCATCTCCCTTGATGTAATATACTATATGCACTGCCTTTTCTTTTTTATTTAATCCACATGCTAGAAATATATTTTCAAGGGACTTTATCTATGACTCATCTACCACTGGATGAGTAGTCCTACTAAAAGATGGTGGATTCTACAACATGAAACAATCCAACATAGGTGTAGTATCAAAATTCTTAATAACTTGATTAATTTTTCCTAATATGGACATGATCTTCTCAACTCCTATACTAACTTTGTTGAATCTATCAGTGGGGTAATCCCTATATTTTCTACAGTTGTTGATTCCAATTCTTAAATTAGTTACAATCACTAAATATTGGAACACAATCAATTGGATCATAATCATCACAAGTATTGAGACAAAAAATCCCTATAAATAATTATTATAATTCTCATGTTTGTTTAACATATAGTTTCTAAGGTTTCTATTAAACATTCTCTGAAACCAACCATAATATCTTGAACCAAAAATCCTAGAGTTAGTGTTCATTTTATAACAATAACATAGATTCAAGAGATCACATCATCAAGGATCGATCAGTTTAGTATTCTTGAAGAACTAGATAAGTACTTGGTTCTCTTATTATATTGGTAATTAAAAATATAACCTAAAAATTGAAAAATAAACTTCATCCACGACACTTATTAAATAATTATATCTTTATAAGATAGGGAAGTAAAACAAATAAAGGGTGATCTAAAACATTCCGCAATTGTTATATTAATCAATCATAAGTGAAGAATATTCAATAAGTCATAATCATTTGGGAATGCTAAATAACTAAAAAACACATTCCATCAATAAAATGAGAATGAAACTACATCCAAAGATTTTTTCATTATCAAAATATAATGGAAATTAATAACTATATACTGATTTAAAGAAATGTCTATTTATTGGAAGTCATGTATCTGGACATGAACCATTATTCCATCAAGATGGTTTATGTATGTGGGTAAAATCTCCTCTAGTTCTTCTTGGAAACAAGAACAATCATTTTTTTGCCAACTTTTTTTTCACATGAAATATATCAATGCATCAAGAGGATATATAATAGCAGACCTCACACATCACTTCAATTCCAAATCATTATTTGTACATACATTTATTTCATGGACATTATGGCTTATGAAAATATCCATATTAAGTAGAAATTATGGATTTATCAATATTTTCCCAGTTAAAACAACATTAAAAGAAATCATTGTTTCTAAAAATTTTATACATATAATATAAAAATCATATCCATAATACAATAAATATAGATATTTAATTAAATCTTCAATGAATTATGATCAAGAATAAAATGGAATCATACATACATCACAAATAAGGAGTAAGTGTGAATAAGGAATAAACAAAAGGAATATCATAATGGTGTCAATGAAAGAATGGAATTAAATCATAAATGGACATTTATAATGGAAAACAGGAATAATTCATAATAAATGATGTCCAACTAAAATCAAAACAAGTAAAATTAGTGTTTAAGAAACTTTAAAAATGAGCCACTTTTGTGATATTTAATGAAAATGATTTAAGGGTATTTTAAAATGAGAAAATTCATAATTGTTTGCATAAAACATGAAATTTACATAGATAGATTTTCAGGATAAAAAATTAATTTTATAAAAATAATGGTTTCTTAAAACATATTATGTAGTGTACATGAGAATGGAAAAGAAATTTAGAGTTCCCTTAAATATGGATTGCTTATCTGGATGAATTGACAAAGAAACCTTAAGAAATATTTATTTCCCCATAAAAAAAAGATAAATTGATCCGGATACAAAAGTTTGGAACATATAAAAAAAAATTAGAATATGTTTATAGAAATAAAGAATAATTTCATAGAGGAAATAAGAGAGAAAATAAAACCCAAAGGTAAAATGGGGGTTTGGAATGAATCCCTTACCATATGTCTGAAAGGCTTCTTCACTTATATTGAATATCATGAATAATGAAATTAGATTCATTAATAATTTAATTTATGAAAAATTAAACATGTATTAGATTTATTATAATTTTATTAAGTTCATTTATAGTATTTTTTATGAGTTATAAGATTCAACATCATCGTATTGGAGTTTTCATTTCTTTAGTTTTCATGATTGGTTCACCTGCATACAAGTATAAAAGGTTATGTAAAATGGGAATTGTTATCTTGAATTGAAATTATATGTTATTAATGAAATTATAGAATATTGAATGGTCTTTTATATCATTTTCACCGGGATATGATGATCATTCATTAGAAAAATGCTAATGACCACCATTTAAATTATTTTTTCTTTTTTTTATCATCACACACTAGTTTTGTTTTAATAATTAATATTATATATATATATATTGGTTCCAAGAATAATAAATAAATTTTAATATAAATTATATAATATTTTTTGAAAATTATAATTCCCTTATGACCAGCATTTAAGGCATTAATGAAAATTTAAAATGCATCATCCACGATGGCGATAAATCAATACATCGTAGATGATGTTTTCATTTTTATAATAAAAGTGGGAGGAGAAATAGTTTGATAATGAATATTATATTAACATAATTAAATTAAAAAATATATAAGATATTGAAGATATCATGCTTTTGTTTATAGAGGCGGTTTGGAAATGATAAAAAATTAAAAGAAAATTAAAATAATGAATGAGGATTTTACCTCTATAATTCTTCTCCTTGAGAACCTTCTTAAAGAACATTGAAATGGACTTTTGGGTGATACCAAAAAGAAACAAACAAGTGGGTGAGGTTTGGTAGAGGTATTGGGAAGATATTTTACGAGCTTCAAGGCTTATAAGGTGTGACAATAACTGGTAATATTTATAGTGGAAGAGAGGGGTGTTTTTTGATTATTTTATTAATTTGTTTATTATTTTGGATCAAGACTATCAAAAATGATGATTATTATGACTATTTATAGTAACTAGAGCATGTTATTTTTAGATAATGGTCACTTACATCACTATTTTCTCAACCATTACTAAAAAATTCATTTATTTATTTATAATGTAAAATACTGTAATTTATCAAATATCCTTATTCCCCAAAAATTCAACTACTTTTGAAAAATACAAAAATACACGCTAACCATTTTTCTATATTTATATTTGGAAAATGGATTAAATTTTATTAAAATAATTATATAGATATGATAATTTTTTTATTAAAATCATCATTTATTTGAAAAATACGTATTTAAGAATTCTAACTAATTTTATGAAATTTTGACAAATTAATTACGGTCTCATAAAATTTTCATAAAATCATAAGACAAAAAATATCAATTTTTTAATCTATTTTGTGAAAATAAAATTATTTTAAATAATTTTCTTAATAATAAATTTTTAAATAAACATTTAAATTTTAAAAAATACCAATAATTAATTTATCATTTTAAAACATTTCATTCTTATTTCATGATATAAATATATCCTATTTTCATTTATGAGATACCAAAATTTTATTTATAATTTTATAGGTGAGTTTATTATTCTAATACTCACATTACAATTCTTAAGGGTTACATTAATATTCCAATGGTCATAATAATATTTAATAGTATATCATGGTTCATTTGTGTAATGTAAACTATCGAATAAAATCAATTTATTTGAGAAGATACATACGATAAATTTTTTGGGTGATATATAATTCACATAAAAGAATAGTATAAATATATATATTACTGTTTATTATTCTATGGATCTCTAGATTATTATCACTATGAAACATTTGTATATTTTCTATAGGAATTATTGGTGAATTAAATCTAGAGGAAGATAAATTAAGAATAGTAATAGTGAGGTACAATTCCATATAAAAGTCATACCTAGTTTTTGAATTTCCTAATGCATTAATTTATGATCATAATAGTTGTGTAGGGTTTTATTTTTATCATTTTGGGTTTCATCGTCACCACATGATGAAAGGCCATTCATTTTTAAGAAAATTTCAAATACTTTCACTTTAAATTTTTATCCCACCCATGGAAAATATAAAGGTCATGAAAAATTTATGTTTTGATCATGCATGATGGAAAACAAAAAAGGAATCAGAAGAGGAATCATTCCCTCCATTATTCATTTCCATTTATTCTCTCATTAATCCCTCCACCTCTATACCACATCACCAATATTTATCTAAAAATATTAAAATATTTTTAGTTAAACAATTTTTTGTTTTTCAAACAACGACCGGAAGAAATGTTTGATCTACAACTCATTACCTAATCATTTTAAATATACATTTCCTAAGAAAAACACATTGTTCTAGACTCAACTATGATATCTTAATTTTCATCCAATATCCCTTTTAGGATATATTAATGTCATCAAACATGGAAAAATATTTATTCGTTAATAAATATTTGTTATTTCAAATAATTCATTTACCTTAGAAAACAATAAAAAAATAACCCAAGGGTAACCAAAAAATTCTAAGACTAAAAAAACCATAAATTTTTTTCACGATATTTTTTACAAAGAAATTATCATTTTACTATTTTAAGGTCTTAAGACTTGAATCTAAAAAATAAGAAACGTATCGATTACAAAAATATAGGCATCACTACACAAGATATTCACATGATATGTATGGATGGTTAACATATTGTGTATGGTGGAATGACATGACGCCAGGCCACTAAGGTGCATGTCTGACTATCTATCAAGTCCCAAATGCTATGTCGCCTATACGGGGAATTCCATAATGGTTGAACCCATGTGACTAGACAAATGAATTAAACACTCATCCCCTCAATGAGGATCTCATGATTTTTTTTAGTAGAGTATATTCCACATATAGTATTATCTATATTTTATCACATGAGAATCAATTTTGGATAAATTAATAGTTACTTTTGATTGTATTTCTATGTAGTATGTGATGGTATGATATTATTTTACATCAAATTTGGTTTATGAGGCATTTTGGGAATTCAAAGGATCCTAACTTAGTATAGTTTATGATAGGGTTTAAGTAAGGTGTCCCTAGCAAGAACAGGGCTGAATGACACTAAAGACAACTTGACATTAGGGAATGGTTTCCCCATATTTTTTAAAAGGTAATAGAGTTAGTAAACTCCTCCTACTCCTCCTCCAATGGCCCGAAGGCCTTAATTTTTAATTTATTTTGATAATACACCTTTAAAGGGATGAGGTGGAACCCTTACAAGTCCCATAGGCATAAGTATTACATGACCCATAGGGCTTAGAAAAATTCATTTCCCATAGTCTTTAAACATTACATAAAAACCAGACTAACTACTTGAAACTACTCCTCCCTAGCATCTTCATCATGAAATTAGCTCTCCACCTTTGCTTGGTTTTTTGTCTAAGATTTCTGATTCATGCACAGTCTTGTCTTGATGGAAGGTGTTATACCCTCTCATTCGTGCAATCCGTTTAGCTTTTGCTATTGTGAAAACTCCTTGCTCATCCCCCTTCTGGAGCTTCTTCCTTGTTGGTTGTCGGGTTTGCATATGCAATTAATGTGGCCCAAAGGCCGTGAGGTGGCCTAAAGGCATTACTAACCTGAAGGCCTGGGTGGCTCAAAGGCCTTAAAGGACTCGGGGACTAAATCGATGGCCCAAATGCCCAAACGGGGGAATAGTCTCAGCTGCTATAGTGCCAAAATGTACACGCTACAGTCCCCACTATAGTGCTCCTATAGTACTGCTACAGTTCCCCAAAATATGCCTCCATCATGATTTGATCTTGAGACACTTTTATGCACTTAAGGAGTCCTCACCAACTAGGCTGAGGCTCATATTCCATAGAGTTAGTAACCTAATGTCCAAAAAATAGATGAAAGGGTGAGGGCCCTTTATATACACTATTGAGTGAGTAACCCCTTAAAGGCCTCAAGCATGTGTCCTCTATTAAAGCCATTTCTAGCATAAATTCAATACCCCTTATTCCTGAAATGGTTATAGCCCACTGTAAGGTTTGTTAAGTACTAATTCAATATATATTTTCACTCAATGTGGAGTGGGTCTATAAATCCCCGAAGCTGGGCTTCCGAGTTCAGCACATATAAATGTTTTTTATTTTCTAAAATAAAATAATTTGGATAAATACCCAAGATTTGTTACATACTAGAATCTTTTAAGTGTCTAGGTTTGGGAGAATTACATACATTCCATACAACTTACAAAACTGTACAAAATACAATCATATAAATCGAAGGGCTTCACATGTGGGGCCTCCACAAAATTATTCTTAATAACATTTGAAGAATAAATTAAAAACAAAGGATGATAAATTATTTTTCCCAATAATGGTTTTTATGATTCTTGTTACAAACATTGAAAAAATTCATTTGAAAATAATTTCAAAAATACATTAGATAATACCTTTTGAAAACATTATTTAAATTACTCTCGCCTTAAAAATATTATATCACTTATGAAAATACTTAAGTTCAATGATTGTTTTAAATATATTTCATTGATTTTTATGAATACATTAAGCAAGATTCCGAAAACAAAACATTGAGGCCACTTGAAACAATGATGGTGGTCTTGGGTCTACCCACTTCACAAGGGATGGGTTCACTCCCTAATTCCCTACCATATTTACTATGTTCAAGTGCTGAATTTTATAAAAACTTTTCAATATTTCTTTACTTATATATACTTTCACTGGAGTTTTTTATTTTGAAAACATGTCAATGCATTAAAATAAATATTAACACTTATATTTATATATAAGTATATATATAAATATATGGACATTCATTAGATATCACTTGTGAGTTTTTTAATACCAAAAATCATGCCATAAGCCTTTTCATGAACAATCTATGTATTCAAACTTTCTTTGGTAATTTTGGGAAATAAATTTTATATAAAGTTTTAAATTTTATCATTTAAAACACAATATTAAATAAGAATATTAAATACATATTTTCTTTATTAATTCTAAGTATAAAATAACTACATGATTTTATAAAATCGTAAAATAAAATAAATAGAAAATGTAATATGTTATACATAAAAACAATTATCTTCTTATAATAATCACTTGAAAAAAATAGTCATGTTTTTCCCATAAAATTATAAAAGAAATATTTTAAATAAAACATTTTAATTCTTGGAGAAATCCATGTACTTTATAATTTCCTAGTTAAACCATAAAATCTAAATGTAAATCCTGAATTTATAATGAATTCAAAGAATTTTGATGTAATGAATTACACATGGACATGACTATATAAAAAAGTGACATCCTTAATTTCAATATAACCTGATTACATGCTTAAATTTCTATGTGAAATATTTTAGAAACATGAAAATAAACTTATAAAAATTAAAATAAACATTTCTTCTGTATATATATATATATATATATTAAATTTGATTATATCAGGATTTGGAATGAATTAGCTATACATTTAAAATCATGAAATGATGAACAAACATATATATATACACACATGAAATTATAAGTCTTTGAATAAAATAATATTGAAAATTGAACTAATCATATGTAACACCCCAAGATTTTATAGTGTGTTATTTCTTCCAAATAATTCAATAACTTGCACTACACCCAACACTGAGTTCAAGCGCACCATGACTTACCAAAAAAGCCGTTAAAAAGAGGTTATGAATACTATTAACTAAATTTTAAACATTATATAATCCTTATAATTTTATAATCCATATTATGTGTTTCTTAGACATAATGTAAGAACAAATTCCTTTTTCTTCAGATAAAAGAAGTATTTTCCAAAAATTCACTTTTACCAACTTTAACCATTTTTAAATCCAATATTTTAAACTTTTATATATTCAATTTGACTAAATAAATTTATTCTCTAGAATGGGGACATAAAAAAATTTACTATGTAACACCCCAAGCTTCTACGGTACGCTTCTCTTTGAATAATGTGATAGCGTGTATTGTACGCAACATCGAGTTCTAACACACCACATCCAATCAAACTAGCCGTTATGAATAGTAATACCTACTTTTTGAAATTATATATATTTTATATTTCAAAATGGACTTCATTTTTGGATTTGGAATATCAAAATTATCCTAAGTTGAATTTTTGGTACTTTTCTGAGCACTTCCAATTTTTATGAATAGTGAAAAATACTTAAAAACAAATTTTTTAATCAAAATAATTTATAGTGATAAATTATACTATTGAGTGGTTTTAAAGTATAATTATAATATATTTTTACCATTTTATCCAATGGTGTTCATTATAATTAATTGCACTTTGAAATTTGACATAAACAATTGTCAATCTTTTGATATATATTGTTTCTTAAAAACACGCTATTTGTTGTGACAACGGGAATTAATTATAAAATTAATTGATGAAACTTATATGTTTGTAATTTTATAAAATAGAAATTATTTTTGAATTCGGAATATCAACTATAGCATAGGGTGAAATTTTGGCATTGTTCTGAAAAACTTCAATTTTTTATGAATAGTGAAACTACTAAGTGAGCTAAAAAACTGAATTTTTCATAAAACATAATTTTACCGCTTCTGTGATTAGAATTTAGAAAATCCGAGAGACACGGTTAATATCAATGAGTAAAATGTGGTTCAATGAGATGAAAATAATTTTTGGTGAATAGTAACTTTTTTACTTTTATTTACCACGGTTAAAAGTAAATAGGGTAATTAAGGGTAAAAATGATGTTAATATTACCCTAACACATGTCATAATTTTATTGGACAAGTGTATCTCGACAAAAAACAATCTTAGGAATAAAATATTATCATTTAGGTCAACTTAGATCAGATTAGGACATTTATTATTATTTAATTCAAAGAAGAGTTAAAAAAGTTAAAATCAAAGTTTATTTACTAAATCATTTTTAATATGGGGTTATACATAAGATAAATTCTATTGTAAATATTCATTATAAAGGTAAAAATATTTCATACATAATTATATTTTATTTATAACTTTTAGACATTATATAATTTAATTTATTTATGACAGAGTGATGATGCAGTAATTACCTAATTAATGAAAAATTAGAATAATTGATATTATAAATACCCAAATAAATATAAGTTGAGACTTTTTATGATATAAAATAATTTTCTATGTTAATATGACATGTTAGGATTTATTGAATTAAATTTTTTCGAAGTAATAATTCTTTTATGATTTTTACAAAAAATCAATTATTGAATAGTGTCAAAATTGACATAAAAGGGTTTTTAAAACAAATATTATATTATCAATAGATATTAAATTCCTAAAAATCTAAAGTTCAGCCAAGAGACTTATATCATGATAGGTGTATCATTAATGGACCACTTGGGGGTCTCTTGGATTTATATAGTAAGTTTATTAACCATATAATATAAAAATACCAAGAGACATTGTAAAAGTAAAACTAATTAACTAAGAGATAATACTTAAAGATAAGGTTAATATAATGACTCAAACCTGTATAAATTCTATTGGTTGAGTAGTTTTAGACCCATCCCCACATTATACTTTAAATAACCCTCTTTGGATCCATTAGAAACTGAATATGAATTTATTAAAAAATAATATTTCTAGCTTTTCCAAAGATGCCCCTCACCCCTCTTATAAAATGGAACTCTCCCTTCTCATTAACTCACAACTTCAAAGCCTTTTGGTTCGGCCAAACTCTTCCCAAATACTATCTCAACTTCTCTCACTTCATTATAGAGGCCTTCGTTTATTCAGAAAGCCAACTTAAGGAGCCCTTTTGATCAAATCAAAAGGAAGAACCCGAAGAAGAGGTAATGATTTCACCACCCTTTTTCAAGTTCCTTTCTTCTTCCACTTCTTATTTCTTTGTTATTACCATTCTAAAATAATAACTCCAGTATATTATATATACTTTGATGTTATTATAAAATTTTACAACCATATTTTATTATTCTATCCATCCTTTGAATAACATGTCACCATACGTGCGTACGTACGGCTTACCGTCACCATGTCGTGGTGTAATTGTTATTCAATAAATTATTATTTGGATGGGTACAATAATGATGTGTAATTCATGTAAATAATAAATATAACATGATAATGATTCTGTATATATGATATACCATCCAATTACAAATTATTTTATTATCAAAAGAATGATATTGTCGCTCATGCGTACGTACGGACTACCGTCTCCACGAACACGATGAGATTCATTCTCCATCGTATCCATTCAAGTATAATTCTAATTTGATGATTAATAATAGTATCTAAGGACTTGACATCATTATGTATATGATTAAGATACAACTTATCCCAGACAAACACGACTTACGTAACAAAACATATCAAAGAAAACGAGTAAGTTAACACCCGAAACAACGATAATACTAAGATATTATTAACAAATCAATGTTAAAAGATCATATATGATATCATATTAATGTATATGATTATTTTATAATTTAATAACAATTATATCACCATTATACAAGAGGTTAACCTACCCCCAACCATGGAAAAGTAAAAGGTAAGGGTTTATTTCACAATCTCTTCATTATCCGGGGTTGTTTATACGTAATAATCTACAGGGATCTCTTTATCATCCACATCCAAGTTTCTTGAAAGTGTATTTAAAAACATTATTACTATTTTACAGAATATGAGTTAAATTCATTTATACCCTTGTTTGACTTTTCATAATATGTTTATAAAGGAATCTTTCCGTCATTTTCCAAACAAGGTCCTTTTTAACCTTTTCGACAGAATTAAGGTAAGAATTTTTTTAACTTATAGGGAAGGTGAGGCTAATCTCCACTGTTATTAAACCTTTGAATCATTTCTTATACTCTTATAAGGATATTTTTAAAATAAAGGTTTTCTTTTATAATTATGTTTTTTTAAATGATTTGAAAAAAAGAGATATTTCACTCCATTATATGAAAATCCAGTGCAAATGTATACGTATTTAACGCAAGCTTAAAAATGTTTTTAGAAAACCCGACTCTCGAGTGTGGTAGATAGGAAGGGATTGGGCGTGGACCCATCACGGCCTGTAATTAGTCGAGCAGTCTCAAAATTAGTTATTTTGTTTTCAGAAGCTTGCATAATGTTTTCAGAAAAAACACTAGAGTATATTTGGGAAATTTTAAACATAAGTATCTTAAAAAAAATTCATTGGTAGGTCTCATGAGACAAACTAGTGTCTTGGAACAAGGCCTTGGCAAAATCTTATTTGTAGTCTTGGAACGAGGCCTTGGCGATGTGGTTATGATAATCTTGCATTATGCATTCCATCATTATGAAAGTGGTTATTGATATTGCATGTGATTATTCGATTAGTAGAATATCCAGGTGAATAAGTAAATGGAAATTATTTCATTTTATTTTTGCCATGCTATGTTGATGTTAAATCTTAAAAGGCTTTTGTTTTAGTTATACATTTCCTTAAATGTTTATGATTATTTATGAAAATTTATGCTGTATTGTTTACCCTTACGGAGCGTTTGAGCTCACCCTTTTCTATGTTTTATTTTTCCCAGGATTCCAAGAACTATATTGTGATTGATATGCAGGGTTAAGACAAGGGAATAATGGAATTCATAAAGGATTATTTATGTTGTTTTGTATGTTATGAAGTGTAATGGAACATTCATGTATGTAATCTATTTTCCAAGACTGCTAAACTGATCGGCCCTTTGGGACTTGATTCTTTGTAATAATACCAATGTATTAAAATAATGCACCGACTCTGGGTCACTGTGGTCGGGGGGTTACAGTTTGTATTAGAGGAAGTTTAGCAATAACATTAGAAACTAGATTTAGATAAACTCTGATAAGAGCACATAGCCCTAAGATAGACTTTGAGGATTAGTATAGAAGAACTTCCTAAAATTTTGGTATTGTAGAGATTTTTTGAGTTTTCCGAGCAATACATCCCTGTCTGGATACGAGCAGGTAGAGGCGGCTCTGGCACAGATGTACCTAGGGGTAAAACCCGAAAACACTGCTTTAAGCTAGACTCAAACAGGAACTGGTGCAAGACAACGGGGCTTGCTACACTCTTGGTTACGACACTCCCGAGGGATATGCTTAGGATAATTCTCATTTTCTTTACAAACCATTATGAAGGGATCATGAGTATATACTTACTCAAAGAAAACATTTTTATAATTATGTATTATATCCATAAACTGTTCAATTTGCATTAGGTATTTTACAAGTTTGGAATTATTCATTGCAATTCATAAACTAACCTAGTTTATGATATTATATAAAAATGGTGCCCAGTAAAAGAAATGTGAACTCCAGTAATACGTATTATCCAAAGAGTAAGAGGGATCATATGTTTCATGGTATTAAGCCATCATTTAGAAGGGAAATAGTCTCCCACGTATTATCATCATATGACGAAATAGTATCATGTGTGGATAAGATAACTAAAGAGTTTTCTAAGTCCTATCAATTTGAAGGGAAGAAAAAGAAGAAAAGGATGGAAGAGAGAAAGATGGATAAAGGGAAGAGGGAAAATAAGAATTTCCCCATATGTGATAACTGTGGGAAGAAACACCCTAGAACTTGCCTGAAAGGAATGGGAGTTTCTTATATGTGTGTAGGAAAAAGGGCACCAAGTATGTGACTGCAAGGGTAAGAAAATGGTTTCAAATGTATAATGCTTCATTTGTAAGGAGTGTGGACACTACGCGAACCTATCATCAGACTATGCCACAAATGATGCTATTGGATAACAATCAGGTTATGATACTACCATAGATGAAGAGAAATGATTATAGTTCTTATGTTGATTATGTCATTTGAGTATTGTATCAGCAATTTACTTGTTATAATAATTATGGAGTATATAAGGATTGTACTACAGTACTATTTCATTAAGGATTTGAGATTTTTTGGTACTAAGCAAGGTGGCTCTACAACATGTTAAACTTTTTGGAAATTACATGGTTGAAGGAAAGATAAACCTTAATATGGTCCTAATATTGAGGTACTTATTTGGGAATAAGATATTGTTGATTTGGGTAAATTATATTGGATATTCTTGACTACCTTGAAACTGATTAAAGATTTGTATATTCCATAATTGTTGGAGTTTACAACATTTTCGGATGGATGAAGTATAACCATCATTCTATATGGAATAAGGGAGCATGAATGTAATCAATAAAGATTATGGTAATTCAGGATGTTTCAATGTTTTAAAAGAATACATGATGAAGGTATTCATATGCTATTATGGGGTAAAAAGGATCTACATTATGTTTACCTTCCTTATAAATGTTAGACTATGAGTTTGGATAGAAGTATTTTGGATAATTCTATTTTGAGATTAATTTTGGATTGCTATAAAAGGAAAACCCGGATGTAGGGCGGCAACCCGTCGCGACCGACAAGGCCGCAAGACTTGAACCCGCAACCGAAGGGCAACAAGGGTGTATCACCTACCACTGGCCCACGATATGTCCTGGATTAAATAATGTAGTTTTTTTTAAAAGATCTGGTAGATGAATTATAAATTCATTTTTTTACCCCTATACGAATAGTATAAATAGAATTTTTTTACGTTCTATTATCTCTTAGAGTGAAAAATGAGTTTTTTGGTAGAAATTAGTTAAAGGATGGAACTCTACTTGTCAAGAATATATTTTTCTTCTTCTCTTATTCTATGAAGAAATTAATTATTATACTTTATTTAAGGAATCCTAAAACCAAAAATGTGTTATCCTAATACCCTATGTATTGTTGAACCGATGGTATTTCAAATCATCATAGATTGATTAATATAAGGACCTCAATTTTACACTTGTTTGTGATTTATGACCTTAATCACTACCTATAAATATTTACGTTTTTCCTCCAATTATATGTCTCTAATTTCCACCAATGTTCTCCTAATCAAGATCATAATTTGGTGGTGACCCTTTCATTTCTCTTTTCCTCATATTAAGACTAAATTTTAGTAACCCAATTTCCGATGTGGGTTTTCCCACAAAGATATTTTCTATTTTCAACCTTTTATTTTCAAAGAACAATTTCAAATTGCAAGGATGCAATTTATTGAAGGAGGGGAGAATGTAACACCCCAAGATTTCATAGTGTGTTATTTTTCAAAATAATTCAATAACTTGCACTACACGCAACACCGAGTTCAAGCGCACCATGACATACCAAACAAGCCGTTCAAAAGAGGTTATGAATAGTATTAAATAAATTTTAAACTTTATATAATCCTTATAATTTTAGAATCCATATTATGAGTTTCTTAGACATAATGTAAGAACAAATTCCTTTTTTCAGATAAAAGAAGTATTTTTCAAAAATGCACTTTTACCAACTTTAACCCTTTTTAAATCCAATATTTTAAACTTTTATATATTCAATTTGACTAAATAAATTTATTCTCTAGAATGGGGACATAAAAAATTACAATGTAATACCCCAAGCTTCTACGGTACGCTTCTCTTTGAATAATGTGATAGCGTGTGTTGTACGCAACATCGCGTTCTACCACACCACAACCAATCAAACTAGCAGTTATGAATAGTAATACCTACTTTTTGAAATTATATATATTTTATATTTCAAAATAGACTTCATTTTTTATTTGGAATATCGAAATTATCCTAATTTGAATTTTTGGTATTTTTCTGAGAACTTCCACTTTTTATGAATAGTGAAAAATACTTAAAAACAACTTTTTTAATCAAAATAATTTATAGAGATAAATTATACTATTGAGTGGTTTTAAAGTATAATTAGAATATATTTTTACCATTTTATCCAATGGTGTTCATTATAATTAATTTCACTTTGAAATTGGACATAAACAATTGTCAATCATTTGATATATATTGTTTCTTAAAAACACGCTATTTGTTGTGACAACGGGAATTAATTATAAAATTAATTGATGCAACTTATATGTTTGGAATTTTTTAAAATAGACATCATTTTTGATTTCGGAATATCAATTATAGCTTAGGGTGAAATTTTGGCATTGTTCTGAAAAACTTCAATTTTTGATGAATAGTGAAACTACTAAGTTATAGTTAAAAAACTGAATTTTTCATAAAACTTAATTTTACCGCTTTTGTGATTGGAATTTCGAAAATCTAAAAGACACGGTTAATATCAATGAGTAAAATGTGGTTCAATGAGATGAAAATAATTTTTGGTGAATAGTAACTTTTTACTTGTATTTACCACGGTTAAAAGTAAATATGGTAATTAAGGGTAAAAATGTTATCAATATTACCCTAACACATGTCCTAATTCTATTGGACATGTGTATCTTGACCAAAAAAACCTTAGGAATAAAACATTATCATTTAGGTCCACTTTGATTAGATTAGGACATTTATTATTATTTAATTCAAAGAAGAGTTAAAAGAGTTAAAATCAATGTTTATTTACTAAAACATTTTTAATATAGGGTTATACATAAGATAAATTAGATTGTAAATATTCATTCTAAATCTAAAAGGATTTCTTACATAATTATAGTTTATTTATAATTTTTAGAAATTAAATAATTTTATTTATTTATGACACATTGATGATGCAGTAATTACCTAATTAATGAAAAATTAGAATAATTGATATTATAAATACCCAAATAAATATAATTTTAGACTTTTTATGAATTAAAATAATTTTCCAGGTCAATATGACATGTTAGTATTTATTTAATTAACTTTTTCTGAAGTAATCATTCTGTTATGAGTTTTACAAAAATCAATTATTGAATAGTGTCAAAATTGACATAAAAGAGTTTTTAAAACAAATATTATATTATCAATAGATATTAAATTCCTAAAAATATAAGGTTCGGCCAAGATACTTATATCATGATATTTGTATCATTAATGGACCACTTGGAGGACTCTTGGATGTATATAGTAAGTTTATTAACCATATAATATAAAAATACCAAGAGACATTGTAAAAGTGAAACTAATTAACTAAGAGTTAATACTTAAAGATAAGGTTAATATAACGCCCCAAACCTGTCTAAATTCTATTTGTTGAGTGGTTTTCGACCCATACCCACATTAAACTTTAAATAATCATCTTTGGAGCCATTTGAAACCGAATATGAATTTATTATAAAATAATATTTCTAGCTTTTCCAAAGATGTCCCTCACCCCTCTTATAAAAGGGAACTCTCCCTTCTCATTAACTCCTACCTTCAAATCCTTTTGGTTCGGCCAAACTCTTCCCAAATACTCTCTAAACTTCCCTCACTTCATTCTAAAGGCATTATTTTAGTCATAAATCTAACTTAAGGAGCCCTTTTGATCAAATCAAAAGGATGAACCTGAAGAAGAGGTAATGATTTCACCACCCTTTTTCAAGTTCCTTTCTTCTTCCACTTCTTCTTTCTTTGTTATTACCATTCTAAAATAATAAATCCAGTATATTATATATACTTTGATGTTATTATAAACATTTTACAACCATATTTCAGTATTCTATCCATCCTTTGAATAACAAGTCACCATACGTGCGTACGTACGACTTACCATCTCCACATCGTGGTGTAATTGTTATTCAATAAATTATTATTTGGATGGGTATAATAATGATGTTTCATTCATGTAAATGATAAATATATAATGATAATGATTCTGTATATATGATATACCATCCAATTACATTTTATTTTATTATCAAAAGAATGATATTGTCGCTCATGCGTACGTATGGACTACCGTCTCCACGAATGCGATGAGATTCATTCTCCATCGTATCCATTCAAGTATAATTATAATTTGATGATTAATAATAGTATCTAGGAACTTGATATCATTATAGATATGATTAATATACAACTTATCCATGAAAAACATGACTTACATAACAAAACATATAAAAGAAAATGAGTAAGTTAACACCCAAAACAACGATAATATTAAGATATTATTAAAAAATCAATGTTAAAAGATCATATATGATATCATATTAATGTATACGATTCTTGTATAATTTAATAACAATTATTTAACCATTATACAGGATTTTAACCTACCCACAACCAAGGAAAAGTACAAGGTACGGGTTTATTTCACAATCTCTTCATTATCCGAGGTTGTTTATACATAATAATCTACTGGGATCTCTTTATCATCCACATCCAAGTTTCTTGAAAGTGTATTTCAAAACATTACTACTATTTTACAGAATATGGGTTAAAGTCATTTATACCCTTTTTGACTTTTTATAAGATGTTTATAAAGGAATCTTTCCGTTGTTTTCCAAACAAGGTCCTTTTTAACCTTTTTGACAGAATTAAGGTAAGAATGTTTTTTTAAATTAAATAGAAGGTGCGGTTAATCTCCACCGTTATTAGACCTTTGAATCTTCCCTTATACTCTTATAAGGATATTTTTAAAATAATGGTTTTCTTTTATAATTATGTAATTTTTAAATGATTTCAAAAAAAGAGATATTTCACTTCATTATATGAAAATCCAGTGCAAATGTATACGTATTTAATGCAAGCTTAAAAAAGTTTTTAGAAAACCTAACTCTCGAGTGTGGTAGACAGGAAGGGATTGGGCGTGGACCCATCATGTCCTGTAATTAGTCGAGCAGTCTTAGAATTAGTTATTTTGTTTTCATAGGATTGCATAATGTTTTCAGAAAAAACACTGGAGTATATTTGAGCAATTTTAAACATAAGTATCTCCAAAAAAAAATCATCAGTAGGTCTCATGAGACAAACTAGTGTCTTGGAACACGGCCTTGGAAAAATCTTATTTGTAGTCTTGGCACGAGGCCTTGGCTATGTGGTTATGATAGTCTGGAATTATGCATTCCATCATTATGAAAGTGGTTATTGATATTGCATGTGATTATTCAATTAGTAGAATATCCATGTGAATAAGTAAATGGAAATTATTTCATTTTATTTTTTCCATGCTATATTGATGTTCAAGTTTAAAAGGTTTTTGTTTTAGTTATACATTTCCTTAAATGTTTATACTTATTTATTAAAATTTCTGTTGTATTTCTTACCCTTACAGAGCGTTTGAGCTCACCCTTTTCTATGTTTTATTTTTCCCAGGATTCCAAGAACTATATTGTGATTGATATGTAGGGTTAAGACAAGGAAATAATGGAATTCATAAAGGATTATTTATGTTGTTTTGTATGTTATGATGTGTAATGTAACATTCATGTATGTAATCTATTTTCCAAGACTGCTAAACTGATCTGTCCTTTTGGACTTGATTCTTTGTAATCATGCCAATGTATTAAAATAATGCACCGACTCTAGGTCACTAGGGTCGGGGCGTTACATCATATATATATATGTTCATATAATATATACATATATATAATACACCCATAAAAATATTCACATGATTTTGAAGTTATTAATCATAGTGTATGAGAAATATTACATAACTACATATCATTATTAAAAATAAAATTTATAAATATATATCTAAAAGTCATGAAAAACAATTATAAACAAGGAATTAATTAAAACACATATACACCATTATATTCATAAATATAAGTATGGAAATCATGATGTAAATATTCAGGGATAATGGAATCAACACCCACATAAATGTAAATGTTCATAAAACATAGAATTGAAACCAAAAATATATATAAATATATTAATCATGAGCATAGATCCTAAAATCATAAACTGGTGTTGTTCTGAAAACATTTCATATACATAATAATTGTTTTAAAAAAATAAAGGAAGCAACCCCCTTATTAATTCAAAAATCCAGAACCATAATATGAAAAAAAAATTAATATCACCCTTACTTTAAAAAGAACAATGGAAGTTTGCACTCTTCTTCTTGAATCATGAAATAAGGAAGATATGATATGGTGTGTGTAAAAGACTATGTCTAAATCCCAAATTTGGAATTGGTATTTTAGAGATTGAAGGATGTAATTTGTAACAACAACTACTACTGCCTAAATAGTCAAATAAAAAATCTTGCAGAGGAAGATGAGAAAATAGAGTTTTACAAAAATAGTTGCCGTATCAAATTGACCTAAAATATTATTATAATAATATTTTCATTTTTAAACTATTAATTTGAAGAAAAAATCAACACATAAATTGAACATTACATTGACAAAATGACAATTTAAATTAACCTTAATAGTGTATCTAAATTTGTCAACAAGAAAACATGGGGAAAAAACTAAACATCTTACATTCATAAAGAAAAGAAGACAACAAAAAGATCAAACCACGACTAAATTGAACCAAGATTCAACACCTATAATAAAAAATAAACACCTACACAACACGGATCTAAATTGTATGAACATATTGACTAGTATTACAACAACTAAATATCTAATCAAGATCTAGATTTATCAACTTCACTCAGAACCTCCTTCACTAGTAGGCAACCCTTTCTCGGACTCCCCTTCCAGTAACCAAATTGCCTTTATCTTGGAATCAAACCCTCGACCACACTCAAACCCACGATCTACACAATATCCCACCATTCGACGATTGATCTCACAAAGCCCTTGGCTTTGGCTACCCGATGTGAGACACCTTATCTTGAGCTCAATCCCTACAAGGTCAATTTTGTTCCCAAAATGAACCCCTAAAAATATGATTCCTATTTTTTTTAAATCATTTCATTTTCTTTTTTTAACTTATTTTTATCATTTTTATTAATCACCTAATATTCATATTTTTTATAAAAATGATATATATATATAGATATTTTATTAAATTTTCAAAAACTATGATTATCCATTCTAAAAATGTGAATAATTATTATTATTATAATTATAGGATCATAATTCATATACTCATAATTTGAAATTTTATATCACTTTATAAAACACTTTTAATTTTTTTTAATTAATATTAAATATAATAATAATTTAATGCCTTTATAATAATTCAATAAAATATTGTTTTATATAATCATCACAGAGCATTTATTAAGAAAATAATTTCAAATTTTTTTTTATTAAAACATATTTTTATAAAATGTATTTCAATATAATTATTTATAATAAGTGTATAATCCTATAATTTTAATTCACTAAAATTAAAATTAGTATTTAGTTTAATATCAAATATTATTTAATAAATTGTCGTTATAATGATTTAATATTTATCCAAAAATGTGTTTTATTATTATTACTAACATAGAATTAGTAAAAATTATAAAACATAAATAATTATTTTATTAAAACTCAGGATGTTACATTCTTCTCCCTTGGATGAATTTCATTCTCATAATTCGTTTAGACTCTAGAAAATTATGAATTTACATCTTCAGAATGAAGAAAACGAAAACTTCTAAACTTATATATTCTAACACTTAGATGAAAAAAAATCTAATCTCTAAAGTTATCTAGACCATTGATCTGATTCCAGTTATAATGCCTCAAACCAACGATCTAAGGTTTAGCACATATGATTAATGTTTATTTTTTTTAAATAAAGGAAACTGATGAAATACATTACATCAATTACATACTAGAAACATTCACCGGTCAGGGTTTTAGAGAATTAGATACATGCCATAAAACATAAAAAAATTTACAGAATAAAATGAAATAAACAAAATTACTTTGTGTGCACTACCTCTACAAAGAAATTCAACTTAACCTTTGAAAAATAAATTAAAAAAATATAGTGACAAATTATTTTTTTCGAATAAGGGGTTTTGAAATCCTTATTAAAATATTTTAAATTATTCTATTGAAATTAATTTGAAAAATACATTTGATAATACCTTTTGAAAACATTTTTTAAATTAATTACTCCTTAAAAATATTATATCACTTTTTGAAATAGTCCCTTTCAAAAAATATTAAACATATTATAGTGATTTTTATAGTAACACTAAGGCCACATGAAACATTAATAGTTGTTTTGGTCCTTACCACCAGATAAGGGATCATTTCACTCCCAAGTTACCTACCATATTTACAGTTATCAAGTGCCTAATTTTATAAAAACAGTTCAACATATTGTTACTTATATATACTTTCACTAGAGTTTTTGATTTTGAAAAAATGTCAATTCATTAAAATACACATTCACACTTATATTTATATATAAGTATGTATATATATGTGAACTTTTATTGGATATCACCTGTGAGTTTTGTTACAGGAAAAACTCACAAGGACGAACTCATGCATGCAATGGTGTTAGTTAATGCAAAGAAGATACAAAGAGTAGTTAAAAATAGCACATTGGTGGGCCAAGTGTCATTATGCTCATGCTGGTCTACACAAGTCCATGAGGTGTGTGAGTATTCAGAGAGACCATCCTCAGATCAATCATCTAAAATCAAAATAGTGCTTCGAATATGATAAGTCCTTTCTATGTCAAACATATTTCCAATGTGGATGGTGATTAAGCATGGAACTATGTTACACTTACTTAAGTTTTACTTCATTACATAGGAATAGCATGTTCCACTCAGATAGTACCATATACCTCTAAATATCTTTAAGCTCTCTAGACCATCACCACACGTGACTGGGAAATTCCATGTAAGCCAGTAGAGAAGCTAGATATTGATTAAATGATCCACTACACGAAATGGGACTATACTGGATGATCAAGGGAGATTGGATTACCCCAATAGAACATATATTGAAGGGAATGAATCCCTACATTAATGAGATCCAAATAATGTTTGAAATGGACTTTGTAATGGTTGTAGCATGTGAATCTATAGAGCACACAGACATCTTGAGTTTGAAAAAAAATCAAAAAATGATGAAAATCGTGGTGGCGAATGTGAATGAGATGAAATGGATTATGAAGTTTCACTACACCATAGAGGAGACACCCATGGTTGACATGAACTATCCTCCATGGAAATAGCCATCAATATTCCCTATGGGTCATGTGTGTTGTTCTGGTTGAGGTACTATCGTGTGTGGAGTAACATGGAAATAATGAATGCTATGCCATATTATGTGATATCATGGTCGATAGTGGAAATATGACTTTGAGATGGCCAGGGAAACGATGTGAGTAGTTAGCCTACATCGTGTTGCATATATCTAAAAATAGCGAAATGTTCAGGCCACCATTATACCTTACATGAGATTCAAATATTTTTGAAGGGAGAGAATGTGGATATTAAACAATATGTCTATATGAACATGTGGATGATTCAAATCAATGAGGACTTAAAAATTTAAAACATGATATTTTCCAATTCAAAGATAAGAGGATATATTAATTATGAACCATCTTATATCCTGGATAAATGTTAATATTTATATCAAAGGAGATATGTGATTAATTTTCACATATTTATAATGAAATATTAAAGACGGTGATTTGAGGGATGCTGAGATTTAGAAAATATTAAAAGTAATATAAGAAGGATATATCTCAAGGAAGTTTCCAATAAATACATGGAATAATGTAGTGCACAAATAATCCAATCAAAACCAAGATGTGTCTACTAATTTGGTTTTTTCTATTATGGTTTAAGTCTTGTTTCTTATGTAAATCCGTATGCATTTTTTAATAAAAGAGTTTTTTTTATTATTCTTTCTCAATCTCTCTCTCAATATACAAGTTTCAATCATGATCTCTAAAACTCATGATGGTGGGTGACTAACCTGAGGCTTGACCATGGGGGATATTTTCATAGTGTTATCAAATTCTTTCACTCTAATTATATATGTTTTATTTATGTTTGTAGTGAAGGTATGATAAGTGATTAAGATGAGTATGGCCATCATCCACCAATCTTTGAAAATCACCTTGAACTCTTTTTATTAATTATTTCACATTCATCACATCCCTTATATTATGGAAAAAATTATATTATAGAGTAGAGTTTATTCAAGAGACGAAATAGCATACAATGGATTTCTGTCTTGGATTATGTCACATCCTTGATTGAGGTGTTTCATAAACCTTGAAAATCATAGGAGGTCATGTTTAGTGTTCCAAATAAGTCTCCTAGGAATTATAAATTTCAATTTAAAAAATTAGGTATATAAATTCATGAATGAATAATAAAACATAATTTAGGAAATATAAATGCATAATTAAGGAACTTTATTAACAGACCATAAAACCAATAACTTTATTTGTAAATATATTCATTTTAATTTTATCTTAATCTATATGCTTTATTTTCTATTTTTAATTCCACATTCTCAAAACCTGATTCTTCCTTTCTTTAATTAAATAATAAAAAATAAAAATATGACATGGCGATTAGGAATAGTGTGTCATCAACTACAAATATCCTCAAGAGAGATGACCATGTTCATCCACTATGTTACACTAGGTAATAATTTTTTTATATTTTACCATCCAAAGGAATAAATTTCAGTATTATAGAAGTTAGTGAGATCATTAATGATGTTATTAAATTACTCATTAGGTTTTTTCTTAATTCATAAATCCATATCTATAATTATACCCACCTTGCTCAGTTGTTTCTACATTTCTTATTCTACCTTGATATAATCCCTCCAAAGACATAGGCTATGTACTTTGTGTTCTTAATTATTGTAACAACATCGAACCATGTATACCCTATGTGGGGGGGGGGTTAATTATGGTGTGTATTCAATTTTTCTTCAACTCTCAATGGTTCTTATTCTCATATTTTCAAGAGAAATACATACCATTAAAAAGAAAACCATACTACAAATTCATTCAAGATATAAATATAAATTCATCAATATATGGGATTTTACTTAATTAACCACAAAGGGATACATCAAGGAGAATATGTCAATAGTTTCATGAAAAATATAGTAATTTACTATGCATTATATGTGATTACAAATTTTTGAATGGATCATGACCAATCCAAGGGTAACTCTCTCTTTCTCCATATCCAGTTATTACTTCAAGGAAGAGTTACATGAGATACTTTACAAAATGGTCGCCCATAAGAATCTTCAAAAATTTATTCAAATCAAACCAATGTGATTGTTTAAATTTATTTTATGTTTCCTTTATGAAATCCTTATTTTCAGTGTAATTATTTTACAATAAGAGTTCATCTATATTCTCTAAATGAGTTAATTCTCTTCATAATTATTGTCTTCTCTAACTTCTCATTTTTTACAATATCATAAATTCAATATTTTAAATATCTTTTCTTGAATTTTACACTTATAATATATTTATTGGGCCTTTATACAATTTATAAACAACTAATAAAAATTGTAAACATAAGTTTCAATCCAAAAAAATCCATTAAATAAAAAAATTCTTGAAGGATTCAAGAAAACATCACATTATGTTATGATATCCCCAATTATAGCATGATATACCTTAAGTACACCATATTATCGTGTGATGGGTCCATTATAAAATGAACCTTCATCTAACTATTGATACAACAAATATAGGTAATATTTCCTTCGTAAATTCATTAAATAAAAAATTTAATCTTTTAGCATCTCTTTAATGCATGAACACATTGTGGAATAACCTTATCTATTAAACTTTGATTTAATTCATTAGTCCTTAACTAATGTACAACTAAAAACCCAATTCCTAAAATTTTGGAATGGTATATATACAAAATATACCTTTTAAAAACATATATAAATTCATTTTATCATAACTAACATGTGTTGTAGAATGTAAAGCTTAGTTTTTTTAAAAGGGTTTAAATTACGAAGGTATTCGAAATGTTTTCCAATTATCGATGGGTTAGTTTTTAAACTGAGATCCAAAACATTATTCTTAGTGTTGGAATAATTAAAGGTGTTGTTTTTGGACTTTGGTGAATAATTGATAATTTTTACAGGTGTGCCAAAATGTCTCGAGAGCACTGGATCCAGAAAAGTCCACATTAATGAATCTGCATGAGCTGTGCATGATTGTGGTCTAACCAGTGCACCTAACACAACTTAATATTTTATTTATTTTAATTACATAATATTAAATGGTATATTTGTTTTTAAATAGAATAATGTGTTAATAATAATAATGTTATTATTATTATTATGGTGTCATAAATTATTTGAATGTTAAAATATTTTAATTGCATTATTAATGGTGTGTAACATTTATGTTAAAAGATTTTAAATGAATGATTAATAGGGTGTAGCATTTATGTGTAATTAATGTGTCCTTTGGGTATCCCAAATAAACATTTTTCTAATGAGGAGTTTTATATTTAATTAAGAAGCGTTTAATTAAATAATGAGATTTAGAATTAATAAAGAATCATTTTTATTCAATAGAGTTGTTGGGTTTTATCTATGGTTGAATAATGATAATAATGAGATTATTATTATTATGGATTTATGAGTATACTAATCATTTCTAATTATGGTTTTTATTTTTATTATTAAGAATAATAATAATGGAGAAGGGGGATTTAAATAATTATTGTGAAATAGTGGTTTCATTTAAATAAATTGAGTTAAACTAAATTTAATAAAATGATGGGTAGTGATAATTTTTGGGTTTTATCAAATAAGTTTTATATTAATAATAAAGATGGTTATTATTGTATAAGTTTAATTTTTTTAATTTGAGGTTGAAATTAATTTAATTAAATGAGTTTTTTGGAGTTTCATTTAATTAAACTGAAGTTGTGAAAATTTAATTAAATAACACGTAAATGAGGAGTTGGGTGTTATCAAAGAATAGTAATATTAAATGGTAATTTTAATTGATGTGTAAATGAGGAGTTGAAGGTTATCAAATAATGGTAATATTCAAGGAGGAATAAGTGTAGAGTTGGGTTTAATATAATTAAATTCAAGGTAATAAGGAATATAATTAATAAAGGTGAAATGAATGTTTTTTTAATTAATGTTTAAAAATATATTAATTAATCACTACGAATCAGGTCTTTTATTTAATTAATTCATGTTTAGATGATTAGTTAAATAAATGAGTTATATTTTTTATTTAATTAATTTCCATTGGATAGAATTTAACTATTTTTATGTGTTAATGGAGTATTGGGTTTTACCTAATAGGGATGTATAATAATTAATGAAGAAACATTATATTAAATGAGTATGGTAATAATAATAAATTTTTTTTATTATTAAATTAATTAATTTTACTTATTAGGTTTTTTAAGAGGGAAAATCCTAGGAGAGGCACACAAGGCCAGCATGTGACCCCATAGTTTTCTTCCTCCATGCGTGATGGGAACCAGTGGCCTCCTCCACAAGGTCTTACGATCCCATGGCATAGATCCCTATTCCTACAACAACTCCATGGCTACAACCTCCCTTGGCCAGACCCCCTGCATTAGCGCATGACACCCCAGAGCAGAAACCCCATAACACACAACCCCCCCCCCTCTTTGGCACACCACCCCCACTCCTGGATTTCTCTTTTTGCGCGACGATTCCTCTTGGACTCTTCACAAATCTTCTCTACTTTATCAAGGTGAGTCTGTCTGCATTTATTTCGTGATTCAAATCATCCATTTGACTCCTATATCACCTTGTTTTCTCGTCTAAAACCCTATGGTTTGGGTTTAATATGATTGTAGTGTTCCTCTATTATTTGGGTAAGTGAATGTTTAATCGAGACCTAATGGTCCATAATTCAGCATCCTCCACCAAGGGTGATGCTGATGGAATCTATTTACCCTGTCCTCATTTCACTAGGTAAGGTTTATTGTTCACTTTTTGTTTTTCACCACATAAATTCGAGTTCGACATTTTATTTGAGTCCCTGGTATAGAGGTATAGGGGTGTAGATCTTTCTGTGCTGGTTTTAGCCTCGTATTAATGATTTGATTAATTTTTTATCCTTTTTGTAGTCAACACACACATATATATAGCTAACATTTTTCATAGAGTTTAATGTCCCGTGTTTTTTTTAACTGGGTTTAAATTACAATGGTTTTTGAAATTTTTTCTGTTTATGGAGGGGTCAGTTTTTAAACTGGGCTCCGAAACATTATTACGAGTGTTTTAACACTTAAAAGTGTTTTTTTAGACTTGGGTGAATACCCAATAATTTTCACTGGTGTCTCGATAATTATTAGAAGCACCAGATCAGGAAAACCTCACTTTAATGGATCTACATGGGCTGTGTACAGTTGCGGTCCAACCTGGGAAACTTACCGAGTTTAATATATTATTTATTTTAATTAAATTATATTAAATTTTAGATTTTTGTTTAAATAGAATAACGTGAAAATAATAATAATTTTATTTATTATTATTATGGTTTCATAAATTATTTGGATGTTAAAATATTTTAATTTCATGATTAATAGGGTGTAACATTTATGTTAAAATATTTTAATTTCATGATTAAAGGGGTGCAACATTACTGTGAAATTAATGTGGCCTTTGGGTATCCCAAAGAATTGTTTTTTTAATGACCAGTTTTAGATTTAAGGAAGAAGTTTTTAATTTAATAAGAAGTTTTTGAATTAAAAAAAAGAATTTTTATTTAGTAGAGGTGTTGGGTTTTATTTATGGTTGAATAATGATAATAATGAGATTATTATTATTATTATTATGGTTTTGTGAGTATATAAATTATTATTAATTATGATTTTTATTATTATTATGAAGAATAATAATAATGGGAAGTGGGTATTTAATAAACTGTTGTGAAACTGTAGTTTCATTTAATTAAATTGATTTAAAGGAAATTTAATTAAATGATGTGTAGTGGGAATTTTAGGGTTTTATCAAAGAAGTGTTTTATTAATAATAATTATGGTTATTATTATATAATTTTCATTTATTTAATTTGAGGAGGAAATGAATTTAATTAAATGTGTTGTTGGGATTTTATTTTAATTAAATTAAACTTCTGATAATTTAATTAAATAACATGTAAATGAGGAGTTTGGGGTTATAAAATAATAGTAATATTAAATGGTAATATTAAATTATTTGTCAATAATGAGCACGAGGTTATCAAATAATTGTAATATTAAATGGTAATATTAAATGGGAAATAAATGCGGAGTTGAGTTTAACTTAGTTAAATTCAAGGTAATAATGTATTTAAAGAATCAAGTCAAAATAGAAGTTTTTTTAATTACTGATTAAAAATATCTTAATTAATCACGGTGAATCGGGGGTTTTATTTAATTAATTAATGCTGAGATTATTAATTAAATAAATGAGTTAGAGTTTTTATTTAATTAAATTCCATTGGAGATAATTTAATTATTTTGATGTGTTAATGAAGTATTAGGTTTTACCTAATAGGTGTGTAGAATTATTAATAAAGAAATGCTATATTAAATGAGTATGGAATTAATAATAAATTTTATTATTATAATTATTATTAAATTAATTTATTGTACTTATTAGGTTTTTAAGAGGTAAAAAGAGAGGAGAGGCGTATAAGGCCGCGTGCGACCCCCCCCGATTTTCTTCCTCCATGTGTGATGTGCACCAGTGGTCTCCTCGACGAGCTCTTCCTCTCCCATGGCATGGAACATTCTTCTATCAAAAACTCCATGACCACAACGTCCCTCAGTCATACCCCTTGCTGTAGTGTACGATACCCCTGGAAAAAACCCATGTAGTAGTGCAACCCCCCCTCTTTGGCACGCCACCCCCTCTCCCTAACTTCTCTTTACACGCCATGATTCCTCTCGGACTCTACATGAATCTTATCTTCCTCATCAAGGTGAGTCTATCTGCATATATTTTGTGATTCTCACCACCCATTTGACTCCTATATCACCCTGTTTTCTCGACCGATACCCTAAGATTTAGGTTTAATATGATCATTGTGTTCCCCTATTTTTAGGGTATGCGAATGTTGACTCGGGATTCATTGGTCCATAATCAGGCATCTACCACTAGGGGCGAGGTGGATGGAATCGATTTACAATGTCATCATTGCATCAGGAAAGGTTTATTTTTTCTATTTTTTAACCATGTAAATTAGAGTCTGAAATTTTATCTGAGTCCCTGATATATAGTTATAGGTGTGTAGACCTTGCTGCATTGGTTCTGGCCACTTAATAGTATTTTGATGAATTGTTAATCATTGTTGTAGACAATGTGCATGCACACGCGCATGCACACACACACACACACAGATATATATGAAGATGTGCATGTGTGCGACTGCGGACCATTTTCAGATTGGTTGTCGTCATATGTCAAGCCGCTGGGTATTTATCTAGTACCACCCTGAGGTAGGAATCTTTTTCAAGTACTCGACATTAATAAATGCATTAATAAAATTCTTGTTGCACCTTTGTTGGTATTTAAATTATGTAGTGAAGTATTAATATTGAATGTCATTCAAATGTGAATTTAGTAAGTTTGATTAAATTGCTAAAGGTGATATGTGATATGTTGATGCACCACTTTTGATGTTATTAAATGATGTCGTCCACGTGAGATAGATGAGGACATAACCATGTGTTGGTTTTAAGCATGTATTGTTGAATTAGTTAAAGTGGTATGATTAAATAGTTAAATGATGTTTTCTTTTTTCTAAGATAAGATAATAAATTTTTTATATTAATTATGTGCCTTGAGAATTGTAAATGAGATGATTATTTTGGGGAATATTTATGAGTTATTGAGTGAGATAAATTGAGATAATTAATAGTGATTTAATTATGTTCATTGAGACTAAATATAAAAAATTAATCAAAAGATTAATTATAATATATTGATCTAGTTGAATTAGATAATTTATTAGGGGTTTAACTGTGATATATTTTTTTTTGATAAATAGATATATTTATTGATGGATTAAATTACATTATTTTTCAACGATATTTAATATAATTAATTCTGAAAAATTAATCATAGTATTTGATTTGTTTTGTAGATTAATTAATTTATAGATTAATTAATCGTAATGTTTACTTAGTTAATTTTTGCGTTAACAAATAGTTTTGGAATATTTAGCTATTCAATTGGATTTGTAATGGGATAAGGATAAATGATTGGGGAGTTAATTATCATGTTTTCGGTTAACGAATTGGTATAATTAAATGTTAAGTTGATTATTTAGTTGTCTTTCTTGTTGTTAAGAATAATTAATTTTTAAATTAATTATTAACTACTGAGATGTTGAATGGTTAATTAATTGTAGAATTATTTGACAAGAAATTTATGTTTTTAATTAGTATTTGAATTAATTAATGGATTTGATTAATTAATTATTGAATTTATTAATGGATGGTTTTGGGTTGTTAGACATGGTGTTCTATAATAATGATAAATATATATGTTGGATTGATAAATGGGTTGTGAGATAAGGAATGATGCTCAAAATACCAACGGGGTGCTAGACATGGTGTTCTACACCCAGCTTGCATGAAATTTTCTCTTTTATGGGATAGGGATAGATGCTCCAAATACCCAAGGGTTGTGAGACAAGGACTAATGCTCTAAATACTCACGAGGGTTCTAGACATGATGTTCTACACCCATTAATTGACATTGGATTATGGTTCTAATTGGTCGTACGTGATTTGAATTAAATGGTTAATGAAAGATGATGTGATGTAATGATTTGTAAATTGAATATGATAAAGGGCTCAATTTTTTTAATGAATTGGGTGAATCCTTGTTTAGTGGACTGGCCCAGGATTGAATCTCTATTTTTAGTGGATAGGCTCAGACATAATATATTAATGATTAAATTGAATATCTTATGACCCGTTATCCAAGCCAAAGAACATTTCTGGATTCAGTCTTTACATTATTTTCTCATAATTCTTTTAGAGGCATCTGTTATGATTGACTTATATAGGGGATGTTGGTTGTAGGATGGATCTCAAGACTTATATAATTTAACGAGGCCTGAATAATTGATAAATGAGAATGAATGTGTGATTATTGGTGTGTATTAAAGAAAAATGCATAATGCAGGTTCAGACACTAGATGAGGGCTGAAGAAGGTACTTGGGTGTATAGTTATGTTGTAATGCTTACTTCATTTATTCATGCCTTTACACTGTTAACATTATTTATTTAATGTTTGGATTTTTGGTAGACACCGGTGGTCCTGGCCTACTAAGATTTATATCTCACACCCTACTCGAGCCTCCATTGCACTAGGGTAGTTGAGTATATTATATTTGGTAGTATGATTGTGTTGTTTTCATATGCATGGGATATAGGATAAGAGGGCTGTGCGGAAGCTCATGATGCTCGAGGAGATCACCCTTGGGGATTTTATTTTTTATTAATTTGTTTATTTATTGATATGTAAATCATGATGTATTTTTTATTGCTTTAATATTTGTACCATAATACCATGCATGCATTGTATAACATTTTCATTGGCCATTTTATTTTATATACTATTTATAAAAAAAATTATTTCATTGTTTTATCATTTATTAAACTGCTTCCGCCATTTTATGATATTGTCCACTGTTTTTACTATAATAAGAGGATATTGTCTCCCCACTGACTATACTTACACACTCGTTGCTATTTTGAATCCTCTATTGTATAGGGAGACACGCTTGAGGTCATGTGGTGACCAGTCTGGCCCCTGGTTTAGGTGTGAGATGGGTCAGGACATTAAATAGCGTAATGAAGTTTACCATTCAAAATTGAATAATACAAAATTTTCACAAGTTCCTCCTTGAGTCGTGTTCTTTTTCATCATTTTGTGACTCAATAGCCTACAAAGTGACATGTTGTCACCATATCCACCTTACTATTGTAAATCGATCCTTTAAAAAAACTATGGTATTTTCATCATGAGTGTTTCTATTTTGAAAAAAACCAACATTAGACCATATCAAATCAGCACTATTTCTTTTATTCTTATATATTCATCCATCAAGACATGATTATAGTGGTTTAAACATGATTGTGTTCTTATGGTATAACTAAAAACAATTCAACTCAAAACTAATCCAAAATTCTGAAAGGTTATATTGATCACATAAAACTAAAAATAAATCTCATTCCCAGCAAATAAAAAACATTTACTAGCCTATGAACATTAACTATAATGGTTCTAATATTCTATATTTTTAAATTATAACACCATTGATTTAAAATTATCTCAATTTAGTTTTATTATAAATCCATGGTTTCTTCCCGGAAATTAATTTCCAAAAATGGAAACCAGTTTTATAATAACTCTATCATCACTATAAGTTTACATGATCATTTATCAATGTACAAAAATAGATTAAATCATAGTTGTATACTTACCTCAAACCTTTATCCCTAAAGACCATTCAACAACTAGAAACCACATTTACGCAACGAAATCCTAAAAATTCATCAAAATTTCCATATTTATATCCTTCAACACATTGTAACCCCATTGTCATATTTTCATTAAAAACATCATCAAAATTACCCTATCCATATCCTTCAACACAATAAATCCGCAAGGATCATATCACTTCTATGATTTTATAAAAAAACCCACAAATGTGGACTACAAATTTTATATGATAATTAAATATTTCTCAGTTTATATGGGCCTTAAATTTCAGAAAATATATTCATTTCACTATTTTTTCCCCTTTGATAATGAGGAAAATATTCGGTAAATAATTTCTACCCATTTTCCAATAATCCCAAAGATAAATTTTCCAATAGCACATGATCAACAAAATCATTAATTAAATAATATGAGGAGAGTTGATTTTTATAAACCTTTTTATGTTGGGAAAGGTTGTTTAACACCAAGTTTCAACCAATATATTTCAAACTATTGTGTGTCCAATGGATTTATGAAAATGGCATCCACTTAATAATTGTTTCCCACATGTTCCATCTTGATCTCTTATTAATCGACCTTCTATTTGTAAAAATGATACCAAATACCATTATGTTTCTTGAAATAATATTGTGCCAAATTCATTTTAAACTCTATTTCACTTTTATTATAACAACATATCACTATCAATACTCACAAACCTTCACTAAGATCTTCCAGTTACCCCTTTATCCAAAATAGTTGACTTCTTTCCTTCATAGCTGAGATTTATTCTACCTCAGTTGTTCTAAGATGCATCATTTCTTTATTCCTACTACTCTATATGATTTAAGTTATCTTGATAAATAAAAAACCTCTACATGTTGATTTTATATCCACAATATACCCAACAAAATCAATTTTTGAATATACATATAAGTATCGATCATTCCCTACACAATGTACGAAACAATAATCCAGTGTGCCTTGAATATACCTTATTATTATTTTAACAATAATGAGGTGTTCCAACTTTTAACTACTCTGAAAATGATCATCCAAACATATATCATAAATGTCAACCACTGTTTTGATTTTGATATGAAAAACTTCTAATCAATCTACAGTAAAGATCCAGATCAATAGTTTCTCCATTATCATGATTTCCAAGAATGGTTTCAACTGCAATTAGTGTTGAAAATTATTTTCATTCCTATATTTCAAATTATTTTAATATATCCTGCACATATTTATCTTAGGATACTAGTTTATATCACATACTTTGATTCACTTGAAACCCATGAAATTATGTGAGTTCTCTAATCATCAAAATCTCAAATTCCATGTTCACCAACCTTGAAAATTCCTCCCTTGATTTTAACTTTTTACCTACGAAAATTATGTCATTGATATAAATGAGAACCATAAAGTTCTCCCCCTTATTCAATTTCTCATAAATATTTTTATCAAAACCAATTCTTTTTAACTATAGTATCTTCAATTAAGTATCCAAATAAGTATACCCTGCTCTAGATTCTTTCTTTATTCCGCATAATGTTTCTATTCTTGTAAAAAAATCATTACCACCATTTTGAATTGACATAGGTTATTTTATGTAAAATTATTCCTCTATCACTCTATTAAATAATTAAATCTTGATATCTATTGAATATATTTTCGAGCCTCCTTGAAAAGAAATTTTTTTGAATGAATCTTATGGTCACTTGTATTTCCACCAGCTTAAAATTTTTTGCTACATCAAATCGTTTAACTTATACATACCCTTTACACACTAAAAGTTTCCCGTTATAGGTCAAATTTTCATGTTCATCGTACTTGTTATTCAATACTCATTTAGTTTTAATTATTTTATGTTATTTCATTCCCTTTGAAAGATTTTATGTTTTATTCTTCTCAATTTTTTCCAAGTCTTCATTCATGGTCTATGCCTATGATTCAACCATCATTGAATCCCCAAATGATGATATATATATATATATTTGATATAATAGGATAGTGTGATTTACATCCATTATTAATCAGTTTTATGTTAGAGTATTTTTTTATTATATTTGATTCATTGATCTTAGTTCATATATCATATATTGATTTGATGTTGACTATTTTCAGTGCCTTCTTTATCTCTCAATCCAACTTCAAATTCTTCTTCACATGTTAGTATTCTTATGATTCCAAAAATTTTATTAATCTCATCAATCTCATCACATTATTTAAATAAATTTCGATTTAAATATTTATTTCCATCATTTTCTTTGATGATTGTGACATCATTTTTTTCCAAGATTCGAACACCACCCTTTTTATCCCATAAACGTTTTAATATCCAATTTAACACAAAACTCCAAAATAAATTTAACAATGAAACATTTTATTTAGATAAAATAATAGAAAACAAGAAAAACATTAATAAAGTGTGAGAGTGTGATATTAAACATCACTATGATAATTAAAAATGAATAAATCCACATGTAAATAAAAAGACCTGAAATAAGAAATCTTCATCCTTAAGGTTTTATATAAAGACCATAAAACTGATTATAATAATGAAAAGAAGGTAAAACATTATAAATTTAATATATTTTCATTAAAAAATAAATAAAAGCGATAAATGAAGTTTATTGACTCATTTATAGTTATATATATAAATGTAATATGACTCTAATATGTACAGTTGTTGGATATATAGTCATCAGATATATAGTCATTGGATATATGGTTGTCAGATATATATTCATTGGATACATGTTCATTGTGTATGATTTTATCTAATTGGTATATTGATTATTTTATAATTATAATTAAATAATGTGTTTCAATAAAAAATATTTCACATGTAATTGACATAAATAATTTTTTAATAAAATAAAAATATGATAATTCAATTTTGAAAAAAATATATTAATTTAAGAAAATTGATTATCAAACATAATATATTTTAAATTAAATTTTTTAATTTTAAATAATAATTTAAATAAAAAATACTGAAATCATTTAACTAATGATTGGTAAGTTAAGTGAATAACATTTAGTAAATAATTAAATAGTTATGAATTTTAGGAATTTAATGGTCAATGGTCAACAAAAAAATATAAAAAACATTATTTTGATTTTATATTATATGTATTTAACATAAAGATAGATTTATCATATTTGGATAAAAAATTTAATTTATTATTTTTACATATATTTGAACTAATTAATTAACATTAATTTTATGATTGTTACTTATGCTTAAAATATATTTTTGTAAAAATTGTTTTTTATATGTTTTTTATTTCTTATTTAAAATTAATTTTAATCACTTTTATAAATTTTATTTAATAAAATGGATTTCATTTTTTTAATCATGGAATTGAAATTAGGTAATATTTTCAATTTCATTTTTTACAAAAAATTATGTTACTGAGGTAAAAATTGTGTTACCATTGTAATGGTAAAACGAAGTAAAAGGGGTAAAATTAAGCGGTGATGGCCTAAGATATCCATAAATATATAAATAAATTGTGTTTATGAGGTTATATACTATAAGGCCCCAGCCTTAAACCTTACTTAATCTTGAGTTATTACAAGATTACACATTGAGGATCTTTTCAGGTTTAGAGTTTTAGAGAATTAGATCATGAAACTTGCATTACATTCCACATTTAAACAAAGTGGTTACATAAAAGACAGTATTCATTCTTCCCATCAACGGAAACATATTTAAAATAAAACATGGATTCTTTCTTGACACATCCTTGACACTATCACCACATCATGTACCCTTCCCTTGACCTGTGAAAAACATTTCAAAAACTTGGGATGAGCATAAAAAGCTCAGTAAGGGATATATAGATATGGAAATGAAACATGAGTACATGTATACATAAGAATGAAATCATACTTTACCCATAAAACATAGGCATATCAAATCATGAATAAATCATAGAAATCATAAGACATAAAGGTAACTTGAGGCATTCATAACATTCTTACATGGGGAGTAACCCTCTTGGTTACGTTTGGAATACCCATCACAGTATATTCCCTAAATCTCTTCGGAGAAACCTTAACGTTTCACTCCTTCGCGTTACCCAATGCATTGGAGAGCTATAACGGGCTCACCCGCCCTTAGTTTATCACGGAACCACCCGTTTTCATAACAATGCCGAAGAACCATAACATAAATGTGTCACATAAAACATGCATAAAGGAAACATAACATTTTCACATTTCAATCACAATATAACATTTTAGTATATTGAAATATTGAATCCATTCAAAAAGAAACCATTTCCAAAACCATTTAAAACATTTAATAAAGAGATTTTTGAATCAAAGTGTCCCATACCACCTTGAAGCTTAAAATTTTAAACCATTAATATCCATATAAATAAATCCTTAAAACCATTTTGAAAACATGGATATTAATAAGAACAAATAATTAAAACATTTAAAACGATATTTTGGTTAAAGGGGTTTTACCAAAATTAGAGACACTTGAATACAATAGTTTAGGAATAACATTTAGTCAAAACTTTATAATATCATTAGAATAAATGGATTCATGATATAATACTCCAAAGGACAGTATATACACCATATAAGAGTGAATTGGTGCATAACAACAATGAACCCTCAATAGAAATGTCAAATGTGATGAAATCCCTTATAAAGAAGGTATCCTTAAATTAAGGACAAATCAATCTCAAAAATATGTGTGAAAAATATAAATACACCCAATATAAGTAGATATTAAGTGTAAAAAGTTCATTCACACATATTCAATGGACGACATATTCAATGACTACATGTTGAACCCAAAGAAATCGAAATTGGGTTAAAAAGTTCCCTTGACAGCCTAACGACATCACATCAAAAAGAGTTTATGAGAGATAAAAAAAGTATCTCATCACTTGGACATAAAATTTACATCAATAAGGATATATGAGAACATATCCCAACATAACGATATGTAAATTAAAATACCCAACAAAAGAAGTCTTTTAAAAAAGAGGAGGGTGAAAGGTTCCCTTACCGACTTGGGTATCTTTCAAAACATACACCCCATGAAAGAAGGAAAAAAGATAATTGATGTAAATACTCATAAACGAAAGTATATTACACAAAGAGTAGAATAATGGGCAGTACATACATCACTCAAGGGAATTTGTGGCAAATGTAGCATAAATCTCACGGGAATAAAAGTGAGATGAAAAATCCCTTACGAAAACTTGGCAGCCTAATGGCGCCACATAAAACTTCCGAATATGGATTGATGAGATAAAATAGGGTATCTCATCACATTAAAATAAAATGTACAGCAAGAGGAATATAAAATAACATCCCCCAACATTACAAAGAGGAGATTAAAAGAAGTGACATAAAGGAGAGTACTTAAAAAGAAGAGAGAGGTTAGATCTCTTACGAAAGTTTGGCAGCCTAACGGCGCCACTCAAAACTTCCAAAATGGATTGATGAGAGAGAATAGGGTCTCTCATCACATGAAAATAAAAATTACAGTAAGTGTAATATAAATGATCATCCCAATAACAAGAAAGATGAGCTTTAAAAGGAATGACATAAAAGTGTATACTTAAAAAGAAAGAGAGGAGTAGGATCCCTTACCTCGGGTCCGACTTGACTCGATCGTTCTTTAATCTCCTGAATAATAAACTTGAGTTAATTTATAATTCCTTAAGAACCTTTTTCAAGTTAATTATTACTTTTATACCACTTATTACCATGTCATAAACATTATGTAATCATTTAAGTTAATAATATTTGTTTTGCCGATATTTGGTTCTTAAGTCGAAAGTGGACTTCTTACAATTACATGTTGTTTGTGTGGCCAAATGTTTATTATATCCAGAATTGTATTAATTATGTAGATATCATATATGTCATATATATCCAGTACATTCATTAATTTATAATGTAACATAATCATTTAGAGGTAAGAAATGAAATGCACTGTTCATGGAGACGGTAAGTCGTACGTACGCATGAACGCTACTTTCATTTCTATTTTGTATTTTATATAATGGAATAATAATGATATAAAGGTATATTATAATTCCAGTATAATATCATATATAATATCATAGTTCCATCCTTTATACGTCCCACATATGGTATTAACGAATCACATCACTTTGAGGGGGCGGTAGTCCGCACTTCCTAAAATGAAGATATCGCGTATACCCATAATGGAAGTCATAAAGGTAAGACAAAAATGAAAAATACAGAAGCATAAGTAAAACATAAACATATTATATATCATATATAAAAAATAGTGACATCATAATGGCCACCTTTGAAGGTGTTAAAAGAATTTTGAACAATCATCGTTTCGGGAGACAGAAATTCGCCATCCACGGAAACCGTATGTTTTTTAACCATTTGATGTAGTTGTGTGAGAGTGTAGCTCAAATAAATCTTATAACAACATCCTAGTATATTTAAGATACTGGTGTTGTTACAAAAGAAATAAATAATAATAGTTTAGGGGGTTGGAGAAGCAAAATAAAACAAATGAACATGAGAGAATGAATTACCTTTAAAAGTGTAACTCCTTTTGATTTGAGCCTAAAGGATTCCTTTGAAAGGATTATGCCCAAAGGTAATCCTCTAGGATGGGTAGAGGGATGTGGAGAGAGTAAATGGGCAGGTGTTGGCCGAGCCAAAGGCTTTAGGAGTGTGTTAAATGAGGTAGAGGTGGGGGCCTTTTATAAGAGGAGAGGAGGGGCACTTTTGGAAAGTAAAGTAATATTACTTTATTTGAAAATGTTTTTCGGTTTCAAAAGGTCCCACATTGATATAATTCGTGGATAAGGTGATAAGGCTTCGAAATCCACTCATACAATAAGTTTTGGACATGTGTAGTTCATAGATTTTACATTATCTTTCCATTTTATTTAAATCGTCAAATAATGATGTCATCGCTGCATCATTATTATGTCATAAATAATTTAATTTATTTAAAGTCTAAAAATTATAAAAAAAATACTATGATGTAGGAAATATTTTTATCTTTCCAATTAATATTTATAATCAAAAAGATGATTTGTATAACCCCAATTAAAAATTGTTTTAGTAAAACATATCATGTTTGTGTCAATTTTACTTTTACATTAAATAAAATGTTATTTATGTCATTTCCCAACCAAAGTGGATCCATGGGGTCCCCAAGTTGACCCATGGCTTGTCTTGGTCGTCCATGATACAACCAATGAGGGTAAGACATGTGTCAAGCTCATCTCATTTTATTAAAGCATTATTTTTACCTTAAACTACACTAATTACCACTAATCGCGATTAAAAACTTAATAAGTTACTATTCACCAAAAAATTATTTTAATCTCATTGAACCACATTTTACTTCTTAATGACAATCATGTATGTCAGATTTTTAAAAATCAAAACACAATGATGGCAAAATTTCATTTAAACGGAAAATCAGTTTTTATAAGTACCACTTAGTGGTTTCACTATTCATCAAAAATTGAAGTTTTTCAGAAAAATCCCAAAAAATCACCCTAAGCTATATTTGATATTCTGAATTCAAAAATGAAGTCCATTTTACAAAATTCAAAACATATAAGTCACATTAATTAATTTAATAATTAATTCCCGCTGTCATGTCAAATAGCGTGTTTTATGAAACAATAAGTATCAAAAGATTGACACTAGTTGAAGTCTGATTTCAAAGTGAAATTGATTCCAACGAACACTATTGGATTTAATGGTAAAAATATTTTCTAATTTCACTTTAAAACCAATTCAAAATATAATCTAATCATATAAATAAATTAGATTAAAAAGTGGTTTTGAATTAAAATACAACATTTTACACTATTCATTAAAAAAATGAACTTTATCGGAAAGATACCAAAAATTTACACAAAGTAAATTTTGATGTCCTGATTCTTAATAAGAGTTTTATTTGGTCCAAAAGAATATATAAGAGTGATCAAAACTATATTTAATGACGGTTCGCCATCAAAAGGTGATAAGTGAACCTTTAGTGAAAACTAGGGCATATACGCCTAAAATTGAATTCTTTCCGTAATTTAAGCCATTATCTTTTATTGGATAAATGTAAAAACATTTAAAAACATATATAATCATATTTTAGTTATTTCTATCCATTCCCGCCATTACAATGGCTACATGTTAACTACCATTTAAAATAATATTATTTTATTATTAGAGTGCAACGTAAGATTCCCAAGAAACTCGTTGTTGCGTGTTGGGTACGCCATCGAGCATAGCGTCCCCTTTAAAGTTATTTAAATATTTTATTCACAAATATGGATAAATATGAAATTTCATATTCTTTATTTACCTGGGGTGTTACATCTTTCCCCCCTTTTGGGAATTGCGTCCTCGCAATTTTAAAATTGCGCTTGGAAACATCCTTGAAAGTCCCACATCGGAACAAAAGTCGGTAAAACAAACACTTTAAAATAAAGAGAGATAAGTACAAAGGTCACCCGAGTTAACCCATACTAGGATTCCAAGTATGAAAATATGGACATGGAGGAAAAAACAAAGGGTCATGTTCTGATGGAGAGTGATAGAAAACATGTTTAGGAGAAAGTTAACAATGAGAAAATCACAAACTTGTGATGGGTTAAACGGTGTTGGGTTCCCCAGTAGGAAAAGTTAATAGACAACATTTTTGTTTTAAGTTACTTTTTATTGAGGAATTTATTCATAAGGAAACATAATCACTTATCATGTTGACTCTCAACTTTTACTAGATTCCTTAGTCAAACTCATATTTTTTTCCAAAAAGACGAGTATTTAGGGAGACTTGTTCGCATTAAGAGTACTATAATCAACTTCTAGAGAATCACCTAATCCCCAAAAGAGAACTATATACATCCCATGTATTTAGGCTTTAACCAAAACCAAAACCAAAAAGTTTAGTACAAGATCAGATAATCCAGAAAAGGATAACCCCTTATAAAAAGAAAATCTATTCTTAATCTCCAAAATTTGTCCAACAAAACCCAAAGTTCAACGAGGACCATCCGATAAACAATTTGTCCATAAAATTATTCAAAGTAAACCAATATAAGATTGAAACCCAAATATTTAAAGGATTTAGTCACATAGTCTTCCAAGTTAAATCGTAACATTTATCTCCAAACAACATCAGTTTCTCCTAGTCTCACATTGAAAAGTAATTATCCTAATCACATATCCTCCAAAATAGGTTAATCATTTTCATAAATAACCCAAAATAAACTTACTCTTAATTCATAAAATCATATAACTAGAAAGAATCAGCCAAACTAACCAGGGACTTCACGTAGTCCAGTGGTAGGCGATAAATACCAGTCACACTTTGGTTGTGGGTTCGATTCCCGCAGCTTTGTCCGACGCGACGGGTAGTCACACGGTCTGCGTGTTGTCCTTTTTCCAAAACTATATAATTCTTAAAACATTCCCCAAAATGAGAAAAAAAAATCTTCAAGAATAATCATAACATATTTTAACCTCAAGTTTATCTCATTCCTTTCATTTTCCATCATGTCATAGAGTAACCCATAATTACCTAAAAATTAAGAATCATATAAACCCTAATGGTTACCTTAATAATTATTACCTGAATTTCCACATCGAGTTGGCCATCTCGTACATGATGCATTAGAGAACTCACCAAGGTTGAAGTGGTTGATCATGACTCCTTGATAGTTGGTTTAGAAAAATCATGAGATTCCTCATTGAATCCCCCATCTCATCGAGTATCTTAATCAGAGAACCACCACAGTTTCCTTCAAACCCATTGTCACTTTGGTGCCTGCTAGATCCAGCCATTTACTAAAAACAAAAAGGTCAGTGTGAGTATATCAAAAAAACCATCATGTACTAACGAGGAAGGTAAACACTAAGATATACTTACTCATTCACTTTATCTAAAACTAGGACTCTTTCTGAAATCCTAACCATTATGGTAATGTCACTTATGATTAAAGAATACCCTAACCTCTAAAGTTATCTAAACCGGCCTTTGATACCAACTATAAGGCCCCAGCCTTAAACCTTACTTAATCTTGAGTTATTACAAGATTACACATTGAGGATCTTTTCAGGTTTAGAGTTTTAGAGAATTAGATCATGAAACTTGCATTACATTCCACATTTAAACAAAGTGGTTTCATAAAAGACAGTATTCATTCTTCCCATCAACGGAAACATATTTAAAATAAAACATGTATTCTTTCTTGACACATCCTTGACACTATCACCACATCATGTACCCTTCCCTTGACCTGTGAAAAACATTTCAAAAACTTGGGATGAGCATAAAAAGCTCAGTAAGGGATATATAGATATGGAAATGAAAAATGAGTACATGTATACATAAGAATGAAATCATACTTTACCCATAAAACATAGGCATATCAAATCATGAATAAATCATAGAAATCATAAGACATAAAGGTAACTTGAGGCATTCATAACATTCTTACATGGGGAGTAATCCTCTTGGTTATGTTTGGAATACCCATCACAGTATATTCCCTAAATCTCTTCGGAGAAACATTAACGTTTCACTCCTTCGCGTTACCCAATGCATTGGAGAGCTATAACGGGCTCACCCGCCCTTAGTTTATCACGGAACCACCCGTTTTCATAACAATGCCCAAGAACCATAACATAAATGTGTCACATAAAACATGCATAAAGGAAACATAACATTTTCACATTTCAATCACAATATAACATTTTAGTATATTGAAATATTGAATCCATTCAAAAAGAAACCATTTCCAAAACCATTTAAAACATTTAATAAAGAGATTTTTGAATCAAAGTGTCCCATACCACCTTGAAGCTTAAAATTTTAAACCATTAATATCCATATAAATAAATCCTTAAAACCATTTTGAAAACATGGATATTAATAAGAACAAATAATTAAAACATTTAAAACGATATTTTGGTTAAAGGGGTTTTACCAAAATTAGAGACACTTGAATACAATAGTTTAGGAATAACATTTAGTAAAAACTTTATAATATCATGAGAATAAATGGATTCATGATATAATACTCCAAAGGACAGTATATACACCATATAAGAGTGAATTGGTGCATAACAACAATGAACCCTCAATAGAAATGTCAAATGTGATGAAATCCCTTATAAAGAAGGTATCCTTAAATTAAGGACAAATCAATCTCAAAAATATGTGTGAAAAATATAAATACACCCAATATAAGTGGATATTAAGTGTAAAAAGGTCATTCACACATATTCAATGGACGACATATTCAATGACTACATGTTGAACCCAAAGAAATCGAAATTGGGTTAAAAAGTTCCCTTGACAGCCTAACGGCATCACATCAAAAAGAGTTGATGAGAGATAAAAAAAGTATCTCATCACTTGGACATAAAATTTACATCAATAAGGATATATGAGAACATATCCAAACATAACGATATGTAAATTAAAAGACCCAACAAAAGAAGTCTTTTAAAAAAGAGGAGGGTGAAAGGTTCCCTTACCGACTTGGGTATCTTTCAAAACATACACCCCATGAAAGAAGGACAAAAGATAATTGATGTAAATACTCATAAACGAAAGTATATTACACAAAGAGTAGAATAATGGGCAGTACATACATCACTCAAGGGAATTTGTGGCAAATGTAGCATAAATCTCACGGGAATAAAAGTGAGATGAAAAATCCCTTACAAAAACTCGGCAGCCTAACGGCGCCACATAAAACTTCTGAATATGGATTGATGAGATCAAATAGGGTATCTCATCACATTAAAATAAAATTTACAGCAAGAGGAATATAAAATAACATCCCCCAACATTACAAAAAGGAGCTTAAAAGAAGTGACATAAAGGAGAGTACTTAAAAAGAAGAGATAGGTTAGATCTCTTACGAAAGTTTGGCAGCCTAACGGCGCCACTCAAAACTTCCAAAATGGATTGATGAGAGAGAATAGGGTCTCTCATCACATGAAAATAAAAATTACAGTAAATCTAATATAAATGATCATCCCAATAACAATAAAGATGAGCTTTAAAAGGAATGACATAAAAGTGTGTACTTAAAAAGAAAGAGAGGAGTAGGATCCCTTACCTCGGGTCCGACTTGACTCGATCGTTCTTTAATCTCCTGAATAATAAACTTGAGTTAATTTATAATTCCTTAAGAACCTTTTTCAAGTTCATTATTACTTTTATACCACATATTACCACTTCATAAACATTATGTAATCATTTAAGTTAATAATATTTGTTTTGCCGATATTTGGTTCTTAAGTCGAAAGTGGACTTCTTACAATTACATGTTGTTCGTGTGGCCAAATGTTTAGTATATCCAGAATTGTATTCATTATGTAGATATCATATATGTCATATATATCCAGTACATTCATTAATTTATAACGTAACATAATCATTTAGAGGTAAGAAATGAAATGCACCGTTCATGGAGACGGTAAGTCGTACGTACGCATGAACGCTACTTTCATTTCTATTTTGTATTTTATATAATGGAATAATAATGATATAAAGGTATATTATAATTCCAGTATAATATCATATATAATATCATAGTTACATCCTTTATACGTCCCACATATGGTATTAACGAATCACATCACTTTGAGGGGGCGGTAGTCCGCACTTCCTAAAATGAAGATATCACGTATACCCATAATGGAAGCCATAAAGGTAAGACACAAATGAAAAATACAGAAGCATAAGTAAAACATAAACATATTATATATCATATATAAAAAAATAGTGACATCATAATGGCCACCTTTGAAGGTGTTAAAAGAATGTTGAACAATCATCGTTTCGGGAGGTAGAAATTCGCCATCCACAGAAACCGTATGTTTTTTAACCATTTCATGTAGTTGTGTGAGAGTGTAGCTCGAATAAATCTTATAACAACATCCTAGTATATTGAAGATACTGGTGTTGTTACAAAAGAAATAAATAAAAAGAGTTTAGGGGGTTGGAGAAGCAAAATAAAACAAATGAACATGAGAGAATGAATTACCTTTAAAAGTGTAACTCCTTTTGATTTGAGCCTAAAGGCTTCCATTGAAAGGATTATTCCCAAAGGTAATCCTATAGGATGAGGAGAGGGATGTGGAGAGAGTAAATGGGCAGGGGTTGTCCGAGCCAAAGGCTTGAGGAGTGTGTTAAATGAGGTAGAGGTGGGGGCCTTTTATAAGAGGAGAGGAGGGGCACATTTGGAAAGTAAAGAAATATTACTTTATTTGAAAATGTGTTTCGGTTTCAAAAGGTCCCACATTGATATAATTCGTGGATAAGGTGATAAGGCATCGAAATCCACTCATCCAATAAGTTTTGGACATGTGTAGTTCATAGATTTTACATTATCTTTCCATTTTATTTAAATCGTCAAATAATGATGTCATCGCTGCATCATTATTATGTCATAAATAATTTAATTTATTTAAAGTCTAAAAATTATAAAAAAATACTATGATGTAGGAAATATTTTTATATTTCCAATGAATATTTATAATCAAAAAGATGACTTTTATAACCCCACTTAAAAATTGTTTTAGTAAAACATATCATGTTTGTGTCAATTTTACTTTTACATTAAATAAAATGTTATTTATGTCATTTCCCAACCAAAGTGGATCCATGGGATCCCCAAGTTGACCCATGGCTTGTCTTGGTCGGCCATGATACAACCAATGAGGGTAAGACATGTGTCAAGCTCATCTCATTTTATTAAAGCATTATTTTTACCTTAAACTACACTAATTACCACTAATCGCGATTAAAAACTTAATAAGTTACTATTCACAAAAAAATTATTTTAATCTCATCGAACCACATTTTACTTCTTAATGACAACCATGTATGTCGGATTTTTGAAAATCAAAACACAATGATGGCAAAATTTCATTTAAACAGAAAATCAGTTTTTATAAGTACCACTTAGTGGTTTCACTATTCATCAAAAATTGAAGTTTTTCAGAAAAATCCCAAAAATTCACCCTAAGCTATATTTGATATTCTGAATTCAAAAATGAAGTCCATTTTACAAAATTCAAAACATATAAGTCACATTAATTAATTTAATAATTAATTCCCGCTGTCATGTCAAATAGCGTGTTTTATGAAACAATAAGTATCAAAAGATTGACACTAGTTGAAGTCTGATTTCAAAGTGAAATTGATTCCAACGAACACTATTGGATTTAATGGTAAAAATATTTTCTAATTTCACTTTAAAACCTATTCAAAATATAATCTAATCATATAAATAAATTAGATTAAAAAGTGGTTTTGAATTAAAATACAACATTTTACACTATTCATTAAAAAAATGAACTTTATCGGAAAGATACCAAAAATTTACACAAAGTAAATTTTGATGTCCCGATTCTTAATAAGAGTTTTATTTGGTCCAAAAGAATGTATAAGAGTGATCAAAACTATATTTAATGACGGTTCGCCATCAAAAGGTGATAAGTGAACCTTTAGTGAAAACTAGGGCATATACGCCTAAAATTGAATTCTTTCCGTAATTTAAGCCATTATCTTTTATTGGATAAATGTAAAAACATTTAAAAACATATATAATCATATTTTAGTTATTTCTATCCATTCCCGCCATTACAACGACTACATGTTAACTACCATTTAAAATAATATTATTTTATTATTAGAGTGCAACGTAAGATTCCCAAGAAACTCGTTGTTGCGTGTTGGGTACGCCATCGAGCATAGCGTCCCCTTTAAAGTTATTTAAATATTTTATTCACAAATATGGATAAATATGAAATGTCATATTCTTTATTTACCTGGGGTGTTACATATACAACCCATATCCATTACATTTAAACTTTATAACTACATTATATGTAAAAATACATTCTCTATACATTAATGAATAAACACTTGAGGAAATGTCCCCCAAACATGCCTATAAAAGGACCCATCCTCTACCCACTTCAAACCACGCTTTACATCATTTATCTCATGAATAAATACCCAAATTACCTCTAATAAATATTACTTACACATTTTTTTCTTTTGATATTAAGAAAGAAGTATAAATTCTTCATTATGAAGGGACCCTTCTGAGAATGAGTCAATTCATCAAAGTAAGTATCTAGTTCATCGCAATATTTTCAAATTCATTTATCATATACACTATTTCTAAATAACATTAACCACTATAAATAAATTTTATTAAAATAATTATGGATATTTAAAAATTATATTACAATAATATAACTCTTAAAGCCGTTCTTCATTGAGGAATAGGGCCGAGCGCAGGTTGAAGGCACTGCGTCATCACGTGTCGAGGAGTTTAGCGAGGTCCGTCGAGGACTATTCTGGTCGTCAGCAAGGGATATCTGTCAACGTCCGGTAAATCCATGCTGAGGCATCATCTACGGTTGCAGACCGAGCTCTGTTGTTAGAGTTCTTTCTCAATTTAGGGATTTCCATTTTTGTATGTGAGGTCGAAGCCAAATGCGATGACCGAATATGCGATGCGTAGAGGATCCGAATGGGATATTGATGGAAAATGCGGTGTGTGGTCCCAGATTTGCATGTAAGATTTATTTATTGATGTCTTGATATCCAAATCATTATCTGTTTAGCTGATTTTGGCATATTAAATTCCTTGTTATCTGAATCTTCTATAAATCCAATTTTCTGTTTTCCAGTTCAAAAAAAATAACTCTTAAATCTTATTCATTCTTTAGTATAACATGTTCTTATTTGGATCGGTTCAACCACCTATATGAATGATATTATAAAATCATTACTATTTAATATATTAAATAGTATAAATAAAATAATAATTGTAATATATGATATTAATGTGTAATATATGTCATGAATATGGTTTTGGAAGGGTGAAAAAAATTCCCTATAAAGTAACTTGTTATTATCGATAAATTACCAGAAACATGCTCATCATAGATTCCAATATCATGAACCATACCCATAAATTACATCAAATGAACATGATACAATTAAAAAAATTAAAAAAATTAATACACTACTTATAAAAATATGTTATTGATGAACTCAATATCAATGAACAAGGATAAACTTCACCATTACGAAACTTGAATGAAATAATCCAAATTAATAGCATTTGATGATGAAAATAGACAATAAATAACTAATATATGTGTAATAAATGAATATAATTTATGTTTGTAAAAGATAATTTATATGAATGATTTTATCAAATAATTTATTATTTTCATTATTTTTTTTATACTGGATGTGAAAGTGTTATCATTGAATCTAGGATTAAATGTAAGTGTTTCTTTTCTAATATAACTTGTAACCCGAGATTGTTTACATAAAATTTTTATTAGAAGAAATTACATATTATTTATATCTAAATACAAATATATTTTATTCTATAATATTTATTTATAGGATTTATTTTTCATTTTACAATTTTCTCCCTTTGGTTCACAGTTAAACCAAAATGATGACTGTATGTGGAACCCACCATATCTCTTCTCATTGGTTAGGAAAAAATTTCTTCTATATCCATGTTTTTAATTTTATTTTATAGATTTTCATATCCCTACTTATGAAATTTCATAAATTTATTTTATATTTACTATTAAATTATTTACAAAATTCTGAAAGGATTATTTTTTAAACATTTTTTACAAGGTCACTACCCTCCCCCCATTTCTTTAGATTTATTTACAAAGATTACTTTCTAAGATCCCATGATTATGCAAAATTATTTTTATTTAAATTCCTAATATTATTAAAACCATAAATTTAAAAAAAAATATTTTTTAATCTTTTATAATTTAAATGATATTTTCACTTATTCTCCAAGTAACACCCCAATGCCCATATAATGTTTTTCATATATGTAAATATCCTTTAATGTTTATTCTGTTTCAATGGGGATATATATCAATGGAATCATCAATAATATTTATCTAAATTATTTATTTTTATACCTTTAGATTATTGTTATGAATCTTGTTTCATTATCATGGGTTAATTATTCTATTATCGAATTGGGATCATTTCCATGGTCGTGTGGAACAGGTATGTATGGTTTTTTAGTTATGTAATAACTGGGACTGTAATTATTTTTCCCTCAAATTCATTCAGTAAAACATTATAACTCTAGATATGACATTTAATGGATTATGGATTAAAGCCAATCAAATATGACTATTGGAATGGGGAGTAAACCCAATCTACTATGTGGTTGTGGTCATTGTAGTAAACCCTAAATAGTGTTTTTAAAATAAGTTGGTTGTTTTTTTAATCTCTAGATACACTAAATTTATAGGTTTTAGAGTGTGATTTATTTCTATATGTAATGAATATTATGGTAATATATGTGTATCCTATAATTCGGTAATATCAAAGCTTTTTTTCAATCTTTGGTTAATGAATTTAAAGGATTTACTCTTGATATAGTATCCAAAAATATCCTTTCATATGTTTCATCATTTCAGTTTCCTTGGTTTCCTTCTATACACCTTATTTAACACTTACTTCCAAACACATTAAAGTGATTAGGTGTTGGATTCCTCGCATGCCACATTTTATATGGTGTATTATTGTCTTCAAGACTTAACAATTCTTTTATTTGTGTAAACCTCCACTTAAACTACTTCATTCCTATAGTGAATTGAGATCCCACCTTCAATTGGAAACATTTTTCAATTTTTCTTATCACATAGTACAACTTTCATGGAAAACTATTACAATTGAGTCCTCATTGATAAAAACATATGATTGATCTTATAATTATCTTGGTAACTTTCCACCTCAATAGAGGTGTACATCATTCTAATTTTGGATCATAATTTTTTTACCACTCTCTCATTCACTTTTTCACATATTCTGTAAAACTGCTTGATTCATTCAATTAATTTTAAATTTTAAAGCATTAACATCATACCACCCATTCTACTAAATCCATCAAAAAATATAAATTATATATCATCATTTGTTTTAAAAAATCTCAATGTAACTTGCACATTAATTTAAATTATGTATGGTAGATTTGATAACATATTGTTATTTGGATAGTAATGATTTCCCACTATCATCCCCAATATACCTACATCATATATCTTCTCCTAATCATGATTAAAATTAGGATTTTCATTGAATCCTTGAATTTATTAGGATTATACATGATTTATTGATGAATGTTTTTAAGACTCCTATGAAATATTTTATTATCCTCTTATATAAAAATAATACAATTTTAATCTTTACTATCCACCTAATATATTCTCATATTTGTACTATATCCATATCAAAATGAGTTTACATCTATTAATTTGACAAGTATTCCCTTCTGGTTAAATGTGACTTCAAGTCTAATGCTAAAAATATTTTTTAAAAGACTATCCATATAGAGTTATTTAATTTTCTTTAACTAATCTCTAGATAGAATTTTTTCCACTTCCTTTTGTCTTAAATGATCCATATTTTCCAAACCAAACTATAACATAAATAATACCATTAATTTTATTCAAAATATACATGCTTACAATCATATGGGATTAACACCCACTATATGGGATCCAAATGTAGATATTTTTCATTACTTTATAAGGAATATCATCTAGAACGACCTTCTCTTTCTTCTAATTTTACTTCTATGAGATTAATGATTGATTTAATACATAATATGGTCTATCCTTAAACTTATAAACAATGGTAGTTAATGCATACTATTAATATTCTAAAAAAATTGGACATGTTTCCCAATGTAATCATATTTGGTTTTGTAACATACATTCTCCTTTGACTAGTATCAGATTACTTTGTACTCCTATGTTGTCTATAATTCTAAAAATTGTTAACAAAGTTATAAAATTAAAAGAAATACCCATATATAGTATTTCAACATTGATTCTCCATATATTATATTTTCCTCCATTATTGAAACCTCTCAGCCTCTCATTTCATGTAGCTCTTCACCTATTCACAGTAAGCCTTGGTATTCCCAGAATAGCCCCAAAATTTCAACTTTATCAAGGGAAATATCGTTCCACTACCATTTCTCCATATGTCCCATGTTTTTTTGTAATAAGGAATGGTTATTGATAAACCCTAGAAAATAGGAATTATACCAGAAAATAGAATTTATCCACATTAACTATAACATATTAAATAATAATGAAGTATAATGTAAAATAGAATTCATCCACATTAACTATAACATATTTAAGTAAATATCATGGAAATTCCATTATTGCATCTTAAAATTGAAGAGAAACTCGTATGGTCTTTAAATCCTCATTCCTTGTGGTTTTAAATGTTGAGTATTATATTATGGTAAAACATGATCCCAGATCACCCAAATCCCTTCAAAACTCAACATAACTAATGTTAATAGGAATTCAAAAAATTCTTGGATATTTTTTCTTTTTTAGTGTACTACTTGAACCCATATTTGAGCATTCTCTTGTGAGTATTATTATTCCCAATTCCTCATGTTTACTCTAGTTTTAAACTATCAATTTCATAAATTTAACATATGAGGGAATGTTTTCAATAGATTTATTATAGGTAATGATAATATGTATTTTTTTAAACATATCTAGAAAAAACATTTTTATTCTTCCAATTCCACTTATTAAAACCAACCCAAAAATGTAGTAGTGGTATATATAGTGGTGAGGATTATTCTTTAACCTCTTTATTAGATTCTTTATCCTTTGTATTTATCTTATACTTGGAATCCTTTTATTTTTATCCTTGATCAAATCATCATTTAATAAATTTTTTAACTATCCTTCAAATATTTACAACTTCTTAAGGATATGGACTTTATCTTTTCATTTGTATGTACCAATGTCACCTAAAATTAATCCTCTGGGAATGTCCTTGACATTTTTTTGGAAATTTTCCTAATTGTAAGACTAGATTAATCATGGTTATCCTTGTATCTTTTTCCGAAACCTATAACTCATTAACGGAAGACTTGGTGGTTTCATAAAAGTATACAAGTTCCACTCCAATGATTTTATTCAGATTTGGAGAGAATCCATTATTGTTGGAACCCCACTGATATTTTTTGGTGACCCCAAAATTGTTTTTGTTTAGCCCTCTAAAACTAGAAATTATTTTTATGGTTATAATAAATTTAAATAGAATATTTTATATATTTACCTTGGCATTGGTGCATAGAAATCATTATGTCTATATTATTTATCAAGGAATCCATTTTTGTGGTCATCCACCCATTGTTGCCAATGATGTAAACTCCACTCTTTTTTTTTAATTTTAAATTTCCTATTAAAAAATATTAATTTTCATGTCATCTAATAGTATATATATCAATTTTAGTGAATTTTCATCAATTATATTCTAGAAACAACATAAATTATCAAAAAATTTCTATAAGAAAGAACCTTATAGAATTTTTATATTTGCAACCACATCTCTCTACCATGACGAGAATACCTATTAATCATTTTGTTGAAACTCTCCCATTTACAATATATTTATTCATTATTAAATTTATTGAAATTTGATATGTTAACATGAATATCTATTGATTTTCAGAGAGGGAATAAAATAGATAAAAAAGCATACCAAGTTATCCTATGTGGTGATAGATGGTGATGGTCAACATGGTTCCATTCATAGGATTTTTATTTTAATGAAAATATAAACAATGTTAACATTATTTAACATTTAGATACATTATTTACTTGGAATATACCACATATCTTGAGTAAACATTCCATGTGAGTGTTTGAGACTTCATATAGTAGAACAATGAATTTTATCTTTTTTAAAATAATTATTTTTGTCTTAAAACTTATTTATAAGTGATTAGCAGTGACTGATGGCACCATAATTATTGGTTGAACCCCGACACTAGAAGTTTTACCATACTCCTTTAGTTTTTTTATCCCCGGATCTCTCCCTTTCTCTGCTTGGTTAGATGATTGTTCTTTTTATTCCACAGTATCCATGGTCCCTTATTTATTAGAATTACTCATGTTCTTTTCTAGCATTGGATTATATTCAAATATATCTTCAATTATATTTACATGATTTGAGTAATTATTAATCATATTTTTTTCCCTTAAAATTATATTACAAAAATAATGAGTGTAAAAAATAAATAAATAATAAAACACTATAATTGATCAAAATCATTTAAGAAACTATCTCTGAAAATGGAGACAAAACCTTGAACACCCACAAGGTATTGTTAAATAATACAATTAATCTATTTAAGGAAATAAAAACTCAAAATAATCACTAACTATAATCAAATTAATTTTTTTATAAATAGAAGGTTTTAGGCCGAACCCAGGAGGATGGATTTAGAACACTTACATTGATTGTAATGAAAAAATACAACCTGATGGATTCATATTTGGAAACAATAAATTAAAAAAAAACATTTATTATAAATTCAGGTTCATACTCTCTATGATGTAAAAGGATAATGATTCAATAATAAATGTTGTAGAAACTTGGTCTAATTGAACCTTCGACAGGGTTATGACTCTCTCTTTTAATATGCCCCTTTTCTCATCCCAGGTACTTTGGATAATAAATAACCTAGGTAACCCAAAACATTATTTAAACATAATTAACCCAACCTATTAAATGGTTATGTAATATGAATAAGTATCTATTTAATGAATTATAAATAATACCATCATAAACCCTCAACGTACATGTAAAGAAGAGGATAATTAAATTTGGAATAATGGAATGAATTCAAAAAGAAATAAAAGATCAATCATAGAAACATCAATTCATTAAAAGAAATCCCATATCATTACATTATTGGTGATATAAATTCTTTCCCCCTCATGATATTCATGAGGGTATTTAAAAAATAAGATAATGAAACCTAGGTTGTATCACTTCCCTAATAGTAGGGCTCCTCCAGCCTTTGATTGTAACAAATAAGCCTCAATTATAGTTAGTGAAAAATATATTTTAATAAAACTATAATAAAATTGACATTTTAATATTTAATGGTATAAAAATTATAATTTGATATCATGAATAACAAATTTTTAGCTTACTTGGTCAAAATAATCCTTGAATGAATTTTTGAAAATTTTCCTTAGAAATCTGATTTTATGAATAATAAAGAAATGTACTATTTAGATATTCCTAATATTAATCATAACAATGTTTAATAATATTTATAATTAATTATTTATTAAATATAAATTTTATAGAAATATAGATAAAAATCATTTGGAGTTAAAAAGTCAATTTTTCCTAAAACTATTTTTTTCTTCTTTTCAAAACTAGGTTTGTTTAAAAAGAAATAATGTATATCCATTTGAATTGATTAAAATAATATTTAATGATGAATGAATTTTTAATTTATTGATCTTATATCAAACTATATTAATTTAAAATAGTTTAATTATTATTACATGTTATATAGTTAATATGATATCAACTTAGGCTTGAAAAATGTATTTATGGAAAACTTGTTTTTCAACATGATTTTCATGTTGGTTTTTAAACTAAAATATTACACTTTTGTGAATTTTATTTGATTAAATGAATACCACATTTTGATTTATAATATTTTTTATTATTTAATAATTTTAACTTTATCATTTTTATATGGATAAATAAATACATTAAAAATCAATTACCATATTTATGGTTAAAATGGGATTTTGCACATCACATGTGACTGTATTAGAATTAATCATTCATCTATATATATATAGTAAATATTATTTAATTTCTATTATCATTGTGTCCAAATTATCTAATAATACTAATTTATTTTATTGTTAAGGGATAAAATTATCTAGGATAAAAAAAATTAGTTGTCGTGGTGAAAATGAAAATGGTAAATGTGAATAACATTGAGGTTAATGTAATTACATTTTTAATTAAGTTTTATTTTTATTTTTATATGTGTGTATCTACCATATATCCCATATTATATATAATTTATCAATTTTTGAGTCACTTAGGGTGACAGTTACTTCCCATTGTTGAATAGTTTTAAGTATTTTCAAAAAATTAACTCGTCAATTATAAAAGAAAACTCCATCACATAACTAAGTCACACATATAAATCCCCGTGTCTTGACCAAAACCTACCAGAATCACTCCCTAACATCCTTATCAAAATTTTATAGTAGTTGGGATTCTAAAAAAAACTAATCCAAGGCTCCTTAAAAAGTGATCCAAAGAAGGTTTCTCTAGGAAAGGGTAATTGTCTTCACTAGGATCTTTATTTTTACTTTTCTTTTTCAACATTCAATTATGTATTATGATTTGAAATGGAATTTTCAACATTTATGGACTATTATTAACTAAAAAACTCACATTATAATTCAATTCTATGTTAAATGGTGATTTTCATTGACTATCTGAAATTGAAACTTAGTAGAAGATTTACGTTAAATTTATTGTATATTGATATATTGATATCTTGATATAAATTATGAGTATATAGTGAATTATAATGTGAATTTTAATTATAGGTTTACAGTATAATAATAAAAAAAAATTAATCCTTTTACTCTACTAGTTGAAAAATTACAAAGGTCGAAAGTGATCGTGTCATACATAGTCACTATGATAATTGTGGTTACTAACCGTGCACTACCCCTTTCTTTGAGAACCTACTGTGACATGGTAGGTATAAAAACTGATCATTATAACTTACATTTTACAATTCTCATAGTCACTATTCAACCTTACCACACCCCATTCTCATGGTAGGTATAATGACCCTGAGCACCATCATTAGACCATGTTTGCACAAAAAATTTATGAAGGTAAAATAATAGCAGACTGCATGAAGAAAATTCATGGATTGTGCAACCCATTTCATGGTAGGAATACCTACCATGATCATCCTTTTTCAATTTCATCTCATGGTCATCATACTAATAACATCTTTCATGGAAGGAATGCTTAATGTGAGAATTTCCCACATCTTTCTATCCTACCCATTCCTCTCAAGCTGCTATGCATCCATAAATAGACCCCAAGCATTCACTTCCCATGAATAAGAATAACCCAATTGATAGAAAATTGATGATGATCTAGAGGTTGGGTGATGCTCAAGATATTTATTCCACCGTTTATCTTCCACCTCCTGAAGGTAAAGTATTGTGCCACTTACCCTACTGAAGGATCAAATTCTTCCACCCATGGATTTGGGATAATGATGGAGTGAATTCACCTCCCTGGAAGAATCACATCAGTAATTTGATCCTATTTGAGATCCACAATGACCAAGTATGAGATCCGACCAACTGTGCTTTGAGTGAATCCACTCGGCCTACAAAACCTTTTAGGGATCTTTGGCCTTCCAATCAGTTTTGATGGAGATCACTATCTTCTGACACCATAGATATATGATAAAGGATCAAGATCGCATTAAAATTTAGAGGAAATAAGGGAGAAGATTCTAACTAAAATACACACTATCCGGTGACTTTGAGAATATCCCTTCACTATTAAATAAAACCACTCTAGTGTGTAAGTTTCAAACCTAAGGTAAGCATTAAAATAAATCGAATTTAGAAATGAAACTCCACTACTAAGAGACAATTAATATTTCATATCCAATTATGGGAAATACAAGTTGCAGATACTAGTATTGTATGATGTATCTTGGGTAAAAAACCATAATTCTCATGATTTAAACAAACTAAAAATCCATACCAAGACCATTTTTTCCCTTCAAATTAAGATAACCACAATGTTGTGAAGCACCGGAACACTTCACCATTAATAGGAAAATGGGCTATTTCCTTGGAAGAGAACTGGTGCCTTACAAAAATTCATCTATACCCTTCATTATGGAAACATTTCAACTATCTAGTGGAAAGTAAACCTACTCCCTGCTAAAATAATTCATACTTGAATTCTATAAATAAAAACATTCCCCTCAAATGGAGGGAAGCATGCTCAGGTAGCCATGTATTTTTCTCTAAAAAGTAATTCACTAGAATAGAAGAACATACTCTAGAATTTTTACCTCACTCTCCACTTTTCATGGATCATGTGTTAGTTTCATTTGCTGTTGTAAAAAATCTAATGATAGATCACTAATCCATTTTTAGTTTCACCATGGATAATCCCCTCTTTTACCCCCTATTGAAGAGTTTTAATTATTCAATGTACTAAATCCTTTTAGGTTCTTAAATGTTTTAATCATTATTGGTTTATTATGGTTTTATCATTTAATTTATTTTTCTTATTATTGTCATTGAACACACAACTTCACATGGATTTAATGTAATGCGTGTAATAGTAAGCAGCGGATAAATTTAAGGGTGAAGGGAGGTATCCAATCACCTAGATAAGAAATGGTAGGAAATACAGTGATCATTTTTCTTCCTATCTGAAACAAAATATCCCAATAAAAGTAATCAATATGATTTAATTGATTATAGGATGAATGGAAACCAATTAATTAATGATTTAATAGGAGAATTAGGGAATAATTAAAGGATGGACAACTATATCAAAAATAAAATTTAAAACCAACCAAGTTCAATTAATATATCTTTCAAATTGAATCCAGAAAATAATATTTCAACACACCCAAAACAATTTCTTATCTTGAGACAACCAGAGTATAATTTTTACAACATTTTTCTCAAGTTCAACAATTATTTTATTTAGAACCACACGAAAAGCATGAATCAAACCTAGCTTTTTTTATTAGGAGTCCAATGTTTTTTTTGTTTTTTTAAATTGTTTTCCAATGACCATATCATGTTCTTTCAGGTTCATAGGTTTCGATCTGATGTCAGGAATAACTATGCTGTAAGGAATTAGAACCCTAAATAATATAAAACAATGTAAAGATAGTTTATAATCATTCAATTGGATGATTCTCCCTCCTAAATTTCTTCTTCACAAGAAGCTACAACAGGAAATGAAAAAATGGAAGTTAATCTAAATCAAGTTAATATGAATTTGAGATAAGTGTATGCACATAATTTCAATATTAACAATAGAAAATTATAATTAAATTATCAACATGAATGTGAACTCAAAAATTGAAATGATTAGAATACTGCCTAAGTTTCATGGACTATCTCGGGAATACCCCAGTAGAAACACAAGATCATTTAAAGATTTTGGTAATGGATTCAAAACTAGAGAACTCATATAGTCTTAAATAGGCTGGAAGGACATTCCCTTCTCACTTGAAGGGAAATACAAGGAGTAGATCTAAAATATGTATCTAGTAGAAGTTACGTATTGGGATGATCTACATTAGACCTTCCTCCAATAATTCTTTCTTTCTTCATCGAGTACTCATATTCTAAAAGAAATTTATAGAATCAAATAGAAAACTAGAGAAACTCTTTATGAGTTTTAGGGGAGACTTAAGAAATTAACGACATCATGACAACACCATCCATATGAAAAACATCACTTCATGGTATTATTATACCAATTATTTATAGAAAATGACTATAACCTACTTGATGATTCTTCAAGAGGATCACTAATAGAGAAGTCACAAATTTAATTTAGAGAGTTGATTCAACAAATCTCTAAAAATATCTAATAATTTATTACCTGAACTGTAATAAGAGGAGTACATGAGGTAACAAGTTCTAACTCACCTATTTTATAAAATATAATTGAAGAGATAAATTCCCTTTTTAGACAATTAGTCATAAACCAAGTCCAAGAATAAACATCCACGACAACACTAAGGGTCTATCAACATTTCTATTACCAAAATAATTTCACTAATAGAATCCCTGTGGTTCAAGGAACCAAAATTTTTGATGTAATGTTATGAGGAAGTTTTAAAAATATCTTTGTATAAAGTAAATATTCAAAAAAAATCCACTAACCAATCTAGAGATGGGAGCCAACATCAATAAATGCCACCAATATAAAAGGCATTCTAAGAGGCTTCTCAATAGAATTTGTAAACCCCTATATTCTGTTGACATAATTTCCCACCCTCTACAATCTACCGAGAGGAAAAATCATAATAATATTTTATGAAGGACATGCTATGATAGGTAATATAATCTCAAAATAGTCAACAGACCACTCTCGCCATTCATGGATCAGAGTTGAAGAAATTAAAAAGAAAATTTATCCATCTCATGACCATCCAAAATAATATGGTAAATCAAGGCTCAGTTAAGCTTATTTTCTTATAAAATTAGAATCCCTAATGAAAACTTTAGTGTTATTACATTAAGGAGTTGAAAGGAAATGGATGATAGTAAAAGATCACCCTTAGAAATTAAAGCTAGATGTGAATAACAATAAGCATGTGAAGAATCATACAAAGAAAAATAACCTGAGGGGGAGTCTGTAAAGGAACAAAAAAAATAAAAACAATGGAAGATCAAAAAAACCCCCAACCTCCCTTCCTTATAATATTGAAATAACCTAGAAAACCCATCGAAGAGTCACTATAATAATAGATGTTGGAAGTCTTTAAGAAGATGGATATCAATATCCCCCTCCTACAATTCAATATTTGGATTCCATGTTATGAAAAATTTAGTAAATACCTATTAAATGGTATAAGGATATTGTGAGGAAATGTAGAGGTATGTTTAGGCAAGAATTTTTCTTCCCTTGTTACCCCTCAAATCCCACAAAAAAACCAAGATTCAGGTACTTTTTAAATTTTTAGCACAATTGGTAAGCTCACATTTTCCAATTCACTATGCAACATATTAGATTAAATTAATTCAATAACTTATACCATTTATTCTTCTTTACATATTGGAGACCATAAAACCACATGTGTGGTTGTACAACTTACCAATAGAGAAACTTCCAACCTGATAGGTATCCTTGAACATGTCCTCATATGTTTATGGGGGTACCCATTTCGTATTTAATTTTACATCATTAACATTGAGGATTTTTTTAAGAATCCTTCCCCAATCATCTTGGGTATGATAATTTTAAAAAAACCAAAACTATAATAAATTTTAATGAAGTAACACTTTATTTGGCCATTGGTGAAGAAACAGTGGATTTTAATATATGGGACTCAATGAAATACCCTTTTGTGTAAAAAATTACTATTACTCTAACCCATTTTGGAGTGTCATGTTTTCCTAAAAAAATATTGGAATGTTGGATGATGTAATTTTCTTACAAAAAAATGTAGGAACCGCATGATTCTTCTAAAAATGATTTCAAAAATAATTTTAATCTAGAATATGTTTTAAATACTGAATTATTTGAAGAAACTATTGAAAAGTGCTTAGATAATTCACAATAATTTTATATTGTCACATTTATCTTACTTATTCATGCCCCAATGAATAAGGAATTGTTTTTCAAGATGTAGAATAAAACCAATCAGGATGAAAAAGGAGTAAACATAAATTTTGTTAAAGCTAGAAAACCAAGTAATATATAAGATAAAGTGCCATAAAAAAGTATTAGAATCCAACAATAACACTCTTCTATGAAAAGAAAGAGAAAAAATTTTCCATGACAAAATCACCTTGACAAAATACTATCAAATCAGGGAAAAATTTCTACAACACTCTTTAAGAAGAATACTATTACTTATTAAAAATCGTTCCAAGTGTATTTAGCCTTTTAAAATAACTAAAAATCTCCCACCTTATATGGAAAATATCAAGGGAGACGATGTCATGAACCATCCCCCAAGGCTTGTGTTGTGACTACCCCAAGCCAGACTCCCATAGGCTAGGGGCTAGTGACTAGAACTGAGTAGGCATTTCCAAAAGTGGAGGAATTTTCCTATAAACCTGCAGACAAGAAATCATCACCATGAAAAGTAATGAAACTAAAAACACTGAGTAAATATATATTCAGCTCACTAAGACAACCAATGAGAGTTATAGAATAAACTAAAAAGTAAACATGCCAAAATATATGCCCAACTGAAATAGAAAAGTACAAGATCTTGAGTCTCATTTACAGATAACCCTACTTGAGGGGTAGGTATAGTAAGTTTTCTGAATGTTTCTAAATCATACCGCGTCCGTCGGTTCTCCATAAAGCACCCCTATCACCAGCCCACTCACAAATCCATCAAAGATTCTGATCATCTGCACAAGACACGACACGTGTGGGCGAAACCCATGTAGGGAAAAGTAAAACAATACTCAGTAGTGACCCCAAACCATAATGGTAAACCGCATAGCAAGATACAATGTAGACTAATAAATAGGTACATGAAGTGTAGCCTCGAATAATTACAGTCAAGAGAGTCACTAGAGTCATCTCACACCAGGATACATATACTAAGAAAGTCTCGAAATATCCAAATCCTAGGAGAAACACTCTGTATCTTTTTAGGATACACACACCAAATAAATTTAGGGGATACACTCCCTATAACTATTGGAGACACACTTCGTATATCTATATGAGACACACTACGTATAACCATAGGAGACAGACTCTGTATAACTACAAGATACACACTCCATATAAGCGTAGGAGACACACTCAATATATCTGTAAGAAATACACTTTGTATATGCATGAGAGACACACTCCATATATGTATAGGAGACACACTATGTATCTTCACAAATCCAGCCAGATGATTTCTCTTTTAGCACACTCGTTTTGGGAGAACCAACCCCTCTAGCCAAAAAGATCGAACACCAACCTCCATGAAGACTCATGTAGATTATATAAAAATGACTTCCTCATCAAGAGGGTATAAACCCCATAAATGGATCATCAAATGGGAACAATGTTTGATAGTTATGGTAACTTAAATAAGAAGGTGTCAGTTGGGTCTGGGATTGATCTGACCCGGTCGGACCGACAAGACCCACTGGGTCCTTCCCTCCCCGCCAAGACTGATACGCCCCACCTGGACACTGGCGGGTTTAATCCTCTTGGACATGGTAGCTTCTGCTTCTACTCCATCTCTAGGCGACCCATTGGTCGTGTCTCCTCAGGTAAACATGGATTATCTCTATGACCACTCATACCCATGACTCTTCCATGGTCTCTTCATCCAACGCAGCTCGAGAAGCCATTTCCTCCACCCATCTTGTCTCGTTACCACATCTTGTCATCATAGTTGGCCCCTCCACTGCTAGCCTTCTACTTCCAAGTGGTCTCATCATCATGCATTGTCGCTGCAAGATCTCCTTCATCTCTTCACCAGTTGCACTATGGTGCTCTATTTTTTGAATTCAAAGAATCCCTGTAAACCTTAGATTAGGTTCTTGACATCAGAGATTTTTTAATATTATCATCGTCACATAGAGGGTCTGAAAACCTTCGAAATCACCTAAAAAACAAGCTACGACCATGAGGGTCCACGGATAAAGAATTCCAGAATTGGGAGGAGAGATTATCGCAAGAACAACCTTAGAACAGACCTTGGACTTGTTCCTATCGGCCTTGGTATGTTCATGTTAGAAGGATTATGAAGAAGAAATAATAAAATGTTTAACAAGATTCAACTCATGTAATCCTTTATTTTTAATTATCCTACAAAAAAGATCAAATTGTGGATCAACATATTCATGGGTCATTCCATGTTCATCATTTGAAACAATAATGGGGAAAGGAATACTATAAAATAAACCCCTTGCATGGAAACAGAACCAATCGGAGGGTAGAATCATTGTTGAAGTAAATCCTTCCATAAACATCCTTGATTCGTTATTCATCGGCATTCATCATTCATCTATGAGAGAGCTTCCTTCGCCTTCCTCAGTGAAACTTCTCGGCTCCTGAGAAATTCTCCAACATTAGGAATTGTAATTCTGGTCACTTCTTGTGATTAATGGAGGAAATGTGCTAATGCATTTCATCATTTTAAATGCATTTCAATGTTGCCAGGACACTACATTTCAGCATCGCTGAGTCACCGCATCACAATGTTGTCAAGTTTCTACGTAACGTTGACGAAAAAAATAAATTTTTATGTATATTTTTTTGCTCTTAAAACATCCATAAATAAACTTTTGCAGCAGACCCACTCCAGTAGATGTTATGCCCTGTATAGGGTAAAATAATTGTTTTGAGCTCAATGGCCCCCTAAGATTTTTTATCTAATCACCCATTTAGAAGTTACTAAAACCACACATGAGCGACGTTTTTAATAAAATTAAAAGTAGTTCAATCATTTATTATGATCACCCTGGGCCTTGGAATTACGTTCCATCTCAGCATCGGGTCTCAAAATACTCACATATAATTTTCAAGAATTTTCATAGAAAATATGGGACATTACAATCTCCCCACCTTAGGGATCTATGTCCTCAAAAGACAAAATAAGGGCTAAACAAAGAAAATGGGGATACTAAGCATGATTCTGAGCCTCCCTCTCCCACATGCTCTCCTATAGATTCTCATGTTGCCACTAAATGTGTAAAAGAGGAATCAATCACCCATGTTGGGTCATCTCCTGTTGATCCATGATCTCCATAGAGAACTCTGCAAAAGTCGCTCGGTCTTCAACGTCCATCTCACGCTAGTCAATGACGTTTGAAGGGTCATGTATGTATCTCTCCAGTTGGGATATTTGAAATATGTCATGAAACTGCTCTAACTGCATAGGTATATCCAAGTGGTACACCACCTCTCCCACTTTACGCATTATCAGAAAAGGACTGATGAACCTTAGAGATAACTTATCACCCCAACCAAATCTATGCATCTCATGTTGAGGAGAGACCTGAAGGAACCCATGGTCTCCCTCCTTGAACTCTAAGGGTCTTCTTCACCTATCATCATAGAACTTATGATCAATCTGTGTATCCTTCATCCCCTCCTAGATGACATGCACATTCATTGTAGTAGCCTGCACCAACTATAGGCTCATGAGTGTTGACTCTATGTGGTCAGTCCAACAATGTAGAGAACTGCAGGGTTGGACATACATGGCCTCGAATGGTGCCATACCTATGGTGAAGTGGTAGATATTTTTGTATCAAAACTCTCTCAGGGGTTGGTTATTCTCCCCACATTGGTGAAAATCAAGGATGAAAGCACATAACATGTCCTTGAGGACCTGAATGGTCTGCTCCGTCTGGACGTCTATCTATGTGTGGAAAGATGTGCTCAAGTGTAGTTGAGTCCCAAACTCCTCCTTCAATCCATTCCACAACCGAGATGTGAAACGATAATCATAATCTGAGACTATCATCGATGGGACCCCATGCATTCGAACTATCTCTTGTACGTAGAGGCATCCCAACCACTCTACTGATCCTTGTTCCCAAATCACTTGGAAGTGGTCTGGCTTGGTGAGTTGGTCAATAATCATCAGACGATATCATGCTCTCTAGATGTATGTGGTAGACCCATCATGAAGTACATCAATATTTCATTCCACTTCCCCTATGGAACCTCAAGGGGTTGATTCAAACCAACTGGAACCTAGTGCTTGGCATTTACTTACTGACTAGTGAGGCATCACAAACTCTTCCATTGCCTTTTTCATCTCCAGCCACTAAAACTGATGTTAGAGGTCCTGCTACATCTTTTCCATACCCAGATATACCTCCAAATGGGATGTATGGAATTCCATAAACACCTCTTTCCATAATGTCATCGGTACAACAATGCGTCCTCTAAAAAGGATGATGTGCTCTCTAGCTTTCAAATATCTATCAGGGGCATGCCCTATGGACATCTGATCACGTATAGTCTTGCAGCTAATATCTTTGATATGTTCCTCCTGCACACGCTATAAGAGTAGGGGGTAACCACCATCAAATAGAGATAAGATGGTTCATCTGTATCCACGTAGAAAATATAATGCAAGTTTATCTGCTTTAAGTCCTCATTCAATATATGAGAAATTAATCAACAAATGAAAGAATCTTCCACCACATTCTCCTTACTAATAGTATAGACTATATAGAATTCATAATCATGGAGTAACTCTATCCAATGTCACTTTCCCAGGTACAAATCGTTCTGAGAAAAGATATACCAGATACTTTTGTGGTCTGAGCAGATGATAAACTACTCACCCATAAGGTATTGTCACCACATATTCAATTTGAAAACGATCGCTGCCAACTGTAGATCATGAACTGCATATTTATGATCATGTGGTCACAATTTTCGGGAAACATAGTCAATCACCACTTTCCCCTGCATCAAGACACAACCAAGCCTGGTCCCTGATGCGTTACAGAATACCACACACTCGAAACCCTCCTCTGGAAATCTCAGTATGTGAGAACATGCCAAACCCTGTCTCAGCTACTGAAATCTATCTTGTCACTTATCCATCCATAAGAACGGTTTCCCATTCTGTTTCAAGGCTATCATGGATCCTTCTAGTCTATAAAATTTGAGTAAAATTATTCTATAGTACCCAACCGACCAAAGGAAACTCCGCACCTCTGTAACGTTCTTGGGTGGCTCCCAAGGATGAAATGACTCTATCTTCACTGGATCAACTACAAGTCTAGCCTCCAAAATGATTTTTCCTAGAAAGTGAACCTCTTGTATCAATAATTGAAATTTCAAGAGCCTCCCATATGTTTATTTCTCCTAGAGTAAGTCCATGATCATCCTCAAGTGTATCGCGTTCTCCACCTAAAATGCTAAGTACACCAGGATTTCATCAAAAAAGACCACTAAAAACTAGTGTAGGTAAGGCTAGAAGATCATGTTCATGAGTTCCATGAACAATTATAGGGAGTTTTTTCCTAAAAAATAGCATCACTAAGTACTCATAGCATCCATAGTGACATCTGGAATCAGTATTCGGAATGTCCTCATCCTGCAACAGAAGATGGTCAAAACCAGATCTGTGGTCTATCTTCGGCAACTATCTCGCTCCCTTCAGTTGGTATAAGATATAATAAATCCTCAGTAGTGGATACTTATTCTTCAAAGTCACATGATCTTGGTGCCAGAAGTCCTCATATGACCTTAAGCTCTCATCTACCTTCTTTTCAAAAAAACTGGGGTTGCCCATGGTGAAAAACTGGGTCTCATGAAGCCCTTACTATACAACTCCTCCACCTATAGCTTCAATTCATGAAGCACTCTGAGAGCCATCAAATATGATGGTGTAGATATTAGTATCTTTATAGGGTATAGTTCAATACAGAATTCTACCTACTTATGAAGAGATAGTCTTGGAACATCTTCTGGAAAGATGTCCCCATACTCATCCACCACTGCAGGAATCTGAGGACTCATCCCATCAACTGCACCAAGCATAATGCTAGTCAAATGATGAGTGATTTGTTTTAACCTCCTACGTATGAGCCCATATTTCAATGTTCTAGTTTCCTTTTTACTGATAAATGAAAAACATGATCCCATCTCTACAGACACACTGCACTGTATGCCTAAAACAATTGATTTGAGTATGAACTGTGGATAATAAATCCACACCAAGAATGATGTTGTAAGGCCTTGATGCTTCCACCAAGAGATCCCAACCGAGTCTCTCTCCCCCCAGAGTAATGTAATACTATCAGAACTAGTGTGTGATCATAAAATCTCCTCCTATAAGATTATTTAAGACTAGGGACCGAGTTAATGGTTCCACTTGAATCTAAGTGCCTTGAATAAGAGTCATAGTGAGAATAGAGTGACTGGAAAACATGTATATCAAATCTACATCTAGGTTGGAAAAGACACAGATCATTCCTTCAATCATCCTAAGAGTCTAAGGATTAATAGCCTCCATTGCCTGGAGTTGGACTCACTCATGTCCTCCAACTGCTTGAGCGCAAGGCAGAACACCTAGTGGTGGTGTTGGTAGTGCCTCAAACCTCCATCCACCTCCTGTTACTCATCCCACTCCTCTCCTATGTTCTTCACCTAGAGGATCACCTCTTTCCTCCTTCCACCACTACCTCATGGGTCCCTCAACAATCTCATGGTCAGTCATACGGTTGGTTGGACAATCTCTAGACATATGTCTCTAACCACCACACATGTAGCACATCCCTTCCTTCAACTGACTTTTTCTTCCTTGGAAACCTCACACCATGGATCCCATGTATTGGGGTCATCCCTTGAATTGTATGGTCCCCTTGGAATCATGCATCAGCTGTCGGCTACCTGCTACCGAAGACCAAGATATCTGGTGCCCTATGGTAACTCCCACCACTAGTGCCTACCCTACAAGAAAGATCTCTACCAGTAGGGCTCATGTAATCACCCCAACATATGTAGGGATGAAGAGGGATATCATCAACACCATAATATATCATATTATGTACTATTCAATGGTATATTACCAGAAGAATGGGTCTCACACCATGCCTATAGAGTAGCTATAAAGATCTATGAATCTCGCAGAGTACTCTTCCACCATCTGGCTGCCCCTACTATAGGTGTAGGAGCTCTTGTATACGCACAGAGCATAGATTCACTGGAAATAACTCCACCCTAAAGAGATGCTCAATGTATGTCCTAGAGAGGGTTTCCTCTTTGTGCATCTGTATCTTCATGCTCCGCCATCTCCCCACCAAGCCATGTAAAAGAATCATGGCTTGGACCTCTATCTGGTCAATAGGAATCCTCACTTGGTGGAAAACTCATGTCACTACCTACAACTAGTCATCATCTACCTCAGGATCCATCTCACCTCAGAACCTGAGGGGTTTCTTTCTTTGGAACTCATGAAACTTATGGAGCTTGCATTCATCCTATACTGGTAACATTATTAGGAACTACTACTCTCAGGGTGGTGGTATCACTAGCACACCACCAAGAGGTGCTATATCTGGAAATGGTCCCTACATCGATGCCTCAATGATTAGTGGATTATCCTCATGGTCATGCCCTAGAATCCAAGCTGGCTGCATCTATGGTAGCATCCTCAAATAGAACAAGATGTACCGTGATCCATTCAGTATTCCAGGGGAGCAGAATCTTACTCAAAAAGTCATGAGAACACACTCAGTTCCTAGATGATTCATGGACCATTAATTTCCCCTAAAAAAGGGTTTTCATCTAATTATTCAAAAAAGAGGAATTCAAGGTCATGTGGTATTGATACATCTACTTCCACACCAACACTAGGTTCTCGGTCCTGAAATCCAAACTCGAAACACTTAACACAGATTCCCCAAAACAAATGTAAAATTGACCGCCCTTTCATACCACTCTTCCATGACCCATCCCCTGGGGCCCATTCTGTGACTACCCCAAGCCGGCCTCCCATAGTCCAAGAGATAGCGACTAGCACCAAGTAAGAATTTACCACAAATGGGATGAATTTTCCTATAAACACGCACATATACACCCATCCACATGAAAAGTAATAACACTAGAAACACTGAATAAATTTATATAAAACCCACTAAGACAACCACAATGAGTAACCACTTAAACTAAAAAGTAAATGTCCATAATAAAAGCCCAAATTAAATAAAAAACTACAAGACCCTGGGCCTCATCTGCAAAAAAACCCTACTTGAATGGTAGGTATAGTAATCTATCTGAATGTTACTAAAGCAAACCATATTAGTTGGGCCACCCTAAAGCACCCTTGTCTCCGGTGCACTAAGGACTCGGTCAAGGCTACTGATCATCTTCACAAGACATGACACGTGTGAACAACGCCTGTGAAGGGTTGAGTAAAACAATACTCAGTAGGGACCCCAAACCACAATCGTAAACCACAAATAAAGACACAAGGAAGACTATCAAAGAGGTACACAAAGTTTATCCTCTATGAAGTATAATCAAGAGAGTGACTAGAGTCATCTCACTCCCAAATACATATACTAAGAAAGTCAAAAAATATCTAAATCTAAGGATACATAATCCACATATTCTTAGGATACACACACCATATATTAGTAGGAGACACACTTCCTATAACCATAGGAGACACACTCTGTATATCCGTAGGAGACAAAATCTGGATAAATATAGGAGACACACTCCGTATAACCATAGAAGACACACTACATATATGCGTTGGATACGCACTCTGTATATGCATCATACACACAATCCATATATCCGTAGGATATACACTCTGTATATTCATATGAGATACACTCTGTATATTCGTAGGAGACACAATAAGTATCTTCACACAACCAGCCACAAGATTTTGCTCATAGCACGCTCGTTCTAAGAGCACCTACTCCTCGGGCCAAAAGGTCATATTACAACCTTTAAGAAAAATAATGTATGTTATCTCAAAAGAACATCCTTTTCACGAGGGCCCCAATTCCACAAACAGCTCGTCAATTGGATACACATTTTGAGAGTTATGGGCCTTTAAGTAAAAAGGGTATCGTTAGGTCATGGTCTTGCCTAACTCAACCCACAAAGTGTGACCCAATCACTAGGTTTACTTGGACCACTCAAACATGGTCCGGTTTGGTCTTCCTAGATGTAGCAGTTTTTGCATCCACTCTAGTTTCACGTGGCCTACTTTCCATGTGACCAACTCACACCTACGACTGTATCGTGGGTCCTCTGTCTGACGCAGTTGGGGAGCCACATCCTCCCACCGTCATGGCATGATATTGTGGCTTGTCACTACTTCCCACTACCATTCCATCTTGGTACCCTCTATGTTCAGCTATCAAGTAGGCGACTATATGCTGCCTGGTGGACGACCTGCCACACACTGTCACCGCAAGTGGATCTTTTTTTACAGGTCATTGGTTGCATTGTGGTTCTTTTTTTTCAAAACAGAAGCACTCATATAACTCTTGGGTTGCGTTCTACACTTCCATGAGATCCAAATATTCTTTCCATCACTCCATGGATTCGTCCATGTTTGGAACCACAAAAAAACACATGTCATGAACATGAGGGTCCTCTGACAAAGAATGCAAGAACGGGGAAGAGAGATAAGCGCAAGAACACCCTTAGAACAGACCACAGACTTGTTCATGTCATCCCTAGTATGTTCATGTCATCAGGATTATAAAGAAGGAATAGAATAATGTTTAATAAGATTCAACCCATTTAATCTCATATTTTTATTCATCCTGCAATAATGATCGAATTGCAGATCATCATGTTCGTGGGTTGGTCCACATTCACCATTGGAAACAAGAACGGGGAAAGGAATACAATGAAATAACCCCACTACCTGGAATGATAATCATTCAGAGGATAGAATCATCGTTGAATGTGATCAAACCATGAACATCCTTGATATGTCATTCAACGACCTTCTACATTAGTCGGTTAGAGAGCTTCCTTCTCTTTCCATAGGAAAAAATTCAGGCTCTAGGAAAGTTCTCCTGTATTGTGAAGTCGAATTATGGTCCCAGCCTGTGATTAAAGGATTAAATGTGTCCACATGTTTCAGTGTTTCAAACGCATTTTATCAATTCCAATAAGCTTCATTGTAGCATCACTGAGTCACCGCATGACATTGATGTAGAGTTTTTGTGTAACGTTGAAGAAATAAAATGAAATAACATTTTATGTATATTTTATTTTTTTCTTAAAATGTCCATAAATTAACTTTTTTAGTCGGCTAATGTTAGTCACTGCCTAAGGTAAAATCATTATTCTGAGCTCAATTGTTTTCTCAGATTTTTTTTATCTATGTTCTGATTTAGATGTTACAAAAACCTCACATGAGTGCTATTTTTAATAAAATTAAAAATAGATTTAACATTTATTTTAGGTAGCCCGAGCCTTAGGATTAAATTCCATCTTAGTGAATAGTCTCAAAATAATCCAAAATAATTTTCAAAAGAATTACCTGGAAAATTCGGGACATTACATTATCCCCACCTTAGGGCTTTATGTCCCCAAAAAAGAAAACAAGGGATAAATGAAAAAATGGGGATACTGACAAAAAATCTAAGCCTCCAACTCCCACATTCTTTCCTAAAGATTCCTATATTCCCACCAAATGTGTACTAGAGGAATTGATCTCCCATAAAGGGTCCTCTACTATCGATCCTCAATATCCACTAAGAACTCTACCAAAGTCACCCTATCATCAACATCTAGCTCTCACCAATCAATAAAATGTGATGGGTCGTGTACATATATCCTCAGTTAGGATATGTGTAATAAATCCTGCACCCACTCTAACTATAGAGTTAGGTCCAAGAAGAACGCTACCTCACCCACACAACATAGTATCAAAAAAGGTCTGATGAACCTCACTGATAACCGACCACCTAGGAAAAATCTCTATATCCTACATCGAGGAGAGACCCAAAAGAACACATGGTCTCCCACCTTGAACTACAAGGGTATCTTTCACCTATCATCACAGGACTTCAGACAAATCTGTGCAGTCTTCATGTACTTCTGGATGACCTACACCTTCTCTATAGTAGCCTACACCAACACTGGTCCCATGAATGTTGACTCTTTGTGGTCATTCTAGTAAAGTGGCGACCTACAGGGTTGCCTGTACAAGGCCTTGAACAGTTCCATACTTATGGTGGATTAGTATCTTTTGTTATACGAAAACACTATAAGGGGTAATGATTCTACCAACTACAACCAAAATCAAGGATACATAAACGTAGTATGTCCTTTATGGCCTGAATGGTATACCCCATCCGACCGTCTATCTATGGGTGGAAATCTCTGATCAGGCACAGGTGAGTCCCAAATGCCTTATTCAATCCCTCACATAACCGAAATGTGAAACAAGAATCAAGATATGAGACTATAATCAATAAAACCCCATTGAGTCAACCTATCTCCTATACATAGAGGCATCCCAAGCTCTCTACTAAACCCCGTTCTTGAATCTGTATAAAGTGGGCTGACTTGGTGATTCAGTCAATAATATCCCAGATGATATTGTAACATGTAGACGTACATGGTAGACCCATCATGATGTCTATAGATATTCCATCCCATTTTCACTCTAGAACCTCATGGGTTGAGTCAAAACTATTAGAACCTGGTGCTCAACATTCCCTTACTGATAAGGGAGGCATCTAGAGACAGACTCTACCACTTCCTTCTTTATCTCCTACCATAAAAACTGAGTCCATAGGTCCTGGTATATATTTTCCTCACCTAGATGTACCACCGAAGGGGATGTATGGAAGTCCCTCAACACCTCCTCTTATAACATCACTAGTACAAATGTGCATCCTTTAAAAAGGATGAAGTTCTCCTCACCATTCGAATATCCATCAGGGGTATTACCTATAGAAATCTGATAACATGTGATCTTGTAGGTTATATCTCTGAGTTGTGCCTCCCGCATGTGCTGTAATAGTGATGGAGTAACCATGATATACTAGAGATAAGCTTCTTCATATCTATCCTAAAAGGATATTTAAGGCAAGACCAACTTCTCCACGTCCCCATTTAGTAGTTGTGAACTTGATCTCTGGCTGAGAGAATATTCCACAACATTCCCATTCCCCGAAGAATTGACCATATCAAAGTCATGGTTTTATAGGAACTCTAGAAAAAACTACTTTCATGGGTTCATATCCTTCTAAAGATGATATACCTATGGATTTTGTGTCCTGAGTACATGATAAACCTCTCGCCAATAAGGTAGTGTTGCCACATATTCAATGTGAAGACTACAACTGCTAAATCCAGATCATGGGTTGTATAGTTCTGCACATGCGGTCTCAACTTTCGTGAACCATTGTCAATCGCTGCATTCCCCTGTATCAGGACACAACCATACTCGATCCCTAATGCATCGTAGAACACCACATACTCGACACCCTCCTCTAGAAATATCAGGATTGGAGCGCTCGTCAAACTCTGTCTTAGCTACTAAAATATATCCTAGAACTTCTCCATCCATATAAAAGTATTATTCTTTCATTTCTAGGATATCATGGATGTTACAACTCTGGAAAATATGGCGGTGAACCTCAAATAGTACCCAGCCAGCCCAAGGAAACTCTGCACCTTAGTAATATTCTTGGGTGGATCCCAAGCAAGCACCACCTCTATATTCGTTAGATCTACTGCAACTCCAGCCTCCAAAATGATCTTCCCTAGAAAGTGGACCTCTCATATACAAAACTGACACTTTGAGATAGTACCATAAATATGGTTCTCTCAGTGTATTTCCAGGACCATCCTCAAGTGTATCACATGATCCTCCTCAGATGTTGATTACACCAGGATTTCATCAATAAAGAACACTAAAAACAAGTATTTATAATGATATAAGATCATATTGATGAGTCCCATGAACACTTCTAGGGAATTTTTCGTGTCAAATGGAATCACTATGTACTTGTAGTGTCCATCGCAACATCATAACACCATCTTCAGAATGTCCTCATCCCATACCAGAAGCTTGTGATTGCCTAATCTGAGGTCTATCTTTAAGAACCTTCTCACTCCCTTCATCTGGTCAAAGAGGTCATCAATACTTAGTAGTGGATACTTATTCTACACTGATACCTAATTATGGTGCCATAAGTCCACACATAACCTCAAGCTCCTATCTTCCTTCTTGGAAAAAAAATTGGGGCTGCCTGATGTTATTAATATTTTCATGACTTATTATATTTTCCCTTTACTTATTTTATATGAAATGTGCATAATTTGTGTGAGATATTAATGTTTTTATATTAAGTATAATTCCTGAGCATTTTTATAAGTAGTCCAATTGAGTCAGTTTAATGTTTTAATAATAACTATCACTATACTGATCCAAATTTTTTGGTTCTTGTTTTTTAGGATTATAAATTCAATATAAAGCATTTCACTAGAAGGTACCATGAGCCAATTCTTCCATTTGAAGGGTCATATGGTCCTCACAAACAAGACCAAAGAATCTGTGAACAAACTGGACTAGCCTTAAAGATTGATTTACTGGGCTCAATACAGAAGTCCAAAAACATTAACTCTCCACCATAATTATGGGGAAACTACATTTCATCTTGGATAAAAATTTCATGGCCCAAATCTAAGTACAAGGGGCCCAAATGAAGTATTGAAGGCCAGCCCACCATTCTGGCCGAGAAATAAAATCAGTATAGTATTCATGACATATCTCATGATGTAAGCATCAAATCGAGCTGAGGATTTTCAGTGTGAAAGAGGAGATTTTTGCGGCCGACTATGTTGAAGAAGCCATTCGGATTTTTAGTCATCTTCATATTCAAAAACCCTTTCATATTTTGGCCATCGAAAAATCATGGATAGAAATGGACAATTTACCTTTGTTTAATAAAACCACCATAACATTGGATCCACTTGTCCAAATGCCTCCATATTTTTCCAGAAGTCGGAAACCTCTATTATATACAACTTTTTATAAGGATATTTCTCTATATTTGGCTGTATTAATGTCCATATCTGCGAGCTAATTGGAGGGACAGATTGGGAATGCAAACAGTCCACTCCCTGGGCTATAAATACTCTCCCCTTCTCTCCTTGAGAGGGGTTGGAATTTAAGAAGATAGTAGAACATATTGGTACGACCAAAGCCTTTCAAAAGGATTGGGAGGACCTTCCATACTCAAGTTTTCACTTGATATACCTTTCCTCCTCTCTTTGTTTTCACTTGCTTTTGTGTTCTTCGTTTTTTGTAATTTTGTAAGTCCTTTCTTTTGTAATTTTGTTTTAATGAAAGTTTATTCTACAATATCACTTATTCTAATCTACCTTATGTATTTTAATATTAATGTTCTTAAAATATTTTAAATTCAGTTAAATCTCCTTCCCTTATTGTTCTTCCTCATTCAATCAAAAATCCCTTTTTAATTATCATCATTGTTCGTGTGTGTGTGTTCGACATACCACTATTTTCTAATCCCTTTCTTTTTCTTATATTCTTAATTTATCATCATAATTATTATAACCAGAATATTAAACACCCAAATGTCTGAGTAAATATCTCATTGGGGTGATTCAAACTTTAGGGAGGTTAAGTGATTGAGAGTATTTTCTCGATGAGTATTCGTTAATTTAACATTGTGTATGTTGGACTTAATTTGTCATAGATTAATGACATATTTTGTTTAGCATGTGGTTTCCATGGATTATTGGATCAAAAAATACACTACCATAAAAATGTACTGATTGAGATTAAAATCCTAATTAAGTTATGGCTTGAATTAAAGCTTTAACACTTAGGAATTCTAATCGATGTCAACTTGTGAAGTCGGTGTTAATTTAAATGAAATATTAAGAAAAGCTCAACGATATCACAAGATTAACTCCCTAATAATGAACTCACCCCAATATTTATCAATTTGTTAAATCAATTATAGTAAATCAATCATTTCAATTAATCTCTGCAAATAAACCCCCCAAATCAAAATACAATCAACTAAAAACAAATGACTATTTCAAAGTATCATCGTCAAAGATTCGACCCGAGTGTTGCTATACACATTAGCAGAGCCCCGGAACTTTAACCGGTCGATAGGCGACAATCAGCCGTGCGTTTCACTACCCATGGTGAAAAACTGGGTCTGAAGAATCCCTTCCTCTACAAGTCCTCCAATTGTTCCCTCAATTCACAAATCTCTATTAGAGACATCTAATATGTGGTTGTAGATATCAGTGCCATCCTAAGGTATAGTTCAATATGGAATTCTACCTCCCTATGAGGAGGTAGTCCTGGAACATCTTTCGGAAAAACATCCACACACTTTTCCACCACAGTAGGAATCTGAGGACTCGTCTCATCCACTACACCAAGGGCCATGCTAGCCATCTGATGTGTTATTGGGTGAAACCTCCTACATGTGAGTCCATCCTACATTTTTCTAATTTCCTTTTCATTAATAAAGGAAAACCTGATCCCATATCCACAGACACACCGCACTATGTTCCTAAAATAGTCGATCTAAGCATAAACTGTGGATAAACAGTCAACACCTAGAATGACATCATAAGGACACAATGCTACCACAAAGAGATCCCAAATGAAACTATCACCCTCAAGAGTAAGTGAAAACTATCAGAAATAGTGTCTGATGATCAAATCTCCCCTCGTAGGAGTCCCTAAGCATAGGGATTGAGTCAACAGTTCGATTGGAATCTTTGTGTCTTAAACAAGAGTCATGCACTTAAAAGAGTGACTGGAACCCATGTTTATAAAAACTATATCTAGGGTGGAAAATCTATAGATATTACCTGTAATTATCCCATGAGTCTCAAGTTCGTAAGCCTTAATTGCCTGGAGTTGGCCTCGCCCTTGTCCACCAGCTCCTTATGTTTGTGGTAGACCACCTGGGGGTGGTGCTGGTAGTGCCTTGAACCTTTGTCCACCTTCTACCACTAATACCACATATTATTCTGGGTGGACCACGCTATTCCTAACTCCACAATTACCTCAAAAGTCCATCAACCATCTCCTAGTCATTCATATAGTTGGTCATCCAATCTCTTTCCATATGTCCTCGACCACTGTATGTGCAGCACATACCTTCCTTCAGATTACTTGAATTACCTTGGAATCCATGCACTGTCGATCCCATGTCCTGGGGTTGTCCCTTGAATTGTTTGGTCCTCTTGGAACCCTACGTTCATGTTAGCTACCTACTACCAAAGACCCAGATGTCTGGTGCCTAGCAGTAGCTCCCACCACTGGTACCTACTCTATAAGAAAGCTCCCTACTTGTAGGACTCTCTCGAGAACCCCTAGTATGTTTATAGATGCTAAGGGATATCATCTAATCCATGATATCCTAGTGTAGTTCATGCTCAATGGTATGTGACCTAAATAATGGGTCTCGCACTATGTTTGTAGATTTGCGAGAATGATACATGAATGTTTTTGAGTACTCTGTCACTGTCTGGTTTCCATACTACAAATGCAAGAGCTCTTGTATACCACTGAGTGTAACATTTCTATAAATAAACCCTCATTGAAGATATTCTCAAAGACTTTCTAGGAGAGGGATGACTCTTCATTCATCTGGATTGTCAAGATCCACCATCTCCCCTCTAAGCCTTGTAGAATACTCATGTCTTAGGCCACCATCTGGTCAAGAGGTGTCCTCACTAGGAGGAAAACTCATGTCACCACCTCCAATTAGTCATTATCTACCTGAGTATCCATCTCACCTCAGAACCTGAGAGTTCTCTATCTCTAGAACTCACGCAATGCACTCATCCTATGTACAACCTCTACTGGTAAAACTGGTAGGAACTACTACTCTCTAGGTGGTTGAATCACTTGTACACCACTATGAGGTTCTATCACTAACAATGATCCCTGCACTGATGCCTTATCACTTGGTGAACAATCTACATGGTCACGCCTCAGAATCCTAGTTGGTTGCCTGTGTGGAATCATCCTGAAATAGAACAAGATGTACCATCATCAATTGAGTATACCTGGTGAGATGATTCTGAATAAATAATTAAAAGAGAACAAACTCAATTCTTATTTGATTCATGAAGCATTAATTTCCCATGTAACTGGTGTTTTCATGTACCAAGTTGGAAAATAGGATTCATGGTCCTAGTGTATGGATATGTCAGAGTCTACACCAACATTGGGTTCCCTAGCTAGAAATCCAAATACCAAACACTTAACAATGTTTCCCCAAAACAAAAGTAAAACTGACCGCCCTTTGATACCAATATGTCTGGACCCATCCCCAGGGACCCGTGTCATGACTACCCCAATACCCCCTCCCATAGACTTGTGGATAGTGACTAACATTGATTAGGAATTTCCGACAAAGGGGAGGCATTTTTATATAAACCTTCACACATGTGCCCATCCCCAAGAGAAGCACTGAAACTAAAAAAACTAAGTAAATACATATGACACCCACTTAGAATACCACTAAGAGTAACAATACAAACTAAAAAGTAAACATGCTATAATATAAGACTAAATAAAATAAAAATTTAAAAGCTCTTGGGTCTCTTCCTCAAAATAAACTACCATAATGGTAGGTACAATTAGTTGTCAGAATGTTGTTTAAGTGTACCATGTCCATCGGGTCACCCTGAAGCACCCTTGTCTCTATCCCACTAAGGTCTCTATCAAAGAAACTGATCATCTGCACAATACACAACATGTGTGTGTGAAGACCATGTAGTGGTGAGTAAAACAATACTTAGAAGGGACCCCAAACCACAAAGGTAAACCAGAATGAAAGACACAGGGAAGACTACCAAAGAGGTACACGAAGTGTAGCCTCTAAGAAGTACAATCAAGAGAGTCACTAGAGTTAGTAGACACCGAGATACATATACTAAGAAAGTACAGAAATATCCAAATCCAAGGATACACACTCCACATCTTCATAGGAGACAAGCTCTATATATTTGTAGGAGACACACTCCCCATAACCATAGGAGACACACTCTATATATCCATAGGAGACAAAATCTAAATAACTGTAGGAGACACATTCTGTATAACCATAGAAGACACACTCTATATATGTGCAGAAGACACACTCGGTATATGTGTTGAAGACACACTCCATATAACTATAAAAGACACATTCTGTATATGTATAGGAGACACACTCTATATATCTGCATGAGATAGAGTACATATCTTCACACAGTCAACCACACGATTTCTCTCTTGTGTGATCATTTTGATAGAACCTACTCCTCAATGAAAAATGGTTGTACACCAACCTGCATGAAAAATCATGTATAGTATCTCAAAATTAATACCTCGTTGTGAGGGTCCTAACTCTGTAAATAGCTCATCAAATGGAAACATTGTTTGAGTGTTATGGTAATTTAAGTAAAAAATTGTCGGTTGGGTATGGGTTTGGTCCGACCTGGTTAGACTGACTCAGGTCCCACCTGACCCAACCCACCGGGTCTGACCCACCCCTAAGGGTTGAACTGCCCCACATGGACATGGGATGGTTCATTCCTTCTGGATGCGGTGATTGCCTCGTCTGGCAGACCTCCATGTGGCCCGCTGGCCGTATCTCCCAAGGTCAACGTGGTCGGTCCGCATGACCAGCTAACTCTTGCGGCTCTACCGCATGTCCTCTATCTAACACGGCTCAGGGAGCCACATCCTCCCACTACCACAGCTCTTTGTCATGGCTTGCCACCTTCACAGACCCTCCACCACTGGATCTCGAGTCGGTAGTCTTCTATTGCTAGGTGGTCGTGCCACCACGTGCCACACGCGGTGACTCTCCTTCTGCGGGTAATCGGCCGCACTCTGGTGTTCCATTTTTTCTAAGTGAAAAGGATTCCTACAAACCTCAGGCATCTTTTTTCAATGATGTGAGCTACAAATATTCACTCCATCACTCTGGGGGTACAACCATATTCAAAACCACCTGATAAAACATGTTGTGACCATGAGGGTCTTCCGATAAAGAACATAAGAATGGGGAAGACAGATAAGTACAAGAAAATCCTTAGAACAAACTATGACCTTTTTGGTGTCTTCCATTGTCCATTTATTTCAAAAAAAATTATGATGAAGAAATAAAATAATGTTTAATAAGATTCATCCCCTTTAATCCCACATTTTTAACCATCTTGCAAGAAAGATCAAACTTTAGATCAACCTATTAGTTGGTTGATCAGTGTTCTTTGTTTGAAACAAGAACGGAGAAAAGAATACAATTAAATAAACCCCCTACCTGGAAAGAGGATTAGTTAGAGGATAGAATTGTGGTTAAAGGTGATCCATCCATGAATGTCCTTGATCCATCTTTTGTCATCATTCTTCAACCAGATAGCTTCCTTCTCATTCCTTTAAGAAACTTCGATGCTCTTGATAAATTCTGTAGTGTTATGAATTCTAACTCTCGTCCCTATTTGGGATTTAATTAAGAAAGGAATTAACATGTTTCATCATTTTAAATTCATTTAATCATTTTCAAGATGATACATTACATCATCAATGTGTCACTGCATCACAGTGCTATTGAGTCATTGTGTAAAGTTGAAGAAATATCATAAAATAACTTTTTGTGTATATTTTATTTTCTCTTAAAATTTCCATAAATTAGAATTTTTATCTGACCCATGTCGGCCGATGTTAGGACCCAAGTAGGGTAAACTCGTTGTTTGGAGCTCAATGATGCCCTCAGATTTTCAATCCAGGTACCCATTTAGAAGTTACTAAAACTGCACATGAGGGATATTTTTAATGAAATTCAAAATAGTTTGAAAATTTATTACAATCACCCTGAGCCTCAGAATTATGTGTAGTCTCAATGCCAAGCCTTGAAATAATCCCATTTAATTTTCAAAAAAAAATCATTGGAAAATTTGGGATGTTACAGATGATTTGCAGAAACTTTTCATGGTAAAGTTAAATAAGCTAAAACATTTTGACAAATATCCTTGGAAAGAACCCATGGAGGAGTCCAAAATCCTCCATACTTCTATCAAGTGAAAGAATCCTAGTTTTCTTTTTCCTTCTTTATATTCATTTTTAATTTTTATTTCTAGAAAATATTTCATGCTTTACATAACTGGAATTTAACTAGAACTGTTTTTGAACCAAAATTGGGGGTGAGGGACAAGGTAGTTTTAGGATGTAAAGAACATTGTTTCTTTTTACTAAAACACCAAAAAATGGAAAAAAACATAATGTTAATTCTATTTTAAGAACATGTACATGGTTACCTTATTTCTATTTTAGATTTTATAGAAATTATGGTGTACAAACATTAAAAAAAATATCAAAAATAAATGAAAAAATATATTTATCAAAACAAAAATGTTTTTATTTGTAAATACTATAAATCATTATTTTGTACAGTTTCTATTTTGATATTTTTTAAAACATTTCATTAACTCTATTGATTTCATGTATAGTTTTAAAATATTAATGCTAGAGTTGATTAATTGATTGATTCTTAACTTGAAATACTTATATGATTGTGAAGTAGAAGTTTTACATTATTTTATGGAATTATGGTCTTAGAACTAAGAGATGGAGTGTGAGTAAAAAGATTTTGTTTGAAAAAATATTATAACATAAAGCCACAAAATATATGAAATTAATATAAGGTAACTTGAATTATATGAGATAGAACACCTTAGGGTTCAAACATAAATGAAAATGATATAATTACTTTGAATATGAAATAAAAAAGGGAAATGGGGATCCCATGGTGAATCTCTAAGATAGGGGAACTGGGTTTATTTTTATAACTAAATAAATCCATTTTCAATCTCAAAGAGTGCTATGAATAGTGATTTGAAAAAAATTATGGTTGGGAAAAAAATAAAAAGGGTATTATAAAAAGTGTGTTAATTTATGTGAGGAGAATATTGATCCCATAATGGGTGCTAATTGAATTATAACACATTCAGTTATGTTTTTTCAATAAAGTGTCAAATCAAACATTGGCTTGAATAAACTTATAAAAGATGGATGAAGGGAAGTTATTTTTTATAAAATTTGGATTCCATATAAATATACTATGATACACTCCTAAACATAAAAATTGATTAAATTTAAGTGAGGTGGTGGTTTGATTCACATACAGGGCAAGATAAGTTTCACAATGGATCATGTCTCTATTTATTTATTCTCTAGCTAATATATTTAGATATATAAAGGATGGATTTATTTTTCTTTATATTTTTGATTAAATTGAAATTAAATGATAATATTTATCAGGAGTGAAATAATTTATGTGTGGGGGAGTGATTTGAGATGGAAATTTAAACAATTATGGCCTTCTATTCATTGAAAATACCCCGATTACAATACAATTCTTTGGAAAATAGTGTTTTTCATTGAAAATATGAAATTAAAACATAGTGAGAAATTGGATTTAAATATGGTGTTTATTGATATATTTGTATTTTTATATAAAATTTGAATACATACTAAGTTATAAATTAAATATTAATTATAGATAAATACATCACTAAAAAAATTTGAATCGTTTTCTTATGCAGGTCAAAAAATTAGAAAGGTCGGAAGTGATTGTTCCATACATGATCACTATGCTAACCATGGGTACTAACCATGTTATACCCTTACATTGAGAAACTTATGTGACATATTAGTTATAGAGACCATGAATATAACTTTCCATGATCACTAATCAAAATCACATTACCACATTATCAAACCCCATTCTCATGGAAGGTATACCTACTATGAGAACCATAAGCTGACTCTTCCTGCTCAAATATTTCATAAAGGAAAAAAATAATTGAATATATGAAGTAAATTTTGTTTACTGTGAAACCCCTTTCATGGTAGGCATAACTACCATGAGCACACGTTTTCAATTCATATCACTGTTAGTATACTAATTTTGTCCTTCACGATAGGCATTCTTACCATAATAATTAAAATATATGCATTTTATACCCTTTCCTCTCAAGCTTCCTCCAAACCATCAAAAAAACCCAACCTCCACTTCCCCTAATGAATAAGAACCCTATTTATAGAAAATTTATGGTGATCGAGAGACTGGACACTACTTCATATTTGAATTAATTTAAAATAAGACCCAGTGAAATGCACCATGATTAAAGCCTCCCTACCTACATATACTTTGAGGGAGCTTCTTGTATTCCACTCATTTGTGAAGAAGATTACTTCCTACTGACACTAGAGCAACACGATGAAGCACCATGCCCTCCAAAGAAAATATTAAGGAAATAATGGAGTGGCACCGAACTAAAATCCATGCTATTTGGAGATTTTTAGAAGTTCAATAACAATTAAAATAGAACCATTTATGGGTTTAAATTTCAAACCTGGGGTGAAAAAGAAAATCCATTCTATTTAGAAATCCATCACCTTTTAAAATAGATAGTTAGCATTCACCGACCAATGATGGGAAATATGAATTCTAGATATTGGTAGTTTATTCCATCTCATGGGTAGAAAATAATAATTCCCAATCACTAAACAAATAATTAAGACCATAAATTTAATCAGAAACCCATTTTAACCTATAAACATAATGAAGACACCAATTGTGTTGTGAAGCACTAGAACACTCCATCATTAAAGGACATTGGTGTAGAACATGGGAGGAGCACTGATGCCTTACAAAAAGTCATCCAGACCCTTCATTATTGATGCGTTTTAACCATAAAATAAAAAGTAAATATGGTCCCTACTTAAATCAGATAATCCTAAATTCTATAATGAAACACATTCCCCTTATATGGAGGGAAGAATGATAGAGTACCCAAAAATTCATCTATAAAAGTAATTCACTGGGATTGAATAAAGGCCTATTGAATGCTTCCCTCACTAACCACCAACCCTGACTCTTGTCTTATTTTCATTCCCTATTGTTAAAACCCTTATGTTGGCACAAAATTCCATTTTTGGTTTCACCAAGGAGAATCCCTTAATTTCCCTATATTGATGAATTTTGATCATTCAATGTAATAACTCCATTTGGGTCATAATAGTTTTAATTAGTGGAGGTTTATTCTAGATTTTAATTTTAATTTCTTATAATTATTATCAGCATTACACACACAAGACACTTAAATTCAATTAAATGCTTGTGATAGCATGCAGTTGGGGAATTCAAGGGTGAATAGAGGTATCCAATCACCATGGAAGAATCATATTAACAATTTGAATATAATAAAATCATTATAAAATATATACAAATATGTTATTATTTGGATTTAATAATATTTATTCACATCCTTTAACATCAAATGGAAAATAAATTCATCACTCGTGTGTATGGAAGACTACCACCTCATGAACCGATGTTATTTTTCCCTCACAGACTCACATGGATAGTCATAATGATGGAGTATGATACATATGACATGATATCAATTCTTTAAAATTAATATATTATCCAATTACTTTCCCTTTTACCCATTAAGGGAATGATTCTTCCCCTTTTGTGTGTATATGGTCTACCGTCTCCACGATGTGATGTGATTCATTTTCCAAGTCCAAAATTAATTAATGTTTATAAAAATATATTTACTGATTAAATATGATATTTAGAATGTTAATATCATTATATTTAGGATTAAACTATTTCTTATATGCTATAATAAAAAATTTCATGACAAAATACACACATTAAAATAAGGTAATTAACACAAAAAACAAAACAAATAATGAAATATTTTTACCAAACATGTTGAAAATTGTTATAAAAATATCATATATGATATTATAAGAATAAATATGGTTTTTATATAAATTAATAACATTTATAAAACCATTATACATGAGGTTAAATCATTTTCAACCAAATATAAGAATCAGGTAATGAATTTCGTCTCAATTTCCATTCCATGGATACTTATTTGTTATTATGTACCAATTCACTTTTATGTGTTGTATTTACTTCTCCTTTGATATATTTAACAATGAATAACTATTTATTAATGATGTTTAATGTTTCAATTCATGGTTATTATTTCAAACGGTTATAATTTGAATGTCACCAAAGAGGTAAGGATCTATTTTACAATCTCACTTTCTGTTGGTATCACTTTTACCCTTGTTGAAGGAATACAATCACTTATCCTTCATAAGATCCAATAATTTTATTATCCATTGGGTATTTAAAAAATTTATATATTTTTTTCAATATTTTCTTCTCCTTTCTAATTGAATCAATCAAATAAATATTTTAAAATATAACCAATTTTATTTCTCTTTTAATTAGAAATATTATTCTTTCGTATCCATGTTTCAAAAATGGTTATACAAAAGTTCTTTTACTTACTAAAATGATTTATTTATAACATTTTAAGTTATCCTTATCTTTTAAAATTTATTTTAAATTATTTTTTCTTCTATTTTTTAAAATTTATTTTTTTTATAAAAAGACAAAAGGAATGTTTTTTAACGCATACAACAATAACAAACTTCCCCATTATCAAAAGAATTTTAAGAAATGTAGTTTCTTATAAACATTTTAAATGGATATAAAAATAAAATTATTTTATAAAATATTGATTTTATATTTGACATCCATTCCCTTTATTCTTAAAAAGGATATAATGTTATTGCTATATTCTTGACGAACCAATGGTCACCTCTCATCTGTTTATTATGTTTGTGATTGTTAACTTTATATTGAGACAATAACTTTATTATGATCATTTTTTAAAAGTTTCATTTCTCTATGATATAAAAATTATTTGTATCATGTAAATTATTATTTCTAGAATTGTATACAACTTTTATATACATTTTTTACATTGAATTTTATTTATTTAATTGGGGAAATATTGATTAATATGTATTATTTACTCAATATGAATTTTTTTGATATGGTGTATTAAATTGTTCATTAGATATATGGGGAATGATTTGGACATGTAGTGATGGGTGGGACCTAGAATTATATATCTTTCCAATGAATCGGTAGGTCTCATGAAACAAATTAGTTGGCCAGATTGAATGGTTTTTTACCTATATTTTTTAATTATATTACGAAAGGTCTTAATAGTGTAGATATTATGATTTTCGAGATCATGAAATCCAAAATCAAGCATTTAACATCATTAGGAATTCATTTATAATTATTACCCCAGATATTGTTGTATTAGTATTATCCATTGATGGATTTTGTGCTCAAGTTGTTAAATGGAATGGGAGTTCAGTAATTATCCTTTTCATATTGATGATGTATAATCTTATTATGATAGTAATGTTATTAATTAAATGAAATATGTGTTCAGTTATTTACCTTTCCTTATTTATTATTCCATATTGATTCATGATAGTTTACATTGTATGTAACACTTAATGAGCATTTGAGTTCACCATTATTTTATTTCCTTTCTCTAATATATAAAGAAGAGTTATTTGAATGAGTTCAGGGATGTCGAATGTTTTCCACTACTATGTTTTATGTTTTATCCCCCAATGTGTTATGTGTATCATTTATGTATCTGGATCTCCAATAAAACTAAACCAAATGGTCCTCTAGGATTTGGCCCCTTTTATCTATTCCAGTGTAATAATGTAATGATCAAATATGGGCTACTAGAGTTGGAATTGTTATAGTTAGTATCAGAGAAAGTTTAGTAGAAAACCTGGAACTAAATTAGACAAAAAATATATTAAGAACCTAATCCTATGATAGAATTTGATAATAATTGGATAAGAACATAAAAATGTTTTAGTAACGAAGATATTATGTGGTTTTTTTAGAAATACATTCTTTTCTGTATACTGCTAGGGGAAAAGGTTTTGGTACAGATGCATCTCAGTTTAATAACCCTAAAAAGAGATTTTTTGAGTATATAATACCCATTATTATGATACATTGTGATTGTTCCATTACTGTGCACTTGTTTTAACACTCTTGGGGATCTGCATCATATAATTAAAAAGTTTTATACAAACAAGTATAAAGTATTTAACAATATTCTTTTAATTTATTGATATTCCCAAAGAAAACATGATTAATATTCTACAATCGATAATAAATAAATTTTCAACTTATATTAAGTTTTATAAAAGATTTAGAATTATACATTATGATTTGAAATTCATAATGTTGTGAACTAATTCGGTATATGTCATTGTTTAGAAATGGTGCCTCAAAGAAATAATGGTATCAACACTCACGGTCAATGTTGAAATTTCCATGTTCAAAAATACAATAGATATGGTATTGGATTTAATCAGTTCATGGATATATTAGGGTATCTTACTCAAGTTATGGAGAATATACTTTTCCCAAATATAGTAACCTATTGTTCCGTAACATGATTATTCTATGTTGGATTGCTTCATGTGATATAATCCCACATCATTTAGAGGGACTACTAATCCTCTGGTTGTAAGGAAATAAATTGATTCCCTTGAAAAGATATTTTCATATTTGCAATGTGATGGGAAGGAAAAAGTTACACTTACAGTTTATTATTTGAATGGTGATGTTGATCAATAATGGTTGTTAATCCATAATACTTGGGAGTAAGAAAAAATATAACACATTGAATGGAGAGGTTTTAAAGAAATATTCTTTAACTAATATTTCCCTCTTGTGAAATGAACTAAAATGAAGAGAAATTCACTTAGATTAAATCAAATGGAATAATAATGTGTTATGAAGTATGAGAACACATTTAAAATATTAAATAGGTATTCTATAGATTACGTACATAATATAAAATGAAAGATTAACTAATTTTTTAAGGCCTTAATCCAAGTCTCTGAAGTGAGTTGGTCTCTCAAACATGTTCACTATATAATGAAATTATTTTTATGTGATATAAAAACACAGAATGAATTCAATAGATCCTATATATTCAAGGATAAAAAATATAATAAGACTTCATATGAACACCATAAATAAGGGAATAAATTAAAGAAGAAAATTTAGAGGAATAAATTTACATATTTTAAAAATTATGGGAAGAAACATCTAGCAAAATGTTTTAATGGCAAGGGATTTTGTTATAGGTATGTTGAAAAGGTGAATTTGGTTCATTAATGTAAATGAAATACATATACCACTACTATACATTTCTTCTACATTAAATAATTGGGGAATTATTCATATTAATGTCTCAAGTATCAAGGTAATATAATATAAATGATTCTAAGGGAATATGGATAAGATTATGTGATCATTACATCTGAGGTGGGAGTACCAAATGATGTGGTGGTATGTGTATTAATCGTATCTTTAAATTTAGATAATTATTTATTTGATTCTAGATCCTCACACTCTTTTATATCTACTCAGTTATCTAAGAAAAATATATATATCCCTTTCCACATCATAAGTTATTTTTTTGTCAAAATTCAAAGTGGAAGTCTCACCTTAATAAGGATTTCTCATCCTATTCCAATTTTGACATATAAATGTGCCCTATTTATGGGAATTATTATCATACATATGATTTAATTCAATATAATCCTTGTTATGTATTACCTTTCAAAATATGATGAAATAATTTATTGAAAATAGATTGAAATTATGATTCATGGTGAATATGTGGAATTATATATCTTTATAGTGGAGACTTCATCATTTGAGTCCTTTCTAAATCCACCTTTAATATCTCTTCAAAATTATATTCCTAGGTATGGAGATCAAAAAATATCTAGATATTAGAATATAATCTTAAAATTGGTGATGTATCAATTATATAGGAATACATTTATGTATTTACTTAGGAATTACCTGGACATCCACTAGATTGTGGCATTGTTTTTTCCATCAATTTAATCCATGATTCAAGACAATTATCCAAGACTCCTTGTATAATGGCCACCATATAATTAGTTGGTTTGAAGAAAAAATTATAAGATTTGTGTGATAAGGGATTTGTATGCCCAAGTGATTCTCCTAGGGGTGGCCATGTTCTCTCAGTTAAGAAAAAATAATATCCATGATACTAAGAATTTATTATAGGAAAATAAATTTCATTATGAAATTGAAAAATATTCACTACCTCACATTGATCACTTATTCGATCAAATTCACATAGCTCAATAATTTTCAAATATTGAAATTTATTCTAGGTATCATAAATTACAGGTAAAGAAGGTATACATTCTGATGACATCTTTCAAATCTAGGTATAGAAATTATCAGTTTATAGTAATGAGATTTGGATTGACTAATGAAAAATATGTTTTTATGGATCAAATGAATAGATTACTCAAGTAATATCTTGATTATTTCATTTTGGAATTCATTCATGATATCTTGGTATATTCCAAGAGCTATTTGGACCATAAGAGTCAACTTCGGATCATTCCTAAGACACTTAGGAGGAAATGGTTAAATTGGAAATATAGTTACCATGATTTTTGGCTTTAGTATATTTATTTTCTTGGCCAAATTTTCTCCAAGGATGGAATCTTAGTTGATCCTATGAAGACCAATGGAATCAATTAATGGCCAACTCTAATGAAGATAATTTAAGTACATATTTCTGTTGGTTTGACAAGTAAGTATTGAAAATTAATTCAGAATTTTTCTCGATTGGAAAACATGTTAACCAATATTACACTTAATGTGGTTAAGTTCATTTGGAGAAATGAATATGAAGAATTTTTTGAATAATTGAAAAGGTTATTGTTCAATGCTTTAATTTTGACTTAACCCTCAGGAAATAATGTATTAATAATTTATAGAGATGTATAGAAGAAATTTCTTGGTTATTTCCTTATGAAAAATGATAATATTATTGCATATTCATTAATGTAGTTAAATAATTATGAATAGAACTATCTAACCCTTGATCTGGAGTTGGAAACTATAATGTTTTCTTTGAATATATAGAGAAACTATGTCTATGGAGAAAGATGTTAGATATACATAATCCATAAAATCCTATAATTAATCTTTTCATGAAAATGGATCAACATGAGAAAAATATTATTGATTTATCTACTCAAGGATTATGATTTATAAATACACTACCAACTAGGTGAGGGAAATAAGGTGGAATATTCATTGTTCAAGAAAGATCATGGAGTTCTGGACCAAATGATGATTTCTTTAAATCCTATGTTCATGGAACAATTAAATATGGATATGGTAATTTTTAATAAAGTTGATACATCACAACTTTTTAAATTGATTATAAAACTATATTTTTTGGAAAAGATATAAAGTTCTCAATCTGATTAATAGAATCTTAAAAAAAATTATAGTCTTGAATGATAAGAATTTGGCAAACTTCATTTGTGAAGATGGAGTTATAAAATATGGAAATATACTATGTGTTCTATATATACCTAATCTATAGAGGTAATTATTGGATGATTATCAATGATAAGGTTTCTCTATACACTTGGGAAGAACCCATGAAGTATAGGGATATGGTGGAATAATTTCTATGGGATTAAATGAAGAGGTAAATTGTAGATTATGTTTTAAGGAACATATTTTTATAATAGGTGAAGGCAGAGATACAAAATGATAAAGGATTAATGCAACCCATATTTTACTATGTGTAAATGGGAAGAAATAACTATAGAATTTTTCAAAGAAATACCAAAGACTCCTAGAATGAATGATTCAATATGAGTTATTGTTGATCACATAATAAAATTTGCACATTTCCTTTCTATAAAAGGGTATTTACCACTTGAGAACCTCTAAAGGATATATACTAATAATGTTGTAAGAATTTATGGTCACCAATTTTGATTTTTTTTATCTTAATCTCAAATTTAGATCAAAATTTAGGAAGATTATTTGGAAGGTTCTTGATATGAAGATACATTTTTGCACTACCTACCATCATCAAAACTGATGGATAACCTGAATGGACTATTCAAACATTTGAATAAATGTTTAGGTCATGATCACTTGAATATAAATGTATATGGGGTCAGTACTTACCTTTTTTTATAGTTTTCCTAAAACAATATTTTCCATTAAATTTTTCAAATAGTATCATATGAATCATTATAAAGAAATAGATTCCATAATTTATCTTTTTTGGGGTGAAGTTGGTCAAAGAAATCATGTAGAAATAGAACATGTTGAGGAAAAAAAGATAAATGTACAATATATTCATGATCATATTAAATCTACTAAAAATAATAAAATATTTATTCCGATAATTATAGTAAATATTTATAATTTCAATGTGGATATCACATTTTATTAAAAGTGTCTCCCTTGAAGGATGTCATAAGGTTCGGAAAGAAGGAGAAACTGAGCCCTAGGTGCATCAAACTTTTTAAAAGTATGGAAAGAATTATATTTTTGTATTATGAATTCGAAATTTCATAAATCCACTCTTAATTACCTGATGTGTTCCATATATCATTATTAAGGAAGTACATTCCTTATCCAACAGGAGATCTCACCAATAAGGATATATTATTAAAACCGGATTTATCTTACTGTAAAGAGCCTATCCAGATATTTGATAATAGACAGAAAGTACTGAGAGATTGGATGACTCAAATGGTAAAGGTACTTTTGGTAAATCATAATATGTATGAATTAATGTAGTAACCATATGATGTTATGAAGAAGAACCACTCTCATTTTTTTTAAAAGGCGACATGCATAAAAAGATTGAAGATAAAATTGTTGTACTAGGTGAGAATGTAACACTCAAGCCTCAATTATAGTAAGTGAAAAATATATTTTTTAAGACTATAATAAAATTAACATCTTAATATTTCAAGGAAAAAATTTATAATTTTATTGGCTGAATATTGATTTTCTGCTTTCATGGTCAAAATAATCCTAGATTGAATTTTTGAAAATTTTCCTTAGAAATATTCTTTTATGAAAAATAAAAAATATATCATTTAATTATTACTCATTTTATTTATAAAAATATAAAAAAAATTATAATTAATAATTTATTAAAAATCAATTTTATATAAATAATGTTAATATCATTTGGAGGTTAATAGTGGTATTTTACAGAAAGCTACTTTTTTCAGAGAACTACTTTTGTTTAAAAAGTTATAATGTTTATCCATTTTAATTAATTAAAATAATATTTAATGATCACTAATTGATATTATATATATATATATATATATTATCTAAGTATAATAATTTAAATCCATATAATTATTATTATTAGTCATATAGCTAATAAAAGATCATCTTATTCTTAAAAAATGAATTTCCTGAAAAACTATTTTTCGACATGATTTGCTGGTTTATTTTCAAACTAAATTATACCATTTATGTGAATTGAATTTTATAAAATTGATTCAATATTTTTTAAAAATTTATTAATATTATTTAATAATTCCAAGTTAATTTATTTCCTAATTATAAAAAAATACATTAAAAATTAATTACCATGGGTAATGTTAAAAGATGGTTCCGAGCATCACATGTGCTTATATTAAAATTAATATTTTACACATATTGAATTTTTATTTGATAAATTTGATATAATATTTAAAATTAATGGTTCCAAATCATCTAATAAGTATCATTTTATTTTATTCTTAATGGATAAATTATCTAGGTTAAAAAACTAGTTTTCATGGTGAAAACTAAAATAGTAAATGTGAGTAACCTTGGATGTAAAAGAAATAACATGTATATTTTTGGTTTTATAGGTTTTTATCAACCATATCACTCCTCCACTCAATTATTTATCAATTTTTTAGGCATTTTTTATGAGATTGAGCTCCCATTATTCAATGGTTTTAGTTATTTACAAAAATGTCACTCCCCCTCAATTATAAAAGGGAACACCCTCCCCTCACTTATTTAAACATCTCATGCACTATGCCTTGAAAAAAACCTGAAAAATCTCTCAAAATAAGAATTATACACATTTTCAATATTAAGTTATTCTAAAATGATAATTATTATGGTCTTTAATAAGATATCCAATTGAGGTTTCTCTAAGAGAAAGTAATTATCTTCACTAAGCTATTTTAAAACTTATGCATTTTACACCTTCAACTATATTTTAACACATAAAAGATAATAACACCAGTATCTACCATATACTTATATTTAATTATTTTTATGGAATAATATTTATCCATCTCCTTCACTATCAAATGAAAAACAAAGATATTGCTCGTGTGTTTGGTGGACTACCGCCTCACGAACTGATATGATTTTTTTCCATTACTAAATTATATGGACAATCATATTGATATTAATAATGTATATATATGATAAATATGTCATGATAAAAATTTTGAGAAATTATTATATCATCCACTTAACTCTTCACCCATTAACGTAATGATATCATTACTCATGTGTGTGTACGGCCAACCGTATCCAAAAACTTATGTGATTCATTTTCCACATCCAAATTTAATGAATGGTATAAAAATGTATTTAATGATTAAATATTATATTTCTATAATTAATATAATTATTTATATGATTTTACTATATATTAAACACAAGAACTGAAACATTCATGAAAAACATGAATGAGAAAACATGCCAATTAACACTAGAAACAATGAAAATAATGAAATATTATTAAAAAAGGTAAAATTTTGTTATAATAAAATCATATTTGATATTATAAATATATATATGGTTCCAATATAAATTAATAACATTCATTAAAGCATTATAAATGAGGTTAGTTAATTTTCATCTCAAGGGAATCATGAAGTGAGGGATTTTATATAAATTTACATTCCATTAAGACTTATTTCTTATTATGCACCAAGTCACTTGTATATGGTGTATATACTAACCCTTTCATATATTTAACATGAATTAATACTAATAAATTATGTTTATTATTTCAATTATTGTTTATTATTTCAAGGGGTTATAATTTTAATGTTACTAAATATGTAAGAATCTATTTTACAATCTCACTTTCTTCTGAGATTGCTTTTACTATTGTTGAAGGAATATTTTAATTTTTACATCATAGGATTCAAAAATTTTATTATACACTAGTAATTTAAGTATTTTACATGTCTCTTTACTATGATTTTTTATCCTTTCTACATGAATTAATCAAAATATGATTAAAATAAAAAATTTATTTTATTTCTTTTTTAAATTGGATTTTTTCAATATCCATGTTTTTAAAAAAATGTAAAAAAGTTTTTTTTACATGATAAAATGATTTATTAGGGTAATTTAAATTTATCTTTTACTTTTATAAAGGTTTTTAATGAAATATTTATACTATTTTTTAAAGGTATTTTATGGAAATAAATACAAACGAAATATTTTTTTAATGTATACCGTGATAAAAAACATCCCTACTGCTTTAACCTTTTTATGAAATGTAGATTATTGTAAACATTTTCAATGGTTTTGAAAATAAAAATATTTTATGAAATATTATTTTAATATTTCACTTTCATTACCTTTAGTCTTTAAAACAAAGTTATTTTATTTCAAAAACCTATATTCCTGATGAACTGATGCCCCCTCTCATCTCTTGATTAATTATGTGGTTGTTAACTTTATCTTGAGAAAATAAATTTATTATGATCATTTTTAATTAGAAATTACATGTCTTTTAAATATCTATATTATTTGTATCATTGATATAATTATTGACTAAACAGTATACCATTTTCATATATAGTGTATAATTTGAAATTTATTTGATTAATTGGGGAAATAATGAAAATTGGTATTCATTAATCAATATGAATATGTGTTGATTAGGAATATTGATTCATTAATTAAATATATCATTAGATAAATGTGTAATGATTTGGACATGTATTCATGGGTGGGTCATAAAATTATATATCCCCTTTATGCTTCAACATCTCTTATGAAACAAATCAATTGGACAAATTAAATGGTTGTTTACCAATAGTTTAAAATTGTCTTTTGAATGGTCTTTATAGTATATATATGATGATGTATAAGATAATGAAATCTAAAATTAATCATTTTACGTCATTGAGAATTTAGTTACTACTGTTATTCCTAAAATGTTTTACATTGATATTATCCATGGATTAATTTTATGCTCAATATAATAAATGGAATGTGTGTTCAATTATTTACCTTGTCAAATTGATTATGCCTTATCTAATTATGATATTCAAGTTATTGATTAAATGGAATGTGTGACCATTAATTTCCCATTACATATTTATTATTCCTTATTGATACATGATAACTTCCAGTATACAAAACCCTTAATGGTCATTTTATCTCGCCCTAGTTTTTTTCCTTTCCCTAAGACATGAGTTATAGTTCTTTGAATGACTTTAAGGATGAAAAATGTATTTAATTACAATGTTTTATATTTTATCCCCATTTTAAAATTCGTATCATGTATGTTTTTGGATCTCTAAGACTACTAAACTTATTTTTAAATTGGGAATAGACCCCTTATATCTATTCCAATATAATAAAGTAACCAATAGCTTCAGGGTACTGGGGTTGGGGTTTTTACATTGATCCTACAGAAATTAAGTCTTCAACATAGTGAAAAATATTCCATCACATATATCTCCCTCACATCTCACCTATCTCAGATTGATATCTTTTATTATATTTATTCTATATATTTCAATACTTTGAATCATCCAAATATTGCGTTGGATATAGTGTGAAGACCACATAGATTGCCCCAATTGAATCTCCCTAAAGATATATCACAATGTTACCTAGGATTTATATTCATCCTTCACTTTATATATTAATATTTTTATCTTATCATCACTTATATATCTGATATTATAATTTGACTTTGTGTTGTTTTAAAAATCCATAGATATAATTACCCAAAATTGTATATGAAGGGGCCTTAAAAAGACTCAAGTTACATCTCAAACCATTAGCATGGAGAGTGGTATAGAAAAAAAATCATACCTATGAAGATACAGATTATACAATATAGTCAGTGGATTGAATTATAGAATTGATCTCCTCAAATCCACTATGGAGAGAACCCTAGCTACAATTTAAGGCTACTCAATCAAAACCTCATACATTATGGTGAAATAAATCATCTATGTTGTGGTAATATTAATTTTTTTTACCCAATCTAGTTCAACAATGAATCCAAAATCCTATAGAACAACAATTAATAGGCTATAACACTTTATACCTTATAATATTGTGCTATCCACCATATAAAAGATAATTATATTACAACCTCTTTTTTTAAAATCATTCCAGATTTTATGATGGTTAAATCTAAACATCTCCATTGTAACTCCCTATGGAATTAAATATTAATTACCTAAGACACACCCTAAATACATCCCACCACGATATAGTTGGTACGCTACATCGCAGCTCTTCCATCATTCATATCACTCTTTATATCTACTTTTATCCATGGTATAGACATACATCCCATAATCAGAACCTTCGTGTAGCTTTGAACTCCCTTGGATGCCTATAGTGCAAAGAAGTGGCCTATTGTGAAAATAACTCATTTGATGAAACTGGTCTAAGCACCCTCATCATTAACCATGGAAGTTATATGGTTTAGAGTATACATCTAGGTCATATGTGAGATAAGATAGTAAGACTATGTGTGAAACTACCTGATATAATGATATTTCATTTAATAAGAATAGTAATTGGATTTTTATTGTCCCACATCAAAAATGTTCACCCCCACAGTCTCATAAATAAACCATTATGTAGAATATGTTTCTTTTTAAAGTCTATAGCCCCAAAACAGGTGGATGAAACCCTCATTTACTCATTCTGGCACCAGATTTTTTCATTTATCCTCTATGTTCCAGATGACCCATGCACAACTATCACGTCATACATATGCTAGGCATGTGGTCAAGCCATCAAGACAAGTAATACTGGATAGATAGCTCTTACAGGCTAATTCAGTGGACTGACAATATTTTCTATTTAACTCATAATTATTTACATAACTAATTTTCTTCATTATGTACCCTATAAGGATAATAATTTTTTATTGTAAATTTTATTCAAAATTCATAAAAATATACTTCATTTTATTCCATTTATTTATAAAATCATCTAAAATGGTAATTACTAAAAAATATAATATACTAACAAATCATTGAGAAAAATAATAAATTAAGTTAAAAAATTAATAAGATTAAATCTAAAAATGTATGTATAAAATATTTTCATCATTTATTATTAATTGGAAATTGATTAAAATATTATTTTAGGATTTTATAAAGTATATATTATATGAAGGCCACCTAAAGGGTTTCATATATAACACCACTTAGAAAGTGTTCTTATCTACCTACCATTATTTACATGTTTATTTATTTAAATTTTTTTTATTGAGAAATATGTAATTTATAGGTGTTGGTATATATAAAAAACATATAGTTGTAATTTATTTTTTCAAGAAAAAACTAACCAAACAAAAAAACAGTTGTTTCAATTCTATTTTATTCTTCTTTGTTTTCATGTTTTTAGAGTAAAATTTGAGTTTAAATGAATATCAATAATCATTATTCGCACCAGTGTCAATTTTTAGAAATATTACTTGACTTCAGAAAAAGGGTTTAAATGGGTTTTGAAAATATTTTTTTTGATTTTGAATTATAAAAACATTCTTACGAATATAATGGAATATTGAAACCCATAATTCCTTAGCACTAACTAATATTAGTTTTTCCATCTACGTAGGTCCCCTAAACCACTTTTTCTATCTTCATTATAGTACCATTTATTCTTGAGTAAACTCGTATTGTTTTTTCATGTATAAATTGGTTTAACCTCCATCAATGATTTTTATAATGAATAAATGTTCTAGTATGATTTAGGTATTTCATTAATTTGGTGAAAATTTTTATCATTGAGACTAACTATTGGTAATTCACTAGTATCTTTGAAATACCATATATGTATCCACATTAAAATAATAACTTCTCTATCTATACTCAATCATGTATAAATTTCATGATCATAGTTAATATAGTTCATAATGAGTGTGGAGGGATTTGGATATTTCTTGTGGTATCTTCAGGATGATTTATATTTAATATAAATGTGGGATTAATTTATAATTTTAAAAAAAGGAAAACAATGCATCCATATTTTATTTTAATTTGTTTTATCACTCTTTAATAAGTTAAAAAATTAAAAAAAAATCAAATTAGGTTGAATTATTTATTTATTCTCATTTTTATGACACATAACCTTAATCATAAAGATAATAGAATCTATCATTTCTTATTTAATATATTTTATTATTATACCATTCTATTAAAAAATAAAAAAAATGTATATATAAAAAAAATTAAAACAAAAAAATAAGAGGAATATTCTTTTATTGTAATTAATTTCTTATGGCTTGAGGAGATATCATGGTAAAATGGGAATTGTGTTGCATGACTTTTTTGGAAAGGATATTTGGGTGAAGAATATTCGTTACCATTGAATGAATGGGAATTTACTATATTCTAGGAGTAAAATTTTCTCTTTTAGACTTTATGTTTTTAAAATTAACCCTCCTACCATAAGACTCAACACTCCCCCTTGAAAATACTTCTGATGGGTGCCTAATTATTTATATCTTTTGTGGGTTTTTTTATTTAATCAATCTAATTGTATGGCTATCATGATTTTTAGTGAATAAATAAATTTCATATATATTATATTTGATAGATAAGGGATATAAAATCATTTAAAGGTTGTTTGTTATTTGTTTAATCTTTGAATAAATGAATTTAAAGAATTTTAATGCGAGAGAAGAAAAATTAAAGGAAAATTGATTTTATAAGTGGAACCAAATGAATTTTATTTTCAAAAAAATCTTATAAATAATCTCACTTTTGATTTAGCAGTGTAATTTCATTTAGATATATAATTTCTCAAAACATTACAATGATTTATTTCTGTTATTTTGATCACATAGTGATATATCATACATCTCCACCATTGTACCTATGCTTCACATTATTTATGGGTTTCTATATCCCATTAATAAATCATTTTCAGTGTATATACATTTTTTATTCAAACACATTCAATGTTGAAAAAGTTACTATTATTATTTATGTAATGGAAGGATTGGATTTTTTTGAGCTTTTAATAAATAAATATTTAATATAGATCAATTCTTACCATTGGATTGTTTTTGGGCTATAAAATTTCATATTTATCATATTTTAGGCCTTATTTGTAATGGCTTGGACCCTCCTAGTCTAGTACTTTTCCAAAACATGGTTCCATCAAACGGTTCCACCAAAACGGTGGCACTGGTCACGGTCTCACACTAAAACGGTGGCACCGTGAGGGTGACATCGTGATGGTGGCACTGTGACGGTGGCGCTGTGACGATGGCGACATGAAGGTGGCATCATGACGGTGGCACCATGATGATGGCATGGTGAAGGAGGCACCTTAACGGTGGCACCATGATGGTGGCACCGTATCCTCACCTAGCAGCCTTCGTTCTTTTTCCAGTTCCTGAATTTTTCAAATCCCACAATGTTTCTTTTGATGTAAAATGATTTAACCCGCCTTTTGAAAGTCATTTAAAACCCATAAATAATATCTCAAATCCCCCAATATTTGGGTGACCCTTAACTTTCCAAAACGCATGGCTTTTCCTTGGTGTCACACCCTTTCCCCATACTTTTCAGTTCTGCCCCTTGTATCACGATTTAAAGGAAACCGTTTAAACACATAGCTGTTATGGCCACCCCTCTGATGAGAATTGTTAAATGACAATTAATTACATCGTGCGTAACCGCCCAACCGTGTGGAAAACCACGATCTGACATTAATTCCATTCAAAATTCCATATCTCGTAACAACGGGATCTCATCTTTATATCACGCTATAATTTCTTCCTTCTTCTTCTTGGCTGGTCTCCTTTTTCCTCCCTTGTACATTTGGAGTCCACCCCCTTCTCGAGGTGAGTTGAGCGCCCGTGATGGAGTCCCTCCTACTCATTCTTCGAGTCCTTGGATCTCTTCCCCTACAAGTCGCACATCACCTACTCTTGGAGCAGGGAGGAGAAACTTCGATCATTGATCATCCAAGTAGGGTTTTCCTTCATCTATCTTTACTGTGTATCATGCGGGGTGGGTATGATATTGTTTCTCTGAGGATAGATGAAACCAAACTTTAATGAAGATAATAAAAAAACTTTTAAAGATTTAAGGGGGTGTGATCAATGTTTCTGATTTACTTTTTATCCTTGATTTTGTGTTTTAAATTGTATGGTATTATGGCCACTAAAAATAATGACTGTTGGTGGTATTTCTTTGTGCACTAATGAACCCATGTCTTCTATGATGATTGCATGGCTATAACATGAGAATTTGGTTAATCACGTAAACTTGACCGATTAAATGGATATCCAGTGAACAAAACCCTTATGTGATCTCCCTGGTTAACCAAATAGAAAGGGGGAAACTTATTGAATGATGTCCTTGAATCTGGAAACTTCCTTGCTCTGTCTTGGCGGTATGTGTGATTGTTCTTCTATATGGGGTGATATAGATGGGGATGATATCCTCTATTGTTGTGGTTGTTGGTGGACCTGAGGCCATGTGGGGCTATATATTTAGGCTTAGTCTGGTTCCAGTGCTTTGAGGGATCACAAGGATCACTTTTTTGTTTTGACATTACAAGAGAACTGGGTGTGAATGACAGTTGTTGTTGCATTTTTTTTCATTTCATTGGTAATTTAAATTTGGGGTTTTCTTTTACCTTGTAGAATTTACTTTTGGAACATGCATATGGGAATGGTTTGTTTTTGCTTTAATTGTACTTCCACTTTCAGCATTTTTGGTAATCATTATCTTATCTCCAGATATTTTTAAAATAAAAAGGGTAATGCCTTCCATCTTGTGTGTGATTCTATACCCTTGGATCTAGTCGACGCTTTGGGACCTATTGAAGGTGGGTCTCGGGGGTCATTATCTCTCCTTTAACATGAAGAAGGAAGGGTATGGCAACCTGTTTTCCCTTATCTCATCTTGGTGAAGGCGGGTTGTGATAGAATGGTATCTAAAGAGAGGTTGGGGGATATGATGGATTCTAGGGTTAGGCATAGTGAGGATTTCATGGGATGGTAGGGAAATAGTGTTGGACAATCTTGTTGTGTGAAATAGGCCAGGGAAGACTGACTAGGACACGGGATTTTAGGTTCCCCTGTGATCTGATAGAAGGACTCTGGGCCTACCGAACGACCAAGTGAGGCTACACTGATTGCAGGGCAGAGACCCTGGGAAATGTGAATGCATCATAATGACTTGTATTATTGTGTTTCTTGGGATTTTTGGGGATTTAAAATGAATAATAAGTCGAAGAAAATTTAAAAACAATTTTCTACACTACTCGGGCTTAGCCATTCATTGTTTACCTTGCAGCTATGGCACCCGAACGGCGACCAAGGGTAGTGCAGGAGATCGAGGCCCAGGAGGTTTATTTGGCTGATCGACAGAGGGGTGACCGAGAAGAGGAGGAAAGTCAGTGTCAAAGGTCTCTTCGTGCCTTTCAGCGGCAGACCCACGAAATGTACGAGGGCAGCATCTTAGACTTAGAGACAGAGAGTTGGCTAGAGGAGCTGGTGATAGCTTTCAGCTTGATCCGGGCTCTGATGGAGTACTGGGTTCCTCTGGCTGTATGTAACACCCCAGGTAAATAAAGAATACGACATTTTCATATTTATCCATATTTGTGAATAAAATATTAATATTACTTTAAAGGGGACGCTATGCTCGATGGCATACCCAATACGCAACAATGAGTTTCTTGGGAATCTTACATTGCACTCTAATAATAAAATAATATTATTTTAAATTGTAGTTAATGCCTAGCCGTTGTAATGGCAAGAATGAACAGATCTAACTAAAAAATGATTATATATGTTTGTCAAATTTTTTTACTTTTTACAATAAATTTTAGATGATTAAAAATGCGAATGAATCCAATTTTAAGCGTAAACATTCTAATATTCTTTAAAAGGTCGACTAACCACCTTTTGATAACGAACCACTTTTAAATCCACTTTTTGATAATTTTATGTGTTATATTTGACAAAATATAATTCTTCTTTAGAATTGGGACATCAAAATTTACTTTGTGTAAATTTTTGCTATTTTTCCGATAAAGTTCATTTTTTAATGAATAGTGAAAAATGTTGTATTTTAATTCAAAACCTCTTTTTAATCTAATTTATTTATATAATTATATTGTATTTTGAATTGGATTTAAAGTGGAATTAGAACATATTTTTACCATTTAATCTAATAGTGGACGTTGGAATTAATTTCATCTTGAAATTGGACTTAAACTAGTGTCAATCTTTTGATACTTATTGTTTCATAAAAGCACTCTATTCACTCTGACAGCAGGAATTAATTATTAAATTAATTAATATAACTTATATGTCTTGAATTTTGTAAAGTATAAATCATTTTTGAATTCAGAATATCAAATATCGCATAGGGTGAATTTTTGGTATTTTTCTGGAAAACTTCAATTTTTGATGAATAGTGAAACCACTAAGTGGTACTTAAAAAACTGATTTTTCGTTTAAATGAAATTTTTCCACCTCTATGTTTTGAATTTCAAAAATCCAACATACATGGTTGTCACTAATAAGTAAAATTTGGTTCAATGGGATTAAAATAATTTTTTTGGTGAATAGTAACTTTTAACTTTTAATCGCGATTAGAGGTAATTAGTGTAGTTTAAAGTAAAAATAATGTTTTAATAATATGAAATGACCTAGAAACATGTCCTAACCTCATTGTATGAGTAATTTCCGACCATGAAAATCCATGGGTCAACTTGGGGACCCCATGGAGCCACTTTTCTTGGAAAATGACATTAATACCTTTTTATTTAAAGTTAAAATGAAAATGTCACAAACATGTGTTGTTTTACTAAATCAATTTTTAGATGAGGTTACACAAGTCATATTTTTTAATATAAATATTAATTAGAAATATAAAAAGATTTTATACATGATGATATTTTTTTTATAATTTTTAGATATTAAATAAATTAATTTATTTATGACAACGTGATGATGCAGTGATTACCTCATAAATGAACGATTTAAATAAAATGAGAAGATAGGGTGAAATATAAGTCCTAAACTTGTCACAAACCTATTGGATGGGTGGATTTAGAAACCTTATAATCTTATCCTAGAAATATATCCTTTTGGGACCTTTTAAATCCGAAAACATTTTATAATAAAGTAATATTTTATAACTTTCCAAGAGTGCCCCTCCTCTCCTCTTATAAAATGCCCCCACCTTTACCACCTTACACACACCTCTCAAGCCTTTGGATCGGCCAAAACCTGCCCATTTCATCTCTACACATCCCTCTCTTCATAATTGAATCCTCACTTTGGGAATAATCTTTTCCAAGTAAGCCCTTGAGCTCAAATCAAAGAGAGTTACACGATTTAAAGGTAATGTCTTCCCTTGTGTTCTTTTGTTTTATTTTTCTTCTCCAAACCACTAAAATCTTTTTATTAATTTTTTTTGGTAACAACACCAGTATCGTAAATATACTAGGATGTTGTTATAAGAAGGATTCGAGCTACACTTTTACACACCTCCATCTAATGGTTAAAGAACATACTATTTCTGTGGATAACGAATTACTGCCTCACGAAACGATGATTGTTCAATATTATTTTAACACCTTCAAAGGTGGCCATTAAGATTTCAATATATTTATATATGATATATAATATTTTTATGTTTTCCTTAAACTTCCATTTTTTTCATTTATGGCATACCTTTATGGTTTCCATTCTGGGTAAACACGATATCTTCATTTTAGGAAGTGCGGACTACGGCCCCCTCAAAGTGATTTGATTCGTTAATGACATATGTGGGATGTATATAGGATGGAATTAATGGTATTACATATTATATCCTAATGGAATTATAATATACCATTATACAATTATTATTTAATTCCATTGAATACAAAAAAAAGAAATGAAAGTAGCGTTCATGCGTACATACGGCTTACCGTCTCCATGAACGGTACATTTCATTTCTTATCTCCAAATGTTATGTACTATTATAAGTACATATATATAATGGATATATATGTAATATATTACATCTAAATGAAGGATATAATTCTGGAATTATAATATATATATCTCTCATTTTGTTTTAATTCCATTAATATAAAAAAAATGAAAGTAGCGTTCATGCATACGTACGGCCTACCATCTCCATGAACGGTGCTTCTAATTTTTTATCTCCAAATGCCATGGAATAGTATAAAATGATTATATACTGGATATATATGATATTTAAAACATAAATACTATTCTGGATATGATGTACCTATAACTACATGGAAAATTCTTTTCCAACAAGTTCAATTTTTACTCATGTACCGAACATCGACAAAAACGTATGATATGAACTCACGTTATTAACCAATTATTATAACATTATAATATGTGATATGAACAGAATAATAATATTTAATGTAGGTACTTAATAAATTATAAATTGACCAAATTTTATTATTCAGGAGATTAAATAACGATCGAGTCATGTCGGACACGAGGTAAGGGATCCGACCCCCCTCTTTCTTTTAAAGTACACTCTTTTATGTCATTACTTTTATGCTCATCTTTCTTATGATTGGGATGTTATTTTATATTACTCTTACAGTACTTTTTATTTTCATATGATGAGAGACCCTATTTTCTGTTATCAATCCATTTTGGAAGTTTTGATTAGCGCCGTTAGGCTTCCGAATTTTCGTAAGAGATCCAACTTCTCTCTTTATTTATTAGTACTCTCCTTTATGTCACTTCTTTTAAGATCCTCTTTGTTATGTTGGGGGATGTTATTTTATATTCCTCTTTCTGTAAATTTTATATTAATATGGTTAGAGACCCTATTTGATCTCATCAATCCATTTTTGGAAGTTTTAAGTGGCGTCGTTAGGCTGCCGAGTTTTCATAAGGGATTTTTCATCTCACTTTTATTCCCATGAGATTTATGCTACATTTGCCACCATTTCCTTTGAGTGGTTTATGTACTGCCCATTTTTTTACTCTTTTTGTAATATAATTTCATTTAATAGTATTTACATCAATGTTTTATTGTCCATCTTTCATGGGGTGTATATTTCGAAAGATACCCAAGTCGGTAAGGGAACTTTTCACCCTCCTCTTTTTAAAAGACTTCTTTTGTTGGGTTTTTTATTTTACATATTGTAATGTTGAGATATGTTCTTATATATCCTTATTGTTTTAAATTTTATGTCCAAGTGATGAGATACCATTTTCTCTCTCATAAACTAATTTTATGAATTTTAAAGTGACGTTGTTAGGATGTCGAATTTTACCAAGGGAACTTCTTAACCCAATTTTGATTTCATGGGGTTCAACATGTAGTTATTGAATATGTCCCCCTTTGAATATGTGTGAATGAACATTGATTTTTTTACACTTAATATCTACTTATATTGGGTTTATTTATATTTTTCACACATAATTATGAGATTGATTTATCCTTAATTTAAGGGTACCTTCTTTACAGGGGATTTCATCTCATTTAAAATTTCTATTGAGACTTCATTGTTGTTATGCAACAATTCACTCTTATATGGTGTATATACTGTCCTTTGAAATTTTATATCATGAATTCCTTTATTCTCATGATATTATAAAGTTCTGATTAAATGTTATTCCTCAATTATTGTATTCAAGTGTCTCTCATTTTGTTAAAACCCCTTTAACTAAAATATCGTTTTAAATGTTTTAATGATTTATTCTTATAAATATTTCTCGTTAATATCCATGTTTTCAAAATGGTTTTAAGGATTTTTTTATATGGATATTAATGGTTCAAAATGTTAAAAGCTTCAAAGTGGTATGGGACACTTTGATTCAAAGAACTCTTTATTAAATGATTTAAATGGTTTTGAAAATGGTTTTTAGAATTGATTCATTATTTCAATATCATAAAAAGTTATATGTGGGAATGTTACATTTCCTTTATAATTAAGTAATGTGCTATGATTATGTTATTGTTCTTGGGAATTGTTTATGAAGATGGGTGGTTCCGTGATAAACTAAGGGTGGGTGATCCCGATATAGCTCTCCAATGCATTGGGTAATGCAAAGGAGTTAAAAGTTAAGGTTTCTCCGAAAAGATTTAGGGAATACACTATGATGTGTATTCCAAACGTAACCAAGAGGGTTGCTCCCTACGTAAGAATATTATGAATGCCTCAAGTTACCTTTATGTCTTATTATTTCTATGATTTATTCATGATTTTATGAGGTTTGTTAAAGTGCTTATGTTTTATGGGTAAAGTATGATTTCAATCTTATGTATATATGAACTGATGTTTCCTTTACATACTTTTTATAACCCTTACGGATCTTTTTATGCTCATCCCATGTTTTTGAAATGTTTTTCACAGGTCAAGGGAATGGTATATGAAATGATGATAGTGTCAAGGAAGTGTCAAGAAAGAATCAATGTTTTATTTTAAATATGTTTCCATTGATGGGAAAAATGAATACTATATTTTATGTAACCACTTTGTTTAAATGTGAAATATAATGAAATTTTTACGATCTAATTCTCTAAAACTCTAAACCTGAAATGATCCTCAATGTATAATCTTCTAATAACTCAAGATTAAGTAAGGTTTAAGGCTAGGGCCTTATAGTTGGTATCAGATGTCGGTTTAGATAACTTTAGAGGTTAGGGTATTCTCTAAGAATAAGTGACATTACCATAATGGTTAGGATTTCAGAAAGAGTCCTAGTTTTAGATAAAGTGAATGAGTAAGTATATCTTAGTGTTTATATTCCTCATTAGTACATGATAGTTTTGTTGATATAATCACACTGACATTTTTTGTTTTAGTAAATGGATGGATCTAGTAGGCACCAAAGTGACAATTGGTTTGAAGGAAACTATGGTGGTTCTCTGATTAAGAGACCGGATGAAATGGGGGATTCAATGAGGAAACTCGTGGTTGTTCTAAACCAACTATCAAGGAGTCATGATCAACCAATTGAACCTTGGTAAGTTCTGTAACGCATCATGTACGAGATGACCAATCGATGTGGAAGTTCAGGTAATAATTATAAAGGTAACCATTAGGGTTTATATGATCCTTACTTTTGAAGTAATTATGGGTTATTATATATTATGATGGAAAATGAAAGGCATGAGATAAACTTGAGGTTAAAATATGTTATGATTATTTTTGAAGATTTTATCTCGTTTTGGGTAATGTTTTATGAATTATATAGTTTTGGAAAAAGGAAAACACACAGACCATGTGACAACCCATCACGTCGGACAAAGCTACGGGAATCAAACCCACAAACAAAGTGCAACTGGTATTTATCACCTACCACTGGACTACATGAAGTACCTGTTTAGTTTGACTAATTATTTTTAGTTAGATGATTTTATGAATCAAGAGTAAGTTTATTTTGGGTTATCTATGGAAATGATTAACCTATCATCGAGGATATGTGATTAGGTTAATTACTTTTCAATATGAGAATTTAAGAGAAACTGATGTTATTTAGAGATAAAAGTTAATTTGTACCTTGGAAGACTATGTGATTAAATCCTTCAAATATTTGGGTTTAAATCTTAGTTTGGTTTACTTTGAAGAATTATATGGAAAATTGTTTATCGAATGGTCTTCGTTGAACTTTGGGTTTTTTTTGGACAAATTTTGGAGATTAAGAATAGATATTCTTTTTATAATGGATTATAATTTTGTGGATTATCTGATCTAATACTAACAATTTTGGTTTTGGTAAGGGTCTAAAGACATGGGAAATATATAGTTCTCTTTTGTGGACTATATGATTCTCTATAAGTTGATTATATCTCTCTTAATGTAAACAAGTCTTCCTAAATACTCATCATTTGGGGAAGGTATGAGTTTGTGTAAGAAATATAGTAAAAGGTGAAAGTCAACATGACAAGTAAGTATGTTTCCATAAGATCAAAAATAAATTCCTCAATGAAAAGTAACTTTAAAACAAAAATGTTGTCTGTTAACGTTTCCTACTGGGGAATTGAATACCGTTTAACCGACCACAAGTTTGTGATTTTCTTGTGGTTAACTTTCTTATAGACATGTTTACTATCACTCTCCCTCAGAACATGACCCTTTGTTTTTCCCTCCATATCCATGTTTTCTTACATGGAATCCTAGTATGGGTTAACTCGGGTGACCTTTGTACTTCTCTTTCTTTATGTTAAAGTGACTGTTTTACTGACTCTTGTTCCGATGTGGGATTTTCAATGAAGTTTCCAAGCCTAATTTTAAAATTGCGAGGACGCAATTCCCAAAAGGGGGGAAGGATGTAACACCCCAGGTAAATAAAGAATATGAAATTTTCATATTTATCTATATTTGTGAATAAAATATTAATATTACTTTAAATGGGATGCTATGATCGATGGCGTACCCAATACGCAACAACGAGTTTTTGGGAATCTTATGTTGCACTCTAATAATAAAATAATATTATTTTAAATTGTAGTTAACGCCTAGCCATTATAATGGCGGGAATGAACAGAACTAACTACAAAATGATTATATATGTTTGTCAAATATTTTTACATTTTACAATAAATGTTAGAGGATTAAAAATGCGAATGAATCCAATTTTAAGCGTAAACATTCTAATATTCATTAAAAGGTCGATTAACCGCCTTTTGATGACGAACCTCTTTTAAATCCACTTTTTGACAATTTTATGTGTTATAATTGACAAAATAAAATTATTCTTTAGAATTGGGACATCAAAATTTACTTTGTGTAAATTTTTGGTATTTTTCCGTTGAAGTTCATTTTTTAATGAATATTGAAAAATGTTGTATTTTAATTCAAAACCTCTTTTTAATATAATTTATTTATATGATTAGATTATCTTTTGAATTGGTTTTAAAGTGAAATTAGAATATATTTTTACCATTTAATCCAATAGTGGTCATTGGAATTAATTTCATCTTGAAATTGGACTTAAACTTGTGTCAATCTTTTGATACTTATTGTTTCATAAAAACACGCTATTTGCTCTGACAGCGGGAATTAATTATTAAATTAATTAATGTAACTTATATGTTTTGAATTTTTTAAAGTAGACATCATTTTTTAATTCGGAATATCAAATATATCTTTGGGTGAAGTTTTGGTATTTTTCTGGAAAACTTCAATTTTTGATGAATAGTGAAACCACTAAGTGGTACTTAAAAAACAGATTTTTCGTTTAAATGAAATTTTACCACCTTTGTGTTTTGAATTTCAAAAATCGGACATAAATGGTTGTAATTAATAAGTAAAATGTGGTTCAATGGGATTAAAATAATTTTTTTGGTGAATAGTAACTTTTAAGTTTTAATCGCGATTAGTGGTAATTAGTGTAGTTTAAGGTAAAAATAATGTTTTAATAATATGAAATGACATAGAAACATGTCCTACCCTCATTGGATGAGCCGTGGCCGACCAAGAAAATCCATTAGTCAACTTGGGGACCCCATGGAGCCACTTTTCTTGGAAAATGACATTAATACCTTTTTATTTAAAGTTAAAATTAAAATGTCACAAATATGTGTTGTTTTACTAAAACAATTTTTATATGTTCTTATACAAGTCATATTTTTTACTATAAATATTCATTAGAAATATAAAAAGATTTCCTACATCATGATATTTTTTTTATAATTTTTAGATATTAAATAAATTAATTTATTTATGACACCGTGATGATGTAGTGATTACCTCATAAATGAACGATTGAAATAAAATGAGAAGATAGGGTGAAATATATGTCATAAACTTGTCACAAACCTATTGGATGTGTCTAGTTATAAACCATATCACCTTATCCTATAAATATATCCTTTGGGGACCTTTTAAATCAGAAACTTATTTTATAATAAAGAAATATTTTATAACTTTCCTACAGTGCCCCTCCTCTCCTCTTATAAAAGGCCCCCACCTATACCACCTTACACACACCTCTCAAGCCTTTGGCTCGGCCAACACCTGACCATTTCATCTCTCCACATCCCTATATTCATCATTGAAGCCTCACTTTGGGCATAATCTTTTCCAAGGAAGCCTTTGAGCTCAAATCAAAGAGAGTTACCTGATTTTAAAGGTGATGTCTTCCCTTGTGTTCTTTTGTTTTATTTTTCTTCCCCAAACCCATAAACTCTTTTTATTACTTTTTTTTGTAACAAAACCAGTATCTTAAATATACTAGGATGTTGTTATAAGAATTATTCGAGCTACACTTTCGCACACCTCCATCTAATGGTTAAAGAACATAATGTTTCTGTGGATGGCGAATTACTGCCTCATGAAATGATGATTGTTCAATATTATTTTAACACCCTCAAAGGTGGCCATTAAGATGTCACTATATTTATATATTATATATAATATGTTTATTTTTTCCTTAATCTTCTTTATTTTTAATTTATGGCATACCTTTATGGTTTTCGTTATGGGTAAACGCGATATCTTCATTTTAGGAAGTGCGGACTACCGCCCCCTCAAGGTGATTTGATTCGTTAATGCCACATGTGGGATGTATAAAGGATGGAATTAATGGTATTATATATTATATCCTACTGGAATTATAATATACCTTTATATAATTATTATTTAATTCCATTGAATACAAAAAAAAGAAATGAAAGTAGCGTTCATGCTTACGTACGGCTTACCGTCTCCATGAACGGTACATTACATTTCTTATATCAAAATGTTATGTACTATTATAAGTACATATATATAATGGATATATATGTAATATGTTACATCTAAATGAATTATATCATTCTAGAATTTATAATATATATCTCCCATTTTGTTTTAATTCCATTAATATAAAAAAAATGAAAGTAGCGTTCATGCATACGTACGGCCTACCGTCTCCATGAACGGTGCTTTTAATTTTTTGTCTCCAAATGCTATGGAAAATTATATAATGATTATATACTGGATATATATGATATTTAAAACATAAATACTATTCTGGATATGATTTACCTATAACTACATGGAAAATTCTTTTCCAACAAGTTCAATTTTTACTCATGTACCGAACATCGACAAAAACATCTAATATGAACTCACTTTATTAACCAATTATTATAACATTATATTATGTGGTATGAAATGAATAATAATCTTTAAATGAGTTCCTTAATAAATTATAAATTGACCAAATTTTATTATTCCAGAGATTAAAGAACGATCGAGTCATGTCGGACACGAGGTAAGGGATCCGACCCCTCTCTTTCTTTTAAAGTACACTATTTTATGTCATTCCTTTTATGCTCATCTTTATTATGATTGGGATGTTCTTTTATATTAAAAGTACTTTAATTTTTATGTTCATATGATGAGAGACCCTATTTTCTCTCATCAATCCATTTTGGAAGTTTTGATTGGCGCTGTTAGGCTGCCGAATTTTCATAAGAGATCCAACCTCTCTCTTTCTTTTTAAGTACTCTCCTTTATGTCACTTCTTTTAAGCACCTCTTTGTTATGTTGGGGGATGTTATTTCATATTCCTATTGCTGTAAATTTTATTTTAATATGGTGAGAGACCCTATTTGATCCCATCAATCCATTTTTGGAAGTTTTAAGTCGCGCTGTTAGGCTGCCGAGTTTTCGTAATGGATTTTTCATCTCACTTTTATTCCCGTGAGATTTATGCTACATTTGCCACCATTTACTTTGAGTGGTATATTTAATTCCCATTATTCTACTATTTGGGTAATATACTTTTTTTATGAGTATTTACATCAATTTATTATTGTCCTTCTTTCATGGGGTGTATATTTCGAAAGATACCCAAGTCGGTAAGGGAACTTTTCACCCTCCTCTTTTTAAAAGACTTCTTTTGTTGGGTATTTTAATTTACATATTGTAATGTTGAGATATGTTCTTATATGTCCTTATTTTTTTAAATTTTATTTCCAAGTGATGAGATACCATTTTCTCTCTCATCAACTAATTTTATGAATTTTAAAGTGACACTGTCAGGCTGTCGAATTTTACCAAGGGAACTTCTTAACCCAATTTCGATTTCTTTGGGTTCAACATGTAGTTATTGAATATGTCATCATTTGAATATGTGTGAATGACATTTGATTGTTTTACACTTAATATCCACTTATATTGGGTGTATTTGTATTTTTCACACATAATTATGAGATTGATTTATCCTTAATTTATGGGTACCTTCTTTACAGGGGATTTCATCTCATTTTACATTTCTATTGAGACTTCATTGTTGTTATGCACCAATTCACTATTATATGGTGTATATACTATCCTTTGTAATATTATATCCTGAATTCATTAATTCTCTTGATATTATAAAGTTCTGATTAAATGTTATTCCTCAATTATTGTATTCAACTGTCTCTCATTTTGTTAAAAACCCTTTAACTAAAATATCGTTTTAAATGTTTTAATGATTTATTCTTATAAATATTTCACGTTAATATCCATGTTTTCAAAATGGTTCTAAGGATTTTTTTATATAAATATTAATGGTTTAAAATGTTAAAAGCTTTAAAGTGGTATGGGACACTTTGATTAATATATCTCTTTATTAAATGTTTTAATTGGTTTTGAAAATGGTTTTTAGAATGGATTCATTATTTCAATATCTTAAAAATATATAAGTGGGAATGTAATATTTACTTTATGATTAAGTAATGTGATATGATTATGTTATGGTTCTTGTGCATTGTTTATGAAGACGGGTGGTTCCGTGATAAACTAAGGGCGGGTGAGCCCGATATAGCTCTCCAGTGCATTGGGTAACACAAAGGAGTTAAACGTTAATGTTTCTCCGAAAGGATTTAGGGAATATACTGTGATGGGTATTCCAAACGTTACCAAGAGGGTTAATCCCTATGTAAGAATGTTATGAATGTCTCAAGTTACCTTTATGTCTTATGATTTCTATGATTTATTCATGATTTTATGAGGTATGTTAAAGTGCTTATTTTTTATAGGTAAAGTATGATTTCAATCTCATGTATATATGTACTCATATTTCCGTTCTATACTTTTTATAACCCTTACAGAGCTTTTTATGCTCATCCCAAGTTTTTGAAATGTTTTTCACAGGTCAAGGGATTGGTACATGATATGATGACAATGTCAGGTAAGTGTCAAGAAATAATCCATGATTTATTTTAAATATGTTGCTATTGATGGGAAAATGAATACTATCTTTTATGTAACCACATTGTTTAAATGTGGAATGTAATGAAAGTTTTACGATCTAATTCTCTAAAACTCTAAACCTTAAAAGATCTTCAATGTGTAATCTTGTAATAACTCAAGATTAAGTAAGGTTTAAGGCTGGGGATTTATACTGTATGCCAGATACGGGGAGCAGCACATAAGTGGTGGATGCTTTATCTTGGGGAGAAGAGGGAGGCTAAGGTCATGTGGATTGAATTTGAGAGGGATATTCAAGCGGAATTACTCTCTTCAATGATGAAGGCTAAGAAGAGGCAGGAGCTGCTCTCCCTCCAGCAGGGGAGCATGTTAGTGAGAGAGTTGGGAATCAAGTTCAAGTATCTCCTTCACTTTGCTCTGGACCTCTTTCCGGATGAGGAGTCTCAAGTGAGATGTTTAGAGGAGACACTTCGATCTTCTCTTTAGTATACGGTGACCCCCTTTACCCTATCGACTTACTTGGAGGTCCAGAAGAAGGTTGAAGTGGTGGAAAGGATACACACACTTGGAGGTGTATCACGAGAGGGAATCCAGTTGGGATCATCGAAGGGGAAGGTCGTCAACAGTAGGCCCCAAGCATTAGGTCCCTCTAGGTTTCCACCAGTAGGGAGCATGCCTCATTAGTTCCAGTTTCGATCTCCTGGTCCTCACCCCTTCCTTTAAGGACCAGGACTGAGGTGACTCATCTGTGAAAACCATGGGCTCCTTCAGAATCATTGCATGGACCATGTACAGTACAGTGGGGGTGGGCCAGTGCAGCACCCGCCTCAGCCGCAGAAGTTTCCAGACCGGCCCTTTTAGCAGCAATAGCAGGGACAGTGAGCTTCTACTCCTCCAAGGGAAGATTTTGTAGGAAGATGCTGAACTCAAGGTGCTCTTTAGGGTCCTCGACCAGGGCAAAGTCAGGGAGGTGGATGACAGCCGATGGGAAGAAGAGCTGGGCGTGGGTAGTTACACACCGCAGAGGTAGCAGTTCTCGTAGGGCCGGAAGTCATTCGAGGTACGATCAGCATGTTTAGCACTCTTGTGTATGCCTTGTTTGATACAAGAGCATCACAATCCTTTGTTGCACCCATTCTAGACCATGCTCTGGTTTTATATGATGAGATACTTTTAGTTCCCCTGGTGTTGAGTACGCCAGTCAGAGGTCATACCGACTTGTCTTATGTTTTCCAAGGGTGTAGACTGATGATAGGACAACACCAATCTAGCAGAGATCTTTTATTGTTGTAGATACAACCATACGATATCATCCTGGGAATCGATTGTCTATTCTATGTATGTGCCATTATTTATTGCTTTCGAATAAAGATCGTATTTTCAAATTTGGGTCACAGACATGTAACTTTCATCAGCAAGCAGGGTTTCCAGGAGGGCAGCCAGCGAGTGGAGCCCCTCCTTTCCTTGTCACCTGAGCTGTCAGTGGAGTCAACTGATATAGAGATGGTGGAATTCCCAGGGATTGTTAGTGATTTCATGGATGTCTTCCTTAAATAGGTGGAAACTCTACCCCTCGACACGATGTTGAGTTCAGAATAAAATTGCAACCTGGTGCTCGTCCAATTTCGACGGCTCCCTACCGAATGGGGCCATTATTATCACTTTGGGTAAAACCCTTATTTTACTTATCCTTTTTTTCATTGTTAACCTATCCTTATCTTACTTACCTTTGAATCCATAATATTTATAGAATTATTTATCGATATTTATATCACATGATACTATGTCCTCATATAATGAGAATGTTTGGGAGACTAGTTCCATTCCAAAAACTGGTTTAAGACCATCAAGGAAACAATCATTCATAATATTTGGATTATGTTTGTTGATATGGTTCTCATTACTTCCATTATGTATCATTTATGGAAACTTTAGTACACTATTTTAGGTAATAATATTATGAAACATGATGTATAACCTCAAGATTAGTGAAACACTAAACATAAATTGAAAATTTAGATATAACTAATCAATGAATCATAAACATGATTTATTTGGGAATATTTCCAAATTATGTCATATGGTTTAATTCTATAATATATTTTTTCCTAGATATAGTTCTCAAGTTTTCACCTAAAATTCTTCTAATACCAACTATATCAACCCCAACTCAAGAAGCCTGGAGTCAATGTCTAGTTTATTACATTGGCATAAAATACATGGAATTGCATACCAAATGACTGGATAGTTTTATATTCTTAGTAAACTATATACATATTTAAATCATGCATTACAATATAATACATAAGATACAACCTAGTTAGAGTAAAATTTATTCACCCTAGAACTCGATCATGAATTCCTTATTCACATCCTGTGGAAAAGAAATAAAATAAGTGTGGGATCAAATTCTCAGTAAGGGTTGCATATAGTAGAAGTTATCTTGAATCAATAATGTATAAATAATATGGTATGGTAAATAATTGAACACACATGACATTTAATCATTAAATTTTATATCATAAGAATATAAGAAATAATCGTTATTGAAATGTAAATAATTGGAAACAAATTCCATTTAATCAATAACTTGTTCACAATCTAAATCCTTGGATAATATCACAGTGAAAATCTCGTGGATAATAATAATTGAATTATTAATGAGGGTAAATTATTAATATTGGATGATATGATCTCATAAATAATGGTATATATACTATCAAGACCTTCCATGAGGTAGTTTAATCTTTATGTGTAGAGAACTATTTAATTTGTCCAATTGATTTGTCTCATGATACATATTAATTCATCATAGGGACATATAATTCTTTGGCGCACCCGTCACAACATATCCAACACATTCCTCGCATATCAAAATGACCCATTTAATTCATGAATTAATAAGATATATCAACATATATCTATGTTGAGTAAAATATACAGATTTAACATTATTTACTCAGGTATCCAAATAACTTTCAAAGTAATATCCATATGTAAAAAAATTATAATGTCTGTGAAATAATCATATCCATGATAAAATAATATAGATATTTAATAGAATTAAAATTTCCAATCACAAAAATTAAGTTATTAATTTAAAGGATAGTATCATTAAAACATATAACTAATGGAGAATATGTAAAATAAAGGGTTTTTTCATGGATAAATTAAAGTATCATAAATATATTATTTTAAACATTTTTAAGGAAAATGTATTTTTCACTTTGAAATTCACTTTTAAAAAGAAACTCTGTGAATATGAAGGAAAAAAATACTTTGAAAATAACCTAAAAAAATTATAAAATAGACTTTAAATAATTAACATGTCATTATGGAAGGGAAATTTTATCATTCCATTTTAGTTAAAAAATCATTCATTTCATACTATTTTAAGAAAATAAAAAAGTACGTTTTTTAGAAAAATATAGGATGATTCCTTATAAAACATTTTGTAAAAAGTCAAAAAGGGTAAAAATAACTTTAAAAATTATTGTAGAATAGTAAAAACATTTTTTAAAACAATTTTAAAAAACATGGACATGGAAGGGAAATATTCCCCAATAGGGACATAAACACAAACAATCCTAAATAATGAAGTGATTCTGAAATAAAACATTACCACTTCGGTAACATTCATATCATAATACCCATGAAACAATAACTTGAAAATAAAATTTAAATATAATTAATATAATTAATTTCATAATTTAAAGATTCAAATGGAATTATATAAACTACACAAAATAAAGGAGCGATGAATATGGATTAAGTCTCCCATAAATAAAAGTGACTAAAAATCCTTTACTTTGCACTTTCTTTTAGTTGAACATGTTTTAACCTCATTTATAATGGTTTTAATAATGATTTTAATTTCTAATAGAATAATATTCATATTTATTATATAATATATAATTATTATATTACATCTTACCACTCGTTTGTTAATAATATTTCATTATTACCACTGTTTCGGGTGTCAACTAATTCATTTTTTCTGGCATGTTTTGTGACAAAGGATTTGGTTAGTTTAAATGGGATAAAAAATAATCATATACAGAATTTAATTAATTATATAATTATAATATTTAATTATTTAAAACAAAATTAAAACCATTATTGAAATTTGGATATGGAAAATGGGTCGCATCACTTTATGGAGATGGTAGGTCCTATGTAAGCACGAGAAATGGTATCATTATCTTAATGGTGGATGGGTAGGGAAATGAATGGTATATTAATTTTTCATAATAAATACCAATTAATTATTATCATATATATCCATTATTTACATCATTATAACTATCCAAGTAAATTGGTGATGGAAACAAATTACACAGCAGCATGGAGATGGTAAGTTGTATGTACGCATGTGAAGAGCATTGGTTTTTTGTAGGATGGATAAAAGGTGTAACGTGGTCATATCATAATCATAATAACATATAAATATATATTTTATACTTAATTTATTAATTTATTATTTAAATAACTCATGAAGAGGAAGTATAAGAAGATGTAACTTTTAAATAGTTGGAAAAGACAATTACTTCTTCTTCAGCTAACTTCCTTTAGATATCTTCTTAAGGGATCTTGGGTAGGTCATTTGCAAAAAACTGAACCTCTGTAACTAGTATAAGGATGTTTAGAAGATGAATTTTTACGGTTTTATTGATCTATATTTCTCAAATTTGTGTAAATAAGTGAAGGAACGGGTCCACTTTTATAATTGAGGTGAGGGACACTTTTGGAATTCCTTAAATGATTAAAATATAATAAAACTATTCTAGATTCAAATGATTCCAAATGTCTAATAAATTATTATGTGATTTCATTATAAACCATATCTTATACCCTTTTTTATTATTTAATATTTCTATGATTTTCAAATAATTTAATAAAATATTAATCTCATAAAATATCATTATAGTCAATTTTGATACTATTCATTACTTTGAAAATAAAAACATCAAGAAAACAAGTAAAATTTGAAATATATATATTATTATATCGTAAATGTGTCATTTTCATCTATATAATTCATTTATATACTTAAATTCTCAAATTATTTTACTTTTAGTATTTTTAATATAATTTATTTGATTATTCCTTTAATTAAATAATTATTATATCAGTGTTGTGTAATAATTTAAGTTAATTATTTCATCAAAATAAAAATAAAAATTAATTTAACTAATTAATATAAATATTTTATTTTTAAGATTAAAATTTATTGTTTAACATATTCATTGGATAACCTCAATTTAAAAATATTATTGTTATTAATAATAAGAGTGTGACATGTTTGACTTTTCATTATATAAAATAGTATAAAGTTTATAATCTCATCCAAGTGGACCCAAAAGTAAATTTATAAGACCATTTAATTAATATGGTCTATATATTCTCTTAAAATAGGATTTAGCTTAGTTTTTATTATTATTTTATGGTTCTTATCATTTTTGTTTTAACCTAAATTACCTGATTTAGCCTTTATTGTGGTAATAAAATTATTATGCTTACTCTTTATATTGACCCACAATAAAATGAACCTATTTAAAAAAGTATACCCACTAATTACAAATATAGAATCAATTTTTACAAATTAAAAACACTAAATTTTAATAGTTTAATATAAAATTAAACCAGAAAAATGCAACAAAAAATAGTTTTTCATAAAAATACATTTTTTATCCCAAAAAAAAGTATTTTTACTAAAATTAGTTATAAGGATGATTAAAATTTAATTAGTTTAATTAAATATAAATAAATATCACTTAAAATACTTTTAGATAAAATTAAAATCAATAAGGTACTTTTTAATATAAATAAAATGATGATATTATAAAAAAGGTTATTTTTTCACTATACACTCCAAAATCAATGTTTTCATAATAATCCAAAAAATTATCCCTAATATAATTTTAATATGATGAATTAAAAAATATTATTATTTTTATAAAACATTATTTATAGATTCTTCAAAAAATTATTATAATATTCACTCATAAAAAGCAAGAAAACCAGTTTTAAATAAAATATATTTTTTTGATGATTAAAATGACATTACTGAAAATCAAGTGCTTATTCACAAAGAATTAATTAATACATTAACAATGAGTAGTAAAATTATTTATTTTATAATTTTTTAAATATGTTTCATTCCCTCTAATTTAATAGCTATGTTATAACAATCACATAATAATATTTCATTATTCGTTTGAGCTGCGTGCTTCGTATCTTGCACGCTATAGAACATAGTGTTATTTTAAAATATTTGGGTGTTACACATTGATTAATTTGATTCAAATTTATATAAATTATCTCATCATGTTATATATATTCCCATTTAAAGTAACTTCATCCCTTTCATTTATATTTCGATATGGGGATGTAAATTCTTTTTCGTTCCAACAGCAAGTACATTTATGGTTATTACATGGTAACATTTACCTTTAGATATATATATATATATGTGTGTGTGTGTGTGTGTGTGTTTCTGTGAAAACTCATTACTCCCAGATCTGTAGAGTTTTTATATGGTCTATATTCACTAATATTCTATAGATTATAGGCCATGTTTGTTCTTTATCTATGTGATTTTTCTTATATCTATTTTATGGGGAATTGGAGTTAATACTCACATGTTTATCCTCCCATTATTTGAGTTGGTTATATACCCTTTTTCATTATATGTGTGTTTATGTTATTATTTTTATTGGGACAATAAATTTTTTGAGTGTATGAAAGTGATATTTTTGGGCAGACATATGGATTTATATTTATCATGTATTTTTTTCAATATTCAAACCTAAATTTTCAGAAAAATATTAGAAAAAAACATTACCCACCATATCACCACCCCTAAAAACATTTTTAACCAATGTAAAGTCCTCAATATTAGTGCATTATTTCATTTATAATCATGTATGTGTGAAATTCATACAAAGAATACAGTAATAAATCATGTGTATGATATTTGAGTATTGATTTTTTTAAAATTTTCTTAAATGGCGATAGTGATGATGAGGTAGGTCAGTGATGTATGTGGTAAGATTATTGTTTTAAAAATAATATCATTGAAAGATAAATTAATTTTATACATTGATATTTTAAATGAAGCATGATATTTTTTAGAGTAGAACCATTGAAATTTTTTTATCTTGTTATTGTGTTGTTTTAGTTTAAAAAATGTTCCATTTGTGTATTTTGTTTCTGACTATTTTTACTTTTAGCATAAAATTTTAAGTGTTGGGGAATTTATGCACCAAGAAATCAAAATAATATACAACTTTCAAATTCATTTTAATTAATGATTTAAACCATTTTTAGTGTTTTTATATTATTTTTAATAGTTTAAAGTATTTTAGATATATATTATACCCGGAAAGCGTATCCAGAGGCAGAAACCCCTGACCATTTATTAAAATAAAAGAAAATAGCAGGAAACAAGCATTACAGACCCAACATAGTCACAACATGTCCTCAAAGTCACACCCCTCACCGCCTCCATGTTAAACAGACTCTTCCTCAGTCGCTGTTTTCCACACCGAACTCTCATGGTGATTTAGAACCTTAGCATACTTCATCCTTAGATTCAACCACTCCAGCTCAAGAAACTCAGTGGAAGATTTCATACTCATAATAGTAGATCGGGTAGGCATCATCTTTGACAAATGAGAGTAGTCTTTACGCATCCTTCCTCGTGGTGAGGTAAACACGTTGTCCTGGATCACCGGCAGCGCCTTGTTCCCCACTTAGACAATCTCACTGTATGATGTCCTAACTGTGTCCCCATCATTTTCCTTATCGCTGTCAGCAAGATCCCCCCAGTTCCCATTGCACTGCATCTCTTGAAACCTCACCAACTGATTTTTATAAAACTATTTATTCATGTCAATCATAGCTAAACAGTGAGGTTGCTCCACCATTTTAGCATCAATCCCACCTCTACCCACTGTTGCATCCTCCTTTGACTCATTCTGCCTGTATCCATTTCCACATAAAGGAGGAATTTCATGCCCAGTTTCCATTCTTAACTCTTGAAACTGATTACCCGTGGGTACTGTGAACATCACACCATTAGTGGCATCATCCTGCCCATTGCAGTTGCCAACAAGATCCACTGTTCTATTACCTTTACTTCCAGCAGACCCAGTTTCTTTTACATCAGGATCAAACCCCTGCATGAGGTCCATTTCAGAATTCTAAACAATATCATGCATTCCCTTACACACATCATCACATCTACTTTCCTTCCTCCGATTATCTGCACCAACATCAGTCTGATTGACACTGACATCCTTCACCAGTTCAGCAGCGACTGAAGATTCTTGCTGAGATGCTGTAGTCGTGGGTTCATCAGAGGGGCGTGCAACACCACCAACAGCAGCACCCCTGGGGTCAATTCCTTTCAATTCATTCCCTCTATTTAGATCCTGCCTGAGTCGAGTGAAAATAGAGGACACCAATGGGTTTGCAGGAACACCCGTGGAAGTGGCAACATGAAAAGTGCCATGGGGTCCCAAATTTTTGTCGCAAGATCAACCATAGGAGGTCTCATGTTCTCTGTGTGTCAGCTCAGTTATGGTGAACTCCTGTTCTGGATTCCGGTATGACATGTCAAACCGGAGTGGCCCAAACTCTTACATCTTGAGCAATAATCAACCCAGAATTTGTAGACAACAGATTGCTTCCATCGAAATTCCTCCCTGACTGATATTCAGACCCATTCCACCGGTGGCCGCGAAATATCCACTTCAACGCAGCATAAGGGATTAATCGGATGGCATAGAGTAGATGTATTCACATCGGCATATAAAAAATGACCTATCATGTTCCCAATCATACAAAAAATTGCTAGATTTTGAAAGGGTAAATACATATTGGGATGACTTACCCAAATCGAAATGGAGGTAGGGTCCCGGTTCATACAGAAGTCCATCGTCCACCAAAATAGAAATAACTTACATCCATTGTAACGTTGGGGAGTGCTTGACCAGGCACGGACAAGGTCTTCATCAGAGGAAAAATGGATCATTATATGCCGATTATCAAGAAGACCAACCATTGCTTGGTCCCACAAGTCCCATTTGGCAAAGACAAACCGATCAAATTCATCAACAGATGGCCTTCGGGAGTTGAAGCACCCCACCATAGTCAAATCAAGATGTTTCAAAGCTTCAGATCAAGATGTTTTGAAGCGCACCACGAGAGTCAGATCAAGAGGTCTTCATTACATGATTTAAGAAGATCCACTCTTATACAAGAGAAAGAGTATAGTTGAATTTATGCTTAGTGTATAAGGCTACATCCTTAAACATTACAGAATCTTGAGTTAAGTCAATAATTCACATTGAAGATATTTTTAGGGTTATAGTTTTAGAGAATTATGCCATAACTATTACATTACATCTCTAAAATCACAAATTAGACACTTCTAATCTATCCAATTTTTTTTAAATAATAAAACTCCTTGATTAAAACAGTAATTATTTTCTTGAAAAATTTTCATGGATTCTTCCTTTATCTTACCCTTACTTATATCCTATAAAAACATTTCAAAAAAATAGGATGAGTAAAAGATCTCAGTAAGGGATATAAAATAAAAAAAGAAAACATTACTCCATAAATACATAAAAATAAATTAAATTATACTTCTCAATCATAAAACATTATATCATTAACATACCTCATGAAATAATAATATTTATAAATAATTTAAAGAAGTAATAAACCATAAAGGTAACTTGTGGAATCCATAACATGCTTACATTGTAGCATCCACAACTATATATGGAGTTACATTTTCAATACCTATCATAGTATATTCCCTAAATCTATTAATAGAAACATTAACGTTTACCTCTGTCACGTTACCCAATTCATTGGAGAGCTATATTAGGCTCACATTCCCTATTTTTATCATGGAACCACCCGTATACCAAAAAAATTCCCAAGAACCATAACATATTCATGACACATAAAACAAGCATAAAGGAAAGATAAAATTTCCAAATTTTAATCACAATATATCATTTCAAGATATTGAGATAATCCTTTCTTTCTCAAAACCATTTTCATTACCAAAATGTGTAAAAAATATTATGTGGTATTTATTTTCCTTTTAAAAACATTATAGATTGTTAAGGAAGCTAAATATCAAATAATGCTCTTGGTGGTGGAAAGTTCATTATCACCGCATACATTAAAAATAAAAATTCCCATTGTCATAGAGTAAAATGCTTCATAGAAAAAATATTACCCTTGAATGAAAGTAAAATTCAAATGGGTTTATACACCATATAAAAGCAAGTCGTGTATAAATGAAAATCTTCCTCAAGGAAAAGAGATTTAGATGAAGACCCTTACAAAGATCATTTTGTAAATAAAATAGACAAATTAGGTGTCTTCTCTATAAGTACACATAAATAAAGTATAAATACAATATAAGACATCAAAATTAATTTGTCACATTATCATAGCACGACATAAACAAGATGTATAAGATCAACCCATAAAATATAAATTAGGTTAAGAAGTTCCCTTACCTTGAATCTGAATCGTCACATATGTTCCACGTTCTTCCTGATTAATAAACTTAAGTTAATTTATACTTGATTTATAATCCTTTTTAATTTTATTAATACTTTTATTTCACTTATTACCTTGCTATAAAATTCATATAATTATTCAAGTTCATATTGGTCATTTTTTCGATGTTCGGTACTTGAGTAAAAAATGAACTTGTTATAATTACAAATTATCCATGTGGTCAAAAGTCCATTATCTACATAATTGTATTCATGATTTAAATGTCATATATATCCAGTATATATGTATTTATATCCAGTATATGTGTATATATAATAGTCCATAACATTTGGATATAATAAATGAAATGTATTGTTCATGGAGACAATAAGTCATGCGTACGCTTGAATGCTACTTTTATTTCCTTTTCATATTTAAAGGAATGAAAACTAAATGATACATAGGTATATTATAATTCTTGTATAATATCAATGTTATATATGTTACATAATTTCATTAATTCCATCTTTTATATGTTCCATTTATAGCATGAATGAGTCATATCACTTTGAGGGGGTGGTAGTCCGCACTTCCTCAAATGAAATTATCATATTTACTCATTATGGAAATCATAAAGTTATATTGTAAATGAAAAATATATAATGAATGAAAATATATAAATATAATATATATCATATATAAATATATATCCATCATATTTTCCACCATTAGAGGTGGTTGGTGATAATTGAATAATCATTATTTCGTGAGGGAGTAGTTCGTTGTCCATAGAAACAGTATTTTCTAAATCCATTAGATGGAGGTTTATGTGAGTTTAGGTCTAATAATTATCATAAAAACATACTAATATACTTAATATACTGGTTTTGTTATAAAATAATTGAATAAATTCATTTTAGGGGGTGGAGAAGGAAAAATAATTTGTAGAAGCTTGAGAGAAGATATTACCTCAAATCGGGTAACTCTTTTTGATTTAAGATAAAAGGCATACTTGAATTGCCTTATACCTAAATAAAGGATTCTAAGAGGAATATAGGGATGTTGTGAGATTATTTTGGCAGATTTTGGATGAGACAAATGTGCTTGAGATGTGTGAGTAAGGATTATATGTGGTGTCCTTTTATAAGAGGGGGGGGGGTACATTAAGAAAATTTGAAATATTATTTTATTGTAAACTGAATTTCGATTTTAAAAATGTCCAACACTCATTTAATTATAAGATAAGAAGATTATTATTCTCAATCCTCTTGATGAATAACTTTAAACATTTTTTGGTTTCAAATTTAACCTTTTCATTTAGCTTTAACCCTTAGTTAACTTATTTGACTCTTACCATGTCTTCTTGTATATTCATACTATATGGTTAATATATTTACTATAAAATTCCAATATAACCTCAAGTGGTTAATTAATGAAATTTTCATCCTTTACTAAGTCATTTGTCCGAATATTATATTTTTAGGGAAATTATATCATTTAGTATAATAATATTTGTTTTAAAAACTCATTTGTGTCAATTTATATACGATTCATATAATTATTTTTTTAAAAATACATAACAATTTTATTATTTCAAAAAAACTTAACTAATTAAAATATATAAGTACATAAATATCCCTAAAATTCTTTTATGTAATAAAAAGTTCCCAAATAAATTTATTTTAATTTTTATAATCTCATTTATCTAAAACATTCATTAATAAGGTAATCACTACATCATCATTGTGTGATAAATTAATTTATTTATTTGATGTATAAAAATTATACATAAAATACCATGATGTAGGAAATATTTTTATATTTCTAATAAATATTTATATTCTAATAGATCACTTATATTGCCCTATATAAAAATTGTTTTATCAAAAGATATATTTTTAGGTTATATTATCCTTAACATTAAATTAAAAGAAATTAAATGTCATTTGTCCACAAAAGTGGCCCCATGGTGTCCTAAAATATACCCAAGGATGACCATGGTTGGAAATATCTCATAAAATATTATTATGTAATCTTGTAAGGTAATTTAATATTATTATAAAATTATTTTTTACCCTTTTTGACCATATTTATACTTTACCCATGGTAAAAAAAATATTTAATGAAGTTATTATTCATAATGTCTAAAAAATATAAGTTACCTATTTAAAAAATTTGGACATCTAGATTCCAAATATGGAATCCATTTTTCCAAATTCAAAATATAGAATTTTCAGAAATTAATTTAAAATTAATTCTCGTTGTCAAAACCCAAAACTGTGTTTTAAAGAAGTAAAGAATACCAAAAGAATGGCATGTGTTTATGTCCAATTTCAAAGTGAAATTACTTAAAATGAAAAAAATGGATTAAATGATATAAATATAATCCAATTACACATTAAAACCAATTAAAAGTATCGGATAACTATATAACTATGTTATATTAAAATGTAGTTTTGAATTAAAATGCAGAATTTTTCATTATTCATAAAGAATGAACTTTATTAAAAAAATACCAACATTTCATAGAAAATAAATTCTGATGTCCCTCTTCTAAAGAAATTTTTTTTTATTTCAAATAGAGAATATAAAAGTTACAAAAACTATATTTAAAAAGGGTTCACTATCAAATGGAGGTAAATTGTCCATTTAAAAAATATTAAAGTATTTTATACTTAAAATCATATTCATTATTATTTTAAGCCTCTAAAATTTATTGGATAAATGTAAAAACATTTAACAAACATGTGTAATCATAATTTAGTTAGTTATTTTTATTCCCGAAAATACAATGTATATGTGTTAACTACCATTTAAAATATTATTATTATTATTTTAGTTTTAGGTATAACTCAAAGTTGTGTGCAACGTAAGATTTCTAGAAAACCAATTGTTGTAGGTTGAGTATGCTATCAGAAAAAATTTCCTATTTAATATAAGATTAATATATTATTCATAAATATTAATAGAAATGAAAAAAGTATTATCATATTAATACTTGAGTCGTTACATGGTTATAAACAATTAAATCTTCGAATTGTTGAGCTAGTTTTTAATGAATAAATGTTAAATGTTTATGAGAGATGATTTCATAGAATATAACATGTTTTAAGTTATGTTTGAAGATAAGTTTTAGTAAACTAGTTTAATAATTATTTTTAAAAGAGTATACATTTGGATAAAATATTGAGAAACCATTTTGGTATTTAATATCAAGAAAGGTGCTAAACAAAATGAACAATATCTCTCCAATGAGGGTTTAGAGAAGTCAGATTTGAATCTGGAAATGATATATAAGTACAGTTTCATGTACATGCTATAAATTGTGTAACTAAAATCTTCAAAAGAATTTTGGCTTATTATTAAATGATTTGAAATTATTCTAATAATTTATAATAATATTTAAATTCATTTTGAATCTATTTTAGATTCCATGGAAATACTTGAGGTGGTTTTGATAATTTTTACACAAGTTCTAGAATTCATGTTTAAGGATGAAATTTGACAAAGTTTAGATTCCTTAATAAATATAAAGACATTTTTTATGAGTTTAAGACTTTGTTTGATCCATTTAAGTCTTATCTCGAATCCAGATTTGGAAAAGGTATGAGCATGTAAGATTTTTTCTAGGAATAACAATTTTTCCATTAGTCTGTAATATTTTTTTAGTTGTCCATAATTCGGAAGATACATAAGCGTGTAAGTATTTTCTTAAAATGTGTAATAATTTATAATTTCATAACACTTTATAATTCATGTAATACTTATCCAAAATCATAAATTTGATAATGGTATTAGTGTGTAACACTTTTATATAAATATGTAATGCTTTTAAAGACTTTTTCTTTGATCATAAAAGACTTTGAGATCATGTAAGACTTTCTTATTAGAGATTAATACTTTCTCTGAGTGTATGGATTTTTTTTCATATCATAATATTATTTTAGTTAGATTAGTTTAGAAAATGAATGGACCTATAATAATTTTATAAGACATACTATGTCTTATAAAAATCAATTATTTTTTGAAAATTTAACTACGGAATAGAAATACATAATATTTGAAAATGGGTATTATACTGAAAATTCACTACTTTATCAATTAGAATGAATTTAAAAATTGGTGATTTTTTATAAAATAAATCTAGAAATAAAATTGGATGGTTTTGTGCTGATCTTAGTTAAAAAATAACATAGGGAGTATTATGTTCTGATTCAAGAAAAGTGATTGAGAGGATTATCTTCAAACTATGGAGAAAAATATTGATGTAGAAATAAATTTGGTGGAATATAGTAAATATAAAATGATTAAATTCAAAAATGAATGAATCTAAAAAAATAAAATGTGATAATTCTTATGATGTTCTACATATATTTAAATATCAAAAATGAGAATGAAATTATTTTTATGAATTGAAAATATCATATTGTGATAAACTATATGAATTAAATTGAAAGTTTATTCTGAAATTCATAGACTATCACAACTATGTATAAAATAGTCATGCAACAATATATTAATCTTGTATGTTTTTAATTAAGTAACAATGATTGATTTATTTGTGGGTTATGTGTGGAATTCATTTTATAATAATATTCTCAAGTATCCTGTCTGAATTAAAAGGTAATACTTATTTGTATTGGTGAAAATGATAAAGATATGATAAAAAGAAATTTATAGAAAACAAATAGATATAGGAAGTTAGGGAAAATGGAATATTTGGGGATAATTGGAGCACACCCAAGTGAAGCAGATGAGAAAAATGAGTTAAAGGATTATAGAACAAATAATTTGAAGAATATTTTCTATATTAAATATATAAAAAAATATATTATGTGATCCCCAATATAAAAGTTAAGAATAATATAGAAGAAGATAATTTAGTGAAATGAAGAACGTCATACTTCTCTAAGAAGAAGAACTTTATGGGTATAGAGGAAGAAGAAGAATATGATGAGAAAATGATATAATAACCAACACATCAAAGCAACAATAGAATAAAATGGAGAATAATGAAACTTGACATATCCTATGCTATGTAAATCATATAAGTATATTTAAAATAAAGGGGGAGAAGATTTAGTGAAATTATAACACTGCTACTATTGTTCATGATCCTTTTGTAAAAGAACATATAAGGGATTGAAGAACTATTGGGTTTTAAATATAAAAATTGGGTCTTGAGTTAATAAAACATGTCAAGTAGATTCTATAAATGTTTAGGGATAATGGTTTTTTTATAGAGACCAACTTACATATAGTTTAAAAAAACCACCATCGGGAATTTAAGACTCTATCAAGGAATAAGATTTTATTATTTTGATGTAGTGAAATCCTAGATATCAAAGATGACCATTTTAATTATGTTGGGAATTAATTTTTGTACTACTGATGGAGATATTGAAGATTGTATCAAGAAATATAAATTCAGTGGGATATTGAGAAGCATGGGGTAATATCATGTAAGAGTGGGATGAACTATAGGCAGTGTATATAACCTACAATGTTATACCACTTTAATTACATAGTGGAGAATCTATGGCTTGGGATAATAACTGAACATGGAAAGGAGTAGGTTTTCCATATTTTGTTTTAACCATGTAAAAATACTTGGTGCTACTCTTTATTTTATTTCCTCGCATTGAATGTGGTATTTATAGTTGGATAAAACATAAACAGATCAAAATGTATTAACCAACAAAATGGGATCAAATATTAATTGGGTAAAAGTATATAAGAGTAATTGAAATTTGGTAAAAAAAATAGGTCAAGACTCATTCACCCCCCCAATGTACCTGCACACATTTATGGGCACTAAAATTTGTAACAGAGCTTACCAAGTTACCTCTAGTTAGAGAGAATTTTTATAATGAGAAATATTTAATCAAAAATAAGAATTATAGGTTTGTATAAATTTCAAAAATTCCTCAGTTGTCAAATTTGGTTTCTATCCCTATAAAATAAAAGATTGAGGTTTTAGTCAAAACACTAGAAAACAGGGAGAATAAAGATGAAAATAAGTAGAATTAGTCATCAACAGAGAAATAATATTTTTCATCTCTTCTTAAAGGTAATCATAGTGGTGTTATTTTAAAAAAAATATTATTTTTGATCCTTTTGATGAAACATGTTCTAGATGTTATGGGGATTAATATGTAAAATATGTTGAAGAGCTATATTGTGAGGTTAATAAATACATGTATTAAATTCCTTCTGATGTATTTGAACTTATATTTTCATTCATATTGAAATTATATGGTGAAAAATTATAGATTGTGGATAATGATGAAGATATACAAAACTCATAGAAGGATAGTTGTAAAAAGGATACTCTTGCATCAAAGAAATGATATCCGAGGAACAATCCTTACAAATAAGCAGAGAAAAATTTTCAGTGGTTGAAAATAAAATGAAATTTAGTATTTATGAGAAATTAAAAGTTATTAAATCTTGTGAAGAGATGATCCATTCTTTATAATAATCCTATAAAGATACTATTGGTGTCAAAGATGTCCAGTTTGAGGCTAAATATATAAGAATCTAGAACCATGATAATTCTATATATATCTGTATAAAAATATATGGGTAAAATTTTTAAAAGTTGAAAAGATAATTTGAATACAGGTTTAGATTAGTTGAGTATAAGAATAACACTCTAAAACTCAACTGTCTTGAGCTTGAAGTAAAAATTTTAAACATGGAAATGACACCAGAAAAATAATACCAAACTTATATGAAGAGATCTATATCCATGGAAACTTCTATAAATATTATTTCTTCAAAAAGGAGTCTCTTGGTTAGAAAATGATCTTTATATCATATATTGATCCATCTAATTCAAGAACATGGAGTAAGGTAATCAATTCTCAATAAAAAAATTCACCTATATAAGTTTGATTAAAAGTAAAGATTCAAAATAAAAATCTAGAAATATTTTGGTGGGTAAAAATTCCAAAAAATCTACAACCTCATCAAAGATCTATATAATTATTCTCAAGAAGAGTTTATCCCAAAATGATGCTCAAAATATGGGTGGTCTCACCCCAAAAAAAACTAAATATAGAGAGAGGTTTGTTGCTAGAAAAAAAAATTGATTTATAGGTAATTGTTGGTGCTATTATAGGTTTGTACATAATGATATTTAGTGTTTATAAAATGTTTTAATATATGAATATCATATAAGGCCTACATTTTGGGGGTAGAGTTGAATAAAAATAAACACAAGTTGGATATATGAAAACTTTATATAAAGGGAGAAATCTTTCTAACAAGAATATATTTCAGTGCCTTGAATGATTTTGTTAGATTTTCAACATAGGTATTCATAGTGAAGAAGAGTTATAGTGTAGATCAATTAATCACTATTCATATATTAAAGAGAAAAGGATACCATGACAAATCAATAAGAAAGTTAAAAAAGGAAAAAGAATATTCCTTGAGAAGTAAACAAAAAAAATAGCTGATAAAAATACTCCTAAGAAGATAATAATGAATGCTATGAAGGATGTCGCACTAATAAGAATGAAATGTTTCTATTATGGTTGAAAATTCAAAATCATGGACCATTTTAAATTTCCCATGAACATAAAAGTTGAAGGATGAAATCTTCAATCTAATAAGTAATAAACTTAGAAGATAAATAAAAAGATTAGTTTGGTATAAGACATCAAAAATAAAAAATTTAAAATTCTTGAGAGGTTTTCTGTAAGGGATAACCCAATGGTTACTGGAGATCTATGTGGAAGGTGAAAAAAATTTATACTATAGCTAACAAATTTACGACATATCTTCCAAAAAAATAAGAGTTATTGAAGAACAAGGGGAAAACACCAATGACTCCAAGTATCAATGTTGAAACATCAAAGAAATATTATTAACATAAAATTAAGGTTGAGCATGTGATAAAATAATGTTTAACCATTTTTCAGGTCTTATTAGAATTTTTCAAGAATATGGTGTAGGCTAAAGAGAATAAATGTTCATTTCTTGTTAAATTGAAAAATCATATTCTGTCTAAGAAGAAAGGTGAATAAAGTAATAAATCCATACTTCCAAAAGAAGATCCGATATTTAAAATCTAGGGTGAAGCTAACATTAAGAGTTATCAACACTTTAGATATAAAAATAAATGATTCCCTTGGTTTTGATCCATGGCTCAACCTAGTTTCTTTCATTGGGGAGATTATTAAGACACACCATATTCCTATGTTTGTTGCTTTTATACATAAATTAAAATAATTGAGGTGGTATATCTACAAGTAGAACTAATTCAATGTAATAATGATTATACAATATGAAAGATTCTTACTTCATTGATTAATTTAATAGTTGTCTCTTTATAGCACATATTTTACAACATCTCAATTGGTATCAGGCTTCAACGGGTATCATAAATGCTTAGAGATAGTTTTGAAGAAAAACATCCTTGAAAAATATTGTTGCAACATATCCCTTCTTGGAGGTATTGTAGTGAAAAAGTTTTCATAATATCATTTCTGTGTGAGAATATAAAATTATTGATGGTATATAAAAGGATGTATGATAATTAGTTTTCTCATACTATTTTGGTTTAAGATATATCTTGTTACTAAGGGGGTGATTGTTAAACAAAAAAATGGGGAGTAATATATCTTACACTTAAATTATTTAATGTGTTTGTTGAAGTTGACAGTAGGTTCATAAAATTTCTTGAATATATGTTTGTATAGCCCCTAAGAAGTGAAATTTGATTTGGTATCATATTATGGATAGTGTATGGATATATTTATAGTCTAAATTGATCACTGTTGTTTTCTAAACTGATCATGGATCACATTGACTTAGATTTGATTAATTAATAACACATTTCTATGTAGAATGTGGTTCTTCCCTTATCTCATATGAATTTGATCGATTCTCTCAATAAGGGGAGTATAGAGAAAGATGTAGAATACTAAGAGAAAAAGATTTTCCAAATCAAAAAAGTTGAAAATATTATAATACCTTACCTTGAACTATTACCTTTGAATTTATTATCAATAAGGAGGAGAAAATAAAATTTAATTTAGATATTTATATCACATGATACTATGTCCTCATATCTTACTTATCCTTTTTTTATAAGGGGAAGAAGATCTTCCCCTTATCCTTTTTTTCTTTGTTAACCTATCCTTATCTTACTTACCTTTGAATCCATAATATTTATAGAATTATTTATCGATATTTATATCACATGATACTATGTCCTCATATAATGAGAATGTTTGGGAGACTAGTTCCATTCCAAAAACTAGTTTAAGACCATCAAGGAAACAATCATTCATACTATTTGGATTATGCTTGTTGATATGGTTCTCATTACTTCCATTATGTATCATTTATGGAAAATTTAGTACACTATATTAGGTAATAATATTATGAAACATGATGTATAACCTCAAGATTAGTGAAACACTAAACATAAATTGAAAATTTAGATATAACTAATCAATGAATCATAAACATGATTTATTTGGGAATATTTCCAAATTATGTCATATGGTTTAATTCTATAATATATTTTTTCCTAGATATAGTTCTCATGTTTTCACCAAAAATTCTTCTAATACCAACTATATCAACCCCAACTCAAGAATCCTGGAGTCAATGTCTAGTTTATTACATTGGCATAAAATACATGGAATTGCATACCAAATGACTGGATAGTTTTATATTCTTAGTAAACTATATACATATTTAAATCATGCATTAAAATATAATACATAAGATACAACATAGTTAGAGTAAAATTTATTCACCCTAGAACTCGATCATGAATTCCTTATTCACATCCTGTGGAAAAGAAATAAAATAAGTGTGGGATCAAATTCTCAGTAAGGGTTACATATAGTAGAAGTTATCTTGAATCAATAATGTATAAATAATATGGTATGGTAAATAATTGAACACACATGACATTTAATCATTAAATTTTATATCATAAGAATATAAGAAATAATCGTTATTGAAATGTAAATAATTGGAAACAAATTCCATTTAATCAATAACTTGTTCACAATCTAAATCCTTGGATAATATCATAGTGAAAATCTCGTGGATAATAATAATTGAATTATTAATGAGGGTAAATTATTAATAATGGATGATATGGTCTCATAAATAATGGTATATATACTATCAAGACCTTCCATGAGGTAGTTTAATCTTTATGTATAGAAAACTATTTAATTTGTCCAATTGATTTGTCTCATGATACATATTAATTCATCATAGGGACATATAATTCTTTGGCGCACCCGTCACAACATATCCAACAAATTCCTCGCATATCAAAATGACCCATTTAATTCATGAATTAATAAGATATATCAACATATATCTATGTTGAGTAAAATATACAGATTTAACATTATTTACTCAGGTATCCAAATAACTTTCAAAGTAATATCCATATGTAAAAAAATTATAATGTTTGTGAAATAATCATATCCATGATAAAATAATATAGATATTTAATAGAATTAAAATTTCCAATCACAAAAATTAAGTTATTAATTTAAAGGATAGTATCATTAAAACATATAATTAATGGAGAATATGTAAAATAAAAGGTTTTTTCATGGATAAATTAAAGTATCATAAATATATTATTTTAAACATTTTTAAGGAAAATGTATTTTTCACTTTGAAATTCACTTTTAAAAAGAAACTCTGTGAATATGAAGGAAAAAAATACTTTGAAAATAACCTCAAAAAATTATAAAATAGACTTTAAATAATTAACATGTAATTATGGAAGGGAAATTTTATCATTCCATTCTAGTTAAAAAATCATTCATTTCATACTATTTTAAGAAAATAAAAAAGTACGTTGTTTAGAAAAATATAGGATGATTCCTTATAAAACATTTTGTAAAAAGTCAAAAAGGGTAAAAATAACTTTAAAAATTATTGTAGAATAGTAAAAACATTTTTTAAAACAATTTTAAAAAACATGGACATGGAAGGGAAATATTCCCCAATAGGGACATAAACACAAACAATCCTAAATAATGAAGTGATTCTGAAATAAAACATTACCACTTCGGTAACATTCATATCATAATACCCATGAAACAATAACTTGAAAATAAAATTTAAATATAATTAATATAATTAATTTCATAATTGAAAGATTCAAATGGAATTATATAAACTACACAAAATAAAGGAGCGATGAATATGGATTAAGTCTCCAATAAATAAAAGTGACTAAAAATCCTTTACCTTGCACTTTCTTTTAGTTGAACATGCTTTAACCTCATTTATAATGGTTTTAATAATGATTTTAATTTCTAATAGAATAATATTCATATTTATTATATCATATATAATTATTATATTACATCTTACCACTCGTTTGTTAATAATATTTCATTATTACCACTGTTTCGGGTGTCAACTGCTTCATTTTTTCTGGCATGTTTTGTGACAAAGGATTTGGTTAGTTTAAATGGGATAAAAAATAATCATATACAGAATTTAATTAATTATATAATTATAATATTTAATTATTTAAAAAAAATGTAAAACCATTATTGAAATTTGGATATGGAAAATGGGTCGCATCACTTTATGGAGACGGTAGGTCCTATGTAAGCACGAGCAATGGTATCATTATCTTAATGGTGAATGGGTAGGGAAATGAATGGTATATTAATTTTTCATAATAAATACCAATTAATTATTATCATATATATCCATTATTTACATCATTATAACTATCCAAGTAAATTGGTGATGGAAACAAATTACACAGCAGCATGGAGATGGTAAGTTGTACGTACGCATGTGAAGAGCTTTGGTTTTTTGTAGGATGGATAAAAGGTGTAACGTGGTCATATCATAATCATAATAACATATAAATATATATTTTATACTTAATTTATTAATTTATTATTTAAATAACTCATGAAGAGGAAGTATAAGAAGATGTAATTTTTAAATAGTTGGAAAGGACAATTACTTCTTCTTCAGCTAACTTCCTTTAGATATCTTCTTAAGGGATCTTGGGTAGGTCATTTGCAAAAAACTGAACCTCTGTAACTAGTATAAGGATGTTTAGAAGATGAATTTTTACGGTTTTATTGATCTATATTTCTCAAATTTGTGTAAATAAGTGAAGGAACGGGTCCACTTTTATAATTGAGGTGAGGGACACTTTTGGAATTCCTTAAATGATTAAAATATAATAAAACTATTCTAGATTCAAATGATTCCAAATGTCTAATAAATTATTATGTGATTTCATTATAAACCATATCTTATACCATTTTTTATTATTTAATATTTCTATTATTTTCAAATAATTTAATAAAATATTAATCTCATAAAATATCATTATAGTCAATTTTGATACTATTCATTACTTTGAAAATAAAAACATCAAGAAAACAAGTAAAATTTGAAATATATATATTATTCTATCGTAAATGTGTCATTTTCATATATATAATTCATTTATATACTTAAATTCTCAAATTATTTTACTTTTAGTATTTTTAATATAATTTATTTGATTATTCCTTTAATTAAATAATTATTATATCAGTGTTGTGTAATAATTTAAGTTAATTATTTCATCAAAATAAAAATAAAAATTAATTTAACTAATTAATATAAATATTTTATTTTTAAAATTAAAATTTATTGTTTAACATATTCATTGGATAACCTCAATTTAAAAATATTATTGTTATTAATAATAAGAGTGTGACATGTTTGACTTTTCATTATATAAAATAGTATAAAGTTTATAATCTCATCCAAGTGGACCCAAAAGTAAATTTATAAGACCATTTAATTAATATGGTCTATATATTCTCTTAAAATAGGATTTAGCTTAGTTTTTATTATTATTTTATGGTTCTTATCATTTTTGTTTTAACCTAAATTACCTGATTTAGCCTTTATTGTGGTAATAAAATTATTATGCTTACTCTTTATATTGACCCACAATAAAATGAACCTATTTAAAAAACTATACCCACTAATTACAAATATAGAATCAATTTTTACAAATTAAAAACACTAAATTTTAATAGTTTAATTTAATATTAAACCAGAAAAATGCAACAAAAAATAGTTTTTCATAAAAATACATTTTTTATCCCAAAAAAAGTATTTTTACTAAAATTAGTTATAAGGATGATTAAAATTTAATTAGTTTCATTAAATATAAATGTATATCACTTAAAATAATTTTAGATAAAATTAAAATCAATAAGGTACTTTTTAATATAAATAAAATGATAATATTATAAAAAAGGTTATTTTTTCACTATACACTCCAAAATCAATGTTTTCATAATAATCCAAAAAATTATCCCTAATATAATTTTAATATGATGAATTAAAAAATATTATTATTTTTATAAAACATTATTTATAGATTCTTCAAAAAATTATTATAATATTCACTCATAAAAAGCAAGAAAACCAGTTTTAAATAAAATATATTTTTTTGATGATTAAAATGACTTTACTGAAAATCAAGTGCTTATTCACAAAGAATTAATTAATACATTAACAATGAGTAGTAAAATTATATATTTTATAATTTTTTAAATATCTTACATTCCCTCTAATTTAATAGCTATGTTATAACAATCACATAATAATATTTCATTATTCGTTTGAGCTGCGTGCTTCGTATCTTGCACGCTATAGAACATAGTGTTATTTTAAAATATTTGGGTGTTACACATTGATTAATTTGATTCAAATTTATATAAATTATCTCATCATGTTATATATATTCCCATTTAAAGTAACTTCATCCCTTTCATTTATATTTCGATATGGGGATGTAAATTCTTTTTCGTTCCAACAGCAAGTACATTTATGGTTATTACATGGTAACATTTACCTTTAGATATATATATATATATATATGTGTGTGTGTGTGTGTGTGTGTGTTTGTGTGAAAACTCATTACTCCCAGATCTGTAGAGTTTTTATATGGTCTATATTCACTAATATTCTATATATTATAGGCCATGTTTGTTCTTTATCTATGTGATTTTTTCTTATATCTATTTTATGGGGAATTGGAGTTAATACTCACATGTTTATCCTCCCATTATTTGAGTTGGTTATATACCATTTTTCATTATATGTGTGTTTATGTTATTATTTTCATTGGGACAATAAATTTTTTGAGTGTATGAAAGTGATATTTTTGGGCAGACATATGGATTTATATTTATCATGTATTTTTTTCAATATTCAAACCTAAATTTTCACAAAAATATTAGAAAAAAACATTACCCACCATATCACCACCCCTAAAAACATTTTTAACCAATGTAAAGTCCTCAATATTAGTGCATTATTTCATTTATAATCGTGTATGTGTGAAATTCATACAAAGAATACGGTAATAAATCATGTGTATGATATTTGAGTATTGATTTTTTTAAAATTTTCTTAAATGGCGATAGTGATGATGAGGTAGGTCAGTGATGTATGTGGTAAGATTATTGTTTTAAAAATAATATCATTGAAAGATAAATTAATTTTATACATTGATATTTTAAATGAAGCATGATATTTTTTAGAGTAGAACCATTGAAATTTTTTTATCTTGTTTTGTTTTGTTTTAGTTTAAAAAATGTTCCATTTGTGTATTTTGTTTCTGACTATTTTTACTTTTAGCATAAAATTTTAATTGTTGGGGAATTTATGCACCAAGAAATCAAAATAATATAAAACTTTCAAATTCATTTTAATTAATGATTTAAACCATTTTTAGTGTTTTTATATTATTTTTAATAGTTTAAAGTATTTTAGATATATATTATACCAGGAAAGCGTATCCAGAGGCAGAAACCCCTGACCATTTATTAAAATAAAAGAAAATAGCAGGAAACAAGCATTACAGACCCAACATAGTCACAACATGTCCTCAAAGTCACACCCCTCACCGCCTCCATGATAAACAGACTCTTCCTCAGTCTCCGTTTTCCACACCGAACTCTCATGGTGCTTTAGAACCTTAGCATACTTCATCCTTAGATTCAACCACTCCAGCTCAAGAAACTCAGTGGAAGATTGCATACTCATAATAGTAGATCGGGTAGGCATCATCTTTGACAAATGAGAGTAGTCTTTACGCATCCTTCCTCGTGGTGAGGTAAACACGTTGTCCTGGATCACCGGCAGCGCCTTGTTCCCCACTTAGACAATCTCACTGTATGATGTCCTAACCGTGTCCCCATCATTTTCCTTATCGCTGTCAGCAAGATCCCCCCAGTTCCCATTGCACTGCATCTCTTGAAACCTCACCAACTGATTTTTCTAAAACTATTTATTCATGTCAATCATAGCTAAACAGTGTGGTTGCTCCACCATTTCAGCATCAATCCCACCTCTACCCACTGTTGCATCCTCCTTTGACTCATTCTGCCTGCATCCATTTCCACATAAAGGAGGAATTTCATGCCCAGTTTCCATTCTTAACTCTTGAAACTGATTACCCGTGGGTACTGTGAACATCACACCATTAGTGGAATCATCCTGCCCATTGCAGTTGCCAACAAGATCCACAGTTCTATTACCTTTACTTCCAGCAGACCCAGTTTCTTTTACATCAGGATCAAACCCATGCATGAGGTCCATTTCAGAATTCTAAACAATCTCATGCATGCCCTTACACACATCATCACATCTACTTTCCTTCCTCCGATTATCTGCACCAACATCAGTCTGATTGACACTGACATCCTTCACCAGTTCAGCAGCGACTGAAGATTCTTGCTGAGATGCTGTAGTCGTGGGTTCATCAGAGGGGCGTGCAACACCACCAACATCAGCACCCTTGGGGTCAATTCCTTTCAATTCATTCCCTCTATTTAGATCCTGCCTGAGTCGAGTGAAAATAGAGGACACCAATGGGTTTACAGGAACACTCGTGGAAGTGTCAACATGAAAAGTGCCACGGGGTCCCAAATTTTTGTCGCAAGATCAACCATAGGAGGTCTCATGTTCTCTGTGTGTCAGCTCGGTTATGGTGAACTCCTGTTCTGGATTCCGGCATGACATGTCAAACCGGAGTGGCCCAAACTCTTACATCTTGAGCAATAATCAACCCAGAATTTGTAGACAACAGATTGCTTCCATCGAAATTCCTCCCTGACTGATATTCAGACCCATTCCACCGGTGGCCGCGAAATATCCACTTTAACGCAGCATAAGGGATTAATCGGATGGCATAGAGTAGATGTATGCACATCGGCATATAAAAAATGACCTATCATGTTCCCAATCATACATAAAATTGCTAGATTTTGAAAGGGTAAATACATATTGGGATGACTTACCCAAATCGAAATGGAGGTAGGGTCCCGGTTCATACAGAAGTCCATCGTCCACCAAAATAGAAATAACTTACAGCCATTGTAACGTTGGGGAGTTCTTGACCAGGCACGGACAAGGTCTTCATCAGAGGAAAAATGGATCATTATATGATGATTATCAAGAAGACCAACCATTGCTTGGTCCCACAAGTCCCATTTGGCAAAGAAAAACCGATCAAATTCATCAACAGATGGCCTTCGGGAGTTGAAGCACGCCACCATAGTCAAATCAAGATGTTTCAAAGCTTCAGATCAAGATGTTTTGAAGCGTGCCACGAGAGTCAGATCAAGAGGTCTTCATTACATGATTTAAGAAGATCCGCTCTTATACAAGAGAAAGAGTATAGTTGAATTTATGCTTAGTGTATAAGGCTACATCCTTAAACATTACAGAATCTTGAGTTAAGTCAATAATTCACATTGAAGATATTTTTAGGGTTATAGTTTTAGAGAATTATGCCATAACTATTACATTACATCTCTAAAATCACAAAGTAGACACTTCTAATCTATCCAAATTTTTTTAAATAATAAAACTCCTTGATTAAAACAATAATTATTTTCTTGATAAAATTTTCATGGATTCTTCCTTTATCTTACCCTTACTTATATCCTATAAAAACATTTCAAAAAAATAGGATGAGTAAAAGATCTCAGTAAGGGATATAAAATAAAAAAAGAAAACATTACTCCATAAATACATAAAAATAAATTAAATTATACTTCTCAATCATAAAACATTATATCATTAACATACCTCATGAAATAATAATATTTATAAATAATTTAAAGAAGTAATAAATCATAAAGGTAACTTGTGGCATCCATAACATACTTACATTGTAGCATCCACAGCTATATATGGAGTTACATTTTCAATACCTATCATAGTATATTCCCTAAATCTATTAATAGAAACATTAACGTTTACCTCTGTCACGTTACCCAATTCATTGGAGTGCTATATTAGGCTCACATTCCCTATTTTTATCATGGAACCACCCGTATACCAAAAAAATTCCCAAGAACCATAACATATTCATGACACATAAAACAAGCATAAAGGAAAGATAAAATTTCCAAATTTTAATCACAATATATCATTTCAAGATATTGAGATAATCCCATCTTTCTCAAAACCATTTTCATTACCAAAATGTGTAAAAAATATTATGTTGTATTTATTTTCCTTTTAAAAACATTATAGATTGTTAAGGAAGCCAAATATCAAATAATGCTCTTGGTGGTGGAAAGTTCATTATCACCGCATACATTAAAAATAAAAATTCCCATTGTCATATAGTAAAATGCTTCATAGAAAAAATATTACCCTTGAATGAAAGTAAAATTAAAATGGGTTTATACACCATATAAAAGCAAGTCGTGTATAAATGAAAATCTTCCTCAAGGAAAAGAGATTTAGATGAAGACCCTTACAAAGATCATTTTGTAAATAAAATAGAAAAATTAGGTGTCTTCTCTATAAGTACACATAAATAAAGTATAAATACAATATAAGACATCAAAATTAATTTCTCACATTATCATAGCACGACATAAACAAGATGTATAAGATCAACCCATAAAATATAAATTAGGTTAAGAAGTTCCCTTACCTTGAATCTGACTCGTCACATATGTTCCTCGTTCTTCCTGATTAATAAACTTAAGTTAATTTATACTTGATTTATAATCCTTTTTAATTTTATTAATACTTTTATTTCACTTATTACCTTTCTATAAAATTCATATAATTATTCAAGTTCATATTGGTCATTTTGTCGATGTTCGGTACTTGAGTAAAAAATGAACTTGTTATAATTACAAATTATCTATGTGGTCAAAAGTCCATTATCTACATAATTGTATTCATGATTTAAATGTCATATATATCCAGTATATATGTATTTATATCCAGTATATGTGTATATATAATAGTCCATAATATTTGGATATAATAAATGAAATGTATTGTTCATGGAGACAATAAGTCATGCGTACGCTTGAATGATACTTTTATTTCCTTTTCATATTTAAAGGAATGAAAAATAAATGATACATAGGTATATTATAATTATTGTATAATATCAATGTTATATATGTTACATAATTTCATTAATTCCATCTTTTATATGTTCCATTTATAGCATGAATGAGTCATATCACTTTGAGGGGGTGGTAGTCCGCACTTCCTCAAATGAAATTATCATATTTACTCATTATGGAAATCATAAAGTTATATTGTAAATGAAAAATATATAATGAATGAAAATATATAAATATAATATATATCATATATAAATATATATCCATCATAGTTTCCACCATTAGAGGTGGTTGGTGATAATTGAATAATCATCATTTCGTGAGGGAGTAGTTCGTTGTCCACAGAAACAGTATTTTCTAAATCCATTAGATGGAGGTTTATGTGAGTTTAGGTCTAATAATTATCATAAAAACATAATAATATACTTAATATACTGGTTTTGTTATAAAATAATTGAATAAATTCATTTTAGGGGGTGGAGAAGGAAAAATAATTTGTAGAAGCTTGAGAGAAGATATTACCTCAAATCGGGTAACTCTTTTTGATTTAAGATAAAAGGCATACTTGAATTGCCTTATACCTAAATAAAGGATTATAAGAGGAATATAGGGATGTTGTGAGATTATTTTTGCAGATTTTGGATGAGACAAATGTGCTTGAGATGTGTGAGTAAGGATTATATGTGGTGTCCTTTTATAAGAGGGGGGGGGGGGGTACATTAGGAAATTTTGAAATATTATTTTATTGTAAACTGAATTTCGATTTTAAAAATGTCCAACACTCATTTAATTATAAGATAAGAAGATTATTATTCTCAATCCTCTTGATAAATAACTTTAAACATGTTTTGGTTTCAAATTTAACCTTTTCATTTAGCTTTAACCCTAAGTTAACTTATTTGACTCTTACCATGTCTTCTTGTATATTCATACTATATGGTTAATATATTTACTATAAAATGCCAATATAACCTCAAGTGGTTAATTAATGAAATTTTCATCCTTTACTAAGTCATTTGTCTGAATATTATATTTTTAGGGAAATTATATCATTTAATATAATAATATTTGTTTTAAAAACTCATTTGTGTCAATTTATATACGATTCATATAATTATTTTTTTAAAAATACATAACAATTTTATTATTTCAAAAAAACTTAACTAATTAAAATATATAAGGACATAAATATCCCTAAAATTCTTTTATGTAATAAAAAGTTCCCAAATAAATTTATTTTAATTTTTATAATCTCATTTATCTAAAACATTCATTAATAAGGTAATCACTACATCATCATTGTGTCATAAATTAATTTATTTATTTGATGTATAAAAATTATACATAAAATACCATGATGTAGGAAATATTTTTATATTTCTAATAATTATTTATATTCTAATAGATCACTTATATTGCCCTATATAAAAATTGTTTTATCAAAAGATATATTTTTAGGTTATATTATCCTTAACATTAAATTAAAAGAAATTAAATGTCATTTGTCCACAAAAGTGGCCCCATGGTGTCCTAAAATATACCCAAGGATGACCATGGTTGGAAATATCTCATAAAATATTATTATGTAATCTTTTAAGGTAATTTAATATTATTATAAAATTATTTTTTACCCTTTTTGACCATATTTATACTTTACCCATGGTAAAAAAAATATTTACTGAAGTTATTATTCATAATGTCTAAAAAATATAAGTTACCTATTTAAAAAATTTGGACATCTAGATTCCAAATATGGAATCCATTTTTCCAAATTAAAAATATAGAATTTTCAGAAATTAATTTAAAATTAATTCTCGTTGTCAAAACCCAAAACTGTGTTTTAAAGAAGTAAAGAATACCAAAAGAATGGCATGCGTTTATGTCCAATTTCAAAGTGAAATTACTTAAAATGAAAAAAATGGATTAAATGATATAAATATAATCCAATTACACATTAAAACCAATTAAAAGTATCGGATAACTATATAACTATGTTATATTAAAAGGTAGTTTTGAATTAAAATGCAGTATTTTTCATTATTCATAAAGAATGACCTTTATTAAAAAAATACCAACATTTCATAGAAAATAAATTATGATGTCCCTCTTCTAAAGAAATTTTTTTTATTTCAAATAGAGAATATAAAAGTTGCAAAAACTATATTTAAAAAGGGTTCACTATCAAATGGAGGTAAATTGTCCTTTTAAAAAATATTAAAGTATTTTATACTTAAAATCATATTCATTCTTATTTTAAGCCTCTAAAATTTATTGGATAAATGTAAAAACATTTAACAAACATGTGTAATCATAATTTAGTTAGTTATTTTTATTCCCGAAAATACAATGTATATGTGTTAACTACCATTTAAAATATTATTATTATTATTTTAGTTTTAGGTATAACTCAAAGTTGTGTGCAACGTAAGATTTCAAGAAAACCAATTGTTGTAGGTTGAGTATGCTATCAGAAAAAATTTCCTATTTAATATAAGATTAATATATTATTCATAAATATTAATAGAAATGAAAAAAGTATTATCATATTAATACTTGAGTCGTTACATGGTTATAAACAATTAAATCTTCGAATTGTTGAGCTAGTTTTTAATGAATAAATGTTAAATGATGATGAGAGATGATTTCATAGAATATAACATGTTTTAAGTTATGTTTGAAGATAAGTTTTAGTAAACTAGTTTAATAATTATTTTTAAAAGAGTAGACATTTGGATAAAATATTGAGAAACCATTTTGGTATTTAATATCAAGAAAGGTGCTAAAAAAAATGAACAATATCTCTCCAATGAGGGTTTAGAGAAGTCAGATTTGAATCTGGAAATGATATATAAGTACAGTTTCATGTACATGCTATAAATTGTGTAACTAAATTCTTCAAAAGAATTTTGGCTTATGATTAAATGATTTGAAATTATTCTAATAATTTATAATAATATTTAAATTCATTTTGAATCTATTTTAGATTCCATGGAAATACTTGAGGTGGTTTTGATATTTTTTACACAAGTTCTAGAATTCATGTTTAAGGATGAAATTTTACAAAGTGTAGATTCCTTAATAAATATAAAGACATTTTTTATGAGTTTAAGACTTTGTTTGATCCATTTAAGACTTATCTCGAATCCAGATTTGGAAAAGGTATGAGCATGTAAGATTTTTTCTAGGAATAACAATTTTTCCATTAGTCTGTAATATTTTTTTAGTTGTCCATAATTCGGAAGATACATTAGCGTGTAAGTATTTTCTTAAAATGTGTAATAATTTTTAATTTCATAACACTTTATAATTCATGTAATACTTATCCAAAATCATAAATTTGTTAATGGTATTAGTGTGTAACACTTTTATATAAATATGTAATGCTTTTAAAGACTTTTTCTATGATCATAAAAGACTTTGAGATCATGTAAGACTTTCTTATTAGAGAGTAATACTTTCTCTGGGTGTATGGATTTTTTTTCATATCATAATATTATTTTAGTTAGATTAGTTTAGAAAATGAATGGACCTATAATAATTTTATAAGACATACTATGTCTTATAAAAATCAATTATTTTTTGAAAATTTAACTATGGAATAGAAATACATAATATTTGAAAATGGGTATTATACTGAAAATTCACTACTTTATCAATTAGAAAGAATTTAAAAATTGGTGATTTTTTATAAAATAAATCTAGAAATAAAATTGGATGGTTTTGTGCTGATCTTAGTTAAAAAATAACATAGGGAGTATTATGTTCTGATTCAAGAAAAGTGATTGAGAGGATTATCTTCAAACTATGGAGAAAAATATTGATGTAGAAATAAATTTGGTGGAATATAGTAAATATAAAATGATGAAATTCAAAAATGAATGAATCTAAAAAAATAAAATGTGATAATTCTTATGATGTTCTACATATATTTAAATATCAAAAATGAGAATGAAATTATTTTTATGAATTGAAAATATCATATTGTGATAAAATATATGAATTAAATTGAAAGTTTATTCTGAACTTCATAGACTATCACAACTATGTATAAAATAGTCATGCAACAATATATTAATCTTGTATGTTTTTAATTAAGTAACAATGATTGATTTATTTGTGGGTTATGTGTGGAATTCATTTTATAATAATATTCTCAAGTATCCTGTCTGAATTAAAAGGTAATACTTATTTGTATTGGTGAAAATGATAAAGATATGATAAAAAGAAATTTATAGAAAACAAATAGATATAGGAAGTTAGGGAAAATGGAATATTTGGGGATCATTGGAGCACACCCAAGTGAAGCATATGAGAAAAATGAGTTAAAGGATTATAGAACAAATAATTTGAAGAATATTTTCTATATTAAATATATAAAAAAATATATTATGTGATCCCCAATATAAAAGTTATGAATAATATAGAAGAAGATAATTTAGTGAAATGAAGAACGTCATACTTCTCTAAGAAGAAGAACTTTATGGGTATAGAGGAAGAAGAAGAATATGATGAGAAAATGATATAATAACCAACACATCAAAGCAACAATAGAATAAAATGGAGAATAATGAAACTTGACATATCCTATGCTATGTAAATCATATAAGTAGATTTAAAATAAAGGGGGAGAAGATTTAGTGAAATTATAACACTGCTACTATTGTTCATGATCCTTTTTTAAAAGAACATATAAGGGATTGAAGAACTATTGGGTTTTAAATATAAAAATTGGGTCTTGAGTTAATAAAACATGTCAAGTAGATTCTATAAATGTTTAGGGATAATGGTTTTTTTATAGAGACCAACTTACATATAGTTTAAAAAAACCACCATGGGGAATTTAAGACTCTATCAAGGAATAAGATTTTATTATTTTGATGTAGTGAAATCCTAGATATCAAAGATGACCATTTTAATTATGTTGGGAATTAATTTTTGTACTACTGATGGAGATATTGAAGATTGTATCAAGAAATATAAATTCAGTGGGATATTGAGAAGCATGGGGTAATATCATGTAAGAGTGGGATGAACTATAGGCAGTGTATATAACCTACAATGTTATACCACTTTAATTACATAGTGGAGAATCTATGGCTTGGGATAATAACTGAACATGGAAAGGAGTAGGTTTTCCATATTTTGTTTTAACCATGTAAAAATACTTGGTGCTACACTTTATTTTATTTCCTCGCATTGAATGTGGTATTTATAGTTGGATAAAACATAAACAGATAAAAATGTATTAACCAACAAAATGGGATCAAATATTAATTGGGTAAAAGTATATAAGAGTAATTGAAATTTGGTAAAAAAAAATAGGTCAAGACTCATTCACCCCCCCCCCAATGTACCTGCACACATTTATGGGCACTAAAATTTGTAACAGAGCTTACCAAGTTACCTCTAGTTAGAGATAATTTTTATAATGAGAAATATTTAATCAAAAATAAGAATTATAGGTTTGTATAAATTTCAAAAATTCCTCAGTTGTCAAATTTGGTTTCTATCCCTATAAAATAAAAGATTGAGGTTTTAGTCAAAACACTAGAAAACAGGGAGAATAAAGATGAAAATAAGTAGAATTAGTCATCAACAGAGAAATAATATTTTTCATCTCTTCTTAAAGGTAATCATAGTGGTGTTATTTTTAAAAAAAATATTATTTTTGATCCTTTTGATGAAACATGTTCTAGATGTTATGGGGATTAATATGTAAAATATGTTGAAGAGCTATATTGTGAGGTTAATAAATACATGTATAAAATTCCTTCTGATGTATTTGAACTTATATTTTCATTCATATTGAAATTATATGGTGAAAAATTATATATTGTGGATAATGATGAAGATATACAAAACTCATAGAAGGATAGTTGTAAAAAGGATACTCTTGCATCAAAGAAATGATATCCGAGGAACAATCCTTACAAATAAGCAGAGAAAAATTTTCAGTGGTTGAAAATAAAATGAAATTTAGTATTTATGAGAAATTAAAAGTTATTAAATCTTGTGAAGAGATGATCCATTCTTTAGAATAATCCTATAAAGATACTATTGGTGTCAAAGATGTCCAGTTTGAGGCTAAATATATAAGAATCTAGAACCATGATAATTCTATATATATCTGTATAAAAATTTATGGGTAAAATTTTTAAAAAATGAAAAGATAATTTGAATACAGGTTTAGATTAGTTGAGTATAAGAATAACACTCTAAAACTCAACTGTCTTGAGCTTGAAGTAAAAATTTTAAACATGGAAATGACACCAGAAAAATAATACCAAACTTATATGAAGAGATCTATATCCATGGAAACTTCTATAAATATTATTTCTTCAAAAAGGAGTCTCTTGGTTAGAAAATGATCTTTATATCATATATTGATCCATCTAATTCAAGAACATGGAGTAAGGTAATCAATTCTCAATAAAAAAATTCACCTATATAAGTTTGATTAAAAGTAAAGATTCAAAATAAAAATCTAGAAATATTTTGGTGGGTAAAAATGCCAAAAAATCTACAACCTCATCAAAGATCTATATAATTATTCTCAAGAAGAGTATATCCCAAAATGATGCTCAAAATATGGGTGGTCTCACCCCAAAAAAAACTAAATATAGAGAGAGGTTTGTTGCTAGAAAAACAAATTGATTTATAGGTAATTGTTGGTGCTATTATAGGTTTGTACATAATGATATTTAGTGTTTATAAAATGTTTTAATATATGAAGATCATATAAGGCCTACATTTTGGGGGTAGAGTTGAATAAAAATAAACAAAAGTTGGATATATGAAAACTTTATATAAAGGGAGAAATATTTCTAACAAGAATATATTTCAGTGCCTTGAATGATTTTGTGAGATTTTCATCATAGGTATTCATAGTGAAGAAGAGTTCTAGTGTAGATCAATTAATCAATATTCATCTATTAAAGAGAAAAGGATACCATGACAAATCAATAAGAAAGTTAAAAAAGGAAAAAGAATATTCCTTGAGAAGTAAACAAAAAAAATAGCTGAGAAAAATACTCCTAAGAAGATAATAATGAATGCTATGAAGGATGTCGCATTAATAAAAATGAAATGTTTCTATTATGGTTGAAAATTCAAAATCATGGACCATTTTAAATTTCCCATGAACATAAAAGTTGAAGGATGAAATCTTCAATCTAATAAGTAATAAACTTAGAAGATAAATAAAAAGATTAGTTTGGTAGAAGACATCAAAAATAAAAAATTTAAAATTCTTGAGAGGTTGTCTGTAAGGGATAACCCAATGGTTACTGGAGATCTATGTGGAAGGTGAAAAAAATTGAGACTATAGCTAACAAATTTACGACACATCTTCCAAAAAAATAAGAGTTATTGAAGAACAAGGGGAAAACACCAATGACTCCAAGTATCAATGTTGAAACATAAAAGAAAGATTATTAACATAAAATTAAGGTTGAGCATGTGATAAAATAATGTTTAACCATTTTTCAGGTCTTATTAGCATTTTTCAAGAATATGGTGTAGTCTAAAGAGAATAAATGTTCATTTCTTGTTAAATTGAAAAATCATATTCTGTCTAAGAAGAAAGGTGAATAAAGTAATAAATCCATACTTCCAAAAGAAGATCCGATATTTAAAATCTATGGTGAAGCTAACATTAATAGTTATCAACACTTTAGATATAAAAATAAATGATTCCCTTGGTTTTGATCCATGGCTCAACCTAGTTTCTTTCATTGGGGAGATTATTAAGACACACCATATTCCTATGTTTGTTGCTTTTATACTTAAATTAAAATAATTGAGGTGGTATATCTACATGTAGAACTAATTCAATGTAATAATGATTATACAATATGAAAGATTCTTACTTCATTGATTACTTTAATAGTTGTCTCTTTATAGAACATATTTTACAACATCTCAATTGGTATCAGGCTTCAACGGGTATCATAAATGCTTGGAGATAGTTTTGAAGAAAAACATCCTTGAAAAATATTGTTGCAACATATCCCTTCTTGGAGGTAGTGTAGTGAAAAAGTTTTCATAATATCATTTCTGTGTGAGAATATAAAATTATTGATGGTATATAAAAGGATGTATGATAATTAGTTTTCTCATACTATTTTGGTTTAAGATATATCTTGTTACTAAGGGGGTGATTGTTAAACAAAAAAATGGGGAGTAATATATCTTACACTTAAATTATTTAATGTGTTTTTTGAAGTTGACAGTAGGTTCATAAAATTTCTTGAAAATATGTTTTTATAGCCCCTAAGAAGTGAAATTTGATTTGGTATCATATTATGGATAGTGTATGGATATATTTATAGTCTAAATTGATCACTGTTGTTTTATAAACTGATCATGGATCACATTGACTTAGATTTGATTAATTAATAACACATTTCTATGTAGAATGTGGTTCTTCCCTTATCTCATATGAATTTGATCGATTCTCTCAATAAGGGGAGTATAGAGAAAGATGTATAATACTAAGAGAAGAATATTTTCCAAATAAAAAAAGTTGAAAATATTATAATACCTTACCTTGAACTATTACCTTTGAATTTATTATCAATAAGGAAGAGAAAATAAAATTTAATTTAGATGTGAGTTGGGTATTAACAATAAATAAAAATAGGGAAACCAAAGATCACAAATGGATTAATAGAGTCCATTTTGTATTTGTTTTCAATATAGTTATGTGAAGGAATAATAATGTATATTGATCTAGGGTTATAGAAGAATAGACCAATAAAGACAAGTGAAAAGTAACTAATTCATGTATTAGGAAGATCCACTCTTATGTTGGTATAGGAGTTCACTTGAGGTGTTTCTTTGTGAGATTCACATAAATGTAATGATTATAGAGATACTTTGAAATGAATCAATTTATAGTGAAAATAAAATATGTATGCATTGGACACAACATGTTTCATGTGATGTTTGAAGTGTTGGTAGAGTAAATAGATTAATGGTTTATTATTAAAAGAGTAAACAACTAGATATAATATACATAAACCATTGTTAAAGGTTCTATAACCCATCATAGCATGATACTGAGTGTATCATCTGACCTTCCTCTGATCTGAGCCCTCAAGTGCACCATCTGACCTTTCCAACTATCGTAATCCACTGACCTTCCCATTAGTAGTGCTCCACACACACATCTTGTCGCCCACTGATTCTCCTAGTTCACTATGAGTAGTCTCACCCCACTTACAGTAGGCTAACAACCCTCCATCCATCCCAATGCCATATCTTCCTAGTATGATGCACCAAACTAGGGTAACATGGGGTTTTTGGGGAAAAACATGGGGATGTAGGTGTCCATGATCAACTCCAACAATCATCCCTATAATCATGGTACTCACACCACATCACATTATTCTTTCTTTCACACCGACTCGATGTTCATGGGATCCTTAGATAAAAATTAATATAGATCATCGTACTACATGTCATCAATGTTTGGCACCGATTGGTCCATGGCATAGATGCTCAACACTTCCCAGTATTGTAGAGTTACACCCCTAAAGCCCCGTATTTCCCCAGTGAGTGGTGTCGCATACTTGATGCCACCATGTGCATCATCACAAGGATCCCAAAGCATTTATGACTCATATCCCTTCGATATAATAGGCCTTATAGAAATAATTGGCAATGTGTTGAAGTAATTTATTGGTGATCCAACCAAGTAAGGGTTTTTAAATTTTTCTTTTTGAAATAAAAATTTAAAAATGTGTAAGTTAATTTTTTTTAAATGTGTATTAAAGGAGGTAAGGCTGATGCCAACATTCCCCCCCCACCCACTGCCTTTACCCTATATTGATGACATAGAAATGGTTGTGGTAGGGTTACTGCCTTTAACATAAAGATAATGTGAAAGGCTACAGCGGGGGTGCTTCCTTTCGCCTAATGTAAAGAAGAAAGGTGGCACCCCACTGCTGCCTTTTCCTTAATGCCCTATAAAAGGTCACCCCTTTATCCTCAATTATAATTCCATCATCTCTCTATATTTCATAGTTTCCCTCTCTAAAAAAATTATTTTTTGTGTGTGGTGGATCCGGTGGTCTAAAAGAAGTCCCAGTTTTTTATGAAGCATCATTTATAGGTATTTTTTTATTTAATTTAAAGTTAATTATTTAACTAATTTAATTATTTTTAGTTTGTTCTAAATCTGATATTTGTTAAGTAGTTTAGTTAGTTTTAAAGAGTTTATTTAGTTATATTTAGTTTTAAATAATAGTTATAATTAGTAATGATTTATCATATATTAACAAATGAATTACATAGGATTAAACATTCTAAAATTTTGGTGGCATAAAGATTATGTGGTTATCTAAGAAATAAAATCCTTGTCTGGATGAAAATAAGTGGATGTGGCTCTGGCATAGATGTACCTAGGAGTAACAACTAGGATAAGTTGTTCTTGGGTTGACTCGGGGTAGCCTGGTACATGACATTGAGACTTACTGCACTCCTAGTTTGACACTCCCAAGGGATATGATTTAGATGATTCGTATTTTATTTATAAAATACTAAAATACCTAAGAAAATAAAAAACAAATCAGTATACTTATCAATGATAAAATGATAATTATGGTGATATAAAATGAAATGGAAAAGGACAAAGACATTAAAGAATAAAAGTTATTATTAGTAATTGATTGCTTTTTAGTCAGTTTTAAAGATGTTATTTATTAAGTAGTTTACTTAGTTATATATAGTTTAAAAATAATACTTATTTTTCGTTATGATTATGTAAAGATTAATTAATGAATAAGTTAGGATTATAAATGAATATATATAATGATTAGCTAATAATAATTAACTAATGAATATCATATGTTTAATGATCGAATAAGAAATAATTATAGAGTGATTGAAGAATGATTAACTAATGAATAACTTATTAATGATTAAATAGTGATTAAATAATGATTAACTAAGTAAAAAATATACTAAACAACATTAGTATCATAGTTTAGGATATAATAAATATTTTTAAAATTTTAGTATCATAAAGATTACAGAGTTTATAAATAATAGTTATTATTATTCATGATTAATTAAAGATTAATTAATGAATAACATAGGATTAAAAATGAATATATATAATGATTATCTAATGATACTTATGACATATAAAGTGAAATGTAGAAGAACAAAAACATTAAATAACACATGAATGCTTTACAACATACAATAAATACCTTGAAATTTTTCAACAGAAATGGTTTGGATGAGATTAGCCTCACTTCAAACATGAGGAAAAATCTATATTATTTTCACTTAGTAGCTTAATAACATATTCTATGGATATGTACTTAAATATAGAATTTCTTAAAATATTTGGGCCTTATACTGGTTGAAATATTTTTTTTCCATGATATCTTTGCTGATGTGTTCTGAGATATAAATAAATACTGTAATCTGGGTGTAAGCGGGAAATATCTCAACTATTTTACAGGAATGAATCAAGACTTCCCGATTTGATCCTCTTTATATCTTGATTTTCCATATGTGTGACAACTATACATTGACTCATTTTCACCATAATATAAGATGCAATCATTTGAATATACATGAATCTTCTGATAAAAAAACTCATATTATGAACCAGCCTCTTGATCTAATAGAAAATTGTTAGAAACACATTTCCTTAAGGTAACAGTGTTTTAACCAAAGATAATATCTGATCAAAACATCTATTTTACATTCCATTATATGATTTAATAGTGATAAATTTTACAACAACATCAAATTTGCAGGTCTTTCAACCAAGATATAAGGCATCCTCAGCAGACCCCAACAAATCATAAAATTGAGATGATTACAACTCATGAGTTAAATCAATATCATCCTGAGGTTCAGTTTGTTCAAAACATAGATCTTCCACATCATTTACTAAATTTGGAAACTATTATGGATTTTCTACAAAATTATTAGTATCTTCTCTAAAACTATGTTTACAATGTTAATACCGAAAAACATAATATTGTTGAAAACCAAAATTTAATAGATGACCCCTAACATTTTCAAATGTCTCAAATGTCCTCAGAACACATTTTTACAAGGACACTTAATTTTCCTTCTGAAGAAAATTCTAGTGTTGATGATGAAAATTATAAGAAAGCTTCAACACCCTCAATACATATAATAATTAAACTAGAACATTTTAGATAGTTGAACAGATTTATCCATGAGAGATCAACTAATAATTACTATTTTTGAATTCCTTATTCCATATTTTTCTAAAAAATATTAAAATAATTATTTTTTTTAATAATTTGATATATGGAAAATGCAATCCAAATAAGAGAATAAAATTAAATTCACTTTTCTATAAAATTACAATAATTTATATTATTCTATAGTTATTTATAATATTTTTAAAAATAAAAATTATACTACTCTACACTAATTTATAATAATTTATACTAATTACCAAATATTATTAGTCATTACAACTAATTTATACTAATTAAAGGTGGCACAATTTATACTGGATTGGCGGTAACTCTTTTGTCCGATGGTTCTTATCCTTACAACATTCTCCTACTGAAATGACTATGAAAATTCTGCTCTTATGTATGAATATCCATTTTTATATGCATGAAGATGTTATTAAGATACCAATTGAAAATAAGTTGGATTTTACCTCACATATGAATTGAGACTCATCTCATCAAAACCATGTTTTATTAAAAAATGTCACAGTTTTTTGTATGTTATAAAGAATTCATGTGTTATTTAATGTCTCTGTTCTTCTCTATTTCACATTAAATGATCATAATTGTCATATTATCAATGATAATTAAACTAATTTGATGTTTTATCTTCTTTTTACCTCGATTTAAAAAACATTTCATGACTTATATTCAAATAAAGTTATATATAATGAAACAACAGTATCATTTATTAGGGTATAAAAAGACATTCTAAAATTTTTGTATAATGGTTATTATATGTTCAACCATCATTGTCAATATTATTAAAACAATCATAATCTTGATCAAAACACATTTTTGATGTAGAGAGTCATGTTTTCTTTTTTAACTACTATAGGGAGGTTGTTTAAATTAAGCAAGGAGCTTCTATAGTACATAACCAACAACAATGGTTAATATAGATGATTGTGTAACCCTAAGTGAATGTTAATATAGAATTCTTGGTTCTTTAAATCTGGGTCCCAATCAAGATATCATGTTTATGAGATATATACATTTACAATTTCTGGATACACTATAGAATCTAGCTTGTCCATTAGTTTCTAATTCAAGTGGATCCAAGAAATAAATTTACATTCCCAACATTCAGATGGTACCATGATGGAGGTATATGTCGATGTTTCTACTATACAACAACAATTTATAGTTGTATTAAGACAGAGACTTGAAATAGTGGTTGAAGATCTACCCTATGAAATTGATCCTATTCCAAATGATGCAGAAGAGGATAGACAGTATGATATCTCAAATATACATGTCAAACATACTTTTGATGAGGATTTTCATAATGATGGAATGGATGGTGAAAAAAATGCTGATGAAGAGGGAGCAATGGAAGTTGGTGAGGTATTTTCTAGAAATTTCTTAGTAATACAGTAGCCTCGACCGACAATAAATCATCCACAACTCTTTACATCATGGAACAAGCAATGACACATGTTCTTGAATTTTACTATAATGTTATCACACCCGCATCTATGTTTTTCAGAGTTATACTGGATAAGTTTATTGATTTGGACAAAACCTTTTATATTGGAAGGTATTTCCTATGTAAAGATGCATTAAAAATATGATAAATAGATTTCACATTGAGAATTAATGTACATATATAGTTCATGATTCATTCCATAAAAAATACATCATATGGTGTGACAAGTATGGAGATGATTGTAGATTCTTTTTTATGGTGATTCTGGACATTGCATTAAGAGGTTGAAGAATATTGAAGATTGAGGAAGCTCATACTTGTGTTCATCCAAACCTGACACAAGATTATACATCATTGGATAGTGAATTTTTTTCATCCATTGTCATCGAGATTATTGGGACATGTCAAGAGGTTCCTGTTGTCCTTGTGCAATAGAGGATACAACAAATTTTCAGTTATAAATTTTTCTATAAAAAGGCATGGATGGTGAAACAAAAGGAAATTGTGAATATCTATTGTGATTGGGATGACTCATATTGGGTGTTGTTGTAATTCCTAGCCATACTAAGGCAGAACAACCATGTTGTCTTCCATCTTCATTCAAACAAACATGTGTCTCAAGATAACAAACTTGATCCATCTCATGTTAAATTTCATTGGTTGTTCTGAGCATTCCTCCCTTGTATCTCCACATTTTGTTTCAGAAAACTGTTAATACAAATTGACGGAACATTTCTATAAATAAAATACAAGGGTGTACTGTTAATTTCATCAACCCAAGATAGAAACTGTTCACCAATTCTTCTTGTCTTTTCCATTATGGTGAAGGAAAATTATGAATCATAGAGTTGGTTCTTGGAATGTATTAGCAACCATTTCACCAGCATTCAAGGTTTTTGTTTGATATCTGATCAGCATTAGGAAATCAATGAGAAAATCAATGTGGTACCTAATACATGGAAATACTAAAATATACATCACGAGTAATACATCATACACATTACTAGTAATGTGTGGAAAACATTCCACAACAAAACTATAAAGAACGAAACCATGAGGCTTAGTATGTATTGTCTTTGTTGTTTTACTATTTTAACGTAAAGATAAAAACAATTTATGTGAGATATAATCACTTATATGTAGCATATGAGTCAGATCAAAATATTTTTTAAGAACGTTTGGAATAAATCTTCAAGTCCATTGAATATTTTTATGATTATATGATGCAGATTCCAAAGAAAAATGGATTTTGTTATATGATGGGGGAATAGGTACAGAAACATAACCATAATCATTATGGAGTGAATCAATGGTGTATTCAAGGGGATTTTCAAGTTACCTATAACTTCCCTAGTTCGAGAGACATTTTATCATTTTTTGAAATACTTTTTTGATAGAAAAAAAACTAGCCTCGAATGGGGTTCAACATGGGTTAAGTTATAGATGGCACTTTCAACGAGAGATTGAAAAGAACATTAAAGAAGCTTCTGGTTATCAATTATGTCTTTTCCACCAAGAAGAATCTCGATTTAAAGTTCAAGATAATTCATATGCCATCACAAATAGAATCTATGAAAAAATGGTGGTATTACTGAAAATAAGGCAATGTCAATGTGGAAACTATTAGGCCTTACAGTTTTCAGGCACACATGCCATCGCAGCATGTGTCTCTATGAAAATATCATGGGTAGTATATATTGATATAATGTACTAGATGGACACCATTTCTAACTATTATTATACAACATGGATTTCAATTAGGTAGTTTTGATATTTCCCAATGTTTTAAGGCCATTAATAGTGATCCCTGAAATCAGTCGGTTATGTAACCATGGGAGACCGAAGGCCAGTAGGATGTAAAATGATATGGACTAGCCTCAAGAACCAGGTAAAATTTTTAGATTCACTATATTTCCTCAACAATTTCATAATTGGAAATGATGCCCTGACATTTTTGGGTCGAGTTCGCACTCTCAACCACAATGATGTATTGTCTCCATTGTGATATTCTAAAATTGTAAATTTTATGGTGTCATTTAATGTGTTTTTCCTTCTCTATTTCACTTTATATGATCAAAATTTTCATTTAATCAATGATAATTGAACTAATTTGGTGTTTTATCTTCTTTTGACTAGGTTTCCAGATAGTTCTATGATTAATATTCTAATAAACTTTTATATAACGAATCAATAGTATCATATTTTAGGGTATAAAAAGGAATTCTAAAATTTTAGTATATTAAAAATTATAAGATCAACCATCATTGTCAATATTAGTTACACCATTTTCTAATAAACTTTTTGATAATAAAGACAACATGTTTATATTTACGAATATATAAAACCATATCATACAAAATACCCTTTTCTAGGTAAAAAAATATGTCAAAAACACTTTACTATGAATTGAGAAACATGAAGGCATGCCCTTTTCTTTTGATAAAAAATAAATTTATAAAACAGTGTTAATAAACATGAAATGTCTTAAATTCTGTAAGTCATTACATTATTTTCACCATAAAATTATATTTACATTTTACAGTTATGACTTATTTCATGTTTTACAAATAGATAGTGGATAATTTACTACTCACTGAGAAGGCTGGTCGTATTTCCCAGGCTGTGGTACAGGGTGGTTGGTTTGACAGATCTGGGTGTGTTGAGTGCATAGATTCCATCATAGGCTACCTCCAACTTCCATTATACCATACCTCTATCATGTTGTCTTCTATGGAATTTCATTATTACATTTCATATTTGTTGACTATCACCTACTTACTACCCTCTTGGAGAAGTGGAAATTGGAGACACACAAATTCCACCTACCTGAGGGAGAGATGACCATCACCCTTGAGGATGTAGTAGTCCTTCTTGATCATCCTATCCAGGGGAAGCCATTATTAGAACCACCTATTCATACTATCCTAACCTTGTTCAGAGATTTCTATGAATCGACATTTTATCCGACTTTAGGGATATAGATTCATGGTCGATATCTATGCCCTAGGTTGATATTCACTTTCAGCATTTACCTGATGACACTGACGAGCAAACTGTCATACATCATTCTCATGCATTCATATTACGGATCGTTGGAGGGGCCCTATGTGTTGATCACTCAGGGAAGCATGTGCACATGTTGTATCTAGCCCTGGTAGAGGAATTCGATCGGGTAGGGATGTATTTCCAGGGATCTTCCTACTTGGATTACACATACATGGAATTATGCATGGTATGCCACAAAGACCACATATATATTAGGGGATGTGTCATCCTTCTTTAGATGTGGGCATGGGAGTTCATCCCCGTAGTCTTCCCTAATCTTAGTGGAGATTCGATGCCTATAGAGGTGTTGTGTGACACTCTACATGGACGCTGGTATGATCCCTCATCTCTATTGGTTTATGGGTCTACTATGAGTTATTGAATTTAATTTCTTATTATTTTTCACTTTTGATGTTCTATTTTATAGGTGTACTCAATGAAATTACTTTGAAAAAATTCTGATAGACCATTTGGGTGCATACCATCTCAAGTTAGACTCTCTTCTACCAAACTGGGTAAGTATATACAATCTATCATTGTCTAAAAAATTTAATAATAGCATCAATTTTGGTGTTTAGAAAGTAATTTTTTTGAAAAATGTGACATGTCATTTCAGATTACATGGATTCCATATTGAGCTATATTGGATTAGTTTCCAACATATTGCATTGTTGGACTTTATGATGCTAGGGATTTAGTTCCAGTCATTCTCTTTTATATTATAGAGTGGAACCACCCTGATAGTATTAGGATCATACCTTAAAACATTACATAATATTGAATTAAATGAATAATTCACATTTAGGATCTTTTCAGGTTTACAGTTTTAGAGAATTAGGCCATAACTATTACATATCAACTTGAAAATTTCATGTAGACACAAATACTCAGTATCCATTTTTTAATAAAATAAAAACTTTTAAAAATAAACATGTCTAGTTCCATGTTTTAAACAACTTGAATTTTTCTTGATCCCATCCTTGACCCTATTCATCTTTAAATCACATGGAAAACATTTCAAAAAATTGGTATGAACATAAAAGGCTCAGTAAGTGTTACAAAATAAGGAAATAAAACATTATCCCATAAATAAATACAAATCAATGAAACCATACATTTCAATCATAACATACCTCATGAAATCATAAGATTTATGAATAACACATAGAAATCATAAATCATAAAGGTAACTTATGGCATACATAACATACTTACATTTTAGCTATCATAGCTACATAGGGAGTTACGTTGGAATACCCACCACAGTATATTCCCAAAATCTCTTACGAGAAACATTAACGTTTACCTTTGTCACGTTACCCAATGCATTAGAGAGCTATCTCAGACTCACCTACCCTAGGTTTATCACAAAACCACCTATATACATAAACAATGCCCAATAACCACAACATATTCAATACAAAAAAATAACCATAAAATAAAGATAAAATTTCCACATTTCCATCACAATATATCATTTCAAGATATTGACATAATCAATACTTTATCAAACCATTTTTAAAACAATTTAAAACATTTAATAAAGAGGTTTTGGAATCAACATGTCCCATACCACTTTGAAGCTTTTTAAGGGAATTAAAATTTTAAAATATTAATTTTTATATAAATAAATCCTTAATCCCCTTTTTAAAATATGGACATTAATGAGAATGATTTATAAGAATAAATATTTAAAACATTTAAAATGATATTTTAGTTAAAGAGTTATTAACCAAATGAGAGATGCATGAATACAAATAATTGAGGAATAATATTTAATAAAAACATTATAATATCATAAGAATAAATTTATTCAAGATATAAAATTCCAAAGGATAGTATATACACCATATAAAAGTGAATTGGTTCATAACAACAATAAAGTCTCAATGGAATGTAAATTGAGATGAAATCTCTTATAACGACGGTATCCTTAGATTACGGATCAATCAATTATATAATTATGTGTGAAAAATATAAATACACTCAATATGATTAGATATTAAGTTTAAGACAGTCAGAGGTCATTCACACAAATTCATATCACGACATAATCAACAAGTATAAGTTTAACCAAAAGAATTGATATTGGGTTAAAAATTTCCCTTACAGAAATTTGACAGCCTAATGACGTCACTTTAAAATTTATAAAATTATTTGATGATAAAAAAATGTTTATCTAATTACTTGGACATAAAATTCACATCAATAAGGATATAGAATAACATATTACAAAATAATAAGTAATAAATTAAAAGACATAACAAAAAGAAGTCTTCTACAAAAAGAGGGTGAAAGGACCCCTTACCGATTTGGTAACTTTGGAAACATATGCCCCATGAAAGAAGAATCACACAATGAAGATGTAAATACCCATAAATTTAATTATATTACACAACTAAATCATTCAATAGCAGTACATCCACCACACAAAAATAAATGGTGGAAAATATAGCATGAATCTCACGAGAATAAAAAGTGAGATGAAAACTCCTTATCACGTTGTAATCAATCGATTCATGTGACCAAAAGTTTGCAACCACCAAATTAATTATAGAATACCATGAATATAAAAAGAATCATGAAAATATATATCAAAGTTCAATACAAAATACACCACATGAAATAAATATGTGGTGAATAATGGAAATCTCCCAGAATTAAAAGTGAGATAAAAAACCTCTTACCTCGTGTCCGACTTGACCCGTTTGTTCTTTAATATCCTGAATAATAATATAATGTTAATTTTTAATTTCATAAGAACATTTTTAAATTTTATTATTCCTTTTATATCACTTATTACCATGTTGTAAACAATATTCAATAATTTATGTTAATAATTGTCATTTTGATGATATTTGGTACTTGAGTAAAAAATGTACTTCTTATAATTACTAGTTGTTCATGTAGTCAAAAGGCCATTATCTCCAAAATTATATTCATTATTTAGATATCATATATATCATATATATCCATTATATGTATTTATTTATAATATTACATAACATTTGGATATAAGAAATGAAATGCACCGTTCATGGAGACAGTAAGTTGTACGTACGCAGGAACACTACTTTCGTTTCAATTTCATATTTAATGGAATGAAAACATAATGATACATGGGTATATTATAATTATAGTATAATATCATATGATATATATGTTACATAATTTCATTAATTCCATACTTTATATGTTCTATGTACTTCATGGATGAATCATATCACATTGTGGGGCAGTAGTCCGCACTTCCTCAAATGAAATTATCGTATTTACACATATTGGAAAGCATAATGGTATGTTTGTAAAACAAATTGCATAATCATAGAGAAAACATAAACATAATATATATCATATATAAAAATTGTGCCATCATAATAACCACCATGAGAGGTGGTAGGAGAAGATTGAATGATCTTCATTTCGTGAGGTAGTAGTTCACCGTCCACAGAGACAGTATGTTCTTTACCCATTATATAGAAGTGTGTGTAAGTTTACTTCAAATAATTCTCATAAAAACAACCTAGTATATTTAGGATACTATTTTTTCGATAAAATAAATTAATAAAAAGAGTTTTTGGGGTTAGATAAGTAAAATAAAACAAAAGAACTTAAGAGAAAATGTTATATTTAAATCAAGTATCTCCCTTTTGTTTGAACCAAAATGATAACTAGAATAGCCATATTCTTAAGGGATGGCTTCTAGGATGAGGATATGCATGTAGAGAGCTTAATTGGGTAGATTTTGGATGAGAAAAGTGGCTTGATATGTGTGAGGTATGGGTTAGAAGTGAGGTATTTTTATAAGGGCGGGGAGGGGCTCTTTAGGAATGTTTAAAAATATTATTTTATTATATAATGGTTTTCGGTTTCTAAAGGTACAAAACTTATTAAAGTTGAAGATAATATGACTCATGTTCAAAATATAATCATCAAAGGATGTCCATGGTCGTAAAATACCATGGATGTATGAAATATTTTTATATTTCAAATGAATATTTATAGTCGAATATATAACTTAAATAACCTCGTGTAATAATTGACTTACTAAAAGATATATGTTTGTGTCATTTCTGTATTTACTTTAAATTAATTAATATGAAGTGTCATTATCACTCACAAGTGGCTCCATGGGGTCCCAAAATCTACCCATGGATGTCCATGGTCGTAAATGTATCAAAAATATGATTAGGATACATGTTAGGGTAATTTAATATTATTATAATAATATTTTGTAACCCTTATTTATCAGATTTACCCTTTTACCATGGTAAATAAAATATTTACTGAAGTAAATAATCATAATGTCTGAAAATAAAAGTTACCTATTTACAAAATTTAGACCTCCTGATTAAAAATATGAAATCCATTCTTCCAAATTCAAAACACATTAGTGGCATAAATTAATTTAAAACTAATTCCCGTTGTCAAAACCAAATGAGTTTTTTAAGAAATAATAACTATCAAAAGATTGAAATTTATTTATATCCAATTTCAAAGTAAAATTACTTCCAATAACAAAAATTGGGTTAAATGTTAAAAACATAATATAATTACACTTTAAAACCAATTAAAAAAATAATCTAACATTATAAATAAATTTTATTAAAAGGTAGTTTTGTATTAAAATACAGTATTGTTCACTATTCATTAAAAAATGAATTTTATCAGAAAAATAACAAACATTTACCAAAAGTCAATTTTGATTTCCCAATTTTAAAGAAGAATTTTATTTTTTCAAATATAATATATAAAAGTGGCCAAAACTAGACTTAATGAGGGTTCTCCATCAAAAGGTGGTTAATTGACCTTTTAGTGAATATTAGAGTATTTATGCTTAAAATTAGATTCATTCACATTTTAAGCATCTAAATTTTATTGTATAAATATAAAAAAATATAAAAACATGTATATTAATATTGTAGTTAGTTATTTATATTCCTCCCAATACAACGACTAGGTGTTAACTACCATTTAAAATAATATTACATTATTATTTTTTAGTATGACTCAGAATTGTGTACAACATAAGATTTCAAAGAAACTCATTGTTGTGTATCTGGTACACCATCGAACATAGAATCACCTTTAAAGTAAAATTAATATTTAATTCACAGATTTTAATAAATATAAAAATGTTATATTCTTTATTTACCTGGGATGTTACATCCTTCCCCCTTTTTGGAATTTCTTTCTCACAATTTTAAAATTGGGCTTCGAAACTTCATTGAAATTCCCACATCATAAAAAGGGTGAATAAAAATATCACTTTAAAAGAAAGAAAGAGAAATACAAAGGTCACCCAAGATATCCCAAACTTGGACTCGATGTATGAAAACATGGATATGGAAGAGAAACAAACCATTAAGGTTTGATGAAGAGTGGTAGAAAACATGATTAAGAGAAAGTTAAACACTAGAAAATCACAAACTTGTGATGGGTTAAACGGTATTTGATTCCCTAGTAGGAAAAGTTAACAGAAAATGTTTTTGTATTAAGTTACATTTTATAAAGTTGAGGAATTTATTTAAGATCTTGAATAAAAGCATAAGGAAACATACTTACTTTTCATGTAAACTTTCATCCTTTACTAGATTTCTAACACAAACTCATCTTTTCTTCAAACAATGAGTATTCAAGTTGACATGTTCACATTGAATGTATTATAATCAACTTATATAGAATCACATAATCCACATATGAAAACCCTGCTCTTTTATTAGAAACATAAACATGATTTATTACATAAACTTCACGTAATACAACATAGAATATCGAGAGGTTTAGTGTCATTGGGGATTAGGATCATTACATAATAAATTAAAACAAGAAATACAACATCCTTATTGAAAACTTCCTTTACATGACCACTACATACGATCGTATTTAGTGTTGCATGGGGCAACCTGAGGACATTTATAAGAAAAGGGTGAGCTATAAAGCCAAGTAAGGGAATAAAGATGGAATATAATGAGGAATAAAATACATTTTAGACTATAGACATATCAATATATCACAAGGAAATCATAAACCTAAAGGCATGATAAAGCATCATAATCATAACATGGATATGTGGCACCAACACTTAACATGGAAATAGCATGAGCCAAGGCTCGTTGCACATAGCGCATGAGTAAACCCTCATTGAACATGAAGCATGAGTATACCCTCGTTCCCTTGTATTATCATGAGTAAACACACATTGCACATAACTTATCATGATAATATACTTTACCCAATGCATTTGAGCACTATTAGGGCGCACCCTTCCTAAACATTTCATTTCATGCATAAGTGTGCCACATGGATCATAAAGAATTGAATCATTCAACAAAATCATTTATTCCATGATAATAAATGTTTAATTAATACATGAAACTCATTAAAAAATAAGTAAATGTGCATAAAGGTGAATAGCCTTGATAGATAAATGGGCATGGTATTCACTACACAATGACTTTGACATGGAAAAACGTGGTGCAATTTCAGTAGCATAACGGCATGACATAGGAACACCTAAAAATGGTTGATGAGAGATAAAGTGGTTTATCCTCATATTTACATGACATGTACTGTAAGGGGTCATATAGATACATGTCTCAACAAATGTAATGGAATTTATATTCATGATACAAAAGAATTGCTTGAATGTAAATGAGGAGAGGGAAATTCCTTTCGGAATTTCATCATAGTAACAGGTGTACATGGGAGGCATTTAATGAGAGAGAAAAGGGTATCACATCATTAAAACATAAATAGGGTAGTATGGGGGAGGTGAGAAACCATACCCCAACATTTATAATTGAAATTAGAAGGGCATAACAACATAAAGAAAATTGGACAAAAATCAGAATGGAAGAAAAATCCTTACCATGTTGTAGTCAATCAAGTCATATGAGAAAAAGTTAATAACCAAAAAATTAATCAGAGAATACCATGAATATAAATATAATCATGATGATATATATCAAATTTCAGTACACAATACACCACATGCAATAAATAAGTGGTGGACAATGGAAATCTCACGTAATTAAAATTGAGATAGGAAATCCCTTACCTCATGCACAACTTGACTCGTATGTTCCTTGTTATTCCTGAATAATAAACTTAAGTTAATTTATACTTGATTAATAAAATTTTTCAAATTTATTATTACTTTTATATCACCCATTACCTTGCAATAATAGTTAGTTAATTATTTGAATTCATATCGGACATTTTGTCGATGTTCAGAATTTGAGTTAAAAATGAACTTGTTATAATTACAATTTGTCTATGTGGTCAATAATCCATTATCTCCAGAATGCTATTAATGATATAGATATCATATATATCATATATATCCAGTATATACATGTATTTATATTAGTATATAAAATTTGGAGATAAGAAATGAAATGCACCGTTCATGGAGACGGTAAGCCGTACGTACGCATGAACGCTACTTTCATTTCTATTTAATATTTAATGGAATTAAAACTTAATGATACATAGTTATATTATAATTAAAGTATAATATCATATATAATATCATTAACTTCATACTTTATACATCCCACATAATGCATTAACGAGTCATATCACTTTGAGGGGGCGGTAGTCCGCACTTCCTAAAATGAAATTATCGCGTTAAACCATTATGGAAACCATGCAGGTATGATATAAAATAAAAATAAAAAAGCATAAAGAAAACATAAACATAATATATATCATATATAAATATAGTTCTATCATAATTTCCACCATGAGAGGCGGTAGGAGTTAATTGAACAATCATCGTTTCGTGATGCGTTAGTTTGTCATCCACAGAAACATTATGTTCTTTACCCATTAGATGGAGGTGTGTGTAAGTTTAGTTCAAATAAATATCATAACAACATACTAGTATATTTAGGATACTATTTTTGTTATAAATTAAGGTAATAAAAATAGTTTCTGGGGTTGGAGAAGTAAAATAAAATAAAATAACTTAAGAGAAGACGTTACCTTTAAATCGGGTAAATCCCCTTGGTTTGAACCAAATTGGTTTCTTTAAGTGTTTTCTGCCTAAGGTAAGGATTATATAATGAAGATAGGGAATTTGGGAGCTTATGTGAGAAAATTTTTCATGAGCCAAAGGCTTCAGAAGTGTGAGAAATGGGTTATAAGTGAGGGTTTTTCATAAGGGAGAAGAGGGGCTCTTTAAGAAAGTTTGAAACAATTATTTTATTATAACCTCATTTTCGGTTTTAAAAAGTAAATTATTAGTTAATATTAAATTTAAGATGACTCATGGTCTAAATAAAATATTCCAACAATAATTGGATAGTTTTTGGATATTGTTTTAATATTTATAATTTTATTTATTTAAATCATTTATAATTGAGGTAAATACTACATCATTATTGTATCATAAATAATTTAATTTATTTAATGTCCAAAAATTACAAAAAAAATTACATAATGTATTAAATCTTCGTATCTTTCCAAAGAATTTTTATAGTCGAAAATATAACTTATATAACCCCATGTAAACATTTATTTACTAAAAGATATTTGTTTTTGTCATTTTTGTCTTTACTTTAAATTAATTAATATAAAGTGTCATTATTACTCCCATTTGGATCCATGGGGCCTAAAATTCTACCCAAGGATTCCCATGGTCAGATATGTATCATCCAATAGGACTATTACATATGTTATAGTAATTTAATATTATTATAATATTATATTTTACCCTTATTTACTATATTTACCCTTTAATCTTGGGAAATAAAATATTTACTGAAGTAAATATTTAAAATGTATAAAAATAAAAGATAACTATTTACACAATTTGGAACTACTGTTTCCAAATATGGAAACCATTTTTCCAAATTCAAAAAATAGAAGTGGCAGAAATTAATTTAAAATTAATTCCCATTGTCAAAACAAAAAGCGGGTTTTTAATAAATAATAATTATCAAAAGATCGACACTCATTTATGTCCAATTTCACAGTGAAATTAATTCCAATGTCCAAAATTGGATTAAATGGTAAAAATATATTATAAATAAACTTTATAGCCAATTAATAAGATAATCTAACAATATAAATAAATTATATAAAAATGTACTTTTGAATTAAAAACAATATTTTTCAGAATTCATTAAAAAACGAACATTATTAGAAAAAAACCAAAAATTTTCCCAAAGTAAATTTTGATGTCCTGAATCTAAATAAGAACTTTATTTTGTCAAATATAACACATAAAAATGACCAAAAATATATTTAAAGAATGTTCTCCATCAAATGGTGGTAAATCGTCCTTCTAAAATAAATTTTGCTTAAAATTAGATTCATTTACATTTTAAGCCTCTGACTTTTATTGGATGAATATAAAAACATTTAACAAACATATGTTATCATATTTAGGTTAGTTATATTAATTCTATCCAATACATAAGCTAGGTTTTAACTGCAATTTAAAATATTAATATTAAATTATTAGTGTGCAACATAAGATTTCAAAGAAACTCATTGTTGCGTGTTAGGTACACCATTGAATATAGAATCCCCTTTAAAATAAAATTAATATTTAATTAAAAAAAATTAATAAATATGAAAATGTAATATTATTTATTTTCTTGGGATGTTATATTGTTCTCCCTTTTGGAAATTGCATCCTCACAATTTTAATATTGGGCTTGGAAACTTCATTGAAAGTCCCACATCGGAAAAAGAGTCAGTGAAACTGTCACTTTAAAACAAAGAAAGAGAAGTAAAAAGGTCACCCGAGTTTACCAATACTAGGATTCCATGTAGGAAAACATGGATATGGAATAGAAAACAAACGGTAAATTTCTGATAGAGAGTGATAGAAAACATGATTAGGAGAAAGTTAACCATACGAAAATCACAAACTTATGATGTGTTAAAAGGTCTTTGATCACCCAGTAGGAAGCATAAACCAACAACGCTATTTTTTATGTTCCTTTTCATAATTTTTAGGAATTCATTTACTACATAGAATAAAAACATGAAATATACTTACCTTCATGGAGAGTTTCTTAATTTAATAAGTTTCTACCAAAAACTAATCTTTTCTCCAAACAACGATCATTCAAAAAGACTTAGTCACATCCAAAGAACAAGAATATTCTTACAGAGAATCACATAATCCATAAAGAAGAAAAATATATTTCCCTTGTCTTTAGACATCAACTAAAACCAAAATTGTTTGTACCAGACCAAACAATCCTCAAAAAGGATAATCATTTATAAAAAGTAATACTACTATTAATCTCCAAAATTTAACAAAAAGTACCCAATGTTCCAGAAAGACCTTTCAATATACAATCATCCTTAAAATTCCTCAAAATACTCCAAACTAATATTGAAACCCAAAACTCAGAAGGATTTAATCACATAGTCTTATATAATAAATCTTAATATTTATCCTTAAATAACATTGATTACTCTTAAAGTCTCATAATTAAGTGTAATTAACCTAATCACATATTCTCTATGGTATGTTAATCATTTTCCAGAAATAACCCAAATAACCATATGTCCACAATAAATACAAAGGTTCTTATAAAAAAATCAACCATTCCTCCATAATTGAAATCCTGTAGTATTTTACTTTCCTTAGGCATATAGTATTCCAAAAGAGAAAAAATCTTCCAAAAATAACCTTAATCATTTAATCACCAAATCATTTTCCTATACTAATGATATCCATTCAATAAAATATAACTTCCCAAAATCAACTTATTCTTGATCCATAAAACCATTTAACTTAAAAGAATAAGTCATACTAACCAGGGACTTCCCGTAGTCTAGTAGTAGGTGATAAATCCCAGTTTCACTTTGGTTGTGGGTTCGATTCTTGCAGCTTTGTCCAATGTGATGGGTTGTCACACAGTCTATATGTTGTCCTTTTTAAAAAACTCAAAAATAACCCTAACATGTTTTAACCTTAATGGCTTTCTTATACCTTTCATTTTCATCCCAACACAGTAGGACAGTTCTTCTCATATCCAAACAGGGATGTATTTTCTTGATAATCCACTAACTCAATACCCAAAAAAACATAGGGATGTTTTTATGATACTTAGTCTTGTCTCTAAATGTTTAATAGTGTTTACTAATCCTAATCCCAAAAAATAACTGAACCTATCCTCTGATACCAACTATGATGACCCTTCTCTTTTATTACAAATTTAAACATGATTTATTACATAAACATCACTTAATATAACATAGAAGATTGAGAGGTTTAGTGTCTTTGGGGCTTAGGATCATTACATAACAACTTAAAACATGAAATAAAACATCCTTATTGAAAACATCCTTTACATGACCACTATATTCCCTCATACTTAATGTTGCATGGGATAACGTGAGGACATGAATAAGAAAAGGGTGGGCTATAAAGCTCAGTAAGGGAATAAACATGGAATAACATGAGGAATACAAAACATGTTAGAAAATATTCATCAAAATAGAGCACAAGTGAAGCATAAACTTAAAGGCGTGATAAATCATGATAATCATAACATGAAAATGTGACAACAACACTTAACATGGAAATATCATGAGCTAAGGCTCATTGCACATAGAGCATGAGTAAACCCTCATTGCACATGAAGCACGAGTAAAAACTTATTGAAATTTTATTATAATGAGTAAACACCCATTGCACATAACTTATCATGATACTATACTTTACCCAATGCATTGGAGCGCTATCAGGGCATACCCTTCTTAAACATTTCATTTCATGTATAAGTGTGCCACATGGATCTTAAAACATTGAATCATTCAACATAATCATTTATTCCATGAAAAAATAATGTGGAATACGTACATGAAACTCTTTAAACAATAAGTAAATGTTCATAAATTTTAATACCCTTGATAGAGAAATGGGCATGGTATTCACTACACAAAGACTTTGTCTTGAAAAAACGTGGTTCAATTTCGGTAGCATAACGACATGACATAAGAACTCAGAAAAATGGTTGATGAGAGAGAAAGGGGTGTCTCATCATATTTACATGACATGGAAAGTAAGGGTGTCATATAGATACATTTCCCAACAAATGTAATGGAATTTATATTCATGATACAAATGAATTGCTTGAATGTAAATGAAGAGTGGGAAATTCCTTTCAGAATTTCGGCATAGTAACAGATGTACGTGGGAGGAATTTAATGGGAGAAAAAGAGGTATCCCATCATTAATAAATAAATAGGTCAGTATGGTGGAGGTTCAAAACCATACCCCAACATTTATAATTGAAATTAAAAGGGCATAACAACATAAAGAAAATTGGAAAAAAATTAGAATGGAAGAAAAACCCTTACCACGTTGTAGTCAATCAAGTCATATGAGAAAAAGTTAATAAACACCAAATAAATCATAGAATACCACGAATATAAATATAATCATTATAAATTATATCAAATGGAATTATACAATACACCACATGCAATAAATAAGTGGTAAACAATAGAAATCTCATGGAATTAAAAGTGAGATAGGAAATCCCTTACCTCGTGCCCAACTTGAATCATATGTTCCTTGTTCTTCCTGAATAATAAACTTTAGTTAATTTATAATTGCTTAATTACCTTTTAAATTTTTATTATTACTTTTATATCACCTATTACCTTGCAATAACAGTTAGTTAATTATTTGAGTTCATATCGGATATGTTGTCGATGTTCAGAATTTGAGTGAAAAATTAACTTGTTATAATTACAATTTTTCCATTTGGTTAATAATACATTTTCTCCAGAATGATATTAATGATTTTGATGTTATATATATCAAGTATATACATGTATTTATATTTGTACATAACATTTGGAGATAAGAAATGAAATGCACCGTTCATGGAGACGGTAATATGTACGTACGCATGAATGCTACTTTCATTTCTATTTAATATTTAATGGAATTAAAATTTAATGATAAATAGTTATATTATAATTAGAGTAAAATATCATATATAATATCATTAACTTCATCCTTTATTCATCTCACATAAGGAATTAACGAGTCATATCACTTTGAGGGGGCTGTAGTCTCCACTTCCTAAAAAGACATTATCGTGTTAAAACATTATGGAAACCATGAAGGTATAATATAAAATAAAAATACAGAAGCATAAAGAAAACATATACATAATATATATCATATATAAATACAGTTTCATCATAATGGCCACCATGAGAGGTGGTAGGAGTTAATTGAACAATCATCATTTTGTGAGGTTATAGTTTACCATCCACGGAAACATTATCTTCTTTACCCATTATATAGAGGTGTTTGTAAGTATAGTTCAAATCCATCTCATAAGAACATCCTAGTATATTTATTATACAGTTTTTGTTATAAAATAAGGTAATAAAATGTGTTTAAGGGGTTGGAGAAGTAAAATAAAATAAAAGAACTTAAGAGAATACGTGACCTTTAAATCGTGTAACTCCCCTTGGTTTGAACCAAATGGGTTTTTCTAAGGGTTTTATGCAAAAGGTAAGGCTTCTAGGATGAATATAGAGATCTCGGGAGCTCATTTGAGAATAGTTTTCAGGAGACAGGGGCTTGAGAATTGTGAGAAATGGGTTAGAAATGAGGGATTTTATAAGGGAGAGGAGGGGATCTTTAGAAAAGTTTGAAACAATTATTTTATTATAAAATCATTTTCGGTTTCAAAAGGTCAAATATTCGTTAATATCAAATTTAAGATGACTCATGGTCAAAATAAAATAATCCAACAAAAATTGGACAGGTTATGGATATTGTTTTAATATTTATAATCTTATTTATTTAAATCATTTGTTAATGAGGTAAATACTAAATCATTATTGAATCATGAATGATTTAATTTATTTGATGTCCAAAAATTATATAAAATATTCCATAATGTAGGAAATCTTTTTATCTTTCCAAATAATATTAAGAGTCTAAAATATAACGTTTATAACTCTATTTAAACATTTATTTACAAAAAGATATTTGTTTATGTCATTTTTTTCTTTACTTTAAATTAATTAATATAAAGTGTCATTGTTACTCCCATTTGGCTCCATGGGGTCCCAAATTCAACCCAAGGATTCCCATGGTTGGATATGTGTCATTCGATAGAATTAGTCCATATGTTAGGGTAATTTAATGTTATTATAAAGTTATATTTTATCCTTATTTACTATATTTAACCTTTAATCATGGAAAATAAAATATTTACAGAAGTAAATATTTAAAATGTCTAAAAATAAACGTTACTTATTTACACAATTTGGACCTACTGTTTCCAAATATGGAATCTATTTTTCCAAATTCAAAACACATAAGTGGAAGAAAATAATTTAAAATTAATTTCCACTATCAAAACAAAAAGCGGGTTTTTGAGAAATAATAACTATCAAAATATTGACACTTGTTTATGTCCAATTTAACTGTGAAATTAATGCCAATGTCCAAAATTGGATTAAATGGAAAAATTATATTATAATTACACTTTATAACCAATTTAAAATATAATCTAACCATATAAATAAATTAGATTAAAAGGTACTTTTTAATTAAAAAACAGTATTTTTCACAATTCATTAAAATACGAACTTTGTTAGAAAAAAACCAAAAAATTTCCCAAAGTAAATTTTGATGTCCCAAATATAAATAAGAACTTTATTTTGTCAAATAGAACAAATAAAAATGACCAAAACTATATTTAAAGAGGGTTCTCCATCAAAAGGCGGTAAATCATCCTTCTAAAGTAAATTATGCTTAAAATTAGATTCATTTGCATTTTAATCATCTTATTTTTATTGGATGAATGGAAAACAATTTAACAATCATATATTATCATATTTAGATTATTTATATTAATCCCCTCCAATACACCAGCTACGTGTTAACTACCATTTAAAATAATAATATTAAATTATTAGTGTGCAACGTAAGATTTCAAAGAAACTCATTGTTGCGTGTGAAGTACGCCATTGAATGTAGAATACCCTTTAAAATAAAGTTAATATTTAATTCAAAATAATTAATAAATATGAAAGTTTAATATTCTTTATTTTCATCTGATGTTAGACCACAAAATATGAACTATATTTTTCTCATGTCTTTAAAAATTATCCAAAATCAAAATGCTTAGTACAAGATTATATAATCCCCAAAAAGGATAATATTTTACAAAAATAAGAACTACTCTTAATCTAAAATATTTGTCAAAAAAATCCCAATGTTCCAAAAAGACCATTCAACAAACAAATGTCTATAAAATTCTTCAAATTATTCCAAACTAATATTGAAACCCAAATCTAAGAAGGATTTAATCACATGGTCTTCCAAGATAAATCTCAACATTTATCTCCAAATAACATCAGTTACTCTTAAAGTATCATACTGAAAAATAATTAACCTAATCACATATTCTCCATTATAGGTTAATAATTTCCATAAATAAACCAAATCATCATATGTCTACAATAAAAACATATATACTTCCAAAATAAAATTTCAACCATTACTCCACAAATGAGATCCAATAGTATTTTATATCCCTTTAGCATATAATGTTTCTAAAAGAGAAAACATCTTCTAAAATAACCTTCATCACTTAATCACCATATCATTTTCCAATATTAATGATATCCATCTAATAAAAAATAAGTTCAAAATTCAACTTATTCTTGATCTATAAAATCATTTAACTAAAAATAATAAGTCATACTAACCAGGGAATTCACATTGGAAAGTGGTAGGCGATAAACCCTTATCTCCCTTTGGTTGCGGGTTCGATCCTTGTGGCCTCGACAGGTGCGATGGTTCACCACCCATATTACGTGTTTTCCTTTTTATAAAACTCCAAAATATACCTAACATGTTTTAACCACAGCGGTTTTCTTATACCTTTCATTTCCATCCCAATACATTAATACCTCAACATATTATAAATTTTCATTTTTTTCACCTATATATGTTAAAATAAAACTATTCCTAAAAGAAAGAACTTCATACGTTGATCATGGAGTCCATATGGTTTCATTATCATTTTGTTCATGTAGGTAGAAGTTCCATGCATTGCAACAATGATTTAGAGATCCTTCAAAATCATTTGCTTCCATCATCCAAATACACCTTGTACAACTTGGGTCATATGGGTGTTCGCATAAAAACAGTATCGGAACATTATCATGTATGACATATAATTTCAAAACATCCGATGAAACATGATTTTTATAAAACAGTCAGACCGAGTTTGAGTTGAAACTTTCAATCAATGGTCCTTCTAAAATACCATAATTATGTGATGAGAGAATATATTATAAAAGAAAATATAAATAGGTTGCTCAAGGGTCTCCTTCTTCAGCACCTTTTTCAAAATCATAATACGCTTCAAAATCCTTTGATAAGACAAAACATTTAAAAATTTCTTGATAATATTTACCTTTCTGGAAAATATCAAAATATTTAGAAAATCGGATTTCATTAAATACAACCCATGATATATGATGATTTCGAGTTATATTGGAGGTGTTTGATATCTCAAACAACAGCTCGCAAGTGAGTTTTATTTTAGAAACAGTTTCACAATCTTCTGAACAAGTCTTTGGAAAAATTATTACAAGCATTCCATCAGGAAGAGATAGGAATGTTTTTTGAGATCCTCCTCCTTCCACTTATAACTAACTTTCCTTGATCTAAAAAATTTATAAAACAAGGATTTAACTCAAATAATATACATATGGACTAACCATGTGTTTAAATAAAACTCTTAATCCCTAAAGTTGTCTAAACCAACCTCTGATTCCAACTATAATGACCCGACCTTAAAACATTACATAATGTTGAGTTGAAGAAAAATTCACATTAAGGATATTTATAGGTTTATAGATTCATAGAATTAGGACATAACTATTACATATCAACTTGAAAATTTCATATAGACACTACTAGTCAGTATCCATTTTTTCATAAAATGAAAACTCTTAAAAAGAAAAATTTCTATTTCCATGTTTTAGATAGCATGACTTTTCATTGATCCCATCCTTGACCCTATTCATCTTTAATTCATGTGGAAAACATTCCAAAAACTTGGTATGAGAGTAAAAGGATCATTAAGGGTTATAAAATAAGGAAAGAAAACATTAGTCCATTAATAAATAAAAATCAATGAAACCATACTTTTCAATCATAACATACCTCATGAAATCATAATAATTATGAATAACACACAGAAATAATAAATCATAAAGGTTGCTTGTGGAATACATAACATACATACATTGTAGTTATCACAGCTACATAGGGATTTATATTGAAATACCCATCACATTATATTCCCTAAATCCCTTAGGAGAAACATTAACGTTTACCTCTGTCACATTACCCAGTGCATTGGAGAGCTATCTCAGGCTCACACACCCTAGGTTTATCATGAAACCACCCGTGTATGTAGACAACAACCATAAAATATTCATAACACATAAAACAAGCATAAAATAAAGATAATGTTTCCACATTTCAATCACAATATATCATTTCAAGATATTGACATAATCAATGCTTTATCAAACCATTTAAGACATTTAATAAATAGATTTTTGAAACAATGTGTGTCATACCACATTGAAGCTTTTAAAAGGAATTAAAATTTTAAAACATTAATTTTCATATAAATAAATCCTTAAACCCATTTTTAAAACATGGACATTATGAGAATGATTTAGAAGAATAAATCTTTAAAACATTTAAAAAGATATTTTAGTTAAAGTGTTCTTAACCAAATTAGAGACGCTTGAATACAAATTATTGAGAAATAACATTTAACAAAAACTTTATAATATCATGATAATAAAGTTATTCATGATATAATATACCAAAAAATAGTATATGCACCATATAAAACTTAATTGGCACATAACAACAATGAAGTCTCAATAGAATGTAAATTGAGAAGAAATACCTTATAAAGATGGTATCCTTAGATTAAAGATAAATAAATTATATAATTATGTGTGAAAAATATAAATACACTCAATATTATTGGATATTGAGTGTAAAAAAATCTGAGCTCATTCACACATATTCATAACATGACATAATCAACAAATATAAGTTTAACCCAAAGAATTGAAATTGGGTTTAAAAGTTTCCCTATAGAAATTCGATAGCCTAACGACGTCACATTAAATTTTAGAAAATGAGTTGATGAGATAGAAAATGTTATCTCATCACTCCTAAATATTTTTTAGAGAAATAAGGATATATAATAACATTCTCCAAAATAAGAAGATATAAATTAAAAGACATAACAAAAAAGTCATTTAAAAAAAGAGGGTGAAATGTTCCCTTACTGATTTGGAAACTTATGAAACATACACCCCATGAAAGAAGGACCATAAAATGGAGATTTAAATACCTAGAAATTAAATTATACTACACAAATCACACAATCATGGTCAGTACATCTACCACACAAAAGGAAATAGTATCAAATATAGCATGAATATCACGGGAATAAAAAGTGAGATGAAAAACCCTAACCACATTGTAATCAATCGAGTTGTATGACCAAAAGTTAATAACCACCAAATGAATCAAATAATAAAATTAATATAAAGAGAATCATGATAATATACATCAAATATCAGTACAAAATACATTACATGCAATAAATAAGTAGTGAACAATGGAAATCTCACTGAATTAAAAGTGAGATAAGAAACCAATTACCTTATGTCTGACTTGACCTGTACACTCTTTATTATCTTTAATAATAAACTAAAGTTAATTTATACTTTCTTAAGAACCTTTTAAAAGTTTATTATTCCTTTTATATCACTTATTACCATGTTATAAACATTATTCTATCATTTAAGTTAATAATGGTCATTTTGTCGATATTTGGTACTTGAGTCAAAAATGAACTTCTTATAATTACAAGTTGTTCATGTGGTAAAAATTACAATATATCCCAAATGATATTCATGATTTATATATCATATATATAATATGTATCTAGTATATGTAGGTATTTATAATATTACATAACATTTGGAGATAAGAAATGAAATGCATCGTTCATGGAGACGGTAAGCAGTATGTACGTATGAACACTAATTTCATTTCTATTTCATATTTAATGAAATGAAAACTTAATGATACATAGGTATATTATAATTACATTATAATATCATATGATATATATGTTATATAATTTAATTAGTCCATCCTTTATACATTCCATGTTTGTCATGAAAGAATCATATCACCTTGAGGGGGCGGTAGTCTTCACTTCCTCAAATGAAATTATCGTATTTACACATATTCGAAATTATAAATGTATGTTTGTAAATAAAAATTAGATAAGAATAGAGAAAACATAAACATAATATATATCATATATAAATATAGTTCCATCATAATGGCCACCATGAGAGGTGGTAGAAGAATATTGAACAATCATCATTTCGTGAGGCAATAGTTCGTCATCCATAGAAATAGTATGTTCTTTACCCATTAGATGGAGGTGTGTGTAAGTTTAGTTTGAATACTTCTAATAAAAACAACCTAGTATATTTATAATACTGTTTTTTTATAAAATAAATGAATAAAAAGAGTTTATGGGGTTATAGAAATAAAATAAAACAAAAGAACTTAAGAGAATATGTTACCTTTAAATCGGGTATCTCCCTTTGGTTTGAACCAAAATATTTACTTGAATTGACTTCTACCTGGTGGAAGGCTTATAGGAGGAGGATATGGATATAGTTAGCTTAATTGGGTAGATTTTGAATAATCCAAGTGTCTTGATAAGTGTGAGGAATTGGTTATAAGTAAGGGCCTTTTACAAGGGGGAGGATGGGCTATTTAGGAAATTTAAAAATATTATTTTATTATATACTTATTTTCTATTTATAAAGGTCCAAAACTTATTAAATTAGAATATAAGATGCATCATGTTCTAAATAAAATCATCCAATAATAATTGGACAGGTTTAGGATGTTGTTTAAATCTTTATAATCTTATTTATTTAAATCATTCATTAATGAGGTAAACATTGCATCATTATTCTGTCATAAATATTTTTATTTATTTGACATCTAATAATTATAAAAAAACTAAAATGATATAGGAACTCATTTTATATTTAAAATGAATATTTATAGTTGGAGAGATAACTTATATAACCCCATATAATAATTGATTTACTAAAAGATATATGTTTGTGTCATTTTTTTCTTTACTTTAAATTAATTAATATTAAGTGTCATTATCACTTCCAAGTGGCTCCATGGGGTCCCAAAATCGACCCAAGTATTCCCATGTTAGTACATGTATCAACCAATAGGATTAGGACACATGTGAGGGTAATTTAATATTATTATAATACTATTTTGTTACCATTTTTTACCTAATTTACCCTTTAACCATGGTAAATAAAATATTTACTAAAGTAAATATTCAATATGTATATAAATAAAAGTTAACTATTTATAAAATTTGGACCTCCTAATTCCAAATAGAGAATCATTTTTTCCAAATTCAAAACACAGAAGTGGTATAAATTAATTTAATATTAATTCCCACTATCAAAACAAAAATCATTTTTTAATAAATAATAACTATCAAAAGATTGACACTAGTTTATGTCCAATTTTAATGTGAAATTACTTCCAATGACCAACATTGGATTAAATGGTAAAAACATAACATAATTACACTTTAAAACCAATTAAAAAGAAAATATATCCTTATAAATAAATCAGATTAAAATACTGTTTTGAATTAAATTACAGTATTTTTCATTATTCATTAAAAATGAATTTTATCAGAAAAATACAAAAAATTTACCCAAAGTAAATTTTGATTTCCCGATTCTAAAGAAAAATTTTGTTTTTTCAAATAGAACATATAAAAGTGACCCAAACGAGATTTAAAGAGGTTTCTCCATCAAAAGGAGGTTTATTGACCATTTATTGAATATTAGAGTATTTATGCTTAAAATTAGATTTGTTCACATTTTTACCCTCTGACTTTTATTGGATAAATATTAAAAAAATTAACCAACATGTATATTTATATTGTAGTTTGGTATGTCCATTCCCGCTATTACAATGGGTAGGTGTTAACTTCCATTTAAAATATATTATATTATTATTTTTCAGTATGACTCAGCATTGTGTGCAACATAAGATTTCAAAGAAACCTGTTGTTGTGTATCAAGTACGCCATCGAACATAGCATCCCCATTAAAGTAAAATTAATATTTTATTCAAAAATTTTAATAAATGTGAAAATGTTATATTCTTTATTTACCTAGGATGATGACAATGGGTTTAATGACTAAATAATATGAATCATGTCAACAAGGTTCACCTTTCATTTCAGGAGCCATCATGATTAGAACTCTACAGTTAAGCGTTCTTGGCCTAGAGTAGTGATCGGGATGGGTGACCTTTTGGGAAGTTTCCCAGGGTGTATTTGAGTGAGGACAATACACACTGGAAAGAACAGGTGTTGGCCAATGGGGATAGTTATTAGTCAGATGACCCGTTCGGGCATGTGGGTGGGCCCCAGGGTGGGGACCATGTGTATGTTGGGAAACTAGTGGAATTTAGTAGGCCAGGACCCGATGGCCATTTTAAAGGCGGGGTGTATGTGCTGTCACCGGGACCCAGTTTTCAAATTTGGTATAAGAGGTGGTACACATCCTTAAGTGAAACGCACTGCCTGGGTTGAGATGTAGGGCCCACAATGACGATATTGTGCTCTAAAGGGGGGGTGATTGTAACACCACCAGATGATAAAGGGATAAATGACTAAATTATATGACTTACGTTAATAAGGTAAACCTTCTTTCTGGGGAGCCTGCTTGATTAGAACTCCACAATTAATCATGCTTGGCCAGGAGTAGTGATCAAGATGGGTGACCTTCTGGGATGTTTTCCAGGGTATGTGTGAGTGAGGACAAAGCATACTAGAAAGGACAAATGTTTTCCTATGGGGACAATCATTATTCAGATGACCAGTTCGGGCATGTGGGTGGGGCCCAGGGAGGGGACCACGTGTCTGTGGGGCAACTGGTGGTACCTGGCGGGTCAGGATCCGACGTTCATGTTAAAGGCAGGGTGTTTGTGCTGTCACAAGGACCCGTTTGTCACATTTGGTGTAAGAGGTGGTACCCAGCCTTAAGTTAAGCGCACTGCCTGAGTTGAGATATAGGGCCCACAATGAGGGTGTTGTGCTCTAAAGGGGGGTGATTGTAACACCCCCAAATGATAAAGGGTTAAATGAAAAAATGATATGACTCATGTCAATAAGGTTAACCTTCGTTTTCAAGAATCTACTTGATTAGAACTCCACAGTTTAGCTTGTTTGGCCTGAAGTAGTGATCAGGATGGTTGGCCTTCTGGGAAGTTTCCAAGGGTGTGTGTGAGTAAGGAAAATGAACATTGGAAAGGACAAGTGTTGGGTGTTTGTGCTATTACCGGGACCGAATTGTCACATTTGTTATCAGAGGTGGTACCCGACCTTAAGTTAAGCACACTGCCTAAGTTGTGATACAAGGCCCACAATAAGGATGTTGTGCTCTAAAGTGGGGGGGGGGTGATTGTAACACCACCAAATGATAAAGAGTTAAATGACCAAATGATATGACACATGTTAATAAGGTTCAACTTTTTTTTGGGAGTCTTCTTGATTAGAACTCCACAGTTAAGTGTGTTTGGCCTGAAGTATTAATTCGGATGGTTGACCTTATGGGATGTTTCCCAGGGTGTGTGTGAGTGAGGAAAAAGAACACTGGAAAGGACAAGTGTTGGGTGTTTGTGCTATCATTGATACCCAGTTGTTACATTTGGTAACAGAGGTGGTACCCAGCCTTATGTTAGGCGCACTGCCTGAGTTGAGAGATAGGTCCCACAATGAGGATGTTTTAACACCACCAAATGATAAAGGGTTAAATGACTAAATAATATGACTCATGTAAATAAGGTGCACCATCTTTTTCGGCAGTCTTCTTGATTAGAACTCCACAGTTAAGCGTGTTTTTCCTGAAGTAGTGATTAGGATGGTTAACCTTCTGGGAAGTTTCCCAGGGTGTGTGTGAGTAAGGAAAAAGCACACATGAAAGGATGAGTGTTGGGTGTTTGTGCTGTCACCAGGACCTAGTTTTGACATTTGGTATCAGAGGTGGTACCCAGCCTTAAGTTGAGCGCACTTCCTGATTTGAGATATAAGGCCCACAATGAGGATGTTGTGCTCTAGGGGGTGACTGTAACACCCCCAAATGATAAACGGTTAAATGACTAAATGATATGACTCATGTCAATAAGGTGCACCTTCTTTTTCGGGAGTCTTCTTGATTAGAACTCCCCAGTTAAGAATATTTGTCCTGCAGTAGTGATCTGGATGGTTGACCTTCTGGGAAGTTTCCTAGGGTTTTTGTGAGTGAGGACAAAGCACACTGGAAAGGACAATTTTTGGACTATGGGGATAGTCATTAGTCAGATGACCCATTCAGGCATGTGGGTGGGCCCCAGGGTAGGGACCATATGTTTTTTGGACAAAAGGTGGTACTTTGTGGGCTAGGACCCGTCGGTCATGTTAAAGGCGGGGTGTTTCTGCTATCATCAGGGCCCAGTTGTCACAAATTGAGTCATGCACTAGTTTGTCTGTCATCGGGACCCAGTTGTCACATTTCGTATCAGAGTTGGTACCCATCCTTAAGTGAAGTGCACTGCCTGGGTTGAGATATAGGGCCTACAACGAGGATGTTGTTCACTACAGGGGGTGATTGTAACACCCCCAAATGATAAAGGGTTAAATGACTAAATGATATAACTCATGTTGATAAGGTGCACCTTCCTTTTCAGGAGACTGCTTGTTTAGAACTCCACAGTTAAGCATGCTTGTACTAGAGTAGTGATCATGATGGGTGACCTTTTGGGAAGTTTCCCATGGTGACTGTGATTGAGGAAAAAGCACACTCAAAAGGACAAGTGTTGGAATATGGGGATAGTCATTAGTTAGATGACCCATTCGGGCATGTGGGTGGTCCCCAGGGTAGGGACCACGTGTCTGTGGGTAACTAATGGTACCTGGAGGGCCAGGACTTGATGGTCATGTTAAATGTGGGGTTTCAGTGCTGTCCCCAGGACCCAGTTGTTACAGATAGAGTCATGAACCAGTTTGGTTGTGTTCATCCCATTCCATTTTTGTTGCCACAGACATGGAAGTTTCATGAGTTGAAGCTGACAGGGAGGTAGGATGAGGACTGGAACTGATGGCATGCTAACTTTCTTGACCTTTAGGGCAAGCGTGAAGAGCATATTATCCAGGGTATACCTACGATGTGATTCTATCTTTCATAGTAGTTCGAGTATGATTAATGGTATAGATTGAAGTTTATACTGTATCTCAAACAACACGGGGGAGTGCTTCTTGATATTGTAAGTCAATAAATTTCAATTAGTTTTTTTTAAACACTTTTATAATTCATTTTGAATCTATTTCCATCATTCACATTTAGAGAATCTTATTCACAAGACTAATCTGAAGGAGGAGCGAGTCACTATCCTGGAAGTGATCCATGCCACAACACTAACATTTCATCCATCTTATGAGGTGATTCAGGAGAGCATCTTCAATTGGCCACCCTAGAGAGTAGAGGTTCCTTCTCAAGAACCTCCTCCAGCAACACCTCCTCCAACAGTAACCGCTGTTAAGGATCCATGAGAATGATGATGTAGATCGCATCATCCTACACATGATCCCTCACCTCGTCTATAGTGAGAGGACATACCTCTATCATTTCAGCCTCATATGATTTTGGATGTCCATTAGTCAGTATGGGATTCATCTTTCTTGATAGGATATCTATAGTTCTCTCCAACTTGGGGTCCAGATCCATCATAGGCTTGGGTTTTAGATCCATCACAGGCTTGGTTCCCCACTGTGATCATGGAAGGTCATTTTACTACTTTAGTGGGAGTAGTATTGAGAGCATAATATGGAATTAAGTTCACACCTCCTGCCACTAACACATAGGTGGAGCATACGATAGTTGACATTCTAGTGCCTGTGGATTAGCCCTCTCCAGGTCATCAGACTCCACCCCAATACGGAGCTCGGTGATCTCGATAAGGGTGTACCCTTTGAAGACCACTATGTGGGATGAAATCTACTCCCCATAGAAATTGATTTTACCTGTTCATGTATATGTTTTATGTCTATTTAAATAAAGATATTTTTATTACTATCAGTAATTTTTACTTTTTTATCTAGTGGTTCAGTTTTTATTAATATTTTACTCACAGTTTATATTTTATAAGCTTTCAAAGTCAACTACATGAAACATAGGAACACAGATTAAATTTCAAGTTGGTAAATTTAAAAGCTTATAAAATATACACTATTAAAACAATCAGAATATAATTTAAAACATAGCCTAAACATCTAAAAAGTAGTTGAAAATAAAATGAATTTCATAAATATAATAAATAATATATATTCAAATGTTTTTATTTAATAACCAATATCTCATTTAATTACATCATTTTTATCATAAACATCAATATAATTCTACAAAGAATATAGAGTTCCAGCATATTTGGGAATTGGGTACATGATAAAAACAATAACATTGCCTTTTATTCCCATCTCCATACTTTTGCCTAGACCTCACCTTACTCTTACTAAATGGAATATCTTGGATACATATAATGGTAACAAAAATGGAATGATTATAATACATCACTTAAAAACATGGCATAAGATTCAAATAACATAAGAGCATGGTAAACATAAGAGATCATAAAGTGTGGCATGAACATAACACAGGTCATCATAATATATATATTAATAATGTATAATAGTATTATAGTTGTCTAATAATTAAAAAAATAGTGTTTAACTAAACAAAACAAACAATAATACCTGATATAAGTGATTTTTAAAAATATACATATAAATCATAATATAAAAACTAATATATTAATAAATTTAAATAAACATGATTTTTTTGGCAGAAATGTGGTAGCAGCAACCATGGCTCCTTTAGTACACATTTAAAAAAAAATAACCTATAAATTTTAAAAAAAACAGAAAACATATAAAAAAACTCAACCAAGTAATCAGTGGCTACTCTATAGTGAAGGTGTAATGCCACCTTCAATGGGATGTTATGAATCTCACTTCCAATACTATTGCTTCTCCTCATGAAACACAGAATCTCATGTCATGTGTAACTTAGAACACTACAACAAATCCCCCTTTTAACATAACAATGAAACTCTTTTATTAGCACTAGAAAATCACATATAATCTACACTCCATTAAAAGTAGTCCCTTTTATCAGTTCTAAAAACGTTGATAAATGCATCTTATATCAGTGCTAGAAAAGTTCTAATAAAATAGGTTTTTATTAGTGCTAAAAAATACTGATAAAAGGGGTTTTTTCAATATTTGTTTATAGCTCATAAACAGGGTATTTTATCAGTGCCTGACCCCCCCCCCCCCAATCTATCCCTCATTGAACCCTCCACCCCCACCCTTTTATCAATTATTAAAACCACCTTTAACCACGCAATTCCACCTACTTCACACGCCCAGACACCCCTGCTTTCACTAGGTTTTAGACCTGAGTCCTCCCCCTAACAGATTTATACCTTTACCCCTCATCTATATTATTATTTTCTTTATTTTACGATATATCTATCTATTTATATATATTTCTTTACATTGTTTATATATATATAATTATTTTTAAATACATATATAAAATATGTTGTCTGTGTGTGTGTTTATAAATACATTCATACATACATATATATATCTATATATGTGGGCATGTCTATAAATATAATTATACATATTAATATTTATTTATATATATTATAGATTAATATTTATATACATATATTAGAATATATATATATATATATATATATATTTGTCAAAACACACACAAAAATATATTTATATATATATATAAGCATTATATATAGATTAATTGTATTGGTATATAAATATTCATGCGTCTTTATTTCAAATAAAATGAATATTATTTTTATTTACATATGGTTTATATATATATATATTTTTATATGTAAATAGGTTTACATATTTATTTAAAAAATTAAATTGTTATGTGATAATACATATAAATATGTATATATAATTATATATTTAATTAGAAAATCTTTAATTAATATTTTTTAAATTTTTTTATTAAACCAATTTATGTTAAATATTTTATATATTAATTGTGATTACATATTTCATATTATATAAATCATATTTTATAAAAAAATATTATATTTATATCAATATAAATATATTAATATTTTAATATTTTGTTTTTAATTATATATAACTTTTTTAGGAAATATACCTTTTATCAACACTAAAAAGTGTTGTTTTAGGGATGATAAACATACCCTTTATCAGCGCTAAAAAAGTGTGTATAAAGAGTGTATCTTTATCATTGCTAAAAAAACACTAATAAAATGATACTTTTATCAACAGTTTTTTTCACTGATAAAGGGTAGTGCTAGATAAATACAAATATTTGGTAGTTTCTTTACCTTCGTATGATAGATAGACAATTCCATATCCTTGATGACAACCTTGCAACCACTCTTGTTGAGATGGCGTGAGCTGACAATGTCTTTGCATAGTTGAGGTATAAAATTTACCTTAGAGAACACTTTTTTCTCCTCGTTTTTTCTCTAGAAAAAGAAATAACATTTTCCAAAAATCTCCAAATCATATCCATCTTCAATATTCATGGGGTCTTTCACTAAATCATCTAGTGACATAAAGATTTACTTGTCTCTGATAATGTAGTTTTTTGAACCTATATCAACATATAAAATTTTATTTCCAACATTTACTAGTGATATTTTTATTTCATTAAGGAACACTATTTGTGTCACATCCCTAGATGCCTAGATAATCTCAAAGTGTTCATTAATCAAATGTTTTGATTCATCATCTTGTACTTTCATCAAGTTCACTACCTCCTTTCATTCATTTCATAGTTTGTGAAACTCCTCTACATAGTGCCAAAAAATTTAGAAATTATATCACTTGACCTTAGTCATTTCTTTACCACTTTCTAACATTGCTGCATATTTCTTATCATCGTTTTCATTACCTCTATCAACAAAAAATAAGACATTATCGTGTTCCATCATTTTCTAGCATGAAATTTCTTCATCCTCTGTTAGGAGAAGTTGACTTCCTATGCCACCAATATCATTTTAAATCTCATATAAATCCACCATGGATTTAATTCATCCAATGAGTTCCTCAATAGTATGTATCATGAGATCAACCAGATCCTTGAGGGAAATAGAAACCTATGTATACATTGTGGGGGACAGCACAAAGAATTTTTTTTGATAACCTGCTTATCCTAGATCTTGTATACCATGATGTTTAGATTTTTAATGATGTTTGGATAGTAAATCTTTTTCAATGAAACATATTCAATTTAACAAAATGTGAAACTCGAAAAGTTTATCCCAACCATATCAATATAGTGGCACCATTATCTTCAGCATGTGGGTATGGTTACTATAAGATAGACACCATCAAATGGGATGATAAGGCTAGTATAAAATTAACAAATTGGAAATTTTAATAGTATATCAGATATAATGGTTAAGGTGGTTAAATCCACTGCATAATAGAAAAGGTAAATTGATGGAAAAATATGTTTCTCATTTGGAATTATAACTAGTTTGGCTACATGATTACATCTGTAAAATAGAGTTGGGACCATATGATGATGTGAAAAATATTATATCATTGTTTCAAAAGTACTTATACTTGATATTGAGTGTAATCATTGGCTATTAAGATAATGTGATCCTTATCCTTTTACTTCTAGTAATAAAAAAGTTTTCAATGTTCTTTTGTGGTTGTAGGATGAATGTTTGAACCACTTAAATATTTATGTATCCACTATTTTTTTATCCCCTTGAATGATTTTTGAGTTTTTGGATATTGTGAGTAGTGAGGATTAGTATAAGTTATTAGGGTGTAGTAGGATTCCTAGTTTCAATGAAAATATATGTTGGATGTTTAGTGGTTTTTTCCATAGTTTACAACTATTTAAAGGTATGATATTCCAAATAATGAATGTTTTATCATATTTTTATCGTATGAGGGTTTTTATTCCCAAATATTGGTATTGAAGATTGTTAATTGGCACTCAAAAAAATAAGGTAACATTATCACTTTCCTCATATTCATATTAATATAATTTTAGAACACTTTCATTGGAAGATATGAAAATGGGGGAATTTAGGGTTTGGATCTATCAATTCGATGGAGCTGACTATAGATTATAGTGGATGCAGGTAGAATACTATCTTATTTAAAAGTATCTCAAAATTCTTTTGGGTGAAGAGAAACCTAAAAATATGGAAAAGGGTTAATGGTAAAAGATGGATGGAAAGAAACTCGGATTGGTGAGTATGTGGTTGTCATAGAATTTGGACTTCAAATTTTGGGAGAATAAAACTAGAGTTGAGCTAATGGTATCCCTGGAGGAAATGTATGAAAAAATGAAGGCATTGAACAAGGTGTTTCTAATGAAAATTCTATTTAACATGAGGTTTTTGGAAGGAATGTCAGTGGAAGATCATGTGAATGATTTTAACCTGATTAGAATTTAGTTTTAAATGGTGAAAGTGTCTTTCATGGATGATTTATAGGTAATAATACTCATATCATCTTTACAAGAATCATGGGATGACATGGTTACTATGGTAATAATCTCCTATAAAAAAGACTGATCTGGTGTTCGAATGTAACACCCCAAGCTTCCACGGTATGTTTCCCTTCGAATAATGCAATAGCGTGTGTTGTATGCAACCTCGAGCTCTAACACACACCACAACTAATTAAACTAGCCGTTGTGAATAGTAATACATACTTTTTGAAATTTGATAAATTTTATTTCTCAAAATGGACTTCATTTTTGGATTCGGAATATCAAAATTAGCCTATGTTGAATTTTTGGTATCTTTCTAAGAACTTCTAATTTTTTATGAATAGTGAAAAATACTTAAAAACAACTTTTGTAATAAAAATAATTTATAGTGATAAATTATACTATTTAGTGGTTTTAAAGTATAATTGGAATATATTTTTACCATTTTATCCAATGGTGGTCATTAGAATTAATTTAACATTGAAATTGGACATAAACAATTGTCAATCTTTTGATATAAATTGTTTCTTAAAAACACACTATTTGTTGTGACAGCGGGAATTAATTATGAAATAAATTAATGAAACTTATATTTTTGGAATTTTTTAAAATAGACATCATTTTTGAAATCAGAATATCAATTATAGCTTAGGGTGAAATTTTGGCATTGTTCTGAAAAACTTCAATTTTTGATGAATAGTGAAACCACTAAGTGGTAGTTAAATAACTGATTTTTCGTTTAAATGAAATATTACCACCTCTGTGATTTGATTTTTTAAAAATCTGACATACATGGTTGTCATTAAGAGGTAAAATGTTGTTCAATGAGATTAAAATAATTTTTGTTGAATAGTAACTTTTAAGTTCTTAATCATGATTAGAGGTAATTAGTGTAGTTTAAGGTAAAAATAATGTTTTAATAATATGATATGAACTTGAAACATGTCCTAACCTCATTGTATGTGTCATGGAAGACCACGACAATCCATGGGTCAACCTGTGGACCCCATGGAGCCACTTTAGTTGGAAAATGACATAAATACCTTTTATTTAATGTTAAAGTAAAAAATGACACAAACATGAAATGTTTTACTAAAACAATTTTTACACGGGGTTATACAAGTCATATTTATCACTATAAATAGTCATTGGAAAGGTAAAAAGATTTCCTACATCATAGTAGTTTTTTTATAATTTTTAGACATTAAATAAATTAAATTATTTATGACATCATAATGATGCAGCGATGACCTCATTATTTAACGATTTAAATAAAATGAGAAGATAATGCAAAATCCAAGGCTTAAACTTGTCCAAAGTCTATTGGATGAGGATATTTCGAACCCTTATCATCTTATCCACGAATTATATAAGTTTGGGACCTTTAGAATCCGAAAATCATTGTATAATAATGTAACATTTCAATCTTTCCAAAAGAGCCCCTCCTCTCCTCTTATAAAAGGCCCCCACCTCTACCACCTTATTCACACATTCAAGCCTTTTGGTTCGGCCAAACTCTGCCAAAATACTCTCCCAACTTCTCTCCCTTAATCCTAGAAGCTTTACTTTAGTCATAAAGCCATCCTAAGGAGTCCTTTTGATCAAATCAAAAGGAAGAACCCGAAGAAGAGGTAACGTTTTCATCACCCTCTTTCAAGTTTCTTTCTTCTTCCACTCCCTCATTGTTTATTATTTCAATTCTAAAATTATAACTCCAGTATCTTCTATATACTGTGATGTTATTATAAATATGTAACAACCATATTCAGTATTCTACCCATCATTTGAATGACATGTCACCATACGTGCGTACGTACGGCTTACCGTCTCCACGTCGTGGTGTAATTGTTATTCAATATATTATTATTTAGATGGGTATAATAATGATATGTAATTCATGTAAATAATAAATATAACATGATAATTATTCTGTATATATGATATACTATCCAATTATATATTATTTTAATATCAAAATAATGATATTGTCGCTCGTGCGTACGTACGGACTACCGTCTCCACGAACGCGATTAGATTCATTCTCCGTCGTATACATTCAAGTATAATTATCATTTGATGATTTAAAAATAATGTTTAAGGACATGATATCATTCTGGATATGAATAAGATACAACCTAACCATGAAAAACACTACTTACGTAACAAAACATATAATAGAAAACGACTAAGTTAACACCCAAAACAACGATAAATCTAAGATATTGTTAACAAAGCAATGTTAAAAGATCATATATGATATCATATGAATGTATATGATTCTTGTATAATTTAATAACAATTATTTCACCATTATACAGGAGGTTAACTTACCCCAACCAAGGAAAAGTACAAGGTAAGGGTTTACTTCACAACCTCTTCATTATCCAAGGTTGTTTATACATAATTATCTACTGGGACCTCGTTATCTTCCACATCCATGTTTCTTAAAAATGTCTTTCAAAACATTTTTACTATTAAATGGAAAATTGGTTAAAGTAATTTATACCCTTATACTTTTTTGAAAGGAATCTTACTGTCGTTTTCCAAACAATGTACTTTTTGACCTTTTTGACAAAATTAAGGTAAGAATGTTTTTTAACTTATACGGCGGGTGCGGCTATTTTCCGCCATTATAACTTCGTCGAAGCTTCCCTTAAAAGATTATAAGAATATTTTCAAAGTAAAAGTATTATTTTATAATTATGGGACTTTTAAATGATTTCAAAAAAAAGAGAGATATTTCTCTCAAATAGCTTTGATTTCATCCATGTCAACATCCTTTGATGGGTTTTAAGTTTAATTGAAATTGATTTATGATACAAAACTCCCATTGAACGTTTTGTGAAATATTTGACTGTGGATGTGTTATTTTTATACCATCCATAGTTTATGGAGAAATTGTTGACGTTTCGTATTCTAGTTTTAATACGAATATTTATGTTATGTTTAAACCTATTCATATGAGGAATGTATTGGACTTAATAAGTGACATGTGGAGCCCGCTATAGCTCCTCGATGCATCGGTAGGTCTCATGAGACAACTAGATGTGGAATTGGCCGAGGCCCTTTCCCAATTTGATTTATGGTTTTGGCCGAGGCCTTAATCATTTTAGACGTCTTGGCCGAGGCCATGACAAAATGTTTCAGAATGTCTGGCATTATACATTCCCTCATTATGAAAGTGGTTATTGATATTGCATGTGATTATTTGACCAGTAGAATATCCATGTGAAGAAGTGAATGGCATTATCTCATTTTACTTTTTCCATATTATGTTGAAGTTCAAGTTTAAAAGGCTTTTGTTTTAGTTATACATTGCCTTAAATGTTAATGTTTATTTATGAAAGATTCCGCTATATTGTTAACCTTACTGAGCATCTGAGCTCACCCCTTTCAATGTTTTAATATTTTTCCAGGATGTGAAGAAGTATTTTACGAATGACCTGCAGGGGTAGTCAGAAAGGGATATGAGTGTGGACTATGAAGACCATGTTATTGTAGTTTGTTTACTTTTTGATGTAATGAAAGACTTATGAATGTATCTAGTGTTTCTAAGGATACTAAACTAATCGGTCATTCGAGACTTGATCTTTTGTGATCATGCCAATGTTACGATGTAATGCACCGACTCTGGGTAGTTGGGGTCGGGGCGTTACAGTTGGTATCAGAGGCAGTTTAGTACTAACCTTGGAAGCTAGATTTAGATAAACTCTGATTATAGCACATAGCCTGAAGATAGACTTTGAGGATTAGTATAGAAAAACATCCTAGAATTTTGGTATTATAGAGATTTTGTGAGTTTTCCGAGCAATACATCCCTGTCTGGATACGAGCAGGTAGAGGCGGCTCTGGCACAGATGTACCTAGGGGTAAAACCCGAAAACACCGCTTTGAGCTAGACTCGAACGGGAACTGGTGCACGACAACGGGCCTTCTTGCACTCTTGGTTACGACACTCCCGGGGGATATGCTTAGGATAATTCTCATTTTCTTTACAAACCACTATGAAGGGTTATGAGTATATACTTACTCAAAGGAAACATTTCTTTTTATGATTATGGATTATCTCCATAAATAGTTCAATTTATGTAATGTATTTTACAAATATGGAATTATGTATTTTATTTCATAAACTAATCTAGTTTATTCCATTGTTTAGAAATGGCGCCTAGTGGAAGGAATGGAAACCATATCAATGCACGCACTCCGTGTAGGGATTTCCCTCCTGCTCAAGATAATTATGATGGAGCTAGTGATACAACTGGTGCTGATCAGTTTCTCACCGTACTGGGACAACTCACGCAGGTTATGAATAATAACCTTACTCGTATGGAGTACCCTGATCCGCAACGTGGAGGATCAATGCTAGACCATTTCATGAGGCAACAACCACCAACCTTCAATGGGAGTACAAATCCTATAGTAGTGGAGCAATAGATAAATTCCTTAGAGAAAATATTCCATGCCTTGGGGGGTAGTGAAAGGGAGAAAGTTGTCATGGCATTTTATCGCCTCACTGGAGATGCCGATCAATGGTGGTCACTAATTCAAAACACAAAGGAAGAAGATGAATTAACAAACATGGAATGGCAGGAGTTCAAAGAGCTGTTCTTAGAAAAATACTTTCCTCGAGACCATCGAGCGGATATGGAAAGGCAATTTCTGAGTCTGAGGCAGAAGGAGGATGAGAATGTCGCAAATTATGAGGCTAACTTTACAAGGTTAGCGAGGTATGCTGCAGATTACATACGTAACCCAAGAAGTAAGACTGATCGTTTCTTTGATGGGTTAAAACCATTTCTCCGTCGAGCTTTAGTATCACAAACCTTCTCTTCATACGAAGGTATTTTCTCGTGCACTGTCAAGACGGAAAAGGAATTCTCTAAGTCTTATGACTTTAATTAAAAGCAAGATAACAAGAGATCTGCTGAAAACTCTGGGAAAAAAAATAAGGAAACAGGGAAGAAGGGTAGAAATGAATTTCCATTCTGTGATAATTGTGGTAGGAAGCACCCTGGTGCCTGTCTAAAAGGAAAAGGAGTATGTTACAAGTGTGGTGAAAAAGGCCACCAAGCTCATGAATGCAAGGGAAAGAAAGCAGCTGTCAACGTGGAATGCTATAATTGTAGAGAGAAGGGACATTATGCAAATGAATGTCCTAAGCGTCAGGGGAACTTACCTCAGAAGAGGCCAAGGGATCAGGGTCAGGCTTATGCTATCACTACTACTGAGGTGGAAGCTCCGAAAGATGTGGTGGCATGTAATTTAATGGTTTCCTCAAGTTTAGCAAATGCATTATTTGATTCTGGATCATCGCATTGTTTCATATCTTCCCAGTTTGCTAAGAAAATTAGATATTTCCAATTTGATTTAACAAGGGAGTTGTCAGTCAAAACCCCTAAGGGAAGTATTGTTGCAACAAAGTTTTGTCGATTAGTTCCCATTAGAGCACCTAAATGTTCTTTACCTGCTGATCTCATCGTCATACCCATGATTGAATTTGATATAATCCTCGGTATGGATTGGCTTTTGGACCATGATGCAAAAATTTATTGTAAGAGGAAAGAGGTTACGATTCTTGATGATGATGATAAGGAACACCTTATCTTTAGAGCAGAATCGTCGCCACATAATTCTTATCTAGATCCACCCCTAGTAGCTCAACTAAATTCAATTATTGGGGAGGAAGAGAAGGAAATTACTGAGGGTGAGGAAAGGAATATTCAAATAGAGGATGTACCTATTGTGAGAGAATATGTTGATGTGTTTCCGGAAGATTTACCTAGACATCCTCTAGAACGAGAAGTTGAGTTTTCCATTGATTTAATTCCTGGATCAAGACCCATATCGAAGACCCCTTATAGAATGGCCACTGTGGAATTAGTTGAACTAAAGAAACAACTAGAGGAATTGAGTAATAAGGGATTTATTCGCCCTAGTGTTTCTCCTTGGGGAGCCCCTGTTCTTTTTGTTAAGAAGAAATATGGATCTATGAGGTTGTGCATCGACTATAGGGAGATCAATGCTATAAAAATAAAGAACAAGTATCCCCTACCTCGCATTGATGATTTGTTTGACCAACTGCATGGAGCTCAATACTATTCAAAGATTGACCTTCGGTCTGGATACCATCAGTTGTGTGTGAAGAAGGAAGACGTTCCAAAGACAGCATTTCGAACAAGGTACGGGCATTACGAGTTTACAGTAATGCCTTTTGGATTGACTAATGCACCCTCTGTTTTCATGGATCTAATGAATAGAGTTTTCAAGGAATATCTTGATGACTTTGTAGTGGTATTTATTGATGATATCTTGGTATACTCCAAAAGCCACGAAGATCATGAAAATCACTTACGCATTATCTTGAAGACTATTAGAAGACATGAATTATATGAGAAATTTAGCAAGTGTGAATTCTAGCTTCAGGAGATTTCTTTTCTTGGTCATATTGTCTCTAAGGATGGAATTTCCATTGATCCTTCTAAAACCAAGGCAATCCAAGAATGGCCAGCACCGACAAGTATAACTGAGGTACGCAGTTTTATTGTTTTAGCAGGTTATTATCGACGTTTTGTCCAGAATTTTGCCAGATTGGCTAACCCATTGACAAAGCTCACACGTAAAGGGATTAAATTTGTCTGGACAAAAGAGTGTGAAGAATGTTTTGAAGAACTGAAGAGAAGATTAGCCAACTCCCCTGTATTGACTCTACCATCGGGGAATGATGGGTTTGTTATTTATAGTGATGCATCGAAGAAAGGACTTGGTTGTGTCCTTATGCAGAATGATAAGGTTATTGCCTATGCATCACGACAGCTAAAAATTCATGAGAAAAACTATCCTACTCATGATCTTGAGTTAGCAGTTGTGATCTTTGCTTTAAAGATATGGATACATTACCTCTATGGTGAAAAATGTGATATTTATACTGATCACAAGAGTTTGAAGTATATTTTCTCACAAAAAGAACTCAACATGAGGCAAAGGCGATGGCTTGAACTACTCAAGGATTATGATTGCATGATACATTACCACCCGGGGAAGGCAAACAAGGTGGAAGATGCTTTGAGCAGAAAAGACCATGGAGTTTTGAATGTGATGATAATTGAAAGGGATCCAATTTTCATGGATCTAGTGAAGATGGACATGGGAATAACTAGGGAAGGTGAAACATCAATGCTTTTTCAAATGGTTGCCAAACCATCATTACTAGAAAGGATTAAGAGTTCTCAGACCGATGATGAAGAATTTCAGAAGAAGATTAAAGATGCGAATGATGGAAGATTGAGGGACTTTGTGTATAAGGATGGAATTTTGAAATTCAGGAAGAGACTTTGTGTTCCCGATATACCTGATCTAAAAAGGGAATTATTGGATGATGCTCATAGTTCCAATTTCTCTATACACCCTGGGAGCACCAAAATGTATAGAGATTTGAAGGAACATTTTTTGTGGGACAATATGAAGAGGGAGATTGCTGATTTTGTGTCGAGGTGTATGGTTTGTCAACAAGTGAAAGCTGGAAGGCAACATCCTAGTGGAGTATTGCAACCTCTTCCCATACCTGAGTGGAAATGGGATAATATTACGATGGACTTTGTCATGGGACTACCAAAGACTCCTAGAAGGAATGATGCAATATGGGTCATTGTTGATTGTCTTACTAAGTCAGCACATTTTCTGGCTATACGGGAGGATCTACCACTTGAACGTCTAGCAAGACTATATATTAACGAAGTTGTAAGACTTCATGGAGTACCCCTATCGATTTTTTATGATCGCGATCCTCGTTTTACTTCAAGATTCTGGAAAAGTCTTCAAAAGGCCTTGGATACAGAACTTCGTTTGAGCACTGCCTATCACCCTCAAACAGATGGACAATCAGAACTGACTATTCAAACCTTAGAATACATGTTGAGATCATTCTCTCTTGACTTTCAGGGTATGTGGGATCAATATTTACCACTGGTAGAATTTTCCTATAAAAATAGCTTCCATTCAAGCATTCATATGGCACCTTATGAAGCGTTATATGGAAAGAGATGTCGTACACCAACCTGTTGGGATGACGTTGGTGAAAGAAAGCTTGTGGGACCAGAACTGGTGGAAGAAACAATGGAAAAGGTGAAGGTAATCCAAAACCACATCAAAGCAGCTCAAAGTAGGCAGAAGAGCTATGTCGATAACAGAAGAAAGGTTTTGGAATTTCATGTGGGAGATCATGTTTTCCTAAAGGTATCTCCATGGAAGGGAGTTATACATTTTGGTAAGAAGGGTAAGTTGAGTCCCAGGTACATCGGACCTTTCGAAATTCTAGATCGTATTGGGGCTGTAGCTTATCGTTTGGCGATGCCGCCAAATCTCTCCAAAGTTCACGATGTTTTCCACATATCACTATTGAGAAAATACATGCCCGACCCAAAACATGTACTTACTTATGAGGAATTAGAACTGGAACCCGATCTATCTTATTGCGAAGATCCCATCAGAATTCTTGATGTGAGGGAGCAGGTTCTGAGAAACCGGACGACTCGTCTGGTAAAGGTTTTGTGGAGAAATCATAAAATGGAAGAGGCAATGTGGGAACCTAAGGTAATTATGATGAAGAACCACCCGAGTCTTTTTATGCAGTAATACCCTAGAAATTGCGAGGATGCAATTATTTGAAGGAGGGGAGAATGTAACACCCCAAGCTTCCATGGTACGTTTCCCTTCAAATAATGCAATAGCGTGTGTTGTACGCAACCTCGAGCTCTAACACACACCACAACTAATTAAACTAGCCGTTGTGAATAGTAATACCTACTTTTTGAAATTTGATAAATTTTATTTATCAAAATGGACTTCATTTTTGGATTCAGAATATCGAAATTAGCCTATGTTGAATTTTTGGTATTTTTCTAAGAACTTCTAATTTTTTATAAATAGTGAAAAATACTTAAAAACAACTTTTTTAATCAAAATAATTTATATTGATAAATTATACTATTTAGTGGTTTTAAAGTATAATTGGAATATATTTTTACCATTTTATCCAATGGTGGTCATTAGAATTTATTTAACATTGAAATTGGACATAAACAATTGCCAATCTTTTGATATAAATTGTTTCTTAAAAACACGATATTTGTTGTGACAGCGGGAATTAATTATGAAATAAATTAATGCAACTTATATTTTTGGAATTTTTTAAAATAGACATCATTTTTGAAATCAGAATATCAATTATAGCTTAGGGTGAAATTTTGGCATTGTTCTGAAAAACTTTAATTTTTGATGAATAGTGAAACCACTAAGTGGTAGTTAAATAACTGATTTTTCGTTTAAATGAAATATTACCACCTCTGTGATTTGATTTTTTAAAAATCCGACATACATGGTTGTCATTAAGAAGTAAAATTTGGTTCAATGAGATTAAAATAATTTTTGGTGAATAGTAACTTTTAAGTTCTTAATCACGATTAGAGGTAATTAGTGTAGTTTAAGGTAAAAATAATGTTTTAATAATATGAGATGAGCATGAAACATGTCCTACCTTCATTGGATGTGTCATGGCCGACCAAGACAATCCATGGGTCAACTTGGGGACCCCATGGAGCCACTTTAGTTGGAAAATGACATAAATACCTTTAATTTAATGTTAAAGTAAAAAATGACACAAACATGAAATGTTTTACTAAAACAATTTTTACATGGGGTTATACAAGTCATATTTTTTTACTATAAATAGTCATTGGAAAGATAAAAAGATTTCCTACATCAAATTATTTGTTTTATAATTTTTAGACATTAAATAAATTAAATTATTTATGACATCATGATGATGCAGCGATGACCTCATTATTTAATGATTTAAATAAAATGAGAAGATAATGAAAAATCCAAGGCTTACACTTGTCCAAATCCTATTGGATGAGGATATTTAGAACCCTTATCACCTTATCCACGAATTATATAAGTGTGGGACCTTTAGAATCTGAAAAGCATTGTATAATAATGTAACATTTCAATCTTTCCAAAAGAGCCCCTCCTCTCCTCTTATAAAAGGCCCCCACTTCTAGCACCTTATTCACACTTTCAAGCTTTTTGGTTCGGCCATCCTCTGCCCCAATACTCTCCCAACTTCTCTCCCTTAATCCTAGAAGCTTTAATTTAGTCAGAAAGCTATCCTAAGGAGTCCTTTTGATCAAATCAAAAGGAAGAACCCGAAGAAGAGGTAACGTTTTCATCACCCTCTTTCAAGTTTCTTTCTTCTTCCACTCCCTCTTTGTTTATTATTTCAATTATAAAATTATAACTCCAGTATCTTCTATATACTGTGATGTTATTATAAATATGGAACAACCATATTCAGTATTATACCCATCATTTGAATGACATGTCACCATACGTGCGTACGTACGGCTTACCGTCTCCACGTCGTGGTGTAATTGTTATTCAATATATTATTATTTAGATGGGTATAATAATGATATGTAATTAATTTAAATAATAAATATAACATGATAATGATTCTGTATATATAATATACTATCCAATTATATATTATTTTAATATCAAAATAATGATATTGTCGCTCATGCGTACGTACGGACTACCGTCTCCACGAACGCGATGAGATTCATTCTCCGTCGTATCCATTCAAGTATAATTATCATTTTATGATTTAGAAATAATGTTTAAGGACATGATATCATTCTGGATATGAATAAGATATATCCTATCCATGAAAAACATGACTTATGTAACAAAACATATAAAAGAAAACGTGTAAGTTAACACCCGAAACAACGATAAATCTAAGATATTGTTAACAAAGCGATGTTAAAAGATCATATATGATATCATATGAATGTATATGATTCTTGTTTAATTTAATAACAATTATTTCACCATTATATAGGAGGGTAACCTACCCCAACCAAGGAAAAGTACAAGGTAAGGGTTTACTTCACAACCTCTTCATTATCCAAGGTTGTTTATACATAATTATCTACTGGGACCTCGTTATCATCCACATCCATGTTTCTTAAAAATGTCTTTCAAAACATTTTTACTATTAAATGGAAAATGGGTTAAAGTAATTTATACCCTTATACGTTTTTGAATGGAATCTTACCTTCGTTTTCCAAACAATGTACTTTTTGACCTTTTTGACAAATTTAAGGTAAGAATGTTTTTTTAACTTATACGGCGGGTGCGGCTATTTTCCGCCATTATAACTTCATCGAAGCTTCCCTTACAAGCTTATAAGAATATTTTCAAAGTAAATGTATTATTTTATAATTATTGGACTTTTAAATGATTTCAAAAAAAGAGAGATATATTTCTCTCAAATAGCTTTGATTTCATCCATGTCAACATCCTTTGATGGGTTTTAAGTTTAATTGAAATTAATTTATGATACAAAACTCCCATTGAACATTTTGTGAAATATTTGACTGTAGATGTGTTATTTTTATACCATCCATAGTTTATAGAGAAATTGTTGACGTTCCGTATGCTAGTTTTAATATAAATATTTATGTTATGTTTAAACCTATTCATATGAGGAATGTATTGGACTTAATAAGTGACGGGTGGAGCCCGCTATAGCTCCTCGATGCATCGGTAGGTCTCATGAGACAACTAGACGTGGAATTGGCCGAGGCCCTTTCCCAATTTGATTTATGGTTTTGGACGAGGCCTTAATCATTTTAGACGTCTTGGCTGAGGCCTTGACAAAATGTTTCAGAATGTCTGGCATTATACATTCCCTCATTATGAAAGTGGTTATTGATATTGCATGTGATTATTCGACCAGTAGAATATCCATGTGAAGAAGTGAATGGCATTATCTCATTTTACTTTTGCCATATTATGTTGAAGTTCAAGTTTAAAAGGCTTTTTTTTAGATATACATTGCCTTAAATGTTAATGTTTATTTATGAAAGCTTCCGATATATTGTTAACCTTACTGAGCATCTGAGCTCACCCCTTTCAATGTTTTAATATTTTTCCAGGATGTGAAGAAGTATTTTATAAATGACCTGCAGGGTTAGTCAGAAAGGGATATGAGTGTGGACTATGAAGACCATGTTATTGTAGTTTGTTTACTTTTTGATGTAATGAAAGACTTATGAATGTATCTAGTGTTTCCAAGGCTACTAAACTAATCGGTCTTTCGAGACTTGATCTTTTGTGATCATGCCAATGTTACTAAGTAATGCACCGACTCTGGGTAGCTTGGGTCGGGGCGTTACATCGAAGACAACCAAAACATGATCCTCAATGTGGAGCTCCAAATAATAGTGGTCCAAGTACATTTTATAAATAATTTGAATGTTGAGAAAAGGGTAAATTAACCTCATATATGTAATAATATATTAATAGAAGATATGTATACAAAGAAAAATTATGAAAAATTGATTGGTCTAAGACTCACATGTTGGAATTGTGGCAAGAGTGGACACCTCTAGTATAAATACCCCCATTTACCTCCTCATTTTCTACACAAAAACCTTTTATAATTATTTATCTATTAATTATCCACTAAATTTTATCTCTATAGTGGTTTAAAGGTTATAATAAGTCCATATCTGCCTTTAATAATCATCTATCCGAGGTAAGAGGTCTCTCTCTCTTTTCCATTCAAGCTTTTTCTTGGTATTTAGCCTTTTGAATCTAAATTTTCTATGTTTTAATGTCTTTATAAATATCCATTTATTGTATAATTGTTGTTCTAATATGATATATCATTTATCCCCTCTCATTATAACATATACCTAATCTATTACTATGCCTAAGTAAGGGACTTCAATCCTCCTCTTTCCTTTTTCAAGTTCATCACTTTTGTTATATTGTCTTTAGGAATTCTGAGTTCATATTCTACCATTATTGTTATAACATAGTATTATATTAAATTTTATATTTCATAATTGGTATTTTATTTATTCCCTTTCATTATATTCAATTCCAAATTCACTACTATTCCAAATTAAACGTTCCCCCAATTATTCTCATTCCTTTTCAAGTACAGTACTTTTTTAATTTTGTATTTCTAAATTTATTTTGTAATAATTTCATGAATTTTATTAAATGGTATTATATTCCCTTTGAAATTATGAAAATGTTATTTTATCTATTGCATCTAATTATATCCTTGTTAATTTATTATAATACTCCTACTATTCCATTTCCATAAAACCATCCAAACATTTTTGTAAATTAAAAAGTGTGTGGCTTTCCAAGAAATGAAATATCTATCTGGATACTATAAGTGTATGTGGATCTATCATAGTTGTATATTGGGGTAATAACTCCAAAATATTCACATTGTTCTTTGACTTGATCTTCACCTAGTACATGATAATTGGCCTTTCTGCACACATGGTTTGATACTCCTGAGGGATATGCTTTGGTTAATTTTAATTCTATTTAAAAAACCATTTTGAAGGATTTATTTATCATTTCTTTGGTCCCCTACCTTTAAAAATACATGTATTCTAGCTACCTAGATATGTTTATTAATTACTGGATTGGGGAGAAATAATTTTTTACCTATAATTCATTCTTCTATATGGGAAAATATTGTAAGATATGCCTCATTAAGAAATTTTGATATGTATTTTTGTTTTGTATTCCTTGAATATTGTGACAGGTAATGTTTTATAATGTGATGGAATTTATTTCAAGTGCAATTATAGGCGGGGTACATAATTATATAGCCCCTCAATGCTATGTTAGGTTTCATGAGATAATTATGATAAGGTAATAAGAGGTCCCTTTCCTTTTATGTAAGATGTCTTGGAACAAGTAATTGTTGGTGATTTCAAGGCATCTGGAATTATGTATATCCATCACACTATGATCATTTATTGTTATACTATAATTTAATCATTTTTATCTTGGAATTTATTCATTGTTATATTGGTCATAGATTTAATTATTCTCTCGGTTTCATTTGATATGGCTTGACATTGTTTATTTTTTAATGCCATATTAACTATTTTTTATTTTAGTATACAGAACCCCCTTACTGAGCGTCTAAGATCACCCTTTATATTGGTTCATAGTGAACCAAGAGTTGTACTATGTTTTAAAAATGTATTACAAGGAGAATAATAATTTTTTCATGTTTTCAGATGATGTATTTTTAGTTTCAATGTAATGTAAAACTCATTTATGACTCTGGTTTTTTAAGGAACTTAAACTATTGGATCCTCTATATTGTGATCTATGTACTATTTTTAATAAATTAGCCATTAGATCTAGGGTTCTTGATTTTGGGTCATTACAATTCTCTCCACCATTCAAAACATGATATTGTTTGGTTTATCACACTGACACACAATATTAAAAGGTATCTCATTCTAGGGGAGTATACCCATATGAAGTTTATATTACAGCATGGAACTCCCCCTCTCCCCATGTGGGAGTTGAGATTTAGCACCACTCCATGACCTGATATGGTTCGATGTGTCATCTGGAATCCAATTAGGTGGGTGGTTAATCCCATGTTACAAACCCTTAAAGAGTGTTAGACAACCTAGGGTCCAATAATAATAATAATTATTATTATTTCTAATTTATAATAACTTTTGTTATTATTAGTTTTATTATATTATTATTTGTATAATTATATTAGAATAATTTTACTAGTATAGATAATTACCAATATATATAATATCAATGAACCTGTACCCGACTCATAAAGGTACCTATTTGGAATCCAAATTTCCTAGGATCAAATCTAGCTAAAGGTGGAATTTTTGATTTAATGTAGTTGTTACTGTAGTGGGTACTATAGCAGTTACTATAGAAATGGAACTATTCACTTGATTTGGGCCAATGGACCCTAGAATTTGGCCTTCGATCCACTAAAGGACATTAGGCCACAAATCCTCTAGGACACCACAAACCAATAGGCAATGCAAAAAGTGACCAATAAATTGTTGCAGCACATTAGTTTGGTGGTACATCTTGGCTTCAGGCATTATTTTCGGGTGGGCATCTTGAAAGAGCCATATGTATGTTTACACATATCATACATCCCTCTAACATCATGGGAAATAGGTTTGGTCTTCCATTACATTTTCTAGGGTTGAAATATAATTTTTTTTCCTCTTAGCCTGCTGCGTTTCAATTTTCAGTTGTTGGAGGTGTTCGGGGGTGGTTCAAGGATTTTATGCTGGAAGATGGAGGTGTAAAAGAACTACTGTAGGAAATACATGTTGTATAAGTGTATTATGTGATTTATAATGGTGTTTATTGAATTTTTAGAGGATGGTTCAAGACATTTAGATATTAAGGGTTAAATAATAAAAAGGAGATTTATTTTATGGTGAAATCAAACCCTGAGGATTGCACGATGTGAAAGGGGATTACACATTGTGTAAATCCCTGATGTTGTGCAGTTTTAAAATTTCATTCCAACTGAATTTTCATTCATTTGGCCATGTAGTATTCTTCTACTCTTTTTGTGTGAATCCTAGGCAGATTTTGGAGTTCTCCATTCACTCTTCCACCCTCTTTTATCTATTGGCCATAGTGGTAGTTCATTAGCAATATGTGGTAATCTCTTCCTTATTCTTGGTAGGTTTTCTCATGTTCTTCTACTGAGGATTAAATATAATGATTTTTTATGGTTTAGGGTGGGTGTTGGGTTCCATTTTGATGGTATTTAGGTTCATTTTAGGTTCATCTGTGGTTCTTGAGGTGCGGTTCTGGTTCGTGGGCATTCTTCATCACCCTGCGGTGCACAACAAGTTGTAAAGATTCTTTAAGGTTGGGTTTCCTTCATTTCTCTTTATTTTGTATCATGAGGGAGGGGTTTACTTTTTTTATATATGGATTATTATTTTTAAGGCTTAATCAAAGATAATTAATTGGTTAATTTTAAATTGAAAAGGGTAAGTTAGGTTTAATTCCCATCTTTTATAGATTGATAATAGTGTTATTGTGGATTGTACGGGTTTGATTCCCCACATAAAATTGTGGTCATTGGGGGATTTTTTTTCATCAGATATATGCATTGTAACTGCTATGACTTTTTTGACTGTTGTGGCATCACCCTAAAAAAGATATTAATTAATCATTTATACCTGGCAAATGAAATGGTTATGCCAGGATTATGGCTTGTGTGATAATTCTGCTAAAATAAAGTGTAATGTGATAAATTCCCCTTATTTAATCTATATAATGATCTTGATGTGTTGTGATGTGTGGATGTGCATGTGGGAGGCGATTTGCAGTTGATGTGTTGTTGTGGTGTATGGTACGGAGAGATGGTTTGATTGGTCGTGCTTTTGGGGCGTAAAGTTGGTTGTTTGGTCATGCTTTTGGGTTGCCAAGATGGTTTGGTTAGCAATGATTTTGGGGTGGTGATGTGGGTTGTGCTTTTGGGTTGTCAAGGTGTTTTTTTCATGCTTTTGGGGTGGTGGTATGGTGTTTTTCATTTTTCAAGATGCTCGAGTAGTAATGGAATAAATAATTGTTTGATAATGATTGAATTCACATGGGTTGGTTTGGATAATGTTAAGATAATGGTTAATTAATAATTAAATGATGGGTTGTGTGATTAAATGTGGTTTATTTAAATAATGAAAATAATGATATGATTAAATGAAATTGGTTGGAAATGTAAAATTGTGTTTGTGGCTTGTTGTTTGGTGTTATACATTTAGAGGTGTTAGCGAAAGTGGCGATGTTTGTTAGTGTTTGGTTGTGAACCCAAAGGTTGGGCTTGAGGGTTTGATACTACATATAACCTTGTATATTATTGTGGATTCTATATGCACCCCACCCACATCGAACACTACATGTCGACACCAACATAGTCACGTAGGGGTGTTTTTCTGACTTCTGGTGAGGAGTACAGATAGTTGGGTACACGATCTTTCCTGTTCTCCCTTCTAGGTGTGGTAGGTATTGCACAGGTTGTGATGGTTGGAGGTCTATTAGTGCATTAGATATTGATTCTAATAGCCTAGGTTTTTGTGGGTGAGATATGATGGCTCAGGTGTTTTTAGGTGAGACATGACAATGATTGAGCGGTGGTAGATCAAGTGTCTTCGGCTGAGGTGTGATGTGACCGTGCTTGGGGGATGAAGAGCCAAGGTGTCTTTGGAAGAGGTGTGTTGTTACCATGCATGAGGTTTCACTACTACAAATTTGTCCACTAATAGTGCTGGTATTTATCAGTGCTAGTAGAAACACACTTATAAATAGAATCTTTATCAGTGATAAAGAAGGCATTGATAAATTTAACCCTTTATCAGTGATTAAATTTTTAGTACTAATTATGGATACCCTTTATGAGCACTTCATTTTTATCATTGATAAAGGGTTCCCTTTATTAGTTCTATATTTTTACCACTCATAAAGGAATCCTTTAACATCACTTTTTTAGCGCGGATAAAGGTCCGAATAAATAAAAATAAATAAATAAATAAATAAATAATAAAAAACGAGTTTATTAAAAAAATATTATAAATATTATAATTAAATAATTATTGATAAAAATTAATAAATTTATTATACAATATATAAATTTTAAATACCAATAAATAGTATGTATTAAATATTTAGATATATGAAAAATGAAAATTAAAAAAATAAAAAATAAAAATATGTAAATTGAGAAATATATCAAACATTTTGTGAATTAGATAATTATTAATAATGTAAATAAATAGTGTATATTAAATATATGGATATATATTAATGTATATAAATATGATTCATATAATAAAAAATATTATTTATTTTTTACATTAAATAAAAATATATTTAATGAATAATGATTTATAATTAAAAATTTATATGAATTTGAAATACTGACTAGTTACACTGAGTAATGGAAATAATAAAATTACGCTTGATTTTTCAATTTATAAAATTGATCAAATGTATTATATTGATTTCACATATACGTAATTAATTCATTTCTATATATATACGCACACACACAAATATTTTTTTCAGGAATTTAATCAATTTATATTGTTTATTTATATATATATATATATATACTGTATTTAAATATGTTAAATATATATTCATCTTTATTTAAATATGTGTCCATTTTTGAATGATTTATATTAATCAAACTTATCCAAATTTTCAACATTTTACTCATTTTTAATTAATCAATTTTACTCATTTAAACATGCATGAACCTAAGATTAAATATTCATTAATAATGTTAAAATTACATTTGTAAACAAATATTTATAAATAAATATATTTATAAATTTATGTTTACTGTTTTTATACATTTATAATTATGAATAAAAATTAATATTTATTTAAAAGGTATTTATATAATAATAAATAAATAAATATAAAACTATAATAAATTTATTTAAATAATGAATATATTTACTATGTCAATATATATATATTATATATATATATATTGACATAAATATTATTTTTGAAAAATATTTATATAATTATAAGAAAATAATTATATATTCAAAGAAATGTAGAATTATTTTTTTATAAAAAGTAATATTATATGTATTATAATTATATATAATAATTATACATTTTTTAAAATCGTTATTATTTTTTAAAATATTATAAGTATTTATCAGTTCTTTTTTTGTGCTGATAAATATCTATCTTTATTAGCACTAAAAATTGATTAAGATTTATTTTATAAACATTTATTTACTTAGCGCTGATAAAAGTGTCATGATATACTCTAAGAACCTTAACCATCATGAACCAGTTTGCGATATCTGAAGCTCTCCGTGGAAGTGACCTACTGTCAGTGCTCCTCATTGTCGAATCTAAGATCAAATCTAAGCTAGAATCAAGGTTCTAACTATTCCAAGGATCAAATCCAAGTCTTGAGTGATTCAAGGGTTGAATGAAACTAAGGCTCGAATGAAATCTAGTTTTTTCAATACATCTAATTTCCCATGGTTATTCGTTAAACCTTCTTGTCTCACATCCGTATATCCCAACAAGTATAGTTTCACTATCCTATAATTAAACAACTCAAAATTCATTGTTTTTAGATATATTGAAGTATCGTCTCCCCCGGTAGCATGTGGATCTCCTTGGAACAACATTGGGACTGTGTGAATTGAAATATAACAAACCCAATATTGGTTTATATTTTTGGGAGGTATAATAGGCTGAAAATTCCTATATTCTATGACATCTACCTCTTTGCAGTCATTAAATTTTGAAAAAATCATCCATATAGCTGTCGGGGTTTTCATTGGTCTGGAATATTACATTGCAAATCACTTGGATGATCAAATATCTAACGTCATTGGGGTCTCGTATTATGTCATGCAGAAATTGACACTAAGAGGTTTGAGTGAGGAGGAACTAAAATATAGGTTTATTCCCTTCTATTTGAAAGTTAATTCTTGAAGTTGTATGGATGATGAAATATCTAACACATGGAAACAACTACATAATGATTTTTTCATGATATTGTTTCCTATGATGTTGAGCACTGAAATATGTTGTGAAATTAATGGATTTATTTAGGATGACTATAAAATATTTCATGATCCTTGGGATAGATTTAGGGTTCACTTATGAAATGTAAAAATCAAAAATATTGTGCAAAAATTCATAGAGACATATTTTATGAATATATAATCCCATGAGAATAACATTTTGTGGATTAGTCTTCAAGAGGGAACATTAATGATAAAATAGTGGAAGAAATATAACATATTTTTAACAACACAAAACACAATTCATTGTATAATAATTCTAGGTGGAGAATCATTTCTATGAGAGAAATCACAACTTCTCCCTATGATAAAGATCAATCTGCCGGATTCTCTACTAAAGATATTAAAAACACCCTTATAGAGAATTGTCAAAACATGGGAATGTTTTTGAATTAAAATTATCATTGTCCCACTTTTGATATACCTTCCTGTGTCCCTGATAATTTTAAATTAATTGGGAATGTACTTAGAATTAAAAAAAGTATTATCCATTTTTTGATAACTATGAGTATGGATACCATTAACAATTAAACCATTCCTAGTGAGAGTAAGTCGTGAATAGACTTGCCTCTCCTACTAAATTTCAACACTAATCTAATCCACTATTTTAATTACAATCATAGGATGAAAATTATGGTTATCAATATGATTTAAAGGTAATGTTTTAAAAAATAATACGTAGGTTTGAATAAACAAATTCTCTACATGAATCAGATAAATATAAAAATACACTATAGATTTTAAAAACCATGAGTCATACTTGAGTTAATTTTCATGATATCTCAAAGGTTTGGATATGGGTAAACTGTTAGGAACAACTAAAATAAATAATGGTCATAATTATATTGATTTAAAAAATAGGAGTGGTCTTCAGACTAACAAGGAATATATAAATGATCCTAAATCTCCCCAAAATGAAAATATGTATAAAAAAACCCAAAATAATAAATGTGATTAATCTAAAAAACATTAAATAAACAATAAAACACTCTATCCATTCTTTATTTTGAGTCACTTTTCATAGTCAACGAATTTCTTTCTAAACACTCTCTTGGTTCTGATAACATTTTCGTCTTCTAGCCTTCAAACAATTTCCCATGTCACGTTGTCCTTATTTAGATCAAGATCCTCATGCCTAGATTTGATCTAATAATCTTCCTTTTCAGCCTCTATAAATTATTTAGTCTCTACTAGAGAAAATATATGGTTTTTTAGATTCTTACTCCTTCGATTTTTCACCGAAACATTACGACCATAAATGATGTTTTATTTATTGATTTCAGCCTTGATTGTATTTATTACATTTGATAAAAATTGTAACACCCAAATATTTTATGAGATATATTATTTTTAATTTCTTTAATATCTTCTGTTTTGCGATACACCATGATTATCTTGTGATATACGCAACACCGTATTAGCTTGTTGTATATGAAACACTATTCTTAGATTGTGTTACACACAATTTCAAGTTTGTTTGATAGTAGTTATTCAACGCAACATTGAGTGTATATATATTTATATATATTAAATGTATAAATTAAATATGGTTGGATTATATTATACTCAACAACAAAGGAGTCTTTCACTACACACAACCCTGACTTGGCTTGCGTTACACGCAATCGCGACCTTCCTCGATAGCGTGTGTAGTACGCAATATCAGGTTTCAGTAAACAATGATATATTGTTATAATATTATTATGGACTATCCGTTATGAATATTATTAACTAAATTTTGAATTTTATAGCATTATAATTCATCTTACACATTTTCTAATACATGGTATGTGAACAAAATAAATATTTTAGGTAAAATAAATATTTTAAAAAAATGCAGTTTTGCCGCCTTTTGATGGCGTACCCACTTTAAATATAGTTTTTGATAGGTTTATAAGTTAAATTTGAAAAAATAAAATTCTTCTTTGGAATCAGGATATAAAAAGTTTCTTTGGATAAAGTATTCATATTATTCTGATGACCTTCATATTTTAATGAATAGTAAAAACACGCTATATTTTAATTAAAAAACATTTTTTTCATCATAATAATTTATATGGTTAAATTATAATATTGAATTATTTTAAAGTATAAATAGAAAATAGTTTTACCATTTAATATAATGTATGTCATTATCATTGATTTTAAGTTGAATTCATAGGTAAAATCATTTCATCTTTTGTAATGTTTTAACTTTTAAAACCCGCTTTCTTAACAACAGGATTAATTTTAAATTAATTATTGCAACTTCTGTGTTTTGAATTTTGAAAAATGGATTCCATATTGTAATTTAGTGGGTCCAAATTATGTTAATAGGTTACTTTTATTCTTTTTATATTATGAATAGTAACTACGGTAATTTTTATTTACTGTCGTTAAAGGTAAATCAGGTAATTAAGGGTAAAAATAAGATTATAAAATTATCCTAACGTATGCCAAAATTCTATTGGATGACTAAAGGTCGACCCATATCACCTAAGGGTCGTATTATATTCATTTTATGGACTTTTGACCATGAAAATAATTTAATTATTATTAAAACCAAAGAAAGTGGCAACATGTCACTCTCTTAAATCTTATAAGTATAATAATTTTAATTTAGGGATAAACTTCATGAAACTTCGAACATGAATTCTCTCCGGAAATCTAATAAAATTATCTACATCATGAGAATTTATTTATAATTTTTAGGGATTAAATAATTATCATTAAAGGTGACACAATAGTGATGTTGAAATTATTTTATTGATTCAAATATCAAATAAATGGTTTTAAAAATATTAAAAATAAATATTATATGAACTATTTAATGTTCTCAACTAATTTTATAGAAACATATGAAATTTTATGAATCTATTAATTCTTTTAGTTCAAACATATCTTCTGTGGGGATTTTATTTAAATTCAAATAAATGAATAGTATCAAAATTGACACTATTGTTATTTTATAAAAATAACATAATATAAAATTGTTTAAAAATCACAAAAATATATAAAAATATATAAAATATAATTTATATTTTCTAAAATGTCATAAATTATTTAATTATGGACAATTCACAACACATAAGTAATTATTTATAACAATTTAATATTTAGAATCTTATTACCACAAATAAAATAAAATTGATTAAATAAGGATAAATCAAGTTGATAATGTTTAAAATAAATTCAAAATATGTATAAATGTTATTTGTTGATGAGATTACAACCCTATATCATCTAATATTACAATATGATTCATTTTTTGAAGTTTTTAAGTGGGGTTAGGGTTTATTATAAATTAGAATTTTAGAGGTTTCCAAAAGTGCCACTCTCCTCCCTTATAAAAGGGCACCTCCTACCTCTTCTCTTTACAAAATTTTGAGATTCCAAGATACAAAAACCCCTGCCCATTTCCCTTATAAACTTCCCTAGAGACATTATAGATGTTCTAGTCTCCTCAAAAGACCAATCCTAGTGCCTTAAGAGGAAGCATAAAAGAGGTGCGTCGAAGAAGAGGTAATCTCTTCTACCGATTCTTTCAAGTTTTCTTTCTTCTTCAACTTCTACTTATTTAGTTGTTTAATTATAAAGTAATAACATCAGTATCACTAATATACTGATATGTTATTATAAATATGAAACGACCCCATTTCACCTTCTGTCCATCCTATGGAAAATGAAATCACCGTGCGTGCGTACGTACGGAATACCGTCTCCACGCCGTGGTGTAATCTGTTTTTCCACCACCTCCTTACTTGGATGGATATAATGGTGTAAAGAATAACTATGTATAGTTATTATAACATAATAATGATTCTGTTATATTATATCATCCAATCCAATTCAATTCAATAATTATGGGAATGATATCATCGCTCTTGCATACGTACGGATTACCATCTCCACGATGTGATGAGATTCGTTCTCCATGTTAACCAATCAAGAATGATTAAGTATATATATTGAATAATAATGAAATATATGAAATGATAAGGCTACTGGATTTATTTATATATATATATATATATGTCATCTATTTACTTCCATTCAAGTCAATAAGGAAAGGAAAATAGCTTTCACGTGTACGTACGGCCTACCGTCTCCATGAATGGTGTGTTTCATTTCATTTATCTATATATTATATATATATATACTTAATATATATGATATATAAATCATGATTTACATTCATGAAGTAAATAAATCATGATATAATTAATAATAATATAAAGAACAACAAGTCCAAACATGTACGATAAATAAAACGATTTTACCCAAAACACTGCTTTAACATGGATTTTATAAAAGAATGGGTAATATATAAAGTCATAAGTGAACCATATATGATATAATAACAATGGATATGATTATATAATAAGTAAATTACATTATTTAAATCATTATACAGGAGGTTTGGATATGTATGAAGCATATCGGACCTAAGGTAAGGGATAACTTTTCCAATCTCGTTTTTATCTGAGATTGTTTATTCGTAAGTATTTACAGGGGTTATATTTATCATCCACGTCCCTGTTTTATAAAAATGGTTGCATGTATGTTTAAAGTCCTTTTTACCCATTTTTGACTTTTACAACATGGTATGTAAGGAATCTTTATTTTTTTACCATACGAGGTACTTTTTGACTTTTCCAGAAAAAGTATGAGAAGAATGTTTTTTTTAACTTATAAGGCGTGAATGAATTTTTATGGTTTCATAACGACTTTATTCAATGAAGATTTCTCTACAAAATTTCATGACAATTTTCAAAAAAATACATTTCATTTAAAATTGCATGGAATTTTGTGAAAATAAATTTAATTTAAAGAAGAAATGATATTTTCCTCAAGAATTTATTTCAAGTGTTTTATCAAAACCATTTTCCATCTAAGATGACATTATTTCATGTGTGTATGTTTCGAGTATAATGAATCTATTATTTACATGGTTTGAATCTTCTTATGATGAAATGATATCCATTTGTTTTATATGGATTAGGTTATGATGGGATGATGTTTATGAAACCCAATTTATTCTTTGGGTTATGATGAATGATTTATGTTTATTTTGTGGCACAAGTAAGAATGATTTCATTATGAGATGGGTGAGACCTATATCTCCCTCCAATGAATTGGGTAATGATTTCTATCTCATGAGATAGACATGGCTGGAAAGACAAGTAAATCTGGTTCAGTAATACAGGGTTGAAATGGCTAGTAAACCCGGTTCAGTAAGGGACTTTGTCCACTGAGATGGTCTTGACAGCAATGCCTTGGATACTATGGAAATAATATCATGTTCTTAATGGTTTTCCACAATTAAATGTTTTATTCCCATGCTGTTTTATCATGATTTATGTTTCTTTATGATCTATGCCTTACGTACTGCCAAGATTTATTTCCCAACTCAAGATTTTGATGTTCAAACTTTATGTTCATGTTTTGAAGTTCAAATGTATATGGTTTGTTTTATTTTCTCCATGCTTACCCTTACTGAGAATTTTATCTCACCCTTTATATGTTTTATTTTCCCCAGGATATAATGAAAGGTTTTAGGTATGAAAAAAAGTAAGATCATTATGGGAGATGTTGAATATCTTTCACCAAGATTAGAAGATTATGTTCCATTTTTCCAAAGACACTAAACTATTACGGTCCTTTGGTGTCTGTTTTTATTATGTATTATGTATTCCTAAAAAGTAATTTAATGTCCATGTACATCAAGCTTTGGGTCTCTACAAAAATATAGTCATCCTTAAAATGATAACCCACTCATTAATAATTATGAAAAATAACTTCATTTATTTCAATACACATAAAATAAAGACTATGTATTTTCTAATTTAATCCCTCAAAAACCTTATCATTCTTTTGCATTGCCTTTCGGTTTCAACCTTAGGAATATTTGTTTACAATCCGTGCAGTTCTTACAAATGGGAGGCATTCAAATTGGATAATTAATATCTTTTATTTATCTATTTATTTATTGTACGAAATTAATATTTTATGAACCTAATATGATATGTTTTCTTTCTATTAGATTATTTAAATCATTAATCCAAAGTATCATATTTTCTCCCCATCCTCCTCACTCGTTGATTTATTGTTTGATGAAATATATTTGTGCTTTTTATCATCATTCTTTCTTTACCATCAACATATCTATGTGGTTAAAAAAAATTCATAGTAAAATCATTATCCATAGAATGAATGTATTGTTTCATATTTATGTTTAATTTATTTCTTTTTATTATTACTCATATAATAATATTTTCTTTTATAATTGGATTATTTTGTTTGAGTTAGGGTGGTTTGTTTGAAGTTACTCATGATCGTGAGGGATAAGACTTTGATCTTGTAACTTATATAATTAAAATAAGTTAATGCATCAAGAATGTATAAAAACCATCAAGAAAAGTTTAATTCCTACTACTTATTTAATTAATTTTGAAAAAATTTAATCCATTATTTGTAAGTTAATTTCCTTATCATTTTATCTTTTTTTTAACAGATTTTTTCAAAAGTCATATATTACTTTCAACTATATTAAATAATCCACAAAAGGGATAAAATGATTCTTTCTAAAAATGTAACCACATTTTCCATATTATTTGTCTTTCTTTGTTGAACTTCCAACACTTCATATTGATTCGATATTGTTAGCTTAAAAAAATTTCTTGTTCTTGAAAGTTTAGAGAGTAGAGGAATATCATGTGACCATTTTGGTTAATTCTATAAATATAATGGGAACATGATCTTCCTCTCCTCTTTTGATTTTCAATAATAAGGAAACAATTCGGTGAAAAAAATTTAACCAATATGCTGTGGTGAAAATTTGACATTGAAAGACAATAAAAACGTGATTATATTAGAATTTAGGATTTTTTTGAGATTTTATGATGTGTCAGAATAAAATGCACCTAAATCCGACACATTTTGTTACAAGTATTACTCCATGTACTTCTTTTTATTTAAAATTGACATTACATTTTAGTAAATAGGATAATTGGCATACTCAAAACTAAGAAAACATGTTCTGATTGTTTTGATATTTTAGGGAAACTTTCAATATGTCATTTCGCACATGTAGGAATCAATTTCACCTCAATTCAATTCATCGTGTGATAAATATGACTCAATGTGTCCGTTATTAGTTTAAAATTGATAGTTTAGTTCAAAAAATTTCACTCACTAAAAACAGGGAAAATATTCTAAAATTTTATTGATAATTTAGTAAATTTATTCATAATTCATTTTTGACTTATAGGAATTGGTCTCATGTAAAACTGATACACGATATGATTAGTATAGGTTAAAGTGTGTGTTTCTAGTCTAAAATGACATATTATTAAGAAAATAAGTAACGTACTAAAAACCTAGAAAAATAATTGATATTGCTTGATAAGTTATTGAAATGATCCATAAGTAATTTGAGATGCGTATGAATAATATGTACCTTAATATGATGCACGGTGTGACTGGTATGACTTTAAGTGCATCTTATTATTTAAAAATGTCATCAATTTTAATAAAAATGAAAAGTCACCTACTCAAAATTGAGAAAATTAAATCCTATTGTTTTGATACTTTAGGTAAATGATCCATAAGTCATTTTTTATGTGTAGTAATCAGACACACCTCAATCTGGTACATGAAGTGCTCAGTATGACTCAATGTATCTATAATCAGTTTAAAATTGACAGTTTAGTTCAAATAATGTCACTCAATAAAAAATAAGTAAACATGATCACATTTTCTTGATAATTTATGAAATTGATTCATAGGTCATTTTTTATGTTTAGGAATCAGTCTCACATCAAACTGATACACTATGTGACAACAATGAGTCAATGTGTGTGTTTCCAATTTAAAATGACGTTTTAGTAAAAAAAAGTCATGTGACATTCTCAAAATTGAGTAAATGTATTAGTATTGTTTTGATAATTTAAAAAAATGATTCATTATCCATTTTGGATGTGTAATAATTATCTATACCTCAATATGACGCACGGTGTGACCAATATGACTCCAAGTGTTTTTTTATTTAAAATTGTTATCAAATTTAGTAAAAAGGAAAACTGACCTACTCAAAAATGATAAAATGCATTAATATTATTTTGATACATTAGGGAAACAATCCATAAGTAATTATTTACATTTTTGAATTTCTACACTTCTATCGAATACATGATGTGCCCAGTATGACACAATGGGTTTGTTATCAGCTTAAAATCGACAGTTTAGTTCAAAAAATGTCACTCACTGAAAATCGAGAAAACGCTCTAATATTTTATTTATAAATTAGGAAATTGATTCATCAGTAATTTGTGACATTTATGAATCAATCTCATTTCAAACCAATAAATGATGTGATTGATAAGATCAAAAGTGTATGTTTCCTGTTTAAAATGAAATTTTAGTAAATAAAGACAAGTGACGTACTCAAAATTGAGTAAACAAAATTGAATTATTTTGATATATTCTGATAAAGATCCATAAGAAATTTGGGATGTGTAATAATTATCCACACCACAATATAATTTAGGTGTGACTAATATGACTTCATGTGAATCTTTTTATTTATAATTGACATCAATTTTAGTAAAAAGTAAAAATCACCTCTCAAAACTGAGAAAACACATTCAAAATGTTTTAATACTTTACCAAAATGATCCATAAGTAATTTTTGATGAATATGAAGTAGTTTCACCTCAATCTGATACATGATGTGTCTAGTATGACTCAATGTGTCTGTTATTAGTTTAAAATCAACATATTAGTCAAAAAGTGTCACTCACTGAAAACTGAGAAAATGTCCTTCGATTATCTTTATAATTTAGGAAAATGATTCATAAATCATTTTTTGCGTCTATTAATTGGTATCATGTCAAAATGGAACATTATGTGACCAGTATGAGCCAAAGTGTGTGTTTCCAGTTTAAAATGACATTTTAGTAAAAAAAGACAAGTTACATACTCAAAACCAAGAAAACATGTTTGGATTAGTTTGATACATTAGAAAAATGATCCATAAGTCATTTGAGACAAGTAAGAATCATCCACACCTCAATATAACAAATGATGTGATAAGTATGACTCCAATTGTGTTTTTAAATATATAAGTCTTACTTCAGTTTAAAACATGAATTACATCGCCAAAACCGAGAAAATAAGACTAGATTGTTTTCTCTTCATTTAAATTCTATATTTGTACTTGATTTTTCTAACTTTATGAATTTGTTGGTGCTATGGTGTGCTGTTGCAGCACACTTCACTAGTGTTGTAGTGTGCTGTTACAACACACATTAAGGACATTTTTAGCGCTGTTAAAGGCCTATTTTTAGTACTGGGTGGTGTGGTATACAAAAGATATGGGAATTTCAGAACGTGCAACGTTGGGTATGAGATCGGCATAGCAGTGAGAAAGTGGTGTGGTGTACCCCTATTAATGTGTTTATGTTATATTATATTACTTGAATTTCATTATTTGGTGAGCGTTCCTTAGTGAGGTTGGATTTGGTTTGTATACCTATTTTGGTGCTGTTTGGTTCTTCTATTTTCTCATGGGTTCATTAGTTTACTCTTTTCACATGTGCTTGAGAGACTTTGGTTTTCCTACTGAATATAATTGTATTCTCACCCTACATATATAAAAATACTTACAGGTATCTAGGAGGATTATGTGGATCCTACTACACATTCCTAGCTCAGACCTTTTGATAGTTGTTTTGCTACTGGTTTAGCTTTACTTTTGTGTAATTACTTTTGGAGACCATACTGTATTTATTTCACTTATACATGAATTATGGAATGGTTTGGTTTTCTTTTAAATTATGTCTTGGAGTTATTTTTGGATGATTCATCTTATATCCTATTCGTGTTTATATTATAGAGGGTAATTCCTCCCATACATGATATTTTTACACCCTCAGTCCTAGTGGCCAATTCGAGCCCTACTCAAGGCAGGACTTGGCGATCATTATCTATCTCCCCTCATTGTGGTATCTTTGGAGGGAGGGGGTTATGACATGAACAACATAATGGTTCTTGGTTGAGGTGGAAACACATCGTGTGAATGGTGACAACCAAACAGGAAAATTGACGTATCTTGGAGGCATCGTGGCATGGAGACATACAGGTATTACTAGGCTGGTAGCTCGAAAGAGCGGTGGGTGCGTTGGAACCCATCATCTAGACATATAACCAGATATTGGTTTTAAGAGGGGTGCTATGAAAGGGTCCCTATTTTGGGGCAATGCAATGCAACTACTGATGGTAAGGGGGTGTCGTAATATGAATAATAGGATCATGATGTGATATTTGGCTACTCATATTGGGCCTTCGGGACATCAAAATTGTAATAGAATTTCAAGACACTAGGCCATCAAGTAATGTAAATGTAACCATAAAACCCTGTTCATAAGTGGGAAATCTTTCCTTAAAAAAAGGGGGTGTTTCCCCTACCAATTAAACACACACACACACACACACACAGATATATATATATAATTTTATCTAATTTTTGTTGTTGTTATTTAAAAATATGGCTTTGGGGTGTTTTTTTAATTAATTAATTGGAGTTAAGGTCTTAATATTTTGGGATATGGGGGTGTCAAGCTTCATATTAAATATCTTTTTTGGGTAAAACCAAAAAATGCCAGTTCGTCTATCACTTTTGTGGGATTTACAAAATGCCACATGAAGAGGCGATTTTCTCCCTCCCCAATTTCCACCCCCACCCCATTTCTAGTTTTATATATAATTATATATTAACTATTATAAATGAATAATACACACACATATATATATATATAATTATAAATATATTATATATATAATTATATATATTTATAAATATATATTATATATATTTAAAAATATATTTTAAATTTATATGTAAATATATTTTTATAATTATATATTTATAAATATATTTATAAATAATCTTACAAATAATTTCATATTTTAAAATATATATTTGTATATTTATATATATTTATAAATAATATATATATATAAATTAAATTTAAAATTAATAGGTGTTTAAATATATAATAAATTATATAATTATAAATATATTTCCAATGTATATATAAATATAATTTAAATGTATATATAAATATATTTTTCTAATTATATAATATAAATATTTTTATATTTATATAATTATTAAATATTTAGTTATAGGGAAATATTTATAATTTTATAATTATAAATATATTTTTAATTTTAAATATATTCATAATTATATAATTATAAATATATTCATAGTTATATAATTATTAATATATTCATTATTAATATTCATATTTATTTAGATAAATAAATTTATAATTATAAATAAATATATTTATATAAATTTCTTTTAAATTTATTTAAGAATAAATATTTACGACTATATAAATATAAATTTATTAATGTAAATTTATTTTAAATTTATTTAAAAATAAATATTTATAATAATATAAATATATTTATATTTATAATTATATAATTATTAAAATATATTTAAAAATAAATTTAATATATATATATATATATATATAAATTTTCATTTACATAATTATATAATTAATAATTAATAATATAATTACTATAATTAAAATTTTAAAATAAAAAATTAAATTTATATAATTATAAATAAATATAAATGTATTTAATTGTAAATAAATATAAATTTATATAATTATAAATATATTTAAAGAATTTGAAAATATGTATTTATAAATATAATTATAAATAAATATATATATATATATATATATATATAATTTTTAATAAAAAATTATTTATATAGTTATAAATAAGTAATTATAAATATATAATAATAAATATGATAAATATATTTATTATTTAATTATATTTATTGTAATATTATAATTATTTAAATATATAATTTTTTATTTATAATTATATAAATATTTTAGAAAAAATATGTATGTTTCTTTATAATTATAATTATATAATAATATATTTGTCAAAATTAATAACAATCAATAATAATAACATAATTAATAATATTTAATAATAATTTAATTAATAATATAATACTTAGTAAGAAATAAGCCCTTAAATTATGTAAATTTTTAATTTAATATTTTTAAACATTAAATTGTGTGTCAAGTAAATTAATTTTTTTATTATATTTTTGAGTTTCTTTTAATTTTTCAATAATTTATTGTATGTTTAGTCAATATGAAAATTTTCATTTAGATTGTATTTTTAGTCTATAATTTCTACACTTTCTAAGTTACCTACATGAAACATAATAATGTTACAAGTTTGTGAATTTTAAAATCTATAAATTATAAAGTATAAATATAATCTAAATAAAAAAATTTATATAGACTAAAGATATAATAAATTTTTGAAATTAAAAAATTTCAAAAAAGTTCACGAAGAATAACCTTAATAGCACAATATATCATTGTTTCGAACCATATAATTTGAACACAGTTTTTTTACATTCCTTTGATTGCTCAAAATGAGATCTGTAAAAACATAATAAATAAACATTAAAGGTATAGATCCCATTTCCCGTAGTGAAAGGAATGTCACAGTAATTAATAAGTAAAAATGTTATTTTACAAGTACTCGACATGGAAACATAAGATATAAACTATAAGTACAATCTAAGTGAGCCATTAAACTATTAGGAGCTTGTTGTTATTTGTTAATAGTTCAACTAAATTAGTTTTTGTTTACTATTTTTTTGAATTTATTTTTATTTCTTAAAAAAGAAATTTTATTAATAAATTGGTTTTCAAATATATACAATGTGATATTAGAGGACATCAACATTGACTCCCCTTAGTAACAAAACTCGTCATATGAACCTCACTTCCACACTGCATCTGACATCTCTATTACTCTAGTTTCCTAGATATAGGTACAGGTTCCTCTTATTGCGGTGCTATAGGTTTATCCTCAAGATGTTGTGCATAGGACTACCCAACATCATATATGGGGGACTTCCTGACACAGCATGTGGAGCCATATGGCCCCGAAACTCCAAAAGATGGTGAAACTGTAATATCAAAGAAGTCATCATCGGTGGGAATGGAGGCCACCACAAGTTTTATTGCCACACCCAGGTAGAATTCCATCATAATAATATGAGATAGAGATGGTATAGAAGATTTTTGAGTAGGAATATTTGGCACATAAACCTCTCCTAGCTATACAGGAACTGTAGTCTGTTACAAAAGATCATCTCTACGGTGGGGCAGTATCTATAGGAGCCTCTCTTGGATATCACTCCCTATGTTCTCACCTATTCCCTCACCAATTTCCTCATCTCTGTACTCCATCTAGTAGTGGTGGTGGTGGGGGTGGTGGTGCATCATTCTCAAAAGGTACATTGGGGACATCATGATCCTCAGGAGCCTTAATCGGAGCATGTGGATTGGGATATAATCATCGCTCTTTATTATATTAACTCTTATGTATGAAATAGAGAGGATCACTAAGAGCCACAAGATCTGGGTGAACTATACCCCGCTGAATAAATCCCTCTTTTTTAGGATCTCTGATATGTACAAGTCAATCATGGTCATCTGACTATAAATGAAATTACATTAAATTAATATGAAACATTAGTTAAATAAATATAATAAATCTTAATAAAGATACCAACTATTGAATGTATATCCCATGATGTATAAGGTACATGATCATGTTCCATTGGTATCAATCTACATAATCCCCTTGATCATCTAATTCAATGCATATTGTTGGATATCTGTGCTGAATTATACCATATTGGGAATATGAATCCCAATAATAAATATAACATGCATGAAAATGTGGTCAGTCCATCATCTGTCTACCTATAATTATAATGGAATGTAACCCATAAACCTATCATGGTTCCACGGGGATATGTTTTATATATCCAAACCGGTTCGTGACTCTATCTGGTCGATTCCACTCAATGATGTGGATGAGTGGCACCACTACACCATGATCACCGATTATAGCTTTGTAGTATAGTGGAAGCGATGCATAGAAAAATCCTATATACGAGGTTAATAAAACCTAAAATTTAAACTCCAAAAAAAATTCATATATTATCACGACAATGTTACTAAGATAATATTGAAAAATATTTAAAATTTAATATAAAATTTAATTTTTCTACAAAAAAAATAATGTTTAACTTACATCAACAGGATATAGCATCAAATATCTTTTAAAATATACGCACTCTATGTCTCATAGTATGTTCAAAACGTTGATCCAGACTCTACTTGGTTAAAAATAAGTAATGTATGATAATATTATAAATGATATCAATAAATGTACTAAATAACTCAAATTAATGGTTTAAACATACTAGCATCCCTAAGGAAAGTCTTTAAAAAGTTGTTGTGGAAGTGGTGGGGCAACTCTAGGAGCGATGCGTGGAAAACTCTTCCATGACTACATCTGTACCAAATCCATACACCTTATAATCTATTGCAAATCAGCTCAACAACCAGTATAGAGACATATACACATATGTGATAATATATAGAAACCCCAACTTTATCTACCCATCTAGTCAATATCCTCAAGTAATGGAAGGTACATCATGTGTACCAAGGTGGTAGAGTGGTCCACACACACAACGGGGCTCCGATCAGCCACATGATATATGCATGTGTGTGCTGAATAAGAATTGCCTCATCTACATCATCATGAATGATAAAAAATGCTCATTAAGACATCCCATGTTCAAGTGGGAACCCTAGAGAACAAGTGGTGTGCTGATGAAGTCAATGCCTAGTAGACAGTATATGACCGCACACCAATCTGCAATAGTGTCGCCCATAACAACCTATCTTTGGATGAGTATACAAAATATATTGGCGACATCCTCTAAAGTAATGGTCATCTCCACCTCATGGAGATAAAATGTGTGTGACATTGTCCATCATCTCTCACCTAGTGTAGCAATCAAATGATCGTAAATGGTCTTGAAATCACACATGGAGACTCAATAAAATATAGCACATTTGAGGTATTGAAAAATCATAGTTGGAGGTGCATCGTAATGAAAATGATGTGCTCTCTAAACAACAAGATGTCTAATAGGTCCCCACGCCAACACATCACGTGACATGTGTGATTTTTGGGTAGATAATGAAGGTTTCTCCATCTAAATTTATGAATATTTGGACATTAATGTCAATATCTATATAACTCATACATGATTTTATGATTTGGTATAAAATATTTTTTATGTTTCATGTTGGTTTTTCATAAAAAAAATATTTTATTTCAAGTGAACATATATATACTTTGAGATGGTGTTATTTATAATTGAAATTCACACTTCTAGATAAAAGAAAATATACTCTTATAGAGAAAAGTAGAGAATCAGAGGCATGTGGCTATAAATTAGTTTCAAAAGTTGTAAATGGTTTTCTCACTTGTTTATAAAAGAGTTCTGATAAAACCATAGAGATCATTTCTAAAAGATCAAATAATATTAATCTATATTTTTTGATAATTGGAAGTGTTTATAAATTAAGGATCTTAGTTTTTAATTATTTTAATAGATATTTTTATTGGGAAATTAAATTCAACCCTTGTTGACTGTTCTACTCTGATGAACAAATGATAATAATTAAAAAAATAATTACATGTAAAAACTTTTATATTAAATGATAGAGTATATAAATCATTTAACTGTTATATGATTGACCTATACATCAAGGGAAATGTGTCCTCATGTGAACTTTCTGGTTCATATGCCCCACCTTTTTCATGGTTCCCATTTTCTAGACCAATATATCTCATTTTGAATATAACTCGACTTTGGCCTCCCTTTGGGTCACAACCTAGTCATGTTTGGTTGAAATGTGGGTGTGCCATTAGACAAGTTGAAATTATGATATTCCCTAATAGAAATCCATGGAAAAAATAGCTATTATTAATACTCTCAAGTTGATAAACTATTTTAACAAAATTCTCCCAAAATAATCAAATGGAACCACATGTTGTGATCACATGGCCGCAAGGATATCAGAATGCTTGAAAGTTTCCACAATCACAGTAATACTGCTCTAGTAAAATGACTCACAAATGACCACTACTTCCAGTCATAAGATCATAGGGCTTAGCAACCTAAAAAATTTTCTATGCACAAGCAAGTGATGTGATGTGAAATGTTGTATCCTCCTAAATATCTATACCTATCTCAAACTAAAAATAGTAACCATATCGCATCCCTCTGTTCAAACCCTCTTAAACCTTCATTCCTCATTCCATAAGATACGTTACACTTCAATAAGAGGTTTCATATACTAAACCTATAATTTACTTTTAAAACATTATAAAAATATTATATTATAATTATAACTCTTTTAATTAACATATAATATAGTGTTATAAATTACCTGTGATGGGTAATTTCGAACTCCCTTGAAAACTCCATTAAAAAAATTCTATGATGTTGGTCGTCATATGCCCATATCTCCTCCCATCATCAAACACCAATGACCATTAATGATTTTAAATTTTCATCATGTAATCATAAAAATCTGGATTGGCTCTCTGAATATCTTTGAGATTATACTCCATCCTTTATTATTAAGTATAGTATGCTAACAAACAATAAGTAATATAAAAACATATCATAATAACTATGACAATGATTTTCAAAAAAAAGATCATTCATACTAATTTTTATGATTTCTTTCTTTGTAGAATCATCCTCAAACATCTTTCACAAATTTCTGTAAATGTGTTGAATACAGTATCAATGATGGTCATAGGGTGGTCTCCATGATAGACCCTCAGGTTGTACTGCCTCCTTGATTGCTCGATGATGATCTAAAATAATACAAATCCCTTATGCACGTGTAATAATGTTTATAAAGAAATCTATGAACCATCTCCAAGATGATAAGTTCTCCTTCTCGATAATAAAAAATGAAAAATGTGGAGGCGGTCTATTATATTCTTATGTGGAAGAAATCAATAAAGTCTTGGTATACTTTCCATACATAATTTTTCCATAAATCTATATAAACTACTTATAATATCTAAAATCATCCACATATGGTAAAAATGTCCAAAAAATATATCAATCACAACTATAAACTGATGAATTTTGTTTTCTTGGTTAACATATTAAATAGTATATAACTGATGGATAACTTGATTGTTGTGGAAGAAAATCTTTATATTCTATAGTAAAAATTAACAAGAGTCATCCTAGTCAATGTAAACGTTCATAGTAGCCTTCTGTCATGCTGCCCATGCCTTCCAGTAAGAGATTTGATACCTAAAAAATTGTTTCAATCTCTCCACTACTAGAACAACAATAACATTTTTATATGATATTATCATTTCAACAATAATAGTTGAAACAGACTCAGAATCTGATGATGAGTGTTCATGTGAAAATCTTGGGTCCACACAGGTGTGTAGAGTAAATCTATATATGTTCCATGAGTGAAAATTGTTATCAATTATAGTTCACAAACACATCTGTTAGTCTAAATCATACTTTTAACCTGGATCAAATAATGTGATCTCTTTTATTCTTCTACAACATAACTATAATGTATTTCGATGTGATATTGTTTTTTCACATTTTTTATTTATTCTTTGTTGTCAATATTTCTTCCAATATACATAACACCTTTATCTAACACTCAATTTGTGCCACCAATAATTTTGATAAATTATATTATATGATAAATAATTTACCAATCAAATTATGGAAAGAATGACATTCCTTCAATTAACCTTCATGACAATGGTGGAGGATGGTTAAAAGGTTTGTTGAGCCTCACAGGAGTGGGAACAGAATGATCTTCAACATTCTCTTCTTCTTCAACTTCTTATTCCTCTTCATGTTCTAAATATTCATCATCCTCAAATTTATCGACCATAACATCTAATTTATGTAGATTATTGTACATGGAAACATCACTTCCTCTACGAGACATCACAACATGAGGATATGAAACAACATCCTAAGGATGTGATGAAACAACTAACATTTTGGATGGATCTTCTTAAGCTATTATAGAATGAGGATATGACATAAAACTCCAATATTTTATAATCAGGTTGAAACTTAACCAATGAAAATATGTCTTACCAGTCTTCATAATCAGTTATTGGATTTGATAGATTCCACAAACTATCATTAAATTTTAGATTCATGTATATGATTGACTTTGTCATGTGATTTGTCTTCAGTTCTAACTTTCAATAAATTTTTATTTGTAAAAATTCCAAATTTGTACAATCTCTAAGCACGCAACTCTTTCTGTCCATATATTATAACTAAATCCTTGTTTAGTCAAAATTAGTTAACTATTGTAATAAATATATATTCTGGGGAGTTCCCTTACATGAGAGACTACGCCCATGAAATATCCCAGATCTATTGGGCGTTTTGGTTTGTTAAAATCTATAATGTGAAAATGATCTTCATTAACTATTTAATACGAGACAACTTATAAATTGAAACTATGTTCAAGTTGAAATTTCATAACATCAAATGAATACATTCAAATGAATTCATGTAGTGAACGAAAGGCACACATATGTAGTGGAAATTACAACATGCATGGTAATGATAATTACAACATCCAAAGCATGCGATTAATTATCATTAATTATCATAAAACAATAGAAGAAATAATATGTACATGATGATTCAATAAATAGAATCAAGAAAAAATAAAAAATAATTTCTAGAAATACAATTCTTCAGGAACAATAACAAACTGAGCCAAAACAAGGATCAAATAGATTCTATAATCAACACAAGAATCAGAGACATTCAATAACTTAAAGGTGGAATTAAATGCAGAAAATCAAAGCAGTAAAAGGAAAAATAGATATATGTTCTTTGACCATTGCCTATATTCTTGGGGTAGGATCATTGTGCTTTTTCTCTATACAGAATAGTGGAATACAAGAAGCCGTAAAAGCAGAGAAAGGCTGGAAAAGGAAACTATAATAAGACACATGCAAAAAATAAATATGGAAGAAAACATGAAACCCCAAAAATAAATAATGTAAACAAAACCAAAGAGGACTGAGACCCCCTTACTGAGGCTAAGTTTAACCTTAGTTGAAGAATTAGGTCAAAGATGTTGCTGAAATCCTCAATGTGGAGTCCTGGAAATCTGATGCACTCAAGATTGCCTCTACTATCTATGGCACTGTCACTAATGTTTGATATCAATAACCTTAAACAGATGGTTCACACACGAATAGGGGATGGATCTGTAAATTAGGTTTGATTAGGCTTCTAACCTCTGGATCTGAAAACCTCACACACACACTATTTTGAATATTCATATGGTCGTCACAACTCATTTTAAGGTAGGGTTAGGTGATGATTTTGGAAATCCCACATGTAGAAATTCAATTTTGGAAATTCCAGAAGAATAGTGTAGGTGTTACTAGATCTAAAAACCCCAAGAATAGAACAAAAACATACATACAGATCTCTTGCATAGAGACAAATTAACACACAACCTCTTAATATGGAAATTTTCTACAATAATGAACCATGTGAGTACAAACAGTCTCCTTAGATCGAATCAAATCCTGGAACCCCATGAACTCCAATGTAAATATGAGCTTGAAGCATGGCTGTGATGAACCATCGAGCAAGGTAACATAAAAATAATATAACAAGAAGAGTGTTGTACCTTCATCTCCCTTTTCAAAGGGATACCTCTCTCACCAATGAAAACTGGGCTGTAATAAGCCTAATGGAACTGCTCTATCTCCAGTGAAAAATGAGCTCCATAAAAATCCATAATTGCATTGAACTTTTTGGGGGGGAAAGAGATGTGATAAAAACTGTTGGAAAAGTGTACAGTAGATCCTTAGGCTGTTCCCCTTTATTAGTTGTGTAACAAAAAAAATTCAATATAAAAAAAGGCATATCAAAATAAAAAACATTTTTAATTAAAAAAACAAATGAATTTAATAAAATCACAAATCTCCACCATGGAAATTAAAATTCATTACAATTTTAATAAGAAACAAAAATACACTTTCCACCTTGAAAAATAAAACCTAACCATATGATGATTCTACACCACCTAACATCATCAACTTGGGCATATCATAAACAAGAAACAACCTATGGGGCATGACCCAAATAGATCCCCTATCATGTATCAATTGTGACACATATTGCCCAAAGCTGAATGATATTTAAAAAACTATTAACATGATCATGATTAAATAATTCTAAACAAATGCATGAGAATTCCATACATGTACTTACCTTAGTTTCACTTTGAGATGATGTCAATGAGGAAATAATGGAAAAGAAAATCACATGCCAACAGGTCCACAAACCAGCTCATATGTGCCTGTAGAAAACAAATTAACAGAGCATTGTCCATCCTCACACAAAATGTGGCAAAAAAAACTCAAAAAAATCACATAGAATGTAACTTTGTACTAAAGAGTTAAATCTTGAAGAATAGAAGAAAAGGAAGGAACAAAGAGAGGGAAACAAATAGAGCACTTTAATATTAAAGAAAATAACCCAAAGTGGTATGCAACTAAACCAACAAAGACATAACAGGACCAAATCACCAATCATCTTCTGATTTTAAAACCAAGACATGCTACCTGGAAACTCTAATAGTAATACTCCTGACAGAAGGCACCATAAGATCCTCAATAGATGGATTCAAAATCCCCCCCAAGGAGACGACCACCTAAAAAAAATCAAAAAGGATGCACGATCACACAAAAGTTAAACTCCAAGGACACATTCAAGTAGTCCCAACATCCTATAATAGCTCTAAGATGCGAGAACAAAGGCCGTGATCCATCTAGAAACTAGGAAAAATAAGCCATTAAAGGGCCACACATATTTTCCTAGACTTACTAACAACACATAGTTCCTGAGAAACCAAACAAAGCTATTAAACAGGTTCAAATAGTAAACGAAGAATCTTGGTGATCATCTAAGTGACACTATACACACAAACTACCCAAGCCTAAACACCAAAATTGATACATGACCATACCAGGAGAAAATAGTCCTAAAGGATGTAGAGGACCACAGCAGAGAAAAAATAAGATCATTACCTAGGAAAAAGGTAGACACTAGAGATAAGAGAGTCTTCCAAGACATAACTATTAACTAGCTCTCAAACATAGGCCAACCTCAAACAGAACCCATTCTTACCCTGAAACCATGCACACACATATAAAGAAACTACACAGAGGAATCTTTGAGGTTTATACAGGAAAATTAAAAAAAGGAAGGTAAACGATGAGGAAACAAACTACTAGAACCAGAATGAAATTACATCCTAAGACAGCTACCGATCTAGTTAAACAAAAACAATCAAAGCATATTGTAATAGGTTAAATCCACTAGAAAACCATTTTAAAGAAATGAAAAATTGATTTCAAATTCTAAAAAGTAAAAAATTAAACCAAATTAATCTATCATACCACTTTGTTTGGGGGAGAACCCCTATGCGAGAGACGATCCCCATAGAATATTCAAGATCTAATAGGTTTTTTGGTTCGTTAAAATCCATAATGAGAAAATGATATTCATTTTTAGTTTAATACATGAAAACTGATAAATGGAAACTTTGTTTTAGTTTCAATTTCATAACATCAAATGAATAAATTCAAATGAATTTAACCTATTAACAAAAAAACACACATATGCAGTGGCAATTACAACATGCATTGTAATGGAAATTACAACCTTCAAAGTATACAATTAATTCTCATTAATTCTCATAAAACAACTGAAGACATAATCTGTAGATGATGATTCAATAAATAGAATCATGAAACAAGGAGAATTAATTTCCAAAAATATAAGGCTGCAACATTAATGAAAACCCGATCCAAAACAAGGATCGACTAGCTTATATAATCAACATAAGAAGAAGCGATGTTTAATGACTTAAATGTTGAATTAAATGAGGAAATTGAAATTAGTAAAAGGAAAAACAGATTTATGTACTTCGGCCATTGGCCTATGTGCATGAGGAAGGATCATTATGGTTTGTCACTATGAAAAATAGAGGAATACAAGAAGCAGAAAAGGAAGATCAAGACTCTAAAAGGAAACTATAACAAGACACATATGAAAAATAAATAAAGAAGAAAACATGAGACCCCAAATATCGACAAATAAATGAAAACCAAAGAGAACCTAGACCCCCTTATCAGGGTTTTGTTTAACCTTCACTGACAAATTAGGTCGAAGATGCTGCTGAAATCTTCAATGTAGAGTCCTCTAAATCTGACGCACTCAAGACCACCTCTATTTTCGAGGGTGTTGTATCTAATGTTCTAGATCAAGAACTGTGCACATATGGCCCCCATATGAATAGGGGATGGATCTGTAAATTAGGTGTGATTAGGCTTCTACCCTCTGGATCGGCAAACCTGGCACACACATTGAGTTGAATCTACATCTGGTTGTGACACCTCATTTGAAGGCTGGTTCTGGTGACGCTTTTGGAAATCATACATGAAGAACTTAAATTTTGGAAATTAAAAAATAATGGCCCATGTGTTCCCAGATCTGAAAACCCCAATAATGGAACATGAACATCCAGTCATATATTTGGAAAGGAGACAAACGAACCTGCATCCTCTAAATCTATAAATTGTTCACAAGAATAAACTGCATGAGTACAAATAGTCTCTTTAGACGGAATCAAATATTGGAACCCCATGAACACCAACAAAAAATTGATCCAGGATTAGGGTTATGCTAAACCAATAATAAAGGTCACAAAAAAATAGGAGAACCATAATCGCGTTGCACCCTCATCTCCCTCGGTAAAGGGATACCTCTCTTATCAGTTAAAACCAGGCTGAAAAAATCCTAATGGCGCTGCTCTGTCTTCAATGAAAACTAGGTTCCATAAAAATCTCTAATTATGATTCCCTTTTTTGGGAGGAATGAGTGGTTAGAAAAACAGTTAGACAGGTGTATGGTAGAGCCATAGGTTGTTTCCTATTCTTAGCTATGTAAAAATATCTCAACAAAAAAATGCATATTAAAATTAAAAGTATTATTAATTAAAAAAAGAAATGAATTTCAAAAATTCCCAATAAAGGAATCCATATTTTTTATTTAACATAAAACAGCATTATTAATTAAATCTAACCAGAGAAACAAAATATGAATTTAAAATATTTCAAAATTTCTAATGATAATCACACAATCTTCACTTTAATAAAATTTTAGAACATCTTCTTATATCTTTAAAGAAGACATTAAGGTTTCATAGTAAAAAAATTAATCATTCTAAAGGTATGTTCAGCAGTTTATAAAGAGAATGAAATCATCTAAATTATATCCCCTAGGAGTGCCATACCATGTGTATAGTAAGTCCTATTATCATGCACTATTTCTCGATTGAGACCAACTCAATATGGTGTTTTTGAGTATATTTTCCCTAGGTACATCTAGGAAATACACACATCCACCTATAGTATCCAGACAGGGTTTTCATTGTTTAGATAACCAGATAATATTTACTTTACTAAAAATTTTGAACTTCTTACTATATCCTAAAAGATGACACTAATTATTTTAGTACAGTTTTTAATGTTCCTAAAGTTATGTATAATAGTTTATAAAGAAAATGTGAATCAACTAAAGCATATCCCTTGGGAGTGTCAAAGAAGTTGTGGAGTAAGGCCTGTTGTCATGCAGTATTTCCTGATCGAGTCTAGCTCAATATGGTGTTTTTAGGGTTTTTACCCCTAGGTACATTTATGCCAGATCTACATCCACTTGTAGTATCTAGGCAATGGTTCTATTTCTTAGATAAGAACACAATCTTTACTTTAAAAAATTCTGGAACACTTCTTATATTCTAAATTATGACACTATTTTTTGTAGTATAATATTTAATCTTCCTAAAGGCAAGTTCAGTTGTTTATAGAAGAGAATGTGAATCATCTAAAACATATCTATCGAGAGTATCAAACTAGGTGTGCAGCAAAGTATGAATCATCATAAGTTGATCTTGTGACATTAACAAATCAGATGTGTAGTTAAGTATCATTGTTGTGCATTTATCCCTCTTTGATCCTAACTTAATCCAATGTTAATATGTATTTAATCAATAGATATTCATTATTTAATCCCCAATTCATCCTAAGCTAATCCAATGTTAATCAGTAATTAATCATTACTTACAATGTACTTCAAAATTAGTGAGTCTAAATTTATTCATTCCTTAATCATCCATTAATTATTTATTTTCTTATTAATTAAATTTTAAATAATTTTTAATTAATTTTTAATTAATTTTTTATTAAAATTAAATTGCACTTCATTTTTAATTAGTTATTTGACTGATTGGAATTAATTAATTAATAATAATAATTAACTAATTACTAATTACAATTAGGTAATACTAAATTAATTACTATTTTCAGTTATGTAATTACTAATTAAATTTAGTTAATTACTAATTATAATTAACAACATATTAGGTAATTACAAATTTCATTTAATAAAGTAATAATTAAAAATAACTAATTCCTAATTACATTTAATTAATTACTAATTACAATTAACTAATTACTAATTACAGTAAAGTAATACTAAATTAATTACTAATTTCAATTATATAATTTCTAATTAAAGTTATTTAATTGCTAATTAAGATTAATTACTTATTTAAGTAATTACAAATTCCAATTAATAAAGTACTAATTACAAATAACTAATTGCTAATTACATTAAATTAATTATTAATTATAATTAACTAATTACAAATTACAATTAAGTAACACTAAATTAATTACTAATTTGAGTTATATAATTACTAGTTACACTTATTTAATTTTTAATTACAATTAATTACTTAATTAAGTAATCACTAATTACAAATAATTAATTGATAATTACACTAATTTATTTTCTAATTAAAATTAACTAATTACTAATTACAATTAAGTAATACTAAATTAATTACTAATTCCAGTTACGTAATTTCAATTTATAGTTAATTAATTTATAATGAAAATTAATTAATTAATTAATTAATAACTAATTATAATTAATAAATTACTAATTAAAAATAATTAATTTCTAATTACATTAAATTAATTACTAATTATAATTAACTAATTATTAATTATAATTATATAATATTAATATAATTACCAATTCTAGTTATGTAATTATTAATTATAATTAATTAAATAACTAATTAGTTAATTACTAATTAGGATTAATGAATTAATAATTAAAAAAATTAATTGTTAATTACATTAATTTATTTACAAATTAAAATTAACCAATTATTAATTATAGTTTTGTAATACTAAATTAATTACTAATTAAACTTAGGTAATTATTAATTATAGTTATTTAATTACTGATTACAATTAATAATTTAGTTAATTATTAACTCAAATTAATAATGTGTTAATTACAAATAATTAATTGTTAATTATGTTAATTTATTTACTCTTTAAGATTAACTGATTACTAATTACAATTAAATAATACTAAATTAATTACAAATTCCAATTATATAATTACTAATTACAGTTGTTTAATTACTAATTATAATTAAATAATTATAAATTATAACTAATAAACTACTAATTAAATATAATTAATTTCTAATTACATTAAATTATTTACTAATTATGATTAACTAATGACTAAATACAATTAAGTAATCTTAAATTAATTATTAATTGCCATTATAAAATTATTATCTAATCACTAATTATAAACACACCACTAAATTAACTGCTAAGTGAAAATATATAATTATTAGGTTTATAATACATTAACTATTTACTAATTATAAACGAATTACAAAACAATTAAATTAATTAAGTAAAATATTAAACAAATTGAAATATAAATATAATTACTTCAATATCGTAGGGTGTCTCCCAAATGAGAATGGTGAGGGGTTTCAAAGTGGAGGGTTGCTGAGGATTCAGAGGAGAATCCTATAGTTTTGAGGAGCATCGTGTGTTGTTGAGATGAATAGAGGGGATGGGAGACTCATTGTTTTATAGGTAAGTAAAATGAAGGAGACACTTGAAGTGGCACAATTGTGGAATTTAATTCATGGAAAGGCATCACTTCATGTGGGGATCATCATTTAATAATTTTATAAAGGGGTGTCCCATGAAGTCACTACTACAGTTATTATTTTTAAAATATCTAGAAACTACTTTTAATTGTGCTATAAAAAAGTGTCGCTAATCACAGTGAAGACAAAGGGGTCCCCTTTATCATCACTATAAAAAGAACTCAAAAACAGGGTACATTATCAACACTAAAAAATGGATGATAAAGCCCCTTATCAATGCTATTTTAGCATGAATAAATGATACCCTTTTTCAGTGCTATTTTTAGCACATATAAAGGATGAATTTATCAGCACTAAAAATAGCACTGCTAAAGGGGGCCTTTATCAGAACTCGAAATAGCACTGATAAAGGTCTAACTAATTGTGATGTGTGGTTTATATAATAATAAACCCACCATTACCTACACTACGCACACACACCACCTGCACAACGCACATAAGAATAAAGTAGTGCACACAAGAACAAAGCAGCACACACAAGGGTTTGGAAAACAATTCTATTCACATTCCAAGAACTGTTTTATATAATTACATTTACAATTATCCAACATAAAGTTGAAAACATTAATGTTTCATCATTAGATATATGTGATCCCCTCTCAAAAATGACTCATTGTGGTATTAGTTGATGAACAAATCATCCCAACTCAAGAAGTTGGTTCCACCTATATAATAAAACAATTATTTTGTTAGTAATACTATAAAGAAATAAATTAAACATTAATATGACTGAATACATTAATAAAATATTAATTTTTAATAAAAAATACACATTTTTAGTTATACTAGTCACACCATGCATCATATTGAGGTGGGGTTGATTCATACACATCAAAATTTAGTTATGGATCATTATCCTAAAATATCAAAACAATCTAAAGGATTTTTCTTGGTTTTGATTATGTCCCTTATTCTTTTCCTAAAATTAATGTCAAATTTAAATAATGTATTTGGATTTATATTGATCACATCATTAATTAGATTGTGGTGTGGTTGATTCCAACACGTCACAAATGAATCATGGATCACTGTTATAAAGTATTAAAACAATCCAAATGAATTTGCTTACTTTTTAATATGTCAGTTGTGTTTTTTTTACTAAAATATAATTTTAAACTAGTAACATTCATTTTGATTCATAATGATCACATCATGTGTTGGTTATAGGTGAAACTAATTCATACACATCAAAAAGGACTTATGAATTGATATCCTAAATTATAAAGACAATCGAAGGGTGTTTTCTTGGTTTTCATTGAATCAATCATTTTGTGCTAAAATGTCAATTTTAAACTAATAAAGGACACTTTTAGTTATATTGTTCACAACTAATTTCATATTGAGGTGAGGTTGATTCATATACATCACAAATGACTCATAAATCATTTTCTTTAAGTATCAAAACAATAAAAATTTGTTTTCTCAGTTTTCAGTATGTCACTTGTTCTTTTTACTTAAATTAATGTTAATTTTAAATAAAAGCCAATTTGGATTTATAATAGTCACATAATTTTTCATATTGAGGATTTTTGTATTCTTACATGTCACAAATAAATCATTGATCATTTTTCTAAAGTATAAAAACAATCAAAATTCATTTTCTCATTTTTTTAGTATGTCAGTTGTGTTTTTTTACTAAAATATCATTTCAAAATGGAAGCTTGTTTTTTGAGTCATAAAGGTCACATCGTGTGTATGTTTAATGTAACACTAATTCATACACAACACAAAGGACTTATCAGTCATTTTCCTAAAGTATAGAGGCAATCAAAAATCATTTTCTTGGTTTTTAGTGAGTGACATGTTTTGAGCTCAAATGTGAATTTTAAACAGATAACAGATAATTTTAGTCAAAATGGTCACATAGTTCATTATATTGAGGTGTGGTAGATTCCTACATGTCACAAATGAATTATGGATTGTTATCCTAAAGTATCAAAATAATACAAATGTGTTTTCTTGGTTTTTAGTATGTCACTTATTTTGTTTTCGTAAATTAATGTCAATTTAAAATGAAAAGACACATTTGGATTTATATCTGTCACACAGTGCATTGTATTGAAGTGGTTTTGATTCATAAACATAAAAAATGACTCATGGATCGTTTTCCTAAATTATCAAAACAATACTATTGTGTTTCCTTGGTTCTTAGTCTGACATTTGTGTTTTTTTACTAAAATTAATGACAATTTTAAATTAAAAAAAAAGACACTTTGAGTCATACTAATCTCACAACGTGTCGGATTGAGGTGTAGTTAATTCCTACACATCAAAAATGACTTATAGATCATTGTGATAAATTATCAAAACAATCTGAATGTTTTTTCTCAATTTTTAGTATGATAGTTGTGTTTATTTACAAAAATATCATTTCAAACTGAAAACACACATTTTGAGACATACCAGTCACATCATGCATCGGTTTGACATGAGACTACTTCATACACATCACAATGAACTTATGAATCATTGTCCAAAATTAAGAAGGCAATCAGAGCGAGTTTTCTTATTTTTCAATGAGTGGCACTTTTTGATCTAAAATGTAAATTTTAAACTGATAACAGACACTTTTAGTCATATCTGTCACACCATTTATTGGATTAAGGTGTGGTTGATTCCTACACATCACAAATGAATGATGGATCATTTTCCTAAATTAAAGAAATAATCAGAATTCATTTTCTCAGTTTTTAGTATTTCACTTGTTCCTTTTTTTAATTTATTGTTAATTTAATATAAAAATACACAATTAAAGTCATAACGTTCACACTGTGCTTCAGATTTAGGTTCGGTTGATTTATACATTTTACAAATGACTTATTGATCGTTTTCCTAAATTATCAAATCAATGCTAAATTTTTTTCTCAGTTTTCAATATGTCACTTGGTTTTTTACTAAAAATGCTCTAAATTTTAATTAAAAATAGACACTTGAAGTCATACTATTTACATATTCATGATATTTTTGTACATTATTCTATCAGGTATACTGCCCATTCATTTCTAAATGAATCTATATCATCTTGTGAATATGAGTCTTTTAAAAAATTATGGTTGTACTAAAAATATATAAATACAAAAAGAATTAATAAATATTTTAAATGAAATAGTAATTATCTTTGAAAATACCTCTTCAGGGATGCTGGTTTGTTTGTGAAATATGATCTATTTCATAAATTTATAAACATAATAATTGAGGTCTTCTTCATTTGTTTGTTTCAAACACTAATAAAACATTGAAAAAAATAAGTAATTTTTTTATATCTATTTGGATAGTGAAATCTTATTATATATACCCGAATACTTATCTAGTCATAGTACTTGTGATGTTTCTTGTCCTTTTACCTTGGCCTCCTTCCATGATGTAGACGATATTCACGCACCGCCCTATCATAATGGAATCCTCATTAAAAGATAATATAAATTATATAACTAGATTTTTAGTTCTAAAATGTTCAATGTAGTGTATTAAAAATTGAAAAATTCCATCATGTGTGGTCAGTTTATTGGATATCAATGCATTTAATCCAAGAAATAAATCTTTAGAGTATCCAAATTTATTGCAATGAGAATCCAATTCTTCCTAATAACACAAAAAATAATAATTACTGAAATAAATTAAAATATATTTGATATGATTAAATTTTAGATTTTTACCCTTATATATTTGGTATTAAGAAGAGTCTCTCATCTGTAATTTTTCTGTTAAACGATTTGAGAAGGCCTTCCACAATTTCACCGTCTATTGGATTTTATTATTTTTTGTTCTATAGAGGTGATGTCAGAAATAATGATTCCAAATTTTTGTTCATGGAGAAATCCCTTCAATTTTTTTTTATATATACACCTTTAAAAAATATGAAATTTATTTAGTCAAAATTGTCATAGTATATCAGATTTTGGAAAATCAAATCATTAAAACATAACTCATGTATTTATTTACAACTAAGCTACCTATCCAATCATACACCAGTATTTCACTTACATTTTCAACACTAATGAAATTTATATCTTCCAGTTTTTATATATTTTCATCAAAAACAATTGTTTGAGTACCACCATCATTCAACTTCATATTCACATTAGCCTGCAATGATAATAAATGTGGATTTAGAATGGGTGGGATTAAGGTGCTTTTGGTTGATTGTTTCAATCTGTTGGTTGATCCTTGAGTTTGAGTTATTATTTCTTTTCACCCCCTTCCCAATGTCCTTATATGATGAAATTCATCATTTTAGACCATGTTTCATTAGATTTTAAAGGTTCATCTTAAAAAAAATTAAATGAATACCACATTGTCGACAAGTTTTTTTATAATTTGTGACAGCCATGTGATGAATGTTCCATGAGATTGTTCAACCGTATGATTATATTTATGATCAATTGGAAAAGGTAACTTGACAATTGGCTAATGTGCAACATTAATCAACACTTTTACATGAACTGTTGGAAGTGGTCTGCTATGTAGCATGGAATTCTAGATATTAAACATTGTATCCCTCACTACAAGGTGATGGGTGGGTATTGATAGATATAAATAGTAGTCATTTTAACACTATAGAATCTCAGTACCGGAAAGGTATCAGTGTCTATATGATTCTCAATTCATATAAACAATTATTAGAACATTTATTACCTCTACTAAAATTGGTTTTGAGGGGAATTGCATGCCTCAAAGATGGTGGGGTGGGAAAGGATTTTTACATGCTGGTTGTTCTGGAGTTACTTCTTTTCTTCCCCCCCCCCCAACATCAAATTTGTTATGATATCTCTCTAACATTGAATTTTTTATTTAATTATTGATACTCTTTATCGCATTATTTTCATTTCTTCACTTTGGTCCTCTTTTTTTTCTCAAAAAAATATTTGGGGTGTCAACCGAAAACTCGCACCTCTGACGGGGAAAAACTTTCCTGGCTACTTTAAGCCCACTGAAGGTATGTCTACATCTAGATTGGTAGTTTTTGATTCCTGTGACTACTTTATATATAAAATATAGAAAAATAAGTATTTATTGTTATGTAATATATATTTAAATAAAAACAAATATTTATTATGTCATACTTACACATGTTTCCAACACTTTTTATGTGTTTTAATCTATTAGTATCCTATCTTTTTACACTTGCCTCCTTCCATGGAACATGGCATGGGATGGATGTGACTTTGGATTGGGATTCATCAATTTGTATATAAATAGAGAAACATAGTTATTGTGTGGTTTTATTTCACATAAAATTATTGGTGTAGATTTAAAATACGTACCAATGCTTTTTCAAGTGAATCGTACCCCATCCTTGCTTTATAGTAGGGGTACGTTGGTTTTACTGCGTGTTGCTTATTTTCATCACTTAGTTGTTCTTTCATAAATAAAAAACTGTCAATCAAAGTGATTAATACCAGTATCATCAAACAACATAGTACCAAACATAATGTACCTGAAAAGACTGTTATGTATGACGACTAGTAAATGCATCCCACGCACCATGGGTTATCATGTGTGCATAAAGAGGAGGTGAATGTGGTTTTACTTTTCCTTCAGCATATTTAGGATAATATCTCATTAAAATTGTGTCAAATACTCTTTGACTCTTTCCAGAAACACTTAATACATAGTCATTGTGCGATTCATCTACTATAAATGTACTCTACAGGGGATGATGAAGAGTAAGTCAATGTTTCATTATTTTATTTTTTTAGTAAATTAACGAAATGATATCATAATTTTACCCTAATATCTTCCAACATTAGTGTCTTAGGATTTGTGAAAACGTAGTTCGAAAACAATACATCAATCAGTATGTGTTTCCAAGTGATAATTCCAATGTAACTACTAAATATGGTCTTATTTGGGTTAACATGTTGGCCCCACTTATTCTATCTGACATCATATTTGATGCCTTTCACTTTTTCCTTATGTATTTTTATAACGCTGTCAAACTACGGTGCTCTTGTTTTTTTTACATTGCTTTTAAATACTCGTAAAATTCAAGGGAAATATTTTTCTTAATTTTCTTTGAGAGATTACAAGAACGCAGTTTCTGACGGCACCTGATTCCGAGGCCCGGTGAGCCCGGAATAATTTTCCGAAGTTTAGCTCGTGTACGTTCAGTGAACGAACGAGTGGGTTTTTATAACTTTTGATCTGGTTCTCGGAATTGAAATCCAGGGCCACCGATGAAACCGAAGCGCCAATAATTGCTTTAATAGACCTTTTCCAGAGTTGCGTTTGCTCAAGAAGAGTTGTTTAGTTTTGTGGATAAAGACTTCCGAGAAATAAAATTTGTGCAACTAATTTTATTTCATTAAAGTGGTTAAAACCTAAGGATATAGGTTGGGTGAACCTAACTACCTAAGTGAAGTTAAATGTGAGATGGGTCCCACACGAACCCCACCCCTTCAAATTCCTTAAAACTACTCTAACTCCCCCATTAAGTGGGTGACCTCTCATATTCCTTAACTCCTTAACCCCCCTTTAATGTGAGACCACTCACCTCCTCTCTCACTTCTTAAATCATGCCAACTCACTTAATTAATTAAGTGGTGTAATTCAATTTTTTAATTTCAAACTTAAGTCATGAGTAATAAAATAATTGAATCACTTATTTTATTTTTGGTTGGAGCTTGTGGTGTTGAGAGGGGATTGGGAGAAAAAGGGGAGTCTTGAAGTTCTTCTTCTTCGTCGAAGAACGCGAAGAACGCGAAGAACACGAAGAATGCACCGATCTCCGATGAAGAATGCCGAATCCTTGGAGATCGACTACGTGACGCCATGTACTATGACGCCAACGAACCTCTCCTTCCACAACAACTTCTTCCATGACGATAAATTCTGTGACGAACATTCGCTCAACGAATTTGATGAGGTAGGGGATTTATTTGTTTGTTCGTGAATACTTCAGTCGCCATTTCTTCGTTTCAAATTGGCCCACCTGTTTCCGCAATAACGGGAGGAGGTCGGACCACACGAACACGACCGACCCTCCTCCCCCTTGTTTGTTTGATTATATTGTGGCACATAAAAAGGCGGCGCGGTGCCGTTGCAATGCGCAGAAACAATAGGAATGGGAAAGGATGTGTGGCGCCGTCGCGCCATGCTGATAAAGTCGAACAAGGTCGCGGCGCCGTCGCGCCGCACCGGAGAACCACAAAAAACATCATGGCTGGAGAGGGGTTGTGGCAGAGGGGCGTGACATTGTCACGCAGCGCCGGACGGACCAAGGCCGCGACTTTAGGCCGCGGCGGAGCAAGGACCGGCGACCAACTTCCGGTCGTCGGCGTCGGAGCAGGGGGACCGGACCGCGCCGGTCCCGTGGTGCAGTAGCTGGCTGGTCGGAGTGGGCCGGCCGGTCAGAGGAGGAACCAGGTGTTCGTAACCCCCGGCTGGCCGGACAACAGCGACCCCCCGCATGGGGGTCGCGGTTGCGAAACTGGGGGGCAGCGCCGCCCCCTCCAACCGCTTGGCCGTTTTGGCCAAGCCCTCTAGCCAGTGGACCGCGCGGGCAGCGCCAGTGCGCCGGGCCGGGCCGCGCCAGCTGGGCAGGGCCGCTCCCAAGCAGGCTAGACCCAGACTCGGGTCAGGTCGACCCGGTTCGGGCCGACCCAGGGGGTATCAGGCTGGGTCGGACCGGGCCCGAACCCCCTATTCGCAGACCTCTTACGATCTATTGCCCATATCATGGGCTATGGACCTCCGATCAACACACCTTCTACTGCGATGTGATCCTTGGACTGAGATGGTTGTTTTGGTATATTACACTCAAGGTTTCGGAGTACTTTGGGTTTAGCTGGGTTGGTTCGAACACGAAACCAACCGGGCCCTCGGAGCGGAAACACTTATATCTTGAGCTCTGGACGTCTAATTGACGTGTCGTCGACTTTGTTGGATTCCTCTTGATGAGACGGATCTTTTTTCATACTTATCCTGAGATTTGGACGCAGTTGGGGTATGGTCGGGTTGTATTGTACCCGAAATCCAACCAGGCCCCTGGAACGGAAAAGCTGATAACTTTCAGACCGGACTTCCGTTTGACGAACCGTCAGTGGCATTGGTGATCACATTGAGAAACGGTCCCTATGAGTATACCCTATGAGAGTTAGGGGTACGGTTGAGATATGGTCGGGTTGGTTTTCCCATGAAACCAACCGGGCCCTTGGGACGAAAAGCCTAATAACTCACAGACTGGGCGTCCGATTGACGCACCGTCTATTGCATTGAGACCCCTATGATGAGGCGGTACTTTGAGATAATTCTTCATGGAACTTTGAGATACTTGGAGTATCGACTTGTAGCTCATGGAGAAGACCCTCCCGGAGATGAGCGTATGAAGTACGGAGACCGTGTAGCCGGCTGAGACCTGACGACTGCTTGACCGACTCGACTTGGAGTGAGTCGACTAGACCAGTGGACGGAGCACTAATTTGTTTGGGTGGAGACCCATGGCGGACGGAGAACTACAGTGTTTGGGTGCAGACCTGCGATACTCGTCCGGAGAGTACCTCTGCAGGCTATTTGGGGGGATGCGACGCTGTGTTTAGGTGGCATACACTGGCGGGAAGCACTACTGTTTTTGGGTGGATGACCCGCGGTACTCGACAAGAGGAGTACCCCAGCAGTCTTAGGTTAGTGAGCACTACCTCGGAGTCGTGACAGGATCATTGTACACTCCAGAGATGGGGCTCTTCAACAGTTACGGTTTCGATAATGAAAATCCTGGTTTGAGCTGAGTCTATGACCTTTGTGTTTACCTCATGATTGAGATGGGTCACTTGATAACTTAGGTATATGTATGGGCATATACCTGGGTAGTGGTTTTCCGTTGATTTCATAATCATTGTGTTTCCTCATGATTGAGATAGGTAACTTGATAACTTAGGGATTATACCTTAGAAGGGTTATTTGTTGTGATTCTGCTTTGTGGTTATCCTTGTTGGATTTAGAGAGACCTTGAGGGTCTCAGGGTCTCTACTCAGTATCGTTATACTCACCCCTGCATGAGCTATGCCCGCACCTCGTTTTGTTGGTTGCAGATGACGGGCAGTGCTGACGGAGACCGAGTGTTCGAAGACTGGATGGTACCCGGAGGTGGACCTCACGACGAGTCAGTATCCAGAGGTGGACTTCACAGAGAGACGATACTCGGAGGAGGTTGACGGGCAAGAGTGTTGTGGAGGCTATTTGTACCTACCCTTCAGGTAGGATCTGTGGTGGACGATCCAGGAGCTGCGCTATCTGTACCTACCCTTCAGGTAGGATCCGTGGTGGATGATCCAGGAGCTGCGCTATCTGTACCTACCCTTCACGTAGGATCCGAGGAGGATGACCCAGGAGCTACTTCCTTTCTTCCAGCTGTTGTCTTTTTCTGTTGTACTTTTGTTCAGTTGTAGTTATACTTTAGATTGGGTTTGTATTCTGTCCCATTTAGTTTTTTGCACTTCCTTTTGTACTTGTGTATTACTTCCACTTGTACTCTATGGTGTTTTTTTACTTTTATAAAGGAAATTCCTTCCCAGTTATCAGGAATTACGCCATTGGTGCTAGTCGTCAGACCCTGGCCTATGGAAGGCGGGCTTGGGGTAGTCATGGTACGTGCCCTGAGGAAGGGTCGTGACAAATTGGTATCAGAGGAGTCAGTTCTACAGTAGAACCTAAGACTCTGATATTTTATTTCTGTGAGGAAATAGTGTTAAGGGTACCGAGTGTGGTTTTCAGTTTAGGGAGTCCAGTGTTGGTGTGGTAGCCGACGTATCCGTACACCAGGACCCTGACTTATGATGTCAGACTTTGTGCATGAAAACACTGATTGCATGTGTGTTTTCAAAAGTTTTAAAGTCAGCTCAAACGAGGTCAGCTCACCATGTATAAATCGTTGACCTTGTCACATCTGTTCAGGATGTCTCAATGCAAACATTCAGTTGGAGTTTCTGAGAGAGTACTCGATGACGGCTCACTGAGCGATGAGGCTCTGGTGTAGGGCCCTTTTTACTATGTAGGCACCCTAAGGTGGTGTACCAGAAACACCACCACCTGTTGGGAAGCAGATGCCACCAGTCATACTAGTGTAAAGTGTACACTGGCAGAGCACGTTGCATGAGTTCCAGCAGCAGAGACCTCCAAGGTTGCGAGGTGAGGCAGATTCCCAGACAGCAGAGGACTGGCTGGAGGCGATTGCTAGAGTTTTACGCCTAGCTGAGACACCAGTGGAGTGGACGGTAGACTTGGCTACTAGTGTTTTCCAGTGAGTGACCTTAAGGATGGTCCGCATAGTTATGAGGCTTCGGTACAAGGACTGATGCCTGAGATAGTGCCTTCAGGTAGTGTGTCGACTATACATCACTACCTGTTGGTCAGCAGTTAAAACCGGCAGTACCGGTAGGTGACACATGTAGGATTACTGCCTTACATGTGTTCCAACATCAGATACCCTCAAGTTACGAGGTGATCCCGACTCACAGGCGGCTGAGGACTGGCCTGAGGAAGTGGTTGAGAGTTTTCTAGAGCTTTTATAGCTTCGGTAGGATTACGTGTCGGTACCTGAGAATTCATCAAGGCGTACAGAACATTCCAGGTACCCGATGAATATGATTTGATCAGTTCTATAGAGCTTGGGCCTCTGAGCATGGTGTGTTTAAGGATATTCGAGCCATCACTTTTTCCTCTATGCTTTCCTACTCACGTTAGGGTGCTAGAGAGAACCTTGAGGTTGAATGTTCTTTGGCTGAACGAATATAGCTAGAGAATGTTAGAAGTTGGAACGCAGCGAGCTGGTGCCAGTCTCAGAGACTTGGGTGTGAGAATGATTCAAAAAGAGGAAATGTTAAGGACAGATGAGTCTTTGAAGCAGCAGACGTGGAGGCAGAGCTAGTAGAGCAACATGAGGTGGTGTACATCTTAACATGTTACACTCACCCTCCTTTGTAGTCCCCGCTAAGCTCAGGGAGCGGGAGGGCAGGGGAAGAGATTTGTTGCATGCGGTCAAGGAGTTTGACCCAATGGCTCTAAGAATGATTCAAGGGACAGTCTGTGTCCATTACTAGCTTCCGTAACAGCAAACTTTGATATGAATCATTCCTTCCTTCCACGAATCTTGTCCCATACCTAGAGTTTATGGTAAGCCGTAGACTTGGCCCTCACATATGGAGATACCTTGTAAGGAGACTCGATAATCACACTTACGCCGACAGTGTGATCTGACCCAGGAGGCAAGAGTTTCTGTAGGAATCTCTTGGTGCCAGTATCAAGGCCTTACGACGTTGGTCTGAGTATGGATTGGATCCACAGTTCATACACAAATTGACGGTATTAGGCAAACATCGGGATGGTTTTTCCTTGGTCGGAGAAAAAGTAAACCCCAGGCAGCACAGGATTAACTCTTGCATAGGAAGGTGTAGCCGATCACTTTTGAATCGGACAACTTCACCCACGTGGCAGCAGGAGTTTTGAGTTTCATTTCTAATCAGGAGCGGACTAGTTCCAGGCATAGAGGCCTTTGATCTTTGTGTTACCAGCTTCCTTGTTGTTGATGTTATTGTATGTGGTTGTTGTGTGTCTTGTAATACGAGCTGCAGTAATAAAAGACACTTATCTTTGTGACATTTACTTACCTGCCCTTTTTGGTTTGATTGATACTAAGAGGTTCCGGTTAAAAACTGTTGACTTGACCCTCACTTTTGAGATTCTTACTAGAGGAGACCCAGTGACCACACACTGATGCCGACAGTGTGACTCAACCCTTGGAGGCGAGAGTAACAGTTGGACCTCTTGGTAGTATCATCAATTCCTTATGATGTCATCCATGGCATGGATTAGTGCCATTCATGATAGGATTGACTATTTTAGGCAAAGAACATGGTTCATCCATGGGATGAGATCGGATTTATCTTATCAGAAAAGAAGAAATCTTAGCGCTTCTTGTGGGACCAGAAATGGTCCAGGCCACGACAGAGATGGTCCAAGCCACGACAGAGAAGGTCCAGGTCATCCAAGAGCGGATGAGAACAACTCCAAGCTGATAGAAGTCTTATGTTGATAGCAGACAGAACCACTGGAATTTGAGGATGGTGACCACGTTTTCTTACGGGTCTCACCTCGATGAGGTCTATGGTGATGTGGCCAAGGTGGAAAGTAATCTCCGAGGTTTAACAGACCTTTTCAGGTCCTCGGCAGGGTAGGCGAGGTTGTCTACCGCTTGACCCATCCACCTCAGTTGCACTGGGTGCACGACGACTTCCACATATCTCAACTGAGGAGATAAGTGCTTGATCCGACGCATGTCATCGACCATGGGGAACTGGACTTTGGCAATGGGGTGACTTTTATGGGGTTCCAGTAGAGGTTGAGGATTGACAGGAGCGGATCCTATGAGGATGGTCGATTCCTTGGGTGCGCTTTACTGGCAGTACGGGAACCTCCAGGTGAGCATATGGGAGCATAAGGCTCAGGTGCGTTCTCAGTACCACTTTTGTTTCCCTAGTTTGTGTTAAAGCTTTATGGGGATGTAAAGACCTTAGGTGGGAGTAATATAAATACTCTTAAAATTCAGGGGAAATTTCTTTCTTAATTTTCTTTGGAATTTTACAAGAACGCAGTTTCTGACGGCACCTGATTCCAAGGCCCGGTGAGCCCGGAATAATTTTCCGAAGTTTAGCTCAGGTACGTTCAGTGAACGAATGAGCGGGTTTTTCTAACATTTGATCCGATGATTGGAATTGAAATCTGGGGGCACCAATGAAACCACAGTACCAATAATTGCTTAAAAAGACCTTTTCTAGAGTTGCGTTTCTCAGGATGGGTTGTTTAGTTTTGTGGATAAAGACTTCCAAGAAATAAAATTTGTGCAACTAATTTTATTTCTTTAAAGTGGTTAAAAACTAAGGATGGAGGTTGGGTGAACCTAACTACCTAAGTGCGGTTAAATGTGAGGTGGGTCCCACACTAACCCCACCCCTTCACATTCCTTAAACCTACTCTAACTCCCCCATTAAGTGGGTGACCTCTCATATTCTTTAACTCCTTAACCCCCCTTTAATGTGAGACCACTCACCTCCTCTCTCACTTCTTAAATCATGCCAAATCACTTAGTTAATTAAGTGGTTTAATTAAATTTTTGAATTTCAAACTTAAGTCATGAGTAATAAAATAAGTGAAGCACTTATTTTATTTTTGGTTGGAGCTTGTTGTGTTGGGAGGGGGTTGGGAGAAAATGGGAGTCTTGAAGTTCTTCTTCTTCGTCGAAGAACACGAAGAACGCACCGATCTCCGAAAAAGAACGCCGAATCCTCAGAGATCGACTATGCGAAGCCATGTACCATGATGCCAATGACCCTCTCCTTTCGCAACACCTTGTTCCACGATGATAAATTCCACAACAAACCTTCACTCAATGAATTCGGCGAGGCAGGAGATTTATTTGTTTGTTCGTGAATACTTCAGTCGCCATTTCATCGTTTCAAATTGGGCCACCTTTTTCCGCAATAACGGGAGGAGGTCGGACCGCACGAACAAGGACAACCCTCCTCCCCCTTGTTTTTTTTATTATATTTCAGCACATACAAAGGCGGTGCAGTGTCGTTGCACCGCGCAGAAACAATAGGAAAGGGCAAGGATGTGCGGCGTCGTCGCGCCGCGCTGATAAAGTAGAACAAGGTCGCGGTGCCGTCGCGCCGCGCTAGAGAACCACTAAAAACACTGCGGCCAGAGCAGGGCCCTGGTGGAGGGTCACAACATTTTCGCACTGCGCAGTACGGACCAAGGCCGCGGCTTTAGGCCACGGCAGAGCAGGGACCGGCAGCCAACTTCCGGCCGCCGACGTCGGAGCAGGGGGATCGGCCTGCGCCGGTCCCATGGTTCAGTAGCCGGCCGGCCAGAGCAGGGCGGCCGGTCAGAGGAGGAATCGGGGGTTCGTAACCCCCGGCTGTCCAAACAGCAGTAACCCCCCCGCATGGGGGCCGCGATTACGAAACAGGGGGGGGCAACGCCGCCCCCCCAAACCGCTCGGCCGTTTCGGCCGAGCCGTTTGGCCAGCGGACCGCACTGGCCGCGCCAGAGCACTGGGCTGGGACGCGCCAGCCTGTCCGGCCCACGCCCAAGCGGTCCGGACCCGGGTCGGGTCGACCCGGGTCGGGCCCACCCAGGGGGTATCGGGCCGGGTCGGACCGGGCCCGAAACCCTATTCACAAACATCTTATGATCTTTTTACCATATCATGGGCTATAGATCTCCGATCAATGTACCGTCTACTACGATGTGATCCTTGGAACGAGACGGTCGTTTCAGTATATTACACTCATTGTTTCGGTGTACTTTGGGTTTAGCCAGGTCGGTTCGAACCCAAAACCAACCGGGCCCTCGGAGCGGAAACACTTATATCTTGATCTCCAGACGTCTGATTGACGTGTCGTTGACTTTGTTGGATTCATCTTGATGAGATGGAACTTTTGGCATACTTCACTTGAGATTTGGATGCTATTGGAGTATAGCCGGGTTGTATTGTACCCGAAATCCAACCGGGCCCCTAGAACGGAAAAGCTGAAAACTTTCAGACCGGACGTCCGTTTGACGAACCGTTAGAGGCATTGGTGATCACGTTGAGAAACGGTCCCTATGAGTATACCCTATGAGATTTCGGGGTACAATTGAGATATGGCGAGGTTGGTTTGCCCACGAAACCAACCGGGCCCCTCAGACGAAAAGGCTAATAACTCACAGACCGGGCCTTCGATTGACGCACTGTCTATTGCGTTGAGACCCCTATGACAAGGTGGTCCTTTGAGATACTTCTTCAGGGAACTTTGAGATACTTGGAGTATCAACCTGTAGCTCGTGGAGCAGACCCTCCCAAAGACGAGCGTACGGAGTACGGAGACCGTGTAGCTGGATAAGACTTGACGACTGCTTGACCGACTCGACTTGGAGTGAGTCAACTAGCCCAGTGGACGGAGCACTACTTTGTTTGGGTGCAGAGCCATGGCGGGCAGAGAACTATAGTGTTTGGGTGTACACCCGCGGTACTTGTCCGGATAGTACCTCTACAGGCTATTAAGGGGGATGCACTACAGTGTTTGGGTGGCATACCCCGGCGGGAAGGACTACTGTGTTTGGGTGGCTAACCCGCGGTACTTGATAGGAGGAGTACCTCGACAGTCTTAGGTTAGTTAGCAGTACCTGGGAGTCGTGACAGGATCACTGTACACTCCAGAGATGGGGCTCTTCAACAGTTACAGTTTCGATAATGAAAATCCTGGTTTGAACTGAGTCTATGACCTTTGTGTTTACCTCATGTTTGAGATGGGTCACTTGATAACTTAGGTATATGTATGGGAATATACCTGGGTAGTGGTTATCCGTTGATTTCATAATCATTGTGTTTCCTCATGATTGATATGGGTTACTTGATATCTTAGGTATAAGTATGGGCTTATACCTAATAAGGGTTATCTATTGTGATTCTTCTTTGTGGTTATCCTTGCTGTATTTAGAGATAACTTGAGGGTCTCGGGGTCCCTACTGAGTACCGTTATACTCACCCGTGCATGGGCCATGCCTGCACCTCGTTGTGTTGGTTGCAGAAGACGGGCAGTGCTGACGGAGACCGAGTGTTTGAAGACTGGACGGTACCCAGAGGTGGACCTCACGACGAGTCAGTATCCGGAGGTGGACTTCATGGAGAGACGATACTCAGAGGAGGTTGATGGGAAAGAGCGTTGTAGAGGCTATTTGTACCTACCCTTTAGGTAGGATCCATGGTGGATGATCCAGGAGTTGCGCTATCTGTACCTACCCTTCAGGTAGGATCTGTGGTGGATGATCCAGGAGCTACACTATCTGTACCTACCCTTCAGGTAGGATCCGAGGATGACAACCCAGGAGATGCTTCCTTTCTTCCAGCTGTTGTCTTTTTCTGTTGTACTTTTGTTCAGTTGTAGTTGTACTTTCGATTGGGTTTGTATTCTGGCCCATTTAGTTTTCTGCACTTCCTTTTGTACTTGTGTATTACTTCCGCTTGTACTTTGTGGTGTTTGTTTACTTTTATAAAGGAAATGACTTCCCAGTTATCGAGAATTACGCCTTTAGTGCTAGTCACCAGCACCTGGCCTATGGAAGGCGGGCTTAGGGTCGTCACAGCACAGGCCCCGAGTATGGGTCATGACATCGCTAGTATTTTGTTTCCTACCGTTTCCTTGGTTTCAACATCATCAATATGTTCCTCCAGAGCGCTAGCATCGGCATGTGAAAATGGTGGTTATACCTGTGCATTAGGAGCAGTAGGAGTAGGTTGAGAAACTTGTTAATCCTCTTCACTATGAGCAATATAAGGTTGATAGACTTTTTGATTCTATGCACTAAGAGAAGCATCAAGTTGGGAGACATGTTGTTCCTATGCATTTAGAGGTGAGGTTGGTTGAAAGACCTATTTCGCCTTAGTATTGGGAGCATAATCTTGTAGATAAGTCATTATATGTTGAAGTGGTTTAACATTTAATTTAAATTACATGGAATAAACATTGAACAGGTAATAACATAAGTCAACACGATGTATATTAAAAAATATATATAACATGATTATTGAACTCTCTTTTATTAAAGGATGAAGGGATTTGACCCCTCTATCGAGTATCAAAATCCCTTAATTCTTGTATCCTATGACATAAAAAATGTTATCTACATTGGGACTGCTGTAAAATGATTACAGCATCCCAATGAAAAGGGATATCTTCTGTTGAATTTTCAATTGACCCTTCAGTGGTTTTTGTCAATTACCAAAAAATTTACCATCTTTGGTTTGTAGCATCTTGAACATAAAATATTTGTACTACCTCTGATTCCATTAAAAATAGTTTTCCTTTTTACTCTTTCTTACTAAAATCAACTTTCATGAATCCCAACTCATTAATTTTAATATAACTCCTATTATCAACCCAGTTATATTGAAAAATAGGCACCTTGAAATTAATATAATCCAACTCCCATATTTGTTTTATGATGCCAAAGTATGACATATTCGCATAAATTGGTTTTCTGTCCTTAGGACTAGAAACATGCATCGCTTCAGCCAGAAGTGCAACTTTACTATTCTACGTGGTACTACCTTCATCATTGTCATTAGTATAGAATGTATAATCATTAATTACATAAGAATTATAAGATAATACACACACACTTGGTCCTTCAGCTAGCCATCAAAGTCATTCTGAAATTGAGTCCTAATTTTTATTTGACTCCTTAAATATATGGTTCTGAAACCATCCTATATACTGTCAATTATGTGTATTTGATATCCATTTTTCAGCCCTTGATGGATTCAAATTCCTAATAATTTCTTTGTAGGATTAAAAAAATGGGTCAACCTGCAAAATTTAATGCAAAACATAGAGGTGGGCCTACTCCCGATCTGTAATATTTATTGTGAAAACCTCTCTTCCAGAAATTCCTTCAACTTCAAGCCTCCCTGGGTGATGAGATTTTGGTATACCAATGATTTCCAAATCGAGTAGGTATTTGGTACAGAATTAAATGACTTCAACCACAATATATCGGTCTTCAATACAACACTCTGGCTGACTTCAATTTTTGACATACCCTTTCAAAATATTCATATACTGTTCAATGGGGAACATCCATCTATAGTGTACAGGACCACATAGTCGAATCTCTCTCACCATGTGAACTATAAATTGTACCATCATATAAAAGAATATCGGTGGGGAGAATATTTCTAATTCACATAATATGATAACAATTTCTCTTTCCATACTTGGAAATTTTTCCAGGTCTATAACTTTGTTGCATATAGCTTTGTAGAAGAAACAGAGCTTTGTTAATGTATAATGGACATTCTTGGGAAAATGTAACGTAAATCTATATGAATTTGATCTTGTATAAAAATGTGGAATTCATGTGATTTTAGACCCTATAACTTTAAAATGTCCATTGTCACGATGTTCTTGATATTCTATGAATGCCCCACTAGAACCTTTATGCCATTCAATAAGTTGAAAAACTGATATATCTTCTTACTAGAAAGAGTGTAAGAAGCTAGTGGAAGAAAACTTCAATTTTACCCTTACTAGAGCCATCTCTTCTTATATTCTGATGTTAACCATATCTTAACTAGCCTTAATAAAATCTTTTTTTTGTTAGGTGCATTTTGAAATGTGTTGATGACACAGTTGCATACATTTTTTTAACATGCATAACATCAAGAAAGTGTCTCATGTATAGACAGTTCCAGTATAGCAATTCAAAAAACTGATCTCTTCTTCCAACTAGTTTTTGTAAGGTTTTTTAAAAACATTTTAATAAAATTAATGTCCACATATTTTACTTTCTCAAAAATTTGATCACTTGTTAGTGGAGATAGTGTTGTACGTTCTTCTAAACTTCCATCGAATGATGTCATCCAAGATCGGTACTTATGTCATCGGGGTAGAAGTATACAATGTCCTAGAGACACAGTTTTCGATGAATGTTTCAACTTAATTGACTATGTACCATTTCTACAGATGGGAAACCCATGAGTTCCTTTAATGATATATATTGTAAAATTTCTATATGTAGGAAATTCATTTATCTTTTCGTACAACATATATCTCAATGTGAAATATTTATTTCTATAATCATGATACAATGTAACACCTGAATCCCACAATAACTTCAAATCCTTGATCAATAGATCCAAATAAACATCAGTATCATTACCCAGTTGTTTTGTCCTGATATAAGCATAGATAGCATGATGTGTTTTCATATCATTTATAACCATGGTGGAAAGTTATAATTTACCAACATAATCATCCATATACTATGAGTATCGATTTGAAAACCAAAAGGATTCACTCCATCTGTAGATAACGCAAGACAAAGGTTTCATGGATCGTTTCCAAAATCAGGATACTCTTGATCAATTCTCTTACACTAAGGAGAGTCTATAGGGTGATGTAGTTTCCCATATTTATTTTTTCTATCTACATGCCATGTCAATTTCCCTATAGTCTCCTCATTTCCATATAAAACCTAAACCTTGGAATGATTGGAAAGTACCATACAATTTTCTTAGGACCAGATTCATCATTCTAGTATCAAGATGCACCACACTTTGGTAATTTTCTAAGTGATTTCTGGTCCTTTTGAAATATTATATAGTCATTTGTGCAGGCATGTATTCTTTCATAGATCATACCCATCAAGCATAGCATTTGTTTGGAACTGTATGTTCAGATGAAGAGCTCATTATCTCCTGGGATCATTTCCTTCAAGAGAGTAAGTAATTCTATAAAATAAGTGTCACTCTATCCATTGACTACATTCAAATTATACATCTTTAGTGCAACTAAAAATTATATATATTTAGTGCAACCACCATACAATGACATGTTTACACAACTCTTCAACTTCTGAAACAATTTTGGGCAATCATGATGTTCATCTTCAACAATCATTATCATTTCCTCAATGTAATCTTCATTATCATTTATATCTGAAATCATGTCCTCGATATAGTATTCTTTATTGTCCACACTTGTAATAATATAAAATGATCTGTAAAATAAACATGTATCCCATACACTAGCTACATTCTATTTTTTCCCATGTTTATTCCAACATTTATAACTTTGATCTATTCTGAGACAGATCAATTGTTCTTCTAACTCCTATAGAATAACTTGTTTTTAATAACAACAGCATAAACACCGATAAACGATTTGAGAAGGGTCATATACATGATCTTTTGAAAAATTTATTAACTCTTTCACTCTATCTCCATACTCTTTTGTCAAACAATTGGAATCCATCCATTATTTATTCATATCCATCCTATTTTATTCGATGATATTAGTATTTAACAAAATAAATATAAAATATGTTGATATAGTGTAATGGTTTTCCTAATTCTATAAAAATCTAAAATTAAAAGTTTGTGAAAAAACTACAGTTCAAATTTCCTTTGAAAACTATTTAGAAATCACACATGAAATCCCATTAAAAAAACAAACCATTTACAAAAATTCCTCTTTAAAATAACACACTATTTTTAAAATAAATCATTCAGTTCCAAACACTCTTTCACAAAACCACAATTCCTTTTTTTTAACATTCAAGGGATATTTATGACCCAACAATACTAATCATTTAAAATGAGTGAAAACCCTATAAGAAACATTTCAAAACACTTTAATCATTTTAAAAGAGCCATGTAGGAATTTTCACAAATACATAGATCCCAAGAGAATAATTTTTTAAAAGATACATAGAAAACACCTCGATTCATCACAAATTGGTCAGTGTTGTATGATTCCATCACATTATTCCAAAGGTCAGTGTAATAATAATAATTTCCATAATCATTTGATATTATGATCACCACCACTGGATATCTCTTATCCATGCTTCCATTGTCCAGTTATATCAATTATCCTTCACCATAACACCAGAGTCCCAATGGATATACTACATAGTCGGTGACCACACTCACAACCATGAAACACTCGTGTTTGAGTTTACTAAAAACATTGTATTGTCCAAATGATCATTGCATTACACCAAATAAATTGGTCGTACACCCCAAGAACAATGTATATGTCTCTCACATGAAGTACTATTGGTTCCTTCCTTTATAAACACACCTAATAAAATCTATAATCATGAACCCAACTACTAGATTGAGAGGGCTCCCAACACTTCACTTCTCAAATCCAATGCATCCACATGCCTACCCACAAAGGTGTATTTTTATATAATTATCTCTTGGTGATAGAATACCCCTACAAGCCCAGTGAATTATAAAATCATCCACACCCATCCATGATCCTGACAAATAGTAGTCCCCCAGCTCCCACAATAAGACCTGATAGATAAAATCTTGTAGAAATTTCTTCTTCTCCCCTTTGGGGGTTTGGAACACCTTCCCCTAAACTTTAACCTTGAAGAGTGTCAAACAAAACAATGATAGCAATGAAAATTGGGAAAGATATTATATGATATAAGATAAAACGAGCACAAATTAGGTTGAGGATAATTTTGAGAAAGAAAGGTAAGAAGATCAATGAATAATGGAAAAGAAATAGAAGATGAGTGGTTCACTATTGAGGAAGAACCACTAAAATATCAACCAATACTACCCTTTCAAGGGAGTGAAAGTACATGAGAGTAGAATGAAAAATGAGAGAAATTTTTAGATTATATTAAGAAATAATAAATTAACATAGAATTTGTTGAGGCTATAGTGAACATGTCTACCTATGAAAAATTTATTAATGAAATGGTTTATGAAAAGATAAATCAAATGGAAATGCATAACATAACATTGATGGGTTATTGATCTATTATTGTATAAGAAGCCTATTGAATAAGTAGTGTGATCTTGTTAACTTTCCCATTCTAATTAATATTAGGTCTAATTAATTTGGTTAGGATTTGAGTGTATTATGAGTTAGCATGAATGTAATGACTTATGTTATATTTAAAATTTAAGGATTAAGAGAGATTAATCCTACTCAGGTTATGATTTAACTTTTAAATACTACATACTATTTTCCACTGAGTTTTCTTGAGGATTTCAATTTCAAGTTGCATAAGTTCAAATTCCCAATGGACTTTCTTTTAATGGACATGGAAAAAGAGAAGGTTCTTAAAATATTGTGAGGACCATACCCATAATGGTAGGTAATTGATATAAGTTCAATGTAATGGGCCAAACCTGTTTAGTTTTTTCTCTTGTAGAAATATGGTGTCTGAGGTGTTAGGGGAGGTCAAGGAAACTCATCCTCAACACTATGACAAATTTCTAGTTCTATGAACAGTGTTTCTGAGGCTGGTGAGTCAGAAACGGGGACACCAATATGGAGGCACTGAAATGCTGAGTCAGAAACGGTGTCATGAATAGTGATTCTATAACTTTTTTCATGAATAGCGTTTTCCGATTGGTGCCATTTCCTTTTTAAATTTTCTATTTTTCCGAGATTCATACAGTTTCTTCTATTTGACATTTCATTTGACGTAAAATAAATTAAAAGCCTTATTTTGTGGGATTTAAGGCCTATTCAAAGCCCATAACTCTTATATTAATTTTCTTAATGTTTGGAAAGCCTTTACTCAGTCAAAATGCATGATCTTTGACAGATCTTATCTTAATGGAAAATTCATCATATCTTAAACTATTTCCCATTAGAATATTCTAAAGTGCCGAGATATCTTTGTCCCTTGTTCTTCCTTCTTGTTCCCTGGTGCGAGACACTCGAACCTTTCCTTCCTTCCCACAGGATTCATGCATAGTGTTGTAGCCTTTTATTATGTCTTCCCTAGAGTTTCTTTCTGCTATATGTGAACCCCCTATTTTGGTGAAATCAATAATTGTTGATCCTTATTTAACAAAGGTTTGTTCTACCACTGTTCTTCTCAGTTCATGTATAGGTTTCTTCCCATTTCTCCTTTTCCATATTATGAAACGTGTTCTCTATGTTCCTAATGGAGCTCCATGGGTTGTTGGCTGTTGTGGTGATGCCTCTACATCTTCAGGTGGATGCAGTCTTCCAGGATAGGTGATTGTGATCCTCTATGTTGTCCTGTTCTCATTTAAAGAACATTGTAAACATTTTAAGGTATGGGATTTGTGGCTTATCTATCCTATTTATGTGTTGTAGTATATTTATCAAGTTTTATCCCACTAGATCATAATTTAATTTACATAATAAACATATGAACTATATTAAATAATTGGTTTCAATCGAATGTTGTTTCCTGTTGTTTTCATAGATTGTGTGTTATCTATGCCTTGCTATTTAGCATGTTTTTCTTGATGGAAATTGTAAATGAATGTAAAGTTGGGATTAATTGTAAATTAATTTTCTGAAGATAAAGGTTAATGTAAATGAATTTTGTTGTTTTTGTAACTTTATGATAATAAAATTGATGTAGTAAGCATATTAAATTAATTTTTGATAGATATGGTAGCTTTCTGGTTAGGTTACCCCTATTTGGAACCTACTAATAATTAATCTATTAATTAAAGATGTATTAAAAGGATGTTTATGCAATAAATATAATTACTTTAAGTTTTTTGAGTTACAATTTTTCTTTTAAAGTCTAAGAACCTTATTCTTTGGAGTATTGAGTGCACGTTGGGTGTGAAAACTAAATGCCTTGTTTAGGTCCAAGAGCCTTGTTTTTATTGTTTTTTTCTTGCTTCTTATGTTTTGGTGTGAGCTTGAGATGGATGATCCTTGAGGGTTGTTGTGGTATGTGGGGGCAGGGTGGCCCAATGGTTGTGGTGGAAGCAGTTGATGCCTAGAGTGGTGAGATGCATCGATTTATGCATGTGGGTATCAGGGAGGATACCAGAGATAATGAAATGGGTTGGATGTGAATGTTGGATTCTTGTTGAATCTTATTGTTTGTTTATCTACTTTACTTTTCCCACTACTTGATGAAAATGGTCTTTCTTACCCTTCTTTCAAAATATTTGAATACACAAGAGGTATTCCATGTTCTTTATGTGTTTAGCTTCTCGAGGATGGATGGGTCTATGCTCCTGCTATAGGTGGAAAAGACTCGATGGGTAGTTTATCTACTCACCCTGTTGAGCCCCTCGTGTTTGGTAGCATAGAATGTTTTCTTAAAATACCTAGAATTATGAAAAAATGATAATGTATTAAAGTAAAATATTGAATAAATGATTTAAACCCATGGGGTTAGAGCTTGGTGGAATGCAATGATGAGGTTAAAATTTAATAGAACTATGGATCTTGGTTAGAATGCTAATGAAATTTAATGTGGAATGATAATGGTTAATTAATGGTTAAATAATTAATTAACATAAAGTGAAACTAATAAAAAGAGATAAAGTAATATAATTTAGCTCTTTAAATGGTTGTGAGCTTATAGGATACCTAGTCTTAGCAATAAAAACTGAGAGTCTAAGAGACGATAGTTGTAGTTGAGTCTAATAATAGGTTATTCCCATAGTATGGTTGTGAGTTATAGTATATTCTATACTTTTTTTGTATCTATATGCTACCCTACCATGTCAGTTAGAGAAACTGACACCCTGGGTATTCTTAGACTTAGGGGGTGTTTTCCCTAATATTCTGATGGGAGGATGGATGGATAACTACCCCCTTTGTCCCCACTCTCTTATCATGGTATTTATTGTGCTGGTAGGCACATCAGTTATTTTTCCCCATATATGTGTGTAGAGGGATATAATGACTTTTGGTTTTTCTCACACGTATATTCGGGATATAGTTTCTATGGACTACTATATGTGTAACGTGTATAGGATATGACAGCTTGAGGATTCTTACTCAATGTATGGGATATAATGGATTAAGGTATAATACCTGACATGTGATACACAATATAAAATATGTGGTGGCTCTTAGAAACTACCTGGTTACTTTTGTTATGTGGGTGTAGTGGTTGTGTTTCATGAGGTGCATGTTGTGGTGCTACGCACAGGTGTATGTGGGTAATCAATTTTGGGGGGAGATACTTAAGACGTGCAATGTTGTGGAAAAGAAGAAAACCTATGGGGAAGTGGTAGTGGGGTACCCTTGATATTCTTATTATATTATTTACTCTTGTATGCAATACTTGGTGAGAGTATCCGTGGTGAGGCTGGGAACATAGTATACATGTTTAAGTGATGAGTTAGTTTCACTTGTTGTTCACTGTTCTTTATCACGATTTATTTACTTTTTCATGAGAGGATCTAGGGAGGATCCTACTGAGTATATTTTTATAGTCACCCTATGTATATATATAAATTGTTTTTCAGGTCACTTAGAGTAGTTTGAAGATCAGAATGGTTACTACTAGCTTGGAGTTGGAGGAGTTGTTCGAGCTTCGTGCTCACTTCCATTTTAATTTCTTTTGGTTCTTGTAGTTTTCCCTTTCATTTGTAGTATTTTTTTCATGAAATTATATATTTTCACTTGATATTTATTTTATATTGTAGTCTAAGTTGGAGTTAGTTGGTGTTTATCTTATCTCTCTCTTTGGAATTTGTTCTCTTAGAGGGAAATGCATCCCATTTGTGTGTTTACTATACCCTCGGTGCTAGTCTCCAACCCAGGGCCTACTAGAGGCGAGACTCCACTGGTGGAATCTCCACCTATACCAACACCTCCATACCAACGGTTTGAAAAAAAAATAGATTAAGTTACCTATAGCAATGGTTTAAAGAAACTATTGGTGTAGGGAAAAATATGGTGCTTTTTACTAACGGTTTTGCAAAACCCATTGGAGATTAGGGGTAATTTTACCAACGGTTTAACAAAACTATTTGTAATAGCTATTTTTCCAATATTTCCCTACATTTTTTAAGAATCGTTGGAAAAAAACCACAAATACTCCCCTGACCCACGAACATAATCTCTCCTCCGTCGAACCCATCTTCGAACAGATCTTTCCGCTAACCCATGAATATATCTCTCCTCTGTCAAACAGAATCTCTCCTCCATTTAACCCTACTTCCCGAGCCCAAACCCATGAGCCCACTTCCTGCATCTAATAGAATCTATCGTCAAACAAATCTATCCACTAAATGAGATCTCCTCCTCCAACAAGATCTCTCCTCCAACCCTACTTCCCAAACATGAACCCTACTTGGCGAGCTCACTTCCTCCATCGCGAGCTCACTTTCTCCAGAATGGATCTCTCTAAGATGCCAACCCTAATTCCTGAGCGCACTTCCTCCAAAACCCATCTCTAACATTTTTCCCTAAACGAGATTTCTCCAGCCTGTGAACCCTACTTCCCAACTGGTGATCTATCTTCAATTCAAGTAATTTTTTTTCACTTCAAATTGGTAAGTTGTAACCGAATTATCTCTTCTGTCTCCATTTATTTTATCTTTTTTCATTTTATTTTGCTGTAATATTCTTTATTTTACCCACTCTATATTATGATCCCAACACAAGCCATATATCATTTTAGGTTGTGGTTTTTTTATTTATCTTTATAGAATAATTTTGATTGATATTGAAGACTTCAATATAATAATGAGTTATTTTATCCATGGTTTATTTTACATTTAAGGTTTATTGAAATTATTTCATTGGTCAGACCTAAATAAAAGGGGAGGGTTAGGACTAAAGGCAGGGGATTTTCCTTGTAAGGGTTAGGATTAGAGGTAGTGTAAAGGGCAAGGGCTGGGGGGGTTTAGGATGGGGCTGGGGGTTAGGGCCAAGGGTACTGGTAGGGTTTAGTGATAAGGGGTTGGTGTTTGGTTTATGGGGGATAGGACCATGGTTAAGTTTAGGGGTCTAGGGTTAGGTTAAGTTTAGTTCAGGGTCGGGGTTGGTTTAGGTTGTGGTTTAGGTCTGGGGGGTAGGTTTAAGTTGGAACTAGGGGTTAGTGGAAAAGGGGTTGGATAGGGCCAAGGGATTAGGTTTAAAGTAGTGGTCATGGGGGTCATTTTAGTGTAGGGGATGGGGTATGTTTACTATGTTAAACCATCATTGGAGTATGTTGGATACCAAAAAGAGGCTACCTCATCAGTAACAAAAAAATCTGAATGATGTTCATAATAAAGAGTAGGCTAGGATAGTTCATATTTGTATGGATACAATGACCCTCAAAACCAAATGATCTTGGGCTAAGTAGTACCATCATGATTGAACTTCCTTTCATGAACCTCATGAAATGGATTCAATTGAAATAATTTTGGAATTTCTTATGAAGACTAATTAAATTTTGGGCATGAGGATGGAAAAACGTGAAGAATATCTTAAAGAGAAAGAAGATTTGACAAATAACCTATCCCAATATTTTATGAATTTAGCTTCCCTTGTGAGTAATTTGTGGTTACATTTTGATGTATGGAATGAAAAATAGGATGAAACGAAGGAGGTTTATAAAGTGAATGTTCTAGGTGAAAATAAGATTTATGAGGATGAAAATTGTTGCACATTTAGTGATATTTCTAGAAAAGATGAACATTTGAATCCTAAAGAAGAAAATGAACCCTCCCCTCAATACTCATTAGAAGAAAAATAAATGGAATCTCTCAAGTGCTAACATGAACAATAATAATGGAACATGACGAAATTAATTATTGAAATGGTGGTTGAGAATGGAGAAAATTCCAACGATGAAGATATATGTGTATTTAAATAGGACCAAAAAGATGAAGAAGTGGATAGGGAGTTGGACACCAGTGAACTAATTTAATTATTCAAGGAAGATGTTTTTCCAAAAATTGAAGAAGAAATAGTTTCTAAAATACAATAAACCATCAAAACACTAAAAAAGTAGAAGGGGGTGAAGCAATGGATGATGAATCCCTAAAAAAAGATGATGCCATTATGAAAATAGATTTTACATGTTTTTAAAAAGTGGAGAAAAAGGATGATGCAATTCAAGAAGTCATTACAGAATTTAAACGTAAGGAGAATGAATAAAAAGTAGGGGAGGAGGAGAAATGTACGAGGAATGATGAAATTTTCAAAGAATATCCTCTAACACTAAAATATGAAGTTATTATATTAGAATTCATATTTCTATCACAACATTTGAAGTCCAAGAGAAACAGGAAGAGGTGGTGAACAAATCCTTCAACAAAATATGGCCAGACTTTGAATTCTTGTTTCCTACAATAAATAAATCCAAAAAACTAGAATTCATCAAAAATTATTGTCATAGAGATGTAAAGAAGAAGAAAGAAACCATTCAGCCTAATCGAGTAGAATTTAAAAGCAGCATCAATACCGGGCCAGTTAAATTTTATTCATTCTCCAATTATGTGACACAAAGGTAAATGTTCTGTCTTAATAACCTTAATGAAAGAACATCTAGTAGGAAAACTGAGTTTTTAATTTATTTCTAGGAAATAGTTTTTTAAATTAGAGAAATATGTTGACATTTTTAAAATTCACATTCTTACATCTATTTGAAGTTTCCTAAAAATGATTATCAATATGATTTCTTATTCCTGATGTTGATTCATGGATACTTGCATCAAGTAAAGTGATTATTGATATTCATAAAATGACCCAATTGACCGATTTCATGTTTTCTGTTGCTGAGATGGTTCTTAGCCTATTTTGAAACATTATTTCTCATTCACTATTTCTTGAACAAACTAAGTGTATGAAAAACTATTATAATGTTATTTTATGTCTTATTAATGCATGATGATTTTAAGACATATTAAAATTAATGACACCATAGATTGATTTTAATTATTCCCATTTGACCTTGAGTCCAACCCTACATTTGAAATTTTTTTAAACTAGTAGAAACCCTTGTATCCCTTGATAGGTTGTCACAAATTAAGATTTTTTTCTTTACAACCCTTGTTCTTTGAGGTTAATTACATGTAATCACTTTATATTTAAATATTAAGAAGGGCATTTCAGGGTTCCATTCAGTGTGGGTTTCATAAATGAATGTGGTTTTGTGATTGGGTACCCTAGACCCAACTCGTTTATGTATATTGAATACCATTACATGCATATATTTTGATATATACATGTTTATATCTTACCAAAATTAGTGTTTGTACTTCTGCATCGACTATATTTATATAGTGACACCCTAAGATTACATTTCATATAAAAAGACTATAGAAGTTCCTAGGCTATAATGATAACCAACAGACACCATGATAGTAATCTTAAATATATGTAATATGGTTCTAATACATTAGGGTGATAGGGAAAAGATGATGTGTGACTATCATGAGTTAGTGGCTCATAAGACTTGAGAGTCATTCACATGCCATATATCATTTTAGGTTGTGATTTTGTTAAGGTTTTGTTGTGATTTATCTTTATAGAATAAATTTTATTAATATTGAAGACGTAAATATGATCATGAGTTAATTTATCTTTGGTTTATTTTAAAATTAAGGTTTGTTGAAATTATTTCTTTGGTCATACATAAATACAACTATAGAATTTTTGGCATACCCCAGGTGTCAACCTAGAGCTCGAGTGTTGGTAGGATAATTTGATGATCAATATTAAATAAATGAAATCACAAAAATCAATATCATACTATTACATGAAATATTAATTCAGACTAGATTTTTTTAGACAGCATTAGTGGTGTCATACTATCTTTTACTCCAACCTATTTAGGATTCCCATTAGAATCAAAGAAGATCTAACAAATAAAGGATTCAAGGAGAAATATATGAGTCACTTTTATCTAGATATTTTTAATAATGGAATGGCTTGGGACATCATAAAATTTATATAGAGGATGATGTATTTAATGGATCATGAAGTTTACTTCACAGACCTGAAATATTTCCCCCTTCATAGGAAGGAAATGATATAGCTAGGGGAAATTTTTATAGCATGGGATTCAGTATGATATCATTTCACAGGTTAATTCCCTTTTTGTGAGATTTTTTTATTTGATAAATCATGATCTCATCACTAAAGATAACCCATTGGAGGCCCCGATTCAAGGGAAATATGTTTCAGTACAATGATCTAGGAGTTCCAAATTAGGTGTTAATAAGTTGATATTAGGATTTCCACTAAGGATTCAGTGGTCATATCCACTTGTGATATAGACCACAATATCTGGACATCATTCTGATTAATTTTATTAAGAATTTTAGGGTTGAACATAATCTATTTCAGTGTTATTTTACCATAGTGGAGTACCAATCATTTGATAAGATGGGTGCTATATAAAAGTTCTATAAGAGCACTTAGCAGATGATCATTGGAAGTGGATCATGGTAGGAACCAGCTACTGGGAGATTCTCTCCTACCCCTTGGTAGATAGGTTGATGGAGTTATATAAGTCACTCAGGTTTGGGCAGGGGACATGGAACCCCAACATAGGAGTAGTGGAATCACTATAATAGATAACTATAAGAGAGTCAATATAGAGACCAGGGAAGAGAGTAATGTAATATCCATATTGTGGAGTATACTCATACCAATCAATATGTTGAATTTTCTACTTTCATATGTACAATTCTTGTGTCATCTGGAATTTCTGTAATTTGATTAATACTATTTTTTTTATTCATTTTCTTTTTCAAAATTATCCAATTCCATTGGTTAGGCTATGTAAACCTTAGATGTGGTTTTGAAAATTGATACATCATTAGGGGTGCGATTAGAGGTTATTATACAATGTAAGGAGTTCACTCTTCAAATTATTTTCTACCATTTTCTATGAGACATTTTTTTGCAAGGTAATTGACTTCTGAATTCTGAATTGAATTATAAATTCTAAATTGAATTCTGAATTCAATTCTGTATGTATTTAATTAACTTCTGTATTACGTGTTATAATTGCAGGTAATTTCTGAATTTTGCATGTGTATGAGATATAGGAGGGACACATTGGATAATTAGGTATGTTTTCATTTCATTAAGTAGGAAATTAATTGTACTTATGGTTTATTAAGTAGTGTCTAAAAGGGGAATAATTTAGAATTAGATACTCTTCAAATGATATACTCAAGTTAAATTTTATCTAATGTTATAAGGATTTTTCACAGAATGTAGCATGAGAAGATCTCCCATGATCGATCTTTATATTGGCATGGGGAGGAACTCTATAACTGAAATTTATTTCACTTTCTAATGATGAGTTGATATATTATTGGCCACCATCAAGATCTATTGAATTTTCATGATAACATTAACATTTATTAGAATAGGGTTACAATCCTGGTATTGGGTTGTGTTTTGACCTTGGTGAGATTTCCTTTAGGATGTTCTCTATCATGCAGTTGGAATAATCTCTTGATGGAATAATGATATAATGAAATGTGAAATGGTAATTAGGCTTATTAGGTTTGTGAATATGAATTGTTACAATTTTTATGTGAATTAAAATATTCTTATGGAACTAATAAATGTAAATTGAACCTAATTGAAATGTAAAGGGGTCACATTGTAATTTTAGGTTTGAATTCTTTACATTTTATTATCTACAATGTAATTTCAATTTCAAGTTTGAATTCTATAGATTGCATTGTATATATGGAAGGCTCTTGGAGGCTGTTGGAGGCTGTTGTAGGCTATTAGAGGCTACATTATAGAGTGAAGGCTACATTTCAGGTAATTGTAGAGGGTCCGACTTGTTCGGTCATGGGGGATGTGTTTTTTGATCCAAAATGTGATTGGTACAGTTCAAGAAGCATGAATGACTCCTATTTTTATAATGTTGAGGTAATGTACTAGATTATTGACATTGGTAATGTGTCTCTTATAATTATGAATAATTCTACTAAAATGAGAAGAGGTAAGATATTTTACTCCATATTATCCATGTATCAGGAATAAGATACCAGTATACATGTTTGTTGGCCTTTTTATTGGGTGCTATGTTATTTTACAAGGTAGTACTGGTGCTGGAATCAGGCAGTACTAGCTCTAGAATCAGTGAGGGAAGTTGTGATCGATACAAAGGGTAGGCTAGGCTAGGTTGTGATTGATACATAGGGGTTGTGATATACCAATGGTTTGACAAATCGTTGGTAAAGACATGTAAAACTCACTGCCTACTGCAACAGTTTTACAAAACTATTGCTTAAAACATATTCCAGTGGTTTATGTAACTTTTGGAACAGGATTCTGGGCATTTTGTACACAAACAGCTGTTAAACTATTGGTATTTATATATTTCAGTGGTTTTATTAGAACCATTGGAATAAGGTATGTGTGCACAGACATATACCAACGGTTTCTATAAAACTGTTAGTAAAGGTCTATTGCAACATAAAAAAAGGAAACGGTTTGAGGGTCTATCCCAACAGTTTGAAACCATTAGGATAGGTAAAATTTTCAGTTGTTCTCGGGTGTCACTATCCCCCTTTTGACCTTACCGGCCCAAGAGGGGTACACTTTGTGGGGAGGGGTCATAACAGAGTGGTGTCATAGGTCTGGTTAAGGGATAGAATGGATTTTAGTGTCAGAAAGAGGTGAGGTTTCATGGGTTTGTAGGGAAATTGTGTTGGTCAAGTTTATAAAGTAATTTAAACACTAAATACTGGCAGAGACATAGGTTTTTAGGTCCCCTTATGATCAGATGTATGGACCTTTAGGTTTATAGTGGCTAAAAATGAGGTGATACTAGTTTTAGGGTAGAGACCTTAGAAAGGATCATGCATAATTATTCCTTGTGCCTATATTTGATTGTGTAGACCTTGGGATAGGTTAACATAAAATGAATAAAATAAAACAATTATTTAATTAATGTTGAGTCTTGCATATTCCAACTTTAGGAGCTCTAACTATTTGTTATTTTGAAGGCATGCCTCCAGGTAGACGTCCTCATCAGGTCTGTGCAGAAGATGTCCCACAGGCTACACCAGCACATCATTATAGGGTAGAGGTTGATGATGGTGACAATTGGAGGTTGAAATTACAATAGTTTCAGTGGTAAAGTATTCAGAAGTATGATATCTCCATTTCAAATGTAGTCAAAGAATACTGGTTGGAGGAGGTTGAGATAGCCTTTAGTTTGATTTGTGCTCAGAAGGAGCACTGTGTGTCATTGGTTGTGATGATGATGTGTGGGGTAACATGGAAGTGGTGGTTCTTGTTTCTCAGGGATCACAAGGAGTTGAGAATATAGTGAGAGGATTTCTAAGACAAGTTTGAGTCAATTTTGTTTCTCTCACCATGAAGGCATCCAGTAGCCATAAGATGCTTACCATTTGAAAAGGAATAACCTGTGTGGGAGAGTTTGGAATTCATTTCCGGAACATTTTACAATGTGATTTAGACCTTTTTCTTGATAATAATTTTAGGGAAAGGCATTTTGAGGAGGCTTTGCATCCAGAGATCTAGTGCCATGTCACCCCGTTTATACAGAAGACATATCTTGAGGTGTTGGTGAGGGAAGAGGTCATCTAGAATAATTTATCCAAAACTATGTCATCGTGAGAAGGTAGTAATCATGATTCCTCATGAAGCAAATCTATGATCTGGGGTTCCTAATTTTTAGGGCATAAGAGTTTATGTTCGGCCATGGGCAGGCCACATCCCTCTGCATATCGTTTCTTCGGGGGAAGAAGATCTCAGGCCTATGCCAAGGGATCAAGCACTTATTTTTCATTTGGAGTATGATTTCATCATTAGAGAGAGTGCCAATCCTTTAATAGCGGTCAGTGTGCACTAGGTGTTCCACTCTAGGTTTCTCTGTTGAGGCTATTCCATCTAAGGCAGCAGCAGCAGGTTGCACTAGATTTGGATTAGTAGAGAGCAGATGGGGCAGGCAGAGGATATCCTTGGGATGCTCCCCATCCTCTTAGAGAAGATCACGTTCATGGTGGTGGTGGTGGTCATCATTGGGGTCATATAGGTCATGGAGTAGGTCATGGACAGCTTCATGCTTTAGCATTTCTGGTGCTAGGTGAGCCAGACATTGTTCGAGGTACCCTTTTCTTGTTTTCAACTTGGGTGTATGCCTTGTTTGTTTTAGGAACAACGCACTCCTTCATATCACCTACCATTTTCAATGCCTTTGGACATGAGGTAGAGAGGCTTCCAGTTCCCTTGGAATTGACTACACCAGTTGGAGGTCTAGATGACTTGTTTGATGTATGTAGAGACTGTGAGCTAGTGACGAGGCAGCACCGTTCTTATATAGATTTCTTATGTTTACGGATAAAACCATAAGATGTCATACATAGCATTAATTAGTTGTATTTAGTGTATTATATCATGGATTACTTTAGTAGGTAGGTGTTTTTCTTCGATGTTCATGGAGATCTAGTGGTGTTTGTTGGCGATTGAGACTCTCAAATGGGTTAGAGGCTTGTTTCGTCCTTATCATCCTTGATTGGGTAGATGATGATGAGTTTATCAGAGGTTTATCCATTGGCATTTTCCTAGGTCGTGGAAGATCACCCTAATGTATTTATAGAAGATTTTGTAACCTTACCCCCTCAAGGAGAGATTGAGTTCTCGATAGAGCTATAGTTGGGTGTCTCTCCTATCTCAATGTCTCTTGTAGGATGGCTCCTTATGAGTTGTGGGAGATGAATATATAGATCGATGGTCAGTTTTAGTGAGGTTTTTTCAGACAAGTGTGTCACCGTGGGGTGCACCAGTTTTGTTTGTGAAGAAGATTGATGGCAGTTTGCGGTTATGTATCAATTATCATCAGTTGAACAAAGTGACATTGAAGAACTGTTATCCCCTTTCACCAATAGATGATTTTTTTAATCAATTGAAGGGTGTAAGTTGGTTCTCAAAGATTTATTTTTGGTCTATGTATCATCAGATCCATGTGAAGGATAAGGATATCCCAAATAATTATTTTGGTTGTTTTCATGGGCATTACAAGTTCTTGGTGACCTCATACGGTGTAACAAATGCTTCAGTAGTTTTCATGGGGTTGATGAACGTTGTGTTCTGTGAGTTCCTAGAAAATTTCATGGTGGTTTTCATTGATGACATCCTTGTGTAATTTTCTTCTGAGTAGGAGAATACAGAGCATCTGTGTATAGTTTTTTGTGTCCTTCATTGACAACAAATATTTGGGAAGTTGTCAAAGTGTGAGTTTTGGGATCGAGAGGTCCATTTATTGGGGAATTATGTATCCCATCTGGGATTATATGTGGATCCATTAAAGATAGAATCAGTTGTGTCTTGGGTAGCCCCCAAGATAGTATTAGAGTTGTGAAGTTTTATTTGGTATCGCAGGCTATTACATGAGGTTTGTAGCCAATTTATATCAGGTTTTGACACCTCTAACAGCATTGACCAAGAAGGAACCATCATTCTTATAGAACAGTCAGTGTCAGGAATCTTTTGAGTATCTAAAGGATAAGTTGGTCAGTTCTCTGGTTATTTGTATACCAGTAGAAGGAGTTCAGTTTGATGTTTCTACGATGCTACGTGTCTGGGGTTATTCTATATTTCAATGCATTAGAGATTGGTAATTTCTTTTGGGTCTTGGCAGTTTTCCCCCATGAAGGTGACTATGTCACCCATGATCTCAAGTTTTAAGTAGTCACATTTTCTCTAAAGTTGTGGATACAATATCTCATTGGTGAGTGTTTTGTGGTTTTCACCTATCATAATAGCATGAGGTATGTTTTCTCCCAGTGTGACTGAACATGCAACAGTGTCGGTGGATGGATTTTCTATAGGATTACAACATTGAAATTTCATATACACTTGGAATGTGTAATTTTGTTGCTAATGCACTATGTAGAAAGTCACTTAGTGATTCAATGTGTGAATCAAGTGATTCATTGAGGGTGGTGGAAGAACTTTTAGTATTACATCTTGATATGGGAGAAGTTGGGGGAAGATGTTGCCTTTTCCAGATGATGGTGCATTTATCTCTAGTGCAGTATGTAGAAGAGTCCCAGTTGGTGGATCTTGAGGTGGAGGTATGGAGAGACCAAGTTGTTTATATAGAGGCCCCTAATGGTTGGTATGGGGATGGACAACACCGAGTGTTGTATTAGGGAAGTATTTTTGTTTCTTTGGGGATGTGGGAGATAGTTCTCAAGTAGTTCCATAGTTCACCTTTAGTAGTACATATTGGTGTGGTGGAGATGTACCGAGCCTGGATGAGTTAGTTTTTGTGGCCTGGGTTGAAGCATACAGTTGAAGAGTTTGTGTCTCAATGTTTGGTCTTCCAAAAGGTGAATACCAAGCACTGTGTTCCTGGTGGTTTTCTCTAGTCGTTAGATGTTCCTTAGTGGAAGTGGTAGGACACATCGACGGACATTGATACTAGTTTACCTCAAGCCCAAGGAGGCTATGATGCTATATGGGTGTTAATGGATCATGTGATGAAGTCTATCCACATTATAGCGATCAAGGATTCAAGCTCAATGGAGGTTTTGTTGATAGTATTTTGAGGAGGTGGTGAGACATTAGAGAGTCCCAAGGATGATCATTTCCGATCAAGATTCTCATTTTACGTCCAGGGTTTGGAGAGGTCTCTAAAATTTATTTGGTTCTCAATTATTCCTTAGAACAACTTTTCATCCATAGATAGATGGTCAGAAAGAGTGGACCATCCAGAATGTTAAAGATATGTTACACTCTTGTGTCCTAGATTTTTGAGGTTTGTGGATGAGACACCTTATATTGGTAAAGTTATCATAAAAAAATAGTGGTCACCTCACCATTTATATAGAATATTTTGAATCCTTGTATGGATAACTGTGTCATTCTTCATTTTGTTGGACTAGGTTCGGAGATTTGGCAATTCTTGGGCCAGAACTGGTATAGAATACAATAGAGATGGTTTAGGTGATTCTCAAGATAATGAAGGAAGTGAAGGATAGTCATAATTCATATGATGACTATAGGAGGAGACCTTTGGAGTTTGATTTCGGGGATCATGTTTTTCTAAAGTTGACTCCCCGTCATTGGAAATTAAGGTTTGGTCGTAGGAGTATGGTTTCTCCTCGGTTTATTAGGCCTTTTGAGGTATTGGATCGTGTTGGATTCGTGGCATATCAGATGGCACATCCCCCATAGATGAGTCAGATATATGAAGTTTTTCATGTGTCTCAACACCATTTTTATCTTCATAATGACTCTCACATCATCTATTGGGGTGAGATCTATGTTGACCGTGATGAGACCTTTGAGGAGTATCATGTAGAGATCTAGGACCACAAGTATAAGGTGTTACGTAGGCATTCTATTCCATTGGTTTGTTTCTTGTGGAGGCACAGTGAAATGGAGGAGAGTACCTAGGAATTAGAGTCAGACATGCTAAATACCAAGAGTTGTTTGATGTGTATCTATTTTGTTGTAATGATTATTGTTTTGTGGTTATAAATTTTTATGGTTATGATACAACTTTCTCTTGTTGGTTTTTGTGGATTTCTCCCTTATGAGAGATATCTTCCCTTGGAGAATGTATTGGAGTTTGTTGTGGTTGTCTCATGGTTTATATTTATACCTTTGATTAAGTGGTTGATCTCCTCTGGTGGCGAGAGCCTTGAGAGGTATCTTGAGGTGTGGTTACTCAGAACCATTTTTTTGTTTCCAATCTAGGTTAATTTTGGATTCTTGAGGATGAGAATTTTTTGAGAGATATCTTATGTAATGGAATGTACCTATCTGTTTCATTACCTTGTAAAAATATAGTGTTTGAGGAGTTCTAGGAGGTCAAGGTGACTCATCCCCAACACTTTCCAATTTTATATTTCTATGAATAGTGTTTCCAGGACTAGTGAGTCAAAGACGATGGCACCAAAATGGTGGCACTAAAATAGAGGCACTGAAATAGAGGCACAAAAATGGTGGCACCGAATTGGTGGCATCAAAATGGCAGTACCATAACAGTGATTCAGAAATGGTGTCATGAACAGTATTTCTAGAACAATGTCACTTACATTTTCAAATTTCCATTTTTTCTTAGATTCCTATAGTTTTTGTCATTTGATGTTTCCTTTGACATAAACTACATTCAGATCCTTGTTTTGAGGGATTTAAGGACGATTCAAAACTCATAACTCCTATCTTAATTTTCATAATGGTCAGGAAGCCTTTAATCGGTTAAAACGCCTGATAATTTATAGAACTGGTATAAATGGAATATACAGCATATCTTAAACTGTTACTCCATTAAATCTTCTAAAGGACCAAGATATCTTTCTCCCGTGTTCTTAATTCTTATTTCTTGGTGCGAGACACTTGAACATTTCCTTCCTCCCCATAGGAGTCATGCATAGTGTTGTATCCTTGGATTGTGTCTTCCCTTGAGTTTCTTCCTACTACATGTATGCCCCCTGTTTCGGTGTAATCAAGAATTATCAATCTGTCTTTCATATAAGGTATGTTCTGTAGTTGTTCTTCTAGGTTCCAGGATTGGTTTCTTCCCATTTCCCATTTTCTGTATTATGGAATGTGTTCTCTATGTTCCTAATGGAGCTTTCTAGTTTGCTGGTTGTTGTGGTGGTGTCTTTGCATCCTCGTGTGGATGTAGTCTTCTAGGAGAGGTGATCGTGATCCACCATGTTGGACAATTCTCGTTCCAAGAACATTGAAAACCTTTTCAGGTAGATGATTCATGGCTTATCTATCCTATTTATGGGAAGTATTAAAGTTGGAATGTTTTATCCCACTGGATCTCAATAGAATTGAAATAATAAATATATGAACCAGATTAAATAATTGATATTGATTGTATGTTGTTGTCTCTTGTTTTTCTAGATAGTGTGTTTTCTATGCCTTGTTGTTTAGGATGTCGTTCTTGAAGGAAATTGGTAAAGAATATAAATATGGTATTAATTGTAAATTAATTGGAGAAAGATAAAGAGGCATGTAAATGAATCTGGTTGTCGTTTTATTTTGATGATAATAAAATTTTTGCAGCAAGCATGTTTAATTAATTTGTGATGGATGAGGTAGCTTGTTGGTTAGGTTGAACATAGTTGGAACCTAATAATAATGAATCGGTTAATTAAAGATGTATTAAAGGGGCAGATATGTGATAAAGATAATTCCTTGAAGGGTTCTGAGTTACCCTTCTAAATTTAAAGGATAAGCACCTTATTATTTGGAGTAGTGAGTTCTCATTGTGTGTAAAGGATAAATGCCTTATTTAGGGCCAAGTGTCGAGTTGTTATTTTTTGTTTCCTACTTCTTATGTTGTGGTGTGAGCTCAGGATGGATGATCCTAGAGGTAAATTGTGGTATATGGGGGTAGGGAGTCCTAGTGGTTGTGGTGGCAGTAGTTGACTCCTAGAGTGGCGAGATACATTGATTTATGCATGTGGGTGTTGGGGAGGATACTGGAGATGATAAAATGGGTTGGATGTGAATGTTGGATGATCATTGAATCTTTTTGTTTATTTATATGATTTACCTTCCCCACTTCTTGATTTATATGGTCTTGTGTACCCTCATTCCAAAAGAGGTGAAGATGTGTAGGGTGTTCCATGTGATTTATATGTTCAATATCTTGAGGATAGATGGGTCTATGCTTCAACTATAGGTGGAGAAGACTCGACGGGTAGTTCATCTACTAACCATTTTGATACCCTCATTTTTGGTAGCATAGAATATTTTCGTAGAATTATATAATTGTGATAATTTTGTTAAATAAATGATTGAATAAATGTTGTTAACCCATGGGGTTAAATCTTGGTGGAATGCAACGATGAGGATAGAATTTAAAGAAACTAGGGATCTTGGTTGGAATGATAATGAAATATATTGTGAAATGATAATGGTTAATTAATTATTAAATGATTAATTAAAGCGAAGTGCAACTGATAAAAAGGGAAAATGTAATATAATGTAGCTCTTTAAAAGGTTGTGTGATTATAGGAAACCTAGTCTTAGTAGTGACAGTCGGGAGTCTGAGAGACATTGGTTGTAGTTGAGTCTAAGACTAGGTTATTCATATAGTCTAGTTGTAAGATATACTATATTCTGTACTTTTTGTGTTTCTATATGATAATTCACCCTATCGGTTGGGGTAACTAACACCCTAGGCATTCGGATCCCTTGGAATGTTTTCCCTGACATTTTGGTGGGAGAATGGATGGCTGACTACCCCCTTTGTCCCCACTCTCTTATCTTGGTAGATATTGTGTGGGTATACATGTCAATATTTTTTCCCATATATGTGTGTAGAGGGATTTAATGGCTTGTGGTTACTCACACACATATATTCTGAATATAGTTTCCTACGGACTACTATTGGTGTAACAAGTATAGGTTGTGATTGGTTGAGGATCCTTACTCAGCATATGGGCTATAATGGATTAAGGTATAATACGTGATGTAAGATAAATGTTATGTGAACTATGGTGGATCTTAGAAACTACCTAGTTTCTTTGGTTACCTAGGTGTAGTTATTATGTGGCACAACGTGCATGTTGTGTTGTTACGCCCAGGTGTCTGCGGGCAAGCCTTTTTGGAGAGAGATTCTTAGAACATGTGACGTTGGGTAAAAGAAAAATACCAATGGGGAAGTGGTAGTGGGGTGACCTTGATATTCTTATTATAATTTATACTCATGTATGTGATACTTTGTGATAGTATCCATGGTGATTCTGGGAACATAGTATACGGGTTTAGGTGATGAGTTAGTTTCACTTGTTGTTCATTGTGTTTTAGCATTCTTTCTTTACATTTGTATGAGAGGCTCCGGGGAGGATCCTACGGAGTATATAGTTATAAGCACCTTATGTATATATATAAAGTGGTTTTAGGTCACATTTATCTAGTTAGAGATCATAGTGTTTACTACTAGATTGATGTTCGAGGAGCTTCTTGGGCTTCATGGTCACTGTAATTTTACTTCCTTTTGGTACTTGCAGTTTCCCCTTTTAGATTTAGTGGTATTTTTATGACATTAAATATTTCCACTTGGGAACTTTTTTTATATTTCAGTCTGAGTTGGAGTTAGTTGGTTTCCACCTTATCTCTCACTTTCGCATGTGTTCTTTTAGAGTGTAATGCCTTTCATTTGTGTGTTTACTATTCCCTTCATGCTAGTCACCAACTCAGGGCCTACTGGAGATGGGACTCAGGTGCCATTGCCTTCCTTCCCACATTTTCAGCCTAGGAGGAGTAAACTTTGTGGGGGGGGGGGGTCATGTAATTAAAAGTGTGGAGTTATTCTTTAGAGTTAGTGGAGTATAGGTGATGTTCAATATCCATCAGACAATGAAAAATCTGGATAATAAAGTAGACGAGTAAGTAGAATATAGATTACAAGTACTTGAGGATACTACTGACCTTGGAAACTTATTTTATGTAGAAATATTAGTTAATAAATAAGTGGGTGAAAAACATTTATGGAGCTAAAAAAGGTTGTTGTAGAAACTTCATACAACTAAACCTTCATTTTCATTCAAATTGCACATAGAAAAGCATATGTCATGTTAATCCTGCAAGCCTAGAATAATGCATGGCCATGGGAATATTGCCAATAATACAAGATCCAAAATCCTTAAATTGTAATATTCAAACTCAAGTGTATCACCCAAGGTGAAGTAGTATAAAAATAAAAATGGAAACAAAGAGAAACAATCCCATCACCCTTGTAACTTGGACTTTCCATCAAAAAAAGTTGTTCAGGATGCACTAGTATGAGATATGTCATATGTTGTGACACACCCTTAATCCTTTTAACTAATAACTCCCCAACTCATAAAAAAGATAAGAATTGATACCATTTGTTCATGAACCAGAATGGGTTTACCAGACCTATCACCCGATCTAGTAAGAGACAAACCCTCTAAAAACCCTCCTCATATATCAGAGGCTACTAACTAGTTGTGAGGAAATAAAAATAATACGGTGTAGGGGATATTTCATTGAATCAGAGTGTAGTTACAATGGAAACAAGGACAACCAACATTGTATTCATTTAGTGCACAAACAAGGACCACCAACGACCATGATTTTTAGCAGGGCGTTTAGAGTGTACAATTTACAACATCACCATTAATATAAAACTATAATAACATGAAAAACATATGATAAATAGGAGAAAATTCACCAAGGAGGTGTGGTTAAACATGCAGTGGAGGTGCATTTGTGGTGGAGGAGAGCGTGCGGCAGAGGAGTCCTTCGGCAGAGGAGAGGTGTGTGGAAGGGGAGTCCTCCAACAGATGAGAGGTGAACGGCGGAGGAGAGGCACATAGGGGAGTTGGGTTCATGGTGGGGGAAAGTGTGGAGGTGGAGAAGTCAGTTGAGGAGGATAGGAACATGGCAGAGGAGTCCTCCGGTAGAGGAGAGCCACGTGGCGGAGGAGAGTCGCACTGTAGAGGAGAGTCGCACAATAGAGGAGAGTCGTGTGGTAGAGGAGAGCCATGTAGTGGAGGAGAGTCACGCAATGGAGGAGAGGTGCACGATGAAGGAGAGGCCTAAGGGGGAGGTGGGTTCGTGATAGAGGAGTCGGTAGGAGAGGAGTAGGATGAGTAGGAGGATGAGGAGGTGGTGGCGGTGGCGGCAGCGATCGGCTTCCACGAGAGTTTGAGGGTTGCGAGGAAGGAGGAGAATGTTAGGGTTTCTTTATAAAACCCAAGGAACCTTTTATTAGTTCTTGCTGAAAACACTAATAAAGGTATGTTTTATCTGTGTTAAAATAAAAAGCACGGATAAAACATGCCTTTATCAGTTCGGTTTTAGCGCTGATAAAGATAGGACTTTAACAACACCAAAAAAGCACTAATAAAGGATGTCTTTATCAACATTAAATATATAGAACTCATAAAGCTACATTTTATCGTCTCTTTTTTAGAACTGATAAAGATAGACCTTTATCAGTGCTAAAAAGGAACTAATAAATATATAATGTTAATAATTTATTTATATTTTTATATATATTTATAAAATTATATACATGATAAATATATATTTATATTTATAAAATTATAAGAGATATACTTATAATATTTATAATCCCCAAAATGTATATAATAAATATTTTAATTATATATATTTATAAGATTATTGATCTATATAGCTATATTTCTTCTAATTTTATAATTTTTTATATGAATTTATATTTATTTACAATTTATATTATAAATGAATATATATTTATTTATTTAAATAATTATAAAATTATAACAAATTAATATTTCTAATATTTAAAATTTTAATTATATATATATTTCATATATTTATAATAATTTTTTAATTATTTAAATATATCTGTATTTATTTTTAACTATAAAAATAAATATTTGTATTTATTTCTCAATATTTATATATATTTGTAAATATATTTAGAAATATATTTATTTAATTAATAATAACATTATATATTAAAAAAGAAATATTTTTTATGAATTAATAATTTTTTAAATAAATGAATAATCATTTATATTTATAACTAATAAATAAATATTTATTTATTTTTAATTAAAAATTATAATAAATAAATTATTTATAGATGTAATTATATGTATATATAATTATAACAAATATACTTATAATTTTATAAATATATATAATTAATATATTTATTATAATTTTTTAATTATTTAAATATATCTACATTTATTTAGAATTATATTTATTACTATTTGTATTTATTTATAGATATTTTTATAAAAATATATATAATTACTATATTTATTATAGTTTTTAATTTTTAAAATATATCTATGTTTATTTTGGAATTATAATTATAAATATTTGTATTAATTGTACTACCTATAAAATTATAAATATATAATTAAATAAATATATAAAAATATTTATAATTATAATTCCAAAATAAACATAGATATATTTTAATAACTAAAAACTATAATAAATATATTAATTATATATATTTATATAAAAATATCTATAAATAAATACAAATAGTAATAAATATAATTTTAAATAAATGTAGATATATTTAAATAATTAAAAAATTATAATAAATATATTAATTATATATAATTAATATATTTATTATAGTTTTTAAATATTAAAATATTAATTAATATATTTATTATAGTTTTTAATTATTTAAATATATCTACATTTATTTAGAATTATATTTATTACTATTTGTATTTATTTATAGATATTTTTATATAAATATATATAATTAATATATTTATTATAGTTTTTAATTATTAAAATATATCTATGTTTTTTTTGGAATTATAATTATAAATATTTGTATTTATTTATAAATATTTGTATATATTTATTTAATTATATATTTATAATTTTATAGGTAGTACAATTAATATATTTATTATAATTTTATAATTATTTACATATATGTATTTATTTATAGTTATAATTATAACTATAAATATATATTTTTATAAATATTTTTATATGATTATATATATATATGTATATATTTATTATAATTTTATAATTTTTTTAAATATATATAGTTTTAATTGTTATTACAAATAAATATATTTAAAATTTATTTATATATAATTAAAATTTAATAATTATAAATATAATAAATATATTTATTCTTTGAATATATTTATTGTAATTTTGTAAGTATTGAGAACATAATATAGTATATAAATAGGTAACATGCATGAATTAGTCATATACACCTAGTAAAATATACATAATAAAAAACGAGTCATCAATGGGCAACGTGAATAATAATAATAATAATAATAATAGGAGCATAATTTATAAATGAACATTCATGATGATGCATAACATATATACACGCATGATCAATGTATTTATTAACCAAGTTCATTTGAAACCCATGTATATTTAAATATAATCTTAGAAATACAATTTTTAAACATTATATATATATTTTTGAATTATTAAAAAATATATAATATTTGTAAACATGCATTTTTTATTTAATGTATACAAATAAAAATTATTTTTTAATATAAATATAATAATTTTATATAATTTATTATTAAAAAATTTATCAGCACGAAAAATAGCACTGATAAATGTATCCTTTATCAGCGCTAATAAAATTGATGATAAATATGTACCCTTTATCAGTGCTTTTTTTGCACTGATAAAGGATACATTTATTAGTGATTTCTTCTTAGCACTGATAAAATGAGGTGCATCCCTTTCCCCATTTTGTGGTAGTGAGTGGTGGTTTGATATTTTATCCACAAAGAACTGCTTCATGTGGCGATTTATAGTTCACACTTCTAAAGCACGCCTTGCAGACCACTCATTCTCTTGGTTCATAGCGAGCAGTCTCACCCCACTTACAATAAGACAATGCCCCTCCATCTAACCCAATGCCTTATCTTCCTACCTTAACACACCAAACTAGCCCTCCAATCCACTCCTCTCCACCTTCTCACATTGCACTATGCATCTAGCCCTACCTCTCCTAGTTTCCTGGCCATCTGCACTATCTATATTGTTCGTATACACAGTCATTGGTAGAGTTTTAGTGACAATTCAGGTGGACAAAGTGTGTTGGTGACCTTCCTTCATGTTGGTAGTATATTATATGGAAGAAAATTTTTAAACACACTCCAAAAAAAGAACAATGCACTATCAAAGAGAAATTAATAGTGGGAATTTGATTAACATATGGGATAAAAATTTCTACACTTCTACAGGCAGCAATTTAAAGGGAAAACACATAACAAAAAACAGTTCAGAGAAGTGGGGGGTATGTGTTGTAGTTAGAGTTTGATGCATCACTTCGTGGTAGACATGGGTAGCAGTTTTGGAGGGTAACATGGGGTTTGTTGGGGGAGAACATGGGGGTGTAGGTGCCCAAGATTAACTCCAATAATCACCCTTATAATCATTGTATTTAGTCTTCATCAAGTTATGCAGTCTTCCACCACACACTCGATGTTCATGGGTTCCTCAACTACAAATAAAAAGAGGTCATTATGCTTGGTGTCATGTTTGAACACCATGTCCTGAATGTTTGACAATGATTGGGTCATGTCATAGATGATCAACACCATGGTAGTCAAAATAATGAGTCTACAATATGAGTGTACCCTATGAGTCGGGTGAGTTTACACTGAGTCTATATATTTACAAATGAGTTTACCATGAGTCTACAAGTTTTCCACCGAGCATGAATAGTAAACTCTCCAAGTTTGAATACCTTGCTCAACACTTACCAGTATCCTAGAGTTTCACCCCTAGAGTTCTGTGTTGCATCGGTGAGGGGTGTCTCCCACTTGATGCCACCAAGTGAAGCATAGGAAGGTGCCCAAAAAGTTTGTGGCTTATCTCCCTCCAGTCTCATTGATCTTCTAGCAATAAATAAGGTATGTCCAATTCGTTTATTGGTGATCCAAACTAGTAAACGATGGTTAATTCAGAGTGAATGTGGAAATGCCACCTTAAATGGGATATGCTAAATCTGACTCCCAATCCTATTGCTTCTCATCATGAAACATGAAATCTCATGTCATGTGAAACTTTGAACACTACGAAAAATTCAGCTTTTAATGGAATTAGGAATCACTTTTAGTAGTGTAAGAAAATTACTCATAATCTAAATGTCATTAAAAGGGTCCCTTTTTAAGTGATAAAAACACTGATAAAGACCTCTTTAATCGGTGCTAAAAAAGCATTGACAAAAGAGGTCTTTTATCAGAGTTAAAAATATGATAATAAAATGGGTCTTTCTCAATGCTTTTTCACCTGTTCTTAAAACCGCCCTCCTAAAATTCAAAAGATAAATTTTTAAAAAGGAAAAAAATCTGTAATTTTAAGAGTGGAGATCTCCCTCCCCCCATTTTATCAGCACTTGACCCCTCCCCCTTTAATAGCACTCGCCTACCCCCCCACCCCCACCCCCACCCATAATAGTGCTAGTCTAACACCCACCCCCACCCCACGGAATCTCATGTCATGTGAAACATTGAACACTACCAAAAATACAAGTTTTAGTGGAATTAGGAATCACTTTTAGTAGCGCTAGAAAAACACTCATAATCTAAATGTCATTAAAAGGATCCCTTTTTTCAGTGCTAAAAAAACACGGATAAAGACCAATTTAATGAGTTCTAAAAAGCATTAATAAAAGAGGCATTTTATTTGAATTAAAAAAGCCCTAATAAAATGGGGAATTCTTAATTCTTTTTTACCCCTGATAAATGGGGTCTTTTACCAATGCATAAAAAAGCACTGCTAAAATTCAAAAAAATAATATTTTTAAAAGAAAAAAATCTGTAATTCTGAGAGTGGAGAGCCCCCCTCCCCTTATCAGTGTTTGACCCCCCTTTAAGAGAACTTGTCTACCCCCCCCCCCCCCACCCCAACAGCACTATGCCACCTACTTAACATGCCCACATGCCCCTTCCTTCCCTGGATATCGAACCTAAGACCTCTCCTTCATAGACCATCACTTTTACCACTCCTCTATATTTTTTATTCTCTATTTTATGATATATCTATTTATTTATATATATTTTTTACATTTCTTTATACATATATATTTATATAATTTAATAAATACATATATGAAATATGTTTTGTGTGTGTGTGTTTAAAAATACATTCATTCATACATATATATATATATGTATATATGAGTGTGTTTCTATAAATATAATTATATATTTTTATTTTTATTTTTATATATTATATATTAATATTTATTAACATATATTAGAATATATAGATAGATATGTATGTGTTTTTCAATACACACATAAATATATTTATGTATATATAAGCATTATATATACATTAATTATAAAGGTATATAAATATTCATACATCATTATTTTAAATAAAATGGATATTATTTGTATTTACAAATTTTATATATATATAAAGATATTTTATATGTAAATATGTTTACATATTTATTTATAAAATTAAATTTTTATGTGTGAATATATAAAAATATGTATATATGTTTTTATATTTAATTATAAATAATAATTAAATATGAAAAATGAAGTAAATATTAACTTCATAATATCCATATGAGTTTAATCCTTCAAAATAAATTGAGTCTCCACCAAAAAAAGATAAGAATTTTCCCTTCAATGAGGATGAAATTTCATCAAATGTAAAACAAATGGTGGTATCCCAACAAAAAACTCGTTTTTGGAGGACTTTTGGAATTTTTTACCCCAAAAAATGTTTACCATGGTTTATTTGATCACCATGGAGTATATATTTTCACAAGCTTTGATTTGATATGTTTGAGAGTTCAAACGAACATCGAGATCAAAAGTTATAACCATTTAAAGTTTGAGTCATGTTTTCAACTTATTTAAGATCATTTATTAATTTATTTATTTTTTCTATCTTTAAATTTTTATAAAATTACTGTTACTCAAAAATAGTTAGAAAATTTCTAGTTAATATTATTTTTTAATTATTTTTAATCATTTTATAATCCATTTTGGACTAAATATCTTATATATTAGGTGTGATTAAACATTTCATACTATATAAATCATATTTTATAAAATTTAATATATTTATATCAATATAAATATATTTATATGCTTATATGCTTATATATTTATATATTTATATATTTATATATTACTTTTAATGATATATAACTTTTTTGATGAAATATACCTTTTATTAGTTCTAAAAACAATTGTTTTATCACTGATAAAAGGTCTACTTTAATCAACTCTAAGAAAAGCACTGATAATGGGAGTATCTTTATCAATGCTAAAAAAATTCTGATAAAGGAGTAATTTTATCTGTGATTTTTTTGTTGCATTGATAAAGGGTGGCACTATATAAATCTGAATTTTTTGTAGTTTTTTACCTCCAAATCATAGATAGACCATTCCAAATCCTCAATGACAACCTCACAACCACTTTAATGAAATTGACATAAACTTACAACGTCACTACATAGTTGAGGTATAAAATAAACCTCAACGAGCACTTTGTTCTCCACATTTTTTCTCTAGAATAAGAAATCTTCTTTTTCCAAAAATCTTCAAAGCAAAGTCATCTCCAAACTTCATGGTGTCTTCCACTAAATCATCTAGTGAGGCAAAAATCTACTTGTCTCTTTGTAGGCACCTATATCAAGGAACAAAATTTCATTTCCAACATTTACCATTGAAATTTTATTCTCATTTAGGATCACTATCTATGGCGTATCCCTAACCATTTGGACAATCTCAAAGCTTTAATTCATTAGATGTGTTGGTGTGTCATCTTGTACCTCCATCATGTTCACTACCTCTATTCATTTGTGTCGTGGTTTGTGAAACTCCTATATGTTTTTCCAAAAAAATTAGAAATTATATCACATGAACTTATTCATTTCTTGACCACTTCTTAACACTACAACATATTTTTTGTCATGGTTTTCATTGCCTCTTTCATAAAAAATAGGCCCTTACCATGTTCCCTCCTCTTCTAGCATGCAATTCATTCTTTCTCATTTGAGATTAGGTGACTTTGTATGACACTAATGTCATTGTAGATCTCATAGCTCTCCCCCATGGATTTAAGTCATCCTATGAGTTCCTCCATGGTAAGTGTATTGAGATAAACCAGAGTCTAGTTGGAAATAGAAACCTACGTATACCTTAGGGGGAAACATAAAAGATTTTTTGATAACCTTATTATACTAGATATTTTCTCCAAATATTTTTAGAATTTTAATAGTGAAGCATTTCCAATAAACAAAATTAAATTTACCATAATGAATAACTCTAGCTATTTATCTCAACCTTGTAAATACAACTGCAACAACATCTTCAGAATGTCGGTATGGTTACTTGAAGTTGGATAGATTCCAATGGGATGATAAGGCAAATATAAATTTACCAAATGAGAAATTTGAATATTATATTGGATATAGTGGTTTAGTTGGTTGAAGATATTGAAGAATGGTGAAGTAAACATATGGTTAACTATGTTTCTCATATGGTGGTGCATCCTGTTTAATTGGATGATTACCTCTAAAAAATAGATATCGAACCAGATCATGATGTGAAAAAAATTGTATCGTAGTATCAAAAGTAATTATACTTTATATTTTGTGTAATCATTGCTTATTAAGATAAAGTGATCCTTATCCTTATACTTCTTGTAATATAAAATTTTTCAATGTTCTCCTGTGGTTGTAGGATGAAATTCTAAACCACTTAACGCTTTACGCATCCATTTGTTTTTTTCTCTTTGAATGCTTTGTGATTTGTTTAGATATTGTAAGTGGTGAGGATTATTATTAGTGATTATAATGAAGTAGGCTTATTAGTTTCAATTCACGTATAAGTGGGATGTTTTGGTGGGTTTTTACACAGTGTACAACTATTGAAAGGTATGATCTTTCAAAAAATAAAATATGTATCATCTATTGATCAAATGAAGGTTTCACTTCCTAATAATTGGTATCAAGTCTTGGTAAGTCACACTCAATAAAATTATGTAATATTCTCACTTACCTCAAAGTCATGTTAATTTCATTTTAGAATACTTTCATTGGATGATATGAAAAAGGAGGAATATAGGGCTTGGATTGGTTAGTTTGATGAAGCCAGCGATGGATTCCAGTGGATGCAGATAGAAGACTATATTATTCATAAGGATATTGAAATTCCTTTGGTTGGAGAGAAACCCGAAAAGATGAAAAAAAGGTTAATAGGAAAAGATGGATGAAAATGAACTCAGATTGGTGAGGATTTAGTTGGCATGGAATGTGGCCTTCAATGTTTGGAAGAATAAGACTAGAGTTGAGATTTTGGTGGTATTAGAGGAAATTTATGAAAAAATAATGACATTGAACAAGTTGTTTCTAATTAAAATGCTATTTATTAGGAGGTTTTAGGAAGGAAGGTCGGTGGAAAATCATGTGAAAATTTTCAACATGATCAGAAGTCAGTTTGAAATAGTGAAAGTGACTTTCATGGATAATGTATAGGTAATCCTAATACTATCATCATTACCAGAATCATGGGATGGCATGGTTACTATGGTAATAAACTCTTGAAAAAATATTGATCTAGTGTTTGAAGACACCTAAAACTTGATTATCAATTATGATATCTAGATAAGATAGGTTCAATTACCTTTTTTAAATGTTTTTAATGTTGACAAAAGTTTGCATTCACCTCATATAAGGAATCAGAGATGACCAGAAGATAATTATACCATGAAAAGTCATGAAAAACTGACTGGTCTAAGACTCATGTACTGGAATAGTGGCAAGCCAGGACACCTCTGGAATAATTGTATAAATCACAAAGCTAACAGAAGGAAAACTCTCATAAGTTCATATTTTTTTATCATGTTGAAAGAATGTAGTGACCCGCTACTCATCACTAGTGTTTCAGTAGATTCATGGGTGATAACTCCGGTGTATCCTTCTAATCAATGGAACATCACAAGTATATGATATACTATGTATCTAAAATTTTTAGGAAAGTTCATCCAGATAATAATGAATCTTTGGAAGTGATTATAAAGGGAGATGTGAATCTTCGGATTAAAAATGGGTTCTTCCTAAGAATGAAGAAACTAAGACACATTCTAGGTCTTTAAATTAACCTCATCTCTATGTGATATCAATATGATGTTATATATATAATGACCTTCACCAATGGAGTCTGGAAAGTGACTCGAGGGTTGATGGTTGAAGCATGAGGAGTAAAGGATGGGACTCTTTATCTAACTAGAATTTTAGATTTAAGTGCAATGTCCAAAATTACAACCTAGGAAGATCTAGATGTCTTTCATTGTAGACTCAATCACCATAGTGAGAAGAATATAAAGTTTATAACAAGGAAGTGAATTTCGAAGATCAATCACACAACCATCAAGAAGTTGTGAGATCATTCAGATAAGAAGGTAAAATAAATTTTAATTCATATTAAATGGTAAAAATCCTAGAGCCTAAAAGTTGGAGAAAATTCATTCAGATGTATGGTTATGTACCCCATTTCAATCTCATGGAGTACCCCTTTACTTTATCACCTTCAACGATAATTATGTGAGGAAGCTATGGGTGAATTTATATTATCATAAGTCTGTAATTTTAGTGCTTTTTTATATTGTAAATAAATAGAATAACTATTGAGTGTATATAATTTAAAATGACTCAATTCATACAACAACATGGAATATATTGGATGTAACATATGAAATTTATATCAGAAGAATGGGATTAGTATCGAGAGGAAAATTCTCAAAAATCCATAGAAAAATGGATTGGTAAATGGAATTAACTATATTTTGACTAAGAAGAAATGATTCATGTGTTTAAACACCGTAATACCAAAATCCATTTGGGTGGAAGAAATCAACACAGCTACATACTTTGCCAATAGGGGTCTGTCGACTACTATGGAATATAGTCTGCCAAAAAATCTATGGTTTGGTAAGGAACTATAAGTTGTACACCTTAAAATCTTCATAATTTTATCCTATGCACACATCTATGTGAAATATATAGATATGGTGGATGTAAATTCCGATGCATGATTTTTGGTTGGTTATGGGAATAAATATTTTTGTTTCAAATTTTGGGATGATGAAAATATCATGATCATAATAATTTGAAATGTTATAATCAATGAAATTATTATTTAGAAGGATCTAAACTTTTTTGAATTAGATTTTGTGGGAAAAGAATTCAACTACTAAATTTAAAGTTGATCCTCATGGAATTACTAGAAGATCACAAGGTTTGGGGACTCCAGATATCTGCATAATTTTATTAGAAATTCAACCAGCCGAAGATGTGTTAGAATTATCAATGATTGATGAAGCCCAAGGAAATGATCTAGAAGATAAGAAGTTTATATTTAGGGAATCATAAATTGAAGTAACTAAAAGAGAATAATCTCAAACTAAGTTGAAAATATCTTCTAAAGTGAGATAACCAGTTCAAAGGTATGGGGTCAATGTGAATTTATTACTTCTAATGGATGTTGGAGAAGTTGATTACCTATAAGAGGCAGAAAAACTCAGTGAATTGAATTTTTGGGTGTCATCCATGGGTAAAGAAATGAATTACCTTAAATTCAATAGAACATGGTAGTTAGATGAGATACTGGAAAGGGAGTGATCACTAGACATAAAATGGGTGTTTCATTTGAAGGAATAAGATGACAAAAGATGATAAATGTGTGGTTGGTGTTCAAAGGATTCTAACATAATAAAGAGATTTATTTCTATGAAATATTTTAACCACTATAAAATCATAATACCATTCAGATAGTGCTGCTTATTATTTTCATTGATGGTTATCACTAGGAGATGATGGAATTTAATAATACCTTTCTTTAGGGTTAATTATTGGATGATATATAAATGAGGTATCCTAGGAGTTTGGAAGACCATTAGATGGAGGACCTTGTTTGTAAGTTGAATAAAAACCTATAGGACTTGAAATGGGAACCTCATTATTGGAATCATAAGTTTTAAAATTCTATAAATGAGGAAGGTTTCATGTATTTGACTCTAATCGTTGTTGTTATTAGAAGTTATGGTATAATAGTACTTATTTCATACTTCTAATCTATATGGATGAAATGTTACTTGTTGGACCATAGAATTCATAGATTCTAGAGTTGAAGAGTAATATTTCTAAAAAATATGAAATAAATGATCATGTACAAGCCAAGAAAATATTGGGGATGAGGATAGAGAGGGATAAAAAATCTTATACTCTTGTGTTATCCTAAAAAAGATCCCATATGGAATATCATCAAGAATTGTTTTTTGACTAGATGTAAATATATCTTAAACACCCTTTCTTTACACTTCAAGTTATTAAAGTAATAGGTACCAACATCGGAAGATAAAGCAAGGTACATAGAGAAAGTTTTGTATGCATAAACTATAGGAAGCCTGATGCATATGATGATATGTTCATAGATGGATATTTCATTTGTAGTGGGAATGGTAAGTCTGTTATGTCAAAACCCAAAAGGGAGCATTGGGAAGTCATGAAACAGATCATATGATACCTGGTGGGATCAAGAGATATGACACCCTATTTTATTAATGATGATACTTTACAATTATTCATTGATGTATATTTTTCTAGGGTTCCAGACACATTGAAGAGAATGATGGGATTTGTGTTTACATTTGGTAGAATAGTGATCATCTGGATGTCTCAACCTCAACCTATGGTTACTATGTTTATAATGAAATAAAAATACATAGTAGTTGTAGAATAAAAAAGGTGTTTTTTGGGTTGATTATCTTGAAAAATATATTATAAGGTCATTAGAATTGGAGTGTTATTCTATGATACTCATAGTGAAATTCACCTTGAACGTAATCTATTGTTTCATTAAAGAATGAAATTCATTGACTTGAAATTCTATTTTATCTAGAATATTCTTGAACATAGTGTGATAGAGCTATAGAAGATAACTGGGAAGAAAATTCTGGTTGACATGTTCATGAAGGTTTTAGTCCTTAAAATACTGAGGTAGAATTATGTCACAGTATGAATCAGTTTAATGGAGGATGATGGAGGATTTTTTGTGCATAGAGGAAGAGAATGAGCTCTTCCTAAGTGTTGGAGGATCTTAAAGGAATACCTTGAACAAATATTCAAGTGGAATACTGTTGGGATTGTGAATATTGTTCAAGGAAAAATATTTGAATTACCTAAAATAGAAACTCTAGAAGTTCATCATGGCCTTGTCAATGTAAATGTAGCAGTGTCTTCAACATGAAGTTATGGTTACTAGAAGTGGGTGAACTTTTGATGGGATGAGAAATTTGTCCAAATTTGACAAATAAGGACTTTAAATAGTCTACTGGTTATAATGATTGAGGATATGTAAGACATTGAAGTATGGTGAGGTCAAGGGATGTCTAATTGTGTTTCTAGTATGGAAGTACAACCTATTTGACAAGCTAATAACATCTATAATATAGACATGGGACTAGATGCTAATGTGATAAAATATCATGGTATCAAAAGTACTTTTACTTGAGATTAATGGTAATCATTGGATATTAATATATAGTGATATTTATCATTATAATACTAGTAATAAAATAGTTTTTAGTGTTATCCCATTGATATAAGATGAAATTGAGAAGCGCATATAAATTTTTTCATACATTCTTTTTTCTGTCTCTTTGAATGCGTTGAGAGTTTTCTACAATCCATGAGTGTTGTAAATTAGTAGTGATGATTATGGTACAAAATAATTTCTAGTTTTGGTTCAATAAATGTGAGAAGTTCTTGTGGGTTTTTATACTATAAAAACCATCATCAGGTAAGATCATATGAAGAATTAAGGTTCTATCATCTGTTGACTATACAGAGGTTTCACTTCCAAAAAAATGAGACTAGAGAAGTGCATGGATAAATTATCAATTGTCTCTCTATATTGGAAATAGATGGATTTGAAGTCCATGGACAACATCTTTTCTTTTTTCTCAAGAATTCACTCATTACTCGTTAAAATGGTCTTCACAACATCTCATTCTTTCTTGGTTATTTCCTTTATGGTGAGTGTATCCCATCAAATAAAATGAAAAATTTTATAGAATGGAATGCAATGTCATTTAGTCATCCAGGTAATAAATGTGCCTAAAATTGATCTCTCCCTAAGTTACTTAAACATATATATTGACCCTAATTAGAATAGGCTAATCATTATAGTTTATGCATTCTAACATGGGGTAGACTATCATTCATCCCATACCCTTCACCTCCCAATTCACCTTAACATTATGGTTATTGTTTCCACTTCCACTACTATTGTCACTATGGATATCTAGTATGTGGTAAGATTTTCAAGACACGTATAATCCATATTCCAATATCATGATAATAATTTAAATAGATCTAATACCAAATGTCGAATCAAAATTTGAAACACACACCAAACATAGCACAATGAAGTAGAAAAGAGATAAAATGGTTGAAATTTGATTAAAATATGTGATAAAAAGTTTTACACTTATACAAGACGAAATTTATAAAGAAAAAAAGAATAAAAAATAGTTTAGGAAAGTGGGGAGGATTTATAGTGGTTAAAGTTTTATGAAACGTTTTTTGGTGGATATGGTAATAATTTCGAAGTGGAATGTGAGTTTTATTGGGGGTGTGGGTACTGTAACAAGGGAGTGGACATGGGGATGTGAGTGACCATGATTAACCCCAAAAGGAATCATGTCTTCATTAAATGATTATTCTATTGAACAAATTTTATTGGGGGTAGTTATTTCATGGTGTATTCAACAATATTCTCATTTTTTGGTAGTTCATGTGGGATGTCGATGCACGATGATGGTCTCTTTTCATTTTTTACATTAAATGAGTGGAGAGTTTCTTCATATGAAGAGTCTTGTTCTGACCTGGATTTATTTGGAAATGAAATTATTTTTTTATGGTTCATTATTTTTAGTATTCTGTGTAATTTTTCATGATTTCATGTTTTTTTATTCATGTTAGGATATTAACTAAGTAATACGAATTTTTATGTATACCATTTTAGTGTCTTATTTTCTGATTAATTTTTTAGTTAAATTTGATTTAAATTTGATTTTTATCTTTAAGATTATATTTTTGCTGAAATTAAATTTTAAAAATTAAATCCTTCCAATTTAATTCATAGTATTTGATGTGAAAATGAGAAAGTTAACTTCTTCAACCGATCGTAGTACAAATAAGTGATGTGACTTTGTAAGAAATGTGTCTTTTCATTTCAAAAACTAGTTTAATACTCATTTTAATAATATAATTTATTTATAATTCCTAAGAATAGAAATTTAAAGAAATTATAGGATAAAAATAAACATCTAAAAGAGGCTTATAGATTTGGAACTAGAAATAATTGATCATGGTAATTATTTAATCATAAAAAAATATTTTTATGGATTTTATGATAATTCTATTAAAATTTTATCATCCAAGGATCATTTTTATAATTAAATTAAATTTTATTTATTTAATTTTTATTTTATTAGTTTCATTAGATCTCTTTATTTTATAAAAATACCAAAAAAACTCTCACAAATACATCTTCTTGAGCATTATTGAAAGATATTTAGCTAGTGGCCTTTACCATGTGTTCCTTGTGGATCTACCATGATTTCCACTTAAATATTATCTATTTGCTAAATATTTATAAATTCAGTGTTTTGAAATAGTGTGTACCATCTTACATTATAGCATGATCCAGATTCTATCATCTCTAGACAATCTTCTATTATTGTGTTATCTCATATATTTCCATATGACTAGACATTTCCTGAAAATAGCCTAAATCAAATAATTCCCAATGTCCTCTTTATGGAATGATCTTCTCCTCTACTTCATGACATGAACCATTATAGTTTTATTTGATGACCGACATTCCAATTTACTCATATGTAGAACCCTTAATAACATGAAAAGCATGGTTGCATCATAATTTTGTCTTCTCTTATAAATCACCACTAAACTCTAAAATACTCTTCCATAGGTTTCCAAAACATATCACCAATCCAAATGGGATTGAAGAAAAACATAATACCACATTAAAACTAAATATTGAGCTCCAAAATTCTCTCCCTTTTTCAAAACACGTTCTAACATTCTCTAAGATTAATAACTTTGGTTCTACTAAATATGCACCCTCTTTGAAGTACTACTGAAATAAAAATATGAAAATATTTCAAATTGATTTTAAAACTTATTTGAAACCCAATCAATATCATACATCCAACTTATACATGTTCATAAATAAAAAATATATTATTGCATACTGTAAAATAATGTTTCACTAATCAATTAACTTGGTTAAAAAATTAATAATCATATTAAAAACATTATAATGAAAACAAAACATTTTGATATTTATATCAATGAAGACAATGTATATTAAATAAATAATTAATTTTATTATTCATAATTAGAAATAAAGGTTAGATCACCTTAGGTGTCACACATAATGATGATAATATCCCTGATGAAAAATTTGTTACATGATGCATGTTGCATGAAGCTGTTGAAATTTATAGTTTTCATTTATATAACATTATTTTCATACAACTATTTTTATTTCTATAGTCCCTTAGGCGTATAAAATTTATTTATAATTGGCATTATTTCAAGATAAATTTCACATCAAAGAAAAAAATTAATTATTTCATATAATCCCTATCAAATAATAAAACTAGTAATCATGATTGTATACCTATTAATAGAAATAAATTTTATGATCTTTTCAACTTTAATGTGTTTTAAAAAGTTATTTGTATTTATTCTATTTGATTAAAATCTCTATGTATATTGAAATTGATGAAGCCACATTTTTATCCAGGAATAAATTTAAATTTTTCAAAAATTTCATTCATTGAACCTTGGTAATGATATAATCATGTTGAATAATATTTTAATGAAAATTGGTTCAACTAAAATTAAGTATCATTTCACATACTAATCAAATATAAAAAAATTAGAATAATTATCATCATAAAAAATCTTTAAATATAACTTTTAATTAAATTAAGTTCACAGATAATTAGAAATACATGATTGATAAAATTATAACAATCAATTAAATCATCATAGGGATTATTTTAAGTTAGAAAAAAACATTTTGTATTATGATAAAATTTTTAAGAGGAATTGTATTTAAATAAATCATTTCCTATAATATCATTATTTTATATAAATCCACATTTTTATGAATTTTAGAATTATTTTAGTTCTATGTTATCTTGTATAAAAAACATTATTTCCAAAAAAATCAATTCATTCATTTTGAAAAAAAATTAATTTTCTATAAAAATTTATTATTTATAATACATTTGATTAAAAGATCAAACCTATATTCTCAACATGTCTTAAAAATATATAACATTGTGATGGATTTTATTAAAATTCAAATGAATAATAACATAAAAAATTCATCATAATAAAAATTATTCAGGTAAAATTATAAGCACTCAAAATATGGAATTAGTATAATATAAAAAACATTATTATATGTCTGCAAATTGAATATACCAATATATTATGAATAAAAATCATAGATTATACCATCGAATCATATCTTTAGACCTTAATTTTCATAATAAAATCAAAACTGAAATTAATAAACTAAATTATAGAACTCACACAAAAAGTGACAATGAGATGGATGATCACAAATTCATTTCATCTTTACACCATTGGTTGAATGACTAGAGGATAAGTGCATAAAAGTATCAGGGATGTGTGGTGCCATGGTTGAATGGTTAACAGAGGTGCGAGGTGGGTTGAAAATTGGGGGTGTGGAGTGGGAAGAAAAGAGAGGGTGCAACATGGGAAGATAAAAGGGGGTATATGAGAAGTGGGGTTGGGAGATTGGATTAGAAGTCATAAATCAGAGAAAATAAGGAAAGTATTTGGAAAGTTGACATGATCATTGATGAGGGGTGTGAAATTGGGGGTGAGATGCATCACTGGTGAGAAGGGATTAGTAGGGGTATTTTTGGATCCATCCCTGCAGTTTACTAATAACTATAACAATATATTTGTTGTTTTTATGTTTTAAGTAAATTATAACCAAAATTATTCTATTGTTATGATTTTAATAAATCATGGGTACAAATCTCTACTCTCAAGATCTATAAAATCATATAAATATAACCATGTGGAAAACATTAAAATCTAGTAGTGGTTGAGATATCACATCAAACACACTCCATAAAACATATGATGACATATATTAATAATAATATAACACCCATATTTCAAAAATATATTAACATTCCCTACAGACTAAAATTAACCAACAAGTTGTCAGAAGTCTCCATATGTAGTTTCCTTCTCTAATCCCACCACATACTAACCAAAAATATTAATTTAAACAAAATAAAAATCCTTCATCTTTATTATAAATATGGGAGAGTACAATTACTTGGAAATACGATTGACTATCACTATTTATATATGTCCTTAAAAGGTTACATAGTAAATAATGAAGCATGAAATTACTAAAATTCCAAAAATATAAGTTACTTTAAAAATCCAAATACTAATATAAGTGACCTCTATTACATCATCATAACCACCATCAATCATAATTATATACATAGTCAATTATCACTCCATAAATATTTTGTAACAATATTAATTCAATACCCTTACTCTTATCATCACTATAAATAAATATGGGAATACATTAACATCATAGTCATAATATACATTATTAAAGTGAGTTCTAGGGATAAATAAATGAACATAATCATATCTCAATCATTTCCATTAAAAATTTTCAATTCACTAGTCTCAAACCCCATTTTATATTTAAAGATTGAAAACTTTTCACTAGTTAAGAACCCTTAGATAAATCCATCCAACAATACTTACTCCAAAACCATGCCTAATGCTTCATGACACCTTTACTATCCTAGAATGAACCCATGATTAGAGATTAATTAAAATAAATGAAATCTATTTTGTGGAATGATATTCATTATACTCCACAGAATAGTTATTTAACTGAACTAGTAAATTAAATGGAACCCATGACAACTTTTTTAAACTGAATATTAGTAACCTATTAAATAGAATAAACATCTATCACAGTGTTTTAGTTTTAACATTCCATTGTGTCATATTATTATCAAATCATTCCAATCCACCTATAGTCAAATGAAATTTAAAAAATTAAAATACTACTAATCTTCTCAAATATAAAATCAATTTTCAATATAAACCATGATAAAACAACTTAAAAATTAAAAATAAAAAAGAAAATTGAAGATAAAAAACACATTTATAACTCATTTCTCCATATTTTGTAAACAACTTACATCTATAACATATTCATTCTTTCATTTAATATTGATAAATAAAAATATTACTTTTCACAAGGAATGGAAAAAGATTCAATTCATAATCACTTACCACATAGAGATCTTTTAAAGGATTAAAAATTTGTGTTCAATACCTTCACCAAATATTTGTATTCATGAGAATAGTACACAAATTAAATAGATGAGAATGAATAATTTATGAGAAAAAATAGGGTTCCACCATATCCATTTATAAATGAATTATATCACCTAATATTAAAATCACAAATGAACTGAATTTTTAATAAATTCACTATTTTACCATAGTAATATAAAAAATGAATATACCACATTAATTATTTTGAAAATAAATAGTTATTAATCTATAAAATAATTTGAACCATTTAATTTTTAACATTCTGTAAATTTTCAGCCTATTACTTTATAGGATTCAGGTGTTAATGGTTTTAGGATGTGGATTGAATAATAAAGGTAGAGTTAAGATAAAATTTCAATTTGGAATTTCTTTTGTTGCATAGAGGGATGTGTTTCACCATGATATTCTTCTTTAAAGGTTTGGATACGGTGTTTTATTGATGGTTGCATCATGGGACCTTGGCGGGCTAGTTTTTATTGTCCTTCCTTTTTAGGTGTCATTGTGGATGGTTCGATTGATATTGAGGAAAATGATTTTTATGGTGATATTTTTCTTATATAGTTCCTTGTGTGGTCATAGTTATGTGATCATCTCTTCTACACCAAATTCTTACATAGTGATTTGTGATCCTCCAATTTAGTTTAAGGATTCAGTAAATCTCTTTTTTCGTGTATATTGTGGAAGTAGGATGCCTTTTTCGATAGTTGCATGGTAAGAATTAACTTATAAAATATAATTAACCATACTTAAATAAAATTTATGGTAAGGGGGTGTTCCACATGTGTTTACTTATTTCCATGATATTGTATATGTACTTGATTCTTGTTTGTTGTTGTTACCGAAAATAGTTTTCGTTGCTGAGAATTTTGTATTGATGTTATAATTTATCTATTAGAATCACCTTCCATAATGATAAATAATTATTTAAAAAAATTAATTGATTATTTGAAATGTAGTAATCATGATGATGTTTCCTATGAAAGGGGAAATAAATTAATATGAAATTGTACATTAAATTGGAATTATGGGAGTATTTTCTGCTGAAATTTGGTTGTTGTATAAAGTTATCATGCTTTTTTTAGGGAAATGTGTGTTCATAGTAGTGGGAATTAATTGGTTATGGGTTTTGGAAAAATTTGGGTAGTGGGTAGTATGACAGATTTCATGGGAGGCGTAGTGTGGTATTATTGTGGATGTGGATTGTTTGGTATGGCTGAAGCTACATTATCATGGTTTTCAAGAGGGAATGCAGAGGTTTTTTTATAATGATTATATAGTTGGTTGATGTGGGATTGTATTTTAGTTTCTTGATTACAATAAAATATAACTGGTAATGGTTAACTTGAAAATGGTTATGGCTAGAATTTGAATTAAATCACGACTATATATGAAATAATTATGCATGAAATGTATGGGCAATTGTTGAAATAAATATGGATGATGGATTGAATTGTTTTCATTAAATATGGAATTAAACAACATATTGTATGCAATATAGTTGGTAATCATAAATATTTAAATGGATTAAATGATGTGGATAGTTGGAAAATTATTCATGGTTATGGTGGTTATTTTTTATAGGAAGTGGGGAAGGTTTGTGGTGATGTAGTAGACGGTGGTGGAAATGTGAGGTAGTGGTTGTGGTGATTTTCAGGAGATATGTTGTTATTATTTGGGGAGTGAATATAGTAGGTTGGTATTTTGTTTTATAGTATTATAGTTTGTATATTTTTTAATTTCAATATGCACCACCACCAAAGTCATATATGCATACCAATGCCCAAATGTTTTGGGTTCTAAGAGTTTTGTCCAAACATCCTGGTTGGTAGGTGAATAGATGAATGAATACTCTCTCTTCCCCACTCTCCCTTATTTATGTAGCATGATATGTGATGGATTGAGTAAAGTATAAAAATACCAAGTATGTGATATACTGAAAAACCCTGTGAGGCAGATGATATGATCTTACATGGTGGGGTCATGCATGGTAGGAGGAGAGTATGAGGTTGATGTCCTTCATGTTCATGATACCCTACTATAAAAAATATGTGACATGTATATGATACATGATATGTGGTATTGGATATGGGATGATGAGGATGGTAATTTAGAGGCATTTGGTATGATTTTGATGTGAGATATGTTGTGTTGTGGCATGGATGTAGAAGGGATTAGAAGCATGAGATGTTTAAAGTTTGCGCATGAGAGAGTCAAATCAGTGGGGAAGTAGTTACATGGTACATTATTTTTTTATTCTTAAATACTATTATATTACACTTGGATGCAACATTTGGTGAGTGTGCCTTGGTGAGGCTAGTTGATAGTTAACTGGGTAGGTTCTTATTAGTTCTACTATTTTTCCACTAATTCATTAGTATGCTCTTTCCACATTTTCAAGAGAGGATTTAATTATAATATTACTGAGTGTAAATGGTATGATTTACCCTATATGTATAAACTATTTTTAGGTTTCCATGGTTTGTTTGGAGATTGGGTTGGACTGTGCTAGCTTAAAGTTTATATTTTTTTTCAGAGTCACTACTTAGGAATTGTATTTGGTATTTTATTTGGAGACTTGTGTTTTTCTAACATATTATGCATTGTAGATTGTTGAGGGTTTAAGTTATTTATATTTTTTCTATTGGTGGATTATCTTATTTTATTCTTAGTATATATGAGGTAATTCATCTCATTCGCATGTTATAGACCATCTATGATAGTCTCTAACACGGGTCATATTAGAGGTGGGCCTTTGGGGTCACTCACATCCTTTCTATATGCCTAGAAGGGGTTTCCAATGTTAGAAGGTCGTGAAAAATTGATATTAGATCTTAGGGTGAGAGTTAAAATAAAGTTTTGAGTTGGTCATTATTGATTATTACTTGGGATGGTAGGCCAATAACATCAGTTGAACTTAGTTTGTGATGTATGTAACACCCCAAGATTTCATAGTACGTTATCTCATTAAAGTAATTCAATAGCTTGTGTTACACGTGACACAGAGTTCGAGCGCACCACAACTTATCAAACTAGCCATTCAAAAAATGGTTATGAATAGTATTAACTGTATTTTGAATCTTGTACACTCTATATAATTTTAACATCTATATTATGTTTTTTTAGACATAATATAAGAACAAATTCATTTTTTTCAGATAAAAAAGTTATTTTTCAAAAAAATTAAATTTACCACCTTTTAAATGGTGAACCCTTTTTAGAACCAATATTTGATACTTTTATATATTAAATTTAATGAAATTAAATTCTTCTTTATAAGTCTGACATAAAAATTTAGTTTGGATAAAGTTTTGGTATTTTTCTCATAACTTTCATTTTTTGACAAATTGTGAAAAATACTATGTTTTAATTGAAAACAACTTATTTAATCAAAATAATTTAGAGTATTAAATAATGAATTTGAATGGTCTTGAAGTATAATTAGATTATATTTTTATCATTCAGTACAATGTAGGTCATTATAAGTAATTTCACATTTAAATTTGACATAAACACGTGTCAATCTTTAGATAGTTTTTACTTTTTAAAAAACCTGCTTTTTGGTTTTGATAAAGGAAATTAATTTTAAATTAATAAATGCAACTTATATGTCTTAAATTTGTTAAAATAGACTTCATTTTTGAATTCATAATATCAAAATTAGCTTAGGGTGAATTTTTTGTATTTTTTCTGAAAACTTTTAATTTTTGATGAATAGTGAAAAACACTGCGTTATTATTTAAAACTGACTTTTTATTTAAATAATTATTTATTTTATTTAAATTTATTTTAAGTAAAAATAGATATATAATACCTATATAAGTTCAATTTAATTCATTGGAGTAATTTTATAATAAAATTAGATGCATAAAATTTTATTGAACTTTTTAACCTCTTTTACCCACCTTCTTGGTACATTTTCGAATTTTCATAAAACATAATTTTACCGCTTCAGTAAGTTAAATTTAAAAAATACAAGAGACACAGTTGACATCAGTAAGTAAAATTTGGTTCAATAAGATGAAAATATTTTTTTGTGAATAGTAACCTTTGACATTTATTTACCACGGTTAAAAGTAAATAGGGTAATTATGGGTAAAAATTATATTATAATTACCCTGACACATGTCATAATTCTATTGGATAAGTATAATTCGACCAACACCAACCTTAGGAATAAAATATTATCCTTTTTGGTCCACTTGGATTAGATTAAGACATTTATTATTATTTTATTTAAAAAAGAGTTAAAAGTGTTAAATTCAAAGTTTAATAAATAAACCATTTTTAATATATGGTTACACCGAATATAAATTAGACTATAAATATTAATTATAAATCTAAAAAAATTCCTACATAATGGTTTTTTATTTATAATTTTTAGACATTAAATAATTTAATTTATTTATGACACAACGATGATGCAGTAATTACCTTATTAATGAAATATTTAAATAATTGATATTATAAATATCCAAATAAATTTAAATTGAGACTTTTGATGAATTTAACTAATTTTTTAGGTTAATATGACATTTTAGTATTGATTAAATAAATTATATTTGAAGTGATAATTTTTTTATGACTTTCAAAAAAATCAAATACTAAATAGTGTCAAAATTGACATAATTGAGTTTTTAAAACAAATACTATATTATTAATCAATATAATATTCCTAAAAATATAAGGTTCGTCCAAAGAACTTATATAAGGTTATATATATTAATACGGAACCTCTTGGGGTTCACTTGGTAGGGTATAGTAAGATTATTAACCCTATAATATAAAAATAAAAAGAGACATGGTAAATGTCAAATTATTTAACTAACAGTTAAATATAAAAGATAATGTTAACATGGTGGAATAAACCTATCTAAAACCTATTGGTTGAAAGTTCTTTGACCCATACCCACCTTATTCTCTAAATAAATCATTTTGGAGCAATGAAAACCGAAAATTATTTTATTATAAAACATTATTTCAAGCTTTTCCTAAAGTGACCCTCACCTCTCTTATAAAAGGGTACTTCCCATTATCTTAATTTCACACCTCCAAATCCATTTGGATCGGCTAACCTCAACCCAAATATCCTACCAACTTTCCTCAAATCAATCTAGATTCCTTAATTTGATCATAAAGCCAACCTATGGAGCCCTTTTGATCATCACAAAAGGAAACACCCAAAGAAGAGGTAATAATTTCACCACCCTCTTTCATGTTTTTTCTTCTTACACTTCCCCATTATTTTTTCTTTACATACCAAAAAAATAAATCCAGTACCTCCTACATACTTTGATGTTATTATAAATATGGTACAACCATATTCGTTATTCTATCCATCCATTAAATGACAATGTCACCATAGGTGTGTACATACGACTTACCGTCTCCACGTCGTGGTGTAGTTTGTTATTCGAACACTTCATTATTTGGATTGGTATAATAATGAGTATAACTGATGTAAATAATAAATATCACATTTTAATTATTATGTATATATTATATACCATCAAATTACATATTATTTCACCATCAGTATAATGATATTGTCACTCATGCATACGTGTAGATTATCGTCTCCACAATGCGATGAGATTCATTTCCACATTCACCATTCAACGATGATTATAAAAATATATATTATTAATAAGTATGTAATATATTACATAATAAATCTACTTAATATATATATATGTATGTATGTATTTAATTATATATATCTTATTCACTTACTTCCATTCAATATGATATGAAAACAGAAACAGCGTTTATGCGTATGTACGGCCTACCGTCTCCATAAACAGTGTTTTCCATTTCATATATCTATCTATTATACATATTTATATTCTAAATATATATGATATATAAATCATGTGTTATATTCTGGAAGTATTTAAATCATGATCTAAATTATACGATCAAGAATAACAACTTAAAACATGTACGATAAAGAAAGCAATTATTACCAGAAATGTTAATTTAACATAGAAATCATTATTAAATGGGTAGTATAAAGTCATAAATGAATCATGTATGATATAATAAATATGAATATGGTTCTATTATAATTTAATAACATACTATGGTCATTATACAAAAGGTTAAATGTACTCTCGGCCAAAGGATAGTGCAAGGTAAGGGTTAATTTCACAATCTCTTTATTATCCGAGGTTGTTTTTACGTAAGTATCTATTGGGACCTCTTTATCATCCATGTCCATGTTTATTAAGAAATTATTTCAAAATAATTTTACTATTTACTATACTGTGGTTTAATTTCATTTATATCTCTGTTTTACTTTTTATAAAATGGTTTGAAATGAATCTTTCCATCGTTTTCCAAAAAAGTACTTTATGACCTTTCTGAAAAAATTAAGGTAAGAATTTATTTTTTTTAACTTATATTGCAGGTGTGGATATTTTCCACCATTATATCATCGTTGAAGCTTCCCATACAATCTTAAAAGAATATTTTCAAATAAATGTTTTCTTTTATAATTATGTGACTTTTAAATGATTTCAAAATAGAAAGAGGTATTTATTTCAAATAGTTTTCATTTTATCTATGTCAACATCCTTTGATGGATTTTAAACTTGTTTGAAGTTTATTTATTATGATACAAATCTTCCATATTGTATTGAAGGTTTTGTGATATGTTTGAATGTGGATGTGTTATTTTTACACCATTCATGTTGTATGGATAAAGTATTGACATTTCATATGCTAATTTTAATAAGAATGTTTATGTTATGTTTAAATATTTTCATATTTGGAATGCATTGGACTTAGTAAGTGATGGGTGGAGCCCTCTATAGCTCCTTGATGCATCGGTAGGTCTCATAAGACAAACTAGTGTCATGGCACAAGGCCTTGACAAAATATTATTTATAATCTTAGCACAAGGCCTTGATTATGTGGTTATGAAGTCCGACATTATGCATTCCATAATTATGAAATTGGCTATTGATATTGCATGTGATTATTAGACTAGTAGAATATCCATGTGAATAATTAAATGTAATTATTTGATTTATATTTGTCATATTATGATGAAGTTTATGTTTAAAAGGCTTTTGTTTTAGTTTTATACATTGTCTTAAATGTTTATGCTTATTTGTGAAAGTTTCCACTATATTGTTATCCTTACTGAGCATCTAAGCTCACCCCTTTCTTATGTTTTATTTTCGTAGGATTCTAAGAAGTGTATTATTATTCATAAGAAGGATTAAGATAGGGGATTTATGGAGTTCTCAAATGATCATTTTTATGTTGTATTTTATTTTCTAATGTGTAATGTAACATTCATTTATGTAATCTATTTTCCATGACTGCTAAACCGATCGGTCTTTTGGGACATGATTCCTTATAATCATTCCAATGTATTAAAATAATACATCAAATTTGGGTAATTGGGGTTGTGGTGTGACAATGTAATTAAGAGAGAATGGATAAGAAACATTATTTTAGGGCCCCCTATGATCTAATTCAAGGACCATAATATCACTAAACATACTAAGTAAAGTGATGATACATGAAATGTAGCAACCTAAGATTGGTAGATGTATCGTGGTAATTTGTTTATATGGTTGAATTTGGGGTGATTTTTAATAATTTCAAAAACAATTATAATAAAATTAATTTTAAAATAATTTCATGCTACTAGGGTTATCAATTTAATTCCATGTTTGCAGAGATTCCCATTATCCATCTTCCATGAATGATTTAGGTTACTGAGGTTTCTCAAGATTATCTAATTAACCATCGGACAATCAACCCGGTCTAGAAGGATGAAATATTCATGATGACATTGTGTGAGTTCATGTGTGGGGATTTGGTGAACTGTGGTGGGATTGTATTTGATTTAGAGGTAGATATTTGGCTGGAAAAACTTGATATCTCCTTAATTCTAGTTCATTCTAGGGAGTAGTATCTAGTTTTTTTAGTCATTTTTCATATGCGAGGACTGGTGCAGTAGAGTTGGATCATGTATCTTTTGGAGTGGAAATAGGTGTATGTTTCTAGGTATGATTTCCCTAGGTATTTCCATGATGAGTTTTTTTCATCGATGATGAGGGTGATGAAGAGGCAAGTGTGGATCTCTCTTCAATAGGGGGCTTGAATGTGCAGGAGCTCAAGACCAGATTTAAAGACCTCATTTGTTTCACTAATAATATTTTTATTGATGAAGATTCTAGATTTGGGTTTTATATTAGGGGTTGGGAATCATTATTTGATAATTAGTCACACCATTTACACTACCAACATATTTGGACATGTATAAGAAGGTTGTGGTCGTTGATAGGATGCATGCTCAACTAGGGTCTTCTCAAGAGAGGACTTGTCATAATTATTCAAGGAGTGGAGTTGTTAGTGGAGAATCTCATGTATATGAACCATTGAAATTTATATATTTGGGGTGTCAACCTCAGTATTTTCCTTTTCATTTATTAAGGTCCAGTAGTTCTCAAGAATCCTTCAAGAGCTCGGTGTCGGTGTGTTATTCTTGTGAGATATATGGTCATGGATGATTTCAACATCAGGCCATACTTGGGGACCAATGTGGTGAACATGATTAGTTTGTATTCCAACCCAAGAAACAAGACCCTTAGAGGTTATATTAGCAATAGGGATGATAGGTTTATACTTCACTAATAGAATATGGAGTTGGTATAGGTCAACCACATGATGTTTCCCATCATCAAGGACACAAGACTGAGTCTGAGACACCCTAGACCCACACACACGTATCCAGTAAAAAAAATACAAACTTTATGCATATTATTTAATAATAAGTTATACAATGTGATTATAAAACACTTATATTTTACATCATTTCCTTATATTTATAAATTATATATTATAAATTAACACAATCCTAAAACCAAAATATTTTTGTCTTTGGATATTAGTTACATGATCTTCTTATATTACAATAAGACTTCAACATTTCCCACAAATAGTCTTATAACATGATACCCTTTTAATCACATCATATATAAAAATATTATTCATAACCTAGGGGGTGTAAACCTATGAAATGGATGGGATCATATACTCAATAAAGGTAATCGGAAGTGATATCAATCAAATATAATAAGTTATAATAAGATGAGTATGTGGGTATGAGAGTATAATCAAAGTAAATGTTCATATCATAATATAATCATACCTAATGTAATATAGATTATAGAACATAAATAATAAAATTCAGTTTTTTTAGTAAACATGATCCTTTGGAATGGAGAAACATGTGTCAATAATATATGAACATGACATATGATGTCACGAACAATCCCATTGGGGCCCGATCCCTGACTCTACAAGCCTAGCTCCAATAGGCTAGGGCCTGGCATCCAGCACTGAGTATTCATATCAAACACATGGGAGGCCTTAACTTATGGTACCTATATGCACACACACACACAATTCTCCACAATATAGTGTGTAGTTAATAATAAATAAAACTAAAAATGCATGAATAACACTATCCCACAATCAAAGTATTGAAAATGTTCTAGAAACATAAAAAGGTAAAAATTAAATCCCACCAAAAGCTATAGAAGAGTCCAGCATTCTCAGAAGGATGTGACTACTATTAAATACAACAATCAGAACACACCTCAGTCAAGAAACAGTACACACCTTGGTCCATCAAGCTCTCTAAGCTATGCCTTCTCTAGGACCTCTTGGGACTCTGTTGAAAGGCATGCTGTCTTCATAATACATGAATTGTGTGGGAAAAACTATGAATGTTTGAGTATAACAATACCTCATATGAGCCCCAAAAACCCAAAATAAAAGAGATAAAATGAAATCCAATAGTCCACTTGATCCAAACCAAAGGGAACCCAAATGAGAGAGAAAATCCATATCAACTACTCCTTGACTATACATGACTAGTAAGCTCCATCTACAAGGTGTATCAACCAATATATGAGAAAACACATAAATTACTCCCAATATCACCCAGATATACTTGTCTCGGAATCTAAGTCTCATGAGGTCCCAACCTCATAGCTAGCCATAACATTCAACTCGAAGCTCAACAATAACACTCATCCAAGAGAACACACTTCATAAGACCTTGTATTCCAAATGGAACTTTTGAGATAACATGCTCCCTCATAAATAATCCTTCTATTATTGATGTTCTATCTGAGATAACATTCTCTATCTAGAACTACTCTAGGTCCAAATATAGTTCCCAACACCATAGGTTCTATCCCCAATATCTTGCACCTGGTGCAGGCTAATAAGAACCCAAGTAGATAGGCTCTCCTCTCACCACTCCACACAAATGAGGGAACAATACTTCATTCTATGCACCATTGTGTATTCACTCTAAAGAGAGAGTAAGGAGGGACCCACACCTCACCACTACTCTATAATAGAGGGATTACTAGTTTATATCTATCCCATGAAACCTCATAAGTACCTATAGGGAGAGGCTCTCACATCACCACATTGAGGGAACATTGTCTCATAACTAGTTTTCATGCGTAACAAGTGGAGTCCCCACTCCTCACAACTACCCTCCATAGTTTATGGAGCTATAACTCTAGTGTAGGACCCTCTCCACATCATTACTCGAAGATAGGGGAGTACCACTCCATAGATAGAGGACCCACACCTTATGTATAGGTATGTTCTGAATCTACATATATTATCATAATAGGGGACCCTCACCCTAACACAGTAGGGGAGTACCAGCACTATAATAGAGGAACCACACCCTAATATAACAAGGGATTATATACTCTATCTAAATATCACATATGGAGGACTTGTTCCCTAGTGCGATAGTGGAGTACCGAATTTATGGATAGAGGACATGCACTTTGGAAACCCAAGGGATTACTGACTCTATCTTCACAACTATTATGAAGGTATTTCTCCCTAATATAACAAGAGATCTCAATATCTATCTATAAAAATGATGCGAGGGACTCACACCCTAGTGTGTATGGGTATTACCAAGCCCAAGAGGACTACTCCATGTGTAGAGGACCCGCACCCTCTATGAGGAGTTCCATATCTACTAATTTGAGAGGTAAGGGAAACCCATTCCCTAGTACTTTAGATGAGTGACATTCCTAGTGTCTCCCTGATAAACCAATTTGACCTCCATCATCATTCATGTGTCACTAGAATTATAATCACACTCGCCACACCTCACATCAAATCATGGACTTAGATATGGGACCTACACCTTAATAGTAGGGGAGCACCACTCTACCAGCCTAAAGTGTCCAGAGGGACATTAATCCTAAGATGACAGGAAAGGGTACTGACCCTGACATCTCTCTAGTAATCCAGCCCGATCACTACCCATGATCAAGCATTGAAAATGCATCATTGTTCTTTAATCACACCATGTCATATAATCAAAGCCTCCATGAAGGCTACCATCACATTATACATGGAATACTACTCAGGATAGGCTACTAACATGCCTAAATCTGAGCCCCGAAGAAGGAGATACACTAGGATGAAGATCCTGAGAATAGTAAATGGTTTGTACTGGGGTCCACACAGCATGTGACCCCACATGAACACCTAGCCACGTCCTCTACCTCACATATTGGCTGGATATGTGAGCTTACATGGCATGTACATGGTGTACGTTGTGTGTCTCACCTCACCTGGGTCCCAAGCCATATACTTCCACACACCACTCAACTAGTCGTGTCTTCCTGTGTACAGCACCCAATGTCTATGTCCCTAGCCATGTACTTTCACATGGCCATGTCCCTTGAGATGAAATCTCAATCCATGTCCCTCGAACGCACGAACCGAGCTCACTACATGGTGTGTACCCCCAGTACATGAAATGTAGTCCTCAAATTTCATATTCCTCAAAAAGGAAGAAAAAATGGTGTTTTATCCTTCAATATATGTTGTTTACTAAATAATTATGAATGGTAATTCCCTATGAGCTACCCAAAACACACCAGTTTCCCTAGAAACCTATAGATCAAACCTTAAAGAATATCTAGTAGTAACAATAGTGCTCTAAAACCTTAAAAATTACATAAAATGGTTTTTTTATTTAAAACTAAAATCCACCTACCTCATGGAGAAACTACAAAGCTTTAGGTGTAGATCCACACTCAGAATCCTCTACACTATGATCCGGGAGTGACAACCACCAAGATTAAAGATTGGGGAAACCTCATCTCCTTGGTTTCACCATGTTGTATCCATCACACAATGGGTAGCTCCTCCTATCCCTCTATTGCAGTGAGAAGGTTGTGGAGGAGGATATTAGTTTATTTTTAAAAAACTAATATCATTGTCTTTCCTACCAACATGACCTCAACTAAGCACCTGGTGTTGAAAAACTTTATGTTGCTACTAGGGTAAAACTCATATTCTAAACTCAACCGCAGCTGCAGATTTTCCATCTGAGATCCTTATTGGGAGTTATTCTATGTTTATAAAGAAACATAGTGCGTGTGATATAATATTTTTAATATTTTTAATATCACCACACAATGGATCTTCAGGCCCCAGAATCTCACAACATCTCAATGACTGGATTTGGAAATATTCTTAGAAATGTTCCAAATTCTTACCCAGGAAAACACAAATCACTACATCCTCCCCACCTTAGGTCTTTTCATACCCAACAAATGAAATCCAAGGTAGAAGTAGAAAAATTGAGCCCTCCACTAGGAATCCCACACCAACAAGCTCACCTAGGGGTTCACATGTTGCCTATAAGCACACACTTAGGGGAACCACAGATGCCAAACCACACCCAACATCCTACAAAAAATAGATCGACATAATGCAATAAGGTGGGTACATGTCTCCTCATTTGTGAAAGGTGGGAAACACCAAGTACCCAGTCCACCAATGGTCATAGGGTATATCATTATATAGCCTCACTATCATGTTGCAGATGCTGACGTAACTCAGTAGTTATCATCAACCCCTGGATAAAATGCACCATTCCAACCTCAATTGTCTCATTTACAACATAGATTCTAAGCACACAAGGGTACAAATAAAAAAGGGGATGACCAAGTATACATAGCGGTTCTTACTAGGCCCTTAATCTACAAACATCCAACTACAGCACTGATCAAAAAGCCAAAAACACCACTACACCAACAAACTGAAAACCACCTAAGCATGGATGGTGAGAAACCAATCCACATAGAGGAAATGTCATAGGCACTATCTCTTATGCTAAGGAATGGTAATGTGCAAGGCACTCCTACCATTAGGTCTACAATGTATATAGGTCGGGCAAAAAAGATCCACTAGTAATCTCAAGGCCTTCTATAAAACTCTAGCACACAACCCCACCTCAAGTACACGAGTCAAAGGAACTGATTCACCATACATTGACACTATCTAATTTTGGAGGTACTAAATCACCTGAACAATTTTAATTATGTCACAAGAATTCCTCATAGTGGGGGAATCGTGCCTCTTCCTCATGCATCTAAATCCACATTAAAAAACACAACCATAGGTCTCTACCGATGCCTCGAATCACCATTGATAAGCCTCGAGTAAGAAGTGTAAAGAAAAGAGTACCTATTCATAGTGTATAAAAATAATACTACAAAAGAATAAATGAAAGAGACAATACCTCTAATAATCCTTGTATCCTTCGAGTCATAGGCCTCTATGACCTGCAACTTTCCTTGCACCTATCCTCAAGCTCCATGAGCCTGGAACAGACCACCAAGGGGTTGTGGTGGAAACATATCAAACCATATGACA